>CM076680.1:54961510-57595260 GCA_038501925.1 Xenopus petersii | reverse complement strand
CCAGCGCCAACCTAACGAGGAAGGAAGTGAGAAGAAAAAGACGACGCACGGCGAGAGCTCAGAGCCGCAAGCTGTCCCTCTGTTGCCTTTGTCACATTGTCAGTCCATACATTTTTTATGGTTGTCACCTTTTACTTGGTTGGAAGTGCAATGTATTTTATTTTATTTCTTCAGATGGAAAGAACTTCCAGTTTATTATGCCAGAACCATGTGATTGCTGCCCCCCTTTTTATTAATGATTCTAAACAACTGGAGTGCCAGTAAAATTACACTGTATAGTAAACTATAAGAGAGACCAATTTATTTTTAGGTACTAGAGCAATATAAACAAAAAGCTTTCTATGCAAAGTCAGAGTATTAGATGGACATTCAATTAAATTATAAAATAAATATATAGAAATTAATAAATTTTGTTGAAAGTTGTATTTCATTTTTATATAGTAGCCAGAGCTTAATCAGATTTGAAGAAAAAAGTCTGTATGACATATCGCTGAAAGCGCACTCTACTGAGCACCCATATTTTTTAAATTTAAGCCCTCCTCATCTGGTCACCTGCAGTAACAGGTCTGTCACACACTGTCAGTTTATTGTAGGGTTACCATCTCACCCTTTGAAAAGAGGGCACTTACTGAATACACATACTGCAAGATGGATGCATAACTGCACACAAATCCTAAAACTGGCAGCATGTATGTTCAGTAAATTTATTAGGATGAGATGGCAACCCTAGTAAATTGCACTCAAAACCTAACTTACCCTCTCTTTTGGCATGTATAAATACTATTGAATGTATTGTATACTGTATAGTTCCCACATACCTTATAGCAACAAGTAGATCACAGTTCTGAAGACTGCTATCTACTGGCATGTGATCCAGTCCAGAAATTGAAAACAAGATAGGAGTTGGGGTGGGGTCTTTCCAACATTCCAGAGGATATATAGCGAAGCAAGATCCTATGTACAAATTATTCTGAATTGAGAAAGCCAGTTCAAGAAAAACAGCACCGGATTTGTTTGCCGGCCGCCCCTAGGCCGCGTGGACCGCCCAGGCAGCCGCGCGGCCCTAGCGCCCGCCTACACTTCCCCTTCCCTACACTTCCCCATAATATTATATATATTAATTTGAATAAGACGGTATTTGCTTCAACTACATGGTGGAAGATTGCCTTAATTATAATAGTTTTTGGTTTGTCCTCTCCCTATGCTAAGGGCTCAGGCTGGTGCACCTGGGCCACTTCCCTAATGTGCTTAGTTATAATCCTACTTTGTGGAGACCCTCTTCAAGTTTAATTAAACTTATGAGGTAAACTTGCTGGTAAGGACAAATTGCACTTCTTGCTCCAAAGGCGTCAATATACCCGCTGTTAGACATGTCAACTAACCCCTGTGTGTCCAAAATCTTTTCATGTAAAGAATTATGTTTGTTCAGGTTTCAACTTTTTCACTGTAACACTTTTCTACAGTAAGAGTAACAATTGCAGTTACCCAAATGGGAATTTCAGTAGTAATGCTTCCTATGGGTGAGGCCTAATAAAACATTCTACATGTACCCTGAGAATGCCGGCTGTGCTGCTGTTGAAAAGGAAGAGTCTGTAAAACAAACTATTAAAAGAAATCACATTCTGTGTTTCAATGTTTAATGTTTATTCTTTATTTACTGTGTCATTTTTAGTGCCTGTAAAACTTGTACAAGGCCAGAATTTTAATAAAAACATTTGTAGCCATGCAACTTCAATCATTTGCTGAATTAAAGCAATATTATGCTAATCAATTTGGTATTTGGAAAACAATTCACGTTTGTATGGTTTTCTTACTGAGCAAACAATGCCATCTCCATGTCATTACCAGTAAAATCAGTGGCATTTCATTAAAGATAGTAGATAAGATTAACACACAAAAACAATCATGGATACTCTAAACAAATAAATACATTAAAAAAAATAGGCTCCCCATGCAGAATAAACAAACACATATTTTGCATAGAACATTTATAAACCTGCAAAATGAACTGAAAGCGTATTAGGTATAAGGCATATTTCTCTTTAATATAATTGACAACAGTGCAAAAATAAAAATAGTGATTATATCAACTGCTCCATCATGTATGGTACACTGGTATTATGTGTCTGAAAGTACGGGATGTTTTCTATAGACACCCATCCCACTTGGTACATGTATTATTAGTGGTATAGGATCAGTTATCCGGAAACAAGTTATCCAGAAAGCTCCAAATTATGGAAAGGCTGGCTCCCATAGACTCCATTTTATCCAAATAATCCACATTTTTACAATTGATTTCCGTTTTTTCTGTAATAAAAAAACAATACATTGTACTTGATACCAAATAAGATATAATTAATTGTTAATGGAAGCAAAACCAGCCTATTGTGTTTATTTAACATTTACATAATTTTCTAGTAGGTATAAAGATCGGAAAAATGCATTACGCAGAAAACCCCAGGTCATGAGCATTCTGGATAACAGATCCCATACCTGTATTATTATTATATAGCATCAGCACATTTACTATACACCGTTCCCTACCCCAGTGGAGCTTACAATCTAAGGTCCCTATCACATTTACTAGGGGCAGTTTTATTATGAGACAGCTAACCTACCTGTATGTTTTTTTGAGGCATGAGATGAAACCTATGCAGACACCCGGAGACCTCCTGCAGATACTACCCAATCTAGAATCAAACTCTCAAATAATGCAGCAGTATCAGTTCTTGTAATTTGCCGTAGTCTATCAATTGCATGTAACATGGTACTTCTTGATTTGTAATGATCTGCTCTCAATACAAAAAAACTCATATCAGTATCCATATATAATGTTCATTATTGTTGGAGAGTAATCATTAATGAATGAGGGATGCAAAGCCTGCTAATCAAGTATTTTGGTTTCACTTTACATGGCAGCCACAGGACAACTGGTAAATCACTAAATCTTGTTCTACTTTCTAGTAAATATCATATTACTGTCACTTATGGGTGAACTAATGGAGTAGCATTATTAAAGGTAGCATTTTGTCTTTCTATTCCACTTGGGAGTCTGTGGCATAATGTTATATCAGCTTCAGTTCTCTTCAATGTAAAGTAGTCAATAAGGTTTTTTTGTTTTTAAATGTTAGCAATAGTAGCTAAAAAAGGTGCACAGTTAATGCTAAACTAGTGTTTCAGATCACAAAGCCAAGACTTTATTTCCAAAGAAAAACTTTAAGGAACCTCGATATAGCTACCACTTCAGTTTAGGCCAACTGATCAGACTATAAGAATTTTAAATAAAAGGTACATCAGGTCCCCCAAAAGCACAGGTAAGATGTTATTTTAAAATTTGTTGAAATTCTATACCAGCCTTGGCCCCATTGTGTACTTTAGTCCTCGGTAGTTGCAGTGGTCTACTTCACCTCTTGTTATGCATCTGATTAGCGGGGGTTATGTAGTAAAACAGTAAAACGCTCTTGAAAATCCAAATCCAGTGCTGGGCCTAAGATTTAGGACATACATGACATGTCCCTGCCCCCCACCTTTGTTGTGTACTGTACCTGTAGTAGGGTAAAACTGTTAATTGTTTAAATACAAATGTGTAATTAATAGTTAATACTGATATTTTCAGGCTACACCCAAGAAGAAAGATGCGGCGGCCATATTGTGCAGCACTGAGTCTGAGGGTAAGGTCGCACAGGCAGTTGCTTACGAGTGTTACCCACACATTGCAGTAAAAAATATCTGCTTCCCAGAGTGACAATGTTGGAGAGGAGAGCAAACACAGTGCAGGTTAGGGATGTAGCGAACTGTTCGCCGGCGAACTAGTTCGCGCGAACTTCGACTGTTCGCGTCCGCCGCAAGTTCGCGAACGTCGCGCGACGTTCGCCAATAGGCGTTCGCGTCAAAATCGTTCGACCATTCGACCATTCGATTGCTAAAATCGAACGATTTTCGTTCGAATCGAACGATCGAAGCCATTGGATTGAATGAAATCATTCGATCCAATGGCTTCGATCGTTCGAATCGAACGATTTTCGGATGTTCGAAGTTCGCGAACTGTTCGCATTTTTTGCCGGTGTTCGCGAACGGCGTTCGCGAACACATACACGGCGATTCGCTACATCCCTAGTGCAGGTGGAGGTAGTGCTGCTGGGTGGGTGATTCATAGCCCCCTGATCTGTGGCTTAGTTCACGACACGGGGACCCGCTACTTTTGGGCTGGGGCGTTTGCAGAGAATGCCATCGATTTTGTCAGTTGGCGGATCATCCCTGTATGTGGCTCGTGTGATGCTGAACTTGGCTGGGCCCTTCAGGACTTGATCGCTTGGTACGTGGAATGTGCCATTTGGGCCCATTTTAAAAAACGACCCACCAAGGTCTCGACTCCAGAGGCTTGGGCTACCTGTGTGGAGGCACTGCAAGTATAACCCTCGGTGCCCCCATCTCTCCTGAACTGGAGAACCATCTATAGCACTTGGGACAAGATCCAGCTGTGAGGGGCCCCTGTTTCCAGTAATGAAGGCTATCCCAGTAGTTGACACTGCCAAGCAATGGTTTTGGTCTGGAGAGGACACATTCCTGCCAGTAGGCCATGCTGATGAGCACAGTAGGTAGTCTGATGCCGTGGACTCGTGGAGCCACTGGTGTAAGGGAAGTCATGAGAGTCAGTCAGGCACCAGAGCAACAGACTGGGCCCACAGAAGACGTGGAGCCGAGGTGCGTGGGTCAGAGATGCAACTCCGTTGGGAGCCATCGGTGGCAGAGGAGTTTGCCAGTGCTATACAAAGAATAGAAGCGACAAAGGGAGGCGTGTAGTAGGGTAAAATTGGTAATTATTTAAGTACAAATGTGTAAATAATAGCTAGTACAGGTATTCCCTGGTGAACCACTAGGGGGAGCTAGAGGGTAGCTATTGCTAGGGAAAGTCCCCAAGTGGGTGGAGAGTAGAAAATAATAAAAGGGAAGGTTACAGGCAGAAATATTGAGATGCGTCATGGGAAGGAGAGAGAGAGAGCAGTAGATTTTCTGACAGTTGATTCATTTCCTGGAAGACTGAATTTAGGTAGTGAGAAAGCTGATGGTAACTAGTAAGCTCTAGTGGGAATAAGTTAGCCAGGACACTAGCATGGACAGCTGTGGCTCTTAGGAGGAGATAGTAGGCACAGTGTGTCCAGTGGGATACCTGGTGAGGTTTGGCTGATGCTTTTGCAACATATTCAGTACATTTTTTAAAATGTATAAATTCTATAAATTTTATAAATTCTGCATAAAGAAGTTATTGTCTCACTATAATCAACCAAATGCTAATTAATCTACCAGTACTTTCCTGGATAACTTTGGTTGATTTAATCTAAAATCAGGATATTCAATCTACCTACTACATAGTCTCATTAACCTAAAGTGGATGCTGATATAAAACAGCGTCTTGAAACATTTATTTCAGCACCTGAAGCATTGTAGTTCCTGCACTGAAACATTCAAAGTGCTTGTTTTGTTCTTATTTCTTATGTAAACCTTGTAAAATGTGTATGTTACTGGAGCTTTTCAGATGAACACCTCACAATGGCTGTTTTTGGGCAGGAGAAGGCTTTGTAATTATTTAAGGATAAAAATGACAATATAGTTTCAAGTGAGGCACGTAATATAGACTACAGGACAGAGACCTCCTTCCTCTCATCTCTCCAACACTTAGGAGGTTATTTATCAAAGGTTGAATTTTAGAGTTTTTTTATAACTTGAATGAACTCACAAGTTCGGGATTAACAACCTGAAAACTCGTATTAATCGAGTTTTCTGTAAAAAAAAATTGAATCACTCGAATTGATCAACTTTACGGGCAAAGCCCTCCAAAAAAAAAGTCGAACATCATGAATGTTATTAAAGGGATTCTGTCATGGGAAAACATATTTTTTTTATGTTGGGGACTTGGGGCAGCTGGGAAATTGACAATATGTCTAGCCCCATGTCAGATTTAAAAATTAAATCTAAAAAAATTTGTTTGCTCTTTTGAGAAATGGATTTCAGTGCAGAATTCTGCTGGAGCGGCACTATTAACTAATTCATTTTGAAAACATTTTTTTTTCCCATGACAGTATCCCTTTAACATCTGCAATGGTTCGAGGGGCCTCTGCCATTGACCTTTACATGACCTTGACAGGTTTTACATGGTGTATTTTTGGATTCAAGTAATTTCCAAGGCAAGGTATAATATATAAAAAAAACTTGAAAAATTAAAATTTTCTTTTAACCTGAAAATGTGATTTTTGACCAAACAATAAATTTGTAAACCCAAATTTTCGTGGAAAACATAACTCTATCCCTAATAAATCTTAGCGCTTAATCTTGAATGTAACTGTACTTTGTATTTATTTGTATCTTATTATTGTATTGACCCTTCTCTATTGTTCTACTGTACAGCACTACATGCACCAGTATTGCTATATGAATACAAATAAACTTACATATACTCATATATACATTTTTTAAGCACAAATGCAGTAACACATTGCAATAGTTAACAATTAGCTTTGATCAGTCTAGTGCAGGTTGGACCAATGAAAGCAAAGGCCTGAGTGGTGGCTATGGGTTTTTTTTCCACTTTTTTTGCATCCATTTAGGTAATTGAGTCTCATGTTGTCTTAGTTTGTTTCTTCATTACTGATTACACTGCCCTACTGTTTTTGAGTAAAATGAATCATATAAAATTTAACTTGATACAAAACCGTTATTACATTAAAAGGAATTTAGAGTCATAATGGCTTAGCTGCTTGTTATTTGTTATGTTTATTTGAGAAATCTTAATACTGATCGCATTAATATTTTATTGTTTACAAGGTCAAAAAAAAAAATTTCCACACCATGATGACATTGTGACTGTTGAGAAGTGCAGACTTTTTTTTCTAGGCTTGATTTTTGTAAAGTACTGATTGCAATGCTCATTTCACTAATATATAGTTTGACAGCATCTGACATTTAAAGGAAACTAAAGGTAATAAAAAGTATTATGAAGTTCCAGAGATTTAGCATTACTAACACGTGATAACCGTTGTTCAAGGCTGCCTCCTACTTGCTGAGAAACCCTTGTACAGACTGCATAAAACAGGTCACAGTTAGATTCTTATACACACGGAATGCATCTGACCTTGTAATACAGTGCCAGTGAATAAGAAAATAATTCAAGGATTGTTTGTTTCTTCACAATCTTTAGCAAGAGGCAAGAAGTATAGCAATGGCTCGTTTTATTGGATATGTGCAGGCACTAATCCATTTCATTGTGTGCACAAACACAAAGCCTCGTCTGCAGCTCTGAGCAGGACTGTCTTTGAGAACAATAGGTCCACGTATATGTTCAACAGTGTGAAGTGCTTGAAGGAGTTAAAAACATATTGGTTCTGCAGGGAATGTACATTGGCCAATGATGTTATTGTGAAGGTATAAATATAGTGTCTTTTATTCACCTGCACATAGGCTAAAATTATTATTTGTTTGATTGATGCCTAGAATGTTCTTAGCATGAGGCTTTTCTAATGTCAATAATTGCAGATATATATCAGTTTATTTACAGGAAATAGTGGCCGGTAGCCATAACTGTGTGAAACTACTTATATTAAGAATGGTAATACTGAACTAGATTTGCCAGATTAGATGTAATTAAATAACTTTATTTCAATTAATGTAGCCAGTATTCCTGATAAAATATCACTGGCATGGATAACTGGCATGTGCCTAAACGATTGAACTTTTTCCCTATTTAACAATTCAAATGATATGTAAGAAACTGTTATAATAATGGTTTCTCAGATACTGTTTTTTTTAGGCTAATGGCACAGAGCAGTGCTGTCCAACTTCTGTGGTACTGAAATTTTTCTGCCTACATATTGGAGGGCCGACGATGGAAGCCAGTGTTGACCACTCCCCACTTTAAACCACACCCATGTTACCATAAGATCATGTCCACATTAATTGTGGTAGCAGACCAAAAAAACAAATGGTTGGTACTCACTACAGGGATATCACTTATCACTCATTTGTGAAAAAAGTTGTCATATTAAGACATCCCCTTAAATCCATATGCCTCCTCTTCCCCTTGGATAAAACTGCATCCCCAGCACATGATTAAACTCCATATGGGCCCCTAACAATAATTTATATTCAAATGCTAACAAACCCCCAGAACAAATACCAGGTGTATGTTCCACAGGCAGAGCAGGGCACCACAGGCAGAGTATTGTTGTTATATTTGTACCTCTATGACCTCGTACGTAAAGCAAAACCACGAAATAGTGCAAGTTCAAATACAATGAGGTAGTTTATTGTGTCCAAAATACAAGACAATAGGTTTTGCTTGGGGAAGTAGTCGTGTGTCACCTAGGTGGTACCCGAATGCTTTCCAAGGATACTCCCATATAACATAAGTTTATATACCCATTTTGATGTCATAGATGGTGGTGATAACAAATGAGAGTACGCCAATACCATACATAGTCTGACTCCTCTTTGTACAATTAATGTCTAAATGATTTACTTAGTCTTACATGTTAGCAAAGGAATGTGGTAACACACTGTGTCTAGCTCCAACGGTCCACAGCCTCGCAATCAGCTATGGCTAACCAAGGCCATTGTTTGGTATTTCAAGTAATTCGAGCCGCACGTCTGCAGGAGGGGGCCACACCAGACAGACTGGCATTATGCTGATACTCTGGAATTTAAGAAACAGAGTGATGATCTTTTGATTGTATGGCCTAGTATAAGCTATATGATTGACCATTGTCCCCAGTAGACCATATGTCCTTCTAGTCCATCCTGCCTTAGGCCTTATAGCGTTATGGCGTCGTAGAGGGCGGGGGTGACAAATATCAACCCTCTGACACTAGCCATTCGTCCGTCATAGGAATTGGACCGTTCCCGATATATTTTATAATAACAGTATGGCACACACAGGCAGAGCAGACACACACACAGGCAGAGCAGACACACACACAGGCAGAGCAGGGCACCACAGGCAGAGCCGGGTACATACAGGCAGAGCAGGGTACAAACAGGCAGAGCAGGACACACACAGGCAGAGCAGGACATGCACAGGCAGAGCACACACACACAGGCAGAGCAGGGCACCACAGGCAGAGCAGGGTACACACAGGCAGAGCAGGGCACACACAGGCAGAGCAGGGCACACACAGGCAGAGCAGGGCACACACACACAGGCAGAGCAGGGCACACACAGGCAGAGCAGGACACACACAGGCAGAGCAGGGCACACACACACAGGCAGAGCAGGACACACACAGGCAGAGCAGGACACACACAGGCAGAGCATGCTGTTGCCCCATTAGCATTTTGTATAAAGTGTGAACAGGTGAACAATGTGGGCAGTTTCAGTCTGGGTCTCAGGTGTAAACAGTACAGGCCTTTAGGTGTGTGAACAATAGAGGTGTCACAAGTGTGAACAAAGCAGGGGGATCACAGGTGTGAACAATACAGGGCATTATTCTGAATTTGAGGTTTGAACAATATAGGTAGTGATTCCATTTAAAGTTTACACATGGTAAGCAGACACAGCAGGTAGCAGGCCATCAGTTGAACAGCCCTGGCACAGAGGATGCTTTTCACTAGTGCTCTGGGGCAGAACAGGGATTGTCTAGACCAGGGGTAGGCAACCCGCGGCTCCGGAGCCTCATGCGGCTCTTCAACCTGCTTGCTGCGGCTCGGTCTTGCGGCTTTTGCCTGTCTATACAGCCCTCACACCTGCTGGCGGCTTCTTGAGTGTGCGACCGCGGTATGTTACCGGTCCGCTTACCACGGTAGCACACTCAGGAAGCCGCCTGCAGGTGTGAGGGCTGTATAGACGTCCCAGGACAGGCAAGACCGAGCCGCAGCAATATGATTCATTATGGGCCTTACCGAGGTCACACACTCAAGACAATAGAGGGAAGATCAGCATGGAGCTTCAGAAACAGAAGTCACATTAAACAGATGAGAACACTAGCATTTAATAGGGCTATTCAGAGTTTAATTTATTTCAAAGTAGGCCTACACATACACACTGCACTTCTGTTTGTTGTATTCTGTTGTTGTAGCAGTTAAAATGAAAAAAAAGATTAAAAGTTTTAAAAGTTTATAAGCTATGTTATGTTTTGCGGCTCCAGACTATTTTTCTTTAGTGGAAGAGGGGGCAAAATGGCTCTTTTGATAGTAAAGGTTGCTGACCCCTCGTCTAGACATTGTTCGGTATTTGCATTAATAAAACAGCAAAAAGAAAGAGCCATGGCAGGTACTGGTTCCATCAGGCATGGGCTACACATGAAGTGAGTGTTTGCAACTGATGCCCATATGGTCTCCTAAAGGAAGTGTTTTCTTTTTCATAGGGCTGGAAAAATGCTGATAGATAGTACTGGTTTACAAACAAATGGAATTCACAAGGATCGACACTGACGCAGCTTTACTGCTCCACCTTTAGTGTTTTATTATGTAACACAACATGTTTCGAGTCTGGTATGACTCTTTGTCAAAGTCTGGTATGACAAAGAGTCATACCAGACTCGAAACATGTTGTGTTACATAATAAAACACTAAAGGTGGAGCAGTAAAGCTGCGTCAGTGTCGATCCTTGTGAATTCCATTTGTTTGTATACTTCATTAGCACACACGGCGGAGGTGCATCACCTGGAACTCGACCACTAATTGAACCTGCACATGGTTAGAGGTAACAGCAATTTATTTATATTTGATAGTACTGGTTTACCAGTTACTTATATTTTATAATGGGTTGTTCTTTAAATTAAAATGGAAACTATAACCCTAAAATGAATACTGAAGCAACAGATAGTTTTTATGATATTAAGTGGTATATAAAAGAATCTCACTAAACTGGAATATATATTTAAGTAAATATTGCCTTTTACAACTTTTACCTTGAACCACCATTTTGTGAAGGTCTGTGTGATGCATCAGAGATCACCTGACCAGAAATACTACATATCTCTAACTGTAACAGGAAGAAGTGTGGAAGCAAAATAGAGAATGTTGTCCATTAATTGGCTCATGTGACCTAACAAGAATAGTTTGTTTGGTATGTTTGTGTGCAGCGTGAATCGTAGGATCCCATCGGGCGTCCGTCAGTTCTTAAAATGGCAATTTTATATTAAGTATTACCAAATGGCTATTCCAGAAAATATATTATTATGAAAAGGTCATTTTACATGAAGCATGATTTTACATAGGATCTGTTTTATACTATATACAGTATTTCTGCAGAGACCTACCTTTTTATGGGCATAGTTATCCTTTAACCTTTAGTATGATGTAGCATATGATAGTCTGAGACAAATTGCAATTGGTTTTCATTTTTTATTATTTGTGTTTTTTTGAGTTATTTAGCTTTTTATTCTCCAGTTTGCAATTTCAGTTTGCTAGGGTTCAAATTACCCTAGCAACCATGCACTGATTTGAATGAGAGACTGGAATATGAATAGGAAAGGGCCTGAATAGAATGATTAGTAATACAAAGTAGCAATAATAGTAATGTGCAGCCTTGCAGAGGATTTGGTTTTAGATGAGGTCAGTGATACCCATTTGAAAGCTGAAGAGTCAGAATAAGAAGGCAAATAATTCAAAAACTATAAAAAAAAGAAAACTAATTGAAATCTAATTGAAAAGTTGCTAAGAATAAGCCATTCTATAACAAACTAAGAGGCAGATTTATCAAAGGTTGAAGTGAAAATTCATAATAAAAAAAAAATAGAATTTTGAGCTAATTTTTGTGTACTTCGACTAGGGAATAAACAAATTCGAATCGAAAATTTGAATTTCAAAATGTATCATGTACTGTCTCTTTAAAAAATTTGACTTCGACCATTTGCCATCTAAAACCTGCCAAATCACTGTTTTAGCCTATGGGGGACCTCCTAGAATCTATTTAGAGTCAATTGGTGGACTTTGAAAAATCGAATTCGATCAAAAATGGACCTATTCGGCCAAAAAAAACCTTCAGTTTAATTTCGGTTGGTCTTTTTGAATTAGAATTTTGAAGCTTTTCAAATTCGAAATTCGACCACGTGATAAATCTGCCCCTAACAGTTAACATAAAGGTGAACCACCCCTTTAAGAGTTAATTACCCCATTAGATACAAATATAGTTAAATTACCTTGCAACCTGTTTAGTTTTATGGTGTTTTTTATAAAAATTGATTTGTTCCCTAATTTTTCACCCAGTTGGATCACTCTACTATATTATATATGGTTCTGCTGTCCCAGGATGAAACTTGTCCATTAAGTTTTTTCTTCTTTCTGTTGCTGCCTATTGGAATGTTAAAAGGATTTACCCACTGCTTTAAATGTATAGAAACAAATAACACAAATTAACTGTGTTCTATATTTATAACTAATTTTTAAGAAATTAGATGTATTACCCTAGAACATACAAGATGATTATGAAATGATTCATGCCCAACTATCAATGTATTTTTGCACTTTTCTTGCCCAAACCACATCAGTCTTTACTTGTCTTTTGGGAGCTGATAGATGCCGAATTATGCTCTTCCCTAACAGAACTCTAACTATGTCAGATTTGTTTCAGTCTGAATCTCAAGATATGAGGCCAGCACCATGGAAACTAGACAGTATATTTTACTTGGCTAAAAATATCCACTTCTTTCAGTCATCCTTGTCTCTTTCATTTCTTAAAAACTGCTTTTTAACTATCTCTGTTTAAAGAGTTTTTTTGAGGGGTTGGATCACCTTGTGCCAGTTCTTCAGCTTTTATCACCATGATCAGCACTTCAAGGGATACATACTTATGTGAATGCTGAGGAAGCATTCTCCTTGTCATAGTGCAGTATGTGCTTAGACTAATTCAGTGATTAGGAGACTTGAGACGCACACAATGCATTGCTGAACAGCCATAATCGCGATGGGAACTCATGGTTCTGGTCTCATTGCCAGATGATACATAACCTTGATTTGCTGCTGAACAGAAAGAAAAGGTAAACCAATAATTTGCTAAATACAGTTCAACTCACATGTTCTATTACATTCCTAGGTCTGCTAGTATTACAATAAGTAATTATTGTTCCTTATTTATAAAATAAGGAGAAAAACCTTGGTATTTAACAAATTAAGGGCCAGATTCAATTCAGTGAGAAGTTTATCACGTGAAAAGTCATGGACAGGATTCACTTTGAGATGCAATTCAATTCAGAAAAACGTATCTTGCAGTTTATCATGTCTATTGGACAAAAAAATGGAACTGAATTAGGAGAAAAGTTCTCCTCGAATTGAATCTCATCGATGACTTTTTATGTGATAAACTATGAGATAACTTTTTCTCAATTAATTGAATCTGGCCCAAAGTATGATCATTCACATCAGTCCCTGCAGCATGCAAAGCATGACATCAAGGTTCTTTATTGTCGGCATTCATGTACAGTATGTTGGGCAGAAACTTTTTAGTTGGTTTCAGGCAAACTATCCTTGCTTTAGTCTTCATGCATTACTAGTTCTGTGTTCTCTGGGGCATAACTAAAGTAGGGTACATCAAAATAAGGACAATGGGCACAATGTGCAATTATAGTATATGGTCAGGCAAGTACAGATCTTTCTTTTGGATCTAAATATAGTCCACACTATAATGACATTTCCCCATGAGGAATAACTTCAAAGACAAAGTGATAGGCCACCTAGAAGAGCCCAATGGGTAGATTTATCAAAGAGTGAAGTTAGAGAACTCCACAGTCCGCAGAGTGAAATATCGCCTCTCTCCATTCATTTCGAAGGGATTTTTAAAGGCGTATTTATCAAAGGGTGATAGTGAACGTTCACCATTTGATAAATACGCCTTTAAAAATCTCATAGAAATGAATGGAGAGTGGCGGTATTTCACTGCGAACTGTGGAGATCTCTAACTTCACTCTTTGATAAATCTACCCCCAAGTCTGAAGATGAGGACCAGCCTAAAAAGCAATTAGCATGGATTTCGTGGATTATATGGGGTGTATGGTTATTTTGCCCCCTATAATATTGTCAAAATTGTTAACCTTTTTTATAGAGCACTGACATATTTTTCATCATTCCTTGCTCCTTTGGAGCTTGCTTCCTAAAGTCCCAATCACACAGACAGTGGTCAGTTATATTATTACCCAGTTCATAATCTTCTGGTACTTGATGTGATAACCGACCAATTCAACATCTTGTGGCAAGTAATGACTGACCATGAGTAAACAGATACACCAGGTCCAGAGCAGCTTCAGTTGCACATGATCCAGACCCAAGATCTCATTGGGGGATGCATGGTGGGGTGCAGTTGTGCAGTTTGGGAGGTGTTGGGAGGCTTCTTCGGGGAAAATAAATTGTATATAGATGTAAGTTGTTTAACCCATTCTAGAATCATTAAGTTGCACCCAAAATTGCTGAAACCGTCTACTTTAAGCAAAAACATTTGAACTAGGGGCTTCACAAAATTCAAGTGTCCTCATGCTGCTATATAATGTGGAAATGAACCCAACCATAAAAGTAACAGCTTTATGACACAGTATACATCTTTCTATCAACAGCAGTAACTAAAGTTCATATCAGTAGAAAATGAAATTAGGAGCTTTCTATATTGGTAGCAAGGATGAAGCAGGATGAGCATAAGTCATTGTGTGCTGCTTATGGTGTTTGTCTAAAGGTGAAATTTAAGAGAACTCAGTGATGTTTTGTTGTTTTCTAAGACTTGTAGCAATGGTCAATCAGGCTCCCGGTCTAAGTCCTTGTTGAGTTTGTCTGAAAGCATTTGTTGAGCCCTTGGTGACATTTAATATTATAAGCAAAGTCTAAAGTTTCACCAGAACCTAATCTGCCCAACAGCAGCATCTATCATTTCAGGTGACCCGGACCAAGGAGCAGCATGCATGGCTATGTACTCTGACACTCAGTGGGGGGGTATCACCTGGTAATTAGTTCACTTTACCCCCTTCATACAGCCTATCAGTGGAGAGATCGGCCAGAACTCCAAACATTTTGCTGAACAGAGAAAACATGCTAGATGACAAGAGTTCCATAAAAAGCTTCACTTGGCCCTGAATCAAGTTCAAGCATGAAAATAAAGCCAGCAAAAGAGCACACAGCAACGCTTAAGAAAACACTGCTGGAATGAGCTTAATGCTATAGGTGTCAAGTTGTTTTTTTCCATGTCAAATAAGCAAATTGTTTGTGGATGGGGCGTAGAGTACTGGTGACAGGAGAGTGATAGGGAACATCAGCAAGGAGAAAATACTGAGATTCCTAAGAACCACCCAATAATGGAAAGAGTGTGAAGGAATGAACTTTCTTCCTGTTATCTTTTTAAGCCCCCATGCTTTACAGGCATATTATAGGATCCCTTACCCAGAATCCCACTATCCAGAAAGCTACAAATTATGGGAAGGCCAACTCCCACAGAGTTCAATTCAAGCAAATTATTTTAATTCTTAAAAATGACTTCTGTAATAATAGAACAGTACCTTGTACTTGATTGTAACTAAACTGCATAAATCCATAAATCCATGAGTTTTTCAAGTAATATGGTGATTCAAATTATGGAAAGATTTCTTATCTGGAAAAACCACAGGTCCCAAGGTAATGCAGATAAAATATCACTTTTTGCTGGTTAAGTGGTAGAATTACATATGTCATTACAGACATATTTTTATAAATTGTAAACCGGATCAGAAGAGTCCCAACTAGTGATGAGTGAATCTTTCCCATTTTGCTTCTGTGAAAAAATCATGGAACTAAAGATAAAGGTGCAAAACCAAGTTTGCTCTCTGCGCTTGTAATGTGGACCCCGACAATCTTAAGGTAAGTGCAACGGGCAGGGAGGGGGGGCGGCATTGCAAACATTACAGCCTGAAACGCGTCTGCTAACATGTTATTGCCACTGTTTCATTTTTAATAACTTTACCCTTGCTGGTGTTTATGCCTTGTAAAACACTATGAACATTTGTAAAGGAATAAACACAACACAAAGTAATACTTAGCAAATTAAATTCCTCTACAGAAATGGCAGATGTTTCCATTTGTCAGTTAAAAGGAAACCTCGGTTTATCCTTAAGAAAAGGTAATATAGACCCTATAATAAGCTTCTGTTGTGTATGCATTGCATATGGCTACTGACCTTACTGATTAGCACATTTTTGGAATTGGTTAATTTCTAAAGTCGAAAATAACTCCCGTTTTATGGCATTTCTCTACAATGTATTAATTATACACCTCATATACAGTATTGCCTTTCCTACAATTCACTGATTTCTGTTGATGTTGAAAATGTCTATGCACAAAGGGTACTGAAGTTTGAATTTAATTTGGAGGTTGTCAATACAGCAATGGCAATTTCAGTCATTTTTGTCAGAGAAGATGTTCTTTATAAATATAAAACAAAAACTGTGGTACCGTGCTAGCCAGTAGCAAAAATAACAAATAAAAAAACAAACAAATAGAAAAAGTATTGTAGAAGTGATACCTATATTGGCTAACAATAAAAAAAATACATTACAAGATTTCGGAAAAAAAAAGGCCCCTTCGTCAGGCAAAATACAAATGAGAGCTAGAAAGGCACAGCATCTATACTGTTGATCAGTGGAAGGTATTCATGGGCAATAAATTAGGAAGTTACAGATAGATAGAGATCAAATGTAGAGATAATACAATGAATTAGGGTGGGTTGTAAATTGTTTATGGCCCAGTTAGAGGAAAATTACCTGGCTTCCTGCAACACCAGGCCCTTGACCTATTTACAGTGTATAGATGACATACTTATCATATGGACAGCATCAGAAAAAGAACTATTGGCATTCCACCAAAGATATAACCAATTCCACCCCAACATCAACCTTACCCTTAACCACACATCAACTTCTTGGATACAACCATCTACATAAAAATGGAACCAGACAAACATCCCTATACCCAGGGCCGCCATTAGAAATCATGGGGCCCCGTACAACAATTTTTGGGGCCCCCTGGGCCCGCCCACCATGCCCCCCCACAAGTTATAAAAAGTTATTGTTGGTCAGGGCCCCCTTATAAATTAATAAAAACTGTGGTGCCAGGGCCCCCCATAAAAGTTTTTTTTAAAAAAATTGGTGGTCAGGGTACAAGTTAAAAAAAATAATTAAAGTAAAAAAAAAAGCTTTGGCGCCAGGGCCCCCCATAAAAGTTTTTTTTAATAACATTGGTGCCAGTGCCCCCCTTACAAGTTAAGAAAAAATTGGGGCCACAGAGAATATTTTTTTAAAAAAAACATTGGTGGCAGGGGCCTATAGAATATTAAAATAATATATTGGTGGCCAGGGGATTAAAAAAAATTCAACTTCAACTTCGCCTCCTATCGTGGCTTTGGGTTTTTTAGAAAGTTTCGGGACTTCGGCTGTTCGGCTTTTTTGACACTTCTGTATTTCGGCTGTTCGGGACTTGGGAAGGAGGCGGCACTGCTTCGGCGCTGTCAAGGGGGTCCCAGCTCTTTCGAAAAGTTCAGCACTGCTGGGCCCCCCTTCAGTCCTGGGCCCCATACACTTGTACCCCCTGAGCCCCTCTGATGGCGGCCCTGCCTATACCAAAAACCAACAGGCCGTCCTGCATATCTTATGTGGGACAGTTTTCATCCATATCACATAAAAAAATCAATTGTGTTTAGCCAGGCTCTGAGATACAACCGGATTTGCTCAAACCTTGATGACAGAAATAAACATCTCCATTCCTTACGGAAAACTTTTGTTAATCAGGGATTCCATCCGCAGGTTATTGATGATCAAATCCACAGAGCAACTCAAATACCCAGAGACACACTCTTGGATTACAAAGAAAAGACAGAAAACAACAGGGTACCTATTGTAGTTACCTACAACCCACAACTGAACATTATTAGAAAAATAGCCTGAGACCTGCAACCCATGCTCCATACAGATACCCGAACAAATATTCCCAGAACTACCTCTCTTGTTTTATAAACAACCACCTAATCTGTGGAAAATGATTGTTAGAAGTGCTCTTCCTAAAACAACTAAAGCAGGTACATTTCCCTGCAACAGCAACAGATGTGAAACCTGCAAATACATCCTGTGTAGTGATGGGCGAATTCGCGAAACTGCGTCTCGTTTTTGACGCCGGTGTCCGTTTTTGACGGGGGGTTCGCAAATTTATTTGCTGGCGGCGAATCGCGCAAATTCGCCCATCACTAATCCTGTGCAAAGATCAAGTTGCAATTCCGAATACACAAAAAGTCTACACCATTCTGGACCACTATTCGTGTGCTTCATCCAATGTGGTATACATGATTACATGTACTAGTTGCTCTACAGGAGGCATATACATTGGTGAAAAAAGGACAAAAATTGCACACATGGATGAACCATCTCAGACATAAACTCAACACCAAATCATGTGATACACCAGTGGGGCAACATTTCTGCAGTCAAAATCACAGTCTTCAGGACATGCAGGTCTTAATTCTAAAAGGGAACTTTAAAACTGAAGGGAAAGGAAGATTTATGAGTTCAAATGTATGGCGTTATTTAACACATTAAGACTGGGCCTTAATTTAGGGTCAGGTTTCATGTCACACTAGGGGGCCGATTCACTGAATTCGAGTGAAGGGTTCGAATTTAAAAAAATTCGAATTTCGTAGTTTTTTTGGGCTACTTCGACCATCGAATGGGCTACTTCGACCTTCGACTACGAAAATCGAACGATTCGAACTAAAAATCGTTCGACTATTCGACCATTCGATAGTCGAAGTACTGTCTCTTTAAGAAAAACTTCGACCCCCTACTTCGGCAGCTAAAAGCTACCGAAGTCAATGTTAGCCTATGGGGAAGGTCCCCATAGGCTTGCCTGGGTTTTTTTGATCGAAGGATTTTCCTTCGATCGTTGGATTTAAATCCTTCGAATCGTTCGATCGAATGAAAAATCCTTCGATCGATCGATCGCAAGATTTGCGCAAAATCGTTCGACTTCGATATTCGAAGTCGAACGATTTTAGTTCCTAGTCGAATATCAAGGGTTAATTAACCCTCGATATTCGACCCTTCGTGAATCGGCCCCTATGTGTCCTGACTGAGTCCAGACTCCTGGACTATTTACAACCCACCCTAATTCATTACCCACTATTATCTCTACATTTGATCTCTATCTATCTGTAATGTCCTAATTTATTGCCCATGAATACCTTTCACTGATCTAACAGAACATATGCTGTGCCTTTCTAGCTTTCATTTGTATTTTGCCTGATAAAGGGGCCTTGGTACTCCGAAAGCTTGCAATGTATTTTTATTATTAGCCAATATAGGTATCACTTCTACAATACTTTTTATATTTGTTTGTTTTTTTATTTTGTTACTTTATAAATATGTGAGACAAACAGTTCAAATTGCTTTTGGAGACAGTGCAAAAACATTCCCATTGAAGCTTTACAAATTGGCGACAGACCCTTAAAAACTGCATACAAGTGATCTTAGCCTTTTTTAAAAGAACATTATTGGCTTATGAGATACAGACTTCAAGATCACAATATGTACTTCAAAAACATCTCGTGTATAACACAAGTAAAGCATAACCAAGTTCTTTTGACTAATGTATCCATTTAAAATCATTGTCTATGCCTATTATGTAGAAGGCAACAATATTGACAGGCTATAGAAAGCGTATCTCCATTACTCTTCTGCAAATTGAACAAATATGCAGGGCTAAGTTTGAAAAGCAGTGGCTCCCAAGGTCCAGTCTAAGGGGAAATCTGCTGCCCATCTAAATATAGATAATTTCAGCCATGACTCCAAGTTTTGAGCCTCACAAACCTCTTGAATAGTTTATTAAAATGAATGCACATAAAAGATAGATGGGATGGGGTAATGGGATAGCAGTCCAGGTTGTGCACTCTCAAATATCATTTCCAACAAACTAAAAAACTATTTAAGTGTAGCTATCTAGTACCCTACCCTTTCCCAAGTAGGGTCCAAGTCTTCACTACCATAGCAGCATTAGTGGAAATTTTATGTTAAAAAAAAATACATAATGGCAGTGAGGTTCACATGTTACTTATACCATTCCCAAGTGAGGTCCAAACGATTTCTACAGACTAATATTCTATGGTTTATACCCCAGACTCATGCATAGAGACTTCAGCATTGTGAGTTCTTAGACTTCCTGCATCCGGATATAATAATGACTAAGGTGGAAATGTTTTTTCAGAGCTGATACTCACCTTCACTGCATTCTTTAGTGGCTCTCTAGGTATTCAGTACCTGTATGTGTTTAAGCAGCTATTTTGTGTTTTCGTTCTGCTTAAGTGAAAAAGAAGAATGTAGGATGTTGTCAAGGCACACACCTGTGAGCTGCATAGCTAAAGTGCTAGTGCAAGACTGTGTTTCTAACAGTGTGGAATCTGAAGGATAAACAGAAATTGAGACCAAACAAAGAAGGCAAAAAGCTACAAGTGCAGTCTGCCGGCCTAAAATAGACCTAAAGAAAAGCTCTTTAAGCTTAGCTCTATTGTAATTATGGAACTACTGAATTTTCTGCAAAAAAACTAGCAGTATATACCATAACGTGACCAACATATTGCAGCAAAACATTTGCTGTCAGCAAAGAAATCAAGATTTTAAGATATAAACAGAGCATTGACCCTCAAACCAGCCCTTAGATATCTCTGCCAGTTGTTTTTGTGGCTGTACTAAGAGAAAGACAGGTAGCTATTTTAGACATATAAGGGCGCATTTATGTCTGCAATCACAGTCACTGTAGTGCTAAAATGGGTGCATTGATGCAATTCATTACAGGTACTTGTGTCCAAAGATGCATCTTGCACCTTCCCTATAGTTGTACATAGGGGTATTTTTATCAAAGAGTGAAGTTAGAGATCACCACAGGCCGCTAGAGTGAAATTCCGCCACTCTCCATTCATTTCTATGGGATTTTTAAAAGAATATTTATCAATGGGTGAAAGTGAAAGTTCATCCTTTGATAAATACGCCTTTCAAAATCCCATAGAAATGAATGGAGAGTGGCGGACTTTCACTCTAGAGGACTGTGGCGATCTCTGACTTCACTCTTTGATAAATATACCATAAAGTATTGTTGGTTAAAGAAAACTGACAATTTGCATCCAAAATTGCATTTGTGTTTGTAATTTATCCTTATTGTTGAAACAAGAAAAGAAACGCCTAGAGGTGATAAATGACTGTCTTCAATGACAGCTATAAAAAAGCATATGGATCTTAGTTGAAGTCTCAGCCTCATAAGAATGATTTAACATTTAGCAATCTAGTTTAAAGGAGACCCAGAATTACAGCATATACCATCTTAAATATTACTTATTGATACAAGTCCATGGCACAGCAGATGAAGTATTATCGAACTATCAATACCAAAAAGGGTGACCAAGCAGTTGCAAGTCATTTCCTTGCTCCGGGCCATGGGGTGCAACAATTAAAATTTCAAGTTGTCTACAGTGTTCCCAAAAATACGTTGGGGTGGAGATAGAATGAAAATTCTGCTTTAAAAGGAAGCGAGATGGATTCGGAAGTTAGAAACATTAGCCCGCCTTGGCCTCAACAGAGAATATGACTTAAAGGGATCCTGTCATCGGAAAATATGTTTTTTTCAAAACACATCAGTTAATAGTGCTACTCCAGCAGAATTCTGCACTGAAATCCATTTCTCAAAAGAGCAAACAGATTTTTTTATATTCAATTTTGAAATCTGACATGGGGCTAGACATTTTCTCAATTTCCCAGCTGCCCCCAGTCATGTGACTTGTGCTTGCACTTTAGGAGAGAATTGCTTTCTGGTAGGCTGCTGTTTTTCCTTCTCAATGTAACTGAATGTGTCTCAGTGGGACATGGGTTTTTACTATTGAGTGCTGTTCTTAGATCTACCAGGCAGCAATCTTGTGTTAGGGAGCTGCTATCTGGTTACCTTCCCATTGTTCTTTTGTTTGGCTGCTGGGGTGAAAAGGGAGGGTGGTGATATCACTCTAACTTGCAGTACAGCAGTAAAGAGGGATTGAAGTTTATCAGAGCACAAGTCACATGACTTGGAGCAGCTGGGAAATCGACAAAATGTCTAGCCCCATGTCAGATTTCAAAATTGGATATAAAAAAATCAGTTTGCTCTTTTGAGAAATGGATTTCAGTGCAGAATTCTGCTTGAGCAGCACTATTAACTGATTCATTTTGAAATTTTTTTTTTCCCATGACAGTATCCCTTTAAGTAAAATTTATCGGTAATAAATACAGTATGTTTTTTATTGTTTTTAACATTGGGGTTTATTTGTACTTTTATGTCTTTTTCTACAGGATATTTAATTGACTCTATGGTGATGGGACTGGTTGCTCAAAAGTAGTGTTCTATATGTGACACATTGTTACAAATTGTTATCTTGAATTGATATATTGTTACAAATTGTATGGGAGGTACATTGTTATGTAATGTGGTAAAACACCAATAGAGGTCACTATGTTACAATGCTTATAAAAACGTGCACATGTGCTGCTTAGGAAGTTTGATAAAACTAACGATGGTGGTCTGAAACGTTGCTGAGTGTCTGGGTCAGAGCCCATATTCAAATAAAGGCATTTTAAATGGAAGAATTTTCGTTGAGGGTGCTGTTTGTGAATATCAAATTGAAGTAACCATACACTGAATACCCCTAGGGATATCTGCAATGCTTCAGGTGAGTCAGGCTGTCTATTAAGACCCTAATTAGAAACAATGTTATAATATGCTATTGGCCATTCACATTTTAATTGGTCCTCTTCTCTGGGAAGATAGAGCTAACACCTCGAAATTGGGGGTCTTGACATCATGCTTCTCCCAAACCTTCCAGGGACTTATTCTATGGTGGGTTTAGTGTATACTATAATACTGTACAATACAATATATAACAACATATTTTTGAATGTTATTACACAGTTACATTTTATTGCACAAACTATAAAACATAAGAGCAAAGAAAGGAGTAATTGTGCATTGTACAAATGTTTAGACACCCTTCTACTTGCCCAATGATAAGCATTGTTTTGCAAGGTTCCTGACCCTAATTACTTCCTTAGTCTTAATAGTCTTTAGGGCAGATTCAGGAAGATTAGGCAGAGCACTTCATTTTCCAAAGTTGCCTCACGAGGAAGGCAGTTCGGGGAGATTAGTCGCCCGAAGAAGAGGATATTTGTAGCCAGGCGACTAGTCTTCCCGAATCCCTGTGTCTCTGCCCTTAGTTGTCACTTGTTGACAGTTGAAGAACTTAATAAAATCAGAGACTCCCAAAATGTTGGGCTGTCACTCAACCCATTTGGGCTCCTCTAAACAAGTGAGTATCTGAAAATGAAGCTTACTGATGCCTACAAAGCAGGGTAATAAACAAGCATCTATAAAAAGATTGAAAAATGCTTCCAGCTGACAATTTCCATTGTCTGTAATATCATTAAGAAATGACAGTTAAGAGAGAGTGTGGACATTAAGGCAAGATCTGGAAGAGCAAGAAAACCATCAGAGAGAACTGCTGTTATGCTGGCTAAAACCACAAACCCTCATATGACCAAAAGGATCTGAAAGTTTGGCTGACCCTGTAGTGGTGTTTCACCGCAAAGTGTGGCTTGCACAAACATGATCTGCATGGAAAAGTCATCAACAGGAAGCCTGGTTTGCAACCTCATCACAAACAGCAATGGCTGAGGTACACAAAACTGCATCTAGACAAGCCAGAGGCCTTTTGAAAAAAGTGCTGTCAGATAAAAAATTTAATATTTGGCCACAATCATCAAAGGTTTGTTACACATGGTGGATCTATTATGCTTTGTGATTGTGTGGTATCCAGTGGAAACATTGTATCTGTGGAAGGAAGAATGGATTCCTCTAAACAAGAGTAAATTATGCATGCCAGCTAAGAAGATGAAGCTGAGAAGGGAATTCGGCTCAGATTAATCAACCTAAACATACCTTCAAATCCACCATAATCAGTTTGAAGAAAAACAAGCTGAAGGTTTTGGAATGGCCATCACAGTCTTCTTTCTTAAACATGTCCAAGAAGCATCTAGAGACAGATTGATACAATATAAATTTCTCCACAGAGCGTACTAAGGATGCACCGAATCCACTTTTTTGGATTCTGTCGAACCCCCCAATCCATCACGAAAGATTTGGCCAAATACCAAACCAATTCCCGGGAAAACATTTTTTACTTCCTTGTTTTCTGACAAAAAGTTACGCAATTTTCCCTCCCGCCCCTAATTTGCATATGCAAATTAGGATTCGGTTTGGTCGGCAGGTTCAAATCCGAATCTTGATGAAAAAGGCCAAATCCTGGCTGAATCCCGAACCGAATCCTGGATTCGGTGCATCCCTAGAGCGTACCGAACTCCCAACGTTCTATCCAAAATGTCTCCATCACTCATAGACAAGTCAATGCCATCAGACACCTGCAAATTTCATTCACATGGTATGGACATGGAACAAGATACAAAGCTTCTGGAGAGAGGACACCCCAATCATAGTCACCCCTTTGGTGATGTTACTAAACCAAGTAACGAACCTTGCCCCAACAACAGCTGAAAGAGTACTCATTTCCATTGTACTTGCATATGCCATCACTATAAAATGGAAAGCCCAATTGCCTCCAACCACTTCCTTTTCAGAAAACCAGATTTATCAAGCACTACCTACAAACAAACTTCTTTACACAAGGAGAGGATGTCCTGCTAGACATACATAACCTGTACTGAAAACTACATCATGGCAGTACCAACCTCTCACAGAAGGGTTAAAAGCCCCCTTCCTCCCCTCCCCTATACTAAAATCTAAACAGAGCCAAACAAACTAAAAGACACAATGCACAATTGTATGTTTGATATAAAGTTGTTTATTAGTTTTGGTGTATAAAGAAAAGAGAACCACTGTCGCATATTATACAAGCAGGTCAAGTAAACGTAGATTGATTTGAACAGCTATTATTGAATATATGATTTACCAAATGTACCATAATGATGAATATGTGAAAGCCTGTACAACAATAATGCTTGCATAATTTCTTTCAATAAAAAAGTTTGGTCAAAAAAAAGAAGGCCCAAGAAGATCTTGGAATTAGAAGTGATGATGTGCAAGGAGTAGGCAAAAATCTCTATGACAAGAATTGAAGGCTCTGGATACAAAAGTTGTTTACAAGCTGTGATTTATGCCAAAGTAGGTGTTACAAAATATTCACTTAACAGGGTGCCATATTTTTGCACGTACCACAATTACTATTTTCTTTGTTCTTATGTTTTAAATTTGGTAAAATGAAATGTAACTGCATTATCATTTGCAAATATGTATTTTTAACCTTCTGATTCCAGTAGTAGTTATTTCCTACTTTTCACGTAAAAAAATGAACTATATGTGTAATTTAGCAAGAGGAGCCAAATATTTCAACTTTATTGCTGTATCTGTCTAAGTAGTTGTTAAGGAACATGTTTACACTCACATATTAGTAATTATGAGAAGGTATAACATTCCTGTATTTAGCCTATGGAAGATGCTGGTTTATTTAGGTCACTTCTGCTGGAGGCAGTGACCACAAATTTGTTTATCCGGGGCATGGTGTATTTGCAGTGGTTGCATGCCCAAGGGTCTTGGTGCTGATTTGTGGTGTCTTGGTAGGTTTCGATGCATGGTGCATTCAAATGTTAATTTCTTCATTGGACTAGCCTTTACATACCAGTAATGAGCAATGACATTGGACCATAATCAGCAAATCTATTACAGGTATGAGATCTTTTATCTGGGCCCATTATCCAAAAAGCTGTAAGTAACTGGAAGGCCATCTCCCAAAGACTCCATTTGAATCAAATAATTACATTTCTTTTTGTAATGCTAAAACAGTACCTTGTATTTGATCCTATCTAAGATAAAATGTATCATTATTGGAGGCAAAATTGGGTTTAATTAATGTTTAAATGATTTTTAGTAAACATAAGATGTGGAGAAAACTCCACTTGGGGAGTATATACTGTATGGGCAGTTAAACATTAAGGCCAGAGTTAACAGGATACAGCTCCTTTCACCTATCATAAGATATTGAGATACAAATTACAGAAAGACCCCTTGTCCAGTAAAACCCAGGTTTTAAGTATTCTGAATAGCAGGTCTCATACCTTTACCCTACACTTAAAACTGCAAAGAATTCTATGAATATGAATATTCTATGAATATCAGAGGACTGAGTACAATTACAGCCCAAAAGGGACTTATTTTCACTTCTTGCTCAAAATGATACTAGGCTTGTAGAAAATGAGATTAATTAAAGGGATAATTGTACTAATATACAGTAGATGCACCCCAAGGTGCCAGTACTGATTTAATTGCATGGTGGGAAGGCAATATCAAGGCTAAATCAGGGCTAAACAAAATGGATGAATTTTAGGCTTTGAGAAAAGGCCAACTCCAGCAATGCACTTATATCTGTTTGCTATCTGTCCTCATCACAAGTGCCCCCACCGTTTGGACTCAACAGCAAGATCCTAGAACAGATCTTATCACCGGTGATTGCCCTTGCTCATATGTCAGTAAGTTTTGTTCTCTTTTTACACTTTAACATGATTAGTTGGAAAGACTTTTGTGATTAGAGCCACACAGTGGAAATGGTTGGCTGCTGAGCACAATGTCACTGACTTGTGATCAGTGAATTTGACTCTTCTTTGCTCATTACATATGAAGAATGTTATGGAGGATGCAAATGCTAAACCACTGCATTCTTTGGATTTGTACGTCACACAAGGATTCCCATCTCCATCATGTGTAAATGCTTCTTGGGAATGTGCTTCTGAAATTTAATGAAGCTGCTTAACACATAGCAAAATCCCTGCTTATAATAACACACTTATACTCCAACAAATTACTGGCATTATGAAAGAGCATAACCGATTAAATGGAACCAGGCCTAGCATATTCTCTCTATACAGTGGGACATAATTCTAAATATAATTTTGGACAGTAAGAAAAATGGCCAGGATGTCACTAAATTGCAGGGGAAAAAATAAAAAAAATAATTATTATTTTTACAGCCATGTACCCAAAAATAAAAGGCCAGGATCCAAGAACTGGTTAGACATATCTTATGGAAGACCAGATACAGCCCATTAATTACAGGAATGGTATATGTTATCCAGAATGCTTTGGACCTGGGGTTTTCCAGATAACGGATCCTTAATTTGGATCTTCATACTTTAAAGGGGAACTCCACAAAGACATAACTTGAGCTTTTTGAAAAGTAAACATGATTTCATGCAACTTTGCAATATACATCAATTAAAAAATGCAGACTTTTCCTGATTTTTAATGGTTTGGAACAGTTCCCTAAGCCTAGCCTCCTGTTCTGCGGATCTGTCTGACTACTTTGCTGCACTGGCTGACTACTGTTACTTTGTATCAACAGCCATCTGTCCTCAGCCTGCATCCTCCAAACCCCACAATTCCCTGCACATGTGTTTTCAATAAGGAATGGAACATCACAGTGCAATGCATTGTGGGTTATGTAGTTCCTGCATGCTGTCTGTAAGATGTGGAGAAGTTGTTACAATTTGTAACATCAGTGTTTAGTCCCTCCTTCCCTGCCAGGATTTCAAAGAGAAGAACTGTTAAACAGCTGGATTTCAGCATAGAAAATAGCATTTATTCATACTTTTTGAAGAAACCAGTAACTGTGATTGATATATTAGGGATTTCTGGATTATGTGGGCCTCTTTATCAAATTTTTGTCTGGAAGCGGAGTTCCCCTTTAAGTCTACCAGGAAATCAATTAAACTTTAAATAGGATTTCCCCTCCAATAAGGATTAATATCTTAGTTGGGATCAAGTAGAACAAACTGTTTTATTATTACAAAGACAAAGGAAATCTTTTTTACAAAAATTGGAGTATTTGGATAAAACTTAGTCTATTGGAGAAGGCCTTCCCGTAATTCAGAGCTTAATAGATAATGGGTTTCCGCATAACTGACTCTATACCTGTATAATAGTAACAAGCATTAAGTATCTTTATGGCCAGACACAGTCTAAAATTTGAAGTCACCCTGTTTTACAGAATTAACAGTTCAGGGTTGGGATCTCCAAAGTTTTGATAGGGGGTTCACAAACTTGCATCTTAACTAGATATACTGTGCTAATCTGAAAAGCATGTCAGATGATTTATTTGAAGGTCAGGTTCAGGGGCGTAACTACAGAGGAAGCAGACCCTGCGGCTGCAGGGGGCCCCGGGAGGTATAGGGGCCCCATAAGGCCCAAATAAAGAGAAATTCCAACATATATATTGGAAAAACAGGACAACCTCTGGATATGTTTGGGGCCCTAAATGAATTTGCTGTGGGGCCCATTAATATCTTGTTACACCACTGATCAGGTTTATAAAAGTAATACAAACATGAGGGCAATGTGTGGGGCTTCTTGAAGAGTCAAGTTATTGAATTGACTAGGATGCCGTGTACTGGAAGTGGTTTTCACATTGAGGGTTGGACCATTTCCGTATAATATGGTGTGATTTTAAGATTTGTGTTATTTGTTTGCCTCTTGAAGTCTACATTGCAAAAACGCATTGCTCCATTTACATATAACGTGATCTTCTCCATCTGCTGCTTGAACTCTACTATGTGAAACGGACTGTCACTCTCAGCTCTGATACAGTTAAGTGTGTTTTTTTCTCCTCACTGTTAATGAATAAAGCCTAAAAATAACATGAAAGGGGCCAGCAGGTTACTCCCAGTTTTCATGTAATGCTGTTTGATGTAGCTCTCGAGATGGAGCAATGGGCAGCGTGCAGTACCACACATCAGAGGCGCTTTCTGGCTGATCTGCTGCTTTCGCAGTGGAGGCGTCTCTGCTGGAAAGAAAAGGAAGTCGCATTGTTTTTCCTGAGATTAATGTTGGTATTAGAGTAATTGGAACAAGCGGGAACATGATGTGTATCCTCAACCCTGTTTTTGCAGATGCCTCCGTCATTACACCTGGTTAGACCAGGTTTTTGCAACCTGTGTGGCCTCTCTGCAGCAACATCTATGATTCATGTGCCAAAAAAAAAAAAAAGAAAAAATCTAAAGTGAGTTGTTCATGCCTGCTCGGTTTGATGGCAATCAGACTGTTCTCCCACATGTGGGCCATGCGCCTAACCTTTACTGAAGCGTTGCAGGAATAAAGAATACGCTTTCATTTCACACATACAGTTTAATGCTACCTTTAGAATGTTTCCTCTGATATCACATGCTCGCCATCCCCTATTGAACATAGTAGAGCAGACTTAGATCTAAGCAGGATGGAATGCGCCTTTTAATTCTTGGAGATAACAGGCTGAGAAAGGAGGAGAGGCTTTTATTTTGTAAGAGCAAAATGTACTTCTGTAACACTTCAAGCTGGGATACACTCCTCATTTTCAATTTATTTTTTTTCCCCACAATTCACAGAAAAAGATTTTATTATATGATTTTTTGTTGTAAGGAGAATGTCTGCTGCTTGCACGGTGCCGTTTGATTGGACTTGCTACCCACAGAGAGACAGAGAGTAAATAGCCGAATGCCTGTTTGGCCAGATGTAGATTACAGGGTTGTCACACGCAGGAAGATTGTCCTATACAGGGCTAATTGGTCTCCATGTACTTGATGCTCTGCTCTTTACTGGCATGATGGCTGGACGTTAAAAAGAAACAAGGTTTATACATTAAAGTGATATTATCCATACGTGCTTATATCATTTTACAGAAGCAGACGGTCACATGAGATTCTATTCGTAAAATATTGTGGCTGTTAAACTAAATACAGTAACTGTTTCTGGTTTGTTATGCTATTATTTTAAGTGATGATGATTACTACTGGTAAAGGATCCATTATCCGGAAACCCGATATTCAGAAAGTTCCCAATTATAGGAAGGTCGTCTCCCGCTGACTCCATTATATACAAATAATACAATTTTTTAAAAATGATTTCCTTTTTCTCTGTAATAATAAAACAATATCTTGTACTTGATCCCAACTAATATATAATGAAATGAACCCTTATTGGAAGCAAAACTAGCCTATTGGCTTTATTTAATGTTTACATGATTTTCTAGTAGACTTAAGCAAATTATAGAAAGATCCGTTATCTGGAAATATCACAGGTCCGCAGCATTCTGGGTAACAAGTCCCATACCTGTATTTCCTTTTTTTCTGTAATATTAACACAGTAACTTGTACTTGAGCACCTCTACTAGAAATGTAATCATTATAGGTGGGGAAAAAAAATCCTATTATGTTTATTTAATGTTTAAATGATTTTTAAGGTACGAAGCTCCAAATTACAGATAGGTCCCTTATCTGGAAACCCCAGGTCCTGAGCATTCTAGATAACAGGTCCCATACCTGTATCTAAAAACAACCTCCTTTACATTATACAATGATGACAATATTGTACACAGGAGAACATGTTAAGAAAATGAAATACATACATGGAACCAGTTGGTGCTGGGCATCCTGAATGGAGAGAGGCAGAATGCAATGGGAAAAAAAAGTAAAACAAAATAATAGAGACCAATTATTCCAGCAGGACGTTCCCTTTCTGTGTGTTTCTGTTATAACTGGGAATAACCATATTGTATACCTCAATTCAATAAATCTGAAAATTTATTATTCTACAACAACAGCAACAGCACCCCTAATGGATGTACATGTGTATATATGTGTGTATATATATATATATATATATATATATATATATATATATATATATATTCCTACTAAACTATAATAAAAGGACAATGGAATTCCTGAAGGTGTCTGGTTGGGCTTCTTGCGCACAAGCTATTTTGCATAAATCTCTAAAGTTATTCTTCATAGCTCAGTTTATCTGTTATTGGTTTTCTACATTAAATTGTCTTCCTGTGTCTGCCTTACTTATCTGTGCATAAATTTGGGGCAGATTTAGACCATGTACTGACTAAATGACTCCCTTATTTTTTTAATTCTAAACCTTGCCACTAGGTGTCTCTCTTGACTTGCAAATTCCATACTAGGGGGGACAAGGTTTTCCACACATAATTGATAAGAAACACATATTTTGCCAAGCAAATAAGTAGGTTGAAAAAAAAAGAGAGTGGAGTAGGCTGTCAATGACAGACCTTTGGTGACACAATTATGGCAGATTGTCAGTTATAGTTATCAGCACAGCCAATCCTGTTTGAAATTCCCAGACGTTTTGTTTATTAAACTGAGCTGTGATACAAAATATTAAAAATGAAATAAATGACATTCTAAGCCAGCAAAAATAAGTTTGTCTGATTTTAGGAGCAAATAGACGACTTACCCCATTGAAACGTAGATAAATTGCTCTGATTTGTTCTATACAAAGTAATATATTTGGCTTAATATGGTCATGACGTCTGTTTTCTGAGATTAACTATTTCCTGCTGGGAAACTTGGTTTAAACTGCTAAACCAATAGGTATTGTAATTTCAGAGAGGATTTTTGATCTAAACCAGTATTCCACACGGGAGACTGCAGACAGATTCAAATAAACCTTTAGTATGATGCAGACAGCAGAATTCTAAGACAGTTTGCAATTTAGTTTTCAAGTATTCTTTTTTTAATGGTTCTTCATATATTTAAATTTTTTGTTCTTCAACAGTTAGACTTGGAATTTAAATCTTGCTGTTATGGGTTAATTGCCCTAGCAACCCAGAGTGCAGTTTTGAAATTGAAAGAAAAGATGAATAGTATAGGCCCTGAAAATAAGCAGTAACAATAAGAATAAAACTTAAGCAAACAGATATCGTTTTCATCTGCCGGCTGAAAAAAGCCATAATAGAAAGGCAAATAATTAGAAAATAAATAGCATTAAAAAATAAATAATGAAGACCACCTGTAAAGTTGCTGATAATAACATGCTAAAAGTTAATGCAACAGTGAACTCCCCCTTTAATGAAAATTGATAGCTACTTGGAGAGCATAAATAAATAACTGAAAGTGGAATCTTTGCCGGCATCAGCTTATGATTTGAGTAAACTAAAGTATTTATTAGGCCACCGGCAAAAAATAAAATAATTTTCTGTAGCAAACATTCTATTCTAGGAGTTTAATTCAACAAGCCCAACTTAATGATCAGACGTTTGTATTTACAGTAAGGTAAATAGATAAATCTCATTATTATATACACATTGTTACTAGCCATATTATTATGGAGGACTTATGAGCACCATCATGCAGCAGTTCACAATGAGAGTAAGAAGTGTAAGATCTTTTTGCTTTGTTTGGATCTTCATATCATGTAAACATTAAATAAACCCAATAGGCTGGTTTTGCTTCCAATAAGGATTAGTTATATCTGAGTTTGGATCAAGCACAAGGTGCTGTTTTATTATTACAGAAAAAAATGAAATCTAATTTTTAAAAATCTGGATTATTTGGATAAAAAGGAGTCTATGGGAGACAGACTTTCCCTAATGCAGAGCTTTCTGGATAATGGGTTTCTGTATAATGGATCCCATACCTGTACTTGAAAAAATATGCAATCCTTCCCATTTTAATGTAGGCAGTTCTGTGGTATTTATATGGGTATACTCTTTTTGTTCTCATGCAGCTAACCTCTGGATTGACTACCCTCATTTCAACTGATTTACTCTAACAACCTCATTTACAATGGCGGGGGTAATGTGCAAATGTGCACAGGTTTTATCCTACGGTACAGCTCTTTGTGTTCCTAGAGTGGTATGTAAAACATTGTAGAAAACCTTGCAGAAGCCATAGACAGTTACTAAGTACATTTAGATTATAAGCTCTACGGGGCAGGGACCAACAACCTCTTGTCTCCTTGTAACTGTACTTTGTATTTATTAATGTACTTTGTACTTGTTTGTATTTATTATTGTAATGACCCCTGCTTGTTCTACTCATTTATTGTTCTTCTGTACACTGCTTCATTCTCATGTAGAGCTATATAAATAAAAATATACATACATACATACAAGTAGCCTAGCAGCCAGTATCACTGTGCTATTCATCATATAGGGAAACCGCAGTCTTTGTCCTAAGGGTAACTGCTCTAAGCAAGGCCAGTATAATGTGCTGTTCTGCACCTCTTAGTACTTTTTAAATTGGGTCTGGGGAAGTGATAAATAAACCCTTAATACTGTCATTGTTTGGATCCTACCTCAGGAATATAGCCCTGTGTGAGTGTCTAGTTGTTGCAAATACCACCAATATGCATGTACAATAATAGCCATACAATGCTGAAACAATTGTTGAGGGTCTATGTGTAGGAATATTTTGGGAAAAATTACTGTAAATAATCATATTTTTATATTTAGAATGAAAAGGACCTCTCAATGTACAAGGGTCCTACTGAGTGTGCACCTGCTGCAGCTTTGCCCCCGTATAAGACATATATGTAGTTTGCAACAGCTGGAGGGCTGTAAGTCTGATATGACAGAAGAAGAATTTAAGCGGTGACTGGTATGAAACTCAATCTATGGCCTGTGGCTTCACAGATGTTATATATAATATAATACATGATTCTAACCTCTCCAAACATTATTTACATCTTAGTTCAGGGTTAAGCCTGTTTCTGCAGACATGATTTACACCAAGGGAAATGTATACATTTTACAGAGCGTCCTATTCACTACCATGCATGCAATTATAAAGTACAGTAAATATCTCACTTGTCATACTTCTCTCTCTTTTCAATCTCTGTTTTATCTTCTATCTATTTACAATTTTTGCAAATGTATTTTTTTAACATGGTAACGCTGGCTGGGCAAAAGATCAGCACAACAGTAATTAGACCCCAGAATCATAACATCCTTACTTACACCCCCAACTATATGGAATGGCCTTTAGGTGGCACTGCTGTCTGCATATGCTAAGGATTACAAAGCACTGCTGTAAAAGCACAACTTTTTTTTTTTTTTCGTTATAAAAAAAGTCTCAGTAGCTTCCAAACGTTGCTAAAATTTAGCATCGACAACGTTTTATAAGCTTCCCTTCAACCCAAGAGTGTGCACCATATAAACAGTAGAATATAAAGTGTAGTAGAGAAATATGCAACATTGCAAGAGTCACACATAATCTTGTAGCATTCTGAAAACATATTGCTGCCATGGGCACATTGACATGTAAGGGTGGAATGATATTATTTAAGAAAACCTCTGATATTAGCATCCATGTTTAAAGGTAATTTAGCCAAAACTCAAAGTCTAAGTCTAATTAAGAGAAGGGCCTTTATATTATGTAGAGCCACTGCTAATGATAAATTATCACATTTTAGGAGCGATTGCACCATCCTGTGCAAACTTTGCTTTATTTATGCTTTATTATGTTTTATTTATGCTTTATCATGCTTTATTTTTGCTTTATTAATCAAACAAAAAACTTTATAGTTTGAAAGATCCTCAGTGATACTGCCAGTACCCAGTAATTGTACACAAGAATCTGAAACCAACCATGTATAGGAATATGGGATCCCATGCTATTTTTGACCATTACAATCTTATGCAGTTAAAGAGAGAGTAATTGCATATTCCTATGTCCCACCCATGTGCCACCCCTTACATCATAGGAGCCATTTGCCCATGAATTATTGCACTTCCAGTATCTGGTGCAAGGTTTTTAGCCTGCAGTTCATGTAGTTGCTTAAGTACATGCCTAATTATTTATTTATTTATTTTTTGTTTTTTGGCCATATAAATGAAAAATGTATCAATTTGGTTGCACCTGAAATTTGTGGAATAGCCCCTAGTGTGAAACAGGTGCACAAGTGAGTGTCAACTGAAAATCACTAGTGAAAAAATGGCACAACTTCCCCCGTGATATTTGCTTGTATTTAGGGAGATCCAGAGACTATAATTTGGTTTTTCTAACTAATTTGCTTTTCTAATCAGTGTGTCAGACAAGTCACAGGCTGTGTGTATGTAATTGATCACAAGGACCATGCAGTATATGTAAGGATAGCAGTTCTTGTTCTAGGGACCATCTGCTGGTTTACCCCCTACCTACTAACTGGCTCCGGCATGGACAGCTAGCTGGCTTCTTGCAGATGTGCTCTGTGAGATCCAGAACAGGTGTTAAAGGGGTGGTTCATCTTAAGTTAACTTTCAGTATGTTATAGGATGGCAACTTTTCAATTTTTTTTTTCAATTTTTTAATTCTTCTGAATCTTTTCAGCTTTCAAATGGGGGTCACTGAACCCATTTTAAAACAAGTGCTTAGCAAGACTACATGTTTATTGTTATTGCTACTTCGTATTACTCAGCTTTCTATTCCAGCCCTCTCCTATTCATATTCCAGTGTCTTATTCAAACCAGTGCATGGTTGCTAAGGTAATTTGAACCCTAGCAACCAGATTGCTGAAACTGCTGACTGGAGAGCTGCTGAATAAAAAGCCATACAACTCATAAACCACAATTAATAAAAAACGAAAATCAATTGCAAATTGTCTCACTGCAAACGTAAAACTACGCTAAGCGATGGGCTAAAAAATCCAAATACCTAGAAAGCCTCCAAGAGTTCGAGTTTTTTAGACAATGCCTAGTGAAAAAAAATCCGGAAACATCTAAAAGTCTGAATCGATTTAAAATGGTCCAATATAATCAGCGCAGCTCCCAACTTTTACCAGGTGAAGATTTGTATAAATGTTGTTCGTGGCTTTTACACTTGAATAAATCTAAAATTTTTGTAGCCTTTTTAAAAAAAAAAAAAAAAAAGTGCTAGAGAACTGAGGAGAGCAAAATCAGAAAATCCTTGCATCAGGACCATACCTGTGCTTTGCACCTTGTACTGGATTAAACATTTGGCATTAGATGCAGAACATAGCACATAACATCTGAATGATATGTAAGGTAGAAGGTGGTAGGCATTTGAATGTGTTGCACCTACTTGCCACCCTCGGCCCACCCTCATGTATACAGAATTGCCACACTCAGACAGCACTGCATTCAAGGGGGAGCATATACCCTTGCTCTTCATTTTGGAGTACAAATGCCTCCTGTTGGGACTCACCCATGGGCACAGTGCAAGGTGCAAAACACTTGCACCTGTTTTTTGTACTTATCATCCTGCCTCCACTGTGATACATGACCCCTAAAGACTACATGTCTGTTGTTCATCATCAATTAACACTATTTTAATAAACAGTTATTGCCTTTCAGTAGACTGGATCGGAATAACATTTTCTAGGCCAAAAAAGTATAACAAGCAAAGGTAAATATCCATTGTGGACTGACCCTCTACAGAAGAAATGGAATATTATGATAGCAGCAGAAGGTTACCTTCTCTTATACTAGGCCTGTTTGGAGAAGTTCTTGCTTAAGGAGGTGTTTATTGAGAGATTGTGGTTCCATCAAATGTTATTATTTTTTCCAAGTATGAGAAAAACACACATGTTACTGGCACTTGTTGTAATGTCTGCACATTACCACTCAGGAGCATTTTCTAGCAATTGGCAAATTTGCGCCTATGCAGTAGCCCAAGGCAACCAATGACACTATTGCAATCATTGTTCTACATGCAGATAGCTGAACAAAGGTAAACAAAGGTAGTCATAGATTTGTTGATATGGGTTACTGCCCAAGTTCATTTACGAATACAGTGATCCACTGAAATACCAGTGCAGGGTCATACTTATGCTGTGAGTTGTGGGAGATTTGCCAAAAATGACTCTAATTTGTAACCATACAACTAAATAATGCACAAGTTGTGGTGGGTGCTGTTTAGCTGATCTTACTGTTACATTGGAATTCTGGGAAAAAACTGCACTGAAGGGAAAAAAATTCTCAATTTGTGTTCAAAGTTTGCACTGCATTGGTAGCCTTACTGTATTTACATTTCCTGGCAACTACACAGAGTTCTTGTATTATATCATCATATTAATATTATTTACCACTTACTCATTGGTTAAATGGGAAATTTGGCCTTATAAGGAGAAAACCTGGTTATCATTGCCACAGCAGCTCAAGTCAGTCATTGTTTAAAGATGGAGATTCATTTTCCTGATGGGGATACCATTTAGATGCTCCTCAAAAAGCAGTTCTCAACCTGAAGGATTGAAGGTTGTATTACAATGCAGAACCTTTTGTTGTTTGTGCCCCTATTTATAAACTGCTCAAGCATTTTTTGATTGTATTAAAGTAGTATAATATGATTTTTGAAATGTTTTACTATTTCAAGATCAGTTGTCATTAAAATATAAGCATCTGTTATATATATCATATGATCTAATCCAATTCATTTTAATACAAAAATTCTCATATTTTAATTATTTCCTTTTTCTCTGTAAAAATGAAACAGTATCTTAGACTAAACCTATGTTGGTGGCAAAATGTTCCTATGGGCCTTGGGTGTGTTTATGCTGTAATGATCTCTTATTGTATATGGATGACATGTTATATAGCTATTGTTTATGATTTATTGCACCAGGGGAGCTTACAATCTAAGTACCTATCACATTGACACGCTAGGGACAATTTTATCAGGAGTCAGTTAACTGGCCTGTATATTTTTACATTTACAGTGTAGGACTAGACCAGAGTTCCCAGAGGAAACCCACATAGATACAGCGATATCATACAGGCTCCATGCCATGCTGAGTGGCATGCAATTCACATTTAAGCCCAATGATGCCAAAGGCACTTTGCCAATTCATTTGGTCACCCAGACTGCTGACCACTCTTTCTGTATTACAGTGACTACTTTCTGCCTTGTCTTGTTATCCCTGCCTGAGTTTCACTAAAGTATTCCTGTTTGCCAAACACTTGCCTGTTTCCAGGTCAGCCTCCTCATTGGTCCTAACCCTTTAAGAGACCAAAGGCCTTGTATTTTCTCACTTTAGAATAAGGCATCCGACCCTTTCTCGAAGCTGTCCAATTAATCTTCCAGCAGAACAGCTTCTGGGATAGTAATTCCTTTTTTTCTCATATTTTCCCTGCAAACTTACTGCCTTTACAAGGTTAAATCAATTTCTGCTGTAAGCAGACTTATAAAGCCTGCTCAGCTTTGGAACTATTCAGGTGCCCCCATACTGTGCATTGAAGTCAATGGCCATTTCTTCATGGCATATCCATGTGTATCATTGTGTATTTTGCTTATCCCTAGCCTCATTTACGAATAAGGAAGAGTGCTATGCACAAAAATTCACTGCAGTTTTCTGTTTTTTATTTCATAAAGCAGCACCTTTTCACAAAATTAGAGAATAATTGCATCAGCATGTAAGCTATGTAATATCCCTTGCCCAAAATTGTACTTATTGTAAATAATATACAATTTGCAGTAGAATAATCGTATTATTCACATTTGTGGGCCCTAGGCTTACACTAACATGCCCTTTAATTTGGCAAAAAAAATTGAACGTGTGAGCAATATGTGAAAGTTGAGCCCTTTACTTGCTACATGGCCAGTGGCATTTATGTAGTACAGGGTTCTTTTGTCCCCCTGTGTTATGCAATGGACTTTTCCATTAATAGCTAAAATTGGTACCTTGGCACCAGAAGCAAGAAAACGTAATGCCTAATGCATGACATACTAACACCCTCCAACTTGTTAGGGTCCTTTGCCCCAAGAGTCTCTCCCCGTTAATGGAAACTGTAGCCTAATGGCTTAGAAACTGGAGGCAGTGCAAATCCGCAGTACAAATTCCGAATACTGAAATATTTTGGGTGAAATTCATGAAAGTTTTCCATAACACAAACAAACTTTCCATGTCAATAGCATTATGTTTCTTTACTAGACATCAGACCCTGTATTTCTTATTCTTTAAAGCAAAGAAAATTCTATATCCAAGGTTAGTAATTGTATTAAAAGGAAAAGTGAAGGCTGATTTTCTTGCCTCATCCACATACTATTCATCTTGATGTCTAAGAGCCCAAATCAAGTGGGAAAAGTTCAGCATTTCTTATAGTAAGACTTTTCCTTTCTTGTTGCACATTATGACTTTGAGATGTATCACACTGGATCTTATCTGACACAATACTAATGCTTTGCTCACATCTCATACTCTGGCTTTGTTATTATCACTTAGGTAATGTAATAAAAGCTACGACAAAAAAACATTACCTTGCTTTGACTAAAGAGTGCAACGACGTGATAGAAACAGGAAAGTGAAATGGATTGATATAGACACAGAAAGGATAACAGAAATTAGATTGAAAGATTATTCTTTTTCACAGTTGTTAAGAATGACCTCTGGCTATCAATTATACTTGCTCATATACATTAGAAATTATTTTTTAATTCCTACATTAGTTTTGCAAAATTTGTAATTTTCCACCAGTCATACAGATATTCTAATAAAATGTATGTAGATGAATTTGGTAGCATATAAGGTTCAATTGTGGGGTTGCACACACAGGATTTATCTCTGTGTAAAAACACTTAACCATAGACATACTGTACATTTGTTGGTTGATATATCTACATCTCTCTCACTTTCTGCTCCCATGCCTTGTTTTACTCTGTTTCTTTCTATTGCCCATCAATCACTCATAATCTCACATTAGTCCCCCATTAGCTCTCCCCCTTTCTTTCCTTTTCCTGCCATTCCCTTTATTTCCCATGCTCACCCCCACACAATCATTTTCACTTCCATGTTCCATCTTATTCTCTCTTTTTCCCCTTCTTAATCTTAATGGGGTTACTTACCTTTCAAACAATTCTATTAGTTCAGTTGTTTTCAGATAGTTCACCAGACTTTTTCAATGACGTTCTATTTTCTATTTGTTAATGTTTTTTTTTCTAATATTGAACTGAATTGAAGTTAAAATTTTCACCTTCTATGTCATTCTATAGCAGCACTGGTGGGAGGGGGGTCACTGACTCTGCAAACTGCTCTAAATTGATACATTAGTTCATACATTTCTGATCTTTGGCCCGTTTTAGCAAAATCTTTTGTTTCATTAAAGACAGCTTATGTAATTGATTGATAATTTACTGATATTGCTAATATACCACAGATGCTGCTGAGCAGGGGTGATCCTAGCCATTCTGCCGCCTGAGGTGGCCTTCCTTCTGCCGCCCCCCATGTCACTCACCTTTTCAGCTCTGGAGGGGGTCAGGGGTGGTCCACTTCGCTAGTGCAGGGAGCGCAATTGTGCTCTCTGAACTAGAAGAACCGAATTTTCGGGTTGAAAAACGGAAATTCGGCTCTTAGTTATCAGGAGCGGCATTTGTGCCGCCCCCGGCAACCAGGGGGGCGCTGAAGCCTAAGGCGAGTGTCTCAACTGGCCTCATTGGTAGATCAGCCCTGCTGATGAGAAATGTATCAACTAATGTAGCAAATTCTAACAGTTTTGCACCTGCATTACTGAGCTGCCAGACTGAGACATGAGCATTCAGCTTTAAACTGCAATTCTGGAAAAACAGTAAAAAAATAAAACTTGGAAAGTATTTGAAAAAAATCTTGATTTCTGGTGATCTGAAAACAACTGAACAGAAAAAAGTTTTTGGAAGGTGAACAACCCCTATAATTATATCTAGGTATTTCATACATAAATGATTTACACATGTATAGTAACTAACAGGGTCGGACTGGGGGGCCCGGGGGCCCACTGGGACTGCTGGTCCAGGGCCCCCGGCCCCCCTACTGCGCCGCTCGAACGCCGCCATGCGCATGCGCAAGCGGCGCTTCTTGGCGCGCAAGTCCCGATGCGCAAGCGGTGATGCGATGCGCATCGCCGGAAACTTTTTAAAAATTTTTATACTATTAGAAGGGGGGCTGGCCCGGCGGGGGCCCACGAGGGTCGGGGCCCACCGGGTTTTTTCCCGGTGTCCCGCCGGGCCAGTCCGACACTGGTAACTAATGTAATAAAGGGCAGACAGTAAATATGTAATAAAAGGCAGTAACCCATAGCAACCAATACGATTTCTACTTTTAAGCAGGTGGCTAGTAAGTGCTAACTGCTAATTGGTTGCTATGGGTTACTGCTCCTGGGCAAACTTAGTGCCTTTTATTACATAACCAACCCCCTTAAGGTAATGATACAAGTCCTAAAATTGTATAGGTTCAAGAGCAAATGAGTCCAGTGCTGTAACCTACTCCAGGTCATGATTGTGAGTACAGTCATGCTTATTTTGCCATTGCAACCCCACCCTTTCTCTCCTGTGGTGAGCCTCTCATTTCTGCTGGGGGCATTTCCTGTTCTGACATGTGATTCAGTATTGATGTACAGCATATACATGACAAACAGCATATTTATGACTTCAAATAGCCTTTTTATAGATTCCTGCCCAGAATAATTGAATGCAAATGGAACGAGGCAATTGTGCTCATAAAAAACACAACATCAACAATTTTTTTACAATATTAAAAAGTTAGAATGCAAAAATAAAAATGTTCCAAGCAACTCTGGCCTGCTAACCTGTACAGTACAGGTGATATGTATTTATTAGTTAATAGGCTTAAAGTGTCAGCGGGTTCACCTTTAAATCCTTTGTTTGCTCTTCTGAAGGTGTGGGGAACCACAGAGAAATGTTTACACAATCAAAGTTTAATAACCGTAAGTTAGCAGTGTAGATTGTTCCAAAGGTTTCTGCTTCTGTTAATCCATAAGGTGCTGGTGATGTTAAACAGAAGGAGGAGACATTTTACAAAATGTGACACTACAACAAAATGACTATAATCCCCATGAATGGGACTATAGGGGGTCATTAATGAACACAGTACAGTGGGATTGCTCTAAGTGCTCCTAGTGCCATCTAACTTTACATTACATCAGATTTATTTTACCATTCTAATTTTTTTGAGTTACCCATATATAAGGTAGATATTGTAAGCTATCATCTATCACAAAGCTACGGGCAGATTTATTAAAAGTGAAGTATTTTTTTCCATGCAACTTTTAAAAAAAATATAATTACCCCTAAAGTGTGAATATTTTTAGCCATTTGTGAAAAATCATGTGAACATACCCTTTCTTGTATTTATTTGCCTGCAACAAGTATTTTTAAGAAAATCTGTGATTTTGAGTTATTTAATGAAACATTTTTTGAAGTTCCTTTTTACACCTCTAGGTATTTGGCAGCTCTGATGTGTTGAAAAAATGGTTATAATCTATATCTCTGAGGTTACGATAAAGGCCTAACACAAATAAATTCATCATGATGAAAAGTTTCTGAAAATTTTTCATGCAATGTGAAACTCTTCTAATGGGCAACTATCAGTGCTTGTTCACAAATATTCATTTGAATACTTTCATGCAAGAATATATTGTTTGCAATTATAGTAAATATCCAGTACAGGTATGGGATCTGTTATCCGGAAACCAGTTATCCAGAAAGCTCTAAATCACAGAAAGGCCATCTCCCATAGACCCCATTTTAATCAAATAATTTACATTTTTTAAAAAAGATTTTCTGTTTTCTCTGTTATAGGAAAACAGTAGCTTGTACTTGATTCAATCTAAGACATAATTAATCCTTATTGGAGGCAAAACAAACCTATTGGGTTTAAATAAGGTTTTAATTACTCTTTAGTAGGTATAGTGATCCAAATTACAGAAAGAACTCTTATAAGGAAAACCGCAGGTCACAAGCATTCTGGATAACAGATCCCATATCTGTAGTATATTGTCTCCAATTATAGTAAATATAGTGGAATGTATTCTGTTGATGCTGATAAATCTGCCATTATGTAGAACCAGCAGAACAAAGCTGATATAATGAAATTACACACGTTGTTACTGCATTATGCTCCCTCATTATTAATTCGATTTAGCACATTTAATTAAGTGCTTTCTTATATGTAACACAACTTATCATAAAAGATATCTCCCTTTCACCTTCAAGCCATTGGATAGATAGTTTCACATAATATTCTTTGTTTTTCAGTTCAGTTATTGGACGGGAGGGCTTGACACAGGGTTATTAAATTAACTGATATCAAGAGGTTTCAGCATGAGAGAGGTAATAAATGAAAATCCCATTTTTGATCATGTTATATCTTTATATAGGGGTAATAGAGCAAGTCAAGGCCCAAACGTCAAATTAAAGCGCTCAGCTCTGTAATCAGTCAGACTGACATGGCATAAAAGGATAATTAGTAGTTCATTACATGGAACCTTGTTTGTTCAGCTAAATTGATTTCTCAGCTGCCCATGTCTTGTATTTACTTAACAAGTGAACTGCTGCACATTTATATTTCAGAGGTAGGAAATCCCTTTTTTTGATCAGTGGTGTTTTCTTTAAATATAGGTAGAGGTGGGTGAAGCTGAGCAATTGCATACAGGTGTACAGTAACAATCGCCAGTGCAGATTGATCTGTGATACAAACAAGCTGTGGTTAGAAAGCTGCGTGACTGCATAGAGAGGGCCCAGCTCACCCATCTGCTTTGTAGGTGGAAATTCTTTTGTTATTTGTTTGCTTTTCAACTTACAGTGAACTTCCCTCTCAGAAAAGGCTGTAATCCCTCACCACTCAAAACGGAAATTCTGCTAGTTTAAACAGAACGTGCAACAAAGTCTCCCTAAAACCTCAGTTTTGCACATTAATGCAGGTATAAAAGAGAAGGTTCTTGTTTTAAACATGCTTTTTCAGTTGGGTTGAGAGAAGCTATAAACACCTGACTTCAAAGTGCAGAGAACTTGCTACCTCGTAAAAATGTAAATGTTCGTTTCTCAGACGCACAAAGTCCTTCGGGGCAGTTTAAGTAATACATCAAGGGGCTAATAATGTTTGAATCTTGGTGTTCTCTTACCTCTGTACCTGTCATTTTGAGACAATATTACAAATTTGTTTCAACAACTTTTACTTTTGTTGGCATGTAGGGGGTATCGGGGGGGGAGTTTCAATTAAATCACATGTTTAATTTAGTACATGTCATGCTACGGTCACTAACAAGCATGGGTGGACACTCTTTACAAACTGCTTATGGGTTTATGTAATAAAAGGCTCTAAGTTTGCCTAGGAGCAGTAACCCATAGCAACTAATTATCAAGTATAATTTAATGATAACCTGTTTAAAAGCAAACGTTATTGGTTGCTATGGGTTACTGCTCCTGGGCAAACTTAGTGGGGGTCATTTATCAACACTGGGCAAATTTGCACATGGGCAGTAACCCATGGCAATCAATATAACTTTTTTTAATTTTCCCTTTTCTCTGTAATAATAAAAAAGTACCTTGTACTTAATGGTAACTAAGCTGCATTGGTGCCAAAATAAACCTATTGGGTTTATTTAATTTTAAATGATTTTTAGCAGACTTAAGGTATGGTGATCCAAATTACAGAAAGGTCCCTTATTTCAAAAACCCCAGGTCCTAAGCATTCTGGACCTGTCCATCCTATACCTGTGCATGGTTGCTAGGGTAATTTGAACCCTAGCACCCAGATTGCTGTAAAGCTGCTGAATAAAAAGCTAAATAACTCAAAAACCACACAAAAATCATTCCCTACATCATAGTAAAAGTTAATTTCATGGTAAACAACCCCTTTCAAGCCCCATCAGGTTAGTAGGAGTGGTGCAAATGGGGCCTTGCAGAAACTTGACCCATCAGCAGTATATCTAATACACATTTATTCTGGAATAATTATTTTCAGTAGAGATCCATGAAATCTGTATCTTCTGAATATTCACCCAAATGTGAAAAACATTTTAGGAAGATCCCAAATTTCCATTATTTCTAAAAGAAGTATCTATATAAGATTTAGGGTCTGGATCAGGTTCATCTGAACAATTAATAAAGACTGAATCGTTACCCCTGACTCTACCACCAATCTACATTTAAATCTCGCTTGGCCAATCAGAATTATGGGGTGTATTTATCAAAGAGTGAAGTTAATAGTGAAGTTCCGCCACTAGAGTGAAATTCCACCACTCTCCATTCATTTCTATGGGATTTTTATAGGCGTATTTATCACAGGGTGAACTTTCACTTTCACCCATTGATAAATACGCCTTTCAAAATCCCATAGAAATGAATGGAGAGTGGCGGAATTTCACTCTAGTGGCGGAACTTCACTCTTTGATAAATTTACCCCTATGTTTTGGCCTTATTAAATAAATAATAAACTAAAATAATTACTTAATGGACAATCTTTCACGATGGTCTGTGTCCACATAGTAATATTGCATTAATGCAAAGGAATACATTTGGGAAAGCAAAATAATCCTTCCATGGGTGTGACACTTTCTTGATTTAATTAATTTTTTTTACAATACTTTTTTTTAGCAACAATTCAATAACATCGAGGCACAACAACCTGAATGTATTCCCATTCAGGTTAGTCTGTCACTAAGTTGTAGAACAAAAGTCAGTCCCGGAAAAAATAGATCAAACTTCAACTTGCTTGAGTGTTGACGATACATGCTATGGCTTCTCAGTAGGTTTTAGATCACAATCTTGAGAATTGATAAATCTGCCCCACTTTGCCTTTTGACTATAAAATGGTGTTTTTTGCAAGAAACTGTAAAGTTCTGAGCATATCAGTCACAAGCTGAAATCAGACGGCTGACACACAAGTGTTAAATATTTGTATACCCACAGACATTTTAATCGACTCTGAGACTGAAATCAAAATCAAAAGTGTCTGCCGAGTCTGTTTGCCATGTTATTCAATGTTAATCTGAATAAATTGGTGTTTTTTTCACCTACCTACCAAAGTTCAATAGGGTTATCCAAGCTGGCAATTTGCCTAGTAAACTAAATATCAAAAGCCTTCTCAGATACAAAATTAACAAAGAACTGAATAAATATCACTTTTTTTTCAAGCAAGAAGGCTTGGACATAGCCCAAGGATTAACTCTTCATTTTGCTCCCGATTTCACAGTGTGTCACCTCTGAGACTTTTCATAATTAATCACTGACATGATTCCAGGCCTCAGACAAGCCTTGAGGTTTTCCCAGGAACCCCTGCTGTTAGGCAGGTGATAGATTCAGGGCCAAGGGCTTGTGTAATAGAGCTCAGGTAAAAGATAGCTGTGGGTTGTTTTCATGGAGAGGTAGAGAAAAAAGAAAACACTCAAAGTTTGAATTCCCTTTGGCAGCCTGAGGCTTTTGCAAGTCATTGCTGTGCATATGCAACGGAGGTGTATGGAAAACAAAGCTGGAGGGAATGTTGTGAATGGATTTCTACAATGTGTACAAACGTAGGCATTTACCTGTATAGCATCTGCTATCATTTCAGAGGAGACTTGGTCCTGGTTATGGGGAAGGCCTGTCTAGTTTCTGTGTTTTCTACTCTGTTTTCTAACCACTTGGAAAAATAAAAAGAAAGGTTAAAAAAGTAGACAAGTGAGTCTTCTGTGGGGTATTGTCAAGTGTTTTGTGTGCGTTTTTAAACCTCACAGCAGGAACGTGAAGTTTTCCAAGTCATCTCCTAGCAACACACACTCGGCACAACATTAGGGAAGACCCTGAACTGTGGCCATGCTTAAATGCAAGGGTGTGCAGGACGCTCAATTTCCTCTCTAAGGACACAGCTTTAACCATTTATTGGAAGTACTGCAGTATTTCTTTATGCTGGTTCAACAAAGAAAAACTTTAACTTCTGGTATAAGATAATAATTCAAAATAAAGAAGTCTAAACAAACATTTGAATTCTTGAGTTTATGATTAGCACTTTGGAGAGATGATGTATCTGATTTAAAATTCAATATCCATGTCCTTTATACAGTATATAATGTTATAATATACTGTATAATTATATATATATATTTTTATATATATATATATATATATATATATATATATATATATATATATATATATATAAAATCAGTGGTCTTTATGTAAGATAGCCGGAGCAGATTAACATTAACTTATGCGCTAAATTGCACAAGTCTAGTTGCCAATAGCAATAACAAACAAGGGAAAGTTGTGCTCACCACTATTTTTTAAAAACATTAGGCGGGGGTGCAATGAGGGTGTGACCACAAAATACATATAGTCAACTACAAGAGTCTTCTGCACTCAACCCATTATCAATATATTTAAGACAGCGACATTTTGTGCATACTGCTACTAAAAAATGCCTTACCCTTTAAACAACACAGGGATTGTTTGTCCATATATTGCAATATATTTAAGCTGGCCAACTACGTCAAAGTCATCCCATATCTGGCCAGTCCTATGCTCAATTTTCATCTGATTCATTAAGAATTCAATTGCTTAATTATACATTTTACACTGGTGTCTTTTATTAGACACCAGTGGGATCACCTGACTATAGCTGGGAAGGGTGGGAGCTTGTTTTACTTGTTATAGTTATACAGGAGCAGTGACCAGCTCTATGTTGTAGCTCCCACCCTTCCCAGCTATAGTCAGGTGATCCCACTGGTGTCTAATAAAAGGGCAGCCAAGTATGGAGGTTTACTTTGAAAGCAGCTAGTAAGTTGCAGGTAAAACTTAGTCCCTTTGTAAAATGTATAATTAAGCAATTGAATTCTTAATGAATCAGATGAGAATTAAGCGTAGGACTGGCCAGATATGGGATGACTTTGACGTAGTTGGCCAGCTTAAATATATTGCAATATATGGACAAACAATCCCTGTGTTGTTTAAAGGGTAAGGCATTTTTTAGTAGCAGTATGCACAAAATGTCGCTGTCTTAAATATATTGATAATGGGTTGAGTGCAGAGGACCTCTTGTAGTTGCCAATAGCAACCAGTCAGAAATTAGTTTAAAACAGTCACTACTACAAGCTGTAAAATGATTGCAAAGTCCTGGCAGGTTGCTATAGGTACTTGATCTTATGCAATTTAAAATATAAGATCTCTTATATAGTTAACGTCTACACTTTAATTAGATACCAGCAAAATAAATGTAGTTTATTCATTACAATGCCATTATAGTCCACCCTGACCTTTATACAGGGCTGCCAGCAGAAATGTACCTGTCTCTTAGATTTTATTTTCATTGCCTTTGACTTGAGGGACAAGGAAAGGTAGAATAATTTGGGGGCTGCCAAGTTGAAATAGACCCCCTTTTCCTCAGTGATTCTAGACACTTACTTTCTACCCGGGCCAGTGCTACTTTTCTTTAAAAATGCACCAGCCTGGGGTACTTTTCCTCTCAGGGGATGCCTGGGATACAGGAAAAATATGGCAGCATGAAAAATATGTCCTTTCTCCATCAGGAAAATAAAACCTGCCCAATTGTTATCCAGCCCTTTACAATAACATTATAAGTAACAGGTGACAGTAAATTGTCAAACTAGGGAGACAAAAAAATTCATGGAGATGAGCATGGTTAAGGGGCACATCTATAGGGCGAACATTTTTGGTCGACAGCTTGGGGTTGCGTTCATCAGCTGCTGTTAGAAGGAGAGTGGTTTTGCAATGCCACAATGTATCAGTATGGCTGGAGCAGGTAATCTCCATGAAAGCAGTCTTCAGCGACTATTTGTAGGGGTCGAGTTGGACAGGTTTTATTCTGTTTATTCTGTTTTGCTAAATGTAAGTTATGGTATGGTTAATTTGTGGTTAATAAATTGGCTGCAGCCTTTGTAACACAAAGCAGTTGTATGGTGGAGTGATAATGGGTTGGAGGAAGAAGGGGCCACAACTTGACCCTGCCCATGTCAAAAATTATGATCCAGACCCAACAGCAGGATTTTAGAGGAGATCAATGCTGCTGATGGGAAGAATAATGGGAAATAACTAAATATTAATTGTGCGGACATTTTTACATTTTAATCAGGAATAATAAAGCAACAAATGGCTAGTGCTAGAGGGGACCAACTAAGCACTCATGATTCAAATATTGCAGCTTGAGAATTATATTGTGATCAGTAAATGATCTATTTTATTTTAATCTATTCTAATTTTTTTTATTAAATCAGTTTCCAGAATTGCTGCAGGGATCTAAATGTCCCTTGTCTTGTTCAAGTGTTAATTGTGAAGAACAGTTACAGAGGGGAAATTACAAGAAGTAACTATAGTTTATATGGCACATAAAAACATACACTTTATTATGCTTGTCTTGGTACTCTCCATTGCGTCATTTAATATTGGGACCAAGCAGAAGACACATCTTTAGGCCTTAAACATTGGATGGTAAGGAATTAGAAAAGCACAGTAATACATTGCAAATTGATCAAATAACTGCAGGCAGCACAGAAGAGCATAAAGCAGCAGCAGATAATATTCTCTGAGAAGGGATTTTTACTGTGAGATAGGTGATGTGATTATATTAATTTTGCCGTTCTGTAGTTATGCTACATTTCCCAGGACCTCCTGAGAGCCAAATTAACTGTTCCTGCTACTACAAAAATTCAGATGGGCAATAGTTTTTTTTACCTGAATTATTCCAGCTGCAGTAAATTGGATTGTCCGGTGTGCTTCACTTTCATTTTATCACTGCAGGCAACCGTCTCATATTTAATCTGCAGGGCCTGGAACTCTTTCCAAATCACTGGCTGTGAATGATTGTCTAAGGGAACTGTGATTTGATGCTATCTTAGAGATCAGGTTTCAGTATGAGCACTAGGTTTCTGGAAGTGCTTCTTATTGGGAGTTCCAAATACGTTAATTACTATTATTAACAAGTATTTATTCCACGCCAACATATTCCACGGAGTTGTACAACATAAAGGTGTAAACATCAAGCATACAGATTACATCCAAGTAATGAATGGTTTAAGACTTAAAGAGGTCCCTGTTCATTAGCACTTAGAAATCTTGTTTGTCCAGAAGAATCCATATGATTAATGGGATGATTTTTAAAAATAGGATATTTGCTGTGCAGCCTTGGCCAATTTTTGCTGGATAAAGAATTCAGTGAAAAACATGACACAAGGAAGGAAAGGTATAACTAAAATCTGACTGTTGTGCTCAAAATTTACTGAATGGTACCCTTCAGCAATATACATATTTCAACATGGATGTTATCATAAAAATGTACTCTGTACTGTGTTTTAATATTATTTTGCTCTGTATGGGTTTGAAAATGTTAGGCAGGACACATGACACTCAGACTATTTCTATACCTATAAATATATACCATAAATATGACCAAACTGCAATGATGTGTCTGTTTTGTCTATGGGCCGCACTGTGCCTGCACAAATGATCAAATAAGTTGTGCAGTCCCATCCATTTCCATGTTAAGGACTGATATCCTTCAAACTGGGATTGAGATCACTGGAGGTGATTTTAAGTGATCATCTCCAGTCAGATACCATTTTCCCCTAGGTCCTCCAAAATGTATTGATGATTAATCTGTTTAAAATGGATTTGATGTGTAGACAACAAGACCTTGTGCAACTCTAGCTTAGAGCAGTTCATCTTCAAATTCACTTTTAATATGATGAAGACGGTGGTATTCCAGTTTGTCTTGACTTGTTCTGTGTCTCATTAGTTTAGAATATCTGCAGCTATTTGGTTGCTAGCTTACTTTAGCAGCCACACAGTGGTTTAAAGAAAGACATATTGAAGATGTCCTAATAGAATATACAAACTAATAATCTATATTAAAATTATAATGCTACAGAAAAAGTTTTCTCTTCTTGCCTGGGTATGTGACCCCAACAATAGTCATATTTTATACTGCAAACTGGAAAGGGGCAAAATAGAAAGACACAGCCTGTAAAAAGACAATACAAACTGAAATGTTGCTAGGAATATACTGTACCAATCAATAACATACTTGTAACTCATCTGTACAATATCGACAACTTAAAATCTTTTTTAGGTTTTGTAGGGGCTAAGGTGCAAATTCACTAACCTCCAAAAATTCGCCAGCGACGGCTTCGCTCACAGCGCAACACTTCACCAGGGGTAGATTCACCAGGACGACGCTAATTCACTAAAATCCGGTTGTGTTCAGGGCGCCGAACGCTGGTGAAGTTGTGCTAGTGTTACTGCGCCAAACGAAGCAAAGTTGCGCTAGCATTTGCTAACTTGCATATGCCGGAAAGTTCAATGGACGTATATGTTACAGCAAATATATTACACTACACCAGCCTGGGAAACCTTAATAAGATAAAATAAAGATGTTATATTGCCCTACACATGAGCCCAGTGTATAGTTTATGTGCCATATGTTAGGAAATGTAGGGTGGAAGCCAGTTACCCGAAAAAAAATGTACGCTCTTTCTCAGCCTATCACCCTGAAAAAGGAAAAGACACCAGCGTTTTTTGGAACTAAGAAAATTTTCAACTATTTTTTGAGGAAGTCCTATAAAAGCACTGCGTATCTTGTCGGCGATATATAAATATATGATGATGATCTACTCTATTGCACTTTGCCTGGTCTGAGGTCTGGCGTAAGAGGTAACATTCAGTAAAATCCGCATCTTAGTGAATTTGCGTAGTTTCGTCCATTCGCCAGAACGCAAATTTGCCAGGCGTTAGGGAGTGAAGTACCGCTAGAGTCTATATCCTTCGCTAGCGAAGTTACGACAGCAACCGCTAGTGAATCGGCAAAATACCAAAATGTCGTCATGCTGGCGGATTTTTGCCATCGTTAGTCACTTCGCCTTATAGTAAATGTGCTCCTAAGAACGGAGGAAAGGGTTTAGGAATGGAATGGACTGCTAGGGAATGTATGGAAGAGTTGTGGCAGCAAACACATGATTAAATCCTTATTAAGGAATCGATTTTGCATTTATCCAAAGGCATGACAGTTTTAAAGAAACATTTATCAATGTGAAATTGGAGCAACTTGTACTTTACATATAGTCTTGCATTCACATGCTAAAGTTGGTGCTTAATGCTGAAGTGAATGTATCATTTGCATAATCATCAACAGGTTATCCTTTTGCAGGAGAGAGTTAACACACACACACAAACATGCACGTACTATAACTCAGCAAGGGGACTTGGATAATATTATGCTCTAATCAGGCTTTGCAACTTAGTTAAAAAAAGCCATTAGTGTCTGGAAAGCTAAATTCAATTTTCCTCTCCCTGGGGCAAGCCAGTAATTTGCATCAGTAGAGAGAGTGGTCTACACCTGGACTAGTCACAATATGCAAAGCTACTCTGAGCAATCACCTAACTGCTTCCCCATTGCTATTGTGAGCTCTTAAAGTCCAACTGTGGCAGAGGTGCATGGGTTATAACTTTGGATTAATGAATAACAAGTACCTTGCTATCTTACTTGCACTATTTAGTACTGTTAGGAGGGATTCTCCTGAGTACCGAATTTAATAGACGATCTAATAAACATAGTTTTTATATTGGTGGATATTGATATAGTTCATATTGGTAGTTGGCTTTAAATCTATCCGCCCCCTTCTTAAAGCTATAGGTTATAAAGGTATGGGATATGTTATCTGGAAACCCTCTGGATAATTTGGATCTTCATACTTTATGGGGCACATTTACTAAGTTCGAGTGAAGGATTCGAAGTAAAAAAACTTCAAATTTCGAAGTATTTTTATATATTTTTTTTATATTTTTTATCGAATATGCTACTACGACCTTTGCCTACGACTTCGATTTGAACGATTCGAACTAAAAATCGTTCAACTATTTGACTATTCGATAGTTGAAGTACTGTCTCTTTAAAAAAAAAACTTTGGCTACATACTTCGGCAGTTTAAACCTACCGAGGTACAATGTTAGCCTATGGGGACCTTCCCCATCACTTTTCTAAGGTTTTTTTGATCGAAGGTATATCCTTCGATCGAACGATTAAAATCCTTTGAATCGTTCGATTCGAAGGATATCATCGCTCGATCGAAGGAATTCATTGTTCGATCGAACAATTTCATCGTTCAATCGTAGGATTTGCCGTAAATCCTTCGAATTCATAGGATTTTACTTTGAGGGTCGAATTCTAGGGTTTATTAAACCTCGATATTTGACCCTTAGTAAATGTGCCCCTAAGTTTACTATAAAATCATTTATATATTAAATAAACCCAACAGGATGGCTGGCAATAAGGATTAATTATATCTTAGTTTGGATCAAGTAAAAGGAACTGTTTTAATATTACAGAGAAAATGAAAATCATTTATATTGGATTATTTGGATAACATGGAGTCTACAGGAGACGACTTTTCTGTAGTTCGGAGTTTTCTGGATAAAGGGTCTCCGCATAGCAGATCCCATACCCATAAAACAGTACCTTGTAGTTGATCCAAACTAAGATGTAATTAATCCTTATTGGAAACCAACCTATTTGGTTTATTTAATTTTTAAATGATTTTCTAGTAAGGTATGAAGAAAGATCCCTTTTCCAGAAAACCCCCAGGTCCAAAGCATTCTAGATTACAGGTCCCATACATTTATCTGTTAGTACAACCGGTTCAGGGATAGAGATTTCCACTTCAACTTTACAACTCTCACTACAATAAAACCTTTTTTTAATTTTATGATGGAATATTATGATGGAACCTACTGTACAGTGCTGGCTTCTAAAGACCAGACAGCATATCGCATGCCTTTGATTAGGCTTCCCTTGGAGAGACTTTACTTGGTCAATTATGCACATGTTCCACAATGTTGTCAGACATGCTTTATTTATTTAGAATATAGCATCCATTAAAATAAATAAAATAAATAATACTATGGGGTACCATTTGTCCCAAGTTTATTTAGTCTACAAAAATAAAAACTATATTCTGTAAATTTTAACAAGCATTCTGTATACAATTCATTCAACAGAAGCAGTGCAGTGTAAAGTTAATTTTTTTGTGCACAAACTGGATTTTGTTCCCATTATTCACTAAAAATTCAGTATGTCTTTTATTTATTATTTACTAGTGAATACGGCCACAATTACATGTGTACCCTGAGAGACTTTCACTGTGTACTGGGGATATTTAAGTATAAAGAATGTATTTTTGTAGACAAAATGTAATTGGAACAAAATGGTGCCCCATACAATCCCAATCAGCGTTCCTTTAAAGAAGTGGACAAAGGGTAGCAGGCAGCAAGTGATGCTATTTTTAATATTTACCAGTTAAATATTTATGATAAAGTTTGTCCCTCCTTTCTATACATTTATTAACTTGTATTAATGTTTAGATACATTTTTAATTTTTGTGACAAATCACAAACACTTTAAAAAATACAAGGAGATGAATATGCATGTCACATGTTGGTTGAAATAATCAATATTATTTTCATACTCAAGCTCATATAGTGTTTGAGAATTTTGGAAAGATTCCTTTTATTCTCAATAAATTGCTTCCTTGGGACACAGAAGAGCAACAATAGAATCTGCTAAGTAAGTGTGAAGGGAGATGGGCCACCTAAGGTTAATCACATGGCCAGCCACTAATGACCTTTTGGGCTTTAAATCTCAGCACTGCAGCCCTTGTAAAGACTGATCAGGTGGATAATTTCCTGTGTGAGATAGCCTTAGCGCTCAGAATAAAAGCCAAGCTTACTGCGAGGAGAAATCTCACAGTAAGGGAGGTGCGGATTATATTTAAGCTGTCTAAACACCTGGGTATCCCAGTGGGCCATATCTATTATTTTAAATACCCTAATAATCTTTATTGTGGCACTAAATTAGCCCATTGTTACTTAAAACATAATCCATATTGATGCTAACATTATGATAAAAAACTTAAAGCCTTCAGAAGGATGATACAGGTACACAGCTGTTCCTTGCAACTAAGCAGCCACTTTGAGGATAATAGCAAAGTTCTGTTATAAATATGTTCCAAAAATATTAAAATACAGGATGAGTTAAAACATTTTTGATAGCATTTTGGCGCGACAGATGTGAAAAAAAATTTAATTACCGAGAGGTTTGATGTGGCTATTTTGGTCTAGTAGCCACATTGAATCCTTCCTTAGTAATATAACTAGATAGATCACCCGTCTCAGACTCAAAAGCAACGTTAGCTGTACCCAACTTTCCTTAGCAAGGTGTCTGCCAGTGTTTTAATAAGCCAGTACTTGTGGGGATTTAACTTATAATATCAGGGTATTGTAATAAATGGTCTTAACTGTGCTGCTTGCTTAGTAATTGAGAGCAACCAATCAGCTGGTAGCATTCAGGATCGGACTAGGCTGACGGTACACCAGGAAAACACCTGGTGGGTACTACTGACCCAGGCCAGTAGTGGGTGCCCAACCGTCCAATCATGGCGGTTTACATCTGGGGTGGGGGGTCTAGACAGTTTAAGGTGCCCTCAATGGGGAACTGAGATGGCCTGCTTTTAATTGTTCCAATAAAATATGATTAATTTTTAAACTTGTTTAAACATTCCTGGTGTGCACCCACTTATTCTGAAATATTTCTTATTCACCTTACTGTGGGTAGCACCTAAATCGGTATATATATATATATATATATATATATACTTGTCTGCAGGCAGCCGCACTCGGATCCGGATTTGGTGATTGTGGGTGCTGGTTCAAATATTATGTACAAAGTTTCACATAGAGCCGCACACCAATTTCTTCTTCATAAATCAAGTGATATTTATTTGCATAGATTTGTTTTCCAACGTTTCGGCCCTCTTTAGGGCCTTTAAGGCCCTAAAGAGGGCCGAAACGTTGGAAAACAAATCTATGCAAATAAATATCACTTGATTTATGAAGAAGAAATTGGTGTGCGGCTCTATGTGAAACTTTATATATATATATATATATATATATATATATATATATATATATATATATATATATATATATATTATGGGCTGAATAGGGTAGCTGCACTATCATAATTTATAATCTAAGGTTGCTACCTAACATACACTAGAATCAAGTTCACCAGGAGACATTTAAACTGTATGTATGTGTTTGGAATGTGAGAAGAAACCTAAGTACCCAGAGGAAACTCACACAGACATGGGGAGACTTCAGAAAATGCTTCAATCATCTGCATGGCTTTCATTTTTGTGTAGATCTATGGAAGCCCCATGTCTGATGGAGACCAAGGGGTTTATGTAGTAAGGCCAGGTTTAGATTAAACCCAAAGCTGCATTGATCCTGCTGATATGAATAAGCACAAATATGCAGATGAAAAATGTTCTCAGAGCAGCATTATCTATGGCAATATATTTTAAATGAAAAATGATAGAAAGTAAATGAAATGGAAATCCTACCTAATAGCATAACAGCTTAATAAATTATATTTTGTGGTTGCATTAAAAATAATTCACTGAAAGTATAAAAAGATGCTGTTATATAACATACACTGTTCAAAAGATTTTATGCACATGAATCGACATCTCATGCAAATGACGCCAAATAAATGTCTGGGACTTTGCAGCTTTGCTAAACAATTTGTATAATACATTTAATTAACAACATAATTCTCACATTCATGGTTCATATTGCCATAACCAAAAGCCCTGTTTACTTTCTATTACACTGCGGCAAGATACTGTCGGAAAAGACTACAGTATATATCTATATGTACCTATAAGTAGTTTGGAGTGTGGGCAACGATTTGGGCTCTCTAACATCTTACAGAAAAACAACTGGGCGCATGGCATGATCATGATAGTGACCCTTAAGGATTATTTAAACATTTGGTCACTTTGACATTTCTTTCCCCATCAGATGCAGGAATTATTGTGCAATGTAATACTCAGCAACTGTTTCATACATTGTGGAGTACCCCTTTATATGTTGTGTTGTGGCATGCTGCGTTTCCTTCTTGATTTTCTGCCTAGTGTTGTTTCTGGAGATCCAAAGATTATTGAAACAGATTAAAATGATTTGGTTGACTCAATGTGACATTATAGTGATTGTGGGTGAAGAAATCATCTCTCGTTTCTGAGAAGTACTATATTTAAAAGCTATTGCTCAGTAAAACCAAGTAAGTATTTTACAGTTTATCAAGGCAATGTAACCACTATGGAGAGAGCAGGATAAATGATGCAATGGTCAGAGCAACCGGCATGGCTAAATTATCAAAGCACCGTATCATAACAGTACTCTTACACCAACAATACACATGGGGCAGTTACACTTCCACTATATATCCATGCACACCAACATTAAACCTTCTTTTTTCAATACTGTAGCACAGTACAAAACAGTTCAATAACATGTTATTATTATTACTAAAGCATTGCCTGCATATTAAGCAGTGCTGGTCTAAGGATTAGTGTATAACTAACACAGACTGTCCTTAACATAAATGAGAGAGACAAAAGAGAAAACCTGATTAAGCAGACGTATGGGGTGACTGTTATGGTGATTGACTATTGAATTAAATTTTATTATGACATTCTGAGACAATTTGCAATTGGTCTTACATTTTTAGTCTTTGTGAGTAATTATTTATCATTTGGTTCAGCTGCACTCAGGTTTGGAATGTCAGTAGTTACCTAATTGATAGGTACCAATCTACCCTAGCAACCAAACCAATGGTTTGGATGAGAAATTGATCGATAAAAAGAAGAGAGCCTGAACTGAAGATAATTAATAAAGTAACAATAGGGGGCACATTTACTAAGGGTCGACTATCGAGGGTTAATAAACCCTTGAATTCGACCCTCGAGTATCGAATTCAAAGGATTTTAGCACAAATCCTACGATCGAACGGTCGAATAAAAATCGTTCGATTGAATGATAAAATCCTTCGAATCGAACGATTCGAACGATTTTAAGTGATCGATCAAAGGATTTTTCTTCAATCAAAAAAAGCTTAGAAAAGTGATGGGGAAGGTCCCCATAGGCTAACATTGTATCTCGGTAGGTTTAAACTGCTGAAGTATCTAGTCAAAGTTTTTTTTAAAGAGACAGTACTTCTACTATCGAATGGTAGAATAGTCAAACGATTTTAACTTCGAATAGTTCGAATCAAAGTTGAAGTCGAAGGTCGTAGTAGCCTATTCGATGGTCGAAGTACCCCAAAAAATACTTCGAAATTCGAAGTTTTTTTCATTCGAATCCTTCACTCGAGCTTAGTTTATGTGCCCTTACACGTGTAGCATTTACAGAGCAATAGTTTTTTTGCAGCCAGGATCAACAACACCCACTTCAAATCTGGAAAGAGGTAGACGCGGAAGGCAAATCTTTAAAAAAAAACTGTAAAAAAAAAAAGACCAAATACCATTTGAAAAGTTGCTAAAAATAGGACATTCTACAACATACTAAAAGTTAATGTAACAGGGAGCAAACACAGGACTAGTACCAAGGAACATGGAGAATATATGCTCAATAGATAAAAATACTATTTTTCAGAGAAATATTTGGGGAAATCTGGAGTCTTTTATAGTTTAATTAAATCAAAGAAAGCCATTGGATTATAGGAATTCCCAGCAGAGATGCTAAAATTCAGTAATCATGCAAAGTAGGAGCCACTACTCATAGAATTATAGTTAGCTGTGTTTACTGAATACTTTCCAGACAAGGGGAATAATGACCTAATTATCTCAATACATACGGGTAAAGATCAAATGGACAAAGGTATCTATGACAGCAGCTCCATGCATAAACTACTAAATAACACTCCAAACAGCTAGCTAATATTGTTTTTAAATTAGAAGAACATTTTACATAAAAGCCAAATTGGTTGCATGCCTAATAACTACACTATATACCAATTATTTACTATCCACTGGCTGAGCAACCAGAATGTACATACTTAGAAATTATTTACATGTTTTATGGACTTTTGATTCCACCTGGCACCCAAGCCTATTCGTCAAAAAAGTACAGAGAGGGGAAGGTGGCACAAAGTAGGACCTGCAACGTATGTTCTATAGAAACAAGTGTCTACAGAAGAAGTTTTTCCATCAGGGATGTAAAGTCAGACAAGGCTGCAACTGAAGCTCAATTTTGTTCAGTACTCAAACACAGCTAAATGCAGCCTATCAAATTGAATGGCTTGACCTGTCAGAAGAGCAAGATCCATATAAATATGACACAGCCAATTTGCTAGCGAAAGAGACTGGCGTTATCGGTCATTCTCACTCTATTGGCAGGCAACTTTTTGCTCGGGTGAACGGTCGTTACTCAGCAAATTCACTAAAGTGTAGATTTTACTGAATGTTACCTCTTTTGCCAGAGTTGCCTTTGCCACCTCAGACCAGGCGAAGTGCATTAAAGTAGCTAGATCTTCCTCAACTCTTCTGTCACTTACATTATATCCTGTGAGCCGAAAATGCTTTAAAGTCAAAAAACGCTGGCATCTTTTCCTTTTTCAGCCTGAATTGAACACTAGCGCATCTTTACTATCAAAAGCTCGCATTGCTGAATTAACGCTAGTGAAACGTTGCCAGCGTTCGGCACCCAAGCTGAAACTCTGTATTTTAGTGAATTAGAATAATCTGAGCGCATTTGTACCTGGCGATGTGTGCGAATCGGTCGCTGGAGTCAATTCACCCTTAAGTAAATCTGCCCCTCTAATGGAGCGTAGAAGCCTGCATTCAAATGACATTCGGCAGTGCTCTTAAGCAGGTGTGAAAGTGACATATAGGCATCCCCCCTCTCCCTTCCCATAAGCTAGGGAGTGAAAGTTGCAACAGAGGCCTGTACATTCCACTTGCCCTATGGCAGATGGTAAGGCCTGAGCCGCCTTGCACTTGTTTCTACTGCACTCTGCACCTCAAGCCAGAGCTTTACTATCTGCAGAGCATAACCAGATCCTGGAAGCAAGTCATTTTTAAATGAGCTGTAAAGGCCGTTTTGTTTTTTACAAAATTATTATGAATGACAAAGTCAGAAGACTAGAAAGCATTTCAAATTATTTTTAGAGGTCCCAAGAAAGCACTTCAAATTGTTTTCTAGGGGTTATGAACATTGAAATGTTGAAAAATCATCTGAATTCCCCTCCCACTACAAAACATAGGTCAAGTGGATAATTGTTTGGTAAAGCCCATCTTAGCTAAGAGACGTGGTTGTGATTCAGAGATACTGGGGCAATAACTATAGATCACTGGCAATCTGTGGGTTCTGGCAAATGCCAGAGGGGCTGCTGTATGGTTCCATATAAAGTTACCATATAGTGGGCTGGTAGGGATCTGTTTGGGCCTCTGTGTACTTGGAATGACAGGGCCTATTTTGACTCCCAGTCCAGGCCTGCTATATATGTATAGTTTCTTTCCAGTCTAGTAACTCATAGCAACTAATTTGATTTTTCTAGTAACTTATAGCAACTATTGTTACAAGCTGATTGTTACTAATTGAGTCTATGAGAGATGGCCTTCAGAACTTTCTGGATAACAGGTTTGTGGATAATGGATCCCATGTTTGTAGCAAAGTTTCATTATAATTAATACTTTAGGTCTGTCTCTCCTTTACCATGCACCATTTATTGTATGCTTTTACTATTGATGACTCTTGGGTGGGCCTAACCTTATACTGATTAGGATAAATGTGTGTTTGTGAAATTGTCTATGCTATGATATATAAGTAGGCAATTTACAAACATTGCTCATGTTCAACAAAGCACCGTGGGAAAGGGTTTTGGAGCTATAGCCATAACAGGCTTTCGAATAACAGATTCAATACATGTATAATATTCTGGTGTAGACTTAGGCTTCCTCCATCAGATATATTCAGATTATTCTTATGCCACTCAAACTGGGTGTCACATAGACAACAAAAGCAAATGCTGCATGTATTTCTGGCCACTATTTCTGGTGCTGTTCTCATTGCAATCCATGGCAGCATGCATCTGAGATAACAATGCTACGCAGCTGACTCAGCATCATGACACAGTAAACTGAGATATGTGAGGGAATATTATGATAAGGTTAGGAGATATAGTCCTATGTGACACACCACATCACATGCTTGTATCAAGGCCTTAGGCCTTATCTCATTACTTTGTCAATAATGCACATGGTATTCTATCAGGAGTAGTGACGTTTAATTCACATTTTTATCTAAAAGAACTAGGAAGAAACTCTTTTGCTTATAATTAATGCTGTGAACTGCTTTTTGAAATATGCTTTTAATCACCCATGCGCAGAATTCAGGGCAAGAGTTCTAGATGGGGAGGAGCTGCAGGCATTTAGAGAAGGTTGTAGCCCAATCAAAGGGTAACAAATTAACCCAGTGATGTCAAATTGTGACCTTCCAGTATTTGTTATATAGATATGGGATCTTTTATCCGGAATGCTGGATAAGGGGTTTCCCGTAATTTGGATCACCATACCTTGAATATCATGAAAATAATTTTAAAAAATTACAATCCTTTTTTTAAAAAAATGGATTCTATAGGAGATGGCTTCTTGTCATTAAGCTAAGTGGATATTGGGTTTCCAGATAAGCAATCCCATTCCTGTGTTAAAATTCCCAGCATTTCCCAACAGCCTTTGAGTAGAAATTGAAGTTTAACAATAGTTGTGGGGCTGTAGACTGGACACTGCAGATGCTAATACCGAAGGTCATACAACTATTCTTACGCAATAGGACTTTACTAATTGTAGGGTAGCATGAAAATTACAAAATATTATGCAAAACAGCAGGTCCCAAAAATACAGTGCTGCCTGCATTCATCAGAACTGCATTCATGTGGGGCAGTATATGGGCATCCCCTTGGTGGTCTTTCACTCGTATGTCATTTAGATATGTAAGCTAGGGAGCACTAATGGCACCAGGTGCCCTGTATTTCCGGCTGCTTTGCATGGAAGAGCTTTGACATGCACCATTATTTTAAACCCCTGTAGGATTAATAAATGAGCCTTCATATTCCCCAACAAAATCCATGTGGCACTGGGGAAAAACACTTTCCGCAGTGCCCTATATATATGTATATATGTATATATGTATATATGTACAGCACCAGAAAGATTTTATTAAATAATAATTTCTCATTACTCATGTGCAAGTATGTAGGGAAAAGAAATACAGTGCAGTTGTTCACCCAGAATAAAATAATTCCTTCTATCATTGCTGGATAAACTGTCTGCCTCTGCTGTGATATACCCAACATACTCTGCACACAACAAGGATTTGTAATGAGGTCCCGGCCTCTAACACATATTTTAGCATCTCTCTAATAATAAATGAACATGTTTAAGGACCCATCCCTGAGCTCTCATTCTCCGGGACTTTGCACTAATGCTGTTTGTGAATTCACTCTTCCTTTACTTAACACTTTCTCACAACAAGTGCTTGAAAATCCAGTATTTCTTTCTGTAGGAGCTGATCTTCTCTTGCTAAGCATTCCTCCTATAATCCAGAGCTCCATGTGGATTAGTCTCTCAGTATGAACAAGGGATTACAAAAACAGATTAACTGCTAACTAAGAAGAATACAGGCCACTCTAGCACCATTAATGCTGCATTAGTTATTCCACCACAGTTAACTAATTTGGGAGAGATTACCTTGGGGGTTAGAACTACTTAGCTGAAAAGTTATTGAATATGATTGCTGTCAAAGTAATAGAATCCCTCAGCAACAAAAAGTAGAATCTAGTGTCAGGAGTAAGAAACCATCTCTGCTCCCCTTAATGGATCAGAAAATGAGAGATGGACTGGCCACCAATGTAGTGATGAGCGAAAGTGTCACTGTGAAATTGATGCCCATAGAGTCCGTGAAAAAAATGGTTGCACTTCAAAAAATGTTTGACCTCAATGCATTCCAGTGAATTTTCGCTGGTTTGGTGCATCATTTGGTCAGATTCGCCCATCACTACATGGCCAGACCAGGGATGACTCATATATCCAGCTTGAATATTTGGACAAACAATCTCTGTTTTGTTTAAAGGGGATTTATTTAGTAGTTTTAGTCACAAAATACTTTAATGTCCTAAATATATTGACGTGGGCGAGTGCAGAGAATTTCTTGTCTTTGTCCTCATTGTACTCTGCTTAATAATAAGAAATTGTTTGCTACTGAGCACCATTTTCCATTTTTGCTGGAGTACTGGTGGAAGAAGCAAATAACCTACTTATATAAAAGACCAATTTTCTAATTTCTAGACCTAGGGTTACGGTTAGGGCTGGGAGGGCACTTACATAGGGGTTCTGGTACAAGAGGGAGTCTTTTTAGAATGGAAATGTAGATACACGACTTATATTGTATAAGAATGATAATAAATACTGTATTTAGTCTTGAGAAAGGTCTTAGAAACAGACCAAAACATTGACCTGTTTTTAATATGTTTTGAATAACAGTTTTGTTGTTATCGAAATCTTTTGAAAGTTCCCAGTGTGCTCCTTTATTTTTTGAATTTTTAATGTATGAAGCAATAGTAGATACCACTTGGGTTATACCGCTTTTCAAATGGTTTTCTGAAAATTTTGGACCACTGTTTATTTCGTATATACATCACATATGTCTTGTTGCCTTTAACTGTTGCTAGACTGCAGCTTCCAGCATCATCCCTGCAGCCAAAGATGCAGTTAAAGCAGAACTAAACCCTAAAAATTAATAGTGCTGAAATTGCCATGTTTTATATACTGAACTTATTGCACCAGTCTAAAGTTTCAGATTCTCAATAGCAGCAATGATCCAGGATTTCAAACTTGTCACAGGGCGTCACCATCTTGGAAAGTGTCTGCGACACTCACATGCTCAGTGGGCTCTGAGCAGCTGTTGAGATGCTAAGCTTAGGGGTCGTCACTAATTATCAAGCAGAAAACAAGGTTGACCTGTTATATAAACTGATGCTACAGGGCTGATTATTAAATTCTGATGCAAATTGCACTGGTTTCTGTGCTGCCATGTAGTAATTATCTATACTAATCAGCCTTATACTGTGACATTTATATTCTATGCATGAATATGAGTTGGTCCCTAAGCTCAGTAAGTGACAGCAGCACAGAGCATGTGCAGTTTCGGCAAAAATTTGCCGCCGGCGAATAGTCGCCGACGCCCATTAAAGTCTATGACCGTCAAAAAAATGTTGTTGCGCGACGAAATTTTTTTATTTTGATGCACAACGTCATACACGTGTATAGGCGTAATTTTTCCGGCAAAACAAGGTGAAAAAATACTGAAGTTGTGTCTCATACTCCTTTTACATTTTAGATTGTAAGCTCTAATAAGTAGTGCCCTCAACACCCAATTATAAAGAGCTAGAGAATATGTTGGTGCTTTAAGGAAAAAGGGGTATGAGGCACAAGTTCAGGTCCAGATTTTGAGTGCTTTTTGGCCAGGCTGCAGTTCAACCCTTCCTCTCCCTCTTCCCTGCTCACTTAACCCACTAACACCACTAGGCCAGCTCTTATTAAAAAGAAGGCAGCTGCAAAGGTTATGGATATCTTACCACTTAAGCCCAGGCCTTTAAATACAAATTCAGTCCTGCACAAGCTGTATGGGACTTCTCATTATTATAGTAACTGAACTCAGTATTTTTACTATAAGACTGCAGGAATTATGTCACCACTTACCTGTATATAATAATTAATGTATCAAGCCATATAACATCACAAAGCAATAGTTATTTAACTTCTAACTTCAGTGACCCCCATTTGAAAGCAGGAAAGAAGCAGAAGAAAAAGGCAAGTAACACAAAAACAATAGAATTTTTTTTTATAAAAGGCCAATTGAAAAGTTAGTAAGAATAGGCATACTAAAAGTAAATTTATAAGTACCCTTAAAGGCAAGATATGACCACTATGTATTATTTTATAAGGGGTCAAATGATAAAATCCCACATAGGTAATCAAAGGCACAGGGATTGCCTAGGTGCATTAACCCATAGTAAGCAATAAAATGAGTTTGTCTATGCTGCTTAGGTCTTCACTTGATCCTTACTTGATCCAGTACTGTGCATTTGGGAATGTCTCACCGGCTCCCCCTAAATATAACTGAGAATAAATGGAGCAACACATTTATAAACCTAATAAAGTTTTGGAACAACTAGAAATACATTTACTTTAAAACTGCTTCTTTCATCTACTCTGTAGTGGTTTAGAAGTTCATAGATTACAGTTTCCAGAAGCTAGCTAATAAGTAGAAAAAAAAAAAAACTATTGATTTGTATAGACTTTGAATTTGAATTAAGGCAATGAACATGAATAAATAAATACATTAAATAATTGGTTGCTTACTTTTAGTATGTTATAGTATGGCTAATTCTAAGCAACTTTTAAACTGGCCTTCATTTTTTCTTTTTATAGTTTTTGAATTATTTACCTTCTTCTTCTGGCTCTTCCATCTTTCAAATGGGGGTCACTGAGCCCCCCATCAAAATACAAATGCTCTGTAAAGCTACAAATGTATTTTTATTGCTATTTTTTATTGCTCATCTTTCTATACAGGTCCTCTCCTATTCATATTCCAGTTTCTTATTAAAATAAATGTGTGGTTTCTAGCGTAATTTCAGCCCTAGCTACCAGATTGATGAAATTGCTGAATAAAAAGCTGAATAACTCAAAAACCACAAATAATAAAAAAACAAAAACCCAATTGAAAATTGTCTTAGAAGATCACCCTCTGCATCATACTAAAGTAAATTTAAAGGTGAACAGCCCCTTTAAGCCTTCACATGGCATGATTGTAGCTGCTAACATAGAAGAAGTTATTTTTGGGGTGTTATAAAGTTCTGTTTAAGTTTGTTTAAGATTCACGTGTGTTGCAGTATTCCGTGTGGGAAGAGTTAGTAGCAGCAAATAAATCACAGATTCCCACTAAACAATGTACTTCCAAAAACTTAGTGGAAAAGCCAAAGGCAATAAAAATTATTTTTCGAAAAAGAAAGATTGTGAATCAAACGAGTAATGGAAACAAACAGAGATGCAGTGTGCATTCAGATATCTGGCTTTGCAAAACGTCTGCATTTATTAACAAATAGTACAAGGTTCTTTAAATTGGTGTTGTGTTTTCTGAGCACTGATGCACTGTGAACCTGATTCATCAGACGATTTGAATGTGTAGATTATATTGTGTGCCTCATTGCTATTCTCACAGTGTACAGTTCAGCTTATGCTGATCGACATAAATTAAAAGGAGCCTTTCTTTCCCTCATCTCCCATCCACTCCACCCCTACAGATTTACATTGAAGCTCTGCCAACATCCCATCGGCCAAAGTCTTTTGCAACATTAAAATGAAGCTCCTGTCTTCCCCTTGCTATTTCTCCCCACCCACCTTGTTTTCTGCCTCATTGCTAAATAGCTATTTCAATAACTATGTTTGTCTCTTGTTCCCTCACATGAACTTCTTCAGGGCAGAATTGTCATTTGCTGTGTTTTAAGAAGAGGATAGATATGCAAGGTCCTATTTTCTTCCAAAGGTGAAAACAGCCTGCTAGCCAGCAGGTGCAGAACCCATAACCAGCTGCTTATTGCACTTGAGTTGAAGCGTCTTGGTTCCTCCCTCCATGCCAAGAGTACTTCACATAATCCTCTCATGCAATTCACACTGTAATTGCACAGATCCAGACTGCTAGGTCTCAATTTATTATTATTTTTACTAACAAGATCTTCTGCAAACAGGGACTAGTCATATTAATTAGTTTTATGGAGCAAGACTGCTTTAGCCTTAATTTATCAAGACTTTTTGTTTTGCATGTCTTCCACCTTCAACCTCTAAATCTGCACCCCTCCCTTAATGCTATTCAAGGCCACTCAGAAAGCAGCACATGTGGAACTTTCAAGCTTCTTTTATTTCCTTGCCTCATCCACTTCTTGAGATGAAGCTTGGTGGATAGACAGTTGCGCTGGAGATTATTCTGTTGACAACCAGCTTGTCTCAAGGTTCTATTTGCTCTGTTGATGACTACAGACATTCTTAATTCTCTTTGTACTTATGTCCACTGTAGTGGAACTATTCCCACAATTCAAATGTGTGTACCCTGGATCAACACCTTCTGGCATCTAAATAGATTTTATACATATCATAAGTCCATATACATATGTTAGTCGTTTGAGACCAGTCCTTAGTCAGGGATTTTCCAGCCTATGAAAAATTTGACCGGTGGTATGGGACTACCATATGGGGTTTACCTTGATGTGGTATGGTGGCTTGTCAGTTTTATGATCATAACTTTGCAAATACATGCACTGGTATAGATACTAAGGGGCTAATTTACTAACTGGCGAAAATTCGCCAGCAACGGCTTCACAGCCATCGCAACAGCTTCACAGCCATCACAACATTTCGCGTGAAGAAGCGCTAGTGATCAATTCTGCCTAGTGCAACTCTGCTAGAGGTCTTGCACTCTAATTTGCTAACGGCTTGGCTAATTTGCATACGGGAGGAAATTTAAAGTTGAATGAACCTCTTTATGTCACATGCTGCATTTAATACATTAAATTGACACTGATAACTACACATTTCAAGGGAACCCTAATAAAGTCAATGGAGTTGTTATAATGCCCTACACAAAAGCCCAGTGTAAAATAATGTTTCCATATGTTATAAAATTTATGGGGGAAACCGGTTACACAAAAAAAAAATTTAAACACTTTTGCAACCTATCACCATGAAAAAAGTAAAAGACACCAGCGTTTTTTGGACTTAAAAGTCAAAATATATGATGTAAGTAACAGAAGATTGAGTAAGTTGTACTCCATTGCACTTTGCCTGGTCTGAGCTGGCAAGGCAAGTCTGACGAAACAGGTAACATTTAGTAAAATCCGCATTTTAGAGAATTTTCGGAGTAATGTCCATTCGCCAGAGCCAAAAGTCGCTTGGTGTTAGAGTGCGAATCACCGCTATCGTCTATCTCCTTCACTAGTGAAGTGACTATTGCGCCTGTTAGTAAATCGGTGAAATCTATGAAAGCGGTAATGCTGACGAATCATTGCCAGCGTTAGTCACTTCGCCCTTTAGTAAATCTGCCCCTAAATAACTTATGAAATAGGGGACCAGGGAATGTGCATTGATCAAATCCCTCTTTTTGTATGTATGTTTGTAGCTAACTTGGCCAGATCAGTCACAATTCCATTGTACTTACAGTATGTGTTTTACTTAACCTTTGAGTGCTAACTAAAATCTATTGAAAATGCTAGTTTTTAAAGGTTTTTGCAGATACAAATCTAAAAAAATATATACGTTTTTTAGATTCGTCATGTAAACATCTGCCTTTTGAAGAATGTATTAAGATCATTTAAATATAATTGTACTATGGAAAGTAAGCCTGTTAAAAAAAACTGATATATACGGTTTTCCCATTTTATGATGACAATTTATTGACATTACTGATATTTAAGCTTCTAGGAGATCAAACCTTAAAACCACTGCTGGAAGAAATAAGGCACAACGAGGAAAGAAAATGTCTTATTTACTTAGGAAGGTTTTTCTTTGACTGAATTATGATTATTATTGCATTTTTATAATCATAACAGGATCAAATCTGTTTATTTATTATCATTAGAGGATCCAACCTGTGTATTTGCCCATAGATACTCAAGCATTTTGGATGAGGAGATCCTTGCCTTATTTTCATGCAAAGCAGAAGGAACTCTGGAAAGGAAATCCAGTAGGGTTCTTGAAATTTCCATTTTCATGGATTACTCTATAAGCTAAAGCTCACCCACTGGGCTTTAATTCTTTCTGTTTTGCATGCAAATGAGAAGAGAGTCCCCTCACCGGAAATGCTTTTCTTGTAGATTCATTTCTCTCTACATATGCTGATTAGAACATCAGGTCCGAACTGAGAGTCAAAACATTTCAAGTACCCACAGGCCCAAACAGAATAATACAAAGCACTGGTTTATGAACACTTATAACAATAGTTCCCAGATTGAGATGAAGCCTGCACTGTATTGATGAGGGGTATGGTAGGGCACATACATACTGTAGCCCCAATCCTGTCCCCTACCGATGGTGCTGAGAGCAGCCACTCTCAGACAGTACCAAAGGGGTGGGCTCTTGAACTTCTTCCCAGAAGCATTGTAAATTACCCCATATATATTAAGGGTAAATGCCTAGGTCAGGAGACACTTACCCCAAGAAATGCTACCATGCAGAGAGGTGCCAGCCTATTAAAAAATGACCAGAGTTAAATAGTTAGCAACCATTATATAGGGTTTACCTTTATGTAGCACGGTGGCTTGTCAATTTTATGATCATAACTTTGTAACTGAAAAACATGGTATGCTTTAACCTGTAATAAAGGTGTTTTTTTTTTTAACAGAAATGCTATTTTGCATGGAAAAATTTTCACCAAAAAGGTCACTGCAGAAAAAGTTGCCATGAAAAAATGGTCATTGGCTTCAAGGCGTTTCATAAATTTTCAAAGATTCACTAATTTTCCCGTGGTTTTGCAAATTTTTCAGGAGATTCTCTCATCACTAAATATAAAATAGTTTTGAGGTTTATTTAATGAAAACTCTAGAAGTCTATAGGAAAATTGCAAATGGGAGATACACATTTCGTATTAAACTTCTTTATACTCTGTCCCACTTTCTGGCAAAACATAGTGTAAATGAAAAGGACATCTTGTATTAGGGTGCAGTTTTAATTTCTTCTTGGGACCATATTCTCAGTACTGCTTTAAATAATTCTCAGTTTACATACTTTTAACAGGAGTGCAATTTTAACTACAACAAATAAATTGCTTAGGACTTTTACCTCAATCGTAGCACTATATACATTTTATTTACAGTATACCTTCTAATCGTACTGCTGAAGACTGACCCAGACCTCCTCTGTTCTGGCTGCTCTTTTTCTTGTGACCTACAAACTTGGTTGAAAACTATATTGTCTGCTAAGTGTGTATTAATTAGTGTGGTGCTTCCATGCTGCTTGCCTTGTATATAGTAGTGTCTTGCCTATTTCCCTCTTGTTCTTATAATACTCTACTTATGCTTTCTGCATTACTTCTGCTGGAAGTGGGTTCCATTTATCCACTACCCTGAATGTACTTCTGAGCTCCAAACATAAATAATTTAGGGCATGCTGGCGGCGCTGCCATATTCTCTTATTGCCCTGTCTGTGTAATATACAACTAGGTTAACCATTTGTATGGCATGTTAGTACAAGTACCAATGGCACTAAATCTCTACATTCACAGACATACATAATTTAGGAATGTTACAAGACTAGATGGACGGGATACAGAATTAAACTTTGATATGCTTTTTCAGTGTCAGGCATTCTGAGGTCACTAAATACAGATAATGTCAGTGGATTTTTAAAATTTATGAACCTAGTGACAAATATTTGCATGGAAAATCCATCATCCATAAAATGTGCACTGTCTGTAATATAACCACATATATATCATTATATAATAAAATAGGTGGAATCATGTGAGTTTTTTTTTAATTCTGGCAAGCCAATAATTATAGAGATATTATATCTGCAATCAAACTATAGACATAATCTATGCCCCAAGGGGTATATTTTACAATATATTTTGGGAGAAACATTTTTATGGTTAATGTACAGGCCTCAGGAATCATTTAGATTGTTTAGGCAGTCAGCACGTTCATTGCATTTGTAAGTTGTTGTTCAACCATTCTGCTGGCTAAAAGTCTCTTGCCCCTTTCTTCGTCTGTGCAGCCCCCTTCACAAGCCCCAGAGATGACACAGATCATTGATGCATCTGCCCTCATTAGCATTTCAGCAGCCTAGCTCAGTAGGTTCAGAAGCAATCTGTCATGTGAAAACTAAAGAATGTGCCCCATTTGCATGATTCTGTGCCAGAATGCAACTTTTTCTCAGCTGCTCATTGTGCAATTTCCCCTTCGACATTAAGCTTTCCCATGAAGTTCTGAAATCATATTAAGGATTTTACAGCTCAACTGAAGTTCTGTAAGGCCCGCATTTCATGTACCATTTAACCATTTATTTACCCGAGCACACTGTGTTTTCAAGACTCTCTGCCTGGCACTTTTTATGATGTTGCCATAGTAAATGTTCGAACAAGTTTTTTTTTTTTGGCTCTTTCCATGGAGTGCATTAAACTGCTATTCAAGTTAATTGCACGTTTGATCTGCAAGACTGTATATTGTCTTCTTAAATACCTTGGTGAACACTTAGTCCGATTTAATCTTCAGACCATCTTGGTTAATTTTCTTCTTGCTAATTATTTGTTCCAATTGTGTGTCAAGTGTTGTTGGAGAGTCCCCCCTTGAAAAGGAGAAATTCATTAAGCAATGGCTTCAAATATTTGTTGCTGCTATGGAAGCTTTCATAAGTGATTTCATACTAGCAAAATAATGTGAAATTGACTATAGGCGTCAGAAAACATGGGATTGTTTGCTTACAATGTAGCTTTTACATACAAAGAGTAGCCAACATAAACAAATGTTATACAGCCACATATTTATTCTTAATTTATGTATGCTGTAATATAAGGAAAATATAGACAAATAGTATTTATGCATGAAAATATGTAAAGTTTTTCTAGGTTAAGGGAAGAAATCACCGAAACATGGATACCTGTTTCATGCAAATTAAGTCAGAAGTTTTTCTTTCATTCTAAAGAGGTTTATTGTTATGGTAAATATTTTTTTTCTCTTGAGTGGCTACAGTTAAATGTTTAATATAAAATTCCACCATAATTGATCCATAAAATCACCCATATTTTCTGGAGCAGTGTAGGAATAAGAGCATTGTATTATTTATCTATATCATTCAGTAGCAAGATGAAAAAAAGAAGAACTTGGAATGAGCCCAAGTAAAATAAAAATGACCAGTTGCATAACACTGACAATGTCTAGATTAGGACCTTCCAGTAAAATGGGCTGCAAGTTTGCAGCGAGACTCACACGGTGATTAGCATTGAGTTACGGAATATTTTGCTAATTATAGGTGACCGATTTTTCCTCGTTAGACAGCTCAGGTCTTTTTACATTCCTGTTGTCTTGTAGCTCAACTTAAACTGTTGTCTAACCTTTCTTTAATCCATTTCATCTTGAGTTGATGGGAACTGATTTCATTCCACCTCTTCTGGAGGTACAGAAACAATCTTCCTATTCAGTGCTTTGGACTGAGAGCGAGTGAAGCGCTCACACATGCACACATCCACATACATCCAGATAAAAAAGAAACTAGGGTCCTGATAAATGGCTGCTAATTAGCAATGTTAATGACCAGGTGTCCCCAAGCATGGCCAGCTCCTCTCTGCATGTAGTGATCCCTCAATGAGGGCCTTGCAAATCCCTTCCCAGTGACCCTAGCCCCCAGCTGCCAGTAATGAAGTACAGCTCCCTCATTATACCCAGGAGAGGCTCAGCGGGAGGCAAGAAACTACAACTCAAACCTTTCCTCTGTGTCTCTAGTGGTTCTTCCATTAATTAAAGCAGCAGCCCCTCTCACCTCTCCCTTTCTCACACAGTTTTGTGTATTTATGTTGATTGAGGCTGTAGGCATTATTAACAAAACACATATATATATATATATATATATATATATATATATATATATATATATATATATATTGTGAAAAACTGTGCATGGGGTTTAACATACTGCAAATTCTGTAGTTTTACAAAAATATGCATGTAGTTGTGAAAATGCCTTCTGAAGTGGTACTTGATCTTAATAACAGCAATATTCTTAATTATAGTAATTACTCATAATTAATCTTACTCACTTCTGTTTGGCTTATGGCACTGTCTTTTTATTTAACATGATGTATTCTATATTACTACATACAAATCTAACATTTTTGTTAGAATTTTATACCTCAGGCAATGCCAAGTGGAAATTAGAAACTTTTAGTCTTTGCAAAAGTTGCCAAGTTCCCCATATGTACCATAATCAATGTCAAAGAATCCTTGGGGCACATTCTCTTGACAGTTGTTCCTAAACTGTGGGACTTGCTCCCTTGGAAAGGCTAACTAAATTGTTAGACTCCATGATGTCCAATGAAAAATGTGCATTTCAATAGATTATGTAGAAGGAGTGGCATCAGCTCTGTAAATCACCTGTAAATTAGCAGGGGTACAAACTATTACATGTTCGTACATTTCTCTAACTCCATCCTGTTTCATATCTTGAAAAGCTCTTATTTCCCATTTGACCCGCAAAGAGGTGTCATAAACTATATATATATATATATATATATATATATATATATATATATATATGAGATACAATATGGAGCTGGTCACTGCTCCTGTATAAACTATAACAAACAAGGGAAAGTTGTGCTCACCACTCATTTTTAAAAACCAGTGGTGAGCACAACTTTCCCATGTTTATTATAGTTTATACAGGAGCAGTGACCAGTATTTTGTGGTCACACAATATATATATATATATATATATATATATATATATATATATATATATATATATATATATATATATATATATATATATATAGACAAATACAAGAGTCCTCTGCACTCAACCCATTATCAATATATTTAAATATTTAAGACAAAGACATTTTGTGCATACTGCTACTGAAAAATGCCTTACCCTTTAAACAAAACAGGGATTGTTTGTCCATATTTGCAATATATTTAAGCTGGCCAACTACGTCAAAGTCATCCCATATCTGGCCAGTCCTATGCTCAGTTTTCATCTGATTCATTAAGAATTCTATTGCTTCATATTGGTGCAATGACTTATGTCTGGCAATGGTTGAATGGAAATGTCCATGGGAGACAACATGTTGATATATCCCTATGCCTCATACGTGCATACATGCATACAGTATATGTTAATTTGTCAAGTACGGGTATGGGATACGTTACCTGGAAACCTGCTATCCAGAAAGCTTTGAATTACGGAAAGGCTTTTCTCAATTTTATTCAAATAATCCAAATGTTTAAAAATGATTTGCTTCTCTGTTATAAAACAATACCTTGTACTTAATCCAAACTAAGATATTTATTCATCTTTATCGTAAGCATACACAGACTATTGGTTTTAATTAATGTTTAAATTATTTTTTAGTACACTTTAAGGTATGAAGAGCCAAATTACGGAAAACTCCATTATCTGGAAAACTCCAGGCCCTAAGCATTCTGGATACCAGGTTCCATAACTTTACAAAGTACTTTCTTTTTTCTCTTATTTTTAAGTAAATGTATGGGACAAATATTATATATGATTTGGTTAGTCATGATTCTCTGTAAACTAGCAGACCCAATCCAAACAGCTGTCTGAGTCCTTGTTACTTTATAATAATAAGTCAATGCCTTGCATATTATGTTAACTAACACAACAAGAATACATACTGATGGAAAGCACTGCGTATCTTGACAGCGCTATATAAATAAATGATGATGATGATGGGAAAAAAGCCCAAACACAATTATTACAAATATGGAAAAGATAAAAAAAACTTCAGTAAACATTATCAAATTGCAACATATATTTTAATTAATTCCACAGATCATTCAACAGTGGGGTTCTGAAAACACACATGGCGTTTAAAGCAGGTATGTAATAAATCACTCTCACTGCAGGGGTGTGGAATAAGTAACCAGTGCCTGCCTCTTTCTCTTGGAGAATGACTTTGTGTAACCTCTCTGACCCTGTCTTTCTTTGTGTGACCTTGGTTATTCCTCTAAGAGGCATTCTCCTTCTGTCTTTCTTTGACAGATTTTTACTTAACTCCTTAGTTCCACGAATGTGTGTTTTGTATTTTTTTTGTCACCATGCCGAAAAGTGCCCATTTTCTGCAATTAATTTTGCTGTTATATTTGGTCTCAGTGGGCTGGAGTCATGCATACATACATATCTGTGCATCATTGACATATGTATATCATAACTGAGTATGCAAATAATCACTAGTGCCCATAGAAAGTTAGAACTTCTGGATTGATTAAGATTATATTTGGGTAAGAAGGGACATCTAGTATAGGTAAATCTAAAAACAACTGGACTTGCTGAGTCATCAATGAAGACGTTTCACTACTCATCCGAGCAGCTTCTTCAGTTCAACTGACTGGTGTGAGAAATTCCAATTCCACTAATCCAATCACAATGGCACATTCTAACTCTTCAAAGAGGTTACATCTGAAAATTCACAGAGGTGTAGATTCTGTGTAGTTACTGTGATAGGATTATTCAATGTGTCATGCAACTCCTAGAAACAGGTGTTACTTGTGAGAGTTGCACGAATGGATGTGTGAAGTGTTCTGAAACCGCCAGGGTACAGATGTTAGAACAGCATTGTATGTAGCAGACAGGTTGTGTCGAAGGCCCCGCCTCTGTTCAAGGATGGTTTCTCCACCTTGAATCGCCTCTTTCACACCTCGGTCAAACCATCGGTTTTCTTTATCCAAGATTTGGACCTTGTTATCTTCAAAGGAGTGTCCCTTGTCTTTTAGGTTTAGAAAGACAGCGGAGTCTTGCCCTGTTGAGTTCGCCCTCCTATGCTGAGCATTTGCTTGGAGAGCAGTTGTTTTGTCTCCCCAATGTATAGATCTGTGCACTCCTCACTACACTGGACTCCGTATGCCACATTGCTTTGTTTTTCTTTTGGTGTTGGATCCTTTGGGTGTAACAGTTTTTGTCTCAGTTTGTTGCTAGGTTTGAAAAACACAGGGACGTGGTGTTTGTTGAAAACCTCCGACACTCCAGCTACATATGGGATGACTATGTTTCGCCTATTATGTGTCACCGGACGGTTATTTCTATTGGTGTTCCTGTTGGACTTGGTTGCTGCTGTTTTGACAAAGGCCCAGTCTGGGTAGCCACATGCTTTCAAAGCTCCTCTGAGATGTTTTTGCTCTTTGTCTTTGGACTCTGTATCAGTTGCCACACATTCCACCCTGTGGTGCAGAGTTCTAATGACACCCAGTTTGTGTTCCAGTGGATGGTGGGAATCAAACAACAAATATTGATCCGTATGAGTGGGTTTCCTGTATACTTCCGTCTTCTAATTACCCCCCTCTTGGATGCAAATCAAACAGTCCAAAAAGGCAAGTTTATCCTTGTGGACAACTTCCCTTCTGAACTGTCATTGTTCACTGAGTTAATGTGTCCACTTCATTGGATCTGATTTCAACCCAAGTGTCATCCACATACCTGCATATGTACCATTGTGATTGGATTAATGGAAGAGTTTATATGCTGGAAACTTCCCACACCAGTCAGTTGATCTGAAGAAGCTGCTCGGATGAGTAGTGAAACGTCTTCATTGATTACTCAGCAAGTCTAGTTCTTTTTAGATTTACCTATACTAGATATACCATGACCTGATGAATGAAAATCTTCATAGTCGTTAGAAGGGACATAACCCAAATTTGGTTAGAAACCATTGAGATGCCAGTAAGTGGACTGCAGTCTTAACATAGATTTGGAATTTAGCATTTTTTATAGGTCCTACCTTGTACCATCTATTAGTGAAAGACTGCACAAGAATTAAGTCCATTCTAGGATGCTGCTAGATTGAGGCAATCACATTCACACTATCTTCGGACCAGATCAGGTATTTAATTAAAAAAAAGTAGTTGTGAGATTTAGCCAATTGTTACCAGAAAGAGGCACTTATTGGAAAACAAATACAAGTCTATCGGTGTTTGACAGCTAGCAGTTTCAGAAAAATTGCTGCGCGTCAAAAAAAATTGTCATCCATTTTTGGTGAAGCAAAACGAGTTAAATTCAACCACCTCTAGGCTGTAGGTAGAAAAATGAAAACATACATTTGATTGGTTGCCGTGGTTTAGAACTTGGCTACAGATTTGCCCAGTGAACCCTGGTATGTTGATAAGACATCAAAAAATGTGTGTTGAAATCTATAGATGTCAAAGTCAGAATGGTAATTTCATGAAAATAGTGAAATGCTATTGGCACCCATTAACGTTTCAGTAAGTAAGCCATTGACGCAGTTGACAGTTACAGTTCTTAATAATCTAGAGAAAATGAGGAATAGAGATGGAAACAGAAATACTTTGTGTTGAAAACAATTCATGAAAACAGGAATTTTCTAAATAGAAGAAGCAGGAATAAATCAGAGTATGCCATTGTCAACTTATTTTAATGTTCCTGTGGTTTAAGGGCCTTATATTTTGAATTATTCTAATAAATAATGTGTTGAATCTGGACAGTGCTAAACTGAAGTACAGAACTGCTCAAAAGGTTCCTAAGAATGGACTGAAAGTGAGTATTTCTTACAGAAGGCAGGGGGATTTATTAAGTAGGCTGACATAATAGTCAAGGATGAATGTAATTAAAAGTTACAAGCATTATTTATAATGGCATCTTTGCGAATGTTTAGCGGTGCTCCCAATGTAAAATCAGACGCTGGCAAATATTACATTGAGCATCATCGCTATGCAAAGGTTTAGAGTTAACTCCTTTGTGTTAACCTGCGTTATATATTTTGTTGCAAAAAATACACTTTGCGATTATGAAATTTTATTACATACACTGTGAATGTTTGCAAACTTTGCGATTAAGGTCTGTAATCAGTCAAAAAGGACACAAACATGGTTGCTAACATTTGCAAGCGTCTTTGCCCAGGTGTTTTGCTGATGATGTGCTAAAAATATGCAATAATGTTGAAAACCTCTAAAAATGTGAGTTGAATGGCTAAAAAAGACCAAATGGATCAGTGTAGCCCCTATTGACTTCTATAAGACCGAGACTGCTTTTACTTGCTGAAGTTTTGTATTGGAGTTTTTTTGTGAATTTTACATTTTATAAATCTTGGATTTTTCGAATTTTAGAAAAATAAATCCACTAAAAAAAATTCGTGAAAAAAAAAAAGAAATTCTAATGTTAATAAATAGGCCCCTGAGTGTGTAAGATGGCAGAAAGATTAGAGGGGTTTAATTACCTATAATTATTATCAATTTTCTGTGGACCTCGCACCATCTGTCATTTGTAGTTGTGCAGTTGTGCACATTATGTATAAAACAATTTTAATGCAAGATTTGTGATTCTGGTAACAGGAATTTGAATTCAACAGGTATGTTGGTTGTGATATAATCTTTTTGTCCTATATCACATAATATATACTATACTAATCATTTATTTATGCAAATATATTTCATATTATAGGAAGAAGTTCTATTTGGGACTGTAACAACATCTGAAATTATTTTCATGGCAAGCTGATCAAGAGAAAACCTGCCAACTATGCTGTAAGTCAGCCAAAGTAGCTGGGTAGTAATGACATACTAGTGTGCAGATACCTTTAATTGTAGTCCAGCTAGTAGCTTTTTCCTAACTGAAAGATTGTGTCTGCTCTTTTGGAAAGCTTTTCTGCACTGCCCACAGCTCTGACCCCTGACTCATACAATGACTATTTTGCTTGCTAAACAGTTATATACATGCACTAAGCACTAAGCTTAGGGTTGCATTTTTTCTCTACTGCCCAATTACTGCCCAGTTTTCCCAACCTACAGTTTGAAGGACAGATAAACATAGCAACAGAAGTGAATAATTATGGCAATCCTACTATCACAGTGACAGCTTTCCTGCTTATTTTCAAGTTTATAAGGATGGAGAGTCATTTAGCCTATTAACCTATGTCTGTGTTTGCTTAACCCTCCCTTTTCTCACACCATAAAGTGTGTTTGTGTTTTTTTTTAACGTGTTTGTGTAGCATTGAATAAGCACATTTTTGGCCTTATTTACTAAAATCTGAACTTATTTAATTTTTTTGCTAAACAAAGCTTGACCAAACTCCCAACCACGATTTTACCTTGTTTATCATTAAAATAATTTGATAAAGGGCCAGTGTTTAGCTTGAAATGTTGTTACTGTCCTGATCATTAAGCCTAAGAAAAGCAAAAAAAAAAGGCTTTTTAAACAAATATTCCTGTTGGTGCTGTCTGCTACAGTGTGTGTGGATATTCAGAGTCGGTTGGAGTGGACACCGAATGACGTGCACCTAACTACTAAATGGGAGATTTGAGTTCCTGGCGAGTGCTGGCTGAATTTTATTTTGCTGTATCATTAAAATAACTCAAAAAAGTCATGTGGGGAAAAAACGTGATAAAATCAAGAGAAAACAGGTTATCGCCCCAAAACGCAGAATTTTTCATAATATCAGGCTAAACCCAGCGCAGACCATGATATTTTCAAATTGGTATAGGGACATCTGCCTTTGACTTATACATGACATTGATAGGTTTGAGATGCCAGTTTTTTTTTTTGCAGCATCGGGGTATAAAAAAATCTAAAAAAAAATTGAGTTTTTTTTTTCACAAAAAAATGTAGGTTCCCCAAAAAGCCCAACCAGGAAAAAATTAGTTTTAGTAAATAATCCCCTTTCTCTCTATCCCTTAGAGTTTATTAATTTATTTGTGGTGGGTTAGGAGGTAATTCATGTGTAGCGTTGGGCTTCCCCCGAAGCGCAACAATTTTGACACAAGTAACAATTTTCATACATGCGACTCTTTTGTCCAAATGCATTAAAGTTAATGGGCGTCGGAATAATTTTAACGTGCAAAAATTTTTACACGTTATTATTATTAATTAGCGGTGAATCCATGCCTGGCAAATAAATTCGCCCCATCACTATTAATGTGTGATAGGACTAGCAGCAATCAGTAGCTTAGTAGTTGCTGTGGTTTTGATAAGAAGTACCGGCATTAACATCCCTAATTCATGTGATGGGCAGAATCAAAACAAATATTTACCTTTATCTTAAATCCTTATTGCCCTTTCCCAGTCGATATTTTATTTCAGGCTGTTTCAGGTTCAGCGCATGATAATTCAGGAAATATTTACATTGCGTACAAACAGGTAGACAGTCAAAAAACCCTTCTTCCTCTTTCCTACTTATACATGAAATATGAATATGGATCTTAGGAGTAATTTAAATTTCCCTGGACAGAAGTACAAGAGCATTAAAGAGCAGAACTTCTGCCTGGAGGAATAGGCTGTACTATGCACTTTGCACCAAATTCAAAAATACAGTGTGAGGTGGAAAGTATAGAATCGGGGGATACAGCCTAGCCCTGACCCTACCACCAGACACAGGGTGGGTCCATCACGGCCTGTAACCTCTCCCTCTTCCTAACTTTCACATTTGAATGACACACAAGTTTAGGGGTCTGGGGGATGGAAGGGGGTGTCTTCTTGACTCCCCCAACCCTAATTAATTTTTTTTGCACCAGGGACCAGTACCAGGTCAATAAAACAAGATGGTGAGCGTATAGTGGCTGTTACGATTGGTATCCCAAACCCAGAACAAAACCCAAGGTCCCGGTCGCGGCTCCAATAACAGCCACCTTTCTCCAGTGCTGCCAGTAGTGTGAGTAGACAAGGAGGAGAGTTCTGGGCAGGCAAGGGAACCGCTTGTGGTAGAGGAATGGAGAAAAGGAAGCATAATCAGGAACAAGCCGGGTCAGAACCAAACAGGAGAGTCAGTATTGAATCAGTAGGTGAGAGAATAGTCAGGGTCACAGGCCGGGTCAATAACACACCAATATTGTAGCACAAAGTAGGAATCCAAGAGAGTAGTCAGAACGGGCAGGACAGGCAGCAGACAAGACAGAACCAGGCAGGTCCGGACTGAGAATTAAAATAGGCCCTGGCATTTCAGGTACACAGAGGCCCAATCAGCCCACACAGAGGCCCAAACAGCCGCCACCAGCCCACTAAATACTAACTTTCAATGTGTCCTTATAGCAGCCCCTCTGACATTTGCCAGAACCCACAGATTGCCAGTCCTGCCCTGGAACCAGGGATAGGCAGGGTCAACAACAACTGGAATCAAACTAAGAAAGCACCCAGGAACTTAAGAACAAGACCTTTATGTTGGGCAGGGTACAATGGCTCCTGCGCCTTTAAATATTTGAATTTAGCATCAGCGCAACGACATAAGGCGCAAAGGCACTGAATAAATACGGAATCTCTCGAGTGACGCGCAAACCCAGAAGTATCTGTGTGCGACACAAAGAGGCAGAGGCAAGCGGCGGGCATCTCCACCACCTAGGTAATTTCTTAACAGTGGCTGTGGGATTGCTGGTAGACAAAGATCACAGCAAGGAGATTATGGAAAATGGAAACAATGAACTAGAAAAATCAAATGTAATGTTTAGGAGAAATTTTTAAACTTTGTAATGCATTCTGCTTATTATAATAATACATTTCATATAGGGGGTGTTCTAATTATAAAGAAAAAGCAGTTTATAGAGAATTAAGGGTGGGTAAGGAGGGTCGTTAGCTTTAATTACTAGTACTCTGTAATCTGCAGTCCACTTTACTTTAAGTAGATGCTAAACATCATGGACATAAAATGTACACACCTGTCAATGGGAAAACATGCTCCATGGACTGGAGATCTTAAATAAAAACACATTTTATATTAATATATCCTATGATATGAATAAAGGAGAAGTCGTTTGGTGCAGCCTGTAGGTAATTAAATTTTCTCTGTGTCAGTAAAGACCAAACCCAAATTAGAACATAGAATAAATGGAAATAAATTCAAGAGGGCCATTGACATAAAATAGCTGCAGGCAATTAAAAAAAAAAAGAAGTCTTGCCATGCAGGCAGGTCATCTGGACTAGCTAATTGCTTTGAGAAGAAGTTCTCAAGACTATGTAATTATGGATCTACACACTTAGCTTTCATTTTCTCCCTCATGTTCTATCCCATTGCCCTTAATCCAAAAGCTTGTGGTTAAAGGACAGTGGAAGCTGTAACTACAAATAAATCAATTAGCAGGTGTGTTGTGCTCACAGTGTTTACCACTAACATAACATCTGCCTCTTTGTTATGCCACCAATAGTCTTGGATAAATTACATCTCCCTGCAAAGTTCCAGCAAATATATACAAGTAAGTCAATTTTATTTTTAAAATGATATCGTGGCTGCATAATAAGGGGGCACTGAGTTAAGCTGATGATACTGTTAGGTAAGATATTTCCTAAAAAATGGATTGGATCGGTATGTAACTGTTATCTTCATAAGCATCTGCAGTAAAAAGAAGGTTTGCACTAAATAAAAACATCTCTAATGGGAAAAATAATGTGAGTATGTTTTGCTGAAACCTCTGCAGAGAAGCTTACAAGGCCACTTAGAGATCCACTTACTTGGATACAACCTCCAGATGCACTTGAGAGTTGTTGAATCTAATATTCTTTGCAATGAGTTGATTTAAGCGCATTCACATAAAATTCAGAAATCTGAATTAGGAAATGTTGGGGGAACTTTTAAAAAACAAAATGATTAAAATCAAAACAAACCCTCTGTTTAAAGGTATTGGCTGACCAGATTTTATAATAATGATGGTTTCGAAAGGAATGCTCATATGTTAGGACTACAGGGTTTTAACACTGCCCTGCAAAAACATTTTCACAAATGTTCCAATCTAAGCTGACATTTGCAGAAGTGTGCATTTATTTTAAAAGGAAAAACCATTACAATGCTACTCCAACTAGTTTGTATAGGGCTAGAACTTTGGCTATACTCCAACAAATTTAAAACATGGTGGGATGTGTAGTCAACATTGATTCTTAAAGCAGTACTGTCTAATAAAAGTTCCAACCACTCAAGGGCCGGCATCCGACGTATACAAAAATATCCTCCATTGAGAATAGGGCCTGCCCTGTATTAACCCACTTTTATTGTATGTTCATAATATTGGTGCTGGGGGTACGTAAGACTTTTTTTCTAGCCTAAAACATCTGAACAGAACCATGAGATTGTGCTAAGGTTAGTGAAGTGCACTCAAATTTTAACTATACAGGTATTGGTATAGATCAAGGCAATGACAACTAGAAAAGAATATAGCAAAACAATATTATTCAAATAACACAAAGAGCTGCTGTATGCACAGAAAGGAACAAGGGAGAAATAACAGGTTTGAATAAGGGCGGACTCTTGTAATGTTATATCCACCATAAAAGATGGCACTTATAGTAAGAGAAATGGGTTATGGAACCTGTAGAACCTGCAGCAATAATATTCCTTGGTTTAGATATATTGGGGGAGCCTGTGGCATCTCACATGGTGATGTAGATCCTATATGGATGTGTTCAGGGTAGTCAATTAGAAAATTATCCACAGCACACATGCTGCTGCAAGCAAGGAACCCCTTGCACGTTTATTGCGGAAGTGAGCAATGTTTCGGGGTCATGCCCCTTTGTCAAACCCTGTGTTCAGGGTAGTGTCATATGACAAAATCAGGTGATTCCATTAAACTATAAAGCATGGGAAGGGTCTCTTGTCATTTCTTTTGATTCCTTCAAAGAACAAATCGTGTTGTTAAAATGCTGCATCAGGTCATTATTACCAGCATTAACCTGCAAGCTGAGAGTCTTTACATCTTTTTCATTTGGCCCATCAGTCTGATGCCCTAATCAGACAAAGACCCTGTTCATTTGTAAATCTGGTGTAAATGTATTTGGGTTTAGTCAACTGAAGCCTGGGTTGGGGACCTGGTAAACAATGCCATTGATATATTATAAATTAATTTGGATTGAACATTGAACATTTTTAAAGAATAGAATAACCTGTTTCTTTAATTAGATTTTTAGTGAATATTTTTTACCATGTATGGTTTCGCCAAGAACTTCTCAGTTTCACCGATGGCCAAAAATTTGTCATTTTGAAATTAAGCAATGGGATTTGAGCAATTGGGATTTGAGCACCCAGATATTATCTCTTGGTGGTTGGATTTATTAGTGGTGCCTGTGTTAGTAAGCTACTACTATATAAGCTCTAGATGGTAATTCTTGCTTAAACAGCAACATACTGTAGTTACTAAGGGGGTTATTTACAAAAGGTCGAGTTTTAAAAGGTTTCTGAGGTTTTTTTATACTTCAAATGAACTCACAACTCGAATGATTTCTAATTTAAGAAAAAAGTTGAATGGAAAAAACTTGAATCAGTGAATTAGAGTGAAGAACCCTAAAACTCAATAAATCGGGTTTTCTGCAAAAAAAACATGAATTACTCAAATTGAGTGAATGAAACCCACAAAAAAAACAGAACATCATGAAGGGATTGAAGGGACCTCTGCCACTGACTTCTTGATGACCTCAATGGGTTTCAGCTTTTCAGCTAGAGTATTTTTGGATTCAAGTTATTTCCAGGGTCAGGCTATATTAAATCTCGAGTTTTTTTTTTTTTTTTAATTTGAGGGTTTTTTTTTTAACCCAAAGTTTTAGTTTTTACTGAAATATGACCTTGAAAATTTTTCAGGTAAAAATCAATTCAACCTTTGATAAATAACCCTCTAAGTATAGTAGTAGATACCATTACCAGTTGACTAGAAGTTCACAGATATGTTTTTAAGAAATTGGCAACATGGGAGACTTTTTTTTCTATTGAAAAATTAGTTGTAGTTTAGTGAATAGGACGTCCTCTAACATTGTAGCAATTTACTCGTGATTTTGCCTTCTCATCGACTCCAATGCAATTTGGCAAATTTTGAAACAGGTTTGTGAATTTTGACAAAAAGCAAAACATGGCAGATTCACTCAGCACATTCAACAAGACTTGAAAGTAATAAAAAATAATAAAAATAATAAAATAATAAAAATTATTGGTAGTTCAAAAAAAGAAAAAAGTGCCACAAAAAATGCCAAAAGGGAGTGAAGTAATAAAAGACACTAATGGGCATATTTATCAACGGTTACATTTTGAATTGAAAAAACTTCGAAATTCAATTCAAAAAGACCAACCGAAAATAAGTCGAAGTTTTTTTTTTTTGGTCGAATAGGTCCATTTTCGATCGAATAGGTCAGTTTGCGGCTGAATTTGAATCGTACGACTCTAAGGAACAGCGCATTTGATCGAATTCGATTTTTCAAAGTCCACCAATTGACTCCAAATAGGTTCTAGGAGGTTTCCCATAGGCTTAAACATTCAAATTTTTTAATTTACTTCAAATTCAAATCGAATTATTCCCGGGCTATTCTCTAGTCAAAGTACACAAAAAATAGCTTGAAATTCGAATTTTTTTCATTTGAAAATTAACCTTGACCTTTGATAAATCTGCCCCTAAGTTTGCCCAGGAGCTGAAACCTTTAGCAATCAAAAGGTAGAATTTACTGGTCACCTGTCTAAAAGCAAACATCTTTTTGGTTGCTATGGGTTACTGCTCTTGGGCAAACAGTGCCTTTTATTACATATGGGGGTTAGACTGTAATGTAGTTTGCAACGAAAATGTTGCTGCAACAAAAAAGTTGCCCATAGACTCATATATTTCTTTTAAAAAAAATCACCACAACAAAAATGTCAAAAAAAGTCGTCCATAGACCTTAATGTTTTTGGCTCATCCTTATACATTTGTTAAAGTAGTTAATTCATTAAACATACTGTATTTCAGCTTAGAAAATTAATAGTTAGTCATTAGTGTTGTATCTATTAACTGTAACCTTTTCAGCCTAATTCAGTCAGGTGACAAATATATAATATAGCTTTTTAGAAAAACAAAACATTTATCAAAGAGATGACAGCCCCTTTAATTGCTACCCAAAAAAAGTATCTCTAAGTGGGGGGTTTTCTGAATTGTACATTGCAATAACATATGTAATTTGCTTTACTTTCTATAATTAAAGTCTACGCATTTTTTTCCTATAAACTAAATTTGTAAGGTGCATTAGCAAATGATTCTGTAGACGAAGGCATATTTCAGGTTGTACAGAGTGGTGTATTATTTGATTCAGCAGTGTGAGCCCAGTGGGTGTCCATTCTAATTCAAAGAAAATCAAGGATTTAGCACGTTTGTGTTTGCGTGTGCCTGCGTGTCCTGCACAATCAATTTGCAGAGTTGAATTACCAGGTTTTAAAACAGTTCCTTCTCCTGAAGTGGTTTTATCCTGCTTATTTTCATTTTTCACACATGGGGCCATCGTGATATTCAATTCATTGAAAATGCTTATTTTGAATTCATGCTTTTATTCTGTATGGTTTGGAAAACACATAAATTGTCATAGAAATGTAATTGGCTTACAGTGTGTGCATTAAAGAATTTAAGTTTTATAGAGATTCTTTCACATTATTTTGTAATTCAGTTGGAAAGTGGAGTTAGTATGCCTGCCCTACATTTACATACAGCGACTTATAATGTTATCCACTTCTGAAACTGACAAATATTTCTAGTCCCTATAAGATTATTTGTGCTGTTTTAACTAACCTTTCTTTTTTTCAAGCTCTTTTTCTATTAAGGAAGAAATAATATTGTTCAGCATATGCCCAGGAAATAAAACTGCAGAAAGACAAAACCTTTTTCTCAGTTTTACCCATTTTTATTTTACATGGAAACATTGTGCTTTGAACATGAGTTGTTTGTATTAACACCCTGCCCACTGGGCTTAGGCTCTATGGCCAAGGTCACACTGTGTATTCTGCTTCTCTCAGCCTGCGTTTTTAAGCCAGGTGGAGAGAAGCAGATCCTCTCCTATACTCTTCTCTGTGTAGCTGCACTAACAGACACAGTGTTGGCCTGAGTGCAGCTTCACAGTGCGGAGATTGGCCTGAAAAACTCTCTGTGTAGCGGGCATTTATCTTCTATCTGCCTAAAAAATGCAGGCTGATAGAAGTGGACTGTACACTCCGTAAGCCCTTGGTCTTAGGATAAACCTTAGAGCAGTGATCCTTAACAAGTAGCTTGTGAGTAACATGTTGTTCTCCAACCCCTTAGATGTTGCTGCCAGTGGCCTCAAATAAGGTGCTTATTTTTGAATCCTTAGCTTAAAGGCAAGCTTTAGTTGTAAAGAAACCATGTGTACTGCCAAACAGAGCATCCTGCTTGCTGAAAGTCCACATATTAGCTACAAATAGCCAATCATTGCTTATATAGTGCACCCCCAGAAACTCTTTGCACACTTATGTTGCTCTCCAACATTTTTTTCCATTTGACTGTGGCTCAGAGGTAAAAGGCATTGGGGACCCCTGCTGTAGAGAGTAATTTGGTAAAGAACGGTTTTATCATTGAGATTCTTCCTTAGCTTTGCCACCTTTCCATGTCTAGAAATCCAGACGAGGGGTGGGAGGTGATGCCACATGACATGTGGTTGTGATGTTGCGGGTTGGGAGATGGTGTCAAGGGGCGGGACTATGATGTGGCAATTAGTGATTGATTGCCTTGTCAATTATTATTAACATGTATTTTTAGAGTGCCAACATATTGTGCAGCACTGTATATAGGGAAGTCCTAGCTTTGACCTGTCAGACATTTTGAACATCATATGGCAAATCTACTCTTCCTTTCACCTAATATCCTATTTATTGGCAAGGCAGTACAGAGGGAAAGTGGTTGGTTTATTTTACAATACAGGCCTTGTTATCCTTTATATGGTCCATATCATACAAGGTTCCCCAATCTTTTTTTTACCTGTGAGCAACATTCAATTGTAAAAAGAGTTGGGGAGCAACACAAGCATCAAAAATGTTTCTGGATGGTGCAAAATAAGTGTTGTGAGCCGCAGGGGAGTGCAGGAGTAGACACATTACATTTTTTCCACTGGGGCTGTACTCACAGAGGCGCGTGTAGGCGCCGAACGCAGGTTGAGACGCAACATGCTGCATTTTTCCTGCGTTTGGCGCCTACACCCGCCTGTGTGAGTACAGCCCCATTGGAAAAAATGTAATGCGTCTATCCCTGCGCTCCCCTGCGGCTGAACGCAGAAAAACGGAACGCAGGGGAGCGCAGGTAAAAACGCTCATCTGTAAGAGCCCTAAAGCAACATGCAAGGAGTTGTTAAGCAACATGTTGCTAAAGAGCCACTGGTTGACGATCACTGATATAATATATTCTACATAAAAATGTGTCTTTGAACTGGGTTTAGCCATCCTCTAAGCAGAAGATTTTTTGTTTTGTGGTATTTTGTATATTTTGTAAGCATGTCAGTTGTTTACTGCCTAGTGCTGTCACATTATAACATAATGACTGATCCATGGATCTTCATTTTTATATGGAGTATAGGGCCACACATTATGTCACTGAAGCAACTAATTTAGGAGCATTCTGTCACATGAAGTGCAGATTATAATATTTGATATTTGTCTGGTGAATAACCGTATAATAAATCTATTTGGTTGATTAAAAAAATGTCCCTTTTTATTCAAATTTAGTTCACAATCGGGATAACAGAGTACCAATTCATGTGACTTGTGAAAAATTAGTTGCTGAAAATAGAATATTTAAACTCTTTAGTACAATATTTTACTAAAACCTTGCTGCATATTCTATATGTGTGTTTTTAATACTTTTTAACTTTATTTTGACCCGAATAAAATAAAAATACAGAGGAAGCAGACCCTGTGGCTGCAGGGGTTCCCAGAAGGTATAGGGTGCCTATTAGGCCCTAATTAACAAGCAATTTCAACATGTGGTGGTTAAACAGGATATCCTCTGGATATTTTTGGGGGCCCTGAAATGCATTTGCTGTGGGGCCCAGTAACATCTAGTTAGACTACTGTTGTTTGCACTCATTGATAGTAGTCCAAGTAGAAAGATTCAATTTACTCGCTGGTTCTTTTGTGGGGAACTACATTTTCCCTACCTTTCTTTTCCATATTCTAAAGGCACTTGTGCAGGTTAACAGTTTAAACTCCAAACAATCCTGTAAAGGTGAGAGGTGCAGCTGTTTCTCTCGTTACATTGGTACAAATGATTTAATGTCCACCTGTTTGGCTTTAGCACATCCAGCTGTTCCATGAAAGTTGTTTGATTAAACATATTGCCTCTTGTAGGAATAACAAAATGGATGTGATCATACATATTGGATTAGTTAACTTTCCCAACTGTTGTAAAAAAGTAATTGTTGTTATCCTGAACAGGCACCATATGTGATAAATGTAAAGTTAGCATAGAACAAGTGCGCAGTTTAGCAAAATAATCCTACTTTAAGCCAGCATCCCTTTCCATGTGCACAAGATGGCTCTCTAATGATGAGCATGTGTATCTGCAGATAATAAAATTATATTTTTTTTATAAAAAAGGGCATTTCACTTCTGACAAAGGATTAATAAGCAGTCTAAAGTGGGACAAAATAACTGCAACAATTCCTTCGGGGAAACAATGTGTTTAGACTCAAGCAAGTGACAGTTACACTTCATACGACTTGTGAGGGACACTTACTAAAATTAGAATTCAAATGTAATGGCTTAAAAGGTGCAATTTATAAAAAAATATGATGAAAAATAAAGCACACAAAAAGTTGGGTAACCTCTCCAGAATGTATTTAAATAGTGAAAAAATTAATAACGGTGGTGCATGGAATTTCAACGACAGCAAATTGACCGAGGACCGTTGTACTGTGCGTTCCTATCACACATGGCCAAATCCACTGATTCAGCCTTAAAGGGATTGTTCAGTATACAAATAAAAACTGGGTAAATATAGTTAGTTAGCAAACAATTTAAAGTATAAAGGCTGGAGTGACTGGAGGTCTAACATAACAGAACAAAATACTACTTTCTACTTTGCAGCTCTCTTGGTTTCCTACCAGACAGCAACCAATCAGTGACTTGAGAGGGGGCTACGTGGGTCATAACTGTTGCTTTTGAATCTGAGCTGCATTCTAAGGATCAATTGCAAACTCACTGAACAGTTATGCCCCATGTGGCCCCTTAAAGTCACTGACTAACTCAGAGTTAGAGAGTTGAAAAGCAGGAAGTAGTGTTCTGTTCAGTTATGTTTTGTTAGACATACAGTCACTCCAGCCTTTATAGATTACATTTTTTGCTAACTAACTATAATAGAATCATTTTTTACTTTGCCCAGCCTATTTACCCAGTTTTTATTTTTACACTGAACTGTCCCTTTAAGTCTATAGCCATTTTACAGTACATTTGGTAGAAAAATATAACAAGGTTTGTTAAATCTAACTGATCTACTGAACAAATAATTCATAATAAGTTAAGAGTTTTCTTAGTTCTGAAGTCCTATGTAGTAACCCCTTAACTAAATGAAAAGTCCATAGGAAAGGTAGGCAATTGAGCTTTATAGTTTTCACTGGGGCCTTTGTCTCTGCTGTAAATTCTTTGGGCAAACTCACCCATAGAACTTACTGAATAATGTATGGTGCATGGAGCAGATGTAGAGGAGCTGATTCTCTTCAAGGGATTATATAGCTGGCGCTTGAATTTTGTCACTCCTTTTTGCAGACAGGTCATATTTAATACAGCAATCAGTGCTTTATATGGCAAATGGGACACTGCACAATGCATTTAGCAAGCCCCATTACCTATATTCATATGCCCCAAAATAAGAATTCCTTGTCGGGGGGTAAAATAAACAAGAGTTCAGTTAATAATTGTCTATTTACAAGCTCCATGCTAAGATGAAACCTAAATTGCAATCATCCATGTAGAAATGCCTCCTAATGAAATAGGCATGAACCTGTGCGTTCTTCTTTCCAGTCCAAATAGTAATTAAGTAGACAATGCCTTCTCCTCACTAATGGATCTGCTTACCTCATAACCTATGGAAATATGAGCATACACTTTCAGTAGATTGTTTGTTATGTTTACACCAGGTCTAACACTAATCCCCATTAATGTTTGATAAATGGTCTCAGAGGAGCTTGAATAGCTGTCAGGCTCTAGATCTGTTGCCGATACACTGGGCATCATATACATTTAACCCCTCTGTGTGTAACACTTAGCTCAGCTGATGTTACCATGTCTATTTTATACTGTGGCCTACAAGTCAAACCGTCAATGCATTGTGTGACGTCTTTGAGAACTCCTCTTAGATTGTAAGGGAGAGGAGAAATGCAAGCAAATGTTTACTTTCAGGGGGACAGTACTGTGTTCTCTGCCTAATAAAGTTAGGTCTTGCTTGAAAATTAATTCTATTTATACAGCTTTCCAATAGCCATTTTATGTTTTCTTCTTTAAAACAGCTGGGGCACATTATTCCTTACCCCAAAACAACTTAGCATAGTATTACACAGTACTTCAGTGATATCTCAATGAAGCATTCATCACTTGAAATATTGGGTTAACTGACTATTGCTACTGAGAGTCAATTCTAGGTAACTAGCACTTTTTATGCTGGTATCAAAGAGTGAGAGAAGTATTCAATATCTGGCAAAGTATTTTGTTTCTCAGGATGTATATTTTCTGTATTCAGTGATTGTTGGCCTTTTTGTTTTCCCATCTTTTCCTTTTTTTCTTGCCCTCTAGCATTTCCAGCCTTTTGCTGTGTCTGAGTTTGCTTTCTCTGGGCTGGTTGCTTTGTTTGACATAGCAGAATAACTAGGAGTGATGCGTACACTTGCAGAAGTTTGAATTTCTTGATAGTCAGTAGCAGAACCAGGTTAGCCAGCAGAATTAAAATTCACGTCCAGTAAATGACTGGGGAAAATGCTATCTGTCACACCATTCTGGTTCCCACACACTCTGGTTACATCATTACTTAGTCCTTAATTGAAGGAGCCAATGGTGATCCCGCAATGAAATCAGCTGACCAAAACATGAAAATGCACCAGAAATCCTATACTAGAGATGGGGTTTCAGCAGGAGCCCTTGGATAGCTGAGTCCTTCTCTGCTTCTCTGCAATTTTCGGATTTGGTTTCACCTTTGCTTTCAAGCGGAGTTGTTGTTAAGTCCCACTGATTGATGGCGCAGGAAGCAGTGCCGATGTAAATTTTATGTACAGGTGCATTGACCAGAAATTCCTACATCAAAATTATGCAGCAAAGCTTTCCCTAGAAGGAAATGGCACACTGAAAAGCTTGCTGTGTCCATGGAAATGAACTGTTTGTCTGCGTGGTTTGGTCGCAGGCTCGAGTTACAACGGCTTCAAAACTGTCCTGTTGCACAAGCTTGTGAAACCCCACGGGCACAGGACCGTCACCCTCCAGACTGAAGAACTAGGCATCAAAGGGAAAGTACCCTGTTCATAAATGGAGCTTGGCTTTCATAAATCTCTCCTTAAAGGGGACATTAAACTTGAAATGAAATATTTTGTATGGTGTAGACAACATCTTTTAATGCTATATTCAATCCTTCTTTCTTTATTGTGGATTCTGAATTATGTATCTCTTTGTTGCGCTACTCAACATTTTGTTAAACTGCTATCTGGTTGTCAAACAGCCAACAACATCCAAAATGACAGATGCCTGTGACATGCCATAATAAATGTATGCACATATAATGGCACATTATTCCTAGAAAATATTTTATTTATTTTTACATTAAGTTTAATTTTGCTGGGATTTTTGGCCCTGGTCATGAATATGTATTATCTATTCTTTCTGTTTGAGTCTGCCATTCATGTTTGTTTATTGTAAGGCCCCTATTTGTTATGATATTATTCTTAAAATGCTGTAAGTTATTGATACTATATTAATAAATGATGAATATGATGGTGATCTGTGGTAGTAATTTTGATGCAACAGAATGAGATGGGGGTAAAGTGTACTGACCTGATAACAAACACAATATTAAATAAAGTAAATCTGTTTGAAAGAAAACATTAATACATATTGACAAATACATAGGACATGAAATGTCAAAAGATGCCTTCTTTCTGGAAGCTCAGATCAATCAGAGGAGAATATTAAATAATAATAAGTGAATACACGGAATAAATAATAAAGCCCAGGTGCATTTTTGCTTAGGTTACCACCCTCTCCAAGGAAACAAATTTAACTCTTACAGCTCTGATATAAGACTCCTGAGCACAATTTTTTAAAAAAGATCTTCCCACATTTTTACCGTGCATCCCCTGTACCTCTTTCTTCTTATCCACCACATCTGATTAAAAACTTTTTAATAAGCATGTGGGAACAAATTAACTTAACTGTATTCCTAGGTTTTTCATGTTATCTAAACTTGATGAAGGATAGTAGTAATATCAGAGATAAAAAACTCAATGTGCAGTAAATATTTCAGCAGAACCCATATATGTGCATCATTACTGTCTATGGTGTTGGGGAGAGATAAAATGTTATGTGGTTCAGTCAGAAGTACTGGAACAAGGTAGAGCAAGCGCACACCCACGGCAACCTCCTGGAGATAACAGCCTGGTGCTCAGTAGTAGAGGATACAGCAACCTCCAATTGAGCCAAAGAACATAGATACCGGCACACAAGGCTTATTTGCAGGGAAACCCTTGGTTTAATTCGAAGTGCAGATGTGCAACGTTTCGAGGCCACGCCCCTTTCTCGTCCTTGAAAAAAATAAAATAAAACAAAAATGTATGTGAATAAACGTTTTCAAAAGATTCAAAAGATTTAGGGGATTATTTATCATGGTCCGAATTTATCTCAGTATTTCTAAGTTAGAAATCCGAGCAACTCTGATTGCCCAAATGGACATTATTTATGAAGTAAAAAGCCTGAAAAAATAGGCTCGGAGCTTTCCCTGAAAACTCTGAAATGTTTGCGGTTTCTGCGCAAAAAACTACAAAAACTACAAAAAAATTGTAGTTTTCTGAATTTTTTGCACAGAAACCACAAACTCATTGGAAATCAGTACTGACATCAGCGCAGACACTGAGACCTTCCCCACTGGCTTATACAGGACCTCAAGAGCATTTAGATGCCGGGATTTCGGATTCTGAGTTTTTAGACCAGCGGCCTTAAGCTAATAAAAATGCCTTACCCTTTAAACAAAACAGGGATTGTTTGTTCATATATTGCAACATATTTAAGCTGGCCAACTACATCAATGTCATCCCTGGTATGAATTCTATTGCAGCGTTATACATTTTACACAGGGACTAAGTTTTACCTGCAACTTGCTGCTTTTTTGCTGGGAGCTACAACATGGAGCTGGCCACTGCGCCACGGCTCCTTTATAATCTATAACTATAAGGGAAATATTTAATGTTTTTAAAAATAAGTGGTGAGCACAAATTTCCCTTGTTTGTATAGTTTATACAGTAGCCGTGGCCAGCTCCATGTTGTAGCTCCCACCCTTTCCAACTATAGTCAGGTGATCCCACTGGTGGCCTTAAAAGGGCAACCAAGTTTGGGAGCTTTAACTTTGAAAGCAGCAAGTAAGTTGCAGGTAAGGGCAAGTACATTTTTGATCTGTATTGAAGAGGGTTATGGATTTATGGGAGTACAGAGTATTGTTCCCTTTATAAAGTGCCAGATAGTCACTATCAATAACTTGCAGCACACCTTTAGTTTCCAATACTCGTAAAGGACATTTTTGAAATACAGACTGTCCAGACAGATGGCAACACAGTAAATACTCTAATTCAATATTTACCAGTAGATGTTTCCAGAAGACTTGACGGAATCCCTTGAGATCACAGTAGAGCTTAAAGCTGTGGAATTCTCTTCCTGAAGCGGTTGTACTGGCCTATGTACATATTAGATAGTTGCAAGCAAAGTTTGGATGCCCCAGATTTAATAACATTTGGGGGCACATTTACTTAGCTCGAATGAAGGATTAGAATAAAATATACTTGGGGGGGCGTGTCCTGCATGGCGACGGAGTAAGACGTGCTGTCTGTGAGCTCCGCCAAAACTTATCCTGATACCATCCTGAGCCCTTCTAAATAGATGGTCTGGGACTATCCTCAGTCTCCTGAACAGCTTGAGCATGGGGAAATCTGGACCGAAGCAGAAAACTATTGAGCACTTTGCCAAAAAAGGTGATCAACCCAGCGGCACTCCGCCGCGGCCTACCGGTGATGATGGTGACGCAGATCCACCCGAGTTGCAGCAGCCAGACCCGGGACTACAAATACTCCTGGCGGCTATTGCTGAATCCCGTGCTGCACTGTCTACCCAAATTGAGGAGCTGAAGGTAGACTTCTCGCTGCTCCGTGCGGATGTCCAAGCGATCTGCGAAAGGCAGAGGGAAATGGAGAGCTGGATCTCCAACATGGAGGATCTACAAGGCCCAATTCCAGGCCAACTCAGCAACCTGTCGCAGCAAATAAAGCAACAAGCAGAGCTGCTTGAGGATTACGAAAACCGACAGCACCGCAATAACATTCACATCTTTGGCATGCCTGAACGAGCTGAAGGAGATAACCCGGTGATTTTTACTGAAACATGGCTCTGTGACAAATTTGGGCCAGAAATCCTGTCGCAACACTTCGTGGTGGAACGGGCGCACCGTGTACCGGGGAGACCCCCTAGACCTGGGGCCCCACCGAGGCCCTTCCTGCTACATTTGCTAAATTTCCGGGATAGAGATGCCATACTGAATGCAGCACGCCATAAGGCTGAGATACAACATGACGGGGCCAAAATTATGTTGTTCCCGGATTATTCAACGGCTCTACAAAAGAAAAGAAGCACCTTTATCGCTGTCAAGAAACGTCTAAGGGATTTACAGTACAAGTATGCTGTTTTATATCCAGCCAAGCTCAAGATCGTGGAGGGCACCCAGTCATATTTTTTCAACTCTCCAGAGGAAGCTGCATCCTGGCTTGACGGTAAACACCAGCCGCACCCACGCAACAGCCCTAGGCATTGATCAATGATGGTTGTCCCCACATTTTTGGCTTTGTGTCTGGGTTACTACAACGCCATTTATTGGGCGTTTGCATCATATCTGGGCTCATTATGCAGAGTCCACAGGCGGAGACTTCTCAGGACTTCGAAGACACAGTATTTGATCTTCCGGGGCTTGGACTACACCCTACAGTTGGTATTTACGGGTAATAGGTCTACATAATTTTAAGGATAGACAGGGAGGGAGGGTTACTGTTTGGTCTGTATATTGTTATACAATGAGAATGTATGATACTAGAATTGTATGGTTCCGTTTGCTTTCCCCACCCCTCCCCATCGGGCCACCTTGGTTTAAGTTTGTTACATATTGTATCATTATGCCTGTTTACCTTCCCAAATTTATATTATGGAGTCGATAGATATAATTTCTTGGAATACCAGAGGCCTCAATTCCAAGATTAAACGGGGCCTAGTATTCCAATATCTCAAAAAGTACCACCCGCATTTGGTTTTCCTTCAGGAAACGCATCTTACAGGTGGTCGTATTCTAGCTTTGAAAAAAGCATGGGTTGCCAGAGTGTATCATGCAGAACTCTCAAATTACTCTAGAGTCGTGGCTATCCTAGTGAGTAAAAAAGCGAATGTCACTGTAGTGGAGTTACATACTGATCGACTTGGTAGATATATTGTTGTGCAATGCTCAATGCAACAGCAGTTACTCAATCTGGTATGTGTGTATTTGCCCCCGCCGGCCGACATCGCTATACTTGATGAGGTCATGGGGAAGATATTGAATATGGATCCGGCTCCCACATTGCTCATGGGTGATCTCAATATGGTTTTGAACCCGGAGATGGACCGTTGTCCCCCAGGTAACCCAGGCTCGACCCCCTTACTTAATTGGTGTCACGCTTATAACTTTCTTGACTGGAGGCGGGCCCATCCAGTAGGACATGCATACTCTTGCTATTCAGCCACCCACAAGACAGCTTCGCAAATTGATTTAGCACTGGCATCGCCAATACTGCAAGCCAAAATCACTAATGCCCGTTACCTACCGGGGGGTATATCAGATCATGCCCCACTTTCCATATCCATCAGATCAGATCATGAATGCACGACACCCATGTGGCACCTCACTCCTAAGTGGCTAAATGTAACTGAAGTGTCTGATAGGGTGGCACAGGAGCAGGAGAATTATTGGTCGGAGAATGTTGAGTCCGCTGACCCTCTAACGGTTTGGGAGGCCTCAAAAGCCTGTCTTAGAGGATCCTTTATTGGCAACATAGCTGCGTATAGGCGCCAGTTAGATACAGAACTAAATAATCGAAAAGCTGAGGTCACAAGAGTGCAAACTCAATTTGCGGCAGATCCATCCCCCGCCATTTATGCTAAGGTTGCACAAGCCCAAAGAGATCTCCACCTTCACATTCTGGACAAAACAAAAAAAAAACTACTGTGTACCTCGCAGGTCGTATTTGAGAAAGGTAATAAAGCTGGCAAGCTCTTAGCGTATCTCTCCAGAGAACAAAAACCGATAACAGTTATCCCTAGGGTTCGGCATGCCAATGGCACTCTCGTTGACTCCCCTACAGGTATCAACGATGCCTTTAGAGAATTCTATACTCAACTTTATAACGCAGCACTTCCTACACACAGATAACCCAGCACTTCCTACACACAGTACTTGCCCGCTACAAATTCTTAGTAATGCTAAACTTCCCAACCTCTCCGCTACTGAACAACAATTACTGGAAAGCCCTATCTCATTAGAAGAGGTAAAGGTAGCGATTTTTGCATTTCCCTCAGAAAAGACTCCAGGGCTAGACGGGATTCTTATAGAACTATATAAAACCCAACTGGATAGCATGGCACCCAGACTGCTAAACATGTACCAAGAGGCTCTTCTTAAAGGTCACCTCCCACCAACAGCCCAGGAAGCGCTAATTGTCCTAATCCCAAAACCTGGTGGAGATGTAGAGGATTGTGTTACTTATAGGCCTATCTCCCTACTCACATGTGATAATAAGATATTAGCTAAAATTCTAGCGTTGCGTTTAGTACGAGTAATGGAGACGTTGATTCATCCAGAACAAACTGGGTTTATGCCTGGGAAGTCCACATCCATCAACATACGTAGGCTCTATACTAATTTGGAGTATTTAGCCCTAACAAAAAATCATGGAGCAATTGTCGCTTTAGACATCAGGAAAGCTTTTGACTCCCTACACTGGGATTTCCTATGGGCAACTATGGAACACATGGGCTTTGGACCCAATTTCCTCAAATGAGTTAAACTATTATATACAAATCCCACAGCTAGAATTCAAACTAACCGTAAGATATCCCCCTCCTTGACGCTAAGCAGAGGTACGAGGCAGGGCTGTCCCTTGTCCCCATACTTATTAGCTATCGCCATAGAACCATTAGCTGGCCTGATTCGTAATGACCCACATATCCTTGGTTGGAAAGTGGAGGCATTGGAAGAAAAAATTTCTCTATATGCTGACGACACCCTAATCTATTTAAAAGATATACACCATTCACTCGATAGAATGCTACAGGTTGTTGACCAATTCGGGAAAGCATCGGGTCTCACGGTTAATTGGTCCAAATCCACACTTCTACACCTGGGTACATCCCTGCAGCGACCTCTAAGTCAGACACAGGCATTAACACAGGTAGATCACTTCAAATACCTAGGTATAATCATGCATCCAGATCTCTCCCAATATACTGCCCTAAACGTAGATCCAGTGGTAGAGATGGCGCGAACTGTTCGCCGGCGAACTTGTTCGCGCGAACATCGGGTGTTCGCGCTCGCCGGAAGTTCGCGAACGTCGCGCGACGTTCGCCATTTTGGGTTCGCCATTGTTGGCGCTTTTTTTTGCCCTCTCACCCCAGACCAGCAGGTACATGGCAGCCAATCAGGAAGCTCTCCCCTGGACCACTCCCCTTCCCTATAAAAACCGAAGCCCTGCAGCGTTTTTTCACTCTGCCTGTGTGTGCTGAAGAGATAGTGTAGGGAGAGAGCTGCTGCCTGTTAGTGATTTCAGGGACAGTTGAAAGTTTGCTGGCTAGTAATCGTGTTGATACTGCTCTGTTATTGGAGGGACAGAAGTCTGCAGGGGTTTGAGGGACATTTAAGCTTAGGTAGCTTTGCTGGCTAGTAATCTACCTTCTACTGCAGTGCTCTGTATGTAGCTGCAGTGGGCAGCTGTCCTGCTTCTGATCTCATCTGCTGACTGCTGCAATAACAGTAGTCCTTGTAAGGACTGCTTTTATTTATTTTTTTGTTCCAATACAGAGCAGTATCAAGCAGATTACTAGCCAGCAAACTTACTATCATCTGTCCCTGAAATCACTAACAGCTCTCCCCCTACACTATCTCTTCCAAGCACACACAGGCAGATTTTTCAGATACATTTTTGCCCTTGATCCCCCTCTGGCATGCCACTGTCCAGGTCGTTGCACCCTTTAAACAACTTTAAAATCATTTTTCTGGCCAGAAATGTCTTTTTTAGATGTTAAAGTTCGCCTTCCCATTGAAGTCTATGGGGTTCGCGAACCGTTCGCGAACCGCTCGCATTTTTGCGCAAGTTCGCGAATATGTTCGCGAACTTTTTTTCCGACGTTCGCTACATCCCTATCCAGTGGTAGCTGATATTGGTCACAAGTTCTCACTATGGTCCCCACTCCCGCTTAATCTAATAGGCAGGGTTAATATGATAAAAATGATTATCTTTCCTAAGTTGTTGTATATGTTCCAGAATGGACCCAATGTTATGCCGGCAGCACTGTTTTCAAGGTTGGACTCCATGGTGTCATCGTTCGTTTGGGCAAACAAACAGCCTCAAATTAAACTAGCAATGCTAACTGCACCTAAAGCACTTGGGGGCCTAGCCCTGTCTCAATTTTTTATATATTACCTAGCATCTCAACTTACCCATGTGGCAGGGTGGCTCAATCCTTTAGCTGATGACACTGCTAGCATAACTGCTGCTGCTGTTGCGGGTTCCTTTGAATCACTAGCTAATCTGCCATTTCGTGGCATCTCTCAAAACGGATGGCCACTCTCCACATTCCGTACAGGCATACTTGCTTGGAAAAAAGCATTGGCTTTACGCAAACCCACCACCCCTCATGTATCACCCAATATGCCACTGTGGCTGAACCCATCCCTGCCACACTTAAGAACGGTATCGGACCCGCAATTATGGGCGACCTATAACATCAAATATTTGGGCCAGTTGTATCAAAACCAGACACTTAAAGGAAAACTATACCCCCAAAATAAATACTTAAGCAACAGATAGTTTATATCAAATTGAATGACATATTAAAGAATCTTACCAAACTGGAATATATATTTACATAAATATTGCCCTTTTACATCTCTTGCCTTGAACCACCATTTCGTGACTCTATCTGTGCTGCCTCAGAGATCACCTGACCAGAAATACTACAACTCTAACTGTAACAGGAAGAAGTGAGGAAGCAAAAGGCAGAACTCTGTCTGTTAATTGGCTCATGTGACCTTACATGTGGTTTGTATGTGTGCACAGTGAATCTTACGATCTCAGGGGGCAGCCCTTATTTTTTAAAATGGCAATTTTCTATTTATGATTACCCAATGGCACATACTACTAAAAAAGTATATTATTATGATAATGGTTCATTTACATGAAGCAGGGTTTTACACATGAGCTGTTTTACTCAGTATCTTTTAATAGAGACCTACATTGTTTGGGGGGTATAGTTTTCCTTTAAGTCATTTACAGACTTGTCCCAAGAATTTCAGTTACCACGTACCATGTTCTACCGGTACCTCCAGGTTCGACATGCTCTGAATGCCCAATTCTCAAATGCACCTCTACTGGAGACCCCAGCCTTGGAAGCTTTGCTTAAGGTACCTGATAAGAAGAAACGACTGTCTAATGTATATAATCTGTTAAATTCTCAAAGAGGTAACCCATACGCAAAATGTTATAGTAAATGGGCCCAAGATATCCCTACTTTGGAGTTGGATGATTGGGATGATATCACAGCGACCTTTGTTTCCACGGTAATTAGTAGCGGGGATAGGCTTATACAGCATAAAATGATTCATAGGTTGTATTATACCCCAGTACGTTTATTTCATATGAAATTGATCCCGGATAATTTGTGTTATAAGTGCATACTTTTTGGTCCTGTACGGTTATCAATAGTTACTGGAGGAACCTAGCCTTATATCTACAAACTTATCTGGACTTTCCTCTGGTTCTGGTGCTGGAAATTTTTCTACTAGGTCATATAGACCATTTAATTCCACAACAAGCTGCACGACAGATGTTCCGATTGCTACTCTTTTATGCAAGGAAGGCTATTGCAATTAAGTGTAAACTCTGAGACCCCCCTACGGTACCATTGTGGAAAAAATTGGTTAACAAAGCACTTCCCATGTACAGGCTGACCTACATGAGTAGAGGTTGTCCAGAAAAATTTGCTAAAATTTGGGATGCTTGGACCTCAAGTCAAGAAACCAACACGGAAATGGACTAACTCTTTTGACATAATATGTCTCCTGGACTGTCCAACGGGTGGCCCAAACACCAATTCCCCCTCCCCCAACCATTCACCCCACTTTTTTTCCCCCCCCTTTTAATTTCTTCCCAATGTATGCTTTGTGTTATTGTTAATGCAAAAATAAAAGCTTTAATAGAATAAAAAATACTTAGAATTTCGAAGTATTTTTTTGGCTACTTCGACCATTGAATTGGCTACTTCGACCTTCGACTTCAAATCGAACAATTCGAACTAAAAATCGTTCGACTATTCGACCATTCGATATTCAAAGTACTGTCTCTTTAAAAAAAAACTTTGACCACCTACTTCGCCACCTAAAACCTACCGAGCACCAATGTTACATAGGCTTTCTAAGTATTTTTTTAGCGAAGGAAAATCATTCGATCGATGAATTAAAATCCTTTGAATCGTTCGATCGAACCATTTTTCCTACAATCGTTCGAACAATGGAATTGCGGTAAATCCTTCGACTTCGATATTCAAAGTCGAAGGATTTTACTTCGACGGTTGAATATGGAGGGTTAATTAACCCTCGATATTCGACCAATAGTAAATGTGCCCCTTGTGCCCCTTGAGTAATCTCGATGGACTGCCAGCTGTTTAAATTATATCATAATTCTAAACTAATATTGTCATATTTATCAAAGCCTGTGCAACATATTCACTTATTTTCTTCTGAATCAATTTTCTGCAGAATCAGATCAGAACACCTGATCAATCCAGTAAGCACCCGGAAAAAGAACAACCATTGCATTTCTTTTAATAAATGAATCAATCCAAATTGTTTTCCACTTTACAACAAAGGGGCAACTAATGCTAAAAATGTTTTATAAATTGGAATCCCTTGTTATTTTTTTATGAATGGTACCTGTAATACACTGACCTACAATAACAGTTACAAGTTCAAATGGATTTAATTTGGTACAATGTTGAGTTTAATGTGCATGTGTAGTTTTCCAGTCTCATATACTATGTGACATAACAGGTCATAATAATGGTAGGGGTTACAGAACCTGTGTTCCAGCCAGACTGTTTTGAGATGTCAGTGGTCATTATTAATGCTAGAACAGTTGCCACCACAAAACAAACTTTGAACAGGATGGAAGTAGTATATCTGAATCATGGCTATGGCTCAGGCTGAATTGTCTGATTCTATGATTAGTTCAGAATGGTGAGCTTGACTCTTCATGGTAATAACAGTGTAACCAGATCATATCCTTAACAACAGCCACAAACCAACAACAAAATAAAAAACCACTAGAGAAAGAGGGAATCGAGAACCAAGACAAAGTAGTAGAGAATGGAATAAGATGTAAAGAACACAGTACTGATTAAGCAATGGTTGTGAAATCTTACTAGAGGTCAATGGTAAAACAGTACACTTTGCAGGAAAACCTACAGATTCCTAATATTAACAAAAACAGCACCCGTGTACTTAATAGGGCATTCACAGTATTCTTTATAATGTAAAAAAAAAAAAAAACCTCTTAATTAGCACAAAGTGGGTGATGTATGCCTTACTGTATTTTTAATAATATTAGAAATTGCAATGACTTCTGTGGCCATTAAAGCCTGTAATGAGATTCAAAATTTGTCCTAGCATTTACATCAAATAGTCCCACAAAGGCCCAGGTTTTAGAACAATAGTCAAGTAGTAGTATATTATACTAGTACTAGTACACTTTACCTAAAATCAGCTTTTGTGGATGTCCAGGGTGAAGGGGGTGATATTTGTGATTGAGCTGGCTACCAATAAATGGCTTTTCATGGTAGATCTGTATTACTATATACTTATATGTGGCAGCAAGTCTTTTTTGGGGAGGCTAAGCCTTTATAAACCTTCATTAAACTGAACCTATGTTGGTGTCAGTGTACCTCTTGACATCCTGGGCTGCAAGGCCCACAGCTTGAACATATTAATGACTTATGTACAGTAAATAAACTGCAGATCCCAAATGTTGCTTACTTGTGAGGAGTATTAGAAGCTAGAATATGAGTCAGGTTTTGTTACTACTATCGTATTATTCAGAATATTGAGTTCTCATTTACAAAAAACAAGCAATTCTTTCAAATGATGCTTTTACGGGAATTACAACAAAAATCAGATTCTTTGAATGCCAGCCCCTGTTTTTGTTGCAATATTCTTCACAATTCATCACAATTACGCTCTCAACCTTATCTAGTATAGGTCAATCTAAATATAACTGGACTTGCTGAGTAATCATGAAGACGTTTCACTACTCATCCGAGCAGCTTCTTCAGTTCAACTGACTCTCAACCTTAGTGGAACTCACTTTACGCACTGGTTTCAGTGTTTTATCATGACATGTGCAGCAACACTATAAAAGTCGCAAAACACTAATAGGTCTCACTCACAGGAGGGCAGCATTGTTCTCCATGTTATAGAAATTCAGAACTGCATTGTGTGAAAGGACTACAAATTCCATGATGCGCTTTGAGGTCTTTATTCACATTCTGCAGCCATACATGTAGTTGGCTCTTAAATCTGCAATTATACATTTCAAAATGTTGCACTCTCTGGTTTCACATATTTCACAATGCATTGTGGGCAGCAGTTCTAGATAAAATAATGTGTTAACTCACACTGGTGCTATATATTTATCTGGTGATAGAGCCAAATTATCAACAGGTAGTCCGTTAAAGTAAATAATTCACCAGAATTGGTATTATGCCTAATCATAGGATAACCAGTTTTTTTTTTTAAACCCCAATTTTTCTGGATTTCTTGCAGCCTGATGCAACAAAAAGCCCAAATTAGAAAATCCACCATCTCAGACATGCCAAGGTTGTGTATAAGTCAATGGCAGAGCTCCCTCCCTATCCTCTTTTGAAGTTTCTATGGTCTGGGCTGGGAATTAGCCGAAAATCCGTCCTTTTCAGGGTTTTTTTTGGGTAAAAATCGTCAAAATCCGGCTTTTTTAGAAAAAAGCCCTAAAAAATAGTACGATTTGGGAAAAACCTCTGAAACCTCTGAAAAAATTGTCCGATTTGTATTTTCACTCAGTTTTTCCCGCACCAATTAAATCAAGCTTTTTTAATATTAAATCAGGTCAAATTATGGATTCTAGTTTGGTCAGACTTTTTTTTATGAATAATCAGAAAAATTTGGATTTTAGTAAATAACTGTAAGGGCCCGAAGGCGCAGTAGGAGTGTGGACCAAGGAGGAGGCAGGTAGCCAGCCGATAACGAAGTACAAAGGGATGAGACAAGAGAATTGTCGAAGTCCAGGCAAAGTTCAGTTCAGGCAGCGAAGGTTCAATCCAGGAAAACAGGCAGAAGTCGGTACACAAGAATCAATAAGCAGAAATCACACCCAGGAATATACGAAGTAAGACCTATACTTGGGCAATGATAGCAATGTCCTGTGGCTTAATATAGGCAGATTTTGGCGCCAATTGGGCGCAATGGCGTCATCACGCTGGTTCCGGCGTCATGACGTTTTGACGCCAACGCACGGCTACCAATCGGCAGACGGGAACAAGCGGGCGTCATCAAGCAGCGACCAGCATGACCCACATGGTGAGGCCGGGGGTCGCCATTTTGGACGCCGTCGCCATCTTGGACGCCGACGCCATCTTGGACTCCATCCATATCTATTACAATAACTTTCTGAAAGTGGGTCAGTGCTATTCATACACAGGGCATGTTTAAGGTTTGGCAAACTTGCAGAGAAACCCACACTGTTAGGACCATGTGTCCATATGAAAGCGTATTTGCCAGAACCAACTGAAATTTACTGTTCACATTGGCAGACAATCCTCAGAGTTAATACATGGTTAAAAGCATCACAACTGCTATTACCATTCTGCTTCATGTTTATACTCTCATCCATAGTTACTGTTATTTTTCTTGTAGTTTCTCATAAGGCATATGACAGAGAAATGAAAAGGGATGCATATAAATGATAGAGTTGGCTTTAGGCACAATTGTTCATGCTTCACTGGACGTTTGAGAAAGAGCTATAATCACTGCCATCAGTGCCTTTCTCTTTATGTGTATTGCAGTGCAACCTGTTAACAAAGAGTTAATAGTATGCAGTAGGATAGATAGTCATTGCATGCGTAAGCTGCATTTCTTTCATCAAACTAAATGCCAACAAAATGTCTAATTTTTTTGGTCGCCTTTTAATTTCTTTTTGTCTCCTTTTCTTTTTCTCCAAAATGTCCCTCTGTAAAAAGGAGAATTGAGCCACAAGTGCTAATGAGAAACAATGAGGGTTTTTATAGCCGCAATGACAAAAGTATCATCTGGCCCATAACCAGATTTATTTTGTTTTAGCAGCACTTGACTTGGCAAGGCAAATCCCACCTTACTTATAAAACTAAATGTTTTTACTCTATACAAATAGAGGCATTGGTTGTCCAGTCTCACTACATGGCAAAGCAACAGATTTGTATCAGTAAAGGTTTTTTGTTAATTCTTTCAGCAAAAGTTTTCAACCTTTTCCTTTTTTTAATCTAAACTCAGAGTGGGAACTGCCATACTACAAAATCTGGCATGGTAACATTATCTATAAAAAGTCTATCAGCGTCTCTAGTGGCAAAATAATCAGGAACAATTGAATCATTTTTTAAACATTTCTCACAGATTGTACTACTCAGATGAAATACATTGTACTAAACACATGCTTTTAAAATCCATTTTTGCTTAGCATAATACTTCTAAGTGGTAAATAAGAAGGGACTGTTTATCATTGAGCAAAGCACAATTCAGTCATCATTTCTTTCCATTTTTCCTTTTTCCTTTGCATATTTAACAAGTAGCTTTTCCCCTGAAAATGCAATATTTAATTTTGCAAGAAGTCAAAGTTTTCCTTATCTGCTAAAAGTGAAATCTGTTTTCCATAATGTTTCTCTAGAAAGTTTTTAAAAATTGACATAGTGAGCGGACTTCTGGGGGGCTGACCCAAAGATGGCCGCATTTTAGAAGAGCTCCGAATCAGAGCTTAAATCTTGTGCCATCACAGCTGACAAACCAGTAAAAAAAGCTGGAAATAAGCCTCCTGATTCAAGGATAGTGAGGGTAAAGGTTATACCCATTGTCTGGCTTCCCTCACCTGCAACCCCGGAAGATACACGGACCCGGACCAGATCAAACTAAAATACCGTCGAGACACAGTGAAAAGGTTGGTAAACGGGCCCCAATCAACCAAACAGCCCAGGAAGGAAAAAGATATATTCTGGTTACAGGAGGGTAAGAAAACCTGAGCCGCTGACGAGATAGGAAGTGCAGGCAGACACAGGCCACACGGTGCTATAGACACTAGAAATCTGAACCGGATATACCGAAAAGCAGTAGCGACAGCTCCTTACCCGACTGGTCCCTCTCCGCAGTGCTATGGATTCACAGTGTGGATTGGGTCTGGCTATCGGGGACACACCAGACCATTTGTATTGCGCCATTGCAGACACTACCTCGTGGACCCGGGCTGACTATTGATTGATACACCCTCAGGCAAATCATCCTATCCCCAGCAAAAACCTAATACCACCTACTAATCGGTCACAGGAAGGCGAACATAGGCGCAATACACGCTAAACTCTGGGAACAATATATTAAGGCCCAGTTCAACAGGCCAATACAAATAACAGCCCCAAACATTTTCTTCCTTCTATGTTACCATGGAACATTTCTTGATACAGGAAAATAAATAGAAATATCCTGGAATAAAAAAGTAACTAAAAACAAGCAACATATTATTCCTAAAGAGAATACTACAACACCTTCCTCCTGTTGGTGTAAAAAGGGTAACCTACCAAGACTTGCAAAGTCAATGCAGGGGATACAGGTGTATATGGCACTGGCCTAGCCACTCGCCAGTAGTAAATCCAAAGAAAAAATTGCCAATACCTGTGCAATTTTTTCTTTGAACCTACCAAGACTGACAGACATGCACCTCATCTTTACCTTAAAAGAGACAAACATAAAGCTTTTTCACTAATGTGACAACAAATACCATGATTTCTGTAATGCCTTTCAACAAAGAGTCAACTAAATAGATATAACTGAAGAACAAGGATCCTTTAATGTGGCAATAATTATAGGAAAACGGTGAATTAAAAGCACGGGTCTTAAAGACACAGATAGGTAATTATATCTTTCAAGACTACTATTCAAACCAAACATCTGTCTATCATAACAACTAAAGGAAAAACATATCCAACCTGAAGACAAAGACTTTTCATAGAAACAAACCCTAAGAAAAGACAAAACTGAAAAACTACATATACACATCTACAAATAAAAATTCAAAAGTTTCCTATATTAAACATGGATAAATATATAGGCCGATCGACTACAAAGCCACAAAAACAGCTAGAACAAAAACTTAAGGAAAAAAAGGAAACACAAGACTATGATCCAATGGAATCAGAATCAGAACTTTCTAACTCACCCAAATCACCACAAATACAACTACAGGACCTAATGGAATCAGGAATTTTACATTTTTTGTACAGTAGAGTGACTGAAATGTGTTTCTAACTTTACAACTTCTCCACTTTGTAACAAGTGATTTCAGACAACGATAAAGCCAACCCACTCAATCAAATCTTGAAAAATAAACACGAAAAACAAACAACTTCACAAATATATCAAACAATTAGAACATTAATTGACATAGATAACGAACAAAGGCGGGCTTTGCATGGACTACAAACATTCCAAACTCCACAACCTCTGAAATCTTAAAACAGCACACGAAAATCATGAAGCTACTTCCAGTCAGTAGATATCAAGAAATGGCTCTACAAATACTTCACAATTCCTACTTAACTCCAATTAGAAGATACAAAATGGGAAATATGCCCTCTGATAGTTGTTTCAGATGCCATTCCCCAAAAGCAGATTTAATACACAACCTATGGTCATGTCATCCTTACAAAACTTCTAGAAAGAAGTTGCAAAATATGGTGCTCAGATGACCAGAAAATCTTTTCGGGGCAATGTTTAGTGATGACACAACTTTAACACAATTACCAAAAACAGACAAATATCTAATTGGAAGACTGGCAGCAGCTGCCCGGAAAACAATATTACAGCATTGGCTAAACAAAGACCCTCCCACCATGGTGATAGTAAAACGAAAATTACATTACCTCTTTCATATGGACTGGCTGGAAGCCACAACTCAGGACCGCCATCAGAAATCGCAGGGCCCCATATGACAAAATTTCCTGGGCCCTCTGGTCTGTGCCCACTGCAAGCCCCACCTACAGGTCTGCCCTGCCCACCCCACAGGTCCACCCCCCCACCACACAATAAAAAAACAAAACAAATATTGGTGGCTAGGGTTCCCCCATATTAATAAAAAATAAAAAAGATATTGGTGGTCAGGGCCCCCCATAAAAAAACATTTGTGGCCAGGGCCCCCCCATTAAAAATATTGGTGGCTAGGACCCCACATGAGGAAAAAAAATTGGTGGCCAGCCCCCCCCACATTATGAGAAAATTGGTGGCCAGGGCCCCTTAAATGTCCATGCCTTCCCAAAGTCAGCAGCTCTCAGAAAGATGGGAGGCCCAGCTAATCAAGTAAGTGTGGCATGGCCGGGCCCCCCTTACCCTCGGGGCCAGGCCTGGATTTGTGGAAAGGGCACCTAGGCCCGGGCCTAGGGCAGCAAGATTTTAGGGGGCGGCATGCTGCCCAACAGCAGCCACATTGGTTCAAAAACACTGGGGATACAATCATTTTTTTAATTATCCATTGCGCCAATCCCCATTGCTCCTGTCTCCCTGGAGGGGACAGGGGCGACGGAACGGTAGTGGGCCTAGGGGCACACCACTATGTAAATCCGGCCCTGCTCGGGGCACCCTACAACTCTCCCCCCTGTCCCCCCCGATGGCTGCCCTGCCACAATTAGAAAGGAACAGAACACCACAACATTTTTAGAGACATGGATGACATGCATAGAATCTGTACCACAACAAATCAGACTCCTCACAGTACACACATTTAGATGTACAACATGGTATGACACAGCACTAATGACGGAACAACCGCTGGTAGTGGAATCGTCCCAGTACCTCAGAGACCAACTACAAGACCAACGACAACCAAGCCATGCACCCCCCAGGAGCTAGGGATGTAGCGAACTGTTCGCCGGCGAACTAGTTCGCGCGAACTTCGACTGTTCGCGTCCGCCGAATGTTCGCGAACGTCGCGCGACGTTCGCCAATTGGTGTTCGCGTTCGATTCGAAGTAAAATTTCGTTCGACCATTCGACCATTCGACCGTTCGATCGCTAAAATCGAACGATTTCCATTCGTTCGAACGATTATAAGCATTCGATTGAATTAAAATCATTCGATCGAATAGCTTCGATCGTTCGATTCGAACGAAAATCGTTCAATCGTACGAATAAAATCCTTCGATCGTTCGATCGAACGATTTTATCGAGCGTTCGAAGTTCGCGAACTGTTCGCTTTTTTGCCGGTGTTCGCGAACGGCGTTCGCGAACATCAAATCGGCAGTTCACTACATCACTACCAGGAGCCACCTAACTAACTGGTTATTAGCCTCTTATCCACAGAACCCTATATTGGGACATGTTGTTGTTTGTCACTGGAGCTGAAAGTTTAAATTGTTATTATCGTTATTATTAAGATATAAGAATGTAGATACATAATGTTATTGGAACAGCACAGAAACATACTGTCTGGTCGTAAACGTATAACTATTATGTAAAGTTCTTTGAAAAAAAACACGTTTAAAAAAAAAAAAAAATTGTAAAATGTAATTTTATCTTACATTCTACTAACAGATTTTATATATTTTGACAGTTTATTGAGCATTTATTACATTGCGAATGTGCTGCATGATGGATAAGAGGTAAAAGTCAGTGGACATAGAGTAGTAATATTTTTGACCCTATCACATAGTTAGATTAGTTGCAGCTACTAGTAACTGAAAGGGATTTCCCAAAAGTGATCTTAATGTACTAGAACTAAATTAAAATGATGCTTCATTGAAAAGCATTGCATTTCTTTGCACTTCATTCAAGTTTGCAAAACCACAGGTCCATTGGAGCTGAATAGATTTTTGGCACAGAGGTATGGCACAAGTATCCCCTTTATTATCGATCAAAACACCCAGGGTTATCTTGGGTAAATTTCCATTCCTGGCTTTGGAAACAACACAAGTAACTTTGGCAGGCAAAAAGGACTGGCCTTGGAGAGTTAAAATGATATAATACAGCTGGACATAGTTATCTATTATTTTTTAAGATGCCTTCCCTTAGCATCTACTGTAAGTGGTTGTTACCAAATTTCTCTTTGCCATTGAACCGTGCCTACAACATATCCCCTTATGAGGTGATCTAACTTATATAGAACAAGATTCCTAACTTTTTCTCAGAAAGAGTTCACAACCACTTTGCAGAATTGGCATTTGTACTTTATCCAGATGTGTATTAATACTTAAGGCCAATTTCTTCACCATATTTTTGGCTTTCCAAAATCAATAATGCTTTCTGTGATACTGCATAAAAAAGTACCAAATATATGAAAATGTTTCCTTACCCATGGCTGAATCTTACTGAGAGTTTACAGTGTTTTGTTTCTGTTCCAATATCCTACATGAAACAGAGGTTTGTAAGTGAAAGACTATGGTAATAAAGTTTAATCAAAGAAATCTAATAAAATAAAGCCTAAATATTGCAAATAAATGTTATTTGGATTAACCACCAGCTCAGGACCCATACATTTACATTTTGATTATAGACTTGATCCCCTGTAGTGCAGCAGCATATATGAATGGGAGTAACCCGATTCTGCTAATTTCCCCAGTAGCATACTTGCTACATACACAGACTCAATAAAAGTGAGTGATTATCTTTGAGTACCAGGAATTTAAAGCGTAATTATTGTTCTATTGGAGTAGGGCTGTGGGGGTCTCTGGAGATAAGACAGTTCCCAGCCTTCCAATGATATCAGTGGATGTATTTGTATGGCATTATCATTTTAAAACTGTTCAGCAAGCATGGGATGTATAGAATTACTGACCTGCTACGTGGAAAGTTTGGATGACGCTATACTAGAGCCAAAGACAAGGGGTTTTAAAAATAACATTAAAATAGAATTATTTCAGTACACATTGCCTACATATATAAAACAATCTTCGTTACTTAACAGGATGTGCAAATTCAATCCTAACCAGTGAATTGCCCTAACCCAGGGGTAGGCAACCTGAGGCTCCGGAGCCTCATGTGGCTCTTCATCCTGCTTGCTGTGGCTCAGTCTTGCGGCTTTGCCTGTCATGTCGGCTATACAGCCCACACCTGCTGGTGGCTTCTTGAGTGCGCGACCGTGGTAAGCTAGCGGTTAGCTTACCGCGGTCGCACACTCAGGAAGCCGCCAGCAGGAGTGAGGGCTGTAAAAGAAGTCCCAGGAGTGACAGGCAGGACTGATCCGCAGCAAGATGATTCCTCATGGACCTTACCCCGGTCACACACTCAAGAGAGGGAAGATCAGCATGGAGCTTCAGAAACAGAAGTCATATTAAACAGATGAGAACACTAGCATTTAATAGGGCTATTCAGTGTTTTAAAAGTTTATAAGCTATGTTATGTTTTGCGGCTCCAGACTAATTTTCTTTAGTGGAAGAGGTGGCAAAATGGCTCTTTTGATAGTAAAGGTTGCTGACCCCTGCCCTAACCACAGATGCTCTTTTATTGTATATATTAGTACATAAGGACACAGAAAAACTGTTAATAGGAATAGTGCAAGCTTGGGTTCATTTGATCCATGGTTCTTTTTATATTTATACAATCATATTAGCTGATTATATGATTTCTGACTATCATTTCGCTGGGAGGCAACAAACAAGGACTTTGATTAATCAAAATTGATCTTCTGAGAATCCCCAAAAATTCTGTATGTTGAAACTAATTTGTTTGAGCTCATCACCTAACACAGAAGACTTTTTCATCTAGTGGTCCAACTGATCATCCAATCAGATCAAAACATTTGGTCCTTTTGAGAAGCTGCAGAAAATTTTATCCAATATATTAAAAATTTGCTAATATCCTGACAGCATTATTAAGGCAGCAGATCAGAAGAGCACCATATGCCAATGAAAGTGTTGACTAATCTCTGAACACAGTAAAAAAAAAAAAACATTCCATTTGTTCTTTCCTTTTTTTTTTTTTTTTTTTTGCATTTAGTTAATTTATTTCACTTTGTAGATTTTGGTAACAGTAAATTTGGCCACCACAAATGTAAACAATTATCTGATTTTTAAATTACATAATGAGCGGGAAATTATATATCCATTACAACTAAACAAATGCTGCTACTTTTTTTCCCAGAATGGTACTTTTTCTTGAGAAAACCTGATATTTACCCTCAGCTGTTGCCAGGTAAGAAATCTATTCTGTAGAAAAACATTGTTGCAGATGGTAAGTGCCTATGAATTCTGTTTCTGTATTCTTGTAATTCAGCATAAAAACACCACCTAGAGATAATCATCAGGCTTTACATGTAAGATAAACAGGGAACATCAGATATTTCATAAATACATTTAAGTTTTAGAGTGGTAGGAACACACAAAGCAGTCCAAGCTCTGTCAACTGTGAGAGGCCATATTATAGCTGAGCTGAAACCATCTTTTACCAAACAATTAATGGTCAATAAGCAAAAACCCAATTATAAAAAAGCATAACTAAAAGGAATCTTACAAGAAGTGCATAGTATAAAAATAATAACCATGAGCAGCAAATTGTATTGAATTTTAGTACTAATATAGTTTAAGCCATGAACATTATTAGGGCAGTTTTGGATTGTGCAATGATGGACGCAATGGTTTCACAAATTTGATTAAAGGTACAAAGCCACTCCTTGCACATCCACATAGCTGTGCTCAGTGCCACTGCATTCGTCTTGTCTCCTGTTTTGATTTGAGCGCAAGTGCGTCTATTGATGTTGGGGAGCCCTGGAACAACTAACACCTTGAAGAGAGCAGTAGCTCCAGCATTCCCAATGGTGACCCGTGTCAATAGCTGCAATGTTATTGTACTTAAAGGAGAAGTAAAGTTTAACTAAAGAAGTAGCTAAATATATTGTGAATTATGTTTTGGGCTTCTGTACCACCCCAAGGTGACCACAGCCCTTTAGCTGTAAAGAGCTGTGTCTCCAAAGATGCCCCATTAGCTCCCCGTTATCTTTTCTGCTGATTCACTGCACATGCTCTGTGCTGCTGCCACTTACTGAGCTTAGGGACCCACTCACAATATACATTACACATAGAATATAAATGTCACAATATAAGGCTGATTAGTAATACAGATAAATACTACACGGCAGCTCAGGAACAAGTGCAATTAGCATCAGAATTTAATAATCAGCCTTTTAGGGCAGGACTAGACAAACCGAATGGACCCAACACGTCACAATGCGACTAAACGTATGTGACGTGTCGGATGTTTTACAGAAAACAGAAGTGAAGGAGAAATTGCAGGAAACAACTAAATTAATCCGACTGTGAAAATGCAGCATTTTCATCCAACAGTTGGATCAATGTAGAGCAAGGCACAGCTCTGGCACTACATTTTACAACAAAGAACTGCACCTTAGGATGCAACCTACAGATCAAAATATTTGCACTTTGCAGGAAAAAAAAATCACCAATTCCAACCCTTTTCAACATAAACCCGATGAATAACTCAGAGGTTAACTTGTGGATGAAGGTCAGTAACAGCTTTATTATCATGTTTTATTCAGTGATCCTTACGCGTTTGTGAACACATATTTATATAACCGACTTAACTATTTATTTAATAACCATTTGAGACCAAACCAATGCTGACCTTTGCAAGAGCAATGGGCATGTGATAACCATTTTTGGTGTTTATCCATTTAATAATAAGGCAAGGATCAAAACTTTCTGATGTGACAACCTCTTTTCAAACAGAGAACATAGTAATACAGTAACCATATGAAATAATGTGCACCCACAGTGCTCCTGACACCGCATGCAGTGTGCTTTTTGTTTGGGCAAGGGCTTTTCAGCTTAGATAAAGGGGGGTGGGTGGTACGCTGCTGGCCCCGCGCTGTTCTGGAGCTCCTTGCCGAGGGGAGGAAGTGACATCACTCTCCCCACCCACAGGCGTGAGGGGGAGGAGGGAGGTAACAAGCTGCTTCTCTCCCTGCAGTCCCAATGTTTGTAAATTTTTCAGTTTAGTTCTACGCGCACAAGTCTGGTTAACCTCCTGCTAGTCTCACTAGTGAGACCACTGCAGTTATTTGAACATAACTTGCCATGGCTGATTTACCATTATAACATTTTTGCAAAAAGCTATCCTTGAGGGCTAGAATATATTTATAAGGGTAAACCTATATAGCGTATTACCTCAAATTACCAAGTGGTTTCCAAAAATGTCATTGTAATCTTTAGTTTTTCTGTTTTGAAAATTTAGATTAGATTAGGTATGTCAAAACAAAAGATAGCTCTGTTACTGGTATTGGGGTAATATACTATGTGCTAATATCTTTTTTAAGCATGTCTTGTGGATTTACATAACCATTATTATGTACAGACATAGTTTGGCAAATTTCTAACAAACCCATGCCTCACATATATCATGGTGGGCATATTGCACCACATGGTCTCAGCTTTTAGCAAGGTCAGAAGTATTGAATTGGGAATATCATAGCCTGATGAGCTGTTGTTTGCAATACCCCATGCTCCATATGTTTTTCTACCATAACTGATCCTCTTTATAAAATTGGGGTGGCAGGGGGAAGAATAGAACAATTCTTGCAGCATTTATTTTCCATCTAAATGTTAGTAACTTTCTGACAATGGGGTTAAAACAGTACTTATTTTTCCTTAAGTATTTGCTTTGTAGAAATAGATGTCAAGCGATTCTGTGTGCCCAAAAAACTAAAAGACAAAGGCTCCCATGTGTTTGCCAATACAAGCAAGTCATTATTAATTGATGGCCCTAGCTCCCTCTGTACACCCTGTTACTAATATTAGGTTTCTGTTACAAAAAATTATGAGCAGTTGAATAAGATGGGGGTGCCCTAAAAATGCAAAACATTGTTAGCCATACTAAATTCTATTTCTTGTATAATTACAGCTTTATATTCCACAAAGAAAGGAGCTTGTGTTCTGTTGGATGGAGAATTGATTAAATGTTTCCAGTCTACACTCTATAGCAAAGACTCATTCATTGCCTTACAGCTCTCACTGACTCATTTGTGGGAGAGAATTGTGTGCACAAACCACACTGACTGTATCATTGTCTTATAATATTAGTCAAGTAAACTGTTGCAATTCTTCACATATGTATACCCTTTAATAAATGATTCTTTAGTAGGGATGTCGCGGACTGTTCGCCGGCGAACTTGTTTGCGCGAACATCGGCTGTTCGCGTCCGCCGCAAGTTCGCGAACGTCGCGCGACGTTCGCCATTTTGGGTTCGCCTTACCTGGCGCTTTTTTTTGACCTCTCACCCCAGACCAGCAGATACATGGCAGCCAATCAGGAAGCTCTCCCTCCTGGACCACCCCCACACCCCCTGGACCACTCCCCTTCCATATATAAACTGAAGCCCTGCAGCGTTTTTTCATTCTGCCTGTGTGTGCTTGCAAGAGCTAGTGTAGGGAGAGAGCTGTTACTGATTTCACTGATTTCTTTGAGGGACAGTTGATATTAAGTTTGCTGGCTAGTAATCTACTTGATACTGCTCTGTATTGGAGGGACAGAAGTCTGCAGGGATTTGAGGGACATTTTAGGGTAGCTTTGCTGGCTAGTAATCTACCTTCTACTGCAGTGCTCTGTATGTAGCTGCCTGCTGTGGGCACTGATCTCTTCTGATCTCATCTGCTGACTGCTGTAATAACCCAATAGTCCTTGTAAGGACTGCTTTTATTTTCTTTTTTGTTTTTTTACTTTGCTAGTTGCTACTATAAGCCCAGTGCTATTAGTCTAGCAGTGTTGGGGAGTGGGACTGGTGTGCTACTGTGCTGCTCCTAGTAGTTCAGCAGCACCAACCCGAGAAAAATATTTTTTTTAATATACATATATTTTTTTTTTCTTTTACTTATCTTACTGTTCTTTAACGTGTACAGTGCTGTTGCTGTTCTTCATAGTAGTGCACCAATAGTAGTGCACTTGTAGGCATTATTTGCTCAGTGTGTCCTTCATTTTCAAACAACAACCATCTAGCTGTGTGAGCTTGTTCACATTCTGTCTAAATATCAATAATAATACCGTCTCTAGAAACACCACCGAGTGACGTTTTTCAGGCAGCAAAGACAGCGGCAAAATCGCATCTTTTATGGTCACCGCAGGTGATCAATAAAGTAGACCAAAACTGGGCCCACACTGCAGAATCAGTGTTTTTTGGTTCACTTCACTGTACATTGAATTACCTCTGCCTGACCGTGCACGTGCGCACAAGCACGGTGACTGCTAAACACACCACTACAGAAATATTGCCACCAACAGGACGAACATCCTGGAGGTGACAAGCTCAACTAGTAATTAAAAACTATTATTTGCTCACTTGACGGTATCATTCATTAAAGCTCTTTGCGTCTTTTTGCGTTGCAGTAAGCACCGCGTTTCGTCTTTGCGTGTGAACAGGCTGTAACCTTTACACGACTTGATTGGCATGTAGACGCCGGACGTTTTAAAGCATTTTATTACACAGGTTTAGAAATGTAGTGTGATTTCTGCCCTTTACAGCACAAAACGCAGCGCTGTGTCAACAATGGATTTTTTAGAAACATTTTTGCCCTTGATCCCCCTCTGGCATGGCACTGTCCAGGTCGTTGCACCCTTTAAACAACTTTAAAATCATTTTTCTGGCCAGAAATGTCTTTTCTAGCTTTTAAAATTCGCCTTCCCATTGAAGTCTATGGGGTTCGCGACGTTCGCGAACCGTTCGCATTTTTGACGCAAGTTCGCGAATATGTTCGCGAACTTTTTTTCCGACGTTCGCTACATCCCTATTCTTTAGTTATTTAAGCAATTTGAGCAGCTATACCAACCAGTGACACTAGGTGTTGACACCTTTAATATTAATATTGCATGTGCAAATCTATCTGTATTGAAAAAACAGACAACTGTTGAACTCTCACCCTGAACCATATACATATCTAGCCTGACAGATATTGCTCATATAAAGATATATGACACTTTAGGCCATGGTGATTGATGACAGGATCCCATATGCATTGCTGAATGGTATCTCTATACAAGTAAAACTACCCTGATATTAATCTAAGATGGCATTAAAGCAGAATACCAAAAAATGTCTACCAGACTTATGCTAGTCAACAGCAAGGAAGGAGCCCTAATACTAATTATCCAATTCAAGCCCAAAGGTTAGTTACATCAGTTTTGCCCCTTTTCTCTCAACATGTGTGATACTTATGATATTAATTATTTCAGATGCAAAACTATGCTTCATTGTACCAAGACAAGAGAGTAATAGTAAAGTGTTGGAATGGTCAGTCTATAGGGGAAATTTACTAGATGCAAGTTCTAGAGCAAAAAGAGGTGCATAATCATACCCACCTTACAGCTTATGCAATGAGAATTTTTAATTACAGGTCTCCATGCTCCATGTCCACTGGCACTCCCTAACTTGTGTTGGAATGACAAACGAGATAGGGGGCAGGTGGGTGCAGGAGGGGGATGCCTACATGTTCCAGAATGGATGCCCAGCCTGCCCCACATAAATACTGTGCTGCCAAATGCAGGCAATAGTTTATTAAAATGGAAAGCTCAAGTCTGTGTGTTTCAGGGTGGAGCTCAAGGGCCTAACTCTGTGGTGCTTATAGTGGGGCAAGGTGCAAAAAAAAACCAATGGTAGGATTGTTTATGCATAATTCTAGTGAAACTAGCCAGACTTAACTAAGAGGCATATTTAAATAAATTGTGTAAAAAAATAACTCTGACATTAACCAAATATCAGCACATTAAAAGGCAAGTCAACCCCAAAATAAAAATATCCATAATAAAAGAAAACATAATTCTAAGCAACTTCCAATATGCATTTATAAAAAATAAAGTGCTTTTAAAGCTATTTGTAAAAACATGCCTACATGTTCCAGAATGGATGCCCAGCCTGCCCCACATAAATACTGTGCTGCCAAATGCAGGCAATAGTTTATTAAAATAGCTTTTAAAAGCTATTTGTAAAAACATTGCTATTGAAAGCTGCATCTGCTTAAAGGGGTGGTTCATCTTTAAATATGTTCTAAAATGGCCAATTCTAAGCAACTTTTCAATTTGTCTTCATTATCTATTTTTTAAATGTTTTAAATGATTTGCTTTCTTCTTCTTCTGACTCTTTCCAGCTTTCAAATAGGGGTCACTGACCCCATCTAAAAACAAACGCTCAAATCTATTGTCATAGCTACTTTTTATTACTCGTCTTTCTATTCAGGCCCTCTCCTATTCATATTTCAATCTCTTATTCTATAATAAATAGAATAAGAATAGAATTATAGAATTAAATTGAATAGAATTATAGAATCTCTTATTCTATAATAAAAATGAAAACCAATTGCAAACTGTCTCAGAATATCCCTCTCTGCATCATACTAAAATTTAAACCGTGTTGTAAAAAGCCTTAGTTCACCAGGTCTGAATCTCTTATTCTATAATAAAAAATGAAAACCAATTGCAAATTGTCTCAGAATATCCCTCTCTGCATCATACTAAAATTTAAACCGTGTTGTAAAAAACCTTAGTTCACCAGCAAAGACAGGTCTGTTAATCAGCTGGCATGTCTTACATTGTATCAACAGTCTGAGCCATCAGGGTAGAGAATAGACAGGGACAAACATTGCTTTCAATTGTAATATATTAACAAATAACTTTAATAATTTGATAATTTATAATGAACATATATCGCAAAGTTGCTTAGAATAACATTTCTTTTATTAGGCAAAATATTGCTTCTTGGCATCTGCAGTGTAACATCAGCCTCAGTTATAAGGCTGTATGTGAATTTTATGTGCCAGTTTTTTTTTTTTTTGCATTTTACACAGCTTTTTAAATATGGCCCTTTATATTTTAGCCAGACAAATCTCAAGTGATTTGCTCATCTCTAGTAAGTCATTTATCTTTCAGTCAGGATAACCGATAGCAGAACTTTGCATAGGCTGCTTTGCATAGCCCAGGGCAACTTGTTTAAACAGTACAGTTCAGCTGTATTTGCACTGGGATGTAAGCTTTGTACAGAACAATCCCTGTGGTCTTGCTGTATGTAATGCTGTTGGGTGGTCTGCAGAAAGTGTCTGCTAGTGTTTGCTTTAGGAAGGTGGATGAAAATCTTTCACTTTGTCTGTTCCTGTCAACAAAATACCACTCTTTTGATCTAAAACCATAGGTGATTTTTTCTGTCGTGGTGCTAGCCAGAACATCTCCAACTCTTAATTCAGCATACTTATTCATGATGTCATTACCTTTGTCTGAACTAGTTGTGGCTGCAAACTGCTACCCTGAGATTCCCCAAACAAATTGTTCCATGATTCCTTTAATACTAACCATTATTTTAGTGTTTTGCATGATATTATGACTTTAAACCAATGGCATTATGATTCTTCTGTGGCACTGACTAAAAAAATGACTAGCGACCAGGCATTGCATAATTCTGCATAAAGCAAAATAAATGAAATAAACCAAAAACCCACTATATACCACATTTACAAAGCCAGGAGCAATGTGCTAAGTACAGAAATGGACGCAGTGCCCTGCTTCTAGAATACAGTGTTGACTGCGTTCCACAGACTTGAATTCACAGAAGGGTTGGGTGCTAGCACTTTTTTTTCAGATCCTACCAGGTCCAGCACTCAGGCAGATAAGAGGTCTGCAGACAGTGACCGTATTAAACACTTTTCAGGTAAGAAAGTTTATGTTTATTGGTCACCAGCTGCCCCGCTGCCCAATTTAGGTCACTCCAAAAAGTGATTTAAAGGGATGGTTCCCCTTTCAGCTAACTATTAGTATATTTATTATTATTTATGTTTTATGGAGGGTCACTGACCCCGTCGAAAAAACAAAATGCTCTGTAAGGGTACAAATGTATTGTTATTGTTACTTTTAATCACTCGTTTTTCTATTTAGGTCCTCTCCTATTCATATTCCAGTTTCTCATTTAAATCAATGAATGGTTGCTAGGGTAATTTGGACCCTGTCAAATAGATTTAATAAGCTAAATAACTCAAAAAACACAAATAATAAAATAAAAACCAATTGCAAATTGTTTCTAAATAACATGTTCTACATCATACTAAAAGATAATTAAAGGTGAACAAACCCTTCAACACACTATTATTCAATGAAAATTCTGGAGTTATCGAAATCATCTAATGTGTATAAGCCCTCACAGCCATGCTGCATTCAATGACAGCTGAGTTGTATTATAAGGTATTAATACTCGCTGTTGAAAAATGTCCATGATAATTGGCATTTGGCAAAGGGGTGGTTCATCTTTAAGTAAACTTTTAGTATGTTATAGAATGGCCAATTGTAAGAGTTTTTAAATGATGTGCCTCCTTATTCTGACTCTCTACAACTCCCACTTATCCTTTGCAGCATTAAAATTCAAATTTATTGTTATTGCTACATTGTATTACTCTATATTCAGGCCCTCTCCTATTTATATTCCAGTCTCTAATGCATGGTTGCTAGGATAATTTGGATCCTAGCAACCAGACTGCTGAAATTGCAAACTGGAGAACTGCTAAAGAAAAAGCTAAATAACTCAAAAAACACAAATAATAAATGAAAACCAACTGCAAATTGTGTCAGAATCTCACTCTTTATATCATACTAAAAGTTGACTCTAAAGTGAACAACCCCTTTAAAGTAAAAAATGACAAATACACCATATAGACACATATCATTAATTTATCTGTTAGGGGTTGGGGAATAAAGAATAGGAAGTTGACTGTCAGGTCTCTGTGGTAGTTATATTTTGGGGTATTACTGTAAATATTATAAATATGTTGGTGATAATTTCAGCTGGTAGTATACTCATTTGGGGATCCATTCAACGATTCTAGCAGGGCTGGCCTTAGCAGTGGCTTAACTAGATATTACTGGGCCCCACAACAAATTATTTTTCAGGCCCCCAAAATGTTTAGAGGTTGACTTGTTTCTCCAATATTTATTGAAATTGTATATGAATTAGGGCCTTGTGGGGCCCCTATACCTACTGGGCCCCCCTGCAGCCGCAGGGTCTGCTTCCTCTATAGTTACACCCCTGGGCCTTAGGTTGATTGATCCCAATTGGGTCCCGCACTCATAGGGTTCCCATATAGTGGCATACGTACCAGTGATCTTTACTCCCAGGAGTGCTTGTCACATTCACACAAGATGAGACTGTAACGTTACTCCAGACATATTGAAATCATATCAGCCTGGAGACATGGGGATTGTTGGTGTTAAAGCCTGTGAAGGATGAGGGGTTAACAATGTTGAGGGAATGTAATAAAAGTTGTAAAGAGCAAAACAATTTGCACAAATAAAAATTTGCATTTTGTAATGTAATACTCTTTCTTAAACTTTAATTGCATTGTGAATTTGAATTGTGCAATTTAAATTTGAATTGTGCAATTTAAATTTGAATTGTGCTTTGCCCACTTTTAAGAAGTGCTTGAAGGTGTCCTAAACTTTTGGAGCAAACAACAACTTTTTCAGCAAAAACACTTTGCACTGCGCACTGCGCGCAAATTATAACATTTGCTAACCTTATTCCCCTGTCGGAAGTGGTCGCTAAACAGTTTCCGGGTTCACAAAAGCTGTATGAATGCATAATATGCTGGGGGCCAGTGTAACAAGGGAGAAGGGTAAACAGGCAGCAGGCAAGAGGGAAATGTAGGTGTCATTGTCCACCCAACCAAGAGCCTCAGTGTCCTGCTAGCCAGCAAAACCCAGTCCAGAGTGACCAACCAAATGGTCCAAATTTGGGCACAGCAAATAATGACTGGCCCTACATTCTAGAGAATATACAGTTCAAACCACAAGTATTGCAGGCTGTTTGCCTTATTAACTCTTTCAAGGCCAGATTGATCCACAAGACAATCATTTCAGTTAAAGAGATACCATTCACTCGTGCAAAGCAGAAGGAATTCTGAGACGTAAACCCAGGATTGCTCCAAAAATTTCCATTTACATGGAATATTGATAGAGCAGTACTTTTTTTCCCCCAACTCTCTGCCACTCAATAAGTTAATAGTGCTGGGCTATTATCTGGCAGTCAAGTACATTTTAGCAGGAAAGAAGGAGGGAAAAAAAATAAAAACCAGCACCCACCCTTCTGAATAGCCTGCGGGTTAATTTTAAGTAGAGAGTCTGATTCTGGGAGCACTGGCATGAAATGCTGCTTCACAAGAAGTAATGCACGTAAACACTTCACTTTCAGCACATCTGCAATTGCCATATACCAAAGCATCCAGGGCTTGAGGATTAAACTTTATTGTACATTTGCACAGCAGATCTGGTAACATAATATTTACCTTGTGAGAGTCAGACTTTCAGTTGAGCCTGCGCGCTGCCTCCTTGGAAGATGAAAAAAACCCCTCTGCTTCTTAAGTGCTCTGTTCTGAGATCTCAGCTGATGCAGAAAGCAGTTCCGCCACCTTGTAGAAGGATTGTTCTCCTGCCCTGCTTTTGATATTTCTGACTTTACATTTTTTTAGGTTAATAAAATCCACAATGATCTTGTTATACATTCAAAATTTTATAGCACACCATATCCCAGCACATATATATAGATTTGGCCAGGAACTGGTCATTTTCAGCGAGTCCTGCAGAGAAGGATTTGCTTCTGTTCAAATTTACCTCAGGAGGGCTGCCATTCTGTCTGTTTTGCCTTCTCAGGTCTGAGAGAGTGTGCAATGTCCGTTTATTATTTAACGGAATTCTGTTATTAAAATTCATTGTTATGTATGCCTGAAAACAATGTCTATTGTTTATTTAACCAATGTATATTCAGGTTTAAAGAACTTTGAAGTATTTAAGTTAGTGTCCCACAGTGTTTGCAGTTATTGCCTTTTTTCAAGATAAACAATACCCCTGCACAAACATTGCATGTCTCTATAAACACACTAGTTTACATAAATGAAGCCATTTTATTGGATGCCACTTTACATACTTATGTTGATTGCTTTATCTCTTATAAAGCACAGGCTAACACACAAACCAAGGGCGTGCATACATGCTAGGGTACATCAACCATTAATTGGACAGAGCTCTTTTACTCCCACAATTGTCCCTGCAACAGTCAGAGCTGCCTTATTTCCTGTCAGGTGATCTCTGAGGGAGCACACAGAACATCACAAAATGGTGGCTCAAGGGAAAATATACTTTAAATAAAACCATATACTGACTGACTAGCTATTCAGCCATTGATCACTTTTAGCTGTTAGCAGTGATGAGCAAATCTGGCCCATTTCACTTTGCAAAAAATTTTACACATTGAATTCAACTAACGTTTTAGAGGCTATGGGCTATTTTTTTTTTTGCGACAAAACTTCTTAAGAAGAATATATAGTTCTCCTTTAATGATCTGCTTGAAGATGGCTTTTTTTTGCTATAAAATAATGACTTTTAGGGGCAGATTTATCAAGGGTCGAAGAGAATTCGAGGGAATTTTCGAAGTAAAAAAATTCGAAATCCAAAGTAATTTTTTGGATACTTCGACCATCGAATAGCTTCAAATTTACTTTGACTTCGATTCGAAGTAAAAATCGAATATTCAACCATTCTATAATAAAAGTTCTGTCTCTTTAAAAAAAACTTCGACTTCAATACTTTCCCAAATGAAACCTGCCGAAGTGCTATGTTAGCCTATGGGGACCTTCTAGAGCAGTTTTCTAAGTCTTTCATGGTCGAAGGAAAATCCTTTGATCGATCGCTAAAATCGTTCGAATCGTTTGATTCGAACGATTTAATCGCACGATCGAATGATTTCCGTTCGAAATTCGACCCTTGATAAATCTGCCCCTTACAGTTAGAAGTCTTATTAAAAACATTGCACATTGGCACAAATAATTTTTTTTTTCAAATCAGATAATGACGAATACTTTTGCAGGTTTACAAACGTTATAAATATAAATATGCATAAAGGAAACATTTTTTGTACAGTGGAAAATGTGTTCATGTTGTGCATATTTTGTTTTTAATAGCATCTGTGAAATTGCCAAATGATTAATGCAGATACCAATATTGAATGACATGCAGTTTACAGTATTTAAATATATTTATTTGGATGATACTAGTAGGAGGTCCCTAAACATTGGTTTTACTAAAGGTTTAATGCATTTATTGACATGTTTTTAGATCAGTTTGAAAAACCATAAGCAAATTCATGAAAATAGAATTTCAGCAGTTCCTTATGTTACATTTGCTTGTTGACACTTGGGAGGTATTGTAATGACAGGTGGAAGTTTGCTTCAGTTTTAGTAACCCATAGCAACCAATCAGGAGGTAGCATTTGGCCATCTCTGTTTGAAAGCAAACATCTAATTTCTAAATTCCTAGACTAGGTTATATCATGCAAATTAAAGCTGTATTTTTTTCCTTATAATATTTGGGGGCCGATTCACTAAATTCGAGTGAATTCGAGTGCCCATAGGCTTGGCTAACTTTTTTTGATCGAAGGATATTCCTTCGATCGTTGGATTAAAATCCTTCGAATCGTTCGATTCAAAGGATTTAATCGTTCGATCGAATGAATAATCCTTTGATCGATCGATCGATCGAATTTCCTGCGCTAAATCCTTCAAATTCGATATTCGAATTCGAAGGATTTCAATTCCTAGTCGAATATCAAGGGTTAATTAACCCTCGATATTCGACCATTGTTGAATCGGCCCCTTGGTGTAAGCAATGTATGCCCTGCAGAGCAACGGGCTATTTTGTGGTTCCATATCCACAACATTGGTTGTTCTTCTCAGACTCAGGGTTTCTCACTACACACTGAAATAACAAATTAAAAAAACAAACAGATACAAAAAGGACTCCAGTTCCACAGTTCGTATGACACATACTAAGCAGTGGACTGATGTTATTAGCTATTCAACCACTTGCCACTTTTAGCTTTTATCACTAAATCATAAATCTGCCAAACTGCTATTTATTCTTTATCAGTTTATTTACTTCAAAGGGCATGCTATTTTATGGTTTGTGGTATATTGTGGTATATTATCATGATAATTATTAATAGAAAAGTTCTGTAAGTAACAGTATGTAAAATATGAATAATATAGAATTTAATAAAAAGTATTCCTAAATGGTGGGATAACCTAAAATAACCTCACATTTATTTTTCTAAAGCCGTTACTGACTCCCTGCCTTAGCACTAATCCATCCTGGCATCATACTGTTTTCTTGATTACCTCTTATAGCAAGTTTAACTTCTAATTGAAATATCTGCCCTAAGGAAAAGTTATTTAGATTTTGCATAGCAGCAAACAAGAAAATCTTATCTAGTTCTGAACAAGGAAGGGCATAATTTCCTTACAAGTGACTCCTCGCACAATATCTTGGTGTGGGTAAGCACCTATAATATTTGGTGGCTTTATAAAAAAAGATGTGAACCATATGCCAAAAATAGTAAAAGGATCAGGGAACAGGTTTTCTACCCAATCAATGATCACAGTTTCTTTTATAGCAGGACTGTTGCCCCACAGGTCATAAAACTGCTTAACAAGGCATTCAGAAGGGCTCCATAGAGTGTATTGTATAACCTAGTACAGGTATGTGACCTGTTATGCAGAATGCTTAGGACCTGGGGCTTTCCAGATAATGAATCTTTCTGTAATTTGGATCTTCATGCCCTAAGACTACTAGAAAATCATGTAAACATTAAATAAACCTGATAGGCTGGCTCTGCCTCCAATAAGGATTAACTATATCTTGCTTTGGATCACGTACAATGCACTGTTTGGTTATTACAGAGAAAAAGAGAATCATTTTTGGAAATCGAGATTATTTGGATAAAATGGAGTCTATGGGAGATGGCCTTTCCGTAATGTGGAGCTTTCTGGATAATAGGTTTCCAGATAAAAGATCTCATACCTGTTATTTTAATATAACAAATAAAAATTTGTGTGAGCTGTGACTTAATGTGATGGCATAACAGTATTAACTAATATCTGTAACCATGAGAAGAATCTTTCACATATTCCTAAAATGTCCAGAAATCAGTGGGATTTCAAAACTAATTTTATCATCTTGCTCAGGTCCAGTTATTCAATGAAGATAAATAGGGTCATTGTTGGTGATGCAGAGTTTGAGCAGCATTAGTTACTACTACATTTCAGGTACTAATCTCTAAAACACAATAGGATGATGACCAAGATACAACATATCTACTCACCATGATAAAGAACTTCATATGTCATTTATAGTATTCATAAATTACCTGTGATTGGTCCCTCGTCTTACATATCAGTTAGACTGTTAAAACAGTGAGGACGAAGACTTCTGATATCTACAAATACATAATGTTTTTTGCTATTACTTATCACGTTCATCTAAAAGGGAACAAAAAACAAGGTAAGTCAGGTTCCAATCAGTTTTACGCTAACATTTTTATCATTAATGACCTGGAGGTGGGCATTGAAAGTACTGTTTCTATTTTGTCAGATGATACTAAATTGTGCAGAACTATAGGTTCCATGCAGGATGCTGCCACTTTGCAGAGTGATTTGTCTAAGTTGGAAAACTGGGCAGAAAACTGGAAAATGAGGTTCAATGTTGATAAATGCAAGGTTATGCACTTTGGCAAAAATAATATACTGTAAATGCAAGTTGTAACCTAAATGGCAGTGTGTTGGGAGTTTCCTTAAATGAGAAGGATCGTGTTTTTTTTGTCGATAACAAGTTGTCTAATTCTGGGCAGTGTCATTCGGTGGCCACTAAAGCAAATAAAGTTCTGTCTTGCATAAAAAAGGGCATTAACTCAAGTGATGAAAACATAATTATGCCTCTTTATAGGTCCCTGGTAAGGCCTCATCTGGAGTATGCAGTGCAGTTTTGGACTCCAGTCCTTAAGAGGGATTTAAATGAGCTGGAGAGAGTGCAGAGACGTTCAACTAAACTGGTTAGAGGGATGGAAGAGGGTAGACTGTCAAGGCTGGGGTTGTTTTCTCTGGAATAAAGGCCCTTGCGAGGGCACATGATTACACGTTACCCATACCCATAAAGAGGATCACAGTACCAGAGGCCACTCCTTCAGACTAGAATAAAAGAAATTTCATTGGAAGCAGTGTAGGTGGTTCTTCACAGTGAGGTTGTGGAATGCACTGCACAACATGTGATGTTGTGAGGGCTGATTCAGTCAATGTTTTTAAGAATGGCTTGGATGATTTTGTGGACAGACATAATATCAAAGGCTATTGTGATACTAAACTCTATAGTTAGTATAGATATGGGTATATATACACTCTATGTGAAAGTATGGAGGGATGTGTGTATGGATGCTGGGTTTTAATTTGGAGGGGTTGAACTTGATGAACTTTTTTCAACTCGATTTAACTATATAACTAACTATCAGGTGGTTTGTGCATTGGTATATATACAGAATAAAATTCACATGTTTTATTTGCAGAACTGCAGTGTTACTATTTGTACTTATTTCTTACCAGATATGTAAAACTTTCCTTTACCAAAAAATGGTTAATGTAATAAAAGTTAGAAGTGACATCTGACATTTGCTACTGGTTGCCTGGAGCAAACTGTGCATCTTTTATTACTACGCCCCCCAAAGTTTCATATTTAGAAAGTACTGATGTGGTTAAGATAGCATTAGACCTACCTGCTCATCTAGTTATAATAAATTGTATTATTGTTATTATGAATTATTATAATCAAATAGATCATCAGCAGATCTTCACATCAGAATAAAACTTTAAGGAACCTAGTGGTGAACATTTATTTGCTATATTTAGGGGCAGATTTATTAAAGGAGAAACAAACCCTTAATAAAAAAACCCTACCCCCCTACACTACATAGGCCCCCTCCCTCCTCCCCCCAGCCTAGCTGCCCCCCAGGCAAATGGCCCTAACTCTTTACTTACCCTTTGGAGCAGATTCTGTCCGTCGGAGTTCACGGCGCCATCTTCAGCCCACAAACTCCGATAATCTTCCTGGTGAGCCTAGCGCTTCGGCAATTTTCGTGAGTTTTGGCACATGCGCAGTTGTCACGAAAATGAAAATTACTCCAACTGCGCATGTACTGCTTCTCTGGTCTTATTCTGAAGATTACTGAAGAGAAGAAGATGGCGCCTGTGAACTCCGCTGGACAAAATCAGCAGTTTTTGGGTTGTTAACCCTGATTTCGCTGATTCAAGTTTTTGCCATTCAAGTTTTTTCTTAAATAAGAAACCATTCAATTTGTGAGATTATTCCAATTCATTTGAGGTATTAAAAACTCTAGAATTTTCCACCTTTGATAAATAACCCCCTAAATGTCCTTGAAATATATGACACAGTTTTCATTTTAAATGAAGCACTTTTTTTTTCTAGTACAGGTATGGGATCACTTATCAGGAAACTGATAATCCAGAAAGCTCTGAATTATGGGAAGGACATTTCCCATAGACTCCATTTTAAGCAAATTATCACATTTTATAAAAATGATTTCCCCTTTTCTCTGTAATAATAAAAAAGTACCTTGTACGTGATTCTAATTAAGCTGCAGGAATCCATACAGTATATCTCGGGTTTTATGATATCTAAATGTGGTCAAAATTAAAGGAAAACCTTTTATCCGGAAAAACTTGAACATCCAAACATTCCAGATACGGTAATAGTTCCCATATCTGCACTTTTTAGGAGACATAAACATAACATTGTATAACATAATAACATAAACTCAAGGCTTTAGGGCCTTTTCCCCTCTTTTCCATAACAAATTTTAGCGGCATGCAAAGCAGAGTTGGCACTGAAAAGCTAGTAATAGTGTTCTCCACTTATAATGGAAGTATTGTAGTTTGGACAAATTTAGATTATCCATTCAGTTCCATGGACTAAAAGTGCATATAACTGGACTTTTACAGTATATATAAAAGACTTGCAAAGCTTTAGGAATAATATGGTTGATAATAAATATTTAAAATCTCAATATAACCCTAAAAAAACACTAGAAAAAACATTAATCAAAAACTGTAGTATTATTCTTGCACATGGGCAATATAATACAAATTGTAAAGTTTGCCCCAGGGTCTACTGACCAATAGAAATCAGTAGGTAGCATTTAATTGTTACCTATCTGAAAGCAAAACACTGATTAGTTCCTAGGGGTTACCAGACCTGGTTCAAACATGTTTCATGCTTACAGACATGCTGTGCATCATTTTAACTTAAAGAGAAAACTGCTCAACTGGATGGTTTATATATTATTTTTTCTATAAATCCTCATCAAAACATATTACCTTTGGCTGTTCTGCAAAGGAAGTCATATTATCTACTTTTTGCATTTTGTCATATGAGTGGAACTGGCAGTACTTTCAATTAGTGTGACCAGGTCCACAAGCCTTGTGTGGCCCATGCTATTTTTCCATATTTTTCTATGGATACTATCGAAACATATATATAATAGAGATTTTAAATGATGTTTAAAACTGTTAATGTCTGTATGTTTCTTTTAACTTGAGATTACATTAATTAACCGTGAATTGAAAAAGAAATGTTTTTATGCTCATTGTCTACTGAGACAAACAGAAACTCAAGTGCCTGCAAGAGGATTTTTCCTTGTTCCTGATAATTTCACTGCTAGATTCAATAATTTCATTGTGTTGGATATATGTATAGCATTAGCCTGTCCTCTAGCACAGTGTTGTCCAACTGGCGGCCCGCAGGCCACCTTGTGTGCCCCCACATGAAAGTCTGTCTGCTGTAGCTGCTTACCTTGTGTAAGCTTTAACAGGTATCTGTACTGAGATTAACTGGTCCCTGCATTGTTTAAAGAAAAACTATACCCCGAACAATGTAGGTCTCTATAAAAATATATTTCATAAAACAGCTCATATGTAAAACCCTGCTTCATGTAAATAAACCATTTTCATAATAATATACTTTTTAGTAGTATGTTCCACTGGGTAATCATAAATAGAAAATTCCCATTTTAAAAAAATAAGGCCTGCCCCTGGGATCATAGGATTCACAGTGCACACAAACAAACCAAACAAACCAAACAAACCAAACCATACATGTTTGGTCACATGAGCCAATCAACAGATCAACAGTTCTTTCTTTTGCTTCCACACATCTTCCAGTTACAGTTAGAGCTGTAGTATTTCTGGTCAGGTGATCTCTGACTCAGCACAGAAACCATAACAAAATGGTGGTTCAAGAAGTAAAAAGGCAATATTTACTTAAATATATATTCCAGTTTGGTAGGATTCTCTAATATACCACTTAATTTGATATAAACTGTTGCTTAAGTATTCATTTTGGGGGTATAGTTTTCCTTTAAACCTAAAATTCAGACTGTAATTCCCTGTATTGTTTACACCTGTAATCCTCCCTGCATTGTTCACACTTGTAACACCTCTGTACTGTTCACACCTTAGACCCAGATTGAAAGTTACCACATTGTTCACCTGTTCACACCTCAGACAAAAGGCACCAGCATTGCATCACTGTTTTTAGCACAGTATGAACTGTTCATTTTAGAGTGGTCCTGATAGGTTTCCCTGTCTCCTACTGTGTTCTGCCTCCCTATGCTCCCTGTGTGTACCATACTCTGCCTGCCCTATGCTCCCTGTGTGTGTCATACTCTACCTTTCCTATGCTTCCTGTGTGTGCCATACTCTGCCTGCCCTATGCCCCCTGTGTGTGTGCCATACTCTGTCTGCCCTATGCTCCCTGTGTGTGCCATACTCTGCCTGCCTTATGCTCCCTGTATGTGTGCCATACTCTGTCTGCCCTATGCTCCCTCTGTGTGCCATACTCTGTACTGTTCACACCTTAGACCCAGATTGAAAGTTACCACATTGTTCACCTGTTCACACCTCAGACAAAAGGCACCAGCATTGCATCACTGTTTTTAGCACAGTATGAACTGTTCATTTTAGAGTGGTCCTGATAGGTTTCCCTGTCTCCTACTGTGTTCTGCCTCCCTATGCTCTCTGTGTGTACCATACTCTGCCTGCCCTATGCTCCCTGTGTGTGTCATACTCTACCTTTCCTATGCTTCCTGTGTGTGCCATACTCTGCCTGCCCTATGCCCCCTGTGTGTGTGCCATACTCTGTCTGCCCTATGCTCCCTGTGTGTGCCATACTCTGCCTGCCTTATGCTCCCTGTGTGTGTGCCATACTCTGTCTGCCCTATGCTCCCTCTGTGTGCCATACTCTGCCTGCCTTATGCTCCCTATGTGTTAATACTCTGCCTGCCCTACGCTTCCTGTGTCTGCACCATACTCTGCTTGCCCTACACTACCTGTGGGACATGAGCCTGGTAGGATTTGTTTTGGGGGGTTGTTAGCATGTGGAAATAGTTGTTACGGGTCCCTAAGGTGTTTAATCGTGTGCTGGGGGGTTGCTGTATTATCCATAGGGGAGGAGGAGGCATATCGATTTATGGTTATATTTAAACATGACTTACATTTTTCACATATGAGTGATGAGTGATATCACATTGTTCTTTTTAATATTCATCCTGCAGTCATTGGTCATATTCTTTGCCTCGGGTTTGTCTCAGTTGGAGGGGTTGGGGTGGTACCCATGCTTCTTGTTCTCAACATTAGAGAACTTTCCATAACAGATCTCTGTTAATTGTCACAGACTGAAAGAAAGTGAGACTGCACAGACAGTTATATAGACTTTATAAACAGTAAAATGTTTTTAAAGTGAAGCTTCCAAAGAAACAGTGTATTATATACTGTATGTAACTTAACCATGGCTAAACATTAGTATCCCCTTACCTAAAATATTGGGCCCATACTGCAATGGAAACAATTTCATATTAATATCAGCCCTCTAATGAACAGGCTTAAACACTTTAAACAAACATGGGTTAAATATGTAGAATTAAATCTAGTTGAAAAAGAAAGTTTTATAAATTATTTCAGCTATTATTATTCTGATACTAAAAAGTTGTATAAGAGAAATGAGTTTAAAGAAGGAAGCTAAAAGTCCAGTTTCGTTATTCTAAATATACTGAGATGTTTGTAAAAGAAAATGCATACAGGTCAGATCACTTTAAAATATAACATTAAAATCCAGGCACGCAGCACATATGGTAAGCTTAGGCTAAAAGATTTCCTTGTTCTTGCTGATACCTCCCTGGGGCATAGCAGATGAAACTTGTTATCTGTCTCATTTACCTGATGGCAAAGCACGATAATATGACATGAAGCACTTTAACTGGAGGCAAGGTTGTTACTCATGAAAAAATGCAGCAGGTGATTTACCAGTTACTAGTCATAAATACGGAAGAGGGCTTTTTAAACTCAGTTGCTGCAGGAGGGTCCCCGAAGCATTTAGCTATGCAAAGAACAGTGGGTAGCAATATGTGTGCGGGGGCCATTAAAGCTTAGTAAATCTTATTAACCATACAAAAAGGCAACCCTGTGCAAACCAACTGGTGTCCCCCTTAACCCATTTTTTTAGGCAACCCCCTTAACCCATTTGTTATATCTGAAATAAAGTTGTTTTGTGGGAAGTGTTTTGATGATAATGAATGGCAGCAATGAGTTGGCTTCAGAAACACTTCTGTTTTGCTTCGATACTGTGCATACAGTATTACTGACACCTTTAATTTTCTCAAACAAGGATCTAAATGTGGCACTTTTTCAAGGAAAAGACAGCAATAAACCACTATAAAGTGATTGAAAATCTTACAATGGGAATAAGATATGCAAAAAAAATAGTGACTGCTGCTAGCCTCGTACTTTTTCTATTGCAGAATTTCATGAAACCTTGTGCCTTATTGCTTCCCATTCCTTATAATAGAGGCGATTTTAGACATTTTGTAGTGTATTTTTACACTGTGTTTGCCATGAGACAAAAATGTGATGTGGCTCGTGTGATGTGCACCATTTTACAGAGCTATGACTAAGGGATAACTCCCGAAACGCGTTAGGTTTTTTCCAGCAGGAACTCCAATAAATCCCATTTTCAGAAGTACCGTCTGCTTTTTGAGTTTTAGTCTACATAGTAAAGCATTACATTTATGGGAAACATGTCAATATTATTTTTACTCTGTAATTATAAAATTACAGATCCCTTATACAGAAAACCCAGTCCCCAAGAATTCTGGATAATAGGTCCCATACCTGTATTAACATGAATCCCCTCTTCACTCATTTGCTTTGTAATATAAATATCAATTTGGATTAATTTTGCACTGCTTTGAGCAGTCAATAAGTTAATTTCATGTGGTATATTAATGCACAGCATCCCTGTGCACTAATACCCATGCCAATCCAGACTCCCCGATACACATCACATGTAAGTAAAAAGTATTACATTTTCCAAACTTATTGTCCAAATAAATTGTCGAATTCTAACCAGCCAGTAAGGTTTTATTAAAAAATGGTAAATCATCCCTAGTGTCTATAGTTTATAGATGAAAGCCTCTGTGACCACTAAAATGCTTTAAAAAATAAAAATACATATCATGAAATACTGTATACTGTATAAGTAACAGTATAGTATGAGAAATTCAAAGTGCACCATTTGTTCTAACTGTGGAGTAGGGGATACCAGTGATCTATACATTTGTTAGTTAAAGTCTATTTGGTAATTACCCTAACTTACAAAATAGCTTGTGCCAGGAGAGATAATTCAATAGACTGTACATAGCGATTCCTGTGAACTCAATTATTTAGCAACAAAGATTGTACCTACTAAATAGCCAAAAGGAACAGACACTGAAAGGAAAGAGATGCCTGTAAGTAGATATGTTCTGAAAATGTAGGCTGCACCAGCGCTACATCTTTGGAAGAAGATATGGTGCTCTGAGCCAAATTCCTGCAAGAGAACGGATGGTCTTTCAGAAGCTTTGGCTGAGGGATAATAGCATGGGTGAAATGATCCAGTTACTGGTTACAGAGACGGTGCTGAGGTGTTTATGACACCTGAAAGATTAAGATAAATCTCCTGGGAAAAAGTGGACCTTACTGAGCAAACTTTTCCCTGCTTTACTGTACAGTGTATTGCAATGTGCCTGCTTTCTACTTGTCACAGTCTGAGACACTTCCAAGAGAAGGCACATTTGAAGACTGAATAAAAATATCACACCATGGTTAGATCATCATGAAATGACACAAAATGAAGACACATCTCCATGTTTTCCCCAACTCTCCAAAACAGAAAGGGGCATTCATTTAATTAAGTTATTGTATGACAGCCGCCCTCTGGCTGTCTTGGTTTGGCTCCCTTTCCCGTCTGTTTTACCTGTCTCCATTTCTGAATAATTGATCTTGCCATCTGCATAAATAGAACACCTGCCCTTGGGCTAACTCATTGCTTTAAATAATTTAGTGCAAAACCTTCGTAATGCATATTTGAATAAAGTCATGGCTTAATAGACAAAGCATAGAAATAGCTGTCAATCATCTATCTATCATCTATCTATCTATCTATCTATCTATCATCTATCTATCTATCTATCTATCTATCTATCTATCTATTATAATCATTAGGAAGTTTACAAACAACAAAAAACAAAATTGGGTGTCATGCTCATGAGAGTTTTTGCACTCTTTTGCATGAAATGGACTGGCTGAGCCTGTGCCATAACAGAAACCTATAAACCATAGAAAATGGGTGCACAGCGAGGTACTGAGCTTTTCTCCACCATCAGAGAAAAGTTATATGCGTCATGAGTTTAAAAAGGAAGTTTGTGGTGCAATCAAGTCGTTTATAAACAAAAAAGAAAATCTGCAATAAAATAAACAATAGTGTTTAGTACTTTTATTTTCTTCACTTCCACATAGATGAGATGAACACCTGTTTGTTCTGAAAATTGTATGCATATGCGTCAGTTGACATGGGGGACAAAGCATTCTGCCCCAATTGCTGCAGCGAACATGCACCTAAAGAACTAGGTGCAGATGTAATTTATACCTGAATTAACGCCAACTGGACTATGAAATTTTTCAGTGTAACTGAAATCTGATTTGCATTGTGGGAAGATTTGACTTTTGAAATGGTAGGTGAGCGGGTTTCTTTTGCAGACATGAGACTGGGACACAAAAATGCAGAAAAAAGGGATTTTGCCTTTACCCTAAATACTAACTATCAAGGTGCTTATCTTTATATGGCATAACAAAATATAACAGTGCCTCTCATAGATGAAAATGTAATCTTCCTGACTACCCCAGGGCCTCTCCCAAAGACTGAACCATCAGGCCACAATGACACTGGAAAAATGGGAAAAATATGGCATCATTGGTAAAAACATGGCAAAATTGCACATTGCACTTGTTGGAAGTAAATGACCCCTTATATCAGAGTGTATTATTATTCCATTTACTACCCTACAATGAAATCATAGCTTGCATGCAGTTCATGTGGAATTTGCAGGGATTCTTTTCAGTTAATTTTTCTTCACCATTGCTTAGTACTACAAAAAAACATAAATTAAAAGCCTATAACATAGACTAAATGTGTTTTCAAGCAGATTTGGAAATTAATTTACAGTAGGATAAAATTGTAAACAAAACAAAGACAAATTCTTTTGGCACACACAACCATAACCCCATCACACAAATCAGGATGGCTCTAGTCACGCCAAAGCTAAAAACTACATTATTCTGTTATTCTAGTTTTGATGTGGCTCATATTAAAGTGAAATATGGAATATGCCATAGTAAAATATGGCCATATTAAAATATGACAATTAAAAATGTAACTTGCTTGCTGAAAGAGTGGCATTAGATTATTATTTATTGAACATTTTGTGCATGGTTTCTCTTATATATGTAGGAACAAGTGGAAAGTATTCCTATGATTGACTAGTATTGTATATAATTGTCCTCTGTACTATAATAATGTGAATTGTTCATTATGTAAGTTATGTGATAAAATAATATGTAGGGGGTAGAAAGAGGAAGTACTGAGCCTTTTGACAGTGATTAGTAGAGGGAGAGCAGTAACTGGAGAGGAAAGGATAGGCTAAAAGCAAATCAGGTTGTTAGAATTAAATTGTTCCATAAAGAAAAAAATTGATTGTGTTGTAGAAACGTTTCATTTCAGTTCGTACCTGTTACACAATTATTGTAATATTTATTAAATTACAGCTTTACTAATATTTTCCTACCAATATCCCAATATAGACACAATGTAAAAACAAGTAGGTGAGTAACTAGAAGCATCTGTAGTTAAATATATCTTTTCTCTAGTTTTGTAGAAACAACGCCTGTTTCATTAGCATCGAGGACAAAAGAAATGTAAGCAAATACAAGAGGCAAACCCAAATAAACTGTCATGTTATTCCTACTTCCTGTCATCTTTTTAAATGACAATTTTCTAGGTGAGGCTACCGTCTTGTCAGGAGATCCCCTTATTGTGCCTGAGTGCTGTAAGAATGAGACAGACAGGATGATAAAACATGATGCCAGGCTCCCTTGCCCACTCAAAGACCCTCCCTGAGGGATCAGGTATCTTTACTAAGCTTTAAGGTCAACCAGACACCTCCCTAGAGACTTACCTGAGGCCTACCTGAGCTGAACAATATACTCAGCATAAACTCTTGTCAAGTAATACAACTGTTATCTGAGCTTGGATCAAAGAACTCAGTGTGCTCTTAAAATAAAATCCCAGGCTAAGCAAGTTTTTACCACATGACTCAAATCTCAAAGGACACCAGTTGGTTTGCACAGGGGCAAGCTGTCATGAATACTTCAATTCCAAACTCACTTCCTCTAGCAGCTCTGCTCTGTGTAATATTAAGTTGCCTTGCAGATAAAAATCAGGTGTGTGTTAAATTATGGACTTGTAGTACAACGAGCATGAGGAAAAGTCAATAAAATTTAAGGAACTTATGTGTGTTCTAGTGATCTGAATAGCACAAAGTACAGCATGATGGATGTTTGATACATAACAATTTCTGCTTTACATTCATTCTGCATGTTATTATCCAAGTTCAAACATTGCTTTTCTTCCCTTCTGCCTGTGTTACAGTCAGTCACAGCCAGCACAGCTTCCCCTTTCATCACCATCATGCTAAATTTTGCAGAAGTTAATTCAGTGTTAATTTACTTCTCACTTGTAATAGTCTGGTTTCTATTTCTTCTTTCACTTTGATTTTATTCTTGGACCCCCCACTGATGTTGTCAGAATTTGTCCATAAGTAGGTCAGGTTTGCAGGCTTATAATGAGGGCTGTTAATGTGGCACATGAACTTACATATTTAGGCCAGAGTGTGGTACTCACACAATGAGCTAATGTACTTATTCTAGCCCGATTCAAAAAAAACACTTGTGTCTGGGGCTTACCTGCACTATGCACCTGGTGTTGTAAGGCAGATCTGTCCTTTGCAATGAGAAACTGCCGGTGCTCCCTAACTTGAACATATAAATTATACACAGGTTATTCTAGTGCAGTATGTATATGAGATGAATTTATGATGTAATTATGATGTAGTTTGCTGCTATATGACAGCTCGAATATGGAGTATACTTTGAGACAGTGTTTCTGTCACAGTACAGCTTGTAGTATGCACGCACATATGGTAAAGCAATGTTTACATTTTTTATGCTAATCTGCCTAGCATGTGTGGGTCTAAAATGTCTTTTACATGATCAAGAAAAAGTATAACTAAAAAGCAAATTGCCATGGACTATGAGGTGGCCATCCCCATTGCTATAGGTAATCATGGAACTAAGAGGCAGGGGATAGGTGGAGGGAGCCATAACCAGGAATAGGCATGGAAACAGAACAGTGCAACAAACCAGACCCAGAACAGGACAGTATTGGTCCAATTTATTAGTAAGTCTTTTTATAGTCAATGATGCAACTGTATAATAAACACACCATGAACGCATGGTTTACCTCAGTTTGTAGTTATAGAGGTAGAACTATATTTTTTGTATCTGTTATATTTATTGATAGCATCATCATGTTAAATTAGAAGGACTAACAGATTTAATAATGTATCCAAATTTGTAATTATTAACACATAATAGTATCTAAATTAGATGCAACAGAAGTAGAGAAAGAAGTATTTTCATGATTTTACATTGATACGCAATGTTTTTCTTTTGTTAAGGACATGTCTCCAGCTGTGTTTGAGGTCTCTATTAGAAGATTCAGATGGCAGCTTGTTTAGTTTGTCATGGCAGGAACTAATGTGCACATGGCGTTTCTTTTTTGTTTCTCAATGGACAATCTTGCATCAAGTTGATGGGTTGCAGGCTGGTTACTGCCATAGATTTTACTCAGATGTCCCCTCCTTAATAGACGCAGAGTAGGTCAACGTGGCTTTGATGTTTTTTTATTACAGTTATATCTAAAAAAATTATGTTTTTAATATGGCAGACAGAGTCAAAGCAATCTGTGGTCTTTCTCTGGTATATTAGTACTTACATTTTATGGTTTAATTTTAAAATATCATTGCCTGCATTGGATCATTCTTAACAACATAATTGAGATTGTCACTGAATATTCTCTAATGCAGCCAGACCAGGGATTCATCAGTAAAGCCCCCCTTGGGATTTGTGAAAATATTTCAGTTCTTAATTCCTAAAGTAAATGCGAGCATGGATTAACAAGAAGTGCACAATGTCCCTTTAATCCTAAACTATGCTGCCTAGTAAATTTACAATTTACACAGGGTAAAGGTGATGCTTAATATATAACACAACATTATAATAAAGTGATTTGAAGTGATTAACCTCTAGAGTAATAACATATTGATTCCTTATAGGTCAACACCACCCTCTACACATACAATATGTACGTACAAGTCCTATGCTGTAATTTTTATCATCTTTTGCTATATAAATGTCTTGCTAAAGCAATGAGAATATTGGAGTTGTATTAATCTACACAGTACCTGGGCAGTTAGGTGAGAAAATATAAATTCATGCAGTTGGCAAATTAAAGACTTACCATTCCTCTTTTGACCACAGGATATGACCAGGTTATACAGTATAAACATATAGTAAATAAACTGGACTTAATTACAAAACAGAGAGCAAAGTGAGCAATAAACAGGTGCTAAAGGCACTTTTGTACATGTTCCTCTACGAAAATGCTCCCAAAATGAAATGCAATGAATTCTGCTTCTATGTATGCAGCACTGGAGATGGGGGTTCATTTTGAGTGTGTAAAGAAGAGTACGTAAGTGACAGGCATTGGCAGGAATTAAGGATAGAACTGTGCCCTCTGATCTGGAGCAGGGTGCAAAGGGCAATAGTAGCACTTCGCTCCATGCACTTAAGGTTAAGATTCAGGGTATATGCAACATTAAAGGAAACCCTGAGTAAAGCATGGCTACAGAGCATGCTGGAAGCAGGGAATTTATATACAATAAATAATAAAATATATGGTGCACTGATAAAGTGTCCAATGGCACGAAATGCATCAGGAAGGAGTGGCTAGCAAGGAGTATGCAGATGCATGATGATACTACCATGGTACTGGTATGTTATACATTGATTGTTGTGATTCTTGCACCAATAAACCAATATATAAGTAGATTCTCTGTCTATAATTTCTATTATGTATTATATTTGCATGATTGTATTTATATATGTAGAACCCTGTCCACAGAATCAACAATTTCAGATAGCAAGTGCCTGTTTTTCTAAAAAAATATGGGGATTAACCATTTGTGTATGGGGCAGATTTACTAAAGGACGAAGTGGCTAACGCTAGCGACAATTCGATAGAGTTACCACTCGCAGGGACATCGCTGATTTACTAATGGATGCATGCGCCAATTCGCTAGCGAAATAGACTGGTGCTAACGGTCATTTGAACTCTATCGCCAGGCGGCTTTTCGCTCTGGTGAACAGGCATTACTCCGCAAATTCACTAAAGTGCAGATTTTACTGAACGTTACCTCTTTTGCCAGAGTTGCCTTCGCCACCTCAGACCAGGCAAAGTGCATTAAAGTAGCTAGATCTTCCTCAATCTTCTGTCACTTACATTATATTCTGTGAGCCAAAAATGCATCAAAGTCCAAAAAATGCTCGAGTCTTTTCCTTTCTTCAGCCTGATTGCCTGCAAAAAACCTAACAAACTTTTTTTGGGTAACCGGTTTTCCCCATACATTTGCAAACATATGGAACATTAATTTTACAGTGGGTACATGTGTAAGCCAGTAGAATAACTCTATTGTCTTTATTATGCTTCCCTAGACATGTGTTTTAAAAAATGCAATTTGTAAGTATATGCACCAACATTTAACATAAAGATGTCCATACAACTTTTTCCCGCCCTATGCAAATTGACCTAAGCGCAAGATCTCTAATGAAGTAACGCTAGGCAGAAATGAACGCTAGCACATCTTCAAATACTCGCAGTGCCGAAATAACGCTAGTGAAAGGTTGCCAGTGTTCGCCGCCCACAACGAAACTCCACATTTTAGTGAGTTAGCGTAGTCTGAGCGCATTTGTGCCTGGCGAAATGTAGCGATGTGTGTGAAGTGGTCGTTGGCGACAATTAGCCCTTTAGTAAATCTGCCCCTATAGCTCTGTCTGATGCACCTAATTCCTGGGAAACCTCCTGAGCCACCTGGCTTTTAAAGATGTATTTTACTTTATTGACTGATGGGTGTTTTCTTGCAAACTCTCATTTTCTGCATATTTCAGCTGAATTATAGAGCTGTTATTTGTTGCCATGGAAAGTTTAAATGCTCTATTGGCAACAATGGCAACTCAAGTAATCATACAGGGCTGGCGCTGCCATAAATGTTTTCCAGATCAATTCGATTTGCTTCAGCAAACTGTTCATGTATAGGGAGAGGCATCTACTGGTTTTCTACATGTTCTATGCACATATATTGTTCACTGAACATTTAATTCTAAGGTAAAATCTTTAGTAATAATCCTTGCTTTATATATAGTATTGAATTTTCTGTTGAAGCAAACTACATTGCATTGCCACTTGTGTAACTGCTTGTTTGCACTGTATGGTTACAACAGCATACCTGTTTTACTATTAAGAGCTAGGGGAACCTGTTCATGTGTAACACAACAACATAACCCAGCACATATGTCTTAACTTGAAATTTTTAATTTGTATCTATTTATTGTAAGCCATAATTTACCCCTTGTGTGATCGGCTATCTGTGATGTAAATCATGCTGATGCTGGTGTCTTTAAATGGTTCAGAATGTCAAATAAATATCGCTTTTACCTTGGAGAAAAATGTTGTTGAGTGGATAAAAAAACAAGAAGCAATTCATGTGGATTAAAAGCAATTGTTCTGTTACCCTTAGCAACAAAATCTAGATGTGGCCAATCAGTAAAGTTGATATATTGTTTTGACAAGCATATACATATTTCCAACATAAATAGCAAAATAGACCTAATAACAGTTGGTTTTGAAGGTTCAAACTGATGTAGTTTCAATGTGTCATTTGGATAAGTCCCTGGAGACATATTCCTTTTATCAAATGGATAAAAAATACACACTGTGATGGATGTATGAGTGATAGCCATTTTGTAAGATCTGATGGAAATAGCAGTAATTATATGTTCATTTGCCAATTTTCTTCAATGTATGCATTTTAGCAATAGAATGCATTTTAAATTCATTCCATACGAAGTACTTCTACATGCCAATATTATTCCCTAGCATAATTAAATAAAGCCAGGCCATGGAAGAAGTCACAAGTATAACTTGCCTTTTTTTAGACTCAATGTCCAATGACATGCAAAATAAAATAAATATTCATTTCAGGCAGCAGTAGTTTATGTGTTGTCGGGCCATGTATATGCTGTATATGTATAGGCATTTGTTGTAATGCATTTGATTGCTTTTGCCATATTGCATAGTTTTCTAAACTTTATACTATACATACCATAGTTTGTTGTGCTATTACTATGAATACCTACAGTATAACATTTACAATCTAGATTTTTTGCATTTGCATGCACACACTATGATTATAACTTTTAATAAAAGACCACAAAAAATAATTAAATCGATATGAACTAAATGAATGATTCAAATTAGATCACCTGACAGGGTATAAAGCAGCTCTAAGGAAGAACAGAAAGAAGTGTGGGAACTCTGTATCTTCAGTGGCTGATGTAACCTAGCATGTTGCCACGTCGATTGAGAGCAGGAGGAGGATGCTAACTTATCAGAATTAATATCACCTGAACTTAAAGGAACAGTTCAGTGTACAAATAAAACTGGGTAAATAGATTGCATGTGCAAAATAATACATCTTTCTAATATAGTTAGTTAGCCAAAAATGTAATGTATAAAGGCTGGAGTGACTGGATGTGTAACATAATAGCCAGAACACTACTTACTACTTTTCAGCTCAGAGCTTGAAGGGGGGCCACATGGGACAAAACTGTTCAGTGAGTTTGCAATTTATCCTTAGCATTAAGTTCAGAAATCAAACAGTTATGATCCATGTGCCCCCCCCTCAAGTCACTGATTGGTTACTGACTAGTAACCAATCAGTGGATACCAGTGAGCTGCAAAGCAGTAAGTAGTGTTCTGCTCTTTTATGTTAGACATCCAGTCACTCCAGCCTTTATACATTACATTTTTGGCTAACTAACTATATTAGAAATATTTATTATTTTGCACATACAATCTATTTACCCAGTTTTATTTGTTTATTTTATATGTACTATATTAAAAACAATTTTTATTTTGCACAGCCGATCTATTTACCCAGTTATTATTTTTACCCTGAACAATTCCTTAAACAACATTGGAGGTGGAGACTGTGAAGGCAGAGGAGGTAGCAAATGCTTATCTGAAATATTAGAAGCAGAGAACTACCAAAGCCTCCAGTGACTCAAAGGCAGATAATCTTCAAATTTTGTCCTGACAGAATCCATCATTCTGCTTCTCTAATTTGGAAACTCAATATTTTATCTGTTTCAATCTGTTTTATCTGTTCTTTCAGTAAAGACACCCCTTCCATACTGATGGGACCTCCAGTTCTTGTGAATATTTTCACTTGTAATGCATATCTTTGAATCTTGATTGTATCTACAGAATTACTAGATGATGGTCTTAACCCTTTTAAGCACTTTTTATAAGAAAAAAAGTAAGGCATACGGTACATGTAGGGGACATTTACTAAGGGTCGAAGTGAATTTTAAAAACGTAGAATTTCGAAGTAATTTTTGGATACTTCGACCATCGAATAGGTCAAATTCAACTTCAATTCGAAGTGAAAAACTTCTACTTTGAAAATCGAAGTACTGTCTCTTTTAAAAAGTTTGACTTCGACACTTCGCCTAAACCTGCCGAATTGCTGTTTAGCCTATGGGGGACCTATCTTGAGCGTTTGGGCAAGTTTTGAGAAATCGAAGGATTTTTGGTAAAATCGTACGTTCGTTTCGAAGGATTTCATCATACCATCGTACGATTTAAAAAAATCCCTTGACTTTGACTTCGAATGTCGAACTACCCCATTCGATGGTCGAATTTCTACGTTTTTTGCACTTCAAAATTCGACCCTTGATAAATCTTCCTCTAAATGATTCATTCTGTTGATTGGAATGAACTCTATCTAAAAGCTTCTGTGTATTCTTGCAGGAGTATAAGAGGTGGGGTTTAATACACACTACACCATAACTTTGCCATAGGAGTATTTATAGGTCCCCCAATAAGTTGGGATGTAGACAAATGGAATCATAACATGTGGGATGTTTCACTCATATATAACCATTATCTTATGACCTTATTTCTATTTGTGTTGCAGTCCATAATCTTAAAGGAGAAGGAACGATGTGCAGCTCTTGGAGGTGCCAAATGTTAGGCACCCCCAAGTGATTGTAGTTACTTACCTGAAACCCTGGGCCGGTGCTTCTATCAGCAGAAAACTGCACTGGGCTGGGGTTATACTAGTGAGCACCACAGAGTGATCCACTTATGTCTTCTTCTGTCTTCAAATTTCCCGGGGAAAATGAATGCGCAGTTGAACTAAATAGTGAATTTTTAATTAATGTTTGCTTTTCGTTCTACTGCACATATGCAGCCACGCGAAGAAGGAGGAAGATGGAAGAAGATCGCTCCATGATGCTCACTGGTATAGCCCTGTGCTGATGCATTTTTCTGCTGATAGGAGCACCGGCCCGGGGTTTCAGATACTCACTTGGGGGATGCCTAACATTTGCAAGCCTTTGCTTCTCCTTTAATCTATATTCTGTAGATTTTGGCATCAATAAAAGTACAACTGTAGTTATAATATGTCATCACTGCATCTTTATTGCCACTCTTTGTACATTTTTACCTCTTAATGTATTTGTATATACATTCCATTCTCTGGTGGCTAGATATTTACTGTCTGAATCACACATTTTGGGTTGGAAAATCTGGACACTACTAATTTTCTCATATACATACAGTAGGTTTACAGGAGTGATATAACTTAATTTGAAAATTATGTAGAATGAATCTTTTCAAGAGTATTATCTTTTAACGAGAATTATCCTTATTTTCAAGTAATTTCTGTGTTTTCATTTATCACTGTCTGTTTTTGTTTCAGAGGAAGGTGGCACAAAGAAGTTGCTGTATTAAACCAGAAGACCACACAGGACTAACTATATGCAAGCACCCATGTGTATACTTGCAGTTCCCACTAATGTTGATGCACATTGATATATTTTTTCTTTTGATAAGATTTGCTATCTGTTAATAATGCTTCAGATAATCAAATGTCAGTTAAAAGCAAAGAGCTTTCTAGGTTGAAGATGCTTCAATGAAAAAAGCTGAATAAAGTTGGGACATTGCTAGTGTTTTGCCTAATTTATGAAAATACTTATCCCTAAAATGGCCCACATATACAGATCTCTTCTGCTGTGTGTTTTGCATGAAGGCATTTGGATTTTGTGTGTCAGACCTGGAGAACTACATTCTGCAAATGTCCATAAAAACCTTAGATGCAGAATTGTAGCACCTTGCTTTATAGCCAAGAGGATTAAGATCCTTTTCTGGCACATCATTTTATTTTTATAACTGTGTTTAATGTGCTGTCATTATAAACTCGATGGTTGAGGAATGTTGGACTGGAATGCATTGAAACTGAAAAGTTAATGACAGGAGACAAATCATACTGAAGAAAGCAAACACATGCACATATTCTGGGCAGCTGTATAACACATAAAAAGATCTGTAATTGCTTTGTTTTATGTTATATTACAAAATCACAACATCTGACTATAAAATATCAGCGACTGCCATGTCAGTCTGTAATTCTGAAGTGCTAAACTTATGCTTCTTCAGCTTATGTGAACTTTATCTCCCAGCATTGTTTCAAAAGGGAGCACTGAGAGCTATAGTTCACAAATGGCATTACTGTTTCATTGCCAACTACTGTATAATGCAAATATACATCAAAGTGTTAATATAACAATATATCTGTGTCAAATGCAACTGTGATATAGTTCAGCAAGAGTTTAGTCAGCACTCATACCTCCAAAATTCCTTTCATTTGGTGCAAGTCTCACAGTTTCCACCACCAACTGATTTTCAAATCCTTTGTATCACAGGCAGCACCATCCATGAATGTATTTTATTAAAACGCCTTTATTGAGATAGGCTCTTGACCCAGATAAAACCCAATCTTTCAGACCTGCATAGGTCGGCTTGAAAAAAGACCTTTGCAGGTCTGAAACGTTGTGTTTTATCTGGGTCAAGAGCCTATGTCTCAAAGGCATTTTAAGAAAATAAATTCATGGATGGTGCTGTCTGTGATACAAAGGATTAAAGAAATGCAACTGTGATACAACTCCATTAGTATGAATAAAAATGCAATTCCACAATACTCAACTATAAATCAGTTTAGGACTGCCTAAATCATACTTGTGAAATCACTCATGCATTGTAAGTAATAATATGTTCCCAACTGAAATATATATGGATATAATAGAAGGCTGTACTGCAGCTCCTTGCAGCTTGTGACAGCCATATTCATTAATTGTGACATCACTTGGGTTATTGAAGAAACAATATACGCCAAACTAAAATGTAGACATATGCAGGACAAGTATGCCCAACTTACATTTCTTCAGCAGTTACTGAACTGCAGCTTTTTCTTCTCCCACCATAGGCTATTGCTGGTGCTATTATTTATACATTTATTCTGGCAATGTTTGGAATATTATAGAGGGATTGTATAATGTTTTTATACAAGTGTAGGGATGTGAAAATATAGACACTCTTACCCTTTATTGACAGGCACATCCTTAGTGATATGGATGCCTAAGTGGGTCCTTATGGGGGCTTTGTGCTTATGTAATCCCTGCAGTTCTCATAGTGGATGCTAGATGGCTCTGTGGCATAATATAAAAGGCTTGCAAACCATGAGGTCAGTGTTCATTGCTACTGAACCTTTCCTCTGTTATGCTGCAGAGGTTAGGGGTGGTGGAACTCAGCCTGAGTATAGTGAAGTGATAGTTATACCCTTTAACAGATCACTCTAGGAGTGATAGATAGGGTATGTAGTTGAGCAGCTCAAAGCTCCGACGAGGATATTAGAGGGATTAAGATCCCGGGTATTACTGACCCCATAGTAGGGTCTAAGTGTTAGACTCAGGGGAGTACATAGTCTTCTGAGTTCCACCTAAGGTAATCCTGAAGAAATACCTTCTGACAAGCTGCCTAATTCTCTACGTGTACTCTCTACTTTGCAGAGAGTCATTCTATGTTTGGTACAGTGAGGATATCTTGTTATATTGGTTGATCTATGTCTTACTCTATGTTCCATACTCCATTGTGAACTCTGGTTTTGGTTAATAAACTCAGTTTATGCTTTAAGCAAAATAAAACTACTGGCGCCCAATCTCTTGTGCATTGCACACAATTACAGTTGCACTACACTCTGCCTCCACCTGCTGCGAGGGCTTACCCCTGAGAAAAGAGTCTTATAGGTGGTAAAAATAAAATTGAACTCTGGAGAAACAAATCAGCTTCTGTGTATTTTATTCAGTCTTATGGGTGGTATTAACCCACATGGAAAGTAGCTAAAACAGACTTCTATAAAGTCCGTTTATTATAGCGCTACACAAGTAACTGAACTGTGACTTAATAGAGGAATAGTCATCAGGTCATTCCTGTTAAAGTCAAACAATCTGGGTGAACCTACAGGACTGGCCATGTCGCAAGTCTAGTGGTAAAAGTAATTTCTACTTAAATCTAAAAAACTTCTCTCACCTTATTGAACCTCTGACAACCAACATTTAAAAGTTTGCATGTGAACATTTCTAAAAACAGCTAAAAATATCAGCGTTAAAGGAAGTAATACATTAGAAGTCTGACAGAAGACAATGGGAATTCTGAAAAGTGCTTCTAGAAATGTGTCAGTTACCTGGGGAATTCATGCACAATAGCAAAGCAATAGCAAAAAGGAAATGTAAAGGTCTTATTACTGGGTGGAGCTCGCTCGCTGCTTAAACATGAGTCGGTGAGAACAGAACTGTAGGTTCTCTTGCAAGATGAGACTTCCAAAATCAGATGTCTTCAATGACAAGTAAAATGCCTGTCTGTCCCCCTAAGCTACACCCTTTTCATGAGTAAGTAACTAGAGGCATGGACCAAAACAGTAACAGGTGTTTAACGGAGAGCTTGAATTTAGCATGCTCCTGCATGCACAGGCCAGGGATTTAATGCCTTATGGTAAATTCTGCACATTAAATGCTGATTGTGGAGTTGTGTCAATGATGTTGACTTTGTCCCATTCTTCTCATGACTAATGAGAGATTTTCCCTCATCGCTTATCCACTCCTACACGTATTAAGAAGAAATGTAATTTCCTTTCTAATTGTAAGTATTTTCCTTATTACTGTGACAAGAAATTTGCTACACAGTGAAATAAGTCTGAATAAAATAGACACTCTTCATATCAGTGCAACCCCAGCTGCCAGTATATCTCATCTTATATTTGTATTATAAGAAGCAGTTGGGACTGGAGTGTAGCAATTTATTTATAATATAACTGAACTGCTACTATGCTAATCTGCCTGTTACTGTGCAGTCTTGAGAGCAGGTATGGTGAGGGGATATACAAGATAATGGTGACATTACAAACACTGTTTAATGGCAGTGGATGAAGGAATGTCAAATGAAATAGTGGTGGAGATCAGAACTGGTATGTATACACATGATTGGTGCATGCTTAATTACAAACAAGTCAGTGAAAAAGAAAATTAATTTGTGGGAGCAATTATTGATAACATAAACAAGCACTCCAGGTGATCGTGGGAAACTGCTTATTTGCATAGAAATGACCTATCTCACCAATTATCATACATATATATCTGTAATCAACTAATTGCATGCTCATAGAAATACTGTACTAATAGTACTTTATCTCCAGAATAAAGGGATTAAAGTTCCTATAATTTAGCATTACTTGACTTAAACTTATATACTGTAAGTATATTAATTTACAAAGTCTGATGTTAGAAAGTGACAGATTCACAGATATTTATTTCACTCATGATATCTAGACAAATGGTCAAGAGGCAGAAAACATGACATCTTAAGTAGAATGGCCTCAGTAATGTAACTAGAGGGGGCGGGCCCTGGCACCCCCCTCCGTACGATATTTTCTGTGTTGAATCCAGTGGCACACAAGCTGCCAGGGGGCCCTGAGGGGGTGTGGGCCCTTGCCCAATCACACCCCCTGCTCCCACGGTAGTTACACCACTGAATGGTCTTCCAAAATCTGACTACGCCAGCTTTCCTGTGTCACATTTCCCAAAAATAACAAAAGCACAGGAAGAACATTGGAATGCTGTACAATCAGTGCATCATAACAGATGAAATGGTGGTAAAAAATAGCATTGGGTGTGCAATTCAAGGTAGAGATTGAAAGTATAACAATTCTTAAAGCAATTGTTCAATTTAGTGTAAACATAAAAACTAGGTAAATTGATAGGCTGTGCAAAATAAAAAATGTTTCTAATATAGTTAGTTAGCCAAAAACGTAATGTATAAAGGCTGGAGTGACTGGATGTCTAGCATAACAGAACACGACTTCCTACCTTGCAGCTCTATTGGTTTCCACCAGGCAGTAACCAATCAGTGACTTGAGGGGGGCCACATGGGTCATCACAATGCAACATTATTTACCAGAATTCCAGCATAATTGCACCCACCTCGACATATGAACGCAAAACGTCATTAAAGGGATCCTGTCATCGGAAAACATGTTTTTTCAAAACGCACCAGTTAATAGTGCTACTCCAGCAGAATTCTGCACTGAAATCCATTTCTCAAAAGAGCAAACAGTTTTTTTTATATTCAATTTTGAAATCTGACATGGGGCTAGACATTTTGTCAATTTCCCAGCTGCCCCTGGTCATGTGACTTGTGCCTGCACTTTAGGAGAGAAATGCTTTCTGGCAGGCTGCTGTTTTTCCTTCTCAATGTAACTGAAGGAGTCTCAGTGAGATGTGGGTTTTTACTATTGAGTGTTGTTCTTAGACCTACCAGGCAGCTGTTATCCTGTGTTAGGGAGCTGCTATCTGGTTACCTTCCCATTGTTCTTTTGTTTGGCTGCTGGGGGGAGGGGGTGGTATCACTCCAACTTGCAGTACAGCAGTAAAGAGTGATTGAAGTTTATCAGAGCACAAGTCACATGACTTGGGCAGCTGGGAAATTGACAATATGTCTAGCCTCATGTCAGATTTCAAAATTGAATATATAAAAATCTGTTTGCTCTTTTGAGAAATTGATTTCAGTGCAGAATTCTGCTGGAGCAGCACTATTAACTGATTCATTTTGAAAAAAAATTTTTTTTCCCATGACAGTATCCCTTTAAACATTGGATAAACTTCAAAAACAGACAGGAGACCAGTCTGAAAATGGGGAATCTCTTGCTTGTAGAAATGATTGTACGAATACTGAAATGTCTGGCTAGGGATTCCCTCCAGATAATTTGGTCAGATTTACCTACCTGATATATTTGTCCTCCACATACTCAATAAAACAGTGTTTATATCTTCTATCAACAGACCAAGCAATGACTGACCTTGCTACTATACAGGTATATAATTGTTCTAGTTAAAAAGCTATATTTTTCTCACCTGAAGTTGGGCATGAGCTTGGTTGGGCCATAGCCATACTACATATAAACACGCAAATAGATCTCGCTTATCTTTTACATTCTCTTCATATGTCCTCCTTTAGGTCAGATATTGACCAATCAGCTCCAAGGTAAATAGATAAAAATGGGTTTTGTATGCAGAAAAAGGTAATGGATCACCATGCTGCATGGTTTTAACTACAGGAAAGTGCCAGGACAAGCTAAATTAGCACCCAAGGCACAGTGCCCTGTCATTTCTCCTCCTTCTCCATCACTACCACCATCAGTCAATTACATTCCCCTTCACTTCCAATTATACCTATCTGCCATCCCTCCAATTGTGCACCAACCTTTGCTCCATATGCATGCTACCACTAGTTCTGGCTCTGCTAGAGTAAGAGCACTGAGCAAACTGGATTTAGTGTTGTTTGGAGAACTTGAAACAATTCCTCATTCTCTGGTATTAATTTTCATTGCATACTCCATATAGTGGCACACTGTGAACTATCTAATAATTTAATTAGTGTAATGTTAGGATAAAGATATGAAAGGAATAAAAGTACATTTAAAAAAGTAATATTGAGAAAAAGAAAGGTGATAATGTGCCTTTAATCTTCCCCATCCTGTTTGTATTAGCTGTATCTTGCTACTATCTGTTACACAAGAATGGGCACATTCCCTCATTTTTCTATAAATAAATGTGAATCTGTACTACACTGTAGACTATGTTGCAGCTTTATCAATAACAGATATAGATGGGGTAAACTTCGTATACAAACTTAAATACTCTACATGTTAGAAAGCATATATACCACTGTGGCACCTTTTATGTATGCTTTAATTATCTTTAATTGGCATTTAACAAGTTTCTTATGTAAAGTTAAATGCAGAGCAGCATAATAATTAGCAGAGTATTCAAATACAAATTTGTCATGCACCAGTAATTGCATGATTTTTTTCCCTGAAAGTTTAATTTGCCTAACAAAAGGTAGACAATTTTTCAAATCATTAAAATACATGCAAGTGTAATATACTTATGGAAGTCTTTGGGAATTCTGGTATATTTTCTTTTTTCTTTTTTTTCCTTTAAATCAGATGTGAACTGTTAGATTAAATTCAAATGCAAGATGCTTGGCACCATACTGTTTATTGTCCTGTGATTAGAATTTTAACTGAAATGTTAACGTAAGTCAAGGATTCTTTTTGCTACAATATGGAAACAATGATAATGTAGCCTGAAATCATGAAAGTTCCCAAGACACTTTTCTTTTTAAAGTTAGGCATACTCTCATAGATCTTATTTTTACCACCCACATGCTGGGCCAACTCATTCGATTGTTTGTCCCCTGAGCCACAACTGGATCATACTGTAGGGCTATACAGAACCAAGAATCAAGAGTTGACTGCATCAATGAGCCACCGTAGTCCCTTTCTGATGGGATTTTCTAGCCTGCCTGATAGATATCTGGGTGATTTTCATCCAAATTTCAGTTAGACAGGCAACAGGGAAAGACCCATATACTCTATGTTCAATTCAGCTGCCAACTCAGTTTGGAAGGGCCAAATTGACAGCTTATGTCAGCCCATTTAAGGCCAGCTAAATGCTTAGTTAAAATGAGAATTAGCGTGTAAAAATGTTTGGAATAAAAACAAGTAGCACCTGTATACATACTCTACCTATGAGGTTAGCTACAACAAGAGGTATTACAGATATGGGATCCATTATCTGGAAACCTATTATTCAGAAAGCTCTACATTATGGAATGACAGTCTCCCATAGATGGAATTTAATACAAATAATCCACATTTTTAAATATTATTTCACTTTTCTCTGTAATAATAAAACAGCACCTTGTACTTGAGCCAAGCTAAGATATAATTAATCCTATTTGGAAACAAAAACAGCCTATTGGGTTTATTTAATGATCCATTATCCAGAAACCCCCAGGTCCAGAGTATTCTGCATAACAGGTCCCATACCTGTATTGTATTTAGATGGCACTGTTAAAACTATGCACCAGTTGCAGGCAGCACAGAAATAGGCTCACTACACTGCACATAATGTGATAGTCCCTGAATACATCCAATCAAATTTTATACAAAGATGATTCTGTTTGCATCTTAATTCCCAATGGAATGAAGATAATTAGGCCTGTTACAGCACAAACTGTAAAGCACTTTCTACTCATGTACATTTTTACACTTGTATTTTTCAATTATAGTTATGTAATAAAAATATAAAGCACTGCATTATGATGCCCCAAACCCATATTTTTACGGAATCCATTCAATACCTAATCCTCCAAGGTTTCCAAACTAAATCCAACATGTATTTGACTATGCAAATAAGCATAAACTCAGAAACAAAGGCAGCTGGAGAAATAAAATCAGTGCCTTTGTCACATTGTCTAAAAAGTCACTTGATTTTAAGGGTTTGGTTTTGGTTCAACTAGGCACTAGGATTTGACCAGATTCTAATTTTGCCAAAAAGTCTTTGATTCAGCCAAGTACCATATTGTATGCTGCCCTAAAATACCTGTTAGTGATATACAGTATATCTGACTGTGCTAATTCTGCAGGTCACCTTAATTGCACAGTTGGACTGGAGGAAACTGGAATCAAGGAGTCATAACAAGCTCTATCCCTGATAGCCAGTGTCACACCATGTGATAAAATGGACTATCCCAAATCACTCTCAATAAAGTAAGTTGTTTATACTAGCATACACATTTATGTGTACTCTCCTCAGTTTCTTAGACCAAAACAATCTACAGGTTATACTCTGAGACTAACATTGATTCACACTAGTGATTTCAATCTCTGAAAATTATAAAAAAAAAGAAGACAGGGAATGTAATTGCAGAAGGGAGCAGACTTTAATCTATTATTTCAGGAACATAAAAGGCAGTGGTGGAAAAAGATAGAGAACTGTAAATTTCTGTGTAAGCAAAACAAAGGCAAAGTGAGCAGATCAATATACAGAGAATGAAGTGGAGAGGAGAGCATTTTAACCAAGGCAGCAATAAGAAATAGGTTATAAGGGAAAGGCAAAGCAGTCCAACAATAATAAAATCAATATAGTTTGTCCGCTTCTAGAAGTCATTAACAAGAGAAAAGTCTGCAGCGAGGTTTCTTGAAAATATATATATATATATATATATATATATATATATATATATATATATATATATATATATATATATATAATATCAAAACAGGGGGGTTGTGGGAGCACTCTAAAGGCTTTAAAGTATATATATATATATATATATATATATATATATATATATATATATATATTTATTTCTTTAAATGCTTCATAATTAAACTTGGCTGAAAATTGAAACTGAACTGGGCTGAAAGGGCATAGTCTTTGGATAGTTTTAACCCTATACATTAAATCATTTTGAAGCTTAATGACCATAGCTGCAAAGATGTGTCCCCATTAGCAAACGTTACTGACATTTGTGCAGCTTACACCTACCCAGTCACCAATTGTAATAAAAAAGGAAAAAAATATACATATATACATATAATAAAGTGTGTATGCATAATAGGTTATATAATTATAGTACTACTATAGCAGTAAGAGAATCATTATACGTATTCTCTAGTGAATCTGCATACTGAAAATTTGTCTCCTTATACTAAGAACTTCTTGACTTATATAACACCTATATAATTTGCTTTTACTTATCCTGGATGAACCACCTACTATTGCTAGTATTATTTTTTATTCTTCACTTTCTATTTTTACTATAAGGAGGCAGTATCTTTTGGATAAAAACATAATAGCAGAGTTGTATGACAAAAAAGAGAAAAGCTTAGTGGGAGTTCAATTATTGCTCTTTAAGTTATAATATTCTTAGACATGGATTTTTGCATTACCTTATTAAAGGTATCTTTGGGAAAAGACATGTAGATAACTAATCATTCCTTCTAAGTATATACCAAACAATCCCAAGACGAAAGCCTGGTTCAATTAAATGATCATAAGCTTGCCTTCTGGTCCCTGTTAAGCACTGTGTCCATCTGAAGAAATCCTAATGCTAATCTTTGGCGCAGATGATTTAAGACCAGGCATAACGTATGCACCATATTCTTTCAGTAAACTGTCAAAGCCATTTAGAACTTCAGACATTTTATTATAAAACCACATTTGTGGAGCATGTACAAAACATATCTGTATTTGAAACTTACATCTGGAGTGTTGTTATAGTTAACTATGACCCTCATGCAGATGCTATGAAAAGTGTATTTAGCATGCACTGCACTTTGTTAACTACAAGTGCGCATTTTACTGTCTGAAATGGCTAAGAGTTTGGTTATCTGGTAAAAACATTAAATATAAAAAAAAATATATTCAAAGAAATGCCAAGGCTGGTGTGTGTGTGTGTGTGTGTGTGTGTGTGTGTGTGTGTGTGTGTGTGTGTGTGTGTGTGTGTGTGTGTGTGTGTGTGTGTGTGTGTGTGTGTGTGTGTGTGTGTGTGTGTGTGTGTGTGTGTGTGTGTGCGGGAGGGGGGGGGATAGTAAAGGTATATCCAGAGTAGGTAACAAAAACACTGATTTAGAAAGAGTTCCGTTTTCCATTCATTGTTCAATTTATCATACAACTTCTACATCCCAATATTGCCCAATTTTACTTGAGTTACTGTTATTACATACTTTGTCACTATACACTATATTACATAGTTACATACTTTAACATTATGGGACAGATTTGACTTCGTAATTCGACCATCGAATTAAAATACTTCGACTTCGAATATCGAAGTTGAAGGATTTTTCACCGAATTTGCCCATCGAACGATCAATGTAAAAGTTCAAACGATTCGAACGATTTTAGCGTACGATCGAACGATCCATAGATATAGAGATCCATAGATATTTAGTTATTAAAACAGTATGGAAACAGTATGTTCAGCACAAGCCCTATTAACTGAACACATGTTGAACAAGAGGGATATACTGTATGTTCAATGTATCTTTTTACTCTGATCATATCTCTTATGTTATCTTTGTGGAAGAAGCCTTGTGCATCTCAAAGTAACAGGGCCTTAATTGTTATTAAGCATTTCAAATAAAGGGTAGGATGCCCTCATTTGTATTTTTTTTGTTATTTTATGCCCTCATTTTGCATTTTGTATGCAGACGGAGAAAAGCGCATCATCTGCTTTCCTCTATCTCTATACAAAACAAAAAAGCAGACCTGCTGTCATGCAAGCATTCCTTTAGCACCATTAAAAGTGTCAGCCTGTGTGGAGCTACACCAAACAATTACTGGCATAGAAACTTGTAAAGTATGTATTTTCACACTGACATCCTCTAAGTGAAGCTCCACACAGCCAATGCCATGTAGGTGGAGGAATGTAGATGATGTGCCTTCGTTCTAAATGAATTAATTTATATTGAATCCGCTTTTATTAAATTAATCACTTAATGCTATATTTTTACCAATTTTGGCCCGTTAATATAAAGGATTTTTGGGAAACAATATATTCCAATGTTGAAATGGGCCGCATGGATCCCGCTACAATTTTCTTTTAGATCATGAACTTCCTTGTAGGATTTAGATACAGAATAATTACAGCTATAGTATATAGGAAACAATGGGAAAGACCAGACTGAATAACATATGACACAAACAAATGCAAAATAAACATAACCTGGGCACAATTCTAATGATTGATTATATGTACTAAAGTAACAATGATGCTAGCACTCTGTGGGTAGGATGAAATATTTTTGTCCAGTTAGGGGATTAACGTGAAAAATCTGTCAAAACAAGTTCAATGTGCAATGCCAAGCAAAATCAACATGTTTTAACCCAAAATGCAAGTGTGTATATACCATGATTCTAGGGGCCTATTTATCAAAGGTTGAGTTTTGTATACCTCAAATGAACTCACAACTTGAATGGTTTCTAATTAAAAAAAACAAAAACTTGAATCAGCGAGTTTGGGGTAAACAACCAGAAGACTTGAATTAAACGAGCTTTTGGTGTCAAAAAACTTGGATCACTCAATTTGATTGCATTTCTGGGCAAAACCCTCAGAAAAAACATCTTGAAATGGTTCAAGGGATGCCACTGACTCCTACATGACCTCGACAGGTTTTAGATGGTATATTTTTGGATTCAAGCCATTTCCAGGGTCAGGGTATAATAAATCTCTAAAAATTCGAGTGCTTTGAAAACAACTCGAAAAATGTTAGGTTTTTTTTCTTAACCCAAAAATTAGATTTTTGGACAAAAAAATAAACTCAAAAAACTCAAATTTTCATGGAAGACACAAGCCAATCCTTATTAAATAACCCCCCTAGAGTCAAGGTATTGGAGAAGGGGAAATGCGTCTGATACATCAAAATGTGTGCAATGCGTGCTTTGATGCACACATGGTGCAGTGATATCCGAATGGTGTCACTTTTGTTGTTCAGCATCAAAAAGACTTGTGTGCAGAATACCTAAAGAAACAAATTTGCAGTGTCAATTTATGTAGGCCTCTGTGGGGACCCTGAATCTACTGCCACCTTTGAATGTGACTGTATCCCCAGGGTTCCCCTTTGTCAATGGATGGGCTTGCACGAAACTCGTTACAGGAGAAGTAACAAAGGCGGCAGTACTGGGTGCAATATAGAAGTGAAAGAAGCAGCTTTTGGATGCAAATACCTTTAATGAATGGAATATTTCACGCCATGGCAAATTTTGTACGACTATATAGTGCACTTGTGGTAAGTAAAGGACCCCTATAGTATCCAATGAAACATTTGATGCCTTTGAGCGCCATTCATAGATAATTTACACATGTTGTTGAATAATCTACATTGATAATATGGGCTTATTCAATGGACTGCAATAATTATACATCTATGTAATGATGCATCGACTCTTAAATTATATATGCCATTTCATATATATAATTGCATATTTTCTCAGCTGGAACTTCATGTGTTTGCACAGATATATAAGGGGGAATACAATCTGCTTTCGTTTTTCCAAATGCACAATTCTCTTTAAAATATGTACAAGCTGCCTGTTTGGACACAATCGTGCAGAAATAGTTTTTTGTTTCAAACTTTCCCACAAACTCCTTGAACATTTAGTTAAAAACCTAATTTTATTGTCATGTAAAACAATGGCATCAGAGTGAGACTGAAATACAACATAAATACACAAGTTGTGCCTGTCAAATGTCTTATCTTAGGAAACAGATCCAATTGCCAGCAGAAATGTAGAGTTTTCCTGTCCTCTCATCATCTCTTTGCATTTGATACCTTACAAAGTGTGATTAACAATATGGCAGGGGATAATGCAGGATTTAAACACACAGCATGTTATACAATAGTCAGTGTTATATAAACAAACAACTCTTCTGTTAACCAGTTGGGTATCAAGAGACAGAAAGAAACTATAATGTGTCGGGGTTGTATTTGGCACCAAATGGGTTAAATCTTGTTGTTGTAACTTTGCAACTTTAAGCAGTTGACAAGGTGCCAACATGGAGAAAAACTGACCTTCTTATTTCCAAGCTGACACAACATGTTTTAAGCAGATGAGTGTTCAATTTCATTACATTAACAGCATCTCTATGAGCTCTTTGATGCATCGCTCCAGTGCTTAGTAATTTAGTAACAGGTTGGAAATGGGCTGAGGGGTAAAATGAGACCTGGTTTCTATAGAAACAACTACCCACCTCTTATTTGGTATCACACGAGCAGCAGAAGGCGACATTTTGCCAAAGGGTTTGTAATGTAGTTTCCAAAACATACAGTAAGCACACACTTGCTCCATGCTAAAGTGCACCTCTCAATTAAAGACTAAAATTCAAGAGCCATTTACTGAAATGAAAGCAAGATATTTACAAGCAGGTGAATTATTGTTATCCCTGAATGTAGCACTCATCTGTATCTCTCTCTCTTTCTCTCTCTCTCTCTCGCTGACATGCATCAAATCTTTCCTACAGATGCTTAACTTGTCAAAATGACAGTTGTGAATATTCCAAGATGGCCTTCACTGCTATTTTATACTGTGAATTTAAATTTAAATTTAAGGAAGAATACAAGCAGCAATTGTTTACTATGGCCAGTTACAGCAACACTTCAAAATAAACATTGTCTTTTCTGTACATGGCAACATGACACCAATGCTACACATGAGACATGGCTTTATAATTATCAAAAACAATGTGGGCATTCTCTCAAAGAATTCCACATGGGTCACAAAAATAAAATGTTAAAAAGGTCTTTATTAAGGCTACATTAAAATAGTAAAAACTCCATCCTACATGTTTTGTGCCCCAGGGTTACTTAATTATGGGCCCATGATTATATATTTTTTGCTAACGGTTTGCCACTCCCTGTGCTAAGGGCCTGGAGCTGGTGCACCTGGACCACATCTACTCGGTAAGTTTTTCTACACTTAGGTCTTCTGTGCCGCTTTTCTTCTAATTTACCATTCCTGTCTTGAATAAAGGACATAAGAGAACATTCGTTGAGCATAATAAAAACATTGTTAATGAATTGAGTAGAAAGGTTAACTTATAAATAAAGATTAAAAAAATACAAGAAACTTCCAAAAAAAGGTGCCATGTCAAAGGCATATACAGAAGCATGTGTCATTAGGCAGCATCATTTCAAAAAGTTAAAATCTGTATTCCAATGTACTACAAGTAGTGATGGGCGAATAAATTCGGCAGGCATGAATTCACAGCTAATTTCCGCGGCAAAAATTCACCAGCGGAAAATCCACGAGTCAAAATTATTTGGACTCCCATTGACTTTAATGCTTTGGACAAAATAGTCAAGAGTATAAAAATTGCCGCTTGTGTCAAAAATTGTTAGAGTCAAAATTATTTTGACGGCCATTGACTTCAATGCGTTCGCTCATTTTTCCGCCATGTCGCAATTCGGTGAAGCGATTCGACCATCATTAACTACAAGATTACTGGCACTACAGCATGCTCTCAACATGCTCTAATTGTGTTTTTGCATATCAAAGATTAATAGAAAGACTTGGGGTCAAATTTAATAAAGGGCGAAGTGACTAACGCTGGTGAAAATTCGCCAGCATGACGTCATTTCAGTACTTCGACAATTTACTGACTGGCACAGACATAACTTCGCTAGCGAAGAAGATAGACACTAGCGCAACTTCGCACTCGCATATGTTCATTCTGGCGAACGGACGTAACTGAGCAAATTCACTAAGATGCGGATTTTACTGAAAATTGGCTGTTTCACCAGACTTGCCTTCGCCAGCTCAGACCAGGGAAGTGCCATGGAGTGTATTGGACTTCCTCAATTTTTTTGTTTTTCAATTTTCTAAGTCCCAAAAAACGCCGGCGTCTTTTCACTTTTGCAGGGTGATAGGCTGCAAAAGTCTGTACCCAGGTTCCCCCCTACATTTCCTAATATGTAGCACATAAACTATACACTGGGCTCATGTGTAGGGCATTATAACAACTCTATTTAATTTTTTTATTAAGTATAAAAAATGTAATGTATTTGCTGCAACATATACGTGTGTAGGGATGTGAAAATCTTAGCAACCTTACATTTTATTGACAGGCACATCCCTAGCTATTTGGAGACCTAAATGGGTCCTAAAACACAGTTGGGAGGGGTACTGTGCTCCTGTGCTTATGTAACCCCTGCAATTCACACAGTGACCAGAGTGGTGCTGTGCCAGAGTATAAAAGGGTTAGGAGCCATGCGGTCGAGAGTCCATTGCTGCTGAATCCTTCCTCTGTCTGCAGCAGAGGTTGGGAGTGGTGGAACTCATCTTAGTACTTAGTAAGTGTTAGTTATACTCTGTTATAGATCACTCTAGGAGTGACAGAAAGGTTAAATAGTTGAGCAGCTCAAAGCTCCACCGGGGAGATTAGTGGGATTAAGATCCCCGGGTATTACTAACCCAGAGAGGGACTAAAGTGTTGAGATTAGGGATAATAGGTTTCCCCTAAGAGCCACCAAGAGTTTCTATCGACTGATTGATCCCTACCTGCTGTTGATTTACTCTCTGCTGTGAGTATATGTCTCCTTTGTGCTGCTGTGTTAATCTAGGTTCTATATTCCATTGTGAATGTTGCTATACTGTTCAATAAATCTAGTTCCTTGTTTAAGCAAAACAAAACCACTGGCGCCCATCATTGTGCTACTGCACCGAGTTACAGTTGCACTACACCCTGCCTCCACCTCGTGCGAGGGCTCCCCCCTGGGAAAGAGAGCTCATAGGTGGTAAGAGCCCACCAAGGAAAGTAGATAAACCGCTAACAGTAAAAGCAGTTTACTATAGCGCTACATTTTGGCGCCCAACGTGGGGCCCGAAGGGGTTAACTGTAATTCCGCACCGCAGCCTAGTGTGACAGGCGCTGCGAGTGCGGACCCAAGAGGCAAAAGGAGGATTTTGTGGTTTTTACCTTCGCTGATAAGTTGTTGGAACTGGGCCTACTCTTCCAAGAGGGAACATTGTAGGTCATCATGCCGCTACTTCGTCCCCAAGAGGTGCACGCGTGGGCGGAAGCAGAGCAAGTTAACCCCCGCTGTGCCTTTGCAGTGGATCGAGTTCCCACCGGCTGCAGCGTAAAGCTCATGCATCCTACCCTCATTTACCATGTGAGGTTAAAGGGCATCCGACTCGTGATGGAAATGGAGTCGAGAGTCCTGGGGTACCGGGCGAGACTGTACTGTGGCCCCAGGGAGCTAGGGGATGATGAAGGACCGTATACTGTTTACCCGGTGGGAACTTATCCCCTTGGCTGCCCTGTTGTATATGCTGGGTCTGCAACATCCCTGCCACTTGCGCTGGAGGTAAAGACTGAACCTCTCGATCCCGCCACAGTGGTTAGTGGATTGGATTCCCCGGGAAAAGTAGAGGCCCTTAGCCCAAGTGCAGGGACGATGCTGCCTACTCTTGTCATTGCTGGGACAAAATACCCGAAGCTGAAGGTTTTTTCGGGAACTCTCCCTGTCCCTGAAGGAGAGCAGGGTTTTGAAGAGTGGCAGGAGGCTGCAGTGCAGATGATAGAAGAATGTCCATGCCCTGAGGGGGATAAACGGATCCGGTTAACCGAAAATCTGCGCCCTCCTGCCAATCAGGTGGTTAAATTATTTTGCAAGGCTCACTTAAAAGCTTCTGTTAGAGATTGCCTGAAAGCACTCGAGGAAGTATATGGAGCTTGTGACAATCCGCATAATCTGCTCCATATGTTCAGAAGCTTGTATCAAGAGGAGGGAGAGCTTGTGTCCACCTTTGTGCGTAGGTTACAAAGCAAGCTATGGACATTAGTTCACAAGGAAGTTATCCCTGTTGCTGAGGTTGATGAGATGCGACGCACCCAACTTCTACAGGGACTGCAGGCAAGCCATCCCATAGCCATGGAGCTGCGCATTATGTATCGGCAGGGTACCCCGCCCGAAATGGGTGCCATCATGGGTGTAGTAAAAGAAAGGGAAGCTGAACTTGAGAGAGTGTCCGCTCACAGTCAGAAGGTGACAACTGGGAGTCTTCCCTCTGCTCAGAAGGATTTAAAGGGAGCCCTTAGGAAGACCCAAGATTCGTCTCTCCGGCCTAGGAGGGCTTCACTAGCCAAGACTTTTAGTGCTACTGCCCAGCTAGACTGCTTTCGATGTGGACATCAGGGCCATAGAGTGTACCAGTGTTACCCGTCAGTTGGCTCGGATGAATTCCACAGTAACGGGGGTCAGTTACCTTTGAAGCGAAAGGGCACGCAGAAGGGTTTGAAACCTCTGAACCTCCCTGGGGTAGGACGACGGTGTACTTTCAGCCTGCTTGTGAATGGTGTCCCGACCACCGCACTATTTGATACGGGTTCCCAATTGACCATTATACATCGTCCGTTTTACCTTCAACACCTCAGTCACCTTCCCTTGCAAACAGTGGGTCCTGTACCGGTGTTTGGTGTGGGGACGGGCCCTACATACATGGATGGCTGTGTGGAAGTACAACTGCACATCCCCGGACTTGTAGGAGACAACGATCCCCCCATCACTGTGGTTGCTTATGTGAGTCCCCCACCAGGAGGTAAGGAAGCGGCTCCAGTCATTGTTGGCTCCAATGTGAAAGCTGTTGAGGAGGCGTTCCTACGATTCCTCCAACCCCGGGAGGGAACCCCATTAACCGTGTTGCCCGTATCTCCAGAGTTGCAAGCAATTTGCCAAACTTTCGCTCCCGAGTCACCTGGGGGTTGTATAGGAAACCCTTGGTATCCGGTGGAAATTCCACCAGGGGGAGTACGGAACCTACGAGTGTATGTGGAAATTGTGTCTACTACCCCTGGCAGTTACTTTTTGCTGGAGACTGACCCGCACGAAGCTGTCCGAAATGGTTGGGAGATAGTTCCTGAGAGGAAAGATTACCGGCGTAAATGTCCTCGTACCGATGTGGTCACAGTTAAAAACATTACTTCTTATACCGTTACCATCCCTGCCTGGTATACGGTTGGACATTGCTACCCGGTGGAGAGTGTTAATCCCTGCTCAGTTCCTGAGGGGAAAGAGGACATTAAACTTAATTTCAAGTTGGAGGAGGCTGATGATCCGATGGAACACCGTCATATGCTTGAGCAGAAGTTATTGCTGTATCGGGATGTTTTCTCCGTAGATGAGATGGATGTGGGTTGCGCTAAACGTGCTGAACATAGTATCAGATTGAGTGATGACACCCCTTTCCGAGAGAGGTCCAGGCGCATCCCTCCTCGTGATCTGGAAGATGTTCGGAAGTATTTGGACAAGATGAAGGATCAACGAATAATCGTTGAATCACGCAGTCCATATGCATCACCAATTGTGATCGTACGAAAGAAAAATGGTAGTGTTCGCCTATGTGTGGATTACCGAACATTAAATAGACGCACTGTCCCAGATCAGTATACGCTACCCCGTATTGATGAAGCACTGGATGCATTACATGGTAGTGCATGGTTCTCTGTGATGGACTTACGTTCGGGGTATTATCAAATTCCCATGAGTAGGGATGACCAAGAGAAGACTGCTTTTATCTGTCCTTTGGGGTTCTATGAGTTCACCCGCATGCCTCAAGGTATAAGTGGGGCCCCTGCCACCTTTCAGCGTCTCATGGAGAAGGTGTTGGGTGATCTGACTCCCAGGCATTGCATAGTCTACTTGGATGATATAATTGTGTTTGGCTCTACTTTGGAAGAACACGATACCAGGTTGTTTAATGTTTTGGATCGCCTGCGGCAGGAGGGTTTGAAGCTTTCTGTTGATAAATGCAAATTCGCTCGTAAGGTGGTGAAGTTTGTGGGACATATTGTGTCTGCAGAAGGCATTGCTACTGACCCCGAGAAAGTGGCAGCTGTCCGAGATTGGCCAAGGCCAACCAATTTGACTGAACTTAGATCCTTCTTGGGATTCTGTGGATATTATCGGAGATTTGTAGAGGGATATTCCAGACTTGCTCATCCCTTGAATGGCTTGCTGGCGGGGAGTGCTTCCAAGCAGACCAATTCTGTCCAGCCCCCCCTTAAAGGTCGGTGGTCCACAGATTGTGAGGAAGCTTTCTTAACTCTAAAGAAAAGACTCACGGAGGCTCCTGTCCTAGCTTATGCTGATCCTCAGAAACCGTATGTTTTGCATGTTGATGCCAGTTATGAAGGACTGGGCGGCATTCTTCATCAAGAATACCCGGAGGGTCTGAAGCCTGTTGCCTATGTTAGCCGAAGTCTTAACCCAGCCGAAAAGAATTACCCAGTGCACAAATTGGAGTTTTTGGCGTTGAAATGGGTAATTACCGACAAACTGCATGATTATCTCTATGGGGTTAAGTTCGAGGTAAGGACAGACAATAACCCATTGACTTATATCTTAACCACTGCTAAGTTGGATGCTGCTGGGCATCGGTGGTTGGCCGCTTTATCCAATTATCAGTTCTCTCTGAAGTACAAGCCTGGTCCTAAAAATGTAGGTGCTGATGCCTTATCCAGACGTCCTGGTTTACCTCCTTGTCTGGAAGAGGATGAATGGGAGGAATCACCTAGTTTGTCAGTAACTGCTCACTGTGCTACTGCAGCTATGAAGAATGGTCAAGTGGCTTTTTCCGAATTGCGGTTGGTGGATTCCTTGGGAGGAAAAGAAGATTGCATTCCTTCTATGTACGCATATCCTACGACGTTAGGAGTATCCCAGAGTCTTCAACTAAATAATGGTGATATGATTCGGGAACAAAAGAGAGACCCAGTGGTTCGGTATGTCCGAGAGGCTGTCGCCAGAAAGGATCCCGAGCTTATGAGAAAGACTATACCTAAAGATAGTCGGATATTCTTGAAAGAATGGGACAAGCTGAAGTTTATTGATGGGAGTCTCTATCGGATTCAGTTGTTTCATGATCACCCGGAGAGGAGGCAGTTGGTGTTACCTCAAGTTTATCGGCGAATGGTATTGAGGAGCTTACATGATCAACATGGTCATCTAGGGGTGGAAAAGACTTTTGGACTGATTCGTGATCGGTTCTTCTGGCCCCGAATGAGAGAGATGGTGGTCGAGTACTGCAGGCGTTGTGTCCCTTGTTTGCAAAGAAAATCTTTACCCACTCGGGCTGCTCCTATGGAACACTTAAAGAGCACTGGGCCGTTGGATTTAGTCTGTATGGATTTCCTGTGTATTGACAAAGACTCTAGTGGGATTGGAAACATATTAGTTGTGACTGATCATTATACTAAATATGCCCAAGCCTATCCCACAAAAGATCAGAAGGCCGCTACTGTGGCTAAGGTGTTATGGGAGAAGTTCTTTGTCCATTATGGTTTACCCAATCGACTTCACTCTGATCAGGGAAGAGATTTCGAGAGTCGGTTGATAAAGGAACTACTAGACCTGTTAAATGTGGCTAAGAGTCGCACGACTCCTTATCATCCTGAAGGGGATGCTCTTCCTGAGAGGTTCAATCGAACCCTGTTGGACATGTTGGGTACTCTTTCAGTCACAGAAAAACCCTCTTGGAGTCGTCATGTAAGTGCCCTGGTTCATGCCTATAATTGTACCCGGCATGAGTCCACTGGGTTTTTGCCCTATTTCCTTATGTTCGGAAGGGAAGCACGACTGCCCATAGATGTACAGCTGGGGGTTTCTACTGATGGTATTGGATGTAAGGAGCACTATCAATATGTGAATCGCCTTCGGAATAGCTTGAAGGAAGCTTATTGCCTGGCTGAGGAAAATGCTGCAAAGGTCAATGCTGGGAATAAACGTCGGTTTGATGCTAAAGTACGGTACCATGAATTGAAGCCTGGAGATAAAGTGCTTTTACGTAACTTAGGTCCCAGTGCAAAGCATAAGCTGGCAGATCGATGGAGGAAGGAGTTATTTGAGGTAGTAGCCAAGCTACCCAGTGTTCCGGTGTATCGGATTCAGGGTACGGATGGAAGAGTCAAAGCTTGGCACCGAAACCATTTGCTGCCTGTTCCTCAGGTTCCTCAGATGAATACTAATTCCGAAGTGGAGGGGGACGATGGTTTGGTTCCAAATGATGGTGTAAGAGAAGAAGAAGTTCCATCTACTACTGAAAGTGGAGAAATGATTGCACCTGGTGAAGGAAGTGATGATATACTTCAAGGAGGTGAGTTAGATATTGATGCTCCTCCCTTCCAGCCGCATTCTCCAGTATATCCAGCCCCTGACCCAGTTGGGTGCAGGGGGCCTAACCCTGGACCATTGAGAAGAGGTGATCGGGTTAGGAGGCCTCCTTCCCTATTTACTTATAACACTGTGGGTAGGCCCACTTATGGGGTACCTGGATATTTTGGTCCTTCCCCAGCTGTGATGAGTCTAATTGATGCTCATGCCAGATTGGTACATATGATGCCTGTATGTTGTTAGAGATGGACTATAAAAGGATTTTTCTTCAATTTACTCCAGTTGGAGTTAGGCCTATGGACTGTTTTAGTTAATACCTGCCCGTTGGTAGGTTCATCCAATTTCCCCTAAGTGTATTTTCAAAGAGGATTGTGGGTTCGACTATTTGATGGACTAGAATACTGATTGTGTTTGAACTGCAGTATTTCTAACTTGTGTTCTTTTACAGGTGTACTGATAAAAGTTTACCTGTTCATGAATGAAACTGTGCTATTGATATGTTCTCTTTCAGTTATGCCATTGTACCTGGGTTACTCAGGAGAGTTACCCCGAAGAGGTTATAAGGTAATGGTATAGTAATGCAATGTGTTCTTTGAAAAGGTTTCTTGCAATATGTGCCTTAACTGCTATATTTTCATTATTGATTCTTTGACGGTTCCTTGCCGGGACGGAAGGAAGTCACCAGGGGGAGAATGTAGGGATGTGAAAATCTTAGACAACCTTACATTTTATTGACAGGCACATCCCTAGCTATTTGGAGACCTAAATGGGTCCTAAAACACAGTTGGGAGGGGTACTGTGCTCCTGTGCTTATGTAACCCCTGCAATTCACACAGTGACCAGAGTGGTGCTGTGCCAGAGTATAAAAGGGTTAGGAGCCATGCGGTCGAGAGTCCATTGCTGCTGAATCCTTCCTCTGTCTGCAGCAGAGGTTGGGAGTGGTGGAACTCATCTTAGTACTTAGTAAGTGTTAGTTATACTCTGTTATAGATCACTCTAGGAGTGACAGAAAGGTTAAATAGTTGAGCAGCTCAAAGCTCCACCGGGGAGATTAGTGGGATTAAGATCCCCGGGTATTACTAACCCAGAGAGGGACTAAAGTGTTGAGATTAGGGATAATAGGTTTCCCCTAAGAGCCACCAAGAGTTTCTATCGACTGATTGATCCCTACCTGCTGTTGATTTACTCTCTGCTGTGAGTATATGTCTCCTTTGTGCTGCTGTGTTAATCTAGGTTCTATATTCCATTGTGAATGTTGCTATACTGTTCAATAAATCTAGTTCCTTGTTTAAGCAAAACAAAACCACTGGCGCCCATCATTGTGCTACTGCACCGAGTTACAGTTGCACTACACCCTGCCTCCACCTCGTGCGAGGGCTCCCCCCTGGGAAAGAGAGCTCATAGGTGGTAAGAGCCCACCAAGGAAAGTAGATAAACCGCTAACAGTAAAAGCAGTTTACTATAGCGCTACACGTGCATTCAACTTTCACTTCGCCAGCATTCGTCGCCCTCGACGTAACTTTGCATGTTAATAAATTAGCGTTGTCTGGGCGAATTTAGGCCTGGCAAAGTGTTGCGATGTGAGCGAAGTGGACGCTAACGCGAAGTTGGCGCTTAGTGAATCATGATGTTACAATGCTACGCAATATCTTGGCGCTATATAAATACATGTTAATAATAATAATAATGATGCACCATGTGAAATGCATAGAGGAATTAATATTGTGGACTTGGGCTGAACATTTGTTCAATGCTGTTTTAATTTTGAATATACCCAGTTGGAGGCTTTTTTTCAATAATTAAAAAGCTATATATGGAGTTCCTATCTTTGTTTTATCCAAGGTTGTAAAGATTAAATTAACTGTGTTTGGACTATATACCTCTAGAGGTTTCTTATTACCTTTATTAGCAGGGTTACCATACTGACACTTTGCACTTTTTACTGAGCATATACATATCTGAATTGTAATAACTTACCCTGGTAGGGGTGTTGGGGGTCTGCGGGGACGCCCGCAGGGTTCTTCGGCGCCTAGGGCGGGTGCGCCGCTTCTGGTTGCGTCTTAAAGGCGCAGGCGCGCTGATGTATGACGTCAGCGCGCAAAGGTGCGAATTTCAAATGTATTTAAAGGTACAGTTTTACTTTATGCATTGCCCGTGATAGGATATTGTTTCCTGGTGCTTCTGAGCCTTGTGCTATTCGTTGCTATATTCTGAACCTGTTTGATTCCTGTTTTTGACCGCTGCCTGGCTATTTTGACTATTCTGACTTCTGGATTCTGACCCTTGCCTGATTACCGACTACCTCTTCTGATCAACCCTCTGATTGACTTCCTGGTTTGACCCTTGCATGCTTGATTGTTTATTCTCTGCCTGCCTCGACCTGGCCTGATCTGACTACTCTTTTGCCTAACGCCTTGTACTACGATCTTCTGTCCAAAGACTTTGCTTTACTGTCCTTGCACCTCTCGTTTAAGTCCAGGTGGCATCCGAGGGCTCCTCCCGAGGCCCAAAGGCGGTCACACTACTGGTGAAGCACGAGCCGAGACCAGGGTGCCTGGTGTTTGTTCTGGTGTTGGGTGCCGACCGTGACATGAATATTCTGCACCTGGAGTTTTCTTGTTTGCGCTTCCCTCCAGAATATATTTTCAAGCATATGTGCTAGTCCTATTGGACTTTTCTGCTTTTAATATGAAAATCTTTCTTTTACTGAAATTAAAGGTGGATTGGATGCCCTTCTTCCATAGAATGGTATCTTCTTCAGATACAATTAAGAGAGTGTTTTAGCAGAAAGATTAATCATTAGATAATAATTACATTTTGGGTAATGATAGCTGTAGCAACCCCAGTTATGTTTCTGACACATGCAGCTTTAGTATATGAGAGTAGTGATGAGCGAATCTGTCCCGTTTGGCTTCACCGAGAATTTCACAAAACTCTGGAAAAATTTGCCAACTGGTGAAATAATTTTGACGTATGTGAATTTAGACGAGTGACAATTTTTTTGTTGCATTGAATTTTCCCACAATGAATTTTCACGGCAGTTTTGTAAAAACATTCGCTACTGGAAAAATCCATTGTGAATTCATGCTTGGCGAATAAATTTGCCCATCACGATATGAGAGTGTAGTAGATCATTTTACTCAGGATTTAAGGAATGGGGAACTTAACATTTTTTTCTGTTGGATAATGTATAGTAGATGATAATGTCAATTATGCCAATGCATGCCTACCTTATTAACTATGCAACCTGGTATTTGTGTTAATATCCAGTTTTTCTTCAGCTGCCAAAATCAAAATATGTAAAAGTTAAATGCTTGCAAAATCTGTACAAATCCTTGTGCTGAAAAATACAAAGAAAAACCCTATTCAGACAGACAGATCATCCAAAATTAAACTTTTTATAGTTAATGCATTGCCTTAATACTTGAAAAATATCCGCAATATGCTTAAAGTTTAAAAAGCTTTTGCTTTCCTAGTTTCTTCTTGAGAATTATGTATTTGTTAACAATGCAGTAGAAGGCAATAAGTATTTCCATTAAATATTCTAAAGCAAAGAGGAATTAAAACATGAGATTTGTGGGATACTTTTCCCTGATTCATCAATATAAAGTAAAATAGTGATGGTCTGCTAACAATGCTTGCAAATGCAAAACCCTAATGTGTTTTTATGAATAGGTAAGACATATCTTCTTGGAGATCTCCGGTAGAGCGGATGAGATTGGGCTAATCCAGTGATAGAAAACTATTATGAATCAAGAAAAAAAACCACCACAATTTAAGGCAGGACCTTCTTCATAATGGGCCAGCTAACCATCAGCAAAGTCATTTTTTTTTCTTTTTGCTAAGGTCTCTCAAGTAATGCAATTAAAAAAAAACCCATTGTCTTGGATTGTCTATTTCATTTGGAGAGGTCAAAAAAAATTGGTAAGATTCATTGTAGCAAATATGAGCCTAAAGCAGGTATAGCTTATCTCTCTGGAGTGAGTTCCCTTTGCTGTATTTTGATTACTTCATGAATAATAATAACATTGATAACCAGCAAAGGTATTAGGGGGTCATATATTATTCCCCATAGTGCAAATTCTAGCGTGCATCCCTTAAATACTTACTGTCACGGTTGGCACCCTAAATCCAGAACCAATGCTAAGCACCCAGTTCTCGGCTCTTGCTTCTGCCTTTAACAGCTGCCTTTCACCACGGGAGGAGTCCTCTGCTAATCGGATGCCCCCAGGTCTTATTAAGAGAGGTGCCAAGAGAAGGGTTCTGGACAAGCAAAGGGGCACAATGGTAAAGCAAAGTCTTTTGGGCAGAAGGTCACAGTACAAGGAGTTGGCGTAGTCAAATTAGGCCAGATTGGGGCAGGCAGAGTACAAGCAGAATCAGACAGGCAGATCAGAACAAGTCACATGACTTGGGGCAGCTGGGAAATTGACAATATGTCTAGCACCATGTCAGATTTCAAAATTGAATATAAAATCTGTTTGCTCTTTTGAGAAATGGATTTCAATGCAGAATTCTGCTGGAACAGCACTATTAACTGATTCATTTTGAATTTTTTTTTTTCCCATGACAGTATCCCTTTAAGCTTGTTGGGGGAAACAATACTATTTGGGCCAAGAAATACTCTTTGTGAACACTGTGTCCCTGCACCAGGAGTGATTCCACTGCAGGCAGCCATGCTTTTCAGGCACATAAACATAACGAGGATGTCTGCTGGTTTGCAGATTATGTTCATGTATGTGATGTAAGATTGGAGGATTCCTCCCCCATTCCTATGTCACACAAATGGGCATAATGAGTAAACAGCTTTGATCATGCTTAGAGTCCCAAGATGGCATAGTGCTTGCTAGGAACATATTATGAACCACGTTTACTCCTTCCACCAACTAGCATGTATGAAACAATTTTACTATGATAGGTGCCCTTTAATTTTACATATATTCCATAATGAAAGGAAGCTTGAATCTTTGAAATTATAGGATAAGCTTAACACTTTCCATGGTGGGTTGGGGTGCTCATGCCCCAGACCTTCAGCAAGGGGGAGTACGTAACCGAAATTCAATAGCAGGCAGGCATCAATCCAGAACACCATAAAGTAAAATCCTGTGGCCCAAAATTCAAATAATACAAAAAGTTTTTATTTTACATTATGTTTAAAATGAAACAGCCTGTGGACATTACAATCTATGGTCCCTGACACAGTGACATACACTATGGTCAATTTCATCCTTAGGTGAAACTAGTCTGTATGCATTTTGGAGTTTGCAGGGATACCAGAGAACAAAGAAGAAGCCAATGCAGACACGGGGAAACAATAAAAAGCTCCTGCTCTGGCTGGAATACAGCCTTTGGCCTAAGCACTGCACTGCAGCAATGGACATTGCATGAACACATTGCTCCGCTGACATCACTGAATGTTTCTGCACATTGGCACATTGCTACATTGACTTCACTGACTGATTCTGCTCATGTGGACAGTGGATTTTAGCAGATACATTAAAAAAAACTTTGGGGGAAGGATTCATAAATTCACAAATATACAATATACAATTATACAATAAATGTGCAGTTTAAAGTAATATAAATGTGATTTATTTTCTGAACAATATCATTGCTTTTTTATCGAAATAGAAATCCTTATATTTTGTTTGATTACCAATTTAATGCTCTGCATCTGTTATTAATATTATCTAATTACGGAACAATGTTGTTTTTTTAAGCTTAATCTGTAACTCCCTGTATCTAATATTGCTAATGACATACAGTATCTACATATTATTATTTATTTTTATGCTACTAAAAAAACATCATAGATCTTTTGTTTTGTTTTTCATTAATAAATGTGCGCACTTACAGCAACAAAAATATTTTTTTTATTTTATTTTTGTTATTTTAAATCAACAATCCAATTGTGCATGTGCATGCCCAAACTTAATTTATTCCAGATACCTAGCCTGTATCCAGATAAGCTTAGTTCCCTAGGACACGTATCTGACATATAACTTTTTGTTGATAACTGGTATCTAAACCAACATCTTCTTTTTGCTGGTAAACTATATAACAATATATTGGCCGGTGTGTAAGAAGTTTTTTCATTCATGCATTATGTGGTGTTTATACAAATGGCCTGTAGATGTCACTGTGCTCAAGACTTATGCTGTGCATACTTTCTATACAGCTTGTGGTGTTAGAGTTGCTTACTTGTTGTGTAATGGCTGCATAAGCCTGCTAAAAAAGCACTGTTATACTCTGCTCATCCACGGCTACAAAAATACAATACATTATTTCTCTTTTTAGCAACTTCAGTGTCTTCAATATGTTGGTTTGACTTTTTTGTTGATTGTTATTTCATCACACCCTTTATATGAAAACTTTTTTCCCTGTTATTTTAGCTCATGCCCTATTGGCTTATTCATACACAGATCAGTTCTTAGTTCTTTTATTCTATATTCATTTTCTAAAATGTAATCTTTCCCTCCCACATCAATTTTGACATCACTCCTATTGTATTTATGCTGTAACCTTTCAATGCAGAGTTCGCCTGCTGTTATTTTGCATAATATTTTATTTTCCATTGATGCATTCCACCTCTGTATTTATAATTATCTTGGATAAAGGAGAGTCCAACAAGATGTTAGATGCACAGCTGCAAATATTATAAACTAACAAAAAGTAATGAATTTACTGAGGGTTCAGCATAAAAGCAGCAGAGAAGCAATGACAAAAAAACCCATTTATTAAGACACCTACTTGCTTTCAGGTTAGTTGCTTTGAGAGGCTCTTCACTAGGTCAACTACTATTTGAGAAAAAAACTGTTAAAGATCAGCAAATAAAACAATAAATAATAAATCAAGACCTTAATGTAAATCTTAGGTTCCCTCCCAATCCCGACAATTATAAATTAAAAATTTTGCAGTGGGCAAACTGTGCTTGATGTTTCTATGACTTTATGGGGTAAATTTACTAACCTCCGCAACACTTCGCCAGGAGTAGATTCGACAGGACACCGCTAATTCACTAAAATCCGAAGTTGCGTCCAGGGCGCCGAATGCTGGCGAAGTTACACTATTGTTACTGCACCAAGCAAAGCGAAGTTGTGCTAGCGTTGCCTAATTTGCATACGGCGGGAAGTTAAAGTTGAAAGGACGTATATGTTGCAGCAAATACATTACACTACACAAGCCCAGGGAACCTTAATAAAATAAAATAAAGTTGTTATTTTGCCCTACACATGAGCCCAGTGTATATGTTTATGTGCCATATGTTAGTAAATGTAGGGGGGAAGCAGGTTACCCCAAAAATATTTTATGTTTTTTGCAGTGATCACCCTGAAAAAAGGAAAAGACGCCAGCATTTTTTAGGACTTAAAAAAAGAAGTCTTATCTACTCTATTGCACTTCGCCTGGTCTGAGGTGGCGAAGGCAAGTCTGGAGCTTGAGGTAACGTTCAGTAAAATCCGCATCTTAGTGAATTTGCGTAGTTACATCCATTTGCCAGAGCGCGAATTCGCCAGGCGTTAGGGAGCGAATTACCGCTAGGGTCTATCTCCTACACTAGCAAAGTTATGCCAGCGACCGTTAGTAAATTGGCAAATTTCCAAAATGAGGTCACGCTTGCGAATTTTCACCAGCATTAGTGGCTTTGCCCTTTAGTAAATTTGCCCCTAACTGTTAAATAACCACATGAAATTAAAATGCAGATGCAAATTTACAAAAATATTTTTCTCCACAGAAATCTGTGCAAAGGTGATGTTTTTCCTAACTTCCTAATTTAATATTTTTAAGGGGCACATTTACTAAAAGGCAAATTATGTTTTTCTGATGAATTTCTTTCTAAAAAATCAATTTGCAGCAACACTGCCTATTTACTGAAAGATGAGCAACACACTTCACTAGCGAAGTACCTTGTGGCTGAAGAACTTTCCCTGCATTTCATCAGGTGAATTTTTGCTCAGGCTAAAGATTGTAAATTTTAAACAAAATCTATTTTGCCAGGTTCTGACTGGTAAATTAATACATTGAAGCTACAGTATATTCTCAGTATTATTATGTCAGTGGCATCATATCCTGTATTCCAAAAAAGTCATAAACAGGAGTCAAAACAATGGTGTTTTTTCATAATTAAAGTGGGATTATGTTTACAAGTTGCAACTGTTAAAAATATGTTTTTTTTAAATATTTGAAGCTCATGTCACATTTGTTTTAGGGTGGGCTAATGGCCTAGGACAATATAGGATCTTTGTCTTCATTTTGCTTCTTGGACATTTTTAATCAATAGTGGCCACTTCCAGCAATTTCACTAACATCACTAATACATACATATGACCTTTACCCACTAAATTTAAATTGACCTAAGCTTAAGTAAGTTAACAAAGTTTTGCTAGGAAAAAATTAAAGCTAGAGAAAATTTGTCATGAAATTTTTGCACCAACGAATCATTGCTGATGAAGCAGGGTTCTTTTGCAGAGACTTAATTGCGCATTTTGATGAATACGTGTATTCGTCATGAAATAATGTCTGGCGTAATTGTGCGAAGTCTGATGGAGACTGCATGGAAAAAACAACAATCCCCACCTTCTTTTAATTTGCATTGCCCAATAAAAACTCGGAGGCTAACTTGTGGATGAAAGTCGGACACAGCTTTTATTAATCATGTTTTATATAAAGATCCTTGCACTTTTATAAACACATCTTTCTTAAACCAACTTAAACCTTTATTAAACTCGAAGAACACCAATGCCGGCCATTGCAAGAGCAATGGGCATGTGAGAACAATTCTTTTTCCATAAAGTGCTAAGGCAAGGATCAAATTTGTTCGCTGTGACAATTTCTTTGCAGAATAGTAAAATTCGAAACATACAGTAACAAAGTAGAAGAACTGCTGAGCATTAGGGATGTAGCGAACCGCCGCCGATGTGTTCGCGAACGCCGTTCGCGAACACCGGCAAAAAAGCGAACATTTCGCGAACAGTTCGCGAACTTCGAACGCTCGATAAAATCGTTCGATCGAACGATCGAAGGATTTTATTCGTACGATCGAAGGATTTTCGTTCGAATCGAACGATCGAAGCTATTCGATCGAATGATTTTAATTCAATCGAATGCTTATAATCGTTCGAACGAATGGAAATCGTTCGATTTTAGCGATCGAATGGTCGAATGGTCGAACGAAATTTTACTTCGAATCGAACGCGAACACCAATTGGCGAACGTCGCGCGACGTTCGCGAACATTCGGCGGACGCGAACAGTCGAAGTTCGCGCGAACTAGTTCGCCGGCGAACAGTTCGCTACATCCCTACTGAGCATGTCTAAATGAAACAAAAGGAAAAAACAGTGGGTGGGCGGGTGGGATGCTGCTGTCCCCAAATCTTACCCACTTACGCTCGTTGCACAGGGGAGAGAGGCAGGCAGGCAAAAGGAACTGCGCACTCACGCGCACAACTAATAAAGGGGACGGCGCCAACTGATGACGTCATCGCGTCAACGCCGGGGGAAAGTTAAGAAGCTGCCTCTCCCTTCAGCCACTGTGCGCCTCGCTAGATGCTCGTAAGTAAATGTGCCCCTTCATTTTTTCTCTTGCTACTATTGCGAAAAGCATTTTTTAAGTTTCACTCAGTATATGTTTTGCCTAAAAATGTGCACCTGTTCTAAGGCAGCATAAACCAATTATTACCAATAATAGTCATTTGGGGAAGATTTAACAAGAAAGGGGTTGAGATTTTTTATAAAAAGTTGGTAAATCTATTAAATCTGCCCTTTTTCACAGACTAGTATAATTATTTACTTATTTAAGAACATCTGTTATTTCATTTGCCAGGGTATTTGGGAAACAAGCCATGGATAGTTAGTTTTAAGACTGAACATGATGGGGAACTGACATGAGTACAAGAAGTATAATATATTGTAGTAGATATTAAATAGATTAATGTATATGCTCCTTATTGTTTTTTTCTTCTAAGCAACCTTATTGCAGTATCTGTCTGGCTGTTCACATTCTCTGAACTCTGAACAATGTTGCGAGACAGCTGATTTAAATACAGATATACAATCTATTATCTGGAATGCATGGGAACTGGGGTTTTCTGGATAAGGTATCTTTCCGTAATTTGGATCTCGATACCTTAAGGGCAGAGACAGATGAGAATATTCGGGGATATTTAGTCGCACGGCGACAAATCACCTATTCTTCGGGCGACTAATCTCTCCAAACTGCCTCCCTGCCTGCTAGAATCTAAAATGATGGCGGGATGGCACTCGGATCGCTTCATTTTCCGAGGTCGACTGAAGTTGCCTCATTCGGAAACTTCAGGTGACTTCAGAAAACGAAGCACTCCGACTCTCCGAGTGCCATCCCGCCGGCGATCGACATTCACCAGCGGGATGGCACTCGGATCGCTTTGTTGCCACAAGTTGCCTCACATGGAAACTTAAAGCGAATTTGGAAAATGAAGTGCATCCCGCCATCGATTTAGATTCTAGCCGGGGGAGGCAGTTCGGGGAGATTAGTCGCCCGAAGAAGAGATGATTTGTCGCCGGTGACTAATCTCCCTGAATCTTCTCATCTGTCTCTGCCCTAAGTCTGCTAAAACCATTTAATCGTTAATTAAACCCAATAGGATTGTTTTGCCATAATTATAGATCCATGCAGGTTATAATAATAATATAATAAACACAGGTTCTATAAAAAGTTATGTATAAAAATTAGTCAAAGAAATATTATCATGAATAATCAATTACCTTTAAATAAATATGGCAGTTCTCTGCTACTGGAACAATTGGGAGATTCTTTTTGTCCTAATGCAACCCTAGGCCAGGGGTCATTTAGCTTTCCAATTATTTAACAAATGTACTGAACACATTATTATTGCCAACAATTGCCAACGCTAGAATAGCGGCAAAGAATATCAGATTTAAATAGAGCTATGACATTGAATAGTGAATAGATTTAAGAGAGACCTTGAGTACTTGTGAGGCTATTATGACCTTGAATGTAAACAGAGCGAGACCTCAGATGTCTACTGAATACAGTATATCTATGACCTTGAATGGCTATAGAGGATAGAACCTTGAACCAACGCTAGACAGGACCTTGCAAATATATTTAAGGTTTTGTTGTTGTAAAATAGAAACAGTAAAAGTGTATAGCTAAGGAAATGCACCAGCATATATCAAAAAAATAAAAAACAAAATAAAAAGATGTCTGACAGAGTTTTTTTTGCTACAATTGGGGTTCAAGTCAAGCCATGGCACTATGTATAAGGTATTCCCCTTGTGCTTCTGTGCTTCTGTGCATTCACATGGGTACTTATGGGAAGGTTAATTGGCCACTTATAAAAATTGATGATAGAGTGTGTGACTGTGGTAGGGACCTTAGATTGTAAGCTCCTCTAGGACAAGGAATCCAGGAAGTAATTATGAATGCAGAAACTCACAAAATGAAACATATAGAGGCCCATTTATTTTAGTGTATTAGAGTGCGTTGAAACCACAATTATACTCTGTTGCTTTAAAATTACGAATGCCATGAAAGTTATGAAAAGATCCAAATATAAAAAGTATGAATATAAAAAAGCAAAGAAAGAAATATGAATATCACGAAAAACTCTAAAATGGCTGGTTTTTCAGATAAGTAGTGTACTAGTGAAATTCGAAAACCACTAAAAGTCTGAATGGCTAAATAAAAAGACCAATAGGATTAGCGCAGCTCCCTTTGACTTCTCAAAGTTTTAAAGACATTTTCTAAAAACTAATATTCGATTCAGAAGAAAAGGAAATCCAAATGTTAGTATATAGGCTCCTTGGTGTTCAGGGTAGTATTGGGGGTTTATTGAAGCACCATTATAAACAGATTGGGTTAGAGATGTGGGCAGGCTTTAAAGCAATACATAATAAAACCTGCAACCTCTAGCCATGCAAGCACAGACCACATCAAATCGCATCAAAGGCAGGTACCGGAAACACTAGAGAACAACTGTGCTTCTCTGCTCACATAAGAAGCCTAAACGTAAGCTGTAAGAAGTAGATTCCAGCATCAGGAGGTGTAACTAGCGTCTAAATGATGGACAAGTTAGTGTTAGGGGTGGGTGGACACCTACAGTATGTGCCTCTTGGCTCAAAGGCTGCCAAACACAGATGTTCGAAAAAAGACTCCACAGGCCTGCATGTCTATGGCATCCTCTTTTTGCACTTTGCACACTGCGTTATGCATTGTAAATGATACCTAATGAGTTGCTTTCTAAATACTACTGAACAACGTCCCTTAAAGGAATAGTAACACTAAAAAATTAAAGTGTTTTAAAGTAATGAATATATCATGTAGTGTTGCCCTGCACTGGTAAAACGGATGTGTTTGCTTCAGAAACACTATTATAGTTGATATAAATAAGCTGCTGTGTAGCAATGGCAGAAATTGAAAAAAGGCTATATGGCACAGGTTAAATAATGGATAACAGATAACATTATGTTCTACAGAGCTTATCTGCTGTGTAACCTGAGCCTTTTCTCGTTTGAATAGCTGCCCCCATGGCTACACAGAATCTTATTTATATAAACAATAGTAGTGTTTCTGAAGCAAACACACCAGTTTTACTAGTGCAGGGCAACACAACATTATATTTTTATTACTTTGAAACAATTAAATTTTTTGATGTTACTGGTCCTTTAACTATTCTACTAATCTAAATCTGACAGAAATACATTTTGTGCAGATGTGACAGCTGAGGGTAAAACAAACACTCTGGATTAGAGAAGTACAATAATTAAAAGAAAGGACATGTATGTTGTAGTTCATGAACACGCTTTCATTTATAATTACACCTGGAATACATAAAGACATCTGTCATTGCAACTTGCGGATAACATGGTTGACTTCTACTTTATGTCTCCCACATGGGAAGAAAAAGAAAGCCTCTTTTTTCTCTGCAGCAATACACCATCTACTTTTATATCTGGATGCAAAAAAAGGCTTTAAAATGGGCAATTATGAACAAAATAAATACTATCACCGCATGCCCTCAACAATAATAATTAAAAGAGCACACTGTAAAAGAAATCTATACCTAAAGAAACTGAAGTGGCAAAGTAAGACTCCAAGATGGGAAAATAATTGAGAAGCGTAGGGAAGAGTGTATAAGCTGCTATTATGTAGCCTTGTGAAACCAGCTCCTTAAATAAAAGAATTACACCATACCGTTCTCTTACTGTTAGCACAGCACATGATCGGAGCTTAGTACAGGAGTGGGGTGAGTCACACGTTTGCATCTTCTCATCAGGTACAGTGAAATCGTGGGAATGTCTTCTCCTCCCACTCTATTAAACAGTGTGAGTTTTTGTTTTGCCCTATTTAAGACCCAGACTATTGCACTGTGTCAAAAGTGAAAAGAGAAAATAATACACAATGTGAGCCCACGCTGCAGAAGCTCACAGTCACATTGTTGCTTTATTCCTTATCCTTACAGATACAAAGGCTGTTGGAGCAGCACCAGTTGATGCTAATTATCAGTTTAGGTGCTACACTAAAGAAACCTACTGCAAGGACTAGGTCTGGACATCTGGCTGGTTAATCAAATGTTTCCATATCTATGGTGCTAGCCATGCATTTAAATAAATAAATAAATATATTATACATACATATATATATATATATGTGGATGCCTGTAGATATATAGTGAATAAAGCACCCCCTCTTGTAAATTATAAGGATATTATTACCGAGGAGTTTCATGACCATATAAAAACACGAGGCAGGATATTTTGTTGCTATTGGGAGTGGTGAGTGCCGATATGTGGTGAATATATATATATATATGACGTGGTATGGTGGCTTATCAATTTTATGATCATAACTTTGTAACAAAATAACCCCTGTTTTGGGTACATATGCAATAGCATTTATTATACATATAAATATATACTTTAAAGCCTTTAGAGTGCTCCCACAACCCCCCTGTTTTGATATTATATATATATATATATATATATAAATAAATGCTGTTGCACACAAGGACTTTAAACAAAGAAAAACATCTTTATTGCATGGTCAATGTTTGGCCCTTACTGGGGCCTATGTCAAGTGAAGTCGGAAACGCTGATCATGCTATTAAGATTTTTTTCTTTGTTCAAAGCCCTGTGTGCAACAGCATTTTCTCAATTTTTTATATATATTATTCTGTTAGCACAACTGCCTGTAACAATAATACAGAGTTAGGAATTGGGGTGCTCAGTTATAACTTGTTTATACATGAATCTTCGAATCGGCACACCCTTGTAAAATGTTTGCGTTTTTATTAGTAATGCAGTGTATAAAAGTCCAATGTTTCGGTCCTCATTGGGACCTCATCCATTATCCAGAAAGCTCGAGTTTGCTGGAAGGCTATAGACTCCATTTTAAGCAAATTATTCTTTTAATGATTTCCTTTTTCTCTATAATAATAAAACAATGCTTTATCCTGAATGATAACTAAGCAGCATGAATCCATATTGGTGGCAAAATAATTCTCTTGGGTTTATTAAATGTTTTTAGCAGACTTGAGATATATTAATCCCAATTACAGAAAGGCCCCATTGTCTGGAAAAACACAGCTCCTACACTCACTTTCATCTGATTCATTAAGAATTCTACTGTTTCATTATACATTTTACACAGGGACAGTTTCTCCTGTAACTTTCTTGCTTTCAAGGTTCAAACTACCAAATGGTTTCCCTTTTATTGGCCACCGCTGGGATCACCTGACTATAGCTGGAAAGGATGGGAGCTACAACATACATATATGTATGAAAAACAAACATTTCTACATTTATATAATTCCTCTAGATGGTGTACTTACTGTTACTTGTTAATAGTAAATGAGCCAAATTTACCCCTCAGTGTTGTTTTATGTCATGAAGAAAGACCAGTCCGGAAAATGTCAAATACTTGTAATTTTCTTAATGCTTCCTAAAAAGAACACTAATATAAATGTATTGTGAGGACAACACCTTTGTGTTTGTTTGTGTGTGTGAAAATTAAACACACATGTATTTACTATACAGTTAAGTCACTTCTAGACATTTTTATTGACTATACTGTACAGGAGGTGGTAGGACATTCTGTAAATTTTCCTCCTTCTGTTCTTCCTGAGAACTCCACTCTGTCTGCCAAAAAAGGAGAAGGAAGCTGAAGGGAACTCAAATTTGCATCTGGCTACAAAGAAAAAATACAAATACAAAACACTGCATTGTAGTCATGTGTAGTCAAGATGGGACTCCACTGCTACTTTAACAATAATGCATTTATGCTTAAATGCCCTAAAAGATTGTTCATTCATCCCTTCCTTTCCTACTCAAGTCTGCTAATTAGTGAAAGAAACAAAAGAAAACAAAGGAAAGAGACAAGAAACAAGTAAACAAACAAAAACCAGTTATTAGACCTGGAGAGCTTGAAGAATGTTTGCATTTTGTATTGTAATTAAATATGCTAAGGCTTAATACACTGCAATTTCTTTATTGTTTTTAAAATTTTCTGCTTCTGTGGGTTACTTACATAGTCTTTGTTTATCAGTGGTGATATGAGGATTGAGTAGGGTGTACTTTTTAACCTAACCTTGGGCTATCTTCATTTGGAAACCATTTTTGGATAAAATTTTTAAGTTACATATATCCAAGTGATGAGAACTTGCTGCTTGGTTGCAATGAATTACTGCATTGGGACAAGCAACATGCTATTGCTTGCAACTATCAAAATTAGGTTATCGTATTTTATACTTTATACGTCATCATGTGTTACCCATTCTTTGAGTGCCATCAATTATAAGGAGAGCCCTCAGATTGAAATATGTTATTGTGTGCCACTGAAAATTGCAAATGTAAATAAACAGAATATATGTTTTTTGTGCCCATTTTCTGTTTAACTGCAGTGTGCAAATATAAATATATGTACCCCAAGAAAGGCTATTAAAATGAAATACTGTGTTAATGATCTACCTGTTTTCCTGTAAAGAACACTTGTATACCTCTTTCTGTTTGTTTGTATGTTTTTGCAGTTTTAATATCTCTTTAAACAAGCACTTTAATACAAAAAAAATATTTGAATGTAACTAGTGTCAAAAGTATATTACAATAGTTATTATGTAGAAATCTTTAGTATTAACTGAACCTATTTTATAATAGTAATTCATATTCATATTACATGCAAGTTCTTCATCAGTATATATATAGATCTTAACAGATCAATTGACAGGTCAAATTGATCTTGACGTGTTTCCTTAATGTCTGGGGATTGGGGACTTGACATACAGTCATAAATGTAAATATGTATACTGTGTATATATGGAGTCATTGTTCAACCGCACACCACTCAGTTTAAAGGGGACTGAAACGTTGGCCTGTTTTTTCTAAATAAAACATTATGTAATTTTTAAAAAAGGTTCCCAGTGTGCACTCATTTTACTTGGATCTATATATATATATATATATATATATATATATATATATATATATATATATATATATATATATAAAACTGATGCATGGACACTTCGTAGGCGGGGCGCATCAGCTTATGCATACTTTGTACAAACCATGTAACTAAAAGTATCTCTTTTTGCCAAATCCAATTGTTCCTTAAAGTTGTATAATGAAAGTGCTGGGATAATTTGTTTAGTTCAGTATATATATATATATATATATATATATATATATATATATATAGATAGATAGATAGATAGATAGATAGATAGATAGATAGATAGATAGATAGATAGATAGATATATAGATAGATACTGCCCCCTCTTATTCCCTGCTCTCTCTTATTCTAAATAACAATCACCATGTGTCCCCACACGCATGGGGCACCATGTGTTAAAAACAAAAAGGATTGTTTGTAATTCAACATAAATTTATGCTAACTTAGTTAAGTTATTGTGTTATGAGAACAGAGAAAAAGCTCATCATTTAAGCATTGTTAGGTCCATTTCAAACAAACACTTCAAATTTTTAAAAAGTTGATCTTAACTATGCTGCATGCAATGAGGGGGGGGCAGACGATGGAGGGCCTAGACTGCAGGGTCTGCTGCATTATAGCCCCATGTTGAAAGCTGCGAGGTGCAGTGAGAGCTTGCTGGGAGGGGGGCCTGGGGATGAGGGATGGTTTGCACTGGGCCCCTCTGTATATTTTTTTCAGGGGGGCATGGCTAGCCCATGTTACGCAACTGGCTGCATGAATCCAATTTGATGGCAAAACAATCCTATTGGATTTATTTAATATTTAAATTATTTTTAACACACAGTATGGAGATCTAAATTACAGAGAGACCACTAATCCAGAAAAAACCCAGGTACCAGCAAAACCACGGTACTAGCAATAATATATTCTATACCTGTATTTATATATACTTTTGAGAAAGGCCGTGGAGTCAGCCGAAGTGTTGATAATAAAACCAGGGCCGGAACTAGGGGTAGGCAACAGATGCACATGCCTAGTGTGCAAAAGTGGAGAGGCATATACCTCTTCTGCCACTTTTCACTAGATCAGCCTCAGACCCTTGTGTCTTTCTTCTCTGCCTGGCAGCTCCTCCTGTCTCTTTAGCGTGTGCCTGTGGTTGCGCTCTTCCATGCATACGCACACGCACATGCTTGAGAAGGGGGAGACGTAGCCGGCCAGGTTGCCTAGGGCAATTAACAAACAGTTGAGGATGGGTATTTGCTTCATCGTTGTGCTTATTTTGTTGCATTGAGATGCCAAACAGGGTTTGTTGCACAGAAGTAATACCATGCTCAGCATGCACACATTATGTAATGTAAATGTAACAAAAAACCCTAGGGATGCAGGATGAGTTCCACCAAACACATTTCACTTTCCTGGCTGTCGGTTACCAAGCATTTAGCTGCATGCCTTGTGAATGGACCAGGGCTAAGTGAACTATTTGGGAATGCTTCTGAACAGTGGGCTGAGGTATTGTGGGTAATTAGAGATTAATTACAATCCCATAGTTTGTATCATGGTTCAGGGTCAGTGTAGGGTCACTGCACATGGCAAACTTAGAGAGCTGTGACTAGATGGATGACGCCAGTTCAGAGTGGCTCAGGAAAGTGAAGCGTATAGAAATGTGGAGACAAGGAGACTGGGCAGTGAACTCATAGTTAGGGAGCTGGTGACAGTGGTGTCACTTAGTTGTAGGCCTTTGGGGCATGCAGGAAAAGTTAACAAACATCATGTACACAAGTTCAGAGCAGCTGCACCAATTCTACGGAGAGAGTATGCACTGGAAGCAATATGAGACTTACAGCTCTATGTAGTAAACAGTGTTAGTGGGAAAAAATTAAAAAAAATTTCCTCTGCACATCTAATTTTTTGTTTGGGCACAATATACTTTGCAGCCACCTTGTGGTTCAACTAACAAGTGAAAAACATTGTGTGAGATGATGTTTGCGACAATAAATGTAATGTAAAAAGCACTGTGTGAAAAAAATGACACCACCTTCAAGCAGGTCTTAAGAGTGTGCAATGTTTACAATGTAATAAATTGCTCAATGAACATAATTGCATTGCAAACTGCACATATATTTGTTTATTGTGCCATTTCTCAATTTCATATACGCGTTTTTATTATTTAACATGCTTATACTTAATGCAATATGATAAATAGGATGCTTCTGCCATGAGGAAAGGAGACATTGCCTTGGGCAGAATTCTCAGATTTATCAGCAGGGTTGGAACTTTTAAATCTCTTCAATAAGCAATTAATTGGGCAGAATTTTAGTATTTGCTCAGGACTATCATAAACTCTACAATACTTGTACAGATCCATCAGTTATGTGCTGCATATCTGGGGATCAACATGCTGTTAGAGTACCTGCAGAGGAAAGTACCATAGCCAAACAAACATTTACTTGGCAACTACGGAAAGAATCTTATAGTGAAAAGATTGAGTTGTAGCAGTATGTTTTCTCTGTGACGGTTCAGATTGCTGTGTACTCAAAGCTCACATAAAAGGCAAGTAAGAAATGCACACACTTGGTGTAAGCAATGGTGGACTTCAGTCTCAAAGCAGTGTCTTTGCGTGGGTGTAGTAATGTCAATCACTGGCTTTTTGGTCCCCACTGAAATCATACCATGCAAATGTATCAAGCATCTACTTCAAGTGTGCAGAATATTAAATCCACCATAGGCTGTCATTCACTTGCCTTAAACAAATCAAAGCCCTGTCCTTTCTATGCCTACCTAAGACACATACCCCTAAACAAGGCTCCTTGTATGAAGTCCCTTTAGAATTTAAAGGAGAACTAAAGACTAACTAAAGAAGAAGCTAGAAATGTTGTACATAATGTTTTGTGCTTTTGTAACAGCCCAAGGTAGGGAAGATCTGTGTCTCCAAAGATGCCCCAGTAGCTCCCCATCTTCTTTTCTGCTGATTCACTGCACATGTTCTTTGCTGCTGTCACTTACTGAGCTTAGGGACCCACTCACAATATACAGTACACAGAATATAGATGTCACAATATAAGGCTGTAATTAATACAGATACTGTAAGTAGTACATTGCAGCACAGAAACCAGCACAATTAGCATCAGAATTTAATAATCAGCCCTGTAGCATCAGCTTATATTACAGGCCAACCTCATTTTCTGCTTGATAATTAGTGACGACCCCTAAGCTTAGCTTCTCAACAGCTGTTCAGAGCCCACTGAGCATGTGAGTGTCACAGACACTTTCCAAGATGGTGACCCCCTGTGACAAGTTTGAAGTCCTGGGTCATTGCTGTTGTTGAGAAGCTGAAACTTTATTCTGGTTCAATAATATAAGTATATAAAATATGGTATTTTTAGACATATTCACTTTTAGGGTTTAGTTCTCCTTTAAGTGGACCTATCACCCAGACACAAAAGCTGTATAATAAAAGTCATTTTCAAATTAAACATGAAATACAATTTCTGTTTTTTATTAAAGGATTCATAGCTGTTATAAGCTCATTCAGCTGTCAATCAAATATTGTCTGTCCCTCCTATTCAGCACTTCCTAGATGTCACTGCACTCTATACATTCCTCTGTTCTATTCCCAGTTTAATTGTGTAGCCAGTGCATGTGCTGGACATCGGGTCAACCATTCTGGTGCATAAACAAGATTCTGAGATGATGCAAGGCTTGCCTTAAAGGGATACTGTCATGAGAAAACATTTTTTTTCAAAATGAATCATTTAATAGTGCTGCTCCAGTAGAATTTTGCACTGAAATCCATTTCTCAAAAGAGCAAACAGATTTTTTTATATTCAATATTGAAATCTGACATGGGGCTAGACATTTTGTCAATTACCCAGCTGCCCCATGGCATGTGACTTGTGCCTGCACTTCAGGAGAGAAATGCTTTCTGGCAGGCTGCTGTTTTTCCTTCTCAATGTAACTGAATGTGTCTCAGTGGGACATGGGTTTTTACTATTGAGTGCTGTTTTTAGATCTACCAGGCAGCTGTTATCTTGTGTTAGGGAGCTGCTATCTGGTTACCTTCCCATTGTTCTTTTGTTTGGCTGCTGATGGGAAAAAGGGAGGGGGTGATATCACATCAACTTGCAGTACAGCAGTAAAGAGTGATTGAAGATTATCAAAGCACAAGTCACATGACCTGGGGCAGCTGGGAAATTGACAAAATGACTAGCCCCATTTCAAATTTCAAAATTGAATATAAAAAAATATGTTTGGTCTTTTGAGAAATGGATTTCAGTGCAGAATCCTGCTGGAGCAGCACTATTAACTGATTCATTTTGAAAAAAAAATTTTTCCCATGACAGTATCCCTTTAATAACAGTGTCCACAAAATGGCTCCTGCCTGCTTGCTATACTTATGAATTCCCAGACTGAAGGAAACAAGATTCAAATAATTTATATAGTGTAATTAATGTTCATTTTGTTTGACTAATGTGATAAAATAGGATTTTGAATATTTGTTTTTTTGGATGACAGGTCCCCTTTAAATAAGGGGTAGCATATGCATTTTTCTCATGTCGTTTCTCAGAATCTTTTTCATCCTATTAGTTTCAAATATTACCATTTCCTTTTCAAATGTATTTTATTATTCACTGTAAACATTCAGGTAAAATGGTATGCATGCAAACAAAAATCTTTATACCTGGACCAGATTATTTGTCATGATCTCAAAAGAAACTTGTAAAACCAATCCATAGTTACATTTCTGCATTTTAGAAAGCAAGAGGTTCTTATGGTACCATTATTAGATGGATACTGTCATGGGAAAACATGTTTTTTTCAAAACACATCAGTTAATAGTGCTGCTCCAGCAGACTTACGCACTGAAATCTTAGAAAACTGATTATTTTATATTACATTTTGAAATCTTACATGGAGCAATACATATTGTCAGTTTCCCAGGAGCTCCCAGTCATGTTCCTTGGGCTCTGATAAACTTCAATCACTCATTACACCTGTACTGCAAGTTTGAGTGAAATCACCCACCTCCCTACTTCCCCCCAGCAGCCTGACAACAGAAAAATGAGAAGGTAACCAGATAGCAGCTCCCTAACACAAGATAACAGCTCCCTGGTAGATTTATGGACATCACCCAATAGTAAAAATCCAGGTCCCATTGTGACACCTTCATTTACATTGAGGGGGAGAAACAATAGCTTGTCAGAAAGCAGTTTCATTGTGCAGCACTGGCTCTTTCTTAAAGCACATGACCAGACCATATTACTTGAGATGGCTGCCTACACAATTAAAAAAATCAATTTATTGGTTCAGGAATTACATTTTAAATGGTAGAGTAAAATATTTGCAGTGTGTAAACAGTTTAATTTAGAAATAAAAAGGATGCCATAAAAATCATGACAGAATCCCTTTAAGGAGTAGATTTATTAAAATCTGAGTTTAGGGCTTAAAGGGGTTGTTCACCTTCAATGTACAAATCTTATGAAACCACTAACAATGTTCTCAATGTGTTTGAAAAAACATTTTCCATAACAAAAAGAAAAAATGCCATTGTAAAAGCTATTTTTTATACCTATTAACTCAGCTCTTCTCCTGTCTCTCTGACCAGTTTTCTGAAGTGATGGGAGTGGCCTATTTTGAACCTGACACACCAAGAACTTCCTATATGATGACATCATCATGCCCAGGCTTTGCCCTTACTTGTTTCCTATTGGATGTTGATACTGCCCTCCTCCTAGTAATTTATTGGGTGCTTGTGAACTGTAACCAGTCACATAATTTGAATGATCATTGGTTGATTACTCAATTGTAATGGCAGAGGTTAACAGACGCAGCATATAAACAAATTTGCTTTGTAACAAACAATCACACAGCCATGCAGACAAATACTGCAGAAAAGGAAGGAGCAACATTGTTCTCCCAATTGTGGCACTCTCCTTTGGCCTAGACTAAAACTGAATGGAGTGCCAAAGGGGTGCAAACTTTTCTGGGAATAAATACTGGCGTTTATATATTTTTATCTTTTAATACCTTTGGCATTAAGCATAATGTCAGTTATTTACAAAATTGCAACAAAACCACCACTGAGTTGCTTAAAAATGTATGTAACTTACACATCTAGCAGGGACAGTAGGGTTGCCACCTCACCCTTTTAAAACCAAACACATATGAAATCCACAGCCTGCATGGCTAATTATGAACTCATTTAGATGCTGCAGACTGAACTGATTTCTGTGCAGCCATGGATCATGCATCTACCGTATATACCCGTGTATAAGCCGAGTTTTTCAGCATCCAAAATGTGCTGTAAAAGCCTACCTCGGCTTATACACGGGTCAGCAGTACCCAACCGGAGTAGCTCAGATTGCAGTCACTTTTAATCATTCCTATACCAACAGTTCACTTGGGGAGAGACTGCAATATCCCACAATGCCCTCTGTTGGTTATATGAAAGATTAACAGTGACTGCAATATCACACAGCGCCATCTGTTGGTTGTATGAAAGAATAACAGGGACTGCAATATCACACAGCGCCCTCTGTTGGTTGTAGGAAAGAATAACAGGGACTGCAATATCACACAGGGCCCTCTGTTGGTTGTATGAAAGAATAACAGGGACTGCAATATCACACAGTGCCATCTGTTGGTTGTATGAAAGAATAACAGAGACTGCAATATCACACAGCACCATCTGTTGGTTGTATGAAAGAATAACAGGGACTGCAATATCACACAGCGCCATCTGTTGGTTGTATAAAAGAATAACCGGGACTGCAATATCACACAGCGCCCTCTGTTGGTTATATGAAAGATTAACAGTGACTGCAATATCACACAGCGCCATCTGTTGGTTGTATGAAAGAATAATAGAGACTGCAATATCACACAGCACCATCTGTTGGTTGTATGAAAGAATAACAGGGACTGCAATATCACACAGTGCCCTCTGTTGGTTATATGAGAGAATAACAGTGACTGCAATATCACACAGCGCCCTCTGTTGGTTATACAAAAGATTAACAGTGATGGCAATATCAAACAGCACCCTCTGCACATGGTAGTGGGACAGTGGGACAATGCACACAGTAATCCGTTTGGCAATTTTCTGTCACCATCAGCTTTGCAAAGAAGTCCGGTTGATCGCTGGGGGGGGTCGCTTTGGCAGAATGTGCGCTGCTGGGAGACAGGGCTGTAGTTGTGTCTAGGCTTATACGCGAGTCAATAAGTTTTCCCAGTTTTTGTAGGTAAAATTAGGTACCTCGGCTTATACACGGGTCGGCTTATACACGAGTATATACGGTAAATGAATTGCCAATTAGCCATGCAGGCTGTGGATTTCATATGTGTTTGGTTTTAAAAGGGTGAGGTGGCAGCCCTAAGTGACAGGCAGAGAGAGCAGTGTTGAGGGCAGGTAGGTTTTTTGAACATTTTGTGCACTCTCCCAGGGGGGCGGTAATTTACCTAGGAAAACAATACCTTTTTTAAGTGTTCCACTTCTGGAACAAGATTTAGAGCTCAAAATACCAAAAAATTCATGATCTATACCAGAAAAATATTTCACTTCATGCACAAAAATTCAACTCATTTGGAAAGCCTCAAGCTCATACAAATAGTCCTGGAAGTCACGTCAGCTGCTGAATAATGTTTTTTTATGAGGTAAATACACAAAATAATACATGGACCCCCCCCCCCCAAAATAATATATTTCTGGAAAGTACAAGTGTCATCTCCCATAGTATCCATTATAATCCAATAATTCAAATTTATAAAACTGATTTCCCTTTTCTCTGTAATAATAAAACAGTCGCTTGTACTTGATCCCAACTGAGATATAATTAATCCTTATTGGAAGCAAAACCAGCCTATTGGGTTTATTTAATGATTACATGATTTTCTAGTAGACTTAAGGTATGAATATCCAAATTATGGAAAGATCCATTATCCATAAAACTCCAGGTCCCAAGCGCCTCGATCCCCCCCATCTGCACAGTCTCTGCTACACACAGCCCACACTCCCCCTCCCACTCACAAACTTGTAACAGTTTCTCTTCAGTACCTGAATGCTGCTCAAATTCCCCAGCACAGGAAGCAGTGGCAGATTGACAGCAGACATAGCCAATAGGAGTTAAGTTAGCTGCCAGTACAATGTGTGATGTCATATAAGGAAGAGGAAGTGAACACTGTAGTGTTTTTGGGGGTCAGTGACCCCCTCCCAGCACAAGGTATGTGTGGAACTGAAGGATTAGTACAGGGACACTTCTGAGGTGAATATCTCTTGAACTGTACTTTTTCTGTTAACTATTTCTATGGAAAAGTTTGTTCTATTCATGTGAACTGTTAGATTTGTCAATTTGTTACAAAGGTGAACAACCCCTTTAATAAATAAAAATCACCCACGTTCCTTTTGATCCTTATTTGATTTGTAGAACCGTATTTATTGCACTACCCTAACAGCTCTCAGTTATTAGAGGGTAATAACATTAGGGATGTAGCGAACTGCCGTTAATGTGTTCGCGAACACCGTTCGCGAACACCGGCAAAAAAGCGAACAGTTCGCGAACAGTTCGCGAACTTCGAACGCTCGATAAAATCGTTCGATCGAACGATCGAAGGATTTTATTCGTACGATCGAAGGATTTTCGTTCGAATCGAACGATCGAAGCAATTCGATCAAATGATTTTAATTCAATCGAATGCTTATAATCGTTCGAACGAATGGAAATCGTTCGATTTTAGCGATCGAATGGTCGAATGGTCGAATGGTTGAACGAAATTTTACTTCGAATCGAACGCGAACACCAATTGGTGAACGTCGCGCGACGTTCGCGAACATTCGGCGGACGCGAACAGTCGAAGTTCGCGCGAACTAGTTCGCCGGCGAACAGTTCGCTACATCCCTAAATAACATACAACTGAAAGTGTTATGACATATTATTAGACTAAAAACTGATAAACAGGATGTTTGTAGACATAATTTATGAGTTAGGCTTGCTCTAATGCAGGCTTTCGTGGACAGTGCGATAGAACACATAATACCATTATTAATATTATGGGTTCTCTTGTTATGTTGGTGTGTCTAGTGTATCTCCTGGACTATCCCAAGACTGTATTGAGCTGTATGAAGGCTACAGGCAGAGAAGATGCTACATTTGTGACGTGATATATGTAGAAAATGCCATTTTCCTTTTAAGGCAGCAGGTTTTGACAGGTTTCAATATAAGTTAGTAAAACTGACACAGTATTGTGTTCAAAATGCTAAAACTGACTGTTTATAGAATGAAAAGTGTAATGCAGGGTATCCCAAACCCAGAACTAACCCCAAGGTTCCGGTCTCGGCCCATTCTTCTGCCTGTAGCAGCCGCCTTTGGCTTTGGGTGGAGCCCTTCGCTACTCAGATGCCACCAGGTCTTATTGTGGGAGAACCAAGAGAGATTTCTGAGCAAGCTAGGGAACCGAGCATGGTGTTGTAGAACGGGAAACAAGGAACGTAGTCTTAAACAGTCAGACAAAGCCATACAAAATTAGGAGACAGGGGAGTAGTCAAGGTCATAGGCCAGATCAAACACACCGAAAGCGTAGTACCAAAACAGGATCCAAGAGAATAGTCGAAAACACAGCAAAGATCAGGACAGGCAACAAACTAGACATAATCAGGGACAGGCAGGATCAGTAACGTAACAGTAACACAGCAAAAACACACCCAGGAACTATAGAATAGACCTAACGTTGGGCAATGAGCAAAAGGCGTCTGCGCCTTTAAATATTTGAATCTCATGATGACACTTGCTGCCACTTCAATGCAGAAAGCAAGCGACTCGGCTTTCCTTGTCACAGAGCCCGCATCGGTGAATTGGAAGGAGGATGCGGCTGGCGTCCCTGCCGTGGGTGCAACGGGCATCCCAGTCGCACCCCTGCTAGCCCACCAGGGTAAATCCTTACAAAAAGTTTATCACTTGATAAAGGGCCTAGCCCGAAACATGTTGTGTCTGGTTACATTCCCAATAAAAGATTTTGCAGTCTAAGAATACTGCTGTGGATTTGTCCTGCACCTGGATTTCTACAAAAAGTTTATCAACCTTATGCAGTTTTCAGAGCCTATCTAAATTATTTTTTCTGTTTTGTCTCATTAAATGATGGTGTGAATGGATGACAACAGTTTCTTGTAATGATAGGGTTAAAAGTCTTGACCTGCAATAAATAATATGATTCAATCATTTTGAACAGTCCAAGGCATATAAAACACTGTTTCCCAGGTTGTGGATAATCATACTGTTACTAGATACATCCCAGACTATATATCAGAAATCTAAGAGTCACAACTCAAGTTTCATGGAAGTAATTAGGCAAGCCTATAGCTAATTATCCATACACATTACTAGGATGATTGATAGACATTCATTGCCCTAATGAAGCTTAATATATTTCTTTTTTCCAAGGACGAAGCTTTTTATTTTACACAGAAGTTTCTACACCTGTTTTCACTGGAAATAAATGCTCAAGCATCCTTTATATTAAATAAAACATAAGTATATCAGGTGTACAGATCTTTGTTATTTTAATTTAAGCCCTTTCAGAAAAGAATAAGTGCACCACGCTAGGAAAAGCAGAGTTTTTTTGTTTTGGATTTAATTCTTGGTCCAACTTCCATTTAAAACTTAGGGTAGTGACACATGTGAAGATTTGTTGCCCTCGTTTTTTAAAAGCAAGTTTCAGCACCAAGTCGTTTGTCATTTTGCAGGCAAAGATTCCAGGCGACTTTGGCTTTACATCTCATAGTTCATTGCAGTATTGTCTCTGCCCACAGGGGAGTACTGCAATGCACCATGGGAGATAAAGTGGGAGCAAAATATCTTGTTGTGCTGTCTTGGTGTGTTTTCTCAGCGTTTTGTCCTCATGGTTCTTCGAAAAGGGCAAATAGTGATTTGGCGAGGCCACAAAGGGCCTAGGACGACAAAGCTTTAGGGGCGGCATGCCGCCCAGCTGCTTCACTAAGGATCACTGGGGACTCAAAGCTCCCCAGTGCTCGGATACTTGAGAGCGCGCTCATGCAGGGAGGGTCCAGGTGGTGCGGTGCTAGGACCTTGTGGGCCAGTGGTAGGACCATTCAGCTTTGATGAGCTGCTGGCCATTTTAAAACCAGGCCTGTATCATGCCCGCAAATTGATGAGGGATCCAATTTCACCAGAGGAGCGGCTGTGCATAACACTCAGGTTTGTATGCTGTATTGCTATCTTTGTAACATATATGTATATATGTATATATGTGTGTATGTGTCTGGTATATGGGCACGTAAAGCTATGTCATAGGTATATATGTAGGCATTTAGCAATAATACAGGTCCTACCTATCATAGTAATATTTTTAATTAAAGTAATCCTTTTGATTTGTTTTTCTTTCAGGTTTTTAGCAACTGGACAGCCATTGGCTTTGTTGAATTTCCAATTCCTTATCAGTCAAAGCACTATAGGCAAAATTGTAAGAGAAACTTGTCTGCTTATTTGGTCTGAGCTGCAAAGACTTGTGATGCCACCTCTAGATAAAAATACATGGATTCACATTGCAGAAGACTTCTATAAAAAAAAAACTATTTTCCTAACTGTTTGGGTGCCTTGGATGGAAAACACAGTTGAGTTACAATGCCTTACAAAAGTGTCTCAAAATACTTAAGTTACAAAAAATACTTTTTGGTTGTTCTTCTGGCTGTTGTTGATGCAAATTATAGCTTTTCTATCATTGATGTGGGAGCCTATGGAAGCACTGGCCATGCTAGTGCTTTCCGGAATTCAGCACTGGGACGCCAATTATCATAAGGGGCACTTCATCTTCATCTTCCTAAATCATTGCCTGGGACTGCGGCACCTTCCTGCTTTATGTTTTTGTGGGTGATGAGGCTTCTAGTCTTACAGAAAAGCAATGCGGCCTTACCCAGGTTCACAAAGGGCCATTCAGCAATGACTGTTAAATTATAAATTATCAATTATAACTAAAAAAGTGCATTAGGAAATACAGTCTGAGGAGGAGGCTGAGCAGCCTAAGGAGGAGGAGGCTGAAGAAGAAGATGAAGAGCAGCCTGAGGAGGAGGCTGAGCAGCCTGAGGAGTAGGAGGCTGAAGAAGAAGAGGAAAAGCAGTCTGAGGAGGAGGCTGAGCAGCCTGAGGAGGAGGAGGCTAAAGAAGAAGAGGAAGACCAGCCTGAGGAGGAGGCTGAGCAGCCTGAGGAGGAGGAGGTTGAGGAGTTAGTAGATCAGCCTGAATTTTTATTTGATGAAGTTAACAGCAATGCTGCATCACACATCCAAAATTAATATTTTTTTAATTGAAACATTAAAAATAATAAAGCAATTTATTACATATAGGTCACCAAGAACCTCATGAAGAAGAGGAGGAAAACTGGGACCATGCCCGGCTAGTAGCTGAGATCCAGGCCCTAAAAGAAAGGGTTCTGGCCATGAAAAACCAGCTACAGCTACCTTAAAATAGTTTTTTTAAGTTATTTATTTCTGTATATCTGTAAATAGATTTTATAAAAAAAAATCTGACTAAACCATATCCATATCTGTAATTTTTTTGTAAACATTTGTAGGCAAGGAAGAGTAAGAATTCTGCTTATAAGAAGTTTAATATTTATTTATAAAACAAAAAATAAAAATATTTAGTACAAGCATCCCCATCCCCTTCCCCAAAAAAGTGCAAACATCACCCCCAAAACATCCTCACCACACAAACCACACAAAGATCTTTATGTTATGTTTTAAAATGTGGGAACAGTCATATAGATTTTTAGATGTGGAGCATAGATTAATGCACACAATACAGATCATGCTGCATATGTTTTGCAAAATGTTGTACATTGTGGTTTTACGTGAGGAGCAGGATAAATGCACAAGCAAACTTGTGGCATGTTGTTGTTAGTTTTTCTCTTGAGCGTCCTGAAGAGTGTTGAATGCAACAGACTCAATTAAAAGGCACACAGGGACATAGTTAGATGCTTGTACACAGACAAAGAGATACTCAGTGAAAGACTTACGAAACAATGAAAAGAGAGACTGAGAGAGATGCACAGAGACTGCAATGCACATATAGGACAAATTCAGCATATACAGTGGCAGAGAGACTGAGTAGCACCACAAAGAGACAGACTGAGAGGCACACACAAAGATAGAGGGATGGAGAAGAAGAGATGAGAGCAAAGAGAAAAAATAGAAAGGCATATGGTGCATAAAGACTTGCAGAGTATCGATTGGACAGCGCACTCCATAGAAGCCATTTGGTATCTGTTAACTCACAATTTTTTTATGTATGGAGGTGAGTATTATCTCCAGGTGCGTGGGACTGCGATGGGGGCGCGATTTGCGCCCACATACGCCAACCTTTACATGGGTTGGTTGGAGGAGACCCACGTACTTGGAGGTGATAGCTTGGATTTGGGACATGTCGTTTTGTTTCGTCGCTTTATTGACGATTTATTGTTTGTATGGTCAGGAGGCGAAAATTTTTTCCAAAGGTTCATTGCGAATTTGAATAATGATGCCCTAAATCTGTTTTAGTATGGAAAGTATAACCTATCTGGATCTACTAATTAGTATAGATATAGGGAAGGTAGTTACTACTGTCTATACCAAACCTTGTACGGGAAATTCCCTTCTAAGAGCGGATTCGTGTCATCCACGACACTTCAATTTAGGTATCCCCAAAGGACAATTTCTGCGATTACGTAGGAACTGCAGTACTGAGGAGGGATATTTAGAGGAATCTTGTAAGCTGAGAGATAAATCCTTGCAGAATGGGTATAACATGAAGGATCTACAGAGTGCTTTTATCTCGGCTCTGAATCGTGAGAGAACCAAACTAATTGCCAAAGGTAGTAACACAGGGAGGAATAGAATTTATAAACATAGAAGCAATAATGAACAAACGATTAATCAGAGGGGGCAGACACAGATGATGGATTGTGAGCAAGAGGGGTATAAGTTGACTATGAGTATGATGTATAGCGCACAGTTTAATATGATCAAAAATATTTTCAATAGACATCTACCAATATTGTAAGGGGATAAGGCGTATAAGAGGATTTTGGAACTTGGTGTCAGGATTGTAGCAAGGCTCCCACACTGAGGACAGTCCTAGCCCCCAGTCTATCTAATGTAGAAATGAAAAATGCGGACATGGCTACACAATGTATAGGTGTAGGTCAACGCGCTGTGTGACATGTGATGTGGTTGTTGTATCGGAGACCTTTAAGTGTAGTGTTACCAGCGAAATATATCGGATTAACAGTTATATTAACTGCAATACCAAAGCAGTTATTTATCTGAATACTTACAAAAAGTGCCAAATACAATACGTAGGCTGTACAATGAGAAGTTTAAAAAATAGGATTAGGGAACATTTGAATACCATCAAATCTGCAAGTTGTACTACACCGGTCTCGAGACACTTCAAAGAGTGTAATGGGAGTGATATACGGCTAGTATCAGCGCAGGGCATAGAGAGAGTTACATTAGGCCCAAGAGGTGGAGATCTACAAAAGAAACTATTGAGGGCAGAAGTGAAATGGATTTATAAATTGTGCACTAGGCATCCGAATGGCTTCAACTCAATTTTTGACATAAGTTGCTTTTTCTAAGGAGTAAGTGGAACACTATTCTACATGTAACAGAATCGCTACAAAGTTATAAAAATTATTGAAACTAAAGGGATTAATTGTTTAATGGTTATGTAACTATACTTTGGTACTAGAGCGAACGTTGTAATAGAAGTGAAAATAAATGATTATAAACTGAGCTAATTGACTATCCAACTAGATTTTGGATTATTTTAACCTATTAAATTATCTTTTGTATAAACTTTAACATTATTTAACTCTGAGGAATGTAATTAAGTATTTGTATTTAAATTATAAATTACAATGGATTCGCTGTTTGAGATTGTTTGCTTTTGAAGCTTTGCATACGTGTATCTTCTTTTTAAACAAGATTGTTGCTAAAGGGGTTAATATGTTAAGTAATTGGGAGTGTCTAATTTAGAGGGTTTAAATAGCATGTGTGCAATATGGTCAGGAGGTCTCTGATGAAGTGCAGTGACACGAAACGCATCAGACCTCATGGCGCTGTGTAAATGGTGTACCAAGATGTTTAAAATAAAGGAAATGTGTTTTAAACTTTAATTTGGAAACGAGCGATTCTGTATGAAGAGGGCCCTGGAGTGCGCTGTCCAATCGATACTCTGCAAGTTGTGGATACGTTTTCCTTGGTGACGGACTCAGGACGGCAGCACCTGGGTCATAGCACATCCTGGGTAAGATTTCCTGTTGAACTTGATGTGAAGGGAGTTTGTACCGCTCCAAATTTACTAGCGTGAGGTCCGGGGCATGGGGCACCCGGGCCATAATTTTTGAACCGGTGAACGAGTGCTAAACCTAAAATATGTACATACCAGGATTTGTGGCCATAAATTGTGAACCGGGAGACTTCCTATTATAGCGCCAGGATTTGTGTGTGTTTTTTCAAGTTGGTGCATAAAGACTGCTGAGAAGCTCACACATACATATATGCAAAGAGACTGAGAGATACACATAAAGTTGTTGTTTTATGTACAAATTTTAAAGCCCCATCTTTTCACGTTTAGAATGAAATGGAAATGCAAATGCAAATGGGCTGTGTCAAGCAGGGAGTAGAGCAGAGAACAAGCTGGACAAGAAGCTAAACAAAGAATGTGCATTGTAACCGTTTTACTACATGATGAGAAAATGAGAGTGTACCAATGTTCCATTGTTAATATAGAGCTAAAGTCAGAGAAATCCCACTGTCCTAGAACGTGCAGGAATAGAGGTAAAGCTAGCCATAGATGTGCAGATTTTATCTTTATGTCCAATGAAGGATCGTGTGCAGTGTCGGATTGGCCCACCTGAATACCAGGAAAACTCCCGGTGCACCCAGGTGTCAGTGGGCCCTCTTGCTTCCCTATTTCGCTATGGGGAAAAATCCATAATGATGGAAGAATATAGTTAGTAGATATAAAAGACTCCCCGTGGGCCCAGGTGTCAGTGGGCCCTCTTGCTTCTAACCATTTGGCCTATTTCATGGTAATTCCTTATTTCTTTATTGTAAAAAGAGGCTTAATAATGGAAGAATAAAGTATAGTAAGCAGATATAAAAGACTAGGAGAATAAAGAGGTTGACTGAGGATAAGAGGAATAATAATTTGGAAAGTGGGCCCACCAGCTAAGGTTTTCTGGTGGGCGCCTGGCATCCCAGTCCGACACTGACTAGGAGAATAAAGGGATTGAGTGAGAAAAGGAGGAATAATAGTTTGGAAAGTGGGCCCGTGGTCTATGGTTTTCTGGTGGGCCCCTGGCATCCCAGTCCGACACTGATTCCGTGTTGCAATCTCCCGACCTACAACTAACCATTCAGATTAAATAAAGTAGTAAAAAGAACAAATCAGACAATGTTTTGACCATGAATTAACTTACAGCAACCGTACGAAAATGATGTCCAACAAATAGGAGTGACAGTCACCCATTGATATCATCAGATATCATCAATACACGCAGAGATATTATCGCCGAAAGAAAACTTCTAACCTATCCAATTGACTAAACAACCTTTCTCCATTGTATGAAACATTTCGGAACAATCCATATATGGTCCAAAAATTGTATGAACTTTAAGCAGCAGATGGAAAGTAGGAACAATTCAGAAGAAATATAGGTTGGTGATGAAAATACATTTATTAAAATGACTAATCAATGGTGGGCATTACTAGTTTTAACCATTATTTATGTTTATCTCAAGAGATATTAGGCAATACGATTTCAAAAACATCTATGATGATGGACTGTTTCCTGCTTACCTGCTAAACAAGTGCAGCATCTATCATCTGTCTATCTCTTTATTAAGCTCAGAGCTTCAGACCCTGATCTGGAATAATATGTAGTTACATTTATAGTAATAAAACTAAAAGTAATAATGTTATATTATATAGTAATTTTATCTTAGCAAGTTGAAGGAGGTCACTTTTGGAATGCTGCTTATCACCAGTTTAGATAAACACGTCATTGTTTCCTTCTGCTTAAATGTATTGTTCATAAGCAGTTATTTAAAGGAAAAAACAACATGGCATTCATTCAGATTATACTTACACCTACAGTAAATAAAAAATGGGCTACAAAAATGGAGATAGATAATAAACATTTATATGGATAGCATAAGTCGTATTTTAATTTTTTCTTTCTTAAAGGATAGATGTATTTTAAATTAATTATTTAAAAGCTGCCTTTTAAATATTAGGTTCTGTACTTTCATACAACTACCCTATGACAGTATAGTTATGATGCCCCAAAATAGGTAATGGCAATTCAGCAATTGTAATCGCTGAGTTTAATTGAAACTACCACACAACAGTTAGATGGTATGCACATACCAATATATTTTCTAAATTGTATGTTAAAACTTTAGATAGGTAAAGGTTTTGTGTGCCAACACGCTTTGGACATATTCATAAAGTATGTACTGATTCTATACCAATAAAAGTATAACATTTGGTCTAAATTAAAACGTGATGCTAAAAATAACACAGGGCCTCCATATACTGGAGTTGCACCATGTCTCCATCAGACTGGATTGGCAAAGTCTATTAAAGTGTGTGGCAACAGTACATTAACAGTAAACTTGCATAGATACTGGTGTAGTTAGTAAAATAGCACAGGAACTTACAAATCTTACACAACTTTTCTAGCTAATCTGGTTTCCACGGGACAATGGAGAGCAGACAATGGAGAGCATTCATAAGGCAACTGGAAAGCCCTGAAAATTATATTGTATAGGATTACATATTAGTCTCATAGGACCTCCATAGATTATAAGGGGAACTAGAGAAACCATGTTGCTCCTCCAGCACAAAACTGAATCCAAAATGGCAAATGTTTTACTTTGTAATAAGATGTGGTGAGCATAGTTAATTATTCCACTGTTGGGCGCAAATTCACTAAGCGCCGAAGCGCCGAACGCTAGCGTTAATTCGCTAGCATTTGGCATTTTTCGTTAGTGCGCAAATTCACTAACGAACGCTGGCGTAATTTCGCTAGTGTTACTTCGCACCCTTACGCCAGGCGAATTTTCGCTAGCGACGTAACTACGCAAATTCCCTAACTTGCGCAGTGTACTGAACGCTACCTTTTACGCTAGACTTCCTTCGCCACCTCAGACCTGGCGAAGCGCAATAGAGTAGATAGGGATTGTTTCAAAAAAAGTCAAAATTTTTTCTAAGTCCCAAAAAACGCTGGCGTGTTTTCTACATGATGGGTGACAGGCTGAAAAAGATCGGAAATATTTTTGGGGCTCCCCTCCTTCCCCCCTACATTTCCTGACTCATGGCAACTTACCTAGACAGTAGGCACATGTGTAGGGCAAAATAAAATTTTTATTTGCTGATTTGAAGGTTTTCTAGGCATTTGAAGTGGTGATACGTGTTCCTCCATTGAAATTTGAATTTCGCGCCGTATGTAAATGATACATCGCTAGCGAAACTTCGCTTCGATTTGGCGAATTAACGCTAGCGCAACTTCGAAAACTTACGTTACCCCTGTGCGCAACTTCGGATTTTAGTGAATTTGCGGAGCGCTGGCGAAAATACACCTGGCGAAGTGCCGAAGTGTGCCGAAGTGCGGCGAAGTAGCGCCTGGCGCAATTTCGCATCTTAGTGAATTTGCTCCCTTGAAGTGACAGACAGTATCGGAATGGGATGCCAGACGCCCACCATAAAACCTTCAACCATGGGCCCACTTTCCAAGCTATTATTCCTCCTCTTCTCACTCAACCTTTTTATTCTCCTAGTCTTTTCTATTTATTTACTATATTCTTCCATTATTAAGCATTGGGAAATTGGGAATGACGATGAAATAGACTAAATGGTTAGAAGCAAAAGGCCCTCTGACTCCTGGGCCCACCGGATCTGTACACATGACACAAAAAAAACGCACATGAACATGAAAAAAAACCTTGCTGTCAGGCCAAACATCTTTTTAACTCTAAAAACTCTATTAATCGTAGAATTAAAGGCAGTTTATTGTTTCTTTATATTCTCTCCATCGCTTTCGATCAGGATAAAAACAAAAAGGCAATAAAAATAACTGCTACAGTAGTCAGCGACATTTCTAAGAAATAAAAGTGTGCTGAAGGTTTGATTCAGCAGACTCCAAAACTGGGCCAGTGGAAAGTGCAGCTGTACGAAAACAAGCAGTGGCAGGCAATTACCTCTGAATTACAGTTTGGGTTTACAAAAGCTGTGTTTGTTTTGCCCACAGCTCTTGAATCACAACATAACTGAAGTGATATAAGTATGAATTATATGTTTTTTGTCCTTTGTAATAATAAAACAGTACATTGCAATTGATGCTAATGAAATAAATCCATTAAGAGATCCTTAATGTAGAGTCCTGCGCAGATCTGACCCTCAACTGCCTTATCCACAACCCAATCCATAACCTACTGACTGCCATTAAACAGGAAGTGCTGTTGCTGCAAACTGGAAGTGATGTCATCAAAAGTCTGCAGGGGCAGGAAATTATGCGCTAACCCGCATCTTTACCTGCATCTTTTATAGTTTCAATCTATTGAGTGGAGAACAACAACATTGCTACATCAGCTTTTTCACCTTCATTACAATTAAAAAATACAAATCTACATTACATTTATATTTTAATATCTGATATGTTTGGATAATTAATCCCACATATAGAAAGCAAATTCCCGAAATTATCGGGATTATGGCATTAGTAAACCTAGTGATGGAAGAAAAGTTGAAGGGAAAGATGTAACAAACAGGGGACATAACAAGGATAAATTACTTCAGAGAAAAGACCCCAATGGACAAAAATTGTGCAAGGAAAACACCGCAGTAGAAAAATTTGAGACAGATGGGGAGGGGGATGTGAGGATGAGAGAGGAGCTAATTATTTAGTGAATGGGCCCATTCTGCTAGATTTTGTTGTGGGCCTCAAACCTATTCTAACACAGATGCTGTGTGAAAATAAATAATGGTTTTGCCAAAAAAAAATCATAAAATTCACAAACATATCACAACTCAGTATGTGACAAAAGTCTTTGTGACCATATTTTGTGACCATATTAATTCTAGAGTATTCTAGACTACATATCAAAACATAAACATTCATTTTCTACAATATACTGTTATATTGAATACTGATGGAACATTTTAATCCCTGGCTAGCATGAAAGTTAATGTAAATATCAAAACCAGTAATTTAATACATTCAGAAAAATGACCAGCGTTTGAGATGATCAAGAATTTTTATGGTTTTATTGAGCAGTATATTCTGTACATTAAAAATTCCATTAAGAACCAAGTAAAGGGATTGGCTCTTATGTAGACATATCTGGCGTTGAAATTAGTCAGCAGAACAGCATTTTGTTAGCATGGAAGAAAAGCAGCCAACATAGTTTAGTTGCTACTCACCTTCCCAGTTGTCCTGCACTTTGTCAAAACAAAGGTGGAGGTTTTAAGATAGAAACAGAACTATTTAACCTTCATTAATCATTCATACTGTTCAAACACATCATCTAGTAACTGAAGAGGGTTTAATGGTAGCTAGGCTTGAGTCTGTTGTCAAAAGTGGGTTTAACTTTCTATGAACTCAACGAACACAAAGAATACAGCCTACTTACTATGCTAAATGTCAGTAACCAGCAGCAAGCTGATGACTATTAATTGTAATGAAATACCTCTGCAGCTATTTGTACTAATAACAAAGAAGGACTGTCAAAACTTGAAAGAGGTCCACTAGCCTTTTTGAGGACATGTTAACATTATGTAAGTGCAGTGGGTTTGTATAGTGGCATTAAAAACAGTGATTAGTGAGATTAAAAATGTAGCTAGCTCATTTAATGAAGCATAAAAACTAACACTGTATCATATATGAAAGAGAGACCCCATGCATTCAAATATTAACTCTGTTACACCAATGTTACTTCAATAGTACATTCTTCTGCAGCCTTTTTAAAATCTTGATGAGCTCGGAGGCATTGCAACTCCCTTGTAAATCTCATTGCAAGGCTGATTATGTTCTACCAAAGATTGTTTTGTTAGATGTGTGGGAAGAAATGCATGTTCAATAGCTTATCAATATCTATCTCTAAGAATTGGAAAAAGGTAGATCCCCCAACATTCTGAGAATGGGTAAAACACATTGAGGAAATGAGAAAAATGGAGGAATTGACAGCAATTAGTCATAACAAAATCGTATATTATTGGAAAATTTGGAAACCGTGGATAAAACACCTGCAATTAATTGAATAAATAAATGATAAATGACTCTGATATATAGGATATGCTATCATACAGTGGCTGAAGTCGCATACTTTATTGTCTTATACAAACTGAAGGTAACTGAAATAATAGTAAACAATTGAATAAGAGCAAGATGGGACTATAATACTCTCTCTCTTTTCCCTAGAAAAATTAGTTAATAATGAACATTTTTTGACTGTGTAGCATATGTTTGCATATACAAAAGTTGTGTTGACTTAGGGCAGGGGCACACTGGGCGATTCGGAGAGATTTATTGAGAGATTTAGTCGTCTGGCGGATCAATCTCCCCGAACGCCTTCCCTCTGTCTTGCACCGGCTATAATGAAAAGACACCTGCGGCATGGCACACGCGGAGCTTCGTATTCCCAGACGTTATAAATATATTTATAAATATATCTATAAAGGGTACAAGTAATAGAAGATATAGTTTGCCCAGGTCTGGTGAGCTACAGCAACCAATCAAATGTTTTGTAGAAACACTCTGCAAAAAGAGTTGTCAAGGTGTAGAATGGACCCATTACCATTATCTTATTTCAGATAATCAGGCATCCTAACTGTAACCATGACAGTGACAAACAACTTTATTTTTTATATTTTAAAGGAAAACAAACCTTTTTTTGTGGAAATGCTCCAAAGCTGATACATATTCACTATAGTATAGGGAGAGTAAAAGGCTTAAAGTCAAAGGGGTGCCTTTTTAAAATGTTGGTATACAACCTGTTCTCCAGAATGCTGGGGAACTGTTTTTTTTCCGGATTAGGGATCTTTCCATAATTTGCATCTCCATACCTTACAGTAAGTCAAAGTCACAGTACTATTACATTATTACAGAGAAAAGGGATATATGTTATAAAATGTTGAATTATTTTATTAAAATTGAGTCTATGGGAGATGACCTTCCCAAAAAAACAGAGTTTTCTGGATAATGGGTTTCCAGGTAACAGATTCGATACCTGTATTTACATTTAAGGATTAAATAAGTGCTTATATTCACAATAATATTGCCTTGTATCGTGGCAACATTTACTTTTTTAATCCTGTTATTTGGACATAAATAGAATGCCCAAGATAGTAAACACACTAATTCTGCATGTAAATAGCAGGGCACATTTACTAATATGGTGCATGTTTGCATTAGCAAACAATTATGACTTAGATTTTATGATTTTGATGCAATAGGTTACAACACTAAAGCACCTCTTCCCCCGTACTGAGATCTACATTCAGCCAAATTCTGTATATACAATAATTAGGAGTTATTAAAGGAGAACTAAAGCTTAACTAAAGAATTAGCTAGAGATGTTGTACATTATGTTTTGTGCTTCTGTATCAGCCCAAGGCAACCATAGCCCTTTAACAGTAAATATCTGTGCCTCCAAAGATGCCCCAGTAGCCCCCCATCTTCTTTTCTACTGATTCACTGCACATGCTCTGTGCTGCTGTCACTTACTGAGCTTAGGGACCCACTCACAATAAACACTACATATAGAATCGGAATGTCACAATATAAGGATGATTAGTAATTAATACAGATAATTACTACATGGCAGCACAGAAACCAGTGCAACTAGCTTTAGAATTTATCAGCCCTGTAGCATCAGCTTATATTACAGACCAACTTCAGTTTCTGCTTGATATTTTGTGACGACCCCTAAGCTTAGCTTCTCAACAGCTGCTCAGAGCCCACTGAGCATGTGCGTGTCACAGACACTTTCCAAGATGGCGACCCTCTGTAACAAGTTTGAAGTCCTGGATCATTGCTGCTTTTTAGAAGCTGAAACTTTAGGCTAGTGCAATAACTTCAATATATAAAATATGGTATTTTTAGCCACATTCATTTTTAGGGTTTAGTTCTACTTTAAAGGGTTTGCTGTTCTAAATTTAGAATGAGATTTAAGGGCAAAATACATGTATTTTCTAAGTGTTCTTTTGAAATGAGAGTGACTTCATACATACAGTACATTGTTTAATGACAACAACTATATATACTTCTGCATTACATGTCTGACATTAGCAATAGCCAGTTTTGGTATCTAGGTTAAATGCCACTATATATAAACTGGTACGATGCAACTATTTTTTTTATGCCATGCCATGAGGTTAATAGAATATTTATCATATAAAATCCAAGTTGTCTTTTTCATCAGAATATTTTATCTCTGATTTAAAAGTTATTCCAGTGTTTCTATTTGTTCTCAGTATAATTAAATTCTGTGTTCATCTCTAGTATTTATAATGGGTTTTCTTTAATAGTCAGCCCACACCTCCTCTGGCATTTTATTGTGCTGTATACTTATTCCACTGTTTTTTATATGCCATTATTTCAATAGAACAAATCTTTGTAACATTTTTATAATAACATGTGTATGATGGTGTCCTTGCAAAACAAGTTTACCTATTGTATGTTAGCACTGCTAATTATGAGTGACTACATTATATGGTGAAAATTCAATACCAGATTCCAAAAGTTACATCATTGGTTTTCAAACTATCCACCTCCTGCACTAGAAGCAATGAGAATATTTCAAGATGCACCTAAAGCAACTAAAGAGCTTAGTAAGCTGGGTAACCATGAGGAGTATTGATGGGGTTGAGTGGAAAACGAATTCACAAAAAGATCAGGACATTTTGCAGAGGTGAATTGTTACAGTCTACTTGCAGGTAAACACAAGTAAAAAAACAATTACTATTATTGTTATTAATTTTACATGTATGAGACAGTGTATTTGCAGGTACAAATAGCCTCAATGAATTACAAAAGTCTGTGGCAAAGACAAATCTAAATCCTTAAATTACACCTAAGTGAATGGAAAAACCAATCATCTTAATAAACGCAGTCAACATGGTCATAAGGTACAAACCAATAACTGAAAGATTTAAACCTGACTTCCCAGCAGCTCCTCGGTATTGTTGAGATTTAGAAACTTTGCGCAGAACATCACAAAAGTAGCAAAGAAAGAGCAAAAATAAGTGTGACAAATTAGATTTCACAAGGTAACATTGTCATTGAATTTGAATTATAATTGAACATGCAGTTTATAAGACCTGCTTCAAGGTTTCATCATTTTTACAGTAAGGTGTTAATTACATAATAATGTGCATTGGAATTGTTCAGCAGAAGTCCAATGGAGGGACAGCAAGGGCTGTTTTAAAGGACATAGGGAAGAGCAAAAATCCAAGCTGGAATTTATCACAGAGGATGGCAAAAGAAACAGAGAAAGTGAAGATAAAAAGTGGATGGTTGGAAAAGTTGGAAAATATCAGAGAATGCTATGAATGTACAGAATGAAAGCAAGTCAGAAAATATGCTGGAATGGAGTGGACAAAGGCTAGAGGCAGATTCTGGGAAGGCATGGGGCTGGCAACGGAGTAACAGAAAGTGAAAAAACATGGGTTGATGGACAACCAGGGCAAAAGGGGGGTGTTGAGATAAAAATGACAGTATGGGTTACAAGTAGGGATGTAGCGAACTGCCGTGTATGTGTTCGCGAACGCCGTTCGCGAACACCGGCAAAAAATGCGAACAGTTTGCGAACAGTTCGCGAACTTCGAACATCCGAAAATCGTTCGATTCGAACGATCGAAGGATTTTAATCGTTCGATCGAACGATTTTCGTTCGAATCGAACGATCGAAGCCATTGGATCGAATGATTTCATTCAATCCAATGGCTTCGATCGTTCGATTCGAACGAAAATCGTTCGATTTTAGCGATCGAATGGTCGAATGGTTGAACGATTTTGACGCGAACGCCTATTGGCGAACGTCGCGCGACGTTCGCGAACTTGCGGCGGACGCGAACAGTCGAAGTTCGCGCGAACTAGTTCGCCGGCGAACAGTTCGCTACATCCCTAGTTACAAGGACTGAGGGCAGATACCATGAACAGGATTCCAAAAATCAGGTACTAGAATGCACAAAGTTGCTGGATCTATGTTCATTGGCTAAATGCTCAGGGGAAAGGGCAGCTAGGAACTTGATAAGAATTAGCTGTATTTTGGTCAGCAGCTAAGATTAGCTGACAGAATACTTAGTCCAAGAAAATATATCATGATAAGGGGCCAAAAACCACAGTTCTTAACAAGGAGGTACCTTACCTTGAGGATTGATAATTTATTACATACGAGGACTTTTGCATTATGTCTTTAAGGTGGTTCGCCTTGTCTCCTTGAAACAACGGGCACTGAAAATGGTAAGTAGCAAACTCTAGCAAAACCTGCTTGAATAACTCATGACTTTCCTGAAAGAAAATAGTGCTTTCTGATCTGTTACACCATAGGTGAATTTGTACTGTAAATTTTTGGAGTATTCATTGTGAAAATGCACTATTCAGGAATGCATCATTATAAATACCTGTTAGATTTTTCAGTATACCTGCCGTAGTAAATGGATAGCAAAAACTGACCCCTGAACCAGATATTAATATTCACAACCAGTGTGCAGCTTTAATCTAGACAATGTCTATGAACCAATAATGAACCAATAATATTGCAGAGCAGTCCCATAACTTGTATGCATCTGTCATGAGTTGGTACTTTAACCTTAATGGGTAAAAAGCTATTGCAAAATGAATCTGTCCAATCAATGGACAAACCTTTGGGGTTTGCAGGTTTTGGGTAACCCAATAATACTAGTGTATAGCCACAATTTGTTATACCAAACTCCATAATGTTTTTTGTTTTTTTCTGAAGCTCTTGCTAATGTTTGTGAGCCATTGTAAAACAATTACTAAAAACTATGATGATGTAATTTCATGATGATTGCAATTTTTTTGTTTTCCTTTCAAATCTTTCCTTCATTATCTCTGAATAAATTATTGAAGAAGTAGCTATTTTCTTTGTTGTTTAATAATCATGCTTTAATGTGACTTACTTGCAAACAATTACAATTATGCAAAATAATAAAAGGGTGCATACATCTGATATTTGGTTATGAAGCTCGTTAAACTTTATCACTCCCCCCCCCATTTGATCTTAAGGGTTTACTGATGGACAACTCTGATGGCTGGAAATTCTACTTTGATTTCTTTATTCTTAGTATGGATTATGCCTTTATGTGTTCTTTAAACATATTTGCACCAAAGAATGTTCCACAGGTCTCTCCGGTAACTAGTATAACTCAATTCAGAGGACACAGCTGTTTCCAAAGCAATATGTGCAGTTTTTATGCACTTTCAGGGATTAGACATGTTTTTCTGATTTCTCAGCTATGCTGCTTTCAGCGAGAAGTTACAATAACATAACCTACATTTTAAAAGTGTCACTTGTTATAAATAGCAGTGAAGATTTTCTGAAAGAGGTTTGCGTCCTCAACAAGAGAAAATAAAGAGGTGAAGTTCTGGTCTTGCAGTATAATAACTCTCAGCATATCCCTCAGCTGCTGAAAGTTAGCTCTCCTTGAAGATGACTTCAGGTTTTGGTTCTCTGGCAGCAATTTAATTTCCATCTTCCATCTTCCCTATCCCACACTCATAACCAATGCAATAAAGGGAATCTAGGGATTGTAGTGATGGGTAGGCCTTTTTTATATATGCATTGGCTGGAGATAATTCATGGCAGCTGAGTAATTGTATCAAGTATAGATACAAAGGAAGGATAAAGATTGTAAGCACAGCATTTGCCTTTAATAATAATTGTTGCATTAAACTAAGGCATTAGTACACATTTTGTGGCACTCATCATACTGTATGTGTATCCTACACTGCCTATTAGCATCTGTAGTGCATTTAAAGTCATTAGTCCACCAGCAAACAGTGGGAGATTAGTAAGACCCACTTTTAAGCCCAGCTCATTATCACATACCTGGAAGTAGTTCCTTGTTCTAAAGGCTGAATTACAGCTAGAAGTAATGTTTGGCTACAATTTGTACTTGAAACACAGAAGGAAATAACCAGCACTCAATTTAACCCAAAATGTTTTGGTGTTGACCAGTTGCTAGAACCTTTTACCAGGGCTCCGTCTAACCCACATTCTAGATATGATAAAATATAGGGTTTTTTTCTCTTTATTTATTGTGTTTTTCCAACAAATGATACAATAGTTTTTTAAATCTCCTGTGTGCCAATCCCCATTGCTCCAGTTCCAATGATGAGTGAATAAAAGGGAGTGATCGGGGGTGATGAATGACAGCAGGCCTAGGGGTGCCCTCTATGTAAATCTGGCACTGATGATACCTATTTGGGGGTGTATAAAAAGGTGCTATGCTTTCTAATGTTCTAGTAACCCCAAGAACCAAAACCCATAGCATGAAACATCTGTTGTGCTGCTATAGATTACAAGATCTGGATCACCTCTTATTAGATTACTCTAGAAGGAGGTAGCAGGCCCGGACTGGCAATCTGTGGGTTCTGGCAAATGCCAGAGGGGCTGCTGTATGGTTCAATAGAAAGTTACCATATAGTGGGCTGGTAGGGGGATGTTTGGGCATCTGTCTACTTGGAATGGCAGGGCCTGTTTTGACTCCCAGTCCAGGCCTGGGAGTAGGGATGTAGCGAACGTCGGAAAAAAAGTTCGCGAACATATTCGCGAACTTGCGCAAAAATGCGAGCGGTTCGCGAACGGTTCGCGAACCCCATAGACTTCAATGGGAAGGCGAACTTTAACATCTAAAAAGGACATTTCTGGCCAGAAAAATGATTTTAAAGTTGTTTAAAGGGTGCAACGACCTGGACAGTGGCATGCCAGAGGGGGATCAAGGGCAAAAATGTATCTGAAAAATCTGCCTGTGTGTGCTTGGAAGAGATAGTGTAGGGGGAGAGCTGTTAGTGATTTCAGGGACAGATGATAGTAAGTTTGCTGGCTAGTAATCTGCTTGATACTGCTCTGTATTGGAGGGACAGAAGTCTGCAGGGATTTGAGGGACATTTTAGCTTAGGTAGCTTTGCTGGCTAGTAATCTACTGTTCTCTTTAAACAACTGCCATACGTTGCCCTTGTAGGCATTGTTTGCCCAGTTTTTTTGGACGCAGCCACTGAAGCACAGTTGCCAGAAAAAATATGCCATATAAATGCTGAAAATAGTCATTTTTCGCCATACGTTGACCTTGTAGACATTGTTTGCCCAGTTTTTTTTGGACGCAGCCACTGAAGCACAGTTGCCAGAAAAAATATGCCATATAAATGCTGAAAATAGTAATTTTTCGCCATACGTTGACCTTGTAGACATTGTTTGCCCAGTTTTTTTGGACGCAGCCACTGAAGCACAGTTGCCAGAAAAAATATGCCATATAAATGCTGAAAATAGTCATTTTTTGCCATATACGTTGAGTCAACGTATGGCAAAAAATGACTATTTTCAGCATTTATGTGGCATATTTTTTCTGGCCTCTGTGCTTCAGTGGCTGCGGCCAAAAAAACTGGGCAAACAATGCCTACAAGGTCAACGTCGTTGACCTTGTAGGCATTGTTTGCCCAGTTTTTTTGGCCGCAGCCACTGAAGCACAGAGGCCAGAAAAAATATGCCATATAAATGCTGAAAATAGTCATTTTTTTGGTCGCAGCCACTGAAGCACAGTTGCCAGAAAAATTATGCCATATAAATGCTGAAAATATAAATTTTTTTGGTTGCAGCCACTGAAGCACAGAGGCCAGAAAAATTATGCCATATAAATGCAGAAAATATGCATTTTTTTGGTCGCAGCCACTGAAGCACAGTTGACAGAAAAATTATGCCATATAAATGCTGAAAATATAAATTTTTTTGGTTGCAGCCACTGAAGCCAGAAAAATTATGCCATATAAATGGAGAAAATATGCATTTTTTTGGTTGCAGCCACTGAAGCACAGAGGCTAGAAAAATTATGCCATATAAATGGAGAAAATATGCATTTTTTTGGTTGCAGCCACTGAAGCACAGAGGCTAGAAAAATTATGCCATATAAATGGAGAAAATATGCATTTTTTTGGTTGCAGCCACTGAAGCACAGAGGCCAGAAAAATTATGCCATATAAATGCAGAAAATATGCATTTTTTTGGTTGCAGCCACTGAAGCACAGAGGCTAGAAAAATTATGCCATATAAATGGAGAAAATATGCATTTTTTTGGTTGCAGCCACTGAAGCACAGAGGCCAGAAAAATTATGCCATATAAATGCAGAAAATATGCATTTTTTTGGTTGCAGCCACTGAAGCACAGAGGCTAGAAAAATTATGCCATATAAATGGACAAAATATGCATTTTTTTGGTTGCAGCCACTGAAGCACAGAGGCCAGAAAAATTATGCCATATAAATGCAGAAAATATGCATTTTTTTGGTTGCAGCCACTGAAGCACAGAGGCCAGAAAAATTATGCCATATAAATGCAGAAAATATGCATTTTTTTGGACGCAGCCACTGAAGCACAGTTGCCAGAAAAAATATGCCATATAAATGCTGAAAATAGTAATTTTTCGCCATACGTTGACCTTGTAGACATTGTTTGCCCCGTTTTTTTGGACGCAGCCACTGAAGCACAGAGGCCAGAAAAAATTAAACCAGTAGGGTTTTCACCCTAGTTTGTAACGGTGGCGGAGGGAGGAGGACGCTAAAGGACAGCTGTGTGTGGAGTCATGAGGCTTGAAGAGAAGGACAGCTGCATAGAAGTCAGAACAAGTCTTCCGGCGTGCAGTAACCCTCCGAGATCCACCCCTCATTCATTTTAATAAAGGTCAGGTAATCGACACTTTTGTGACCTAGGCGAGTTCTCTTCTCAGTTACAATCCCTCCTGCTGCACTGAAGGTCCTTTCTGAGAGCACACTTGAGGCTGGGCAAGACAAGAGGTTCATGGCAAATTGTGACAGCTCTGGCCACAGATCAAGCCTGCGCACCCAGTAGTCCAGGGGTTCATCGCTCCTCAGAGTGTCGATATCTGCAGTTAATGCCAGGTAGTCCGCTACCTGCCGGTCGAGGCGTTCTTTGAGGGTGGATCCAGAAGGGTTGTGGCGCTGCCTTGGACAGAAAAACATTTGCATGTCTGATGTTACAGACCGGCCAAAGGGCTTTGTCCTTGCAGGTGTGCTCGTGGCAGGATTACTGGCACCTCTGCTCCTGGAATGTTGATGAGTTCCTGAAGTGACATCACCCTTAAAAGCATTGTACAACATGTTTTGCAGGCTGGTTTGTAAATGCCGCATCTTTTCGGACTTGTGGTATGTTGGTAACATTTCTGCCACTTTATGCTTGTACCGAGGGTCTAGTAGCGTTGCGACCCAGTACAGGTGCTTCTCCTTAAGCCTCTTGATACGGGGGTCCTTCAACAGGCATGCCAGCATGAAAGACCCCATTCTCACAAGGTTGGATGCAGAGCTATCCATCTCCGCTTCCTCATTATCAAGGACTGCATCATCCACGGTCTCCTCCCCCCAGCCACGTACAAGACCAGGGGTCCCCAAAAGGTCACCACTAGCCCCCTGGGAAGCCTGCTCCTGTTGGTCCTCCTCCTCCTCCTCCACAAAGCCACCTTCCTCCTCTGACTCCACTTCTGGCACCTCTCCCTGCGTTGCAGCAGGTGCCTGGGTTCGTTCTGGTGATTGCGACCATAAATCGTGCGCTTCCAGCTCCTCGTCACGCTGGTCTACAGCCTCATCTGTCACTCGTCGCACGGCACGCTCCAGGAAGAAAGCGAAGGGTATTAGGTCGCTGATGGTGCCTTCGGTGCGACTGACCATATTTGTCACCTCTTCAAAAGGTCGCATGAGCCTGCAGGCATCGCGCATAAGCACCCAGTAACGGGGGAAAAAAATCCCCAGCTCTGCAGATCCAGTCCTACCACCCAGTTCAAAAAGGTACTCGTTGACGGCCCTTTGTTGTTGCAGCAGACGTTCCAACATAAGGAGCGTTGAATTCCAGCGAGTCTGGCTGTCAGAAATCAAACGCCTGACTGGCATGTTGTAGCGCTGCTGAATGTCAGCAAGGCGTGCCATGGCTGTGTAGGAACGTCTGAAATGGGCCGACACCTTTCTGGACTGGGTGAGAACGTCCTGGAATCCTGGGTACTTGGAGACAAAACGTTGGACTATTAAATTTAACACATGTGCCATGCAGGGCACATGTGTTAAATTTCCCAGTCTCAACGCTGCCAACAGATTGCTTCCATTGTCACACACCACTTTTCCGATCTGCAGTTGGTGTGGGGTCAGCCACCGATCGGCCTGTGACTGCAGAGATGACAGGAGTACAGATCCGGTATGGTTTTTGCTTTCCAGGCACGTCATCCCCAAGACAGCGTGACAACGGCGTACCTGGCACGTCGAATAGCCTAGGGGGAGCTGGGGGTGCACAGGTGTGGAGGAGGAGAAGGAGGACCCAGCAGCAGAGTAAGAAGAAGAAGAGGAAGAAGACGAGGTAGAGAGCGATGGAGGAGTAGAGGTGGTGGCAGAACCGCGTGCAATCCGTGGCGGTGACACCAACTCCACTGTTGTTGTTGTTGTTGAGCTACCCATTCCCTGCTTCCCATTCCCAGCCATTACCAAGTTCACCCAGTGGGCAGTGTAGGTGACATACCTGCCCTGACCATGCTTGGAGGACCATGCGTCAGTAGTCATATGGACCTTTGGCCCAACACTAAGTGACAGAGATGCGGTAACTTGGCTCTGCACATGTTGGTACAGGTGTGGTATTCCCTTTTTAGAAAAAAAATTGCGGCTGGGTACCTTCCACTGCGGTGTCCCAATTGCTACAAATTTGCGGAAGGCCTCAGAGTCCACCAGCTGGTATGGTAAAAGCTGGCGGGCTAAGAGTGCAGACAAGCCAGCTGTCAGACGCCGGGCAAGGGGGTGACAGTCAGACATTGGCTTCTTACGCTCAAACATGGCCTTCACAGAAACTTGGCTGGTGGCAGATGACTGGGAATGGGAACAGGTGGTCAAGGTGGAAGGCGGAGTGGAGGGTGGTTCAGATGGGTCAAGGAGAGCAGAGGTAGAGCAGTAAGATGCTGGACCAGAAGGAGTGTGGCTTTTAGTTTGCCTGTTGCCTTTGAGGTGTTGCTCCCAAAGTGCTTTGTGCTTGCCGCTCATGTGCCTTCGCATAGAAGTTGTACCTATGTGGCTGTTGGGCTTACCAAGGCTCAGTTTCTGACTGCACTCATTGCAAATTACAATGCTTTTGTCAGAGGCACACACATTAAAAAAATGCCACACTGCTGACTTTTTGGAAGTCTGCGATCTGGCGGTAACAGTAGAAGTTGGCGGCATTGGCGGCAATGGCGGGTGCGTTGGCCGGCTGAACACAGGTGGCGATACATGTTGTTGCCCTACTGATCCCTGCGGGCTGGCCTCCCTGCTTCTTCTAAGTCTTATTCTCCTACTGCCTCTCTGACTCTCCGTCTCTCCATCTGAACTACCCTCCTCTTGCTCTCTTCTACTAGGCACCCACAAAACATCAATCTCCTCATCATCATTCTCCTCAGATGCATCAATTTCTTCTGACACATCACAGAAGGAAGAAGCAGCGGGGACCTCCTCCTCCTCCTCATCACTCATCATTATGTCCATCTCTGTCGTGTTCTCTGCCAGAATTAAATCTGGTGTAACGTCCTCATCTCCTTCATCTTCTTCTGCCAATAATGGTTGCGCATTACTCAGTTCAAGAAACTCATGGGAAAATAACTCCTCTGACTCCAGTGAAGAAGGGGCACCGGTGGTGGAGGAAGTGTTACGTGGGGTGGCCATAGCAGTGGAGGATGAGGAGGATGTTGTGGTAAAGTTAGAAACGGTAGAGGATGGGGTGTGCTGTGTAAGCCAGTCAACTACCTCTTCAGCATTTTGGGAGTTCAGGGTCATTGGCTTTTTAAAACTGGGCAATTTGCTAGGGCCACAGGATTGCATAGCAGCACGGCCCCTAGCACGGCCTCTGCGTGGCGGCCTGCCTTTGCCTGGCATTATTTTTAAAAAAACAACAACAACAAAAACTCAGTTGGTTTTTCTGGAAACGATAATACACACAGCTAGATGGCAGTTTGAAGAAAACAGTGTGCAAATAATGCCTACAAGATCAACGTATACACTACTACAGCGGTGGATACGGATTACGTAAAATATATGAATGCTGCTTGAAAAAAAGTAACTCAAGTGGTTTTTCTAGAGACGATAATATTATCAATATTTAGACAAAATGTGAACAAGCTCACACAGCTAGATGGCGGTTTGAAGAAAACACTGTGCAAATAATGCCTACAAGGTCAACGTATACACAGCGGTGGATACGGATTACGTAAAATATAAGAATGCTGCTTGAAAAAAAGTCACTCCGGTGTTTTTTCTGGAGACGGTAATATTATGGATATTTAGACAGAATGTGAACACGGTCACACAGCTAGATAGCAGTTGGTTGAATAACACACTGGGCAAAAAATGCCTACAGGGCAAATAATGCCTACAAGGTCAACGTATACACAGCGGTGGATACGGATTACGTAAAATATAAGAATGCTGCTTGAAAAAAAGTCACTCCGGTGTTTTTTCTGGAGACGGTAATATTATGGATATTTAGACAGAATGTGAACACGGTCACACAGCTAGATAGCAGTTGGTTGAATAACACACTGGGCAAAAAATGCCTACAGGGCAAATAATGCCTACAAGGTCAACGTATACACAGCGGTGGATACGGATTACGTAAAATATAAGAATGCTGCTTGAAAAAAAGTCACTCCGGTGTTTTTTCTGGAGACGGTAATATTATGGATATTTAGACAGAATGTGAACACGGTCACACAGCTAGATAGCAGTTGGTTGAATAACACACTGGGCAAAAAATGCCTACAGGGCAAATAATGCCTACAAGGTCAACGTATACACAGCGGTGGATACGGATTACGTAAAATATAAGAATGCTGCTTGAAAAAAAGTCACTCCGGTGTTTTTTCTGGAGACGGTAATATTATGGATATTTAGACAGAATGTGAACACGGTCACACAGCTAGATAGCAGTTGGTTGAATAACACACTGGGCAAAAAATGCCTACAGGGCAAATAATGCCTACAAGGTCAACGTATACACAGCGGTGGATACGGATTACGTAAAATATAAGAATGCTGCTTGAAAAAAAGTCACTCCGGTGTTTTTTCTGGAGACGGTAATATTATGGATATTTAGACAGAATGTGAACACGGTCACACAGCTAGATAGCAGTTGGTTGAATAACACACTGGGCAAAAAATGCCTACAGGGCAAATAATGCCTACAAGGTCAACGTATACACAGCGGTGGATACGGATTACGTAAAATATAAGAATGCTGCTTGAAAAAAAGTCACTCCGGTGTTTTTTCTGGAGACGGTAATATTATGGATATTTAGACAGAATGTGAACACGGGCACACAGCTAGATAGCAGTTGGTTGAATAACACACTGGGCAAAAAATGCCTACAGGGCAAATAATGCCTAAAAGGTCAACTTATACACTACTACAGCGATGGATACGGATTACGTAAAATTTATTATGGCTGCTTGAAAAAAGTCACTCCGGTGTTTTTTCTGGAGACGGTAATATTATGGATATTTAGACAGAATGTGAACACGGTCACACAGCTAGATAGCAGTTGGTTGAATAACACACTGGGCAAAAAATGCCTACAGGGCAAATAATGCCTACAAGGTCAACGTATACACAGCGGTGGATACGGATTACGTAAAATATAAGAATGCTGCTTGAAAAAAAGTCACTCCGGTGTTTTTTCTGGAGACGGTAATATTATGGATATTTAGACAGAATGTGAACACGGTCACACAGCTAGATAGCAGTTGGTTGAATAACACACTGGGCAAAAAATGCCTACAGGGCAAATAATGCCTACAAGGTCAACGTATACACAGCGGTGGATACGGATTACGTAAAATATAAGAATGCTGCTTGAAAAAAAGTCACTCCGGTGTTTTTTCTGGAGACGGTAATATTATGGATATTTAGACAGAATGTGAACACGGGCACACAGCTAGATAGCAGTTGGTTGAATAACACACTGGGCAAAAAATGCCTACAGGGCAAATAATGCCTAAAAGGTCAACTTATACACTACTACAGCGGTAGTAAAATAAAAAAAAGTTAAATAAAAAAAGAATGAATATTAAAAAAAAAAAAATTAAAGTTGGTGCTGCTGAACTACTAGGAGCAGCAGATTAGCACACCAGTCCCACTCCCCAACACTGCTAGACTAATAGCACTGGGCTCTTATAGTAGTAGTAGTAGTAGTAGTAGTAGTAGTAAAACAACAAAAAAATAAATAAAAGCAGTCCTTACAAGGACTATTGCTATTGCAGCAGTCAGCAGATGAGATCAGAAGCAGGACAGCTGCCCACTGCAGCTACATACAGAGCACTGCAGTAGAAGGTAGATTACTAGCCAGCAAAGCTACCTAAGCTTAAATGTCCCTCAAACCCCTGCAGACTTCTGTCCCTCCAATAACAGAGCAGTATCAAAACGATTACTAGCCAGCAAACTTTCAACTGTCCCTGAAATCACTAACAGGCAGCAGCTCTCTCCCTACACTATCTCTTCAGCACACACAGGCAGAGTGAAAAAAAGCTGCAGGGCTTCGGTTTTTATAGGGAAGGGGAGTGGTCCAGGGGAGAGCTTCCTGATTGGCTGCCATGTACCTGCTGGTCTGGGGTGAGAGGGCAAAAAAAAGCGCCAACAATGGCGAACCCAAAATGGCGAACGTCGCGCGACGTTCGCGAACTTCCGGCGAGCGCGAACACCCGATGTTCGCGCGAACAAGTTCGCCGGCGAACAGTTCGCGCCATCTCTACCTGGGAGGTAGAAAATGTTACATGAAAGGTCAAGAGTCTGGTATTGCAAAATATTAATCTTTTCATTGTCCTTTAGCATTTGTTTTTAACGTCTTTGAAAAGTTGTTGATTTTCCCATAAGTAAATGCCATTGTTTTCAGTATATACAGTAGTTGTTCTCCATGATCTGTTTGTTTGCATTGTGCAAATCATTGAAAACTTACTCATCCCTTTCACTTGTTTAGAAAGTCTATTATATTAGGGAGAGCATTAGAATATCTTACAATAATGTATTATTACACATGGGCACACAACTTTTTTTCCCATCGGAGTGATTTGGGGAAATATTAAGGTAAGTCATACGCAAACACAAACTGCATCAGATCAGTAGACTGTAATGCTTTTCAAATGGAATCTACAGGGCCATATTTGCACACATGGTGAACCTGCCGTTTTATTTTTCTGTTTGTTGGTGAAATATTTCCTGTGTTTGTCATCCTTTGCTTGTTTGTCATTCCCAGCTTCTTTGAGTGTTGCTGGGTTACTTTAATAGCAGTGACAATAAATTCTTCACAACATGGGGTGGAAGAACAGTTCATCTTCAGAAACACCTGTCCCAAGTAATGGAGGTTTTTTTTTGTGCTTTTCTTTTAATAATATATTTGTACCTTCTTGTTTTCATACCTCCCTTCAAATTAACATGTACAGTATGTAGCTTGTGGCTCTCTAGCAGTTGTTAAATTTCTACTTTGCCCTACCATTCCCACAGCCAAATATCTCAGGGTCTTTTAGGGGTGGGGGGTTGTAGTTTAAGCTCTTGTCTGCTACCCATGGATGGATATTTAATATTTGGATTAACCTGAGATAACCAATGATAGTCTGCCCTATTGAGAAATTTTACCAAACCAGACATGTGATCAGTGCTGATCAATGCTGAACAGTTGGCTCAACCCATTGGAAATGAGTTTAAAGTTACTGAATAGAAGCAAAGTCTGAGACAAAAGTCTGTCAGTATCTACTACTAATATAATATTTTAGTGGGATAAATATACAAGACCTCACAGTTTACAATAAACAATTTATCAGAATTGATTCACAGAAAATTGGGGGAGAGCCCTGCTTGCAAGAGCTTACAATGTAAGAGCTATAAACATCACTACATTCTGAAAAACACTGCAAAAGCCAATGGGAAGCAAACATTTTTGTACATAGGTAAATCATAAATCTCAATATAAACGAATTGTTTCACTGTTTATGTCCCACTTATCCCCTATACATTTTGCTTGCAAGCTATTGTGGGCAAAGACCACATTACCTTCTATCTCAGTTAATAAAATATAATTCTATGATATGAAGCTGAATCAGCCACACTGTCTACAGTTCTAGATGTTTGTGTCGGCTACAAATAGAGTAACTGGATTTCTTATTGGAAATGAATGCCTGTATTCATCAGAATAAATACGGCAAATATAATATTTGCATTTGAAATAATGCTCAGAATGTGTTTTTTTCATGGACAATTTATGCAAATGCTCTAAATAACAGTTGACATGTAATACAAGACAGCTGCATCAATCACATTTTCATCATATAACTTACAAGAAAAACTTCTCTTTTCTTATCATTCAAGTATATTTCCATGAAAATATATAATATACAGTGGATACAGTGTATGTTCTCTTACTAGTAGTTTTCCATTTTGTTTGTTTTAGATAAATTCTCTTTCTAACCTTAATCTGAATTCCTGCATTTAAGGCACTATACAGCTCCTCCAGTTCTAATGTTGTAATAAAGTAGTGACCACTTTGGGATTAAAGGTTGTTCATGCAAAAAGAAGGGAAAAATAAAATCGAAATTAATATAAGCAGATTTTAATTTTGCTCCTGTAGCACTAATAGATTTAGACATACAGTAGTAAATACAGGTATGGGACCTATTATTCAGAGTGCTTGGCACCAGGGGTTTTCCAGACCAGGGGTTTTCCAGATAAGGGGTATTTCCATAGTTTCGACCATACCTTAAAACTGCTAAAAAAAACATTTAAACTAAACTCAATAGGATTAGTTTGTCATCCTTATGTGCTTTGAGCGAAGCCGTTGGCGAATTTTTCGGAGGTTAGTGAATGGGGCAAATTCACTAACCTCCTAAAATTCGGCTTCGCTCACATCGCCACTTCGCCAGGCGTAGATTCGCCAGGACAATGCTAATTCACTAAAATCCGAAGTTGCGTCCATAGCGCAGAACGCTGGTGAAGTTGCGCTAATATTACTGCACCAAGCGAAGTGATGTTGTGCTAGCGTTGTCTAATTTGCATATGGCGGGAAGTTAAAGTTGAATGGACGTATATGTTGCAGCAAATGCTTACACTACACAAGCCCGGGAAACCTTAAAATAAAATAAAGTTGTTATAATCAATCAACCAATCGCTGAGCAAGTATTATTCAGGAGTCTGGCACTGATAACATCAATTTTCGGCTTTATACAGACACAAATGAAAGTGGGTGTGCAATTCTAACGCGTTTCGTGCCCCAAGGCTAGGCACATCATTAGAGTTGTTATAATGCCCTACACATGAGCCCAGTATATAGTTTACATGCCATATGTAAGGAAATGTAGGGGGGAGCCGGTTACCCCCCAAAATATGTACTGTATGCAGCCTATCACCCTGATAAAAGGAAAAGACGCTAGCATTTTCTGGGACTTTTCAACTATTTTTTTAAGAACTCCTATCTACTTTATTGCACTTCATCTGGTCTGAGGTGGCAAAGGCAAGTCTGGCGCAAGAGGTAACGTTCAGTAAAATCCGCATCTTAGTGAATTTGCGTAGTTATGTCCATTCGCCAGAGCGCTAGTTTGCCAGGCATTAGGGAGCGAAGTATCGCTAGAATCTATATCCTTCGCTAGCAAAGTTTCGCCAACAAACGATATTAAATCGGCGAAGTTCCGAAATGACGTCACGCTGTTAAATTTTCTCCAGCGTTATTCACTTTGCCCTTTCGTAAATTTACCCCTATGGGAGATGACTTTCCTGTAATTCTGAGCTTTCTGAATTAATGGTTTCTGGATAATGGATGCCATACCCGTACTGCCTTCAGTGACCATCCTATTATGGGATTTAGATATATCAGTTTTTAGGTGATTACGATGAAGCGGCATTCTATCGATTCTTGCATTTCAATCACACAATTTTAGTTTACATGTAACATCAACAAAAAGGTAATTTTTAAAAAAAAAAAAAATACAAGAGATCTTCTGCCCTTCAAATATGTGACAATGTAAGGACTGTATACAGTATGTACTGGGTGGAAAGACTTTTCAGGAGTGAGATGGCAGAGAATGATTAACTTGCAATACAACTATCACAGAATCTTCCTCCTAAACCTGGAAAGATGATAAGGGGAATGCACACCTTGAAGACGAGACATCATTTAGACATGGACCTCTGGATACCAGCCGCTCGTTTTTATATCTGCTGGAATGACAGAGACAACATTATTTTCTTTCTCTTTGTCTTTAATCAGATTTTGGGATAATCTACAGTTTCATGCCTACTGGCCTCTGTAGAGCAGTGAGAGAGTTAAGTGTGATGCTCCTGATAATTTGTGTGTTTCTCATGCAGTTCTGTTTACCTGGGAGAATGGCTAGGATTCATGGACTAGCTCATCTGTTTGTTTCCCAGGAGTGTCCTCCTCACCAGGTACAAATGACTTGTTGTTCCCCTGTCCCGTCTGCCTCCCTGGTGACGGACAGACGAGAACTGTTCCCTGTGCTCTGCGACGTTAATGCGATCTGGGTCGAGTTGGTGGCAGGAGGGGAGGGGGATATGTGAGAGGTGGAAAAGGAGGGGGTGGGCAGATTTAATGTTAAGAACTCAGATATTTCATAAAATAAACTCAACACATAGAATAAGTAATACAGTGAAAGTTAGTTTGGCATGATTGCTTCAAGAGCGTTAGTAAGGGTTTATTTGAAAACTGTCTTTAAATACAGTATATGCAATTATTTGAAATTATTTTATTTGAACATGGATATACACAAAGCAGGCTATGGTTGTACCCAATATATATATAAAAACATTATGCTGCTCTTAATTCTGTTGATCAAGTGAGGTACTTCACTGCAGTAGGACAAATAAACTGGACAAGAATTTAGGACAAATGGTTTGTAATAGATGAAACCACTATTTATTATTGAGTGTATACTTTACACTTTAGCAGTGTTCTTTGGCAAGTTCCCTTCTTTCAGGCTCCTCTTTACTTTCTCATGCTAATGAACTATTTTAACTGACACCTCCACCAGTATAACAGCGTATCGGTTTTCATCTCCTAGAGGATGAAAAACTAGGCCCTGTGACTAGTGAACTGGATTGAAAATCTAGACTGATGCTGACAGGTAAATGCACTAATTTTCTTCTATGGGCGATTTTGCCTCGCAGGCTGAGCCTACATCTAACAACTATGTGAAAAGGCTTCTGTAATCTGTCCAAAGGATGATGTCAACGGCTACAAGGGCTTGGTTGGCATGACAGGTAAATGCTCTTCAGCAGATTAGGTTACAGACTGCTTTTCAATGAGATGGTTATTTTAAATGAAAGCTTAACTGGAAATTGAAATGGGTAACATTCATTTATCAGGATGCAAATTATAACCTTTTTTGGGACAGTAGCATAGGTCCCGATGTTTAGGTAACGTAGGGAAAAAAGCATTTGACATGACCTACTGTATTTTGGCAAAGAAATGTAAGTTATTGCCCAGAATACATGCTTTATTCATTTTATCCTAGAATATGTAATATACTTGCTATACATAAACTTGTACACTTAGGGGCAAATTCATCAAGGGTCGAATATCGAGGGTTAATTAACCCTCGATATTCGACTGGGAATGAAAATCCTTCAACTTTGAAAATAGAAGTCGAAGGATCTTGCACAAATACTGCGATCGAACGATTGAAGGAATAATCATGGATTTTAATCCAACGATCAAAGGATTATCCTTCGACCAAAAAAATTTAGCTAAGCCTATGGGGACCTTCCCCATAGGCTAACATTGGGTTCGGTAGTTGGCGAACTAGGGGGTCGAAGTTTTTCCTTAAAGAGACAGTACTTCGAATATCGAATGGTCGAATAGTCAAACGATTTTCAGTTCGAATCCTTCGATTCAAAGTCAAAGTCGTAGTCGAAGGTCGAAGTAGCCCATTCGATGGTCGAAGTAGCCAAAAAAACACTTTGAAATTCAAAGTTAATGAATTGGCCTCTTATTCTTGCCCTGGATAGATTCAGACATTTGAGTCAATGTGAGCAGGATCACGGATCTAAGAATCACTGCAGACAGTATAGGGATGTGATACTCTATTGAAAAAAACACAGTTTACTGTTCTATATCAACTCCTCATGTTGTGCAGACTCCAGCCCATTATGTATTATGATGTTGCCAGCCCCTACAACCTTTTAAAAGGTCAGTCTCTTTTCACAAATATCAGTGTCAGTTCAATGCATAGCACTTGTTACATTCTTTGAGTGACAGTAGAGAATAGAGCTTCTAAAAAAAGAACAAAAAAACCTCCACCACAGTATGTCTGTGACCTTTCCAGTGTGAATATACAGGCTTTAGAGTGATAAATTAGTTTCACTGCTATAATACGATAATGTGGGTATTTATGTGCGTACATCTGTATGTGAAGATGTGTGTTAGATTTCTTTATTACAGGAGGTGACCTGTTCAGTGCAGAATATAGGATTCGTCTTGAAACATCTAATTCCTATGTCCCAAGCAAATGAATGTTATTTTCTTGAGTAGAAATTGTGTGATTCATATTGAAAGAAAATGTATGCCTGCCACTGTATTTTTTTCAGTATTTTCTATAAGTTACCAGCTTGAACACTCTTTACTGGTCATAACAAATATTACACTCCACATTTTTGTAACTGGCACAATCTCTGTAAAGCAGTACACAACACCTATTCATTGCTAATGAGGGTTCATCTGTGCAGTGCCATTGCATGAGCTGCCAACTTAATAAGTGATCCTGGTTCACTCAAATGAAATTTAGCGCAATAAGTTCACCTGGGGGATGCTGCATTATCCTATTTATTGGAAATATTACAGTGGAAACTAAAACTTTTTTGAGGGTTACACATGATTTGCTCAAATTTTATCTGTCAAATTGCCCATGAGGGCACCTACTGACTTACTTATTGGCAAACTCTTTCCTCTGTAATTTTCCCCAGACTAAAATAGTTTTAGGGGAGTTACAGCCATTGTCTTCTGAGGATATCTATAGCCTCTTGTACACTTCGCACTCTGCCCAGCTGCCAGCTCCTGGGGGCACAAGGACCTGCACTTCCCACATGAATGCAGGCAGCACTGTATTCGCGAAGGGTAGGGGAGTAGGTATCCCCTCTTCTGCCCCATATCTGTCCCCGAACTTGTATAATCAGTCTGTAATTACAGGGCTGCCTTCTGCCTGCCTACACTTTTAGATGCAGAGCAGATATGTGCCCTGGATGAAAGCTCTCTCCTAATGAGCACTAAAGGGCATGTTTTTCTCCCCTTAGTGCTCCAGCACTTGCATTAATAAATGAGGTGCCAATACCAATTTTCTTCTTCCAAAACGAGTAACTAACTCCATCAACCAGGGGCATATTTATTATACAGAGTAAAACAAAATTAGCTTTAAAAATGGTGTAAAAAACTGTGCAAAATAAATAGTAAATTTATCAAGGTGTGTGTAATTTTACCACGTGCGAACGCCAGATTCGCACGTGAGCTTACATCCTCACTCTAAGAAAAAAAACCTGACAATGTGCGGTGTATTATCCTGCTGTTTTTTTACACAACACAATAAACATGCCTCAATTATTTATTGTTTATTCATTGTATAGAATAGCCACGAAGAACTGCTATTTCATTCATGCAGATGAAGAAATTGAGAATTCTCAGGCATTTGAACTAAAGATGAATAAGCTGCCAATAAATTTACTTATTGAATATATTTATATACACAGAAAAATTAGTTTTTTTGTTAAAATATTTACTGTGTCTGCTGTCAGTTACCCAATCTTAGAGACCAACTCACAAAATGCTTTATATATAGAATACAGTTTGAAGGCCTCAATACACAATGTATGAGAATGTAATAATCAGTCCTGTAGCATCAACTGCTATTACAGAGAAACTTGCTTGATGATATCCCAAGACTCTAGGGTTGCCACCTGGCTGGTAGAGATGGCGCGAACTGTTCGCCGGCGAACTTGTTCGCGCGAACATTGGGTGTTCGCGCTCGCCGGAAGTTCGCGAACGTCGCGCGACGTTCGCCATTTTGGGTTCGCCATTGTTGGCGCTTTTTTTTGCCCTCTCACCCCAGACCAGCAGGTACATGGCAGCCAATCAGGAAGCTCTCCCCTGGACCACTCCCCTTCCCTATAAAAACCGAAGCCCTGCAGCGTTTTTTCACTCTGCCTGTGTGTGCTGAAGAGATAGTGTAGGGAGAGAGCTGCTGCCTGTTAGTGATTTCAGGGACAGTTGAAAGTTTGCTGGCTAGTAATCGTTTTGATACTGCTCTGTTATTGGAGGGACAGAAGTCTGCAGGGGTTTGAGGGACATTTAAGCTTAGGTAGCTTTGCTGGCTAGTAATCTACCTTCTACTGCAGTGCTCTGTATGTAGCTGCAGTGGGCAGCTGTCCTGCTTCTGATCTCATCTGCTGACTGCTGCAATAACAGTAGTCCTTGTAAGGACTGCTTTTATTTATTTTTTTGTTCCAATACAGAGCAGTATCAAGCAGATTACTAGCCAGCAAACTTACTATCATCTGTCCCTGAAATCACTAACAGCTCTCCCCCTACACTATCTCTTCCAAGCACACACAGGCAGATTTTTCAGATACATTTTTGCCCTTGATCCCCCTCTGGCATGCCACTGTCCAGGTCGTTGCACCCTTTAAACAACTTTAAAATCATTTTTCTGGCCAGAAATGTCTTTTTTAGATGTTAAAGTTCGCCTTCCCATTGAAGTCTATGGGGTTCGCGAACCGTTCGCGAACCGCTCGCATTTTTGCGCAAGTTCGCGAATATGTTCGCGAACTTTTTTTCCGACGTTCGCTACATCCCTACTGGCTGGTACAATATCAGCCAAGGCTGGGGCCGTATAACAAATTTACCAGTCAAAGCAGCCTTAACCTGCCTCCGATCTGTCTCCAGCCCTGTACTTTCTAGCATCCATACTCTCCAAATCCCCTGCTCTCAGTCCCCTTAACATTGTGACTCCACCCATTTGACATCATAGCCCCACCCATTTCTGGCACAAATTAAACTCTTGTAGACTAAAGATGGCCATAGACGTAGAGATCCACTCATTTGGAGACGTCGCTGAATGAGCGGATCTCTCCCCGATATGCCCTCATTGAAGTTGGCGATATTGGGCTGATCGTGGGCCCTAGGAATGGAGAAAGCCCGTCGGATGGTCCCACACACGGGCCAATAAGCTGCCATCTCGGTCTGTCGGCACCTTGTTTGGGGGCCGATATAGTTCAGGCCGGTATAGTTCATAGAAAAAGGTGCCAACCCTACATGACCACTAAGCTTAACTTTTCAACAGCTGCCAAGAGCACACTGAGCATATTCGTTTCACTGACAGTCCTAACAAATTCAAGATGGTGACCCCTTGTGCACAACTCCTGTTCACAACTTAAGGGCCTGAATTATTACTGTTATAAAGATGCTGAACCTTTAGGCCAAAGCAGTGAATTTACTATATAAAATAGGGCATTTAGCCATATTAGTTTTTAGCATTTAGTTCCCCATTGAGCAGAACCAAATCAGAACCATTAAAGCAACATGAATTCACAGCTCTGGTAAACTGAAATTGTTTGATCACAGATGATGCAAATGTTTATATTATTAACAATTCAAATGTAAAAATTAGGGTTTGGATTTGTTTTTGGTTGAGGGTTTTGGCTTTCGTTTACTATAGTTTCCAAAAATCATTTATAAATCATTGCCCATCAACACTGCAACATTTTTTTAACAAAATTAACACACTCTCACATTTACCAAAGTGCTCTGGATCAAATTTGTATGGATATGAATGTATGGACATCTTAGTATTCAGCCAAGTACAATAATTATAAATCTGGCACATTATAGACAATTATATGGCTAATAGACAATAGACAAGTAAAATAGACAATTATATTGCTGCTAATAATTGGACTGAGAATTTTATGACAGCCTGAATTTATCATTAAGTTGCAGTGACTCTCTATATATGGACTTCTGACTTTCACTAAAGCTACCCACTGGGTTCCTGACACACCTAAGGTATCTACAAAGTGATAACAGAAATTTGTAAAATGCCATGTCTCCCCATTTGGTACTGTCTGTGCTTTCTAACTCTTCTTAATAGAAAGTTCAGCACAACCCTGTACAGTGCATGTGCACCATAACGCACCACCATAAACCATATTTTCTTACCCATAACTATTTTTACACCCTGTCTTTATTTATGTCTTTATGATCATATTGTGGGAAGCTCTGTTGAAATGTAATTTGTACTGTCGTATAGTTCAAAGAGAAAAAACAAACTGGTACACAATAAGGCTTATGTCATACACATATTGCAAAAGTCTCTCTTGTACCATTTCTAGAACAATAACAAATCCCATGCTTTGCAGTGTATAGTGGCCTGCCAGTTGTCTACGCTGGGAACAATCTATAGTATTTGACCATGGCCTTTGAATTTATAGAACAAGTTAATTGTCTCTGTAGTCTCATGTTGATTTTGTATTGTTATCCTGCTGTTTACAGTTGTATTGATGTCTGTCTCCTTCATCCCTTCCTTTTACTGTTTGTGCAAACCTTGTTATCTTCCATGCCAGACTAATTCATGAATAATTATCTGGTCATCTTCCTATTATGATGGAAGATCAACATTCAGTTGTATTGGCCCTAGAGCTTGTATACTTTACCTTGTAAACATTTATAAACGTTGTTATGGAAATAGATGAGGGAAGCCACCATCACATGATTAAGAACAACATGACTAGTTAATGGCAACTGGCAAAGTAGATAAGTCGAAGAAAACATTGAATAACCAGTATCACTTGTATAAATGTGCACATTACATTCAAAGTGAAATTATATCACAACATGTGTGAAGTGAATGTGAGGGTAAAACAAGGCGTGTCTGCTATATATCACCACTCCCAGGAGTTGAAAAATCATCTATATTCAACAAATTTGGTAAATATATATATATATATATGTATATATATATATATATATTATTATTAAAAATAAATATAAACATATAAAACAGTACAAGATAAAAACATAAAATATCTGTAATGCTGTTATCTGTTGTATTTATGTCTTTCTTCTCTGTCCCCTGAATTTACTAGAAAAAAACAAAACAATCTTACGAAAGGTTTATAGAGATTAAATGAAATAGAAGCACACAAAAGGTAAAGTGCAATCCAAAAAATTTACTGAAAGGTTAAAAATACTCATCCTTTCCAGTACTTCCAGTTCCAGTATTTATAATACAGCATGTCAAGTTCACTGAATGTGATCAGTGGTGAAGTTCCTTTCCAGTGCACACCATTGGCATATCACTATTTCAAAGCTATTAAATTCTAAAAGTACTGTATTCATTTTTGAACTAGAAGTTTGTATTGATTGACTTCAGTGGCAAAGAGTACTTAAGTCTCACTGCCATGTTCTATGATCAAGGCTGTGAGCCTGAATTTTTCTTCAGCGATTTCATTTTATTTCATTACTTTTACTGGTGCTAATCTTGATCTGTTTCAAGACAGACAAAACAAGTTTTGTTGCCCACCTCTGACCTTGTCTTCCTTCTCCCTGATCCTTGGCCTCTTTATAAAACATTTCCCATCTGTCTGCTGCTCTCCTGACCCTAACAATAAGGGGCAGATTTATCAAGGGTCGAATTTAGAATTTGAAAAACTTTTTTTTGCAGTTGAATAGTCCGTATTCGTTCAAATTCGCACAAATTGAATCATACGAATCGAATTAATAACAAATTTGAATCGCATGGAAATGTCGAATGGTTGAAGTCAAATTTTTAAAGAAACAGTACATGATAAATTTTGATATTCTAATTTTCAAGTTTTTTTCAAATTCAAATGGAACCTGGACTATTCCCTAGACGAAGTATACAAAAATTAGTTCGAAATTCGAATTTTTTTAATTCAAATTTTCAAGTCGACCTTTGATAATTCTGCCCCTTAGTCTCTATGGACCCTCATACCTATTTTGAATATGGGTCGGCTATGACTGAAGAGAAAATGGAGTACCAATGAAGCACATTGCACTGCTCATATATTCAGCAGACCTGCCACCTACTGCTATCATATCAACTTACCCAGAATGTGTGTTCCCAACCTGTGATTATGCACAAATATTCAGCAATGCCCAACCAGTAGTGATGGGCGAATTTATTCGCCAGGTGTGAATTTGCTGCGAATTTGCTCAATTTGTAAAAAAAAAAATGTCGCCGGCGTCCAAAAAAAACGAATGCCGGCGTTAAAAACAGGCGTCGGCATCAAAAACGGGTGTTGGCGTAAAAAAACGGACGCAGGCGTCAAAAACGAGACACCGGCTCAGTTTCGCGAATTCGCCGATCACTACCAACCAGTATGTCTATGCTTGACATACTGGTTGCCATAAATAGATCACTGTTGCATATACTGTATTGTATATTTTTATGTAAGAATTGGTGCCATCTGCTAGGATTATCTTTTTTTAAAATAATACAGCAGAAAATAAAATATGTGAAATAAAAAAAGAATATCATTTGAAACATTAATCCCTCTTTTTCTTAGCTTTTATGGCATATAAAACTGAAAAGGCAGTGCAGCTCACAGTGATGTTAATGATCTACAAGTAAAAGTGTGACTTAGATATTGGGACTTTCACACTAGAGGGCACTGCCATTTCATGCCCACAAGGTAAGAAAAAGTGCAGCAGTGACCTGACTGTTATGTTTTCAGAAGTTTGTTCCCACTGCTAATCAAATACACGTAATTATAAAAGAGATGTGAATCATATTTCTGTGGGAAATCAGCTAGATGACAATTGAGTGTCACAAAGAATACAGATTCTTTTTCTTCTAGCTTGGAAATTATTTGGACAGGTTTGTGCTGAAGAGTGTTTTAGAATTTTCAGGGCAGGTCCTGTTATTATTGTATGTGGGAATGACATTCTTTTTTTTTAATAACTACTAGATTTAAGAAAACAATACACTGATGATTCAGGCAATAGCAGCACCCGATCTGCATCTAAAATCTAATCCAAATGCATTTAAAATGTCCCTGCATTTTATTAAATGTGTGTATTGAAAACAGCCATGTGAAAATTCCAGCTAGTATGAAACAATATTTAGTTTAATGCAATAAGTGCAGCCCAGAAACATATTTTTTTAAAGATGTCCTTAATGATTCACATACTCTCGTAATTATAACTTTAAACAAATCCCAAACAAAACTTTTTTAGTGCTTAATACGTTGACCTCCTGCAAGAGATCTACACTGTCAGATTCCCCCATCACAATGGTTATTCTGGCTGCCCCTGGGTATGGCTGCCATGGAGTCCCCCTAGTCCTCATGCTTTGTCCTGAATCTGATAGTGAGCCCCATTCATGAGAGCTTGCAATCAAGAAAGCATAAGGTATGAGCTATAGCTCATACCCAGGGGCGATTCTAGCCATTATGCCGCCTGAGGCGGCCTTCTTTTGCCACCCTGCCCCTCCCCACGGCACTCACCTTTACCAGAAATTTGCCTCTTAATTACCAGGAGTGGCATTTTTGCCGCCCCTGGCAGCCAGGGGGGCACTGCTGCCTGAAGCGAGTAGCTCAACTCGCCTCATTGGTGGAGCGCCCCTGCTCATACCTTATATATGTGTCATTGTTGAATGAATATTCAAGGTAATGTCAGACATATTACAGTTCTATAATGTGTCACGAGGGGTGAGAAGTGCCTATAATTCACTCTAGATACTACTTATAATATGTATAAAGATATTGTGGGTTTGCAGTAATACAAAATGACAAAATGAAGGTGGGAGCAAGGGACAGATGAGAACATGTTTTGTAATTCTTTATGCTTTTATTTTACCTACAGCAAAAAGATTGTTAAGCCTAGGTAGATGTGAATATATACTTAAAAAAAAAATCATATATTTGTTCCATTGCCCATTGGCATTTGGCCATTGTCACCAATAAGTAATTTATTTCTCAATTATTCTACTACCTTTTAGAAAATGAAAGCAAATACCTGTATGGTTTCCGTGGGTAACTGCACTGGTATTATTTGGTGCCTCTGTTAGTAAATGAGCCTTTATGTTCGTTTCTTATTTGGTATAGCAACATTTACAAAGGCTAAGAGGTCATTAAAAGATGGTGGGGCAATGCATAAAATAGGGGCAATCTGTTGTGTTTTCCATGTTTTGCAACCTGCCCTGTTGTAAGCATCCACAGGCACAGCAAGGACCTACATTTCCTCTATGAATACAGCACTGCCAGCATTTGGACCCCTAACACTCAAGTGAGGGGGAAATTGAAGATAAAGTTGGCAAGTACTCCATGTCCACTCATATGTTAAGAATGATGAACTTTATTTAAACATGTTAAAAACATCAGACATCCTGACGCATTTCATATTCACGATATATAGTCATAGGCATGCCTACAACTATGTATTGTGGATACGAAACATGTCATATAACCATATTATATTTTAACTTTAAGCCTTATTTTTGCAGTTATGATATGTGATAAGTGGCACTTTTGATAACCTGAAACACTTATCTTTAAAGCTAAAAAAAAGAATAGAGTTTCTTTGGCGAGGGTTGGAAGATTCTCAGGCCCTAAAGACTTTGCACCGCAAGTGATGACCTCACCCCAGTCACAGATGTTTACTGCACTTTAGGAGATCTGTAAAAACAGAGCTGTAAAAGTAGGCCAGCTTGCATGAGGCAGTAACCCATAATTCACTGAAACACGCTAGATAGTTCCCACTCAGTTCTGGTTGACTAGGAAACAGCAATTTATTAATCTTGTGTCAGCAAGCCAGCTGCAACAGTGGCAGTTACCATATTTCACCACCAACTCCATGTCTGGACAGCCATTGTCTTTATTCCCAGCCCCCCCCCCAAAAAAAGGAAAAAAAAACCCCCACTACAAATCAGCTGCTTCCCCACTATGCACAGAAGCAGTGTTTGAGGTCTGAGGAAGTTGTGGTGCGTCATACTACTGCAGTTAGGTTTACTAATTCAGAAGGAACGCTTAGTTTCCAACTTTAATGATATTCCTTCAGCATATCACTTTGGTTGCTTGGAGACAGGATTTTAGCTAGGCCTCTCATTTGATTCCCACACACCAGACCCTGAAAAGCACTTTTTGTTTCCTCCCTCCAGCTTTTGATTCTCCCTCCTCTGAAACCCTTCCCCCTGTGGTGTCAATATGGGTGGGCAAAGCTCTGGCAAAAGAAGGCCAGGGGTGAAGGGCAGCCTGTGGCCACTGGTCACACATCAAGGCCTGAAAACAAAGCCTCCGGGATCCTCTACTGACAAACACAAATTCTCTTCAGAGAAAGAAAATTTGATTTTCCCGTACCCTTTCCTAGCATAATTTTTTTATTTTTCGCATTATTTCTCCCCTTCTCTTTAGTCTGTTGTCCTTTGTAGCAGAAATACTGTAAACTAATGAGTTTATTTTCTTTTCTCCCAAATACACTGCCTCTTCAGTTTGCCCTGCTAATTAATTTGAATGGTAAAAGAACCAACAAAGGACACAAAACGACTTGGATAACAAGACAAGAAAGCCTTTCATTAAAAGCAAACCAGGCTGATGTTACAAAAATTGGTCCCCAGTCAATGCAGAAAGGTTGGGGCCATAACTTGAGGGGGAAAACTTGGTAAACTATGAATTTCCAATCTGTGAACCTCCAACTGTTGTTAAACTACAATTCAAAAAAATCAATTGTATGCAGGGCAGCTCATTCCAAACATTTATTATTGCAAAATAATCACAGTAAAAAACTCCAAAAATCATTATATTATATTAGACATGCCACAAGGCAGTGTTCTCCCTCTTGCCAGCCACTCCCTCCCGATGTGTTTTGTGCCATTGGGCACGTCACCTCCTCTGATGCAGCGCGCAATGGCAATTAAACTACAACTCACTTCACCCCAAAGATTCTGCTTTGTAGTCCATGAACAACTGACTTGTTCACAAGCTAGACATCCCAGACATAAATACTAAGGACATGTGTAAAGGTCCCCATAGACGCAAAAATCTTTGGTTGGTGAACGATCGATTTCAGTGCAATCAGACTAATCTGTCAAATTATTGTGAAGTTAGTGGGAATTGAACTATCGTGCATCTTACGATTTTTTGTCCGACATCTGTCAGAAAATTGATCTGCCAGGTTAAAAAATTTTAACAGTCCCAGTGCAATCTATCTATGTTTGCAGTAACATTTTCATGACATTTTGGTTTGGAAGGTTTGGAGACCTCCTTATTCACTCCTATAATACACCTGATAATACACCAATTCAGGGTTTTTGTTGTTTTTATTTTATATAAGGCTGACAAGATCCTTACAGAATTTATATATCATTCACATTAGTTACTGCCCAGTGGAGCTTGCAGTCTAAACTCAAACACACTATGATTACATTTATTCATAACACATTGTACAAGGCTGCTGGCATAGAATTGTCTCTACTAGTGCAGAAAAATGCCAGGAACTGCCTCTTATTAGCTTCTTTGGGATCCTATAGGTACTGCCAGGCCAAAAATGTGCAAAAGCGTATTGAAGTATATAAGAGATTCCAGGAGCAATTTTTGGAAGCATCTAAAATTTGATATAAAATAATAAAATAATATTGACTGTTCTAGAAGTCTGTTGAAATTGGTTACTACTCATCTTTGTAGATGTCATTTTACTAATGTTTTTGCCATTGTTCAAAGTTGTTCAAAATGATCTGTTTTTGCCTTTAAAAAGGATAAAGTTCAGTAAAGGAAGCAGGATGACCAAAACACACTGCTTATTTTTTAGTTGTAGTATATATTGGGATTTGAACAACAGTTAAACTGCTCCTGGTCACTACATATCCTATTATGCCCCTGAAAGCAGAGAGGCAGTTGTCCATTCTTGGTTACTACTCTCAGGCTGCACTGAGTTGTTTAATTCATATTCAAAATGTTTTGGTATAATTTCGATCCAAGCTATACTGAGAGCTGAGACCTGGGTGTCTATTCTTGGTTACTACTCCCAGGCTTAGCTGGGTTGCATTGCGGTTAATGAAAGCAACACTCTATTTACACTGTGCTTCTAAAATGCTTGTTTGCCCAGTACTACTGCGGAACCCTGCCAAGAACAGTACGCCCTTTGTGAGATCAATCTGAATTGTGCTGTTTACATGGAAGATATGAAATAATCCTCCTGTTATCAAAGCATAGACTCCATTGTATAGGTTCATCAAATGAAACATTTTTCTATTTGTTTATTAAAACCCTTTATCTCATTCCAGTCCTTAGAGCAAAATTATATCAACCCCCTTTTTTCCAGCTCGGCTCTTGCTGATCTACAGGTGGCAGCTTCCTCGGTTGTTGAAAGGACAGAGTCTATTATCTTTCTAATCTTGAAAATGTTGAACTTGCAGCCTTCATCCACAGCTACTGCGTAGGCAGCGAAAACCGGATAAATGCTTATATATATATATTTATATAATTCTTTTTGCCCATTGTTATATAAAAGTAGTACTGTACTGTATATCAAAGTATTTATGCTTTGCTTAGATTACAAAAATGTAAACAGTGCTTTACATAAAATATTTGAAGAAAAACTTTAAAACTTCTTTTGCTTTATTATGTTTGTAAAAAATGCTAAATGCAACCTTTTTTATTGCTGTAACTGCAACTTTGTAACACTTATCATGCAAAGATAAGTAAAGTTTCTTGATCATCTGAAATTACTGTACAGCAAATGGATTTAGACCGCATTGGACTGGTTAATAATGTTAATTAATGTTATTTTGCAAGCATAAATTGTGAGCTCATATGCATGATAATAATATCTATACTTTTATCTTAGTTGAACCATACCATAATTCTTGTATGGAAAATTAGAACAATCAATACCATGCCTCCAATCTGTCCTAAATATGCCCAGTTATGGCAGGATTGCATGCTACTCATTTTGAAGTAAATCTCATCCCATCAGGACTTCCCTGCCTTAATCAAGATGGTTATACTTTAATAGCACATAAGTGCTATATGTACGAGAGACTGGCGAATTGCTAATGTGGTGCCTCTATTCAAAAAAGGATCCCGTTCTCAGCCTCAAAACTATAGGTCAGTTAGTCTGACGTCAGTGGTAGGAAAGCTTTTCGAAGGGTTAATAAAGGATAAGATACTGGACTTCATAGCAAATCATAATACTATGAGTTTGTGCCAGCATGGTTTTATGCGTAATAGATCTTGCCAGACTAACTTAATTTCTTTTTATGAGAATGTAAGTAGAGACCTCGATTCTGGGATGGCAGTGGATGTGATTTACTTAGACTAAAGCATTTGATACAGTGCCACACAAAAGGTTACTAGTTAAATTAAGGAATGTTGGCCTGGAACACAGTATTTGTACCCGGATAGAGAACTGGCTAAAAGATAGACTACAATGAGTGGTGGTAAATGGAACATTTTCTAATTGGACCAGTGTTGTTAGTGGAGTACCGCAGGGCTCTGTACTAGGTCCTTTGCTTTTCAACTTGTTTATTAATGACCTGGAGGTGGGCATTGAAAGTACTGTTTCTATTTTTGCAGATGATACTAAATTGTGCAGAACTATAGGTTCCATGCAGGATGCTGCCACTTTGCAGAGTGATTTGTCTAAACTGGAAAACTGGGCAGCAAACTGGAAAATGAGGTTCAATGTTGATAAATGCAAGGTTATGCACTTTGGCAAAAATAATATAAATGCAAGTTATACACTCAATGGCAGTGTGTTGGGCGTTTCCTTAAATGAAAAGGGGGTCTTTGTAGATAACACGTTGTCTAATTCTGGGCAGTGTCATTCTGTGGCTACTAAAGCAAATAAAGTTCTGTCTTGCATAAAAAAGGGCATTAACTCAAAGGATGAAAACATAATTATGCCTCTTTATAGGTCCCTGGTAAGGCCTCATCTGGAGTATGCAGTTCAGTTTTGGACTCCAGTCCTTAAGAGGGATATAAATGAGCTGGAGAGAGTGCAGAGTCGTGCAACTAAATTGGTTAGAGGGACGGAAGACTTAAATTACGAGGGTAGACTGTTGGGGTTGTTTTCTCTGGAAAAAAGGCGCTTGCGAGGGGACATGATTACACTTTACAAGTACATTAGAGGACATTATAGACAAATGGCAGGGGACCTTTTTACCCATAAAGTGGATCACCGTACCAGAGGCCATCCCTTTAGACTAGAAGAAAAGAACTTTCATTTGAAGCAACGTAGGGGGTTCTTCACAGTCAGGACAGTGAGGTTGTGGAATGCACTGCTGGGTGATGTTGTGATGGCTGATTCAATTAATGCCTTTAAGAATGGCTTGGATGATTTTTTGGACAGACATAATATCAAATGCTATTCTGATACTAAGCTCTATAGTTAGTATAGGTATGGGTATATAGAATTTAATTAAAAGTAGGGATGGGTGTATGTATGGATGCTGGGTTTTCATTTGGAGGGGTTGAACTTGATGGACTTTGTCTTTTTTCAACCCAATTTAACTATGTAACTAACTATGTAACTATGTTCCTCTGTGCATCTGGAGGTCTGGTCCAGATTTGGCCCTCCAAGTGATTTTTTTTATTGTCAACCGGGTCATAGTCTTCAAAGAATTATTAGTATAATATAATCATGTATGTCTTTGGACATGAGCAGGCTCATTTACAATGTCCCGCACATGTGCATAGTTCAATAAAAGACCCAAATAAGCAAGGTCTACAAGGACTACAATGGTGAGTTGATGTGGCACTCATCTGACTGGCCTCTGTAGGCCCCATGGTATAGTCCAATCCTTGGCCCTGTACATGGGTGGCCAAATTGGACCCAAACCTGCTCAATAAAATATACTGTGGACCAGTAAGATAAACATATTGCTGACGATGTAAAGCTAATTCATTATGTATATAATTCAAATCTCCTTCTTATATTTCCCAGTTCCACCACTCCTCCTAAAGCCCTACTTTTGTGGCTTATCAACCTATGCCCATCCCTATGTGTATTTATGCATCTTTGTGTTTATTAGAGGAATAAGTAAGTGATTTTAAAGTTAAATTTTAATATCCCTTAAAGCTTGGAAAATTAGGTCACGTTTCACCAATGGTCAACTGTATAGTGTGGAGCCTAAACTTTGGTGTTCTCACTAGCTTTTCAACACTTTTGTTATGTGTATAGTATTGGTTTTTTTTTAGACCTGCAACAAATGGGTACCACTTCAACTTATAGATTTCTCATTGCCTTATTATTAATAGTTAATAAACCAAGCCTACAACTCCCAATATTCTCTTTTCTGGCAAACCCGTTTGAATGTTTTCCTATCTTTCACTTGTAAACACTGACCAGCTGGGGCACAGAAAGATAAACTTCACAGTGAATAATGTATTATAGAATTAATCCATAGTCATGTCACCAGAGACAGTAAGTATATTGCAATGCTATGGTTTGGTGACCAGTAATAACAGAGAGGGAATGTGTTTTTATGTTTAATGAAAAGTGTGAAAATAATATATAAGAAGTTTAATGGACCCATGGAGTTTTTCAGTGAGAACTAATGCTGCTCTGTTCCTACATGCTAATCCACTGATGTCAGCATTGGAAATGAGCTTGTTCAGGAGAGCCCAGATTAACTGCATTCTAGCCCCCTTTCCACTCCAATGAACTGAGCTATTGACACACTGAAATGCACAATTTAAAATTAATTAGAGCTTCTTAGTTTCACCAAATCTTTCCTTTTTTTGTTTTGCAATGTGTTTGAGGTTGTTTTTCACGTTAAATTTAAAAAAAACGTTAAATATTCGAATTTAAGTAGATATATCGTTGAGTCTTTTGTTGTATTAAAAACAGATTACAGGACATTTTCTATACTTTCATTCAGTGATTGCAATACGGGTAATGTGAATAAGAAATGTTAATATATACGAGGTGAAAACAACTGTGTTTGAAGAAACCTTTTACAAGTTTTTTTGTGTGTCTCTGTTTTTACAAAGATTTGATCTACAGTATATGCAGTTAAATAAAAACTCCAGCCTGTCATAAATTCACACTGCCCACCAGGCTTGTGCAAATGGCACTGGCACACGATCATAACGGGGCCACAGGCTGTGAGATTAAAATAAGCCAGGGCTTCGCAAATGGACAGAGAGATAAAATATACTATTTCTATATTTTATAAGAAAAAATATCAATAATGTTTGAAAAGACTCTTCAAAAGGCTTTGATGTAAATGTTTTAGTGGACAGAAATAACTTTTACACCAATGGCAGAACAAATCATTATTTCTTTTATAGAAATTAATTGTTTGGTACATACCCTTAAGACATACCCTTAAATCCATATGCCCCCTCTTCCCCTTGGATAACACAGCACCCCCAGCATATGATTAAACACCTTAGGGGCCTCTAATAATAATTTATTTTCATATGCTAACAAAACCCCAGAACAAATACCAGGTTTATGTTCCACAGGCAGAGCATGACACACACAGGCAGAGTATGTCACACACACACAGGCAGAGCAGAGTACACACAGGCAGAGCAGGGCACACACAGGCAGAGTATGTCACACACAGGCAGAGCAGGGTACACATAGGCAGAGTATGTCACATACAGGCAGAGCAGGGCACACACAGGCAGAGCAGGGGCACACACAGGCAGAGCAGGGCACACACAGGCAGAGCACACACAGGCAGAGTATGTCACACACAGGCAGAATATGTCACACACAGGAAGAGCAGGACACACACAGGCAGAGAATGTTACACACAGGCAAAGCAGGGCACACACAGGCAGAGTATGGCACACACAAGCAGAACAGGGCACACACAGGCAGAGCAGGGCACACACTGGCAGAGTATGGCCCACACAGGCAGATCAGGGCACACACAGGCAGAACAGGGCCCACACAGGCAGAACAGGGCCCACACAGGCAGAATATGGCACACACAGGCAGAGCAGGACATATACAGGCAGAGTATGCCACAGGCAGAGCAGGACACACACACAGAGCATGGGGCAGACAGAGCATAGCACACACAGGGAGCATAGGGAAGGCAGAACAGAGCAAGAGACAGGGAAACCTATCAGGACCTCTCTAAGATGTACTACATACAGTGACACAGTGCTGGTGCCCCATTAGCATTTTGAATAAGGTGTGAACAGGTGAACAATGTGGCCAGTTTCGGTCTAGGTTTCAGGTGTGAACAGTACTGGGCTTTAGGGATGTGAAAAATAGAGGTGTCACAAGTGGGGGATCAATGCAGGGGGATCACAGATGTGAACACTACAGGGGATTAGTGTGAATTTGAGGTTTAAACAATGCAGGGGCCAGTTAATCTCTGTAGTGATACCATTTAAAGATTACACATGGTAAGCAGACACAGCAGGTAGGTGGGGGGCCTCACAAGGGGGGGGTCCTGGCTCAGACTGTTGATACAATGTAGGACAAGTGATTAACAGACCCAGGGTCGGACTGGGGGGCTCAGGGCCCACCGGGACTACTGTCCAGGGCCCCCTCTGACCCCCCCGACCCCCTACCGTAATGCACACTGCGCACCTGCATGACAGCGCGACTTGACACTCCTTGAAAGGCGCCGCTCAGGGCTCTGTGTGAATGTTGCGCATGCGCAGATGGCGTGGCGCCTAAATAAATCTTTTTTTTTATAACAAACTGGTCGGGAGAGGGGTCTGGCCTGGCGGGGGCCTATTAAGGGTTGGGGCCCACCGGGTTTTTTCCCGGTTTCCCGCCAGGCCAGTCCGACACTGAACAGACCTGTCTTTGCTGGGGAACGAAGACTTTTGCAACATTGTTTAAAACATAACAAACAGGAGTTAAGCAAACGCTGCTTTCAATAGCAATTGTTTTTACAAATAACTATAGGTACTGATTTTGTTTAATAAATGTACATCATTGGAGAGGTGATTTTTATTTTGGGGTTGACTTGCCCTTTAAGCTCATATTTGCACAGTACTTATTACTTATGTCATGTCAACACCATGAGAAGATTTCTTTATCTTATCACTTATGCATGGTATTAAAGAGAACCTAAAGCTTGATTGTTAGTGATGGGCGAATTTATTCGGCAGGCGTCCGTTTTTTGTGGACGCCAGTGGTGTTTTGTGAATTTGCCCATCACTATTGCTTATCAGATACAAAGATACAACCAGTACCTCTTACTTTATTTTATATGTACAACCTATCCTTCTAAGGGTAAGGACACACCTGCCGATTCAGTGAGATTTAGTCGATTGGCGACTAATCGGCTCTTCTTTGGGGTGACTAATCTCCCCGAATGGCTTCCCCCTGTCTTCCGCCGGCTATAATGAAAAATCACCTGTGGCATGGCATACGCGCCGCTTCGTATTCCAAAGTTGCCCAACGTTTCCTCGTGAGGCAACTTCGAAAAACTAAGTGCCACATGTGCCATGCTGCAGGCAATTTTTCATTATAGCCACCGGAAGACAGAGGGAAGCCGTTCAGGGAGATAAGTCACCCCAATGAAGAGGTGATTAGTCGCCAGGCGACTAAATCTCCCCGAATCACCAAGCGTGCCCTTACCCTAACTGTGTAGAGTCCCATGACTGATATAGGGACACATGCTTAATAGGAGTGGTAATGCAGGTTTTTTTTTTGTTTGCAATGACACTGCAGCTCACATTTAGGTGTATTTATTTTATTTTGAAAATATTTTATTAGATTTTCATGTTAAACAAGCGATAACAGTATAGCAACAAATATTTTGCACATTTACCGTAGGTGTAGAGATATAAAGGTTTAAATTTGTCTGCAAGTAAGCAAATTGCTATTTCGACTGGAATTATAGTTGGCACCTGTCTGATGGTGACAGGTGTCAACTATAATTGATGGATGCACAATTAGGCCATTCACAGGCCATTGTGTCATAGCTCCATTTATAAATGTCATTGGTCCGCCATTACATGTCATTAGTCCACCTGACATCACCAGCCCCATCTCTGACAACACCAGCGCCACCCATCCTGCCTGGTTTGCATAGCAAGAAAATGTGGCAAGCCTAAGCACAATAGCTATGTTAGTTTTCCCTCACAATGTAGTGTTTTTTTTCCCAGAAATCCAGCATCACTGCAATCTCAAGGGGCCGTTGAGCAAGACACAGTTGCACTGTGCCCGACGCTACGTAGCTATGAATACATTTTGCACCTGGCCTCATTTCTGCACCCCATTCTTTAAGTGCAAGTCGGCTGCATTTATTGATTCTGGGTGTGAAGGGAATCCTAGAATTACCTCCTGACCAGGATGTGGCAGTTGCTCCAGGGTTCCCCTGTGCCAAGCAGATGAACTATAATTTGTTGTTTCAAGTTGTATTACTCCAAACAAAGTATTTATAATGCATGTCTCAGTTATTAGTATATAACCGAAGCAGAAAAGAAGACAACCATTTGGAAGCAACTATTTGAAAAGAGGGTGAGATACTGACACTTTATATGCCATTGTTATCACTTGCAGAAAAGAGCATTATAAACAATTGGGACAGAGGATGGCTCCCTAACATTCACTTATGAACTCAAATGCACAATAACAGCAAAGCTTGCCAATTGCTGGGAAGATAAAGACAGGTCAATATTTTTGGGTTCCGGGACATTTACTACAGCTGTGATTCAAGGCTAATATCCAGCAGGTCTATTTTTTTTTAGAATAGTTTTTCTTTCTTGCCAAATTTCCGCATCAGCATGCAAAAAAAGAAGCTGCCTGTTTCTTACAATTTATCATTGCTCTATGTTTCTAACATGTAAAAAATTGTCCATGATAATATCCAGAGAAAAATGACTAGAGATACGATAAAATAATATAAAAGATCCATAAACAACCCAGTTTGAATGCGGAATAACTGTGGGACTGGGTTCACCAAAAATACACAATACATCTACTATCTCCTTTTCCCACAAAACTGATTTCCATACACTATGCACCTGTCTTCCGTGTGTTGAGGTGGAGTTTCTGGTCTTGTGCTTTAACAGCTGTAAATTGTACATGCCTTTAATAATATACACTACATTCCAATGCAATTTACTTTGCTGTCAGTATTACTACTTTGTTCTTCTGTAAATATGAGGTAAGCACACGTGTACACATTGTAAAGTTTAGCAAGGCACAGAGTATTGCTTTCCCAGCTAATTACTCTCTTTGAAAAATATTTCAGTAGCTGTCAATATTTGGCAGTACATCTCACTTTCACACCTAAATAAACACACACAAACTAAATTCCTCATTGGGGTATGCCTGAGAATAGTTTTAAGGGACTTATATATAGGAAATGCTACCCACATCAGTCTGAACAAAGTCGCCTTAAAGGAAAACTATACCCCCCAAACAATGTAGGTCTCTATTAAAAGATACTGAGTAAAACAGCTCATGTGTAAAACCCTGCTTCATGTAAATGAACCATTATCATAATAATATACTTTTTTAGTAGTATGTGCCATTGTGTAATCATAAATAGAAAATTGCCATTTTAAAAAATAAGGGCCGCCCCCTGACATCGTAAGATTCACTGTGCACACATACAAACCACATGTAAGGTCACATGAGCCAATTAACAGACAGAGTTCTGCCTTTTGCTTCCTCACTTCTTCCTGTTACAGTTAGTGTTGTAGTATTTCTGGTCAGGTGATCTCTGAGGCAGCACAGATAGAGTCACGAAATGGTGGTTCAAGGCAAGAGATGTAAATGGGCAATATTTATGTAAATATATATTCCAGTTTGGTAAGATTCTTTGATATGTCATTCAATTTGATAGAAACTATCTCTTGCTTAAGTATTCTTTTTGGGGGTATCGTTTTCCTTTAAATAAACTGCTATCACTTGTCAGCCAACATAATTTAAAGGGATCAGATTACAGAGATGTCCTGAATTTTAGACAAAGGTGTCCATCCACAGTTTCATTTGTGCACCGCTCTACTAAGCAATCTAAAGTTATAGCCTGCTAGCTATTAAACATTTTTTTAATCATTTTCTTGTATTTCACAGCATAGTGAATATAAAAAAAAATGAGTGTTCAGATAACAAGTGCCTGGTAGTCGAGTTTTTAATTTAGTTAAGACATTAGTGTTGAAATTTGCAGCCCATTATCATTCTGAAAGAAAGCATAGTTATTAAAGTATAACAATAGGAGAAGCATGTGTGCGTGTTTGTGTCAGGGGGACTGCAATTGGGCATTAAGGGTACACAGGGCTACCATCAAGGAGAGAGCGGCAGGTAATGAATGGGCAGGAAAAATATTAGCCAAGATACAAAGGTTACAGTGGATCTAATGAGAAAAGGAAAAAGTCTGCAGACTGGCACCCAGGAATCAGATCTGTTGTCTCTGCATGCTCATATTAGTTCCCTACAGCAGAGTCAAACCCAGACAGCTGTCTTTGTAACCTACAGTATCTGCCTAAGGGGCTACCAGCACCAAAGCACCATGCATTGTCCCTCAGGGGATAGTGGCCACATTTTCATAATGGTTGAAATGTATCTTATGTGTGAAAAAAGTTGTTAATTGGTCCTGAAATATACACTTATTTTCTAATGAAAACAGGCCCAGTTTCAATTACAGGTATAGGATCTGTTATCCAGAATGCTTGGGACCCGGGGCTTTCCGTTTAAGGGGTCTTTCCGTAATTTGGATCTTCAAGTCTACTAAAAAATAATGGAAGCATACGCTGGTTATGCTTCCAATAAAGATTAATTATATCTGAGTTTGGATCAAGTACAAGCTACTGTTCTATTAAAAAAGGAAATAATTTTAAAAAAATTTGGATTATTTCATTATAATGAAGTTTATGGGAGACGATCTTTCCGTAATTCGGAGCTTTCTGGATAACGGGTTTCCGGATAAGGGATCCCATACCTGTACTTTTTTTTCATTATTCTGAAAGTCCATTATTAAAAGCTTTTAAAGAGGTTGTTCACCTTCCAAAACTTTTTTTCTGTTCAGTTGTTGTCAGATTGTTCACCAGAAATAAAGACTTTTTTTTCAACTGCTCTCCATATTTTATTTTTATCATTTTAAAAAACCTGAAGTAAAAAGTATAATGTTTGCGTCTCTGGAATATTAGCAACTATTGTATCAGTTCTAACAGCTGCCTTTAGGGCAGGGGTGTCCAAACTGTGGCCCGAGGGCCACATGCGGCCCAGGATGCATATGAATGTGGCCCAGCTTGAAATGCTTGGTTCCCGAAGAAATAGGAGGAGGGGGGACTCTGCCCATTGCCCAGTTAGTAATAATATAATAATACGTCTATTTAATATCCAGGTGTCCCATATTCCAGTGTATAGCTCCATCTGGTTATCCAACTGGCATTGTAGTTCTTTTCTGTGTATTTCCTTTACTTTTACAAATCAAACGTGTTTGTGTATTTCATGTGTGGCCCCAGACAATTTTTCTTTTTCCAATGTGGCCCAGCGAGCCAAAAGTTTGGACACCCCTGCTTTGGGGATATCTTACAAAGATAAGAAAAGTTTGGACACCCCTGCTTTAGGGATATCTTACAAAGATAAGAAATGTATCAACTAATGCAAAATCCGTGACCCCCCCCCCCCAATCCCAGGACTGCTTTAGAAAAACATAAGGTAGATTTTACACTTCAATACTAAAAAATGGTCACACATACAAAATAGAAAGTAACTGTAAAAAGTCTTTATTTCTGGTGAACAACCCATTTAACTCGTGTAATGTTTTTTATAAATTAAAGGAGAAGGAATGGCTAAAATTAAGTAAGCTTTATCACAAAGATCTCTATAAATACACCAGTAAACCCTCAAAGTAATGCTGCTCTGAGTCCTCTGTCAAAAGAAACACAACATTTCTTTCCTTCTATTGTGAACACATGAGCTTCTGTATTAGACTTCCTGTTTTCAGCCTAAACCTCCAGGGCTAGGGCTTGAGCATGCTCAGTTTGCTCCTCTCCCCCTCCCTGCTGTAACGTCAGCCCAGAGCTATGAGATAGCAGAAAGAGACTCAGGCAGGAAGTTATGTCACGCCAAGCTAATATGGCAGCTGCTATCCTTAACAAACAGAGAGAGCTGCTAGAGCTGTTTACTCCAGTATGGTACAGCATTCTACAGCATAAATATAGTGTTATAGCTTGCAATATTGTGGCCAATCTATTGCCAATATACTGCTTTGGTAGCTTTCCTTCCCCTTTAAAGAGGTGGGTCACCTTTAAGTAAACTTTTAGTATGTTATAGAATGCCCAATTCTAAGCAACTTTTTAATTTGTTTTCATTATTTATTTTTGATAGTTTTATAATTATTTGCCTTTTTCTTCTGACAGTTTCCAGCTTTCAGATGGGCATCGCTGGCCCCATCTAGCAAAATGCTCTGTAAGGCTACACTCTAATTATTACTGCTACTTTTTATTGCTCACCTTTCTAGTAAGGGCCTCTCCTATTCATATACCAGTCTCTTATTCAAATCAATGCATGGTTGCTAGGGTCATTTTGACCCTAGCTACCAGATAGTTTATAATGCAAATGTAAGAGCTGCTGAATAAAAAGCTAAATAACTCAAAAAACAGAAAAAATAAAAAAATGAAAAGCAATTGCAAATTGTCTCAGAATATCAATTTCTACATCATACTAAAAGTTAACTCAAAGGTGAACAACCCCTTTAAGGAAATGTATTGTTAGCACCCTATGTACACAGGGATAATTATATTACAATTATTTTAAATCAGCACAGTGACTTCCCCTAGAGGGACACTGAAAATGTGGCCATATTCCTAGTTTACTTTCTAAACAAGCACAATGGTAACTGGTCAAAGAGGGACATCAAATATAATCAATTCAAAAAAAAAAAAAATATATATATATATATATATATATATAATGCCTAATATTATGTACACGTATGTATTTCATTCAAAGACAGAATCACCTTAGTTTCCACTTTGGACACACAAAACTATCATTAGTACCATGACGTGATATTTTTGTGAAAGCAACACATAGCATAAATGAATATTTATATTTTGTGCTTCCTTCCTCATGTAACTAAATGTGAGAAGTGCAAAATATCCAGTGAACTGATTTTCTTCTGAAGTTACAAGTAGGGTTCCACTGCCCCAGGTAACTGGCGAAAACTGATGAAGGTATCTCCAGGTGCAACCTCACCAGAGAGGAAAGAAAGTCTCAGATATCAAACACCAGAGAACACAAGCATTTGTAAATTCAAACCACTGGTGTTTAACACCTGCTTATCTGCACTGTACACATGAATTATGGGTGATCAGCTGAAAGGCAAATATGTAAAAACTGGCAAGAAGTGGCATCACTCAAACAATGTGAAAGACACCAGAGGGATCTGACTAAATGAAATGTAGCTCACCCAATGAGAACGAACAGATTCACAAAAAATGTGTAAAGCTTGCAGTACAGCTACGGTGCAGAAACATGCTATAGTTGTGTAACGACATTTAACATAGTTATTTCAGTCTCCTTATACAAGAGCATATTAAGGCCACTCATAAACATGGATACTGATAAAGAAGATTGTGCAGGCATGAGATCTCTAATCAGGAAACCTATATTCAAAAAGTTCTGATTTATCTCCCATTTCCCCTTTAAGAAAATAATTCTAATTTTTTTAAATGATTTTCTTTTTCTCAGTAATAATAAAACAGTATCAAGTACTTGATCCTAACTAAGCTACATGAATCCATATTGATGCCAAAACAATCCTTTTGGGATTTATTAAGGGGCAGATGTATTAAGGGTCGAATATAGAGGGTTAATTAACCCTCGATATTCGACTGGCGAATTAAAATCCTTCAACTTGAAATATCGACGTTGAAGGATTCGATTGAACGATCGAATGAATAATCGTTCGATCGAACGCTTAAATCCTTCGAATCGAACGATTCGAAGGATTTTAATCCATCGATCGAAGGATTATCCTTCGATCAGAAAAAACTTGGAAAGCCTATGGGGACCTTCCCCATAGGCTAACATTGACTTCGGTAGCTTTTAGGTGGCGAACTAGGGGGTCGAAGTTTTTTTTAAAGAGACAGTACTTCGACTATCGAATGGTCGAATAGTCAAACAATTTTTAGTTTGAATCGTTCGATTCGAAGTCGAAGTCGTAGTCGAAGGTCAAAGTAGCCCATTCGATGGTCGAAGTAGCCAAAAAAACACTTTGAAATTTGAAGTTTTTTTTCCTCTATTCCTTCACTCGAACTTAGTGAATGGCCCCCTAAGTGTTTAAATGATTTTCTTCAGACATGCTATGGGGATCCAAATTAAGGAATGATACCTTATCTGGAAAACCCCAGGCCCCATGTATTACGGATAATAGATCCTAAACTTGTACCAAAAATACAGTTGTGCAATCTGTACAGTTGTTATAAACCCTGCACTTCTATTTATGTAACCAGTTTTTTAGTACAAAGCAGATCATATATTAGTATTGCCAATGGAGATAAAAATTGCAAAATTAAAAATAAATATAGGCATGTGCATTATGCAGTATAACAGAGGTCGTTGTCTTGCTAATTTTCATTGTTTATAGTGGGTTTTTAAAAATAACTGAAAGCTTTTTTTAGTATACACAGCACACTGGTGCAAACTATGCACCACAACCTTTTTTTATTCTTTTTTTCTGGTAGTTGATGTGATATAGGTTTACAAGAAGCATTGTTAACATAATGTCAAACAATATGCATAATGGATTAATAGTTTGCATTGCACTTATGTTTTTTCATTATCAACTTTTAACACTGTGGGAGTTACTGTTACTGTTACTTAACTCCTAGAGTAATTAATATCTCTTCAGCAGAAACAATCCAAACTCCTCTATATTTCCTTGTACTATAAAGTTCATTTACTAAGACCAGGTGCAAACAATGCATGCTAATGGCAAGATAGCTGCCATTAGTGTTATATACAATTATGAACTGGGTTTCTCATTTGAACAGAGCAGCTGTGCTCTTAAACAGGGGATACATACAGGCACTCACTGCCACTCCTTCCTTATAAGAAAAAATCAAGTGAGGGAATATCCACATTCTAAGTTCTGGCATGTTCTAAGCCTTTGAATGCACCACTGCATGGCCCAAGCAGCAATTCATACTGATGCAGGAATGACTCAATGATGGGCAAGTGCATTGTAGACAATTAACATGGTGTTCTGTCCCCAGACGGGACATGCAATGAAAACTAATAACAGAGAACATTCAAATCTTTTAAAAAATAGACTCTAGACTTCAATGAAATTTTTGTTACTGCACTCTAATACAGAACAATAACACAGAGCAGGTTTCCTCCCTACACTTCTGAATCTAATCCAAATGAGATTGTGGCAAAAGAATAAATGAAGAGAGAATGGGGATCTATATCCTGTGCTACAGACAGCTAGGCTTCTGTCTAGGCAAACTTCTTGCCTTTAAGAAAGAATAATACAGCTTTTTATTTGGATGACAGATTGAAGGATACATCCATTATACAGGTATGGGACCTGTTGGAAAAATTCACTAAGGTATAGAGATCTGCTAACAATAAATGCAATAACAAAAATAGTTATAAAATGTAAAAAGTCTTTATTAGGACATGTGTAGCCTGACACTTTTCATGCCAAATGGGCACTTACTCAAGGGACCTATTATCGAGAATGCTTGGGACCTGGAAAAAAATAAATATTTTTCAAAATTTGATAAAAATGGAGTCTAATGTAGATGACCTTCCTGTAATTCGGAGCTGTCTGGATAATGGGTTTCTGGGTGACGGATCCAATACCTGTATAACAGTAATGTCAATTTACTTTGTTTAAATTGTATTCTTACTAGAGGTAAGGTATATTAAAGTATTCTCATGGGACCTGTAATCCAGAATGCTCAGAACCTAGGGTTTCCAGATATGGGGTATTTCCATAATTTGGATCTCCATACCTTAAATCTACTAACTAAAAATCATTTAAACATTAACAGCTACAAGGTACTGTTTTTATATTAAAGACAAAAATATAATTTAAAACATTTGAATTTTTTTCATTATAATACGGTCTTCCTGAAATTCAGAGATTTCTGGATAAAGATTCCCATACATGTATATGCATATATATATATTTTACAACGCCATTTATCTCTCTCAGAATTGGCCATTTGTCAAATGCCAGTGTGCCCTGAAAAGAAGCATTTATTGTATTTTATTATTGGCAAAAACTTACTACAGACATGAAATAAAAATGTTTAGACTACAAAATCCTTTTTTGTTTTTTTTTATAAACAGTCTGTATATATAGTATTGGCTTGTGAAGCCCCACGTATAAACATGGATATTAAACATTGGTGTTTATTTTTAGGGGGTTGTTTGTCAAAGCTCGAGTTTGTGAGGTTTTTTCTACCTTGAATGAACTCACAACTCGAATGTTTGCTTATTTATGAAAAAAATAGAATATGAAAAACTCAATAGGATGCAATTGGGGGGAACTTGAATACTCTGATCGAGTTATTGACAAAAAAACTCGAATACCTAAAATTGATCTAATTTTCGAGTGCAAACCACAGAAAAAAAACCCTAAAATCATAAAGGCAAAAAAACATCTTCAAATGGTTCAAGGGACCACTGTCACTGACTTCTACATGACCTCGACAGGTTTTAGCTGGAGTATTTTTGCCTTAGGGCATTTTTTCAGCTTTTTCAGCTTCTAGACATAATAAATCAAATTTTTTTATCCTGAAATTTTTTTTCCCTGAAACTACCCCTGAAAAACTAGAATTGTTCGGGAAAAACTCAACCTTTAATAAATACCCCCTTAGTGTTATATACTTAGAATTGTTTGTTTTTTTTTACATTTTCAAGGGGTTTGATTACCAACTAGTTCCTTTTTCTGTGTGCCCTTATCAATTACCATCAATTAGCTGTAAAGCTTAACTGTTCTCAAAGCAAAGAAACTAAAGATACTTTCTAATGGACAAACACATCAATCTTTCAGGTATTTTAGTTTACTGGCTACCTGATTCAAGTGTTCTCTTAAAAGTCCAGACACTAACAAAAATAATGCAAAGGAGTTAATTTAAAGGGCATCTCTACCCAAAAACTGTTTTTATTTGTTTGCATAATGAAAGGTAATATAATTCTAAACAATTTCCTGTGTACAATTTAGTGATATTTTTCAATGGTTTTAAACTTATTCACAACTTTTATTGCAAACAGTATATTTGGCTACTTATAGTCTGTGCACTTCTGTCTCTGTCTCCAGATAATGAATGGACCTGGAGGAAAACTGTCCACAAAACCAGTGAACAGAAAGGGATACATATCTGTTGTCTTGGCATCTGCGATCAAGATTCATTGAGGTCCCTGCTGTTCTGCCTGTACCTTATCTTTTTAGGAGACCTTTCTCCATATGTAGTAAAATTCAATACATTTGCCCAGCTGTATTGATGAGTGAATCTTTTTTTGTCCAAATACATTAAAGTAAATGGGTGTTTTTTCTTATGGTGACTTTTTTGTCTCAGCAAAATTTTTGTCCTTGGCAAATTTTTCCTGGCTGGTGAAAAAAATGTACTCATTACTACCAAGGTGCACTATCCTATAGCAACAAATGTTTCCTGCTTATTGGTTGTTATCTCTTCATTTGGCCTTAAATATTACGTATATGCAGCTGAGAGCAAGATATATTTAGCCACCCTTACATTAACCTATTCAAACATTAAAAATTCAGACCCAGATCTCTAACTGCCACCTAGCTATCTCATTCTGGATGAATCAATGCCACATCAAACTAAGCCTGGCCAAAACAGAACTCACTGGGGGGGGGGGGGGATTCACAAACATTTTTTTTAAAAAGTGGGTGTGGCTTTTTGTGGCCTTTTTAAGAGTTTGTCATATCCACAACATTTTTAAAGACATTATTTAAAGAAATAGTTCAGTGTAAACATAAAAACTAAATGTAATCAATAAAGACTGGGGTGAGCAGATGTCTAACATAACAGAACACAACTTCCTGCTTTGCAGCTCTCTAACTCTGAGTTAGTCAGTGACTATAAGGGGGCCACATAGGACATAACTGTTCAGTGAGTTTGCAATTGATCCATAGTATTCAGGTCAGACTGAAAAGCAAACATTTATGACCCATGTGGCTCCCTCCCTCAACTGATTAGTTACTGCCTGGTAACCAATCAGTGGAAACCAAGAGAGCTGCAAAGCAGGAAGTCATTTTCTGGCTATTATGTTAGACATCCAGTTACTCCAGCCTTTATAGATTATATTTTAGCTAACTAACTATATTAAAAACACTTTTTATTTTGCACAGCCTATCTATTTACCCAGTTTTTATTTTTACACTGAACAATTCCTTTAAGACAAAATAAGGGATTTTATTTCACCACTTTTCACTGAGACAAATGGCTATAGACTCTAATGGATAGTAAAAAAAAATGTTTTGTGAAAAAAATGGCAGTTGACTTCAATGTGTTTGGTAACATTTTTGCCATTTTGTGAATTTTTGGCAATGCGAAACAGGTTGGCCCATCACCAGCCAAAATGTCTCCACCATAGGGAAAATGTCAGTAGGTTAATTTGGCTTTTCACAGTGCATTAACAACAGTTTTGTATCATTTATACAGCACTTTTTAATATTTAGTGGCATTATGACAAATCCATAAAACTATAAGATACTATCTGTGAATTTGTCGTGCCTTCAACATTTTTGAATGGCGACTGACACTTTAAAAATGGTGTACTTACCAAGACTTTTGTGAATTCTCCCCATTGTCTTCCAACACAAACCTAGCCCTTCTCCTCCTTTTACCATCCCTACTGATGGCATGATCCTGTTGATTTGGCATGCTGTGTGGGGGTTATCCTTCACCAGTTCCTATTCTTTTCATATCATATCATTGCCACTGAAAAAAGCCTGCCCTCATCCTATCCAGTTTGGACTATTGCTACTTACTAACCTGTCATCCTGACTCCCACTCCTCTCCTACAGCTCTTTCTAAAGAGGGAACTTGTTCATCCCCTAGTAAAATCTTTAGCATGGCTGTGTGTTAAGCAAAGAATAGCATACAAAATCCTTCTGCTAATATTTAAAGCCTTCAATTCTCTGCTCCTCACTAGTGATGGGCGAATCTAACCCATTTCGATTTGAAAAATTTGTGAAATAGTGAAAATTTGCTGAAATGCATTGAAGCAAAATTATTTTGCACCCATAGCCTATGGGCATAATTTTTGTGGCAAAACCTAGTGAAAGATTTTGCTTATCTCTACTCCTCGCTACTTTCCTTCACTTGTCTTTTCTACTCCTCTAAAAACCGAAATCTCTTTACACCATTCATACCCACTGCCATCTCTCTTCTGAAAGCTGAAAGCTTCTCACTGCTCATTACCTCTGGAATTCCATCCCTGAATCCTTCCATAGGCCACACTCTTGCACTGTCTTTTAAAAGAAACTCTTATCCTATCTTCTGAAGCACTATAACATTATCTGGTTCAAACTTGCCAAATAAGAGCATGCCCACACATTTTGCTTTTCTATTCAACTCTATATGTTAGCCAAAAATTTAGACTGCAAGCACTAAGGGACAAAGACCTCCTTCCTACTGTGTCTGTTACTACCTGACTCCTAGGTGTTCTTCTGGTGTAAACAGAAGCAGCAATTTGAAAATGCTATGGGAAAATATGGCGTTCTTTTTTTTTATCTGTGTTTTCGCTGGAACTTGAATTTTTCCCATCAGTTTAATGGATTTTGTGAGGTCTAAAGTGGTATAAAACAATGATGTCTGGCATTTGAGCGGTATAAAATAAAAACACCTTCATAAATCTGCACATTTTTTTTTTTTTACTTTATTGTTCTATCATTAATTGTTTCATACAGTATGATAATAGGGTCTCTTAATCTTTGTATATGTTTACCTTATTCTTTAATATAATGCTTGTCCTCCTTGTGTACTTTCTACAATGTCAGTAGAATAGTAGTAATATAAAATAGTGATGAGTATGCTAATAGTAGTAATATAAAAAACATTATACATACATTCAAATAGCAAGAATACATAAATATTAATTACATGTACAAATAACTTTAAAACCATTGCAAATCTTATCTTATATTGGAAAGTTCTTTAGAATTACAGTTATTAAGTAGAGTTTCCCTCAAACAAGTTAATGTAGAAATATATGTTTTCTAGCTAGATAGGAATGTACCTTTTGACCTGCCTCTCTAAATGGATTGTTGTTGTATATGAAACGCATAGAAGAGGTAAGTAATCAACACAGAAAAAGGAAATTCAAGTTTACACATTCAATGAACGAGAAACACATCTGCTCATTAAGCCTAATTTGGTTTAAATCCAGCACAGACACGGGGACTGCACAGACCTTGCTGCTCAGTACTGACAGGTTGCACTATCCCCTCTTGGTATGTCAGACAAACATACCACTTTAATGTTCATCCATCTCAAAGCCTGTGAGCAGAATCATGTCCAATTTAGTTACCGTTGCATTTACCTGGTTAAAGCTCATAATGAATGCATTTAATTACAATCATGCATGTCTTTCAAAGGGGTGATTCACCTTTAAGTTAACTCTTAGTTAATGCTAAGCAACTTTTAAACTGGCCTTCATTTTTTTTTTTTTAATAGTGTTTGAATTATTTGCCTTCTTCTCCTGACTCTTTCCAGCTTTCAAACAGGGGGCCACTGACCCCCATCTAAAAAACAAATGCTCTGTAAGGCTACAACGTTATTGTTATTGATACTTTTTATTAATATCTATTCAGGGCCTCTCCTATTCATATTCCAGTCTCTTATTCAAATGAATGCATGGCCGCTAGGGTAATTTGGATTCTAGCAACCAAATTGCTGGAATTGCAATCTGGAGAGCCGTTAAATAAAAACAATATAAAATTACGGTAACTCAGAATATTGCTCTCTACATCATACTAATGGTTAATTTCAAGGAGACCAGCTCCTTTTAATGAAAATTAATTTACCGTGTTGAGATATCATTTTATATTGGGTGTGTGAAAGGTATCATAGGTAGCATATTTTCTTTTTCTATTAGGGGGGAGGCTTAACAGCCCCAGCAATGTGAATGTAAATATTTTTGTGCCACACGTATTAGGAGAAGTCAGCTTAAAGGAGAACTAAAGCTAGAAAATTTTATATTTTAGATATTGAACGTATTGCACCAGCCTGAAGTTTCAGCTTTTCAAAAGCAACAATGATCCAGGACTTCAACCTTGTCACAGGGGTCACCATGTTGGAAAGTGTCTGCAACACTCACATGCTCAGTGGGCTCTGAGCAGCTGTTGTGACATTTATATTCTATGTGTACTGTATATTGTCAGTAATCATTTTTATCATCAAATTGAGTCTGGCCAATCTGACTCTAGTTTGCTTCTGCCTCCTCAAACATCTGCATTCTTCTATCATATCTAATGAATCAATAGAACTGTTCATTTTGTCTTGATAAGCAATGTAAGTATTAGGAGTTCGCTTTTGATTCTGCAGCTATAGACAATCATAACAATCATGTTGCGTAAATCAAGTGCGTAAATGAACTGCATCTAATTCAGTTGTAAAGAGGTGCATCCACATGGTTGCTGTCAATAAACAATGTTTATATCATTGCTCATCTAGTGCTCACAGAATGCTGTGCCCATGCCTCTCATTAGCTATTTAATTAAAATATTAGCTATTTAAATTAACAGAAAACACTAACAGCAAAAGTTTCTTGTGCTCACAGGTCTTAAGGGGTTTTATAATAAAAGATGTAAAGTTCGCACTGGACTAATTTGGTAAATGGTGAACATTTTTTGATGTTACTGGTCCTTTAAAGGTGAACCACCCCTTTAACGTGCAAATTCGCCTTATTCTTTCTTCATATCGTATAATAGGAGTGTGGGGCGGCAGGCTTGTTACTGAAGGAATAGAAGAAAGGCTCTATAAACTTGTTAAAGATGATGAAACCTCAGAAATGTATATATTGATAGTATAAAATGGAGGATGGTTTGCATTTTGATAATTTTGGGAAAGTATGATTTATTACACTTTAATGTGCCGCCTTCATTCAGTATGCTCATCTTTCAATCACTGCTTTACCAAAATAAAATTCTAAAGAAAACTGAAAGAAAACGAGCAGAGCCTTTGGGGTTACTGAACACAGCATTTGAAATTCAATCTCAATGGGGGTCATTTATAAAGTTCACGCAGTGTATATTTTTCCGCAAATGGTTGTATTGCCCATGATTTTCAGGAACGCTAATATATTGTACTGCTCTGTCCATCTTTCCGTTTTTTTTCGAATTCGCATTGTGAATACATTTTCGCAAATGAGACGGGATTTTGCGCGAGCGCACCCAATGTGCGAGGTTGTTGTGCGCCAAAATAGTGTTGACAGCAATTTAAATTCGCACTTTGCAAAACTGTTTTGCGAATATTTTCTCCGCCACCAAAGTTGTGGCGTAATTCAGTCGCAGAGTGTGCGCATAAATATTCTCAATTTGCAAATTTTTGACATATTTAAAAAGCTCTTATAGACATTCGCGTTGTGAAAAAAAATTTGCAAAATATAACCATGCACAGGGCAAATATATTCACTTTGAGAACCTACCTGGTGTAAAGTTTATAAATGACCCCCAGTGTTTCTTATTTAAATGTGCCCACACTGTTTTATTCCATTGGTCCTAATTCATCTCTTTACTCTAATTTTGGAATGGAACAACCAAACTTTTTGGGACTGTGGTTCTCAAACTAGGGGCTACCCAATGGTGGAATCAAAGCTGAATGTGCATTAAGGTAACATATGAGAAGAATGCCTATTTTGGTCTCAGATATTCCTGGAAGCCTACCATAAACAAATTATTAATTAGGATGAAATTTAAGTTGAATTGTCTTTGAGTACTCTTGGATTGAGAGCCTCTAAATGACTCATACAGCTATATTTCCATATATATGTTTCTTTACTATGAGCTAATGGGGGCCCTGAATGAATGCTTGACCAGGGGTGTTTAAATGAAAATATTCAGAAAACCACTGTTTGAGGCAAAGGGCTACCACTAGAAGTTATTCATTGTAAATGTATCCAACAGGAGGGTAATCCCCTGTTAAGTATTTTTCTGAAGACATGGCAAGGGGTTTTTAAGACTGTGAACATTTGTTTCTCTTGTTTCCCAAATAAGACTTTGAAAACATCAATTCATCCTGCAGGCTTTAGGAAGTTTACTGATCCTATCGGCTTAATAGCATGCAACAACATTCAGTGAAGGCACTTGGGGCCTTGCTATTGTTCTCCTTTTATAAAGCATGGCACACACACTACACACTCCTCCTGCCATTGCTGTGTAACTTAGGCCAAATAACGAGATCAATATGTTCTCACTGGTTAGATCCATGCTTTAAAACACAAGAAATGCAGTGTATAGATTTTAACAATTACACAGTAAAACACTCATGTAATCCACAATGTAGAGATTGATACATTTGTTATTAGTGGGAATCTACTGGTGTAGGTATTGATTCAGCATGAAATTTGCTCCCCTGTGAAATACAGTAAGAACAAACTAAGGATCAGCCGGATAAATATATGACCTGAATTACATGAAGCTGGAGAAATACATACATCACACAATATTTAAAACTAATACTTTTATATTTGATGCAGAAATCATGAACTGGAGAACAGAAACGAGGGAGCCTGTATGGGCGGAAGGAGGGCATGACTGGAAGGCTAGGGGCAGAGGAAGGAAGTTTTAGTTCTAGGGCAAGGATAGGTAAAAGGAGTTGGGGGGGCTGGTCAAGATTTCTGATAAAAGTAAGTGCGGGAAAAAGGTACTTCCTTTTCCTACCTGGAGCCAGTACAGCAGGAACAGTCCCACCCTCCCTCCCCTTCTTTGTTTTCGTTTTATTTTGTTCTTTTCCAGAGTCATGGAGCACAGCATGGACGTCATGGTTTTAGTTTTATACGGTCGTTAACGTCTGCTGGTAAGTCACGATGGTAACACTTTGTCGCAGTCTTTTGGCGGTGGTCCTGGGAAAAATAACAGGGAGTTTAAAAAAAAGGAGGAACCATAATGGGTTACGGTGAAAAGGAGGAACAATGTATAAAAATTACCAACTCGGGCATGGGGTCCCCTGGTGGAAGAATTGGAACATACCGTCGAGTCGGTGTACTGCGGCTGATGTTTAAATAAAAAGTCACGAATGGTGCAGCTGGATGGAGATACCCTGCACAGGATGGTAATCCCAGGACCATTTGCCCAGGGGAATTAGGATAGTTAAAAAATAAGTTTGGATTAAAAAACATTAATGGAATGTTATGTATGTTATAATACAATTGTGGTGTATAAAACAGTTAATAACGGATTGTTGACAGTTAAAATGTTTTGAGAAAAATGATTAACAAAGAAGCTGCGGCCATTATTATCCAATAAGAAAGTCTGGCGTGGTTTCTTTTCATAAGGGAGATGCAGAACATGGTAAGGGGGGGTTAGGCAACATGTTAGTTGGTAAGTGTTTGGTAAGTATAAGTTACACATTATTCCCTCCAATCCAGGCCTTTCACAGTCATGTTTTTTTCTTATGCTTTTATACTGCACTGTTTTTAAATTAGTACAGGTGTGAGATCTCTTACCTGGAAACTCATTATCCAGAAAGCTCCAAATTACAGAAAGGTCCATTTTAAGCAAGTAATTCAATTTTTTTTTAATTATTCTTTTTCTCTGTAATAATAAATCAGTACTGCATAAATCCATAGTTTCTATTGGGTTTGTTTCACGATTAAATGTTTTTGGTAGACTCAAGGCATGAAAATCTATATATTATGGAAAAATTCCATAATATGGATCTTCCTCAGTATGTCTGGCTGCTTGAGTCGCTAAACAATGGGGTATATTTATCAAAAAGTGAAGTCAGAGATTGCCACAGTCCTCTGGAATCTCTGTTCATTGCTATGGGATTTTTTAAAGAGTATTTATCAATGGATGAAAGTGAAAGTTCATCCTTTGATGAATACGCCTTTCAAAATCCCATAGAAATGAATGGAGGGTGGCGGAATTTCACTCTAGAGGACTGTTGTGATCTCTAACTTCACTTTTTGATAAATAGTACATTGGATACACTAGGGGGCACATCTATTAAATCATTCGAACGATTTTACAAAAAAATACTTTGACTACTCAAAACATAGCCAAAGTTTATTTAGGAGGTCCCCCATAGCTAAACAGCAATTCGGCAGGTTTAAGGTCGCAATGTTTCGAAGTCAATGTTTTTTAAAGAGACAGTACTTTGATTTTCGAAGTCCACGTTTTTTCAATTCGAATCGAATTTTGGCCTATTCGATGGTCGAAGTACCCAAAAATTACTTAAAAATTTGAAGTTTTTGAATTCGAAAATTCACTTTGACCCTTAGTAAATGGGCCCCTAGGTGCCCTTAAGTTAAAGAACTGGTCACATCATACCAAATCCAAGATGGCCTGCCACTATATGGAGCTAATGGCCAGCCTTGTTTTTCATTTTATCCTTATACCTGTGGTATAATCTAAATAGAGTTTGATCTAAGAATATGCTTATTAATAAATCAAGGGTGATGGAATTCCCAGTCATTTCTATGGAGCTGCTTGATGATTGCATGACTACTAAGGTCACATTCTGCGTTTTAATTGTTTTTCGCTTTCTAATTTGCAGTTGTACAGTGCAGCTATTTCTTTCACTTTCAGTCAGATTTGCTTTCCATGCATAGTTGGAAAATGCAGGGGAATATTGTATGTAGGGTGATTGAGACTTTAAAGGGTTTGTTCACCCTAAAATTATGATGTATTATGATTATGAAATATGATGTAGAGAGTGAGACAATTTGCCATTGGTTTCCATTTTTTTATTATTTGTGTTTTTTTAGTTATTATGGTTTTATTCAGCAGCACTCCAGTATCAGCAATCTGGTTGCTAGGGTCCAAATTACCCTAGCAGCCATGCATTTAATTGAATAAAAGGCTGGAATATAAATAAGAGCGGTCCTTAATAGAAATATGAGTAATAAAAAGTAGCAATAAAAATATGTTTGTAGCCTAACAGAGCATTTGTTTTTAGATGGGGTCAGTGACCCTCATTTGAAAGCTGGTTGAAAGGAGAATGCAAAAAAATTCAAAAACTATAAAAAAAAGGCCAAATAAAAAGTTGTTCAGAATTAGCCACTCAAACATATTACATGTTAACTGAAAGGTTAACCCCTATAAGCATGGGTATAGAACATTGTCCTGGGTAACTAAATGTCCAGTAACAGCAGGAACTAAACATTTCCTAAATGCTTTAAAACATAAGGGACAGACATAAAAAGATGTGTTAGACATTGAAATAACTGAGAAAAGATTTTACTGATTTGTAAAGTCACCCTATAGGCTTGCAATGCTCTAACATGAATGCAACACTGGTTAGTGTTCAGCAACTTGGTTCTTCAACTTTTCAACAAATCGGTTCGCTGAATCCTGAGCCACCTTCCAAAAGTTCTTCAGTCAAAAACAATAGAACTCAAGTTGGGATTTCAAGCAATTTGAATTGTATAACATTTATAAATCTTTGCATTGACAACAGTTGTCAGACCAGAATCACAAATTTTTGTGACTTTTTCCCACGCTGGCTTTTTTGGTTAGAAAAGTGTTTACCAGTTTAAAGCTGGCAAATTCCACTGGCAGAATTCTGTTAGGGATTTGATTCTTAAAGTCTCCATAAATGAATAAACATTGTGTCCAAGTTAATGTAATTAACTTAAAGGACCAGTAACATCAAATTTAGTTTTTTGAAAATTCGGCACTATACAACGCCAACACTTTATTAAAAAATAACTTCCAGAAAGTCCACTCCTGTCCTCTTCAGAAACAGCAAAAAGGCGACCATCCATCCTGCAGCAATCGATTTCTCCTCCCTGGCTTTTCTAGTGACAGCATGCAGCTTCTTCTCCTCCTTGATTAGGGGCCCAGCAGATTCTCGATGAAGAAAGAAGACACCCTGGCTGTGGTGGTGTGCTGGGCTTCCGTGGGTTTGCTGTGTCACCTGCTTTGCATGGAAGGGTCGCTGTTGTGCAGGAGCATGGCTGTCTGCTCAGGGGCAGCCATATGCGGGAACAGAGTCTCCCCCTTGAAGGAACATGGTTTGAATTTCTGGGGAGGCTGCGGTACATTCCAGAGCTGCCTATAGAGCACGAGCGCATGTTGTTCCCTCCCCAGTTCCCGCGCTCATACCGGAGTCTCTCCTGGCAGCATTGTGCGCAGCTTCCCCAGCGGCGGCTCCTCGTCAGAGCTGGAGATGAGGACAGAGGGGAGGGCTGGGGCCGGCTGGGGATTTTCCTTGTGCCTTCAGAGGCTCCGTTCCCGCGTATTACTGCCCCTGAGCAGACAGCCATGCTCCTGCACAACAGCGACCCTTCCTTGCAAAGCAGGTGACACAGCGAACCCACGGAAGCCCAGCACACCACCACAGCCAGGGTGTCTTCTTTCTTCATCGAGAATCTGCTGGGCCCCTAATCAACGAGGAGAAGAAGCTGCATGCTGTCAATTAAAAAGCCAGGAAGGAGAAATCGATTGCTGCAGGATGGATGGTCGCCTTTTCACCGTTTCTGAAGAGGACAGGAAGTGGACTTTCTGGAAGTTATTTTTTAATAAAGGCTTTGCTATTTTAAAATGTAATTTGTGTTGGTGTTTTTTTTTCGTTGTATAGTAATGAATTTTCAAAAAAAGATTTTTGATGTTACTGGTCCTTTAAATCATTAGACTGAGCCTATATGAATTTATCAAATCTCCTATTAAAAAGAGAGTTAAAACCTAAAATGAGTATGGTTAGAAATTCCATATTTTTAATTCAGAACTTACTGCACTAACCTAAAGGTTCGGCATCTCTATAACAGTAAGGATCCAGGCCTTCCAAGATGTGCATAAAAGCATCACATCTTGAATCATTTTTAGACGTGCCAGTGACACTCACATGCTCAGTGTGCTTTGAGCAGTTGTTGAGAAGCTAAGCTTAGAGGTTGTCACAAATTATAAAGCAGAACATGAGTTTCTTCTGTCTTATAAGTTAATGCTACAGGGCTGATTAATACATTTTGATGCTAATTGTGTTGTTTTCTGAGCTGCCACATAATGAGAATTTAAATTATTTACTAATCAGCCTTGTGTCTGTACTTTTATATTATATATATACTGAATTTTGTGAGTTGGTCCCTAAGCCCAGTTAACTGAAAGCAGAAATTAGACGGGGAGCTACTAGTGGCAACTTCAGGGGGTACAGATCTTCCCTGAAAAAAAGCTGTGGTTGCCTTGGGCTGGTAAAGAAGTCCAATATATAATGTGCAACATTTCCATCTTACTTCTTTGATAAGCTTTAGTTCTCCTTGAAAGTTAATTTACTTTGAAAAAAATCTCTGCATTATTTATAATAATTATCTTAAAGGAGAAGGAAAGCTTTGGAGGCATTTTTTTTGCCAATATATTAGCCACAATAGTGCAAGCTATAATACTATATTTATTCTGTAGAATGTTCTACCATACCTGAGTAAAAAGCTCTAGAATCTATCTGTTTGTTTAGGATAGCAGCTGCAGTATTAGCTTGGTGTGACATCAGTTCCTGCCTGAGTCTCTCCCTGCTAACTCATAGCTCTGGATTCAGATTACAGCAGAGAAGGAGGGGGGAAGAGGAGCAAACTGAGCATGCTCACGCCCGGGGTAAAGAGGTTTAAGCTGAAGGCAGGAAGTCTGATACAGAAGCCCATGTGTACACAATAGAAGGAAATAAATGCTGTATTTCTTTTGACAGAGGACTCAGAGCAGCATTACTTTGAGGGTTTACTGGTATATTTAGGTGGACCATTCTGATAAGGCTTACTTAATTTTAACCTTTTCTTCTCCTTCAAAATCGTTGTACTTGTAGCTGTAGAGCTTTTGGGGCAGCTCATAAAAATGTATTATCCAAATCTCCACTGAATACAATAAGTTGGAATGGCTTTGTTTTGACAACAGATTAAAGATGGCTGAATGCAGTTATGTTGATCCCAAACACACTGTAATTAAGGCTAATGGAATGGGTTGTTTTGTCACCTCTATTAAAATGTGGACAATAAAATGACCATGGTAATGTATACCCCTGCAGGGAAATAATTCAAATCATATAATTGCTCAGTGGAAAACCACTGAGGAACTTTTGTGTTATATGCCAATTTAAGAGTTTACCTGTGCCATTTTGGTAGTTTTGTTACCTGTTGTTTAACATGGGTGTTATAAGGACTTGTGTGTCATTGCCCTAAAGGTTGATCTTCTGTTTTCAAGAAAATAGTACATGTACAGTAGAAGAATAACTGGAATGCCAATTCAGATTATCCATATAAATGTTTTCAAATTAAATGTCCATTAAAGTAATGATGTTCTGAAGTCCATTTTGTTGATCAAATATAATTGCATCATATGTTTATGCAAAACCTTTAATTTCTAACAGATACAGTCTTTGTAAGAGCTATAAGGAGAGGAAAAGGCGGTGGCCCTTAGGGACTTGTGCATTTATAACAAATGCGTATATAAGTGAAACTATAGTCAGCTGAAGAGGGATAAATTACAAAGTCACCCGGAGCCCAGGAAGCAATATCACATTGAGAAATATAATGCAGGAACAAAAGTACGTCACATGGTGTGCTAGCTTGTGTGCTCATCTCACCTTTAATGGTTACAATTAATATTGTGTAAATGAGTGCAGCGAACATTGTTCTAAAACGTCTAGGTATGACTCTAAAAAGTCCAAGGTATGTCATTAAAAATTTCTTATATTAATAATTTTGCCAGGGAACGTAGAGCATATTATTCCCAATTGTTTACAAATTTATTTACAAATTATAAAATGTATTTGAAGTGAGTAAATGTGTATTCCAACCAGACGTGAGGGCTACTGCCAGGCTTCTACAGATGAAAAAAAAGCTGTTCCTGACAGATTATAAAGTTCCCCAAAGTGGGGGTTCTTGTTATTAAATCAGAAGAATTAGGGATGGATCACAGGAACTGGCTGTGCAGCCAAAGCCCTTAGAACTACAAGGATGCCGTTTAGACTGACCCTGTTCATCTACGAAACTTGAATTATTCTTAGTTGTATTGAAACCACACAGTTTGCAATTGCACCTAACTTCAATAGGATCCAGTTTTAATTCTCAACACAGTTGTGACAACTGTTTGTGTGAGATGTCTCCCAAAGGGGTGGTTCACCTTTAAGTTAACTTTTAGTATGTTCTAGAATGGCTAATTCTAAGCAGCTTTTTTTAATGGGTCTTCATTATTTATTTATTTTTAATTTCTTCTGACTTGTTTCAGCGTTCAAATGGGGGGCCACTGATGACTGAAATTGCAAACTGGAGAGCAGCTGAATAAAAAGTGAAATAACTCAAAAACCAAAAAAATAATAAAAAATGAAAACCAAATGCAAATTGTCTCAGAATACATCATACTTGGGGGCTGATTCACTAAATTCGAGTGAAGGATTCGACGTAAAAAAACTTTGAATTTCGAAGGTTTTTTGGGCTACTTCGACCATCGAATGGGCTACTTCGACCTTCGACTACGACCACGACTTCAAATCGAAGGATTCGAAGTAAAAATCGTTCGATTATCTGACCATTCGATAGTCGAAGTACTGTCTTTAAAAAAAACTTCGACCCCATAGTTCGGCAGATAAAAGCTACCGAAGTCAATGTTAGGCTATGGGGAAGGTCCCCATAGGCTTGCCTAAGTTTTTTTGATCGAAGGATATTCCTTCGATCGTTGGATTAAAATCCTTTGAATCGTTCGATTCGAAGGATTTAATCGGTCGATCGAAGGAATAATCCTTCGATCGTTCGATCGAATTTTCTACGCTAAATCCTTCGACTTCGATATTCAAAGTTGAAGGATTTCAATTCCTAGTCGAATATCGAGGGTTAATTAACCCTCGATATTCGACCCATAGTGAATCAGCCCCTAAAAGTTAACCCCTATATGCACTACATTTTCCCAGGTGCAGTAGCACATATCAACCAATAGGATGTATGTCTTTTAAACAGGTGACCAATAAATGCTAACTTCTGATTGTTTGCTATAGATAATTAGACCTTTATCAAATGTTAGATCTTTTATTACCTGTTTTGCCTTTACTGGTTTACTTTACTATCTACTGATATATTGTACCTAAACGTAAAAACCAATAAATGGACAAACCTTTTAAAAAAAATGTTTGAAAGCCCTGCACTTGGTCCGCTTTCTTAAAAAGTCCTAAAGAAATTTAAAAAAAACTCTGTCCAATTATCCATCATGGAAAATAATTACTTACTATCTTACAAGTATTGTATGCGGTAGGTATATTTTGTGTTGGGAGCTGAGTCAAGAATTTACTGTACTACAATTCCCATCATCCCTACATCAGTCTAACATTTCTCAATGTCTAGTCCCAATGTACAGTATAAGATGAAAGGATATAAATCTACTTCTCCTGTGCCATTTAGTGGAGTTTTGCCTAGCAAGGGGGATTAAATAAGAATAAATCTTTGCTGTGGATTTACCTAGTGCCCAAATGCAGACGGTGATCTGAAACAGCAGCTGGGAAACATTACTCCAATTCAGGTAACACAGATCTCTTCCTTATGTGGAGCATAAAACTAGTTATTTGAAACTGGCAAATTGCCTTACAGAACAGAGATAAACCCTTTCGCTCTCAGAATGCCCTACATCAAAATGCTTGGGAGCCTTCATGACAACAGAAATATTATGTTGTGGGTATCAAATTTTAAAGAAATATGGTTAAACGTAGTGTATGTGTGCAGAGTTAGCATTATTAGCAGAAAGGAGTTCTATAACAGCAGTATAGGGACCCAGGGGAAATGTCAGGCCATACTAACTGGCAGGGCTTTTAGGCTTGTAGAATAGAGACTGCAGCAGGCAGTGGATCAGATGTACACAACTTAATCCTCAAGGTTTGAAGGCAGGTCAGGTGAGTTTTATAAAGTAAAGTTAATTGGTTATTAACCTGTTCATTCTAAATAATCCTCAGCCTGTGATCCGTGCAGAGGTTATGCTCTGCATTCCGAAAGCATGACAAAGAAAATGAAAGATGATTGTTGTGTCTTAAACCATGAAATGAAAATAACATTCATTTGATATGAATACCAAAACACTTGAGGTCAGGAATAAAAATATACAGTATTAAAAAGAGGCTAGTTTGACATTTCAGTTCTTTTGGTGTTGTTAATAAGCTTAAGGTGACTGTGGCCACATAGGGCGCTGTTGACTCTATAATTTTATTTTTCTGCACCACCTTGAACAGGGCTGTTCCTATCATGAGGCAAGGTGCCTCATGATAACTTTAAGAGTAACTTTAAGAGCTGAATTAACTGTTTTTAACTCGGAAGTTCGGCTTGGCTAGTGCAGAGAGCACTATAGCGCTCATTGCACTAGCGATGCGCCCCCCTTTGACCCACTCCAACGCTGAAGTTTTAAGCACAGACCGAGAGTGGGAGCACCTCAGACGGCAGCAGCCCCAGGACTGCCCTTGACCTTGAAATAATAAGTACTACATACCCAAAATAGGAGATCTGTAGATCAATAGTCATATTTTTTTGGAGCAGAGAAGTTAGCAAACCTGAAGAAACTAGGTTACATGTAATACTAGGTAGCTGCCAACCATTGGCATGACTTATATGCAACTCCCATTTACTTCCATGCTTCCAAAACACTTAACCCACATATATCCCTCCTATTATTTAAGGGACAGTTCACAAATATGATTTGTCATCTACTTTATCTTTTCTTTATGGGTCACTGTGTAGAGCAAACATGAGCTTAAAAATGTATTGCATAGTTAGGTCAAGCAGACATTATGGCATCTCCTCCTCATTTTAGTAAATATGAAAATCAAGATAAACAAGAAACTCTTTTAGACCAATTATTTTATCAGGAAATTATTTAAAAAAAAATTGAATTATCTTATGGACTCTATGGGAGATGGCCATCTAGTACTTAAGAGCTTTCAGTATAACAGGTAACTGGGTTCCAGATAAGGGAGTTCATGAAAAAAAATTAAGATGATAGATTAATTTCCCCCTCTTTTCCAAAAGGGCAGAAATAAATATTCCAAGTAATGTGTTCTGATAAATAATAAGTTCATAAAGATGATGCTAAATCTGACGTTAGTGTGAGGGTGGAACTCTTTAGTGTTTTTATTTGCCACTTGTCAGTATTGTGACAGTAACCCATCAGCTTCCAGAGTTATCTGGGGAGTTATTCAAGCCTTTGTTATAGCACCTTCCCTGGAAGGCCAGGGGTTAAATCTTTGTAATTCTTGTTGAGATTTATTCAGGCAGACAAATAAAGATAACAAAAGTCTTTTGTGCGTTTGTCATTTGGTTCCACTCCCCTGTTGTTGTAATGTCAAATAATGTCAGTTATTTGAGGACAATTACTGTAATTTTACATTTTCAACAAATTAAACCATAAAGAGGAGCAGGCCAACAAATAAAAAAGGAGGACACTATAGAATTTATTCTTATCTTTCCTAATCAAGTTCATGATGATTGAGAGCCTCTGAAATGATGTTTCTGCAGAGTGATCTACAGTGCTATTTTTCTCATTTATCTAATTTTCTCATTGTCTCTTCTGCTGTAAGGTTTCTGAATATTACTATTCAAACTATGCCTTACAAATCCCAATAATGTATAACCTACTGTATACCCTCTGAAGAGAAAATATGGCTAGGTAAGCCTTTTAGTATAATACAGATAGGCTGGGGGGGGGGCTCCTGAGAGTGCAATAACACCATTTACAATAAATCAAAATTTCCCATAAACCAGAGCCACACCTAAGGTAAATAAGGTTTAAAAGGCTTACTTTATTAATAACATTGTTAGCCTGACTCTTATACAGAACATAACCTCAATCGTTAAAAACATTTAAAAAAAGTAATAAATACATCAATCCCACCAGACTATACCCCAGCAGGTAGGAATGCTTTTACAGTACTTTCTGGAAGAAAATAAGTGAACTCTTATAAGTCACACATATAATAGTAAGTCTTGCAACTTCACTGTACCCTTTAGTATACGGGCACTTGTTATTACTACATGCAGTATCATAGTATCCTCTTAGCACTGCACACCATCCTAATATAGAATTGAGTGAACAACAGTTATAAGACAGAAGAGAATGCTATTTGCAAAGAGATTAATGTTATCTTTAATAAAATCTGGAATACATATTTCAAGTATAGTAGTCTGTTAACAATAGTTAGTTCAAGTCTATCTTACATATTATATAATAGCCTAGGAGACTTATATAGAGTTATCGTAGCTCTTAATGGTTATATACAAAGAAGCTTACGTGCCAGTATCCCGTGTTCTTCCTTAAATGGGGCACACCTCCCACCGCTGCAGGCACCTCCTCATACTGGTCTCCAGTCAAAGTTCTCACTCCAAGGAAAATAATGGATGTCCTGCCAGCCATAGTTTAAAAAGTCAAAGCTTTATTTCAGGCTACAATAAAAACAGTAAACAGGAGTTGTTCTTCCCTTCCTATGACATGTGTGACCACCTGATGCTTTTCATGCCTCGTTCTGGCATTTTATCAGAGCTGTTAATGGTATCCATGATCCATAAATTAATCAGATAGAACAGTATGAATTCAAAAAGTAACTCATACAGGCCTTTTTCTTAGATTTAAAATTTGTGTGATTTTACAGATTTCGAATAAACTCACGTTTGCTTATTAGTTAAGAAATCCAAATATGGAAAACTCAATTTAAAAATCATGGAAAAACTCAAATACAAGCTCAAAAAATATGAAGAGCTTGAAAAAAGTTGAATTGCATAAAAATTAGCCAGGCTTCCAAATTGACATCGGCGTTGACGCCGGTGAATTTTCACGCAAATTTATTCGCCGAGTTGAAACGCACAGCTTCCCAGCAAATTCGCACCTGGCGAATAAATTCGCCCATCACTAATCATGGTTTGTTTCAGCTCAGTCCAGCTTTCCATCCCTTATTATCAAAAATTAAAAACAGAACCTAGAAATAATCTCAACCCTCACATTCTTATTATTGTTGAAAAACAGATCTTACCCAAAACATCAATACAAATACAAACATAATTTCACCATCACAATTTTCTCAGTTTTGGTTGTGTATTTTATCTTCAATGTTGTAGGTTTCTACTATCCTCACGTTTTGAGAATCATTGGCCTAGAACACGGTATAAAATATTTTTCTACCTTTATATACAACCTAAAGGACCTTATAGAACTGAAATCAGCCTAAAACAGGTTATTCCAATGGACTGTGAAATGTTATACTATTTTTCAATGCAAGCTTTCCTGTTAGGGCTGTAGATATATAAATGAATGTAAAACTGTTGCCAAAATATATTTTGTGTACAACCAAAATTTAAAAACAGTCTATGGTTTTAAATTACCCCATCAATGTTTTGTTAGAAGTTCATGTTCAATTCACAGTTTTTATTCTTTCTCCACACTCCGAACTCCACAAGCATTTATTTTTTTGTCAGACCGATGCCTGGGGACAAAACGCACGCGACAAGTCGGATGGAGACGCAGGCGTAAGATTCTAATTTGATTGCATGAAAAGTGGCAGGTAAACTACATTACATCCAATGCGACACGACTGTCAGATGTGGATGCAGAAAGCAGCGTCTTCATCCAATAGTCGGACTGTGTAGTTGTTACCTCTGACTTTTGATTCAGTCCAATTATATCTTGACGCATGCGACTCCATCCGACTTGACACGAGCGTTTTGTCGCCGGGCGTCGATCCGTAAAAAAAAAACACTTGTGGAGTTCTACCCTTAATCTCATTGATTGTTTTGATTACAAGTTTCTCATGAAGTTAGATTCTACCCTCCAATAGAAACCTTCAGATTTACAGACAAGCCAGCAAGCAAAGTACAATGTGTTGCAGTGTAGTTTTATTTTCCTACTGCTAATTAATGTTACTCCAACATATTAAACACCTTGCTTGTATCTCATGAATACTCAATAAAAATAAATACACTTCACAGGTGGATAATTGGTATCAGCTTTTATATAAAAAAAAAATCTGTAATTTTGGAGAAACCCAAGTTATTTAGCCATATAGAAAATGAATAGTGGGGTTACTGACAGCAGTCTTAAACAAAGATGGAAAGATGCATTATCTTTCTTTTAATGTATCATGTAACTGCCACTGAGAGGTCTATGTCCTCCACCCACAGCTGTATGTAATGGATCTCTCGCCTTGGATAAGGGATCATGACCCAATGTTTGCACCTGCTTTCTTTTTAGCTCTACTGTAGAGTTCTCAGTAAAATGACGCCATGTTGATATGTAGGTGGCAATGCATGTATAATAATAGAATAGAAGAATGTTAAGTATGTTAAATAGAAAAATGACAATGACATATAGCAAATAGATTTATAGATTTAGCTAGATAAGATTGGTTCTTTGACATCAACATGGAGTTCTATGGAAATTATAGCTAGATACAGGGGAAATGCATTGAATGTCATATACAGTATGTTTTATGCAAGTTTGATTGTCAAGCAAACCAATAAAAGCAATAACAATATCACAGCTACTTTGGTTCTGTACTGTTTGGGGGTTATTTGCTAAACTCAGAATGCAAGAATGACAAAAAATTTGTGCTTTTTTTTTCTAAAATTTGACTTTTAAAAAAAATCACTAATTTTTTGGAATTTATTAAACCCAGAGGATGGAAAAGTCCAAATCTGAAAATCCGTCATTTCAGACCTGTCGAGGTTGCATATAAGTCATCGGGAGAAGTCACATCGATTTTTTGATGTGTGCTTGGTTTCGGGCAATACCCTGAAGTTTTCGGGTGAAAATTACAAAAAAATGGTGAAATTTGTGAAAATCGGATGAAAAGGTCCGAAAAATTCATGAAAATCTGAATTTTCCCCGCAAATTGTCGGGAAAATCTGAATTTTTCCCGCAAATTGTCGGGAAAATGTAATAATAAATAAGCATAAAAAACCAGAGTGGATTTGATCGGAGTTTGTAGCAGAAAATATTGAGATGAATTCTGACTTTGATAAATAACACCCTTAAAGGTCTTCCTTTTAATCTTGTATACATTAGTTCAGACAATGCAAAAAAACAAATGCCAAATTCCACAACAGAACATGGTTGTATTTATTATATTATGTAAAATGAAATTCAACGAAAAAACGGTTTGCAAAAGCTGTGTAAAATAAATGGGGAATATATTATGGTTTGGTTAAACCTTTGTAAGTATGTAACGGCAGAAGTCGCTCAAAGAAATGTGTTTTTTTTGCCTGGTAATGTGTGATGAATTTTGTCTCCATTTTTTTACATCGCATAATAAATTTTCCCCAAGTGGAAAACATAATATATGTATATATAAAATATTTATTTTAACAACGGGTTTAAGCTAGCATATCTGGCCACTGTGATCTGAATGAGCATCTGAGCTATTAAGTATAGCAGAACTGCATCTTTCTGAGAAAAAGGAAGGAGACACCAGTGTAATTACACTTTTCCATTCAAGCACAAAGGGGACCAAAACATTTTCAATTTCACTGAAATTTCCTGATGCAAATTTGTATATGGCAGTGTCTGTCCTCCAATATGTCTGTTTTTCCTGAGCTCTTTAAACCTGCAAAATTAAAGGGTATATATATATATATATATATATATATATATATCATAGGTTTCTAGAGCATGCAGAATTTTTTTTTATAGCACCACACCTATGAATCTGAAACCTTTACCCTTCAGGCTCAAACTGGCTTAAGAACATGGTTAGGTGGAATTACCTCCCTAGCAGATGTAAGTAAATCAAGCTAGAAATCTGATAACTTAGGGAATGAGATAACACGGCAGTACCTCCAGATTTATGTTCAGCTATTTACTAGTTGGGCACATATCAAGTTAACTTCTTCTTTCAAAAGATATTCTACTTTTTTAGGGCAGGAGGTATGAATGATAATAGGCAAGCATTGAGTTGCACAAAGCAAGGAGAGGAAGCATTAAAATGCATGAATTTTGCCTTGCTAACAGATTTCAGCCATGTCATTTCACTGTGCATATAAACTGCGCACTGCTAATCCCTTGTGGAGCAAAGAGGTTAACGTGTTCATAGGACTAACACATTATTATCTGATACATCGGAAAGCTTGCTCTGTGCTAGGGGCCAGAGATCAATCTGGCAGCAAAAACAGGCAATCAGTAACTGAGGTTTTTCAGCTTTTTATTCATTTACAATTAATAAATAAATTCAATTGGAAGAATCAGTGGGAATAAATTAGGTTAGTTCCCTAAGTAACAGGTTCTAGACCCTACAGTGCTGGCTATAAAGTCTGGCAACATTCTATCCCCCTTGCATAAAAGGATTTGGCTCTGAAATGATTAATTAAGGAGGTCCATAATTTCTTATTATAAACAAGTTTCAGTGAATCATGGGACACTGATTAGTGCTAAATTCTAATTGCGACTTACAAATGCACTATTTATTACAATATAATTTACAGGTTAACCATGGCTTTTTTTTGTACAGGTATCCAGAATGCTCTGAATTACAAAAAGGCCTTCTCCCGCAGACTCCATTTTGTCCAAACAAATCAAATTTTAAAAAATGATTTCCTTTGCAATAATAATACTGTAAACAAAAATGGACAAAATGGGAGACAACCTTTCCACAATTCAGAGCATTCTGGATACCTGTACAAAAAAAGCCATGCTTAAACTGTAAATTATATTTTAATAAATAGTTCTATAATTTGTAAGTAGAAATTAGCACTTAGCACTTATCTGTGTCCCGTGATTCAATGAAACGTGTTTATAATGAGAAACGATGTATCTCCTTAATTAATCATTTCAGTGCCAAATCATTTTATGCAAGGGAGGATAGAATTTTGCCAGACGTTATAGCCAGCATTGTAGAGTAATGAATTTAAAGGGTTAAATATAAGGATATTAGAAATTATTTTGGAAATTCGTGCCCATTGCTCAAAGGGTTCAAAAAGCAATAACCTATTCTGTCATGCTGTATAACAAGAAGGGAATATTTATATCAAATATGCACTTTACATACAAATACAAATTGATACCTGCTCATTAGAGCTTGCAATTCTATTATTGCTATGTTATAATGACTGTTGGATAGAATTTATGGAAATGACCACATATTTTTGTAAATGAAACAGGTGGACCTTACTATATATTACTCATATTCTGTAACTATTTCTGTCCATTTACAGGTACATGTATGGGATCTGTTATCCAAAAACCCAAATTATGGAAAGACCATCTCCCATAGACTCCATTTTAACCACATAATCCACATGTTTAAAAAGTATTTCCTTTTAATAATAAACAGTACCTTGTACTTGGTCCAAACTAGGATATAATAAATCCCTATTGTGTTTATTTAATGTTTGCATATTATTCTAGTAGACTTAAGGTATGAAGAGCCAAATTATGGAAAGATCCCCTATCTGGAAAACACCAGATCCTGTGCATTCTGGATAACAGGTTCCATACCTGTATACATTGTTTTGGGAAATATAAATATACAGGAAGTCACCAAGATGTTTAGTAATTAAGCAGATAAGAGCACAAGGCTGCAAGTTGGCTGCTTTTATAAAGGTCATGGAACTCCAAACTCACTTCTAATATCTTTATATTTTATTGTAGTGATGGGAGGGGGCTGTATTATTTGTTAAAAACACCTTTCAATGAGCCATTTGACATGTGGCATCACTATCATTGCTTATAACCAATAGCATCACTAAGGACATAATATTAGCTTTGCTATCTGTGCTAACCCTGCATTGCAGACCTCTGCATACAATAGGTAAATATTGTGACATTTTTAAATAGTGTTGATTATTTATCTTTTTTTTATTTCAAGTAAAAGGTGTTTTGTTTTCTGTAATGCCATTTCCCCTCTCCTTAAGGAATAAAACCATCTTTATTAAGTTGTAAAATGCCGTGAAGTGGCTGTGGGAGCTGCGTGAAAGCATCATTAAAGGCATTATGTGAGGGAGACAAGAAAAGACTCGCTGGAGAGGGCTTTTTGCTGTGCTAACGTTTGTTCAGTGACTCAGAGGTGAATCACAGGTTTCTGCAGGTGTACACTCACACAGCCTGGACACTTTCCATGTTCCACTGTTTACTTCATTAGTTCATAGGGTTGCTCAGCATTTCTTGCCTTCTCATTTCTAACAAGGTATACACAGAGTGCAGTCGTTTGCTACTTGCATTTAGAGGGTTATTTACTAAACTCCGAATGCAAAAATCATGAAAAACTTGTGATTTTTTTTTTTTATAATCTTTTTCAGAATTTATTAAACCCAGAGGATGGAAAAGTCTGAATCAGAAAATCCAACATCTCAGAGCTGTCAAGGTTGCATATAAGTCAATGAAAGAAGTCCCAATGATTTTTTGATGTGCGCTGGGTTTTCAGAGTTTTCAGTCGAAAAATCGGAGTTTTCAGTGAAAAATCTGAAAGAAATCGTGAAAATCGGATGGAAAATTCAGAAAAAATAGTGAAAAACTAATTTTTTGACCGCAAAGCAAATTTTCGGTAGAATGTAATAATAAATAAGCGTAAAAAAACGAGCGGATTTGATTTGCGTTTGTAGGAGAAAATTCGGACTTTGATAAATAACCCCCTTATACAGTATAATTAACTGGCGATATGATAATTAAAGGTTTATGTGATCCATCTGGAATTGCGAAGAACTTTGGCCTTGACAATAACACATCTGTGGCCTAGGATCAGACCTCCCGTCTCTGCCCATTTTAAGGGAACACTTTTGAAAGAAATCACATTGAAAGGATTCACTAAATTAAAAGAACATATACAGATATGGGGCCTGCTATGCAGAATGCTTGAGACCCTGGGGTTTCCTGATAAGGGTTATTTCCATCATTTTGAATCTTCATACCTCAACTCTGCTAAAAATCATTTAAACATTAAAGTCAATAGGAATGTTTTGCCTCCAATAATGATTCATTACAGTATATCTTAATTTAACTGTTTTATTGCAGAGAAATAAGAAAGTATTTTTAAAAAAAATCGAATTATTTAATTAAAATGGAGACTAGGTGAGACGGTCTTCCCATAACTTGGAGCTTTCTGGATAATGCCTTTCTGAATAATTGATCCCATACCTGTTGGATTGTCTCATTTGTGAATATGCGATTCCTGCCATTATAAAGGTATGGGACCTGTTATCCAGAATGCTTGGGATCTAGGGTTTTCTGGATAAGGGGTCTTTCTGTAATTTGGACCTTCATACATTAAATCTACTAGAAAATCATGTAAACATTAAATAAACCTAATAGGCTGCTTTTTCTTTCAATGAGGATTACGTATATCTTAGTTGGGATCAAGCACAAGGTGCTAGTTTATTATTACAGAGAAAAAAAATAATTTTAAATAATTCGAATTATTTGATTAAAACTGAGTTTATGGAAGATGAACTTCCTGTAATTCAGAGCTTTCTGGATGATGGGTTTCCGGGTAGCTGATCCATACCTGTACACTGAAAGTTGACTTGCAAAGGTAGAATTGACCCCAAATCCACCTGACCCAGGGGTATTAGAATCAAACTGCTCATCAGTAAGAAAGTCAGAGACATGATACTAGATAAAAAATAAGACCAGATGACATTCTATAGATTCTGGTAACTGTTTTTTTTAGGTGAAATAAAAAACAAAGCAGAAAACAATTTCTCCTTTTCTCGTCTGCTCACCAATCCCAACCCAAGCCTTTATTCTACGATTGCTCAAGCAGTTAAAAATGTACCTGCTAGAACTTTGTAGTTAGTGATTATTTCAACAGCCATGTATTTGCAGTGAAATTCAGCATTTCAGCATCTGCAAGTTTTTTCACAAAACTGCAGCAAAAGTTCTGCGTGGAAAAATTTGCTGCAAAAAAATAGTCGAAGAGACAAAAATTTTGCTGAGACAAAAGAGCCGCCATAAGAAAAAACACCCATTGACTTCAATGCATTTGGACAAAAAAGTCACCATAAGAAAAGTGCCCCATTGACTTTAATGCATTTGGACAAAAAAATCGCAGAGACAAAAAGTCTCCAAAAAAAAAAAAAAAAAACAAAATCCCATTTCTTTTAATGCATTTTGAGCAAGAAAAATTGTCAGGCGTAAAAAAATTTTGATGCCCATTGACTTCAAGGCATATCGCAAATTTTTCTCAGTTTCGCAAATTGTTTGGAGAAGCAAAATGGGACAGATTCGCAAATCACTATTTATAGTAAATGGCAACACTGGAAGGCAAACTGTTCATGTCAGAATGTGGTTGGTTTTATTTTTATATCTGAGTTTGCATAATGAATCCCTAGTTTTTATTATTTTTACATTTTTGTAATTCTCAAAATGTAGATGAATGTTTTTAATTTATTTTATTTCCGTATTTTCTGAATTGTTTTGCTGATTTCTGTCTATATTAAGTGGGGGAAGGTCCAGCTCAATTTCTGTGACACTGACACCTGTAATACCTGATATAGGAATATGTTGAGTTGAAATTCCGCCACAGATTATTAGAGATTATCTCTTGTCAACACTATTGGCATATACTGTAGAACCTCTGTGTGATTATTATGATTGCCAAACCATTTGTGTTGTGTCAAAACAAGTTTTGAGATTTAAAAATGTATCCCTTTGACAATACCTATGTATAAGGTCATGCATGCTAATTTTGCTCCAAGTTTGGTAACCTAATTAAAATGTAATGGTGGCACCTAATGGCCTCCTTCAAAGTAAAGTTGCACTTTACCTACATATAAATGTTGCGCGTAATTATAATACCCCAAACTTTAAAACCCACTAGCAAACATAAGACACTCAGTTCATTAGATTCTAATGGCAGAGATAATACCCCAAAATTTAAAACCCACTAGTAAACATAAGACACTCAGTTCACAAGGTTCTAATGACAGAGACACACGTGGAGATTCGAGGAGATTTGGTTGCCCGGCGACAAATCGTCTCTTCTTCAGGCGACTAATCACCGCAAACTGCCTTTCTGCCGGCTAGAATCTAAATCGCCATTGGGATGGCACTCAGAGCAATTTTTTCCCCCGAATCTCCACGAGTGTCTCTGCCCTAATAGTACATCATCTAAATAACATAAAGTTGTTTCTATCCATCTGATGGCCTTGATAATTGCTGATTGCCATGTTCAGACAGAATTAAAATGAAAGGGCCCATGTTTTTAAAAGTTTGTTGCCTGGTTTATAGCTGCAGATATGTAATTTTTATCTGAAACCCCATTTTCCAGAAAGCTCTAAATTATGGGAAGGCAATGTTGCTTAGAGTCATTATCATTATCATTTATTTATACAATGCCAGCAAATAAGACAGCTATTAATGTATAATGAATGTGGAGTCCTACAATAATTTTACAAACAATGGTTTTTAGAGTAAAAATAGGAACATATGTACATTTCAAACATATGGAATATGAAAAGAATTGGTGCTTTATGATACAATGTCTAATCAAGCAAGATGTCTTGAATATGCTTCGCTAAACAGGTTGGTCTTTAGGAAGCATTAGAAAAATTGCAAGGATGGGGAGACTCTGATTGCTCAAGACAGGGAGTTCCAGAGGCAGGCAGATACCTGATAGAAGTCTTGTAGTTGGGAATGGGATGAAGTAATGAGAGGAGAATAAAGTTGAAGGTGAGAACAGAGCTGAAATATAGGGAGGGACTTCAAGGGCCTCTGATGTAAGTGTTAGTAATCTAAATTTAATTTGAGTGGGGACTGGGAGCCAGTGAAGGGATATGCCTTGGGCCGGTTCATATACAGCATTTAGAACAGATTGGAGTTGTGATGGCCAATATATTGGAATGCCTGCAAGGAAGAAATAATAAGAGACTGAATATTTGTTTAAGTAAGGTTGTTTTCAGGCAATGTTGCGCTGATGAAAATATGAAGATTTGGTGAGTGTTTGGATGTACTTTTTAAACCAAAGATGAGAGTCTAAGATAGTTCATAGACAGAGTGCCAGTAGATAAGGTGGTGTTATTAACTGTAAGTGAAATCTGAGGTACAGGGGAAGATGTTGGATGACATTTAATGAATTCTGCTTTGTAGAGATTCCATTTCTGGTGGTGCTGTGAAATCTGGAGGAGATAGCAGAAAGGCAGTCTGCTAGTATTGCCCCGTGATCTGTTTCTAAGTACGACAACCTGCCAAACCAGAACTAAAATTGTGCCTCTTTTAGTTCTGGTAAGGCAGGGTGCTGTACTTAGACACAGATCACGGGGCAATACTATCCTCACGGATTGGGAGAGGACTCTCTGAGGGTGAAGGGGTTGGTGACTGCTGCGGATCCGAAGTTTAGAACAGGTTAGTAATTAGCTGCCGGTTGTCGCCTGACGCACACCCTAGATCTATAGGCAGGTAGTTTGGGTATGGACAGTGGGTCATTAGTATGCTTTAATTCTGAGCGTCGACTGAATCAACGGATGGGAGGGGACTCTATGCGGGTGAAGGGGTGCTCATAGTGTAACTGAATCGGTTACTCAATATGGCTCATTATTATTACCACATTTTCCCACAGTTTGCAACATAGCATATTTGGTCATTTGAGACTTGATCGTATCTCAACTGTTTATACCAAAGACCAACCCACTGCCTCCTGTTTGTCCGTCCCCCTGCTTTTAACATACAAGAATGTTATTTTTAATTTAACTGATGTGCACTGGACATTAGATTTTAATAATTCATTAAAAGTTATGTTTTATTAATTATTTAATCACCCATGAGTTAGTGGATATGGTGGATGTGATAGATGAGAGGGTGCAGTCACATGGGTCACTACTTTTTCCTTCTCCTTTTGGTGCTATATGAATCTATCAGTGGTACTCCAGCCATTGTTTAAAAGTTGGTGAAATAAAATGTTTCTGTACATTAATAATTTCACCTACCTAACTAAATATGTAATATGGTAAAGGGTGCCCAAACGTTTGAATTTAACTGTAATAAAAAGTAATGTTTTGAAAAATGCAAATTACGTGTGTGCTGGCAAGGTAGCTCTATACTAGAGAAACAATATTGTATTGAGAACAAATGAAGCTGGGAAAAAACACAATTAATTCATAGAATGATAAATGGGACAAAATAGGACTGAACCCATTCACGCGTCAACACTACAGCCCTTCTTGAGTTTTTCTATAATACGGCAGTATTTTCATAATTTTCTTTATAAACTAAAAGTTTTCTCTCTACACTTTCCGATATCTTTGTACATATTTATGAAAATAAAAATATGGCAAGATATTTTTGCACAGCTTACATTTACAGGTCTAAGCATTCTTGTGTGTATTTGTTTGCATATATTTTGCCTGTGAATGTTTTCATGCCAAACATAATGTAGGAAATATTTTCTCAGCATAGGAGTTATTATTTTTCATTTTTCAGAAGGTTTTTTTTTTTGCCTCAAATGATTACACCTGACATTGTGTTTTGAGTCACACCATATCAGCTGATGGCAGCTTCACCACCTTGTATGGAGCTTTCAGAGATTTTAGTAATTGAAAAAGCACCAGCTAGCTACTAAATATTTGTTCTAACTGCAGCACTTTCCTTTTCGATAAAATAATGTGTAACCTTGCAGATGGAAAAATGGTTGGATAGAAACACAATACATTTCAAAAGCTATAAGAACCCCTGTATAATTCAGGATTACACTTTTAGAGCTATGCTTTTCCTTTAATACCCTACGGCACTGTTTTTGCTTAGGTTCGCAAGTGCTAGTGCTAGCCTTGTTTTTAAAGGGATATTTTCAAAAAATATATTGATATTTAATTTAAATGATAGTACACCACAGCATGGAATTGGTGTATCCATACCAAAATAAATGCATTAGAAGCAATAGCTTAACCCCTTAAAAATCAGGCCCCCTGATTCTGATTATTTCCCTGATTATTTCTGATTATTTCTGATTATTTCCCTATAGAGAAAGTGTCATTTCCCTGAAAAAAAAAAGTTTTTTTTAGTGATTGCAGACTTGGTGACTTCCACAGTGCACAATATATCACTTGAGGAATCCCACCCAGTAACACTGAGGGTAAGAAAGGGTCCGTGGTGCTTTAAGAAGACTCTAGCTGTAATGCTCTGGTTGTAAATGAATCCGTGGGGCAGCTAGCTGCCAATCTGGCTCCTTGAGTAAGTCTGGAGAGATCTCAGAGAGAGAGAACTAGTATTCACAAAATATCATTATGGTGTTCTGGTCTTTATAGCAAAGCACCAGCAGGGATCCAACCCCACTTTAGAATAAGGGCACAGCAAAGCATAAAGCATGATGCAACGGTCCAGCCAAAATGGTCAGGGCAAATGGGAAACAGAAAAGAACAATAAAAAGATTGCCTTCAAGACGGGCAGCAAACTGGCAAAATCTAGTCTAGTCTAGTCTATGGTAAAAACAGTTGGCAGACTAGGTAGTTCAAAGCTCAGGCAAATGCCAGGGCAGAAATTGAAATTTTTAATCCAGAATTCAAGATAGGGTCAATAATTAGGCATCAAGCAGGAGCACAGGCCATCTTCCATACGTGGACAGTACGTGTCTATTGCTAACACCTTCAGCACACAGGCAGCAGTATAGACCAAATGTCAGATCATTTCACTAATGTGCCCAAATATTACTGCTACGGCTAGGCGATTCCTTGTTTAAATGAGTTAAATGATGTTAATGGTTCAAAGAATGTCAGGCTGAATGGTCGGCCCCCACACATTTTCACCTCACCAAATCTGGCCCTCGTTGCAAAAAGTTTGGACACCCCTGCCTTATACCCAGTATCAGCCAGATGGTTTACTTGCAATTTTTTGTTTTGGAAATGTCATATCTATTAGTAGTGTGCGTTTATAATGCTTTTCAGTATCATATTTATATAGTGACACTATGATAGTGTACTTCAGTGAGACAACTGCTATTTTTCCATTGCAGTCTAAAAATTGTGTTTAGTGACAGTGGAAAACAGAGTTGCAGTGAGTGGGTTGGCTATTCTTCAAACATTTTCTGTATACATAAAGCTTAAATGGCCCCAGTTAATGGAGGAAAGGTGTTACGTTACGGCATGCTTGTGCTTTGCCTTTTTACATTGTGAGTAAGTCTGAAAGTAGCTCTCGTTGGCAGAGAAGCCAGCCAAGTGGGGAAGTGTATTACAAGAAGTAGTGAGAGAGTCAGAAAAATAAAGTACGTCCAGGTAGCAGAAGAACAGACTGGAGAACCTGTCACAAAAAGTATGGGCAAAAGGAGGCTGCTAACCCTAGAAGAGGAATGTGAATATGGTAAGTAATGTTCTGCCTGAAATGATTTTTTAAATTTTTTTTAAAAAAATGTAAGAGTCCCTGAAACATCTGCTTTGTCCTAATTTATTTGCTTAGATTACCTGTAATTATAGGTAGAAAATAATAAAAAAACTAGTCCAACTGCTATATATCTAATTATAAGTTCCCCAAAGGAAAGCCTTCTGTTGGTAGCCTCGCATTTCTATTCCTCTCTTGCCATGACAGTTTACTAGACTCACTTCCCCTTATAATTAGTTTAATCCCAGAAAACAAAAAGCATTTTGGGTGATAAAAATTGCTCCAAAATTGAAAAGGGATTTCATAAAAGCAAACTTTTTCGACAAGCAGAAAACTTTCATCTGATCCGTATAAAACCAGACATTCATTGTCAATGAATATTATTTCTGAAAATGCTATAGAAATCTTCACAAAACCTCTATTTAACAGCACAGTTCATTACTGCTGGTAATGCATGCACTGAAATGAAGGTTTCTTCACTTGTGAGTGCAATAATAAATATGTATGCTATAACATAAATGTTAGACATACTGATCAGCCATTTTGACTACCACTACAGGTTCACATTATTCCTCTTCCCAAGTAATGGACTGTTTCTGAGCAACATTATTCATTATATTTAGGAAAAATATTAATATATGCAGCTTTAAGACTGAAAAGTTGTCAAATTCACTGTTAAAATATTTCTATAATAAATGATGACCCTAATACTTAATAGTTTGTGGTGGAAATAAACCGACTTGAGTTAAGCTCATTAACACAAATGCAAATATGTTGGCATACATTATAGAGTCATATCAATGGACAATTTCAGATCTAACATACATTGGTATATTTCCCTATGCTTTAAATGTATTACATTAAAGAAATGAACTGCATAATACAGGATTGTTTAAACTGCTGGATAATTAGCTGCTCCTCCATCTGGTACATTCTTGACTCCACAAAGGGAAATGTGTCAGTTTGTATACCAATTGGGCCTTCCATGTTGATTGGAGGCAAATATGGGTTGCCTATCCTTTACAGGAAGATGACATATTAGTAATCGAAGTATAATTTTATTGCCTTGGTCGTTGCTGTCATAAGAACTGGTGTCTGGTGCCACTTGCTGAATAATATGGATTATAGTCTCAAACCAGAAGAGCAGTGCTTTAAAATCCCATTTTCACATAAAAGAATTTAAATCCAAAGGTATTACTGTTATAACAGTAATGTTTTCTAGTGAATCAGGATAAATCATATGGCCTCACATTCATCTAATGAGGAGCGGCGGGAAATGCAGAAAGTGCATTTTCTGTTCATCTCCCTCTGTCATCTAAGCAGACACTATAATAGAAGCAAAATGATTAAATGACTGGAGATTTTATTCAAGACCAATTCAAACTATAATTTAAAAAAAAAAATGAAAAGACATAGAAAAATTATCTAATCAAAACAATGGACTAAAATGTAAGATGAGCCATCGCTCGCTGATTCATACCGCATGGACAAGAAAAGATTATAGTCTCATTAATGTTCGTACCAGAGAAGAAAATGACAGGCTTAATTCAGGGTTGGTTTGTACCAGTGCAAATCCCCTGACCACCTATTAGCAGAGAAGTGTACTTGTGTGCATCTCCCAGGGCTAATGGAAGAATCAGTGTGTACGAGTAATTCCTAAGGCACAATGGACACTTTATTAAGATCCCTTGGTAGCATTTCTGAGACAAATAAAGCCATGATTCAGAGGAGAGTTGCATTGCTGGTAAATAGAGTATACTCTATCTTCGTTAACCTTTAATGGATTATGGTAAAATAACATATGTTTTGTTCCCTGTGTATTCTTCCATTTACACAGAGAACTCCAATCAATCATGAAATTGATAAGTAAGAACATTCTAACTCTTATTTTGTGCCATATGTATTAATAAAGCATTGATCTGTAAATGTGCTCTTTACCTTCATGCACATCTATAAGAACAATGTTTTAAATAGTAAAATGTATCTTTGGAAGATGTTCCTGTCCATGGAACTGAATGCCCTTCACTTAAAAAACATCTGTGCACTGGTGCCACTGTCTTTCAGGCTGTCCTGGGAACAAACTTCCTTTTCACCTCCTTGCGGATGAAGGGATTTCCATGCAATTACCCAGGATTGCTGCATCTAAAGCTGGCCACAGACGCAAAGATCCGATCGTATGAATTAATGTACGATCGGACTTTCCCATCTCCCGACCTGCCACTAACCATTCAGATCAAAGTCTTTTCATTCAGACCAAATAAAGTAGTAAAAGAACAGATAAGCCAATGTTCTACCAACACACAGAGATATTACCCGCAGCCGACAGAAATTTTCTAACCTGTCCAATCGACCAAACAACCGATCTCCACCAGACGAAAAATGTCGGGACTCTCCACACACGGTCCGAAAATCGTACGATGAGATCTTTGCGTCTATGGCCAGCTTAAGGGGTTTTACAAGTGGTACCAGGAGGGGAAGGTATATTCAGCTGCATGTTTTGTTGCCTGTGGGAGAGTTACTTTCCCAGGGACAACAAACCTTCCTGCCTATCCTAAATGGAATGAAAACCTTAAGAGATGCTAGAAGAGGGCAAGACAACCATAAAGCTATGGTGGCATAGATATTATCCTGTATTAAGCGCAGTTCTATAGGAAAATGTAATTTACAGTGGCTGCTTGAGTATTCTTTATGACTGGACAGCAGTTGGAAAGATATGATTTAAATCAGATTCTGATTGGCCACTTACAAGATATGTATATTTTAACAGTAAAATTACAACATATGCATTTAAGTTGTTCAAAAAACCAAAAGGTTATTTCAGGTCAAGGACTGCCAGTGTTACTAGGCAATAATGGCACACCTTAACCTAACAAATTTGTAGCCCCTAACCTAACATTTTTATTTTCCCATTTCCCTGATTATGACTGCAATCTTACTTGTGTTTATGGAGGAATTCGTTTTCATTGCAATAAAAATGCTAGTTAAACTGAAAAGATTCTTCAAAAAAAAGCAAAAGGAAGTAAATATATTCTTTATAGTGGGCTAAAATTTTAAACTATTTCTCATCATTAAAATTAAAGATGCATTATGGATTAGGGATGCACCAAAGCTATGATTCGGATTTTGTCGAATCCCTGTGCCTGGCCAAACTGAATCCGAATCCTAATTTGCATATGCAAATAACTGTTGGGAAGAGAAATAACGTGACTTTTCCTCACAAAACAAGGAAGTAAAATATTTTTCCTGCCTTTTTCCTTACCTTCCCCTAATTGGCATATGCAGATTCGATTTGGTATTTGGCCGAAACTTTCACTAAGGATTCGGTGATTCAGCCAATCCCAAATAGTGGATTCTGTGTAATGTATAAAAAACAAAATATATAGCACTCTGGATACCTCATAATGAGTTTTTAAGAAATTAAACAAACAAAAACAAGTAGATATTAGAAGTTATTTTCCCATCTTGATGTTGCTTTGCTGCCCCCATGCTATACCCACTGTATATAGTTTAATTTGAGATAATTGAGAAGTTTGTCATTTTTGCTGATACACTTCTAAATAGCAGAAAGGTTTTAAGAGTTTTTGTTACTTTTTACTGATTGCCTCTGTCTGTAATGAGTCTTCATCATAAGGCAATATCCCCACATTTAGTAAAGATAATTGATTTCAGTGTGGAAATAGGAAATTATTAAACAGAAGGCTTCATTGTCGTGTGGGGGGTAAAATGAGTAAATAAAATCGAGTTTTCTGAATGCCAATTTTATGATATGAATTGACGCTGGATTTTGTTGTGACAATTTGTGGTTCTGATTTTTTCAAGTAAATTATTGATAAATGAGTTAAAATCATGGATGGGAGTTTGGTTGGATTTGTTTTCATAAACATGTGATTAATTTGAGTTTTAGTAAATGTTCCCCTTGATGTTAAATTCAAGTTAAATTTTTTTTAAATGCAATTTATAACTGTTAGTATTTACCATGTTTATAAATGAATATGGACTATGGCCTTGCCCTGGCTCAGTGTGCATGTGTTGTTTTGCTGTTTGTGGAGTGTTTATTTTGCTGGGAGTGTACCTTACATTGCAGCCATCAAAACTATTCTCAAATTCAACTTGATAAATTGACTGGTAGAAAAACACTATTTTTCTGAAAGTCCCGTGGGAAAATAGATCAAGGTATTTGTAAATAAGCTCTAAAATAGATATGACCATTAAAATTCATTCAAAGTTTTCATTACTGAATTTATGCAAACTATTTATGCCAAAAAGACAGTGTTGGGACAAGGGAATTCCTGTAAATCCTACATCTGTATGTATAGAGAGGTGGGGGTTTCAGGTGTATCTAGAACTGCAAATTCTTGCAATTCTCTCCCTAGGTTGCCTTCAAGTTGAGCTACCCCTGCAGTCTGCCATTCCCCCCCAGTGGGAGCAGCACTCTGGGAATCAATGTGAATCAATCACACCAGGGGGCACATTCACTAAGCTCGGGTGAATGAATAGAGGGAAAAAAACTCGAATTTCGAGGAGTTTTTTGTTCTCCTTGACTATTCGCCTGAGTAGAATGATTTGAATAGATCGAGCTAAAAAACGCTCCGACTATTTGCCCATTCGATAGTCGAAGTACTGTCTCTTTTAAAAATCATTCGACTGCCTACTTCACCAGATTAAACCTACTGAATTGCTTTAAAAGCCTATGGGAAGTCCCATAGGCTTTTTTTCTAAGTTTTTGATTGAATAAAAAGGCATTTGTTCAATCATTTGATCGAATGAAAATCCTTCAATCGAACGAAAATCCTTCGATTGAATATTCGATCACTCGACTATTCGCAGGCCGATTATTCGCCCATTCAACTATTCGCCAGCGCGCAAATACGCCCGAATTCCCTATTCGATTCTATTCTCCAGTCGAATTTCGAGGGATTTAACCTCTCTAAAAATTCGACCCTTGATACATCTGCCCCCAGATATATAATTTATAAGTATAGTTTTATCTATGCAATTCAGAGCTTTAAAAAGCTGTACATGTATGTGACCCGTTATCCAGAATGCTCAGGGCCTGGAGTTTTCTGGATAATGGATCTTAAGTCTACTAGAAAACCATTTAAACATTAATTAAACCCAATAGGCTTGATTTGCCTCCAATAAGGATTCATATTTTCTTACCTTTCAAATGCTGCTCTATTATTATAGCGAAAAGGAAATCATTTTTAAAACTTTGAATTATTTGGCTAAAATTGAGTCTATGGGGGATGGCCTTTCCATAATTCAGAGCTTTCTGGACACTAGGTTTTTGCATAATGGATCCCCTACCTGTACCTTTCTACAGGTCCTTTGGGCCGAGCTCTGTAAGAGGCAAAAAAACAATGGAGATGGGGTTCGTCAGCACAGTGGCACAATCGCTATACCAATACCTTGCAGTGTTAGGGTCCTAGACTCAATTCCATGCAAGGAACTCTTTGCAAATAGATTGTTCTCCCCATGCCTGCGTGGGTATCCTCCAGGTACTACAGCTTTATCCTACACTCAAAGCATACTAATTCCTGATAAAACTGACCATAGTGATATCATCTCTGTAAAAAAAAAAAGCTGCAGAAAATGTCACTGATCAATTTACAGTATAAAGAATAATAATGATAACCCATTCCTCCTTTATATACAAGTTACTCACCTTTTTATTTGTCATCATTTATTTGCATCCTAACTTATTATGTGGTAGTAGGTAACTGACAAAAGCCTTTCTGTGAGGTGGGTTTGCAGTTGTGGACTTATTACATAAAAGGAGTATGCTGGTGTAAAAAAAAAACTGTGTTGGAAAAGTATTGTACAATGTAATTTTTTTACAGGTTATTTGACATTCTTTTGACATTTTCGTTTGTGAAGCATGTTTAAAGGCTTCTTCGCATTTTTGTTGAACATCGTACATGCAACATTCAGAGATTTGTGTGTGGTTACTGTCAGAATTAGACAAGCGAATGAATGACATTAGAGATGATAAATTTGCCTCGAAGTTGACTGAAGTGCCCTAGGGGTAATGAGACTTGGGTTTAGCGTAACTAAAAATATTTAATTTTTCTCTGCAGTTTGGTGGAAGCCATGTCATTTATATTCCTTAAATCATCGTGTTTGGCAGCTTTCCTTTTTATCTTGCCACATATCTTTGCCAAAACTTGAATTTACTTCCGTCAGATTAACTGGCTTCAGTTAGAAACTGGCTTTTCTTCTAAGAAGTCTGACTATGGGGATAAGCTTAAATGACATCCTCCCTCTGAAGCGTCTCACATGCTTGGCAAATCAGAACTGCTAAGTTTGCACAGATGGCATCACATATTCAGTCATCGCTCTTTAATATGTTTAATTAGACAATACACAAGCTTCAATTTTAGTTCTTAATTTGGGAATTATCAGCTGGAGATTAGCTGGAAATAAGACTCAAAGGGAATCATTTAACACACATTAGAAAGCTGCATAACTGCTGAATTTGTTCTTGAAACATTGAAACAACTAAAGGCTTTGCATTCTGGTGTCATGAGACTAAGGATATTTATCAGCAGTAAAAATAGGTCTTGTGTGATGATCATATATAACTAATAAAAACTGTAGTCATAGGAGGGTGTTTTATATCAGTTCACAGGAAATCCATGAATCTAACCATCCACTAACTTTGTATTGAACATACATCCCTATATAAAACACTAGCTCCTACAAAAAAATGGTAAACACTATTTAAAATAATTAACTGACTGCATAAAGGTTCGCCTCATATTTAAATAATGGTTAATAAAAAGATGCTCACACACTTGTACACAAGTCTCATTTTAATTAAAATGTGCCAAAAATGTATTTCAGCATAAATCACATGATGAAGCAGACATAGACCTCCAGTTATAATGCTAGTCAAATTCTGAACAAGCCTTGGAAATTCAAACAAAGCCCCAGAGTCACAACAAAAGCAAATACTAATTTTATATCATCATACATGGATGGAAGAAACTTGGAATAACAATGTTGACACATCAATCATGTACCATCAAGAAATGCACAATGTACAGTGAAATGCTGAATGTTCAAAAGGAAATGCAACAGATAAAGAACCTATCATGAAAAGATATAAAAAATATCTGTAAAGAGGCAGAAAGTTTTAGAGATGTTCAGCCATTAAATGAAAGACATTGCTCACTGGGAGCCTATAATAAGGGCTAAAGTTTTAAAGGGGTAGTTCAGTTTTACGTTAAATTTTAGTAAGTTATATAATGGCTAGTGATGGGCAAATTTATTCGGCAGGCGCAAATTCGCTGTGAATTTGGCCATTTCGCCACCACCGAATAAATTTGCAAATTTGTTGCGAAAGTTTTTTTCAACTGTTCAAATGCCGGCACCCATTTAGATGCCATTAAATTGTCGCCGGTGTCAAAATCATGGTTTTGCGAATTTTTCACCAGTTTCGAGAATTTCGCAGGAAATTTGCGAAATTCGTGCCAAAGCGAAACAGGACAAATTCGCCCATCACTAATAATGGCTAATTCCATGCAACTTTTTAAGTTGTCTTCATTATTTATTTTGTATAATTTTTAATTATTTGATGTCTTCGTCTGACTCTTTCAAGCTTTCAAACAGTGGTCACTCAATGACCGAACTAAAAAACAAATGCGACAAATGTATAGTTAGTGCAACATTTCTATTCTTATTCTGGTCTCTTATTGCCCACACCTATTCTTATTTTGGTCTCTTATTCAAATCAGTGCATGGTTGCTAGGGTAATTTTGACCTTACCAAACAGATCGCTAAAAATTGCAAACTGCAGAGCTGCTGAATAAAAAGCGAAACAACTGAAAAACTGCTAATAGTGAATAATAAGACTAAATGTTAACTGAAAGGTGAACAACCACTGCTGTAAAAATGGGTGCCATTTTATTCAATCTATATCATGTTAAAAAAAACTTTTACATTTGAGTGGTGGAGTTGATTTTTGGACTGCTGACCTTTAAAGGAACTTGAGGGACACACTGACTGCTCCCATAAAGCAACTGGTCTATGTTGGCAAGAGTTAGAGTTCAGGAACTATTACAAATCATGGTAATAACTATTACAATTTGCATTTGTACCATATTTCCATCTTCACAACATACAGTTACATAGTTACATAGTTAAATTGGGTTGAAAAAAGACAAAGTCCATCAAGTTCAACTCCTCCAAATGAAAACCCAGCATTCATACACATACCCCTCCCTACTTTTAATTAAATTCTATATACTCATATCTATACTAACTATAGAGCTTAATATCACAATAGCCTTTGATATTATGTCTGTCCAAAAAATCATCCAAGCCATTCTTAAAGGCATTAACTGAATCAGCCATCACAACATCACCCGGCAGTGCATTCCACAACCTCACTGTCCTGACTGGGAAGAACCCCCTACGTTGCTTCAAATGAAAGTTCTTTTCTTCTAGTCTAAAGGGGTGGCCTCTGGTACGGTGATCCACTTTATGGGTAAAAAGGTCCCCTGCCATTTGTCTATAATGTCCTCTAATGTACTTGTACAGTAACATATTTCAACCTATCCCAGTTTACTTACAGAAGCAGTTACACACATCATTGTGTCATGGTTCTGGCATTGGACTATTAATTGAAATCTCAAACCACATAATTAATTCTGCATTTTGGTACCAACCCGAAGGGGTGACAGAGCATTTGGCAAAACTGCTGTTAAATTGTTTTCAGTTGATTGATCTTCCATTAAGAAACCACAAACATTTTAAAATTTCAAAATTTCCTAAACCAGATGATAGCTGAATGGTGTGAATTGCCAACATTTAAGACCACAATCTTCTGAACAAAATGGAAAAAGATGATCATGCTGTAATCTTGTAGGGAGAACGTCTTGTGGTAAAGTATAAAATCGACTATTCTGTGCTCCATTTTTTCTAGACACATGTGGAATATCCATTTTCAGATGAGTTGCCCTGTGTGGTGATTCATTACTGAGATTTTTTTTTAGATATTTTTGAAGACACAAATGTTTTGATGTATAATTGAAAAGTAGTGATGAGCAAATTTTTTGCCAGGCATGGATTCGCAGCGATATTACGCACTTTGCCATCTGTGAATTTTTTAGGGAACCTTCTGAAAAATTGTCATTGAGACAAAAAGGTCATCATAGGAAAAAAATACCCATTGACTTGGACAAAAAAGTTGCTGAGACAAATAAGTCGCAGAGACACTACAAGAAAAATGCCCATTGACTTTAATGCATTTGGAGTGAGAAAAAACTCTCAGGCATTTTAAAAACGCCTTTTGACTTGAATATGTTTGGCGAATTTTTCAGGACATATTCGCTCATCACTATTGAATACACAATAATAATATTGTCCAAGATTAGGAATCTCACTTCCATGGATATTGCTATTCAAAGCAGAAGTTTTGCCTAGTTCTTTAATGTATATGAATACTTTTTCCATCAAAGCATTGGTTTGATTCAATGAAGAAACCCCACATTACTGAATCCTTGCCGGTGATCAAATAAGTCATTTGTTTCCATGGTATCATTTGTACAATGACAGAGTTTAATTCAATACTAAATTATATTTTACATTTAGGCCTTCAAGGCCATACAAGCTAACTTAGATGCTGTTATGTGTTTAAAATGAATATTAGGAGTGGGGGCATGTTAAATGTACTTCTAATTTGAACGTTATTAAAGGTTGCGTTAATGTTGTTTTGAATTCAAGGCTTATCTACTTAGGGAAGTGAGTCTGAGAACTAGAAGGAAAATATTGCACAATTCATGAAAAAGTGCACATGCTGTGAGCTGAAAAATAATAAAGAATCCAGCTCCTTTTGTTGCCATGCTGTAAAGATGGTCTTAACAAGATAACAGCTCAGTATAAGATCCAGAATTTGTATATTATATATGTATTGCATCATGCTCTCACAACATACTGCCTGATTTCCCTCAGACCAAATTATAACAATGAAGAATAGCTTTACAATATATGTTTTAGCATTTTATTTTTTATTGTTCTTTTATATGTTTATACATGTTGATTACGGAATCTACAAGAGAGGTGAAGGCCCTTTGCCCTTTTTAATTGTGTGTTTTCCACATTTATTTATGGGTTCTAATTAAAGGTGTAGTTAACTTTTATATAAAATTTTAGTATGATGTTGACTGTGATATTCTGTAATACTGATCTTCATATTTTGTTTTTTTTATAATTTTGTTGCATTTTGTGGTAGCAAGCAGTCAGCTCAAAAATTCCATCATATTCTGCCTTTCTCCAGCTTACATTTTAAGATGCCATCAGGTTGCAACAATCTGTGACCCTGGTAACCAAACAAAACGGAACCTTTCTAACCAGGATTGGACTGGGCTGGCCCAGGCCCGCTCTCCTGGTTGGCCACCCATATTAAGAACAAGTAGAGGTTAGCTTGATGCAACATGGTGAGAGGTTGGATGTTGCAAAGGAGCCCTGGTGGCTGCAAGGAAGACCCTTTGTGTTGCAGTCCCAGTGGGCCCCCAATGCTCCAGTCCAATACATGTTACTGGTTACAGTTTCTCATTCACTATATCGACATGTTGCTAAAAAAGAGTAAGTCAAAGGCAACCAGGTCATCTTTGCAATGACAGAGGTATAATAGAATAAATATAGTAGAACCCTGTTTTTACCACCAAATTTCAGTTTTTCCGGATTATTTGCTGATACTGTTAGTCATGGTGTTGCGCTCGTAATCACTGTTTGTTTTCCAAAACTTACATTTTCCATAATTTTGTGTTTGTTTTGCCCGGCCCATTGAGAAAAGTAAAAGCGGGGTTCTACTATAATTTAACCCCCCCCCAAAGAATAAACAGTGGAGGCCCACTCCCCACATTATAGTAAATGTTAATGTTCTTTTGAAGATGCAGAACTGAAACTTGTTATCTTGAATGCTTGGGACAGAAGGGGTCATTTCTGTCATTTGGATCTCAATACTAAGTATTTTAAAACATTATTTAAACATTAAATCCAATAGGATTGTTTTGCCTCCAGTATGGACTAATTATATTTTAGAATCAAGGCACTGTTTTTTATTATAGAAAAAGGAAATTTCTTAAAAATTAATTATTATGATAGATAGATAGAATAGATAGATAGATAGATAGATAGATAGATAGATAGATAGATAGATAGATAGATAGATAGATAGATAGATAGATAGATAGATAGATGATAGCTAGATAGATAATAGATAGATATATAGATGATAGATAGATAGATAGATAGATAGATAGATAGATAGATAGATAGATAGATAGATAGATGATAGATAGATAGATAGATAGATAGATAGATAGATAGATAGATAGATAGATAGATAGATAAGGAAGAAAAAGGAAATTTCTTAAAAATTTTAATTATTATGATAGATAGATAGATAGATAGATAGATAGATAGATGATAGATAGATAGATAGATAGATGATAGATAGATAGATAGATAGATAGATAGATAGATAGATAGATGATAGATAGATAATAGATAGATATATAGATGATAGATAGATAGATAGATAGATAGATAGATAGATAGATAGATAGATAGATATCAAGGCAAAATAATCATGTCATATTGGCTGTAAAGCACATTTAACACTAATCTGACCCCATCCATCTATGATTGTTTCTTTGTTTATTATTTGTTCATGAGCATCTCCACAGTGAATTTTTCTGGGCTGTGATGAAGAAAGAGAAGCAGCCAGCACCATACCTGGCTCATAGATAATTAGAGATTGCTCGCTATGTACCAACTTCAACCCCTCAAACCTTTTTATGTGAGTAGATTGTAATTAAACGAAAAATCATAGGGTGTAAACACTGAACCAACTTGTATATGTGTGAACATAGACTGTGGAGCCTAATTATAATTTATAATTAAATCTTGTAATGCTGTAATGAATATTTGGTAAAACTACAAGTAATTATGGTGTATCAGTAACTAATTTGTACAATAATAATTATTTTAGGTGGATTTGGCTGTGATCACAAAATCTATGATTGAAGGCTGAAGTACTGAAAGTGGCATCTATCCAAGCACATTTCTGCTGCTTCATTTTATTCACTATTTCTAACTTTTTACTACTGATCAAATGGTTTCACTGGTTTGTTTAGTTTATTTTATTGATTTATTACAATTCTTTATAAATAATTTTCTCTATATATGGCCAGAATGAACATATCATGGTGATAGACTGTAGCTCTGCAATGGAAAATGGCAGACGTTCAAATAAATCTAGACTTTTCCTCTTGCAAATGATATTGATATCATTCTTCCTGCTTGATCTGGAGCCCTGAATCTTGTCCTTCACCTTTTTGTCGTTTTTAATTAGTTTTTTAGGTTTGAATTTTTTTGGCGTTTTATATTAATTAGCCTCACTATAAGGGGCAGATTTATCAAGGGTCGAATTTCGAGGGGTTAAAACCCTCGAATTCCACCATCGAATTAAAAATCCTTCGAATTCGAATATCGAATTTGAAGGATTTAGCGCTAAAATAAGAATTTGATCGATCGAATAAAAATCGTTCCATCAAACGATTAAATCGAACGATTTTCAGTGATCGATCAAAGGATTTTTATTTGATGCCAAAAACCTAGAAAAATGCTTGTAGAAGGTCCCCATAGGCTTATAATGCAATTCGGTAGGTTTAAATTTGCGAAGTATTGAATTCGAAGGATTTTTAAAGAGACAGTACTTCGACTATCGAATGGTCAAATAGTCGAACGATTATTAGTTCGTTCGAATCGAAGTCGAAGTAATTCTAACTTTTTTAACTTCGAAAATTCAAGCTTAGTAAATCTGCCCCTAAGTGTTTTTATTCTGGCTTTTGCCTTGTCATTTGTTTCCTGACCTCTAAATTGTTTATCCTATTTTCTTATTATCCTTTTAATCTTTGACCTATGGTTTAAGAATATTTAATGCCTCCTCTTGGCCTTAGCCTGTCTCTTGTTTCTGTTTTGAAACCTGAGCTAACTAGCTTTGATCTTGACCAGTCTCTTACTGTATCTGAGGCAATTGTGTATATTTTGTGCGCGATGCTTGTTTCTGACCTTTGGTCGGTATTACGTTTTACCGATACTTTATAATCCACTCTTAAGGGGTTATTTACTAAGATCTGAAAACCCGAAATTCCCCGAAATCCGAAAAATCGAGATTATTTTTATAAAATCGGACTTTTAAAAAAATCATGAATTTTTCGGAATTTATTAAACCCCGACGGCTAAAAAGCCTGAATATAAAAACACAGCATCTCAAACCTGTAGAGGTTGCATAAAAGTCAATGGGAACACTCCCATTGATTTTTGGTTGTGTCGGGGGTTTCGGGCAATTTCACAATGTTTTCGGAGCTTTCGGGTGAAAACTCAGAAAAATTCGGAGATGGGGAAAATTCACGAAACAATTGCAAGTTTTCTGGAAAATGTAATAATAAATTAGCGTTAAAAACCCGAGCGGGTTAGATCGGAGTTTGTAGCAGCCGATATTGAGATAAATTCGGACCTTTATAAATAACCCCTAACTGTATATTCTAGTTTAGACACTACTCCTTAGCTAAAAGTTTTGTACATATTACAGGTATGGGATCTGTTATCCTAAAACCCAGTATCCAGAATGATTCAAATGACAGAAAGGCCATCTCCCATAGACTCCATTGTATCCAAATAATCCAAATTTCCTTTTTCTCTTTTCTGTAATAATAAAACAGTACCTTGTACTTCCTCCAAACTAAGGTATAATTATTCCTTATTGGAGGCAAATCCAGCCTTTTGGGTTTATTTAACATTTAAATGATTTTCTAGTAGACTTAGGGTATGAAGATCCAAATTATGGAAAGATTTGTTATTCAGAGAACCCCGATTATTCTGGATAACAGGTCCCATACCTGTACAAACAAGATGCTAAAATGACTCATTTATCTGGAATTCTGTAAACCTCTGCTGTACTATTATGCCTGTTGCAAAATTACTGTATACCCAAAATGGCATGTAATTCAGAATACATTGCATGTAAATCAATCAGAGATCAGAGACCAGCAACAATTAATTTAGGCATAGAGCAAAAATGTGGTGGTTTGCACCTGTTTCCTGCACTTTGCTCCCTAACACCCTGCTTATAAATATTCCCTACTGTGTTAAATGGGTGTAATGATGATTAAGAGCCCAAAAGCATATAGGAAATTTGGGCCTTCCTGAACCCGATATTAAGCCTAGGAAACTATAATCCCCCATTATATGGGTTTAGACCTTTAAATGCAGTGGTCCTGGAATTTTTAAATTGCTATTTTCAACATCTTGTAGGACATAATCCTCCAGTTTGAGCACATGACCCCAATCGTGTGAGAAAAGTGTGAGACAGAGGATCGAACTCTCCACTTCTGTGTATAAATGCCCTGAATGAGATTACTGAGCTGGTTGGCTTTCTGGTCATGTACACATGTGGGCATCTTGTAAAAGTATTTTCTAAATGTTTGCTTGTGTGTGTTAACAATGGTTGTATTGGTTGTTGGCTGTTTGAGTTTGGATGGACTATACCTAGAAATATATTAAAGGAGAGCTAAACACTAAAAGTTTAATTGATGTAAACTTACTAAAAAGTGGTCCTCTGAGTGCATTTGGAATTTATTGTAGTTTTCTATTTTAATGGTTTCTAACATATTAGCAGTTTTAGACTGCTAATATCAATATGTGTAATTGACTTGGGCCAAGTGACCGTACTCCTGTTTAAGGTCATGCAATTCACAAAAATTTACCCACATTTGAATTTATATTTTTGCAAGGGGCATACACAGTGGTGGATGAAACTAAGGAGCTGATTTATCAGCAATACTTGAATTAACATTTTTACTGTGATTCAATTTTCTTGCACTAGAATTATAGTTTCAAAACTTACGTAAATGTTCTATAATTATTAAGCTGAAGAAAACTTGAATGCAAAACTTCGGCTTGCAAGTTCTTGTAGAAGTCAATGGGAGCTGCCCTAGGCAAAATGTTAGATGTAAGCTTTTTTGTTCAATTCTTTTTGGGAGTTTGTAGACTCATGTCAAATAATGAGCAGAATATGAACTTGATGTATTTTAATTTTTTTCACAGTTATATTCAACCAAGTTTACTATATTCATTTTTTTAATAGATAAGCAAACATTGGAGGTTGGAAAATTTTTGAGTTTATTTGAACTGGAAAAAAACCCTCTAAAATCACAAATTTGTATTTCGATAAATAAGCCTCTCCACATATAGTTACATAGTTAAATCTGGTTGAAAAAAGACAAAGTCCATCAAGTTCAACCCCTCTAAATGAAAACCCAGCATCCATACACACACCCCTCCCTACTTTCACATAAATTCTATATACCCATATCTATACTATAGAGTTTAGTATCACAATAGCCTTTGATATTATGTCTCTCCAAAAAATCAACCAAGCCATTCTTAAAAGGCATTAACTGAATCAGCCCTCACAACATCACCCGGCAGTACATTCCACAACCTCACTGATCTCACTGTGAAGAACCCCCTACGTTGCTTCAAATGAAAGTTCTTTTCTTCTGGTCTGAAGGGGTGGCATCTGGTATGGTGATCCTCTTTATGGGTAAAAAGGTCCCCTGCTATTTGTCTATAATGTCCTCTAATGTATTTGTAAAGTGTAATTATGTCCCCTCGCAAGCGCCTTTTTTCCAGAGAAAACAACCCCAACCTTGACAGTCTACCCTCATAATTTAAGTCTTCTGTCCCTCTAACCAATTTAGTTGCACTTAGTCTCTGCACTCTCTCCAGCTCATTTATATCCCTCTTAAGGACTGGTGTCCAAAACTGAACTGCATACTCCAGATGAGGCCTTACCAGGGACCTATAAAGAGGCATAATTATGTTTTCATCCCTTGAGTTAATGCCCTTTTTTTATGCAAGACAGAACTTTATTTGCTTTAGTAGCCACAGAATGACACTGCCCAGAATTAGACAATTTGTTATCTACAAAAACCCCTAGATCCTTCTCATTTAAGGAAACTCCCAACACACTGCCATTTAGTGTATAACTTGCATTTATATCATTTTTGCCAAAGTGCATAACCTTGCATTTATCAACATTGAACCTCATTTTTCAGTTTGCTGCCCAGTTTTCCAACTTAGACAAATCACTCTACATGGCTTAAAAAAACCTAACTACTCGTTAATAAAATGTAAGAAATAATTTAAAAACTGCATAATTTTATTAGAAATGTAGTTTTAAATTATCCATGAATCTTTTTTTTTTTTTTTTTAACTGACAGACCCGTTATCTGTGATTGCAGGTAATTCAGACTTTAAGTAAGCCAATCTTTATCAACTTCTGTTTTAATAGTTGATTAATTAGAGCAATAGGTATCCATTTAGAGACTTTATCTGAAGAGCAGTGTAACCATTAGCAAAAGAAACTTCCTTGTGCACTTCTAACTTAGATAACAAGGCCAGATAATGTCTGCCAGTCCTTTCTAGATTAGAGTAAACATAGTCACTCCCTTCGATCCTAACATGCAGGATCCAAGTAGATTCCTCTAACAACACGAGTTCTAATATTTTATTATTACTAAGTACAATTTGTACAAGGCATGCTATTTCTAATTGTTCCAGCCCTGTGATGTGCAATGTCGTTGTTTCTTCTTTTAACTGATGATTATTTTCCAACCACTTACATAATGTGCATTCTTTGCTAAGCTCTGGATAACAGCTCAGGTATTGGTATTCAAACACATTTATCAAATGTCAGATGATGATGAATAAGTAACCACTCTAACAGCTGTGGCTACATAGTAAAATTGTTCTATTACTAATTAATCAAAACCTATTTTTGCTCAAACTGGTACATTACATATTTTTGTGTACATACATATATATAGAGATAGATATGCAAATGTGTTAGGTAAAAAAAACAAAAACTTCACCTGTACATTTACATGTAAAGTAGAATATTCAATATAATAGAATGTTCAAGCCTATATTATATACATATTTATATATTTGTGTGTGTGTGCCTATGTATACTGGTTCCTCTGCTTCAATAGGCGCAGCAGCACTCGATTTGAAGCAGGAGGCAAGAGGCAGGCAGCGGCTAAAAAGCTCAACTATATTGAAGTATAAGGGGCACAATTTGACACAAGTACCTTTAATTAATGGGGGTTCTACATGGAACTGACAGCAGGGAAATTTGTGAAAATACAACAGTGCTTGGGGTCGATAACGACCCCCCAGGTGTTATGGAAAATTAACTACATGCTAAAAGTTGGGCAGCACTAGTCTATGTTATGCATACCGATATAGATGTATGATAAGATCCCTACTCTCCCCAATACTGTACTGACTGACAGGGACATTACATATTGTAACCGTTTCTGTGTGATCCAAATGCTTAGGAACTAACTGCTATTTTTATCAATCCAAGGTTCCAGTAAAAAGGGGCCTTTATGCCCAGGGGGATGTTTAATATTCTCTGATCCCTCTTCATGCAGTTCAGCATTAAATAAACATATTAGTTACTGTGTACCAGGAAACAGGGACTAATCCAGCTGTGGTAGTGTCTGCTACCTGTAAATGTCATTCTTCGGGTTGCGTAGGCGTAGGATGATTGCATATTGCATCCCTCTTAGATCCCTTAGCTACACCCAGGTATTTCTATCACATTCTTGTCCATAAAGCATTCATTGCTAATGTTTTGTCTCTCCTTTTCATCTCTGGCAAGATACACAAATCTAGTAAGCACACCTGTGCAAGCTAGTTTACCCTATTCAAATATTGTGTTTTTTCTGTATAGCAAAGTGACTGTACACTTTCCTTCTAAAATAAGAGAAAAGAAATAGTTGTTTTCTTTGGTAACATAAATAAAATACTTACCATCATTAAATATTTGAGTGCCTTTGAATTTCTCTTGAGTTACAAATCAAGTACTCGAAGAGGAGAAACAGTACAAGGAAGTGAAGGGTGGAAATAGACATCCCAAACACTAACTTTTATTGGACCTTTTTCAAGTTAGATTTGAATATTTTCAATTGCCCTCTTGGAGGAAAGTATTTATTATCATAAAGTCTGCAATGGCAAAAGATTTTGGAGTTTAGAAAATAAGGAAAAATGGGATGATATAATATATTATCTTGGAAACCAATATATTAATCCTTATTCCATGTATGGAATGTATATGTTGGAAACCTGCAGAATTTGCATTTTTCAATGTAACATTATTCAGTAGTATTTATATTATGTCTTTTAATTGCATATAACAATTTTTAAAGACTTGCTTGAAGGAGTTTTCTTTTTTTATGGTCACAAAATATTACGACTCTCTTGGGAGCTCACGTGCAGTGTGCAAAATGCAATTTTTTATGCAAGCCCCATGTTTTTTACCTATTATGCATAATTCAAGATTAATTGTGGGCACAAGAGGGAGATGAATCTGATGCAGTTCTTTGACATGCAGTTGTGCTGAAAAATCAGAACTGGGTCATCTCCGGTGCTTAGTTTCAAAATCATGTGCATGATCCTGCAGGTGCAAGTATAATGCATCTGGAACTACCTTTGTGTGACTCCAGCACCAATAGATGCACTTGTGCTGAGCACAAAAATGCGGTGGAGATCATCAGTAACTTGAATGGGGCCATATCACAAAATTATTTTGAACCAACACCACAACTGTGGCTGAGCTTTTTTAAATAAGCTGTAATGACTAGTTTGCGGCAGTCACTAATGGTGGCGTAACTACTGGAGAAGCAGAGAGTGAGCAGAGAGTGAGATTGCTTCCCCACCCCTCCTGTAGGGCCTGCTGGAGTCACATCAGCACCGCTGGAATCACCACAGTGAGGTTTGAAGATAAGGTAATGCGCTCAGTTGGGGTTTTTGCACCAGTGTCTGTGGTCCCATAGTTACACCAGTGGTCCCTAAATAACCATGGGTTCCAAAACTATGTAATAAATGCAAATACATGCAAAGGTAATATTACTGACAGGTGAGTTGAGAAACTCACCTCAGGGGGGGGAAGGGGGGCAGCAGCAAGCCGCCTCAGACGGCAGAGGAGCAAAGATCACCCCTGATTATTGATTGCTCCTGATTACTTTTTTTTAGACAATTTATATTTTACATTATACTGGATTATACTGCATTATTAAACAGATGTATATGCACAAAAAGACAATGACTGATGAAGGAAACATACAAATATAAGCCTGTTTTGTTAAATGATCTTTTTTATGGCTTTATACATTCTCCAAAGTGTATGTTTATGTTCGTAAACACCACTAGAAACATTTCTGTATAAAGCATAAACATCTCACATGACAGACACTGACAACCAAGAATGATCAAATACCCAAATGTTCCCTTTTTAACCTTTGCTCTGCACCTGCAAGAATGCCCAGTGTTTCTGACCAGGCAGGAAGGTGAAAGGACAACAGATCAGAGATAAGGAGTGTGCTTCAGATTTCTGAAGGTGGGACAGAGGTTGCCAAGGGAGGTTGCGAAGTTGTGTGGGAAATGATTTATGGCAATAGCGGTGTGGAATTACCTGTGCCGTATAATGACCAGGTAACAGGAGAAGCAATAGTCCCAGGGCAGGAGTGTGACATTTTTGTTTGGGTGGGCTTTCCAGTAGGCTAATACTAATATATGAAGCTAAGCCTCCTTATATCTTTGTTAATAACTATGGATATGACCAGCTAATTTATTGGGGGCACTGCTGTTGCTTTCTATAAATAAAAAATTATAATCTGACAGCACCTTCACCCTCTCAACCACTTTCTGGGAACTTAATAAGTCCAACTTGGGCACCTCTGCTTGAAAATTCATATGCAGTAATCATCCATTGGAACCGTTCCTTGGTATTTACAAGTTCTTTCCTTGTACTTTGCTGTAATTCTATTTTTACATTTCCCATAGTTTAGAGGAAAGAAATGTGCCAGGAAAAGGTTAAGAGTAACCATTTAGTAATGTTTAGGAAGTTAGAATTCGGCAATGACATGACACCTCTGGCGAAGTGTGCCATTCATACACTGATTTTGAGAACAACCAAGGAAGGGGGGTTGCTGTCATACTTCTCACATGTCATTATAGCTGTTGGAATACTGCAAGCATGTTATTACAGTATAATAAAAATGTCTCTCTTTGTGGCTTACAGAGTCATAAATGATATGTCACTCAACTGGTGACGGAAATCAAAGGAAAGTGGGCTACAGTGAAATGCCTCATTAATATACTACAAGCGGTACAGAATATTAAATTCAATTCATTTAGGTTTTACTATTCCTTATTAAAAAATAAAAAGCATTTTAGTGAGCATAATGAATACCCCCTGCTACTGTAAATAGATCAGTTGCAGTTGGATTCTCCAAAGCTATTTCTATTCATGTCAAGAAATGAAATGCAAGATTAGGAAGAAAACTGCTGTAAGATTTTTCTGTCTTCTATATGAGGTTTTTTGGAGACGTTCACACTTGAATAGTAGCCTACATAAAAAGGAAAAAGTGCCTCATTTACAATTCTGCACCAGGGCAGTAGCGAATAGCAACCAATCAGAAAATTGCAGATAGCTTTAACTTGAAGTTGATTCTTCAACACTTTATTCTGGTTGCAAGGTTACTGCCCAGGTACGTACCCAGACTGTTTTTTAATTGTATAGTACTTACAATATCTAATTTGCACCAGTGTAGTTGTCAATAGCAATCGATCAGCAACTAGTTTTGATGTAGCTACTACAAGCTAGAAAATTAAAGTATCCGATTGTATATTAGAGGCAAGAAAACGTATCCAATTTAGCACCTGTATTGGTAAATCAGCCACTTCATACTGTATGTATAGTTAGAAAGGCTGGCTCAGCTATTAATAAAAGTTGAAGTGGGTTTTATCCATATCAAAAACAAATAAAACAAAATGTTCTTAGATTGGACAACCCTACAACCCAATAAAGACATTAATGAGTATTAATATTAATAACAAACAAAGTCCATTAATATTTAATCTTGGGTCTATATGTCTGCAAAATTCTTTTCATAGCAAACTGCCAAAATGAGGTCTACTTTCTGTCACCCATAGATCTTGGTGTTCTCAACAATTGAAGCATAGGAAACTCACTAGTCCTACTAGTAAGGAAAGCCATGGATGCAAATAATGGTGCTCAATGCTGCAAAACAGTCCCCCAATAATATAATTCCTGGACAGAAACAGTTTGCAAAGGACAAAACAGTCCAATACTGTTGGGCTAATGATGAGAATCCAATGAGGCAGTCCTTATAGGATTTGAAATGAGCAGTGTGCATATTATACATCATTTATGACACTTATATTTCTGGGAATTATAACTATAAAATGTGTTGGTTGTACAGTATAGTGGTTCTGAGGGCAGTGTACAGTATAGCAACATGAACTAGGTTCTAGTTTACCATCTGATCTTGTAAGGTGGTGATTAGTGATTAGCAAATCTGTTTTGTGTTGCTTTGGTGAAAAAAATTTTGATACCAAAGAAAAATTCCAGAAACGGCAAAAATTTGTAAAACATGTTGAAGTCAATTTCACTGTGTTTTTTCTGCGCAAAATGCATCAGATGTATCTTAATGTTCAGGTGTGATACTTAACCTGTATTGCTCTTCCTCTATGCGATGATAAAAAGTAAGGTCTGCATACCTCCTGACTGTCTCACTTCTCGCAGGGTAGTCCTGACTTTCATAACAAACCCTGATATCCTGGATACTTATCTATGGGCATTGACACACAAGGAAATTAGTCAACCACATCTTCTCTACAAGGGGCGACTAATATCCTGCAAATGCTTTCCCACTGAAATAATGTAAATCACCAGTGGTAAAACCTATGTTTTGCTAAGTTGCCCAAAGTTTCCTTGTACGTCAACTTCAAGCACCTTCATAAAAATGTAGTGTATGTTTATACACCAGAATACACCTGCACTCACAATTGTAACTAATAAGATAAATTCTTCTACATGTTGATTTACAGCTGGGGAACTAAGTTTTAAAGATGATGTACAACTTCTTCAAACAATTGTAACCATTTTGACTTCTTTTCCAACAAGCCTATAGACTGTGTAGGTTAACCCAGTGTTTTTTAAATAAAAAAAAATAATGCATTCATATGTTGGCTGTTCTATAAACAGGAAAACAAGGCACGGAGTATCTTTGTCAAAAGAACTTTTGTCCCATTGGAAAATCTTTTATGTACCACATTTCCCAAGTCCATATGAACATTTGAAAGTAATGAAAAGTGTTGAGAATTTTTTAAATCACATAGATGTATACCAAAAAAAAAAATCCTTTAAAAAAAAGCATAAATCAAACACAACAGAAATCCAACTGAATCCAAATCAACTTGTAGCTTGGTATTGTTTGTTTTATCTAGATGGAAAAAGATTTTTATCTGAATTCATAAACAAATAATTAACAAGCAGAAAGGAATGTCAAAATATCTGATGCTTTTATGCCTTCGGAAATCTTAAGCAGAAAAATATTTAACATCTTGGCTGCTGAATGATCTGTAAGCACTGGGAATCGTATCATGCGGCTGACTAAAACACTGTGCAATTTATGTGGTCAGCTGTCTCGGTGGAAATGAAATAAGTGTCACTTAAAGAGAGAATTCTGTCAGGTCAATTATAGAATAATTTGTGACAGTTCCTCTCATGTCAAATATGGTGCAATTATATGCAGCAAACCTTAATACATGTCATTCCATTGTAAGTAAAATCAGTGCCAGCGGAGGCTCATTAATAATGTGCTAAGTAATACAATACAGGACCCTTCATCATGGCAGGCAGGACAGGAAAAGAGAAATCTGGAAGCAAATACATTTTATTTGTCACCAGAGCCCCAATATGAAAGATGTACATTTGAAAGCCCAGCAAAGCCCAGCAAAGTGTAAATCACTTTTATCTACTCCATAGCACTGGCTATATATGAAAATAAAAAGGTCTATGTTTCTTTGTATTGTGTAAACAGTGTTGAGGGTGAGTGTTTTTTACAATCAAACCCTAATGACACTGAAGGCAATATACAGTACTGTACTGCTGAACTCAATGCTGCACCATGCTGGCTTTTTTAAAGTAGGCTTTGTAATTTTAGGGTAAAATGTGAGATTGAAATAAGGGAACGTTTCTGCATACTCTGTGAAGAATTTAGATTTCATAATTGGGATAATTTTCCAAACTTTGTTTTCTAATATGCCTTGGAATTTTTTTCTTCTGTACTGGACAATTTGATTTGATGTTATGGTAAAAAAAGAAAGGTATTGTATTTCGCAAGGGTTACAGTTAAGAGGGCCATATTTGGGGCTAAAAAAGCTTCCCTCCATATTAAGTATGGGGCACTTGGGACTGCCTGCCTGCTCAACCTATATCTGCTGAAAGATTGAACAAATATCTACTGGACAGGCTAGAACATGCTACTGGGTGAGGACCACATCAGGAGGTGGATGAGATTGTCAATCGATATATATCGATTGATCAATCTTTTTTCAGTGGCATAGGAGATTGTAAAGAAGTAAAATGCAAATGAGCATAAGGCTGACCAGGTCAGAAAAAATGCGAAATGTGAAAAATGATGCCTTTGTGCCAACAAATTTGCCTTTGCGCAAATTTAATATAGATTTTGCGAAACTGGAAATTGTTTAGCGACCACTTCTGACAGAGGAAGAAGGTTTGCAAATGTTATAGTTTTCTGAAGTGCGCAGTAATTGTAATAAAACTGCTTACTGAAAAAGTTGATGTGTTTGCTCCAAATGATTACGACGCCTTCAAGCACTTCTTAAAAGTGGGCAATAATAACAGTTTAAGGAAGAGTATTACATTGCGAAATGCTAATTTTTATTCTTATCTTTGCAAATTGTTTTGCTCTTTGCGATTTTTATTACATTCCCCCAAAGGATGTTAGAAGTCATTGAGGAGCTCCATCACCATAGATACATCAATGAACTCTGACTTAACTTCTAATATTTTTATAGTTGTAAGTAAGGAGTACTTCAATAAACAAGTTTCCATGAGTCAAATGACACACATATAAATCTTTCTTGACTATTGAGTCTTTGGATCATGTTACCTTACAGGTATTAAAACATTTTATCATTATGGAGAAAAAAGAAAATCACTAAACATGCCTTTCCAAATAACACACTGTAGCACCTGCTTTTGTTTTTGAGGCCCAATTTATTATCTTCTTTATTTCAATAACTTTGGTTCCATAAAAATGCCATAAAGCTAAGTAATGCAATGGTGCAAATGTCCATAGTCTTCATACTACTGCTAATGTTGTTTAAATAAACATTAATTTCCAGAACAGAGCTACCCTGTACAGTTCCTAAACTTAAATTACAAGTTAAAAGAACATATTTCCATTTAATTTAATTAACTATTAATGGAAGCTGTCACTGCTCTAATAAATCCACAAAACTGTAGTCTATGCTTTTTCTTATAGTTTTTGAGTTATAAAGTCTTTATATGGGATTTAAGTGTGATTTCTGAAGCTAACATTTTTTTGAAACCAGCTCAGCCTAACTGTGTGTAAATAGTGCATTTAACATTGTGGACTTATGCTGGAATCAGCCCATTATTGCAAGTAAAATCTATCAGTGACTGCACAAATGAATTTAAGAACATTTATTTTCTTAAAGACCATGAATACTTTCTCGTGGACCAAGTGCTTCAGGCAAAAGACCTCTGATTGTTTGTATGTATAGTATGAACTTTATTTATAAAGCGCTACAAGGATATGCAGCACTGTACAATCTTACAATGTATAAATATCAAAAATAAATACAAAGTGATTAAGTACCCTGTGGTATAAGACACAATAGGAAGGAGGTCCTGCCCCATAGAGCTTACAGTCCAAGTGGGTGGATAACACACAGGCACAAATTGAAGGGCAAAGGTACACAGTAGACTATACAAGTAGACTATATAATGTAATGTCATACAATTTCTTAATTACACTGCTGAGTATATGTATACCATGATATAATCTTAGGAAATGTTGTCAATCAATATGTCTCATGTGCCAGTGCCCACACCTTGTAACAGCATGAATTGTAAGAGCATAACTTTTAAAAAAATATTTTAGGTAAAAAAAGGAACCTCCTCATCATCACCTACAATTGTTTACAGCAGCACAAAGATCATTTAATATGTACTACATCTCCTCCTCTATAAAAATGTGGAACCATCTGAACTAGACTGTCAAGAGCTAAAATGTAACTTCACATAGCAGCAACTTGTTTTTATCTCTCACTGACCCTTTATGTTTGAGTTACTGATCTACAGAGAAGCAGTTTACGTATCTACCAAATTCTTTACTTTGACATACACATCCATTACATGTCAGATCTTTCCAGAGATATCCAAGAGGTTCACATAATGGCCATCTTCTGTCCATCATGTGAAATCCAGTCTAAGTGGCATGGCAGTGACTGCAGGAAATGTCAAAACACTTAAATTGATAGACTATTGTTTCTCCCATGAGAAAGCGGACTCTAAAACAGCCAATTGCCGTTACCCCATGATACATGAATTGCAAATGAAGCACCTGAAATACTAAGAGATGCACTTTAAGTCAAGGCAGGGGCCTGAACAGGTCAAAGGTAAAGCTGACCCATGTAAATTATGCAGGAAATGTAAATTATTTCAGAAAACACAAGTAGAAGTTTATAGGGGCATTATACGAAGCAGCTATTCATTCTGAAAGCAATAAATGTGTGGTGTGCCTTTTCTTGCAGAGGAAAACAAGGTCATTCCAGTGACTTTAAGGGGCCGATTCACGAAGGGTCGAATTTTGAAGTTAAAAATACTTCGAAATTCGACCCTCGAATTGAAATCCTTCGACTTCGAATATCGAAGTCGAAGGATTTAGCGCAAATCCTGCGATCGAACGATCGAAGGATTTTTCGTTCGATCGAACGATTAAATCCTTCGAATCGAACGATTCGAAGGATTTTAATCAAACGATCGAAGGAAAATCCTTCGATCAAAAAAAGGTTAGCAAGCCTATGGGGACCTTCCCCATAGGCTAACATTGACTTCGGTAGCTTTTATCTGCCGAAGTAGGGGGTCGAAGTTTTTTTTAAAGGGCAAGTACTTCGACTATCGAATGGTCGAATAGTCGAACGATTATTACTTCGAATCGTTCGATTTCGTTCGACTTCGATCGAATTCGATCGAATTTAACCAATTCGATGGTCGAAGTACCCAAAAAATACTTCGAAATTCAAAGTATTTTTCATTCGAACCCTTCACTCGAGCTGAGTGAATCGGCCCCTAAGAGACACTTGGTTCAGAAGTTATTTCTTTGAAAACCAAAACAAGTATTGTACCAATTTGCAGGGAACTTTGGGCAGTATTATTGAGCAGTACATGATATTTTATTGCACCTCTACTGAAGAAGCAGTTTCCACTCCAAATACAAAATGTCATTGCAGACAGAAAACTTGAATGTGAACCATAATGATAAAAAAGGTATATTCCCTTTCTATAGCAAAAACCCATTCATAACACTGAATAACGCTCAAATGTAATGAGCATATTAACATATTCAATTCTAGAGAAATCTACACAATCTTGTGTTTGTTTTATGTGTACTCAGTTTAAATTGGATCACACTTCTCTTTCCTGAATTAGAATTCCAATGAACCATAGAGCAAGCCCACAATAACCAGAGATGCAAAATCCTCTGAGCAAACTTCAAACTATAACTATAAATATTTTTTTTCATTATTTTTTAAAACATTTTAAAAACAAAGCAATACACAAAGCTTATTCTTAACTTGTTATAGCCGCAAACATAACCTGCCCTGCATAAATGATGAATGTCCTCAGAATTTATATTAGTGCCACCAAATAAATCAACTGAAAGAAAGGCATGGGGTACAATTCAAGCCATGATATAATGATTCCAGGACTGCTTGCTTCAACGTCCCATTTTATTTTTCAGCCCACAAGATTTAACCTTGAGGAGTAGAAGATGCGTGACACATTGTGGGGCCCCTCAGCTGGGGAGGAGGAAATCATGCATCAGTTAAAGGCCCACTGAAGGCTGAACAATGGAACACTATTTATTACACTCATTCCTATTAGAAAAGCTTGACTAAAAGGGGGATCAAAGGCTGGACCATCTGCACAAGCACAACCGAACTGAGGCAAAAGTTTGAGGGCCTTCTACAAAAATTCTCCTTGTCTATAAAGTATTTATTCCAAGTGTAGTTGGGGTAAATTCCCTATATCCAAAATTTATATTTCTGTTATTCTGGCAAAGGTATTTATATCAAAGCTATGGGGTGCCGTTTGTCCCAAATACATTCTGTATACAAAACTATCCCTAATGCACAGAATGAATGCCTCTCATGTTATATAAGTATTTGTGACCATACACAGATAAAAAAATATACAAAAGACTTATTTCTATTAAAGAATGAAAACAAAATCTGGTTAGTGCACAAAAGGATGTCATTATATCACAAACTCCATTCTGTACAGTTTAACAAGCAATCTGTCTCACAAATGTATAACCTCCATGTAATGGACTCACTTATGTGCAAAGTTACTTACAGAATGAATTATGTATAAACAAAGTTGGACATAATATATAATAGTGTAACTAACTAGTGCTTGTCAAGCTAGATTTGACTGACAAAATAGATATCTGCGACAGAAAGCAAGATTTTATAGCACAGGATTAATTCTTTCCACAAAATGACAGTTTTGTTTCACAAAACAGATAAAATAACCATTCTGTGAAGCAACACTGTCAGTCACATCCCTGAACCAATAAGAACAAAGCTTATTGCCATATACAAACAAGATGAGAAGTGGCCAGCTCTGCTCCACATGGCTAAGGCAAAGTATCTGGCCTGCTATAGAGGCGCCTCTAATGTCCCCTGTGCTGCATAGTAATAAACATGAACAAACATTTCCTAAAAGAGCTGCTGTTAAACACTACAGGTTCATAAATGGAAGTTTTTACAAATGGCTGAGAAATATAATGCTGCACTTATAATGATTGTAGAAAAAGGAAAGTATGCAAAACATAAATATGATAATTTTAGGTGATATGGCTATTCTTATTGTAGTAACCTGCTTGTGTGGCCATTTTGGTTAAGGGCATTCCTGCTGTTTTGCCATTATCTTCCTCTTCCTGTCTAAGCTGAGAGCAATGATTTTTTTACCACACCCATTTTTGTGGCGCCCCCCCCCCCGTAATTACCATGTTCATTTTACAAAGCTTGGCAGATGATAAAAGTTTGAAAATATTTCTCCTTATCTAAACTGTTAAAATTACTTATTTTCTTATCTCAAAATTGTTACAAAGTATCAGCTGTACTGGCCTCTCTGCCAAAAGCCAATTAAGTTAGAAGTTTTGGGCACAATTAAGATCTTTACACTTTGAATTGGTGCCTGCTGGAAGTCTGCGCTCATTGAGTGCCTGCTCCTTTTTATATTTCGGTTTGTCCGCCCCCTATGCTGAGGGCTCAGGGCAGTGCACCTGGGCCACTTCCCTTACGTGGTAAGTAATTTGTTTACCACATTGAAGTTCCCACACTACAGATGACTTCTTGTATGTTAGACATTTTGTTTCTTTTTATGGCTATTCAGTACAAATGAGGGACTGCAGGCTGAGCTGTTAAAAGAGGGACTGTCCCTCCAAAAAACACAGTTGGGAGGTATGCACTGTGCACATGATCAGTCCCAAGTCTCTGGCTAAAGCCATTATGTAGTAGTTGAACCATACCTACCAATATTTTGGAAATAAAAAGAGAGACACAATTTTTTTTTTGCATGAGTGGACCACACCCATTTTGTGGCAGTACCCCTTAATTACCATGATCATTTTACAAAGTTTGGCAGGTTATAAAAATTTGAAAATATTTCTCCTTATCTAAACTGTTAAAATTACTTATTTTCTTATCTCAAAATTGTTATAAAGCATCTTAGTTGCACCTGTTAGCTGTACTGACCTCTCTGCCAAAACCCAATTAAGTTAGAAACGTTGTTTCTTTTTCTGGCTGTTCAGTGCAGAGAAAAGAGGGACTTTCCAGTACAAATGAGGAACCTCAAGTTGAGCTGTCAAAAGAGGGACTGTCCCTCTGAAAAAGGGACAGTTGGGAGGAATGCACTGTGCACATGATCAGTCCCAAGTCTCTGGCTAAAGCTATTATGTAGTAGTTTAACTATAACTTAGCACATTATTAACAGACTACTACAAGCTAATTGCACACCTCCCAACTGTCCCTTTTTCGGAGGGACAGTCCCTCTTTTGACAGCTCAACCCGCAGTCCCTCATTTGCACTGGAAAGTCCCTCTTTTCTCTGCACTGAACAGCCAGAAAAACAACATTTTGAACTTAATTGGCTTTTGGCAGAGAGCTCAGAACAGCTTAACAGGTGCAACTAAGATGTTTTGTAACAATTTTGAGATAAGAAAATAAGTAATTTCGAAAGTTTAGATAAGGAGAAATATTTTCTACATTTCTAACCTGCCAAATTTGGTCAAGTGAACATGGTAATTTGGGGGTGTGGCCACAAAAATCGGTGTAATGCAAAAAAATGTGCCATACTACATGGCAAAAAAATGTTGTCCCTCTTTTTACTTCCAAAATGTTGGGAGGTACGTAATTGGTGCAAGATTACAGCTAGGAGGAGTCTAACTATCATATACAAAACTTATAACTGACTCTGAGAGTCAGGCAAAGCAGCCAGACAAGCACAGTAACTTCTGGTACATTTAATAGAAGATTGCGGGTGGGTGTGGCCTGTGCCATTATTGCTCTCAGCTTAGACAGGAAGAGGAACAGGAGTGAGTCATAAGATAATGGCAAAACAGCAGGAATGCCCTTAACCAAAATGGCCACACAAGCAGGTTACTACAATAAGAATAGCCATATCACCTAAAATAATCATATTTATGTTTTGCATACTTTTCTTTTACTACAATCATTATAAGTGCAGTATTATATTTCTCAGCTATTTGTAAAAACTTCCATTTATGAACCTGTAGTGTTTAACAGCAGCTCTTTTAGGAAATGTTTGTTCATGTTTATTACTATGCAGCACAGGGGACATTAGAGGGCGCCCTCTATAGCAGGTCAGATACTTTGCCTTAGCCATGTGGAGCAGAGCTGGCCACTACTCATCTTGTTTGTATATGGCAATAAGCTTTGTTCTTATTGGTTCAGGGATGTGACTGACAGTGTTGCTTCACAGAATGGTTATTTTATCTGTTTTGTGAAACAAAACTGTCATTTTGTGGAAAGAATGAATCCTGTGCTATAAAATCTTGCTTTCTGTCACAAATATCTATTTTGTCAGTCAAATCTAGCTTGACAAGCACTAGTTACTTACACTATTATATATTATGTCCAACTTTGTTTTTACATAATTCATTCTGTAAGTAACTTTGCACATAAGTGTGTCCGTTACATGGAGGTTATACATTTGTGAGACAGATTGCTTGTTAAACTGTACAGAATGGAGTTTGTTATATAATGACATCCTTTTTGTGCACTAACCAGATTTTGTTTTCATTCTTTAATAGAAATAAGTCTTTTGTATATTTTTTTATCTGTGTATGGTCGCAAATACTTATATAACATGAGAGACATTCATTCTGTGCATTAGGGATAGTTTTGTATACAGAATGTATTTGGGACAAACGGCACCCCATACAAAGCTGGCATACTAAAAAGATCTTTTGAATTCCCAATTAATTGCTCCTTGCAAACTTCCAAGCACAGAAGCTGTCATCAATCTTCTTAATTCCCTTTTGAGCATAAAAAAAGAATTCCCCTTCTTCTTTTGGGTTAAAGGGTTTTACTGTCCTGTAGTTAAAACAGTGCCATTACATTATTATGGCCCTGTGCCCCCCTATGGGTTTTTAAAGTTTAAAGAGTAGCACAAACGGGACTTTATGGATAAGCCACAAGAAGATTCTCCAAATACCCTTTGAGAATAGGACTTTAATACATTTAATTCTCATAGCATAAAAAGATATATTTTGGTCACAAGAATTAAGTACAGGGCTCCCTTGCACCAGATTTTAATCCTAATGTGCACATTGGTATGATTATGTTTTTTACTGAATTATAAAATAATTTTATAATAACATATTTAAGGCTAGAAATACTTGCATCCAGTCTTAAACTGTTTGGAGGTCAGAATGAAAGATCAATAGAATAGGGTCAGGAAAGAAAGATGGGCAATGGTAAAAAAAAATCAAAAAAAAATCACATAGTCTGTTTTTTCGAGCTGGGGTCAGTTACCCTGACTGGAAATAAGCAAGATCAGAACGTTAATCATTGAAGAACTATACATTATTAGTAACGAAGGGTAGTTGAGAAGTTAATAAGTACATTTACAACATACTACATATACTAAAAGCTAATGTAACGCCAATCTGGGCTAGCCACACCACAGATTTCACCACACTTTCAAGCTAGTGAGCAGAGCATGGTTACATTTGGACTGACACTTCAGGATCAGGGCCTTCGATAAGTGAAAGCTTTCCTCTAAGGCTTCCCTAGGCACACCCAGCTGGATCACCAGAAGAGGCCACTCCGTACACACACTATATTGCAGTGTGGCAGGAAGTGGTCATTACACCTCTTGACCAATAACACTGAGCTACACAGGTTTTTTTTTTGCCTGGTAACTGAGAAAAGTGTAGGGCCTTAAAGCCATAGGGGCAGATTAACCCCTATGGGCCCCTACACTAATATACTGTTTTATTTTAGATATAGAAACTACAGCAGATGGTACCCTTGGGGGGCTGAATATTTAGCAAATTGGGTTCGACCTAAAGGCTTATTATAGGGTATGTTTGGGACACTGCTTCTTTCCTATCCCTCATACAGCTGAAAGCCCAGGCTAAAGGCCAGTTAGGATGAATTAGGGATAAACTCTTTTTTTGCTGTCCTAGCTATTCTTGGAACTATGGTTGAATGGATGATACAGCAATGTCAGATTATATTTGTAACTGTAATAAGATAACAACCAAAGGTTAAACATTCAGGGAGCTAGCACACAGGCAGATTCTGGGAGATTTAGTCGCCTGGCGACTAATAGCCTCTTGTGCGGGGCGACAATCTCCCCGAACTGTCTTCCACCTGCTTTCTGCCTGCTATAACGAGAAAACAATTCGATTTCCGGAGTCGCCTGAAGTTGCCTCACGAGGAAACTTCAGTCGACATTAGAAATCGAAGTGCTACGAGTGCATTGGCTATGTGTGTCTGTATGTGTGAGTGTATGTGTGAGTGATGTTTGCCTATATAATATATTTAATACTTGTTTAACTTACACATATTTCTCGTTACTTGGGCTTACAGGTATGTGTTTCGCTATGTTCCTCTGCACTGTACTAGAACATAAAAATCAATATTTGCCTGCTGGGAGATGAACAAGGTTGTGCAAGTATAATATTTCTCTGGAACCTTGGGAGCTTTTTGTATTGAATACTTGTTTTATGTGCAGCCTGTGGAAATTCTCAAATATTAGAAGGTGTTCTTTCTGAGAAGTGGCTCTCTAGTAGCCTGAAGATATATCATTGATGTTGGGCAACGCAGTTGTTCTATGTAATCCTATTGATGTTATAAATGAAAAAGAATAGAGTGAACATCATTTGAACCTCGAGCAAACGGTCTGCTCAAAAGAGCCATCGAAGAATAAAGGCTTGGTGAAAACCCAAAGCCTACACAAAATGAAATTGGTGCAAATTAACTTCATTGTGTTTGAAGAGAGATACAAAACAAACTGCACCGCAGTCTATGAAAGAGGGTCACCAAAAACTGGAATTGTAGTTTTAGCAGCACAGTAGCCATCTTTTAACAGCATTCCTTCTTCAATCCTCTAACCTAACACAGAAAAAAAACTTCCAATTGTTATGGTTTTATTCCTCCCCTCATTCAAATTCACTCACTTTGCATTAATTACCACTTTCTTCAATGCTCCAGGGAAAGACCCCAAACATGCTGCTGTTTTCAAAAGGCACACTTCCAAGCCTGAGCTTTTTATATGCGCACTCCGTTGAAATTTGACTTTTCCAACCTTGAGATTCCTCTCATTTTCGCATACTGTAATTGTTAATAAAAAAAAGACAATGGCCGATTTCATGCCGCCCTGACACTTGTTTGCATGGCTTTCATTTTCTTGTCTCCAGCAGAGACTGTCAGCAGAAGGTTCCTACAGCAGGTGTCCTCCTGCCTGGCCTATGGTAATATTTAACTTTCCTTCACTTTCTTTTATGTTGTCCTAATGTGTATCCTCATGGCATGTATTATTAAAGAAACCTCATAGGATGTCTCTTGCTCTCATATCAGCTATCGGCAATGCTGGACATATATTATTTCCTGCAAGTTGCTAAAGCCTATTAACAAGTTTTATTTAAAGATTAGATTCATTCATTCCATATTTGTTCTTCAGTTTTCCCTATTTGATCAAAGCCACTAACCTTAAACAATAGGCAGTTGTAACATTCTAAATACTAAATTAATCAGCCAATCTTGACAGAATTTTAATAAATAGTCATGCTTATTTACAGAGAAAACCTAAAAGGGTAGCACTTGAGAGATGTTACATTTTATTATAATATTAATTCCTCAATAAAAGTCAAAAGCCATTTATTAGCAAGTAGACAAACAATATCACAAAGCAGCTTAGCAATGTATACAGAAAACTATTTGGGAGTTTTTGGCTTTTCAGCGTTGAGGTTCCAGAATGTTGCTAACCTTTGAACAGTGCTTTTCAGTAAAGATCAAGGCAAATAAGTTTGATTTATTCTGATCCTGCCTATAGACAGTTTGTTTTGTGACTCAATTAATCAGAAAGATGGTCACAGAGCCACACAAGTTGCTACATTATTAATTCACTGATGAGCAGACAAGCCACCACAATAAAATTGAGGGGTCTTGTTGATTTTCAATGAAACAAGCTTTTTTTCTGGTGTGATCCTATTTAAACTCTTTGATTTTAAACACACTTTTAAGTTCTGTTAAACTGCTTTCTGGCTAAGAAGGGTGCCAAAATACATAGCATTCTCTATTTGACTTTTTACATTTGCTTGCTAGATAAGCTTTCACTGTACATGAGAAAATCCCTTCTGACTCCTACAACATATACAATATGGAGAATAAAATGATCTGCTTGTTCTCTGTTTGCCCTGTCAAATGAATTGATCAGATTGAGTCAATCCAGTGATCTGCATGTTAAAGAAATACAGCACTTTACTTTGCCCCAGGCACCAGAACATCCCTAAGGGTCAGGGCACACTCTCAGATTCAGGGAGATTAGTCGCCTGGTGACAAATCTCCTCTTCTTCGGTTCAACTAATCTCCCCGAAATGCCTCCCCTGCCTTCCCGCCGGCCAGGGTTGGACTGGGGGGCCCAGGGCCCACCAGGACTAATGTTCAGGGCCCCCTCCGACCCCCTGCCCCCCTATGATGAGCCGAGCGCACATGGGTGAAGGCGCTGCTCGGCGCGCCTGCGTAAAGGCGCCGCAGCACTCCTAAATCAACAGGTGCTGTGCACATGCGCAGATGGCGCTACGCGGCGCCTGAAAAATCGTTTTTCCTGAATCTGATTAGGAGAGGGGACTGGCCCAGCGGAGGCCCATTAAGGGTCGGGCCAGTCCGACACTGCCGCCGGCTAGAATGTAAATCGCCGGTGGGATGGCACTCAGAGCACTTTGTTTTCTATAGTTGCCTCACGAGGAAGCTTCGGGCGAAGCAATTTGCATTCTAGCCAGCGGGAGGCAGTTTGGTGAGAATAGTCGCCCCAATGAAGAGGAAATTTGGCGACTAATCTCTTTGAATCTGAGCGCATGCCCTGACCATAAAAGTGAGTGGGAAATTATCAAAGAGCTCAAAGTGAAGTGGAACGGCGCACCGCAGAGCCAGAATAATATGTTAAAAAAGTCAAAATGTATTATAAATCCATTAAAAATAGCATACAGCAGCATCTCTCTCTTAACGCGTTTCGTGACTCACTGCCACTTCATCAGAAGTCACCGCAGAGCCAGAATAATATGTGAAAAAAGTCAAAGTTTATTATAAATCCATTAAAAATTACAGCAGCATCTCTCCTGTGAGGCAGCCCCACAGGAGAGATGCTGCTGTAATTTTAAATGGATTTATAATAATTTTTGACTTTTTTTACATATTATTCTGGCTCTGTGGTGCTCCATTCCTCTACATTGATTTTGCCCTGGATTGCCGTTTGGGATAGCGGTCTGGATATTGCAGCACGCAGAAGCTTGACTGCGTACTGGTAAGTGCTCCCACTATCAGTTTGTTTGCTGGACCTCAAAGTGAAGTGGCATAGGGGCTAAAGTCAGTTGGACAGCTCTGTACAATAGAGTAGATTAAATGATATGTGGATTGCAATGTAAGATTTCAAAATTGAGAGTTATAGGTTGTAAACTCTTTAAGCCAGGAACTCCTTTCTAAAAGTCTCTGCCTTTTTCTTGAATGAGCTTGAAATCCTGTAGGTGTTTTATCCTGTTTCTCTTTGGGATGTTGTAAAATACATTCCAACATACCTTCTGCACTGGAAAATGATCCTTACAGGCAGGAGGAAAAGTGCCGTCAGGGCAGGCTCAGTTGGCTTGAATGGAAAAACAGGATTTCCTGAGTCACAGAAATCAAGCAGAAGAAGAATACAATTCCAAAAAAGTTTTCCCTTCTTGAGGCAAAATTGGTTTAAATTTCAAAAATGTTTTTAGCATTCTTCTGTATGAACAGCAAGGGAATGGGCTATGGGAGTGGCGAAATAGGATGGATTTACTGTGTTGTGTTTCAGGCCTAAGTACTGTGTCACTTTAGTATTGCAGAGAAGTGTTTAAAAGGCAAAAAGAAACTAAATAAGAAAAATGGGGCAAAAAGATATAAAAAGGGTTGTTCACCTCCCAACTTTTTAAAGCACAGGTTTCAGTTCAGTTTTTTTTTTTTACAATGTTCACCAGAAAAAAGACTTTATTTTTTGCAGTTTTTCCAAAATTGAAGTTTAAAGTTTAATGTTCCTGTCTCTGACGTTTCAGTCTGGCAGCTCAGTAATCCAGGTGCAGTTTCAGAACTGTTACAATTTGCTACATTAGTTGATACATTTCTCAGCAGCACCTGTGGAATATTCACAACTATTGTATCAATTATAACTGCTGCATTTAACGGGGTGGTTAGCTTTTAGTATGTCATTTGAAGCAACCTTTCAATATTTATTTTCTATCGTTTTTGAATTATTTGCCTCCTTCTTCTGACTCTTCCCAGCTTTCAGGTGGGGGTTAACTGACCCATCAAAAAACAAATCCTCTAAGGCTACAAATGTATTGCTGTTGCTACATTTTATTGCTCATCTTTTTCATCAGGCCCTCTCCTGTTCATATTCCAGTCTCTTATTTAAATCAATGAATGGTTGCTAATTTGGACCCTATTAACCAGATTGCTAACATTTTAGCTGGAGAACTGTTAAATTAAAAGCTAAATAACTCAAAAAACACAAATAAAAAATGAAAACCAATTGTAAAATTGTCTCTGTACATCATACTAAAAGTTAAACTTTTTAAAACAACTTTCTCAGCAGGGCCAAAGATAAGAAATGTAGAAACTAATGTATCGAGTTGGTGACCCCACAGCCAACTCCTTTTAAAATGAACAAAAAGATGTATACAACATTTACGAGGTTATTTATTAAACCTCTAATTTATCTGGTCTGCCTTTTTGGAGCAAAAACTGAAATTTTTTGTGAAAAAAAAACTTGAATGTTTCGAGATTTATTATACACTGATGCTGCTAAAAGCCCGAATCCAAAAATCCGCCATCTCACACCTGTCATCTGTAAGTCATTGGGAGAGGCCTCAATCTCAATTTGAAGTTGTTGTGGTTTGTGCTCGCTTTAGCCCAAAAATCTGGAAAATCCTGAATCGCTAGTTTTTTATGGTTTTTACCCAAAAATCTGAAAAAAATAAGCGATTCTGGAAAAACTTTAAAAAATTGGATGATTCCTGATCTGATTTATCTGAGTTTTTTCATTTATAAATAAAGTTGGACCCTAGCAACAACATCACTATTATTATTATTATTATTATTATTATTATTATTATTATTAATAAAGAAAAACAAGTTTGCACAAGCAGAGGTAAAAAGCTGTTCATAACGCATTACTAACCAACTACTAGATAGAAGCATTTCTTCAATACAACTATGGAGAGATAGAATCTAGTTGTTTTATTTTTGTGTTACTGGCATTTAAATACCAGTAAAATGAGAGTCACAACGTGTTTCCTTTTGTACATGGAGCTTCCTAATTTACACTCTACTGAACAATAACATAAAAAGACCTAGCAGGGAATAACGCAACATAGTCAAACTGCTTTACCCAGTCCACTAAACGAATTAAGCTATTTGTTTCAGCATTAACAAATTCCATTTTTAAGCAAAATATGTTAATGGATACACATTTATCAATGAGTGATACAACATGCTGTATCGAGGAGATACATTGTCTCGTTATTGCCCCTTTAACAATACGCATACTCACACAAGGTAAACAAATCTCTGCCAAAAAGCTTCATGTACTGGCCATAATATTGAGTCCATGATAATTACTATAATGATGTGTATAAGAGATAGGACATAATCTTACACAGCGGCCGGCTCACAAGAGGGTGAACTCAACAAGTGGCAAACAGGTACAAGTTAAAACTGCAGCAATCATCGTAACAATGGCTGATGATATAAAAAGTTGCATCTCATCTAAAAGAACAGTGATTGTCAACAGGAAAAAAACTATTTGAAAAGGAGACCTGCTGAGTCCAATTTTTCTCATTCTTTACCAATGGTTATAATCTTTCTTAAAATGTGGCCCTGCTGTGAAGCATGGCTTGGAAGCATTTAACAAGCACAATAAAACACCAGCTGAGCTTAATAGTAGTTCTAATAACTATACTTCCTGGGAGGTAAAAAGCCCACTTCAGAGAATTCCATCTTCCCCTTTCTGTGGTCATCAATCCCATCTCTTCATTGCAATGTACAGTATGACAGCTTCATATTGGTGTGTTCACTTCAATCTTCAGTTGCTTCTTAACAAGCTTTAATTTGCTCAGATGAGATGTTTATAGATTCCTGCTTTGTCATACAAAATACCAAATAGGATGGAATATTTCTTTATACCCTGTATTTACACATATAGATAGATGTAGATCCTTTGTTTTAGAAAGCTAGTTGTTTCCTTGTCTTTTTGATCTCTTTCATCTATAGCACCTAATTTTCCCATTTGGTTTATCCCACTGGTATATTTAGGCCCATGGCCCACCAGGTATTTTTCTCTGCCAGTGATCAGACTGCCTGCCATACGCTTATAGGCATCCATATTACATATAGTGAAATAGTTTCATGTTGAGTATGGATCATTGGGGGGATCATTATGAGGGATTGGACATATCGTTTCTCAACCAAAGTTAACTAAGTACAGATATAGTATCTATATTCCAGACTGCTTAGGGCCTGACGCTTTACAGATAAGGAATCTTTCCGTAATTCATATATCCCTACCTTAAAGGGGTGGTCCACCTTCAAGTTAACTTTTAGTATGTTATAGAATGAACAATTCTAAGCTACTTTCCAATTGGTCTTTATTATTTATGTTTTTTTAATTAATTGCCATCTTCTTCTGACTTTCAAATGGGGGTCACTGACTTACTGCTACTTTTTATTACTCACAAAATGGTAAATTCTGCAATATTTTGCCAAATGCTTTTTTTTCTCCACGTTTTTTGTTGCATCAAGTGCAATGGAGTCAAGTGGGGTTTTTCCCCATATGTCTTCCAAATGCATAATGAAATTCTTTTTTGAAATTCTTCCATTTTTCTGGTGCCTTTTTTAGCATAAAAAATGCAATTTTCTCTGATGAATCAAAATACATGCCAAATTTTAAATACTGCCATTGGCATTTTTGCTTATATTTATTCTGCACCAAAAAATTAATTTTTTTGCTATGGGATTTTTTAGGTGGGGGATAGTAGAGGCTTTTGTGTAGATCAAGAAAAGGATGATTAGATTATAGATTGGAAATATCACAAAGGATCAACTTTAAAGACATTGTTTGTTGGTAGTTCATACTGGGCGACATGCTGACCAAGATTATACCACCAAGGAAGCAAATGTCCCTCACTCTCCAGCTGCCAGTCACATGTAGAACATGCCCCTCTCACTATACTAGAAGCCACTGCGCTACCATCTTTCAAGTCTGCCGATGTCCAAGGCCCACTCATCTAACTTCTTGCCCCCAGTTATCTCAACTTCTCTGCCTCCTTTTTCCTTCAATCTTTAAAACACTCCCTGAATCTTTATCATCAATCTCACCATTTCCCACATTTAGCTCAGCTTACATAGTTAAATACGATTAGACTGAAAAAGCATCAGTAATACACTCTCAAATGTTTCCTGTTCTCTTGGTATTAAATATTTAACTTTTCTACCTCTGAATCTCCTGACTCCAAATCTTCTTTTCCATATAGTAGTAGTACAAGTAGTAAACAGTATAGCAAAATATTTGGCAAAGAGTGAAAAAAATGCAATTGTGTGAAAGGTACTCCAAAAGCTGCATTGGAGATGGTAGTATATTTTTAAAAAATATTTGGTGAAACATTATGTTTTCCTCTTTTTTAGCCATTAAATGTTACATGGGCTTTAAGTATAACTGGGCAGGTGCATTATATTGAAACACCGTGGGTAAGTGGAAACATAAGATAAGATTCTTTATTTGTCACATGCATAGTTATAAAGGTACAACTTGATTCTTTATTTGTCACATGCATAGTTATAAAGGTACAACATGCCGTGAAATGCATCCTGATCCAGTTTTTTTGACTGTGCAATTATAGATACTAGTTAAATACTACAACTAAAGCTGGGATTTTGAGATTTTTAAAAGATCCGATCCTCATTGTGAGACCACCAAAAAAATAAGAAATAAGAAAAAAGTCATGCCCCGAGTCATGTGACTTGTGCTCTGATAAACTTGAATCACTCTTTACTGCTGTACTGCAAGTTGGAGTGATATCACCCCCCTCCCTTTCCCTCCCAGCAGCCAAACAAAAGAACAATGGGAAGGTAACCAGATAGCAGCTCCTTAACACAGCTGCCTGGTAGATCTAAGAACAACACTAAATAGTAAAGACACTGAGACACTGAGACATATTCAGTTACATTGAGAAGGAAAAACAGCAGCCTGCCAGAAAGCATTTCTCTCCTAAAGTGCTGGCACAAGTCACATGACCAGGGGCAGCTGGGAAATTGACAAAATGTCTAGCCCCATGTCAGATTTCAAAATTGAATATAAAAAAATCTGTTTGCTCTTTTGAGAAATGGATTTCAGTGCATACGTCTGCTGGATTAGCACTATTAACTGATGTGTTTTGAAAAAAACATGTTTTCCGATGACAGAGTCCCTTTAAGAATCCTGAGGGCTTTGGTCCTGCATCTCTTGGTGTAAATGTTCAGCAAATATGGAAAAGCTGACCTGCAGCAGCGTTCTGCTGCACATATCACTCTCTGAAGTGCTTTGTGGTCCTGTAAACAGCTGTTTCCAAACCAGGATGTAATGTTCTGTGTTAGGACACTTTCCAAAAAGTACCAAAGTAGTAGGATCTTCGAAGAGACCCCAAACTTCCTCAGCTGTTGAAGATGGTACAGATGCTGCTTTGCCCTTTTGATTTGAACTTGGATGTGTTTAGACCTCAGAGATGTGGACTCTGAGTTATTTAAAACTGCTCTCCCTCTTCACTAGGGTCCCACTGATGTTAAGGGGTTTGTAGTTCCACTGCTGTGAAAGTTGTTTCCAATTTCTTTCTGTCTTAAGCAACCACGCAGGATAATGTATGTGTGTTCAGAAGTTACGAAATAAACTAAAAAAATGCAAAAATCTAGAAGGAGCAATCAGGAAGGTGTCTGAATGTGTAGGACTGTGGGGGCACTCCTGGGCACTCACCCACCTGTGTGGTTGACCCAGACACTTAACTGTCCCTTCTGTTCCTTTCTGCCGTTTAGGCACTTTGGAGCACTTCCGGTCGGCGAAAGGGGACATTTAAGAAGCCAATTGTATTTTCTTTATATTTTTTTTGTTAACTCTTGCATACTTATTTACCTCCCTTATTTTGTTTTTTTCTTGTTCCCTGTCTTTTTTCTGTATCACATTTCTCTTTGTGAAAATTCAGTTATGTGGCCAAAATTATATGACCATTATATTTAACTGATTATATGTTTATAGCTAAACTTTTTAATAGCCCCTTTTTAATCATTACAAATTCATAAAATCTTCTTGCAACAACCCATTTATAATGAAATGCTACCAAATGTGAACATTCTGTTATCAAATCATGCATTATTGATAGCTAAAATGAAATTGATTGAGATTTCTTAGACTCTGTACTGTTTATTCTAGCTCACCCTCACCTCAAACACCCTAGAGGGTGTATAGGGTGCATACCGCCTTTATGGACATATGACCAAGAATCCCATGCAGATATCCGTCATTCTTCTAAAGGTGACTATGATGTCCTCCTTAAATCTTTTACATTTTAAAATGTTATGTATAATATGCCTGATTTTTTATAGTATATCTAAATATTGAATAACATAATTAGAATAGTTATAAATAAAAGTACAGATACTTTAAAAGCATCTATATGACAAATATAAATTATACAGTGATTAAAGTACCCCCTCTCGTAAATTATAAGGATATTATAAGTTATCGAGGAGTTTCATGACCATATAAAAAGACAAGGCCGGAGGCCAAGTTTTTTTATACAGGTCATGGAACTCCAAGGTAACTTATAATATACTCATATTTTGCAACAGGGGTACTTTATTTATTATAATACATAAGTTTTAGTGAGTCGTGTGACACACTACTCCTGGTTTATAACTGATGACATCAGTACTCACCGTTTATAAGGATATAATTTACCAGATATTCATGTATTATATACATATAAGTTCTCTACATTTTTCCCCTTTTTTGTATGTGCAAATAATGACTGTATATTGTGTACTGGGCCTGGCCAGGATGTAGCTACACAGAGTGGATTTCGGAACCAAAATGTATTCTCGTTTGTTTCAGCACAGAAATCTGCTCTGTCACAGTGTCTCCAGGCGCAGACACATTAGAAATCCTGTTTATACTGCAGGCAGAGAAACTGCTCTGTGTGACAGAAGCCTTAGAAAGCAACAGTTTTTCCATGCTTTATGGGCATGATTCTAGCTATGTTTATGATAGATCATTTAGCCCACCCAGATCCAAGATTTTATCTGAACTCCATGTTGATGAAGGATTTTCAACACCTAGAAGAGCTATTGATATAAGCTTAGTAAGGCAAATGAAATGTTGTCCTAAAACATCATTAATATATAACCAAAAAGGTCCTTTTTTAATGCCATGCAGGTCTATCTATTCACAATACCAGTGGTTAGCAGTGTCTTTGTATTTGGTGTAACCCTTTTGACACCCCTTTGTCAGTGTTACATTCCACGTGTGGCGCTTATCTGATGGCACGGGACAAACCTGAGCCACTCCCCAGAGGAGAGACTGGGTACCTGGTACTTACTATTGCACTGCCTCCACCTACGGGGATCCGGGAATGCACCTACGGGTGGCCCCACTAGGAATACAGTAATAACACACACACAGTATTGGTTAAACTGAATAATGGTTACCTAAAATAAATGGGCACCTAATACAGGCAGCACTCCTAACTGGTGGCAATAGGGCCTCACTAACTAACTTGCTAATGCAATCTGTCTAGCTAACTAAAGAAAAGGCAAAGTTCTTTAATGTCCTTTAATAAACAGTCTATTTATCGTCAGCGCTCTTTAAGGTGCTGTCCCTTTAAACAGGATACTCACAAATCCTCTTTGGATATTTTACTTTAGAGCTCTCTTCAGGTGTGTCCAGCACAGTCAGGCATACAGTGCGACTGCCAGCTCCTTTGGATGCTCAGATAGGAATCTCCTGCTGGTTGTTCCTCCAGTCTGGATTCCTTTCACACTCTCTGTCTTTCCAGGCAAAGTATGTGGCTTCCCTGTGCCAGCCCGATCCAAATGAATGCTTTTAGTGGAGCCTCTCAGCTCTCTGGACCCACCAGCAGCTCTCTGGCCTCTTTCTCTGTGCACCATGCAGCTCTCTATGCCATTATCTGTGACTTCCTTTTCCTGCCAGCTACTCACTAGCTGCTGTGTCATTTCCTGTTGTACTGAGATCACTAAATAGCTGGTTGCTAGGTAACAGCTCACAGCACACAGACACAGGCTCTGTGCTTCTGCCCTTACAGGGATAAGTGCAATGATTTTGCATGGATTCCCTACATTGGCAAACTAGGATTCAAACATCTCAGTGTTTTAGCCTGTAAGATTTCCCCTAAAACAGTTTCTGTACAAATCAGAAGAAAAGGCCCATTTATGACTTTTATATTTCTCTTTCCCTGGTATTTGAGTTTATTTGGTTCACGTTTTGACTATGCAACATCAAGTATGATTTGTTATAATGTCTTTTAAAACATTAATTATTTAAAACACATAAGGGATTAATGATTAACATTGGAGATGAACTTCATCGGTGATGTTGCCCACAGCATCTAATCAGCAATTAGTGTCACCTACAACTTAGAAAACAAAATCAAAGGTCTGATTGGTGATCACTGGTGATGTCTGTCTCCATTGTTAATAAATATGCCCCTATGTGTTCTCTCTGACTCATTCATGGCTTAGCTCCTCACTTGGAACAGATAAGCCTTTCTTATCTATATTCACTCAGCTCCTCTCCAGTACACTGGACTCAAGTTTCAAGTAGTATTTCTAGGAGACACCATGCTATTGGGAACCACCTTTGTAGCTACACTGGCAGACAGCACTAATTTAAATACAGGTATGGGATCTGGTATCCAGAAACCCAATATCCAGAAAGCTCAGAATTATGGAAAGGCTGTCTCCTATAGACCCCATTATAATCAAATAATCCATTTTTTTTTAATTATTTTCTTTTTTCTCTGTAATAATAAAACAGTAGCTTGTACATAATCCTAACTAAGATACATATAACTAATCCTTATTGGAAGCAAAATCAGCCTACTTGGTTTATTTAATGTTTACATAATTTTTTAGTAAACTTAAGGTATGAAGATCCAAATTACAGAAAGATCTGTTATCAGGAAAACCCTGAATATTCTGGATTACAGGTCCCATACCTGTACATATATAAATATTTCAGCAGGAAATTTGGGCATAAGAGTACTATGGAATAGAAGACATAAAATATATATGCAAAAGCAGAGAATGAGTTATATTTCTTATTCTCTGGAAAATATAATTACGCCAGGTGTAAATCTTATATAACCATTTAAAATCTTATTCTGAATCCAAACAGGGGCTTCAAAGCAGAGTTCCTACTCTGTTTTTGTTTTGGGTTGTTGAATTAGTCTCATGTTTTGCCTCTACTAATAACATTTGTCCAAAATTGGATCTTTCCTTACCTTGTGTGTTTATGGGCCTTGTACATTTTCATCCAACCTTTCAACAGTCCCAAGTCAATTGTGGACATGTTCTTACTACTTAACGAGTTTGTTGTTGAATGGATAGTAAAGGAGGCTTGTTGAAAGTTCTGAAGAGAAGGCACAAAGAATGAACACGCTTCCAACAAGGAAAATAATTGTTATGCCCCATAGTTTCCCCATGTCACAGAAACAGAAAATACAAAGACAGATGTGAAAATAAACAATATATCAGTGCATTGTATAAACACACACAAAGACACATGTAAACTTATGCTGAGAATTTTATTTATGAACATTATTTGGATCAATAAGTCTGTGTTAAAGCTTACGTTAGGATGATTGTAATACTTTATTACACATAGTTTGGGTAAAGCAAACTATTTGTAGCCAGTAATACGATAACCCACCAACAATGTGGTATTGAGAGACAAAAGGTTTCATTCAGGCCCAGATTTGTGGCAAGACCTCAAAGACCCGGGCCTTGGGCGGCACAAATTAAGGGGTAGCATGTCGCCCCACCGCACCTGAAGTTTCTTCACATGTGGGACACTCTAAGGGGTCTAGACACACAGGAGATCTCTGAGCTTCCTTACCCCTCTGTAAACAGGATGGATACGCTACTGCACAATTGGAGGGGGGGGGTGGATGCCAGTCTGTGTGTTTTATCTCCATGTGTGTGTGATCCTGGTGGTGCAGATGTGATGTGAGCAGGAGGGGGTATAGGATGATGCCGGCATCTTGGAGCCTGGTCTCATTAATGGCCACAACTGCAGTTGTGGATGCATATTTGTGCATATTGACACTATTCATTAATTAGGTACTTGCTCCCAAACATGCTGTATAGCTGTGCTCTGAAATAGTGCATTCCTCCAACCTCTTGTGCCAGTCTGCATGCAAGTTTGCTAGCTGGCGCTACCTCTACTTAGAAGGTCCAGAGTGCCCACAGTGGGCTGCATCAATAGGCATTGCATGCTTACTTCTGGGTAAAAACCATGGCAGATTGCAACTGCATTTTTTACACTCCATGACTAAATAACCCTTAAATACATTTTTACAGAAAAAAAAATTAACATTCACAGTGATTTACAAATAAAATAATATTTTGATCCAGAGCCATGAACATTCCATGGCAGTTACTACTCTATTACTCACTATGATTCATGCTTTGGAAAAAATTCTCAAAAGTAATTATTTATGTAATTCTTCAGGGCAAATATACACATTGTATAGCAGTGTCAATTTTTCCTTTTTTTTTAGTTATATGATATGTTTGAAATCTAGTTTTCCCCAATGCTAATGCCAGTAATACACAGTGATACTCTACACCCCCGCATATACAGTCACTTTTCCACTCAGACTTCCTCTTTCTCCATTTTGACAAAATTCTATCCGGTCTGACTCCAACCTGTATTTTTATTTCAATGGCCTTTATAAAACCCAACTGCAATCGCCTCATTCACTCTCTTTTTGAAGAAGGTGAGATAGAGACTGATAAGAGCTAAAAGTGAGCCAGGTTTACCTGTAGGAACGCTCATAGTGCTGCAAGTTTACTTTACCACAGGAACAAGGTAAAATTGACAAGGTTGGAGAGACATACTTAACACGGATATAAATGCACACTGACAAGCAGCTCAAGCAGAAGAAGGAAATAATTGTGGTGGAGACATTCCTTTATTTGTAATACATGAATACTGTAACATAGTCAGTGCATATTGTGTACAAGGGTAAGAAGCAGTGCAGCCTGTCATTCTGGGTCACAGACTTGTGATCGCTTGTGTATGTTGTCAGATCACGTCAGGTACATTTAGGCTTTTTTTTCCAGGAACAAAAATGTCGACGATCAAATTAATGTCAGGGTATAGATGTAATGCTAGTATAACTAGTAACAAAGGCACTAAACATACACAAACCACATAAAGACAAAATCTCTTCTTGCACCAAACCTGCTGTAAATTAAAGTTAAAACAATGAAAATGAAAAATGGAATGAAAGGGGTCAGAAAGTGACTGGCAAAGTTCATTGCATGAGTTTTGTACAATAAGCCTGTCTTCACAATTTTTGAAGTTACATAGTTAAATTGGGTTGAAAAAAGACAAAGTCCATCTAGTTCAACCCCTCTAAATGAAAACCCAGCATTCATACAAACACCCCTCCCTACTTTCACATAAATTATATATACCTATATCAATACTAACTATAGAGCTTAGTATCACAATAGCCTTTGATATTATGTCTGTCCAAAAAATCATCCAAGCCATTCTTAAAGGCATTAACTGAATCAGCCATCACAACATCACCCGGCAGTGTATTCCACAACCTCACTGTCCTGACTGTGAAGAACCCACTACGTTGCTTCAAATGAAAGTTCTTTTCTTCTAGTCTAAAGGGGTGGCCTCTGGTACGGTGATCCTCTTTATGGGTAAAAAGGTCCCCTGCTATTTGTCTATAATGTCCTCTAATGTACTTGTAAAGTGTAATCATGTCCCCTCGCAAGCGCCTTTTTTCCAGAGAAAATAACCCCAACAGTCTACCCTCATAATTTAAGTCTTCCATCCCTCTAACCAGTTTAGTTGCACTTAGTCTCTGCACTCTCTCCAGCTCATTTATATCCCTCTTAAAGGAGAAGGAAATCCCCAGGGCGCAAAACCCCTCCCCCCTCCCCTCCGTTGCCCCCCCTCCCTCCTCCCCCCTGGCCTACCTGTCCCCCTGGGCAAATGCCCCTAACTTGTTACTCACCCCTCTGCGCAGGTCCTGTCCACGGAGTTCGCAGTCGCCATCTTCTTCCACGCGCGTCTTCCGGCGTTTTCTGGCGCATGCGCAGTAGGAACAGTTACCGGTACGGCTCTACTGCGCTACTGAAGTTTCGTGACATTCGGCGCATGCGCAGTAGAGCCGTACCGGTAACTGTTCCTACTGCGCATGCGCCAGAAAACGCCGGTCAGAGGAGGAAGAAGACACGCGTGGAAGAAGATGGCGACTGCGAACTCCGTGGACAGGACCTGCGCAGAGGGGTGAGTAACAAGTTAGGGGCATTTGCCCAGGGGGACAGGTAGGCCAGGGGGGAAGAGGGAGGGGGGCAACGGAGGGGAGGGGGGAGGGGTTTTGCGCCCTGGGGCTTTCCTTCTCCTTTAAGGACTGGAGTCCAAAACTGCACTGCATACTCCAGATGAGGCCTTACCAGGGACCTATAAAGAGGCATAATTATGTTTTCATCCCTTGAGTTAATGCCCTTTTTTATGCAAGACAGAACTTTATTTGCTTTAGTAGCCACTGAATGACACTGCCCAGTTAAGGGGTTAAGAGTTGCATAGCGAGATTACAACAGGCCAGATGCAAAAACTGTATCTGCCACCCTTCCTACTCATTCTGTCCCTTACCCATTAAGTTTGCCCAGGTATAGTAACCAAAAGCAACCAATCAGAAGGCAGTTTGTACTGGTCACCTGTTTAAAAACACGCATCTTATTGGTTGCTATGGGTACTGCTCCTGGGCAAAGTTAATGCCTTTCATTACATAAATTAAATTGCTTTCAGCAAGCCCTATGGTTTTCAGAAAACTGAACTGGTTTAACTGGTAAAATGTATTTTCTTTACACCATGTGCCATTAGCTTTAGAAAGAAACACAACAAAAACATGATCATGAAAAAAAGGTATAGTCATGAAAACCATGATCGATAGAAAATAAGCTAGTTGTAGCACCAAACGTGATTTTGTTAATCAGCCCTGTAAATAGCATTTTGCACGATTTCTATAGATTCATTTATGTAGATCTCAAACATAATTTTTATTCTCAAGTCAATGGCATCTTTTGCTGTGATTTTTTTTAATAACAATTGCAATTCTTTTGTTCAATCCCCCCTTCTAAAACCTGCACCCTGATGCTTTTAAGGGAACAAGATTTTTATTTACAAAAAACCTAATCAACCAAGAAAAACAAGATGATGGAAAAAAAACCCTCAAATTTGCAAACAAATATAAATGAATTGCCCCAAAATGAATCAACCAAGAAAAACAAGATGATGGAAAAAAACCCCCTCAAATTTGCAAACATAAATATAAATGAATTGCCCCAAACTGTAGCTAGCCTCTTATGGATCCTGAACCAAAAGATAGTGGGTGTCAGTCTAAAAGGCAGTCAGGATAAAATCTGGAATGAATGATAATTTTCTGCAGGCTGGAATGGCAATCTTTGTATTCTGGCAAATGCCAGGGGGGCTGCTGTAAGATGCCATACACAGTGACTATTTACCAGGCCTGTTTGTGGCTGTTTGGGCTTTTGTGTACATGAAATGCCAGGGCCTTTTTTAAATCCAGTCTGGGCTTGCTTTGCTGTGCTGGATAATACTGAAATACAACAGAAGGGTGACTTACAACAAGAGTCTATCAGGGGAATGTAATTAAAGTTGCAAAGAGCAAAACAATTCTCACCAATAAGGGTCTGGCCACACGCAGGGCCGGAACTAGGGGTAGGCAGAGTAGGCACGTGCCTAGGGCGCAAAGCTGGAGGGGCGCCAGGCACGTACCTGCTCTGTCGCCTACCCGGTGTCCTGTCCCTTCTCTCCCCGACGGTCGCTGTTATGTTTCGCGTAAATGCGCTTCTGAACATGCTTGCTGGAGCCAATTTTCGCACATGCGCGTGGGAGCCAAGTTTCGTGCATGCGCGCTGAAGCCAAGTTTCACGCAAGCGCGGTGAAGCCATGTTTCGCGCATGCGCAATACTGAGCCGGCGCCGTGGCCCGACAGGTTGCCTACAGCACCTGGCTGGGTTGGCCCGGCTCTGGCCACGCGGGCAGATTCAGGGAGATTAGTCGCCAGGAGACAAATCTCCTCTTCTTTGCGGCAACTAATCTCCCCGATCTGCCTTCCCCTTCCTTCCCCCGGCTAAAATGTAAATTGCCTGGGGACAGGCACACGGAGCGATTCGTTTTCCGAAGTCGCCCAAAGTTTCCTTGTGAGGCAATTACGTGCGACTTTGGAAAACAAAGGGCTCCATGTGCCTGCCCACAGCCGATTTTCATTTTAGTCAGCGGAAGGCAGGGGAAGGCAGATCGGGGAGATTAGTCGCCGCGAAGAAGAGGAGATTTGTCGCCTGGCTACTAATCTCCCTGAATCTGCCCGTGTGACCAGACCCCAAAACTAAAAATCCACATCTCGCAATGCAATATTTTAATTGTGCACTCTTAAGAAGTACTTGAAGGTGTCATAATCTTTTGGAGCAAACATAACGACTTTTTCATTAAGAAGTTTTATTACACTGACTGCGCATTGGCGCAAACTATAAAATTAGAAAACGGTCTTCCACTGTCAGAACTGGTCACTAAACGGTTTCCAGGCTCGCAAAAGCTATATTAAATTTGCGCAAAGCAAAATTTGTTCGTGAAAATGCATAACTTATAGCATTGCGAATAGTTTTTCTGTTAGCGACTTTTATTACATTCCCCCATTTGTCCTGTTTCTATGCTTGCTAACATTCAAGAGCAAATATCTAACAGAAATGAGGAGCAAAGTCAAGGATTAATCTATCATTTGCGTTGTTCATGTACTAGGACTTTAAAAAATGCTGGTCAAATAACTAATTCTAGGAATACCAAATAGGATTTCAAACTGAAAGCTGAAAAGCTGAAAACTGCAGATTATAAATGAATGCATTAGTGTGACAGGTAAAGTCATTTTGACTCTGCTACATTGTGCACATGTTACGTTTATAAAAAGAAAATTGTAAATCAGCATGACATATTGCCCAGCAGATGGCGCTACCTGCAGAAACGCATGATATTACTGCGACTGATGCCATAAGGCAGTGTGAAAGCATGAAGTAATAATCACTTATGCTTATGCCGTTAAAAGCATCATTCACATGCAATTTGTAAGCACATGGGATAATGTACGTAATAAAAATCATACACATAAACAGAACAGATTTGCAAGTTATCCATCAGTGTCTGTATCTACATTATACATGACTTTCATCTACCTGTGCATATATAAAATATCTTTATTTATATTTTCGCCAAAAAGACACTTCGCGCTGACATTACCTAGTTAAAAAATACGAACAACTCATTCGCTAGCGAATTACCTTGTTGCTGGCGAACTTTTGCTGCGTTTCGCTCAGGCGAACAATTGTAAATCCAAAAAATTTCAATTTGTTACCAAAATCTATTTTGCTGGGTTCTGACTGGCGAATTAATACAATGAAGCTACATTCTCAACATTATTATGTCATTGACATCATATTCTGTATTCCAAAAAATCTAAATTCAAAACATTGGCATTTTTTCACATTTTAAAGTGGGATTATGTTTACAAGTTGTAACTGTTATAAGTATCTTAGTTTTATTTGTTTTTAACATTTGAAGCTCACTCCACATTTGTTTAAGGGTGGGCTCATGTCTAGGACAATAGAGGATCTATGTGGGACATTCACTAAGATTCATTGTTGTGCCAGCGTCCGCTTCACCGTGCTTCGCCGCGCTTCGCCGCACTTTGCCAGGCATATTTTTGCCAGCGCTACCAAATTCACTAAAATCCGAAGTTGTACTCAGGGGAAGCGTAAGGTTGCGAAGTTGCGCTAGCGTTAATTCGCCAAGCAAAGCAAAGTTACACTTGCGATGGTTAATTTGCATATGGCGCCAAATTCAAGTTACAATGGAGGTATATGTAGCAGCACTACACAAGCCTGGGAAACCTTCAAAACAGCAAATACAATTTTTATTTTGCCCTACACATGTGCCCACTGTATAGTTAAGTTGCCATGAGTTAGGAAATGTAGGGGGGAAGGACGGTAGCCCCAAAAAAAAAAAAAATTTGATCTTTTTCAGCCTATCACCCATAAAAAATTAAAAAACGCCAGCGTTTTTTGGGACTTAGAAAAATGTTTAACTTTTTTTGAAGCAATCCCTATCTACTCTATTGCACTTCGCCTGGTCTGAGGTGGCGAAGGAAGTCTGGCGTAAAAGGTAGCGTTCTGAAAAATGCGCACTTTAGTGAGTTTGCGTAGTTTCGTCCGTTGCGCAAATCCGCCAGGCGTAAGGGTGCAAAGTAACACTAGCGAATTTACGCCAGTGTCCTTTAGTGAATTGGCGAATTAACGAAAATGCGATACGCTGGCGCATTCATGCTAGCGTTAGGCGCTTTGTCGTTTAGTGAATTTGCTCTTCCTTTTGCTTCCTTAGACATTTTTAATAAAAAGTGGGCAATTTCACCAACATCACTAATGAATACATACATATGACCTTTATATATCCACTGAATTTAAACAGACGGAAGTGTAAGTAATTTAATGAGTTTCTCTAGGAATGAAGTAACGCTAAAGAAAATGAAATTTTCATGCCAACGAATCATCGTTGACTAAAGTACACCAACGTTCTTTTGCTGAGACGTAATTTTGTATTTTGATGAATACGCGTATTTGTCACGAAATAACATCTGACGTAGTTGCCAGCAGTATGGAGGAGACTTCTGAAAAGAAAATTTGCATGTAAGTAAACGTGCCCCATAGTGTTGTTCTGTGCAACTGGTCGGAATTCCCACAGCTGAAGTTGGGGGTCATTGTTATCCTTTATTGATAAAACTCCATGTATATCCAAAGATTTCTAGAAACTGCTGAACATTTACATCAATCCCTTACATCACATTGACACAACTCACACTTGGCTAAGATTTATCAGGGACCAATAACTTCCTTGAATGTTTTTGCTGTGTGGGGGGGGGAATCCCAAATACCTGGAGGAAACCCACACAGACATGGAGAGAACATACAAACAACATTCCTAGGTCATAACTGAATTGAGAAACTCAGCTCTGCAAGTCACAAGTAGTGATGGGCGAATTCATTCGCCAGGCGCGACTTTGCGACAAATTTCTGCGTTTCGACACAGGTGAATAAATTTGCAAATTTGCAGTGAAAATTCACAGACGAAAATTCACCAGTGACGGTTCCGAAGTTGCAACTGTTGCCGGCGACAATTAAACGGATGGCCATTGACTTTAATGTGCGTCAAATGTCACCGTTGTTTTGCGGGAAAATCACGAATTACGTGGTGAAGCGAAACAGGACAAATTCGCACATCGCTAGTCACAAGTGCTAACTAACGAGGCACTGTGCTGCCCCCATCACTTAAATTCAACCCCTACCCCTTATTAGAGGTTAGCCACAATTTACTTTCCAGTGGAGAGAGTGTTTAAAATTACAACCCTGGGGGAGAATCAATTAGTAATAACGCCAGGTGGGAGCTCTTCTTTTTTGGTCAGCTCTGAGTTTATTTTAGGTAAAACCAATCTCAGAGGAGAACTTTTCCTGCAACTGGCTTTATAATTTACATGTGATTAAAGCTAAAAAAGATCTAGAAAACCCAGATACAGGGCAATTTGGATTGCATTACATGCTTTTCTTTTCTTCTAAGAAACAGTCGATTGAAATAGAAATATCACAGTATTGATTAATCTTTAAATATACCAGTCGTGACCTTATGTCTGTGTCCAAACCATGGATGTTTACTTCTCATATACCCCCTCACCCCCCGCAGTGGTACAAGCTACACACTATCATTTTCAATGATGTATGAATTTATATAGGACTGCTATATATAAATAAATGCTGTTCCTTAAGTGGGACAGCCCTATAGCCTTTACAATCATATGGAAGGGATATTTTGAATTTAACAGGAAGAATAGACTTGGTAACTGGGGTATTAATAGCTTAATAGGAATCTGTTATCCGGAAACCCTGAAAGATCAGAAATATCGGAAGGTCAACTCTCATAGACTCATTTTAATCAAATAATTCATATTTTCAATATTGATTTTATTTTTTTTTCTGTAATAATAAAACAGTACAGGTATGGGATCACTTATCCGGAAACCCGATATCCAGAAAGCTACGAATTACGGAATGGCTGTCTCCCATAGACTCCATTTTATCCAAATAATCCAAATTTTTAAAAATAATTTCCTTTTTCTCTGTGATAATAAAACAGTAGCTTGTCCTTGATCCCAACGAAGATATAATTAATCCTTATTGGAAGCAAAATCAGCCTATTGGGTTTATTTAATGTTTAAATGAATTTCTAGTAGACTTAAGGCATGAAGACCCAAATTATGGAAGATCCATTATTCAGAAAACTGCAGGTCCCGAGCATTCTGGATAACAGGTCCCATACCTGTACTGTGTATTTGATCTAAACTAAGATATCATTAATCCTTTTTAGAGTCAAAACAATCATATTGGGTTTATTTAATGTTTAAATTGATTTTATGCAGACTTAGGTTATTTACTAAAATCCAAATTTATCTCATATTTTTATTAGAAAAAACCACAACCAAACTCCCATGCGCCATTTTAGCTTATTTATTAATAAAAAAAACTCTTTAAAATCGAGCCAAACCTGAATCGTTCAAATCTTTCTGTTTTTTTTCCCAAATTTTTTGAGGTTTTGCCTGAAAATCCTGAAAAAGTCGGAATCAAGCTAAACCCAGACCAGACAACTAAAACTTATGCCTCTCCCATTGACTTATACAGGACCTCGACAGGTCTGAGATGACAGATTTTTGGATTCAGGCTTTTTGCAGCATCAGGATATAATAAATCAAAAAGTGTTTGCCCCAAGAACCCCGACCAGAAAATTTTGAGGTTTAGTAAATAACCCCCTTAATGTTTGGATATCCAAATTACAGAAAGGTGCCTTATCCAGAAAACCCCAGCTGCTGAGCTGATATTAGGTCCCATACCTGTACTATATAATAAGTTCGCTAAAAACAGACAAGCTTTGAAGTCCAGAGCATAATACCTAGGCACTGACTGACCCTCTGGAGTATATAGGAATATATATACTATTCCATTTGTGCTAGGGCAGCAGATAGAAACCACAGACTATGAGTTCACATGAACAAGATTCTCTACTGTACTGCAATGTTCTGGCTTTTTTGTCACATGCTCATACATGTTCGTGACCTGCAGTACAGTGCTGTAACTATATTGAACCTATACTGATGAAGAAATTGTGATTTGCTACTTCATTTTCAAAACTTCCCCACTGAGTTCTCTTTAAAAACCGTACTTTAGCACAATCAACTATTGCTGAACTCTGACATAATGAATACTACTCCCCAGTCATTAGTACTGGGAGAGCTTGGCCAGCATGAAGTCACTGGGATTTAAATAAGAAAAGAAAGCAATTAGTGGAGAGGAAATTATATGGCTTAGTTTGCATGACAGTGGAGTTTGCTTAATATGTGCATACATAGCGCAGCCCAAGGTATGAATGCTTGAAAATTCTCCCACTTGTAAGTTTTTAGCAAATGTCACTTTTCCCTTCTCCTCTACTAAACACAGCATACTTTACCGGCCGTTTGAAAATGTTTGGGAGTTTTATTTCTTTGCTTTGTTACATAGTTACATAGTTAAATTGGGTTGAAAAAAGACAAAGTCCATCAAGTTCAACCCCTCCAAATGAAAACCCATCATCCATACACACACCCCTCCCTACTTTTAATTAAAATTCTTTATACCCATACCTATACTAACTATAGAGTTTAGTATCACAATAGCCTTGGATATTATGTCTGTCCAAAACATCATCCAAGCCATTCTTAAAGGCATTAACTTAATCAGCCATCACAACATCACCCGGCAGTGCATTCCACAACCTCACTGTCCTGACTGTGAAGAACCCTCTACGTTGCTTCAAATGAAAGTTCTTTTCTTCTAGTCTAAAGGGGTGGCCTCTGGTACGGTGATCCACTTTATGGGTAAAAAGGTCCCCTGCCATTTGTCTATAATGTCCTCTAATGTACTTGTAAAGTGTAATCATGTCCCCTCGCAAGCGCCTTTTTTCCAGAGAAAACAACCCCAACCTTGACAGTCTACCCTCATAACTTAAGTCTTCCGTCCCTCCAACCAATTTAGTTGCACGTCTCTGCACTCTCTCCAGCTGGAGACCAAAACTGAACTGCATACTCCAGATGAGGCCTCACCAAGGACCTATAAAGAGGCATAATTATGTTTTCATCCCTTGAGTTAATGCCCTTTTTTATGCAAGACAGAACTTTATTTGCTTTAGTAGCCACAGAATGACACTGCCCAGAATTAGACAACGTGTTATCTACAAAGACCCCTAGATCCTTTTCATTTAAGGAAACTCCCAACACACTGCCATTTAGTGTATAACTTGCATTTATATTATTTTTGCCAAAGTGCATAACCTTGCATTTATCAACGTTGAACCTCATTTTCCAGTTTGCTGCCCAGTTTTCCAGTTTAGACAGATCACTTTGCAAAGTGGCAGCATCCTGCATGGAACCTATAGTTCTGCACAATTTAGTATCATCTGCAAAAATAGAAACAGTACTTTCAATGCCCACCTCCAGGTCATTAATAAACAAGTTGAAAAGCAAGGGACCTAGTACAGAGCCCTGCGGTACTCCACTAACAACACTGGTCCAATTAGAAAATGTTCCATTTACCACCACTCTTTGTAGTCTATCTTTTAGCCAGTTCTCTATCCAGGTACAAATACTATGTTCCAGGCCAACATTCCTTAATTTAACCAGTAACCTTTTGTGTGGCACTGTATCAAATGCTTTAGCAAAGTCTAAGTAAATCACATCCACTGCCATCCCAGAATCGAGGTCTCTACTTACATTCTCGTAAAAAGAAATTAAGTTAGTCTGGCAAGATCTATTACGCATAAAACCATGCTGGCACAAACTCATAGTATTATGATTTGCTATGAAGTCCAGTATCTTATCCTTTATTAACCCTTCGAAAAGCTTTCCTAATACTGACGTCAGACTAACTGGCCTATAGTTTTGAGGCTGAGAACGGGATCCTTTTTTGAATAGAGGCACCACATTAGCAATTCGCCAGTCTCTCGGCACAATGCCAGATCTCAATGAATCCTGAAAAATTAAGTAAAGAGGTTTGGCAATCACAGAGCTAAGCTCGCTAATTACCTTGGGATGAATACCATCTGGCCCTGGACCTTTGTTAATCTTAACATGTTCAAGTCTCTTTTGAATTTCTTCATGTGTGAACCATGCATCATTAGTTGTATTACTAGAATTGGGAGTGTTAAGAAGGAAACCTTCACTTACTGGTTCTTCATTTGTGTACACAGATGAAAAATACGAGTTCAGAATCTGCGCTTTTATTTTGTTTTCATCAACCAGCTGACCCCCCTCTGATAGTAAGGGTCCCACCCCTTCCTGCTTCATTTTTTTACTATTGACATATTTAAAAAATAATTTTGGATTTTTTTTACTGCTTGCTGCAATATCCTTTTCTATAGCAATTTTAGCTTGCCTTATAGCTTCTTTGCATGATTTATTGGCCTCCTTGTACCTTATAAATGTTTCGGCTGTACCAGCTAACTTGAAAGCCTTAAAAGCACGTCTTTTCTTACCCACCTCAACACCAACGCTTCTATTGAACCAAAAAGGTTTTGCTTTGCAACGACGTTCCTTGCTTACAAGTGGAATATACTGACAAGTATATTTATTAAGCAGCATTTTAAAGACTTCCCATTTTTGTTCTGTGTTTAACCCTGTGAAAAGCATTTCCCACTTAATATGTTGCAGAGATGCCCTTATACTGTCAAAGTTTGCACGTCTGAAACGTCTGTTGCATATTTTGTTTACACAGTAGACTGGCATTGAAATGAGCTTAGGTTTTGTTCAGAAATCCCACATAAATCACAGCTAGCAAACCTGAGACCAGGGGGCTTCATCAAGTACAATAAGAGATTTTTATTTTTAAGATTTTTCAGGATGACCAGTTGCTCAATAGACTTCTGGATATGACATCATCACCCAATACATGAGATCCACTTACCTAAACATAGGAGGGTATGGGGATAAACACAGGTGACCAATGAAATTACTGGGAATGGTGGTGCCTAGCTTTTAATAAGAAACAAGACTTTATGATTCTATGTCTCTCTTGAGAAATTAGGGTAAATTGGTTCACATTGCATAAGGGTAAAATATACTAGCCAAGTCTTTTGGAAACGTTGCATGTAATTTGTATGTGGAGCTATAGAAATAAATGTTGAATGTATCCTAGTTCATTTAGACAGCACCCATGATGCAATTCTATAGACCCACTACAATAGTGTGATTTGCCCATGACATGTTATTGAGTAACTAAAAATGCCCTGCTACATTGGAGTAAAGGTAAAGTTATTATTGAGAACTAACCCCCATGTAATTAAAGGCACTACGTTTACCCAGGAGCAGTAACCCATTGCAACCAATAAGATGTTTGCTTTTTAGACAGGTGACTGGTAAAGTCTGCCTACTGATTGGTTGCTTTGGATCTCTGCTTCTGGGCAAACTTAGTGTTGTTTATTATTAACCTGCTAAATCTTCTAATGCGTCATGTTAAAAGATTTTTGACCTTTAAATTTACTTTTTAGTATGACATAGAGAGTAATTCTGAGACAATTTGCAATTGGTTTTCATTTTTTATTATTTGTGGTTTCTGAGTTATTTAGCTTTTTATTCAGCAACAATTTCAGTAATCTGGTTGCTAGGGTCCAAATTACAATAGAAACCATGCATTGATTTGAATAAGAGACTAGGATATGAATAGGAGAGAGCCTGAATAAAAAAATGAGTAATAAAAAGTAGCAATGACAATACGGGGCACATTTACTAAGGTTCGAAAATCGAGGGTTAATAAACCCTCTAATTCGACCCTCGAAGTAAAATCCTTCGACTTTGAATATCGAAGTTGAAGGATTCGCTGCAAATCCTACGATTGAACGATCGAAAAATCGTTTGATCAAACGATGAAATCCTTTGAATCGAACGATTCGAAGGATTTTAATCCATCGATCAAAGGATTTTCCTTCGATCAAAAAAACCTTAGAAAAGTAATAGGGGAAGGTCCCCATAGGCTAACATTGTACCTCGGTAGGTTTAAACTACCGTAGTATGTAGTCGAAGTTTTTTTAAAGAGACAGTACGTCGACTGTTGAAGGGTCGAATAGTTGAACGATATTTAGTTCGAATCGTTCGAATCAAAGTCGTAGTCGAAGGTCGTAGTAGCCTATTCGATGGTCAAAGTACCCAAAAAAATACTTAGAAATTTTAAGTTTTTTTTCGAGTCCTTCACTCGAGCTTAGTAAATGTGCCCCTAAATGTCTAGCGTTACAGAGCATGTGTTGTTTAATTGGGTCAGTTAACCCACTTGAAAGCTTGAAACAGTCTGAAAGCAAATAATTCAAAAACTATACATAATAAAAAATGAAGGTCAGTTGAAAAGTTGCTTAGAATTAGCCATTCTATAACATACTAAATGTATGTTAACTTAAGGGTGAATCACCCCTTTCATTTCATTTGAGAATTCCCATCGTAGAATCCTAGAAAGAAGTTCCAGTATCATCAGTAGTGCACTATATATTATACAATTGCCTTGAGCTGCTATTATATCTAAAGTTGCTGTATTGCACTGTAATCAAAATATTCTACATCCAGCTAATTAAAAGCAGTTGTTGGGAACTACTGTATCCAGCTAAGAATGCTGGGAATTTTAGTTCCCAGCAATGTAAGGCCAGCCAGTGAGTTTGATATCTCTCTTTACATAAACATAGACCAGATATTATTCCTTATCTAACCCAATAATTACATTGTACTACCAGAAACAATTTAATATTTCACTTGCCTGAGGGTTCCGACACATTTGCACAATAGGGAAGCCTTTCTCTTTACATCTCACAACTGTACCACAAAACTCTTCCTTTATTCATAACAGCGAGATCTCCAGCTGCGATAGGCACTTTCCTCTTGCTCCAGATGACAGTTTTCTGTGTTCATTCCAAGCACAGGGGGTTTAATAAACATATCTGGCAATCGTTTGATAGCTGGAGGGCTTTGGATGACACTGTGTGCAAACAATATGTTCTCACTGTTAGGGAAACAAGTTTATTCAATTATTCAATTAATAGATTAGAGCTGAGATACACGTTATCCTGCAAAGCTAAACAGAAAAGAATTTCATGAATTAGAAAGAGCAGGGCTATATTTTCTCCTTCTTTTACAGGAGAAGGAATGTAGAGATGCAATATACTCAAGCAGACCAGGAAACTCTTTAGATGCAGCAATAAAGCCAGCATGGGACCCCCATATTACAGGATGTGGCACTCTCTCACCTAAAAGTAAAGAAAACGGCAAACATTGTGTCATCAATTTATCAAGCACATGCTACTAAACTGCACCACCATAAAATCCCCATCAAACCTACAGTATATCAATAATATGTTGTCATGTGGCTTAGAATTAGCTTTCTAAACTTTGGGTAAAGCAGCGATGTGATTGTCTAGCTCATACCTGCTTATATACCCAGCGAATCCCAGTTAAGCCCGCCCTGGCCTGATGCATTTTGTGCACTTACCCTGCCTTTACAGAAAACTCTTTTAATGCACTGTCCTGCCATTGAAAGTGCATATGGAACCCTTCCATTACAATAGGGATGCTATATAGGCTCATTTAAACAACTTTATAATTAACGATGAGTGAATTTTTGCATTTGCGGCAAGATTTGTGCATTTTTTCCATCATGAAACTGTGAAACAATTTTGCCATGAGAAAAAAATTTGCAGAGAAGAAACACAAGACATCCAGTCACTTCAATGCATTTGGAATGAGAAAAAGGTGTCAATAGATTGTAGTATCTTTTGCTGCAACAAAAAGTCGCCATAACAAAAAAAGTCACCCATAGATTTTGTGTTTTTCCAATTTTTTTGCCGTTTCACAAACTTCTCTGTAGATTTGCAATTTTTTTGACGACAGCGGAATAATGCAGATTAGATCTATTCATCTATTATAATGTTTCATCCCACACACTGGCCACTGGTCCTGTACCTGTATCTAAATCAGGACTTTTTTAATCTTCTCATTTAAGCTTGAAAGTCTTCCCCTCTGTTCTCATACTATCTTTCATGCTTTTTCTTCTCTATTTCAGTCTGCTTGAACACCATCATTACTTGAATTTGTTATTGTGCATTTATTATTTCCTTTGATTGCTCCTTTCATCACTAGTGTTTCTGCCTGCTTGTGCACCTTACTTTTCCTTGCTTTGTGTTTTTCTGCATTTCTGCACTATTTTCCCATTCCATGTTTTCTATCTATTTATGGCTGTGAATAGCAATACCAATGTCTTAACTACTTAAATCCTAATGCCTAGGTGCCTACATGCAGCTTTAAAGTTATTACTGTCCCAAGCCTCTATTTGCTTCTGTTTGTTTTCTTCTTGCTGAAAGGTTGACTATATTTTCTGCTGATGCATTAACAAACTTCTTAATATTTGTTTACCTGTTTTGGTAAGTCCACTCATCCCCATTTCCTCTGCTATCATGGGGCAAACTGGTGAATTAATCCAAGTTGTCTTTGGGATAAAATTGCTCTTTCTGTAAAGGTTTTGTCTTGATAAAAGCTCAATTAGAGTAATAAGCGTTGTGCCAACCACACTGCAGAGAAGAAATATGGATAAAGCTAGTACCCATCATTGTTTTGATATATTGCACTGTGCAAAAGTTAGAATGGGTTTCTATTATCTAGAGTGCTTGAAACCAGATGGTCTCCAGATAACGTTTTTTAAAAATGTATTCTGGATCAAAAAGTCTACTAAAATTAATTTAAACGTTAAAGGGATACTGTCATGGGAAAAACATTTTTTTTCAAAATGAATCAGCAGAATTCTGCAATGAAATCCATTTCTCAAAAGGGCAAACAGATTTTTTTATATTCAATTTTAAAATCTGACACGGGGCTAGACATATTGTCAATTTTCCAGCTTCCCCGTGTCATGTGACTTGTGCTCTGATAAACTTCAATCACTCTTTACTGCTGTACTGCAAGTTGGAGTGATATCACCCCTCTCCCTTTTCACCCCGGCAGCCAAACAAAAGAAGAATGGGAAGGTAACCAGATAGCAGCTCCCTAACACAAGATAACAGCTGCCTGGTAAATCTAAGAACAGCACTCAATAGTAAAGACCCATGTCCCACTGAGACACATTCAGTTACATTGAGAAGGAAAAACAGCAGCCTGCCAGAAAGCATTTCTCTCCTAAAGTGCAGGCACAAGTCACATGAGCAGGGGCAGCTGGGAAATTGACAAAATGTCTAGCCCCATGTCAGATTTCAAAAATGAATATAAAAAAATCTGTTTGCTCTTTTGAGAAATTGATTTCAGTGCAGAATTCTGCTGGAGCAGCACTATTAACTGATTAATTTTGAAAAAAAAATTTTTCCCATGACAGTATCCCTTTAATTAAACCCAATAGGATTGTTTTACCACCAACATTGATTGTGGTTCAAGCACAAGGTTCTGTTCGTTATTATAGAGAAATCATTTTTAACAATTAGAATTATTTGGCTTTCCCATATAGGGTTTCTGGATAAGAGATCCCAAGCCTGACTCTGAGATTAACTTTAAAAGGAATCGGCATTGACCACTTTTATGCTTTCTCAACAAAATACTGGCTGTATTTTTATACACATTCATTTTCATAATTTGACAGATGGGAGGAATATTACCATCATTTCAGCAAGCAGACAAAAGGCCGTTGGAGCTTCTCCGCATGATGATACGTGAGGACAAAATATCACAGGCTTCTGTTGATGATTACATAGCTCTCTATCCATCTGTCTGCCACTGGAGGTTGTGAGAGTGAGATACTGCTCACACCATCTTTATAAACAAAAGCAGACTGTGCTGTCACGAGTCAGACACGCCAACTAATTGGTGCTGTCGACAGACAATATTCTGTGTCAACAGCTCCACTAACAGTTTGAAACAGCAATAATATGCTAGATGATGGTGGGAATGACACATATGTGTCTAATAGCACGCTAGAAATCTGACAAAACTAGAAAGGATTGACTAAAAATGTTGTTCTTAGAACTCTGTTTCCCTACTAGGCCGACACCAGGGAAAAGCAATTTCCTTTTTTTTTTTTATTGTGTTGTAACAAATCCTGAACTGTATCACAGCACATGCTGACAACCTCACTTGATACTTCCACTGCTCAGTTCTAAAATTAATCTGGCTAAAGATTTGTTGCAACAAGACATCAATTTACTGAGAAATGAATGTGCAACTTAAATGACTTTATTTCCTTGGCACAGGGCCAGACAGAGTCGTCTGTATGTTAATGTGCCTGTCTCTTTAAAGTCAAGTTTGCTAAAATGAATATTTAAAAATTCTCCCTGGAAATCACTGTCTATGCATCTGATTTTTTTTAAGGATAATTCCCCCACATTCATAATTGCATTTGGTTGTTAATATTTTGGGGGGGAAATATCAGAGCTGAAAATTAATTCATATGCAAAATAACAACATGCTGGCTGGCTTGTCTTCAAAAATGCTCATGATTTATGTCTATTCCACATAATGATATAAAAACACTAGTTAATCCCAAGAACGATGTATTTATGATACAAAATGTTTAATATTTATGTATGAAATTAAAAAAGATTGATCACAAAAACAGAATATACTGTATATACTGTATAGAAGCAGGGATAGGCGAATTTGACCCCTTTTGTTTCGTCAAAAATTTGCCGCCATTTTGCCACACAACACCATACAAGTCTATGGGCGTCATTTCTGAGGCGAAACAAGGCGAAAAAATTCACCCATTCTAATATAGAAGCCGTTTATATGACTGAACAACTTATTGCCGGCTCAAAGGTGACATTTTTATTACAGAAATCATGTTGCACTGGTGCAGACTGTACTATTTGAGATTTTTCTTCCACTAATAGATATAGGGGCAGATTCAGTAACCTGTGAAAAGTCGCCAGCGACCACTTCACACCCATTGGCACACTTCGCCAGGTGAAAATCAGACAACTCTAATTCACTAAAATGTTTCATTGTGGGCCCGGAGCGCTGGCGACTTTTCGCTAGTGTTAAATTGTCAATGCGAGCAATTCAAAGTGAAGATGCGCTAGTGTTCAATTTGGCCTAACGCAAATTCGCTAGAGGTCTTGCGCTAAAGTTAATTTGCATACAGCAGGAAATTTAAAGTTGAATGGACGTCTTTATGATATATGTTGCAGCTTTGTTAATTACACATCTCCAGGGAACCTTAATAAAGACATTAGAGTTGTTATTATGCCCTACACATGAGCCCACTGTATAATGATATGTTAGAAAATGTATGGGGGAGACCAGTTACCCAAAAAAATCATTTTTAAGGACTTTTGCAGGCTATCAATCTGAAAAAAGAAAAAGACGCCAGAGTTTTTTGAACTTTGATGCTTTTTCCACTAAAGAATATGATGTAAGTAACAGAAAATTGAGGAATATCTATGCACTCCAGTGCACTTCGCCTGGTCATTTTAGTGAATTTGCAGAGTAACGTCTTTTAGTAAATCTGCCCGAAGTCTTTAACCCTTGTATCATATTTTCAGAACACGGGTATATTTATCATGAAGTGAAGTTAGAGATCACCACAATCCTCTAGAGTGAAATTCCGCCAATCTCCATTCATTTATATGGGATTTTTAAAAGAGTATTTATCAATGGGTAAAAGTGAAAGCTCATCCTTTGATAAATACGCCTTTCAAAATCCCATAGAAATGAATGGAGAGTGGCGGAATTTTACTCTGTGGTGATCTCTAACTTCACCTTTTGATAAATATACCCCCGTCTTAACCAAAAAGTTGTTTTGTACCAAAGAATCACCACCATTTGCAAACAGATATTAAATATGTGCAATTCTCAGTTCAAGGGCATCATTTTTATTCTATTAGTTTTTTTTATTACATATTGCAAAACCTGTATTGTCTGCTCAAAGGAACATTTGTAAATTGATCACACATGAGAATCAATTTTTACATTGCACACATTTTTCCTGTTGATGACTTTTATTGCATCCCCCCCCCATGAAGGTAAGTATTTTTTTGTTAGGCAATAGGGATGTCGCGGACTGTTCGCCGGCGAACTTGTTCGCGCGAACATCGGCTGTTCGCGTCCGCCGCAAGTTCGCGAACGTCGCGCGACGTTCGCCATTTTGGGTTCGCCTTACCTGGCGCTTTTTTTTGACCTCTCACCCCAGACCAGCAGATACATGGCAGCCAATCAGGAAGCTCTCCCTCCTGGACCACCCCCACACCCCCTGGACCACTCCCCTTCCATATATAAACTGAAGCCCTGCAGCGTTTTTTCATTCTGCCTGTGTGTGCTTGCAAGAGCTAGTGTAGGGAGAGAGCTGTTACTGATTTCACTGATTTCTTTGAGGGACAGTTGATAGTAAGTTTGCTGGCTAGTAATCTACTTGATACTGCTCTGTATTGGAGGGACAGAAGTCTGCAGGGATTTGAGGGACATTTTAGGGTAGCTTTGCTGGCTAGTAATCTACCTTCTACTGCAGTGCTCTGTATGTAGCTGCCTGCTGTGGGCACTGATCTCTTCTGATCTCATCTGCTGACTGCTGTAATAACCCAATAGTCCTTGTAAGGACTGCTTTTATTTTCTTTTTTGTTTTTTTACTTTGCTAGTTGCTACTATAAGCCCAGTGCTATTAGTCTAGCAGTGTTGGGGAGTGGGACTGGTGTGCTACTGTGCTGCTCCTAGTAGTTCAGCAGCACCAACCCGAGAAAAATATTTTTTTTAATATACATATATTTTTTTTTTCTTTTACTTATCTTACTGTTCTTTAACGTGTACAGTGCTGTTGCTGTTCTTCATAGTAGTGCACCAATAGTAGTGCACTTGTAGGCATTATTTGCTCAGTGTGTCCTTCATTTTCAAACAATAACCATCTAGCTGTGTGAGCTTGTTCACATTCTGTCTAAATATCAATAATAATACCGTCTCTAGAAACACCACCCGAGTGACGTTTTTCAGGCAGCAATAATATATTCCGTATCCACTGCTGTAGTAGTGTATACGTTAACCTTGTAGGCATTATTTGCTCAGTGTGTTCTTCATTTTCAAACAACAACCATCTAGCTGTGTGAGCTTGTTCACATTCTGTCTAAATATCAATAATAATACCGTCTCTAGAAACACCACCCGAGTGACGTTTTTCAGGCAGCAATAATATATTCCGTATCCACTGCTGTAGTAGTGTATACGTTAACCTTGTAGGCATATTTTGCTCAGTGTGTTCTTCATTTTCAAACAACAACCATCTAGCTGTGTGAGCTTGTTCACATTCTGTCTAAATATCAATAATAGTACCGTCTCTAGAAACACCACCCGAGTGACGTTTTTCAGGCAGCAAAGACAGTGGCAAAATCGCATCTTTTATGGTCACCGCAGGTGATCAATAAAGTAGACCAAAACTGGGCCCACACTGCAGAATCAGTGTTTTTTGGTTCACTTCACTGTACATTGAATTACCTCTGCCTGACCGTGCACGTGCGCACAAGCACGGTGACTGCTAAACACACCACTACAGAAATATTTCCACCAACAGGACGAACATCCTGGAGGTGACAAGCAACTAGTAATTAAAAACTATTATTTGCTCACTTGACGGTATCATTCATTAAAGCTCTTTGCGTTCTTTTGCGTTGCAGTAAGCACCGCGTTTCGTCTTTGCGTGTGAACAGGCTGTAACCTTTACACGACTTGATTGGCATGTAGACGCCGGACGTTTTAAAGCATTTTATTACACAGGTTTAGAAATGTAGTGTGATTTCTGCCCTTTACAGCACAAAACGCAGCGCTGTGTCAACAATGGATTTTTTTAGAAATATTTTTGCCCTTGATCCCCCTCTGGCATGGCACTGTCCAGGTCGTTGCACCCTTTAAACAACTTTAAAATCATTTTTCTGGCCAGAAATGTCTTTTCTAGCTTTTAAAATTCGCCTTCCCATTGAAGTCTATGGGGTTTGTGACGTTCGCGAACCGTTCGCATTTTTGACGCAAGTTCGCGAATATGTTCGCGAACTTTTTTCCCGACGTTCGCTACATCCCTATTAGGCAAATTACATCTTAATTTTACACTCTAGGACCAGAAAAAAACATTAAATCTTTTCAACAAATAATAGATGAAAAGGAGTATCCTGCTTTCTTTAACTCATGTTTCTGCTTTGTTTCTTCCTTAATGCGTATGTCTAATAGGAAAATGACAATGCGTCTAAGAGATTTAGATGATTGGAATGCACTAGGCGAGTACTTCTGATCCTGGTAAGAGTTTCAGAAGGAGCTGCAGCATACACACATCACTGAGATTCTTTGTATGTGGTAACAATTAGGACACAATTTTTATTGACTTTTTTATGCAAATATAACTTTTTTGGTATTTAAGTTCAGTAGAACTAATCTAATTTGGATCCCAGTTCAATTAGGGTCTGCCCTTTCAATGACAAGCTATATACACTAACCACCAAACTTTTTAGATTAAGCAGTCAGTTTCCAAAAGTAAAATCCATGAAGCAGTCCAAGTCCCAACCACCTTAGATGTTAGCATTAATACCACATGATCAGCACCCAGCAGACTGACAAGGAACCAATAAATAAAGCAGTGACTGAATGGAGTGATGCAGAGGCTTTATTTTATGCCTCCCACTAACTAAACTAAACCATCTTAAATGTTGTATCCCAGTACTCAATGTTACATTCATGACATCTAACAAAATAAAAAAACCACCTCCGAACAATATTAAGCAGTGTGGGTGTGAATATTTTCCTACTACCCATTAACTGGATACTAGGGCTAACGCCTTGCCTACTCTACCTAAACTAAGCCCTCCTCTATTTTCATATTCCTCCCATATCAAACTACCCTCTCCTGCTCAGTGAGCTGGCCAACGTATCCACCTCCAGATTATGCCAATATCCAGGCCTCCCCCAAAAGTTGGACCCAATCCACCACTATGCTTGGCTAGTTCTAACTAATTTCAACATTATAGCCCAACAAATGATGCATGCATGGGAACCTCAGGAAGTAATTTGGACAGACTATCCTGATTGCATAGTAGGCATCAGCAGAGCCAAAGGTTGAAGGGGCCAGAGCTCCCTATCACAACTGTTCACTTCCAGTTGATCAAACAATCCAACGGAGGGATCAGTGCTGTGTATCTGACAATCTATCTATAACTGCCTGTCCTCTCAAAACTAGCCATTACTACATACAGTCACAAACACACACACACACACATATATGACCTAGATGAACAGGGAATACAGTGTCTGCATTTGATTCAGTAAGACAAAAAAACAATTTGATCCCTGTTGGCTTCCCTTCCACAGACTGCGTGTACATCATTAGTATTTTCCCTGTTATGAGTGCTCTTATTCTCTGCACTGTACAGTGTCGGACTGGGACACCAGGGGCCCACTCAAAACATTAGACCAGGGGCCCACCCAAAAACCTTAGACCAGGGGCCCATTGTCAGTACAATTCTTCCCCTCCTCACTCAATCTCTATTCTCCTAGTCTTTTTTCTTATATACTATAATCTATTATTCCATCTATTTAGCCTCTCTGTTCTCATAGAAATAGGGAATGACCATGAAATAGACCAAATGTTTAGCAGCATGAGAGCCCACTGACACCTGGGCCCACCGGGAGTTTTCCTGGTATCCCGATGAGCTAGTTCGACACTGGCACTGCATAAGTGTATAAATAGACAGGTAAGCCAACTTACATGTTCCTGACGAGATAAATATCAATTTATGACTGTATTTGGCAACCTTTGTAACTAGTGTAGTAAGAGGCCAAGAAAAACATTGATAATTCTTGCATCCTATGCACCAGTGAGTCTCCTTTTCTGAATTAATGGTGCTATGCTCAATTCGGAGGTTTAAAGCTACATTGCTACGCTCAATTCATTCAGTTAAATTAACAACGCTGCACTGAGATGACAGAAGGGTTTAACTCCTTTGCTGCTGTAGAAACCTGTAACATCACTGTCCCTGCACTTCCATTCCAGTCGCCACAGACTATTTAATGGTTAAAAAGCCAAGACTTGCTCTACTTTGCATCATCCATTAGCACTGCTGTTTGTGAGCTCTAACATGACCCTCTGCATAGACTGGGATTGTTTTTCCCCCTGTCAACTTAAATGAGCTTAAATGCATTACAATTAACAAACTCCTCAATTATTCTGTCTAACCTGCTGAAAAAATATAGTCATAATCTTAATTAACCCATATCGTTTTACTGAGTTTATAGATCAATGATAGCGTAATATGTCTGAAAATGAACTAGGATGCACGTGTACGATTAATCTTGCTCACCCAGGAGAAAGGTTAACAGGTAGCACATTGACAGTGCTGCAGACTTTCAGCCGGTAAAACCACATTCCGGCTTGCAGGGTAAATTTAGATTGCAAAAGTCCCTTCATTGTTATGATAGGCATATCTGCAGTCACACCAGCATTTCTAGGTACAAAATTTGCAAAAATAACATATGGTGAGGAAGCCAGACATTGCTTCCGAGGGTTACGAATGGAAACATCTATGTTAAAACAACACCATAAGCTGGTGTTATATGGGCCATGGATCTACACCATAGGCCGGAGACACAGCTTTCACTTAAAGGGGTTGTTCATCTGTGAGATAACTTTTAGGATGATATGGAGAGTGATATTCTGAGACAATTTGCAATTGGTTTTTAATTATTTGAGGTTTTTAACTTATTCAACTTTTTTTTAGCAGCTCTCCAGTGTGCACTGTCAGCAATCTAGTTGCTAAGGTCCAGAATATCCTAGCAACCATGCACTGAATTAAATAAAAGACTGGAATATGAATTAGAGAGGGCCTGAATAGAAAGACGAGTAACAAAAAGTATCAATAACAATACATTTGTAGCCTTACATAGCACTGGATTTTTTAAAATGGGGGGGGGCCAAATAAGGGCCGTGATTGGCTATTTGGTAGTCTACAGGAGGCTCTGTTTGGCAGAACACCAGGTTTTTATGCAACCAAAACTTACTATCAAGGCAAGAATTCAAAACTAAGCCCCTGATTTGAGACCACTGGGAGCAACATCCAAGAGGTTGGGGATCACTGCTCAACAAGAACCCTGCAGTAATCTGGGACCAATTTGCATTGCATGCTCATATAATTGCTTTGAGTGACTATTTAATATACAATGTGTACTATGGTAACATTTTAATTGAATTGAATTTAAATGTTGTTCATATGTAACACTCAAAAGAAAAACCAGGGTCTTCTGGCCAGGGTGGATGTCTGCTGGGAGCCTGAAATAATAAGGCCCGAATAAATATTGCACCCTAAAGAAACAACCCCTTTAGTGAACCTTGGGAGCAGAGACCCAGTGAATGAGGTAAATAAATAACAATAGTACTAGCAACTATCACAGTACACTTTAGGAGTGTAAGTTAGACGAAATTAGCTAGAATAAGCATTTAGGATTGATAGCTGGAGGTAGCGCTCCCAAGGTAATACTGACTATAAAGTTAAAGGACCACATTTTGGAAAGGGATCAAGCTAGAATCTTCTGTGAAGATTCTCATTCATCCAAGTCACGGTATATCTATAGTAATAAGTCAAATCAACTGGACTTGCTGTATTTTTCTTTTTCCTTGAAGATGTTTCGCTAGTCATCCAAATGGCTTTCTCGATTCAGAATGTCCTGTTTTGTTATTTACTAAAATCCAAATTTATCTCATGATTAAAATAAAAAAAAGCTTGACCAAACTCCCATGCCGGATTTTGCCTTATTTATTAATAAAATAACTCAAATAAATCTGATTTGGGGAAAAAAACTGTTAAAATCGAGCAAAAACCCAAATCGTATATTGTTTTTCTGACTCGATTTTTTCAGGTTTTTGCCCGAAAGTCCCGAATTTAGCAGATTTTTGGGCTAAACCCACAATATCTTCAAACTGAGATAGGTGCCTTTCCCATTGACTTATACATGACCTAGACAATTCTGAGATGGCTGATTTTCAGATTCTGGCTTTTTGCAGCATCGGGGTATAATAAAGCTCTAAAAATTCCACAAAAAAAATAAGTTTTTCCCCCAAAAAGCCCAACCAGAAAGATTTGGATTTTAGTAAATAATCCTCTTAATGTAACCAATGTTTATAACAGCTAAGATAGACTGGGCCAAGATAGGGTTACCGATCACTTAAAACTGTTCGCTTATATGGTACTTTAAAATAGGGCTAGTTTCAGCTAAAGGTGGGCATACTCAGGGAGATCACCAAATGAGCGGAAGTGGGCAATATCAGGCTGATCCGACCCTAGGGCCCAACGATCAGATCAAAATGGAGGCCAAAAGGGCAGTCGGATCATGGGACTGCATCAACTAACAGATGAGGCCAAGATACGACAGGATTTTTTACCCTGTCGATCAGCATCAGCATGACTTTCGGGCCAGATATTGATTGAGAAAGCCCCTCGGAGGGCTCTACATTCTGGTCGATAAGCTGCCGACTTTTATCGGCCCATGTATAGGAACCTTAAGACACACCAAAGTTGATTTTGGAAAACTGTTTTGTTCATATGAAAGCATTGTTTTTTATATTGATCTGAGCTAAATAAATATTCCCTCTTGCCAGCCTGGAATATGTCATTCCATAGGAAGAAACAATATCATACATTGCTTTTAAAGAAAGGGTAAACTGTTAGGTGCCTCTGTATGAGTGTTTTGTGCTTAGTGGATGCTCTCATTTTCTGTCAATTAGGTCTTTTCTCAAAGTTTGTCCTGGGAATTCTTTGGCTGTGGTCAAATTTGCACTATCGATGGCTTCTTCCTCCTTTCATTGTCATGTAAATTCAATTCCCACTGTTCCCATGCAGTCCTTTTGGAGTCCTTTTGTTAATCGCTTTTACCCCTGAAATTGTAACAAAGCATGAGGAATGAATGAAGTATGCAAATGCAAGTCAGTAATCTAGAGAAAAAGAAGTCATGATAGAAACAATAGCAATCTGCAGGATACCTAAGAAAGTACATCTTAAAACACTATAGGGGACATTAGAAGTAAGTGTAAAGTGTAAAGCCAGTGGCAAAGACAGAAAAACACTAAATAAGCATTTTTGTGCTGAAATCTGCCTTGTGCATTTGCTTGATGGGCTGTCACCATGTTGTCATTGAGCACACAAAATGAGGCAGGCAACAGCAAACTGACATTTTTTCTGTTGGTATAGCTTTGGCAGCAAGGAAAATGCTGGTTGTGCCACTGGCATTTATATAATTATTTGCACACATTTAACCTTGTTTTGAACTCTCAGTGCAGCATGATATTCTTGAACTCCAGCAAAACAGCAGATCCTTGTAGTTGCATGCAAGTTACATGCACAATTTGATTGCATTAGTGTGAGTGTGAATTGTGCTACTTATGTCTCTCTGATATTTTGCACCGCACCTCGTCTTTACAAATGAGCCCTAATATAACACACATTATTTTCCAGCAGCACATGAGCTGGGGCAGCTTGTGCTTTCTCAAACAGCAACATTTATCTTTCTAGATTAGTAGGGGCCACTCCTTTAAGGAAAATCTTACATAAAACTCTGCAAAAATAGCTCAGTTCCTGTGAAAAAAACTACTTTTTACTCTTAAGGAGATTATGTTTACTGATAATCAGAAGCAGCTGCTGTTTAGTTCATATCCCTTGTAAATAATATATGATTTACTCAGGGCATAATCAACAAATACAATCAGCAAATACAAGATGAAAGCATTCCAGGTTGTGTATTAATGATGTGAAACCTGTCGCACTCAGTTCCTGCCAAACTAAGACTTTCACACCTTCTTAGTTGCCAGGGCAAGATGTGGGTTGTATTACTAAAAGGGCTGGAGGGCCACAGATAAAAATATATATATATACCAAGATAGGCATTAGATTAACACTTGTAACCACTATATCAACACACGGTGCAAGTATAAATTAGCAAAAGTAGACACAAGCACTTGAATTGTGTGTTAAATAATTAATTCAATAAATAATTCATTTTTTCTTTCTTCTGCAACAATCATTTTATAATACAGGTGTACAGGTATAGTATCCGTTAAGTGGAAACCCGTTATCCAGAAAGTATCGAATTACAATAAACCCACCTCCACAGCATCCATTTTAAGCAAATAATTCTAATTTCTAAAATTATTTATTTTTCCCAGGTAATAATAAAACCAAACCAAGATGCATGAATTCCTATTGGTGGCAAATCAATCCTATTGGGTTTATTTAATGTTAAAATGTTCTTTCACAGATTTAAGGTATGGAGATCATAATTACAGAAAGATCCCTTATCTGGAAAAGCCCAGGTCCTGAGCATTCTGGATAAAAGATCCTATCCTGTACTGTATACGTTTATCTTTAGGTATTCATAAGTAGGCTACTTTGCAAACCAGTGCAAGCGGATATTCAAATCTTTCTGATGGGCAAGCTTCTCCCGGATGCTCATAAACAAACTCAGTCTCTTCTCAACCAAATTTTTACGGCTACTCGCATGAGCATAGCCGCTAAGTGGAAGTCACAGGATATACCTTCCCTGACAGAAATAAAAAATAGAGTAAATAGCAATAAAGCTTTTGAGGCTGGTATAGCGGCATTAAATAACCAAATGGCTCGGTTTACGGAAACTTGGGCGGCTTGGGATCTGCTATCATAGGCCTCGGAAGTCAACTGGCCCCTACACTGTTTCTTTTATTCTTTTATAGGGATGTAGCGAACCGCCGACAATGTGTTCGCGAACGCCGTTCGCAAACACCGGCAAAAAATGCGAACAGTTCGCGAACTTCGAACATCCGAAAATCGTTCGATTCGAACGATCGAAGGATTTTAATCGTTCGATCGAACGATTTCCGTTCTAATCGAACGATCGAAGCCATTGGATCGAATGATTTCATTCAATCCAATGGCTTCGATCGTTCGATTCGAACGAAAATCGTTCGATTTTAGCGATCGAATGGTCGAATGGTCGAACGATTTTGACGCGAACGCCTATTGGCGAACGTTGCGCGACATTCGCGAACTTGCGGCGGACACGAACAGTCGAAGTTCGCGCGAACTAGTTCGCCGGCGAACAGTTCGCTACATCCCTATTCTTTTGTTTTTTTCTTTTTTGGCAGTATGATTGGATCTCTCTCCCCTTTACTACATATAGCGGGTTCCTACTTTTCTTCAACCCTCACGACCTTGGGGTCCTGCGATAGTAATCGCTTCAATGTCACAGTCTTTTTATTTTATTTTATTTTATTTTTTCTAATTTTTTCTACTGTTGATTTTAATGCATGATTCATTCGATATGCTTCTTCATTTCTGTATCTGGATACTTCATAGAGCATTGTTCTGATTACGTACATGAATGATTCGTGGATATGTCATGCTTTGTATTTTTGTGTGAAAAACAATAAAAAATTTAAGTAACAAAAAAAAAGTTTATCTTTAGGAATGACATTATTCAAAGTCCCCTCTTCATTTGAGAGATTTAAATTTACTGTTATAATTCTTATTGTAAATTAAAATAAGTTGTATAGCTTGGAATGGATATACAGTCTTATAATAGTTCCTTTAAGGCTTTACATTTTGCAATTTAGCGTTTACTTTTCATATTATCTACCTATTCATTCATATTATATTGACTGTGAATAATCATCTTGAAACGCCATCACTGAATGTGAAACAAGCACATGCAAAGGGAATTGTCACAGTTGAATCTGCATCATACTAATCCTATTATTTAACAGAAGATTCATTGATTGGCTCTTCTAGGAACATACTGGAATTTGACAAGCACATTAGTTCCTTTTCTGCTGTCAGTCCTTTTGTGGTACATTGCAGAATAAATGGGTTGCATGCATAAAATTCAGAACAATTACCGATAAGGAAAGGTCAGTTTAACAGGTTACAGAAGCCTGAGCAGACTATAGCCTGAAGCTGCTAGGAAGCACATTTCTTCTCTATTGTTGTAGCTGTGAGAGGAAGTAGTTTCAGGTAGTTGAAATACTTTCACTTCCTTTCAGCCTAAATACTATGAGGGGAAAATAACCTGAAATGCTCTCACATTTATAAAAAGAGGAAAAGCATGCTTTCTGTTATGGGAAAACGAAATTTAAGCTGTCTGTAAGGCTACATGTATCATATTGGGACTTTACTGTATGAATAAAGGTGGCCATACACAATAAGATCAGCTCTAGGGCCAAACAATCGGATTATACGAAGGGGTGCAGGACCACATAAACTAGTCAATGTGGTCCTCGCTTGCAGGAAAAATCAAATCTGCCCGATCAGTGAGACCCTTCGAAAGCCCCCACATAAAGGCAGATAAGATGCCTAATCAGTCTAAAGGACCAATATTGGCATCTTTAATCTGCCCGTGTGTGGCCACCATAAATGATCAGATCTCCTCTCTGAAGGATCAAGTTGCCATTGTACAGCAAATAAAGGTGGCCATACACTGAGAGATCCGCTCGTTTGGTGACGTCGCCAAATGAGCGGATCTCTCCCCGATATGCCCAATTTGAGGTGGGCCCAACAATCGGATCCTAACGAATAGTAATGGGCGGTCGGATCGCGGGACCACATCAATGAATAGATGCGGCCGCGATCCTACAGGATTTTTCGTCCCATCCGATCGAGATCTGCCCGACTTTCGGCCAGATCTCGATCGATGAAGCCCGTCGGGGGGCCCCATACACAGGCCAATAAGCTGCCGACACGGTCTGTCGGCAGCTTTTATCGGCCAGTGTATGGCCATCTTAAGTCTTTAGGACATTTTTTTTAATTGTATTTATGTATTTTTTTTACTCTCCTTCATCATCTTCTCCTTTGTTTTTTCCCAATGTTTCTGCCCTTCTCTTATACCCCACCCGCCCACTCCAGTTCTCTTCATAGTCCATTTTTTTTTCCAGTCTGTATTTTCTCTTCCATTTCAATGTTTTTCTGCTCTCTGCTACTTCATTCGGTTCTCTCTTTTATTCCTTCCCCTCATAGTCTAAAGGTGGCCATGCACGGAAAGATCTACTCATTTGGCGATGTCGCCAAACAAGTGGATCTCTCTCCGATATGCCCACCGAAAGAACAGATGTGGCCGCGATCCGACGGGATTTATAGTCCTATCCGATCGAGATCTGGCCGACTTTCGGCCAGATCTTGATCGGGGAAGCCCGTCAGAGGGCCCCATACATGGGCCAATAAGGACTCGGTCTGTCGGCAGCTTTTATCGGCCCGTGTATGGCCACCTTAAAGCTCTGCATTTCTCTCCCATTTACAGGTGGGACGATGGCTCTCCCAAATAATCTCTCAGGATATCCCGAACAGATTTTTTTAAGGATGATTTCCTATAGAATTATTTGATTAACTGACTTAAAATATAATGAACTCTTTTCAGATGACCATGCCAAAAGAATTCATATTATATTTTGTAGTATGGCCTCTTATTCTATAACACTAAGCTCTTTTTATTCTGTTCTGTCCACTCTCCTTCAGCTATTTCCTTATCTTTCATGTCCATTCTCTCTTTCTGGTCCAGTTTCCCCATTTTCATACTTCATGGATCTCATTTCTGCTCTGCTCTGTGCATCCCTTATTTTCTTTGCCTTTCTCCACTCCTCTACTAATGTTGTACCCAATTTATTATCCCCTCTTCCGTCACTTACACACACCATTCTCTTTGAGTGGAGACTAAATAACTTCTCCAAAATGTATCCCCCATATTGAATCAACAGTAGCTATGTGGTTAGCATTCCTCCTTGCTGCTCTGAGTATAAATGTTTCATTCTGATCTGGGTGCTCTCTACAATGAGTTATGTTGTCTATATGAGTTCTAATACTCCAACATAGAGGCAGTTTAATTGGCTCCTTTACATTAGTGTGATGTGTTAAACTGATCACCCATTTTGTTAAAAAATGAAAGCCACATATTACACCTATATAGTGCATGTATGCACAACAATATCCATTATTATTATTAACATGTATTTATATAGCGCCAACATACTGCGTAGCACTGTGCATTAGAAAGTAAAGTCAAATAAACGTCATACACTTGTACACTTCTAATAAAAAGAGCCTTACAGTCAAAGCATTCTGATTCAAATTGAAAGAAAATTTGACAAACATCAAGCCAAACTTCTTAGCTCCATTAGCATATAAATGTCTGTTATCCCAGGATTACTCTGCTGCTAACTCCCCACTGCTGGCCACCTCCACACTACCCCACTCACACTTCAGAGAGGAAAATGCCTTTGTGACCCTACGTAGCCTTCCTTTTAATTTGCACATCGTTTGTGCTCATGCGCTGTTATTTTCAGACAAACACGAAATCAAAGAAAATTTAAAATTATTGCCATAATTACACACATTATCTTCAATTTTATGTCAAACGAGAGTAAGGCAAAAGTCTCCTTGCTCTATATTTATTTTGGTCACTCCTTATCCATTCAATGAGTCAAACAGTTAAAATAGCCCATGATGTGTGTGTATAATTTTTTTAAGAGCACTGGGCAGCAGAAACATTGACTAAAAGCTTAGTCGGTAACACATTGATCATACAGGTATGTTACATTTACATTTTGTAATAATTAGATGAATCAATGAAATATTATGATGATGTTTATTTACATTAATTACTCATATGGACCCGGTTTAAAAAGCTGGGAATCAGGTCACAAATCGAAATGCATATCATTTTATACTATGAATGGCTGAAATTTTTAGCAAAATGATGACAATTCACCAAATGCATTGGAGTTAATGGTGGTTTTTCACAATGTAATGTATATATCCAATGTAAGCACATTCTACACAGAGATTTATTTATAACATCCAAGTAATAAAGGGCTCCTCCTCCCAAAACCTCATTTTTTTTGCATTAGAAAACAAAATAAAATTCTATACAACTTTCCAAAATGCATTCATTGAAAATGTCCAATGGATCTAAAGTCATTTGTAAATGTAATTGCTATTGAAAGCAGTGTTTGTCCCCCCACCCCCTTTCTGACTGTGAGTCTGACTCTTAAAACAGCGAACCAAGTGTCAGTTCTCCTCAAGGTCGACTAATCGGATGACTTGCAAAATTGTTTCAGGAGTCAGAGCCAGGAGTGCAGAGAATGAAACAGAAAAATACGTACTGCTTTTATTGGCAATTACAACAATTAAAAATAACTTTAAAACAAGTGGAAAGTTGAATTATATTTTCTTTTACTATGCAAAATGTTCTTGTTTTTGTGCAATGGTGCCTTTTAAAGGGAAAGCAATTCTCAGATGGTTGTTGGAAGGACACAATATGTACAAATATCCTTAGAGAATGACATTAATGTTAGACTGGTCTAACTAACCAATTACTTTCTGCACTAAGCTCCATTAAGGAAACACAAAAGAGCTCACATTAATAGCTTGTTATTTCACTGGTAAAGTTTTTCTCAACTAAATACACAACATGTTAGCTGGACTCAGCAAGAAGAATGAAGCATAAATCCCATATACGAATATGTACACACATTTGTCTAGAGTGAAAAAAACACACGGGGTTATTTACTTTAAGAAAGCCATTACACATTGTGCCTGTTTTTGCACTTTGCCTTCCTTCAATGTAGCATTGGGGCTACCACCACAAATACAACACTGTCTGTGTTTGCCATAGGCATCCCCCTACTCATCCACTAATTTGTGCACCATTCAGATTGAAGTTATGAGCAGCCGAGGACACAGACTACAATTGGTTCCTATGGCAGGTCTTGCCTGTACTCTCTGATGCTGCACACCTTATGCCCCTTAGTCCTCTTACACTTCTGCCTGGGGTAATGAATAACAGGCATAGACTGGCCATTGGGCAGTTTGGGCCCTTCCATTTATGGGCCAGGGAGCTTTAAACCGAGCGTGATCCATGCTGGATACGAAAGCTGAACAGAAGCTGAAAACCTACAGGGAGCCAAAAGCCGGCCCTGATGGATAATGACCCTTAAATATGAAGCATGGAAGTATTGCAGCTGTTTCTGTAAGAAGAAAAAAGGATAATTTACAGCCTCTAAGGCAGTGTGTGGCTACCCCTTAAATACAACATTGCTTGCATTTGCTATGTGTTTCAGTAACTTTTATTTAACCCAGTGTTCCCTTTTACACATGAATGGGTTCCAATGTATGCTCTGTTTTCCTGGGACTTATTCATTAAAGCAATACAGACATGTTACAAAATGCTGCAATTTTATAAAGAACTGCCATGAAGATTAGTCGAAGGGTGGTGTCTTCCTTGAACATCAGTAGATACCAAATTGTGGTGCTGTCCCCCCACCCTGAAGAGATCTGAAACATCCATGAGAACCATAAACAGTTTAATATTATACTCATGCTTTTTTTTAGCTGTAAATGTGGTATAAACTAACATAGGCCTGACAGAAGTGGACCAAACATGGGGATCCTCAATCAAAAATGTTACTATGCTTCTGCTGTACATTCTATACACTATGCAGCAAACTACTAATAATGAGACCATGCCCTGTAGCCCAAACCAAACCCTGCAGCAGACTGGCCATTTTTTGGGTAGGATTTAAGAATGAGAGTCCTGGGTTTCAGTATAAGCTTTTTTTTAAGTGCTTTTCTTATTTCTTTTCTACTTCTGGAATTAACTGCCCATGGCAATTGTTCTTGTCCTCATTGCACCTTTAACAGAGTACCACTATATGACTTTTATTTCTTAAACAATATGGACAGAATTACATTTTTTGTGATATATTAGTATTAGCACAATACCATTATACATTTTCCTTTAGTTTCTCCTGATTTCAATTATTATTAATGCTATATTTATGGACACTAAACTAAAGAAAAACATACATAACTGAACTTTTAATTGCCCCATTTTTCCCTTTTTTATAGCCACTCACATAATCCAGAAATGTTGGAGGATTTCTTCAATTTGCGTTAGCACCTTCCTCTGTTTTAATCTTTAATGAACTGTTCATATTTCCTATTTACAGTTTTGATTAAGTTTTTATAGATGCAGTCAACCCCCTATTCTATATTTCCAGGGGACCAGTAAAAAAACTCATAAAACATAATATAGTGGTAAGTAATATCAGGGTTTTACTGTAAAAATAGTGTAAACTGAAAAAAATACAAAAACGTATTGAACCTATAGGTTCAACTGGCCGAATGCTATTGTGATATTAGTTTTATAACAAGTGAAAGTGTTTGCATTTGAGAATTCAAATGTGCCCTTAAAAATATTCTATGCAACCTAACTCATTTCAGTTAGTTGGTTTTATTTTCTTTATTCTCTTTCTTATTCCCCTCTTTTCTCATGTATTATTTTTATCTTTAGTAAACGTTATCTTTACTGTGACAACTTGCCATATTATGTTTGATTAAACTAAATTTTCTAGGGTACCACCTCCTACTCAATGTGCTGTTTTGAAGGTGAATCATTGAACGAAATACTATTTTGTGGCATTCTAATGTATGTACAATGACTACAATGTGATAGTATATGTACAGTATGTATCTGAAACCCCAGGCTCAATAAAAAAAAACTTGTATGAAAAATAACATTCTGTATAGCCAAAAAAAGCTAAATTAATTCAAAACACAAACAGGTTATATACTGTGAAAAAATATTATTTTTTTTAACATGTGCTCAAAGAGGAAGCTTCCATTATTTGCATCAGGTGAAGCGTTTCTGGGGCCAAGCAGCTGATTACATACCGTATGGAGCAGAAAAACAAACAAGAGATGTCAGGGTTTTTGCTTGTATACGGAAAATGCAAAACAAATGCTGTATATAACTGTAAGAGACCAAGGAGAAATTAAGTAACAAAGCAAGCATACAGTATGTTTGGGTTGTATGTACAATTAAAAGAGACAATATTGTATTGTGAAAAGAAAATCAGGGATATTCCCTTGATCCAGTCAGACAAATTCTGAGTAACTGGAAGAAACAAACAGATACAGGGAGAAGAAACAAGGGCGGCAATGCTACACAATGTGCCACCAAGCTGCCTGTATCTATATGTGTAGAGGTGTATATGTAATAAATTCATTTTACTGTTAAAATAGGTCCTGCATGAATGTGAAAACATTCAAAAGATACTCAACCCACCCAAAGCTGTGTGTGTGTGCTAGCCATTGTTCTCTTCCTAATAGGAATATGTATATATATATATATATATATATATATATATATATATATATATATATTTATATATTTATATATATATATATATATATATATATATATATATATATATATATATATATATATATATATATATACTGTATACTCAAGTAACATCTTGCCTACAAAGTTTCCTCCACTGAATATGTTTACCCAAACTGCTTGCTGTTTAAAAATAACTGGGCATATTTTGGATCACCTAGCAGAGAACATATTTTAAAGAAAAAGAAAACATCCACACCATCAGCTTACCAATAATATGCTATATACCATGCTGAATTATTTGTCAGGTGCATTAGAACATATCCTTATTTTAAGAATTTAGAATAAACTTTTCACACCTCAGTTTGCATCTGCAAATAACCCTAATATTTTACAGTGGCTGTTGATATGGATAATACTAATCCTAAAATAGAATGGGGCAGGCATATCAGCAATCTATACCCCCACAGAATCACGGGAAAAGGTGATGTCACACAATCAAAAAATTATGAGAATACAGTGGTAATGTAGAAATATCTCACGGTTTGCATTAGGTTTAGTAACTAATAGCAACCAATCAGAAAGTTTCAATTCTGTTCTTTGAACATTTGGCCATTGTTACTTCACTGGTTTCCACTCATATCTATAAACATGTTTTTTTTGTAACAAACAGCAATAAGCTTCTTTGAAATCTATTCATGTTGCCATACACTTGGGCATTAACCCTTTAAGTGCCAGCAGAATTTCACATTTTGGTTACGCGAAATGCCAGCCGTTTTTGAAACATTTTGTGCTCTCTCACTTTAGGGGCATTTTCTGAGGGGAAACCTATAGTTTACCTAGGAAAACTATACATTGTTTTTTTCGGTAGAAACTGAGCTTTCTAAATCTGCCTGAGTTTTCATGTATTTCCACCTGTGCAAAAAAATTTATAGTGCTAAATACCAAAAAAAAATGAAAAATTACCATTTTTCATCGTATATCAATTTATACCAGAAAAATATTTCATTTTACGGAGGAAAATCCAACTGATTTGGAAAGCCTTATGTCTCTCGAACGTGCCAATACCAGATATGTATAGTTTTAGGGAGATTTAGGACTTCTGTACCTCAAAAACTCCCGGCAGTATATTACCAAATTTTGAAAGCACTAAGGCAGAAAACGGCATGCTTTAGATTCCAAGGCAAAAAATCCTGAAACCGTAGGTTTACCCCAGAAAACCATACATTTTTGAAAAGTACACATTCTGCCGATTACAAAATGGGTAACTATGTCTCTCTACTCCCAACTACCAAACATAAAAGCTTGTCTGAACATAGCGGTTTTTCATAAAAAAATTCAAAATTCTGAAAAATCATTTCAAAGGTTTTATTTTGCTGCTCCGCATATCCCAAACTATATTAGGTACCAAGAAAAAGCACCTGAAATATGATTGCCAGGGGTCCACTGAACAGTTTGATACCCATTATGCATAGGTTTACCAAAGTATCTGGCATTTAGAGACACCAATATGAAGTTAGCACATCCAAATTGTTCAGGACTTTACTTCAGCTACTGAGAAATCAACACATTGACTGCATTTTTTGTGGGGTAAAAACACAGAAATATATGTTTACCCCCCAAAACCCATATATTTTTGGAAAGTACACATTCTACTGAAGCTAAAATGGGTACCCATGCCTTTCTGCTCCAAACTACTGAGTCGCAAGGCTTTCCTAAATTTGTCGGTTTTGGTGAAATATCTGAAAATTGCCTCAAACCTTCAGCTTCCCAGCACCATATCACCCATGTATCATTACGTACTAAGAAAAAGCACCCTAAATATGATTGCCAGTGTTCCTCTGAACATTTTGGTAGTCATTGTTCATAAGTTTACCAAAGTATCTGGCATTTAGAGGCCCCAAAATGAAGTTAGCGCATACAAACAGTCCCGTGGGTAACTTCAGCAAATGAAAGATCAACACATTGACTGCATTTTTGTGGGGTAAAAACACAGAAATATATGTTTACCCCCCAAAACTAGTGATGGGCGAATTTGTGCAGGTTCGCTTCGCCGAAAAATTCGCGAATTTCGCGCGAAATTCGCGAAACGGCAAAAAATTCGCGAAACTGCGCCGGCGTCTCGTTTTTGACGCCGGCGCCCGTTTTTGACGCCGGTGCCCGTTTTTTCGACGCCGGCGCCCGTTTTTGGCGCCGGCGTCCGTTTTTTCGAAAAAAAAATTTGACGCCGGCGAATTTTTTCCGCGAATTTTCGCGGCCGTTTCGCGAATTTATTCGCCGACGGCGAATCGCGCAAATTCGCCGCGAATTCGCGCCTGGCGAATAAATTCGCCCATCACTACCCAAAACCCATATATTTTTGGAAAGTACACATTCTACCGAATCTAAAATGGGTACCCATGCCTTTCTGCTCCAAACTACTGAGTCGCAAGGCTTTCCCACAATTGTCGGTTTTGGTGAAATATCTGAAAATTGCCTCAAAGCTTCAACTTCCCAGCACCATATCACCCATGTGTCATTACGTACTAAGAAAAAGCCCCCTAAATATGATTGCCAGGGTTCCTCTGAACATTTTGGTGGCCATTGTTCATAAGTTTACCAAAGTATCTGGCATTTAGAGGCCCCAAAATGAAGTTAGCGCATACAAACAGTCCCGTGGGTAACTTCAGCTAATGAAAAATCAACACATTGACTGCATTTTTGTGGGGTAAAAACACAGAAATATATGTTTACCCCCCAACCCCATATATTTTTGGAAAGTACACATTCTACAGAATCTAAAATGGGTACCCATGCCTTTCTGCTCCAAACTACTGAGTCGCAAGGCTTTGCCAAATTTGGCGGTTTGGGTGAAATATCTGGAAATTGCCTCAAAGCTTCAACTTTCCAGCATCGTATTGTCCATGTATCATTACCAGCATAAAGCATCCTAAAAATAAACATAGGGGTCTACTAAACAGTTTGATGCCCAATGTGCATAGATATACCAAACTATGTGGCGCACAGAGACCCCCAAATGACAACATGTATAGACATTTTCACCGCTGACGCACTGGCTGCTGCAATATAACCACCCGGTGTGTGTATTATGCGACATTAGACCACCTAACAGTACAGAGACCCCAGAAAACCATATATTTTCAGAAAGTACACATTCTGATGAATCCAATATGGGTAAATAAGTGTTTCTACTGCAAACTGCCGAACTGCAAAGCAATGCTGAACATAACGGTTTTTATCAAATTTCTGAAAATTGTCACAAAGCTTGAATTTTACCCCATTATATGCCCCACATTTCGTAACTTATCAGCATAAAACATCCTAAATATGAATGCCAGGGGTCTACTGAACACTTTGATGCCCAATATGCATAGATATACCAAACTATGTGGCGCACAGAGACCCCCAAATGACAATAGTGTATATACATTTTCACGGCTGACGCGCTGGCTGCTGCAATATAAGCACCTGGTGTGTGTAATATGCGACATTAGACCCCCCTAACAGTACAGAGACCCCAAAAAAACATATATTTTCAGAAAGTACACATTCTGACGAATCCAATATGGGTAAATATGTGTTCCTACTGCAAACTGCCAAACTGCAAAGCAATGCTGAACGTAATGGTTTTTATCAAATTTCTGAAAATCGTCACAAAGCTTGAATTTGACCCCATTATATGCCCCACATTTCATAACTTATCAGCATAAAACATCCTAAATATGAACGCCAGGGGTCTACTGAACACTTTGATGCCCAATATGCATAGATATACCAAACTATGTGGCGCACAGAGACCCCCAAATGACAATAGTGTATATAAATTTTCACAGCTGAAGCGCTGGCTGCTGCAATATAAGCACCTGGTGTGTGTATTATACGACATTAGACCCCCCTAACAGTACAGAGACCCCAGAAAACCCTATATTTTCAGAAAGTACACATTCTGACGAATCCAATATGGGTAAATAAGTGTTTCTACTGCAAACTGCCGAACTGCAAAGCAATGCTGAACATAACGGTTTTTATCAAATTTCTGAAAATTGTCACAAAGCTTGAATTTTACCCCATTATATGCCCCACATTTCGTAACTTATCAGCATAAAACATCCTAAATATGAACGCCAGGGGTCTACTGAACACTTTGATGCCCAATATGCATAGATATACCAAACTATGTGGCGCACAGAGACCCCCAAATGACAATAGTGTATATACATTTTCACGGCTGACGCGCTGGCTGCTGCAATATAAGCACCTGGTGTGTGTAATATGCGACATTAGACCCCCCTAACAGTACAGAGACCCCAAAAAAACATATATTTTCAGAAAGTACACATTCTGACGAATCCAATATGGGTAAATATGTGTTCCTACTGCAAACTGCCAAACTGCAAAGCAATGCTGAACGTAACGGTTTTTATCAAATTTCTGAAAATCGTCACAAAGCTTGAATTTTACCCCATTATATGCCCCACATTTCATAACTTATCAGCATAAAACATCCTAAATATGAACGCCAGGGGTCTACTGAACACTTTGATGCCCAATATGCATAGATATACCAAACTATGTGGCGCACAGAGACCCCCAAATGACAACATGTATAGACATTTTCACCGCTGACGCACTGGTTAAAAATGCACCAAAATACCCAAAATTGCAATATAACCACCAAAATAACATACAAAAGCTATTGCACAGTACGGTTAGCGAATACGCTATTCGGAATGGCAATAAAACATTTTTTTTAGCCAAAAAAGAGACGATGCGATAAGAAAAAAAAAAAAAAAGCCACAAAGCCATATATGTACATATGCGTGTGCACAACGGGTAAATTGCATGTTATTTGCGCGTGTGTGCGTGTGCAAGTGTACATGGGTGCTGTGAGTGTGTGTGACCCCCCCAATCCCCAAAAATCTATGTGTGAGTGTGTGTAAGTGTGAATGTAAGTGTATATTACTGTAATAAGTGTGTGTTGGTGTGTTTGTGTGTTTTTGTGTGTGTAAATGTTACACTTACCTGGGGTAGATGCTTCAGATCGCTGATAATGGGTCCCACGCAGCAGATCTCCAGCTCCAACGGTCAGCAGGCATGGGGGGGCGGAGCGGGGCGGAAGTGCAGCGCAGGCAGCAGCAGGACGCATAGGAAACGCGTCCCTGCTGCTGCTTTGGGGCCCCTGGGCGATCGCGCCCCAGGGGCCACATGATCCCCTGCTCTGCTCGTTGTCTAGGGGCAGGGGATCGTGAAGGAACGGAGCGAGCGGCTCTAACAGCCGCTCCTCCGCTCGCAAACCCGGAAGTGCTGCAGAACGTAGAATCTACGATCTGTGGCACTTTGGTCCTTTGATCCACAGAACGTAGATTCTACGTTCTGTGGCACTTAAAGGGTTAAAGGGGCTTCCAAACACTATTTTCAGTTCAGCTGTTTTCAGATTGTTCTCCAGAAATAAATACATTACTCAATTGCTTTCCATCTTTTATTTTGACCATTTTCCTAAAATCAAGTTTTAAAGTTTAATGTTCCTGTCTTTGGTGTTTCAGTCTGGCAGCTCAGTAATTCAGGCAGGGTCGGACTGGCCCAACGGGATACCGGGAAAAAAACGGTCTTCAGATATTGGAAATGACAGGATGCATGCATGCGCGCCGGTGGTTGCGAATGTGTGCCGATCGCACCTTCATGCGTGTGGGCCAGGTGGTGCCGAGAGGAGCCTCACAGTAGGAGGAAGGGGGGCGGGAGAATGGTCCAGGTAGGCCCCGGGCCCCCCAGTCCAACCCTGAATTCAGGTGCAGATTCTGATCTGTTACAATTTGATCCATTAGTTGATACATTTCTCAGCAGCATCTGTGAAATATTAGCAACTATTGTATCAGTTATAACAGCTGCATTTAAAGGAAAACTATACCCCCAAAATGAATACTTAAGCAACAGATAGTTTATATCAAATTGAATGACATATTAAAGAATCTTACCAAACTGGAATATATATTTACATAAATATTGCCCTTTTACATCTCTTGCCTTGAACCACCATTTCGTGACTCTATCTGTGCTGCCTCAGAGATCACTTGACCAGAAATACTACAACACTAAGGGGCAGATTCACTAACTTCGAGTGAAGGATTCGAATGAAAAAAACTTCGAATTTCGAAGTTTTTTTTGGGTACTTCAACCATCGAATTGGTTAAATTCGTTCGAATTCGTTCTAAATCGAACGATTCGAAGTAAAAATCGTTTGACTATTCAACCATTCGATAGTCGAAGTACTTTCCCTTTAAAAAAAAATTCGACCCCCTACTTCGGCAGATAAAACCTACCGAAGTCAATGTTAGCATATGGGGAAGGTCCCCATAGGCTTGCTAAGTTTTTTTTGATCGAAGGATTTTCATTCGATCGTTTGATTAAAATCCTTCGAATCGTTCGATTCAAAGGATTTAATCGTTCGATCGAATAAAAATCGTTCGATCGAATCGAATAATAATTCGATCGATCGATCGAATTATTAGCGCTAAATCGTTCCATTTCGATATTCGAAATCGAACGATTTTAATTCCCAGTCGAATATCGAGGGTTAATTAACCCTCAATATTCGACCAATAGTGAATCGGCCCCTAACTGTAACACGGAGAAGTGAGGAAGCAAAAGGCAGAACTGTCTGTTAATTTGCTCATGTGACCTTACATGTGGTTTGTATGTGTGCACAGTGAATCTTACGATCTCAGGGGGTGGCCCTTATTTTTTAAAGGAGAAGGAAAGGTTAAAACTAAGTAAGCCTTATCAAAAAGGTCCATCTAAATACACCAGTAAACCCCCAAAGTAATGCTGCTCTGAGTCGCCTGTCAAAAGAAACACTGCATTTCTTTCCTTCTATTGTGTACTCATGGGCTTCTGTAGCAGACTTCCTGTTTTCAGCTTAAACCTCATTGCCCTGGGCAAGAGCATGCTCAGTTTGCTCCTCTTTCCCCCCCCCCCCTTCTCTACTGTAATCTGAGCCCAGAGCAGGGAGAGACTCAGGCAGGAAGTGATGTCACACCACATTAATACTGCAGCTCCTATCCTAAACAAACAGAGAGTTTCTAGAGCTTTTTACTCAGGTATGGTAAAACATTCTACAGAATAAATATAGTATTCTAGCTTGCACTATTGCAGCTAATATATTGGCAATAAAATGCGTCCGTAGCTTTCCTTCTCCTTTAAAATGGCAATTTTCTATTTATGATTACACAATGGCACATACTACTTAAAAAGTATATTATTATGATAATGGTTCATTTACATGAAGCAGGGTTTTACACATGAGCTTTTTTACTCAGTATCTTTTAATAGAGACCTACATTGTTTGGGGGGTATAGTTTTCCTTTAATGAAACTCAGCAGGGACAAATGTATCGACTAAACGGATAATTTTAGAACAGTTTTCAGTGACCCCCCCCTCCCAGAGCTACTTCAGAAATATATAAGAAGATGAAAATTTTTACTTTAAACTTCAATATTAGAAAAACAATCACAAATAGATAATTGAAAATTCTTTATTTCTGGTGAACTGAAAAAAGCCTGGGAAGGGGAACAACCCCTTTTAATTTGCAGTGTGCTTAGTGATGTGTGTGTATGGAAGTAATGCAGGCCTACAATCTGGTTTACTATTGCATGAATTAGAAAAGGCTGGTTCAGTGTCTTTTTAGTCTCACAAAAGGTACTACTGAGTACTGGAACCAAACTGCCCAGCTCACTTAATAATTCTCTGCAGGAAATAAACAAGAAAAAAAGTAACTGAAGTCTGTATTAAACACTTTAGATAAATTATAATGGAAGGAGAAATGTTGAATGAAACACTAGTTATCCTTTTGAATGCATTACAGTGTTAAACGAATGTGTTTAGGATCAGTGTAGCCTTTCCACTGTGTACAGTGGAATATTTACATATTAAAGGGGAACTCCAGCTTCCAAACCAAAATTTGGAAAAAAGGCCCACATAACACAGAAACCCCAAATATATGCATCACAGTTACCTGTTTCTTCAAAATGTATGAATAAATGCCACTTTCTATGCTGAAATCCAGCTGTTTAACAGTTATTCTCTTTTTTAAATCCTGGCAGGGAAGTAGGGACTAAACACTGATGTTACAAATTGTAACAACTTCTCCACAGCTTACAGACAGCATGCAGGAACTACATAACCCACAATGCATTGCACTGTGATGTTCTGTTCCTTATTGAAATCACGTGTGCAGGGGATTGTGGGGTTTGGAGGATACAGGCTAAGGACAGCTGGCTGTTGATACAAATTAACAGTACTCAGCCAGCTCAGCATAGTAGTCAGAAAGATCAGCAGAACAGGAGGCTAGGATTAGGGAACTGTTCATAACCATTAAAAACCATGAAAAGTCTGCATATTTTTAATTGATGTTTATTGCTAAGTTGCTTGAAATTATGTTTACTTAAGTTATGTTTTGTGGAGTTCCCCTTTAAATAATATCACTGTGGCATTTCTTGTTTTAAAGTTTCCAGCTTATATTCCTAGAGCCAACTTCATTATAAAGGTGGTCATACATGGCCAGATCCACTCCTTTGGCAAGGTCACTAAATGAGCAAATCTCAGTTTGATTTGGCCACCCACGTGATGGGACAAATCAGCCTGATCAGATCGATCAATAAGGAACACATAAATGTGCCAATGTGCTCCTCATCTGACAGAATTTTCAAACCTGCCCAATTTATATCAGTTATCAGGTGGGCCCCATACATGGCCATATAAACTGCCAACTTCATCTGAAGGGGTCAAATCTGCACTTAATTCATGCTGTGTGTGGCCTACTTTACAACTGCTACCATATCTGCAATTCTATTTTTTGATTTTTAGCATTTGCAATTAATTTGCACCATTTTTACACTGTAAAAACAGACCCCTACGTTTATTCTTCATTTTCATTTTGTAGGCATAAATTATTTTGGGAACAAAATATCCTTCTTTGTCAGGTATGGGACCTGCTATCCAGAATGCGTGTGACCTGGGGTTTTCCAGAAAACAGATCTTTATGTACTTTGTAAATATGTAATTCATATGTTAAGTCTACTGGAAAATCATGTAAACATTAAACAAACCCAATAGGCTGCTTTAGTTTCTAATAAGGATTAATGATATCTTAGTTAGGATCAAGTACAAGCTACTGTTTTATTATTAGAGAGAAAAAGGAAATATTTATTTCAAATTTTAATTATTTGACTGTACAAATTAGGCTCACTATTTATGCAGTAACTAAATTCTCCAACCGCCACACTGTTTCTGTTATTTTATATATAGGTTAATCTTGTATTTTTTCTGGTTCAGGGCACTGCAACTAATGAAAATCAATAAAACATCAGTTTAAAAATAAAATAATTATTTGGATTAAATGGAGCCTATGGGAGACGGCCTGCTATTTAGCAGTTATTTGACAGATAAATGATTTAAAGGCATTTGCTGGTGTGTGTAGATGTGCCTCTTCCCTACACAAGGTGTAACTTGATACTGTTTGGCTTGGAAGCTGCCAGAGAAGTGAATGCCCCCTATGAAATCAAGTAAGTGGTGTGCTGAAGAACAATTGTTTCAGGGTATGTAATAAGCTGTGTTCTCATAATTATTTTATCCAAAGAGTAATAAAGGAATGATAGGGACAAGAAAAAAACATGATGAATGAAGACGCAATGCAACTGGCCACTGGTTTAAGCAGAGTATGTTCTTTCTGATGCCATGACAGCAAACAGAGGCCTAACGCCCAGTTTCCAGTGCAGGCGAGTAGCTATTTGGCGCTAAAGGGCACCTAGTCTGAGTCACTAAGGTGTTAATGCTGAAAGGTTGAAGCTGCAGTGCTGGGTTGGAGGAGTGCTTCATTTTCAGCCACTATGTCATGGTATCCTGGGTAATTACTTGGGCTTAAGCAATACCACACCTTAGATAAACCTGTAATGCAGGAGTTTTCTACAAACATTTTCTTTTCTACAAGCTGCAGCTTGTCTCATACTTATATTTGCACTTTGCATGTAACTCTTCTCATTTGGCTAGTCCGTACTTGGTTGAACCAACAAATCATAGCCTGTTGATTAAGCTCCAGCTCCATTCCTCGTCAGTGTTTGCGTGAGACTTCTTTGCCATTAGTGAAGTAGCAAATACGCCACAGTCAGCTGACTTTATTTTTCCAAGCGATATATTAAACATAGAAATCAAAACGAAAAGGTTCAGCGAGAGTTGACGATTTCGGGTCAACTGTAGAAGTGAATGCAAAACATTATCACATTTTTGTGTTAGGACTGATGTTGGGAAAAAGAACATCTGAATAATTGTAAAAAAATAAAATGTGCTGCATTCACGTAAAACGAAAGCTGTCCTAACTGAGGAATGTGGAGGAATGTATGCACTTAACTGTATGTGACTGTGTTTGAGAGCTTGTGTGTCATAACTAGGGATGTCGCGGACTGTTCGCCCGCGAACTAATTTGCGCGAACAGCGACTGTTCGCGTTCGGCGAATGTTCGTGAACGTCGCGCGACGTTCGCCAATTTGGGTTCGCTTAGCTGGCGCTTATTTTTGCCCTCCAAGCAGCAATAATATATTCTGTATCCATTGCTGTAGTGTATACGTTGCCCTTGCAGGCATTGTTTGCCCAGTCTTTAACCAAGTGCCACCTAGCTGTGTGAGCTTTTTCACATTCCGTGTCCAGAAACATCACCTGAGTGACGTAGTGTGATTTCTGCCCTTTACAGCACAAAACGCAGCGCTGTGTCAACAATGGATTTTTCAGATACATTTTTGCCCTTGATCCCCCTCTGGCATGCCACTGTCCAGGTCGTTGCACCCTTTAAACAACTTTAAAATCATTTTTCTGGCCAGAAATGTCTTTTCTAGCTTTTAAAATTCGCCTTCCCATTGAAGTCTATGGGGTTCGCGACGTTCGCGAACCGTTCGCATTTTTTGTCGCAAGTTCGCGAATATGTTCGCGAACATTTTTTCCGCCGTTCGCTACATCCCTAGTCATAACACATATAAATGGCAAAAGGTTGCTTCCCATACATTTATGTGCTGATTGCTGTATTGTACTTATTGAGGCTCGTTTATGAATATGATGCTAATGTTTACTAAATACGTTTTGACTGGTCTAAAACAGCTAAATTAAGCACAGTAAAGGGGTTATTTACTAAACTTCGAATGCAAAAATCACGAAGAATGTGTGATTTATTTTTTTTTTATAAAATCAGACTTTTAAAAAATCACTAATTTTTTCCGAATTTATTAAACCCCGAGGATGGAAAAGTCAGAATCTGAAAATCCGGCATCTCAAAGCTGTCGAGGTTGCATATAAGTCAATGGAAGAAGTTCCAATGATTTTTTGATAGCAATACCCCAAAGTTTTTGGGCAAAACTCAGAGTTTTCTGGTTAAAAAAACAGAATCTTAGTGTATACAGTGGGGTAAATATGTACCTGGTTTTTAAATTATACCCACCCTCTTTCAAAATTCCCAAAAAGACCGCACTCACAGGACTTTACTTGGTGCAAAAGAAATTCAGTAATTCAGAAATTCATAAGTCAAGCCGTCACCAGGGAGTGCAAACAACACAAACAGGATCCATTGATATAGGCCTTAGTGGCTCCAAAAGCTATAGTGACGTCATACATGGGAGTGTACATCGTTAGTGAACGCGTTAAAAAATAAAAAAGAAACGAGTATAAACCGCATTAACCTTCAGTGGTGCCAACATATATAATGCAATAGTGCCAATGATCTACCACCCTTTAAGTCCCCAGACTCACCCAATATACATATGAGATGATGTGGTAAATTTAAAAAAAATTATATATATATATATATATATATATATATATATATATATATATATATATATATATATATATATATATATATATCTATCTATATATATATATATATATATATATATATATATATATATATATATATACACAGTATATCCTTGATAAAGGCCCAGGCATCGGCCAAAACGTTGGCTGCACAAGTTGAAATAAAAACCTTTTTTTCTTCACGCAACATTGGATTGCGGTTCCCTATTTAATTCTTATATATATATATATATGTATATGTATATGTCGTTGTCCCCGGCAATAACTTAAACATATATCATTTTTGAACCATTCTAAATTTCAATATTGATTTATTTTCATGTAAGAGAAAATTCATTCTGCAAAGAAGTCAAGCAATAGCACAATGGTGCTGCATACGTGAAGAGGGATCAGTAACCAGGCACAGGTAAAACAAATACAGACTGCCTAAACTCCAAGAATGCACAGGTTTTGTCTTGCATGGCTAAACAATGTATTGGCTAGGACTGGCTACCTTTACCCACTACTGCCCAGCCTGATGATTCCTTTAGTGGAGACTGGTAACATATCCAGTGCTGTAATACAGAATTTACTTTGTAGAGTGTAGAGATTTATAACCAAATATGATAACAACATATGAAATGAACAAAATGTACAATGCTGGTATCAGGTGTTTATCATATCACTTTCTAATAACATAGCAGTTGGTGTCTATTAGATGTGGATTTTAGTGTATAACAAGCCAATAGTGCCCAAAGGTTACATAGAGATCGACTAGCTGACCTTGAGTTGATAACTAGTACAGTAGATCACAACACTTTACTTGCAAATATTTAAATTTGAAAGGGAATGTGACTTCCACTTTATTACTATAGTGTTGTGCCTCATATTGTACTGTGATAACATCTTGGCATTGCATTATGTGTTGTTATAAAAGCAAAGTCTTGATTCATTATTAGCATGTTTGAGGTACTGTAACATCTTTAGGGCACTGTGTTGTAAAAGTGTGCAATCTATTATCTGGAATGCTGGGATTTGGGGGTTTCTGGATAAGGGATCTTTCTGTAATATGGATCACCATAAAAATAATTTAAACATTAAATAAGCATAGTAGGACTCTTTTGCCAGCAATATGAATTCATGCAGTTTAGTTACCATCAAGTACAATGTACTGTTTTATTTTGTACAGAGAAAAAGGAAAATATTTTAAAAATGTAATTATTTGCTTACAATAGACAATAGCATTCAGGATATCTGGTTTCTGGATAAGGGATCCCATTTACATATATACTATATGTAGGCTACTTTAGCTAAGACAACAGAAATCTCAGAGCTACTTTAGTGTAACCAGTACAATTCTACTCACTAAAGGGAAATATTGCAGCACATAGTATAGTGTTATTTCAGCAGGTTAAAAGTCCTATGTGTATGATAAAATGTAATTGCTTCTGTAAAAATTCAGTGGAAAGGAACCACATGAGGGTGCAAGTAGTAGTTATTTTTCCAAATCCTATAAAACAACACAGAAAATCAGAGAGCTTATGTATTATCAAGATATGAAGCATTTTTTCATGTACATAACTAGATGTTTCAACAGACCCTTTTGTTCAAGTGCAACTTGCTTTTAGCACCAGTGTTCTTTTACACTGAACTGAGAATTTGTTGTATCAAAAAGGAAAGCATCTGTGGAAAATACGTAGACTCTGCCATGTATTTTTAAGTGGGTATCTATCCCAATACCTGCAGCTCTAAATGCATTGAACTTCAACATGATCTTAATTCTAGCAAATCCATTAAATTCTTCATTTATTTAAAGAAAAATTTTGGAGGTCCAAATGATTTGCCCATCTCTCACCACTTTGTGAGTGTATAAAAAGTAACACACAGATAAATGCAATACTCTCAGTGGCATTCATTGTGAAAATGTTCTGTGCACACATTAGGTCTTAATTATAGGAGAAGGAAAGTCTGAGTTTACTTGGGGTGCCAAAAGTTAAGCCCCCCCCCCCAGGTGGTTGTATTTACTTACTAGGGATGTAGCGAACTGTTCGCCGGCGAACTAGTTCGCGCGAACTTCGACTGTTCGCGTCCGCCGCAAGTTCGCGAACGTCGCGCAACGTTCGCCAATAGGCGTTCGCGTCAAAATCGTTCAACCATTCGATCGCTAAAATCGAACGATTTTCGTTCAAATCGAACGATCGAAGCCATTGGATTGAATGAAATCATTCGATCCAATGGCTTCGATCGTTCGATTCGAACGAAAATCGTTCGATCGAACGATTAAAATCCTTCGATCGTTCGAATCGAACGATTTTCGGATGTTCGAAGTTCGCGAACTGTTCGCGAACTGTTCGCATTTTTTGCCGGTGTTCGCGAACGGTGGTCGCGAACACATACACGGCGGTTCGCTACATCCCTATTACTTACCTGAAACTCCCGGGCCGGCGATCCTATCAGCAGAAAACTGCACCGGTCTGGGGGTTCTTCCAGTGAGCACCACAGAGTGATCGCTTCCTCTTCTTCTTTCTTCAAATTTCACGGGGCAGATGCATGCGTAGTAGAATGAAATAGTCGACTTCGTCGTTAAAGCACATCACATGACACCACCTACTATCCAGTGCTAATAGTTTTCAGTGCTGAATATCGCTTGCGGCATTCCGCCCTCCCATGATCCTCCACTGAAATAAATTGCCTACTAGTGTGCCCAACAGGACTGGGGTCCACCTGGTTTTCTCCAGTTTTCCCGAAGTGCCAGTCTGACACTGTTTCCCCCGCAGTTCCAGCTCAATTGAAATCACAAGGGGAAATCACTCGGTCAAAAAGTCCACAATTGCCCTTTTGTGTTGATATGAATCAAGAATTGCTCTGAAAATTGTTGAAAAAAAATGGCTGGGTGGCAAATTTACTTATGCCCACCATGATTATTTATATGCAAGTCTGTGGTGTGCATTGACACAGTCCACAGTGGAAAAATCATGGAATTACTGGCAGCTTGAAGGTGATAGTAACTTCAGGGCAGCCCTGCATCAACAGGCACACTTGCAGTCAATTAGGAACAGGTGGCAGGAAGAAAGCAATGGCACAGTGCAAATAAAATGAAATAAGTCCATTATAAGCAAATAATTCTAATTTAGTTTAATGGTTTGCTTCTTTTCTCTGTAATAATAAAACAGTACTGTGTACTTAATGGTAACTAAGCTGCATGAATCCATATTGGTAGCAAATAAATCCTATTGGGTTTATTTCATGTTCAGTTGCTTTATAGTAGCCTGAAGATACAGTGATCCAAATAAAGAAAAGTTTAGTAATGCAAAAATGCATAAATCTTTCAGGTATAAATGTTAACATTTTTATATGTTCCCTTCATCTATGATTAAGTATCCTGTTGATACGAAAAGCATTAGGCTGTGTCCTAGAGCTCTTCAATAAAGAAATACTTTTTAACTGAAAAGTCTGCCTGGAAGATTGGTTCCTAGAAGTGCCTGCTCAATTTCTATAGACAGATAGGGGAATACTGCCCCATTACCAATGACCAACCAAGTCGGGAGGGTGGTAATCTGCTCCCACAGATGATACCAGACTGAAGGGATTCCACTCAATCTATTTCTCCCTGCAAGGTAAGCCCTCCCCCTTTCTCTCCAAGCAACCTTAACCCTCTACTCCCTATGGTCTTCCTAACCAAGTCAAAGCTTTCCTTCCTCCTCTATGGTTGTCCAGGAATCCATATTATTGCCAGTGTGAAAGCATTTACAGGAGGTTGTCACCCACAGAAGAAAAGATTTATTGTGGCTAATCTGCTGGTGTGCCATGGTCCTAATGCAGGATCTGTGGATAGCAATTATAGCATATAAGAAGCATATAAGAAGCAACTATGGAGTATAAAACATATTATAGATAGCGTATAGGCTACTGATAAAGAGTGACTATCGTCTATTGTGTAAATATGATAATGACCTTAGATTGTTAGCTCCACTGGGTCAGGGACTGATATGAATGATGTATAATCTCTGTAAAGTGCTTAGAATACGTAAGCATTATATGTATATTAAGCATTACAACTATGGAGAATAACAAATGTCATATTATTATATTATATAAGGTTAATTGGCTCCTGACAAAGTTGAGCAATATACAGACTGGAGCCATTAACCACGGGATGTTAAAATAAAAAGAAGTCTTTATTTCCAAGCATCTTTAAAAACACAGACAGGCATTCTCCTGAGACCATTCAACTAAACCACAGTGTGTCTAGTCACCTGACGCGTTTCGTGCCTCTCTTTGGCACTTCATCAGAGGTGGAGTCTGTTCCTAGCTCTCTGTCTTATATAGTGAGTATTTGTACTCACTATATAAGACAGAGAGCTAGGAACAGACTCCACCTCTGATGAAGTGCCAAAGAGAGGCACGAAACGCGTCAGGTGACTAGACACACTGTGGTTTAGTTGAATGGTCTCAGGAGAATGCCTGTCTGTGTTTTTAAAGATGCTTGGAAATAAAGACTTCTTTTTATTTTAACATTCCGTGGTTAATGGCTCCAGTCTGTATATTGCTTTCTTGGATGTTGTCAATTTGCCAGGAGCGGAGTCCGGCTGACTGAGGGCCACCACGAGGATGGATGTAGACCAGTCGCATGTGAGTAATATATACATACAATCCTGACAAAGTTGACCCTAGTGTATAAGTTGTGTCAATGTAAAAGGGTACTGACATGGTAAGTTCCACTGGAACATTGGGGACTAATGCGAATGATGAACAAGTTCTATGAAGTGCAGCATAAATGTGCCTTCCCTATAGAGAGGATAATAATAATAATAATAATAATAATAACACAATAATTCACCAGAAAAAAATGGGAGGCATGGCAAAGCTAAAGATTTGCATGGTTATTTCTACAACAAAATCAGAAAAAAAACCATCTTATATTAAATGTTAAATCACTAAAAACATAAAAGTATGTCTGTTTTGTGTTGCCAAGGATAAGTAATGAGCAAGAGATACATTTCCCCCATAAACTGAAGTCATGACCCCTGTTAGCCTCAATAAATGCACAATGGCTTTCAAAGTAATTTCACACAGTATAGCAAAGGCAAATGACCAAGTCTTCCCTATTGAGATGTAATTATCTCCTACTTTAAGTTGCATATCAGGAAAAGGGTGAAGCTGTCACTGTTTTGTTATGGTTATGAAGGACATTCTCCATCTAGCACAGAGACAGCTTTTAATTTGCATGTGTAATTTTTCACACTTAATGCACTCAGGAGTGAAACTAAGGGCACATTTTGAGTATTCTCTATGATCTTCACAGAACAGAAGCCAAACTGGGTTTATACAGCACAAAACACATACAGTGTCTCATCCCATGGTGGAGCTTGTAAAATAAGCACTTATAGGTGATAACACAGCAAAACTAGTTTCACTCTAAACTTCTCCTCTTAAACTTTCATCTGACCCCACTAAAGATATTTTGACTAAAGTCTTGATGGCTATGTTTATTGAAATGCAATGCAGCTGCTGATGAAACATTCATGGCTTGATGCTTATTTTGTTATAAATTCAGAGAGTGTTGTTACCAATCACAAAAATATTATAAATGGCTTATGAGATATTTGCTTAAACAGGTCCAAAAATCTTGCAGTACAGCATTCACAGCTAAAATGTAATGAAGCTGTTAAAATAAAGAGCTACAAATGAGCAGGACGTGTCCAAAGAGGATTATCGAAAAATTTGCTTACATTTTCAACAATAGCCCAAGTCCAATTTCCCTTGATTCCTACTGTAGTTAATAGGTCCGATACTTGCATTTCTAAAGCAGACATACATGCATGTAAATGTAAAGACTGCTTTATGTACAAATGTACAGTATATGAACGTTTCTCATTTCTAGTTATTAGTGCAATAGAAACTCCTCTCGCAGTTGCGTTCATGCAAATTCTGCTCCTTGAGCCAAAAAATGCTATTCATTAAACACAAACATTATTTTGAAACAAAAGCAATGGAAATTCCAACTTCTTAACACCAAAGATGTTCAGCGAAGTTGTTAAATTTATATCTAAGAGCATGTTTTAAGTCATTGGCAGCAAAAATATTAGCAAAATGTTCTTCCTACACTTATGGCATGTTTATCTATTTTCTGGCAGACTGTAATTCCCTGTGCTTTGAGTCTGGGCTTGTTATTCCTGGCTGTAATTCTCACTAGTTTTTAACAGTTCAGTCAAGAAACTTAGATTTTACATTTTATTGAACTCAAATCTACCTATAATATTTTTGAATTGTAAAGTTTATACTTTTTCATCAGAACAGGATAGTCCATTTGGTGGCCGTCCAACTGGGAGCTATAGGTATTCAGTAACACCTGTATCTCTGCAGGTTGGATATTCCAACTTTGAAAGAGTAACTAAGATTAATTCAACTCACCAGTATCTCCTATCTCAAAAAAAAAATGATTGCAAGAAACTGAAGCCTTGTGAGATGTATCTTTAGACTCAGTCAGTGTGTCGGGTGGCCGGGATATGTTACAAGTTGGCAAGTTCTGAGATCTTTATTTCCTCTTTGCATACAACTTGGACAAATGTTTGGCCTTCATTTCTCATCTTTCTTAATTACTTATCAGCTGCTTCAGTGTTCTTTACACATCAAAAAGGATACCTCAGTGCAGAGAGATTGTACAGGGATTTACATTGCTGAACAAATTGGTAATTTGTCATCAACAGGCAAGTATATTATCCTTGGCTGGAACTGTACAGTCAAGCCCTCAACCGTCTCATTATAACTCATTAAAAGAATAATAAAATACAGTGCAAAGAAGTAAGAGATCATCTACTCCACAATATGAGACAGCATCAGATTTCAAAAAACTGTTTACACTGCAAAGAATTTTTTCTGCAATTCTGACATTGCATTAAAAGCATATCAAAATCATCCATTCAAGGGGAATGTGATAAGGGTGACATTTCTGTGATGCAAAAGAGAGATGGGAAATTACAGAGCTTTGTACACACACAAGTGTTTCATCTGCAGCACTTAGAGACATAGGGCAGAAAGGGGCCCAATATAAAAGAAAAATTGTTTATTACATTATACAAGAAAATTGTATTATATTTTATCATTTATGTGTTGAAGTCTGCAACCCTCCAGCTACAGCTAAACACCTTCCATCATAGGTGTGGAATTCTCTCCCTGAATTAGATTAGATTATCTTCAAGAAGGAGTTGGTTGGCTTTTTAGCAAGTGAGGGAATACAGGGTTATGGGAGATAGCTCCTAGTACAAGTTCATCCAGGGACTAGTCCGATTGCCATTTCGGAGTCAAGAAGGAATGTTTTCCCCCTTCTGAGGCAAATTGGAGAGGCTTCAGATGGGTTTTTTGCCTTCCTCTGGATCAACTAGCAGTTAGGCAGGTTATATCTGGACTGAAAAGGTTGAACTTGGTGGATGTGCGTCTTTTTTCAACCTAGCTTACTTTACTATGTATGTCAAGACAACATTTCAGGGGCCCATGTGACAGACTAGTTCCTACTCACCACCAGTCCCACTCTATAATATCTTACTGATAAACAGAACCTGCTGCGTCCTCAACAGAGAGAACATGGGTGTAAAATGTAATTAAAATCCTTATATGGGGGCATTAAATATATCATCAGATTATCAGAATTGTGAAGCTACAGATAAGTATTTTTCAGTTAACTATACACTGTTCAGTACAATTTAGCACAAACTAGAGAATTATGAGATTTCATCATGGGCAGCTGCAACTTCCCATAGAAACTGCAGCCACCTGTGTAAACTACTGAATAGGAAATAATGAAAGCAATCTTTTAGAGTTAATCTCCACATCTTAAACTGAGAGACCTAGTGGCCTTTCCCAGTGTAAAAGCACAGTCTTATATAGATATAGATATATAATTGTAAAGGAAAAGCTGGCTGTGGTTAAGTCAAATCATTACGGTATACATAATGGACAAAATTAGATACTAAATAATGTAATGAATTCCCAGCTCCTAATACACACCCTTTATAGCACTGTGTATATATTGTTTATAATAATATTGTTAATAATAGCTTCCAAAACTCATTATAGTATAGCAAATACCCAAACAATGGTCATTGATATAATATTTAAATCTCTTATTGATAGAGATATAATTGCTCAATAAATCGATCCAAGCTTTCTACCAAGGCCACTGGAGGGTGCCTTTTAGATAGAGCCTATGCGTGAAATGTACTCATCATACAGCAGCTTAAATTAACATGAATATCAATATCAATAAATATAATGAAGTATGCGTCTACTAAAAACAGTTAAACTTACCTGAGCTGCTAGAGAAGTAAAAAAGAGATGTTATAATAATTATAATTATAATGGACGGTAACAATCCACGTTCCAGTGGTGATAATACAATGAATATTGAATAAGAACGGGAAAAAACTACACAATGATTAAATTGGGCACTGTTATTTAAAATTTAGGGGGGGGGGAATTCCCACTGTTGAAAATATTAACATGCGTATATATGAATGTCACAACATTACCTTTTAAATAAAATCAATTACAGTGTAACATCTTGAACAAGTAGGTTAAGTGAATATGTCTATATAAGTAGTGGCATTTTATAATAATGTGAATAATTATCCATTATTAATACTGTACAATTAAAATAAGAATATATATACAGATATGGGATCTGGGGTTTTCAAGATAATGGATCTTTCTATAATTTAGATCCTCCTACATTAAGTCTACCAGAAAATGATGTAAACATTAAATACATGCAACAGGCTGTTTTGCTTCTAAGGGCTAGTCCACACGGGGAGATAGCCACGCGTTTGCGGTCGCGGCGACAAAGCGCCACGACAGTCGCCGCGACCGGCGCAGGCGACAGTTTTGTATGGGCGCCTATGTAAAAACGCCTGTGCTAACCACACGAGGCGATTTGCTTTTCAACAGTCGCCTGAAAAAGCCTGGCGAGGCATTTTCAGGCGACTGTTGAAAAGCGCATCGCCTCGTGTGGTTAGCACAGGCGTTTTTACATAGGCGCCCATACAAAACTGTCGCCTGCGCCGGTCGCGGCGACTGTCGTGGCGCTTTGTCGCCGCGACCGCAAACGCGTGGCTATCTCCCCGTGTGGAATAGCCCTAATAAGGATTATATCTTAGTTTGGAACAAGTACAAGTTACTGTTTATTTTTACAAAGAAAAAGTAAATTTTTAAAATTGGATTATCTGGATAAAATGGAGTCCATGGGATGGGGCCTTTCCGTAATTCAGAGCTTTCCAGATAACAGGTTTATGGATAACGGACCCCATACCGGGTATTGCATAAAGAGAAAAAACAGTTGTAACTAATTAGCTTAGGGAGGAGGGATCAGGAGGGATTATATTTAATTCTTCCTTCTTCCTGACATTCTTCCTGTTTGTCTACCAGAAAATTAGACACAGTTTGGGTTCCTTATTTAAGTCACTCATTTATTTCTATGACCAGCATTGTACAGCAATGACTAGGGATGTAGCGAACGTCGGAAAAAAAGTTCGCGAACATATTCGCGAACTTGCGCAAAAATGCGAGCGGTTCGCGAACGGTTCGCGAACCCCATAGACTTCAATGGGAAGGCGAACTTTAACATCTAAAAAAGACATTTCTGCCCAGAAAAATGATTTTAAAGTTGTTTAAAGGGTGCAACGACCTGGACAGTGGCATGCCAGAGGGGGATCAAGGGCAAAAATGTATCTGAAAAATCTGCCTGTGTGTGCTTGGAAGAGATAGTGTAGGGGGAGAGCTGTTAGTGATTTCAGGGACAGATGATAGTAAGTTTGCTGGCTAGTAATCTGCTTGATACTGCTCTGTATTGGAACAAAAAAATAAATAAAAGCAGTCCTTACAAGGACTACTGTTATTGCAGCAGTCAGCAGATGAGATCAGAAGCAGGACAGCTGCCCACTGCAGCTACATACAGAGCACTGCAGTAGAAGGTAGATTACTAGCCAGCAAAGCTACCTAAGCTTAAATGTCCCTCAAACCCCTGCAGACTTCTGTCCCTCCAATAACAGAGCAGTATCAAAACGATTACTAGCCAGCAAACTTTCAACTGTCCCTGAAATCACTAACAGGCAGCAGCTCTCTCCCTACACTATCTCTTCAGCACACACAGGCAGAGTGAAAAAACGCTGCAGGGCTTCGGTTTTTATAGGGAAGGGGAGTGGTCCAGGGGAGAGCTTCCTGATTGGCTGCCATGTACCTGCTGGTCTGGGGTGAGAGGGCAAAAAAAAGCGCCAACAATGGCGAACCCAAAATGGCGAACGTCGCGCGACGTTCGCGAACTTCCGGCGAGCGCGAACACCCGATGTTCGCGCGAACAAGTTCGCCGGCGAACAGTTCGCGCCATCCCTAGCAATGACTTTACAAAACTATTTATGCTGAAACTTCCCTCATTAGAAAAAAAGATGAGAATATATAGAAAGATCCATTATATTGGGGGGCAATGATCATATACACATTTTAGGGTATTTCAGGTGATGGAGAGATGTCCCACACCACCGCTGTCCCCTCCCAATATATTGGAACTGCCAATAATCACAATGTCTTGTGATTTCTATTCAAATCAATGGGATGCAGCAGGGTTGGATTGGGATACTTCCCCACCATCTAAAATATTCTTTTGGAGAAAGTAGCCAACGAGAAGCAGCAGCAATAGAATGATTGAAACCCCTATATGAAATATGATTTGTATACATACATGGTATTATATTTCTCAGATGTATTATTTTTAATAAAAATGACCCAGGGTTGTCCAGATAAGGGTTTTTTTCCATTGGATCACTATACCTTAAAGGAGAACTAAAGTCTACCTAAAGAAGTAGGTAGAAATGTTGTACATTATGTTTTGGGCTTCTGTACCAGCTCAAGGCAACCAAAGCCCTTTAGCAGTAAATATCTGTGTCTCCAAAGATGCCCCAGTAGCTCCCATCTACTTTTCTGCTGATTCACTGCACATGCTCTGTGCTGCTGTCACTTACTGAGCTTAGGACCCACTCACAATATACAGTACACATAGAATATAAATGACACAATATAAGGCTCATTAGTAATTAATACAGATAATTACTACATGGCAGCACAGAAATCAGTGCTGTGTATCAGCTTATATTACAGACAAATTTAAATTTCTGCTTGCACATTTGCAATTTAGCTTTTCAACGGCTTCTCAGAACACACTGAGCATTTAAGTGTCGCAGGCACTTTCCAAAATGGGGACCCCCTGTATTGAGAAGCTGAAACTATAGGCTTGTACAATAAGTATGTAAAATATGGAATTTTTAACCATATTTAATTTTATCATTTAGTTGTCCTTTAAGACTAAGAGTCCTTAAAACTGAACCTATGAGAAATCTATGAGAGCTTTCTGGACAGCATTCTAGATAAAAGACCCCCACAACCAAGAGTGGAATTAGTATTAGGTAGAAAAGACACATGCCTAGGGCTCAGCAGTGGGGGGCACTAGGCACGTACCTCTTTTCTTGCCTACCCCTGATCCGGGCCTTGCCCCTCTCTGCTTGCTGGATAATCCCTGAGTTCGGGGGCTGCAAAATGGCTGTCCTGTTTCCTAAGGAACCCAGCTGGCATGGCCCGGCATTACCTAGAACTGTACTACATTAGCTCAAGTTTTATATCCTTTTTTTTTTTTTTTTTTGCCCATTGTAAAGGATACAAGAATAAGATCCCTTATCCAGAAACCCATTATCCAAAGGGTTCCAAACTATGCAAAGGCCATGTCACATATAATCCATTTTAAGCAAATAAGTTGAGCTAAAAATAATATCCACACAATCCAATTGGGTTTATTTAATACTTAAAGTATTTTTATTATTTATTACAGAAACACCCCTTACTCGGAAACCCCATTTCCCAATCATTCTGGATAATAGATCCTATCCTTGTACATAAATAGTTAAATAATTACTTTGTTATCACTGAATGCTGAATTTGTGTTATAAAGGTGATCTGCTTATTCATGCTTTTACTGAAGCATCCTACTCATATTTCTAAATGCAAATATTATTAAAAGTGTCACAGAGGGAAAAAATGACAAGGAATAGGTTTCTTTTAAGTCTTCCTTTACTTGCCAGTGCCATTTCTGTGGTAAAATGATATCTTGCTCATAAGGCCTTCTTTAATTCTAACCCATGAAGTTGCTCCAGCTTCTCAGATGAGTCTACATTCATAACTGTACCACCCGGTAAAAATAAGTTGTATGTTATTTTAAACCAATATCCACATACACTGTAGTTGTCTGCAAAGCTAGCCATGCGAAAGCAAACATGCATTTATTGTATTCTTGGTTTCCTTGGGGTGTAGACTTTTCTCTCTGTCATACACTTGACTTAAGAGTAAATCTCAGGTGCAGACAGGGAATACTGTCTGTGTTTACTTATGCATGTTTCTCAAATATGTTGTACACGAATAAAACTTTAAAACCACTTCTAACAAAAATCTCAACAATGCTCTAAAAATATCCCCGCCCATTCTTAATTCTGTATGCTTTTCCTTTGAGCTATCTATAAAGACAATAATGGAACTCATGTTTAGCAAAATACATATGCTGCCCAGAGTTAAAGCCCTCGTTGAATTGAAAGGTGAATCCTATTGAACATATGACCTCATAACTAGGCAGGTGAAGACACGGTCATCTACAAAAAAAAAATAACCACCAGCCGCTTACAGCGATCAGGCTTTGAAACTGCCATTCTCTGCCTTTTGTCTCTTGCATGTGTTTATTTTTTTTAAAGTTCATATGATGAGCATTAAAGGAAGTAAATGAATTATAGCTCTAAATATTCATTGGCTCAGAGCAGTAGGGGTTGATGAGCTGGTAATGTGTTTGGTTAGCATCTGACAGTACAAATAAAGAGCAGACAGTCCAACCCTATAGTATCAACAATAGGCAGAAAACCAATAATAACAACTGAAAATCTGAAGGTTTTTTGTAGCCATGTATTGGTGAATGATAAACCCATATGTGTCATCTACCACCAGCACAGAGTAAGTTTAATGGCATAGAGAATGGGTAGAAAAATCCATCTGCTTCTTGTATTTAACAGGTCAACCTGACAATTTATAATTCAATTGAGAGAAAACCACCGGGGTATCTTGCTTAACATTCAGGGATAACTTATTATACAAAATGAGTTTCCAATCAAATCACTCATTCATCATATAAAAGAAAACTGAAAAATCCTGCAAAACAGTTTATTCTGTACTATGCAATATTTACACGGTTTACAAAACATTCTCTGATTTGTCAATCCGATTCACTGACCAAGAGAGACAATTAACTGGCCCACTTATCCGTTTCCAAATTGTTGCTCTGAATCCATTGACTTGTTGGCATTTGTTGACATAAATGATACATTTGCAATCAATGACAATCAGTTCACACCGACAAAATATGAATCCACTGCTATTTCTGTGTCTGCAATCAATGTGTGCCGACCAAATGTAAAATTATTCTGAATTAAAAATAAAAACAATTTGGAAGGCAAAGTTACATTTTTTTTAGCTTACTTCAGAATTGCTGACAAGAAAAAACTTTGAATAGACTGCAACTGATTTGCTGATCCATTCATTAATTACACTAGCACTAACTTGTGTATTCAGGGAGTCACACACTGAATTCAACCCGTGACTTTATATTATTTGGCCTCTAGGTTAGTTAATAATATTAACTATAATAATATTTTCATCACCAATGCCCTTTTAGGAGGAATAGCCCAACTTCAAATGCTGTAACCCACAGGCAGTCACTTTTCAAGTGAATGTGAAATGGCGTGAAATGGCTACTCCACTATTGCCTTTATGGCAATGCCTTACACATTATGGAGCTAATATTATTTGTTATTTATAAAGTCCCAACATATTTCTATGTATTTTACAGAGATCATTTACATCACTCCCTGCCCCATGGATCTTACAATCTAACCTAATTCGTGCAAATGATTTGCACCCTAGAGCCAATTGTCATTCAAGTGAATTAAATTCTGGCAAGGGACAGGGCTTTAATTGCAGTAGCTCAGTTGAAAACCTACAGTACCCCAGGAAGTAAAATTATGTATGTAAACTAACCTGACTCTACAAAAAAAATCCTACCTAACCAGGGTATTTTGGGTGAAACGTTTGGAGAGACAAGGGGCTAAGCTGATTTCTGTGACTTTTGTTGCTTTTGATTAATGTACATACCTACTAGTCTACTAATCACTTAAACATTGATTAAAGGATTGTTTTACATCCAATAAGGATTAATTATATATTAATTGGGATCACGTAAAAGGTACTGTTTTATTATTACAGAAAAATATGAAATAATTGTAGCAGTTGAAGTATTTGATTTAGAAGCAGTCTATGGCCTTCTTTTATATTTTAGGATAAAATTTCATATAGTAGGGTACCTAGAGTCTACTAGAGAAGCGGTTCCAAAGAGCCCTCCGTGTAGTCCCATACTGTACTTTATGTGTGAGTATGCAGGAGACGAACCCACACAGCAGGGGCATTGATAGGAACAACAGGAAGTTCAGCATCTTTTTACTTCCTGTGCTGATGTGCCATGCACTTGCTGACATAGTGCATCAGCAGATGGCATTTGAAACCTGCCCAAACCCCTAATTGACTATTATCTATAGTAAATGGATATTGATTGAAATCGTAGGGCCAGCATACAGACTTAGTTTTGTACAGTATTATCTGTGTGTTTATCCTACTCCTTTACCTTTACTCTTTTTTGTTCCTTTTCTCATATTCTTACCTTTTCTACCTGATACCCATTCCTCACCCTCACATTGTTCACCATTTTACCATTGTCTGTTTTACCTCTACTTTCCCCATTCTTATTCTTTTTCTTTTCTCCACTTTCACTTATTTTCTGCTAATCACAATTTATTATTGTAGTAACCTGCTTATGTGGACATTTTGGTTAAGGGCGTTCCTACTGTTTTGCCATAGCCTTATGATTCATATTCCTGTTTCCCTCTTCCTGTCTAAGATGAGAGCAGGCATTGAACAGGCCAGTTTTACCTGCTTCCAGTGTCAGACTGGGACACCGGTAGCCCACCAAAAAACCTTAGACCAGGGACTAGAGTAGCCACCTTTCCATGGCCCACAATCTGGGCAGGGGGCAGAGCCACGATGTCAGAGGGGCAGGCCATTGATGTTGTGGGTGGAGTGAGTGACATCAGCTGATCACCATTCCAATGAAGGGAGATACTGGCCAGTTTCCCTTATGTGACTTATTTGGCATACTGTCTTGACCCAGGCAGCCCTTTTGAAGACTGGGCTGTCCGGGTCAAATCCGGACAGGTGGCAATCCTACCAAGGGCCCACCAAAAACTTTAGACTAAGAGCCCACTCTTAGTACGGTTTTCTTCCTCTCCTTGATCAACCTCTTTTTTTACATACTATAATCTACTATTCCATATATTTAGCCTCTTTGTTCTCATAGAAATAAAGAATGGCCATAAAATAGGCCAAATGTTTAGAAGCAGGAGGGCCCACTGAGACCTGGGCCCACTGGCAGTTTTCCAGGTATCCCGGTGAGCCAGTCCGACACTGCCTGCTTCACCTGAATTTAACCCACTGCTATCCCAGCAGTTTATCAAAATTATGTTTATCTATCTCTTTATCTCAGCTCATCAGTTCTACATTCCTCTCCAAAGACACAACAGGTTGTTCATAGCAGCACATCACCCCACCTGTAAGATTCATTTTGTAGAGTGAAGCTGCTGAGCCTATTGCAAGTAACCATTCTAGTGACTTGTCTGCCTGTCAGAACAGTGAAAACATTTTCTGCAGACACAGGATAGAAATGTATAGCATAAAATCTTTCTAATGCCTTCTTCTCCGGCTCAGTCCTAAAGCATCACTCAAACTGGTATCTTATTCATTTAGTGTGAGGAAATGTAACATTCAACATAGACTAAGCCTCTCTATCCCTAAGCACAGATTTACACACTCCACTGAAAAATCTGTCAGCTACTGTAACTGCATCAGTGAGATAACTTTCCAGCCCATTTACTGCTCTTTACCATTTGGCAAAAAGTGTACAAAAAAGATTCCAAAAAAACAGCTTTATTATAATCTCACTGATGTTTATGTCTGCAGATAATTAAAATGTAGTATATTATCATGATGTCACCCTTGGTTTTAGACTTTAGAAAAAAAGGAATAGGGCTAACTAGTCAGGAAGTATGCGGTGTGTTGATTTGTGATGGGTTCCAGATCGTATCCATACAATGTGAAGTGAAGACAGCTAGAGGCACACCTAGTTTGCAGACCTGAGAAGCATGTGAGGATTCTGCAGGTGCACTCTGACGTTTGAAAGTTCCGTGAGTCACTGGAATCATTTGTGGGAGTTTGTACAGTTCACCTGGTTACAAAGACAGAATACATCAGATTGGAACAAACAAATAGTACTAAAATAGCTGCCAATCATAGCATTGTTACTACAATTGATGAAGTATTGTCACTTTATTTTGGTGATACAGGTGTGGGATCCATTATCCAGAAACCCATTAGTCAGAATTATGGGAAGGTCATCTCCCATAAACTTAATTTTAACCAAATAATTCAAAATTTTAAACTATTTTCTGTTTCTCTATTAAAATAAAACCATGTCTTGTACTTGATCCCAGTTAAGGTATAATTAATCCTTAATGAAGGCAAAACAATCATATTGGGTTAAATCAAAGTTTAAATGATTTTTAGCAGACTTGGCATGGTATGGCAATCCAAAATTCAGAAAGACCCCTTATGTGGGAAACCCCAGGTCACAAGCACTCTCTATAACAGGTCCCATGCCTTCATTTATATTTCTGCGTGGCATATAATTCTATGTAAATTAATATAGTATAACAGAAGTCAGGGAAGAGAATAAGAAAAATTAGTAGCAATTATCAGAAAAGTCTGTAGGAGGCAGAAAGTAAAGCTGGCCATAGATGCAAAGATCCGATCGTACGAATCATCGTACGATCGAACTTTCCCATCTCCCGACCCGCCACTAACCATTCAGATCAAAGTCTTACCAGTCAGATTAGTTAAAGAACAGATCAGACGATATTCTGCCCCTGACAGCAATCATACGATAGTTATGTCCAACCAAAGCTAGTGACAGTCTCCCACTGAAAATCGTACGATCTGCAATACACGCAGAGATATTATCGGCATCCGACAGAAATTTTCTAACCTGTCCGATCGACCAAACGACCGATCTCCGCCGGACGAAAAATGTCGGGACTCTCCACACACGTTCCGAAAATCGTTACAAATCCTCGATTCGTACGATCAGATCTTTGTGCTATGGCCAGCTTAAGAGTTTAATGGTCAGTGCAATCATGAAATGAATATGTGCTCTGTTGGTTTATGGGGAAAAATAGGTCATTGCTGTGAATAATAATAATAATCTACAGTGATTAGAGGAATGTGCATTTTTGTCACTTTAAAAAATTAAGCATTTCTGATAACTTATGAAAATCAAAAAGTAATCCATAATTGTAAAGTGATTAAAGTACAAGGGGCTGTCCTTAATTTGAACTTTTAGTTCATCCAGGAGAAGTGCTTTTGTTGGTTCATCCTAGATGTGGACACCTAAAAAACACACACTGCATGACTGATTTGTAATTGTTCTGTTCGCATGGCAAGAGTATATGAGTATAGGACTGTGTGTTTTTATAAGATGTTTTCATATGGAATAACTCATGTGTCATGCACATACAAATTATTTGTTAATTGCACTTTTTGTTATATATTGCACCACTTCCAGCAGAGTAACTTTGGACCCCCCACAAATATTTTTTCTAGTCCCCTCTCAGACAAAATCACAGGTTATCGGCAATGAAAAGAATATTTCTGTTGACCTGCAATTTCACATGTATTGTAGGTCCATGCCCCCCTCTGTAGTGATGCCACTGACCATTTCAGTAACCAATGAGAACATATAAGAAATGGCATCTGAAGGAGTTAATTAATGTACTAGTTTTTTTATACTACATTAATTGTACTACTGTACTTGACCTAACTGCCACTATGATGGAGCATTTTGAGCATAAAGTAGTGTCATGGAAGACACAATAAATCCTGGAACCATCAGCCAATACCAATGTCTGGTTGCCATGGATTACTGCACTACAGAAACATCATGCCATATGAAAAATGTCCTCTTTCTGGTACTTTTTGGTCTTTTATAGTGAATTAAACCAAAGTTTGTTTTAAAGGAAACCTTTTATATGCAAGTCTTTATATTAAAAGAAAACTATACCCCCAAAATGAATACTTAAGCAACAGATAGTTTATATCATATTAAGTGGCATATTAAAGAATCTTATCAAACTGAATATATATTTAAGTAAATATTGCCCTTTTACATCTTTTGCCTTGAACCACCATTTCCTGATGGTCTGTGTGCTGCCTCAGAGATCACCTGACCAGAAATAATGCAACTCTAACTGTAACAGGACGAAATGTGGAAGCAAATGACAGAAATCTGTCTGTTAATTGGCTCGTGTGACCCAACATGTAATCCCAGGGGGTGTAGTTTAACACTGCATAACTGCACAACAAGTCACCATCACTTTAGGGCCAGGGTTGCATCTATGTTTTCCATCTGGAGAAAAGGAAGCATGCGATTATGGAAAATAACACAAGCAAATAGGAAAGAAATTCCTACCTGAGATTTGTCAAGGGTCAATATGGATGCCTGACGGGAAAATGTCTAGATATTTTGTCTGCCTTTGAATCAGCTAGAAGGATATCCCCTTATCTCCCACAGACACTGCTGGGTGACATTATTGTTTACAGCAACACTCTTGTGAGCCTCCTCTTGCATTGTTTTGTAACAAATCATGAAAAAGATGTAACCAAGTATCCAAACATTTACAAACATTTTAAAGGGATACTGTCATGGAAACATTTTTTTTTTCTAAATGAATCAGTTAATAGTGCTGCTCCAGCAGAATTCTGCACTGAAATCCATTTCTCAAAAGAGCAAACAGATTTTTTTTATATTCAATTTTGAAATCTAACATGGGGCTAGACATTTTGTCTATTTCCACGCTGCCCCTGGACATGTGACTTGTGCCTGCACTGGCAGGCTGCTGTTTTTCCTTCTCAATGTAACTGAATGTGTCTCAGTGGGACATGGGTTTTTACTATTGAGTGCTGTTCTTAGATCTACCAGGCAGCTGTTAGGGAGCTGTTGTGTTAGGGGGCTGTTATCCGGTTACCTTCCCATTGTTCTTTTGTTTGGCTACAGGGGGGGGAAGGGAGGGGGTGATATCACTCCAACTTGCAGTACAGCAGTAAAGAGTGATTGAAGTTTATCAGAGCACAAGTCACATGACCAGGGGCAGCTGGGAAATTGACAAAATGTCTAGCCCCATGTCAGATTTCAAAATTGAATATAAAAAAATCTGTTTGCTCTTTTGAGAAATGGATTTCAGTGCGGAAGTCTGCTGGAGTAGCACTATTAACTGACGCATTTTGAAAAAAAACATGTTTTCTGATGACAGGATCCCTTTAATAAAACCACACTTTCTGCAGCATGTTGTTTGTGTAAAAATTTCAACTTTTCATGCTACAAAATATCAGTGGTCACACCTCAAACTGTTAGATTATGTGTTCCGACTAAGCAGTTATGTGAAATCGTACTTTTAATATTTGTCATTAGTGGCGTTCTATTAAAATGTTATACCCTCTTACTTCCATATTTGTTCATGGGTGAAATCTCCCATCAAAAAATGGACAGTAACATGGCATGGAGTGGCCCTAAGGTTTCCAGACTATTGCTACTGTAATGGTTTAAACTGAACTGGTTATTTTTAATGGGCTCCCTGGATACTATGCAAATAAGAATGCACCATGTATCGCTGAAATTGACTGTGCCAGACAGTTATCCAGATACCCATTATCCTAAAAACTCTAAAAACAACAGAAAAAACATTTACCACACAGTCCATTTTAAGAAACGAATAAGCTAATAACGTCATTTTTGAGTAGGGGAGCAATGGAAAAACACATACAAAACAAAGTACAATTGCAATAAGAACACATACACAACAAAGTACAATTGCCTCCTTCATATTATCATAGTAACAAAAAAGGAACAGACCTGCTTTCAAGTTACTATGGCCTAACTTGTAGCTGCACAGGTTTCATCTCAGTACTGCACAGCATATGTAGAGTATAACATACAGTATCTACATATCCCTGTACAGCACCTTTTCCACAGAGAAAACTATCTGAAAGAATATTCCAGGAATATATATTACATGAAAGAACAAAAGTCCAGCACTGACAGGTCTTTGTATAAAAAAGAAAAAAACATTTTAATCAATGTTTCGGCTCATCATGAGCCAAAGTGTTGAAAAAAATAAATAAATAAATAAATATATATACATATATATATATATATATATATATATATATATATATATATATATATATATATATATATATATATAAAGACAAATAAAGAGTCCTCTGCACTCAACCTATTATCAATATATTTAAGACAGCGGCATTTTGTGCATACTGCTACTAAAAAATGCCTTACCCTTTAAACAAAACAGGGATTGTTTGTCCATATATTTCAATATATTTAAGATGGCCAACTACGTCATCCCATATCTGGCCAGTCCTATGCTCAATTTTCATCTGATTCATTAAGAATTCTGTTGCTTCATTATACATTTTACAAAGGGACTAGGTTTTACCTGCAACTTACTTGCTGCTTTCAAAGTAAAACTCCCAAACTTGGCTGCCCTTTTATTAGACACCAGTGGGATCACCTGACTATAGCTGGGAAGGGTGGGAGCTACAACATAGAGCTGGTCACTGCTCCTGTATAACGATAACAAACAAGCTTAAATATATTTATGGACAAACAATCCCTGTTTTGTTTAAAGGGTAAGGCATTTTTCAGTAGCAGTATGCACAAAATGTCTCTGTCTTAAATATATTGATAATGGGTCGAGTGCAGAGGACTCTTGTATTTGTCTATATGTATTTTGTGGTCACAGTCTCATTGCCCCCCCTGCCTAATGGTTTTAAAAATTACTGGTGAGCAGAACTTTCCCTTGTTTGTTGTATACTTGGAATGCCAGACCTATTTTGACTCCCAGTCTGGACCTCATAAGAAATATATATATATATAGATATATATGTATATATATATATATATATATATATATACCTTCCATACCACTCTGCCTGTGTAGCTTGCCTCGGGTGCACAGTAAATAGTTCATATACTTCACAAAAACCTTTATAAAGGGCCTTGAGAAAATTAGTTCTTCTTGCCTATAGGCCTTTATGTGCTCTGTAGCCAGGTCTGGATGTGCAGAGGCTTTGTGTATATGTGCTTGTTCCAGTTGAGGGTGCGCTTAGAGCTCCAGGATTAGTGCTGATCTGCTCTGATTGCTCACACCTGCAATTCAAGCTATCCCCTGTTCCGCTTTGTGCATTCAAGCATTCCAGGCAAGGCCATCAGCCACCAAAAGGGACATGCGAGCAGTCTCACCTGATAGGTCTGACCAGACACCTGTGAATCGTGGGTAGTGGGTGGCACTTCTGCACGTGTTAGCTCAGCCCTTGCCTGTAACCATTCCTGCAGCGGAGCTACTGTAAAGCACAATGTTAAATCAATCAGCTAAAAGCCTGCTAAAATATGCTCTTAACAACTTCATGTGTTTCTGCATTTTCATTCCAATAACCTTTTTGGTATTTTGGCCAAGAAAAAACACCTTTTAAAAAATGATATTCATAAAACGATCCTGCCTTTTTATAGGCATCTAATTGAAGTTGACAGTTGCTTGCTTTATTTGTTGTGGGGGTTGAAACTGTATTTTACCAAAGATGTTCATACAAGGGTTTTTAACACATATGCAGTTTGAGTCATTTGCTGATGACTTCAAGAAGGTTAGAAAAGTTCCATTGCTTTCATTTGTACATGCCACAAAGGTTGCTAATTCTCTTTCGGACTCGGGTCAATTAAACAAAACTCCAGAGTTTAAATGCCGGGGAAATCCCTACCAATTCAGTTGAACTGAAGAAGCCACTTGGATGAGTTGTGAAATGTAGGGATGTAGCGAACTGCCGACAAAAAATGCGAACGTTCGCGGACAGTTCGCGAACTTCGAACACCCGCTAAAATCGTTCGATTCGAACGATCGAAGGATTTTAATCATTCGATCGAAGGATTTTCATTCGATCGAATGCTAAAATCATTCGAATCGAACGATCGAACGTTTTAAGCATTCGAACGAATGAAAAATCATTCGATCGAACGTTTTAAAATCGTTCGATCGTTCGATTAGAACGATTTTTAGCGTTCGATTGAATGAAAATCATTCGATCGAAAGCTTACAATTGATTTTTAGCGGTCGAAGGAATCGAATGGTCGAATGGTTGAACGATTTTTATTCGAATCGAACGCGAACTCAAAATGCGAACGTTCCCAAACGTTCGCGAACATTCGGCGGACGCGAACGGTCGAAGTTCGCGCAAACTAGTTCGCAGGCGAACAGTTCGCTACATCCCTAGTGAAATGTTTCAAGAAAAACTCTAAGGGCAGAGACAGACAAGAAGATTCGAGGGAGATTAGTTGCCCGGTGACAAATCAGCTCTTCTTAGGGCAACTAATCTCCATGAAATGCCTCCCCGCCAGCTAGAATTGAAATCGCCAGCAGGATGGCAATCGGTGCACTTCATTTTCTGAAGTCGTCCAAAGTTGCCTTATGAGGAAACTCCGGGGCGACTTCTAAAAACAAAACGCTCCCAGTGCCATGCCGCCGTGATTTCGATTCTAGCCGGCAGGAGGCAGTTGGGGAGATTATTTGCCTCGATGAAGAGGCAATTTATTGCCGAGCGTCTGACTCTCCCCAAATATGAGCATTCAGTTGCTAATGTTGAGTTGCCTTTGACTTAATTCTACTAGATACTGTATATCATGACCTGGATAAACAAAACTCTTCATAGATGTATTTGATAGTGTTTCTGTTATAAAGGGATGAAGGAAAACATGGTTTGCACCTGACCATATACAGTAAACATTAAATCCAGTAATATACAGTAAACACTAATAAGCAACAACTAAATGGATAAAGAGTAGGAGACTTTTTAACACTCCAAAAATGCTCGCCTTTATTAAAAAAATACAAGAAAATGTAATTTCTTCTACAGCCGATTTAATTGTTTCTTCTGAACATAATGTGTGTTTTGATTAGCATCACTGTGAACTCATGCTGGATTATTTTAGACAGACGGATTATATCGACTCAGTAACGCTTTCTTCACAAACTGCGGAGCGGCAAAGGTTAGGTCGTATGTGCCCGGCAAAATGATTCAATCCTCAATTAGAAGTGATTTCTTGCTGTGTGGTCTTGCAAGCTCAGGTAGCCAGCAGCTGTTGGCCCACTGACGGTTTAAATATTTTGTAGGCTTTTCCCCAGTCTATCAGGACTAAAATCACAGACTGCGCAAGCTTCCTGCTCCAGACAACAGGAAGTGCAAATTAGCCTTTATTCCATTTTATCTGAGAGAGATTAAAGCAAACACATGCTAGAGTAATTGTTGAAGCCCACACCGCAGTTAATGAATACAAAGCTCAAACAATCTAAGCTTTTTTCTCTTATCCAGTGAACGGCCAATACTATATTTAATATGCACTGAATTTGTGACTCACTAAGTAAACACAGGGCCAAGATTTCAGATATTAACTCAGTTCGCATGTTCAAAGACTTCAAAAGATAGTGAGGCCCAAAGGAGGAACATAAATGGTGATACGTTTATTTTTCATATACCTGTGAGCAAGGCTAGTTTTAGATTAATGGAGGAAGGGAATTTTAATAGGAAAGACACCTTTTGGAGATGTAGTCATAAGTATTGTATTGGTGGAACAAATATTACTTGTTATCAGTTTATACATCAGGGGTGTCTATCCTGCACAGATGCTGTTTCATTGAACTACATCCCACAAATCTGCCAGGAGGATGGCTAGGGCAAAGGTTTTTTAATACAGCAATCCTCACTTAAGCAATACTTTGCCATTTCCCAGGAAAACTAGCAGGCCATCAGGTTGGGATGTAAAGGGCCACAGCCACAAGACCGTTACAGAGACATCCTAGTAGTCACTTACTAAGGAACTGTCCAACCAGTGTGGGGCATTTTGATTGGACTGTAGATAGGGGTTCTAGAATGGTCTCTGACTGTGTATTGTAGAGAATGGAACCAAGACTATGTAAGGAAGTTGCAGGTCATAGGGAGTTATGTGGGCTGCAGGGTTTACCAAGTATGCAGTGAGTTGATCAGGAAGTTGTGCAAGTATAGGAAGTCCAAGAAGATCTGAGGCACATTCCTGTGATAGTATTTCCTTTTCCTTGTGAAGGTAGCAAAAACAAATGTTCCCACCATCATTTCTATTTTTCTGGCCTTTTTTGTCCCAGATTGCAGTTAGAATCCTTGCCAGGAGATCTAAAAGCTAAAGCTAAAGCTAAAAGCACAAGGATGCTGATGGCATTCAGTGGCAGGTTTTCTTGAGCATAGGGTCCGGGTAGACAGGTACTCTTTATGGTTACTGCTATTAGTTGCCCACCAGATGTGGCTGCAGAAGGTGGCCAGCATGGCAGGTAGTCCAGTTGAAAGGTCAGGTTGGTTTGTGCTTTTGTTATTGGGGTAAGAAAGCTATTAAGGAAAAGGGGGTTGTATGCCAGATACTGTGCCATAGTCCTAAAACTCCTGCTGCAGGAAAATGGATCAACTAACAAAGTTCCATAAAAAAAAAGGCAGTGTCAGAGCACAAAATAATATACAAAAATAGTAACAAAATATACTCATTTCTGGATACATATATTTTACAATAATGATGCAATCATTGGGTTGGACACCTTTAATGGGCTATGGATCACCCCAGAGTACTCTCATATCACCATACAGTATGTTGTGGGTGAGCCTATGTGTATGACATCAATTGCTTAACTTAGGTCAAGGTGTATACCAGCATTCCAGAAGCGCTTTCTTTAGCTACACTTGCACCTGTGTTTAACCAGAAATACTCTTACAGTAGCAGGATGCCTGAAATATCTATTTCATTGACTAAATGAAGTGCAGAAAAAAAATCGTTCTGACTATCCTTTCAGTTCTGTGGTTTAGCAGTCATCTAGAGTTGAACCTGAAAATGGAGGTGCCCATTTATTCCCCCAGCAATTGCTACTCATGGAGCTAGGTGAGCTAAAGACAGAAGTTTAAAATCTGCCATGGCAAGTGCACAAAAAAGAGTTTGTTTGAGTTGTAAAATAATTTCTTTATATGGTTACTTTTTTTAGTTGTTGTTGCATTGGACACTCTTTAACTCCTGTATAAAATTACACATTACAGAACACATGTGGGCACGTGTTACACAGCATGCGTGCCTTTCTAATCACTTTGCTGTTGCTGCTTTGCAATCTTCTTCAGTGTATGGAAACATCTCTATTAGTGAGATAAATAAATATACTATATATATATATATATATATATATATATATATATATTTATTTATTTATACCTTCACCACATGCACATGTGGCATGAACACAAAATATAATCACAAATGACAATAACAAATGGTATCTAAATGATTTTTGTGATAACATTTATTTGTGTACCCAGAAAGATATTTATCTATCATTAGCTTTTTATATTTGTCTAATGATAAGTGCCTTTCCTTGGTCGTGAATAGCACTGAACAAACTCAAAACCACTGAAACGCTGACGTTTCTAACTTATGTCTACTGAATTGTTTTATATATATTCTTTAGACCAAGAGAAAGAGACCAAATCGACCCTAACAGATGGAGTTCACTTCTGCAGTGAGCTAGTTTTATAGTTTTTTGGGGGGTCAGGAGTAAAGCTAGCAGATTTGATTCTTCTGCTAACTCTTATAGACTCAGAAGTGACTGATAGTTTCCCAAAGTCATGTGACTGTTGTTTAGCTGACACTGAATTGAGTGGGAAAGCTTACATGTCAAAGTCAGTTCTTGTAGACATTAAGGGACAGATTTATCAAGGGTCGAAGTGAAAATCGAAGTAAAAAAATTTGAATTTCGAGATATTTTTTGTGTTCTTCAACTAGGGAATAGTCCAAATTCGACCTGCTAGAACCTACTTGGAGTCGATTGGTGGATTTTGAAAATTCAACGTTTTTTTTTTTTAAGAAAACTTTGAATCAAATTTGATCGAATACAATGTTACTTCGAATAGAAAGATTCAAATTCAAACTAATATGGCCTATGTACCCGCAGAAACAACTGTTTTTTTTTTATTACATGTTGGTTGGCCTTTTATACTTGAATTTCGAAGTTATGGGAGTTCAAGAAAATTCCCCTTACTTCGAAATTCGACCCTTGATAAATCTGTCCCTTAATGCAGCAAATACTGTAACTAATGTTGGAAAACATGGGAAACCAGGTCCTTTAAATTAGAGGCATCTGCCACCCATGAAGATCCATCTCCTTATGCCTGTGACTGTGAAGCCTCTTCACAAATCCCAGCCTCAAAATAATCAAAGGAAACGCCTAGGATTCAATTTTCAATTTTTATGAAGTTTTAGAAAACCTAGAAACTTGTTCCTGCTATAGATAGCTCCATGTATGCTGCTGCTCAGCTTTTCATTTGCAAAATTAGGGTGCTATGGGAGGTTAAAAGGAACCTAGCTTTGGCCTGAGAGAGAGAGAGAGAGAGAGAGAGAGAGAGAGAGAGAGAGAGAGCGCCCAGGCACAACCTCAACAATTAGTTGAGGCAGCAATACATTCCTAGAAGCTAGAAAGCAAAGGGTGTAATTACTCTTTCTGGATTTTTTAGACCAACAGAAAAGGATAATACAATTTGAAGGCACATGGATTCTTTAATATATCACTTCAATCGCAGAGTTTCTAAACTATTGTACAGAAAAGTATTTGAAAACTCATTTTGCAATAACAGGATTGAAGCATTGAAGTCACTTAAGTAATAAGAATAGATTTATTTATAGCATAGCATTCCGTGACTCATCCCAGTACGGAATACATTGTGGGAAGCTTTTTAAGAGTAAGTGCATCAACAGGGATCTTAATCCAGCCTTCTACCACTTCTTACTCTGAGTTGTCCTATTAAAAGGAAGATTAAGAAAATCCATTTCTTCTGAATGTAGGAATTCAAGGTACTTAACAAGTGACAGCAAAAGAATTCCTTTTTTGGTAAGGATGAGATTTTCACTAATTAAAAGCCTTAACTTAGCCCACCAACACATTACCTTGAGACCACACCAATTTATGACACTGCCTTGAAATAATGGAGGTAATTACTCAGCAGAACTCTTTAGAGACAGTAATGTTACTTTAAAAATGTTTAATTACTGTACCTAAATGTATAATTGTTTTACAACTGTTGGGGGGAGAATTTCATTATGGGAACTCTGAATTAGAGTTTTTAGTAAAATGAACTTTAAATCCAAGCTGATATGGCCGCATCACTCAAAAGCTCAACACAGAAAGAATGGAGGGGAGATGTACAATATTGTTACAAGAGCAGAAAGGATTAAATCTGACATTAAAGTGCTAATTTATTTTATTGTTATAATTTTTTATTATAATTATTAATAATAATCTGGTTGATTTTTTAAAGGGGAAAAACTCAAATTTTTTGAAGAAAAAAAACCTAGAATTTTTAGAGATTTATTATACCCCAAAGCTGCAAAAATTACGAATCCAAAAATACTCCATCTCAAACCTGTCGAGGTCATGAAGAAGTCAATGGCAAATGTCCCTTAAGTTGTTTAATGACATCGTGATAATCAGATAAAGTCTGCGTTTTCATTCAATAGAAAAAGTCCAGTTTTTACAGCAACAATTTGATAAAGGAGAGTTTTCAGACTGTCAATTGTATGCTTCAAATTGATGCTTGATTTGGTTGCAACATTTTTTTCTCTCCAACTCTTCCGAGAAAAATTATTAATGAATGAGTTCAATTTGTGGATGGGAGTTTGGTCAACTTTGTTTTAATAAAAATCTGAGATAAATCGCATTTTTAGTAAATAACCCTCTTACTGTACCCAGCAGCAGCCTGTGGCATGTGGTATAGGATCCATTACCAGGAAACCCGTTATCCAGAAAGCTCTTAATTACAGAAAAGAAGTCTCCCATTGACTTCATTTTAATCAAATATGATTTCCTTTTTTTTTGGTAGTTTGATTTTTTGGTAGACTTGATTCAAACTAGGGAAGCACCGAATCCAAAAACTGAATCCGAATGCAAATTAGGGGTGGGAAGGGGAAAACATTTTTTACTTCCTTGTTTTGTGAGAAAAAGTCACGCAATTTCCTTCCCTGTCCCTAATTTGAATATGTAAATTAGGGTTCGGCTTTGGTTCAGTTGGGCAGAAGGATTTTGACGAATCCGAATCCTGCTGAAAAAGGCCAAATCCTGGCCGAATCCCGAACTGAATTCTGGATTTGGTGCACCCTAATTCAAACTAAGATGTAATAAATCCTTATTGGATTAAAAACAATCCTATCAGGTTTAATTAATGTTTAATTTTTTTTTTTTTAGCAGATTTAAGGTACAGCTAAAGATTGTCTATGACTTGATGTAGTAATCATGGGGATCCTACCACATAAATGCCATGATTTTGTTTCTATCCACATATTCATAATGGCAGTGCTTGGATTAATGAATTTGTGAACTTACTTTTTCTGTCAATCATGCAATCAGTTTGAACATTTGTGCCAATGTGCCCCACCCATCTGTTTACAATATTCATGTGCAGTGCACCTATAGATGTTGTGGAATCTATGAGCTACAGCCGCCTTGAAGGAAGCAGTTATTCCATTTATCCCTCAGCAAAGACTCCGTATGCTTGCCTGGGGTCTTTGGGTTTAAAGTTTTTGGGGAAATCAAAGTTTTAACTAGAAAACTAGATTAATCTGAATTGAAGGCATATTGACAGAATGAGGCTTGTGTTTAATTTTCCGGATCATTCTGTTCTACCACACATCCATAACCATAAAATAAATGCTGTGCTAATATGATCATAATGGTGACCATTGCTGTAATAAAACTAAATGGGATGTGTATTTTTCTTTTCATCAGTACCCTGGCACTTATCAAATGACGTAGCCCCTTTCCCTTCCGCATATCAATATTCCATTCATTTCATGCAACACAACTAAGTGAAGAGCAGAGAGTTTGAAATGTGTGTTTAGTGCTGTTTATGGAGAGCCTTTTAGCATATGGAGGTGAAAGCAAATGTGTATGCAAAGCCATTGTAGCACTGGTGTTTAGTTTTCTCTTTCACAGAGTCCTGCATGCATGTGTTACACAAACTAATACAGCTTTTAAAAAGAATGGCCACAAAGATGAGAATGGTCCATTCTATGTGTTTTCCCAGCCTTTCTCTAAATCGCATCCACTTTTGTCAGTCTGATCCAGAGACAGCTGAGAGCAATATTAGAGCAGGTAATTGCCTGTATCTTTCAACAGCTTTTGTCCTATGGTCACTGAAACTTACAGAAAAATGGGCACAGAAATACACTGCACTGGATTAGAGGAAAAAGATCTTTCTCCAGTTTCTTCCTACTTACCAGCTGTTATTTTCTGCTATAGGGTTGATGGCACAACACTGTCTGAGGTCTGGTACAGGATGCCAAAAAGCTCTTTCAGCACTGTTTAACAATCTTACTTTTTATCGCTAACTAGATCATAAAGAAGAGATCCAAGCTCTTGACCTGGCTAGGAAAGTGCATGGCTTGCCAGTTATAGATTTCAGTTTGTGTCTTACTTACAGTTCGCAAACAAACAGCAGTTTCTCCCACGTCTAGTAAAACATCTTATGCACACTTTGATCTGGTTTTAAGAGACCCAATAAATAGAACAGGTAGCAGCTTAAGCAAACATTTGGCTAGGCTGAGACTCTTATCAGCTGTACCTTGTAAAAATACTGCAACAATCTACTGGCCAGGAGTTGCTGCTACCCTGTTTATAATACCATTTTAATGCTCTGTCATTGAGGAAAGGGCATTTCTCATTCTTTACATCTTAATAAATATTATAGAGTTACAAAACACAGTATGACTTGATGCGCTTTCAAACAGATGCTGTACAGGAGTGGAATGTGTCTCATGCCTTTCGGGAATACAACGGGTTAGCAAGGAAAAATGAGTCTCTATAAATATTTCCCGTAGCATATTACATGGATGAACTATCACAGTGTAACTAAATGGTCCAGTCTATCAACTGGTTGTAATTTGGAATTTAGTTTCCTAAATTAGTTAATTTATTAAGCACAGTTGATGGCTTAGGAACACTGCCAGTAACCTGTGTTTGGTGTTAGCTCTTAACTGCATGGTTACTGGGAGTACCCTCAACTCAATGAACATCAGTTTAAGGCATCTCACATAACCACTATGAGTAACCAAATTGTTTATAAAGTGAGCTGGTCCCCGTGGGAAAAAAATACATTACAACAGAAGAATATTGCGAGTTATATAAAGATCACGCACACTGGATGGTAGGGTAATTTGAATATATGTGTGCATACAGTATTTATATTATACAGAATATGTTTAGAAAGAAAAATGTGTAGGACAGCTGGTAATAGATCCATGTTTATTATTTTTAAGTTGAAAAATTCTTTGTTCTCCTTTAGTCCACAAAGACCTAGGGGCAAATTCCCTAAGCAGCGCAAATTCGCTAGCGACCACTTTGCCCATTTCGCAACACTTCGCCTGGCGTTAATTTGCTAGGACAATGCTATGCTAAGTCACTAAAATGAGAAATTGCTTCCAGGGCGCCGATTGCTGGTGAGGTTGCGCTAGCGTTACTTCGGCAAGCAAAGCGAAGTCGCGCCAGCGTTGCCTAGAATAAAGACCACATTCAAGAGAACACTTCATTTATGGCTATTTTGCCTCACCCCAATGATATCAGATCATACCCCCTGGGCTGCTGAGTCACATCCTATTCTGATTTAGTAGATCATAATACAATAGAATTGTTGCTGAAGGTAATAAAATAATTTATGGGCCGCCAGCCTGACAGATATTATCAGCCTTAACAAGGCAATCTAATGGCAACCTACCAGTACCAGTGAAAGTAAAGGATGTCCCTTTTCCTCTTTCAGAACCACAGTTCCTTTCTCTGTGTGCTCATATAACAAACAAGTTTTCCATTTCTCTTATTCCCTGTTGTATTTTGCTGCAACGATATCAGAATGAGCAGGATCATGAGAATTCCTAGATACTTGATAAAGGGTTGTTATACCCGAAACATGTCTTGTCAATAAGTGCACATTGCAGTTATTCTGCCTTTGGCCGTATCCTTTCCTAATATACAATACTGAAGCACATACGTTTGGACGGGACGTGGAAAGGTGGCCTTGCTGAAAGGTAATTGTTGGGTATGAAATAGTTATTGTTGGAGAATCTTTCTTATTTAGTAAGATTTAGGCACTAGGAGTAAAGGTGGCCATAGATGTTAAAAAGTTCTTTTTGTTATCGTGGGATCTGAAACTATTGTTTAAATGCATGATTTGTCCATCAACAAAAGCAACTATTTCAAGTAATAAAGTCAAGTTGAAGCTAGGAAACTGTGGGCAGCTGCCTGCTTGGCCCTGCAAACAATTGGACAATGGATACATTCCACTGTGACCAATGAAAATTTTCTAACCGGGCCGATGGATTTTCTCACCTATGTCAAATGAAAATCGTTTATATTCAATTTTGAAATCTGACATGGGGCTAGACATTTTGTCAATTTCCCAGCTGCCCCCGGTCATGTGACTTGTGCCTGCACTTTAGGAGAGAAATGCTTTCTGGCAGGCTGCTGTTTTTCCTTCTCAATGTAACTGAATGTGTCTCAGTGGGTGGGACATGGGTTTTTACTATTGAGTGCTGTTCTTAGATCTACATGACCGCTGTTATCTTGTGATAGGGAGCTGCTATCTGGTTACCTTACCATTGTTCTTTTGTTTGGCTGCTGGGGGAAAAAGGGAGGGGGGTGATATCAATCAAACTTGCAGTACAGCAGTAAAGAGTGATTGAAGTTTATCAGAACACAAGTCACATGACTTGGGGCAGCTGGGAAATTGAAAAAATGTCTAGCCCCATGTCAGATTTCAAAATTGAATATAAAAAATCTGTTTGCTCTTTTGAGAAATGGATTTCAGTGCAGAATTCTGCTGGAGCAGTACTATTAACTGATTCATTTTGGGAAAAAACTTTTTTCCCATGACAGTATCCCTTTAAGGGCAGGAGCACACGGGTAGATTCGGGGAGATTTAGTCGCTGGGCGACTAATCGCCTCTACTTTGGGGCTAATCTCCCGAACTGCTTCCCCATGTCTTCCACCTGCTTCAATGAAAAAACGTCTGCGGCTATGCACTCACGTCGCTTCGATTTCCGAAGTCGCCCCAAGTTTCCTCATTGCCGCAGGCTATTTTCATTGAAGCAGGCGGAAGACACGGGGATGCAGTTCAGGGAGATTAGTCGCCCCAAAGAAGAGGCAATTAGTCGCCGGGCAAATAAATCTCCCCAAATCTCCAGGTGTGTCCTCACCCTAAGGAAGAAATAAAAGATTCACTGTAAACGATTGTGGTATAAACATATTAAGCAATCAGGACAAAGGTCAGAATAGGCAGTTTAGAAGCAGGATCCAGTGAGCAAGATGTGTTCAGTAGAGGCAGCAAGAAGGGAAATATTCTGGAATGGGGCAGACTGAACCAGAAAAAAAGTTCAACATTGTACCTTATAAAATTCTTTCATCCAGGTTATACCTTCTTCATGGTAGTGTCCTCCATGTATGGTTTATGGCAATGCTAGCTGTTTTCTCCACCCAGTAGGTTAACAGAGAACCCTCAGTAAACTCTCATTCTGTCTGAAATTGTCTCAAATAGCAACAGCTTTTTAACTCTGGTGGCAGGCAGATTTTAAAAGCTCAAATGCATCATGGATAGGGATGACCGTATTTAATCGCCAGCCATGGATTTGCAGGAATAACTGTCAATGAATATCTGACACCCAGAAGAGAGAATAAGGAGAAATAGATGTTGAGAGAGGAATAGTGAAGATAAACATGATTATTTCAGAAACGCTACAGAATTTTTAATTGATTGTATTTAGAAAGATTCTTATTTCAGCATGGTGGTTATATTAAATTTCAATTTTCACGATAGTTCCCCTTTATATTATTTTTTAGTACACTTCGAGTATGGAGATCCAAATTACAGAAAGACCCCTTATCTGGAAAACCAGATTCCGAGGCATTCCGTAAAATAGATTCCATACTAGTTTCATTTCTATAACACTTTCAATGAACAAAGTGTAAAAAATAAAAAGGAGTTTTCATTTTCAGGATAGTTGTCCTTTAATCTTTAAATAAACCCAATTATTGTATACACCGTCTATTGACTTGCAACATTAGAAATGCAAAGCAGTGAGTTGGAGCAGGGATTTAGGGGACTAAACCATTGCTGAACCATTATTTATATAGTTGAAATGTAATAGTTGTTCAGTGCCCAGTGCAACAAATGTAGAAGGAACACACCGGCACACAAAGCTTGTAGTACAGGCTTGACAAGTGGCTGGAGCCCCAAAACATTGCACTTCCAAATTAAAAAATTACAAGGCTTTACCCTGTATCGACAAGATTTGTATGCTGGTGTGTCCCTTGAAATATGTATTAGGAGGTCGCCATACCCTCCATCACTGAGCACCAAGCCTAGCAAACAGAATATAGTAAGGGTATGCAAGTGCTCATCTTCTATCAGTGCAGAAAACATCATTTTGTGACTTTTGTGACATTACGGGGGTTATTTATCAAGGTCAGAATTTACCTCAGTATTTCTAAAATCCTACTCCAAGCAACTCTGAATTGCCGAATGGACTTTATTTATGAAGAAAAAAGCCCAAATAAATATGGTCGCCAAAACTTTGAAAACTTTGGAGCTTTCCCCTGAAAACTATGAATTGTTTAGAGTTTTCTGCAAAAACGACGATTTTCTCTGAGTTTTCTGAATTTTTTGCACTGAATCCCCAAAATCATCGGATATCGGTATGGACATCAGCGCAGACACTGGGACCTTCCTTGTTGACTTATACAGGACCTTGAGAGCTTTTAGATGCCGGGTTTTGGATTCTGAGTTTTTAGACCATTGGACTTTAATAAATCTTGAATAATTTGTATTTTTTTTTTTTTGCTCTGAAAACTGCGATTTATTCGAGGTTCGGATATTTTCGGAGCTTGATAAATCTGCCCCTAGGTGTCAGTGTTGTGTGGATGCTTACCTTTTCCAAAGTATTATAAGTACCATATTGAATGTCTGTGTTTTACAATTCCAAACAAAAATTGAGGGACAAAAATATCTTTTATAAGCTTTTACTGTATACTGTACAGTGCTAAATCCTAATAGCTGCTGTACTGCCAGGCCAGGGGCCTCCTTAATAGATAAAGGTAATTTTGAAGTTTGTTACTGGCTCTTTCCACAGTCAGATAGCCGAGTGAATTGTTCTGAACTTGAACTGAACTAAATTCTGGGTTAAACCTTTTAATTTTTCCACGCTTTGTATTAAAAGATTCTATCTCTTGATGAAGACTTCACAAAACAAAGTTCACTGAAGTGGCTGTTAAGAGGAGCTGACTGTGGATTTGTGAAGGAATCAACTCTGTCTGATGAGGTGATAGCCATAAAATCATGACAGGGGCCTTCACAGTTGTGTATAATAACCACAGACTCCGATTTCCTCTCAGGTTCCAGATATCCAATATCCTCGTGTGGACAATGAGTCGTCCGTAAATCCAGACTAATTTGACAGCTCAGTTAGCAAAATAACCTTTTTTTCTGGTGGCTTTTAGGGGTTGTTCATCTTCCAAACACTTTTTTCAGATAGTTCATCATAAACAAAGCCTTTTCCAATTGCTTTCCATTTTTTATTTTTAACCGTTTACACTTCAATATTAGAAAAAATTTTACAAATAGAAAATAGAAAAAGTCTTTATTTCTGGTGGACAAACCACCAGACAGATTTCTGAACAACCCGTTTAAGAGAAAGAATAACCCATAATAATTTTTTTAAATTAAACAGCGACCTTAAAGCAAATGAAGGTTTTATGACATTTTTAGTGATGGACGAATTTGCGCCGTTTCGCTGAAATATTTGCGAATTTCGCGAAAAGGCGAACATTTTTTGACGCCGGCGAATTTTTGCGTTTTGCAAATTTATTCGCTGGCGGCGAATCGCGCAACTTTGCCGCGAATTTGCGCCTGGCGAATAAATTTGCCCATCACTAGACATTTTATACATTTTTTGTATCTAGGAGTGGTATCCAGGATTGAATTCTCCATATATTCCTTATGTTTAGTCGTTCGACCCAAAAATAGTTGTGTATCCCAACCTAAACAAATCTTAAGCAAGAGTCATAAGAGCGGAACCTGGAGGAACAACATGCCCACTCACTTACTGTAAAAGCCTAGAGCCAATAGTTGCCCATATAGAATATAAAAAAGCATCAAATGCAGCAAAATATTTAGTGCACCCCTAAGCATTATGCATGTACCTTCATATGTAATCCATTGCTTTTATTAATCGCCATAATAATATATTAATAAAAAAGAAATTCCACTCAGGTTATATTTAGGGATACATGAAATGTTATTGACTGGAATTTTCTATATTAATATATTATTAATCACCATAAAAATAATAATAAAAAAGACAGTTAATAATAAAAATACTGGGATATTTTACTATGATGGATTTTTGTTTATTTATTTCATGGATAATATAATGATGGAGTGCATATGAAGGTATCATTATGGTGCTTTATTACTTTTTATATTGTCAAAAATTGGCTCTAGTTTATAGAGCTGTTGCCCAGGTCATTAATTACATTGCAGCTTACCTAGTTAGTCTAAAGACTAGCTATAGTTATTGTGCTGGAAGTCAAAATTCACAATAATATTTTTTTATTAGCTTAAACCAATTTTATTCTTTCCTGGAGTTTATGAAGTGGTGTCCTGGGGACAATACATTGTACAAGTTCCTAGGAAATCACCAATTAATCTGCCTTGTTATCTACTTTACCATGATTGTTATAGTCTTAGATAAAGGGGGATAACAGCTTGCAGCAATCTATATACACCTATGTACATAATGATCTGAATTTCAATATAACATAGGCTGGCAGCAGTTGGTCTGTCCCAGTCCAGTTTTATTTTGTAATGGATGTTTGAAAGAATGTAATGAATGTCCAACAGAAAATCTAATTTAAACATCTTGGCTGAAATTCCCACCCCACTTTGTACAAAATGAACTCCCTGTGGTTGGTTACTTGTAAAATCTAATTTAACCAATCAGCTTGGGAGCTGCCATTGACCTCACTAAGGGAGAAAAAGGTATCTGCTGTCATGGAAACATTTGACAGAGTACTGATCACATTTGGATCCGTTGGCACAATGAAAGCGAGAGAGCGGCTTTCTACATGATTAATTTTTTCCCCTTGTGAGCTTTTTTGAATACATTAGCCAAACAAGTACAATACACTTGTTTATCCCAAGATAATCATTAAAAAATTACCTGCAAAAGTGATTCTCATCAGTGCATTATGAATCAAGAACCATATGGTGTATGAAAAGCATTAGAAGTAATAAAATCTCTTGGCTTTAACAGGCTTGTAGTGTAGCTGACTTGGCTTGAGTGGAAAACCGATATCAGAGGAGAACAACATGTTGTACAGAAGGAAACATTTGACGTTTCTGCAGAAAAGTTTAGTATTTCAGTCATTTTTTTTATTACTCAGCAGTGCACTTTTTATTTATCAGTTACTATACCAACTACTGACATATTTATATGGCTGTACTACTGAGAGGTGCAGTGTGTAACAATACAGGCTGAAATATTCTGAAACAGAGATGTGGAACCTGTCTGTGTCTTGTTAATACTACAACCATTCAGAAACATCCCATCCCATTATCTAGTAGAAATAAGTCCAGTTGTTTTAAAATTATTTCTACCAGTGCTGTATATTCATAGATTTCTGGTCCCATTGCTAAAAATGCAGAAGAATTTGAGCAGAAATTAAGCTACATCACTATATCTTAAAGGACATGTAAACCCCCTCCACAAAAAAATAATCAGTGAACAGCCTCTTTGAAATCTTTAGAAAACTGCCACTCTGGTTGTTAAAATGTTAACAGTAAGGCTTCAGCATCCCCTTAATCACTTAGAAATCCTTCTATTCCTCTAACCCACTCTGCCCCCTCCCTCGGGAATTTTCTTTGGCTGTTGGCTAATGAGCATGCTCAGTTTTTCTCTGTTTAGATCACTAAACACACCCTCCAGTCTAACAGCCAATGAGGAGATAGCATCATTGGTTCCCATAGAAACTCAGCTCTAGCTGTCTGCTCCTTTTTCTCCTAACCACCTCTTCTGCGCTCAGCTTAACTATTACAGCGCTCAACCCCAGCAGAACTTTTTATCAAAGTATGTCGTGACTTTGTCAATGTTGCTGATCATGTGTCAGAGGGAAAATGGCAGCCTGGTGAAAGCTGCTATTTGTTTTAGAAAAATGTGATTGCGCTGACAAATGGAGGGGTAAATGCACTATAAATGATGTGGCTTTGGTGAGGAAGATATGCCCAACTTATTTACATGGTAAGAAAATGTAGGATTTACATGTCCTTTAAAGGGGCACTTTTTGTTACTATGTTAAAGTCCCTTCAAAAGTTTAAATATGTATCACAATTGCTGTCTGATAAGCTTTTGAACAGGAGCATTCGCTCTTTCTACTGAGCATGAGAGAGTTAATTAAAAACATTTTATTCACTTGTGAACCTTTTCTCTTTGCTACTTCAAATATTTCTGCAATGCTTGTTAATAATTTACTAGCTAAAAGGAGTGCTGTAACATTCACTTCTTAGTTCAAACTATAACTTTTCTCAGATATCGAGAACAGGACTGAGCAGAAGGTTAGAAAACTCATCTGTGGAGAAAGAAATTCATCATGGTTCAGTTTTTCATTCGGATTGTGGGTTAGAGTTTATTTCAGTTTGGCTGAATTGAATGAGAAAGCCGTCTGCACTTCACATCCCTTGCGTGGGGCCACACAAGAAGGCCTATGGCTAAATTGATTTTTTTTATCGATTTATCAGAAAAGCAAAGATCTTTTGGCACAATGTTATTTTTAATATACAGTAACTTTAGAGGTTGTGCACCTCTAGAACTGTATTGATTTTAACAGGTACGGCTCCAAGCTGTAGTTAATATTTGGCATATCTCCAGTTTTGTGAATGCCCTAAATCCATATATGGACTTTTTCTACATTTGCCATGATATGAAATTATATATACACTCTTAGTAAATGCTACAGCAGGAGCTGTCTGAACCTATATGACTGGTCTTGAAACTTCTGTAATGATAGCCCGCATGGCATGAGATTCTGAAAAGTATGTCAGAGAATGTAGGAGAGTCATTGGCATCTGCATTGACATTTCGACAGTTCTGGCCAATTGGACTTATGGTTGAAAAGTACAGGCACTGATCTCCAAGCCCCTCAAGTCTGGGCTCCTAGTTTGTATCCAAAATGCAACAATTATACTCCATATCCTATAGTTGTATCTGCCATTGCATTTCGTTTCTTTGCCTTCTTAAATGATCAATGATGGTAATTGAAAATTCCATACAGTTTGACGGCTGCATCACTAAAATGTGAAGTACACTCATTTTAGGTGTTACATTGTTCTAAGACATTTACATGTGTGATATATTAGGCAAATTGTTAAGCTCTATTTGCATTCCTGTATTTTTCAGATATGCAAACACAGTTGCGTTACCTGTTAATATATGACTCGAGATCATACATCAAAATCGGCTAAACCACAAAGGTGATTTGATAAAAGCCGGCAAGGTGATATGATTTAGTTGGTTCTTAGTAGGTCCAGGACATTTTTAGAATAGTTCGAGAAAACAAACACCGGACAAAGTAAAGAGTATATAAATGGAGTACAAACAACATGGTGCCTGAACCAAAAGTTGCTTAAGAAGCCAAACTGTGTAAGCCACTTTTTCACTCATCAGCTCAACATTCTTTCCATTTGCAGAAGGTTTGGTATGTTGGGCCTCACCCAGTGCTGTTTGCATAGTGTTTTAGACATGAAGTATGTAGGAGATAGAAAGTCCAGTCATTCTCAATCATGCCCATTAGAAATAGCTCTATTTTTTGGTTTAATGATCAGACAGAAAGAAGGAGAACTTGATTTGATTATTTTGTATATAAAAATAGCAAGCCTGATAATGGAAAATGTTCTTTCACATATATCCAGTACATATTCTGCCTATGTTTATACACGGATACTGTCACTTTGGCCAACTACAGTATATAAAGCTGCACACTGTTTTCTATTTCCTTGCTACCTAAATTTGCCTCTTTGGATCTGGACTCTTCTGATACCTGTGACTGTAAATAGCCAGCCATGGGATAAGGAACACATTTTGGAGCATACTGTGCACCTCATATATTATATGTCAGAGTCAGTGTCTTTTTCCAGTCTGCTTCCCATGTTTGCTGTGCTGAAGAACTGCAATGTAGCGCTGTCCAACTGGAAGGTCCAAGTTAGAAGTTGTTCTGAACCCTATCATGTCTGGAAACTCTACCTGATTATTTCAACAGGATTAGGCTCACAATTGTGGGTATTTCAGATAACCGGCCCATGACATCCAGTCAGAGAAGATCTATCAACTAAAGACAAATTAGCACCAAAGTCAGTCCATGAGCTCTAGGGGGTTTTAAATGTTTCTAAAGGATTTAAATGCATCTTTGTGTTTCCGCTTTGTAACAAAGCTTACTTACACATAACAGAGATAAAGTTACTGTAACTTTTTACTTGCAAAGCACCAGAAAAGCAACAGGAAGAATTCTCATTACTGCAAAGTATTCAAGGGTAACCCTGTGGCACATTGTTTTAAACAACAATTCCCGGCAACCTCCCCCCCCCCAAAAAAAACTTTTGCTAACAAGATTCTGGAAGTTGTAGTTCAACTCTATGTGGACAACTTCATGCTGGACATCACATAACCACTTTGCAGTTTAGACCAACACAAAGGATAACAATAATGAAATACAAAATGGGTAATACCTTGGTTCCCAAAAAAGAGTATTTTAAAGGGTTGGTTAACGTTTAAGTTAACTTTTAATATGTTGTAGACTTGCCAATTCTAAGCACCCTTTCAATTGGTCTTCATTATTTATTTGTTATAGTTTTTGAATTATTTGCGTTCTTCTTCTGACTCTTTGCAGCTTTTAAATGGGGGTCACTGACCCCATCTAAACAAATGCTCTGTAATTTAACAAATGTAAAGTTATTGCTGCTTTTTACTCATCTTACTATTCAGGCCCTCACCTATTCATACTCCAGTCTCTTATTCAAATCAGTGCATGGTTGCAGCTTTTAAATGGGGGTCACTGACTCCATCTAAACAAATGCTCTGTAATTTAACAAATGTAAAGTTATTGCTGCTTTTTACTCATCTTACTATTCAGGCCCTCACCTATTCATACTCCAGTCTCTTATTCAAATCAATGCATGGTTGCTAGGGTAATTTGGACCCTAGCAAGCAGATTGCTGAAATTGCAAACTGGAGAACTACTGGAAAAAAAGCTAAATAAAAAACAAAATTAGCCTACAACCCCATTAAGTATGTTTTTGTCCTGTTTTGTTCTGTTCTTTAATTAATAGGCAGCTCACAATGGTTTTGAACAATGTAAATGACTGGCTGATCACACTCCAGTATCTGTATCAGTCTTGTCACTATATAAAATATGTAATAATATTAGGGATGCACCAAAAATTTTAGGATGCGGCCGAATACAGAACCAAAACCGAACCCTAATTTGCTTATGTAAATTAAGGAAATGAAGGGGAAAGAGAGTAAAAAAAGAGTAAAATATTTTTAACTTCCTTCCTTCCTCAAAAGTCACATGATTTTTTGGATTCTGTTCGGCCAGGGATTTGGATTCTGGCCGAATTAGAAAAGGCCGAAAAAGCAAGGGTGTAAAACCAGTAGTTACACATTTTACTGCTCTGCTTATTCATACCACCAACATGGAACAAGGGAAAGATGATATTTACAGTAATTGTGTGTGTTTGAAAAAAAAGGTGTTTCTCTGATTTAAATAGGAAAATTTCAACTGCTGCCATTCTCACACATTTAACACCAGTGTCGCCAAACTTTTCCCAGTTGGTCACTAGGGGAATAAGGTTAGGCAGGATCACCACACTTTCCATAGTAGTTACTAGTGGACTGCAGTTCAAGGTTATTGAAAGTGGGCGGAGCCACCGACAGCCAATCTGATTTCACCCTTTGAATATTATTGTTTTACATTTAAGTTACTGCAATTCTCACATTATTTAGGCCAGGGTCCCCAAACTTTGCCCATTTTGTCATTGAATGACTACAGATTCAAAGTCAGAAAAAGCAGGTAAGCAGATCAGACAAATTCACTTATAGATTTCAGTGGGGAACTATGAACTGCCATAAACCTGCTCCTTTTTATTGAACTACAAACTGCTGCCATTTTTAAATGCCAGGGTCACCAAATTGTGTAGTTTGTCACTGCGTGACAGGTTAGGAAAAACTGGGTGGAGTCAGCAACAGCCAATCAGATTTCATTCCGTTTTTCAAACCAACATGAAGTTTATTTTCAAACTACCCTTTCTAGTTGATTTAATATTTTTTTAAATAGTTTACCAGGTAGTGATAAAGGATGTGGAACTGTATATAATGACACAATAATTTATAATATTAATATATGAAAACAGTAGAACTACCAGTGGAAATAAAATTTGTATATTTGTTTTTTTTATTTACAAAGTCCTCAGTACTAAACCCTCCAAAGGTATCATGAGGAAGCTCCTGGTGTTTCAGCCCATGTGGTGGTATTTCTTAAACAGAGAATATGTATGGGATCCGTTACCTGGAAACCTGTTATCCAGAAAGTCCCATAGACTGCATATTAAGATATAATTAATCCTTATAGGGGAAAAATCAACTCTATTGAGTTTAATTAAATTTAAAAAAAAATTTTAAATCAGATTTAAGATATAGAGATCCAAATTACACAAAGATGGAAAACCTCAGGTCTGAATAATAGATACATGAAAGTAAAAAAACAGAACTGTTCATACATAATTATCAGTATTACATTGTACATGGAGAGCTCCCACAATGCCCATCTTATTAGTAGCCCACTGACAAGATGCTTGTGTCATGTCTTACGCACAACTAGACACTGAAAATAAGCAAATAAATAGGGGGAAATGCTTTCTCAGCAATTACAACAACTTGGTTCCGTGTTGTGTACTAAAGCGTTGCTATGTAATTAAAAAGCAAAACATTTTAAATCTGACACTCACTGGAGCATTTCAATCCTTTAAAATGATCCCATAATTCATGCTTCTCTTCTGATAGCCAGTGAAGCAGAATAATGCAGGAAATGAAAGCTCTAGCCACGGAATATATAGTTGAGCTGCATTTTATTTTAATCATGGAAATTGTCTTGTATTTTTGGGGAACGGGTTGATTTTAGTTTTTTGTTTTGCTTAGCTTATTCCAAAAATCATAAGTAAATCAATTGTCCTTTTTTAAAGGGGTTGTTCAGCTGAAAATTAACTTTTAGCATGAGCTTGATATTCTGAGACAATTTGCAATTGGTCTTCACTTTTATTTTCTGTGGTCTTTTAATTAGTTAGCTTTTTGTTCAACAGCTCGCCAGGTTGGAGTTACCCTAGCAACTAGATAGTGGTTTGAATGAAATACTGAAAAACTAATATTGGTGGGGTGAACAGAAAAAGTAATAAAAAGTAGCAATAACAATAACATTGTAGCCTCACAGAGCAATAGTTTTTGGCTACTTAGGTCAGTGACCCCCTTTTGAAAGCTGGACAGAGTCAAAAGAAGAAGGTACATAATTCAAATTTTAAAAATGGAGACCAACTGAAAAGCCATTGTCTCTGTCGTCTTAGGGAAACACAGGGAACCATGGGGTTAAGCTCCATCCTCCAGGAGGCAGGACACTTGAAATTAATTAAGGGGCATGCCCATCAGGCTTTACCCCATACAGGTCTGGACTGAGATTCAAAATAGGCCCTGGCATGTCAGCTACACAAAGGTCCAAACAGCACCTCACCAGCCCACTAAATAGTGCCTATCTATGGCAACTTACAGCAGCCCCCCTGGCATTTGCCAGAACCCACAGATTGCCTGTCCGGGTCTGACCCCATACACTGTACATTCCTCTTCAGTTTTTTAAATGTCCTACTCCCGGGAGGTTGGTTGCATGGGCACTTAGTTTTGCTACCCGATCAGGACTTGGAGGGTGTAGGAGGCTGCTGTGAGGCGCTCGACTGAGAAGCGCCTCCGATGGCCATTTTCTTTTGGCGTGTAAGGGAGCGATGTGCGCATGCGCACAGCATTTGGAACGCAACGTGTGAGCAGTCAAAGCAAATGGGACATAGCAGGCAGTCAGCAAACATAGCTGAGAGCCTCCTAAGTGGTCACTGGAGGCAGTACCCTTCATTCTACCTTCCTTTTTAGTGGTATGGCAGAAGGTAAGTCAGTGGCACTGATCACAAGGGCAAGGGGGAAGGGTCCCTCAACAGCACAGGTGAAATACCTGGCCTGTTCAAAATGTGAGAATAAATTCCCAGGGGGCCAGAGTAAGCCACTGTGCAGGTCCTGCTCCATGGGGCAGGGGGAAACTATTACTGCAGGGGGTCCTTCAGCAGCTCCAGCTGTGACTGACCCTCAACTTATGTTGCAGGACTTAGACTCTGGCGTGACAGCAGAGCCACCCCCCCTCTTTGGGCACTCCAATTATCTCAGTCACTGGCATCACTGCAGGAGTTACAGTACCTGCCATCGCACATAACCTGGGGAAAGCGCTAGAGAGGCTGAAGCACAGGACAGGTGGCAAACGTAGACATGTGGATGGCGCAAGAGGGGACATGGCTAACCCTACTGTGTCAGAGGAATCATCTCCTAAGCTGCATTCATCTCAATCGGAAGGTGAAATAGCATCCTTTGGATCCTCATCTGCAGTTGAGGAAGAACATGAGGATGAAGGAAAGGATCTTGACAATTTACATGATGTAGATGGCATTATTAAGGGGGTCCTTGAGGTTCTCAATATATCTCAGAAGCCCAAACAGACCGGGGAAGCCTCTAGTCTATTCAATAGGCAACATAAGTCGTCAGTCTGTTTTCCAGAACATGAACAACTTCAAAGTTTGATTCAGAACGAGTGGAATTCTCCTGAACACAAGTTTCAAGCGACTAAAAAATTAACCAAAGCATATCCCTTTCCTAAAGAACTGGTTGATACTAACCTGCCAGCAGTTGATGCCCTGGTGTCTAGACTCTCAAACTCCACGCCACTACCAGTCACCGATGCGGCAGCATTCAAAGATCCCTCAGATAGAAGACTAGATGGTTTCTTACCAGCAATTTACACCTCTGCAGGGTCAACGCTGCGTCCATGTTTGGCATCAGCATTGGTGTCCAGAGGCATACAGGCATGGTCAGAGTCCCTAATTAAGGACATTCAGGGCGGAACTCCTCGACAGGAGTTATTATAATCAGCACAGACTATTGCAGAGGCATCGAGTTTCATTTGTGACGCCACCCTTGACACTTCTCAAATGACGTATCGTACTTCATCATTGTCCATAGCAGCACGCAGAACATTCTGGCTCAAAAACTGGTCTGCGGATCTTAGTTCCAAAATGTCTCTAACTTCGCTACCCTTCAAGGGACAACGACCATATCGGAGAAAAGCTGAAAAAGATTATTTCCCAGGCAACAGGGGGGAAGTGTACCTTCCTACAACAGGCCAGAAGCAGAGCGGCTACATCAAATAGGCGGGGAAATTTTTTTTGTGGCCAAAGTAGCAGGTTTTCAAGTCGAAACAGTTCTTAACAACGTTCTCACTTTCTGGCAAAAGCCGGTGATAAAAGCCAGCCACCATGGAAGACCAACACGCCTCACACCAAAACCTCAGGGGAAAAGCCTGCCTCAGTCTGACGGGGCGCTCCCTCCGGAATCATTGGAATGGTAGAGGCCAATTCCAGGAGGAATGGATACATTATTCTTTGGATGCATGGGTCAAAGAAATTGTGACAGAGGGAAATCATCTAGACTTCACAACCGCTTCACCCAGGAGGTTTCTCATGTCCAGGGTTCCTCACTGTCCTTAGAAGGCACAAGCCTTTGTGGGTTGTATAGAAAGGCTGGAGCAAACCAGAGTGATCAGTCCAATACCATTCACAGATTTCTTGAACCTATTTACAGTACCAAAGAGGGATGGGTCTCTCAGGCCAGTGCTCGACCTCAAGGGCCCTTAACAAATTCATCCGATCAGTACGGTTCAAGATGGAGACGTTGAGGTCAGACATTCCAGGGATAGAACAGGGGCAGCTAATGATGTTCCAGGATATAAAGGACTTAGGAATGTACAGTGCATGGGGTAAAGCCTGATGGGCATGCCCCTTAATTAATTTCAAGTGCCCTGCCTCCTGGAGGATGAAGTTTAACCCCATGGTTCCCTGTCTCCCCTTATGACTACAGAGAAACAGATTTAACAGTGAGTATTAAAAGTCCTGTTTTATAATAGATAGTGATGGGCGAATCTGTCGCGTTTCGCTTCGCCGAATAATTCGCGAATTTCCAGCGAAATTCGCGAAACGGCGAAAAATTCGCGAAACGAGTCGCGCGGCCCGATTTTGTCGCGCGTCAAAATATTTTGTCGCGGACGCAAGTATGTGTTATAACGCGCGACGTTATTTTTGACGCGCAGTGCAATTTGATGAAGCCCATCTTCTATGGGTGTTTTGTTTGTATAACCTTTTTTCATCTTTGGGCCTACAAATAAAAATTTTCCCCTTAGTTTCAAGCTTTGTAGTCTGTGATGATAAATGAACATGGTATCTTTTGCTTTGTGTCTGAATGTGCTGAATTGGATTGGACTCCATGGGAAGACCAATACACATGCGTGTTTCACTTAGTATACTGCTACACACATGCCCTGCATTGTTAGAGGACTCCTATCTTGAAAAAATGGCTCCCATTTTGCAAGTTTCTTAAACTTTTAACGTTTGTGGATTTTTTCACATTACCTCTGGTCAACTGGTAATGGTATCTACTACTACTCTATATCTCTGTTTAACCAAAAAGTACCATCTGTACTTCAAATATCTAATAGTAGATTACTAACACAAGTACAACTAATAAATCTGAACAGATAGTATCTGGATGCTTTGTATCTCAGATAAAAATGAATAAACCATATGTTTATGTGAATGAACCTTATATTTACATCATGTAATTGTAATGATTCTGAAATACTATGTAATGTAATTTTAATGACTCCGATTAAGAATAGTCATCGTTGTGTTATTAGAATCCAAACAATTCCAAGTACCATGTGAGTATTAGTTTAGTCAAATGAAAAATGAACTCAAAATATAGAGATATAAAAAATTTTTTTAATTCACAACATATAGCACAACTGGTGCTGTAACAAATAATAAATAAATTAAAGTGGAGGAGGAGGAGGAGGAGCAACAACCCTCTGGAGGTTGTCAACAATGTCCCTAACCTCTCCCAGCTCTTGCCGCATGGCATTTACTTGATGAACTAGGGTGACCAGGAGCTCAGTCTGGTCGTAGTAGGCATGCTCTGTCTGAGTGCCTACACTGAGCCCCTGGTCGTCCCTATCCCACCCTTCTTCCCACCACCACCACCACCCATCCCTAACCCACCCTTCTTCCCACCACCACCACCCATCCCCCCTCTCCCACGGCCCGTCATATTGGGCAACTAAACTTAAAAAAAAATATATATATATAAGGGGGGGGGTTTGGATATTTCGGGGAAGGAAAGGAGAAAAAAATAAAACCCTCAACTAAATCCCCTCAGCAGAAGTGTGCACCCACAAGGAGTACACACACCAGCACAGACAAAGACAAAGACAGTTAGCCCTAAAAAGGGCTATTGGGTGGTGAGCAGGCAAGCAGAAGAGGGAAAACAGTAAACTGAAATCCACAACCTCCACTTGCACTGACTCAGAAAAAAAAAAAGCTCTCTACACAAACTCCACTAGCTAAATCACACACAAATCTCTCACTATCCTGCTCTCTCTACCTCTACCAGAAACGCCACGAGTAATGGCCGCCTCTGCAGCTCCTTATATAGCCAGTGGGTTGGCTCAGGGATGGCTCACATCTTATTGGCTGCTGTGGGTGATGTTTAGACGCGCGGCGAAACGAGTCGCGAGGCGAATTTTTGCCGCAATTTCGCGAAAAATTCGCCCGCGGCGAAACGCAGAAATTCGCCGCGAATTTAACCATGGCGAATTTATTCGCCCATCCCTAATAATAGACTCAAAGTTAACATAAAGGTGAACCACCTCCTTAATACCATAAGTAAGCTTAGAGTACCCAATGCTTTCTATCTACAACTACAGTTAGAGTTGCTATAATGAATATTTTAGATATATATTAACTTTCCATGCAGAACAGATTCACTATACATCTTTTTTCTACATTGGGGTCAATTCATTTCTTGCTAATTTACCTTATACTCTATTGTGCCTACAACTCCACTTAGTCTACCTTTGTCCTATTGTCTTCCTATTCTCTTCTGTCCTTTAATAAATGGGCAACTCACAATGGATTTGAATAGTTTAACTGACTGATTACACACCCGTTTTTGTGACAGTCTTGTAAAAAGTCTTGTATAAAGCTGAACTGTTTTAGTTGTTAATTGCTCTTCCCACCAAACACACTAAGGGGGCAGATTTATCAATGGTCGAATTTCGAAGTAATGGGAGTTTTTTTACTTCAAAATTCGAATAAAAAGATACCAAACAAAATTTATTTTAAAAAATCAAAGTTTTTTTCTGCTGTTGAATAGGCTGTATATGATAGTTTGAATCTAAGTAAGATCGTATTTGATCGAATTCGATTCAAAGTATTTAAAAAAAAGTATTAAAAAAAACTGAGTCCACCAATTGACTTCAAATAGGTTCTAGGAGGTTCCCCATAGGCTAAAACAGCAATTCAGCTGGTTTTAGATGGTGAATGGTCGAAGTTGAAGTTTTAAAGAGTAAAATTAGAATCTAATTTGGACTTTAGTCGAAGTACACAAAAATAGCTCGAAATTTTAATTTTTTTGTAGACAGAATAAATCTGAAATGAAGAATCATTAATATTACCGCTGTGGTTCAATACAACCCTTAATCGTAAATAAAGCAACTAAATCTAATTTTTGCAAAATCTTCAGCTACATTGACTAAATAAAGTGAAAGTACTTTACCAAATAGTCTGGATTATCAAGTATGTTTAGTTACCATAATAGCAAATACTTTCCTCCTGTCTTGCCATTTATATGCTGTTTTAGTGCTTTTCCATGGTTATCCTCCTTTTCTCTAAAATACACAGTAACAGAAGAGTAAATAACATTTTACTGTAGTAGATGTTTCTTTTTAGTCAATCTGCCCCATATTCCTCAGTATAGTCTCTAAATAAATTATCTCTCCCAATATAAATGTTTTTTTTTTTAAAGTTATGATGTCAGTGCTGGTACCTTGTTTCTTATGAGGTCTTGCAACAACATCTGGGCTTTGACAATGATTATTTTGAGGATCATTTCATGCTGCATGACCCAACTGTGATTCTTCTAATGGAATAATCACCTGATATTCTTCTTTAGAACTTTCTGATACAAAAAAAGAATTCATAGTTCCTACAATTACCACAAGGAACTCATGTCATGTGCCAGTTAAACATCCCCAGAACATCAAACTGCCAAAAGGCTTTTTGACTATTGTTAGAATAAAATGCAGTATTTAGTTTTCCTCAGATATACCAGAGTCCATGTTGTTCAAAAATTTCTACTTTATTCATTAGTCATGCAGTAGTCCACAGATCATATTTCCAGAGGTCTTGAGAAACATTTATTGTCTTATTTGGCAAATTGTAGGAAAGCTTTCATGTTCCTTTACTTTTTGGTGAGCAGTAGTTTCCTCCTTGCAAGTCTATGGTATTATGTGAACGAGTATTACATACCACATGCTTTTAATTGCCTTCATAATAATTACATGTGCACATGATTATTTGTTGACGTTAAAATTATTAGATAATACAAGTATGAGTTCCATTATCAGGAAACACATTATCAAGAAAATTATGACATTTGGTAATGCAATTTCCCATAGGGTCCTAATCAAACAGTTCTTCATGTTGATTGTGCTGCTTTTTCTCTGTTATACTTTGTACTTGATGATGATGTCTATTAACCAATCAAATATTTATACCCATAATAGACAAACACGCAGGAAATTACATCAGAGTGAGGTGCCATAAAGTGATTACTGCAGTAAAGCAAACAGCTCATGCCAAATAGTGACTAGTTGCCTTGAGAAACATAACTTTGGCTGTTACTGATTTTGATCTCTTTTGCAATATATATATATCTATATAAATATGTATACCCATAGTATATATATATATTGAGAAAGACCTTGGGTAGGCCGAAACGTCAGTCCTGTGTAACTAATAAATTATTTATTTTACTCTATAAGACCTGTGAGTGCGGATCTTTCTACAGTTGTTGGAGATATTTTGTTGTTTCTGCACCCAGGCAAATTAATTCCTTTTTTCGAGAGTGCTGGCTACCTTTGGATATATATATATATATATATATATATATATATATCTTGCCACCCAGATTTAAAGAGTGCTGCTTCTAAATGAATATAAAGGTAAATTGAACCATTATCTGGAGACCCATTACCCAGAATGCTCCAAATTACAGCTCCCATCCTGTTTTATCAAAATAATCCAAATTTAAAACATCTTCCTTTATTTCTGTAATAATAAAACAATACCTTGTACTTGATACAAACTTCAATATAATTAATCAATTTTGGAAGCAAAACCAGACTATTGAGTTTATTTAATATCTACATGATTTTCTAGTAGACTTTGAAGATCGAAATTACAGAAATATCCATCATCTGGAAAACCCCTGTACATTCTAGATAACAGGTCCTGAGCATCCTAGATAACTGGTTCCATACTGGTATATATATATTAGCCATTTACCTGCTGACTTCAGCTCAGTCTTCCTACTATATATAAACCCAATGTTTATGGTTTACCTTTAACTGTTTTATGTAAATAGCATCCAGCTGAAAGCCTGTGTTCCAAGTTGCAATCTCTGATGTCCCAATATGCTGGTTTTAAGAGTATGAAAGTTTCCAGCCTTGCCTTGCCTTGCACAGATTAGGCTGCCATATCAAACTCGCTTGTGTGTGAGGAACTGCAAGCTCTATCATGCCAAAGAGCAAAGCACCGCACAGATATCAAAACTTCCAGACAGTAAACTGACTTAAGCAAACACTGTCAAGAAAACGACAGCCCACACACCTGCAGGACACCTACGTTATTCCATCAAAAACATGACAAGAAGGTTTAAGACAGGATAAAATAAATAGGCATATACAAGCAACACTCTTTGCCCTAAAAAAAGGTGGAAAATGTTTCTTCTTTTCTTTTATTGCTCCCATGAGTAACAAGATCTGAGCAAAGTCAAGTGCTTTAAAGTTATTGGTCAATGTAACTGCAATTGAAAGTAGTGTTTGTTTATTCCCTTCCGTTCTCTTGTTCTGACAAAGCTGAAGTCAGGTCTGTTAATAAGCTGATTTCTGCAGCATTGTTTCATTAGTTAGAACCAGCAGTGCAGCAAATATAAACAGCCAGGCAGATTCTGCGTTCAGTAGTAATTTCATTTACAAATCATTTTAAAATGACTGAAATGTTTTATGTATACTTGAAGGTTCTTTAGAATTGCATTTTGCCAAAAGCACAATTTTTTTAGGTGGCGATTGGCAAGAATATATTGTGGGTTTTTTTAGGCCGACAACAATATTTATTATTATTTCTATAAAAGAAACGTATAGACAATCCAGATCAAGATATAGAGATAAACAAAGAGTGCATGTGTAGTAAATGAACAATGTAACGCATTTCCATATACAATGCGAATTATTGGTTCTGTATTTTCTTTCCCTTTTTATCTTTTTCTTCCTAATAGGTAAGGATAAAATGTTTCAAAGTTCACTCCTTCCCTTTCATTATGTCCTAAAGGTGGTCTTACTCCAGCCTTTTGGCAACACCTGCCTGATATCTGAGTAGAGCTTTGAGGAACCTGCTCTTCAAACACCTGGAGACAAATTGACATTGGTCCCCGAATCCGACATGCTGATTTAGCCCATTCTGGAGGCGTTCCATGGACATAATTGTTTAGCTGAATCTGCCAACACGATTCTCTCAGTAAGAGTTTAGCTTTAATTATACAGCCTAATACAAAGGGTCTCCAGGTTAAATGGACTATTGGGCTACAAATGCTATCACCTGATATGCTCTGTTCCACTTTAGGGATACAGATTTAGGGCCAAGCCAGTGGTACAACTTACTTCTCTGCACTGTTCTTGCTCGTATCTCTAACCTATTTCCTCGCCAAATCTCCTGCAAACATTTTCACACACACACATTTCTCCCAAGCAATAATAAAAAGAAAGCATTTGCAGGAATTAACGGGGCTGTACATTTGATCATTAGGAATGTACCGAGCACATTAGTAAATAGGAATGTGATTTATTTCCATGAGGTTACCTAAAACACACACACAGGTGTGTGAGATGCCCAATCACTCCAGGATTATCTGTCCTGAAAACCCAGTAATAAACTGAAATCTGAAGCTTTACTTGAACTTTTCTACTAATTCAGTAATTGCTGCTGTGCCTGAAATTGGCCTCTTTCCTATGATTACTCAATATACATGCTCAGTCAGAGAGGTTAATGCCTGAACCTAGATTCTAATTAACACCTAAGGTACACTATTTTTTTTAAAGCTTATTAAAACAGGGACTTTTTCCCAGCATAAGATTTCACTCTTCTTACAGGTAAACACATGTTATCCTGATCAGCCTGTGGCTTTGGCTTCCTCAAGATCTGACAAGGGCAAAGGTCAGTTGCAGATCAGTAGATATCAGTTACGTAGAATAGACCTAATGTATGAAGATATTTATATATATATATATATATATATATATATAGATAGATATAGGCAAAAAGAAGACCAACAACACCGAGAAGACTTGTGAAATGCTCAAAGTTGTATTGTGAAATTACATGCAATGCATCTTGCACCGGCTATAATGAAAATTCGCCTGTGGCATGGCACACGCGGCGCTTCGTATTCTGAAGTCGACCGAAGTTGCCTCATGAGGAACGGAAAGAAAGGAAGGCCATATTCTAATTGCATTCTATGGCAGGTGGTAGGACAGACCTTGCTACATCTTTCACTGTACCTCGTTCCAGACTTTTACTCCACTGTGAAGAGCAGCAAAACCCTGGACCCATGCATATCTAAGACCATTGTCACTTATTATATAAATAACTATTCCATTTACAAAATACTATAAAATCACTGCATATTTCTGATGCTATTATTATACAAAGTAGTGAACTTTTTTGTGAACATACAAATGTTTATCATATTTATTGTTTAAGCAGTATCATTTAATCTCGTTGAAAATGTAAAATAAAACTAGGGTAAAATTCATAATAATTAAAGGCCTGTGAATGATTAAGACATGTGTTAATTACTGTTTCATAAAAATGAGTTTTAAAAAATGTTGACCTGAAATGATTAGGGATTTCATGCCTTCCAATTAGAGTTTTGAATTTGCCAAACTAATGCAACGCACAGCAGGATTCAACCCACATTCACTCACTTTTACACTTTTCTGCAATTGTTGTCAATTTTATTTGAAGGAATAAAAAATGAACCCCAGATAGAACCCATACAGGGTTAACACCTGGCTACTGTTGTACTAGTCTGACCAGTAAAAATTATGCAAACAACTAGGTGCCAATCCCACACCAAAGAAATTACTGAAACTAGGTTTTGCTGTAAGTTTCGAGACCATTGGGCAGATTAACTATAGGGCTTTTCTAGCTGAAATTCGCCAAAAAGACAATTCGCAGGGATAACGGCAATCTACTAAAAGGCGAAGCGGACAATTCACTAGCAGAAAAGTTCAGCTCTAGCAAAGTTTTGCATCATTTCGCCAGGTGAATTTTTGCTCAGGCGAACGATCCTTCCTCCACAAATTTATTAAAGTGCGAACTCTCCAATCTGTTACCCTTTTCGCCAGAGTCTGTTTCGCCAGTTTAGACCTGGCGAATTGAAAAGATGAAGCCACATCCTCTACATTATTATGTCAGTGACAGCATATCCTGTATCCCAAAAAAGTCATAATAAAAAAAAGACAGAATATAAAAAAGATAAAAGAGATAGAAAAATAGATACAAGATATATCCAAGGGATATAAGCAGACACACTGCAATATAATATAGCACTTCAGATAAACATTTGATGCTTGATGGATCATTTTTATGAACTTTCAAACACTATTTACCACAATTTGTTTCTATTCCTATTGCAGAATTATCCTTGACTTTTCAGTTGTGTACATTTAATGCCCTGCCAATATGTTGCTCTAGTCCTACTTGATAATGAACTAATTGTACAGGTTTTAGCCAACCGGCTATATCCCCCTGCAATTTATGGAGGAATTGAGGGTTCGGTTTAATCCCGTAAGGTTTGAAAATTCATCTGAATACTGAATTGGAGGTTTTATTGCATCCCAAATATATGCTCAAACCCCTGTGAAACAAACCATGTGTTCTACAGTATTGCACTCCCTAATAAAGCAAATAGGATTCTGTGATCCAAGTGTTGCCTGTGCCATAGTCACTACTTTTATAATGTCCTTTGGGCTAGATATAGTAACAATTACAGTAATTATATTCTTCTTGAATTATACTGCATACAGTACTGCATTGCCTATTTATTACTGTTTATGTTTCTTCTTTAATAATAACAGCTGAATTCATTTGTATTCTATGTCAAAATAACTTCTTTTTTTTTTCATTTTGTGTGTATGTTTTTTTTTACAGCGGAGGTACAGGACATTCCACATGGCAGAACATGATGAATCAGGGGTTAAATAAAGAGATAAACGAATTGTAGGCACAATTGGAAGGAGGTCCCTGCTTCAAAGAACTTGAATTGTTTGTATGATATTGTTCATTGATATTGTTCATTGTTTATATGATATTTTACTGATACGGTATATCTTTTGTATTATTGTATTTTCAGCAAATAATTAGTTGCAATAAACCCCGTTGGATAATTAGTTGCGCTCTGAAACACAATGACGTACTTTAAGCTTTTGTGTGAGTCTCTTGCCTGTAGAAGATTGAAGAAAAGCAAGTGAAACTAGTGAAAATAACAGATTTATCCAGTGGTTTCCTTTTGATAACAAGAAGCAATATCACTTCTAATATTCAATACAAGTGTCCTTGAGAAAACTGGGTTCTGTCCCTTGGAATAAGTTCTGATGGAAAGTCAGAAGTGGAGAATTTCATGTTAGGTGCAAACTGTCTGAAGTTGATGTTCCTCCTTCTCAATCTGTGGCTGCATTTTGCTGGTGTTAATTTGGAGAGATGGTACTTTTATGCCACTGTAGTGATAAACCAGAGAAAAAGGGAATAAATCACAAAGAAATAAATGCTTTTTGTATTAATTCATTTCATATTCTGATAGTATGACTAATTGTACAAATCATTTGCTGGCATAATTTCAGCACAGGGTGCCCAGATATAGCAGAATACGTGCAGAATCGCAGTAATGATTTATGCCTGGGGTTGATGAATTTCCATCCAGCAGCAAAACACATATTTTATTTGGAAGCTGTAAAACACATGTCAAAGAGTAGACAGACATCTATAGCCTTGATCATCCCCATTTGATTCCTTTTGTTGATTTAGGGTGGGACAAGGACATGTATTTATTTGGAAAGTAGAATAAAAAGCATGGTGTTCATAAATTTACTTTGACTCATGGGACCTGTTTGTTGTATGGAGTGAGATATTGGAATACCCAGCTGCATGCTGGAAATAATTTGAATCCATAAATACAGCAATATCAGCCAATATAATGTTAAATTACAACAGGTCTAATAGCCCATAGCAACGAATTTGATTTCAAACCGGTTCAGTGGTATCTGCTTGTTGGCTGCTATAGGTTACTAGATCACATGCAAATGTGTATGTGTACTTTCTCTGAATTTTTGAGTTCAGTTATGTTCCAAGGGTTCTTGTTTCTTCCTGTTGCAGAGCTGGATATGAATTTAGGTGTGGCTTAAGCACAGCATGTAATAACATTGCACTTTCTCTGACCTTTATTTAAGTGCCCAACAAACAGGTACTATAACAAAAATGTAATTTAATACTCTAAACTCTCTTTGGGCTCCTGTGCTCAGTTATCCTTCATCTAGGAATGCCCTTTATTACAATAAAGGTAAACAGCACAGACTGAGCCTTAAGTTGTGAAAATCGCATTTGTGTGTTTTCAGTCATCAGAGTGCCAATATTTTGTGTGTATTCATGAAAATAAGCACATAGCACAGCATCCTGTTGCCATTTTTTACCCAGGTTAGAAACTACCTGTACTATATATTACTTAGAAAACATTTCTAGTCCCATAAGCTTTCCACATTTTTTTTCCACATTTGCCACATTTTCAGTAAGCTAGTTTAGATCATGTGGTTGTTTCTAAGGAGAAAATAATTACTTAATTTTGATCCAGGTTTTATTTAAACCAGTGCCATGACTAATCCTGTAGTACATAGACTTTTGGCAAATGCACCTGCAAGTCCTCTAAAATGGATGTAAATGTTGCACTTACTGACCCTATTCATTAAAGGTACTTCTGTAAACTAGTTGGGCAAAAGCACCATTGTGTCCGCCCTGCCTCTTCTGCTGAATCACACTCAAGCGTATCCAGTGACGACGTGGGTTTCCCTTCAGGTTTCCAACAGTGGGATGCACCAACAGGCCACTAGGGTTTTACCAATAGGTCACTTGTGCCAAAAGAATCACACCTTTAAAATCATTTTAATGCACATCGGAAGTGACACAATCCTGACTCTGAGAATTTTAGTCGCAGTGTCCGACTGGGGTGTCCAGGGCCATCCGCATTTTCCATGGGGACCCCCATCCCAGCTGCGAGCTCCAACCCCCCTCCCTCCTCTACACAACACATAACTTACTCCTTGCAGACTTGATTGCTGGTGGGGGGAGCACCATAATGGTGCTTGCAGTCGGCGGGTGCTGTGGGCCCACAAGGGTTGGGGCCCATTGGGTTTTTTCACAGTGCCCCACTGGCCCACAATTTGGCCTAATTTGCTACCAGACTCATGCATAAATGCACTTGTTTTGAGACACTGGACACAAGTCTCCTTACACCATATCTCCAAAAAGACATTCTCACAGTTAAGGAAAATTTGCCTTACTATAATCACATTGTTCATGAGACGGTTCACAAAATTGCTTCCACAGTTACTTGTAGTAGGCTTTGTATCTAACTCAGTGAAGTTTCTAATTAGATTTCCAGCGAGTATGCATGTGTGAGTAGGGGAGGTGGTTGTGTGAGTCATCCCACTGCCAAACCCAAATATCAACACATTGCTGGAAAGAAACTTTTATTAAGGTAAAACATTTAATTGGATCTGAAATTAATGTGTAGCGTTCCCTTATGAGTTTTGATTTACCGGTATATGGTAAGGTATTAAATGAAAAAAGCTATCACAAAAAGGGGACCATATGTAATTCAATATGGAGCACTAGTATATGCTGAAAAAAGGCACATAATATGATACGTAACATAAAACATTCTCAGTCTTTTATTTTTTTTTCTTTGACCCCACTAGCCAGGGAATTTTGTTTACAAAGCAATGGAAACTAATAAAAAAACGTAATTTGAGTCAACAATTACCACCTAAAATAGATCCATACACTATTCTAAAACAATTTATAGGCAAAAACTATTAAGACAAAATGCCACAAAATGGCCTATGTGTACATGTATTACTAATTACACTCCTTTACATAACTAATCTAGAGTAATTTAATACCCATGTCAGTGCCATTCTAAATCTCATGTACAGCTTCCCTGCTCACACTTGGATGTCCAATATGCAGCCTATTCACAAACATAGAGAGTAGTGCTACACAATCTCACCGCTTTTTGTAGAATCGGGTGCCAGGTCCAGTTCAAATTCCAATACAAATTTCAGCAGCACTCCGGTATAGTGAAAAATAATTTATTTGTGCAAATGAATGGAGTTTCTAATGCTAACGGACTACTAATGCACAACTATGGCAGCCCCAGGGGCACTCCGCCAATGAGGCGAGTTGAGGCACTCATCTCAGGCGGTAGTGCCCCCCTGGTTACCAAAGGCAGCAAAAATGCCTGGTAACTAAGAGCCGAATTTCCGGAAGTTCCGGAAGTTTCAAACCGGAAGTTCGGCTCTTCTAGTGCAGAACTCTGAACTGCGCGCTCTGCACTAGTGACGTGGACCCCCCCTACCCCGTACCGGTCTGGAAAAGTGAGTGCCGTGGGAAGGGGCAAAGACGAAGCCCGCCTGAGGCGGCAAAATGCGCAGGATCAGCCCTGGGCAGCCCCCTCATAGAGGAACATGGGGTCAGATGAGTATTGTAAAAACATGGGGCAAATACTTTTTGGCAAAATTACAAAATTAAAATAGTATGCAAAGATAATGTTATGAGAGATGTAAAAAAAAGGTTTAATTTTTGGTGTAGGTAATCCTTTAAGAAAAAAATAACTTGAGGATTATATAATGATGTGCAGTAGGTGTGTATAAAGCACCTGAACAGACACACATCATACATTTCTCCATGTTATTCAAGCGTCTATATCCTCTCCAGTCCATTGCTTGAGTCTGTGACTGCACAGGAGTTGAAATAAACAAACACTGGTAAAGTAAATACACCTGGCTTGAACACCAGTTCGGAGAGGTTCAACTGATCATATTCGTGACTCTGCTTACATCATATTTGAGTTGAGATTCTAAACTAAACTGACATCTGAGTCAAAAAAGTGAAAATAGGGCAACTCATGAGCAAATTGGGCATAAGTATGGGGTCATCTACTGTATTTGTTTAGGATTCCAAATCCTTCAGTCACCAGCCTCCCAGCAGAGCCACTGATCAGCCACAGAACTCGCAGCCCATGTATTGATATGGCTACTGGATACAGCGAGTGGCCATGCATGCAGAACATATGGTTAGTCTCCTGAATGCACAGCCCAAAACCAACTGGGATCAGGGAGAGTTAACTGGTGATCACTCCTCTTGTCTTCCTATTATAGAACCAAACTGCTCAACTGTCTATGCTGCAGGCAGTTTCCCCTTTAAAGGATGGTTCACCTTCAAGGTAACTTTTAATATGTTTTAAAATAGCTAATTCTAAGTAACCTTTCAATTGGTCTTCTAATTGTCCATGGGTCAGTATTCTCAAGTAGAGGAATCTGGCCACCCACTTGTCCGATTGCACTAATATCTTGTCAATCATTGCATCTCCTGGAACTAAGCTTACATGTATATACAGTTTTAAAGAGAAATATTTTAGCTATCCTTCTCCTGTCCCTTATTGTTGACCTAGTAGGTAAACAACTAAAGTTGTGCACCTGTTTTCATTAAGATTTAGGGGCCGATTCACTAAATTCGAGTGAATTCGAGTGAAGGATTCGAATTTAAAAAACTTCGAATTTCGAAGTGTTTTTTGGGCTACTTCGACCATCGAATGGGCTACTTCGACCTTCGACTACGACTATCGAACGATTCGAACTAAAAATCGTTCGACTATTCGACCATTCGATAGTCGAAGTACTGTCTCTTTAAAAAAAAATTCGACCCCCTAGTTCGGCAGCTAAAAGCTACCGAACTCAATGTTAGCCTATGGGGAAGGTCCCCATAGGCTTGCCTAAGTTTTTTTCATCGAAGGATATTCATTCGATCGTTGAATTAAAATCCTTCGAATCGTTCGATTCGAAGGATTTAATCGTTCGATCGAATGAATAATACTTCGATCGATCGATCGAATTCCCTGCGCTAAATCCTTCGAATTCGATATTCGAATTCGAAGGATTTCAATTCCTAGTCGAATATCGAGGGTTAATTAACCCTCGATATTCGACCATTGGTGAATCGGCCCCTTAGTGTATTATACATGAATATATATTCATGTTTATCAAATTGGTCATTGCTTTGACTTATGACTTTTTACTTTATTTATCCCAACAGCACCTGGTACACCATATATTTCCGGTCTATTAGTCTTCTTCCTGAAGCGCAAGCCAAAACTCAGATTTGTTTTTTGGATTTTGAAACCGCAACACGGTTTAAAACAAAATAGTCTCCCTGGTAAAAGATTACAACAAAGTACTCCACAGTAAAGATTTTCCTTTCTGTATTTATTGTTACAACGTTAATTAGTTCTGACATGTTGCAGAGATGTGCTGCTTCCTTGTACTAATTATAATCTGGCACAATAATGTAACTATAATTTACATTCTACCATTCAGTGAAATCATCACTTCATAAATTCCTTATGTAAGGACAATTACAGTAACATTTATGGAAATATAAGTTGAGTTTAAATAGAAGGGCAAGTTGTGGCAGTCAAAAAATATTAATATATAGCTTGAGTGTTATGTGGATAGAATACATAAAACCTATAAATATACGGCTACTTATAACCTTATAATACACAAGAGCCATGAATATCCTGTAAATTATATCTTTATTATAACTACTTAGTGATGTCATAGGTTATAATCGGAGCTTAGCGATGTCATTTCTTTCACATGAGTCACTAAAACTTGGGTATTATAATAATTTTACCCCCTGTTGCAAAATATGAGGCTATTAGATGTCACCTCTGAGTAATATGAGGATATTAGGGGGCAGATTTATCAAAGTAACATTGTATTCGACCAAATTCCTAAAAAAAACTTTTGACTCCAAATGGGTTCTAGGAGGTCCCCCATAACCTTATAATACACAAGAGCCATGAATATCCTGTAAATTATATCCTTATTATAACTACTTAGTGATGTCATAGGTTATAATCGGAGCTTAGCGATGTCATTTCTTTCACATGAGTCACTAAAACTTGGGTATTATAATAATTTTACCCCCTGTTGCAAAATATGAGGCTATTAGATGTCACCTCTGAGTAATATGAGGATATTAGGGGGCAGATTTATCAAAGTAACATTGTATTCGACCAAATTCCTAAAAAAAACTTTTGACTCCAAATGGGTTCTAGGAGGTCCCCCATAGCCTAACACAGTACATGATAGCCCCCATAGCCTAACACAGTACATGATAAATTTCGATATTCAAATTTTTTAATTTTTTTCAAATTCAAATATAGCTCAAAATTTAAATTTTTTTCATTTGAATTTTCACTTCGACCCTTGATAAATCTGCCCCTAAAAGTCAACTCGGAGTTCCATGACCTTTATAAAACTCCGAAGTAACATATATATATACCTTAACATATATATATATATATATATATATATATATATATATATATATATATATATATATATATATACCTTATATTTTACAAGAGGGATACTTTATTCACTATATCATAAGCAAAAACCATGAATATCCAGTAAATGGTATTTAGTACTCTCATCAGTTAGAACTGCCACATGACTCACTGAAACGTGTACATTGTAAAATATAACATACACTCTGTTTCAAGATATGAAGATATCAGAAGTCCCCATGGATTTCTATGACCTATGCCTTTATATTCATGGAACTACTTCTAATGTCCTTATATTTTATAATAGTAGGTACATTATTACTTATGTATTTGCCTCTGATGTCAGAGTTGATACAAATACGTTTTGATGCCCTCTAGGAGTCAGGTTTTTTTTCTTTCTATGAGGTTCTTTGGAGATGGCTTTGGAAATTAAATTGAGAATTTTTTTTTAACTTTTTGTATTTCTGTGTTTGTTTAACCACTGTGTTACAGCTAATATGCAAAAAAGGTGAACAAGCAGATATATGATAATGATTTTCAAATGCACTATTTATTGCATTCAGGTGCACCCAGTCTGGGCAGACCTCTTTCCACATGGGAAATATAACACTGCATATGTGCTCTAGTGCCTTTTTGTGCCAATCTGAGGTTTATTTTTGGTGAAGATATCCCATACTTGCCAAACTTCTCTTATAGTACCATGAAAATTTCAACTATATTTTGTTGACTGCTTGTAAAGTGCAATCGCTGTTTATTATTGTTAATATATTAATTTATATTTAATACATTAATGATGGTTCCATTTTTTTCTTACTAAATATGAATTTTAAATTAAAGCTTTGATGCTGGGCTCCACAAGAACTGCACGTGCAGTAGTGATGCACTGGTTGACTCAAAACCAGCGGTGGCCCATAGGTTGACCATCAGTTGGGCGGGTTTGATTTGAAATTTTGTCCTTACATTTCAGGTTAGGTATTGGTCAGAATGAGGAAGACTACTCCTCCACTGCTCCCATAGATTCCCTGTATTGGAACCAGAGGTGCACAAAAAAAGTAGCATACAGAGCACGGAGAAGTGGGTGTTGGTTGATTGCAGGCCTACAATGACAACATTTTGCAAGAAAAGGGTCAGGAGCAAGTTAGGGATTTGTGGGTTAATGTGGCCAAACAGACTAAGTCGGCAGCTTATTAGCCCATGTATGGGGCCCTCCGACAGGCTTCCCTGATCGATATCTAGTTGAAAGTCAGCCAGATGTCAATCACACCGAGCTAAAAATCCTGTCGGATCGCTGACCGCATTTAGGATCCTAGGGCCCACGATCGGATCAGTCCGACATCAAGGTCGGCATATCGAGGAGAGATCCGCTCGTTTCGCAACATCGCCAAACAAGCAGATCTCTCTATGTATGGCCACCTTTCGGGCTGGGTGCAGGTTGAGTTTTTCTTGACACGCATATCATTTATGTATGTCTATAAGTGCAGATATTATTATTTTCATAAACAAAGATTAAAATACATAGGAATAAAAATGATCAAAATCCCAGCTTCTAAATAAATGTTAGACAGGTTAATAATGTCTGTTACTTTAATACATGCGAAACATGCAAAAAGTGTAAATATATGTTAATTTTACCAACTTTCATTTGTGTGTCAAACCTCCAGAAATGTCTCCTTTAGATTCACTAAATTTCCACAGCAGTGGGGAGATAATTTACATACAAATTGGACTCTTTGTTGTTAAGGTAGGGGTTCCTACAGGTATCATATGCATACAAGAAAGGTTTGAAATGTATTTGAAGACAGAATGTGCTTGTTTCTGAGTGAGCTGATCCAGAATTCAGTCATGCAGAAGGCAGTCTCTCCATCACATCATGGGAAAAAACTGAAGAACCTTTATACAATTAAGTAATCAGCTGCTCTTCGTTACCCCTAACAACTTGGCCAGATGAGAAATTACTTAGCAAACAGGCAGCACAAAATAAAAAAGCAGACGAAAGCCAATTAAAATACAGAAAATGTCCACATTCCCAAGGCATTCTATTTTAAGAAGAGGAAGTGAGTTCCTGTGTTTGGGCAAAGCATTTCTGGATTGATTTACACTCTGCTTCCCGGTCCTACTTGTGCACAATTGGAAAAGAAAGAAACTCTGATGCACCTTCTCATTTTGATTAAAAGAGAGCAAACTGAATTTTTGGGAAATACTTAGGTCAGCTTGGAAAAGATTATGAATGAGTCATTCTACATTTCATCCTTGAAAAACAAATGAAAATATTTTAAAAAAAAAGCAGAATCAGGGTAAAACAAATAATTTTGCTGCTGTCTCTGCCAGAATCACATTATTGTAACACTTTGCTTGACTGAAATCCTGAACTGCAACTGAAAGTTGTAGGGTATTATTATATTTATTCTTATATTGTGCTACCAGATGTACACATTCTGTACACAGTGGGGCTCATTTTTAAAGTTTGCGCAGCACAGAATGATTTGCACAGAACATACTTGCCCTGTGCTTGTATTTATAAAGTTGAGCAAAATTGGTATATATATTAGGTGCCAGCCTAATTATGAATTTTAATTTGCACTTTTTATTTTTGACATAATTACAAATTATGAAACTTTATGCGCATACTTTGCATTCAAGTTACACCACAACTTTCACAATTTATATTCGCAGAATTATGGCTGATGATATATTAGCACACAACGAACACGCAATGTGGTCACGCTCACACAAACGCCCGTTTTTGATTTGTGAATATTTGTGCGTAATATTTGTGCATAATATCTGTGAGATTAATAAAATTAAAGCGGTACATGGCAGTGCAAAATATAGGTATTTAGGGGAAAGCAAAAAAACTGTATGAGAATAAATATACACTGCACAAATGTTATAATTGCCCCCTGAGTATTGTTCATGAACAATCAAACTTGTGGGGGTTACAACTACATTTTTAGTCCTTGTTGCAGCAATGTGTATGGTCTTTCCAAAGCAGTTCATCACCATAAATCAAACCCAAGTCTGTCTAAGCCAAGTGATTCAAGCACTGGTTCCATCCATTCCTGTAAACATGTAGGAGAGGGACACAAAAAACAAACAATGTTGCAAACGTCACTCTAGTTATGTAGATTTATGATCACCAAAGTCATTCCTCACAAGGTCACCAAATTTAGTCAGTTTTGGCATAAGGCCTTCACTTGAGAATTGTACAACAGAATTAGCGACTCTCACCATAAACCCTGGTTGGCCAGTAACTAGCAGCCCAAGAACTCAACAGCCAACCTCAAACTGAGGTGGGGCATACAATACATGCCTGCAGTGGTCCAATGTCTCTATTGACCAACCCACAGGACTAATTTAATCTGTTTCACCTAAATGTTGTGTATACTACATAATAAATAGGTTTCTATGCCTTGCACATTCCTCACTTGAGTAGGTTAGTGTGTCTTGTACATCTTGGTTTTAACTAACAGAAGTGAACCTGGACACTGCAGGAAACCTGGTACAACAGCACTAAAAACTGAGAACATTGAAATTACATGAGCTGAACATTTACCCATTAAATGCAATTTTGATACATATTTAAAGGGCACCTATCACAGCCAAAATCAAACACATATTAACAATCTGACCAGTACAACATAAACACCTTTAATCAAACTACATATATAGTTTTTTGAAAAAAATCCCTTACTTTGTCAAATGGGTTCTTTCACTGAGGGAGTCCATACTGAGACTATAACAGAGACTATAATATGCAAATTTCAGGAGCATGCTCAGATTGTAGCACTGCCTTGAGTATTCTACCCAGAATGCCTTGTTTTAGTAAACTCCTCCACTAGAAGTATCAGGAGATTTCCCGATCTTGTCCCCTGCAGGTGATGTTATTATGCAAATGAAGGGCACACACTAACTTCCAGCAGGTGGCAGCACTACTGAACAGCAGCTAACACAGAGGTTTCGCTGATTTGAAAATAGCTTAGGGCTCTTACACATGAGCCTTTTTACCTGCGCTCCCCTGCGTTCCGTTTTTTGGCGTTCAGCCGCAGGGGAGCGCAGGAATAGACGCATTTCATGATTTCAAATGGGGCTGTACTCACACAGGCGCGCGTAGGCGCCAAACACAGGAAAAATGCAGCATGTTGCGTCTCAACATGCGTTCGGCGCCTACACGCGCCTGTGTGAGTACAGCCCCATTTGAAATCATGAAATGCGTCTATTCCTGCGCTCCCCTGCGGCTGAACGCCAAAAAACGGAACGCAGGGGAGCGCAGGTAAAAACGCTCATGTGTAAGAGCCCTTAGAAGGGTTGATAAGCAAGCAAGGAATTTCAACTGAGCATGTGCGAGCTTTCAGAGCTACAGTTGGCTGGGAAGATATAGGTAGGAGGAGCCAGTGAAATCCAAGATGCTTGTCACAGCTAGAACTGCAGTGGAGATAGGGGAGATCTTGCAGAAGGTATAGTGAGCTGTTTTAAAAATCAGATTTCTTGAACTTTCACATAGTGTATATACTTAGTAAATGATTTAAGTGATGATTGGTGCCCTTTAAGTGTTCACATTTTTACAAATTCCCATTGATTTAATTTCTCCTGATCCCATTTCCCAAAAGAATGCCTTTTTTTAAAGTGTATGCCTAGCAACCAGTGAGATCTATGTTTTAAAACAACTGACCAGTTAACAGTACTTGCTGATTGGATGCTATATGTGTTTAGATCTATAGCAAATGTGCACCTTTTATTACATAACCCTCTTGTCATTTAACTCAGCTTGCTTCAATTGCAACTGGCAACATCACTAGCACCCATGGCCTTGTGGGTGATTAAATAAAACATAAAGACTATTTATAGGAAACCTGTAGTCTGCATTAACTTCCCTGCAAATATTTTTCATTAGTACCATGTTATTCAGTTCAAAGCAGACACAGATACAGGAAATATTGTCATTGACATGTCTATAGTAGTAAAGGCTCAAAAGCTTGGCCAAGTTGACTCTTCTCAGTCTTTCCTGATAATTGCAATAGCGCTACTTTCCATTATGACGTAGGGGGTCTCCAATGAATATTTTGGTAAATCAAACACTTGTGTATTGCACTACAGTTTCTTGGTGAAATAAATTATTAGTCCAGCCAGTAATTCACACTGTAATATGAATGTCGTCATTATTCACCCAGTAATATGAAGGTCATGCACTCTTGTCTGAGAAGCGTTTGATAAGAAATCCCAAAACAGCTCATTCTAAATAGAATAATGACTTTTCACTAGATTTCACACAAATAACTCACAGGTGTGACCAAGCCCTTCTTTGTGTTTGCTTTATCCGCTGTAGGTTAAGGCCTATTGCACACATGGTGTTTTTCTGCAGCGCTTTTAAAAAGCCACACCATGACATAAAAATAGATAGGTTAGAATAGAATAGGCCAAGCGTACAACACTTGGGTGGGTTTTTGACTTTCCAAATCAGGGATCTTTTCGTGATTTGGATCACTATACTTTAAGTTTGTTAAAAAAAATATTTAAACATTAAATAAACTTTTACCTCCAGTAAGGATTAGCTATTTCTTAGTTTAGATCATATACAACATATGTTTAATTATTACAGAGAAAAGGAATAAGTTTCAAATTTTTGAATGATTTGATTAAAATGGATTCTATGGGAGGTGAGCTTCCAGTAATTCTGAGCTTTCTGGATAATGGGTCCCATATCTGTACCTCAAACCCTTTCAAAGAATTAGAATTATTTAACTACGGGTAATGCGAAAATATGCCTTACATAAATCCATTCCCTTTGCATTGACATGAATAGAAAGCAACAGGATTTGCACAAGACCCAGGAAAATCACCCATGTTGGGAAACCCACTTTGTTTTCCATTTATGTCAAGTGGAAGAGATCTGTGCTAGGTAAGGAGCGTAAATCACAATGCAATGTACATAAAATTAAATTTCATGAGGGTCTAGTCATACAGCAGCCATACAGGGAATGCAGCAGGGTACCTTAGGAGATCATTTGGAGGCCCGTATAGTTAATTTGTTTCCTTAGTATAGGTTGCGGTATTAATTCACTTTAATATCCATTGTTTGTTTAATAAATCTTCATGAATTCACGATACAGGACAAAGAATATTACAATGTAAGGGTATTTCCAAATAATTTGAAATATTGCATAATTTTATAGATAATATTATGCCTACATACATATATAGTGTATTCATTTTTGGTGTTACTGAGCCTTTTTCTAAATGACCACTATAACCACTGTGGTGGAAAAGAAAAACTCTTGAAGTTGTTCCTTCACAGCATCAGAGATTAGATCTCCCGGACCACATACATTGTTAATCTTCAACCTTTCTACCTGCCACTATAGTGTATTTAGTAGTAAGAGGCCGGCACTGTGGCATTAGCGGCTGTCCTTGTTGAAAGCACTGCCCAAGCAAAAGCAAACACTGTTGAAAATGATGGATTGGTTATATGTACTTAATTTAATTTGACAGGCATCAGAAAATAACTTCTCTGAGCCACGTAACCCAAGTTAATGAAATCATATTTAACTTAGGGTGTGTATGTAGACTTGATCTTAGTGTGGTGACTTATCCATTAGTAGGAATTCACTGTTTGCCTTTGGAATTCTTATCAGTACTTAGCCAGTGTTTATGTGTGATTTTTCACCCGATTGCTCAATCTGCTCAGTGTTCAACTATCCTCCACCAATTCAAGGCACCGCAAGATCACAGGCGCTCCACTCTACATTATCTCATGTGTTTTAAACACCAAGGGGGAAATGCAATAAAAGTTGTAAATGAAAACAAAATTTGCACAAATCAAAATTCACATCATTAGATCATATTGCCATTGTGAATTTTAGTGGTGCATGGTGCAATTTTTCAGTAATGAGTTTTATTAATATATTGCACACAAATTATAATTTTGCAGTCTTTCTTCCACTGGCAGATGTGGTCACTAAACAGTTGCCTGAGATTTTATTTTTCTTTGAAGGAACAGGATGATTTCCACAAGGCCATGGGTGCTAGTAATGTTGCCAGAAAATGCTGTGCCAAATCCCAAAATCCAGAAGCTGACAGTGTTCTTGTAAGGCAGTAGAGACTATAGTTGTCACGTGAAACAGATTTTCAACATTATGCAACAGCATGCATGCCATAGAACTTAAAGGTGTTGTGGTTATACTTTTGATTTTCCTGTTTTTTATTCTTGAATTATGAAACCCAAAAGGTTGAGAAAATACAGGATTTAAAGCTGACTGTAAACATCTATAGGTGCAATGGTCATGCTCTATGTCGATGGAGCAGTGACCGCATTTTCAGACTGGGAATTTTTTTTCTATAGTAAAGTTATATTACCCAAAGCACAAATAGTAGCAAAACATATTGCATTTTAAATTTTTTGCACCTTATGTTATACCACATTTATATATCCTGAATCCTATATCCTTGTAAAACATTTTAGCCTATATACATTGTACAAAGCTTAATATGACTGCTTATGTTTATGTAATGCTTAGTAGACAATAGCCATAATAAACAACAATGCTATAAGGTAACCTGCTATAAGGAGATAATGTATTATCTGTAAATCCAGGATCCTTCCAACGAATTTCATTGTTGATTATTATACACAAAAACTGTTATATCTCTTTGTCTGTGCAACTCTTTAATGCTGATGATGCTTCCAATCCATGAGTAATGTTGACCCCGGCATACATTTAATTTCCTGTTGATGGAAATAAATACGGTATCTATTGTTAAGATGGCCAAACACATAAAGATTCACTTGTTGTGATTTGGTCACCTATTTGCTGGGCTAAATTTTGCTTATCCAATCATTTGGCCCCCTGGACAATGAAAAGGTCATAACAGGGGTCTATGCAGGCCTGTTGGTAAAAGTAAAAGGACCATATCAACTCACAGAAGTGGCCCTCACCCAACTGAATTTTCAAACCAACCCAGTAGATATCTAACCAATTCTTGCCCAGATGCCAGCAAATGGGAAGGCCCATTTGCTGGCAGATAAACTGGCAACTTTTTTGAAGAGGGCTAAGCCACAGGTTAAAGCTGCCCTTATATTGCTAGATTTACAACAAACAAATAGTAGTTCCTACCTTGCAATCAGGTTGGGCCACCAATCAGATATATGTAGAACTAAATGCAGTAAGATGAATAATAGGGATATGTAGATTGTATTATAGATTAGTTTTCCTTATGTAGAAATAAATTAGACTATATTAGAAATATTATTTGTACTCAGAGCTTCAAAAGTTTAATATTGTCACCCATATTAAACATGTTTTCAATTAGCTTAGGCTCAGTAATACTAGATCATGCCACCTTGCTTCTTTTACCAGCCTTAATTCTCCAGGTGGCGTCTAATCATGTCCCTGTTTGGTTCTTGTAAGGGGATTATGACATTAGACGGGGTTTTGGCAATAATGGGGGAAATAATAAAAGTCATTAATGGAAAACCTATTTACTAGGTTTACATACTAAAAAGTTATGCCTTTGTGCGAACAAATTTTTCTTTGGGCCAAATTAACCGGAAACTGTTTAGCGACCTCTTACGAAAGTGGAAGAAAGATTGCGGATTTTATAGTTGGTGTCAATGTGCAGTGAATGTGATAAAAACTTCTTACTGAAAAAGTGGTTATGTTTGCTCCAAAAAATTACGCCACCTAAGCGTGCCCTTAAAAGTGTGCAATTAAAATTTGCAATGCAATAACAGTTTAAGGAAGAATATTACATTGAAAATGCTAATTTTTATTCTTATTGGTGCAAATTGTTTTTCTGTTTGCGACTTTTATTACATTCCCCCATAAGATGCTTCTGATATCTGTCTGAAAACAATATGTGTTATTCAATCCTGAAACTGAAAGCTCAGTCAGTAACGCCTTCACAGCAGCAAAGCAAAAGGTAAAGAACTATATAACTATGAAGATTTTCATTCATCCAGGTCATGGTATATCTAGTATAGGTAAATCTAAAACAATTGGACTTGCTGAGTAATCATTGAAGAACAGTAAAGAACTATATTTCACCTTTTTTCATTAGAGAAATACAACATTCTTTCTGCTATTAATAAAATAACCTATTGCATGTTCCTAGTTCACATAGTTTAGTATTGCAGAATATAACAGTCCCAAACATTTGTTGCTTAATAAATAATATTATTTTAAAAATACAGATGGGTCCTGTCCTGCATGAAGTCCAGATGGCTTGGGCCTTGTACCAAAGTGCAGTCTGTCTCTGTTTAGCCATCAGCTGAACTTCCTGGAACTGCAGGTGCTCTGCTAAGTGTTATTAGGAGAACGCTACAAGAGGATTTTCAAGTGAACCCACAACTTATCAACAAATACCAGCCTTGCATTAGAGTGAAAACATTTTGTTCGGCATTATTGGTGTTTGTACAAGCTATGCTTACTAGACATGTCTGGCATGCCCGACACAAACCTGTGCAGAACGGCCTTGCTGAGACATTAAGTGGATGGCTATATGCAAGAGGGAAAACAAAGAAATCTTTATGGATGTTTATAAGCACAGAAGAAACATGCATTTCATATATTTTGTTGTTATGTTAGCTGATGCTTAAACTTGGATTTATGTTTAAACCATAGAAGCTCTCTGAAGTATTCTCCACAAGTGTCTATAATAGAGGCTCGGCACACCAAATATCTTACCAACTCCAGATATAGGTTCTCTGGCTTCCAGGAGTCTACACTATAGGTAACAGACTCTGCAACCACTAGCAGCCCTAAAAAAATATAGTCTCAGTGGGAGTCATGGCTAATGTGCAAATTTAATATGTTTCTGACAAACAGGTCATTTGCCAAGAGATCGTGGGTCCCTAAATATGTATATTCCCACCCCCTGAACTGTCATGGGGTAGGCAATTAGACTTTGGGGGGGGGGTTATTTATCAAGGTCTGAATTTATCTCAGTATTTCTAATATCCAACTTCGAGCAACTGTGAATTCCCAAATCGACCTTATTTATGAAGAAGAAAAGCCCGAAAAAATAGGGTCGGGCAAAATTCCAAAAACTTCAGAGAATTTCCCCAAAACTCCAAATTGAGTTTTTTTTGCTCCCAATCCCTCAGATAGCGCAGACTCTGGGACGTTCCCCAATGACTTATACAGGACCTCGAGAGATTTTAGATTCCAGGTTTTTGGATTCAGAGTTTTCATACCATTGGACTTTAATAATTCCTGAAAAATTTAGATTTTTTTTTAAGGTCCGAATCAGAATTTTTCGGCTTTGGTGATTTCGGAGCCTAATAAATAACCCTCTAGGAGTCCCAGGGGGGTCAGTGAAATAATAAAGGCAAATAATTTAAAAAATATAAATAAATAATGAAGACCAGTTGAAAAGTTGTTTTAAATTGGCCATTCTATAACATACTGCTAGTATAATATTACAAGCTATAAAACAGCCAGTCAGAGACTTGAATGCAAGTTAAGTAGGAGAGACACATAAAAGAAATATAATTAATAAGTCATTATAAAAATAAATCTTCACACAATCAGTTTAACTAAAGTTTGTAAGTGGGAAGAATTGGAAAGTAAATAATTTAAAAACAACCAAAAAAGATTTCTCAATATCTCAATATACAAAAAAAAATATGTTTACTGATCATCCACTATGAACCCAAAGTCCTGTTTCTATTGCCCTTTAAGAAAATCTTTAAGAAAAAATTTTGGCCTTCATGCCTCATACATAAACCTCAGTCTCATTGCTATGAATTTTTAATCCCCAAAAACGGTACATGTTTTCTGGACATCCACACAGGACTTCAAATAAATCAGTAAGTGTATGGTAACTCTGGTCCCCACATGAGCATCAAGGTCATGTCAAGGGCGGTGCCCTTCTGCAGGTGCAATGATACCCCTATGTACATGCATCTAAATCAAGGTGCATGGCACACTTCATAATAACAACTACAGGTATAGGATCTGTTATCCAGAATGCTCGGGACCTGGGGATCTTTACGTAATTTGGATCTTCATACCATAAGTCTACTAGAAAATCATGTAAACATTAAATAAGCTTAATAGGCTGATTTTACTTACAATAAGGATTAATTATATCTTAATTGGGATTAAGTACAAGGTACTGTTTTCTTATTACAGAGAAAAGGGAAATAATTGTTAAAAATTTTGATTATTTGGATGAAATGGAGTCAATGGGAGATGGCCTTTCCGTAATTCAAAGCTTTCTGGATAATGGGTTTCCGGATAACAGATCCCATACCTGTACTGTGTTTGTGCTATTTAAATGTTCCTCATCAGAGAACCAGTGACAAAAGTGGGTTCAATGCAATAAATGTATGAATAAAATTTTGATATTGACCCAAAACAAAGGCAAACAATGCAGTCGCACCTTATTATGCCTACAAATATGAATAAGAAAAAATATGCCCTGCACAATAAATAATGCCTTTATGTTAAACGTTGAATCATAAGAATAAACTGGTTATGTTTACTTGTGGGGTTTGGATACCTAGACTTCATCTGGAAATACTCAGCAAGGTGAGAACGCCAATTAACCAAAGTATCTATAAATAAAAATGTAAAATATAATTAACCATGCTATGTTTTCACACTGGGTCTCTAACAATAATGGATTATTAGTGCAAATTAATATGTAGCAAGGACAGCATTCTACAAGAACACCGATGGGCTAAAAGTTGAAATGCTTCATTTATGAGCATTTTGTTTTTTACCTGTACTGCAGAGTTCTTCAACTTGTAACTCTCCAACTGTTTTATGAAAGGGCAACACCCAGGATCCCATGAAAATGAAACAATAGGAAACTATCACTAATTATTTTTTAGTAATGTTAGCCTTCACAAACAATCAACCAAAAACTCCCTGCCATCTCCAATTGACTTGAATGGGAAAGGCTAACAGCGCACTTTTCAGCTTGAAAATGCTTACTGGAATGCCAGAGTTGTTTCCATTGTGCCATAAGCGTAGAGCATCTGATGTTCTAGGTTTATAGTCTATGACAAAGTCCGGAATTGGTTGACATGGTCTATTGGCAGATTACATTTTCAAAACATCCCAGTTGGTGTACCAGATGATATTCCTGGTACAATATAGTATGGGTACATGTTTAACCAGTTGTACACAATTTTCTTGTGCAGTTCTTAAGTTCAATGGGATTCTACAAAATCTCTTGGATACATTTATGCATGCAGGATCTCCAAAATTAACTACAGTATTGTATAGAAAATTAAGTTGTTGAGTACATATTGCACATTTTCCATTTAAAATTAGCTTGACTGTTTTCCTGACCACCTAAAAATGCTTTTTTAAAATAGGCAAGCTAGGGGCTAATTTATAAACACTGGCCAAATTTGCACCTGGGCAGTTACTTGTAGCAACCAGTTAGTAACTGGCTTTTTCCAGCCAGTTGCAGGTTGAACAATGAAACCAATAGGGATGCACCGAATCCAGGATTCGGTTCGGGATTCGGCCAGGATTCGGCCTTTTTCAGCAGGATTCGGATTCGGCCGAATCCTTCTGCCTGGCCGAACCAAATCCGAATCCTAATTTGCATATGCAAATTAGGGGCGGGACGGAAATTGCGTGACTTTTTGTCAGAAAACAAGGAAGTAAAAAATGTTTTCCCCTTCCCACCCCTAATTTGCATATGCAAATTAGGGTTCGGATTCGGTTCGGTATTCGGCCGAATCTTTCGTGAAGGATTCGGGGGTTCGGCCGAATCCAAAAAAGTGGATTCGGTGCATCCCTAGAAACCAAACATTTGATTGGTTGCCATGGGTTACTGCCCAGGTGCATATTTGCCCAATGTTTATAAATGAGCCCCACGGATTCTATAAACAACATATAATTATGGGTAATTCTAGAATCATTTGAAAGAAGTGTTTAATCAAATGTGTGTGGTTATATAGGGAAGTAGAATCAAATTGGTAAGTCTTCTGTCTCTCACTCAGCAGCAGGTCAGTCAAACTTAGTAAGATTGTAGAACATGACCATTCCCAGCAGATTTTATGAGAAACCAATTGTTGGAGGTTTTTGAGTGCTTGGCCAATGAGGAGCACTCCTTTTACAAACTCAAGTACCTGGGTGTCAGTGAAAATTGTAAATATAGATTAAAAAAAGGTGCAAACAAAAGACATTTATGTCACTAAAAATGTAAATGAATTTGTTTGTCCCTGAGGACAGTCAAATTAAGTGACCAAAATGTTGGACTAATAAATGTCTATGTTTGTTGTGTAAATAGTGGATATTGTGGTTCTTTTATATAAAAAAAGGAAAATGAAAAAAAAAAAAAAAATATATATATATATATATATATATATGAAAAATACAATAATTGCACATGTAGAGTATATATATTCATGTGGTACCAGCATCCCCCAGAGAAGGACTCTTCAAAATTTCACAACAGTCCTAATTGATTTTCCAATAACATTATAAATTACACGTGAGTGTCATTAAGTGGTAATTCAAAGTGCTAAAATAAACATAATGTGATGCTCATTGAGATGTCCTGCTGCACTAAAAAAAAAACATAAAGAATTGTGTTTAGAAAAGAACATTACAATAGTTTGAAGTTTAAAATGAACCAGCTTAATCAAACGCTTACCCGACACAGAATGATATAATTACTTTCAGTTTGCTTTCAGCTCAGGGGAAAGTTGACAGAATGATTAAAGGAAAATAAGCAAAAAAAAATACAGATACATTATATGTTCTACGTTTAGGAGGTTCTGAGGCCTGGACCCCGGGCTTATTTGAGGAAAGATTATCTTGACAAATTGGATAAACATCTTACGCATGACAGGACGCTGATGGAGAGTATGTTCTGCAAGCACACCTGGTGATCGTTTGCCTAGTGTGTGACCAAGGTGTACAGCCAACCCTGCACTCTCCTTGGATGCTTTGTTTACAGTTGGACAGGTAGAGGCAGATCTGAAGTCTAGGCCTTAGTAACGATGGTTGCAGGGCAGCCATCAGGGGGGGACAGGGGGGAGATTTGTAGGGGGCCCCGAGGGTAAGGGGGGCCCGGCCACGCCACACTTACTTGATTAGCCGGGCCCCCCATCTTTCTGAGAGCTGCTGACTTCGAGAAGGCATGGACGTTTAAGGCACCCTGGCCACTAATTTTCTTATAATGTGGGGGGGGGGCTGGCCACCAATTTTTTTTCTCATGTGGGTTCCAAGCCGCCAATATTTTTTTAATGGGGGGGGGCCCTGGCCACAAATGTTTTTTTATGGGGGGCCCTGACCACCAATATCTTTTTATTTTTTATTAACATGTGGGAACCCTAGCCACCAATATTCTTTTTTTACTGTGTGGTGGGGAGGGCGGACCTGTAGGTGGGGCTTGCGGTGGGCGTAGCCCAGGGGGCCCAGAAAATGTTGTTGTATGGGGCCCTGCGATTTCTGATGGCAGTCCTGGATGGTTGCCACCTTTACAGATGTCTTAGTATTGTTGAATACAAAAACTCTTGGCCAGACAAACCTGCAAAAGATTATAGTAGACGTTATCAAAGTGTCGGTACTTACAATGGCCCACTATCGCGAGTGCTGTAAGCCAATAAACAAAATGGCAAATAAATGCCCATAGTCCCTACTCACCACCTTGGCTTGTATCCTAAAGAAGCATGAAAAAAACATAAGGTGCCAAAAATAATGTTTGCTTTCCAAAGAACAAAGGTTTGTATCCTACAATAAACCCAAATAAGCAGCCATTATGTTTATTTGTAGTATCAAAATAATAATATTAATACATTATTACATTTTTCATCAATGTTTTTTTAATAGAAAACTGCAAATTTTATTTGAGTTAACTTTTGGCAGCAGAACGAGCTGGGGATAGGCCCCTGTTCATGATTGTCAGTGCCTTATTCTGCTGGCAGAACTAAAATTGGTACAATATTGGGTCTGTGTCTTCTGCATTAGAAATACAATAACCAAAGTGCCTATTACAGTTAAACCATCCTTTATTTATAAAAGGTAATTCATTGACTGATCTGCATGCTATACAATATACCACTCTGCTGCATAGTTACATAGTTTTTAGTTAACCAACCCCAGAATTGCCACCTGGGAATTCATTGCTGTTGCTTCTGCTCCAAGAAAGTACAAGAGTGCATGTGTGCTCATGCTGAAAATACTGAAATAGGGTGCATAGTAAGAATTTTAAAAATTTAAAGATTTGCAAATGTAAAATGTGAATATGAATGTTTCCCAGTTTGCAGGTGTGTTTACTATATTCTTTTCCCTCTTAATGCACAAGGGGTGTCATGTGATGCTTCTTTCAACATTTATAGAGTTATAATTCAGGAAGAGTTATAGAGGTCACTTCTTACTGATTCCAAGCTCTGCATTTAAAAACAGAGTCTCTGTAATGGTTTTGTCCCAGCATACTGTGCTTGCTTATCCCAGAAAATATATAATCAGAACGGATGGTAAACGTATGGGACCTATAATCTGGAATACTTGGCATCTGGTTTTCCATTCAAGGGATCTTTTACTTATTTGGATCACCATGCTTTTAGGGGCAAACTGTGAAATTACAGCTCAAGTCACCACAGTAATTTTTTTTAATAACTAAAGGGGAAATTAGAATCTCTTTGAAATTCCCAGGTCGATCCCAAACCTTATAATAAATTAACCCTTATTTAGAATGCCTGAAAGTTCGGGCAGTAATTAAGTAACTAAATTGTTTTATATCCACCTTTAAATATAAAAATATGAATAGCTATGGGTATTTTTTCATCAAAAACAAACAAAACCATTGTAACAAAAGATTTATTATGCCTTTGTTGGACATAGATTTCCCTAGCTCTTTTAAAGGCATTTTACCTTTTAAGTTGTTAGTATATCTTTAAAAGAACTCAAAATAAAGAAACACCTAGTAAAATTTACAGCGTACAAATTGCTATCTCATGTGACAGTATGAAAGAAATGTAAAATACCAAGTAATCAGCTGATAATAGAACAGACACGACAAAGGGAAACAAAGTGTTCCCTTTCCTTGCAGACACAATGCTGCCTTCTGTTTGCCTCCTACTCTTTGGCTGTGTAATCTGACAATTTGGATTGTACAAGGGAACTTTATGAATGAAATATATAGACATTAGCATGAGTAGTAAACAGGATTCAGTGCTGCACAAAAGGAAACAATGTCACTCAAGTTTTGGCTTCTGCCCATGGAGAAGGATTCTATAATATAGTATGTGCTTGATATACTGTGCCAGGCAAGGGTTTAGTTTATCAGGACTTCTGAGAAATTCTGAGAAAAGCAGATTCCAACTGTTATATTTAAACATTGAATTATGACAATAGGATTGTTTTGCCACCAATATGGATGGATGCAGTTTAGTTACTGTTAAGTACAAGATGATGTTTTATTATTACAGAAAAAAAGGAAATCACTATAAAACTATTCTGAGCTTTCTGGATACTAGTTTCTGTATAGGGGATCCTAAACCTGCGCAATATGTCGGCGCTCTAAAAATAAATGGCAATAATAATAATAATATAAGCTTCAATTTTATTATCAATCATTATTGTTTTATTCTTATTTAAGATGATATTTCTTCCTGCACTTCTTTGCTGAAATGAGCATTCCATTTACTTAACCAGGGATTTATTTATATGTTTATTAAAGGGGAACTAAGTCTATGCATTGATTTCACTGCTAAGGAAGAATAATACAGTACTCCTGGGCTTCCAGAAAGAGGATTCTAGCATAGAGAAACAGCGAAGTGGATTATGGTACCATAATTCTAGTAGGCAGGCACTAGTACTAGAATCGGGTTGTCTAAAAATGTGGCCCCAGTCTCAAAGAGTGATTTATAAAGGTACAAATGGCACAATACTACAAAATGTTATATTTGTTTGCCATCATGTTATATACAGTATTGGCATCAGAGCTCTGAATATTTTGTATATTACTGGATAAGAATAACTGGTACATTATGCAAAAAGGATACTTTAAATTCCTTTAAAACTAAAGGAAAAGTTTGAAGGCTAGAGAAAAATTAAAATGTCCTTTCTGAAATTAACTTGCCAAAGTGTAGCAAATATATCTACCTAGTTTGTTACGTCTGCAAAAAATACCAGCTCAGAAGGCGGAAAATGCACTTGAATATTAAAGCACAGTCCAATCATACAATGATTAAAGGGTGGTGATTAATCCCTGCAGATTCTCAGTAGCTTTAGTCATTTTGTATTGCTTTACAGAATGTTCTGTGTGAGGCTTCAGGGGAAGCTAATTTTATTTATTTGAATAGCTGCTTCTTTCCTGACTCTGCTCCTCCCTCTGTTGGTCTGTTATGTGGTAGTCCTTCTCACTTTCTCACATTCATTCATTTTCTTTCAGACTTTTTTTTTTTTTTTTTGCAAAAAAAAATTTTTTTACAGTAAGAACCAGTGCTATGTGAGCTTGATTATATAAAACAGGTTGTGCAGTATTCTGTTCTACAGATAGAATATTCATATTTAAGTATAATAATTATATCAGATATAGTGCATTAAAATAAAGAAAAATGCATTGCTATAAACCTCAGACTATGAATGTCTTCAGACTTTTTGGGTTCTGGGTGCATATTGTGGTCCAACATTTTGCAGGATTCCCTTAGCTTATGTTATGGGTAAATAATAGTATAAAATTGTCATTCAAGTCAGACCCACCTCTACCATTGTGTTGGGCGCCCTAGGTTGGATTGCACTACTCTAATTTATTTGTCAAATTACTCTGATAAAAATGGTCTCCATAACTAGAGCAAGCATTGCTCACATATTACATTACATTTAATGGAGTGTTTAGAACCCACAGCCAATCATAGGGTGAGACCAATTTGTAGAAGGAGCAGTACTGACTCTAAAAATACTTTATTAAAGCAGAACAGAACGTGATGTTTCATTTAAAACTTTTGTCAAGCATTTTATATGTCGTGGTTGGCACTACTTACACACTGAATCACATACCCCATCAATGGTTCCTTACCTTGGAATTCCTAAGCATTGGGGTGACCCCGCCAAGTTGATCAGGAGAAAGCCTTCTACATAATATGGGTAACCTCTGCACTAATTCTTAAATTTTTTTTCAAAGTACAGCAGTAATAATAAAGTCTATGACAAACTTTCTCCTTTCAAATAGGTAACTTTTATATTTCCCAATCAAACCCCCCACACTCTGTTCCAACATGGCACTTACATTTCTGGCAATCTTTTTGAGACATTGAAGGGAAAACTACACTCCTTTTTAAAAAGAATTCAGTGAGTTAGACTTATGTAGAAAGTGCAGAAACACTATGGGGCAGATTTACTAAAGGGCGAAGTGGCTAACACAAGCGTCAATTCGCTAACCTTACCACCCGCAGGGACATCGCCAATTTCCTAATGGGCGCAGGTGCCAATTCGCTAGCGAAAGAGACTGACGTTTGAGGTCATTCGCACTCGAATTTCCTCTCTGGTGAATGGATGTAACTGCGCAAATTTACTAAAATGCGGATTTTACTGAGCGTTACCTCTTTCGTCAGCCTTCACCAGCTCAGACCAGATGAAGTGCAATGGAGTAGCTAGATCTTCCTCAATCTCATGTTATTTACATCATATCCTGTGTGCTGAAATAAACGCTGGCGACTTTTCCTTTTTTAAGCAGGATTGGCTGCAAAAGTCCTAGCTTACTTTTTTGGGTAAGCGGTTTTCTTCACACATTTTATAATATATGGAACATTAATTTTACAGTGAGCTCATGTGTAGAGCATTATATTAACTCTCTTGCCTTTATTTAAGGTTCCCTGGACATGCGTAATATAAACTGGTAACTTAAACCATTTGCAGCAACGTTTATAATAAAGACGTCCATACAACTTTAAATTTCACGCCCTATGCAAACTGACCTAAGGGCAAGATCATTAGTGAAGTTTCGCTAGGCACAAATGAATGTTAGCACATCTTCGCTATGAAATGCTTGCACAGCCGAAGTAACGCTAGCAAAAAGTTGTCAGCATTCGACACCCTGGACAGAACTTTGCCTCCTAGTAAATTAGCGTACTCGTAGCGTATTTGCGCCTGGCGAAGTGGTGCGATGGGTGCAAAGCTCACTAATACTTAACATGCATGTCAGATTCAAAAGCAAACTAACCCAACAGTAATGGTCTATGTGACCCTCCTTCAAGTCCTTGATTGGTTACCAACTGGTTACAGGTTATTGAACTGCAAAGGACAAAGTAGTCTTCTAGTTATTATGTTAGACATCCATTGACTCCTGCCTTTATATTTTTTATTTTTACAAAATTTTTTACTTTGCACAGTTCCTTTAAGGGGGTGGAGAACTGGTCCAAACGAGCACAGATAGACTAATGTGTTTTCCATACAACCTGTAGAATCAGAATATATTACATTTATTTTTGCCAGTTCAAATAGTGTCTCTGCAACATTTCTACATAAGCCCAACTAATTGAGCGTATGTCAAAAAGGCAGTATATTTACATTTAATAGCCATTTAGGTTCTGCACTCTCCATTTCGGCATATTCAAGTGGCATATATTTTTTTTTAATGCATTCTACTTTTCAAATGCATTTTTATTTTTTTTTTGTTATTGTTCTTAATTTAATTGACCCAGCAATCTCATCCTGGCCCAGAAATTGCTTTTCATTAAGAATCTGGCTAATAGAAGTAAAATATGTGCTAGCCGGTTTTTCCTAGCATGTAGCAAGCTGCATTCAAGGGCTAGGTCCACTTTAAAATGCAAATAAAGCTGGTGTTGCAGCTGCTCACAGCAGTAAGTCTGGCAGAATTTCCAGTTACTGTGCAGAAGAGCAAATCATTTATGATGTTGGATTAGAGTGTTGAAGTTTATTCCAGACATCATTTGGTTCTCTGGATTTAGAAGACAGTTTAGTCACTGTATTATTTTTAGGCAGGGGTCCCCAACCTTTTTTACCTGTGAGCCACATTCAAATGTAAAAACAATTTCAAGAGCAACATAAGCATGCAAAAAGTTCCAAATATGGGCTGTAATTGGCTATTGGTAGCCCATATGTGGATTTGCAGCCTATAGGAGGCTCTGTTTGGCAGGACAAATGGTTTTTATGCAACTTGAGCTTTCCTTCAAACCAGGAATTGAAAAATAAAAACCTGCTTTGAGGCCACTGCTGGGAGCAACATCCAACGGGTTGGGGAGTAACATGTTGCTCTCGAGCTACTGGTTGGGGATCACTGTTTTTAGGTAAAGACTAATGGAAACATGGAAATAGGTTTCAGTCTCTGCATTACAAGAGCCACATATTATTGCCACTGTGAATCAATCTACTTTTATCAGTATATTGGATGCCCACCAGTGATTTGGAGCTTGCATTAGAAAATATAGTGTTTCCCCAATAGTTGCCTAGATACACCAGTGCCCTTTGCAATGAACAGTTCCTTCCCCACATTTCCAGCTGAGCATACTGCACTGTAATCAAGTGACCATTTATTACCATCACCTGCCCCAGGCTTCGGAAGTCAGATAAGATAAAAGTAATAATGCTCACAGATAGCCGGTTAAGACAGAGGGATGCGCATTGATTCCTTTGTTGCTGGAAGACAAACAAACAGGAAACATGATACTTTGTATGCTAAAAGTGTGTGACCTCCTTCATGCCCCATCCATAGGGTGAGAAATTTAATTTCAGCCCATGAGAGGGGTGGGGATACTTGGACATTTCCTTCCAATGTGTTGTCTCTAAATGTATTGGTGGATTTTTTTCCAGACACAGAGAATAAGTTTAATACACAAAATATGTCATGATTTTATAACTCCTGCAGAGACTTCGTAACAAAAAGGAAAACAACAAACACTACACAGCCAATACATACCCACCACAATAACTGCAACCTCATCCATCATCAGACATATGGTTTCTACTTAGAGTTCTTGTAGGAAAAAGATTCCAGCAAAGCAGACAATCAGCATACAAAAAAACTTTACAGGTACACAAAATGCAACAAAATACATTAAAACAAATCATCGGATTAAATGAAAAGATGATGCAATGTGCAGTAAGTGTTTCCAAATAAGTAGGATGCATAACTCACCTCACTGCAAACAAATTGTGCACAGGACTAAACATTTGCACAAAGTTATATTTGTGTACACAGCATACAAATAATTTGAGGGAACATTGGTCCCTGCATTTAAAAAAAAATCCTCAGTATTGTTCAAGCTGTCATTGTTTGTAGTAGTCTGGCTACATGTTTTTTGTCACTGCCCACAGCCCTCCACTTGTGTTATAATCAAATTACAAGAAGTAGAGGGAGTGGCTCAGTCAGCCATTAAGCATCATCAGGGGTAGGACCAGATAAAAAGGGTCCTGACTGGAACTCTTTATAGCATGTTCAAAAATATTTATAGACTGTATGAGGAATTACTTAAAGGGGTGGTTCACCTTTAAACAAACTTTTAATAAAACGTAGAGAGTGATATTCTAAGACAGTTTATTATTGGTTTTATTCAGCAGCTCTCAAGTTTGCAGTTTTAGCAATCTGGTTGCTAGGGTCCAAATTAACCTGCATTGCTTAGAATAAGAAACTGGAATATGAACAGGAGAGGGCCTGAATAGAAAGATGAGTAATACAATGTAGCAAAAACAAAAAATTCATAGCCTTACAGATCATTTGGTTTTTAGATGGGGTCAGTGACCTCCATTTGAAAGCTGGAAAGAGCAAGAAGATGAAGGCAAATAATTAAAAAACAAAGACCAATTTAAAAGTTGCTTAGCTTTGGCCATTCTATAACATACTAACATAGTCACCTGAGCTGAAGGTTTTTAGAGATTACCTTGTATGAAATAAAAATTAGTTGACGTGATGTGAACTGGAACCCAGCTTTTCCCGGTTATCATATAATAACAATTTTTTTTAGTTTGCATTTAGGATAATGGGGCATTTTCTGCCTTGGTAAGAACACCCCTTATTTATATGTTCTGCTATGCATTGATAGGAAAATAGGTGCAATAACCTTCTGCAGCAAATATTCAGCAAATATAGCTTATCTCTAAGTTATCTAGCTCGTTAGGGGAAAATGAGTTTGATAATTGGGACCTGGCAATCTTTCATTAAATCAAGATGTTATAAAAATCATCAACCCTAACCTTTGTATCTGCGGGACAGTTTGAATATCTGCATGGTTCCCACTAGGAGGACAATTAATTAATAAAAAATGTTTATTGATGCTCCCGTGGTGAATACAACATAAGACCAATTGGACTATTGTGCATCATTTGGAGCTAATTAAACTTTAATTATTTTGAATGGTGATTATCCTGAAACACATCACATTTGCTAATGTATGAAACTGAACTCAAACTTCTTATCAACCATCCATTCCCTGTTTAAAAGCTGAGTTGTTTGTTTCTGAACATTCCTACATTTGTAGAATCATAAAATAAGGGCTTTGTTACGAATTGGCCACACATTGATAGGCCCATGTTATCAGAAGGGGCAGATTCTCCCTCAAAAGCATAGGAAAATAATTATTCATTAGGGGAGGGAATCCAATCTCGGATCCATAATTTGATCTTGTAAAGATAACACAGTCTCATTAGTTTTTTTTTAAATTGTCCCCACAGAGTATAACATTGATTAAATTAACTTAACCCTTTTTGTACAATCTATGATTACACTCTGTCTAGAAAAAATAATTTGCTAGTGTTTTTTTTCCATAAAGAAATGGATTTCTTTATTCCTTTCAAGACACAGCAATTTTTACATTGAAGTAAGTAAGGAAGTCTATGGTTAGATCTGGACATTACCTGCAGTAAAGTTAAACAGGCCTCCCTGAGATGAAGAAGAAAATCATACATCAATTAAATTGTGTTTGAATTTGGTTAAAATTGCCTACATTGTTCCTAAAAAGATTACATATTGTGTGCCTAAAGTAGGGCATTTTTCTTAGTCTGGTCTACTAATGTCTACAGCCATGGAAGACATCAGTAGACCAGATTTTCTGTGTGGGCTGACTGACTGTTGGGATTGCAGGATGCTTTGTCATATTGGGCATATTCTCCATGGCTTTGTCATACAGCATAGAAATGTCCATACTGCCTGTAATTGGCTTTAGTTGAAGCCAACTGTAACCACTGCTGACATACAGTCTTTAGCCTAAAAATGCACCTGAGAGTTTTGGGGGTTACTACTTATCTCAAGCAAGGACAGGTGGTTTCCATTATAAATTATTACATCAGGAATACTGGACTTGTGTTGGTAGGGGATCAGGCAAATCCATCCCTTTTTTTCTGTCTGTGACATCATCCAACCCAGATACAAGCTGGAGAGCCATCCTATTTGCTGGGCGTCCCAGTGCATCTCTGGGAGAGGGGGTGTACCTTACTTTGGGGCCAAACGTACAGGGTTACAGACAGAGTTTATAAAGGGAACCCTGCTGCAGCGGCCAGAGAGATCCAGATCTTTGGAATGTGACAGTGCTGCTTAAAAGGATTTTCCAGGGAGAAGGAAAGGGTAGGGCTGTGAAATACAAGAAGCATTACATACAACTCCAAGTGGAAAAGCCCCAGGTCCAGACGGACTAACAATTCAATATTACAAGCAGTTTCAAAAAATATTAGTTCATCAATTAACGTTACTATTCAATCATATTCTCCAACAGGGTGAATTTCCTGAAGAAATGTTGAAAGTCACAATTACCACCATACCTAAATTAGGGGAAACCATAAAATTAACACCAAAACTACAGGCTACACTCCTCAACTGCAATTTAAAACTATATGTTAAAGTACTCTCCAAGAAAAATTCTAACATTGATAGAAAAATCTACAAAATAGAAAATTGCAACAGTGCTTTTATCTCTTGATGCGGAAAAAGCGTTCGATAGACTACACAGGCAGTATATGGCAGAGGTCCTCCAAGCATATGGTTTCCAAGCGAAGATCTATCAGGCCATCATGGCACTATAGACCATGAGATAGCATTTCTTCTTTTAAACTGATGTAAACCAATAAAGGATGATTTTTTAACCAATAATCTATCTGAGCGATCCTTTTGACCCTGAAGTGCGCTGCAACGACTTGGATGTGAACAGGTGAAAACGTCTCCCTTAGCGACAGACTCGGGGCGGCAGCACCCGGGTCACCCCGTGGAGAGGGTAAGCTGATCCTTATGTATATTTATCTATGGATATAAACAACTGTTGGAAAGAACGTGGGAAGGATTGTGTAATAAACGTAGGGCTCGGGGCAGGCGCACCCGGGCCAATTGCCACCAACGGTGAGCGGATTTTAACCGCTGTAAATCTCTGTGCTATAGAGGATCAAGCGGACAGAAATTATTTATATCAATTTAGAATCTCAGAATTGGTGTTGGGATATACATTTTGAACATCATGGCACGATACACAAAAAATTCAGCTCAGACGACTAATATGGGCTTCCTGTCAAATCCATTCAATATCACGAACAGCACAAGACAAGGATGCCCGCTTTCTCCCTTGATATTTTATCTAATTCTAGAGCCATTAGACAAAACTATTAGAGACTCTCAAGCAATATCAGGCATTAAAGTGGGTAACTCAGAATTTAAGATAGCGCTTTTTGCTGATGATATCCTGCTACACCCTCACTAGCCCGGGCTCATCCCTTCCCATCACTTTCCAAATTCTATCGGAATTTAATCAAGTCAAATTTCTTATTATAAATTAAACACAACCAAAACTCAAGCACTTCCATTAGAGCTATCAACGACCCAATTATCTCATTTACAGCAGTCCTACCCATTCCAATGGAAACAAAATTCAATTGCATACCTAGGCGTGGAGCTTTGTAAATTTAATTTGGAAACTTACAAGTGAAATCATCCAAAAGTACTTGCTGAAATACAAACCCAATTTAAGAAATTGAGCCCCCTTCATATTTCATTGTTCGGCAGGATGGCCACAGTTAAAATTATGGCCTTGCCTAAACTTCTTTATTTATTCAGAACAATTCCCATTACCATTCCCAAGGCATTTATACAACAAGCACAAAAGGTGTTTAATAATTTTATCTGGGGAGGCAAAAATCCCAGGATTCAAAACAAACTTTTACGGCAAAGCATGAAAGTAGGGGGGTTTGGAGTTCCAAATCTTGAAAAGTATTATAAGGCAGCAATTATGGAGCAGATTACAATGTGGAACCTTTCAGTAAGTCATAAACATTGACTGAACATCAAGCAATAGCACTTCTAACATTGCAACAACTTATGTGGTAGGACAGAACGTCAGTACTAGCGCAACCATCCAATACGTACCATACTACATTCACAGTGCTATCTGTTTGGAATCAAATTAAAACTAAAAAACACATCCATGTTTTCCCAGCCAAAGGCACCCCCGTCATAATTCTTGAAACAAGGATTCCATGACTTAGCCTTAAAAACTGGGAGGCTAAAGATTTGAGAAACATAGCACATGTATTAGACCAAAACTTTTTTAAATCATTTGAAGGCTTACAAAAGGAATACCGACTACCAAAACATTATCTGTGCAAATGTCTTCAAATCAGGCATCTTCTAATTCCATGTATTAAAGATTTGCCCCAACAGCAAATGGCCTTTGAAACCTTGCACTACAAAGCAGAGGGACAACAGAAAGGCCTTTCAAAAATGTATAAGATTCTTTCTGATACTCTGAGAGCAGATAAACCTAACCACATTTTGATATGGGAACATAATTTGAGTATGGATTTCACAATGGAAATTGGATTCAAGCTGCAAATTCATCTCTTAAATATTTCAAATGCATAAACCATGTAGAAAATACTTTACAGATGGTATAATACACCAACAGTTCTTCACCGAATATTCCCTTCAGTATCTACAACATGTTGGAGATGTGATAAAACAGAAGGCTCATTATTCAATATTTGGAAGGCATGTCCCATGTTGACCTCTTTCTGGAAGAAGTTTCACAGCTACTGAACCAGGTCAATGGGATACCCACTAGGCTGACACCACATCTAGCCCTGCTCAATCTAGGTTTACAAAGTTATCCCTTCCAATTTCAGAAAGTCGTGTTCCACATATTTATCACTGCTAGGCTTCTAGTCCCTAGAAGGTGCAAATACATTTACATTCCAAGTCTAGAAGAATTAGTAAATCTAACAGACTCAAATTGATCCTATGAGAATAGTGCTTCTACATTCTCTTTCAATTAAAGTACCGAAAATCACATATGGCAGGCCTGGAAAGACAAATTGTCTCAACAAACAAGTACATACACTTTCAAGCATTAAAGGATGTAAGGATTGTAATATGTGACTGGAATATGAATAGGAGGGAGCCTAAATAGAAAGATGACCCATTCTAAAAGACCCATGTCTTTTAGAATGGGTCAGTGACCCCATTTTGAAAGCTGGAAAGAGTCTGAAGATGACGGCAAATAATTCCAAATCTATAAAAAATAAATAATGAAGGCCAATTGAAAAGTTGCTAAGACTTGGCCATTCTATAACATATTAAGGGGCATGTTTACTAACATTGGAGATAAATATCTGGAGAGATTTCTGGAGATATTGCCCATGGCAACCAATCAGCAATTAGATTTAAACAGCCACAGCCATGTTAGAAAACAAAAGCAAAGATCTGATTGGTTGCTATGGGCAACATCTCCAGAAATCTCTCCAGATATTTATCTCCAATGTTAGTAAACATGCCCCTAAAAGTTAACTGAAAGGTGAGCCACCTCTTTAAAGCCAAGGGGACATGTATTTTTTATCAGAGAACACAGAGCCTTATGATTTAGAAAATAGAGGGCAATATGCAAAATCCACTGGATGGCTATACCATTTTACTCTTTGTGAGAAAGTGACTGTAAACTGCACCCCACTGTGCCCTTTTCACTTGACCATAGAGCTTTACAGGGAGCCTTCAAGGCTCCAATTACTGCATTATGCACATAAAATCCCTCTAGCTAAACTACTGGCACTTCCCCTAGCACCACATACACAATAAGCCCCACATCAGGCTGCTGCACTTGGGCATGCTGGCAAATATCTGAAAAATATCTAGAAAAAATTCATAGAATGCTCTGCCCATTAAAGTCAATAGGATACACCTAAATTCTACTAATCAAGGAGAATGATATGCACAGTTCAAGAAAAGGAACATACAGGGAAACAACACCAATGTGTATATTTAAAATATAGAAAATGCACTGACTGCAATTTTGCAGTTGAGTTCCCATTGTTCTCTCCCATAGCTCATAGGCAGTGCCACAAGTCACACCTGTACTACTTCTCATGCACAAGTTTGGCCTCCTCTGATATAGTGACCTCTCATTAGACCCTTGGAATATCTAAAACACTTGAATGCCAAGTAAATGATATAATTTGGCCGTCAATCACAAACTAATCCAAGCCTTTAAAGCTAAACGTATATGAATAAAATGCTAGGGGAGAGATACAACATCACTATGACAACAAGGAAGTATTAGGAATATTTTCACAGGCTTGGCTCATTCTTTGCTCTGCTGCATTTCTAACTGTGTGGTTTACTCCAAGGTCACGTTTGTGTTGTGATGTCAAGTATTTCATTGCCACCATTTAAGTTTTCAAAAATATTTTCAACTTTTGCTGTTATATGCCAAAAGCACAATTTCATGTGGAAAAGGAAATAAATATATTTTTTTTGCAAGAAAAAAACTTGCATTGATTTGGGCATTTTGCATCAGGATTTATTTGCATCTAAATCACCAATATTGCCCAGACTTGTTGCTATATTTCCAAGAATTATTATTTAGATTATTACTCCTCATCTGTGTTAACTTTCTATGTATGGGGATCATTTATAACTTATCTGTGCCCAACCTGAATTTTGCAACAATATGCAGTGATTTGGGCACACCTAGCTTGTTCATCAGAAAGACACCCAAGTACCACCCATGCCTGTGCCCAAGAATAACGTACTGCTGAGCAAAGATAATGCTTTATTCGTGAGAGAAGAGCAGGTCACAGGTCAGAGCAACCTAGGCACAGATCTTTGCAGCCCATTCTGGAGTACAAAAACCTTTGCTTAGAATGTTAAGTGCAGGGCAAGATGCAATGTGCACAAAACATGGTGGTTTGCACCTGCCCTGCACTTCATAAATAAGGTATCAAACACTAAGACCTTCCAGGCACCACATATTCTTAGCTACCTTAATAAATACCACGGGGATTGCTGTGCTATTTAAATGACCCCAGAATGTTAACAGCTATTCATTGTTTCAGTCCACTACATTTTTATGAAATGGTTTATTTATACCTTGCATTGTTAGAGAGAAAATATAACCGTGGTGCAAACATAATATACATTTTTATTGTAGAAATGTTTCTATTTTCTTGATTAAGTGCTTAATGTGAATAGCTGCACAGTGCTGAGAGCATTGCATGGCTTAACTTGCTGTAATGAGAAGGTGTGGGAACTGGGTAAGCACACATTACACTGCTAGTGATAGATCTCTAAGCACACAGTGTAGAGAAATAGTGCCAAATTTATTTTGAATTGGTGTCTTATCTTTAAGCATACACTATTAAAGGGAATGTGTCTGCTATATCATATTGCCTTGGAATACCAATGCAGTATACCAGTATGATGAGTTCATTTGCAGCTTGAGATCCCAACTTGCCAGAAATAGTGAGTTGTGCCAAGTGCACTATAGATGGGGGTGTTCTTCCATGAGATTCCTCTGTATACCGGATTGCTTCTCTGGTTATAGGTGTCCATATACTGTATGTTGCAAGCCTAAGGCCATACTATGTCATACATATGTGCATGAAAGTTTGAATGATTTGTGTATAACTGAGTGATACAGTATATGCAAGAGATGAATCTGGAGGAGACACTATAGAAATATAGATATGTACAGAATAACCTCGAAAACTTGAATTTTCGTGAAAAACACAACTCGAACATTAATAAATAACCTTTCAAGTCTTTTATCAGGTCAGCATAGTTTTTTTCCATTCAGACCTCAACAAACCCATTCTGTAGGGACCCCACTGTGTGCATGGGGCATTATAAGGATGAATGTGGATGGGGGCTTCCCCAAACCTTTGCCACTTCAATTACATAACTGTGATCTTAATTTTACATATGTTTCTGCAATGGGTGTGACTTAATTAGAAGAGGTGTCCATATTCATATAGTGTAGATGTCAAAGGAAAAATGCAAGTTCAGCACTCTGTGTCTTTTGAAATCTGAAAAAATGTATTGGAGATTATTAAATTGGAAAACAATTTTGTGACAAATTTGTGAAATTATTAAATAGGTGTCTTATTGCCTGTCTTGCCGCAGAAAAAAAAGTTTATCCCATGGAACACAGTTAACTTTATTTTTTTCCTATCTGTTCAGAAATCTGCCACCTGTGATCCTTTAGGAGTTCTGGGAGTTGTAGTTCATTAGTAGCTGGAGAGACACACACACACATATTCTAGATGTCTTGCAGGACAAGAAGATGACCCTTTAAATGCTTCTAGAGCTCGTAGTTCAACAACAACTGGAGGGCTGCAGCTGCAATATCCTCCACTGACCTAACCGGATTGGGACCACACCTGATAAAAGAGTGAGAGCAATAACACAGCAGCTTGTTCCTTTATCCCCTTATCAAGTACTGAGATACATGTTGCTGATCGCGCCAGAGAATGACTGGAAATAAAGCTGAAATACTGTCTATGAAATATTACACAAATAGACTTTCTTCCCTCTGCTGGAGTTTCTTTTACATTAAAAACGCTTGTCATGTAAAAGTTGAAAATGTTATCGGCTAGAAAACTGATTTAAACTGATGGGAAAAGAGCCCACTGCCTCTAAGGTTACCAATTGTAAGCCTTTTACTCTGTTCTCTTTGGGACCATTGTTCTGAGTAAATCATCCATTGAAAATCAGGCCCTCTAGCTCATTACAAATTCTTCATCGGAGGTGACCAAAAGTACTTCCTGCAGCCTGCTTTGGGTGCTAATTATCTTCCCAAGCACCTTGTAAATACCTTGCAGAACCTGTCACATAGACAACTCACCTTTTAAGTCTGCACACTTACTGCATTTTACTTTCCGCTTCCTCGTTCCTTGGTTAACCGCTCCACAGCAGCAGGTTCAATGCTAATCCACTCGCACCAGACATTTACCCATGCAGAAAGGGGTTAATCTGGAAAGCCCATGTCCTCCTCCGTTAGTTTGGAGTGACACTTATTCTCAGCCTTGTCTCCCACTGACTGCTTCACAAAGAAATGTTGACAACAATTGAACCAATAATCCCTGCAAGGAAGACTGAGCAGCTATTTTATATGAGCACAGTAAACCCCTTGCATATAGATAGGAAGTCTACTGGGTATATCCAGCATATTCCGATGTGGAATCATGTAAGTACTTGTGTCAAGGTCACAGAGAAAAATCAAAGGAGTGAAATTTAGAGGTCTGGCACACTATTGGCAATGGTATGAATACCTCTTGCTTTTTAGAAGTAGTACAATCACTCAAAAAAAAAATATATATACTCATTTAATAAACAGGGTGTTTTTTTATAAAGATATTCTTTATATTTTTAATAAGAAATAATTGGTTCAGGACTCAGTATTCACACAAATTGCTTGGTGCAATGTAGAATAAAAGTGCTTAAATGTATAAAGCAATATATTTTTATTGGAGTACTTTCCAGTCATAGCAGTTACTCTCTAGGACTGACTCTATTTTGCTTTTTACTCCCATGAATGATTGTTATAATGTCTGATGATGTGATTGCCAATGTATTTAATAATACATAGTACTGTGTACTTTTACGAAATATATTTTCTAGCCAAAGGGCCAAAGATCTGATATTCTCTCTGCCCTGCTCTCTGTGTCAATATACAGAGCAGATTACCTGATGGATATCCTTTCCCTGTGCAATCAGTTAGTGGATGCCACTATTTCCAGTTGTAGATTCATTTGTCTCCCTGGATAATGTTGCACCTATTATTTGGTAAAGACTCTTTTCATTGCTGGGAGTACCTGCCTGCCATCTGTTTGTGTAAGGAGTGTAGATGGTAGCATGACTTTCATTTATTCCACACTTTGTGAGAGTCAGGAGAGGTCACAGCTGCCTGAAGCACATTGACTGGGACTCTCCTCCACATGCAGTTCCCTCTTACCTTACTCTATTAAATAGCATTCTACTTCTTAAATCCACAGGTCAGAATAAAGGGTTGAGGGCAGAGATAAGTGGTGAGAGAGCAAAGAGAGGCAGAGAGAGAGTGGAGAAAGTTCAGATATAGACAGCAGAATGAGAAAAGTGACAACCACCATGGGGCAAAATATATTGCCTTCAAAGTGGGTTGTCCCACAAAAAACTGAGCTTTGGACAGCTATATGTATTCTTCTAGGGGGGCGGGGTTCACCCAACACATAAATGCGCATTTTGGTTAATGCAAGGTCCCAAATAATAGTTTAGATATTAGTATAAATCCATATTCTAATGTTCCTAAAGTCTGTCATTGAAAATCAGGACCGCCATCAGAAATCGCAGGGCCCCGTACAAAAAATTTCCTGGGTCCTCTGGGCTGCGGCCATCGCAAGCCCCACCTACAGGTCCACCCTCCCCACCACACAGTAAAAAAACAAAAAAAATATTGGTGGCTAGGGTTCCCACGTGTTAATAAAAAATGAAAAGATATTGGTGGTCAGGGCCCCCCATAAAAAAACATTTGTGGCCAGGGCCCCCCCATTAAAAAATATTGGTGGCTTGGACCCCACATGAGAAAAAAAAATTGGTGACCAAAATTGGTGGCCAGCCCCCCCCCACATTATAAGGAAATTGGTGGGCAGTGCCCCCTAAACGTCCATGCCTTCCCGAAGTCAGCAGCTCTCAAAAAAGATGGGGGGCCCGACTAATCAAGTAAGTGTGGCGTGGCTGGGGCCCCCCTTACCCTCGGGCCCCCTACAACTCTCCCCCCTGTCCCCCCCCTGATGGCTGCCCTGTTGAAAATATTTGGGTGGGTGTTTATTTTTTCATTAAAGGCTTTTGTTTTGGGTGCTTTAGTGTTTCTGGCCCTTGAATAGACAATGAAAACAAATAGAGGGTCCTGGGCCTGCATATATTTTATCATCAGTCAAAGTAGCCAGATCCCAAATAAAATAACTAGATCAATTATATTTCTCTGTTTTAAGTTATATGCTGAAAAATCATGTCACATAATCCAGTGCCTGTGGCTCAGTAAAACAAACACACTTCACCAACTTTTTGAAGCGCTGTCCCTTTAAGCTATCGGCAGAATATTACGATTCTTTGCAGTAGGGGCTGCTCATACAGCATGATCTCTTTGTCCATTAAAGGGGTGTTACCTCATATGCTATACGTCTGTCTACACCTACACAGTATTAGCATCCATTTTTCAATTAGCCTCATCCCTTACTTATCCATAGGGTTAATGTGACTTGACCAATGGACATAATTGAACAAGAAGTGGAAAACCCCAATGAAGCATAAAAAAAACTTTGCACGTGGAAAACTATCTCCTTTCGGAGCACAGCAAGTAAAGAAAGCAGCAGCTGGGTGATTTGCAACCATGTAATCAGCTTTTGTCAAGCCCTATTTTCCTGCCTCGAGGGCACAGCCATCTTTTCTCTCTGAGGTCTCACTGTTTTACACCTCAGATAAAAAGGGAAGTATGGTTCTCCCTTTTAACTACTGTACTGGATCTACATCAATCTAGTCCCACTCAAACTATTAGTTTTTTTTTTAAAGGTTTGATCTGACCACAGCCACAATAATACCGATTACATGTATTTCTTTCTAAATTAAAATGGACAATTATGCTTTATTGAGAGGTAGACAGGAAAATACTCATCAGCATGTGCTCCTGAAAACCACTGAAAAGTATAAATGAAACAGAAACAAGGATCAAATGTTATACAGAGAATGAGCAGAGTAAAGGCGGCCATACACGGGCAGATAAAGTTGCCGATATCTGTCGTTTGGACCAATTTGACAGCTTATCTGGCCGTGTATGGGGGCTTCCGACGGGTCTTCCCGATCGATACCTGGCCACGATATCGATCGGGAAGGTTTGATTTTTAACCGACCGACCCATCGGAGCCCCTTGGCGCATCGTAATTCGATCGTTCGAATTACCCCCGATATAGCCATGCAGTTAGTGGCATATCGGGGAAAGATCTGCTCGTTTGGTGATGTCGCCAAACGAGCGGATCTTTGAGTCTATGGCCACCTTAACCCAAACTGAATATCAACTTCAGAATCAAATGGTTTGGGAAGGGGGGGGGTTAAAATAAGCAGTGCAGAATAGCAATGCACCAAATTCACTATTTTGGAATTTGGGCGAATCTGGAATCTTTCATGAAATATTCGGCTGAATCCCAAGCCAAATCTGAACCCTAATTTGCATATGTAAATCAGGACCAGCAAGGGTTAAAGGGAACCACGTGCTTGGTTAGAAAATTTTGCTTCCTTGTTTGTGTAACAAAAAGTCACATGATTTTAAGGATTCAGCTTTGGTTTGACCAGGTACTTGGATTTGACGAATCCTGCAGAAAATAGGCAGAATCCTGTCCGAATCTGAAACCAAATTCTGGATTCGGTGCATCCCTAGTGCATGGCAATGGGGGCCCAAAATTATATAGGGTGCAATAGGGGTCATAATCTGTTTTGCTATGTGGAAACTGGAAGTTTTAGTCCTAAAAGGACCTTGGGGCCCTATAAATATAAAATGTGCCACTGTAAGAGGATCACTTCTAACATAAAATATACTGCTATTAATTAAAGCTTATCTTCTGCTTGGTAAGTATTCTTAAGTTTCACTGTCTTCTCCATGAATATGATGCTGCCTGCTGGTAGGAGGCAGTACCTGGGCATCCCCTTGGGCATGAAAAAAGTTATGATGGTATTTTCAGAATTACAGCAACATTTGCTTTGTCAACCCTAAGCTGCACTGATGACTTACAACATTCTACTAATGGAGGAGAAAACACACAGATAATTCTCAACATCTAAACACTTGTCTGGAAAGAATAGAGTCTACATTGCTCTAAGTTGCTGAAATTCCACTTAAACTGTGTCAGTGAGGTGCTGACAACTTTGGTCCCACAATGCTTAGCACCTGTTTCCATTTAGAAAGTCAACCTCTGAGGAATCCCCTATGTAAAATCAGCAATGAATCAGAGTAAAAATCAAAAACGAGTAGTCAATAGCTATTCAGCCCAAGTCTTGCAGTGTAATGAAACACGCTGGCACTTTTTACTGAAATGTTAAGATGATTTCTCATTCCTTTAAATCCATAAGTCTGGAAGCACCGCTGCATTTCACACTTTGTGAGCAAACACATTTGAATATCATGGTTGTACTGAAGTCTTTTTATGTGATTGGTACTTACTTAAATGGTTGTTTTTTGAAAGCTTCAATTAAAAGAAAAACACCCAAAACTACGCAAAACATGGGGCCGTTAACCCATCTGGCACCACATCATTGTGCAATGAAAGGCAATACACAAGTTTTTAGTGGTCTTGGACCAACAAATAGTTAACAGAAAGAATTTTAGTGCCGAGAGCTGCCCAGCAGCAAATTAGGAAGTTTGTCGGCCCTAAGAATGAGCTGTGTTGTTTGTTCCTTCATTCTGCAGCTGTCCCTCTCTTTTGGTGGCTTATTAAACACAGGCTGCTAATGAATGAGACTCGCTGTTTTACTGTACTACACTTAGAAGACCTATCTCATAGCCTAATATCTCACTGATCAGCAGAAGGGCACCACCATCATAATTCTTTCTAGAAACTAGTGAATGAAGGAGGTTTTTTGTTGAAGGTTGGCTGAGTATGCAGAGTGTCCTGCCTGGAGGGTATATGGTGCCATCTCTTGCTGATGTGGTCTTTGGCCTAGTAAGGTACAGAGGCAAAGATTGTTCACTCTCTGTAGACTACTGCAGCATAGGAAGGCGGGGGGATGGGGTTACAGGGCAAACTTTATGTGGGAGTTGGACCACAAATACAACAAAGTTGGCTAAGAGAACATCCTGGGTTTATAACTGCAGTTCCTGTGTACAGTGACCATCTCACAAATGTGGCAGTGTAAAGTAGTACGTACACACATCCATCACTTCAATGGGTCTGAAATATTAAATCCAAGAAATTTCTGTATAGGGCAATATTTGTTTCCTTTACAGTTTCTTTCTTCAGTCCCTCCTCATATCAGACTGAAGGAAATGTACGCTCTATCAAATATAGTTAAATATACTGTACTAAGACTATAGTATTCATTAATACAGTATATATTGCTATTATTTATTCTGCACAAAGAGTGTTATTTATTCTTCATAACAGAGACTATCCATTCTCTTTATAACTGTAGTGACTGTCCTCTGACTTTCTGTATTTCAAAAATGTCCCATTTGATCACAGGTGACCAAAACAGAACTGGATATTCTAAATGGAGTGTTACCAGTGCTTTATAAAAGGAAAACATTATCCTTTCTGGTAATTACTGCTGATGACTGGCATTGCTTGCTACTACTAAGTTTCTACAAGTACTCCTAGATCCTTCTATAGCAAAGATTTAGTTCCATTAAGGCTATACATAAACGGCATATTTTAAAATCCCAATAATTACTTGATTATTTATCAATAGTGAACCTGGTCTGCCATTTAGCCACTCAGATTGCCAGTTTGTCCAGATAACCCTAAATTTTGTTGTCTCAAATCATTCTTTTATCGGCAGACACATAAAATGCCTTTCATTAAAGAACAAATAAAATCTAATGGACCCAGTTAATAACATTGTTCTCTACCACAGAGAACCATAGTCAAATTAGAGATCAGAAATGAAAACTATAATATGTATGCAATCTTTTTACCAGTTCTTTTTGTGTACAATACCCTCCCCAAGACCAAAAACAAAACCTTAGTTTCAATAGCAAACATTTATACTGCACTAGATCAATAGCTTGGGCAAAATCCAAAAAGGTCAAGTCTATTGTGCTCCAAACTTACAATATAAAAGGAACCATGTACTTTTGTTTGCCTGATCTGTCCTTCATTTAGAGCAATGCTGTCCAACTGGTGACCCATGGGCTGCATCCAGCCCATAACCCCCCCCCTTGTGTGGCCCCCACATGAAAGTCTGCCTGCTGTGACTGCTTACCTTGTGTAAGTTTAAAAGGTATCAGTACTAAAATTAACTATCCCCTGCATTGTTTACACCTCAGATTATAAAATCCTGCACTGTTCACACCTTTAAACCCTCCTGCATTGTTCGCACCTATGACACCTCATCCCTGAAACCCTGTACTGTTCACATATCAGACCCAGACTGAAAGTGTCCACATTGTTCACCTGGTAACATCTCATGCAAACTGCTGGAGGTGCACCAGCATTGTGTCCCTGTATGTAGCACAGTGTCCCAAAGAAGATTCACTTAACTTGGAGGCCCAGGTGCATCACCCTGAGCCTTGACCTAGGGGAGCTGATCAAAATCATAATGGTGTAGAGCAGGCAGTCAAAGAGCAGTCTTCCCAACAGATGTGTAAAATTCAAAAAGTGTTTTAGGTACTCTTTAGGGCATATTTACTAAAGAGCAAATTCTTTTGACTAAAAGACGAGCAACACAATTCGCTAGCTAATTATCTTGTTGATGGAAGACTTTTGCTGCTTTTCACCAGGCGAATTTATGCTTAGTCGTATGATCGTAATTCTGCTAATTTATCAAGGAAAATTTCAATTCGTTACCCTTTCACCAAAATCTATTTCACCAGGTTCTGACTGGCGAATTAATACAATGAAGCTACATCCTCAACATTTCAGTGACATCATATCCTGTACTCCAAAAAGTCATAAGCAAAAGTCAAAACTCTGACGTTTTTTCATATTTAAAGTGGTATTATGTTTACAAGTTGTAACAGTTAAAAATATCTTATTTACACTGTTTTATGGGGGGCTCATGGCCTAGGACAATAGAGGATCTCTGTCTTCATTTTTCTTCCTTGGACATTTTTAATAAAAAGTGGCTACGTAATTAAATAAATACATACATACGACCTTTCTATACAGATTAAGAAAATTTTAGGAAAAAAGTCAGCCTTTTAGGTTTACTCTCTCTTGCCGATCGTCACACAGTCTCTTAGATGTATTTAAATTCTCCAAAAACAATGTATATAGATCAGCACCTATGGCAGTAGAGAAAACAAAAACCAAAATAGTGCAGTAGGTTCAAATATATATTGCGATAGAACCGGTGTAAAAAATGCTCATTGAAATGTCTCACGAGGAAACTTCGGGCGACTTTTCATTGTAGCAGGCAGAAGACAGGGAAAAGCTGTTCGGGGAGATTAGTCTTCCCCCAAAGAAGAGGCGATTATTTGCCAGGACACTAAATCTCCCTGAATCTCCAGGTGTGACATTACGCTTAGAAATCACTTATGGGTGGAAGTGCCTTTTTTGTAGTTTATATAACTGAGCAAAAAAATATATTTTCAGAGAGCTGTGGTATTGTATACTTCAAATTAACTCACCTTTCTAAGATGTGACAGATTAGGAGTAAGGTGCAGTGGAATCCTCCTTGCTCCTAAGTTTCAGGTGTAGCAAACCAGGTACAATGAAGCACCAGAACCTTCCAGAGTAACTGAAAGCCTGAAAATGATCATAAAAGGCCTGTGCCTTTCAAATATTAATCAAATCACTTTTTTACAGCACTTCCTGAAGGAACGCTCAACATGCCACAGCATAACTAAATCCCTCTGTATACACTTGTTAAGTCATGCAGAAATGTATCAGTTGCTTTTCTTGTACAAATGGTGATAATGGGCTTCAACGGCAAGCAATCAGTACACAGCATCTGAGGATATGTCCTGGACTAATGTAACCAGACAGACATGGAATAATTCAGTTTTACTAAATTCAGACTCCACTTAATGTTTTATATGGAAGCTCCATTTAGAATGTGTGATTATTCATAGTCACTAAGTCATAATATGTAGGAAGTTTTTTTTTGTGATTTAAACTAGGGTTATACAATGATGTACTAACAGGGAGTCACTTTTTAGTTTTATAATGATGTAACAATACTGCCTCATTTAATACTGTTTCTCATTTAATAAAGATGTAACAGTTTCCCATTTTGTAATGATGTAACAGTTTTTCATTTTATAATGATGTAACAATACTGTGTCAGTTTCCCATGTTGTAATGATGTAACAATACTGCGTCAGTTTCCCATTTTGTTATGATGTAACAATACTGCGTCAGTTTCCCATGTTGTAATGATGTAACAATACTGCGTCAGTTTCCCATTTTGTTATGATGTAACAATACTGCGTCAGTTTCCCATTTTGTAATGGTGTAACAGTTTTTCATTTTATAATGATGTAACAATACTGTGTCAGTTTCCCATGTTGTAATGATGTAACAATACTGCGTCAGTTTCCCATTTTGTTATGATGTAACAATACTGCGTCAGTTTCCCATATTGTAATGATGTAACAATACTGCGTCAGTTTCCCATTTTGTTATGATGTAACAATACTGCGTCAGTTTCCCATTTTGTAATGATGTAACAGTTTTTCATTTTATAATGATGTAACAATACTGTGTCAGTTTCCCATGTTGTAATGATGTAACAATACTGCGTCAGTTTCCCATTTTGTTATGATGTAACAATACTGCGTCAGTTTCCCATGTTGTAATGATGTAACAATACTGCGTCAGTTTCCCATTTTGTTATGATGTAACAATACTGCGTCAGTTTCCCATGTTGTAATGATGTAACAATACTGCGTCAGTTTCCCATTTTGTTATGATGTAACAATACTGCGTCAGTTTCCCATTTTGTAATGGTGTAACAGTTTTTCATTTTATAATGATGTAACAATACTGTGTCAGTTTCCCATGTTGTAATGATGTAACAATACTGCGTCAGTTTCCCATTTTGTTATGATGTAACAATACTGCGTCAGTTTCCCATGTTGTAATGATGTAACAATACTGCGTCAGTTTCCCATTTTGTTATGATGTAACAATACTGCGTCAGTTTCCCATGTTGTAATGATGTAACAATACTGCGTCAGTTTCCCATTTTGTTATGATGTAACAATACTGCGTCAGTTTCCCATTTTGTAATGGTGTAACAGTTTTTCATTTTATAATGATGTAACAATACTGTGTCAGTTTCCCATGTTGTAATGATGTAACAATACTGCGTCAGTTTCCCATTTTGTTATGATGTAACAATACTGCGTCAGTTTCCCATATTGTAATGATGTAACAATACTGCGTCAGTTTCCCATTTTGTTATGATGTAACAATACTGCGTCAGTTTCCCATTTTGTAATGATGTAACAGTTTTTCATTTTATAATGATGTAACAATACTGTGTCAGTTTCCCATGTTGTAATGATGTAACAATACTGCGTCAGTTTCCCATTTTGTTATGATGTAACAATACTGCGTCAGTTTCCCATGTTGTAATGATGTAACAATACTGCGTCAGTTTCCCATTTTGTTATGATGTAACAATACTGCGTCAGTTTCCCATGTTGTAATGATGTAACAATACTGCGTCAGTTTCCCATTTTGTTATGATGTAACAATACTGCGTCAGTTTCCCATGTTGTAATGATGTAACAATACTGCGTCAGTTTCCCATTTTGTTATGATGTAACAATACTGCGTCAGTTTCCCATTTTGTAATGGTGTAACAGTTTTTCACTTTATAATGATCTTATAATACTGCAACAGTTTCCAATTTTGTAATGATGTAACAGGTTTTCATTGAATAATGATCTTACAATACTGAGTCTGTTTTCCATGTTATAATGATGTAACAACAATGTGTCAGTTTTCCATTTTACAATGATGTAACAATACTTAAGATGGTTTTTCCGTTTTACAACAGTGTAACAATACTGCTTCACTTTCCACCTGCAAAAAATATAATAAACCTGTATCACTCTTCAGATGTATATGGGTATAACAATACGTCCTGGCATTTCAGATGGTTAAGAATATAATAATATTAAATGCCTATTGCTTAAATATGTGTTTGCTTGAACTCGGAAACACAATGAAATGCTTTCTTTCCAGGCAGAGGTGCTGTGGCATTAACAGTTTTCCACCACACACATATTTGTTCTAGTGCTAAGTGAGCCCTTGTTCAGCCTATTTTGGGGCCCCATGACCTGCTGCCAGCACTACTGAATTTAGCATGCGCCTATTGTTGTTCTTCATGCTCACATCATACACTGCTGATCTGATAAACCTCTTTTATCCAAACACCAGCAATTTTCAAACAAAAACTAGCATGGGATTGATGACTAATGTGAATGGGGAGCTGTGTTAACAATGACAGCTTACAAAACTCAAGATTCTGTGCTCACTGACAAATTGCAAAATTACTGAATTCATAAAGGGAATATTGCTGCAAATATTTCTTTGCTTCAGTAGCATCAGTAAATGGACAACATTTGAATTAGTACCCGTGTATTTCTTTCTTTGCTATACATGTTTGTTGCACAGCAGTTATGATAGTTCAGGACCTCCTCTTTGCTGTCCAGTAAAGTTATCTGATTCACTATGCATTTCAAAGGACAATTAACTCGTAAAAATGTACTTATTTTGCACAAAATATAAAAGCAAATATGTTCCCCTCTTTGTGACTTTACTGTGAATGCAATAAACATCTCATGAAACCACCCCCATTTTTGATGAGGAATATCTGCAGAACTGACATTAACTCATCAGATTCATCAATGCATTTTTGGGTAATACACCCTGGGTATTTTCTGCTACAGAACAAAAGATATCCAGGGTGTATTACAGGTAAAAGATCCATCATCTGGAGAAAACTCCATTTTATCCAAATCATCCATATTTCTTAAAAATTAACCTCTACTGAACCTCTCCCTCACTTGTTTACTATCAACACTGTGGTGTTTGCACTATTACATGCACAATTATATATATACTGTATATATATTCCAGGTTTTCAAACTGAGAGGTTTTCAAAGGTTTTTTTCTGGGGATGAATAGGCTGTATTCGAATTGTTCGAATTGAAGTAAGATTGTGTTCGATCAAATTCTCAAAGTCCACCAATTGACTCCAAATCGGTTCTAGGAGGTCCCCCATAGGCTAAAACAGCTATTCGGCAGGTTTTAGATGGTGAATGGTCGAAATTGAAGTTTTAGAGAGACAGTACATAATAAATTTAGATATATTTGAATTTTCAAATTTTTTTCAAATTCAAATCTAATTTTGGCCTATTCGATAGTCGAAGTACACAAATATAGCTCAAAACATTTTTTTTACTTTGTATTTTTACTTCAACCCTTGATAAATCTGCCCCTTAAAGTTTTAAGATCCAAATTACTGAAAGATCCATTATCCAGAAAACCCCAGGTCCCAAGCATTCTACATAAGAGGCCCCATACCTGTATGTGAAATGGCAGTTTTTCCCATATAGGGATAGCCAATCACACATACTATGATGAAAATTCGTTTTTAATAAAAAGGTAATGAAGCAGAGTTTTAAATACGGTAATTTTTAAGTGATTTAAGGGAAACACTAACCTATAACAAGGTCCGGACTGAGAATTAAAATAGGCCCTGGCATTTCATTTTACATAGAGGCCCACTCAGCCCCCACCAGCCCACTAAATACTGACTTTCTATGAAACTTTATAACAGCCCCTCTGGCATTTGCCAGAACCCACAGATTGCCAGTCCGGGCCTGCCTATAACCCTAGATACAGCCTGCTTATGGCAGTAGAATGTGTATAACAGCTTTTTGCTTTGACATAACTGAGGAGCTTGCCGCATGTCACACTAAGAGGCATATTTATTATGATGTGTAAAACAAATTCACAGAAAAAACTGTGTAAAAAGCTGTGTAAAATAAACAGTGAATTTTTGAGGGGGTGTGTAATTTTACACCGTGTGAACGTCAGATTTGCATTGCTTCCGACATGTAAAGAGTTTCCGTGTTTTTTTTTTACACGGCAACGGATGCTTGGTATTATTATCCCCCTGTTTTTTACAGCATAATAAATATGCCCCTAATAGTGATCTGCCACTGTTTTTGTATACTAATCTAATTCTAGTTTGTGCACTTCACAATGATGTATAGGCAAAGCCTGCAGGAATGGGGTTATGGAAATATACAGTGTCACAGAAACCACAGGAAAAAGTTTGCTTTACACATCAAATTTTCACTTGAATTGCCAAGGAGCAAGTCAGCTTAAAGTAATGGGAAGGGACAGAGCCACCCAGTATCCTTGTGATTCACTTGCTGACAAGCTTACGGTACTTTATTACTTGCACATTTCAGCGTTAATTATATCCTCACAATACATCTGCAACCATACCAGCATATTGCTCGTTTCAGGGTCTCCCTACAGAAAATCCCTTCTGATTCATTAAAAATAATCCTCCATTTCATCTCACATCAGAAACGACATTGTCAGAGTGCTTATCTCACAGTGGAGAGTGCTGACTAAATCGTCAGTGGTGTCATGGAAGCGTCAAACTGAATCATCAGAAATCACACCCCCTTTAAGTACTTATTCATCTGAGGGGAATATGTAGGGGACCCTATTTATTAGGCACACAAACTCTTTCCTCCTTGGATTGTTATTTTTGTGAATAGAACACTCTCTCATTGTCCTGTTTTATCCATTACACCTTGATAATATGAAGTGCTTTGTAACTTGTTGGCGCAATTAAAAAAATAATATTAATGATAATGAAGACAGCCAACTCCCCCACACCCCGTTTGTGGTCAGAGTGTTTGTGCACTTCCTAACAACACACAGTAGAAAGCTGTCATTCCTGTCTAAGTCCTCTCCTAGGTTGGATGCTATTCCTCTGTTAGACAAGGGCAGAAGGTCACAATCGATTTTGGAGGCCACCTGGAGAGACCGGGCCATGAACTGACTCAAAAAATTTATATCAGATCTGGATTAGTTGACCTCACAGGGCTAGAGCCAGACTAAAACTAACTGCAGTATGTGGCCTTCCAGGCCTAGCTGGGAGAGAGGGCAAAGTGAATGACCCTGTTTGCTGACCTCTTCAAACTTCAGCAGGATTATTCTGGCAGTTACCACGGTGACTGTGCAGCCCAAGCTTCTCTTTCTTACTAAGAAAATCTACCTAGCAGCACTGACATAGGGGGAAAAGTTTGATATGGTTATCCCCACATTTCACTTTTTGTAACTGGAATCAAAGATATGCATTCATTAATTGTTGCCCAAGGCAATCTGTAAATATACGTGCTTAATGAATTATGGAATAAGAATGTAGATATTTCTAGCCTTTTTTCACCTGCCTGCTAAACTGCAAAACTGCAACCCCTTGCCAGGAAAAACCTGTATATATATATATACAGTATATACATATTGAGTTTAGAAAAACAATCGCACTCACAGGTCTTGTAAAAAATTAAAAAAGTGGATTCCTGATTACAGCTTCGATGTGGGGCCTGAAATGTAAACTAAATCCACTTTTTTCATTTTTTACAAGACCTGTGAGTGCGTTTGATTTTCTAAAACTCAATATGTTGCAATAATTTTGCCAGCACCCATATATAGTGACGCACAGCCCTCCGTTCCAAGTTCCAACCTGGGTGCACGGTAAAAAAGTTACATATGCATAAGTAAGACCAGCAGTATCAGGATTTTTAGCAAATGAAAAAGTGTGTTAATGCATGTACATGCAATAACATACTTTCTACTAAAAATCCTGGTGTTGCTGGTCTTTCTTTGGCGCCGAGGTCAAATGTATTTAAACCAATTCCGAATTGCAATCTGTGCCTGGTTATCATGGTTTTTCCTGAGCCTAGCTATACAAACTCTATATCGCTAATTCCTGTGTATGACCCATGCTTGTCCCCGACTTCTGAATCTTCGCTGCCTGTCCAGACTTCTGCCTGCCTACCATTCCTGCTGATTTGCTGCATGCCCCTGAACTCTGATCCAGTTGACTATTCTTCTCTCGCTACACCCTGGTACCTCACTTCAGTTTAGCCATACTGGCTTCTCTCCACTCACAGCTCCCCCTGTATCATCCCTGGGTGGGTATTGTGTTGTGTGAGCCGCTTGTGGGTCCTTATCTTCCAGAAGAGATCCATCACCTCTCTATCCGGTAAGCCTGACACTAGAAATGCTGTATTTTGTATACTAAACATAAACATGAACTCACTGCACCAGAAGACTAATTAAACAAATGATTTATGCTTTCATAGTTGGGCGCAGGGGTCTGTCATCTTGTAAATTTGCATCTTTGAAAGACCAAGACTACGCACATGCTCAGTGTGGTCTGGGCTTCAGTTGGGAGGTTAAGTTAAGGGATCGTCATAAATTATCAAAACAGCACAAGTCAAATAGTATCTGCCATAGAAGCCGATACAACAAGACTGATTAATAAGCAGAATATGCAGACTGCACTGGATCTGCAAATACAAATCTCAACACAGTAGCCGGCTGCTGTACAGGGAAACAAACAAAGCTGCTTGAGGTCGGGGTGGGGGGAGTTCCCCCCCTGTTCTTTGTAAGGTTCCCTGCAGAGCAGCTAAGGACCGTCTGATAGGACCAATCTGAAGAGGTCAGAGCAAGTAAAACAAAGGGAGTATTTCACTGCATACAGTCAGGTTTATTATCAAAACAGTAGACATTTTTTAATCAAAGTATATTGGAGATAGATTTCCTTTTCATTAAAGAAAGTAAAAATGGGATTATATTTTTTTTTTTTGCCTTTACATCCCCTTTAAGAATAGCAAACTGCTGGCAGCAGGTGCAGCCTAGGACAGCAGCTCTGAGTATAAGTAGTGAGTGCCTGGCAGTGTTAGCTGTGCTTGCTGAACTCCCTGTGAATGTGCTAAAGATTCTTGTCCTAGTTTGCAGCTGCATCTGGAGTGCCGGCTGCCTCTTGCTCTGCTTTGTCTGCTTCTTTCTGCCTCTGACCAGGGCCTGTGCTTGGTCCTCTGCAGTGTGGATAGAGGGAGGATATTAACCCTGCATTGCCAAGGGCATATTAAGATATTGCTGAAGAGATTTTTGTTTGTCTGCCTGTAAAATAGCATGACTACAACAGAATTATAATTCAGTGTTCGTCATTTGTCAAATGGGGAAATCAGTCATTAAAAACATGATGTTTAAGTTAAGGGAATTGCTTTTATGTTTTACACACTGTGATCAACTATGTCAGACAGACTGTATATTTAATACTGATGGCACATGGGCCTGTTATTGCCTCTCCTGCACACAAAACTCCCCAAAATACCTTCACACCAGCAAAAAATGTAAATTGCCACAGTTATAGCATATCATATGTATAATTGTGTAAAATTGCCTTGGATGCAACTTCGGGACAAAGCTTCCTGTGTGCCATCACAACTAGTATGGCAGTTCAATAATTCACATCAAACATGACTTCCAGCTCAACATGTGTAAAAAAAAAAGCTGTACTCTGTACTTTTTATGCTTAGCGGCCCAGATATTTCTGCATTGCTGCTTTCAAATTGGGTTGTCTAAACTCACATTTTTAAGATTTAATCTAGAAAATTGTAATGAAAAAAAAAATCTGTCAGTTAAATTGCATGCAAACTTTGGACAACCCAATTTTTTTTTATGAATTATGCTAGCGGTAAATAAAGAAGCCAGTTTTTATTTAAGGAGGATTGTTGTCCAAGAGAACTTGTATATTTGGCTTTTCCTATAATTCCACTGATACACAGATAATCATTCTAGATTGGCATGCTTTTGGGTGCCAGACTTCACACATCATTGCATTGCACCTATGGGGGCAAATTTACTTACCTGCAAAAATTCACCATAGCTGGCTTTGCGCATATCGGAACACTTAACCAGGCGTAAATTTGCCTGGACAATCATAATTCACAAATATCCGAAGTTGCACACAGGGTACTGAATGCTTGCAAGGTTGCACCAGAGTATATCTCCTTCGGTAACGAAATTACCGTTAGTAAATGACGTCACGCTATCGAATGTTCACCAGCGTTAGCCACTTCGCCCTTTAGTAAATTTGTCCCATAGTGTTTGTAGTCTTTGGCTTCTCCTTGCTTGTTTTGCTGGTCACTTTAGCCAATTGCTGCAGAACTTTATTGTCTGAAATTGAAGTTTTAATGATGAATTTCCCATATCCCCAGCAAAGTAAGCACAGTATATTCTGATAAAATGTTCCTAAGTTGTTTCTGTGATAAAAAGTAGTATGGTAGTCACTTGTAGAGTATAAGGTAAGAGTGTCATTGTGTAGTAGTACAATTTAAGGGTGTGTATTGCCATATACTGGAATGTAGCAAGTGAGAATTGTAAGGGACATGGTAGCAGTTCTATGCTAGTACTTGAGAATAGGTCAGCAGTCAGCACACTATTTCACATAATCGCATTATTACCATTATTACCTGTTCTAATAATATGAATGGGAAGTGGCCTGGTAAACATGTGCATCTGTGATAGTGAGATAACTGACCAATCCAACTTCCCCCTTTGTATTGCCCTTCCGAAAACGAGTCTCATATGTGACATTTGCTTGTTACTATGATTAGAAAGATCTTTGCAACAATAAATTAGACTGTTATATATTGTGTGTGAGCCAACTGTTATAAAATAGGATCCGTGTGTTTGAGACCACCAGTATTTAAGATTGGCCATTGACCAACACATGTAACCACCAACCACATGTAAGACGTCAACTTATAACAGGATTTGCAGCATATTTATGTCATATTCTGATCAATGATCCCTGGGTCAATCATAAAGGCATTTAGGCCACCCCTTGGGACAGTTGGTGTATGAAGAGCAGCCCAAAATTTTACAATTATTGTAGATATTGGTATATATAGTTTCAGTGAGTGAATGGAGGGGTCAGTGTGCGTACTTATGTCACTGGGTTTTATTTGGAGGGGTTGAACTTGATGGACTTGTGTTTTTTTAACACAACTTAACTATGTAACATTTTGATCAGTAATAATAACCAAAATATTTGGTGGCATTACCTTTATGCCAAGACAAAACCGAGTATATAGTTTTTGGAATGTAAATACATAATTTGTTTAAAAACTTTGCCAAAAATATTGTTTTCGGGCAAAAGTGTAAACCTTGTTTTCTTGTGACTGTGTCACTTGAAATTACATCTAGCGCTTAATGAAGATTTAAGTGGCTGTACGATTTGATCATTTAGGCACAACATTGATCTGTTTACTCTGTGCATGTAGCCTGGTTGGTGTGCCAGGGATCCCAGTAATCATGTTCTTACCCAGTCTTGACTTTTTATTGCAATTTGCAATTGCAGAATAAAATGTGCAACAAAACTCTCCTGGTGAAAAAAAAAAGTAAATTGCAAACAAAAATCCATTGTTCCATTCACTTCAATGAAGCTGTAATATCTCCAATAAACTTGGTAGGGTCAGACACTCTGCGCTTTTTATTATTTTGGTTGATGATAATTGTTTGCTGTAGGGTTAGACAATCCTATTTTTTGTGTGTTTTCTTTAGTTTTAATACAACTGACTTATATACAGTATATATATATATATATATATATATATATATATATATATATATATATATATATATATATATACATAAAGGTGTCCAGTTACTAGTATTAAACAACAAATAAAGGGACATATTTACTAGGATAGATGTTAAATTGTACAAGTAGCAAACAAAAATAAAAAGAAAAGATTTAATTGGTTGCAACTTTATATTTCTGAAAGAAAATGACTTTCAGTATCAGGCGCAAGCGTCTTATTTACTTTATTGATTGGGGCTAAAATGCTTGAGGGTAATTGTGAAGGGCCTGATGCTCGTATCTTCCTTTTCTTTCCTATTTAACGCAAGACTTAAGAACAGACATTTAAGGGCATAATTACTCTCCTTCGCCAAACACTATCCAAATCCAAAGCTCACGTGCCCGTAAGTAAAACTTCAGGAAAAGTTATTGTAAGTGACTAATACGTGGTGACAAAGGATCAATAGAGGCACAGCTCCATGTGTCTTATTGTTTTCAGGAGGCAATGACAATCTCTTTCAGGAACAAGGCCTCAAGATTCATGAATGTGTGCCAGGAGCAAGCCATATCATTGACCCTAATAAAATACATTACCTATTGTTGTAAACCATATTTAGTAGTGTTTCTTAGCTGGGCAAAAATGGGAGCAACAAAAGTGCTGGAAAAGAAAGCAAAGCCAACTAAGCATTTTATAAACTCTATATATAATTTCAGTTCTGCGTCTATATCCTTATTAGAATAAGGGTTAGCATATGTGTTAGTACAGACTGCAAGTTTAAATCAATTCCCCTTATACAACTTTGATCAGTTTAGATTAAACAATGTACAATGTTAGGCATTTGGAATCATTAAGCACCATAATACTATTATACCATCTTCTGTCAGATTTTGTAAACTTGCCAAACATTAAATCATCTAACAATTGTCACTGACGTAGGTAAAACCTTCCATATGTGTGTGAGTCAGTGGTACTGCTTTGTCTTACTGTCTATAAAAAAATGTCACCTTACCCCATCATCTGGACCATTATATTTATATAATTGCTCGAATTAAGATTTATACCCAGGTTACACTAGAAAAAGAATATATTTTTAAATACTGACAATTTGGGGTAGACAAAATAAATGTCAAATGTTTAGATTCTCAGCAATAAAAACTCAAATTGTGTGGATTTACCCTTTTTGTGAATTCTAACAGCCTTTTATCTATGTTACTTCATTTATTATACTGAATTTTTTTGTTTCAATGCACATTGCTGATACTATATGAATTTATAAAAGATAAATCACCTCCAGACAGCAATGCAGAACTCCAGTGTGCTCTTTACCTTGGAACGAGTTACAATAGATGTGAACAGAAATAGGTACTTTTTTTCTGATTACCCACACTATAATAATTTTTTGCTGTATTTACAGGTTAGGCACACACACAATATAATACTTTCATAATAAATATTAAACATTACTGCTGTACTGGAGTAATGTATAAAGCATCAAGGGTGTACAGATAGGGCAGTGTGAATATTAATGCATGAAGATGAACAAACACAAAGGCTACAGAGTTCCTGAGCGTGAGAGCTAACAGTCTACAGAGTTCATTAATAACTGCCTCCCAGGGATGATGAAGCATAAAGTGGTTCCACGGAGAGTTGCTCCTTGAGCGTTGGTTATTAAAGGCAGTTTTCTCTGCTCTGTTTCTCTTACGGCCATACAGATAAATGCTGATGCCATATAATCGATACAGGACACACAGCTGTCACTTACCCTAAGCCTGCTTCTGACAAAAAAATAAGTGGAACTGTCACTTCAAAGTTGTCTTTTTGAGTGACTGTTTCCAAACATGACAGACATGCCACGTTGGGTTAACTCATCAATGCCTGGAAAAAGAGCAGAGGTAGATATGCAGCATTCACCAGGATGCGTTAAATTGGCTTGGAAGCATTTGGTATCTTAGCAGGATTAATAAATTCATCCTAATCACTCAGTCCTGGGTTTTAGTCTGTTGCTGATCAGAGCAGGGGCCATGGAAATAAAGAACTCCTGGGGAAAAAAACTACACAAATAAATTAAAAGTGTGAAAATATGTAATTTTATCATAGCTATATTATAAGAACATCCTGATGAGATTAGTGGCCTCAAAGAAACGTAGACTAACATTTTTTGGACTATGCCATATACTACCTGTCTAGCTCCATTCGTCTCTGCATTTGGCACAAGCATGTATTGCATAGGTATTCTTTTCTTTTTTTCTCACTTTTTAGGCTATGGAAGTCACAGACAGGTATCATTTATTGCATCACAGTGTGGTTGGCTTCTGTACATTTATAGTAAGCACAACTTGAATAGGTGCAGAGCATGTTGGACCTCAGTCCAGAAAGTTTCTCTTCATTTATCTTCATAAAATATACACTGGCTGGTGGTTTAAGTTAAACTAATACGGCTCTTGCCATAATTTCTCTGCCCTGGTTAAAGGGGTAGTATATACTTTGATGTTTGATGAAAAGTGCTAGTACAATATATCATTTTTCCCTATTGTTTCAATTAAGAAAAATCAATGTGATTTGGGTTACTTAGGGGCAGATGTATTAAGGGTCGAATATCGAGGGTTAATTAACCCTCGATATTCGACTGGTGAATAAAAATCCTTCAACTTCGAATATCGAAGTCGAAGGATTTTGCGCAATTCGTTCCATCGAACGATTGAAGGAATAATCGTTTGATCGAACGATTAAATCCTTCGAATCGAACGATTAAAAGGATTTTAATCCATCGATCAAAGGATTATCCTTCGATCAGAAAAAACTTGGAAAGCCTATGGGGACCTTCCCCATAGGCTAACATGGACTTCGGTAGCTTTTAGGTGGCGAACTAGGCGGTCGATAGTTTTTTCTTAAAGAGACAGTACTTCGACTATCGAATGGTCGAATAGTCAAATGATTTTTTAGGTCGAATCGTTCGATTCGAAGTCGTAGTCGAAGGTTGAAGTAGCCCATTTGATGGTCGAAGTAGCCAAAAAACACTTCGAAATTTGAAGTTTTTTTTTCTTCTATTCTTTCACTCGAACTTAGTGAATGGGCCCCTTAATGTTCCCAGCTGTATGAATGGTAGATTACTAATGCATACATAAACTCATAATGGGCTTCTGCTTATTGATAAGACAATGGGGTGAAAGGACAGGATGGACTATTAGAGTCCATTATTTTTGTGTAAAGTAATTCAGCTAATTGCAAGGGTGTTAAAAAGTTTGAAAGCATCTGAGGGAAGAGTGGAACAGTCTGTATGAGACACAGTGCTATATATATAGCGTAGAGAAAAGGTCCACACACACAGGACTTAAAAAATCAATTAAAGGTTTTTATTTTAGTGGCGGAGACTCTCCTCACTAAAATAAAAACCTTTGATTGTTTTTTTAAGTCCTGTGTGTGCGGAACTTTTCTTTCCAATATATATATATATATATATATATATATATATATATATATATATATATATATATAGTATTTCATTGTTTGTACAGAAAAGGCAGTTGTACATTTTGAATGTATACACACACTGACAAAGGAACATGTATGAGTGCATATACATGGATTCATGTGAAACTTAAGCTCTAGGGAGAGCTTGTATATTTAAGAAGATGTCATTTCTTTCAGAGGACACAAGACAAGCCTGGAGTGCCAGAACTGTGATCTGCAGAAAGAAGAGATAACCACCCCACTCCAATAGCCCTGTTGTTCTGCTGTTACTTGATCATCGTGCGAACTTCCCTTAAGTATAGTGCCAGCACAGGGGACCCAAATTGCCAAACCTATAGCAAAACTATTTGGTTCCAGTCCACATTTCTAGAGGTGGGATCTGCCTAGGTAATTATGCAGACTGTAATTTTAGGCATTAGTGCAGGACATAAACATGTTGTGATGCATTAAACAATCCTTGTGTAAGCTCAGGACTGAAACAATTAACTTTAGGGATTTCCTGCAGGGTGTGCAAGCTGAAACCAAAGAGCGGAGGTTATACACAGCTACAATATGTGTTAGTGCTGCCTACCAGGATATGCAGTAAGGGGTGGAGTTGAGACCATGATTGTCCTGGGCCTTGTTGTATAATTATTGTTTTGAATGTTTTCTATATATATATATATATATATATATATATATATATATATATATATATATATATATATATATGTTGGCTAATCTAAGCCCTAGACCTCCAGTCATTATTGAACTGACATCATCCTCCACCTAAAGGATACAATAGCTGCACTAAGTCACCAAGCTACAATATATAGAAATGGCCTACACCTGTTATATGCATGCACTGGATTCACAAGTAACGGGTAGTTGTCATACAGTATTACTATGGACTATGCCATAATCTATAAGAGTGTGGCACCTGTAGAGTTATGAAGGTGTTGTCATGTTTGGTGATTGGTTGTTAATAAATGACACATGACATAAATAGTTGTTGGTTTCAATAGCAGCTTTGCTGTTTGTGCAACATTGTTGTCTTGTTCTATAACTTTCTCAAAAACAATATTGCCAAATATAATAGCAATGATTCCAATAGAAAACCGTAATTGCCCTTTTACAGCAGTTTCCAACTTGATATTCTGTGCGACAGTTTGGGAGGTGCTTTAATTTAATACATCCTGGCAGCAGTATGTAAAATGGATATAACTGCAGATTGGACACCTTCAGAGGAAAGCGAGATGAGTGGCATCAACAGACAACTAGTGGCAACTCAGTATCATGTCTCCAGGGCACCTGTTTATCTAGGAAAGGTGGCCATAAAGAAACCTACCCAAAGTGCATTTGAGAGGGTATATGTTTTATTAGTGGTTATTTACTACTTTGTTGTTTCCACGCTACAGGCCAAATCTCCATATACCAAATATTTGGGAGCCTCTCCATATGAAAAACATGATGCTATATGACTCTAAATAACTCGAGCAGGAGCCTATAAAAATCTCAATCTAAAACCCTCTGCCTGATGGCACTACCACAGAAAAAAAAGTATTGAACATAGTGGTGTACTACAATTCCACACTATTACAAACTATAGCTCAGTATTGAACTATCAATGTTTGAATTGGCTCCCCCCAGTGGGGAAAGGCTTATGACTAGTTTTTTTGTCCCTGAATAAGCAGTGTGCTACATATACCCATAACCAGTGTATGCTCAATCAGTGCATGGAATATATAATGTAGCATCTACCAATGCCTCCAATTGCTCCTAATATTTAATAAGAACAACGGTTGCAGCGCTTGTCTGTAAATGTTTCTGTAGCTGTGCTGTGTAGATCGTCTGCAGCTGAGCAGTTATGAGTTTAAACCTTCTTCTGTATCAGGCAGCCATAGAATGGATGGGTGTAATTTTTTTGTTATGGAAGTTTTTTATCCACATGCTTTCTTCCCTGTGTTAATACATGTGCCATGCAAAGTCCCATAGAGAAAAACAGATGGCCAGTTGTGCACATTCCTCTCAGGAGAGTTTTTCCTTGATTTTTCTGTAACTCTTCTCAGAGGCTGCTGCAAAAAAATAATAGAGCATTAGCATTTGTCCAAGCTATGTCTGGAAACAATGACAGTGGACACTGCAAAGCAAACTGCACAGATTAGCTGCAATACTGTGTGTAATTCAATGGTTCTACCATGATAAGAAATGCTTTGTTTAGTGGCTACTTATTTGTAAAGCCAAGAAAATATTCAACCATAATGGGTATATATTTTAATGTGATTCTATGGAATATATATCATTTAGAAACAGCATAGATACTCCCATACATGATAAATAAGCAAACAACATTCTCATTATAAAATAGCAAAGAACCCAGTCCTATCAGACTTACAGAATCATAGAAATATAAAGTGAATTTAAAACACACTTCACTCCTGTTGTTACAAGCAAACCAGTTCAGATAGCGGTTGTAATAATGTTGCTAAGGGCAAGGCCAGAAGTGACGTTTTTACGTTGCGTTTTTAAAAAATCTCCATCGGTCGTAAATACGTATAAATTGCACTACCACTGAAACTAATTGGAAACACATTATGGCAATTCTCACGGGCGTTTCAGCAGAAACGCCAATACGTCAAGAAACTACCATATCAATAAACTATGGGATCTGCACGTTTGAAACCACACTTTACGAAAAAAAAGCAACGTATTTTAATTATGGCGTCCAAATTCTCATGAGATAAATGACGCATATATGTTTTTACGGCGTATTAGGCTGGTGACATAATTATGTTGTGTATTGACGGTATATTCCCGCTCAATTTGCATGTAAATAGCTTTTCTATTTTTAAATAGCTTTTCTATTTCTAGCCAGCGGAATTATGGGGAATGAGAACAATGAGACGTGCATGTTGGGCAAAGAAACCTACGTGCTGAAAAATGCATAAAAAATGCATCTTGATGATTGTGTGTGGCTTCAGTGGCGTATTTATGCCCGACCGAGCTTTTTTAAAAACACAATGTAAAAACGCCACATCTGGCCTTGCCCTAAAACTTAAACTTTACTAAATACTCCAATTAATACATGCTACCCTTCTATACTGTATATATATATATATATATATATATATATATATATATATATATATATATATATATATACTAACTGCATGCCCCTGATGAAGCTGAGCAATAGGCAAAATGCGTAGCTTCCACCCGTTCCCAACGTAGATAGGCAGGTTCTGCGCGGGGGAAATTTTGGAAGGGAGGGAAGGTTTGCCCATTATTATAATACTATTTAGTCATAATGTGACTAAGAACTAAATACTATAGTTGGAATATTGCAAAATAAGAACATTTTACAATTTTAAGTGTATGTTGCAATGTGAAAGTAAAGTGCACAAATAAGTTGTACTTTCCCTTTATGGCAGAGGAAGAGGATGCAAAACCTTCATACTGATTTAAGTTTTGCTGTAAAAAGAATCAGCACTTGGGCTAATTGCATAGGCAACAGCTTTAATTGAGAGTAAAGAGTTAACATCATGTTCTCTTAGGGCAAACTAGATGGAAGTGGGACACACATTCCTCTGCTCCTGCCTACCAAAATGATGGCAGAGGGGCCATTCTGGGTCTGGGGACCAAGTAAAGCATTAATTAAGCCAACAAAATCCCTAGAAATGTATGGATAGAGCATAATCAGACCTCCACAGCAGGCTATAAAGAAGGAACAAGCGGACAGCCCAGAGAATAGGAGCTACTGTTAAGAGGAAGCCATGCATATAATTAGCTATATTTAACATAGCCATTTTAATGATCACTTATTAAAAGTGCATTTATTTCAACGGCCTAGCTCTACAATTTGCCCAAATCAATTTTATAAGTTAAAGAAAGGGTTCATGGTGCCAGCTAAACGGGTTGACTGCTTTGGACCACAGACTGGATTAGGTGTCACTTTTATCTGCCTTAGGGGATGTTAGATCTTTACCATGTCAGTGTCATATCAATGAATCATTAATTAAGCAAGTTGTTAGTATTCCAGGGGTAATCTAGAGACAAGGTGGTCATACACGGGCAGATTAAAGCTGCCGATATTGATTCGGCAGCTTATCTGCCCATGTGTGGGGGCTCCCGACGGATCCTCTTGATCGATATCAGGCCAGATATCGATCGGTCAAGTTTGATTTTTTTTTTGTACAATCCAGGACCTCATCGGCTGGAGCCCATTCGTAGTATTGTAATCCGATCGTTCGGCCGAACATTTGGATTCATCCGATATCGACCAGCTGTTAGTGGGCATATTGGGTTGAGATCCGCTCGTTTGGTGAATGATTCTCCAAGAGGTTCATACTCAGGGGCTGTCCCTAGTGGGGGCTGGGCAAGAGGTAGAATACTCCCCCGTCAGGCCCGGACTGGCAATCTGTGTGTTCTGGCAAATGCCAGAGGGGCTGCTGTAAGTTGTCATAGACAGTCACTATTTATTGGGCTGGTGGGGAGCTGCTTGGGCCTGTTTGTACTTGGAATGCCAGCGCCTATTGTGAGTCCAGACCTGTCCCTCGTGCAGCCTCAAAACCAACCTGCTGCTTTCACATTGATCCTGCACTATGGACAACAACTCCCAACATACCTTGACCAATGAAGGCTGCCCTTTCTACTGTAGTACAGCATCTGGAGTCTACTTGGCAGACAAAAGTTCAGAAGTATATTTGTGACCATTTAGTAACACTTTATAAACTTCCCAAACAAACATGTGGCAAGGACATCACCAGTGCATCAGACAAAAAAACAACCCTTAAGCCATTTGTTCTGAGCAGGAGTCCTAATTCCTGATTGCAAAACATTGAGATGTCCAGCAAAAGCACTTAGAGAATTTACAAGGACATAATACCTGCCAATGATGGGTTCTGATGGGAAAAGGCCCAAAGACATGCAAACGTAAATATGTAGATAGCTGGCCACAAGAGGTGTCCTACTTAAAGGTAAAATATGCTTCCCCTTTAAATCAACTGCATAGAAAAGCCATATTTAACTAGCTGGCAGTGTTTACACAACACTGAGCAAGGGAAGTGCAATGGAAATGAAACCCAGAGGGCACAAACTGGTTCTATTCAAGTGCATATCCCTCTGCATAAGTTAAATGGAAAACAAGATATTCAGTGGATAAATAAGGTTAATGCTGGCTACACAGTGAAATGGTTATAGGATGCTGCCCCCCTATGGGCCATTAGTGTGAGATAGATAGCCCAGGGAAAGTGGGCCACACCAGATGCTTGGGAGAGGCACAGAACAAAGGGTCTGCTCATGCAAAGGGGTCTTATTTGTGAGCAAAGCCTGCACCAGTGCTCCAGCCAGATGCGCCCTAATAAACTCTTCTGCCCACTCTGCTCTGCGGGGAACTTTAGACACTGTATCACCAGGCTACCCCTAGAGAACAGAGGGAGGACTGTGTTTTGACAAAGAATTGGTGCATAGCTTTAAAGCAGGGGTCCCCAACCTTTTTTACCCGTGAGCCACATTCAAATGTAAAAATAAGTTGGAGAGCAACACAAGCATGGAAACTAGTACCCCTATGAAGACTGGCAGCCTATAGGAGGCTCTATTTGGCAATTAAAAAGGTTTTTACGCAACCAGATTTGCCTTCAAGCCAGGAATTCAAAAATAAGCAGCTGCTTTGAGGCCACTGTGAGCAACATCCTCGGGGTCGGAGAGCAACATGTTGCTCATAAGCCACTGCTTTAAAGCAAGTGTTGTTAGTAGTGCTGCATTTTCCAAAGGTTCTCCTTGGGTGTAGGACTGTGTGGAGTTGTTCTCTTTTGTCCTTACCAAAGCTGCTCACTTTGCAGGCCTCAAGCAGTATTTTGACTACATTTCCCAGCAACCTGTGAGAGCCTTCTAGGACAGTAGTAGAGCAGGAAAAAAAATTATTTTATTGGTGTGTAAATAGTCATTGTTCTAGGTGGGGAAAAAAATCAGTTATACAGTTATGCGTGCAAGAGATGGAGTATACAGATGCTAGACCTGTGCTTGAGTGGGTTTCTCTAAAGAGGCAAAAGCTGGCATTGTGAGACCAGACCCCAACCTTTTTTTATATGCACGAGTATCCCCAGAATTCCCCTGGGGATTGACCCTGAGGACATTATACTCGCCACGGGAACTTGGAAGATAAAAACATGGTTCAAACATATTAGAGGGTAAATGTCCATTAAAATCCGGATGGTAGATTCGCAGGGCCTACATAGTGGGCGCCCCTAGGCCTACTGCCATTTGTCACCCTCCCCTCCAGGGGGACAGGAGTAATGGGGATTGGCGCACGGGAAATTTAAAAAATGTTTATATCAACAGTGCACCCCAGTGTTTTGAAGCAATGTGGTCATGGTTGGGCAGCATGCTAAAATCCTGCCACCCTAGGCCTGGGCCTAGGTGGCCTTTCCACAAATCTGGACCTGTAGATTCGCCGCCCGACCCTTGTACTTCCCTACAGCTCATGTTCACCTACAACTCATGCAACTCGTCCCAGATGGGGTTTTAGGAATAGTAGCTGAACAACAGCTGGAGGGCTTCATTCTAACAACTTCTCTCTGTTCCTAAGTACATATTGACATATTTATTCATCTGCTGGTGCAGTGCATGTTTGTGTCTGCTGATAGGAGAGGAAGAAATCATACTTGTGTTTTTGTTTTCCCTTCTTTTCCTAGGTCTCTTCTTGTGGGGACATTTGTGTGTGCTGAATAATATGCCTCCCAACTAGGACACATCGCTTTGAGTCTTGACCCTGACAGAATAACTCTCCCCCTGTTGTAGGATTGTTATTTCTGTGTGTGAGATTTACAGGTGCCGATGCTCTTACATTACAATAATGGGACAAGGAAAGTTTCATGGGGAACGATAAATGTCATCTAAAAAACGCCGAGGTTATAATATTGTATAATTAGTGACTGTCGAACTGCCAGTGACTGTCCCTGTAAAACGAGACAGGTTTGTACGTACATAGGTACACTTGCCGTATAAATAAAAGGAATCTTCTATACTAAAGCAAACAGGGTGCAAGCTCTTGGGGTTAGGGACTTAACAAGACATGTTCGCCATCGGCTTTCATTATTATATAAATGTATTTCGTTTCATACACGAATGAATGAATGATGTGATTTAAACTTTCATGAGTTCACGGTTTTAATTAATATCAGCACCATGAGCCCTTTAAGTGCGGTCGAAGATGGTTTGTGATACGGTATTGTCTGTAGCCCTTGCATTGGCATATAACAGTAGAATAGAGTGCAAGCTTTGCGGGCACAGGCAGAACTGTGGGTGCCCCGGTTCTAAACCATTAGGCGCAATAATTGTTCTCTGCGCACATAAATGTTATGAAGCGAAAAACCGGCCGTGGATGGAAGGAAGGAGTTTGTGAGAGAGTTAGTGGAGTTATTTGTACACGCTGCTTCTCACTCCCCCTCCGCCCCCCTTTCCCCTTCTCCCAGGATCCGATGCAGCAGGACGAGGAATGTTATACATCATCCCAGTCCCCCGCTGCTGGCCCTGCTTAGTGCATCAAAGCTGCCATTGTTTCCCGCTTGGGGTGAAGCAGCAGGGCCAGGAGAGGGGAATGTTCCCATTAAGTGCGCCCCCCTGTCACCCCTCTCACTGCCTCACACACAGGTAGCAGCTCTCTGGCCTCGGACACATATACAAAACGATAAATAAATAATAAATATATAGATAGAATGACAGGCAGATAATAGAGATAGATAGATAGATAGATAGATAGATAGATAGATAGATAGATAGATGATAGTTAACAGATAGATAGATAGATAGATAGATAGATAGATAGATAGATAGATAGATAGATAGATAGATAGATAGATAGATAGATAGATAGATAGATAGATAGATGATAGATAGATTAGATAGATAACAGATAGATAAATAGATAGATAATAAATAGATAGAGATAGATAGATGATAGATAGATAGATAGATAGATAGATAGATAGATAGAGAGAGAGAGAGAGAGAGAGAGAGAGAGAGAGAGAGAGAGAGAGAGAGAGAGAGAGAGATAGATAGATAGATAGATAGATAGATAGATAGATAGATAGATAGATGATAGTTAACAGATAGATAGATAGATAGATAGATAGATAGATAGATAGATAGATAGATAGATAGATAGATAGATAGATAGATAGATGATAGATAGATTAGATAGATAACAGATAGATAAATAGATAGATAATAAATAGATAGAGATAGATAGATGATAGATAGATAGATAGATAGATAGATAGATAGATAGATAGATAGATAGATAGATAGATAGATAGATAGATAGATAGATAGATAGATAGATAGCAGGTAGATAGATAATAAATAGATAGAGATAGATAGATAGATAGATAGATAGATAGATAGATAGATAGATAGATAGATAGATAGATAGATAGATAGATAGATAGATAACAGATAGATAAATAGATAGATAATAAATAGAGATAGATGATAGATAGATGATAGATAGATAGATAGATAGATAGATAGATAGATAGATAGATAGATAGATAGATAGATAGATAGATAATAGATAGATAAATAACAGATAGATAATAAATAGATAGATTGATATAGGTAGATAGAGAGAGAGAGAGAGAGAGAGAGAGAGAGAGAGAGAGAGAGAGAGAGAGAGAAAGAGAGAGATTAGACAGAGAGGGGTTGTACAAGGATATCTTTTTAAATTGTATTACTCCCTGTGGGGTATTATTTTATTTAGATTTTAACACATTCTCCTGTATAACTTATTATCTAACCTGGTGTTAATATATGTTATAAAACCGTTTTTGTGATTCGTTAATACTGCGTTAATATTGTTTTTAAAGTATCCATAAGGCAGTGAATTCTTTCCCACAGACAATATAATTCTATAGGACAGAATAGCGGTAACTGTTGCTGCTATTTAGTGAAACTGGCCCAATGTATATGAGAAAGGTTACAAGATTCTAGATGTGTTCTATCCACCTGCTGAACCCAGGCGTTCTAGAGCAACGATCCCTTCCAGCAGAGCCACTGTGCATTATATACAGAGAATCCCCGGGCGGGCAGGGGTTGCCTTGTTGTTAGTATTTGGCTTAGGCACCGTTTGCTTTGGGAATGACTATTCATTGAGGCAGTTGCTAAGCACCGAGGACAAGCCAACCCTACAGAATCCCACACTGTGTAAATTGGCGGGGGGAGACGTTGGGACTGGCATGAGAGCAACTATCCCAGGAACCCTTCCTATCTCAAAGTTCATATCCAGGCACCATCTCCAGAAATCCCCCCAATTAGACGGCCATTGTCCTTTCCAAGTAGCGCCAAATGCACAAAGAAAATACCTACCCCTGTCAGGACACCGCCGCGCTGCGCCTGACTTATTAAATAATAAACCTACTGTCAATTGCATTGTTGTTCGAAAAACGAGGCCAATTATCCGCCGCTACGTGGCCATAAAGATCATATTAAGGAGAATTAGTAGCTCTGATGTTAGAGATATTGTTCAGGGGCCAAGTGATTAATCCAGCAAAGAAGGGCTCGATTTATATTTACCAAAATCACCCCGACGCAAAGCGTCACGAGGAGCGACCCAGACAAATTCGTTCACTTCGTTTTTTTTAAGAACCATTTGAGAAGCAAAACTTACTCTGTGGATGGTAGGAATTACTTTTACTGGCCCACCAGAACAAGGCTCTCCGGCACCAGAGGGGTTAACGCTGAGTGATTTGACCAGTCTTATGCCGGGGGTGGGGATAGATCACAAATGGAAAAAATTATAGAACCTTTCCCTTGTATATTAGGTAATAAAGGCATTGCAGTTTATGCTATTATCTAAGTATATGCACAGAATATTATAAAACAACATAGCGGGAGTTATAGTCTATTCTTCATCAGCTTCATACCTCCTACCTGTGCTGTTTCCCACTATAGGGTCTTCTGAGCAGGGAGAAGGTCTTGGAAAGTGACTGGGAGACAAATGTTGCAATTGGTGATCAGCCAATAGTACTGGGCCCCTGGCACCGCATCCCCAAGATCTGTGGCAGGAACAAAAATGAAATCAGTCATTGAACATATGTCACCAGATATTAGCCATAAGGAATTTATGGGCCAGACTGACTCCCAGTCGCACTTACAATTGATTAAAAACCATTCTACAGTTTATGTGCGAGGAATCAATTGGCTGGGCACTAGCAGTTCTGCACCAGAGCCTGATGCCATTTGTCCCCAGATAAGACTTTTACGCTTACATGGCTTTTTATAAGCAGACAAGAAGCAATTTCCCAGCGCAATGCTCCAGCACGTCCAACCGCAGAGTCCTAAGCTGCTCAGAGCAGGGTCGGCAAAGAGGCCTGGCAATTGCTCACTGACAGCAAGAAAACTCTATCACCCAGTTTATGTGAAGGAACTGAGAATACATGTGTATAGTAAGGCAAGGAGGTGTAGGCAAAGTGCTGCAGCTGTGGGGCAGTCAGTATGTATAGTGAGGCAGATGATGAGGGCAATGGAGTGGGGTATTAAAATGAGTTGGTGCCAGGGGAAAGGAATATACAGTAGAACCCACATTTTAAATTTTTCAGGGGACCAGAAGAAAATGGTGTCAAATCCAGGAAAATGTAAAATTAGTGAAATGTATTATGCATAATATATAGGTGGGACCACAAAACAACACTGTAAAATAAGGGGAAACTTAAAATCAGGGGATGTAAAAAGGGGGTTCTACTGTACTGTATGTAAGTACTTGAGTGTCGCACCCCAGTGTCAGGGGAATAGGGTGCAACTGGCTCGGTAGGGCTGCAGATTGGATTGTAGATCCAGGAATATATTAAAGCAACACATGTTGTCATTAAAATTCCTGGAATAAAGGCATATTCACAATATACAAAGTGGGCATAACCAATACCTGTTTTCTCTCATTCCCATTGAAAGCAATGACTGTATTTATTTTGCCACAGATCAAAAGTCAGCTGAGCTCCCAAAAGTGACCCAGTGAGAGGACTTGTCCATCACACCTTGCTGTACGCCAATTTTAAAAGAAATCTATTTTTTTTTTAATAAGCTGCTCCTACTGGAAACACTTTGTGCTTTCATGGACAGAATGGCAGCTTCTGGGTCTGTCAAACGTTTATTAAAGGAGCCTCGCTGCTCGGACTGTATAGCCACTTTGTGAGCTGAGAACTGTGCGGGGGGGGTGAGAGAAACTCTGAAAGTGCGAGGTGATGCCATGCTGGCTGGCAGTGTGTGGTCTTTTGTGCAGAATGTGCTTTTTTAGCTGAACACTCTCCCCCCTCTTCATCCCCCATCCCCCCAGCTCACTGCACCTGCACTGGATCCCCAGCCACTGGGAGTTTCTGTTCAGCTAGAAGACATCTCTGACAGGACTCAATTCATCCCATTTCTTCCTGCCTTTCAGTCAGCACAAAAACCGGACTATTGCTCCTCACAGAGGGTTCCAGGAGTCCCACAATGACATATATTTGCAGATCATTTGGGATATCATTAGCAAGTGTGCGGGCTCTATACCCATGTCCTGCCTTTCATAGGTTATGTCACCGGCCAATTAAAACCTATAGCAGATCAATCATTTAAACGATTTCAATCTAATAGATCCCCAAATATCCCCAAACCGATTTATTCCCTCTCTAAACGGTTAATATTAATTAATTAGAACTGCAACAAGGGAATTATTTTCTGCCATTATTTTTGTTGCTTCGATTAACAGGGATATAATAAATATAATAATAAAGTTTCTGCTTAAAATCCCCCTTGCGATTTCAATCAAGATGCCTTGATTAGCCGTTATTAAAGGCTCATTGCATTATAAATTTATAGGAGTAAACAATGAACCTGCTACCTGGTACAGTCAGGATATATAGTTATTATTATATACGCACATTCCTTGAGGATGTTATACGCGCGCAATGTATATCTTTATATGTTCTATTATTATTGTTATACATACGCAATAAATAGATATTACCCAAATACGCTTACATCTCCAGGCTGCTAATTAAGTTTAACAACGGGTCCCTTTGTGCTATGCACTATATACACAGCTTGTGAGAAATGTCAATTATTTCTTCCAGTTAAAACAATGATACACAAATTGCGGTGGCAAATAGTGAATGAACACGTTTCCCTAAAACCAGAATATTTTGGAGGGTCCTCGTTTTAATACTTTAAAATAAAGGATGATGTGAAAGATCCCTAATAAGGTGTGATAACGTAAATGTGTATAAACGGTTATGTCTCAGGGAATTTCCCTTGTTACAATGCTAACAGGTTGAATGACGTTATTTCACAAAGTTCAGGATGTGACATCTTGAAACTCAGCACACGAAAATATCACATTCAGAAATATCTTAAGAAGTCACGTTATCCCTTGAGCACGCAGGCTAAATTCCTAGGTGGGCAAACACGGATATATAATATGAATGTATGTGCGTGCGCCATGGTGTATATGGGGGGCACTGATTCTAGAGAAGCGTTGGCAGCCCGGGTGACGTCACAGACTACTTGTTTTTAACACAAGGGGGATCAGTGTGGCTGCTGCAAGACTATGATAAGGGTCTCCTGGGAGATGCGCCGCTTCCTTTAATACTTCCATTATTTCTCTGTCTTCAACTAGTCTGCAATTTGTAGGAGCTTAAAGAGTCCCCATTCCTGGAGAATAGTCAATGATGATACACTGTGGATCCATTTTTTAGATTGCAAAATGAATTTGGAATACATCACATTGCCATAAATTGTGGCCAAACCCTGCTTCAAGGAGAACCCTGTATATAAGCAAAACTCTTGACCTGACATATTCAGGTACCGCCGACCCCTTACAATGTCCATTAAGGCTTGGGTTCTTCTTCTGCCTCTTGGTCAGTCTTGATTTCCAGCTTAACAGGGGTTAAACGTACACAAGTCTGGACAGCAAGTGAAGTGGTGATATTACTTTATTAGGGCATGTCTTATTATTATTGATCGATATTATTACTAATACTAATGAATTATATGAATCATTTCTATTCTTTGGTTACATTTATACCTATCCTGCTTTCGCTGAAATGTCGATACTCAATGGTTGGGGCTGAGTATGTGCAATCCTCATGTATGGACGAAATTAACTGGCCTGCGTTGTATCAAATATAAATATATATATATATATATATATATATATATATATATATATATATATATATATATATATATATATATATATATCAGAAAGCATGGCATTTGTTAACTTTAGAGCACTGGCACCCCAAGGCCTACGAACCCAGTAATTTGCTTACAAGATACTAAATGACCCTGACGCTAAAATTTCCTTTGCTTCCTATGTAAATAGCGATAAATGCGCCGGTGCATTATGATCAGATACTGCAAGTCCTAAACCCAAGTACTGCAGCAGCACAATGGTAAAACAAATGATTATATTGCCTGCGCTTTTTCTTCCTTATATATATTAGCTGTTTATCCCTATAGAGCAAGAGCATCCACTGGACTGGACCTGATACAGCACATCTTCCCTTTATGAGTGTAGAAGATTGCCGCACCGTTACAACTGGTACCTGGCAGTCACAAAAAAGCCTGGAGACTCTATATAAGTACATTTTAGCGGACCGTTAAATGGTACTTACTATTATAAAGCAAGACAGATTACACAGAAAATGGTGCTTAGAATAGTTAACACCCCAGAGCAAGACTGTCCAGATGAACAATATAGGAGAGAATCAATCTTCTCAAGGCGTTTTGCTTTAAGGTTTTTTGGAAATAGCCACCAGAAACCTTGCGTTTTCCCGCTACCATTTTTAGTGGAGAGAAGGCGATGCCCTGGTGTGACTCTGCCCTTGGCATACAATGGATCAAGTGTACTGACCCAGCCACCTGCATTTGCACACACACTCACTCAAAAGAAAATGTATAGCGGTAAGTCAGACAGTAAGATGGGATTTCAGAAAACCTATAATAATATTAATAATGTGCATGTGCTGTTCAGAGAGAATGTTGTCCTAGGCTTGACCTGACACTAGGTGGGCGCCCATCATTACGCGCCATCTAAGCACTTCTCCCTGGGGCTAAAATAACTTGCAGGAAATGTGCGAGAACCAGCAGCTCAGACTGACAAGTGACACTTAGCATAAATAAACTAAGCTAGCTAGAACCCAGGAAAAAATGTCTCCCTACAAAATTAATCCCTCTGCAGCAGTTTTATCCAGCCATCTACAAGAAACAACACCAAAACCGCTGCCTACAGCACCAAAGTCTAGTTTGTGACCCCCCCCCCCTTCTAAACTGGAGATTCAAAATCTCACCGGCTGGTCGGCGGGATTCTGGGAGTTGTAGTCCATCAGCAGTTGGATTCCTTGATTGGCATAAACACAATTATTTCAAAATTTTAATGAGAACGCTTCGGGTCATGACGACTTTCTACATTAAACTATCAACCTTCCTATTTTATACTAGTGAAATCCAACTCACACACAGATGCCAGTGAACATACAGTGGCCCAAGAGAGGAATTCAGGGAATTACAATTCACGAATAATCGGATAAATGTATTCATTCATTCACTGTACAAATTATCTGCCAAATATAAACTGACATTTGTATTGCGCAGTATTTTCTTAACAGCCGGTCCGTTCCTTTTTGCCTACAAACTAATTCTGTATCAATATTCCCAAATACCTCCGGCTACCGTTAACTGTCACAACATCACGTTACGCCGAATTTACTCTGAGAACAAGCAAATCAATTGGCGTTATAAATAATGAATTGAACCCATGTCCTCTGACCCTTTGAGAGTCCAGTTGGGACGCGTTTGTGGTAATAATGCCCCGGAGTCTGCCCTTGTCAAATATTCATTTAGCAGTTAATGTGAGCTCCTGTCCCTAGGGACCGTCTGCATCAGCGAATATTCTGCGCAGGCAACACCAACCTCACCAATCTGCTCATCTCTTTAGTGAAATGTTTCACCACTAGCGCGGAGAACGTGGGGAAAAACATTAAGGACCCTTTATTCGTTTGCTTGGACTACTAGAAACACCCAGGACTGACTACATTTCCGTTATAAATTACTACGCTCAGAACCACCTAAAGAAAATAAGCAAATGTACAGTGTGCCCTTTATAATAAAAAAATTAACGCTGAGTTGATTAAAACGATTATTAATATACACAATTACTTAACCACACAAACGTATTTATTTATTTTTATATATATTCTAAATCTATTTATAAGTATATAAAAATCTATTCCATCCGTTAAAATGATAAACATTCTATCATATTAAATCAAAAAATGACGTTATACTGCAAATATGTACATAAATAAAAAAAACTATTTTTTTTTTCTATTCTTTTTCTACAGTCCTGAAGCAAACGGATAATCCGGGAATATATTAATGTGCCACTGTATGAAATCTTAAGAGCCTCGGTATTAATTAGAACTGCTTCACAGCCTGTCATCTGGAATAATTACAGCCAACTCTGGATGGAGATTTGGCTAGAAATTGGAATTGGAGGGAGGGGGCTTGAATATGGATTAAAAATTCTATATATATATAGATAAATGTCTTAGAGTTAGACCGAAACGTTGGCCGCTGGTTCTTTTTTAATGTAAACTAATACAAATGGAATTTTAACTTTTTTTGGAAACCCTGGTGTGCACCTTTTCATTGATCTATATATATATATATATATATATATATATATATATATATATATATATATATATATATATATATATATATATATATATATATATACATTTATTTAGTTCTTCGACAACGAAATTGCATTTGAAACAGAACTTCAATTTCTAAATCTAATAAACAGACACTTCAAAAACCCTTGCATCTCTCTCTCTCTCCAGCAAAGGGTTAATCTGGCAGCCAAACCATGTGAGGTAAGATGTGCCATGCTGAATTTACTTTAACGGATATATTTTCTAATAAATCATCAAGGCAATGATCATATCTGATTTCCACAATTAATAACCCATAAACGAATTTAATGCATGAGTAGGTCGCTGGCAGTAAAACTAGTGCATCATGTATAACAGTGAAGGCAAGCGGAGGGTTAAAGCCATATTTTTATAGATCAAACAGCAGAATTATTCAACCTTAAAAGTAAAACGCTAACCTCACAGTCTGGAGTTTAATAGGCCGAAGAAAAGACTTCTTTCTAGGACTCGCTTTTCACAAGGAGATATCCAGTTTTTGAGAGCCGCTGGCAATTTAGAAATGGGATGTAAACAGCCGTAATAGGCGCAAATGATTTGCAATACAGATAAACTTTTGTTCTTCTAGCTTGGAAATAAAAAGTAGACGCTGAGATTGATGCGATCATTACACCGATTCACTTTATCAACAAAATGTCAAAGCACATTTACCTTGTGTCGAGATACAGGCCCAATTGTGGCAGCTCTTTGGCTGTTCCAAGGTACATTGGAAACACACAAACATTTATAGCAAAAGGTTTCACAATTATAAACCATTAAAAAACATATGGAAAATGCAAACCGCACTGTTTTGTTTCTTCAGTTTGCCTTTTTCCATACGAATCATCCCCAATAAATAATAGACAAATAAATGTGATTTTCGTTCTGATTAAGACACATAGCGCAATTTAGTTGTTTTTTTAATCACCAGGCTGACCATATAGATTTTGTTTTGGTAACATCCTAGTTTAATTTAGAGATTGCGGTAGATTTGGTGCATACAAATAAATCAAGGAGTCAATTCGATTTCAGATTCCATATTTCAAAAATTTATTTATCTCAAACTGTGAATAATGGTGTAGAAACTTAAGCTGAAAATGTACCTGTTATTAGGGTTGGATTAGTTCATATATATACAAGGACTTTCGGCAAACTGATCCAAAATAATACAGCGCCGAGTCATTAAAATACATCTACTGAAAATGAGATAGAGGAAAAAAAAACCCTTAAAATATAAGCACAATAAATTTACAGAAATAATACAAACCATAAGAAAATATTTCAAACACATTTAGATTCATGTTTCCGTTGCTTTCTTTTTTTTTTTAATCGTCAGAGTAGGACAACAGCCTGATATTTATAAATTAACAAATGTTGGAACCATTTCTTACTCTAACAATAGGGATGGGAGGGGGGGTGTAAGAAAAACAAAAGTACATCTTGTGTCTTGTGCTTGTTCTTATGGGATGACAGGTGCATGATAATTAATTTGAAAACATTATTTGAAACGGTTACATTTGTCCAAATTGTTACCCCTCCCCCTGCTTTGAGAAGCTTTATTCTAGAGGGGCTTAATTGACCTATAACTGTAGAAAGATTGGCAAAGTCGCAGCTTCTAAACAATGGCCATTCTGATTGCCCTGTTTAACCTGATAAATACTGTACAAAACAAAAAGTCGCAAATAATAAAACGATTTCTCATCAACTTGAGACTAGAGCTAATAGGATTGGGAAGGGCGTCTGCAAACTTTTCTGCAAAGTTCCTACGTAGAATTTTCAGTGTTTTTTTTTGTCTCTTTTTTTTCTTACTCATTTCTCTTGTTCTATACAAGTACCTTTTCCCCCTCCCCAGATTTTTGTTTTCTTCTGTACAAAAATAGTCCAAAAACGAGTCCAGAACAGTGAGGTCCAACCTTTGGCCTTCCTGCTGCTGCTGAACTATAACTCTCAGAAATTCTAGGCAGCTGTAGTGCAGAAACAGGTGGAGGGCCACAGTTTGTCCCCCCTCCAGCCCAGGCTCTGGATATAAAAGTTTCTTCAGTATTGCCTTTTTCACATGTGCGACAGAGGCAGCGTGCCATTGATCCCTGTGCCCGCTACTGAGGCACTCTGATAGTGTTGCGACATGTGCAGTCTGCTTTGCGCTGCGGACTCTGGCACTTCTGCCCCAGGTAGGTACATGCTGATCATGTCCCGGAGGTCTCCTGCCTGGCACGGAGCCCGCGAATGGGAAGAAGAGGTGACTACAGGTGGACTGGAGCTGGATTCCGACTTGACTACCGAGCCCATGGATCCCAGAGACATGCCCGGGGCCCCTTGTTGGGAGTAGGACATGCTGTAGGTAGGCGAGCCGTTCATGTAAGTCTGCGAGCTGCTCATGGAGTTATATTGCAGGGCACTGACATCATAGCGGTGCATGGGCTGCATCTGGGGCGCGTTGTGCGCGTTGAGGCCCGGGTGTTGGGGGTATCCGAGCTGCTCTTGCATCATGCCATACCCCCCGTTGGTCCAGCCGTTCATGTGGGCATAAGTGTCCATCCTCTGGTTGACCCCGGCCCCCAGGCTGCCCCCGACCCCAGAAGTCATGGCGTTGGCCCCAGGAGCCAGCAAGCCCCCGGGCAGAGTGTACTTATCCTTCTTCATGAGGGTTTTGGTTTTCCTCCTGGGCCTGTATTTATAATCCGGATGCTCCTTCATGTGCAGAGCTCGCAGCCTCTTGGCCTCGTCGATGAAGGGTCTTTTCTCGGCCTCGGAGAGAAGCTTCCACTCAGCCCCCAGCCTCTTGCTGATCTCCGAGTTGTGCATCTTGGGGTTCTCCTGAGCCATCTTTCTCCTCTGGCCCCTGGACCATACCATGAAGGCGTTCATGGGTCTCTTCACTCGGTCCGGGCTGTTCTTATTCTGGTTGTTGGACGCAGAGTTGGAGTTGCCCCCCGAAGGCTGCTGGGGGGCGGGGGGCTTGAGCTCGGTCTCCATCATGCTGTACATCGAGGCGGCGTGCGGGGAGCAAAGGCTGGCAGAGCGGAATCAGTTTCCCACAGTTTCCCAAACTCTCTTCACTTTCTCTCTCCCGCCACAGCCGCTGCCTCTCTCTCTCGGTTTCTGCTCTTGGGCAGCTGAGCCAACTGCTGTCCCACCCTGCGCGTATGACAAGTCCTGCTACTTTTTTGAAACAAGTTAATAGACAACCGTCCATGTGATGTGGGCTGTCAGGGAATAAATGGGATCCCGATGTCCAATCACAGAGCGGCTACCTCTCAACTACCCCTCCAGTAAGGTTTAGCATGGGTTGGGGGCGTGGCCATCAAAGGGGCGGCACCCAGCAACCAACAGCAACAGCGGCGGCAGCGCCTCCCTCCCTTCTCGCAGCAGCAACAGGTCACAAACGCCTATGGGAGGAAATGCGGGAGAACTGGGCCATTTCACTTACAGCTTCAACCTGTCCCTCCCCAGAGAGCCGGGGATTTGGCTTTGTGCCCTGATGCCCCTTTCAGTGCCAGGGAGGAACTATTCTTTCTCTCTTAGCAGGGATCTGCGTTCTTTTCCTCTCCATCTGCTGATGATGAACTACAGCTATCAGCGGCCCAAATAGCACAACTGTGCCTGGGGAGTGCATTGTAATGAGCATTTGGTCCTGTATTTTCGCCTGTTTTTTTGGATCTTCCTTTCCTAATTCCACTCATTGCCCCTGCCCCCTCCCAATGCACCCCACCCACCCAGAGCTCTCTATCCAAACACACACTTCCCATAGCAACCGAATCGCCCCCAATTCACCCCCAGGCTCAGCCCAACCGATTTAAACATGCACATTTCCAAGTCGCACATTTGCAAGTCGCACATTTCCTGCTGCAAGTTCATATCCAGGAATAAACTCTCACTGTCCCATATAGAATAGTCAGGGATCAAACTAAAGGGCACAAAAGAATGTGGCTATGGTGGGTTCAATTATTAAAAATGACATTGAAAGTTGTGCTGCCCACTGCAGGGAGGGACTCATCCTACAGACAGACAGACAGACTGAGGCCTGCTGCATTTATTATGCCTTTACACCGAAGCAAAGAGGGAAAGCACAGCCACAGGGGTAATGTTAGAAGCTGCCATACTGTCACCGACTAAAGATTCCAATGGGGACAAATGAATAGCGCAAGGAATGGCAACAGGGTCCATACAAATCGGCGGTTTTGTCTCCCTTGTTATAAATACACAGTGTCAAACAAAGCCTCAGCTAACTTTCCCTATTCTCTCGGCTTTCTCCCTGTAGCTGCACACACTTCTCTCCCTCGCTCTCTCCAAATAAGTCATAATAGGTGAAAACTCCCAAAATAATAAAAGTAAAATTAAAGTAGCACTAGGCACCTGTTTAAAACTAAAGGCACAAATATTTGTATAGTTTTAGATAGATTATATGATGAGAGAGAGATGATAGATAGATAGATAGATAGATAGATAGATAGATTAGATTATAGATAGATAATAGATATTTCTATAGCTGCTAGCATTGCTACATGCAGCAAAAGGAGCTTGCTGCGCCATTATGGGATGATGCGACCCTGGAATAAGTCTGAACATCATGTTGCAAACATCTTATCTTCCTCCAATCGATATTAAAGTGGCCATACGCTTAATTTAAAAACTAGCTGCTTCTTACAAACGACCTCTAAGAACTAGCGATGTAAGAGCGCCGTCTAGCGTCCAGCCTCGGCAATGCAGACATTTATTACATTTCGCAAAGCCACGGTTTTTACGCACAGGAACAGTCAAAACGGGCACTCTTTGGTATAATTAGATTTGCTCTGTTTTGAGCCTGATGTGCAGACTTAAAGAATACATTATTTTTACAGTCGAGACTTGTGCGAATAATAGACACTCTGCTGCTGAATAAGCACTGGCAAACAGGAACATCTTTATGCAGCTGGTTGAATAAAATGACTTCAGACAAATAGAAAACGACTAATAACGTTGATAATAATAATGATAGAAATGATATCCATTCTACACCAAGGATAGAAATACTCCAACATTTTTCCAGCACCCGGCAGCTCTTAAAAATGCTAAATATTTAATAATCGGGATCTTATTACCAAAACCATAAATCTCCGGTTTCCAGGTGACAGCAGCCACCACGGTTGTACTTTTATATTAGGAATGATCATCAATATATCGTGCACAGCTATATAGGAAAAGCCTGTCCCTGTTTATATTATAAATTGAGAGGAAATAAAGCGATTACCGTATTAATAACAAAAAGTAATCATTTATTTTATGGGGGGTAACTGAGATGTACAAATCCGGAGGCACAGATTATTCTTGGTCTACATTCATATACTCTTTGCCAAAATAGCGAATCTTTTCTTCTAATATGAAGCCCCTTATGGAAGATTATTCTGAGACAATCTGCAATTTTACAAGCAGGGCCCTCCAATCGTTCGTTTCACTCGTTTGCCCTAGTTGTTTTTTTTTTATTAATATGTTGATTTTTTTTTTTATTCGTCTAATAGAAAAACGTGTTGGAATCCCGGGTTACAATATCGCTGCAAATGACAATAATTGTGTATGATACATAATATAGATAGACACTAGGAGAGTGCTACAAGAGGCTGCACACCTGCGTTGGGGGTTATGAATGCATTTGCAGGAAAGTGTTAATGCTTAGAAATCCAGAGGGGACCCACAAAAGCCCAGATTTTTTTTTGCCCTGAGAAACCAATGGAGGTTTAAGTTGCAGTAATTAGGGGAGAGCCAAGCATCTTGCTATTATATTGCTTCTCCCCAATCTGCATTGGAGGGAGTTCCCCCGCACTCCTAATCTTCTTATGGAAATGAAAAACTGCAGGGGGCAGACGGGGGTACTGGGACAATGTTCTTGTTAACAGGAATGTCTCAGCATTGCTAATTAGTGCAGAGAGGGAGTATTTGGGGCGAGATCTGTTTAACCGCTCTCTCACAGACTCACTCTAGTTTGTCATTACTAGACTGAAAGGGACCAAAAGATCCCAAGCCAAGTGGAGGCCTGGAAAAGCCAAAAGTTTTCCTTTCGGTCTCCAGAGAATGGTATAGAGGGTTCCCCCCCAACCCATGCAGATATCTTCCAGCAAATGTCTGGTGGAGGGGGTCTGTACACCTGATAAGTGGCGGGCACACTCACTAGCACACACTTACCAATACCTACTGAACTACTGGCTGCTCTGCTGGGATTACTGGCTCACTTGCATTCCAATGGGACATTCACATTCCATTGCCAAAATTGTTATTGTAATTAAATATATATCATTTGGATGAGCTGACAATGAATATACCTAGTAATAAATCTCAATAAATCGTTATACATTTTCAAATATAGTCACACACATATACGCACACTCACATACATACACATATACACATACATACATATACACACACACAGACACACACACTTGGGCCTATCTTCAGTGCTTTAGGCGCTTGCAGAACTGCAGTATTTGAATGATGATAGCATGTAAAGTAGAGATTCATTTCAGGCAACACATAGTTAAATGTGCCGCTGTGATCACAATAAATATGCGACAAACGATCACGATCTGGTTTCCTTTTGCAGTTATTCAGACACCCGGGGCCGTATAATGATCTGTAACTAATGCAGGGGGAATTAGCAGCAGCATATATTATTTGCATTTATTCATTGAAGCCCCATTAGGGTCAGTTCAGTGTTCGGCCCATCTGGCCTACTAGTTGCTGCGATTCAGTGCGTGTCTGTTACTCTAACTCTTATCTCCGACAAGAGATTATCAGGTGCAACAGGGCACACAGTATCTGATACTACTGCTCATTCCTGCCGGGAAAAACGGTGTCTGTCAGAGTCCGAGCGCTTAGTCTGCGTTTATGTCTCGCTGAGGACACGCAAGGGTTAAATGACGCGCTTGATCCGAATTCTGCTGCAATTGTTATCGATAATGCTTTTTTTTGTTTTACATAAAAATCTGCGTGTATTGTACTAGTTGTTATTGCAATGCATGTATGTATATAAATTTATTATATGCACGTGTGTGTTTGCATATATATATATACATATATGACCTATATATATAGATATAGACCATGAATGTAATAATCTGTCAGAAGCACAGTAGGGCAGTTATCTACAGTCACATGTGCCCTGACTCACCTGACCCTACTCACTGGTAATTTCAGCAGACGGCAGTTGCAGGTCTTTACAGCAGCAGCAGCAGCAGCAGCACTATAGAAGCACCGTACGACTGTACCATCAAGCAGCCCATTTCTGCTAAACACATGCTATCTCCAGCATAGTTATGTCCTGCAGCAATCAGTCCTGCATTTATTAATGAGAACCAGCGCTGGGGCATTATCCACAGACAAGCAATATTATCGGATGCTTTTAACATAGAAACGCAAGGGTTAACTGAATGTACAGGGAAAGGGAAGCGACATTGGGACTGATCACACGAGCAGTTATTCACATTAAAAAGAAAAACAAAAAAACATCCAATTTTAACGAGTTGAAATGAAATAAATGGACAAGGGCCCGGGATTTTTTTTTTATAACTTTCCATCATCATCTTAACACTTCAAGACCCTTCTCTCATTTGCCAATTAGAATATTCTACTTGCCGACTGCTTTCTGCTTGTGCCGCAATTCCAAAGTTCTCCGACGGGTATTGAACAAACTGAAGCGGTTGGGACTGGCGCTGTGCAACCAACACTGTGTCCAACAGGGGGGGCTCGAGACAACGCGCCTCACATCTAAAGACAACCTCAATCAGCCGCCAGAGATGTATCTTTACAATCGTAGCGGGTGTTGCTGCTACAGATCTTTAGCCTACAACACGTACAGAAAAGGAGATTAAAGACTGAAGCAGGGGTTTCATACCAATTTGGGCCAACTTAAAGAATAGCAGAGCCGCTCCACTTTGATGTCTGCTGAAATAAATGGAATCTATAGCACTTGTAATAATCTAGCACTCCAATACAAATCTCCCCACACTACCAGCAGAAATTCACTTAAAAAAAATAAATCTAATATGTATTAAAAGGCTTAGTAAAGGCATGCACCCCCACTAATCCTGACCAGGTGGTTCTTTTCATTTCCAGACTGTGTAAATTTCCCAGATTCCTATTAAACATAAAATATATATATATATATATATATATATATATATATATATATATATATATATATATATATATATATATATATATATATATATATATATATATATATATATATATATATATATATATATGGATAAGCAATTAAGCAATGAATGTGGCTTTAATGCTAGTGAAGAAAGTTTGAATAGTGGCTTCATCATAAAAATGCTCCCCCCAATGCCTACTAATATCCTGCCTTCACCTGCACATAAATTGTACTCCTTAATTACAGCAGTTGGGGATGTATGAGCAGAAATGAAATTAGCAGTCATTACCAGTCCCTTAACTCTGCGGTGCTTCTGAACAGCGCTAAATTAGCTTTCCAGTCTTAACAAAGGCTCCATAGCAAGCGGTGGGCTGTAAATAAGACAGCGCGACCTGCCCTCAACACCTTTTCTCTTGTCAATCACAACTGGATCATTCAACCAGAGATTAACCTCTATCTTCCTTTTTTTTTTTGTAGAGAAAAATATAGAAAACCAAGTTAACAATCAGAAAAGAGTCAAAGTTCCTTTAAATCGTGGTATAATTAATCAAAGTCAGGAACCCCAATTTTCAGAATTTCACCCCCAGTGCACCACAATTGGTACAGCCATTAAATTAATTTTCATTGCATCACCCAATTTACAGCATCACCCAAAGACCTTGTCTGAAGAGTGTTCATTAAAACTGCCAGTTTGTGTGTTTCTATAAATAGCCAACAAATACCCTCGGGCTTGCCCCTAAAGAGTGGAAATACAATCCTGTAAATACAGAGACAAGGAAGGCTGAGAATGAAAGGGCATTTTCAGATACAACAGACGATATTCCCTATCCATCCAGAGGGGGCGGCAGAGAGTAGTCCATAATATCTGAAAGGTTAAAGTGTAGATTTGTATTTCCACTTGTTTTTCATGACAGGGATTCTGTCATGATTTTTATGGTGTAGTTTTTATTTCTAAATTACACTGTTTAAACTGCAAATAATTTACTCTACAATATAAAATTTAATTTCTGAACCAGCAAGTGTATTTTTTTTTTAGTTATAATATTGGTGTGTAAGCAGCTATCTCAGGTCAGTTTGCCTGGACATGTGCTTTCAGAAAGAGCCAGCACTGTAGGATGGAACTGCTTTCTGGCAGGCTGAAAAACAAAAATTGTTTCTCCTACTCAATGTAACTGAATGTGTCTCAGAGGGATCTGGATTTTTCTTTGATCTACCAAGCAGCTGTTATCTGGTTATTTTCCCATTGTTCTGTTGTTAGGCTGCTGGGGGGGTGATATCACTCCAACTTGCAGTACAGCAGTACTTATATGAGCAAGAGGGATAGACTAGTAATACAAATGGCAGAGTTTCATTTTACAATTATCCAGTGCAGTAACTGAAGTTTATCAGAGCACTAGTCACATGACTGAGGGCAGATTGGAAACTGATAATATGTCTAGCGTCATGTCAGATTTAAAAATTAAATATAAAAATTGTTTGCTCTTTTGAGAAACGGATTTCAGAGCAGAATTCTGCTGTAACAGCACTATTAATTGATGAGTTTTGAAAAAAAACATGTTTTGTCATGACAGTATCCCTTTAAGCACCATCCTAACCTATACACAGAAAATACAATAAGACCTGTGAGACCTGCACCCTTTATTTGCATGTTATGTGCGCCTTTAGAATACATCTAAAGTGAATGTAACCCTCCCCCCCAGCAAAAAAAAACTAAAAACAGTTGCCTACTACAAGGAACTTGTACAAGGAACGAGTACAGTATATATTTCAGTAGTTTTGAAGGTTTTAGCAAATATAACTGCAGTCTGCTCCTGAAATCAATATCAAACTGGGAAAAAGTATGGAACTGGAGTCTTGACTGGGGGAAAGTTGGCTTCTGTTACCTTGTTTCAAAAGTCAGATCCAACAGTGCAGGAAACAATACTGCTTTTTAATTGCAATTTTAGGAATAATTTTTAAACCACTGCAAATTTGTAATTCATGGATATAAAAAAGTTGCTCAGGAACATTGTTATTCTTGGCAATATAGTATATGCCAAAATGCCATTTTAGTTAATTGCTTCCAGACAGTCTAAAATACTACTGCAGTAAATTAGAAATCTCTTTACACTCCTCTGGACCATGCCAGACTGGACAAGGGCAGTGCTAACTCTTGTAAACTGCCATTCTTTACTGACAGCTGATTTCTTGTAATGGGTGCTCTCCTCATATACAACTGGGTTTAGGGCAATTGAAATTGTCACCATCAGTCGCCTTTTCTCGTCGATTGCTGTACTCCCTTATCATTGCATCTGGACTAGTATCTTAACTCACTAATCACTTCCATCTTGGCACTCTAACACATCTTTCTTCTCTTTCTCTTCTAACTGCATTCTCATCCGCTGGATCTTGGCACTCTATCCATATCTGCCTATTCTGATTAAACATTGCATCTGGGTACTCTAACTACAACTGTCACTTTGCACTCATCATTGTGCTGCCTTGTTACTGCATCTGGGCACTCTAACCAGATCTGGGCACTGTCTACTTACTGCATATGGGCACTTAGCATGAAAACCAGTGAGTGTGAATGGTGTAAAGTTCTGTTCCTACGATGAATTAAAAGTTCAAAAGCGCTCGAGAGAAGCAGTATATGGTCTCACTATAAGAACCCCTGTCTACGGGTTGTCAAATTTAGAAAAATCATTATGTATGGAGACCAATAACAGTAAAAACAATAGCAAAAGTATTTATAAAAATTATGTTAGGACTTATTAAGCCTAACAACTTTCATGCCAATGGGCACTTACTCATACTCATATGGCACTTACTCATAGGCTCACTCAACAGCATCAGACAATTGTGTCTGACAGTTTCACAGTTCTATCTGCAACTGACCGTTCTAACCCCATCTGAAGCTCCGCCTCCGCCACAAGTGAGCCCTCTTACTACTACTTTATCTGCTGTCTGTGCTCATAGTGTGTCATGGTGTTTCTCCCTACTCCCACTGGAATATATGGCTACCATATTTGGCAAGCTGTCCGGCTCTTTTCTCATGACATTCTTGCCACATCTCTTCACCTACAGAGTCAGGCAGTTCTCTTTGCAATGCACTCATTTATTCATATCACAAACTCTGCATTAACAGAAGAGATACCACTGGCTACCCACTACAGGGCTCTCTAACATTCTCCACCCACAGGTACATTTGCTTCACTGTAAATACTAATTCCAATCTACTCCATAAATGTTGCCATTGTAACAGGTCACACCAGGCATTCTCCATGTATCCATCACTAGCTGTACTAGAGTATTCCTGGGCACATCTACCTCCCTCTACCTTAGCTACTCACTCCCCACAGTTACATTGCACCCAGACTCCACCTGGCCTCACTCCAATCTCTAGCCTACACACGACAGGACCCTCCTTCATATAATCACAAGCATTTCATTCTCTTGAAATACACTGGGGATGAAAACACAATGTATCTTTTGTCACAGCATTTTCTGTATGTAACTGGACTCAACACAAAGTTGTAAAAAGTTTCCCTACAACTACACATCACTGGTACTACACCTATCCTATATCTACATTTACTGAGAGGCAACTACCTGACCACCAAGAGTTACACATCATCACTAATAGTTACCAGAACTATCCTGTTTGTATCTACACTTGCTGCCAGCTAACTGGCTCCAGCCACTGTGGGTTAGGTGTCTCCACTTTGCAACCCTTCAGCAGTGTCGGGGGGCGCAAAGTATGAGGCACCTTGTGGGAGTTAAACCTGGAGGGGACACTGTGGGTAGAATGCATGGATACAAATCAGGGGTACAATGAAGGGCACAGTGCAGGCTTGTGAATATTAAGAAATATAAATAGCAGTATAAAAGTAGGACATGGCTAGAGTGGGTACAAATCTGGACACACTGTAAATGAACCGGGGGAACTTTTCAGGCAGAAAAACTTGTTTTGTTACAGAAAACCTCACCGAGTTGCCCAGAGCTTTTTCATGGCATTCCTGGAGGGGCTTTCAGCATGGAATGTGCTAGTGCCCCTAATAACCTGGCAGCCCATGAAGCATCTGAATGCTCCCTGACTGGCACAGTGTTTGCCTCTGATTTATGTCTAGCACCCCAAATCTGTTTCCTGACTAGATTTAGCTGAAACACACGCACCTCGTGGCAGTGAACTGGTTAACAGCAGACACCATGGGTTGAGAGCCCACTAGGGCCCCACAGACTATAATGTACATGATTGGCACATGGGCGGGTGCGTTGATGACTCTTAGATCCAAAGTAAAACAGGTTCAAGGGGAGGGGGTGTCAAAGTTGGGTTTGCGATTACTTACGTGGCAAGAAGATCGGGGTGTTGCCTTCCAGCAGCAGGAGCCCGGGGATCCTAAAGAGCAAGCCGTGGGGCCCCCATAACCCTCACACGAGCCTTGTATCCGGGTCACAGAGTCCATAGGAGCTGCCAGGTCTAGTTCGGAGTAGCCCAGATGCCCTGTCCGACTCCGCAGTGCAGTCCCTGCAACAAGAAGCAGCGTTTGCGCCTTACAACCCAAATGGCTGTTTTTTAAGAGAAGAATGAGCTGCAACAACACACACACACACAAAATCAGCTATCCTAACACTGCTGCATGCCCCCACCCTGCAGAAGGGAAAAAGCTTTATATTTTTCACTGGGTATTCAAAGATAATTTGATGGCATTGTTTCTGCTACAGATGGTTCTTTTTAATACAATAACAGTGCTCTTTGTGCATACTACCCACAATAAAAATCTAAAGCGTTCCCCTGAATAACCATTTTGTTCTCTCTTGTATAGGGCCAACAAAAGCAGCCGTGAGGTAATGGGTTCTGTTTATTGAAGCCATAGAATAGGGATTTGATAAAGATTTTTTTTTCTTTTCAGAGGAAAAAAAAGAGAGGGAGAGAGGGAGAGGGAGAGAGAGAGAGAAGACATTACAAGGTTGAACTGATCTCTTCAAATTTTTATACAACTCTAAAGATTTCTCTATATTCGCCTTTGTCTTCTTGTCCAGTCATAATAATAACAATAATAATAATAATACAAATAATAATAATACTAATAGTAATAATACAAGACTATGTGTATGGTCACTGTGGGGAAGCATGGCATAACGTTTAATAAGAGATTCTGTTCATAAATAATAAAATAATAACAATACCAATGCAATGTGTATATTTTATTTGTATGCGTGTGACTGCATTTACCCTTATACAGGCATTCACAATGTTTACCAGCTAGAGTTGTCTGCTATTTCTCCATCCATCTGTCTTTAAGGTACCTGTATGTTTCTCTGTGTATATATGTCTGTCTGTCTATCTATCTATCTATCTATCTATCTATCTATCTATCTATCTATCTATCTATCTATCTATCTATCTATCTATCTATCATCTATCTATCATCTGTCTATCAATCTATCTGTCTGTCTATCAATCTATCTATCTATTGGGGCGGAAATAAATATTATTAAGCCCCTTTTGTACAACTGGAGGGCTAGGAGTGAGAGGACATAATTTTTCTGTCTGTCTGTCTGTCTGTCTGTCTGTCTGTCTATCTATCTATCTATCTATCTATCTATCTATCTATCTATCTATCTATCTATCTATCTATCTATCTATCTATCTATCTATCATCATCTATCTCTATTTGTCTGTCTATCTATCTATCTATCTATCTATCTGTCTGTCTGTCTGTCTGTCTGTCTGTCTGTCTGTCTGTCTGTCTATCAATCTATCTATCTATCTATCTATCTCAATCTATCTATTTATTATCTATCTATCTGTCTGTCTATCTATTGGGGCGGAAATAAGTATTATTAAGCCCCTTTTGTACAACTGGAGGGCTAGGAGTGAGAGGACATACTTTTTCTATCTATCCATCCATCCATCCATCCATCTATCTATCTCTATTTATTATCTATCTATTTGACTCTATCTATCTATCTATCTATCTATCTATCTATCTATCTATCTATCTATCTATCTATCTATCTATCTATCTATCTATCATCCATCCATCTATCTATCATCATCATCTATCTCTGTCTTTTATCTCTCTCTCTCTCTCTTTCTCTCTCTCTCTCTCTCTCTCTCTCTCTCTCTCTCTCCCTATTTATTGTCCATCCATCCATCATCTATCTATTCAAGCATCTATGTATATTTATTATTCTATATATACTTATCTCTTATTACATATTTCCCTGTATACCAGCTAATAATTATGTGCTATCTAGTTGAGCTCTGAAGGAGATATATATCTTTATAAATATCGTTGACATGTTTTCACTTACTCTGCACTCTGTCCAACTAGACTGCAGCCCAGATGTAAATGAAGTGTTAGGCATATTTCCTCTATAAGTAGTTGCTTTGACTGCTTCCAAATGCCAATCCTTCTCACTAGCTGGCAGTGGTATCATGGGAGACTGCCAATCCGCCCTTATGTACCACCAGCCATGTATTTATAGTACCCTGAACGGAGTATGTTGATATTCTTACTCCTACAGGTAGGGACCCCAGGCAGCAAATGGATGGAGGAGACTGGATAAGTTCTGTACAACAGTGAGAGCTACAGACAAAATTGGCCCTGCCAATATGGTATTAAATGATACACTCTCTCTCTCTCTCTCTCTCTCTTTCCATTGCTTAGCTGAATTACCTGACTTTTTTTCTCCGGTTAAGGATTTTTAATACTTCTCTGCTGAACCGTGGCCAGTAACCTTCTCCGAACTAAGCTGCGCGGAATAGCTTGGGGATGGGGGGTCAATGGCACAAGTTCTGAGAAAACTAAACTTTAAATTTAAAAGTGGTGCTTCTGGCAAAAAAACAGAGCCTGGCACAGGCACTAGGCGGCTCCACACATTAATAATGCGCTGAACTGGGGCTATTCATGGGCAGTCAATCATAGATTAGCGCTACCTACAGTATTGTACTGTCAGTAAGGCTTGGGGCCATGATATTCAACAAACAGAAAAATTACTACTGACACCATAAGTAATAATTAACTGGATAATGGGGGATAATGTGCTTAATAGGTTCACTTTTATTTTTTCTCTGTGGCAAATAAGGAACTGAAGTCACAAGAGCCAAGTGCTGCTTTGCTAATGTATCATTGTTATACTTTTAGATAGAATAAAATGAATTTTGTCCAAGATAACGATGCACTAGACAGAGGTCAATGAACTGCTGATGCCCTGCACAACCCAGAGAAATGGAACGAAATATGAACGTTGGTGAAATTGCATTTATTTAGTCTATTGCGGTTTTCATTTCACCAGGTACATGTCCTCTAAAACTATTTATTTCGTACAAATAGTAGTATAAAAAATAAGTTTGATTTCTATATTCGTAACGAACGCTGCTTTTAGCTACAGAGGCGCAGAGAGTTAGGGGGTTAAATAGGTAGCCAGGTTACAGGTAGACACACCGGGCTGGAGGCATACGCCACATATTAGTGCACATTATGTGCATGACTAATTCTGAATGGGGAGAGCTGAATGCAGATTCAGGGAACATTAACTCAGCGCATGCCGGATGCCTCGTAAGCCCAAAGCTACAGGAGGGTATTTCTAAACCCTTTTCCTACATTCCCGCAGGCACCGCTGCCATTAGACTCCACTCTAACCCTTTATCCTCTAGGTCTCCCAGCATTAGACTCCATTCTCTCCGGACCATGCATGGTTTACTTGACAATTACAAAAGCGGGCAACTTTATATATGGACTAAAATGCAATTTCCTCCCTTGACCTGGTTTGGCAAAACTAAAAGGCTCCTTGGCTTTGAGAAAGGGTTAAATTACAGCAAGAAACAGATCGACATTTCATAGGTTCATTTGGAAGCCAAGCGAGAAAAGTTTTCCAATTGTATATTTTGTAGCCCTAAATATTGCTCCAGATTACTTTTTAATAAATGGTCGGAATTGGTTCTACAAATATTGTACCAGAGTGCAGGTGATTCTTTTTAGTATATATACTTTTCTAGTATATAAGAACCACTATCCAGCAGGTGTAAGTACGCTAATAACGCGCTAATATAGCGCCTGTATTTACAAAAGAAGCTGATTTCCCCGTAGATGTGTAAATGCGCTAGAAGCACTATAGTGTTAAATCCCTGTTTTTATTATCCTGGGAATGCTCAAATACTTGCCTGCTACCACGGGCAGAGTTTTCTTTTTTAAATACCGTTCCATCCGAAGTGGATATTGTAAAACTAAAGCCAGTTTATTGGTACATTGCGCTGAATTTTACATTCATTGCCAGAAGATTTACTGCACTGTAAGAATTCTACATAAAGGACTGATCCGAGAATCTGCTGAACCCCACAGCAATGCTTGAATAGAGTGCTGAGCCATTCAAGGACAAGCCATGTACAAACAATAGCCTTCCAGTGCATCCAGATGTGTGTTGTATCGCTGTGAAGTCGAACACACACTCACTATTAGCACTATTATGAAGCCACACAAACATATAGAAAAAAAAACCAAAAAAAAAAACTATATATATATATATATATATATATATATATATATATATATATATATATATACACATATAGTATTTTTTTTAATTTATATATATATATATATATATATATATATATATATATATATATATAGTATTTATTTTTAATTTATCTATTATATATATATATATATATATATATATATATATAACCAGAATATGCATTTGTATTTCCTTTTAAACATATTTCCGAATAATACAAAGTAAAAAGGAAATGACCATAACAATCAATCGGATGTGTAAGAAAACAGAACTAAATGTTTTGAAATCTTTCACTTAAGATACTGACAAAATGCTGTAGCTTTCCGTACAGGCAATTTGTGTTATTTAGATATGGGTAGATAAATAATTTGGGGGAAATGAGTAAATATAATAGGAACAAAGTACTACATTGGCTTTTACACTTTGCTTTTGAATGAGGCTGGTCCAAGCTATCCAGCCACCACCACTCCATAGCAAATGGTGAAAGTTCCAGCATAATAATATTATTATAATTATAAATAACCGATAATATGGAAACAAAACTAAAGTAATGAATTTTAAGGGTGAAAAGCCCCATTGGCTGGATTGCTATAATCTGTTCCAAATCCAAAACCCACACATTTTATTAGCTACATTATCTGACTACAGAATATGGTGTGAAATCCCAGGGACTACATATATCACTCAAACGCATTGTTATTTTAATGGACTGTGTGTGTAGCTTAATCTGTATCTTTTATTAATTGAAACCCATAGAAAATGAGGTCTAATAGATTTTGCTCTAATTTGCCTGGCAGTGCAGAAGCAGAGGAAGGTTCTCTCTCTCTCTCCCCAGCACACCAGGCTGGTTTGTTTACTGGGGCTTTTGAATGAAAATAAAGCTTCGCTTCTGCTGACTGCACATCATTATCTCTGGGACCATAATCCTGCTAGCAAATCCTATATCTTCCAGAACTGGCTCTTTTGTTTGGGATTGCTGAAAGTTTATCCTGTAACAAAGAGGAATAAGGCATCCCCTCTTATCCTCATAATTAAGTGCGAGGAGTCATTTAGAATCAAGCACAGGAAAATGTACAATTTAAGACTTATATTTCCATGCGAGCGGGGAGGCGGCAAGGGGCCCCTACTAATTGCCAACATAACATTTAAATTAGCAAAGCACTTCGGAGACTTGCGTTTAATGTTAAGAGCAACTCTTAATGAGGCTCTAATTTGACATAAATAACAATAGTACTCCATTACTAATCTATAGATGTGGCTAATCTACTTATCTTTTATATAGAGTAATATGGCATTAGCACCCCCACCCAAACCCACACACACAGATCAGACACACATAGCCAGCACCACACAAAAATATTTCAAGCTTTTTGGTGGTTGTGAGGGACAAAGCCAAGGGTAGTGTGGGGGGGGGGACTGTAACACACAATCCAGGGGGCTTCAGTTTGTTAAAAAAAATCCAAAATTAATACTGGATATCACGAGTGAGGGAAAGGGTTAACCTTGTAGGCAGTTTAGAATTCCAAACACTCTCTTGGTGCCCAAGAGCCTTCAATAGCATGATCCCCTGTGGGTGCAATAGGGCATGACTCTACCAGCAAACTCCTTTATGGCTTTTATATTTGCTTTCATGCTGCAGAATTTCACAAGTAGCGCTTTATCTGACAGTGAGTGTACATATAATGAGCCACTGTTTGCACAGGGTAAATGAAAGAAGCCACTGATTTATCGTTCTTCTCCCTAACTTTGATAGGGCACAGGAGCATAATCCTAGCCGGGGATGAGATCTGTGCTCTGCCGGGATAAGGATGGAGAAAAAGTGACAGTTAAGAACATCTGTCAGGCGTCTGTTTGAGGCACAGACTGAATGCCATGCAGCGCACAGCTGTAGCTTTTATCTGCTTCTCTTGTGCCAACATCTGTCACCGCAATACACTGACACAGACAATTGTCATCACCTCGCGGGGAAAACGTTCCATTTCTTTTTTTTTTTTTTTTATTCCTTGTGAGTAAATCTGGAGGAGCCCTGTCTCTAAACATAAAGTATCTTTCCAGGAAAATGCGTGATTATGTCAAAACAGAGCGAACATTCACAACGAGAGAGAAAAAGTCTGACAATATATATAACGATGCGCCTATGTACAGTAAATATTCAGATCAGCGCTAATTATGTGCATCTGATTTAGCGCTAGGTACTTCCTGTGCAACACTGAAAGCCTTGCACCTTGCTGAGAGCAGCACACGCAAATACTTCTTTTTGGAAATGTACAATCCTTTCTTGTGTACTTTTAAAAGCAGTGTGCAAGATGATCTTTGTGTGTGTAGAAGAACAACAATCTTTGCGCAAACCAGATTTTGCGTCCTTTCTGGCCACTGGGGCTCATTTATCAACACTGGGCAAATTTGCCCATGGGTAGTTACCTATAGCAACCAATCAGTGATTAGCTTTTTGAAGTCAGCTGCAAGTAGAACAATGAATGCAGCAATTTGATTGGTTGCCATGGGTTCCTGCCCATGGGCAAATTTGCCCAGTGTTGATAAATGACCCCCAGTGTTTATGTGTGCATACATTCCCATCTTAGATATTGTGAGCTGCATGTACAACACCAGTGTTGGATACAGGGATGCCATACGGAATGATAGAGTTACTAAATCTGTCTAACTATGCCGTTGACCCACATATCTAGAATCCACCAAATCTCTGCCTCTTTTGTAGTGCTATTCTGTTTCTTCTAGAACCCTGCCAGGTGTCCTGCTTGTCCCCCACCATGCCTGGACTGGGAGTCAAAATAGGCCCTACCATTCCAAGTACACAGAGGCCCAAACAGCCCTCTACCAGCCCACTATATGTTATCTTTCTATCGAACTATACAGCAGCCCCTCAGGCATTTGCCAGAACACACAGATTGCCAGTCCGGGCCTGCCCCCCACCATTGGCACCCTGTATGTATTATTCAGCCTGGATATGACATATAAAGAAAAGAGCATGGATAGGACTCTTTAAAGTCTATGTGAAAGTGGAGCAGAGCCAAAATAGTTGTGTATATTGTTGCACTGCCTTAGCTTTGTGTTACATACAGAGAACAGAACTAAAGCTATGTAGGGCATGTCTGGACTGTGTTTTAAAATAGGCTCTGGCATATCAGATAAACAGTGACCCAACCAGTCCTCACAGGCCCTTTTAGTGACTTCTTATGGCATCTTACAGCAGCCCGTCAGGCATTTGTATGTATGTTTAACTTTATTTGTAAAGTGCTGTAAAGGACCAGTAGCACTGTACAATATCGAAAAGGACAAGGAACATAAATAAAACAAATATACACAAAGTACACAGGGCTTGTATAAGGATACAGAGTTTAAGTGCCATGTGGTGAAAGGGAAAGTAGGAAGAATGTCTCTGCCCCGTAGAGCTCACAATCTAAGTGGGTAGATAACATATCCCATTGGAGAGGAAAAGTGCACAAGGCAAAAGGCATTGTCCCTTAAAGGGAATGTCAGCCCAAAAACTATTTTATTGGCTTAATAAAAAAAAAAACATAATTCTCAGCAACTTTGCAATATACAGTACATGCATTACAATGTTTCTATGGTTATTAAGTTATCTGTATATGTATTGCTATTGAAAGCAGCGTTTGTCCCTTACTATTCTAGGCCCTGGTGGATCAGACTATTTATCCAATGTAATCGTATGAGGTGGAAACATGGGTAGGAGCAGGTCTGGATCTATTGATTCTGGCAAATACCAGTTGGGCTGCTGTAAGATGCAATAGACTATTCATTGGGCTGGCAGGAGCTTTTTGGGCTTCTGTGAACATGAAATGCCAGGGTCAAAAGTCCAGTGCAGACCTGGGTGGGAGTCATGGGTGAAAGGATCATGGGTTGCAGTAGAGTCCTGCAGCGGGTCGTATACCCGTGGGTACCTGCGGGTTACCCACAAAACCTGCGGTACCTTGCGGGTTGAGGGGAGAAGTTCTGGGTGAGGGTAAAGATGCGAGTCGGTGGTTCTGCAGGTTTGGGGGTTGCGAGTCGGGCCGCGGATCTTCTCAATAGCGATATTTATTCCTTTTTTCTGGTCACGACTACTTCCGATGACGTCACTTCCAGTTTACAATGACAGCACTTCCTGTTTTACTCCTTTTTTCTGATCACGTCGTCAGGGGTCGCAGGTCCGGGTTGCGGATAAGGTACTTGCGGGTAGGTTCGGGTAGCGGTTCCAAGTGGGTAAGAATGAGGGTTGCTTGTCTGGGTTGCGGATTGCAGGTTACGGATACGGATCGGGTACGGGTTCCAAAAAATGGACCTGTGCAGGACTTTAGGTTGCAGTTTTGTTAAGTTTTATGGGCAAGGGAGCTCCTAAATAATTTTTTATCAGACTGGGTGGCCCAATGACTTCAAGTTAATCCCCTGCACACCTGAATTTGTATTTATTGGGCATGCAGCTTAGGGGACCAACTACAGTTTAACAGCAGTTGACCAATTTGTATGAAAGGATCAGTCTAAGATTAAAATAGCTTGCCAGGCTTAAGCCAGGGTTTTCATTTTAAGCTTCTCGGACTCCCTCTTGACTGATATGTTGCCAGTGGATTGGAGGAAACTGATCCAGTATTCAAACAGGGAATGCAGCCCCAACTTGCAAACTTTACAGCAGTATGTTTAACATTTAAACAGATGTTTCAAGGCTTGTTACAAATCGTATTCTGGGAAAATAGTCTACATGTTTAATAAAAAACAGGCCTTGTCACATGAATATACTTGCTTTTTATGTGGAAGTGAATAGGATGCTGGACAGAGCTTTTGAGGCAGATATGGCCTATTAGGATTTAGCCATTTTCTTTATGAAAGGCACATAATTCTGAATAACCTCTTGTAAGTTAGGTTTCTTTACATGCTGCAAGAAAGGTACTTAATGTGGGATATAATCACTTTATACTACATTAGGGCCATTCATATCCTTTGTATAGTCATGGTGATTTCTAGTATTCATACATTTTACAATAAGGGGAACAGTATTCCCTATATTTAAAGCCATGACACAGAGAGCACAAGTTTATCCCTTGGAATTAGAAGCAGGGTTCTAGAAAGAAGAGTGGGAAGATTGCACCCATCCCTGCAGAGACCTCTGAAAAGTAAACAAATCTTTAACAGCAGAAAAAAATGTAATTACAACAAAGCAATATAGAGACTTAAAGGAGAAGGAAAGCTACAGAGGCATTTTATTGCCAATAGATTAGCTGCAATAGTGCAAGCTAGAATGCTATATTTATTCTGTAGAATGTTTTACCATATCTGAGTAAAAAGCTCTAGAAACTTACTGTTTGTTTAGGATAGGAGCTGCAGCATTAACATGGTGTGACATCACTTCCTGCCTGAGTCTCTCCCTGCTCTGGGCTCAGATTACAGTAGAGAAGGGAGGGGGGCGGGGGAAGAGGATCAAACTGAGCATGCTCTTGCCCAGGGCAATGAGGTTTAAGCTGAAGGCAGGAAGTCTGATACAGAAGCCCATGAGTACACAATAGAAGGAAAGAAATGCAGTGTTTCTTTTGAAAGGGGACTCAGAGCAGCACTACTTTGGGGGTTTACTGGTATATTGAGATGGACCTTTCTGATAAGGCTTACTTAGTTTTAACCTTTCCTTCTCCTTTAAGCTGGCCATAGATGTTGAGATTTTTAAAAGATCCAATCCTCATCGTGAGACCACAATTTTCTCGGAACGATTGTACGATCATACGAATTTACCATCAACTAAAAAGACCAATTTGCCAGGAAAACAAAGGGGAGCTGCCTGCTTGACCCTGCAAACATAGATAGATTGCACTGAAGATTTTTTGACCTGGCCGATGTACGATCGTTCGAATCCCACTAACTGCACGATAATTTCGAAGGATTGTTCGGACTTCCCTAAAATCGGTCGTTCGGCAAGAAGAATTGTCGCGTATATGGGGAGCTTTGTGGGGGTTATTTGGAACCTCTCTTGCAGAATTGCCACAGCCGGTCTCTGCACAGTGCACTCCATTTTGTAGCACAGAGACCTGCAGTTGTCCTGATGAATATAGAACTGCCTAATGCAGCACAAAAAGGTGTCCCTCCCTCCCTCACTTCCTACCCGTTCCCTAACTTGTGTGTCATTTAAAGGGGTGGTTTTTGTTAAGGTAACTTTTAATATGTTATAGAACGGCCAATTCAAAGCAACTTTTCAATTGGTTTTCATTACTTATTTTTTTTTATAATTCTATTGTTTGCCTTTTTCTTCTGACTCTTTGCAGCTTTTAAATGGGTGTCGCTGACTCCCTTCTAAAAAAATAAAATTATCTGTAAGGCTACAAATATATTGTTATTGTTACTTTTTATTATTGATTCTTCTATTTAGGCCCTCTCCTATTCATATTCCAGTTTCTTATTAAAATGAATACATGGTTGCTAGGGTAATTTGGACCTTAGTTACTAGATTGGTTAAGATGCAAATTGAAGAGCTGCTGGATCAAAAGCTAAATAACTCAAAAACCTCACATAATAAAAAATGAAAAACATTGCAAATTGTCTCAGAATATCACTCTCTACATCATATTAAAACTAAGTTATCTCAAAGGTGAACAACCCCTTTAAATGTGCAAGTTAGGGAGTGCTGGAGGACACTGGATGCAATAGGGCCAGATGAATGATCACTAAGGGATGGCTCTTGCATACTGCTCTGCACTTCACCCCCATCTATGGCAAATTACAACTATGATGTTCCAAAGTGTTGATTATTGGTAAAAATAATTTAAAGGGATTTTGTCATGATTTTTATGATTTCTTTTTTATTTCTAAGTTACACTGTTTACACTGCAAATAATTCATTCTACAATATAAAATTTAATTCCGGAACCAGCAAGTGTATTTGTTTTAGTTGTAATATTGGTGTGTAGGCGCCATCTCAGGTCATTTTGCCTGGTCATGTGCTTTCAGAAAGAGCCAGCACTTTAGGATGGAACTGCTTTCTGGCAGGCTGTTGTTTCTTCTACTCAATGTAACTGAATGTGTCTCAGTGGGACCTGGATTTTACTATTTAGTTCTGTTCTTAGATCTACCAGGCAGCTTTATGGAGCTGCTATCTGGTTACCTTCCCATTTATCTGTTAGGCTGCTGGGGGGGGTGATATTGCTCCAACTTGCAGTACACCAGTAAAGAGTGACTGAAGTTTTTCTGAGCACAGGTTACATGACTGGGGGCAGTTGGGAAACTGACAATATGTTTAGCCCCATATCAGATTTCAAAAACTGTTTCAGCGCAGAATTCTGCTGGAGCAGCGCTATTAACTGATGAGTTTTGAATTTTTTTTTCCCTACAACAGTATCCCTTTAAGGTCTCTAATGCCCTGGAGTTTGGAGGCCATTAACAATCTAATGTGCATGGGTGGTGGGTGATGGTGATACACAATCCTGGTGTGGATGGGTGCAAAGTAGTTTAAAAAATCCTCATTAAGGTTTGTTGAACTGTAAAACACTAATAAATTTATTTTATTTGCTTTTGCAAATTGAATCACACAATACATTGCAATTGTTCATGGTTTCAAGTTCTTTACAAAAAAAAAAAAAAAGAAACATGATTTTCATTTTAAGATTTCCCCATAGACATTAATGACATTTTCATGAGATACACCCTAGTATTATCATTGACTGAAATCTGATTCACTCTCTTTTGATGCAGTGGTCTCCATTCAGTGGCTCACAAGCAACATATTGGTCACCAACCCCACGCGTGTGACCTCAAAGCAGGTGCTCATTTTTGAATTCCTGGCTTGGAGGCAAATTTTGGTTGTAAAAACCAGGTCAAACAGACTGTACTGCCAAACAGAGCCTCCTATTGCTGCCAGTCCATATAGGGACTACCAAATAGCCAATCAAAGCTCCCATTTGGCACATCCTGGAACTTTTTCAAGCTTGTGTTGCTTCCCAACTCTTTTTACATTTGAGTGTGGCTCACGAGTAAAAAAGGTTGGGGACCCCTATTCTTAAAGACTCATTTATGTTTTCTCTATGGCTGCTTAGCAAGATCTTTCTTTTCTAAAGGAAGATTTATGGACTCTTAAAAATGCGTAGCTATATAGTAGATAAATTAAATCTGAACCTGGAATACAATGGGTAATAGTCCAGTAATCTTAAATATCCTGAGATGGAAATAATTATAAAAAAAAGCAAGCAAGTCCTGCATGATCATTAAGATGAAAAAAAGGATCTCCAGAGATGTTTTCTAACTTGTAGGTGTTTAAATCTAATTGGTAATCGGTGGCCATGGGTAATATCTCTGGAGATCTCCAGAAATATTTATCTCCAATGTTACTAAACATGCCTCTAATGGTGGCCATACACGGGCAGATAAAGTTGCCGATATCGGTCGTTTGGACCGATTTGACAGCTTATCTGCCTGTGTATGGGGGCTTCCGACGGGTCGTCCCGATCGATATCTGGCCACGATATCGATCGGGAAGGTTGGATTTTTACCCGACCGACCCGTCGGAGCCGCTTGGCGCATCGTAATTCGATCGTTTGGCCATACGGCCGAACGCTCGAATTACCCCCGATATAGCCACGCAGTTTAGTGGCATATCAGGGAAAGATCCGCTCGTTTGGCGATGTCGCCAAACGAGCGGATCTTTAAGTCTATGGCCACCTTTAGTTCTCACATATAAAATGCTTTGTGCTCACAATCTCCTGCTTTCCATTGCCTAATAAATGGGCTCTCTCTAATAAATGAGCTCATGCTTCCTAAATCTGTACCGTTTAATAACAGGTGCCATGTGTTGTTTACAGGTTACTATAGGTGATTTGAAAGATTTCCTATAGAATTCCTATTTCTATAAAGGGAATATCTAAAGACAGGATGAGATTATCTTCTCTCAGATTTCTTCTCTGGCATGCCATAATTGCAGAACTCAATTCTAATGAGAAATTAGGGCAAAAACGGTGTATCAGTGTACGGGGCTACATTAACCATATAAGGTGCAGGCACATAATTTATATGTTCTATTTAAGGGAAGTAATTGCAAATCAGCAGTCATTTATTTTCCACAGTTTTCCTCTATACTGTTTTTGGAAATTAACTCTCCTCTAATAATGCATTTACAATGTTTTGGGTAGAGGAGTGTCAAGATGACAAAACTGGCACACAGATAAAAAAAAACTGGTAGAAACTCCTGTGAGTAGCCATGCTTCTGAAACTATAAATAACAGGAGTTTCCTATTATTTTGCCTCTTTAACATTGCAGTTAAGGGGGCACTGATCCCACTCAATTCTGAGCACCAGATTAAGAAGAAGAGAATTATCCAGTATTATGCCTGTGAGTAACACTATAACCATGTCAGCATGAACCAGGTTTACAGATTGCCCTTCCTCAGAGAAACTGTGGAGTTGTGCATTTAGTCTGTACTCAAAAAACATTTTTAGATGTCGGAATTATTTAAATAAAAAAACTATATCGGAGCAGCGATTTTTCAACAGTGGATCTAACATTTCCTAAATCTGAATCAGAATATTTGTTTTTGTTAATAAATTGTGTTAATAAAAGTGTTTATGAATAATTCATAACTGACTGATCCATAACAGTGATCAACCTTTAAAGGGCAAGTCAACCCAAAAATAAAAGTTTGCCTAATCGAAGAAAACATAATTTGAAACAAATTTCCAATATACATTTATTAAACATTTTAATTGCTTTTAAAGTTATTTGTGAATATGATTGCTATTGAAAGCAGCAGAAACTTGCTTAGATAGGGTCTGGTGCAGATTCCAAACTGCCAGTTTAATGTTGGGCATGGGTAGATTTTTCGTTGACCCTCACATCACTACTTGGAGTTTATGGGCATTTCTCTGCTGCAAAACAGTGGCTGATGTCCCTCGATAGGTCTCAGACATTGATGCAAATATATTTATGTGTCTTTCATGCTCCCCAAATCCTGAATAGTTGATACAGTGCTTAGGGGGTTTTTCCCCAGATGTACTGTTTTGATGGACTTCAACTTTTTAAAAATATTTATGAGTAAAGTCAGCTTAAACAAACCAGATGGGTGGGAATTTAGGCTAAATTCTAATTTCAAGTTTTATTTTCAAGCTGTCATGAAAATAGCAGGTCCTCTACAATCATGTCCTTCAACAAGCGGAAGTTGGTTACATGATGCTGATTGAAAAAGTTGCAAAAGGTGTATGAGAGACAATGCAAAATGTGACCACTTTATATATCAATTGTGGAATCTCTAGAATAATAGAATGTCTTTTGGGTCACACATCTAACTCTTTTCAATTTCAAATTTGGCATTTCATACACTGAGCCAAGGATTTTTCTGAACTAGAATGAAAGGTAAATTTATTTCTAAACCTCCACATCCATCTGAAGAGATACTTCAATCAACTCAAGGTTCTTACTCGAATCCTAAGGCTTTTAATTACTCAATTGAGTTGCATGACATGCAAGGCTGCAAAATTCGTTTTTGTTATGCCCATAGTTATAGCTTAAATATTTCTTTAGCCTGATATAAGTAGAATGGGTCAGGAAACAAGGTGTCCTCTGTGTTCTTCCAGCATAAGATTGACCTGCGTGTTTTTAAAACTATTTTAGAACTCTAAATTATTGAATTGTATCTCTCCATCCTATGGAAGTTAAATCTGTTCATATTCAGCAACAAGCTATTAAATCACATATTTGTTGACTTAATTAAAATTGAATTTAAATATCATACCAGGATATTACAGTAATTTTCCAAACAAGACACTGCAAATTGAGTAAGTTCCAGTCCACTTATCACATCACAAGAAATCCATCAGAGTTTGCATTTCCAAAGAGTGTGGGTAAATATGATTCTTTATGATCATTTTGAGGTACACCCAGTGACTGCTAAGGATGTCACTTATCTACATTGTTGCACTTACTCGTGGGAATTTATGTGGCAAAGAATTTGCCTGATATTTTACTGTTAAAGAACCAGTAACACTCATTGAGTATGGCTCAAATTATCTTATAATTATATTCAATAAATGCAGGGCTCTTGCAACACATATTGTGCTAGAGTTAGCTATACATGGCATTTCATTTAGAAACAAATAGCAAAATATATAGATAAAACTCATCCTTGAAGTAAAACATGGCAAGATGGGTCTATTCATGGCTTGAAGACAATTAAGAAAGAATGAGATGTGATAGGGTAGGATCAATAGCATTTGTAGGGCTTTCAAAGCAAATTACTCAGAGACAAAAGGGATTGTATTTTGTTTCTGATTCGATTGTAGATCAGGAACAAAAGGTCAGGCGTGCAAGTCAGCCCATATAATTGAAAACAGGGATTCGGTGACTAAAAAATTGTAATTATTAATCTTTTGCATGAATTACTATATACAATGACACAGTCAATGACATGTGAAGTTTAAAAATACCACAGGTGAATTGCAAAAAAAAAACAGGAAAGGGTTAGAGCCAAATACAAGTTATTTCATCAATCTGCTGATAACTATAGGCAATAAGAGCACAATGATTGGTTTGAGAGACAATGGGGTATATTTATCAAAAAGTGAAGTTAGAGATCACCACAGTCTGCTAGAGTGAAATTCCGCCTCTCTCCATTCATTTCTACAGGATTTTTAAAAGCGTATTTAATCATGGGGCGAAAGCTCACCATTTGATAAATATGCCTTTAAAATGAATGGAGAGAGGCCGACTTTCATTCTAGTAGACTGTGGTGATCTCTTACTTCACACTTTGATAAGTATACCCCATTGAGAGAAACAGACTGAGGGACTAGAACCCAAAGTTATTTGATTAAAATGGACTCGGTTAACATAATTGAAGTTTGAAATATGTTGCATGTGCTGCATGGTTCAGACTCTGGCAGTGTTCTCCTTGCTTTCAGAAAAAAAAAAATGGGTGGTCAGAATTGTTCAGAGGGGGTAATCTGACTTTTTCCAACATGTTGTATGGAGAAAGAACTTTATTGTTTTTAGAAAAAAAGAAACGTTTTCATTAGAAGAAGTACTAAACTTCATGATATTGCAAACACTCTGAATATACTGGCACAAGTACAGTCTTCTACTGATCATCTTTTGAATGTGCTTCATCGCCTGAGGCAACCCAAATCCAGGGAGCTAACCCAACAACATTTAACTACCCATTAGTGCTACCACCAGGTCCTATAGAGCAGAGTTACAGAAGTAACTACAATGGGAGATAAGGGAACAATATGTATATATTTTGAAGAGGCTGTGTTTCAGCATAGACTGGAAGGTACAATACTGATAAGATATGAATAAGAGATTACCCAAAATACAGTCCTGAGTAAAAAAAATCTAATTTTTTTTCAAGTCACCACTGAAAAGAACAACTCACGGTGAGTGAAAATAAATGTTTTTGCCTTCTGGCTTTAAACCGTAGAGTACAACTTAGGGAACAACAGATCAGGGATCAAAACAGAGCAACACAATACCAAAAAAGTTGCTGGAAAAGACAACCAAAACTTTCAGACAGACACAAACAAGCAAGAAGAGGAAACTAACAGGAACAAATCAGGATCTATGGCATAATTGGGAATGGAATCCAAAGAAAACCAAGAGGTTGGAGAGGGTCACAACTAGAAAGTTGAGTTCAATAAACCCAGGAACCTGCATGCTCCCTTAGTCTATATGAAGGCAAGCAGGTCCAGTGTTGATATCCTGTTTCACATATAGATACTTTATGCACCGACAAGTATGTTGAGCCGCGGTACTAACACATTGTTGCTTCTATTTTTTGGCTAGAAATCCTATCCAAAATTGCGGAAAGAAACCAGCGCTCATCCAGCACGAGGTATAGACAAACAGAGGAGCAAGAAAACAATTCCCATATAGTATAGTATTTTCACATGAATTTGGTACACCACTTGTGATATTAGAGTACTTCTAATAAAGTGCCCTTTTCAACTTATACTATTTGCCGTGTCACTTATTGAAATCCACACAGTGAAGTGAATCTTATGTGAGGGTACTCACGAACGTTTAAATGCAGTTTAGGCGTTTAAAAGATGATTTAGCGATCACCTTCCCAATTTTCTCCAGACTCTGTAGCTTCAAAACAATGCGCTGACATAGTGTAAAACCATTACTTTTTTAATCCAAAAAATAACATTAAAATCACACTCACAATGTTGTTGTTAAAATTTTCGCATAAAAGTAAGTCACCACTTAGTCGTCTATTGGAATCACCAGGTAGTCAGTATAGATGGTTCAGCCGGCGTCTTGACCGCCTCGTGTATCCCCGTGCACTTGTGGATGACGTCACAGCCCGACGCGTTTTGTCTTCTGACTTCCTCAAGGGCTTCAAAGCTGTCAATGCGCATGATTTATATTAGCTGAATATTTTGCATGCACAGTTTATACAAGTATAGCTACAGCAGCAGGAACACCCCTGATAGCATACTATTGCCCTCACAGTTATGGAAGTATTCCATTTTTCTTAAGACACCAGTGGACAGAATGAGGGGTGTATTTAGATAACTGTGTCAACTGAGGTGTAATAACCAACAGCACTCATCAGTTTAACATTTGGCAACATATTTGTATAAAACGTTTACACATCTTAATAAGTGATCTTATGTGTAATATGTAGTGAAGTATAATAAATTGCTTTTGTAAAGCTGTTTGCTTTTTATACACCATTCTAATCTCTGGTGTGATCTTCAGCATGGACAGCATCCAGGGCTGCTGCTACTTGAATACTGTAAGGTGTCCTATAATTCTTTATTTATATGTAGTCAACATACTTTATTCCACGGCACTTTACATATTTTATACACCATCAGTGCCTTCACTAACAGAGCTTACAATCTAAGCACCATATTGAATTTGCACACAGTTTGCTTAGGAGCAAAGTAACGTTCTGGCATATTTTTTTATGTTTGGGAAGAAACCATAGCAGGCACCATAGCATGCAGGATTTAAATGGACATATTAGGGTTGGGGCTGCATTTCTATAAACTTTTATGAGATTCAACACTGTATATACTGTATATGAAAATAAAATATAATCTTTGAGGTGGAATTTAAAGTTTGCTTAAGAGTCAAGTCACTTTTATGAGATTCAGTCCATAGTGGCAACTCTGTATTTGAAAATGAAAGTAAATATATTTTATAATTTGAAGTACTGGGGACATTGGTTAAGAACTCTGGACACTGTTTTTTTTATTTTTAAAATTCTTTAGTGTAAAAGAAAACACAATATCCAGGTCCTTTGCATTTATAGGCTAAACATAATTTTCAATAAAATGTAAACTATACAGAGGATAAAGGAGGTAATGTAATAAAATTTGCAAAGAGAACAAATTTGCAAATAAAAATTTGTAGCAATGTAATATTCTTCATTAGGCTTTTATTGCATTATGAATCTTAATTGCGGATTGCGAACCTTTAACACCTGCTTGAAGGTGGCGTAAAGTTTTGGAGCAAACGTAACAACTTTTTCTTTAAACAGTTTTATTACATACACTGCACATTATTGCAAACTATAAAATTTCAATAGCTATCCTACTGTGGTATGAGGGGCAAAGTGTTATCAAAGGCAAAATTGTTCACTTTGTGAACAATTATTCACATTGTGAATGATATTTGCGTTAGCGACCAATATTACATTCCCCCCAAAGATACATATGGTGGGTGTTACGTAAATCCTAGGGACTAAGGGATGCAGGGCTTATTTATTATAGGTGCTGCACTGAGAGTTGGTGATATATTCTGGCCCAGTAGGCCAAGGAAAAGGTTTGGCATTGATATTTAATATTGTACAAAGTTGAATAGGAGGTTATAAGAAACCAGGACCCAATTGTCAATACTAAAATATGGAAAGTGCTTTGGATATTTTGTTATAAAGTTGTCAAGACTCCTTGTTATAAAGCAAAGCATAAGAGCTGCTATTCCACAAGGATGGTAGTAGCAGAACCAGTCACATAACTATGAGAAATTCAACTTCTCCATGTAAGAAGGAAAAGGGACTATGAATTAAATAGAATTGAAATATGATGCTTTTCTACGAAACAATACACATTTTACTTTTAGGGCATGGCCTTTTTAATGAAGATGAGAACTAATAGGTGTCTACATTCCTTATACTGCAGTATGTCCATGTTTTGTGGATACCATTCTACATCTAAACAGAAGAGGTATTCATTTCATATGAGTGACAGAACACAGATACTGTCCCTATATACTGCTATACTGCAGGGGTTCATTACTGCACAGTCAACACAGTCTCATTGATTTTAGCCACCCACTTTAATAAACCCTTCATCCGGTAGGTTTACATAAAAAAATTGTGAAAACACAAAAGAATTCATACATTTTACTTTACAGTTAGAAGCACAGTTAAAAAGTAAGAACATTCCTTCTGAAGACACTAATCTTTCCTAATAAGCATCCAGTGGAAATGGAATCCCACTGTGAAGAAATGGAAATCTTAAGTTTTTCATGCTACCAACCCTGTGGAGTTCCATTCAAGCTCTGTTTAATCTATAAAAATCAATATTGAGTATATGTACCATAGGATCGTTCTAGCTAAAAGTATCTAGTAGGAAATATAGGGCAGATACAATGGATCAGTCAAGCACATGTAATTTATACGACAAATCTAAAGCTCTTCCACATTGATTTTTGCTGTGTGCTAGTCCTTAGTCAGTGAGCAGAAAAAAACCCACAGATCTTATTAAGAAATACTTGGGGCTACCCAGTGTCTACCCTTCTGCATACACTTCTATATATTTTATAGGTCACCTCAAAAATTACAGACTGTTTACTTCAATTATACAAAATAGAATGCCATTTAAATGTACCAGTGCAAAATGGCATTCTTTTTTTGAAATCACAGACAACATGCCCATGGAGCATTTCAATGTTTAAGCATTCCTTCCCTCCATGCTGCTCACTGCAAGAATGAAAAGAAAATTGTATGCGTCTAGAAGGCAGCAGTTTTTTTTAACAACATTTTAACGTATGCAATTCAATGACTGGAATAATGGCATCGAGATACCAAATTTTGTACCATAATTATAACTTCAGAAATTGCTATTAAAACTGAACACACAGAAATATTTCCAGTTGGGAATAACTGGTGTGATTTAAAAAATAAATACATGTTTTAAAAAAAGTAGAGAATATAGGAAATCAGAAACAACTAGCACTTTCATTTACCCAGAATTTAGTCATATTTAGTCATATGTAGAGATGAGATTGCCATTGAGAATTAAGACTGATTGATTATACTAGGAGCATTTATAACTTAGCACCGAAGCCAAAGGAAGACAAGAAAGCATGCATGCATGGCAATGAAAAGGTGCTCATTAGTGCTCATTAGTGAACCTGTACAGTTTTGCTTTTCCGAAAAATTCACAAATTTACTGCAAAATTCACGAAACAGCAAAAAATTAGCGAAACACATTGAAGTCAATTGGCGTCAAAATAATTTTGATGCACGACAATTTTTATGCGCGCGCCCATTTTGTCTCGCGTTAATTTATTTTTTGAAATGGCGGATTTTTCACTGGCGAATTTCGCCACAGTTTAGGGAGTTAATTTTCTTGGAACACTGGAACAAGGAGCAGAAGGGCACTGTACCTAGGACCTGTTTGAACCTGACACAAGATATATATACTAGATATACTGTTATCTAATGCAGGGAGCTATAGTCAATAGTAAAGAGTTTATGATCACTTTATCTATTTGTAAATTATTTAATCAAAGCCTTTTAGTTATAGATTTTATTAAAAAAAAAATTATTTCATCACTATCTCTCTAGAAATATTATCTTCTTATATACAACTTGGTATTGTTACTCAATGAAAAGGGCAATATCTATCAGATCGTGAAAAGACAGTTTGTGACAAAGTTACCCTAAAACTAGTACAGCTATGAGATCCCTTATCTGGAAACCGGGGATCCAGAAACATTTTAAAGTCTACCAGAAAATCATGTAAACATTAAATAAACCCAATATGCTGGTTTTGCTTCCAATTGTTGGGATCAAGTACAAGGTACTGTTTTATTACTATAGAGAAAAAGGAAATAATTTTTAAACATTGGGATTATTTCATTATAATGGAGTCGATGGGAGACTGCGTTTCCGTAATTCTGAACTTTCTGGATAACGGGTTTCCAGATAAGGTATCCCATACTTGTACAATGATAACTTGTACTTCACGGTAACTAAGTTGCATGAATTCATATTGGTGCCAAAACAGTTGTATTGGGTTTCTTTAATGTTTACATGATTTTTAGCAGAATAACGGTATTGAGAGCCAAATTACAGAAAGATCCCTTATCCAGTAAAGGTTCCAAGCATTATGAATAACTGTACAGTGAATATGGGATGGGAGAAAATGTAGTTTTTGAATATTTTTCAGACTTGGATAAATATGTCTCTAAATATTTGTTATTATACTTACACTCAAAGTCAGCCTCTAAAGACATATTGCAAAGATAGTAATATTATCTGTCTGTCTGTTTACTTCCTCGTTGGTGTATTGATAATTCCATGAAATCCCATGAAAGAATTACAAAAGAAAGTGGATGGAAACTCTTGAGACATAATGGTAAGTATGCCGGTTTAGCTCGATATGTTTATGCAAACTTAAATCAGCAACATTGGATACATTCCCAGACACAAAACCTCTTTCAGCAGCCTGTACAACCATGACAATTTTACAGTTTGGATAGGTTGTATGCTCAGGATTTACCCCAGTGTTATTTGCCCGTAAGTATTATTAATGCTTGAAATCTGTAACCTCTGCTGTCATGGATGTCTCCAAGTTCCTTCAGGTCTTTACTAGTTCCATGCTTATCTATTTCAGGCCAATGTATTTCTTATCCAAAAACGAAAGTGAGCAATCTGACAATACAGCGTTATCGAGTTTTTTCAGCTGAGACCCACATGTCATTCAGCATTCAGGCACGCTTGGGCTTGATTGATGGATTGGTTTGTGACAAATAAAACTCAGATCAACAGCTCTGCACCTTTTCCCCATCAGGGACCAGAGTAAAGCATAACTCTATAACAATGGCAGGATTAGGGATGCATTAGCTCTCCATCGACCCAGGCCATCCACTCCCATCAATACTTTCTACGTAATAACCTGAAGCTATGATAAGAAAACAAAAGCAAAAGAAAGGGGAAGGAGAAAACACATCAATAGAAGAAGGGAAGATGCTTTGATCAAAAGGAGAAAAAATTTCTTGCCAAATTGCAAGCATAATGTTCTCTGACAAGAAGACAATGCAGTGTCAGAGTTTATCAGTGGCTAAACCAATTGAAAGAGTTGTTAGTAGCCGAGATTTGTATTCTAAGTGCTGAACTCAGACTATACCCATCCCTCTAGAAAAAACATTTAAAATGTATCAAATTATAATGTTGCCTATGCACTTTATATCACGGCTGCTAAAATTTGCAGTGAAAGTCAGAAATGTATAAAGAGGCAACATCTGGTTAATAGAAGACAACAGCGCCACTAATCACTAGTGCAAGTACTGCCAGTTTAATTACCAGTGAAATATTGGCAAAAGTCATCTGCCTAACACCCAAGTGACTCTCATTGTAATCCACTTGTCAATAGTGCAATAGAGCTCAATTGCTTAACACCATCACAGAAAACTCTAGCTGCACAGGCTACCTTGCATTGCTGTATATACTCAGTTTTATGGCCTAACATTGTGTGCAACTACAAACTAATATCTCTCTAATATTTCAGTTATATCTATATAATTAATTTCATGGTTGGAGCTGGCAGGTCAGTAGGAAGGTTGTGTATTTGTAAAATTATAGCAAGCTTCCAATAATAAAAGGTGAATGCTGTATTTTAGTTAATAATCCAGTTTGAAATGTACTGACCCTAAAGCAATTCCCATTCTTTTAAAAAAAGGATTGCAACCTCAATATATAACACAACATAAAGGCTAATTAATATAATTGAATGTTTAATATGTTACGTGGTTACATTATGTTTATGGTATGGCTGCAGTAATATGGTTGAAATGTACTAACCAAGTCAAACAGACACTTCAGACTAGAATTATGCATGTATAGGACTTTAAACAGAATTACAAGAACAATCAACACAAAAAGAATTTCCAAGTCTGTTACACTTTCCAACAATATATCACTCTCCCTTTTTAGTCATTTCACCCTCCATATTAAAGGGATGAATCCCTACTTAAATTTGTCAATCGTCATACTACATATAATCAAATGCAGAACAATCAGCACTTTAGGAGGCACATTTGTTAAAGGTTGAGTTTTTTTAAACTCTGTTCAATTTGAATATACTTGAAGTTCAATTGGGGGGGTTATTTAATAAAAAAATCTAATATCTTAAACTTGGACAAATTTTATTGACTCGAAGACAAATCAAATCGAATCAAATTTGACCAAATTCGATTCGATTCTCCAAAAAAAACTTGAATGTCAAGAAGGCTACCAACATGTCCAAATTGGTCCCTGGACCTCTCCCATTAACTTATACATAAACTCGGCAGGTTTTAGGTTGGCGAATAGTCGAATTCGAGTTCTTGAAGGGCCAGAGTGTGATAAATCTCGAAATTCAAATTCCAATTAAAACTCAAGTTTGGATAATTCACAATTTGAATTTGAAAGTTTTAACCATAAAAAAATTGACAATTGGAATTTGAGAGTTTTGACCAAAAAAATGTTGAAAATTAGAATTTTCAATTCGACCCTTAATAAATCTGCCCCTAGGAGTATATGGGGCTAATTCACAAAAGGTCGATATTCCTTAATACACTGCTTTGTTTAAGACGCGTTATTAAAGGAACGAGTCATCAAAGTGTTTTCGCATGCGTTACTAGACATATCGCAAGCGCTAACTCTACATTTCTGCACAGCAGTATTCTAATCACATTGCGATATTTATAGAATAGAATTAATCCTAACGCATTATTCACTAACATCTTTTAAACGACAAAAGCTTAAAATAGTGCGATAATTACTGTGCAATCGAACACCTCCCAGGAGTAGGCGTTACTAAACAACATCAGATGGATTAATAGAGGAAGATATAGTGAGGTGCTATAGGGCATCAATTAAAGACCCTTTACAAATTTTCATGATTTCTTGGGCAGATCCAGAATGCACTACGTTCTGTGTCATGGAATTATATTAAGTTTCCCAGGGAAATTAATGACTAGAATAGTGTAAAAAGAGACTTCTTCTCTGCTATAGGCATCCCAAATGTCTAAGGTGCTATAGATTGCAATAATAACCTATGACAATATCAAATGCATTAAAATATCACATAAAATAACACACAAAAAACGCATGCTATAAAATATCGCAAAAAATTCAGCTAAAATGAACATAAACATATCACTTCTTAAGTTAGAAAAGTGAACTTTTAGTGAATCGGTCACTAATTCTAAAGATATAAGAAGTGATACAATTTTTAAGGCATGCTATAAATAACACTCACCTTTAGTGAATCTGCCCCAATATGTGTTGCAGGTTGCAGGTACGGGTCGGTTACGGGTCCCAAAAAATGGACGCGCGCAGGACTCTAGCATGGGAGACCAGCTGAGATCATCTGCCTACAGTATTTCAGCCCTTTATCAAGTCTACAAGCCCTATATACTCACAGGAAGTTGAGGAACCATTTTGACCATCTCCAAACTATTGGACTTTTTGTGACAGGTGTCAAATCCATTTCTATACATCTGTGTTATTCATTTTTATTAAGTATCTTTAAAGGGGTGGTTCACTTTTGTTATGTTATAGAATGGCCAATTCTAAGCAACTTTTCAATTGGTTTTCATTATTTATTTTTTGTAGTTTTATAGTTATTTGACTTTTTCTTCTGACTCTCTTCAGCTTTCAAATGGGCGTCACTGACTCCCTTCTAAAAAACAAATGCTCTGTTAGGCTACAAATGTATTGTTAGTTACTTTTTATTACTGATCTTTCTATTCAGGCCTCTCCTATTCATATTCCAGTCTCTTATTCAAATCAATGCAAGGTTGCTAGGGCATTTGGACCCTAGTTACCAGATTGGTTAAGATGCAAACTGAAGAGCTGCTGCATAAAAAGCTAACTCAAAATAACTCAAAAACAATGAATAATAAAAAATGAAAACCAATTGCAAATTACCTTAAAATATCACTCTCTACATCATACTAAAAGTTATTTTAAAGGTGAACAACCCCTTTAAAATAGACTATATTTTAAGATGTGTGTTGGATTTTTTCCAGTATTGCATGTTAACTATTCGACTTTTCTTCATGAAGATTTTAATTTAATAGGAGTTATATATGAAACCGACAAGCCTAGTTTCAACTTAGTTTATAATTTACTTCATTATAACTATCATTAACAAAAAAAAGCTCTAGTAGAACTCTTTAACATTAAGGGGCCCATTTACTTAATTTGAGTGAAGGAATAGAGGAAAAATAGTTCGAATTTCAAATGGTCGAATATGGCTACTTCGACCATCGAATGGGCTACTTCGACCTTCGACTACGACCTTCAACTTCGAATCGAACGATTCGAACTAAAAATCGTTCAACTATTCGACCATTCGATAGTCAAAGTACTGTCTCTTTAAAAATTTCTTCGACCCCCTAGTTCGCCACCTAAAACCTACCGAGGCCAATATTAGCCTATGGGGAAGGTCCCCATAGGCTTCTTAACAATTTCCTGATCGAAGGAACATCCTTCGATCGATGGATTAAAATCCTTCAAATCGTTCGATACAAAGGATTTAATCGTTCGATCGAATGATTATTCCTTCGATCGTTCGATCTTAGGAATAGCACAAAATCCTTCGACTTCGATATTCGAAGTCGAAGGATTTTACTTCGACAGTCGAATATCGAGGCTTAATTAACCCTCGATATTCCACCCTAGGTAAATGTGCCCCTAAATATTGAAAAGCTGGGGGTGGGGGTTATTTTCCCATGTGCAGAAGGATGATATCGACTACACTTTAAGATTAAAAAGGGGATTCATTAAAAATATGTGTATTCCTGTATAAATGCCTATACCTGGCAAATATAAGCAGAATCGCAAAGTCTTGCAGAATCTTCCCTGGATATTCTGACCAGCACTCACTCCATCTAGCAGAATAACTTTATGATTTCATTTGCATATGATTTGTAAGAAAGAAATGGGAGGAAATGGGGGGAAAACTAAGGTTATAAGACCACTTGAATAATTCAAGGACATGTGTAGAAAATGTAGCTAGAAGGGGTGCAATGGGTATTTAATTTAAATATAATCAGTGCAGCCCTGTAATATGCAATTGCTAAGCATGTCCCAGAATTTTCAAATGGTCTGCTAGCCTAGCAAAGCTGTGATATATATATATATATATATATATATATATATATATATATATATATATATATATATATATATATATATATATATGTGCATAGTTATGTGTGTGTATAACTGTACATTTTGGTACCCTTGTCATATCATGGCTAAAACATATTATACATGCTACTAGAAAGTGACAATGTATTCAGTCCAATGGCATGCAGAAAACACATTCTTCGTCCTGGGCAGATTTAGCAAATTGGAAATAAGCAAATATGGAGTAATTATTTTGGCCCATTTATAAAACAGTACTAGTATGTGTCTGAGACTCTTCAGAACCAAGGCTTATTAGCATCTAACATATATGCACATCTATCTCTCTAGAAAAATTATAGATATAATTTCATAAAATGTATTTGCTGTATAAAAAATATTTAGCAGCCTTATTTTAGGAAAAAACGTCAGAGAAGATTTTATTATGGTTATGTCCAGGTGATTTCAACACTGTTAGAGCACTCCAGTGTAAAGTTAGTGAACAAAATTGAAATACCCCAGATATTTTTAATAAAGGTTTAGGTGCTGCGAGTACCCTGGGCTTGGTCATGTTTTGAAGGACGTTCCTTTGATATTGGCCTTTTTTTTCCCTAATTGTGTTCTGTTAGCAAGTGTACATATATAGGAAGCTTGTGGTAATTGGCTCAGACTTACTAATGAATTAACTAACTTCAGTCTATTTTACCTAACCTCAAATAATAAGAATCTTCTTTGGGCCACGCAGTACTGCTGACAGGCTGAGAAAACAGTCATGTAGCAAAGCTCTTGAAAATTAATGAGAAACGAGGGAAGAATCAATGTATATTCTGCTTGCAGAAAAAACGACACAAGAAGGAGACAATAAAGAATGAATAAATACAGTCAGTTTAGAAAAATAGGCTTGAAAAACTGGGCAAATTCAATTACTGAAGTAATTAGGAGATATAGGGGAAGGGTGTCTGCTGGGATTTTGCCAGAAAACATGAATTAATAAGAGTGAATAGAAAGCGTCCATAAGGTAATTAAGAGGCAATCAACTTACCAATGAATACCTGGGGCATTTTGCAAACTATTAATCCAGTGATCAAAAATATTTTTCAGTGATTAATACTAGAAATTCAATTTTAATTTATGGTAAGATATCAATATAATAGACCATTATTTATAATTCTGGCATTTATATAGCTAATTAAACTAAGCACATCATCCAGCATTAGGTGGCACAGTAAAGGCAACAGTTCATTCTTGTATTTATGAGGCATTTTTACTAAATAAAATTTATACATTTTCTGTGTTTTTATCCATGCACAGCATAGGACTCATATACAAACTGGGTCAAAATGTAAACAAGAAACGACAAAGTGCCATATTCATATTCTGCCCCCAATGCACCTGTTTCTCCAGGCATTCCTCTGTCATGCTTCCTGCTATTGCCAGGAGAAAATCTTTGCAAGTGATACTGGACTGCCACACTGGCAGGTGCCAATTGCATCGTACAATACATATAAGGGGTACAGACATATGCATAGAATTTAGTCATTCTTATGGTGTAAAAATGGAGCCTGTAGGCACAAGGTGCATATGGAGCCCTAAACAGATGCCTTTTAAGTCTCAACTGCAAAGGTCAGCTTACAAGCGGTACTTATACTCAGGTCCTGAAGCACTAGCTCACCAAGTGCCCTTTATTAGGTAAATCCCTACATATATTGGCGTTAGGGTAGCAATACATGACAAAAGACTTGTATTTGTTTTAGTCTTGTGATGTAACCTGAAGTTAATTCCCTTAACACATTATTAGTAAAAAAGCCCTGGTATTTCCAAGAGATGTCCCCTTTATGGGCAAGTGTAAAAGTACAAAATAAGATTTGATTACCATGTGCTTCTAAACTGATTAACTATTAGTCAGTTTATACTTTACATAGGAAGGAGCTGTCTTCGAGTCATTTGAGGCATTTCCCATAATCTTTAACTACATATTACTATCTTTTGACCATATAGGGATGCTTTTGTTTGTGTCCATGAATAATGCCTCAGCTGCAGCAATATAAAAGCTCCAATGTTCATGCAAATTTACAAAGAATGAATGATTGCTGCCCACAGCAAACAATGTTTTTATGCTTTATTATTTGTGATTCATAAAATATAGTTAACTATAAAGGGACAAAATTTTCCTTTAGGCTAGGGCCCCGTGCCTCATGGTGCCTGATGTAACCCTCTTAGATGTGGGTCATATTCTAATGGGAAAGCTGTAGACAGCAGCCAATTTAGAGGGTGAACTGCTGGGGTGTCTTTGCTAGCATCCCTTTTTAAGCTTACTGCCATTGGCTACTAGCGCAACAATACAGTTTAGACCCATGATGAAAGCACATAGAGATGCACCCTTTGACATTTTTGGGTAGGATTTGCCCATACATATAAGATGCAAGCACCTTTACCTAACACCCTACGCATGACCAAGTGCAGCATATACCATGTGCAGAGGCATGTCTGGTAAACAGATCAAAATGCTGGCAAATGTATGATAAACCATAATAATGGAGGGACCTGTGTTCTTCTTCACAGGGGAGCTTCAAAGATCTTTCCAACATGCTAGGATCACTGGAAAGTTGTTGGCACCAGGATTTATGAAGATGCACAGCTGACACAAGCATGCCTTAGTGTGCAATGGAGCCCATAATTTATTACTTTCCTGATATGTATTAGAAATGATACATCCTCAGCACTATAGGGAGGCAGCTTCTGCAGGGCAGTAGAAAAACAACTTACTTATTCAAACATCATGTTTCGGATGTGATACTGAAAGGGCAGTAGAGATAAAGAAAAAAAAACTCATAAGAGCCTCACTTGTGAGAGGGAACCATAGTTACATTAATTGATTATCTATGTTTGATATTGTCACTCTGTGTATTGGTGCAAGGAAATAAGCAAACCACAGGAAATTTCATTCTTCACCCTGCTAAAAATCTCAGATATGAAAACATATGCTCAGATAATACCATACTCTTTTTTTTTAGAGAGAGAAATCTTTATATTGTTGATGCTGCTTGCCCTTTTCCGTAGCTATGTAACGCTGCATTTATACGCAGTAGCATTGTATTTAATCCATGACCTCAGAGAAAATCTTACAGTAAATACAGAAACAAGTCATTTAATAACTCACTAAAGATCATTGGGGGAGGGGGGACAATTAAGAACGAAGGGCAGTGCTGCAACCTGTGTTTGAAATAGGCAAGTGGCATATATTAGAATATTAGATGAATGTATCTATGTAGATTAGTGCAGTGGCAAAAAGCAATGTTAACATCATTTACATCACTGTCTCAATATTATTGTAGAAATGGGAAACCTGTTTAAGGATGCCGAAAAAGCTGAATAAGAAAATAATTAGTACTAAGTACTTATTACCAATTACCATTGCCCCTTCTTTAAGTCCATTTCTGGCATCATGTACATCCTTACAGGGAATGCTGAACTGGAAATACCAGGGAAGTTTGGTGCAGGTCCTGGTTTAGGGAAGATACTATAGGTAATGAATCCAATGGGGAAAACTTGATGATGGAGTCTGGGTGTATCCCCCATTGTTCTGAATGAGCAAATTGCTTATTTGAAGGTGCAACACAGCAGTGGATAGAGAGATATGCAAGTTAGTGTTTGATTGTACTGTAGAGCAGGTGCTGAACCTCATTAAAATTATATTAGAATGTATTTATTGTTTGCATTTACCCCCGTAAAATTGCAGTGTGTCTTCAAGAACAAGGAGCATATAGACATGTTATAGGAACCCACAGCCTCTGCTTCAGGTATTTCTTACAAAAATCAAGAACACAATGTATCTGTTCCATAAACATTAGTATTTGACCTATGGAAGGAAATGCAACAGAAATTGCCTGTTACACGCACAAAGTATCACTCTGCCTACAGCAAGATTTGTATTAGAGATGTTAAATCTGTCACCCTCTAGCTATTCTGAACTACTTTTTCATTCACTGTTATAGGGGATGCTAGGAGCTTAGTTAACAACTAAGAGTGCTCTTTAGCAAATATACAGCAATTCAATTTAAGATGTATTGCTTAAAATTTAAGCACAGAGACTAAAAACGTATTTCTTTTTTTTTAACTAAGTGATAAAAAAAGATGAAGCTGCAATTTCAAAAGAGGCAAAAGTGATCAAATTTGGAAATAATGGATTCAAATTATGCATGTATAAATTGTTGGAGTGTAATTAAACATCCAGACAGGGGAAATATAATTAAACAGCTGTCACTACTAAGTGTTATGTTATTGTTCAAAAATAATTATGCATACAGTAGGTCAGAGATGGAGAACCAGTGGGCTTCTGAAGGTCTTAGTTCAAGAACATCTTGAGTGCTGTTAGTTGCCCATGTCTACTACAGGCACCTTTAAATTATGTGTTGTTGTTGATGATGTTACTGAGAAAGATCATCATTACACTGTGAGATAATGGCCATTCCCTACTTCCCCCAATAAAACTAATTTAAAGTGAATTGTCACAGCACAAAGACTTGCTTCTGAAGTGTAAAATAAAAATATCAGTTTCTGTCAAACTACAGTACACATGCTTTTTGTTTGTAATTTATAAAGTATCTGCTTGATATCTGACTAAATCTCAGAGAAAAAGGCTCTGAAAATGCAAGGCCTGTAAGTATTACAGTATAGGGCGCGGACCTGTAAAGACAAAGTAGCTTTAGAAGTAATCAAGCAGAATGAAAAGTAGTGTCCAGGCTGATCAAAACTATTTCTGTAGCTGCTGGGGATCTTGCATCTCTGCCTTTACACTAGACTGGAAACCCTTTGTACTAATTACCAGGCTGTACCAGATTTTCTGGTTCAGTTCCATTTCATAATCGACTGACAATAATGGGCAAGGAAGGGGAAAAATTCCGTCTCAGCACCGCTAGCATAGGATCTGAAGTGGTTTCATAGGGGGGCCATCACCGCCTGGCACTAAATGCAGATTTCTCTCTGCACTTCCTTCCAATTCACAGATTTTAAGACTGAGATTAAAGTGCAGTGTTAAGAATAGCCTTTCTACAGCGGGACTCTAATTCAATTGTACGCATCCATTATGAAGTGATTAGCCATGGAAGTTTGACTTTTCAAGTGCTGCAAGACAACGTACCTTCAGAGACATTTTACCCGAGCAAATACGAACACTGTAGAATCAACAAATCTGCCAAAAGGATTCATTAAACATTCGCATCTGATAAATATTGTAATCAAGAGGAACGCAATATATCCATTTCAGCATCACCTCCCTCTGTTTACACTAGTACTGCCTACTTGGTGTGCAGATAAAGCTAAAGTACAGAGGATAACAAACACTGTCATCATTATCAGTCACTGTATCTGCCATTCAGAAGTCTTATGCAATGCCATTTGTTGTCTTTACATTCATTTTCTTATTAGAGAAGCAGAGAATTAAGAATTAATAATATTAACTATCTCAATTGTATGTGGTATTAACACTATATGACATCATACTATCAGTACATCAGTAATATCAGTAATGTGCAAAACAATTCATAATAATTATTTTATCGCAAGCAAACAGATCCAGATCACCGATTAAATGAGAAAGTCGGGGGCCAGTTTGCAAAACACACACACACTCACACAGGTACTGCTCAGAAGCACAAAGCATAGAACAATATCAAAGCGTTAGATCAACAACCCCCATTTTTAACTAGTGGCACACCAGATGAGTTTAGTAAAGGCTTACCCTTACCTTTCTAACACAGCCCTGTGCTGTCTTTGCCAAGGCCTGCAGCAGCTGCCAAGTCCAGGGATTCTCCCACAAATCGTGCCCAAACAGGTGGAAAAAAAATGACAGGGACTGACACCTGAGACAAGGGTAACTACAAGAAAGAGCAGAGCAAATGAGTAAAATGTCTTCTGCCTGCACAGTCAGACCTTGTGTATGGGGAGTTAGAAATGCACAGGCTATAGACTTTGTCCAAAGCTGTAGTTCTTTTTTTTTTTTTTTTTTTTTTTTTTTAGTGAAGGAAGATTAGTTCATACAAAACTCAACAATACAGCACTGAAACCCATTGTTGATATTCAACATTTTTCACATAGCGGAACAGAATAGACAATACGGTATCTAGGAAACCACGGGCTGGATTACAGTCTGATGATATCTCTTCCTTCTGGAGGCCTGTAATCCGTTTTATTACCTACCACAGCCAAAAGAGCAGAACCCTAAAATCAATAACGGAGGAGACACTTAAAAAAATAAAAGAGAACCCAGGATTAATTAAAAATAAAACTGTTGGAAATTAATCAACACTGTAGATGGCTGCAGAAACCTACCTATATATTTATGGTTAATACACACATAAATTCTCCATTACTATCTTATGTACATATAGTTATACTTACAGGCACTCTCAAACAGATGTGACATCTGATACAATACAATGAAAAGTTATGAAAATATATCAATGTATAATGATTAATATTAACTGTGAGAGTTTCAGCTGAATATACAAATATGAAGTGCAAGGATAAAACCATTGCTATACTGACAGTGTCAGTTATAGTATTTATATATATATATATATAGATGTGGAGTATACAGGAATAATAACAAGTAAACAAGAATTTGGAAAAGGAAGGCAGAAGTCATGTGTATGCCCTTATACATTTAATTCTAATAATACAGTGCTACGTAATAAATATACCAAAGCACAACACATGTTGTTAGCTCTAGAAACAAGTGATATCGGTATACAAATAATTTGTTTACATTTTAAGATTTGTCCCGTCTCCTCATGTTGTCTATGATCCAGAAGCCTTGTTTTCCCGGGAACCCCAAGTAACCCAGATAGCCAGACATGATTGTTCCAAACAGTCTCTTTTCATTGCTTTTGCAATTGACCAATTGACAACTGACTGATGGTTATCTTTTCACTCCAACAATGAGAGAAATTACCATCACTATTGACTACGTCAAGTAAAACCTCCAGAGTAAATTATATGATTCTAAATTTTTTTCCTTGCCGGCTACGTTTGCACAAAAACTTTCATTTTGTCTCAGTGTGTATGTGCCTGTGTGATTGTGTGTATATGGTGTGTGTATCTGATTGTATGCGAGTGTAGCATGCCTAAGTTCCTGCATTGCAGATTTGGCCTTTCCCGTCAAACAAAGAATAGAACTTGACAGCTTCTTTAAAAGAGGAGAATAAAAGAACTTTAATGAGGGATGGCACTGGGCTATTCGGAAGCGTCTATTCTTTGCGAATGGCTATTCTATCCTCAGAAGGGAAAATAGGAATGCGAGAAAAGATAAGCTTTACAGAAATACTCTAAGGGACACTTTCATTGACCTTCAGTTTTTCGCTCCAACCTTAGCCGTTCTAATATTTCTCACACTGAGGGGACAAAAATCCTGTTCCATCGATAGAACTAAAATTAATGCACAAGTTAAAAAAGGAAAGTCTGGGATTTGCAAAGAACAAATCTAATTGGACACAGTTCTCTGCAAGGGAGAGGAAAATGAAATCTATTCAAAAAATGAAAGCTTTTCATTAGAATTTGGATCATTTTCATTGTGGGAGCAGGAATTAAATATTCTTTTCCCTTGCTTTAATTCTCACTTACTTTCATCTATCATTTCCCCCTCTTTTTCTCTGTGTCCCTACTGCTTCCATGTGTGTTTGAAAAAATTGCCATAAGCTGAGTATCATCCTTGATTCACCTGATCCCTCATGTTTGCACATTAAAAGGACACAAATAATGAAGTATTTAAGGCCGTGTAGTCTTCACAGATACAGTATATCAATTACCCTGTCTATAGCTCAAGGGCTGTTGCATAAGATCTTGTAAGTACTAGTAGAGGAAGCAATTCCACAACTCACTTCCTGATCAGGAGCTTATTATTTATGATGAGAACATATGAAATGAGGACATTCCCTTGGAATGTAGAAAGCTTAAGTTTGACATAAATAGATACCAAAAAAAAGTGTCAGCACCCTACATAGCTTTTATATTTTATTTTGCCTCTGGTGTAGTTTAAATAGGACATAGGTTGCAGCACTTTGTAAAAAGATTAAAATAAAACTTGGGTAAACAATTAGAAAAAAATATATATTTAATTCAGCTGGGTTGGTTACAAATAATCCCATTCACTATATACCTGAAGAAGACTCACCTCCATAAATTCTGTCTGAAACTTTAGTAAAAAATCCTACTTAGATTGTAAGTACTATAGGCCAAGGACCATGTCTCTTTGCACATGGCTCTTAGGGGCAAATTCACTAAAGCGTGAAGCACCTAACGTTAGCGCAAGTGAAGGCAAGTCTGGTGTAAATTCGCTAGCGAAAAGTGGACCTACTCTAGCGCTACTTCGCACCCTTAAGCCAGACGAAGTTGCGCTATGTCGAAGAGTCAACGTAACTACGCTAATTCACTAACTGAATTTTACTGAACGTTACCTCTTGTGCCAGACCTGCCTTCACCACCTCAGACCAGGCGAAGTGCAATAGAGTAGATAGGGATTGTATCCTCCTTCCCCCCTACATTTCCTAACATATGGCACCTAAACTATACAGTGGGCACATGTATAGGGCAAAATAACAACTCTATTTTATTTTATTAAGGTTTCACAGCCTTGTGTAGTGTAATGTATTTGCTGCTACATATACGTCCATTCAACTTTAACTTGGTGCCGTATGCAAATCAGGCATCGCTAGCGTAACTTCGCTTTGCTTGACGAATTAATGCTAGCGTAAATTCGCTACCGTTCACCTCCCTGAGCGCAAATCCGGATTTTAGTGCCCTGGCAAAACTTCGTCTGGCGAAGAGCGGCGAAGTCATCACTAGCGCATTTTCGTTGCTTAGTGAATTTGCCCCATAATGTTTGTACCTCTGTGTATTTGTATTTATATATTGCAATGTTTTTCTTCCCTGTTTGAACTTTTACTTGTACTTTGTCTTTAAAATTGCACAACACAACTATACTATATAAATAAAGCTCTCCATACATGTGTTGTGGTATAAGTAGTGGCAATAAACATGGTTTAATGCAGTTCAACTGAAGGTCCACAGTCTGAATGTGGCACTTTAAGGCATATATCTCCAAAGTATAGGAGAAAGGTAATGGGTAGAGATTTGCACATATTATAAAATAAAAGTTTGTCATTTTTACACCCTAAAGGGTACCTAGGTTTTTATATCACAGAAGGAAAGCTGGCATCCGGAAACTTACCATTAAAGGGGTTGTTTACTTTTGTGTCAATTTTATGGGCAGATTTATCAAGGGTCGAAGTGAAAATTAAAATGTTTTAAATTTATCATGTACTGGCACTTTAAGAATTCAAATTCGACAATTTGCCACCTTAAACCTGTTGAACTGCTGGTTTAGTCTATGGGGGGAGTCCTGGGATCAATTTGGAGTTGTTTGCAGCTTTCCTGAAAATCTAATTCAATTAGAGTTTGCGAGTCGATCCCATTCATCCAAGTTTGAAAAATTACAATTTTTTGATAGATTTCGATAATTTTTTTTCAGATTTTCAAGTTCATGGGAGTTTAACTCTAAATTTGACCCTTGATAAATTTGCCCTAATTGACTGGTAAAAAATTATGAAACCATGAAATAAACCTAATAGCATTGTTTTGACTCCAATAAGGTTTTTTTCGTATAATTAAGGATAATTCTTTTTAAGACGGGATCAAACACAAGGTACTGTTTTATTACAAATGAAAAGGAAATATGTTTTGAATTTTTAAATTATGATTAAAATGAATTAAATAATCATGATTAAAATGGAGACTATGGGAGATGCACCGAAGATTGAAAAAGCCAATACCTTGAATGCTTCAAAACAGCGTGATCCCTTATTTATTGCATAGTGCTCCTGACAACCCTACACACGATCAAACGTTTGGCTATTGGCCAGTGCCAATACCTGCATCCCCTATACAAACCAATTCTATTGAACTTTCAATGGGGAATGACCTTCCTGTAATTTTCAGCTTTCTGCATAATGGGTTTCTGGAAAATAGATCCCATACCTTTATTGATTGTAAGTTGAGAAAACCAAAGCAAGGTTTTGGAAATCTTCTGCCTATTACTGTTTCAGTTGTTCCTCTTTCACAAATTTAAGACATGTCTTTGGGGCCCCAACAATCAGTGTTGTGGAATAACTGAATACTATTTTACATTATGACGGGTTGACTGATGTGAAAGTATGGGGGGGGGGTTATTGAAATGATTTTATGGATCTGAAGCCTAATTATGAGCTAAGGTTTAGCAATAAAAGGGACACACTGAATGGCTGATAACGAGTATAAACTGAATGGATAGTTCTTGAGTCATTTTATCTCTCCACACTGGAATTATTTTGTGAACACATATTTCCACCTTTAAGGCAGATGTTACATGAACCATGAAATATAGAACTCTGGCAGAAGGTTAACCTTTTTGCAGCTAAAGATTATAATGCATTATAATTCAAAGCATTACAACTATAGCTATAATGCACATAGAGAGGCCAATGGCATATGCATTGTACATAGAATGCATGTGTCCCTTATTAAGGTTACTCTCAAAGCTCTGTGGGAAAAACAGGAATATAGAAAATACCAATGTTATAAGATAAAATGATGTCTTTCCACAGGAACAAAATTATGGCTTTTCATCAGATATTCTTTACTGCAAAAATAGAAAGTCAGTGCTGCTGTTATTTCTGAAAGCTGTCATTTAAATTACAATATTAATCAGTCATATTTAATATTCTAGTATCTTGACATGGAGAACCAAAACCTATCATTACTGTATCAGTTATTTATTCCTGTCCAATCACTTGTGTGGCAGTCAATTATTTCTCACAATTTACTCTAAGACCTACTAATCAGCCACAACCACTGACCTATATTTAAAAAAAACAACTTATAGGATATTATTGGCTGCTATTTAAATATGCACAGTAATATTTACTTATTATCTTATTATATTGCATTTATTAAAAAGGTATGCTGTGCTGGGGTTATGGGTACCATTATGGTAATTATCCTATCATGCACTCACAGAACAAATCTTTATTGTTACCCCTAACTTACTCAAGAGGGGTAGAAAAAGAATTGAAATAGTACATCATTGATGTTAATTTCTAAATAAATAAATACCAATGTATTTCCTCTGTAATAGACATATAGGGGCCCATTTATGAAAACACAATTTTTTCTGGTCAAGGTTTTTAGGAGGAAAACTCAAAAACCTGGTGAGGTCATGTATAAGTCAATGGCAGATGTCCCTGAAATTGTTTCTTGACATCGTGATCTGTGCTGGATAATCCAAAAAATTCGGGGGTTTTCAGGCGTTAATCTGAAAAAGTAGAGTTTTCACAGTCAAAAATCGAGTTTTTGGAGTGTCAATTGTACCATATAATTTTGTTGGTTGTCGCTCCTTTTATTTCGAGTAAAATTATTTATTAGTTCAATCCGTGGAAGGGAGTTCGGTTGGATTTGTTTTAGTAAATCAGCCCCTTAGATATCAACAATTATGATGCTGTACACCCAAAACTGAAATTAGCAAGATAAAACCAGGGTTTTATTCAGTTGGGATAGGGCCCTGAAAAAAGCAACTAGTTTGCAGTGCCACAGGAGTATTCACAGGAGTATTTAAGCATAAATGTCTATATTTAAACCTTTTAGCCTAGTTATTATATATGTAATTACTTTTGAAACCAATACCTGCCAGTCTTTTTCTATTCCCCACACTCACCTGTCATCCTTCCCTCTATCCCCTCCAGTTGCAGAAAATTCCACAGTCAAGCAAACATATATAATCCTGCATAAAATTATCTGTGAGTACATATGTGTAATGATAAGTTACCCTGGTGGTTTAGTGGCTTACACTGTGGCCGGCTGCTGCCGCATGTGTCCTTTTGCTCTGAGTGACTGTTCTCCTATGGCATGCATTGCGCATTGGCGCGAAATTCAGAAGTATTTAAAGGGATTTCAGTATTGAAAATATTGCCCGTTGTTAGGTTCCCGAGGTGAAAGGTGGCTGTTAAAGGCAGAAGCAAGAGCCGAGACCAGGGAGCCTAGCACTGGTTCTGGATTTAGGGTGCAGAACTTGACAATATGAGCATATTATTTGGTATTTAGAATTTTAGGTACCGAGTCAACTGGATCCAAGTTACCTAAAGGTTTTAATGATTGTTATAGACTAATGGCGTAGGGTCTTCCATATGCATTATATCATTTACTGTTTGCATCTGATCATTTCTTTGAGGGGGTCCTCACTGATTTCCAGGGCTTGGGGCTAAGAGGTTTGCTGATTTTTTTATTTTTTATTTTTTTGCATGTCCACCATCTGTATATAATTGTCGCTGGGTTTTGGCCACATCCCCAGCACATTGTCATTGTCCATCTTTGCTTGGCTGATGTAAAAATGTATTTATTAGGCATATTTTTAGAATCTGTTGGAGTCTGAGGATATACTTACACTAAACAATGAAATACCTTATGTACAAGAATAAGTATTATTTGGTACTTAATGGATTTAGATTCATGAAGATTTTACCATGAAATCTTGATCAGTACAGGTAAAGGATTAGATATACCAAAACCCTTTATTCAAGGATGCAAATTATGGGCATGCCATGTCCGATAAGTTCCATTTTAATCAAAAATGTAAAATTCTAAAAATGATTCCTTTCTTTCTGCAATAATTAAACAATACCATGTACGTGATCCAAGCTAAGATATAATTAATCCTTAGTGGAAGCAAAACCAGCATATTGAGTTTATTTAAGGTTTAAATAATGTTCTAGTAGATTTAAGGTATAATCGGGGAAATGTAATAAAAATCGCAATGCGAAAAGTTATGCCTTTGCGCGAACAAATTTTGCTTTGTGCGAATTTAATATAGCTTTTGCGAGCCTGGAAACTGTTTAGCGATCACTTCTGACAGTGAAAGACCGTTTGCGAATTTTATAGTTTGCGCCAATGCGCAATCAATGTAATAAAACTTCTTACTGAAAAATTCGTTATGTTTGTTCCAAAAGATTACGACACCTTCAAGCACTTCTTATGAGTGCGCAATTAAAATTTGCAATGCGCAATTAAAATTCGCAATGCAATAACAGTTTAAGGAACAATATTACATTGCGAGATGTGGATTTTTAGTCTTATTGGTGCGAATTATTTTGCTCTTTGCGACTTTTATTACATTCCCCTGATAGATCCATATTATGGAAAGAACCTTTGTCCCCTTAAACCCCAGGTCCCAAGCATTCTCAATAACAGTTCTCATACCTGTACATTTTTAAAAATAAATATTATTATGTAAAACACCCCTAAACATTGGACTGGTTATCAACAGTGCACTATTTAGGTGGAGATTTAGCTTACATGGGAATAATATGCATGAATGAAATATAGTTTTCAGCAGCCAAAAAAATTGTATCACTTGTCTTTTCAAATGCATGTCCTAAGAGAAAGCAAAAAACTCACGGTGGTGAAGGCCAATGCTGCGAGGTGGCAGTTACACTTTTAGAAAAGAGATTTAGCAGCTTGAATTTTTGCTTTACTGGAAATAATTGCCTCCTACCAGCAGTGATTTGAGTACATCACACACCTGGCCATTCTCTGGAGCAGGCTCTCTCTGGGATATCACTAGGGTTGAAAAAAGATATACAGAGAGGACCATCTGGTTGTTTTCATGATAACACATGAGAGATGCAAAGGGGTCTATTATAGTTGTAAGTGCATTAGTCACACCTGCGCATCAAATGAAGCGCACTCTAAAATAATCAAGCTGCTTTGCCCAGATTAGCATACAAAACTTCTAATCCCTTTATTTGGAGTACTCGGATGATTTAAAAATGAGAAAATGAGAAAAGGAATGAAGGCAGCAACTTTTTGGAGAATCAATTCATGGTTAGAAAGTTTTAAATATGTGCAGAACATCTGATGGTAACCTTATTCCCAACAAAGGCCTTAATCATGATCAGGATGCTGTCATATTCAAAAGTAAGGTGTCATTACTATTATAAGACTGTAGGACTGCTTGACCTCTGGTACAGTAAGTTTTGTATACAACATAAAGCAATATATATATTTCATATATATTTCATGCATGCATATTATTCCCATGTAAGCTAAATCTCCACATATATAGCAACAAGTAGGAGCACTCAAATGTATTGCAGATGAAGCAAACATTTACATGAACACAGCATCGCACTGGGGAAAGAGAAAGAGAGAGAGAGGGAGAGAATAAATTATTCCCCTATTGTAAAATATAAGGATTTTTTAAGTCCCAGAGGAGTTCTATCACCATATAAAAGCACAAAGCCGATGGCCTCCGAGGTGACCTTTAATCACCTCATATTTTTAACAGAGGTACTTTATTTATTATAATACACAGGTTTCAGTGAACCATGTGACAGAAATGATATCACTAAGCTCTGATTATAACTGATGACATCACTAAGAACTGTTTATAAGAATATCATTTACAGGATATTCATGGCTCTTGTGTATTATATTATTATCATTTTTAGGCTTTAATTTTTTATTTACATTTTTTATTGTTGGTTGAATAAGGAATATATATATGTCCTAATCCTTGTGCACTTTCTGCACTATGGTGCCACCTTTTCAATTGTTAAAGTCAGGGGGTGGGGCAGTGATCGTTCAGGGAAAGACCATTGACATCAGGGGCAGGATTATGATATGGGATCGGTGACTGGTTAATAACCGCATCATTGTCTTCAGAGTCCAGAATTTGGAAAGCAGTTTTCACCCGGACAGGCCTTCCAAAAACCAGGAAACCTTAGTTATGGCCATAGAATTCTACCTCCTTTACAACTGACAATAAATTCTCATTTACTAACATAGGTTTTAAATTGCACCATTGCAGGTACCTATAGCAACCAGTAAGTAGAAAATAATATTAAAATAGTCTAAAAGAGTCAAAACCATATAAATATTAGCAAAAAAGAAGAAAACTTTATTATTTTTTGACTAAAAAGTAATTGTTATAACACTTGTAGCGCTAATCTGGGCTATCCACACCACGTCACTTTCCAGCCAGTGAGCAGAGAATGTTTACATTTGGACCCACACTTCAGGAACAGGGCCTTCACTAACTGGAAGCTATCCCTTTAAGGTGTAGTGCAACTACAACACTCATACAAAACATACAAAATGATTGGGCGCCAAGAGGTTCTTATGATGCAAACAAGAAAACTGTTTATTAGCCTGAATGACAATATCCCCAGGTTTACTCGCGTTCACAGATGAGGGGTTAGCACATGACACATAGTCACATCAGGTAATAGGCAATTGCAGTATTCAGTGCGCCATCCCCATCCAGTGCCCTGTTCAAGAAGCTTACAGCTAACCTAACACCCTCTTCACTGAGGTTCCTGCACTGGAGACATTCACACAGAGCCTCTGGGAAGCTACTCCCTGTTGCAAATCCTTGTTGGAGCTTCAACTGCTCTTTCTCTTTACCCTATCTATTCCTAGAGAGACTATTACAGGTCTGCCCTACTATAGCTAAACCTCATTCACGGGGTTTCCTGGTCCCCGACTTCTCTCAAGGACACTTGCTTCTCTGGGCCTTGCTGTACCCAGGCTCCCCTGAGCACACCCAACCAGATCACCATCCAGCAGCCAAAGAGGAAGAGGCCGCTCCTTACACAAACTATAATGCAGTGTGGCAGGAAGTTGTCATTACAACTCTTGGCCAATAACACTGAGCTTAAACTCAAATGGATACATAGGCTTTTGCCTAGGGTAGGGCCTTAAAGCCATTGGGGCAGATTAACCCCTATGGGCTCCTACACAGTATTCATAAATAATAGCCCAAACTCATATAAATTCATTTTTCCAGTGTCGCTGAATATTATAGATGTCACATCAGTAACCTGCAGGACTTGTGCAAAATCTGAATCTTACTGGTAATATTGGAACTTTGTCAGATCTCAGAGTACAAGGTTTGGCTTGAATGTTGGCCAAATGCCAGGACTCATAAAGTTCTTTAGGATTTACTCAACTAATTGGATTCCTAGCTGTCCTAGGAATCTGATGATGATGGATTCATATTTCACAGGTGCATATTTACAAACACATTTTCATTATTTAGGTCAGTTCCTTAATATTTTATGTATGTATGTATGTGACTTTATGTTTAATAAAACTCTGGAGAGAATTTGGCATTATGTATTTGATCTGTAAGGCAAAACACTTCCATTACATGGGGAATACCTAAACAGTGGAGTTAAAATAAATATTTTAATATTTTACGTCCAAAAACTGGAAGAGTGAATAAACTGGACAGAAAAGGTCTGGAACAAGGCCGGCTGGGAAAGGAATGACTAGAACATGAAGCTAGGAAAGCTGGTGGAAAACCTTTATTTACCAGGAACCTTTTGACTGACTTTCCAACCGAATGCTTAGGCAAGGGCAATTTGAACCTGAAAGGTCCCTGGTTCTGCAGTGGATTCTAAAAAGGGTCGTTCACTTTTAAATTAGCTTTTAGTTTGATGTAGAGAGTGATATTCTAAGACCATTTGCAATTTGTTTTCTTTTTTTATTATTTGTGGTTTTTGAGTTATTAAGCAGCTCTCCAGTTTGCAGTTTCAGCAATCTGGTTGTTGGTTCCAAATTACCCTAATAACCATGCACTGATTTCAAGATGAGACTGGAATATGAATAGGAGAGGGCCTGAATAGTAAAATCAGTAATAAAAAGTAGCAATAGTAATTATTTACTAAAATACAAATTTATCTTATTTTTTACATAAAAAAAACACAACCACAGTCTAATACCTGATTTGGCTTTATTTATTATTAAAAAAGCTCGATTATATTGGTTTGGGTAATAACTTGATAAAATCGAGTGAAAATCCAAACTGTACAATTTTTAAATATTTTTGGGAAAAAGCCTGAATTTTTCAGATTTTTTAACTGAAAGGGTAAGATTTTTGGGCTAATGCCAGCGCAGACCATAGAAACTTCAAAATAACATAGGGACCTCTGCCATTAACTTATACACAACCTTGGCAGGTGTGAGATGGTGAATTTTTGGATCCGGGCTTTTTGCTAGAAAAATTTGAGTTTAAAAAAAAAACAAAAAACAATAATTAGAATTTTACCCCAAAAAGCCCAACCGGAGTTTAGTAAATAACCCCTAAATATCTAGCCTTATAGAGCATTTATTTTTACATGGGACCATTGCCCCCCATTTGAAAGCTGGAAAGAGTCAGAAGAAAAATCAAATAATCAAAAATCTATATAAAAAAAATAAGCCGTATTATAACATACTAAAAGTTAACTTTAAGGTGAACCACCCCTTTAAATCACCATAAACTACCATATGCAGTTTAGAGCATCCCCCTATATAAACAATATTACCCAATTTGTATTACTTTAATTGAAAATATATTTATCACGTTCAATACAACTTCATATATTGTTCTATTCATCTTGAAGCCTGCACTGTACTTTGAGTAAAATTTTGGGATTCTCAAGTTACAAAATCTTTTTTAGTGCTGTGTTAAAAAAAATATCCAGTTATTGCTGAATTTAGTTTTGTTTCTCAAAATGTCCAGTGTAAAAACCAGTGCAAATATTAGAAAAATAAATAAATTTGACATTTTCAAATCTGAACTACGGGTGATTTACATTCTGTCTGCTCAGTCAACATGATACCTTGATCATTGATCATAGATCATTGCATTTTCACAGCCTCCTCCCCCCCAGGATGAATGTAAGCAGGTGTTAGGAACTGGCAACTTATTAAGATCTCTTGTATCTCAATACCCTTTTATTCTGCTTCCTGTCATATGTCAAGGTCCCCATACAAACATATACTGAACAGTATGATCATTGGTCCATATGTGTGTTCCCCTACTGAGTGGTTTGATTGATCATAGTGTTTGCTATATATTACGTCGTCATTCAACCCAAAACTGCCTGGGCCTGCTTTTCCACATTGTGATTGAATGGATCTATATAGTTCCAACGGTCCATATAACAGATATTGAATGCCTTCCTTTTTTTCCCTCATTAGTCAGTAGCAAGTCACGAACTTCAAATGAAAAACTATTTACTAAAGGGATTCATTATAGTATGAGAAAATTATTTTGCTACAATTCTGAGCATTCTAAAAATAACAATAGCATACATTCTATTACTCAGGAATTACTGACATTTCTTAAATCATTAACATAATCTGTAAATGAGCCAGTGCCATGTTACCATATTATGGAAAATTATAAAAAGCATGGACATTTAAAGATATAAGGATAAGCTTACCGCTTTCTATATGGGGTCCTGGTGCTCATGCTCCAAGACCTCAGCGGGGGGGGGAATACATACAAAACCTAGAAAATAGAGCTGGAACTATTCCAACACCCCAAAAATATGACTGAATTAAGTAGAATCCAGGAGTCTCAAAATAATAGTAAAACAAAAAGCTTTATTTACATCTTGTATAAAAAATAATAGTACCATGTTACCATTACAATAGCACTGCTACACTTCAAATGCAACAAAAGAGCAACATGACTCGATAAAGTTGGGGGATTGAACCTTGAAACTTCTGCCTTGTCGACTGTATTATAAGTAAATATTAACATGTTTTTAAAGGGATACTGTCATGGGAATTTTTTTTTTCAAAATGAATCAGTTAATAGTGCTGCTCCAGCAGAATTCTGCACTAAAATCCATTTCTCAAAAGAGCAAACAGATTTTTTTATATTCAATTTTGAAATCTGACATGGGGCTACACATATTGTCAATTTCCCAGCTGCCCCAAGTCTTGTGACTTGTGCTCTGATAAACTTCAATCACTCTTTACTGTTGTACTGCAAGTTGGAGTGATATCACCCCCTCCCTTTTCCCCCCCCAGCAGCCAAACAAAAGAACAATGGGAAGGTAACCAGATCCCTAACACAAGATAACAGCTGCCTGGTAGATCTAAGAATAGCACTCAATAGTAAAAACCCATGTCTCACTGAGACACATTCAGTTACATTGCGAAGGAAAAACAGCAGCCTGCCAGAAAGCATTTCTCTCCTAAAGTGCAGGCACAAGTCACATGACCAGGGGCAGCTGGGAAATTGACAAAATGTCTAGCCCCATGTCAGATTTTGAAATTGAAGACAAAAAAATCTGTTTGCTCTTTTGAGAAATGGATTTCAGTGTAGAATTTTGCTGGAGTAGCTCTATTAATTGATGCGTTTTGAAAAAAAAAACATGTTTTCCGATGACAGGATCCATTTAAAGTTAACTTTATTATGTTACAGAATGGCCAATTCTAAGCAACATTTCAACTGGTCTTCATTTTTTATTTATAGTTTTTTTAATTATTTGCCTTCGTCTGACTCTTTCCAGCTTTCAAATGGGGGTCACTGACCCCATCTAAAAACAAAATTCATTTTAAAGCTAAAGATGTATTGTTCTTGCTACTTTTTTTTTTTTATAAATTCTTTATTTTCATTTTGCATCATTTTCATTTATGTATAAAACAAACAACAAAAAGAAGAAAGGAAAAAAAATATGATTTTTGATACATGATACATTACAACATAAAGGGTACATATTGATCATTGCTAGTTTGTATTTCTCATCTTTCTATTCAGGTCCTTTGCTATTCATATCCCAGTCTCTCATTCAAATCAATGCATGGTTGCTAGGGTAAATTGAATTGTAGCAACCTGAAACTGTAAACTGGAGATAAGGATAAAAAACCCAAAACTCACAAATAATAAAAAATGAAAACAAATTGCAAATTGTCTCAGAATATCACTCTCTACTACATAATACTAAAAGTTAACTCAAAGGTGACCTTTTAAATCAGAATGCTAGTCTATGGTTATACAGCAGGTTAATTCATATTACACTTGTAAGTCTCACAAAGAATGAAGCATACAAAGCAATCAAGGTTGCCTTTCCCCTACTGATGTATTTTGCTGGCCAAAACCTTTTGTCTATATAATTTCACATTGGGTAAGGCTGGTGAAGAGGAGTAAGAATTGATGGAGAAAATTGAGTTTAGGAAATGATGTCTTCTTTTATATACCATTGCATTCTGTAATGCTGAGTTCTAGGCATTAGACTAGATGGCCAAGAAAAGGACCAGAAACTGTAATATAAAGAACAATCAAAGGTAATCAAAAAAAAGAAGAAGAAACATTCAATGAACCCTGGATCTTAACTGTTGAGTTCACAACCAGATCTAACAGTTTGACGCTGAATAATTAAACATCTCATTTTACAAGTGCAAACTGTAAGTGCCAACAGCTAAATAGCTGTAGCTTTGTGAAATCAGTAGTTGCTGAAGTAGAACCTGTGTGTAAGGTTCCAAAACAAGTTCTCAGGGGATACTTAAAGGAAAACTATACCCCCCAAACAATGTAGGTCTCTATTAAAAGATACTGAGTAAAACAGCTCATGTGTAAAACCCTGCTTCATGTAAATGAACCATTATCATAATAATATACTTTTTAGTAGTATGTGCCATTGGGTAATCCTAAATAGAAAATTGCCATTTTAAAAAATCAGGGCCGCCCCCTGAGATCGTAAGATTCACTGTGCTCACATACAAACCACATGTAAGGTCACATGAGCCAATTAACAGACAGAGTTCTGCCTTTTGCTTCCTCACTTCTTCCTGTTACAGTTAGTGTTGTAGTATTTCTGGTCAGGTGATCTCTGAGGCAGCACAGATAGAGTCACGAAATGGTGGTTCAAGGCAAGAGATGTAAAAGGGCAATATTTATGTAAATATATATTCCAGTTTGGTAAGATTCTTTAATATGTCATTCAATTTGATATAAACTATCTGTTGCTTAAGTATTCATTTTGGGGGTATAGTTTTCCTTTAACACATTGTATCGAGCTGTAAGTGCATTAAAACCACTGTAAGTTTTTTTTTTTTGCAAATTCACACCCAACAGAGAAACTGAACAGTTCTCACTACATCTTGATCTGACATCTGAATGAGATGTATTACCGTTACAGCATTGCCACTTAAAAACATTAAAGAGCATATATTTTTGAAAGGGTATAAATAATGAAAAGTCCTCAGAAGTCTATACTTGTGAATATGGCAGCACTATCACTCAAAGAGTTGGCATTGCTGCCTGTCTGCTGTCTGTTAAGAGCTGCGGAATGTGGCAATGATATATAAATAAAGGATAAGTAATACTTGAGTGTCAGAGCAAGTTCAAGAAAAATTTTTGAGGGATTGGCATTTACCCTTTGATAAATATGCACTGACTGTACAAGGATCTAATATTGCTTTGAGAGGTAATCATTTGTTCTCCACACTGCACAAGTCATCCACCCCTAGTTATAATGTTCCACAACTAAATCTTCTTAGGGTGTCCCAAGTCTTGTGGAAGATTATTTCTAAAAGATATTTGAAAGCCCCAGATCCAGCCCTACAATAAAACCTCTAGTCCAGGCCCTCGAGTCCTGCACACAGCTGGCACGGCCCGGCACTGGTTTGTTGTGATTCCAAGGGATATAAGAGAGTCTGGAAGATTTAGAGAGTATCATGATACTACTCTCCAATAATAAGTGGTGCAGGATGACAGTTCTGTAATTAATAAGTACATTAAAGTAAAAGGAAATGCCAAGTTCCTAGCGGTGGATTACCTAACGTATTAAAAATAAACACACTGGTCCAGAGGAAAAAATCAAATGCGACCTGGCATCACCATGTTTCTTACCCTTTCCAGGAAACCCTCAGGAGATTTAGGGGCAGTTTTGGCCTTTTTTTTGTGTGTTTTGCCATGATTCGTAAAATCGTGTTAACAAAAAAAACATTCAAAACTTGTCACTTAATACCTACCAAGCAAAATAACCCCTGTTTTGTGAATTCCCTCAGCACCTTAGCTATTAACTATTCATTCTGTTCAAAATACTTTTTGAAACTCATTTGTTCACAATTGCGGCTTTTCTTTGTTTAGGCCAGAATGTTACAGATATTTTATATCATTTTTAAAGAGTTGCAAAAGTTTTTTCTGCTCAGTTGGTTTCAGACAGTTCACCAGAAATAGACATTTTTCAATTGCTTTCTATTTGTTAAGTTTTTTTTATAATACTGACATTTAAAGTTTCATTTTTCATATTCTTATTTCTTTCAGAAGCAGCTCTGGGAGGGTGGACACCGACTCTTTAAGGGCAAGTCAACCCCAAAATAAAAATGTTCCTCATACATGAAAACATTATTCTAAGCAACTTACATGTACATTCAGTACAAATTTTGTATGGTTTTTAAGTTATTTGTATATATATTGTTATTGAAAGCAGAGTTTTTCTGTCCCTTTCTATTCTCTGCCCTGATGTCTAAAACAAGATATAATATAAGAAAAGGCAGCTAATTAACAGACCTGTCTTTGCTGGAGAACCAAGACTTTTGCAACATTGTTTAAAAAGTAACAATCAGGAGTTAAGCAAATGCTGCTTTCAATAGCAATTGTTTTTACAAATAACTGTAAAAGCACTAAACATTTGTAATGAATGTCTATAGGAAAGTTGCTTAGAATTATGTATTCTTTTATAAGGCAAATTTTTATTTTAGGGTTAACTTGCCCTTTAAACTGTTCTGAATTGATACATTAGTTGATACATTTCTTATCTTTGTCCCTGCTGAGCAGAATCCTTGAGTTCCCTCAAGGTACGAATTTTTCGAAGTATTTCATAAACATAAAAATCTGATCAACTGAGTGAACCTGAGTGGACCTTATTTATCATTTAAAAATGTCTGAAAAAATTGGGTTGGGCAATCTGGTAACTTCTGAGCTTTGCTCAGTATGATTGTTCAAATATTATGAATTTTTCTGAGTTTTCAGACTTTTTGGTCCAAAATCCAAAAATTATTGGATATCAGAACTGACAGCAGCGGAGACACTGGGACCTTCCCCATTGACTTATACAGGACCTCAAGAGCTTTGAGATGCCGGATTTTTGGAGTCTGACTTTTAAGACCATCAGGCTTTAATAAATTCCAAAAAATTAGAGACAAGAAGATTCAGGGAGATTAGTCGCCCGGCGACAAACCACCTCTTCTTCGGGCTACTAATCTCCCCAAACTGCCTCCCCGCCAGCTAGAATCTAAATTGCTGGCTGAACCGGCTGAGCGCCAGCTAAGTGCTTTCTCGTGAGGTGACTTCGGGCGACTTCGGAAAACAAATCGCTCCAAGTGCCATCCCGCTGGCGATTTAGATTCTAGCCAGCGGGGAGGCACATTTTCTAATACGAAGATGTTTTTAATTTACAGTACATTGGCACAAGCTAAAAATCCTTGCTTGGTCCAAGTGAAGATAACGCATAGCTGCTTTATAGTTTCCCTCACTAAACTCAGGACATCAGTTCCTCTGCATGTTGGATGCTAATGGTTCGCGATGTCACAAAAAGTTTCTTTTTTTACACAACAAGGTCTTGCAGGTGCTCAAAGATTTTTTAACTGGCCATACATCAAGCCCAGCAAAGGCCGAGAAGCAGAGGCTACAGATCTGCTGCCTGAGCTGAATTCTAAGCTAAAAATAGGACTGAAATCAATAAGTATGTAGACATACAGATTAAGATATCTTCCGGCATGAAATGATCAAGTGCTTCTGTTAGGTGATATTTCAAGTACATTATGAGGCTGTCTGGGACCCATCTGTTTTTTATTGCTCTAAATAATGTTGAACATTAAACAACACTTGCTAAATGAGTAACATACCACACACATTTATCACACCTCTGGGAAGGTCTGTCAACAGATCGGTGTCTAACAAGGGTCTTGCCCTTCAATCATCAGTGCTAATGACTGCACATTGCTCCTAGAGCATAGAGAAACAATTTATCTCACGCATTCAGTTTGAAGAGGGGATGAAAGAATCTGCAGCTAAACAAACTGCAATCCCACTGAAAAAGGACTGGGGTCTGAGGAGCACTTATTACAGAAAACTGCCATATTAGAGAGTACAAAAATATACTGAAAACAGAACTGTAATGTAAAGTATGCAGCTTTTAAAATAATGTATATTTAACTCATGTATAAAACTGTATAATTATTTCATGCTAATCCCTTGCATAAAAACTAAGTGTTACGTTACTAAAAAGCCACATAAAAATGGCATTGAATATTTCTGCTTTTTTTACTTTTTAAGGCAAAAAAAAAAAAAATTCTTTGCTGTCTAAATTGGACTTCATTGGATTACAGCAGGTTGGAAGAGATGGCAAACAATAAAGGAATAGTTTGTAAATAGGCAGGGTATTCATTAGTTTGTAATGTTGTATCGGATTATGATTAAATTCTTAGATGAAGCCAACTAAGTCAAATAAGTCAATGATTTTAAGATAATTTATTCTAACACAGTTATATACAGGCTTAATATATGCACAATATATACTGTTATAGAAAATAATATTACTATAAATATAAAAGATAAGCATACAGATGTGTGCTTTAGCATACAAAATTTGTTGTATATTTCTGCTATCAGCACCCTTGTTCATTAGCCACCTGACACATGAATGCCCACCTACATCCGCAAGTGCCTTTCATTGCACTCAGCACCCCTCAGTCCTTCCTTTGAATCGACTGCTACGGCACCTATTTATGCATGGGAACCCTGCAGCTACTGCCAGACCAGGCGGTAGCACCAGGATTTCCTTTGCACCCAGCATTAATAGGTGCACAGTGTTTGTGACTAAAGAATCAGGCACAGACGTTACTTGCACACCAATAAATGGAAATTACACCACCCAATGCAAAGACTCAGCCCCTATGCTTGTATCTGCCTAGCCTTGTAACTAAAACCTGTGTTTTTGGCAACCAAAATTCTTTATCATGTATGGTTATGAGTAACTCATGATGTAAAACAACTTTGGCAAGATTTCTAAACCAAATACAAAGTGCATAGCCTAGAGAGCACTGCTGCTCCTATTTATACATGGGAACCCTGCAGCTACCGCCACCTCCAAACCAGGCAGTAGAACCAGGGTATCCCTTGCACCCAGCATCAACAGACGCACAGGCCTGGATTTGTGGAAAGGCCACCAAGGCCAGGGCAACAGGATTTTATGGGGTGTCATGCTGCCCAATCACACCCATATTGTTTCAAAAACACAGGGGATGCTCAGGAGATATGATAGTTTTTTTTTAACTTCCCGTGCATGGGGGCAACGAATGACAACAGGCAGGCCCGGACTGACAATCTGTGGATTCGGGCAATTGCCCGAAAGGCCGCTTTAAATTTCATTCAAGTGGGCCGGCCTGCTCTCTCGCTCGTGGCTCATAATCAGAAACTGTGCTGCAGTGTCTCTGCTGTTTCCGGAGCCATGCGACACGCCCCTTGTGCCTGCCTTCTCTGCTGAAACCAGCAGCAACATCAATATTACAAGCTGCCGAGGAAATACACTAACGGCTGGAAAGAAGTTAAAACATGATGGCGACATCTAGAGGATGTGCAGCAGCATGGGTGGGCCGTGCTGGCTCAGACCCACTGCACAGAACAGACGCTCCTAACCTCCCCTCCCCTGCCTGATCGCATGTGCAAAGTAAGTACAGTATGTGCGAGCAGCAGGGGTGGGGGAGGGTTACAGAGGGGGCCCTGCGACTGAGGAGAGGTGGGGGAGGATTACAGAGGGGCCCCTGCAACGGAGGGGGGCCCTTGTGGGCCTAATGTGGCAGCCCTGGTGGGCCCTGCCCCCCCCCCAGTCGGACATTAATGTGCAGGATATGTCAGTGTTGGAGCTGGCTGCACTGAAGCCAGTCAGAATGAAAAGTAAATGGAGGAGGTTAGAGGATCTCCTCACCAGCTAAATACTTTGCATGGTCAGTAAAAACAATGTTTCCTGTCAATGTGAATAATAGGGAAAATGCATATAAAAATATATATGAAGGCCACTACACTCCTGTATTATAAGGAATAATGTACCCCCTACTGTAAATGATAAGGATATTAGAAGTCACTGAGGGGTTCCGTGGCCATATAAAGGCACAAGGCTGCAGGCTGAGTTATACAGGGAACTCTGAGTATCACGCATGTATTATAAGGGATAATGTACCCCCTACTGTAAATGATAAGGATATTAGAAGTCACTGAGGGGTTGTTCTGTGACCATATAAAGACACAAGGCTGCAGGCTGAGTTATACAGGGAACTCTGAGTATCACTCATGTATTATAAGGAATAATGTACCCCCTACTGTAAATGATAAGGATATTAGAAGTCACTGAGGGGTTGCTCTGTGACCATATAAAGACACAAGGCTGCAGGCTGAGTTATACAGGGAACTCTGAGTATCACTCATGTATTATAAGGGATAATGTACCCCCTACTGTAAATGATAAGCATATTCGAAGTCACTGAGGGGTTCCGTGGCCATATAAAGGCACAAGGCTGCAGAATCTTTAACATATTTTACATTACATAACCTTGTTTAATATCCATCATAACATTATCTTTGAATGCTATTTATAATTTGGCATAAAAGTATTTGCCTGATGCTTTTACATTACTTTTCTTGCCCCATGTTCCTCTATGAGGGGGCTGCCATATTTGTGCAGCAGGAGTCCGTTAGCATTAGAGACTCTGACAGGCTGAGATGGGACAGTCAGATTAGCAACACAGTCAGGTTTAGGAACTTCAAGTAATAATTAATTACAAAAGAAGAACTACTGTATCGGCAAAAAACGATTAACTTGACCTATATATCATTTTTATTGTAGATTAATATTTTGAAATGAAAATTTTTAATGTCAGTATCACTTTAAATGAGAGAGGCAGCTCTTTATGCACATAATTTTTTGCAGTTTTACCCCAATATATAAGTGGATGAGTACAAGACCATCGAGTGTTTACATGTGGGCTGCTTTGATTTTTTTTGCCCGGGCTGCTTTTTAGTCCCAGTCCGGCCCTGACAACAGGCCTACGGATGCCTGCTATGTAAATCCGGCCCTGCAGACGCATCACATTTGCAGATAACGAATCAGGCATAGACATCACTTGCACACAGGAAATTACACCACACAATGCTGGGAATCAGCCCTTACTCTTGTCTGTGCCTACCCTTGTGACTAAACCCAGAGCCATTGCACTGGTCCCAGGTGCTCTGTGCTCTGCTCTGCATGACTGCACCTGGGCTATAGGTGCAGACACACAGTAGAGTACTGATTTAAGGGAAAGGGCTAATTCTTGGCCTGAGTTTGGCCCAGTGTGGCCATAGAGTCTTTGGATTGGCCAGTGTAAATGTATGGACCCTTACATCGGGACATTTGTTCCCACCTCTGGGGAACACAGGGACAAATGCAACCCATGCTTCTTGATAATTCTGTACTCATTGAGGCACATGTAAGTACCAAGTGCAAGTGGAACACATCAAGTTGCAATGGAACACATGAAGGATTAACCACAGCAACAAACGCATGTGTATTAGGGCCACAATGCAGTCACCAATACAAACTGAACATCCAGTCCAGTAGCTTTAGACTTAATACAACTAGATACTGTATATTATGTCCTCGTGAAAAAAAAATCACAAGCATGCCCATTTTCCGGCAACCGTTGACTGTATGAGTGTTAGGGGCTGACAAACAACACAAAAAAGTAGAAAGGGTACAATTATAAAATAGATTCAAATGAACAATGAAGACAATAGATTAGTAAATTGTATATTTGTAATAGATCACTGTGGACTTATGTTCCTATAGAATTAAGATGGGGGAACTCAAAGTTGGCACTTTTCATCAAGTTCCTAATTCAGAGCTACTGCTGAACTCCAATACCCTATAGAGCAGAATGGAGTTTAGGTGCTCAAAGCAGCTGAATACATTGATTCTGATTAATCGACACATATCTTCTTTGCTAAATATTTCAATAGACTGTCGGGAAAATGTTGATTCATAGGAGAAAATATAGAACTACTGGATCCCATAATACTTGATAAATGTACTGATTAGTTTAATTATATGTTATGGTATAGGGCAGCACAGGAGGCTGCCCCATCTGAACTGAGGTGCTTAAATGGGTGGTTCACCCTTAAATTAACTTTTAGTATTTTATAGTTTTTTTAACTGTCTGCCTTTTTCTTCTGACTCTTTCCAGCTTTCAAACGGGGGTCACTGACCCCATTTAAAAAGCAAATGCTCTGTAAGGTCTATTCAGTCCTCCCATATTTCAGTCTCTTATTCAAATAATGGTCGTTAGGGTAGTGTGGACCCCAGCTACCAGATTGCTGAAATGGCAAACTGGAGAGCTGCTGAATAAAAAACTAAATACTTAAATAAAAAATGAAAACCAATTACAAATAGTCTCAGAATATCATTTTCTACATGATACTAAAAGTTAATTTATAGGTGAACCATCCCTTTAAAATCAATATTAAATAATGTTCTGCATTCAGCCCTTCTACAGGATCATGTATGGTTTTAATAAAGACCCTGGACCACAGTCTTCCTGGTAATGTACCCAACTGACTTTATGCTCTGAACTCACAGCAAACAAAATATTTGACCTATTTAGTACTTTGTTTTCATTTTGTATACCTTGTGATTTACTAATGTCTAAGCATTTAAAACCCATTATTTGAGGGTATGCCCCAAAATCACAATAATAAATATATACACTTTAGTGTTGTTTTAATCTAAGCAGGTTCCTGGAGCCTACAGAAGACACAAACACATGCCTGGCTATTCTAGGTGTTGAGATGATTGATTGCAGTAGGAGGATCCTGCCAAACTAAAACCAATAAAGGCTGCCCTCCATGACACTGACTATGGCTGAACTAGCTGAACTAATGTTTGTTTTGCACCACACACCATTTGCATTTGACCTCTGTTTTTCTTCACATAAGTGTCTTATTTAACACGTTAGTAGTAAATGTGCAAAATCCATAAGTGAGACCAGACGGTAACTCATATATGTCATTGATCTAGCAGAGCAAAACAGTTGATGATAAATTATCATGACACTTTTAATAAACTGTTTGCTTTTTGGGAGGCAGGATCTACTTAGCCAATCACCAAATGGTAATGGATCATTTACAGTTATTAATGAATGATGGAGAGGCACTGGTTATTTTAATTTGCTTGTAGACTGTATAGTAAATATTTTTATAGATTGAAACACAGAGCAGTGTTGCATTTGAGGTTTAATGGTACAGTGTTATTATTGGGATTCCCAATAGGATTGCATTTTAATGTGCAGTATTTGTGATGTCCCATGAAGCAGATAAAAAAAATACAGTATATATTTTTTATACCTGATATAACTATATATATTAATATAGACTTATGCTAATGTAAAAGAGGACAATACTGACAAGTCTATGCAGATGATACCTTTGTTTTCGCATTCAGCATGCCGTCCACCGATAATAAACTGCATAGCTATGTACAAAAGAAATTATTACGTAATACAGAATGCAAAATCCCGCAACCATTTAAACTTTGTAAAAGTCCAGATTGGGCAAGCTTGATAGGTTGCTATTTTACTATTAAGGGCTTGCACACTTAAAAAAAGTTATATACAAATCAAACAAAGGTGGTAATGCAAAAAAAGTTTCTTTATAGAAAATGCATTAATGATACAAAAATATGTGTTTAATACAATTAGTGTACATCAAAGACAAATAAATAATAATATTCAAATACATAACACAAATTGTAACCAGAATATCCAAGCAATACAAGAAAGCAGATATCCTTACTGAAAAATGTGAATTACCTCGACGTTTCGGAGTAAAGCATTTCTCAACTTTTTTTGCAGTACCACCATTGTTTGCTTTCGGGTTGTTTTGGGGCTCTTTGCACCTTATTTCAATTTACAAACCACAGGGCCACAAAAATAAAAGTAAAAATAAATGTATTGAAACAAAATTAAAAAAAAATCATCTAAAATGATCCTACACATTTTGTGCCCTATAGGCACTTCATTGTTTAAAAATCTTACCAAAAGCGTTTTCTCATGAGTTAAAGACACACATGCCTATACATGATAAAGAATTTTGGTTGCCAACAACACAGGCTGGTTCAAAAAGACTGGGATCCCCAACAAGAATATTCAATAGATATGAGAGACTTGGATATATAATAGCTAATTTATACACAACAGCATTTTTCCCATTGTGGAATTCCATTGCAAGGCTAGACCTCCACATCTTCCTGTATACAAACTTCTTTAAAAACCATTCATTTTTGTTTTTGTTGAAATAAGATTTCTAATATCAATTTTGTATCATCAACTGCATACATTATCATAGAGATGAAGTGAATGTACTGTATTTAGCATTCCAGCTAATTTTCTTTTCATGGTCCTAGAAGCAACCTTCTCATTTTATTATGTCTTTATAAACTGTACTTAACATCTCATAAATTTGATTCCTCTCTGTCAGCTACTTTCATAAATCTCATTTCAATAATCCATGAAATCCTATAAGGCCCTGCCACATTGGATTACTGCAATTGAAATTTGCCAAGCAGGTAGACAACTAGAGAGTTGACGTTGTTTATTAAAAGCATTCAAGTTGCGGTTATATGATGTTCATATCTTGCCAGACTAAAAAAGCAAACTGTTATCTTATGAAAGGAGATGATGATCTTAAAATTAATTTAGTATCTTGAAAAAATGCAAAATTTCCTTCTACAAACATTAGTTGTGCTTCAGTTTTAATAGACTGTTTGTACTGTAGCTCCCCAATCTGAAATGTGTTTTTATAGTTGCTATAGGACCCCAGAGGTATGTGAAATGTATGTTGTGTTGAAAGGGGGCAAAGTATGAACCTATAGATCTAGTTGTGTATAGGCAGTTTGAGATTATTGCAATATGGGTAATATTATCTGTGTTTTTTTACTCTGGTTAGGAGCAAGCACATATATTTCTACCTGGCAGGGCCAAAGTTAAGCTCTAGTTTGCAAATAATAACAAGTGAAATGTTGGCCTGTTTTTAGAGAAAGTATAAAATTAAGGGTAACAACACTTGCAATAAAGTATATACATTGTAAGTTACAATAAAGTGCAAGCAGCAAGAATGGGGTTAAAAGATGAACATAAAGAACTTCCCATCATCTATTTATCCTGCTTTCCTACATACTGAAGAATAACAAAATCATGATGACTATGCAGTAAGAGTGCCTACTTAATAATCTTATTCAATTATTTAAGATGTTTGGGCTCATTTACTACAAGCAAGCTGTAATTCATAGAACACAGAACTCACAGTGCAAGTGAGCTCTGTATAAAACACAGGTACTGAGTAGTGATGGTCGAATAAATTCGACAGGTGTGAAAAATCTGCCACGTCAAAAAAAAATTTGCCGCGTGTCAGAATAGTCGCGTGCATAAAAATTGTCAAAATTATTCGGAATGCCCATTGACTTTAATGCAATTGGACAAAATAGGTGAGCATATAAAAATCGACACGGGTATCAAAATTGCCTCGCATCAAAATTATTTTGACGCCCATTGACTTCAATGTGTTTCCCAAATTTTTTGCTGTTTTATAAATATTGCTTTAAATTCGAGAATTTTTCTGCGATACGGGACAAATATGCCCATCACAAGTACTGAGTTGTTGGCGTGCATTGTATTCCCTGGTACTCCCTCCTTGTAAATGATTAAATCAACCCCTAAATATATGCAGAAAACAGTTTTCATAACACATATGAGTAAAATGTGGAATCTTGTCCTTAAAGGATTTTTTCTTCCATTCTGAGTTGAATTAGTGAAGAAGTGTTTGACTTGATGGACATGGACCATTTTTCCAACTGTCCAAAAATGTCTTTACGTGTTTCACCACATGAACCTTTTAATTTCTGAAGTACTCCCCTTATCTCTAAACATATGCCATAGCTTCAGTTCTCTAGCTGATAAAGTGAAGAAAAAAATACAACAAGCCCTATGAATGCCCTATACAAAAAACAGAAAACAATAACTTTTCTTTTTTAGCAAAACCATTCCTAAATTCATACTTCTTTGGTTTCTTTAAAGGGTTGCCAAACACTTGATTTTTGAGTAGTGATGGGTGAATTTGCGCCGTTTCGCCGAAAAATTCTCGAATTTTGCGAAATGGCGAAAAATTCACGAAACGACGCCGTCGTCTCGTTTTTGACGCCGGTGTCCATTTTTTTGAATTTTTTTTTTTGACGCCGGCGAATTTTTGACGCGAATTTATTCGCTGGTGGCGAATCGTGCAAATTCGCCGCGAATTCGCGCCTGGCGAATAAATTCGCCCATCACTATTTTTGAGGGAACATTAAAATGCTGCTCCACTGATACTGAGCTTTTCGATCTACACAAGTGGCCACTTTAGAGAGAGAGATTGAGAGCGTTTATGCTGTAGGTCAGTGCTGTCCAACTTCTGCGGTACGGACTATATAGTGGAGGGCTGATAATGGAAGCCAGTGTTGACTACTTCCTGTTTTTAAACAACACCCACGTTAAACCACACCCATGTTACCACAAGATCATATCCACATTAATTGTGGTAGCACACCAAAAAACCAAATGGGTGGTACTCACTGCAGGGATATCACTTATCCCTCATATGTGAAAAAAAGTTGTCATATTAAGACATACCCTTAAATCCATATGTCTCCTCTTCCCCTTGAATAAAACAGTCTGAAGACAGCTGGCTGTTGATACAAAGTAACAGTTATCAACTATAAATAACAAAGTCCTTTATGTATTCATCCGTGTGAATGTGCTTCTCAACGCGCTGCAATCCCCGTGCTGGAGTGCAAAAGATTACTAATGAGAAAAGAGATAACCGGAGAGCACTTGATTCTTTAGTTAAAGAGATGACTTTTTAACTAAAGAATCATGTGCTCTCCGGCTGTCTCTTTTCTCACAAAGTAACAGTAGTCAGCCAGCTCAGCAAAGTAGTCAGACAGATCAGCAGGAGAGCAGAGGGCTAGGCTTAGGGATCTGTCAGAAACCATTAAAAATCATGAAAAGTCTGCATATTTTTTTAATGATGTATATTGCAAAGTTGCTTGAAATTATGTTTACTTTTCAAAAAGCTTAAATGATGTTTTTGTGGAGTTCCCCTTATAATATATAGTAAAGAAATGTTTATCCATCCTATGCATTGACAAAGATTTTGTAGACATCCTGAATCAGGGCATTAGCAATGTGGCTAGAACAGAATATACAGGTACACTTGGGTGATCTATTATCACCCAGTCTATATGCCAGCAAACTCTCGGGATATACATTAATATACAAATTTTCTATCTTTTAAAAGCTGCTAAAGATGTGGTACCTTTAAAAATTTGGAGGACTCACAAGAATTCTTGTCTGTAGTTACTAGTAAAGTGTGTAAAATACAACAATGTATTATTTGTAATAGCACAGGGATTATCTATCTAATCACTTAAATGTAACTCTTTTACATTAACGTAAGGTTTATTGGATTTTTTAATAACAAACACGTTAACATTGGGCACGAATTTTACCTTTGATGTGACTTGCTTTGTATGATCTAACACTGATGTGTGGTAATACGGTCTACGTTTTGATCATACATCTGTATTTGTATTTGAACGAATCGAAGTAACGGTGCATTTGATCGAATTCGATTCAAAGTTTGTTCAAAGTCCACCAATTGACTCCAAATAGGTTCTAGGAGGTCTCCCATAGGCTAAAACAGCAATTTGGCAGGTTTTAGATGGCCGAAGTTGAATTTTTAAAGAGACAGTACATGATAAATTTCGATATTCAAATTTTCATTTTTTTTTTTAAAATTCAAATCGAATTTGGACTACACAAAAATTAGCTTGAAATTCAAAATTTTTTAATTCAAATTTTCACTTTGACCTTTGATAAATCTGCCTCTTAAAGTTACCTATAGGTCATGTTAATAATTTTTTTCCTGATAGGGCTGTTTTTGTAAGTAATTGTTAATTGAACTTCTAAAACCTGACAGTTGTACCAACCTGACTGTCCCTTCTCAATGCTAACGGACTACTGCTGCACAAATATAGCCGCCCCCTCATAGAGGAACATGGAGAATCAGCTAGGTAATGTAAAAGCATCGGGCGTGGTACTTTTATGGCAAAATTCTAAATAGCAAGCAAAGACAATGTTATGATAGAATGAAAAAAAGATTTCATTTCTGGTGTCAGTATTAGTGATGTGCGGGTCAGCCCGAAACCCACGGGATGATCTGGATCGGGCCGGCTGCCACATCAAGTCTTCGGGACGCACCGGGTTTGGGTTAAGCGGTTCCTTCTGCTCTCCCCGCCTGTGACCTAACACTTCCAGCTACAGGTTCCTCCATTTATAGATTTGCGCCTGCCCCGCCCCTTTTGTGACATCACTGCGGGGGTGGGGCAGGATGGGTATTTAAATGGAGGAGCAGAGCCAGGTCGGGCCGGGCGGTGAAGGTGGGTTAGGGTCGGGTGCGGGTCCAGAAAATCACTAGTCAGTATCTCTTTAATGCAGCAGGTGTCATGTTTTATTCTAATTGGCTTTAAGAAATGGGAGGGTATATTTTGAAGTATATTTATATCTAAGTTTGTAGTTTTATCTTTGCAGGCCTATGACTAAGTGCTGGGTAATCATGAAACACATAAAGTTTTTTTTGTGGGGAGGGGGATTGAATGACTTTTAATGGGTCATAATAAATGTATGTTTTTAACCATAAATGGTGCAAGGGTATATTTATAGTTTGAAAAGTTAAAATACACTAGGTCTCCTTTTCACGATAACACCATTTGTTCTGCGTTGTTAAGGCTTTTTATTTTCTCTATGAGGAGATATGTGTATAGTGTTGGGCTTATATAAAAGGAATATCTGTTATGATACACCTTGATGTAAGAGAAATAGTGGATTTTATGCAAATTTGCCAAAGTCTGTAGTAATTGTCATTTCTGCTTAATTATCATATTTCTCTACTTGCTGTAAAAACAATACGGAACATAGCAGGAGAAATTTCAGAACATATCTGTCGTGAAAGAAGAAATTAAATTAGTCACACCTCTTTAAACAAAACATATGCAACTTGTAAAACGTCTGTGAAAATGTTGTCATGTCAACACTTAGCCATTAAAAAGCCATCATCATAGCGATACAACACTAATTACTTCAGGCATGTTTGGTTCAGCTGCTAAATTAACATTTCTTTTTTCTACATAACATTATTTCTTTTTTTCACCCAACATAAAGAAATTCTAGTGTAAATGAGGGCATACTAGCTACACTGCTACAAAACCCTAGTGTTCATTTCATGTGGCAATTAGGTAATTTGATTATTTGCCTGACATTCGTTTTTTCGTTAGTTCAGAAATAATAGAAAGGGCAAGAGTACTGGTTAGACTCAGAGAGTTATATCCTGGAGACATCTTGAATATTAGTTTTTAAAGGCACCAGTGTCATACAGGTATGTGTTAAAATATAACTTATATAGTATGATTGTACTAACTTGATTAAATGGGGCAGGGGAAACTTATTTTGGTGTATATTCTAGATTTTGAAGTTACTAATTTTACTGTTAAAAAGTAGGGTTAAATCAATCATTTTGGTTAAGTAGAGAGAGGAAAACAACAACTTAGAAAAGGAATGCCATGAAACCCTTGGTTAAGAATGAACTTGGAACTCCAGCACTAATAGGTAGTTGGGATATCCACTAAACCACCATGTGGCCATGCATTATACAGGAGCTATATGTGCAGCAAAAAAAGACCAGAATATGAATCCATATTGCACCTCATTGTATTTGAGCTTCTTTATGGCATAACTAGAGTATGACTTCCTTTACACCTTTGCCAACAAGCCCTTAGCATAGCTACTTATATAAATATAGACAACTTTCTCATAATTTGGACAAGTATTAAACAATAACTGATTTGCTGATCATGGATTATTAATTGAATTTTACCCCATCATCAATTTTGAACTTAACTATTGTCCCGCTCACATTAACTTCAAGGACACAACCATTTATACCAGTTCTTTACATATCTGCATGCATATAATAAAAGTCCACTGAAACTAGTGTCAACCTACAATCCACAACTAAAGGCTCTTAAGAGGTCTACAGAACACACGTCACAAAAGATGGTGAGCTGAAAAACAGGCCAGACAACCTGTTCTTGCACATAGACAACCTCCAAACATAAGGGAGAGTAAGGTGTGGCCTATTATAGCACAGCATGAATGGAAGAAAGAAATAAACAGAAAGTAGACACCTGATTGGAAATAATTCTTAACATTAAAATGAATTAAATAACTCTCTTAAGGACCTATTTAAAATTGGTAATGAAAAAAAGCGATGAGATACAATGTTTATTATTGTGTGGAAAATGAATTAATATGGGCCATGGATTTGTGGCAAAATACATAAGAATCATCTGCAGAATAATATACTTTGGTTTAAACAGCTAACATTTATGAGTGTGTTTCTTAAGGCAGAGGACAGGGATTAATATAGCTTTATACCTCTAAACATATCCATGAAAAGCAACTCAAAAGTAAAATGGTATTTGTCAATATAATGCAAGAGGTCATGAAATAAATATGCTATTATGGCACAAGATTACATATATCAACACTATACTGCATATGGGCCTGGAAGCATTGTTTGGTTTCTAAAAAAGAACAGCTGGGCCTTTAAATCCTATAAAGAATGTAATATTAATACATGCATTTGGGAGCATAGTACAGTTAATCCAGCACCAAACAAGCTCTTCCAAATGTATATTTCTGTGCAGGTAAAAGGAGTCCTGCTGATACTCAGATCCTCTCTTTTTATCAAAGGGGTAACCCCCAGGGGACATTGTTTATGTGCTGGGAATCCTCTGATGCAGAGCATTAGTATTATATTAGAAGGATTCCTACTTATAAAGCCATGCTCCTTTGGTGTTTAAGTACACTAATTGCTTGGGGACAAAATATACTGCTTCTGTTCCACAATGGAGTTATGAGTTATTTTTCTATTCTGTTATTATTTTTTAGGAAACCGCAGTGTTAGTATACAGTATATCTTCAGAGTTCTAAAAAATATCTAAACTATACATATACACACAAACAATCACAGAGATAACCATGCCATGTCCCTGATGCTAAAATAAACCTGATATATAAAGAATGAAATACAAATATGTCAGAATGATATAACATTTTTGTATATTTTCCTTAAAATCCATCTACTCATGACTCAGAAGAACCATACTGCATGCCTTGGTATTCTCCATAGTCTTCAGTATTCACTAGTCTCCAAAGCGAGAACCCCCTTTAAAATCAGTTCACATATATGGAACAGACACATGGGTATATATTACAAGAACATTTATAGCATTGGGTGCTCCATTTGCTGCCTGACAGGAAATCAATTCTTCTACTAAAACAACAACTCAAAATCATTCAAAGAAGAATTTTCAAAGCAGAGGAAGAACTTCATTGTGATAAAAAAAAAAAACAGACGTATAATACCACATATAAAATAAGCAAGTATTTTGATAGCTTGTCTAGATTTATGGAATCATGGGATTAAATACTTTCCACTTATTCAAAGAGGATTAGTCTGGATACATGTATTTGTTTAGATCAGATTTGTTTTACAACTCAAGAGTTTACAATGATATGACTGATGGGAAAGAGAAAATCCGATTCAGCTTCTGCTTCTATCGTTGCTCCACAGATGTGGAAGGAAAGATGATCCAAATGGCACAATAGTAAAGTTGTAAATAATCTTTAATCACCTGAGTCATGCTCCAGAAAGCTTACTGCCGGATAGGAAAGGGCCATCTTATTAAAGACTATGATTACATACTGTTTAGTCTCTTTATTTTGTGTGAATTTATGTCTCTGATAAATTATTTATTATTTATTTATTTATATATATATATATATATATATATATATATATATATATATATATATATATATATATATATATATATATATGAATGAATGAAGAAGCTCGCACTCTCAGGGCTTATCACATCAAAAAGTGTGATAAGCCCTGAGAGTGCGAGCTTCTTCATTCTTCTACCTAATTTTTGAGCCTTTTGCACCCAGTCAGTGATGACCCTTTGACGTGTTGTGCCGGCTTTTGGACTACTGAGGTTTTCCAGATGAGGGGTCTTTTCTGTAATTGGGATCTCCATGGCTTAATTCTACTAAAAATTATGAAAACATTAATTAAATGCTTAGGATTATTTTGCCTCCAATAAGGATATCTTAGTCAGGATCAAGTAGTAGGTACTGTTTTATTATTACAGAGAAAAAGAAAATACTTTTCTTGAAAATTTTAGTTATTTGATTAAAATGTCAATGAGAGATGGCCATCCCATAATTCAGCACTTTCTGGATAACGGGTTTCCGAATAATGGATCCCATACCTATATCTAAATAAATAATTAAAAAAAAAAAAAAAAAAGAAATATATATATATATATATATATATATATATACATATATATATATATATATATATATACATATATATATATATATATATATATATATATACATATTTATAGCCACACTTGTGCACGCCCCCCACAGACCACCCCTACCATAAAGTGTCCAATATCAGGCCGAAAAGTCCCATGATCCTTGCAAGGATGGCGATTAGTGCTGCCACCTAGAGATGAAACACAAATATATCCACAATAGATAATTTTAAAACCATGTCTCAATCCATTAAAAACAATGTTAACGTTCAACCATTTTGGATACAAAGTTTTCCACCCAAAAAAAGTTACATTTTTCAAAGTCCACCAATTGACTCCAAATAGGTTCTAGGAGGTCCCCCTTAGGCTAAAACAGCAATTCCTATTAATTGCCTAGCAGGGTGGTTCACCTTTAAGTTAACTTTCCATATGTTATGGAATGGCTAATTTTAAGCAACTTTTCAATTGGCCTTCATTTTTTCTTTTTTGTAGTTGTTCAATTATTTTCCTTCTTCTTCTGACTCTTCCTAGCTTTCAAAAGGGGGTCAGTGACCCTCTCATTGTGGCCCTTAGTTGCTCCTTAGGTATAGACAGGACCCAAAGTTTAGAGCCGTGGGTGTTGTACGGACTTATGGGTGGACTGTTTAGATTCCATTGGCATTTTCTATATTTTGATATCTGCTAAACACAGCTGGATATTGGATATCATATCAACTGGTATTTCTACAGCTGTGTATGCTGACAAGAGTGAGGGCTGATCAAAACACAACATATAACCTATACTAAATGTGTTTTAACCACAGAAAAGAGTTTGACATCATGTGACAGTGAGTTGGTCTCTTGATGAATTCTCTATAATAGGGGTCTTTTTTGTTGGTTTTCAGTCTGCCTTCTTCTCTTTAGTAGGAGGCAACCACTCAACAGCAAAAACATTTTGATCCAATCTGGAATGCATCAACTATAATTGAGGCAGAATCATGTACCCCCAATGTTAAATTAAAAGGATATTGCAATTCACCTTGGAGTTCCATGGCCAGCATAAAGGCTTATACACTGATGAAGCACTTCTGCAACTTCTACTCAGCTTATAATGTAAAACAACTAAATAGCTGTCCCGTATACAGGTATGCGATCAGTTATCTGAAAACCAGTTATCCAGAAAGCTCTGAATTACGGAAAGGCTGTTTTCCATAGGCTCTATTGTATCCAAATAATCCAATTTTTTTAAAATTATTCCTTTTTCTCTGTAATAATAAAACAACACCTTGTACATGACCCAAACTAAGATATAATTAATCCTATTGGCTGTACTTACTGTCTACATAATTTTCTAGTAGAAGATCCAAATTATGGAAAGATCTGTTATCTGGTAAAGTCCAGGTCCAGAGTATTTTGCATAACAAGTCCCATACCTGTGCAAGGTTCCAAAAAGTCTCCCCCCTCTCTCTGGCAGTTCTCCAATGAGTTGTCGCCAGTATAATTGCAACAGAAAACTAGACTGATGGTTTGTGGCAGACAGGATAAACTGGGTATAGGGTGGATATTTTATATTACGTATTCATTTAACCAGCAGGAAATTTTAGTTAAAATATATGGAACTGCTTATTGTGTAAAGATAGGTAATACAATAAAATTTTCATTGCTCTGAATAAATGAATGCCTTTTTTGTGACTGTCCATGGTGCCGATAGTATACTGTACAGCACTGTATGATTCTGATTTCATGCCCTTGAATGGACTGGGGTCGATATACCACACCACTTCTACGTAGCAAAAATGCAATGTTAATGATATTTAGATGTTATTCACATATTTTAGATGTTAACAAGGATAAAGATCCTTTAAAATGCTGACCCATTTGTGTCCTAATCACTTATTCCTGCAGCCTCGGCTAATGGGCACAATTTCGGGAGCTATGAATAAGCTATAAAGCTCCACACACACACACACATTTATTCAGATTTTTGTTTTTCCTGTCACACTGAAGGTTATCTCCCCGGTTGCTCTAGAAATCAGCTGACAGCCATTTCCCATGATGCTTTAAGTGCTGTCAAGCTGTCTATCATGCTGTCACCTGACCATTCGTTCCCATGGTTCTTTCAGGCTTCAACTATGATAAATTGAAAGGCACTATTATCTGCCTGTTGTGAAGGGGAGCTGTTTAGGCTTTGATAAGATATCACTAGTCCCAGGTGAAAGGAGGCTGACAGCACATCAAGACAAGACAACGCATAGAAACACTAAACATGGGACCACAAGGTTTACAAACATCTGTTGTCATTATTTATTATCCCCTGCTCCATTTAGGTCTCCCACTTGCTCTTTGCGTATTGAAACTGAGACTTCATCTTCAAGTCTGCTGCAAAATCAGCTTTAAAGTAAAAAAAAAACAACAACACATCAATATACAGGGAACCTCAATTTTACATTCCCTGATTTTAAGTTTCCCCTGATTTTACATTGTTGTTTTGTTGTCCCACATATATATCATGCATAATACATTTACCTGATTTTACATTTTCCTAGATTTGACACCATTTCTTTCTGGTCCCCTGAAAAATGTAAAATGGGGGTTCTACTTGTATCATGATTTTGCACTCGCTTATACAGCTAACTTTTTATAGGTATACATAAATCCTTGACTAAAAACAGAATTATGGGTTATTTTCTGAAAACCCCACTGTTCAAATCATTAAAAAAGAGACATTATTCTTGCAGAAGTTCAGCTCCTGTGAACTACAACTCCCTGTATTCTCAATCATGAAAGTTTTAGGCTAAAACAGCTGGAGTGCTGGCTTAAACCATGTTTATGTATTTAATGCTGGTGTAAACAAAAGTTCAACAATTCTTACAAGCACGCTTAAGGGCAGAGACACATGTGGGGATTCGAGGAGATTAGTCGCCCAGCAACAAATCACCTCTTCTTCAGGCGACTAAACTCCACAAAATGCTTTCTAGAGTCTAAATCGATGGTGGTTTGGCACTCGAATCGCTTTGTTTTCTGAAGTCGCCCGAAGTTGCCTCACAAGGAAACCTCAGGAGACTTCGGCCATCCTGCCGGCGATTTAGATTCTAGAAAGCATTGCGGGGAGATTAGTCGCCTGAAGAAGAGGAGGCAATTTGAGGCCACTAATCTCCCCGAATCTCCACGTGTGTCTCTGCCCTAAGAGACAATATAATCAAATACAGATATAGGATTTATTAACTGGAATTCTTGGGAATTTTGCAGCTTTCTGTAATTTGGATGACCATACCTGTCTGCTAAAAGTCATCTAAAGATGAAATAATACCAATAGGATTGTTCTGCCACCAATATGGATTCATGTACCATACTTGCCATCAAGTACAACATACCTTTTTATTAGTACAGAGAAAAATGATTTAAAAAAAAATTGAATGATTTGCTTAAAATGTAATGACCTTCCTAATCTGTGAGAGAAGGTCTTCCTGTAATTAGGAGTTTTCTTGGTGATGGGTTTCTAGGCAAGTGATACCACATCAGCGGTAGATTAGGGTTGAGAAAATGAGATTTACTGTTAAGTTAAATCTTGCATTACAATATCTGGAACACAGGGGTCTGTGTACTCTCTTCCTGACATGCATTCCTACATAGTCATATAATAACCCTACAACCAAGGCTAATGGCACACATGGAGTTTTGACCACCAGTGCCATCAAATGCGGTCAATACAAACAAACCTCCATGTTAAAATCCTCAAAGGAGCACATGTAAATCTGTATATTAAATCCCTATGCCTTGGTCAGAAGGTTTACCATATGTAGTTTGAGGGCATGAAAGTGGTCTGCTGACCTTACCCAGGATGAATCTACGGAGACCATGTACAGTAGTTTAAAATCTATGCAAGATTGATAAATCCAGTATAAAGTCTTCCATCAGCTCTATACAACCAGCGCCAGATTTGGAAGTGATGCTCCCCTAGGCCGGCTGCCTCCTGTGCCCCTCCCCCCAACAAACGAATGGGCAGAGACGCAAAATCTCACTGTTCTGGCCGGCTCCTCTGTAAACTACAGATGAAGCTGGGAGGAATGCCCCTAAAAATGTGCTGCCCTAGACCCGGGCCTTTGTGGCCTTGCCACAAATCCAGACCTGTATACAACCCCTCTCAAAAAAGCAAAAGGGATGATGATACCTGCCCTAGGATGAGACTCAAGGATAAACCTGGTGAACTCGGTAATACCTAGGATTAAAGTCAATTATGAATAGAGAGGCACCAGTTGCAAGAAAGTATGGAGTCCTTGGTGGAGGGAATCAGGCCCTTTTTTGTACCCTATGGATGGCAATTCTAATGAAAAATGCACCCCCTGCATCTGTAACATTTAACACTGATTTTGTTAAACTGAAAATATTGTTGTAAACTAATGGATTACGCTCTAACAAAACCAGTGACTCGTGTTTATTTAACAGACATTTATTGCATTCTAATACAAGATAAAACATTACTTTTAAAGGAAAAGTAACCCCCAAAATAAAAATGTGCCCAATAAAAGAAAACATAATTGTTAGCAACTTTCTATTATACTTTTAAAATTTCAGTGCTTTTAAAGTTTTTTGCAAAAACAATTGTTACTGAAAGCTGCATTTTCTAAACTCCTGGTTGTTGCTTTTTTAACAATGTTGCAAAAGTCTTCCTAGCAAAGACAGGTCTTTTAATCAGCTGCCTTGTCTTACATTATATCAACAGTCTGAGCCTCCAGGGTAGAGAATAGAAAGGGACAGACAAACACTGCTTTCAATAGTAATACATATATAAATAACTTAAAAAACCATAGAAAACCCATAATGAATGTACTGTATAATGCAAAGAATTAAGTTGTCTTTTATTAGGCAAACATTAATTTTTTGGGTTGACGTTCCCTTTAATTATAATATTTTAACACATTTTCCTACCATTGTTTTATATTTCAACAGCTAACTATATTAAATGTGTCCATCACTGTACTATATTATGTGTGTCTGTAAATCGCTAAAACTGACAAAATGTACGTGACAAATTTTCCTTCGTTTATAATGTTTTGAAACCAATTTTGCAGTATAGTCTCTATCTTATTCTGCATACTAACCCCATGTATTATAACACTGATTGACATGAGAGATCCACAGCGGGAAAGGAAAAAATAAAGCAATAGTAACCTAGAAACAATTACATATTACTGAACCCGTCACCCACGGTCTGAGCAGCAGTAACCTGTATAGAGTACATATCTGATTAGCTGAGCAAGTACGAATTATTATAACGGATAATGAAAACCCACAGTGACATTTTTCACAATTATTGCTCAAAGTCTAGGTGTCAGTATTTTGACCATGAGAGCCTTATACAGTATAATGAATGCAGAAAATAGACTGCCATTTGTAGAACTAAGACAATCTGTACCACTTTTCTTAATACTATAAATGTGCCATCAAAGGTCAAGATATCCGAACATAGAGTTACTGTATATGTATGGGACTAATCCTTTGGAAAATCCTGAATGACCTTTGGAAGATATAGCCATTTCTAGTCATATTCAGTCACATGTTTTTATAGACTTCACAGTACCCTATATCTAATGATCTAATCTATACTGATGGTAAAACTGTCAATATTTTTTAATATATAGGAAAACCCAAACATTCTAAATAGTAATCCCATACCTACAGTGTCGGACTGGCCCACCGGGACACCGGGAGAAATCCCGGTGGGCCCCAGTCCTTGTGGGCCCCCATGACTACTAGACCACTTGCTATGCTACTTTTTTTATTTATTTATTTTTTGGGCTCCGATTGTACACTCCGGGTTTGAGAACTGTCACAGATTTATACCTATATAAATATGATTATTCGTTTATTAAAAATAATTGCACTTTCCATTAACTATGCTTTTTCAGAAGTGCAACTGCAGGTAGGAAAACCAAAACAATCCCAATGCATGGGACTGCCATTGTTGTGTTTAGGAGTGCATGTGAAAATTAGCCTGTGTAATAAGGACATTGGAGACAAGTTACATTTATAGTAGTTTTAAAGAGAGTAGTAAAGCGGAAGTTCACTTTTAAATTACCTTTTATTATGATACAGACAGTAATATACTGTCTGTATCATAATATATGCTTTGCTTTTTATTTTTTTGTGGTTTATAAATTAACTTTTTGTCTAATTTACCATAACACTCCAGCAATGGTTTGAACAAGAAACTGGAAGATGAATAGGAGAGGGACTGAACAGAAAGATAAATAAGCAATAAAAACTAGCAAGAACAGTAAAACTGTTGTCTCAGAAGGCAATGATTTTTTGGCTGCAGGGGTCAGTGACCCCAATTTGAAAGCTGGAAAGAGACAGAAAAGAAAGGCATAATTATTTTTCTTGGATGTCAAACAGCATAAAATGATTACAGGTGTTCAGATCAGGGTAAAGTAGGGGTTATCATAGATCCATAAATTCATTTTCTTTCTTGTGTGGAGACTTCAATACCACAATACTAGGGGAATAGTACTGGTAATTACCCAATCCAATTAAAGCAGTACCTATAAAAATATTTCTCCTAGACTGGAGTTTGACTAACCAATTTTACTTTTGGAAAAATATCTAACACCTCCAAGCAAATCATCATAGTTATATAGGAACAGCACTGCAGGGTTGGTGTGCACAGTTAACTCTTGCCATGGGGAATATTTATTCTTGGCTATGGTCCCCACAGGATTTGCCAGAAAGGATGCTTTGCTGTTTCTCTAATGGCCACCATGCAGATCATGCATACCATAGGAAGAACTTAACCACGTGCATTCGAGAGCCAGAATATACTGTACATCTTATAGACTCAGTAGGTCACCCATAAACTGAAGCTGCACAAAGTGAAAGTCATTTATTAGAGATGCGGGATATGTGGGAGTAGCAAATATCGTTTTTACACTTTGAATGTATGTAGCAGTCGTGAAAAGCAATTTTGTCACACAATTATTTGCTTATATATTTTAATATGCTGGGTGTGTACAGTGAAAGTCATATAGACCATTCCACTAAATATAAAGGATAAGCGTATTTATATTATATGCTAACAGACAATTTAGTTGTATACCTCCATGCTGCTAAACTGTTTTTTTTTTTTTATAAATAAAGCATTTCCAGCCATATCATCTAAAATTTCCTTTATTTATATCATAGGAAAAGAAAATATTAAAAATGTACACAAAAAAATATTATGTATTTGCATCATGCCCCACACTTTGCCTTCACTGATTTGAGTGTAGAGTGACAGAGAGGGCAGAATCATAAATAATTATTTAAATCATAAATAATTGTTTAAATGTAACATGATTTCTTGAATGGTATGATGAGGGTACGTAGTACTCATTTGAGAAGAGAAAATATTCCAGCACAAAATTCACTTGTATAAGCGTTGAGTGTTTTTTCAGAGAATCTTGTATGCAGAATTTTTTTCCCATTCACCCTTTGATAAATATGCAATTTAGTGCTGAAAAATCACATGCAAATTATACCCTTTGTGGGACAAAGCAAATCCTTGGCGGAGAAGTACATGAAGATCAATAGAAGGAAAAATGTTAATGTTCAGTGGCTCTTTAAGGCCTCAACATGAATATGCAGGACAATTTTATAATTAAAAAAATGTACATTTTGGAACAAGAGGGTAACAAAGCTCAATCAATATGTTTAATACACCGAGTGTTTTGATTTTGACTCAAGGAGCAAGAATCAGATTGGCCTGATTGACATTACTGTGAAACACAGGCGCATTCCCTTGGCATGTACTGTAAGTATTATCTAGGTGTTAAGGCACCAATCATGGGTGTAAAGCAATTGACAGGACTGAACTAAAGAGTAATTCTGATGGGTAATATGAGTTTGTTTGCATTTAAGGAGATCCATCCACTATAGCCACTGCACATATAAAGCCCATGTAATGAAAAGTTGCTTAAAGTCAGTGTCGGAAATGTTTAGCAGCATGAGGGTCCACTGACACCTGGGCCCACCGGGAGCTTTCCTGGTATCCCGGTGGGCCCAGGTGTCGGTGGGCCGTCATGCTGCTAAACATTTGGGATATTTCATGGCAATTCCCTATTTCTTTGAGAAAAAGACACTAAATAGATGGGATAATAACTTATAGTATTATGGTATGTAAAGAAAAAGAGGCTAGGACAATAGAGGTTGGGCGAGGAGAGTACTGAGAGTGGACCCCTGGTCTAAGGTTTTCGTGGCGGGCCCCTGGTGACAAAGTCCGACACTGCTTATTGTATCACATGATTGCAAAACCATCAGCAGGTTGTTTTTACATGTCAGCTATTTAGAAGCAATCATCCGACTGGTTGCTATGGGCAACTAGACCTTGAGGCTTGGCTTTAGATAAACTTTATATGTAGGCTAATGGAAAAGGCTGTATGCAAAGTCTTCATAAAGGCAAAATGTCATTTTAGAAATCAGAACTCTACACAGGGTTTGAGCTCAAACATATTAAACCCTAAATAATTTTTTTCATTCTTGTTTTACTTCAATGTATTAATGACGAAAATGAAAACTGTAGACATGCATGTTTTGAATAAAGGTAAAAGAATGAGTTTACTTTTCGCTAAATCAATATTTACTCCCTGTATAGTGATAAATGGTGCTAACAAGCATCTATCACCCAGCCTTAGCAATTACCACCCTGACTCTGAGCCTATGATAGAAAGAAGGATAAAAAAGATTTTCTCTACTGCTCTCTTGTGTAAAGAGCTGCCCCATCATCTAATCTAGTCATATCTTTCTGCAGTTTGAATTACACTCAGTCTGGTAAGGCAGTGAAAGGATGTTTGTTCTGCTAATTAACTTTATTACCCTGATAACTCCCTGCAGCCTTTGACGAAAACAATTACCGTTCCACAGGAAAAAAAAAAGACTATTAATTAGAATGGGGGGCCCTAGTCCCAGGCATGAGAGCCTGCCATGTTCCCAGGCCCTCGAGCAGGATAACATTACATTGTCAGTAGTAATTTAGCTCTCATCTGTCTCTGCTAATTATTGTCACATTCATCAAATTCATCAACGAAAGTGCACTCAGAAGGATTGCATATTTGCAGTTAATATAGCATAAACTGGTATTACCCATCACCACATTTGTGATGATGAGAGGGACACAACTTATTCATCCCTAATTAGAGCAAGCTGGGTAATTAATTATGCATTCCGCCTTATTACTTCTGAGTTCCCAGATATTGTTTGTCTAAAAGGAGGAAAGGGGGGGAAGAGAGGACGAGAGTGTCTGAAATTGGAAAAAAAAAAAATTGTGATGTGTTTTGTCACATGCGGCATGCCATAATTCCCACCTGACAAACTAGCTGAATCAGAGGGAAATTGCAAGTTGTCAGCAGCAGAATAAACTACTGTAATAACTGATTAATGATCAGCACCTGTGACAGGTGTGCAACAGGACTATAAACTTGATTACCAGGCACTGGCCGCATAAATAAAAGCATCGGGAGAGAAAGGCATGCTCTGCTACCTCTACCTGCATATGGTTTTCACTAAAAGCCTTGGCTTCAGGATGTCCAATAGGCACATCTACCTCCCCTCTTTCACTTTCTACTGAATTACAGCTCCCTTCATACTTGGGGTGTTGATGCAAAGGATTCAGTGGGTTGTAGTTCAGTAACAGACAGCTACAGTGTTTAGCTAAATCCGGATTATGTGTGTGTGTGTGTGTGGCACATCTTTCAGTTTCACTTGTCTCCTACACTTTCAAAACCTACAGATGCTAAACTGTCTCAGTGCAGTTACCCATAGCAACCAATAAGTTCTTTTCTTTCGATTTCTAGCTGCTGGTAGAATGAAAAACAATTGATAATCAGTTCCTACTGGCAACTGCACCAGTACATTTTATCTTCTAGTATGAGACTAGTGTTTTGCCCTACTGTGTACCTGTGTTGTCTGGTAGTTTTGCATACCACTGAGTTTACATATTGAGTTACTTTTTGTACAATATGTTTACCGGAATACTGAATATTCAGAGACTGAACAGACATCAGTGGCTTAACTAGAGAAGAAGCTGACCCCATGGAGGATTTTTTTTGCAGGGGGCCCAGTGCCATATAGTTATACCACTGAATTACATAAAAAACACATACCCCTGTATCTAACCATAACTATAATTTGTACTAAAATGTTTACATTTTCCTAAAATTCGGATTGTTTGGACTGACAGGGTTTTTGACAGTTAGCTTAAAGATGAAGCATCCCTTTAAGAAAAGTCATTAGAAAATATTCACAATCAGAAAAATTATTCCTTTGCACAAACAGTTTCTCCTTTGTGCAAATATGGTACAGGTACAGGACCCCATATCCGGAGGCCCATTATCCAGAAAGCTCCAAATTCTGAGAAATTCCATATCCCATAGACATTATAATGAAATAATTCCTATTTTAAAAAATGATTTCATTTTCTCTATAATAATAAAACAGTAGCTTGCACATAACCCCAACTAAGATATAATTAATTCTTATGGGAAGAAAAAAAATCCTATTGGGTTTATTTAATACTTAAATTATTTTTTAGTAAACTTAATGGATGGAGATACAAATTATGGAAAGACCCTTTATCTGGAAAACCTCAGGTCTCACACATTCTGGATAACAGGTCCCACACTATAAAGGTTTTGTGAATCCTTACTATTTTTAAAGTTTTTTATGACTGTATTTTCACCTTATGTCTTGAAGATAATAACAAGAAATTGGAAAGACACTGCCTATTATAAGATAAGTAAGATACAACCCTCTCTTAAAAACATGGATCTAATTTGACTGTACACATTCAGGTGTAAAACTAATTTTATCATAATAGTATCCCTTTAAAACCTTGATATCAGCACTTCCTCATAAATCAGTTTGCCTGGTGAAAGTGAGCAGGTTTTGGCTTCAGTTGGCTTATCTGTTTAATGGTGAGGATGATTATTTCACAGAGGCACGTGTAATGAGTTTAATGAGATAGTAGCCTCCATAAAACCACACAAAGGGAACTGGGCTGATTGTTCTTCTCTTATCTCCAGTGTCACACCCATTACAATTTGAATAAAGGGAAGTAAACAAACAGTGGCAACATTTATATGCTGCTTGACAGGAGCTGGTCAGTATGACTTTTCCTCATTTGTGAGAGTAAAAAACTGGGTCTGTACAAAGCAGCATTACCGTTATGTTAAACAGGTAAAACATTTTTTTAATGGCCTAACTAATATTGAGATCCTGTGTACACCTTCATTTTAGTGTCAGTTTTATTTCAGATTACAAGATAAGTATTATACTATATGAAATAGAACAGTAACATATTCATGCAAAGTACACAAGATAGCAGTCAAATATGACTTAGTAACCAAAAAATAAGATCTGTAAAATCTGTATGCCTGCTATAATAATATATAATATATAACAATATAACTATATATATATATATATATATATATATATATATATATATATATATATATATATATATACAATGAGGTAAGATAGGATACCTTTGCCCGGCTGTGTGCCCTGAACTTTAGGGTTAAACTAAGGATTTTGTAGGACGGTGTTGGATCAACAGATTGAATCCTGCAAGTCAGATGCAGTCACATGGGTCAAAATATAATGGGACTGATACAAGAATCTGATGTGTAAAGCATCATTTATATCTGACAGTCGTGTTGTGTTGGATGTAAAATTCATCTGACAATATAAAGTCTGATGGTGTCTGAGTGACTTTCTTCCCACTGAAATACATGTTAATGTAGATACATGAACAAACCAAAACATCAGACTTTATCTTATCCAACTTCATATTATAGCTAAAGGGAGATCAGATTTTGCAGCACAAATCTGTGCTGTTGCATGGTATTGGATGGCAATGCATTTGTATTTCAGACTGCTATAATTGTGTTTAACTTTCCTATGAAAGGAACTGAAAATGTATTTATTTGCCCCATAAGGTAAGATGAGACATACACTTATTACATTACACCAGGCCACAAATTCCATTGGCCAACCATAACATAATATTTAATATCTAACATTAAAGGCAGCTTGTACAACACTAGTCTAGCAACAGGAGAGATATATGGGCAATTTCATAGATACAGTACAGAGTCCATGTAGGCCTTTTTAATACATTGGCATAAAGAATTTAGCATTGCTAACCAGACAAACAAAAAAAGGGCAGAACTGAAGAAGTAAAAACAAGAAATATGTATTCTATAAACTTTGTCATACACAGGTCATAAAGATAGCTGTAGATCATTGGGGGGGGGTCACCAAAAGGGGAAGAGGTTCACCTTTTAGTTATAGAATGGCCAATTCCAAGCAACTTTACATTTTTTTTTAAAAAAAAAAAAACCTTTTTTTAAATTATTTTCCTTCTTCTTCTGAATCTTTCCAGCTTTCAAATGGTGGTCACTGACCATATCTTAAAAATAAATGCTCTGTAAGGGTACACATGTATTGTTATTGCTATATTTTATTACTTATCTTTCTATTGAGGCCCTTCCTATTCATATTGTAGTCCTTTATTCAAATAAATTCTAGGGTAATCTGAACCCTAGATACCAGATTGCTGAAATTGCAAACTGGACAACTGCTGAAAAAAAAGCTAAATAACTCAAAAACCACAAATAATAAAAAATTAAAACCAAATGCAAATTGTCTCAGAATATCACTCTCTACATCATACTAAAAGTTAACTCAAAGGTGAACAAGACTTTTAATGACCTGTAAAGCTTTTGCTGCAAGACCTATGGGAGTATTTATGTCTAGCACATTAGTAAGGCACACATATACATTTCTTCTGGCTACAGGTTCACTCAGGGTGCAGCTCCCTTGGGCGCAAATTCTCTAAGCGCCGAAGCGCCGAACGCTAGCGTTAATTCGCTAGCGTTTGGCATTTTTCGCTAGTGCGCAAATTCACTAACGAACGCTGGCGTAATTTCGCTAGTGTTACTTCGCACCCTTACGCCAGGCGAATTTTCAATAGCGACGTAACTACGCAAATTCACTAACTTGCGCAGTGTACTGAACGCTACCTTTTACGCTAGACTTCCTTTGCCACCTCAGACCTGGCGAAGCGCAATAGAGTAGATAGGGATTGTTTCAAAAAAACTCAAAATTTTTTCTAAGTCCCAAAAAACGCTGGCGTGTTTTCTACATGATGGGTGATAGGCTGAAAAAGATCGAAAATATTTTTGGGGCTCCCCTCCTTCCCCCTTACATTTCCTGACTCATGGCAATTTACCTAGACAGTGGGCACATGTGTAGGGCAAAATAACATTTTTATTTGCTGATTTGAAGGTTTTCTAGGCATTTGAAGTGGAGATACGTGTTCCTCCATTGAAATTTGAATTTCGCGCCGTATGTAAATGAACTTCGCTTCGCTTGGCGAATTAACGCTAGCGCAACTTTGAAAACTTATGCTACCCCTGTGCGCAACTTCGGATTTTAGTGAATTTGCGGAGCGCTGGCGAAAATACGCCTGGCGAAGTGTGTCGAAGTGCGGCGAAGTGCGGCAAAGTTGCGCCTGGCGCAACTTCGGATCTTAGTGAATTTGCTCCTTGGTGTTTGCCTGTGATTTGTATTGCACATATTAAAATATTTGGGCCAAGCTTGTTAAAAGTTGTCCAGGTCAGCCTTTTGAGTTTATAAAGACATTACAGCGGCAGTCAGAAGTGCAGTCCAGGTACAATTAGTAATACATTTTGGCACACAAAAATTGCAGATTATAATCTCTTTACTGACATTTTAGTTAACGTTGTATAATAACTCTATATAATAATATAACAGTTTTATTGCCACTGAAACGGTTACCTAGAGATTAGTGATAGGCGAATTTATTCGCCAGGCGCGAATTCGCTGCGAATTTGCGTGATTCGCAGCGAAGCGAAACGGATTCACCCATCACTACTAGAGATCCAACATTAAGGACAAACATGAAGGATCAACCTTCACCACACAAGTGAAGAGATTTTATTTTCTTAATTAACAGGCAAAGCAACCCCTCCTTATTTGTGTATAACAGGCAAAGCATGCAGAAACTGAACTGGGCTTACTATTTACCAGCTATAAGTCTGTACAAAGCTTTTAGCTACTTATAATTTTGCATAAAGTATGTTAAACCACTGCCTATCACAACTTCCCTTGATTAATCCATTGTTCAACTACAATCTTTCTGATGGCCATTTAGTTGCCTATGTAATATGAGTTAGTGGTCGCAGTCCAATTTAAGTGGGCAGGTGTCCACATCATGGAAAATCAACATCACAATTGTCACTAATTGGGTCTATAGCTGGCAGTCTCAACACTAAATTATTTAATGGGCACAGAGACAGAACAAGTCTTTAAATCTTAATGGTTTTTCTCCAGAATACCGTTGATGCTCATTTCTGAGTTAATATGGCATTATGCCACAATGATGCCATTAGCTTTTGTTTTTAAGATTTCATATGTATTACTTTTAGGAACAGATTTTTTTTTTGTATTTTTCCAATTGACATTTTTAGATCCACAAACCTATTCTTTTCTAGAAACAGTAATTCACCGAAGCAGTGCATTGTGGGTTTTTTTTAACCATAATGCCAAATTTTCCCCAGCATTCCAGCATAATTGGGGGAGGGCTGGCTAAGTTGTATCCACTGTAACTTGCATATATAAATGTACAAACATATATTTAATAGCATATATTCATGGAACAATATAGTAAAACTTGTTTGCCAAAGCAATAGGTTTGGCTACACACACACACATACATACATAAATATAATATGCAGTATGCCTGTACAAAGAGAAAGGAAGCAGTCTATAGAAAATACACTCAGGGGCTAATTTACTAAAACTTGAATTTATCTATTTTTTTTCCTAAAAACAAAGTCAACCTAACGCCCTTGCACGAATTGAACTCATTTATCAATACATTTTTCAGATTATCAGACGAAAACCAAGACTTTTTCAGAATAACCAGTTCAAATCATGATGACAAGAAACATATTCAGGGACATATGCCATTGACTTCTACAGTAGGTTCTTCCTTCAGTAGTGGGAACTAGTTAAGTTTTCCACCGGCTTCCTTTGCACAAGAACATCTAGTCAAGTGGTCATACATCTGTAGGAAACCATAAAATCAATTGCTTTGACGTGTATAAAAAACTTGTTGAAGGCCCTGGGACAATCTCCCATGTTCTCTGATGACTGTCTTGCAATGCTAGGCCAACTGGCTACTTTCCTTGATGCCTGCAAGTAAATACCCTTGTTAAACATGAGTTCAATGCATAGAGCTTGTACTGAGCATACTTTTTGTCTGTTGTTTTAATCATTAAAACCCTATGGTTCTTGTTGTATCTTGAGCTAAACTGGGCAAATAGGAAACCTGAAGCTCGTCTGAGCACTGGGAATCTATATGATCTACCTCACAAGAACCATACATGTACAAGTAACTTCATTTTCCATCTGTCCCCATTTAGCTCAAGAAATAACAAACCATATTTTTTTGTTACTAGAACAATAGTCAAAAAGTTTGTTCATAAGCCTTATTTATTGAACTCATGTTAAAGTAGGATGCATAGTGCCCCTGTAAATTAGCAGCCCATGACAATGAGTTCTTAAAGAGTCCATTAAAAGGCTAGACATTGTGCCTTAATTCAATTAATAAAACAACTGTAAAATAGAATCTTCCCAAAAGGTTTGCAGTTGGTCTGTTTTACAATCCTATTTAGATGCAAAAGGGGAAACTGCATATCTTATGCATTAACCAGGATTTTACAAGAACTATCTGTATATGAGCATGATGTTTATTATATAACCCGAATAATCTCAATGCACAAAACGCAATGATTTTAGAACAAATCACAGATTACATTTAGCCATCCTCATTTTCTTTTAAAAAACATTTTCTTTCTTTTTTTTTTTAAATAAAGTATATTTCATTGTTTAATCTTTTCCTGAGGTTCAAGGTGAGGTCTTACCAGTGACATATAATGTGGTTATAACGCCTCCATCTTTCCCTTCTGAATTCTATAATCTCCTACTTTTTAGTCATGTCTAATTATGACTCCAAGGTCCTGATACTGTTCTGTCATTGAAAGTTAATTACCGTTCAAATCATTACAATTCATTCTGTGCTTGGAATTTGATTTCTGATGCTCCAGTTTGTATTCATCCATCAGATACATACAATAAAGCATCAAATGCATCCACAACAGAAGTAAACATTTCTAATAAGAACATTTATATCAGTTTCCTTCTTCATGATCTTGGCAAACTTTTAAAGGTCTGCAATACCTAAAGCTTCCCTTACTCAGCAAGTCCAGTTGTTAGATTTACCTATACTAGATATTCCCTTCATATAGTTATTCTGACTTTTAGTTCTCCATGTTCTCACTTGTGCTACTAATGTATTATTTTGTAAATACCTCCCGTCCCCTGTTTTACTGTTTTGTTAGACATACAGTCTAAAGTAGGTACCATGAGAGTTGGTCTTATTTGGCAATTTTGCTATAATTATTTTTACTGTGTGTTTGCCTCTCTTTAATCTAGATTAGAAGTCAGCACTCACCCTTAGGGTATGAAAGATGAGGGTGCAAGTTTGAAGTGGCCACTTCCATCTGTTCTGTAAACGAAATTGATGAATAGACAGCACCACGCATGAGATATATTCTTAAAAGGCTTTTATTCCAAAAGGGCTTGGTTCAGGACAGAAAAACAGCAGCGACGTTTCAGGCTCACAATCGCCTTTTTTTGCCTCTCTTTATCCTGAAATTTTAAATACTATTAAGTAACAGGGGCCATCAACACCCAGCATCAAGAAAGGAGAATCATCCTAACTCTAGATATTTCCTCTTTTATGCCATACAGATTGCTACTTGGTTACTTGGGTGAGACCTTAGCAAACATATCATAGTTATTTATTGTAATACAGTTTCAGTGAGTCTCCAGACAGAAATGACATCATAAGTACCGATTATAAATGATGACATCACCAAGCACCATTTACAACAAAATACATTTACAGGATTTTCATGGCACTTGTGTATTATACACAGTACACACTGTGAAGTTTGGGTGGGATTTGTACCATAAATGCAGGCCACTCCAGAGTAATTGAATTTCTTAGTCAGCACCTATATCTCCCAATTTTTTGAATCCTGGTGCACGTCCAACGGTTTCCACCATACATCCGTTTATTCACAATCCATAGGTATCGACAGCACCAGAACTGGTGCTGTCAATACCTATGGATTGTGAATAAACGGCCACTCCAGAGTGAAAGGAAAATCAGTCAGTTTATTTTTAAATCAAAAGGGGTTTCCAGCAGCAGAAAAATGGCAACAGATTGTGTTCAGAAACACAACAGAATTTTGCTTACTTTAGCAGAAATATGTTGTCAGACCCAAATAGGCTGGTCTCTGTACATTCAGCAGGTGAATTGCAAAGCAACTCCCACATTTCCTTACAGCACCCCCTTGGGTATCCAGCCCACCCCTCTGCCTGGTTAACTCTGTGGTGGCTCTTAAAGAGGTGACACTTAAAAGGATGACTCAAAAACCTAAAGATTGGGGATATAAACCTGCCAACCAGGATGTATCCCCTTCAACTTGTACCATACATATACTATTAGTAGTAGTAGTATCACAAGTGCATACATATTCCACTATTCTGTACAATAAATGGGTATATACATGAAGATAAAGATTTACACACAACATACATAGCAGCCAATAACCCATAGAAAATGTAAAGAGGACCCTGCCCAAAAGAACTTAAAAACTACAGTGTATGTTTGTATATTCTATATTTAATTCTTGCAGCTTATTGCGGCATAAGGATATGTTTTGTATGTCGGGCAGGACACATGATTTTGTTTGAATGCATTACATCATAGCTTTGTTCTGTTGGCACCAAAAACATACTGGGTAATAAAATGGTTGGATCTTGCTGGTGTGGGTATCTAAGGGCTGTGTGGTGTATATATATATATATATATATATATATATATATATATATATATATATATATCAATCTCCTATGTGTGGCCTGTTTTAAATTCACATATATTACAAATCAAAACGAATTTATATTTTATTGAACCACCAATCTTCAGCAAAAGACAGTAGTTATGGCTATTTACAAACAAAATTGTTTCCTGCAAGCTGCTTCTGTCCATTACAGGGTCAAGAAAAACAATAAAATGAGGTGAAAAGCCTGCCTACCTTTTTTTCCACTCATTATATGCTACAACAGAGAATCCTTCAAAACTAAAGGGTGTGTGCAACTGTCAGGGATCACCGAGCTTGCTCCAGGTTCCCGGAGTGCAATCACGGACAAGTATTTGTACTCATAATGCATAGAAAGCTTAATTGAGTAGCCCTGGATGACTGTGCCATAATAGAGTACATTGATGTTAATATCTCTATACACATTTTATTTGATTACATTATAAAAGGTATGGCATGACCGAAGCTACAATGAATGAATACAGGAGTTATATTATTATTTTATTATAAGAGATCAATCAATCTGCATTCAAGTGATCCCAATGACAAGGCTTGCATAGTAAATGTGCCTATACATTTCATTAAATATCATTTGATAGGGTTCATTTGCTATTAATTGGTGCAGTGCTATGAACTAAAATGTATGCAGATTGCCCCATAAAAATCCCATCTATAGGCTATGTATAGAGCGAAGAGCAATACTCTAAGGCACAAAGGAGCCCTCTACCTAACATCTGCCTTGACCTGGCAGAAAGTACAGGGTTCCCTTTGTTCTTTTGAGATTTGCATTAGGTTATTTTTACTCACCAATTGTAAATTGGATCTATTTTCAGTTCAGCCCTCTGCACACATACTCATTCACATTTGAGTTAACTTCTATTATGATGTAGAGAGTGATATTCTGAGGAAATTAATTGATTTTTATGTTTGTGATTTTTGAGTTATTTAGCTTTTTATTCAGCAGCTCTCCTGTCTAGCAATTGTAAGTTGATTTGAATGAGAGACTGGAATATAAATAGGAGAGGGCATGAATAGAAAGAACAGTAATAAAACTTAGCAATAACAATACATTTGTAGCCTTACAGAACATTAATTTTTAGGTGGGGTCAGTGACCCCCCCAATTGAAAGCTGGAAAGTGTTAGAAGGCAAATCATTAATAAACTAGAAAATACATAATAAAGACCAATTGAAAAGTTGCTTAGAATTGGCCATTCTATAGCATACTAAAAGTTAACTTAAAGGTGAACCACCCCTTTAATTCACAAAAAGTTATACAGCTTTGTTAGGAACAAGTATTAGGTACTGTTTTATTACTATATTATAAAAAACAATTTACTATATTAGAAATCATTTTTAAAAAAAATGCATTATTAGTTTAAAAGTGGTCTATGGGTGATGGTCTTCCCATAATTTGGAACTTTCTGGATATGGTGGTTTCCGGATAAGGGATCCCATACCTGTATTTGTCCTTGCAGTGACTTTAGGTAGTGGAAATGTATAAACTAGCTAATATGAGATTGCCAAGAAGGTATTAGGATGATTAATATTATTATAACTGCAGTGCCATACAAAAACATAAAAAAAGTGATAACCCAAAAGATTATCCAAAAACACAATTTTAGTGGGTTTGTGTATAGAATACTATTGGTGTAAGTTACACCTCTAATGTTTTACACCTTATTGCCAGTTTTATTACCATACTGACAATATATAATATAATACTTGTATAAATAAAAACAAAAGGAGGAAGTAAAGGAGAAAGATTTAATTTTAGTACTGAATTTTTTTTCCAATGTGCACAGGATCAATGATGAGATTCTGTGTAATTGCCACATGTCTATAAAAACAAAGACTCAAAAGATTCAAAGATTTCCATTCCACATCTATTTTTTGGCCACCTGTAGTGACAAGGATTCAAAGTGTGACTAAGAGTTTCTTCAGATGACGCTCCTCTGGATAAAAAGTTTAAATACCTATTCAGACGCACACTTGTCAGGGGAGTTAAATATTCAATAGGAAATCCATATGGCAGGATGTAATTTATTTTAATAGGAAATGTACATGGAGAAAACTAATAGTTTGTTTATCTGTTTTGCCATTTACTGGATTATTATTCAGGTTTTAGGTTCCATAATTTTGCTGAAAAGCTGCACCTGCTAGTCTATGAAAGTCTTTTCAGAAATATCACTGATTCATGAATATAAAGATTTATGCAAAAATAAATAAACTGCAGCTACACGCCAGCAGGAGAAATAGTAGAAATCAGCCGGTGAATGAGTGTAGAGTGACATTCCATGGAAGGTAAGATTAAACGAACATGTGCCAGTCAATATTAGTATACTATGACCCTTGATGTATCCAAAGCAAAACTATTAAGTCCAACACTTTCTCCTGTAGGCACTTATCTGTAAGGATGGCTTACATGTCCGCTGAAGCAGATATTGGAACAGATTGGACAATAGGTAGATACTAGACGGGGGTCTGGGGGGCGACCTCTAGAAATAGGGGAGAAAATCTTAATCTGCAACACAATGAAGCTCTCTTGAAACCCTATCATTTTCACTTCCCATGTGTCTGCAGCCTGGCGGAGAATGGATTTGAAAAGGAACGGTTAGTGTTGAAAATTGGATCAGAGCTAACATTCTCTCATTTTTATCAGCAGCTGCCAAAGGTCATCTGACATAATAGCTGATGAATTCAAACCCAGTGGATTTCATTTGCAATTTTCAATTTACTGAGGCCTCCAAGCCCAACAGTGATAAGAGCTTCCCCTATCGTGGCCTGTCACAGACATCGAGAAAGCTGCACAAGCCCCTGCTAGAAAGAAAAGAGAAGGCTGTGCATCATCACAGCTACAGATAAGAGGGATGGGGAAACAACAGTATCATGCAGAAAGGTGTAGAGTGGCACGTGTGGTTCAATCTTTAAATGCCAAATGGAATGAAATGACGATGAGGATGCAATCAAATACTGTAACAGAATAAGATCACTGTTTTGGCTGCTGGAAGAAAAGATTTTTTTTTGTCTCACTGTACATAGCAAAATGGGTAATAGCATAGAAAATGAATGGGATTTGAACACTGTATGTAGTAATGATTAAGGCTCATTTAAATAATCCGCTTCTTTCATCAGGGTATTTTTAATTCCTACCGTAATAACACGTCTCATATCCCCCAAATATAAATCAGTCTCTGAATGTTTTCTCTTTGAGGCATGTATGCAGTAACATGGGCAACATATGCCCTAGTTTACAATTAATTGTAACCAATTATATGGTTATTTAATAGTTAAAAAATCAAATCCACGCTAACAAAATGCTCTATTTTCCTTGTGTTTGCTCTCTGTGTAGTGATGTTCCTCAAAACTAACAAAACCTTAAGTTTTAATATAATCACTTTAACTGTAATTAGGTTAAGCACTGACCTATTTACAGTTGCACATTCCAACTGTAGATGAAGAGTTAGTGATTGATCCAGTTTTAACTTAAATAAAACATCCAGCATACTGAAACCAAGCCACATGATAATGGCATTATTAAACTTTTAGTTCCAAACTGTCTGTTGAAAAGCACAAAAAAAAACCTGATGCATTTCTAGCAAGGGCTATTCATGAGCCTTCCTGTTGGGTAGAAACCACACCCAGCTCTAGTGTTGGGCTCATTTATTAAAGGTCGAATTTTAGTGTTATCAGAGCCTTTTGAAACCATGATTAAACTTTCTCCCCTAAAACCACAAATGCCATGAAAGTTATTAAAAGATCTGAATATAAAAAGTAAGAATGGAAAAAACAGAGAACAATGCACTAAGGGGCCAATTTATTAAACCTCGATTTTTTTTCTGGCTGAGTTGGGAAAAAATGAATTTCTAGAGGGAAAAAAAACCTCTAAATTTTTAGAGATATATTATAGCCCAAATCTGCAAAAATCCCAGTCTGAAAATACTCCAGCTAAAACCTGTCGAGGTCATGTGGAAGTCAATGGTTGATGTCCTTTTTACAATATGAAGTTGTCATGATCTGCACTGGTTTTTGTAAAAGAATCAGAAAAGTCAGGTTTTTTGGGGAACAACTCGAAAAAATTGTACAATTCAGGCATAAAATTAGAAAAAGTCGTATGATTCAAATTGTTGCATGACTTTGTAGACATTTTTCCTGCACCCATTTTTCTAAGCTGATTTCTTGATAAATTAGTTAAATTTGTGAATGGGAGTTTGGTCAACTTAAAATATAAATAATTTTTGCTAAAAATATGGGATAAATTCGATTTTTTGTAACTACCGCCTAAAAGATACGAAAACCTCCAAAACCTCTAACAATTCAAGCTATTTGGAATTTTTTTGCAAAAGAAACTGAAAACCTTGATAAGTTTGAATGTAAAAAAAAGGTCCAATAGGATCACCGTAACTTCTATAAGACCTTGACTACTTTAACTTGCCAAAGTTTTGTATTAGAATGGTTTTTACGCTTTTAGAGACATTTTGAAATTTTGAAAAAAATGAATTTTTAGAGAAAAATTATGATAGGTGAAAAAAATAGAAATTCGAATGTTAGTCAATCCCCTTAGTCAACTCTAGTCTGTAACTGTGATCAAAGTATTATATGCATCTCTGCATATATAATTTTTGATATTCATTAAAGCCCGATGCAGCAAAAAGCCTGAATCCGAAAATCCGCCATCTCAGACCTGCCGAGGTTGTGTATAAGTCAATGGCAGAGGTCCCTATTCTATTTTGACATTTCTGTGACCTGTGCTGTAATTAGGCCAAAAATCCGACCTTTTCGAGGTTTTCAGGCAAAAATCAAAAAAATTCAGGCTTTTCGTGGAAATGGAGTGATCAGGGAAAACCTACCAAAAAAAAGGTACGATTTGGGTTTTCACTCGATTTTATCTGTTTTGTTACCCGAACCGATTAAATCAAGCTTTTTTTAATAATAAAGAAGGTCAAATCAGGAATTTTAATTTGGTGGCACTTTTTGAATTTCAATAATCAGAAAAATTCGGATTTTAGTAAATAACCCTCTAAATCTATATTTTTCTTTTGCGTTAACATGCAAGATTACATAATCATATAATTCTCCATCATTTTACCATTTCAGGTCACTGCAGAAAAAAACTGGGACAATCGTTCATTTTTATTTATTAAATTAAATTGAATTATCTCCTTCTCTGACAACTGGAACTCGGCTGTTGCCTCATGCGAGAGAGAAGCTTTGCTGTTTATTGTTATATGACCACAAACCACATAAGATTAAGAAGTCATTGTGATTTACTTTGCAGTGTAAATGATACAGAATATTATTCCCATGAAACTATGCATCCTAATCTTCCAGGCGGAAATTGTAAAGCTACAGCACACCAGATATGTAAGGTTTTGCTTTTAAGAAGACAAGATAAATGCAGCATATGATCTGACCATGTCATTTCTGTACCAAATTGTGTAAAGTAATGACTAATATGCATCAGGAAGCTCTGTTCCATTCAAATGGTCCCTGTAACCACTTATCATATCGCTTGTTACCCAGATATGATGAGATACATATTATAAACAGCACTTTATATTAAATGCCACACAAATGTATCTACTGCATGTTTCAATTTTGTAGTAATGACATAACATTTTATAACATAAATGCACATTCAGTGGGATGTTAGTGAAATTATCAGAAATGTCTGCTGTATTTTACTTGTTAAACAGAGTACACCATGCACCTTTCATTTTCTAGATGAAACAGAGAAATCCTTGAAGAACTACATTGGACAGAAAAAGAAATTCTTCCAGGAAGAATAATGGTTATGAAATATAATGATTCCTGGGAGACACGTGATATTTTCAGTGCAGTGAATATACAGAGAATTCCTGAAGGAGCAACCACATCTAGAGCAAAATTAAAAGGGGAACAAAGACGAGGAGATGCTATAGTGAACGATAAGAAGCAATATCTTAAGTGTAGGTTATGGGGGCCTGGAATGGTTAAACAGAGGATGTAGTAGGTGAAAATTGGCAAAATTCTAAATTCTTGGTAAAACAAAGGGCTATCCTTCATGTGCAGCATCAGGATGGCTTCCTGCCCCCTTCCATTTGTAAAACATACCACCCTTCAAAATACTCTCCCTTTGTCATACCTTACCTGGTAGACAAATAAAGATCTCCAGGTTTGAGTTTAGACAGGCCACAGCTTTATTAACAAAACAGGTAAGAAACATAAAACATAAATACTACATAAATAATGATATATAACTTCAGTAATTTCCAGGTCATACTGTATCAGGAAAGATGGGCAAGACTAAGGGGGCTACCCACCATATCAGCAACTTTCTGCCAAAATGTTGAGTGGGCAACCATAATCTCTCTTACCTGGGACCTTTGCCCATGTATACCATAACTCACCATTAGTATTTTAGTGCATGTAAATAATGATGGGCGAATTTGTCCCATTTAGATTTGCGGGAAAATTCGCGAATCGAAATGGCACAAATTTTTAGTCAATGGGCATCAAGATAATTTTGACGCGCGTCAATTTCGCCACCCGCAACAATTTTTATATGCACCACAATATTGTCCAAATATGCCCATTAAATGCCCATTAAAGTCAATGGGCGTCAGAATAATTTTAAAGCGTGGCAATTTTTATGCGCGTGACTAGTCCCATGAATGTAGAAAACAATAAATATATGTATGAAATTTAGGTTGACGAAATCATCAGTTATTCCTAAGTAAAAGCAAGTACTATACTACTAATATAGCAAGTACCACTCATTGTAAATACTGTACATATATCAGAAATATTCCTACTTGGGCAATATACCTTATGCCAATATGACTTACTGGGTAATCATAGAATTTTGAATGCAATGCTCATTTATTTAAAAAAAAAAAAAAAGATTTGCTTCATTTAAGTCACAATATTATTATTAATATTTAAGTATATCCTTTATTTATAGGTTTAAAGAAATTCACAGCAGCTCTTGCCCCAGTGCAGCTTATAAACCGAAGATCCTTATAACATGTCTGAAGTTATTTATATGCATAATCAGTGAAAAAAAGCAGAAAAAGATTTACCACATCTAAAGAGTTTTACATGTGGCACTCCAGAGGTTAGTTGCTTAGGCATTTTCATTGTCTCCTATGGTAGTGCAGATTACCCACAGACAAAAAAATGAATTTGCCCTTACCTACTGGGAGAGAAGGAGGAAACCAACACAGATAGTATGTAGGGAGAAAATGCATGTCCAGGTCAGGATGAAACTCAGAACCACAGAGGTGTTAACCACCAAACATATCCAGTACAATTAAATGCTCCTCTATAGCTCATAAAGAAACAAATATTGCTTGAAAAAGAGAAATAAGCACACACCTTTTTTATGCAAGAGTATAGCTAAGTAAGAGCAACCTCATATGCAGCTGAAATACATAGCATAGCTGCCCTCCCCATACTCAGACTTTTCATGTCCTCATTTGCTAAAGGCTATGGCATTGCTGAATCACCAACACTGAGCAAAAGCAGACAAATCATTTGCTTATCTTTACATCCATGGACTTACTAGTTAAAATAATACTTTCCATTTTCATTTTTCCATTTTTTTTTGCTGACAAGGGTCTCAAAACTGTGGTTGTCCAGTAACTATAGCCATGAGAGTCTGAAAGAGAGTCCTCATCTTGGATTAATTGTTCACACTAAAACTAAGGTATGGCATGTCTCTTCATGCTCGATGTTGCTTAGTATCCTTTTGATATGATAATGACATACATCTCAGCAGATGAATATGCAAATTAAAGGCAGTAATTTGGTGGCATGCACCTGCTGACACTGTACCAGAATGCTAGTGTGTTGTGCTAAGCGTTGCCACTGCACAAAGGCAGTGCAGAGGTAAATTAAACTCTAATGTAGCACGCATTTTACAGATGCTTCCAATTTTTTTCTGAAATTTTGACTTTGAGCATTGCCATTTTCCTTGCAGGCAATTACATTTCTATTTGGAAATTCTGTGTCCTTCCTTTGCTGACTGAATGAATTCCATTGTTTCACATATTTTCCAAAGGCTGCATTTGTGTGCAGGCCTAATAGAAATAGTTATGTGCCCTACAGAATTTGCTTCCACATTTTGCAGCAGTAAAAGGGAAAAATGCTTGTCATAATCATCAAGGTAAAAAAAAGTTAACATTTAACCTCACTTTTGTCTGATTAATACAGTTGTATAATTTCCTGTTGAGTGTCATCAATTGGACTTCGTATTACAACTGTATATGTATATGTACCCCAACACACATCCTGGGGAGAAGCTCCTACATAAGGAATGGATGACTGGCACAACAAGGCAGTGCAGGATGAAGTGCAGCAGCTACCAGACCCAGCTGAAAGTTGCTCCTGGTAACTTCAAAAATTAAATTCAAAATTTTAACATGTCATTTAAACCATTTTGTGTCTGACATGGATTTCACAATGTCAACGTATCACAAAAAAAAACATTTTTCTACAACACAGGTATGATATCTGTTATCCAGAATGCTCTGGACCTGGGGCTTTCCGGATAATGGATCTTTCTGTAATTTGGATCTTCATACCTTAAGTCTACCAGAAAATCCTTTAAAGGGATCCTGTCATCGGAAAACATGTTTTTTTCAAAACGCATCAGTTAATAGTGCTACTCCAGCAGAATTCTGCTCTGAAATCTATTTCTAAAAAGAGCAAACAGATTTTTTTATATTCAATTTTGAAATCTGACATGGGTCTAGACAAATTGTCAATTTCCCAGCTGCCCCTGGTCATGTGACTTGTGCCTGCACTTTAGGAGAGAAATGCTTTCTGGCAGGCTGCTGTTTTTCCTTCTCAATGTAACTGAATGTGTCTCAGTGAGACATGGGTTTTTACTATTATGTGTTGTTTTTAGATCTACCAGGCAGCTGTTATCTTGTGTTAGGGAGCTGTTATCTGGTTACCTTCCCATTGTTCTGTTGTTTGGCTGCTGGGGGGGGGGGAAAGGGAGGGGGTTGATATCACTCCAACTTGCAGTACAGTAAAGAGTGATTGAAGTTTATCAGAGCACAAGTCACATGACTTGGGGCAGCTGGGAAATTGACAATATGTCTAGCCCCATGTCAGATTTCAAAATTGAATATAAAAAAATCTGTTTGCTCTTTTGAGAATTGGATTTCAGTGCAGAATTCTGCTGGAGCAGCACTATTAACTGATTCATTTAAAAAAAAATTTCTTCCCATGACTGTATCCTTTTAAGCATTACATAAACCCAATAGGCTGGTTTTGCTTCCAATTAGGATAAATTATATCTTAGTTTGGATCAAGTACAAGCTACTGTTTTATTATTACAGAAAAAAAATAACTGGAGTATTTGAATAAAATGGGTCTATGGAAGATGGCCTTTCCATAATTCGCAGCATTTTGGATAATGGGTTTCCAGATAATGGATCCCATACCTGTTTTAATAAAAATGTGTTCAGGGTGACAATTTTTGTTGTAAATATCCGGATGGATGGTTTATTTAGATAATATTATCAGTTAACCAGATCTTTATAATCTAACGGATTTAATGGTCTGATCAAAATAATCAGCTTAAGTGAAATTGAATTGCCAAGCTATCCTTCTCACTCAAAAGCCATGTGGGCTTTAAAAATGTAATGAGAAGAGCTAAGCACATTCTTTATTGATGTGTTGTCACCCACAGCCAATCTATATATTGACATCCTTCCCAGGTGTATGATATGTTGTAGTTAATAAAATACCCTAGAGATTCCAAAAAACCCAAAATCTATTGCTTAATCAGTTATGTTACCATTAATTAAACGCAATCTCTTTTGCTGGTTAATAATGAAGAATTAAATGATACTGGTTAAATAATATCTATATGACTTTACTTGAGATAATCAAGTAAGAACTTGCTTTTTCTTATACAGTTCATGCCCCTCACATTCCAATTTATTTTTACTGTATACACTAACTAATAGTATATAGTGATGGAGGCCCTGTTGCTATAGTAAACTACCCTTGCAATACTTTGAGTAATCAAAAAAGCCTGCATATCAGTGCTCTCTAGTACTCTGGCGCATGCGCTAGGGTCAAAATTACCCAATGAGTTTAATAAAGACTGGAATATGAATAGAAGAGGGCCTGAATAGAAAGATGAATAATAAAAAGTACAATAACTATAAATGTGTAGGCTTGCAGAGCATTAGCTTTATAGATGGGGTTAACAAAACCCCATTTGAAAGCTGGAAAGAATCAGAAGAAGAAGGCAAATAATTATAAAGAAAAATAAAATAATAATCATAAAAAAAAAAAAATGAAGGCCAATTAAAAAGTTGTTGAGATTTGGCAATTCTATAACATCTCCTTTAACTTTACATCTGATTGCTGTGCAGGGGTACATGCTTGGGGTCCGGACGGTGGAGCCAGCCTGGGCCTGCAGGGGCCAGTCTGACACTGCTCCCTTGACTTGAGGAGCCAATTCCATGGAATCTTTCCACTGACATGATTGAAGGAGATTAGTCGCAAAGCTGAATTTAATTCTCATTATTAATTCAGCAGTAAGTAGCCTTCATAGTTACCCAGAATGGTGCTTCTTGGGGGAAAAAAAGAGCAATTTGTGGCATATGTTAATACAAAAAAATACAAATGTTTTATTTACCTAATCATGTTATCTCTAAAATGTTCACTTATTTTTTACAGGTACCAAGTCAATGGAGCTATACGTAATAATGGAGTTTAAAAATCTACAAGTCATTAGGGGTCATTTATGACTCTGGACAAAAGTGTGAGAGCACCAAGAAGTGCAAGAGCATACCCTATGGGGCTCACGCAGAGAGAATTTCTGCTTCAGGTCTGTCTGCTAGGGATGTAGCGAACTGCCGATTTGGCGTTCGCGAACGCCGTTCGCGAACACCGGCAAAAAATGCGAACGTTCGCGGACAGTTTGCGAACTTCGGACACCCGCTAAAATCGTTCGGTTCGAACGATCGAAGGATTTTAATCGTTCGATCGAAGGATTTTCATTCGAATCGAACGATCGAACGTTTTAAAATCGTTCGATTGAATGAAAATCATTCGATCGAATGCTTACAATCGTTCGAACGAATGGAAATCGTTCGATTTTTAGCGGTCAAAGGAATTCGAATGGTCGAACGATTTTTATTCGAATCGAACGTGAACTCAAAATGCGAACGTTCCCAAACGTTCGCGAACATTTGGCGGACGCGAACGGTCGAAGTTCGCGCGAACAGTTCGCTACATCCCTACTGTCTGCTCTCTGCGCCTCATAACTGATCAATATCCAGGGCAAAATGCAGACGAAGTGTCAGCGGGGAAAAGGTGAGCCTTGTCCTTATCACCTGCCATAGGATGATGTGCAAGTTAGGGGACAGGTTGGGGGCAGGAGGGGAATGTCTTAATTCCTCCCTTTGCTTGCCCCTTATGTATATGGCACTTGGTATATGATCCACATGTAGAGCAAATTTAATCTATTTCTGCATCTTAATGTAGAACAATTTGAAAATAAACATTTCTGTGGAAGACTGCCACAAACTGCTACTACAAATGTTTGCACTATTTTTCTTCAAATTCATAATGAATACAAATAAATACTCATTTATTTGCACATCATAAAGAAGAAAGATTATTTCTTATCTATGGTCAAAAGCAACAAATATTCGTTTTCTTTTACATTTCCATTTAAACCCCACAAACAAGACATGTACTTACATACTGTAATAAAAGTGCCAACCAAATCTGTGCCTCCCATTTTTATGGAAGAGGCAGCCATGTTTATTTGTGCGCTGACACATTTTAGGCAGAAGTTCTTATGTTACAAGTTACAAGACGCAACAATACACACAAAGTTAACACTGCAAATATCGTGTTAGCAGGCTAATCCAGGAAGTGCCACTGAACAGACAATGACACACTGTTACTAATTTGCTGGCAAGAAACAGCTAAATACAATTAATACTGCTGTGAAAAAATTTGTGACCACACTGTTGACAACAGTATGTTTGTCAAAAGCCATGTCAGATTGTATTATTCATATTTTTTCTGGCATCCTTTACTCAGACTAATTGCTACTGAGTTGTCATAGACTCGTGATTTCTTGTCAGTTCTCTTGACCTCATCCCGGTTAAGAAGAATTTAACTTTTTTTTTAAAAAAAACAAGGAAAGAAGACAAACATACTTGTCAATTTAGCCCACCCACATATAACTGAGCCAACAATTCTTTAGTGTGGTTCACCACACACCAGCTCCACCTGACTGCTTCTTACCTGGTGCGTGACCTTCAATTCAAAATTCCAACAATGTACAACTTGTGTTTGGCAAATGAGTTGTAAGTTTGCCAGCTGCCAGATGTCTTCATTCTTATAACACCTTCAAGTCTGTTTCTGGCAGAGCTCCACATACAAAACAAGCTAAGCAGTAATTGCATTGCCCATGCTTTGCAGAAAAAAACAAGACAAAGCTAAACTAGTAACAAACTAAATGGGAGGAGAAAGTCTCCTTCAAAATATTTATGAGAAAAAACAATGACATATAGAGCTGGAAAATAAAAACATATTTCTGTAAAGATAGAATCAAAAATATACAGACAGTGAGTTGGATACTGACTGGTTTTAGTTTACAGAGATGTTGTTGCTATTAACCTTTTTATTTATTCCTTGGGAATTTCCATTAATGCTTATTACTTCTTACAAGAATAGAAATGTACTATGTCAAATTTTTATAACTGAAGAAGTAAACAAATGTAGGGAATTTATCATTTCTTAAATGTCTTTATATTTGGGTCTGTGCTACATATAGGTGGTAGGAAGTGTTGGCAATGCAGTTGTAGATATGCCCTGTTGGTGTGGGAAGGGTTACATAGGTACAGATAGTCAGGTTGCTATGTTAGGTCTTGTGGGACTTCATCATGAAGTGTGTTGGATTGTGCTGGGACACTGAGGCAAAAGAAGGTTGGAGTGAATAGGAGACCCATGAGCAAGAGATACATCTGGGTGGAGTGTGGAGAGAAGGGACCACATGAATGAAAGCTGTTTTTTTCAGAATCTGTACTATATAAATACTTTTGATTATGTTCTCTTTAAGACCAAAATAAATCTCTTTCCCCATCCAACACCCATAACAACCTAGACATGCCTATCACAGTTAATGTATCTACAACCCTTAAGACTTAATCCAGTCTAAATGGATAGCTCAGTGTTACATGTAAGGTGTATATTTCACTGTTAACATCTCCATTATCAGCCCATCTCTATAGACCTGGTGTTTGTGGTTACCCTTGATTCTGCTCTATGCTTCACTCCTCTTATCCAATCAATGATCAAGTCATGTCGCTATCACCTAAGGAATATTTCCAAAATCATTTTTCACCCAAGATGCCACAAAAATTCTATGTTCACTGTCTTATCATATCACTTATCAACAGCTACAAATCTCTGTTAATTGGCCTTCTCCTCCTGAAGCTGTCATGCCACTCTGCCAGTCCCTATGCTGGCTGCAATTTTCAGAATAAAATTCAAATTAATGACCCTCTCCTTCAAAGCAGTTTTCAATTCTGCTCCACACTACATCTTTGAACTTATACCAGATCCTTACCAAACTGCTTATTATGCTCCTCTACTGACCTACTCCCTAACTCCTCACTTCCTCACATGCTGTCAGACTTTGCAAGGGTTGCACCTTTGGTTGCACCCTCCTACATGCCATCAAACCTTTTCACAATCTCCCTGCCTTTATTTGATATCTTAAAACACATTTATTTTGAGAGAGAAACGTACTCTCATCTAACCTAACAAAGATTCAGTGTGCATTATATGTTTTTAAATTCATCTCTCTTGCATTTTATAACTCCAGATCTTACCCATCCTCATAACTTGTATCTGAACCCTTTATTTTACATTGTAAGCTCTTGCTTTTGGGCAGGGCCCTCTTTTTCTCTTGTACCCAGGGCCATATTTACCATATAGGCACTCTAGAGCTGAGCTGCAGTTCCTAGGATGAAACCAGGCCAAAATACAGCACTGATTGTATCAGTTATATTTTTGTATACAGTCTGTATGTTCAATTCATTGTATAATACAAAAATAGTTATCTTTATTATTTTATAAAACTATTTTAGAGGGAATTTTACTTTAGCTGACTGTGGCAATCTCTAACTTCACTCTTTTATAAATATACCCCTTTGACTCTAACCACAAGCAACAACTAAGCTGTCTAAAACTTAAACGTTACTGGGTGATAAATATTGCCTTCATTAGTAAGGTGAAAGTTCAAATGTTATTGCAGATAAGTCTTAAAATGGGCTCCTTCCATTACCTTTGAGATAGATTGTCATATAATCTGTGGAAGACTCATTTGAGCAACAGCTGATATAATAAAGAAGTCTTTTTACACCCATCAAGTGGTGAAATGAGAAAGAACATGATAAATCACTGTTTGGGGGTCTTTAGGGTAATGCGTTCAAGTGTATGAGAATAAGGCTGGCAAGAGACTGACGGTCCGCATTGGTAGATCTATTGATCCTCAGGAAGCTCATTCTTGAAAGATTGTATCTAGAACTAGCATCCACAATACATAAAGATAAATAATGGCTGTGCTATTTCATTGCCATGTGTGCCCCTTTTCTATCTCTCTCTCTCTCTCTCTCTCTCTCTCTCTCTCTCTCTCTCTCTCTCTCTCTCTCTCTCTCCTGTCCCTGTGTGCAACCTATTTCCTCTTTCTCTCTCTCTTGTCCTGTTCCCCCTCCTTCTCCTGCGCTGTGTGTCCCTATTTCCTCCCTCCCTCCCTCTCTTGCCCTGTGTGCCCATATTTCTTCCCTCCCTCTTGCCCTGTGTGCCCCTATTTCCTCCCCCCTCTTGCCCTGTGTGCCCCTATTGCCTCCTTCTCTCTTGCCTTGTTTCCCCCTATTTCATACAACCTCTCCTGGCCTTGTGCATCCCCATTTTATACCTCTCTCTTGCCCTGTGTGCCCCTATTTCCACTCTTTTCTTTTGCCCCTATTTCCTCCTTCCCTCTCTTGCTCTGTGTGCCCCTATTTCCTCCCTATTTCCTGTCCCTGTGTGCCCCTATTTCCTCCTTCTTTCTAACTTCCCCTGAGTGCCCCTATTTCCTCCCTCTCTTTCGTGCCCTGTGTGTCCCTATTTTCCTATATATTTGGTTTGTCAGTGGCCAATAATACTTAGTCTAGGGGCCACACCAAAAGGGTCCCAATTGGGCTCCACTTTTGATAGGACTGGCCTTGCTGCTAATTGCTGGATAAGCACTGTGCTAAGACCTAGTTTCTATGAACAATTTAGATCTGATTCACATAGCCTCAGAAGACACACATTCCTGGATTGATATTTGAGGCAATAAAGCTAGCAAGAATCAAATGTAAGACAAGCATATTTATCTTGGTATATTTTAAGGTTAAAAGAATGCTATAGGGATTTGTTGTCAGTATAAAACACATAACACTTTTATATTGACTTTTAAAACAGAGCTCTTATGTACCTTCCCACAGGTATTGAGTCTGCATTACATTTTTATTTCACTTGGATTTCAGGATGAATGTGTGAATTAGGCCCAGGCACAATGTGTCTTAGAGTTCACCAGTTTACTATAGCACCATGGGTCAACATAACCAGATTCCCTTTACCTATGAAACACAATGCTACAATCTTATTAGAGGAAGAGAGTAGGAGATTTTACATTTAACCTCACACCTGACTAGTCCTATCAAAACATGGTGTGCCTCGTTAAATAGAAACATGATACTTTGTAGGTGTAGGTGAGGGAAAGAGGCTGAAAAGAGTGAGAACAAAATTAGAGGGAGAAGATAACAGAATAATAGCAATAAAAAGATGGAAACAATTATGAAATATATACTGTACAAATGGTGGAATAAATGACAGAAAGTCAGAAGGAGAAAGGAGAGAAAGGCAGAATGTAAGAAGACATGAAAAGAACAGGAGAAAGGAACTGATGAGATCTGCATGATAGGAAGTAGGACAAAATTGAGTGAAGGATAAAGACAGCAGAGGATGGTGTGGAGAGGAAAGGATGGAAGGACTAGAAGACAGAGAAGGCGAGGACTGGGGAATACATGTTTTTGAGTGTTTTTTTTTATATCTTCTTTGGCCCCAAGCATAGTAGTCTAATAATGTTACTAATTCAATAATATAACAGTTAAAAACACATTTGTAGTTCAAGCAATAAGGTACCTTAAAGGGATGATGATACAAGAAATTAAACCTTTTTTTTTACATCTATCATATTATTGTTTTTGCATGCTCTTTATTAGGGATGGGCGAATTTGACCCACTTTGTTTCACCAAAAATTCAAAAACTCGATGGGCTTCAAAAAAATGTTGTCGCGCAGCGAAATGTTTTTTGACGCGCGTCTTTTTATTTTGACACACAACGCCATACAATTCTATAGCCATCATTTTTTTCGGCGAAACAAGGCGAAAAAATTCACCCATCCCTACTCTTTATAATTTTGCCTTACAAGTATTTGCCTGATGCTTTTACATTACCTATCTGACCCCCCCTTGTTCCTATATGAGGGGACTGCCATATTTGTGCAACAGAAATCCATGTGTACACATCGAACTGACAGGTTGAGAAGGGACAAAACAGGTTGGCAAAACAGTCAGGTTTAAGAACTTCAAATATCAATTACTTACAAAAGCAGACATATTATTGAAGAATGAACAACATGGGCTATAGGTAACTTCTAATGTACATTAATGTTTTGAAGAGTAATTTTTAAAGTGCCAGTTTCACTTTAATATATAGAAAAACCTAGAGCATCGTATCCCCACTAGTAGTTTTTAAATCTACATATTACAGTTAAATAATAATTGGAGGTTTTCTGGGCAGATGCTGACTTGCTGACTGCCGTACCATTTTCTTTCATTCTCCCAAGTGGAAAGTACTTAAATGAAAACTAAACCAACTTTAGTTTATATCAAATTAAGTGGCATATTAAAAAAAAATCTTACCAAACTGGTATCTATATTTAAGTAAATAAAACCCTTTTACATCTCTTGCATTGAACCATCATTTCATAATGTTCTATGTGATGCCTCAGAGATCAGCTGATCAGAAATACTACAATTCTAACTGTAACAGGAAGAAGTATGGAAGCAAAAGACATAACTCTGCCTTTTAATTGGCTCATGTGACCTAGCATGTATGGTTTGTTAGGTATGTTTGTGTGCACAGTGAATCCTAGGATCCTAAGGGGCAGCCCTTTATTTTATGATTACTCAATGGCACATATTACTAAAAAAGTATATTATTATGAAAATGGATTATTTAAATGAAGCAGGGTTTTACCTGTTAGCTGTTTTTATAGAGACCTACATTGTTTGGGGGATATAATTTTCCTTTAATACACCTAAACTGACTACTATTACATTGTATGTTATTTGTTTAAGCCATATGAAAACCTTTATAAACTAAAAAGTAACTAATAATAATAATAAGTTATAAAATATTCTGCAAAGTACGACTATTATTCATAAGTTCGGGTTTTAAGCAGTTTAATTGAATAAGATTGCCAGTGAATTAATTATGACTTACTTTGAATCCTTTGGTCCCCCAAATACTTTATTTTATTCAGTCTAATATTTTTTCCATGTTTTCTTTAGTATATTAGGTATATTCTTGGTTACAGTTAATCACTTTCTTTCTACTCTACAATTAGGAGAACATACAGATATATTTAAAGTATAAATCATGTTTTTGTGCATTAAAGTTTGTAGCTTTGGGATTTACTGTAAAGCAAAGCAAACTTTGTCCTAATCTAACAATCTCATTTGAGACCGGCAGCTTCTGCATCTCTGAAGAGCATGACAGAGAATGCGGATTAATGAAGGATTATGTCATAATGAGTTGGCAGAGCAGATCTATGTCCTTGTCTGTTGCTGCCAAAATACAGCTCTCATTTCCAGCAAGCAAAGCCTATCGGGTAGAAAGCACAGAGACCCTTTAGAATTGAAAAGTCTGATGCATAATAATGTCTAACTCTCCTTGTGCCAAACCTCTTCAGAACTTCCAAGGTCAAAGGCCAATGCAGTGATTCACAGGGGCTTGATGCTTATCTAAGCTTCTGCAAGAAAATGAGAATGTTCTGTAGTCTTATTAAAGAAATGTTTGTTCCTCATTCAATAAAATGAAAAGAAAGCAACTTAATGCAATTTTACAAACCGCAACTCCTATTAACTACTAATTCATGAATATATATATTATATTTTAACCAAGGCAACATCATTTAAGATCAGAAACATAAAAAGTAAATGTATTCTAAGTTTCATACAATAATAATAATAAAAAAGATATACCATTCATTTTGTTAAATTATTTTCAATCAATTGTCAGAATTTTCTATGCAAAAAAGCACTAAAACTGGTAAAAGCTAAAATAATTTGTAATTTTTGTTTGCACTAATTGCTCTGAAAGACAACAACTGGTTTTATCATATGTATTTATAACCAGCTCACACACGCTCAATCACAAAGTAATTGATTCTTTGAGACAAAAGTATTCATTTATGCAAGCAGGATTTCCTTCATTTTTTATCTTTTTAAATGATTTCTTTTTTGGGTGTCCATCACTACGTTAAAGCACTGCCATTATGTTAATAATATTAATACTTAAGGAGTTTGCATTGCAAAAAAAAGTTTTAAATAAGGACGGTTCAAACAGCAATGTAAGCTAGGTATGGCTTTTATACTGCCACTGTATTCTTTATATAAACCTTGAAAAGGGTTGTAGTATATTCCATCGTCAAAGAACCATGAAAATATATAGCCATAGAAACAGCAGTAAAGAGGATTAAAGCAGATAAGCCATTTATTGCGCACAAATATAAAAAAATATTTAATAACCACTCACTTGCCGGCTCTCACTTAATGTTCAAATGCTGTGGACTAAATTGAAAATTCATTGCTCAAAAATCTGTCATGTAGGTCCTTAAGCCGCACGGTGGCTCTTAAAATATGTATTCGGAAAGTACAAACGAGCGGAATATATTTGCTATCTTTTTGTGCTAAAGATTTACAACAAATGACCTGCAGTAATGACATCCATGTAAAGCAAAATTGCAAGACCACCCTGGTGTAAGCAGAATTAAGGTACAGAATAATACTCCTTATTCATATTCAAATTCAGGGGAGAGAAAAAGAAAACTACCAAAAGCCATACAGATAAACTCATTTCATAATTTTACTTTGTGGAACATGCCTAATTTTACTTTTGATTTGATATAACGGGGTCTTTGTAAGCAGACAATTATCAAGGCTTTAATGCCAGAATTGGCAATGAATCACACAAGTGTAAAAAGCCTTGTGCAGCACCATGTATAGCCTGCAGGGATAAAATATTCATCAGTTGTTGCTCAGACCACTAGTGGTTTAAAAATGTCCCTGCCCATGCTGACATTTAGTGAAATCATAGTTTTAGCTTCATTCAGAATCCAGCTCAGCAAAGCCTAATTTCAGGATGACTTCTTTTGGCAGTCTGCCTTCCCCCACCCACATGCGCTGCAGGCTAATTTCAGTCCCAGCACTCTCAATGAAAGAAGTCCTTTTACTTAACTGCGGCAGTTGGCACATTGCCCTTTTCATGGTCCAAACCAACCATCATCTTGGATGTAACAAATTAGTACATTCTCAGAATAATAATAAGTTCAGACATGAACACACCATTGTTTTTATTTAGGATGGAAGTAACTGCACCAGAGCCATGTGACTTTGCCATGCTCTGCTATTTTGGCTAGATATACATATATTTAAATGAGAAAGCACTAAAATATTTTTCATGCATTCCCTAAAATTCTAACATTTATATTATAACTAGTGTAATTATAAATAAGTGAGCATTAATAGTTGGACTTTTCTTTATTTTATATTTTGCCTCAGTAGAAATACATAGCAATTCATTGTTTATTAACTACATCAGTTTATAGTAAGGTACAGTATAAGATATTTAAAAACAGAGAAAAACACATTTGTATTCAAAACTTTACAGGCAACACAATTATTCTCTATCTATGGTTTGAAATTTTCTATTTACCAATTTATCTATCTATCTATCTATCTATCTATCTATCTATCTATCTATCTATCTATCTATCTATCTATCTGTCTATTATCTATGTATCTATCTATCTATCATCTATCTATCTATCTATCTATCTATCTATCTATCTATCTATCTATCTATCTATCTATCTATCTATCTATTATCTATCTATCTATCTATCTATCTATTATCTATCTATCTATCTATCTATCTATCATCTATCTATCTATCTATCTATCTATCTATCTATCTATCTATCTATCTATCTATCTATCTATCTATCTGTCTATCTGTCTATCTATCAATGTATTATCTATCTATCTCTGTCAGTGTAAATGCTTGTCTTGTTCATTCGTTCTAGAATGTATTTGTACATAATTGTTATTTTTCTCTATTATGAAGCAAATTCCCTCCTTATATATGCAAATAATAGTCTATTTCATGTGGAAATATTCTATAATTTTTTCTGAGTCAATATCCTTAACTATCTATTGCTTAAGCATTGTAAAATTGCAGGCACTAATTATTTAAGTAACATTAATTAACTGTATGGGATTTTCATTTGTAAAATACCGAATACAGATATTTGCACAACATACAAAGAATGGATTATTGTTATTATTATTGTTAATAATAAAAATCTAATATAAAATAATAATAATAACAATAATAATAACAGCAACAATAATAATAATAAAAAAATTATAAATAGTCAACATATTCTGCAGCAATGTACAATAAATCTGTGTACCGTATATATTACACAAGAAAACAAGGAAAAACAACCAGTACAAGAGGTAAAGAGGGCCCTGCACAACACAGCTTACAATTAGGAATTGAGAAAGAAATTAAAAAATTATAGGTGAAATAATAACAAACAATAAGTAATATAGTTATTTTTATTGCTTTATCTCAGAATATTTTTTGTAGCCAGGAATGATTGTTAACCCTTATATTGCCAGAGTATTTATCTACAAATATATTTCTATCCCATGCTTGGCAAACTGGCAGGGTAATGACACAGATTTTCCTAGCATTGCCATTTAAATGAGATTTAAGAAATCTGGATTAAAAAAATCTAATAAATATTGAGAGTTCTGAAAATTAAGTCAAGAATAACTAAAATAATCTCCCTTTCTAACAAATGCCCTGCATTTCTAGACTTCTGTGATTAACATATTTGGGAAACCACAGGGGGGAAGGCATAATGTGCATTTAAGTGTCTGCAAATGAAGTGGCTCTAACATGATAAAACAATCAGTAGTGACACAGTTCCCATCGAAATATTTTTTGTTAATTAGAACAAATGTTTTAGAATGAATGCATGTTTTACAATAATTCATAATCATTTGTAGCATGCCACAGAAAATGCTTAATTATATGGAGGCACAAACATGATTTGGGTGATGTCCTTCTTTGCAGTATTAGTACTTGGCACAATGATACAGTTAATCATATTTGACATATGTAGAATTCACAGGCATTCTATGATCATATAATGGCTTTAATACAGGTCATGGAACTGATAGATGATTTCTATATTCCTATTGTTTACAATGTGGGGTACATACTTTTCTTAAACATGGGCAAGTGACAACTCTAAGTTGATTACAACTGATGACATCACTAAGCAACATTTATATATATTTTTTTCAAGGACCACACTCCAGTATTTAGTAAAAATATCAGTTTTATTCACATTGTGCATCCACGCTTCGGCCTGTATTCAGGTCTTTATCAAGGATATATATATATATATATATATATATATATATATATATATATATATATATATATATATATATCTATAAAATACACAAGAGCCATAAATATTCTGTAAATTATATCCTTATAAATGGTGCTTAGTGATGTCATTGGTTATAATTGAAGCTTAGTGATGTCATTTCTGTCACATGACTCACTAAAAGTTGTGTATTATAATAAATAAAGTAGCCCCTGTTGCAAATTATAAGGATATTAGAAGTCACCTCGGCGTTCTATGATATGGTCATCAAATTCCTCTGTGACTTATAATATCGTTATATTTTACAGTGGGGTACTTTATTTATTCAATATATATATATATATATATATATATATATATATAAAAAACAAAAAAATATTTCAGTAACAGCACTCACGCTAAAATCCGTTGTTGCGGTGCACGTCCTTAGGAGCTCTCCGGTAGTTCCTCCATAATATACTTTTTAGAAATGATGGACAGCACTCACTCTTAATGCAAAAATTCTGTATTAAATATTAAAATACATCACCGTGTATGTGCACATTATTCAGCGACGTTTCGAGCCAAGCTTGGCTCTTTCTCAAGCCATATGTGACATGGTGCAAGCATTCAATCTGAATCATCACTGATTTTTAAAGTCCAAAAAAGGAAGTGACATAATATGCAATATGATTCATTCAGTGCAGGGATTCCACCCCGTAACCTGAATAAAAAAACATAATCAGCACAAATACAATACCTTAAGCTATTCTCTTTATAGATACAAATATAAATCATAATCTTTGTTAAGACCATGTGGATGTAGTGTATTCAATTTGTTAATCCACCATACCTCTCTCTGTTTCAATCGCAATTCACGGTCCCCTCCTCTTTTTAATGGGGGCACCGTTTCCAACACCATGTATCGCAACTGGTCACTGGTGTGTCCATTTTCCTTAAAATGTCTTGAGAGAGGTAATGCTAGATTCCCAGTCCTAATGGTTGATTTATGTTGGGAAATTCGTGATTTGATTTTCTGCACGGTTTCCCCAACATATAACTTGCCACAGGGGCACACAATGACATAAACCACAAATTGGGACAAGCAAGTATAATAGCCCCTAATTTGGATTGCCTCCCCAGTCTCTGGATGAACAAAGGTTTTTCCTCTGATAACATTTCTGCATTGTACACAGTTTAAACATTGGTACATGCCTGTATTACGAGTACCCAGGAACCTATCCGTATGGTCCTCATCTTTCCTTACTTCCGATCTAGTAACTAATGATCCAATTGTTTTTCCTTTTTTGTATGAGATCAATGGGGGAGAGGCAAATTCCCTTACCATGGGGTACGCCCTGCGCAGTATGTACCAATGTTTACGTAAAATCATATTGACTCTGCCACTTAGTGCCCACTGATCGAAATCAGATACTACACTTTTCCAGTAACCATCCGTTACATACGAAACAGTCCATTCCAGTCAGCCAATTGACACGGGTACATAGATTAGTAAGTAATCCAAAGGTGAGGGAACAACAAATTAAACAGATGAAAGGCAAGTTTAGACAGAGGGGCTATCCAGCACAGACATTGGACAGAGCGGAGAGAATTATTAGCAGTAAAAAGAAAAGAAGAGTAGGAGATTCTAGGGTTACCTTTGTTAGCCAGTTTGGGCCACTAAGTGGCAGAGTCAATATGATTTTACGTAAACATTGGTACATACTGCGCAGGGCGTACCCCATGGTAAGGGAATTTGCCTCTCCCCCATTGATCTCATACAAAAAAGGAAAAACAATTGGATCATTAGTTACTAGATCGGAAGTAAGGAAAGATGAGGACCATACGGATAGGTTCCTGGGTACTCGTAATACAGGCATGTACCAATGTTTAAACTGTGTACAATGCAGAAATGTTATCAGAGGAAAAACCTTTGTTCATCCAGAGACTGGGGAGGCAATCCAAATTAGGGGCTATTATACTTGCTTGTCCCAATTTGTGGTTTATGTCATTGTGTGCCCCTGTGGCAAGTTATATGTTGGGGAAACCGTGCAGAAAATCAAATCACGAATTTCCCAACATAAATCAACCATTAGGACTGGGAATCTAGCATTACCTCTCTCAAGACATTTTAAGGAAAATGGACACACCAGTGACCAGTTGCGATACATGGTGTTGGAAACGGTGCCCCCATTAAAAAGAGGAGGGGACCGTGAATTGCGATTGAAACAGAGAGAGGTATGGTGGATTAACAAATTGAATACACTACATCCACATGGTCTTAACAAAGATTATGATTTATATTTGTATCTATAAAGAGAATAGCTTAAGGTATTGTATTTGTGCTGATTATGTTTTTTTATTCAGGTTACGGGGTGGAATCCCTGCACTGAATGAATCATATTGCATATTATGTCACTTCCTTTTTTGGACTTTAAAAATCAGTGATGATTCAGATTGAATGCTTGCACCATGTCACATATGGCTTGAGAAAGAGCCAAGCTTGGCTCGAAACGTCGCTGAATAATGTGCACATACACGGTGATGTATTTTAATATTTAATACAGAATTTTTGCATTAAGAGTGAGTGCTGTCCATCATTTCTAAAAAGTATATATATATATATATATATATATATATATATATATTTATATATATATATATATATATATATAAAACAATCTTGAAAATAACCGCACTCACAGGGCTTGTAAAGATGAAAAAAGAAAAAATTTTATTACGACGTTTCGGCTCTAATACTAGAGCCTTCCTCTGAGGAAGGCTCTAGTATTAGAGCCGAAACGTCGTAATAAAATTTTTTCTTTTTTCATCTTTACAAGCCCTGTGAGTGCGGTTTTTTTCAAGATTGTTTTGTACTTACTATTTGTAACCTGCACCCAGGCAGTCGGCCTTGATTGTGTGAGTGCTCCAGCCGCACAAGTTTTATATATATATATATATATATATATATATATATATATATATATATATATATATATACTCACAATTAAGATTTACACTATGCCTGGGTGCATGCTACCACCCGATATCCACACACCACCTTGAATAAACTTCACTTGCAAGTCTGTGATCAAACAAATAATTTATTAAGGATCGGTCACTAATGTTTCGCACCAGCCTTTCTCAAAAATAAACAAAATACAATAAAATAATTGGGTACATTTTATTTTATATATTAGATGTGCCGCTTGAGTCTACACTAATTCTGGCCCTGTATTGTGCAATATTTATTGTTCATTATATAGTGAATAAATTCCCTGATTGTAAAATATAAGGATATTTAAAGAGACTGAAAAGTTCCACGACCGGTTAAAAGCACAAGGTCAATAGCTGAATGCTTTAATACAGGTCTTGGAAAGCCAAGGTGACTTGTAATATCCTCATATTTTATAACAGGGATGCTCTATTTATTATAATGCACAAGCTTCAGTAAATCATGTGACAGAAATGACATCACTAAGCACCAATTATAACGGATGACATCACTAAGCACTCTTTATAAGGATACAATGTATAGGTGTGTATTATAAAGATATCTTTGAATATATAATGGTGGTGACGTCTTTTTAAAGTTAGTAAGTTTAGTCATAGTTTAGACATTCAAACATCTTTCCCTCGTTTGTTGCACTAATTGCTTCATATGTCCAGCTTCCAATCGAGGAAACTCCCAGTACATTCACTTGTAGAAACCAGTCCCTTCTCTCTTCTGTTTTCCCACAAGTGGAACTGCCCATATTCTCCCCTGTCTGACTAGCCTCCCTTTTCAACCCTGTACATTTTAAAGCTGTAATGAGACAGTAGTCCAATTGGCCCTGCTCTGACATGGAGCAAATGTTAGTACCTCTCAGTAGTTTTTGTAATTCTCCAAATGTCAGTGTTCCTGAGCTTTATATCCTTTCCAAATATGAAGTAATAATTGTTTTTGCTTAAATAAAAGTAATACTTCCAACCATAGAGAACCAGCTGTTTGTAAAAAACATAGCAGTATCATAGCCATTTCCCCATAGAAATAGGATGCCAAATATTCAAGACCAATGTTTTGGTTAAACCCCGATAATTTTGATGACCCATGATAAATATTTCTATGGACCAAATAGCTCAGTCACTTCCATTTGTTACCAAATATGCATATTTTCTCATAACTGGATAATTTTCACTGTGAAATTATTAAATCCCAGACAATTTCCATGGTTTAAAGAGCTTTGTACAAAACTCTTTTTGATGTCATATTAGGGAGATGCATATCAACTGCAGTATGGAAGGGGAAGGCAATACAGAAAGCCGCTCATAATCAAAAAAGTCCATGACATGATTGCAATACAGGTATGCAACCTCTTATCCAGAATGCTCAGGACCTAGGGTCTTTTTTAGATAAGGGATCTTTCTGTAAATTGAATCTCCATAACTTACGTTTGATCGAAATAATTATAAGAATGAAAATAATCAAAATAAAAATGAAATAAACCTGATAGGATTGTTTGCATTCAAATGGAATTCCCTTAATTGGGATCAAGTACAAGGTTTTGTTTAATTAATACAAAGAAAAGGGAAATATTCTTTACATTTTCTAACTTTTTGACTAAAATGGAGTCTATGGGAGTTGAACTTCCCGTAATTCAGAGCTTTTTGGAAAATGGGTTTCCAAATCCCATACCTGTATATCAGCTGAATCATATTCAACCAGAAATCCTGGGAAAACCACATTGGTCTATTTTGTTGATAACGGCCTTAACAATCAAGTTTTTGTAGGTGTGGAGAAGGTCAAAGTGAAAAGATTAGGTAAGTGAGATGATACACTCAAGAGGATACTTCCAAAGCACATGATTTTGAGTTTGGGTGTGTAGTTGTTTTATGCTATCCAAAGATAGGTGTGGTTTCCATATGTTGAGATTTAACGATCGAATATTTAACTGGGCACATCAGAAGAGCAAACCTAAAATACTGGATAGGAGGAGAAATACATTTGTTTATTGCACTTATACACCAGAAAAAAGAATAATTATTGGCTTGGAAAAGAGCAGTAAAATACAGTATGTCACAAGAAATATAATTGGGGAGAATATCATTAACAATGTAAATTTAAGGAATAAACCAGTATAGGTCAGTTTCATATTTCCTGGGAGATTGGAAGATGAAGAGTGTAAAATCTTCAAAGATAATGTCAGGGAGCCGGGAGCTCCCTCCAGGGAGGTAGTCAGGATCAAGGAGGAAGCCCTCTAGTGGGAGCAAGGTTGCAGTATCCGAAGGGTTAAGCAGAATCAGTAGTAGTGGTCACAGGCAGGAGTTAACGAGGGCAGGCAGATCAGAATCAAATATCAAGAGTTCAGGCAGGGGGTCAGAACCAAGGCAGGAGCAGGAACAGGCTGGGAGCTAGAAACAGAGTGGGAGCAGGAATCAGGCTGGGAGCTGGAAACAGGCAGGAATCGGGCTGGGAGCAGGAATCAGGAAACACAAACAGGAACCCAGGATCAATGGCAGCAAATCCTATTCTTGGGCGCCGTCAAAGTGTTTTGGGCGCCCTTTTATGACGAGATCCCGGGACCAGTGATGACACCATCATGCAGCGACGCTGCAGCCATGTGTTCAGCATGGGCGCCGCCATCTTGGATCTTCACTGACCACCGAGAATGTAAACAGCACCGTCGGGTACTTCTAGCAGTCCTGACAGATAATTCTAAAAGTAGAAGTGGGTTAGCTCTTGGAAAAGAGAGAATTAGTGGTGAAATATATAGACAAATACAAGAGGTCCTCTGTACTCAACCCACTATCAATACATTTAGGGCATTGAGACATTTTGTGCCTTAAACAGGAATTGTTTGTCCATATATTGCAATATATTTAAGCTGGCCAACTACGTCAAAGTTATCCCTGGTCTGGCTAGTCCTATACTCTACTTGCATCATATGTGCAGAGCAAAATCTGCAGTGAATTGTGCATTAAAAAAGTAATCATGAGGTCAGATACACAGTTTTTATAGACATTGCAAACAAAATAGTTTACGGATAATCAAAATTTCCCTGGCAGGAGTAGCCATTTGATTTTATTTAATAAAGGGGGCTCATACCTGTCTTATCTTATAACATTTTTTAGGGACAAAGTTTTCTATAATTGGGTCAGTCTAAGGATTCTTATTCCATTAGTGGCAATGCTATGCTTACTCACTTTGATGGTTCAGTGACCCTTTTCATTGCACCAGGTTTGTTTATGCAAGTTATTTTTCAATTCTCTATCTCTCACCTAAATTGGCTATTATGATAAACAGCTGCCTTGTGGGCCTTTGCATGAGCAAGAGCCATAACATTAGCCATTAGTAGAGAATATTTGAACAAAGGGGAAGCCAAGCAGAGGGAGAAAGCAAACAAGTGTAGCTCATGCATTATTTGTCTCAGCTTCTGCCTCATTGTGCCCATCAGGGTTTAAATGGCCAAAGTAATATCTTGTACTGTGTATTCTGTGCTGACAGGTTAACTCTCATTCTAAACTTTGTGCTGACAGAGGTTAAATGTCAATTGTTCCACTGAACTGGCTTGGAGAATATACCCAAATAACATTTAATTTTGCATTGCTAACACTGAATGCCCTACATTCTAGATCTGCTCTATATTATCTGATGGTAAATACCAATAGTATAATGCTTTCTAAATTAAGGGATGGCTCGGATCAAATGTCATAGCACTACATTATGATGATTTTGGTGCTGGATATATTTAAATGCCAAATGCCATCTCTGGCAACATTCTAAGGAATTTTTAACCTAATAATAGCAGTATTTTGGGTTTGCTCAGATTTAATGCCCCAAATACAATCCTTTGCATACAGGCTGTGGTTAAATACTCATAGAGTAAAATGCTGTATATTGCATTCTGGACAATTTTAAAGGCTCAGATTTGCACTCATTGTTGTACAGGTATAGGATAATTAACATTATCCAGAAAGTACCGAATTATGTGAATGCTGTCTCCCACAGACTCCATTTTAATCAAATAATTAACATTTTTAAAATGAATTCCCCTTTCTCTGTAGTAATAAAACAGTACCTTGTACTTGATCCTAACTAAAATATTATAAATCCTTATTGGAGGCAAATAATTCAATTGGGTTTAATTCATGTTTAAATAATTTTTTAGTAGACTTAAGGTATGGCGATCCAAATTACAGAAAGATCCCTTATTCAGAAAACACCCAGGGGCACATTTACTAAGCTCAAGTGAATGATTCTAATGCAAAAAACTTAGATTTTCAACTTTTTTTTGAGTACTTCGACCATCGAATAGGCTACCCTCGACTTCGATTCGAACTAAAAATCATTCAACTATTCGACCATTCGATAGTCAAAGTACTGTCTCTTTAAAAAAAATACTTTGACTACATATTTCGGCAGTTTAAACCTATCGAGGTTCAATGTTAGCCTATGGGGACCTTCCCCAGCACTTTTCTAGCCTTTTTTTGAACAAAGAAAAATCATTCGATCGATCGCTTAAAATCGTTAAATTCAAAGGATTTTATCGTTCGATCGAACAATTTTTACTTTGATCGATCGATCAAAGGATTTGCATTAAATCCTTCGAATTCGATATTCTAATTCAAAGGATTTTAATTCGAGGGTCGAATTTGAGGGTTTATTAACCCTCGAAATTCGACCCTTGATAAATGTGCCCCCCAATCTCAAGGATTCTGGTTAACAGTTCTGCACTATGTGCTGTCTGTGGTTAAGCTGGCCATAGACGCAAAGATCCGATCGTACGAATCAACGTACGATTGGACTTTCCCATATCCCGACTCTCCACTAACCATTCCGATCAAATAAAGTAGTAAAAGAACAGATCAGCCAATGTTCTGCCCCTGACAGCAGTCGTACGATAGTTATGTCCGAAAAAGCTGGTGACAGTCTCCCTTTGAAAATCATACGATCGGCAATAAATTCAGAGATATTATCGGCAAGCGACAGAAATTTTCTAACCTGTCCGGTTGGCCAAACGACGGATCTCTGCCTGACGAAAATGTCGGGACTCTCCACACATGGTCCGAAAATCATACGAATCCAGGATTCGTACGATCGGATCGTTGCGTCTATGGCCAGCTTTAGTCACGCAAAATACCATTGCATGGAAAATCTTTTGTTGGCTGAGGTTAAAGGCCAATAGTACCATCTTCTTCTTTGTATTTTGCTAACTGGGGTAAATGGCCAAAATTATTTGCCTTTTCTGTACGCTGTGCTGTGAAGGGTAAAAATGGCTTAAGTACCCTGGCAGGGTAAAATGTGCAAAATTCTGTTACTACTACTTCCTTCAAATCACTGCCATGAGACACAAATGCAGTGCAGTCCCTAATATAATCCCTAATATAATTTACCTTCAGTTTATTTTGCAAATTTTTATATACTGATATCCTTGGGTTATTGACACTGCCACCATATTGCATCAAAGTAAATATGCGGATGTGCTCTTGGTTATTTTCACAAACTGTATATATACATGAACTCTATCTTCATTTATTGATTGTTGCTAAGAAAATAATGAGTTCAGTGTTTTGCCCAACAATGTACTGTACACACACACAGAGGAGGAACAAAAAGATCCAGAAATCTATGCCTACAGGTTATTTATTTACATAAATATTTATCAGGAAATTATTTAGAGATTAGAAATACTAGAATCAAATGTATTCCTTAGCATGGAAAGTGTGCAGTATTTCCCTTTCATTTCTCTTTCATTTATCAGAGTGAAATAGAATTTTCAGTAATTATAAAAAGTCTATGCCCATATGCTGCAAATTCTAAGACACAAGCAATGCAGTATTATTCTCGTAACCTTTTGGAACCTACACAAGCACTTAATAAACCATGTAAAGGCCTATTGAGGGAATCATTAGTATTTCAAATACAGTATGCGTACCAAAGTTGATATGACACTTGCCAAATGGACCCAGGGGCCCCTTGTGTCATGCCGTGTATTTCATTACAGAGTCACTGTGCGCCTTTCATTTCATTACATGCAATTTCAAAGACATTTTGTTGTAGTCAAAGATGAGAAATCAGAGCTAGCCAATGTTTACTCCTTTTGGAAATGGTTATACGATTGATTTCTGTACCTAATTTAATTCTGTTCCTTGGCTGTAACATAGCATCTCCCAAGGGGGCAAAGATGTACTCACTGAGAAAGAATGAAACTCAATAGTGTCTGGGATGACACTGAAAATGATTTGTGTCAAATTACAATTTGTCAAGTGGATTAAATGCTCACTTTGAAGAAAGACGTCCTTTAGTTTTTAGTTGGATTAACATTGGAGTGCTTCTTTTATATGGAGAGGTGAGAAAACTGCTGCTTTTATGTACGTTGGGGGAATTCTTTTTTGCAATACAAATAAATACATTAAATACATTAGAAGCACAAACCTATGTATTTTGATAACTCCCATAAGAATCATCACGTGAGAATTATGTAATTATATTGCCTGTGTAAATTACTATGATTATTCCAATGTGAATGTAAATTTAATTGGAGGACTAGAATTACAGCAGAATAATCTACAGTGGGATTAGAAAAGATATCTGTTTAAAGTCCCCTCAGGTTCTTCAGTATTATGGAACATGCTACAATAGAACTATATCCAGTGTCCGTTCAGGAATTCTCAGTATCTAGGCAGAGCTGAAAGTAATAATACTAGAAAGCAAGGTTATTAACAGATAATGCATCCTGTACCAACTGCCTAGCCCATTCAACCTAGCTCTCTTGCCAGTCCATTGTCCTTTGGAACTTTCTGAGCAGACTTACTTCAGTCTCACATATACACATAGTGGACCATATGCCATCCATTTAAGAAGAAAATAACGTAGGGCTGTGTTTTTCCTTATGTTTTATTTAAGTTTGAATAGTATTCTGTGGGGCAAAAGAATAACAATGGCAACATTTTCGCCATGTACAGTAATATAAATAAACATTTTGTGGCATGTTTGAAACATTTGATTGGTTGTTCTGGTCTAGTCTATTAGAGCTAACTCAAGTGTTGTCTGATATTACACACCCCCATTTATGTGTTGGTTTGGATTTATATTCCAGTATAGCAAAGGGTATACCAACAGAGCAGAGACAAAGGGGGTCTGCCATGCTTTGAAAAAAAAAGCCATTGAATTCAATGCATTTGGTGAAAAAAATCACAGCAAAAAAAAACACCAAACTGACTTCAATATATTTTGCTAAAAAAAGAACTATATATTTTTTGTTGGTGCTTTAGCTAGCCTGTAGATTCTCAGAAGCTGAACAATAATATAAAGCGTAAGACAAATATATGTTCAATTATTGTGGCAAGAAAAAAATACAATATGGTTTTAACGTGGAAAGAGGATGAAAAATATTTTGCTCCATAGTTTTGCCAAGATTTAATACCTAAAGCTGGCTATAGATAGACCACAACAATATACTGCCCAATTGCCCCAATTTCAGCAGGGCAGTCCCTAATCAATGTCTTCCAAGGGCCTGGGCTTACATTGTATTGTACTGGATTCCAGGCAAATCAGTGGTGTGCCTGGCCTAGAATATTGGAAGGTATATAACAATGTGTGGATTAAAGAGATTTTCCAATCAATATTGTTTGGGGATTCCATGGATTTTGATTTAACTTATTTAAAAATGAATTCAGTCAATGATTTTAAGTGAATACTCCCCATAAGATCCTGTAATAGCTTTGTTTCAAAATAAATACTGTATAAAGAAATTTAATGTTCAACCACATTGTCCTTTATATGTTAGAAATATGTTGTCTAAATATAGTCATGAAAGGCAATCACACTTCCAGTAAAATGTTTGTGGGAAACCCTGTCCTCATATTGTCATATGAGAACAGAATTATATTCAGCAGGGCTGTCCAATGAGAGGACTGCAAGTCAAAGGATTGTTTTGACCCCCCAGACAACGTGAGTGATCCACAGACTTCATCAATTTAATACAACAGGGTCCTAGAGTATGTAAATCATATATTATCACATTAGTATGCATATTTGATTTTATAGCAATGAGTAGGAGTTGCCATGTTGTCTGTATTCAAGACAAGCATATTGGGATATTAGATTATTATGCACTGTGTATCGTCAGTTTAATATATGAACTGGTTTCCTCTCGGTGTAGTATGGATGTTAAGCTTTTCACATGAAGAAACTTAACAAGTTAATTTTTTTTTTGCTTGAAATTATCTTTGTAATTAGAAAGGTAGGAGACTCATTTTTTCGATGACACCATTGTTTAAACATAAGGGATGCAATACACTTTCCTCCTGGTGTTTTGAAAAATGAATATTCAAATATTCCAAGCACTGAAGCCATCCATGGTTCTAGCCTATTTAGCAATTATGTAATCCGTTAAAAACAAAAGCTATCTAACTCTGCTGGAGGATTCTGTTACTTTAGGGTCTGATTTTCCTTGTACAATAAATTCAAATTAAACTATTCTAGGACACCTTGTTAAGTAATTATATAGCAACTGTGCAATTAAATAGCCATCAGGCCCTGCGGTGGAGAAATTTCAGGTAATTATTTAAAGATAATTTAATAGATGAATTACTGTATTTAAGGAAGCATTAGCTTGTAATCTGGCTCAATTAAAGCATCCAATTAATTTCTGCACTTTGATAATAGTTGTCATTGCAGACCATATATTTTTTTTTGTTTTATGATGCTATTTTTTATTATATTTACTTTTGAATATATACATATGAATGTATTGGTGGTTTCCATGGCCCCATACAGTAAGAAAGCTGCTATACTCCTCCATGAGCAGTGCTTAAGAAAATGTGTTTTTCAAAAATATATGTATTAGTGTTATGTTTAGTATAGTCTGAAAGCAGGCAGGACAAATATTGAATCAAACAACTGGGAATATAGGTTATTAAAATGAGAAATGTGCATATGTGTGTTTCCAAACTGCTACAAAAATACATGCATTTAGAAAGAATGAGTCTAAATCCTAGGAATTTAGTATAGAGCTCTAAACTCTGCAGACGGCTTAAATAAAATTAAGTCTGGGCATCACTGGGTAATTTTTGCATTTCCCCAGGACACTTAATAATAGCCTTCAAAACAGTTGGGGGACTATTTAAGGCTACAGCACTCTAGTCATAACCATGCAATCTCATTTTTAGGCATCATAGGTCTTAATAATAGAGTTTTAGGCAATGGATTGTGGGGTGGTAAAATGTTAGAGACCCCTGTGACCACAAACTGACATGGCAGCAGTGCGTTGTGCTACAACTGTACAAAGGAGATGTAAATGTCAGGGTAAATGCAATAAACTCGACCTACCAAGGCTAGATGTGTTATAAAGGTTAAAATAATTATCCACATAAAACAGAATCAACCTCCCCCCAGCTAAGCAGGATGCAGACGAAGCTTTCTCTTTTCACTATTCAAAGTGACATCTACAGAAGGGTGTCTGGAATATGAATACAGAAACCATAAAAAAAACCCTTAAAAAGGGCAATTTTCACGTCTCATTACCAGCTGAATTACATTTTCTGTGGGGAACAAGAAGCAGACCATTCCTGTTGTTTTATCAACAGCATGAACTGCTTCTTAAACGCATCTAATGGCTTGTCCAGTCTAGAGCGGTAGGATTCCCAAGTACAATCTTTACTTGACACGGGCCATGACTTCTCTTATTAATTTTTTTTTCTAAGCCTATGTCTAACTGAGCCGCCACATATATTTTATAATCTAAACTAAACTTATAAAGGTGTTTAATATAACTGTACACTTCTTCTGAAACATCCATATTTGTCCCTAACTAGCAGTGATCACAATATAACCATGTTGGGGCTTTAAAGGAAAGTCACACTGCAATAACGGTCAATTGGATCCACGATTTGGGGCGGGGATTCGTGCTAAAGGGCCAATCTTTAATGGTTACTGTGAGACTATGATACAGGCTCGAGGGCATTCATAATAAAGTTTTTCTCAATGGGATTCGCAACATATTAATATGCCACTTGCTTTTCCAAGTTTCTGTTGGATCTATTTGGTGCCATGTGTTAAGTGGCAAAATACAGCACAGCAAGAACAAAGAATCAGGGCAGAGAAGGAGATAAAAAGGATCATTAGCTCTTGGTGCCACTTGACCATTCCTGCCCCGTGAACTAAACACAAAGCGCCTATTGATAAAGGCATATTCTGGAGCTACTGCCACCTCCAAAGGTGGCAGTAGCTCCAGGGTTCACACACCGGCCTGCGTTAATTTACCTCAGCGTAAAGAACTGGACAGCCATGTAATATTATGTACTGGTGGTTATGCTATCCCCAACAATTTCGTCAGAAGCACAAATGCAAAACATATTAGCCACAACTGCATCAGATGCATCGCCCCATCCCAAACACAATTCAGTTGAAACATTGAGCAAAATAACTGCATCCTGGTCAAAACATGTTGATTGCTTCTATTAGTGTTTTATCCACACTGCTTTTGTGAGTTGCAATTGAGCTCTAAGGTTAAGATATCTAGTTATGGTAATTAAAAATTATTTTAAAAACTATACATATATATATATTACGTTTTACAGTTGAAAGGTGACCAAGCCCATTTCCACCTAATATTCTCTGTTACTCATATTACTTGCATACCCTATAAATTGAACACACCTAAACAATCACTTACACATACCAAAAACACTTTTTACCCACTAAAAAAATGCAATATTAAATATTACATTCATTATTATGAAGTATAAAGATCCAAACTACCCCTTATCTAGGAACCCTAGGCCCTGAGCATTCTGGATAACAGGTCCCATGCCTGTACCAAGCTTTGTCTGGCAAGTTTAAGGTAGAAGAAAAAATCTTGTTGCTGACACAGGCTTCTGACTTGGCTGTTAAACCAGGGGAATGTATTACAAGTAAACCAAGTTGTAGTGAATACAGTGACATAGCCGACTGCTGACTTATATATATATATATATATATATATAGTTGCTAGTGCAGCAATGATTAAGAATTTATATCTTGTCATATGATGGAGCAGTAAGACTAGCACCACTTGGATCCAACTAAGTGGTGGACAGGACCAGCATGAAGGTCAGTTTGGTTGATATTTGTGAAGAATGCTTAATTTGTTAATCTAGATACGTGTATGAGAGCGGATATCCAGAATGCTCAGGACCAGGGAATCTTTCTGTAATTTGGATCTACCTTAAGTCTACTAGAAAATAATTTAAATATTAAATAAACCCAATAGGCTGGTTTTGCTTCCAATGAGGATTAATTATATCTTAGTTGGGTCAAGTACAATGTACTGTTTTATCATTACAGAGAAAAAGATTTTTAAACATTTGGTTTATTTGGATAAAATGGTGTCTAAGGCGTCCGTTTACTAAAGTGCGGTAAATCTGACTTTAAGTTTCCGCATGTTATCGCTGAGAATATTTTTACGCCAGAATATTTGCAGCGACTAAGTTTACTAAACAGCGATGCGCTCAGAAGTCATTGCGATCACTTGCGGTAACTACGTTAAGGAACCAGCTTACTTTAGCGGTAATTTTAGCGAGTTGCGAATTTTCTGCCGAAAAATTAAGTTTTTGCGAATATTTATGCTATAAAATAGTCTTGTTTTATGACAGTTATTATGGCAATTTTTACTGTGACATTTATGGCCAGAAATGCATCTTCAAAACTCATTTTGTTTAACTGATAATTATACCATCCAGCAACATTACCAGAGTGCCAATAGAATCATAGGAACAAGAAATCATACCAGTCAATCTCTTTGCTTTATAGAAATGCACAGTTTAATGTAGCCAATCACAATGAAACCAAAAAAGCGTAGAGGCTGACGAATCCTTGGACTGTGATGCCGCTGCCAATAATACGACTCTGTCATATATGATCCTGTCAGAAGTAGCTACAGATCTCTCACCTGTCAGCAAAGAATGATGGGTAAAAAAAAACTAGTATTATGGGATATTTCCTGCCCCTTGAGAATTTTCTGGTGAAAAAAATACTTTTACTCCACTACATAGGTGGCGGTAAAAGTTTGCGAATATTCTGGCATAAATTTTGTCTTTAGCACATTCCGCTGTTTAGTAAACCAGGCGTTAATGTATACGTAGCGTTATTTTCAGTGAATGCGATAACTGGCGAACAATTATTCTTGTGCAAGAAAATTCGCAAATATATATTTACCGCAGGTTAGTAAACTGGCGATAACATATTTGGCGAAAATTCTGTCTATATTTTGTGCGAATATTTTTAACGCACTTTAGTAAATGGACCCCTATGTTAGATGGCCTTTCCATAATTCTGAACTTTCTGGATAATGGTTTTCCTGAAAACGGATCCCAGACCTGTACTACAGTCTAAATTCCAGTAAGGTAAGTTCCGAGCTGAACATTTATTTACTGTTTTAGATATTCATGGAAATATGGCTCTATGACCACCATGGTGGTAATGTATCCACCACCAGGCGTTGGGGCATATGTCGGCTTATGCAGCTGCACAGATTATACTATAGCTTACATATTTATGTGTATATAGTATAACTGAACAAGTCATAAAACCATAAAAATGCATTAAAAGAATATTAAAGCCATAAACAAAGTAAAACTAAAAAGCAAATATTGGATGGCCTTTCTCATACTGTAGTTAGAAGCTTGTTTCTTCGAAAATGATTATAGAAATGTAAAAATATCCTGACCATGAAGATTAACAGGTGCAAAAAGCATATGAAGGAAATTCAAAGACCTAGGTGGGATCACTGGAATCAGTTTATCCAATCAGTAGTTACTGGTAAAATAAATTTCACCACCTTGGTTCTAGGAATCAATAAATGCACATATTCACTTGTTTGCTATGGTCAGGGTTCACACAAACCATTTGTTTTTTAGAATTAGGAGAAATATTGCAGGTCACAGATGATTTTTTTTTTTTTCTTTAACATTCTTTGCATCATGGCTTTGGAAGCGCAATGGAAAAATTAATACAAAGGATGAAAAAGTAATTCGCCCGGCAGGAATACAGAAATTGTAAAAGCACAGACAGCACTACAGAGGAGCAGTGCCATTCACACACAAAGAAATTTGCTCATGTAGATGGCTGATTAATTGCTGGCCTGCCTAGTCGAAACTGCAACAAGCTAGATACTGCCAGCATGCCATCTGTTACCATGGAAATGCACAATGTTCCTGTTTCTGACAAACCCTTGAATGCTGGAAAGATTGTGCCATATGTAAATAAGGCAAATTAGTTTTCCTATATCATCTAGACAAGGTTATACGAATATAAAGCACATATTCTTACCATAACCCCTAGCATGTCATGAATAGAAGACACCTCTTCAAACACAGAACCTGGCACGGTATTTTCACAATAAGTACAGCACAAGATTTCTGAATACTATTTTATATGCCTGGAATACAATTAACTCTTTCTCCATTCAGCATCTAGTGTAGAAGGTGAAGATAACAGCGACAAGATTCAGATAAAAAGCAATGGTTAAAAGAAGAGCTCCAACCCAATTTTTATGGAAAAGGCTCTACTATAGCAGCTAAGAGGGAAATGGATCAATTGCTTCACATTCATATGGATTGCCAAATGGACTATAGGTTTTGCAGTATGATGCCAAAATGGGGTCATTTGTGGCAGCGAGATGGGACACTTATCTGTGCAACTGTCACAAGGTGTCAAGTCTGTGTAAACGCAAGCTATGAGCCACCTGGTTCAAATATCTGTTGACATGAACAATACTTTATGCTAGATCTACCGTTTTTCATCAAATAGAACAATTATTGTTCCTCATCGTCAATATATGATTTCCATTTATCTGTACTCAAGCCATTGCTCGTAAATAAGTATATGAATATACATTTTTAATGTCTCTATTGTATTGTGTAATGATGACTTATAGGAAAGTATGTATGCTCTTGGCATTTCACACATATTAGATTGTAGTTAATGGGACTAGTGATGGGGAATTTTGGTAAATTTGTGAATTTCGCAAAGAATTCGTGAAACGTGAATTTTGATGTTGGCGTCAATTCTCGGTGTCAAATTTGACGCCGGAGACAATTCCCATGCTGGCGACAATTTTCATGGCTCCTGGCAAGTAAATTCACCCATCACTAAATGGGACGTGTACCAATGAGATTGCCCAGTATGTGTTGCTTCACTTTTTACAATATCCATTCTCTCCCAGTAGCCCTATAAATAGCCAGCTATTACTCTGCACAGGTTTGTTCTATGTGTTTCAAATGGATGGCTTTGCAAGAACGGGCTAGCGTGCATCTACTCACTACTATCTCTCATTAATTAATGTTACTGTAAGTCGCATTAAAGGGATACTGTCCTTAATATAACTATACAACTAAACTGCTTAGCGAATAGGGTTTTGTCTGTATTCTTATGACTGAGTGTTCTGATGAATGGTGTGCAAGTTGTGCCTACTGATGCTAGGGAACCTGGAGCTTCCCCCACCCTAGACCACTGTGAGTTTTGTTAATAGGTGCACCAGACTTACACAGGGGAATCAGGTGCAAACATTACTTTGATAATAAATGCGTTGGAGTCAAAGGAAAGGCAAAATTACATTTGCAGTCAAGGCATTTTTAGCTCCGCAATAGCATACATATTGCTCTACCTTGTTAGAGAAGGTCCTTTCCAGTATGCTACAACTATTCTTTATAGGAAAAAGGCCCCCCAACGTTGCCAATTTGTCTCCATACTAAGCCCTGAACAGCTTCTTAGACAGACAGGGGATGTGGATGGCAAAAGACCCTTAAAAATCACATATTAATTTGTTTACAGCACAAACAAACAGCATTTTTACCAGTGCAGAACCCCAGATTTTTTTCAGAAGACAAAGCACATTGCAAAATTCTAGTGTGCCTTTTGTTTGTGTTTTTCTTTTAGTGGAAAAACCATGTTTTTGGCAAAATAAAACACACAGAAAAATTCAAGCAAGGAAATTTCTGGTGAAAAGGCCAGTTCAGCACAAAGCAGTTCCAGGGGAAACCATCTGCTGATCCATAAAAGTGACAAAAAGGAGCCCATTTTTTAAACCTCAAATTTATCTGGGTGGGGTTTTTAAGGGGAAAATTTAAATTTTTCATAGAAAAAACCTTGGATTTTTAGAGATTTATTATACCCCAACCCCTGCTAAAAATCCAAATCTAAAAATACTACATCTCAAACCTGTTGAGGTCATGTAGAAGTCAATGGCAGATGTTCCTGAAGTTGTTTCTACACATTGTGAACGGCACTGGATAATCCAATAAATAATAATCCGATAAAGTTTTTGCAGTGACAATTTCATAAAATCAATTTTTCGCATTGTCTATTGTACAATAAAAATTGACCATTGAGTTTGTCGCAATGTCTTTTCATTCCAACATTTTCAAGAAAAATTATTAATAAATGAGTTCAATCTGTGGATTGGAGTTTGGTTGACCTTTTTTAATAAAGAAATTAGATTCGTTTTAGTAGATTACCCCCCAAATTCTCATATTCATGACTCCACGACAACATTTGACACAAATGCATATGAAGTTTAGCTTTCCACATATTAATTTACAGCCCATCAGGGTGAATAACATGTATCTACAATTGATTGATATTATTGCCTACAGATTTTAGCTAAATTATCTTCGATAATGTTATGAACACAGCAAAGTGCAAAATAAAGCTTTTAGAGTTTTTTACCCATTGCTGCATTTTGCTCAAAATCCCACTGTTTTGGAAAATAAAGTTAATAAAGTTCTTATGTTCATAAGTTCTTTTGTTCCTACTGCATTGATACATCTTTAGTATTCAATTAATAAGCCACAAATATGTTGTGGTTATGGTTGAAAACCACTAAGGGAATCTTGGAATTTCCACCAGTTTGAGACTGCCCGTAATTCCCATGTATCCATGCACACAACTGTGCCCTATTCATCAGAGCAGATGTGACAGGGTTAGTTGCCCTGGTTATAGGTTGCTAAGGAACCTTAATGGATGTAGTTACCTTTGTGTATAACATCTATTTGCTCTAATTTTTTCATTAATTTTATTATTTTGCACTTGGGCTAGCATTAGGTCTACGGTGTCCAAAAGAACAGATGTTAATCTCATATTCTATATTCTATGGGGGCTTTAGCTTGAGTAAAGATATACAGAACATTCCGTGAATGGCAAGAAAAATCTTGGTTTTGTAGATTGAAGTAGACTGTGGAGGATCAGTTCAATGCCCCTTTAAAACCATCAGTGGTTGTGCTTTTAGAAGTTTAACATCCATAAAGGTACATGCGACATGCAAGATACATGCAATTACATTCACAATTAACATTATACTGTTAAAAAATTGGGTATTCTGTTGCGTACGTTACCTTCAACAATAGCTATGCCTTACATATGTTTCTAACACAAAGCATTAACCACCACATTATTCAAATGCATACATTTTGCCACGGTAAAGGAACCCATAGTAACCAATAAGAGGATTGTTTTAAACTGGTGGCCAGTCAATAGTACCTGCTGATTTGTTTTTATAGGTGATTAGACCTGTAGCAAATGTTGCACCTGTTCATAGATAAACCCTAACAGTTTAATTTAATATCTAAAATAATATCCTCATATGCAAATGACTACTTATAAATGCTACATGCAAACACCCTATGTAGGACTAAGAGGAAATGTATTTTTTTGTTGTACCCCCTGCAGAACATTGTGCTTGTATCTCAGTAATTCTATGGAAAATGCACTGTACTGATAAAAAAAATATTAACTTGAGGATACTTTTCCTTAAATTTCATCGAATGAACAATGCAGGTAACGTGTTGAGAACTTGATCATAAAGAGATCGGGGGGTTCTAAATTGTGCATTAAGCATTTTGTTGACTATGCCTTTTATGAGTTGTAATGCAGGTTTTCTATGCATATTCTTTGCTAAGATTCAGTCTTAGAGTGGTGTTTAAAATATTACTGCTGATGAAGGTTATGAAATTATAACTGTGGGCTCTTTTCAGCAAAACCCATTAGGAGAGTTTGATGAATTTTCTCTGAAATATACAGCAGGTGGCCCATAAGAGAGTCATTTCCCGACACATTCTTAAAAGTTCTCTAGTGAGCTTTGGTTATTATTTATGAAGAGATGAGGGGGAAAATATAGGAAAAGCATGTCTTGAGCTAATACTTGCAAGCACATGTCCCCCCTCCAGAGTGTATCTAGTTTAAAATTCCATTTGTTAAATTAATATACAAGGACAGGTAAATAGTAGTGTCCAATCTGACTATGAAACACATACAAGTCAAATTCACTCACTCCCTTGTGTATATTCTCACACAACACATTCTTTTCTAGTTCTACTGCAAAAAAAAGATAGGTTGCACCTGTAATGATATATTACAGCATTAAATATAGTACAGGTATTGTAATATAAACTATAAATCATATAAACATGCGATTCATTTTACAGGCACATTTGGGCACAACCTTAGTAGATGTCAGTGATAATTGATGATAATTTAAGACTCATGCTTGCTTTGCTGGAAGCAATGTTTCTGTGATTTCGATAAATTAACAATTACCAATAGCCTCTTAAAGTGCCAGGTATATAAGTTATAGTCAGCTGTGATAATCCGTCTACCAGAATTTTCCAGAAAGTTTCAGATCAACACAGAGAGATAACCCTACAAGTCAAATGTTAAATCAGTGGGTAGAAAATGTCGTTTGTTAGCTAGTAATGAGAGAATTTTTGTGGCATGCATTGATTTGTGTTAAAATGCCGCATTTAGCCATGGGCAGATTTTTTCTGCGAAATAGCAACAAAAATTTGCACCAAAAAAAAAATTCACTCAGAAAAAATGCAAGAAAATAGAACACTCACTTCAATGCAATATGAGCAAGAAAAAAGGTCGCCCATAGACTCTAATATATTTTACTACAGAGAAAGCCGCCACAAAAAAAAAGGCGCATAAAAGTTGTCCATTGACTTTAATGCGAAGCTTAAAAGCAAAATTTTGCTTATCACTATTGATAGCCAATCACTTTAAAACATTTAGGAAACTTTTATTAAAATAGACCAAATCAAAATGGTAAGTACTGCCCTTACAATCTATTAAAATTCACGACTGCGTTTTTTTTCCAGTATAAAAATTGTAATCTTTTATTTTTTTCTAATAAAACTAAATTTTTTGAGATCAAAAAAATCTCAAAGTTTCAAACACAAAATTCAAAATTGGAAAATCAAACACAAACTTCAAAGCCAGAGCCTAGATCCCCTCTTAACTTATATATAGTACATGTACTGTTAATAGCCACAACCAACTGTAGAAACTATATTTGAAAATCTTACAGTCCCTTGTTGTATTAAAAAGCTTGCTAAAGGCCAATGGAGGCCCGGAACTCAAATTTCCATGGTCTGAGCCATGGAAACAGAAAATTCACAATTAAAATGTGGTAAATCAATTGGAGGTGTATTTTTAACATTTAACATATTTTCATGAAGCTGAATTTGAAAAATAAATTCTGCAATCAAGTTTTTTTTACCATCAACTATTTCTAACAGGCACAGTAAAATAATTGTAGAGCTGTATTAAGACATGATTGGGATACATAACAGCCTTACACATTTCATGACAAAGCACTGAATCACAGTCTAGTTATACAATGCACTTTTCATACAATATATACCAACTCTACATCAATAGGCAACACAACAATCAAGCAATTAACCAGTGAAACAAAGGGGAGGGACATTACAATTTTTTTTATAAAATCAAGTTTTGTTCCTCAACTTAATATGATTGAATGTTTCCAGTTTGAGTTTTTTCATATATATGTGTTCATATACACATAGATCTAGAAAAAAGAAAGATGTTGTCAAGATATTTTAAGCTTATTCCAAAAGTGTAATTAATTCATGAAGTCAAACTAACCAGGATTACTTAAAACCCATATTTAGGCATACCAATAATTATGCCCCTTTAGGCATAGTATATATTTTTCTGACTTATTATTCATGACTTTAACAAGTGTAAGGCTTGTTGTGTTGGAAAGGGCTTGCAGCTTAATTTCACAACCAATATTAAACAACACTCATATTTAGAACAAAGCATGCATAGGAAACCTTTCAGCAGTAAAATCTATTCATATTGTTACTTAAAACAACAGGTAGAACGCATGTCTAAAATAAGCTCTTTTTATTAGGCTCATGGTGAACATATTGCACCCATAGATAATATTTGCCTTAACCATATCTAAGTTCACAATATCATTCAAACACAATACACTTTTTTTCCACAACTGCTAAATATAATAAGATTTATGGAGAAAGATCTGTTTCAGACACATGCTTGGAGCCACAATGAGGGCACAAATTAACAGATAATTAAAGCAAATGGATCAGTGAGTATGATAAATCCTGGAAATACAATTTGGCATCCTACTGCAGGCTAGCAGCCTTGCAGAATTTATTCTAAGCGGATTTAAATGTATTTGGACAAAACATTTCTCTCTTATAAGACGTGTTACTGGAAAAGAGAGACAGAATATTGATTTAAATTAGATATATATAGTATAATTTAGCCTAGATAAAGTTGATACCATATTACTATCTTCCATGTTGCCCTTTTTGTGTACAAGTGTGGGATTTATTATTCAGAATGCTTGGAACCTGGGGTTTTTCTGTATCAGGGACATCTCCATAATTTAATCTTCATAACTGAAGTCTACTAAAAAAACATTTAAACATAAAATAGACCCAATAAGACTGTTTTGCCACCAATATGGATTCATGCAGCTTAGATATCATTAAGTACAAGGTACTGTTAAATTGTTACATAGAAAAATAAAATAATTTTTGAAAATTAATTTATGGAACATGCCTTCCCATAATTCAAAGCTATCAGGATAACTGGTTTCTGCATAATAGATCCCATATCTGTACCTTCTTTACCAGTGGGTAAAGTGGGATATATGCAGAAAGGAAAGCAATTCGTTGTGAACCATTCCGTGGAAAAGAGTCAAAAAGTCTGTGCAGACAGGACAGATTAAAAGTCAGAAGCAAGCATGGAGTCAAAAGTAGAAAAAGCAATAGTACAAAGACTTGAGCATGGTCTGAGAATCCAGAGACAGCATGGACATGTGTACACAAGAATTTCCTTTTTGATGCTGACTTTATGATACTGCATCAACAAACATGCAAACATCATGCCACTGCGCCTCGTGTTGAGACGTGTGCTGCTGTGACCTCATTATGTGTCACTCACGCATGCATAGAGGTAACAGGAGCAGATCTTTCTCACTGTGAGAACTCACCCTGGTGGTCTTCCCACCCTCCCTCTGCCAAGTCCCTTGCTAAACTCTTCCTATCCAACATATTAAAAGTTTCACTGGGCCCCTATGAACATTGTTTCGGATAGAGGTGTTCAATTTGTGTCTAGGTTTTGGCAGGCCTTTTTTTCTCAACATGGTGACTGATTTGTCTTTCTCATCTGCATATCATCCACAGACCAATGGCCAAAAGAAAAGAACAAATCCATCCTTAGAACAATATCTCAAGTGTTATATTTCCAGTAACTAGTCACTCTGGGCTGATTTTCTTCAGTGGGCTGAGTTTGCCTTTAATAATGCCACTCACTCTTCCACTGGAGAATCTCCATTTTTACTGCTTTTGGAGTTAATCCTAGAGCCTTTTCTTTTTTCAGATCAGTCTTCTGAAATGCCTGCAGTAAATCCCTAGATGGGTCACCTTTCTGAGATTTGGCAAAAGGTTCAAAATTCTTTATCTTCTGCAGTGGCTGCTCAAAAAAAAGCCTCTGACAGACATCATAAGAAGGCACCTGAGTATCAGATTGAATATAAGGTTTGGTTATCATCCAGAAATATTCCATTGACGGTGCCTTCTGCCAAATTAGGGCCTAAATTCATTGGTCCCTTTTCTGTGTCAGAAATCATCTATCCTGGTACTGTCATATTGGATTTGCCTCCTGAACTTAAAATTTCAAATTAGTTTCATGTATCCCTGTTTAAACCTGCCAGAGTGGTGCGACAGTCTTCTCCTCCTCCTCTGATTTTTGTGGAAGGTCAGTCTGAGTATGAGGTTCAGAAGCTGGTAGATTCTCGCCTTTCCAGAGGTAAGGTACATATCTTCTACATTGGAAGGGTTATGGACCTGATGAGAGGTCTTGAGTGTCTCAAAGGGCCAAGGAAAGACCTTCGTGGTACTCCACTAACGACACTGGTCCAAATAGGAAATGTTCAGTTTACTGTAAATTTTTGTAATCTATCCGACAGCCAGTTCTCTATCCAAATACAAATATTATGTGTCAGGTCAATATTCCTATTTAACCAGTATCCTTTTGTGAAGTCTTCTATCAAATGCTTTAGTAGTTTAAGAAGATCACATCCACTGCTATCCCACAGTCTAGATTTCTGCTCACCTCTTTATATTTATCTGGCAAGATATACTGCACATAAAACCATGCTGGTACAAACTCATAGTATTGTGATTTGAAATGTATTCCAGTATTGTATCCCTTACCCCCTCCAAAATCTTTTCTATCACTGATGTCAAACTAACAGGCCTGCAGTTTTCAGGCTGAGAATTGGATCCCTGGGATCTCAAATTAGCAATTTACCAATATCATGGCACCAGACATTAAAGAAAAAAAGTATAATTGGTTTGGCAACCACAGAGCTTAGTTCTTTTAAAACCCTGAGATGAATATCATCCAGTCCTGGAATATTCTAGACTCTTTGGGGCAAATTCACTAAGATGCGAAGTTGCGCCAGGCGCAACTTCGCCGCACTTCGCCACAATTCGCCACACTTCGCCAGGCGTATTTTCGCCAGCGCTCCGCAAATCACTAAAATCCGAAGTTGCGCACAGGGGTAGCGTAAGTTTTTGAAGTTGCGCTAGCGTTAATTCGCCAAGCGAAGCGAAGTTTCGCTAGCGATGGTTCATTTGCATACGCGCGAAATTCAAATTTCAATGGAGGAACACGTATCACCACTTCAAATGCCTAGAAAACCTTCAAATCAGCAAATAAGAATTTTATTTTGCCCTACACATGTGCCCACTGTCTAGGTAAGTTGCCATGAGTCAGGAAATGTAGGGGGTAAGGAGGGGAGCCCCAAAAAATTTTTCAATCTTTTTCAGCCTATCACCCATCATGTAGAAAACACGCCAGCGTTTTTTGGGACTTAGAAAAAATTTTGGGTTTTTTTGAAACAATCCCTATCTACTCTATTACGCTTCGCCAGGTCTGAGGTGGCGAAGGAAGTCTAGCGTAAAAGGTAGCGTTCAGTACACTGCACAAGTTAGTGAATTTGCGTAGTTACGTCGCTAGCGAAAATTCACCTGGCGTAAGGGTGCGAAGTAACACTAGCGAAATTACGCCAGCGTTCGTTAGTGAATTTGCGCAGTAACGAAAAATGCCAAACGCTAGCAAATTAACTCTAGCGTTCGTCGCTTCGGCGCTTAGTGAATTTGCGCCTTTTGGACTTCCTCCTAAATCAACCAGCCATGGGTGGTTAGATTATTTGAATTAGGTATGTTGAAAAGGAAACATATGGCCAATATTTACCTTTATTTTCTGTTCATTCCTTCTTGAAATTGATCAATATCCATGGACAAGCTTTCCTTGATGACATATCTGATGGACTGGGAACAATTTATTCTGATGCATTAGAATTTATTTTAATTAATAAATAGCACCTTAGACCTGAACCCTGTCAAAATCACCTCCCCCCAGACAAGACCTTCAAATTGTGGATTATTTTAAATTCCTAGGGGTCAAGATACATTAACATTTACCAGCCTTTGTTAAACTGAACCTAAAACCTCTTACCGAAAAATGTACACGCACCGTAACAATGTGGCAACACCTTCAACTTATATTATGGGGTAGAGTGGCACTGTTTAAAATGTTCTTCCTCCCCACATTTTTGTATCTGCTCCGTAACACCCCTGTACACATACAAAATAACTTAATTACTTCTCTCAGGTTGATAGAACCCTAACTACATTTATTTTGAACAATAAAGCACTCATAGCCAAAGAGATGCTCTATGCCTCCCTAACTGGGGGGGGGGGGGTCTGGAACAATCAGCATATGTAAACTGGTGGCTAGTGCCAAGTGCCAAAAACCCCAAGATGCAACTTCAGTTAATGGGAAGGCCTTACAGACAGAGGCGATAATGTTTCTCATAATGAAAAATAAAAGCATTTTGCAATCATTGTGGTATGCCATGGCCATATAAAGCAGAGAGTGTTACAGCTGTACAGATCTTGGAATTCCAAGGTGTCAAACAGTGGCATAACTAGATATTCCTGGGCCCCCAGTGAGGTCCCTATAGCTCCTGGACTCCCTGCAGCCACAGGGTCTGCTTCATCTGTAGTTACTCCCCTGGTGACAATATTAAAACGAGGGATGAATTAAAGGAGATGTTAGGTTATAATATCGGGTTGGTGGTGACTAAATGTACCAACAGGTATTGTAATTGCTTATTTAATACCCTGGGCTGGTAACGTTTCAGTTAACGTTTCTGAGTTCTGGATTAGGATTTCCTCCACATGACCAGGCAATGCCCCCAAATCCATCACTTTGGGAGAAGTTACAATATACCTTTTCACACACTTGGACCTCCCTGCCCTGCCAATGCTGCTTACTAGGCATCCTTGATAAGGCAGTAATGGGCAAAATCCAGAGCATTCTTAGCAAAGCCCCCCTTTACTATGCAAAGAAGTGCATCATTCTGAGATGGATGAGCCCCAAAACTCCTACACAAAAATGTGGCAAAAACTAGTCAAAGAGTTGCTCCCAGTTATCAAATGTACCTATTTAGCCAGAGGCTGTCCTAACAAACTTGAAAGAATTAAGGACTGGTCCTTTCCGATGCGTATTATTCAGTGTATACATGAAATAAGAAAGCTATGTGACCTAACTTTAATGTAAATAGCATCCATGCTGAATTCCCAGGCGGAGCCTTTGCTCTCTCCCCCATACCCTCCCTCTAACCTAAATGAGGCTGAAAAAAAATAGAGTGATTCGGGATAACTATCCGAAATTAGGATTTTCACTAGATTTTTCTGTTTGTCCCCGATCCAATTAAAACATGATTTTTTAATAATAAATAAGGCACAATCGTGGATTTTAGTTTGGTTGGACTTTTCTAATTGAAATAATCAGAAAAAAAGGATTTTTATAAATCTATTTTATTACAATAATATAGATGTATTTTTAAATAAAAGCTTGCCTTGGGAAATTTGAGCTTCTTGTGCACATTTTACATTAGTAATAAACATTTCCAGTTCCTATTTATAGACCTTTTGTCATAATAAATAAGAGTTTCAATAGCAGGTGGCCAGTCTTTGGTTCTTGCGTTTAGTCCTGAGGTGTTTGCAGAGTTTGTACACAACAGGTTGATAAGGAACATTTGATATGACTGTTGCTATGGTGAATTTCCAATCAAAATGAAGAGAAAGGTAAACATATAATTTACCAGCACACATAAATCACAGCAGGACTCAATGTCTGTGCTTACAGAGATTATAAGAGCTTTACAATAATTATCCAACTTTGTTTTATCCAGTTTCCTTTTATTTTGCATATTGACATGCATAGTTAAATGACTACACTTACAAAAGGTAAGTAGATAAGCAATTTTGTATTTGTATTTCTTGGTGATATTACTAATGGAGACAATTAAAAGTATAATTGTGAATAGTTATTTCCAAATCGTGCGGATCTCATAAACAAAATGCGTAACATGCAATGAATTACTCGTAAGGGAAGGCCTTACAGACAGAGGCGATAATGTTTCTCATAATGAAAAATAAAAGCATTTTGCAATCATTGTGGTATGCCGTGGCCATATAAAGCAGAGAGCGTTACAGCTGTACAGATCTTGGAATTCCAAGGTGTCAAACAGTGGCATAACTAGATATTCCTGGGCCCCCAGTGGGGCCCCTATAGCTCCTGGACCTCCTGCAGCCACAGGGTCTGCTTCATCTGTAGTTACTCCCCTGGAGCCAATATTAAAACGAGAGATGAATTAAAGGAGATGTTCGGTTATAATATTGGGGTGGTGGTGACTAAATGTACCAACAGGGATTGTAATTGCTTATTTAATACCCTGGGCTGGTGCTCAAGTTTGTTGAAAACTGTACAGGCCTGCACATCTGTATGAGCACCACAGAGCAATCATCTTCTTCCACTTATACATTCTTTAACAGTCCAAGTCAGCTTTTCTCTTTACTATGTATACTCACCCAGCATGAAGAGTGAAGTAAAGGAAGAGGATCGCTTGATGCTGCTCATTTAGATATACCCCTGGCCAAGCAGTTTTCACTGGAGCACCAACCCAGGGTATTAGATAATTATTATATGATTATAATAATTATTTTAACTTTGCTTACTTTTCCTTTAATAATTATAATGCATGTTTCAGTAACAAAACTAACATTACTCAGTGCCAGTTATATTTTACAGTTTTTTTTATACAAAGCTTGTTTGTACGTTCAAGAATCTTCTGCTTTAGACTTATACTATAAATTTACCATCGGGGTTAGAACTGTAATCGCAATGATTCTACTTGCAAAGTAATCTGCAACAAGCTCAATAAAAACAAAACAATCCCCTACAACAGAAATTGTACAAGAGTATCACCCACCTCACAATACAATATGCTGCATTTATGTGGAAAACACTGCATTTTGGGTAACAAAACATGACAATAAGCCTATGATTAAGTACCCCAGTGCACGAAACATGTAAGGCTTTGTCTATTTCTGCCTAACAAAGTCTGCAGTTCTTTTAAATTCTCACGGGAACGCCTGCAGTGTTTGGAGCAAAATTCAAATACTGTATTTAAAGACATCTTTTTCCTTGCCCAACGTAGGTCTATTGTTAGATAGTTCTTGGGTGTGATTCTGGTTTGATTTACTGTTCCTAGGCCCTTTCCTGTCCTCAGGGCTGGGCCAGGCAGGCAGAGTGCCCTAGGCAAGCCGGCCAAAATGGAGGGGAAGCAGGGAAGAGTGACGGCAATCTGTGGGTTCTGGCAAATGCCAGAAGGGCTGCTGTATGGTTCCATAGAAAGTTACCATAGAGTGGGCTGGTTTGGGGCTGTTTGGGCTGGTAGGTGGCTGTTTGGGCCTCTGCGTACTTGGAATGGCATGGCCTATTTTGAATCCCAGTCCAGGCCTGAGTGACGGGGTGGGGAGGGGTGAGCGACAGAGGGGAGGGAGAGGTGAGCGACGCAGGAAATGGAGGGGAGAATGACGGAGGGAAGGGAGTGAGGGGAGGGGAAAATAGCAGAGGGGTGGGTGACAAAGGAAAGGAAAAGGAGTAAAGGTGGCCATACATGGATAGATCCGCTCGTTTGGCGATGTCGCCAAATGAGTGGATCTCCCTCTGATATGCCCAATATCGGGCAGATCCGATCGTGGGCCCATTCACAAATCCGACAGGATTTTTAAACCCATCCGATCGAGATCTGGCCGACTTTCGGCCAGATCTCGATCGGGGAAGCCCGTCGGGGGCCCCCATACACGGCCAATAAGCTGCCGACACGGTCTGTCGGAAGCTTTTATCGGCCCGTGTATGGCCACCTTAAGACTGAGGGGTGAGAACACAGACAAGGGGTAGGCAGAAGACAATTTTAGAGGATTCTGTCCAGCACCCCCCTATCATTGCGCCCTAGGCAGCTGCCTCTTCTGCCTACCCCCAGTTCGGCCCTGTCTGTCCTTACTCATTCCTGACTGCTGCCTGAACTGACCATTGCGTATTTACTAAATACTTTTCCAGATCCTGATTCTGTACTGCGCTCTCTGACTGATTATTGACTCCGGCCTGTTTCCGCGACTACACTTCGTTCTAACCCCTTTACTCCTGTCACAAGTTCTGGTCCCTTGCCTGCCCAGAACTCTTGCCTTGGTTCTCCCATTTTAAGTTCTGGTGGCATCCGAGTAGAGAAGGGCTCCTCCCAAAGTGAAAGGCAGCTGTTATAGGCAAAAGCAGGAGTTGTAACTGGAACCTTGGTATCTGATCTGGGTTTTGATATACCGAATGTGAAACTGTCCGTGGAATCTATGAGTGCCTGCCGTTCTTTTAACCTGGTCTGATACCTCCACCTTGAGCTGTAGGTCTGGGGCATGTACACCTAGACCCCACATATAAACTCGTGAGACTTTCCAGTTACATGGCTATGTAGCAAGAACTTTTAGTGAAAACTAAAAATCATAGCAAACTGCACTCGAAAATTCCACTTTGCACACAGCTCCTATGCTCATAAATGGCCCCTTATATGTAGTTTACCGTACAAAGAAACACTTTTTCTGCTTTCTCCATTTCATGGTTATATCGCTTAGAAAAGTAACTTTAATGGTGTTTTAATTCATCAATTATTTTGAAGCCTGCATTGAAAACAGTAGGGTTCATTTATTAGGACCCAGGGCAGAAGGGATTTAAAAATGTCTACTATAGTATATATATCTATGACAAACAGACAGAAAATAACATATAAGGGGGCCATAAAAGGTCTGGTTATTTCCATGGGTCATACATTCCTTTCATACTAATTGTAGGAAGAATGTTTCATATACAACCATTGAAAGGATATTTTTACAAATGGTAGATGTGGAATGCACTCACAGAGCAGGTACGTTTAGCATATTAAAATGCATTACTCTAGTTTAGCAAGTTACAAATGTCTCATTTATTAATGCATAGTGTTGATCCATTCATTCGTAGAGTATTTTAATGACCACATCACATATGAATATTGAAAAGTAAAAAAAATGATATAATTTAAAATTAAACTGTAAGCCTGCCTTCACCAGCACAGTATTCATGAGGGTGTGCTGGGTGATACGTGAAGCCTTTCTCCTCCATCTCTTACCAGTTCCCTAACCCTAACTTGTAGTGAAGTGTGGGCCAGCCTGATACCTGCAGGTCGGGCAGGTTCGTGCTGATCTGGCTGGGCAGTTTACGGGTTGCGACCTTAGACTGCCAGCTTCTGGTTTTATTGTATAATAAAAGAAAAATGGCATAAAAGCACTCCAGCACACATAATGCGATGCCAAACATGCATAACCCCTGTGTTTTACTTACTTTTACTACAAAGTTAAGTTTCTGGGGTGTGCCTCTTTGTCATGTGACACAGACACCACAAATGGAATCAGTGTTGCATTCCTTAAAATATATTAGTGATTGTGCTCCATGGTCATGAATTATAAGATCACACTTATCAGTTACACCATGATTCATAAGACCTTATTAGTGTACAGCTGCTTATAAAGTCACAGTACTTAAATGAACCCAGATTTAGACACTTATTTAATACTACGGTATATTATATTCTTCAAGGGCAGTTCTAAATATTAACTGCAGTGCTCAGAAAAGGGCCAGTGAAGGTCATCCACTCCCATATCAACAAACCAATTCTGCTGAAACAGGAAAGACACTTCCGCAAACTATTGTGCCTAAACATGAAACAATGAATTGTCAAGTGCGTGTGATAACTTTTGACATGCTCTCAAGCACAGGAGCATTGGGGAGTTTGAGCCCCCAGTGCTCCTTAGGATTGCAGCTGGGCGGCATGCCGCCTCTTAAATTTTGCCACCCTAGGCTCGGGCCACAAATCCAAGTCTGCCAAGGTCTGAATTAAGTCAAAGAAATACAAAGTTTGTCAGATAGTGTTAAAAAGGTAGCAACATTTTCCATGAGATTTTCATATTAGCAGAGTCTAAAATTATTTCTTAAATAAAATTAACAAAAGTCAAAGACAAATATTACAATTAAAGTGGGTGTATTTTTTTCAGCAAAATAAATTTATTGATATGATTAAAAATCCCCGCTGTAAAATGCAAACATTATTATTTTATGTTTTTCTGTACCAGAATGTAATTACATTTGTATACATTAAAAAGATAACAGGATTGGTCAACTCTGGATTACCTACAAAAGCAATTATATTTCCACATTTTCAATACATTCAGACTAAATATGGAGACTGTGCTCAGAACAGAACAATATTTTTACTATGGATTTTTTGATTAATCTATAAAGACTGTTGAATTTTGGGTCACAGTAAGGGTTGATTACGTACAAGATACACAAAGCTTACGCTGCCTGTGCTATTGAAAGATGCAAGTAATTTAGATTCAGAATTGGTCCTGGACTGAAGCTCACTCCATTATAGACCATTTTCAATTTCAGCCTTACAATAAACATCAAGCTCTGCAAGGAAATTAGTACATTTGGCATGTATCAGGAGAGATGGGAGGGTCTTTGACGAGATGACACTTATCACCAAAGCTTCAGTTAATGAAATCCTTGAGTGTTTGACATATTTTGACATTTTTTGAAATCACATCCAGCTTCTCAACCCCCACCCCACAATGTTCTTCTTTATAGGAAATAAAATTCATCTATCTATGAAATAAGTGTGGAAGAACAGCAATATTAATGAAAATAAATTAAATGGAGTCTCACCACATTAGTAATTTGTATTTTTGAAATATATGAGCTAGCTGTATGATATACTGTAGTCTAACATTCTTAGAGTATTGTGCCAGATAACATACACTCCTGCTGCAAAAATGCATTTACTTTTTCCAATTTATTGTTTGGAAGTTTTTAAGTATTGCAGCTGCCATATGTTATTTTATCTTCAAAACCACTATTCAACTTTCTTATTTCCAGCATCAACCAAACATAGCCTTAATGGGGCTCAATTTGAAAACTGAATATGCTATCAATGCTAAGATTCCATGTGACACCTGTGAAATGTTTCCTAATCAATGGCGTTAAAATGGAATGAAATCACAGTTGTGGCAATTGCTTAGGGAGGAGCTCAAATGAATCTCCAAAGCTACCCTCAATAAAAGGAGCTTGTTCAGAATTAACCAATTTGTTGCAAGCAAGACAAGCAATTCATAGCTGGGCCTCTATGGAAACAAAACTCTAAAACCAGATGCAATTCATTATCCTTGATATTCAATTTTCTTTCAGTTGACATTTGCATAATTAGCCTATTTAACATCTGCATCCCAGTGGTCTCCAATTAAGATTCCCCTGTTAACTCCTTGTGGAGCCGCTGGGAAGGTTGCTGCCCTGATCAGACGATTCTCTCTCTGCTCTCCTATGACTAGCATAGTATTTATAAAACAGACTACAATTGTCAATCAATATCCCTCTATTTGAGACATCAGATGTGTATAATGTTAAGTAATACCAAATTGTAATTTATGTAAATCAGTTGAGAATCTGCTAAAACAAGCACAATTCATTTGTTGGTAAAATCCTTAGAATGGTTCTATGAACAGTTATAGAAATTACATGAATTTTCTATATTTATCGGATTCTTACCGGTATATATTAATAGTTTTAGACTGCTAACACCATGCCTTTGGCTCAACAGCCCTTTCTATGAGTCAGGAACCTAGGGGTTAACTGTAATTGACAACAAAGCCAGGTGTTAGAATTAGTGATGGGCGAATCTGTCCCGTTTCGGTTCGCCACGAATTTCCTGTGAAACTGGCGGAAAAATGTGCAAAACAGGGACGCTGGTGCCCACTAAAGTCAAGGGGCTTCCGTTTGTCATCAAAATCTGCACCGGAGTCAGAACCGTTGCCGGCATTGAAAAAAACGTTGAAAATTCACAAATTCTTTCACCGGCGGTGAAAAGGACGAATTCACCGCAAATTTGCGCCTGACGAATAAATTCGCCCATCACAAGTTAGAGTTCTAAAACTGTTCAAAACTGATAATATCTCAGAGATTGCAAAAGCATGTATAGTGCTCAGAGGAACACTTTGAGTACGTTTACATCAATTCAAACCATCCTCTGTGCTGCTGCTTTAAGACCAATACATTGACATTTCTCTATAACATACAACAGCCTGTTAAAAATATGGCCAGAGGTAAATAGGTTGGACTACAATATGGGATTTAACTTGATGTAGGATAGTGCTTTTGCACTTTAGCCATTATGTTTAGGGGAACAGTCTTTTACTAGGTGCAGTAACCCATAACAACCAATAAAATGTTTGATTTTAAACAGGTGGTCAGAATTATACAATTATTCTAAGATTCAATCCCCCACATGTAATAAAAGTCACTTAAATTGCCCAGGAGCAGTAACCAATAGCAACGACCAGGAAATGCTAACTTCTGATGTGTTGCTATGGGTTACTGCTTCTGGGCAAACTTAGGGACTTTTATTACCTATATGGGGTTGAGTTTAAAAATATATTTAGAAATTGCTAATAAATACTTTTTTGATGTAAACTAGTCATTAATGTGTTCTGCAAGATTTAGAGCAGATTATGCATTTGGCCAAAATGAGCTCCAGAAACCTTGCAAATCTCATGAAATAACTGTCACATTCAATGGTACCTTTGTATAAATAGTGCCACTAATTTGTTGAAAATTTTTACAGACTTTAGTAAATGGATGTCCTACAAAGGCCAAAGATTTTTTTCTCATTTAAGCTGAGCCTGGCACTTGACTGCTTATTTTTTTTATCCTTAACTTAATATTGACATGATATGACACTGACATAACTCTTGTACTCCAGTCACATGTAGTCACTGGATTGCTGTTTCTTGACAGGCAGAAAGAAATCATTAGAGTTAATGTGACACTTGCCTTGACTTTGCATAGGCACACGTGATCAAATAGCTACATTTCCACCATCTTTCTATAGAACAATTAGTTACTAGGATGTATAGCATTGAATGTCACGTGACTTCATATGTATTAATCCTAGGGATGAATTCAATCACAAATCTTTTATGAAGGATTCGGCTGAATGGCAAACTAACTATCTTATACAAATTAGGGCAGGGAAAACATTTGCAATTTCCGTTCTTGAAACACAGTCACATGATTTTAAGGATTCAGAATGGGTTTGGGCAGGCACTTGAATTTGCCTGAATCTGAATCCTGCTGAAAAAGGGTGAATTCTGAAATGAATCCTGGATTTGATGCACCCCTAATTAATCCCAGTTTGATCTAAATATATATGCATATATTTGTTTTTTAACATAGTTTTATTTATGCAGATGAACTAAAACTCATTATGCTTTTTAAGGTTATTACCTGCTAGAAGGATTCGGACGAATTATCAACCAAACCCAACCCCTAATTTCCATATGCAAATGAGGGGGATTTGCCTGAATAGGAATCATGCTGAAAACAGGCAATTACAAACTGAATCATGGATGTGGTGCATCCCAAATTAATCCCAGTTCAATGTTACCTAGTGTTGTTTTAATAAGTTCTAGTCTGTTCTGAATGCCCCTAAGTAAATGGTTAACTATGCCCCCCATAGAAGTGCCAGAGGTTTATTTCATTTTGTGACCCCTGTTGTTGATCTACCTTCAAACCATTTTATGTGGATCTTGTACCTAATAAATAAAATGACAGGATTATGGCTCATATCAAGGAACTCTCTGAAAACCATCTGTCACTTCTGTTTGAAGCTTTGAAAAGAGATTTCACACACACCAAGAAATATGAATTTAAATCTTCCACTTCACTGAAGGGACACAATGTAGCTGGCGTAGAGCAACCATGGCGCGTGAACATCGCATTAACGCTTTCAGTGCCGGATTGGGGAAAATAATTTTGACATAATGTAAAACATCCAGAGCAAGTAGTTTGCATTTCCTGAATTTATCCGTTTTCTGAACATGATTTTACACATGTATAATCTTTTGTTAGCATAAAGCAACACTAAAGTACCATAAGTTTAATATTCTAAAAGCAGATCAGAGGGTCCTATACTGTCTAAATCACATTATGTATATAATCCCAGGTGGATAAATTTGCTTACAAACTTTTCAAGCTCTAAGTGCAACAAAATATTATTCTTTTGTAAATTGCTGACATTGTTACAGATGAAATATGTTGCTGTAAAGTCCTATGTGAAAAATATACAGGAATGGTACTCTTACGCAGGTTATAAGGTTTAAGATTGCTTAAATAGCAATACAGAGAGTTGTTGAATAAAAAGCTAAATAACTCAAAAATCACCACAAATAATAAAAAAAGAAACCCAATAGCAGATTGTCTCAGAATATCACTCACTACATTATGCTAAAAGTTCATTCAAAAGTAAACAACCCCTTTAAGGTTTCTGTACCTAAAAACAAACTGAGAATGACTAAGGTAAATCATACCAATAAACCATCAAAATATAAGTGGCAGAAAAGTTGGATCAGTCAAGTCTAATGAAATGTTGGCATATTATAATACATATTATGAAAGAAAAAGGTCACCTCTGTAAGGGCAGAGACACACGCTCAGATTCGGGGAGATTAGTCGCATAGCAACAAATCTCCTCTTCTTCGGGGTGATTAACCTTCCCGAACTGCCTCCTGCTAGAGATGTCGCGAACTGTTCGCCGGCGAACTTGTTCGCGCGAACATCGGGTGTTCGCGCTCGCCGGAAGTTCGCGAACGTCGCGCGACGTTCGCCATTTTGGGTTCGCCATTGTTGGCGCTTTTTTTTGCCCTCTCACCCCAGACCAGCAGGTACATGGCAGCCAATCAGGAAGCTCTCCCCTGGACCACTCCCCTTCCCTATAAAAACCGAAGCCCTGCAGCTTTTTTTCACTCTGCCTGTGTGTGCTGAAGAGATAGTGTAGGGAGAGAGCTGCTGCCTGTTAGTGATTTCAGGGACAGTTGAAAGTTTGCTGGCTAGTAATCGTTTTGATACTGCTCTGTTATTGGAGGGACAGAAGTCTGCAGGGGTTTGAGGGACATTTAAGCTTAGGTAGCTTTGCTGGCTAGTAATCTACCTTCTACTGCAGTGCTCTGTATGTAGCTGCAGTGGGCAGCTGTCCTGCTTCTGATCTCATCTGCTGACTGCTGCAATAGCAATAGTCCTTGTAAGGACTGCTTTTATTTATTTTTTTGTTGTTTTACTACTACTACTACTACTACTACTACTACTACTATAAGAGCCCAGTGCTATTAGTCTAGCAGTGTTGGGGAGTGGGACTGGTGTGCTAATCTGCTGCTCCTAGTAGTTCAGCAGCACCAACTTTAATTTTTTTTTTTTTAATATTCATTCTTTTTTTATTTAACTTTTTTTTATTTTACTACCGCTGTAGTAGTGTATAAGTTGACCTTTTAGGCATTATTTGCCCTGTAGGCATTTTTTGCCCAGTGTGTTATTCAACCAACTGCTATCTAGCTGTGTGACCGTGTTCACATTCTGTCTAAATATCCATAATATTACCGTCTCCAGAAAAAACACCGGAGTGACTTTTTTCAAGCAGCCATAATAAATTTTACGTAATCCGTATCCATCGCTGTAGTAGTGTATAAGTTGACCTTTTAGGCATTATTTGCCCTGTAGGCATTTTTTGCCCAGTGTGTTATTCAACCAACTGCTATCTAGCTGTGTGACCGTGTTCACATTCTGTCTAAATATCCATAATATTACCGTCTCCAGAAAAAACACCGGAGTGACTTTTTTCAAGCAGCCATAATAAATTTTACGTAATCCGTATCCATCGCTGTAGTAGTGTATAAGTTGACCTTTTAGGCATTATTTGCCCTGTAGGCAGTTTTTTGCCCAGTGTGTTATTCAACCAACTGCTATCTAGCTGTGTGACCGTGTTCACATTCTGTCTAAATATCCATAATATTACCGTCTCCAGAAAAAACACCGGAGTGACTTTTTTCAAGCAGCCATAATAAATTTTACGTAATCCGTATCCATCGCTGTAGTAGTGTATAAGTTGACCTTTTAGGCATTATTTGCCCTGTAGGCATTTTTTGCCCAGTGTGTTATTCAACCAACTGCTATCTAGCTGTGTGCCCATGTTCACATTCTGTCTAAATATCCATAATATTACCGTCTCCAGAAAAAACACCGGAGTGACTTTTTTCAAGCAGCCATAATAAATTTTACGTAATCCGTATCCATCGCTGTAGTAGTGTATAAGTTGACCTTTTAGGCATTATTTGCCCTGTAGGCATTTTTTGCCCAGTGTGTTATTCAACCAACTGCTATCTAGCTGTGTGACCGTGTTCACATTCTGTCTAAATATCCATAATATTACCGTCTCCAGAAAAAACACCGGAGTGACTTTTTTTCAAGCAGCATTCTTATATTTTACGTAATCCGTATCCACCGCTGTGTATACGTTGACCTTGTAGGCATTATTTGCCCTGTAGGCATTTTTTGCCCAGTGTGTTATTCAACCAACTGCTATCTAGCTGTGTGACCGTGTTCTCATTCTGTCTAAATATCCATAATATTACCGTCTCCAGAAAAAACACCGGAGTGACTTTTTTTCAAGCAGCATTCTTATATTTTACGTAATCCGTATCCACCGCTGTGTATACGTTGACCTTGTAGGCATTATTTGCCCTGTAGGCATTTTTTGCCCAGTGTGTTATTCAACCAACTGCTATCTAGCTGTGTGACCGTGTTCTCATTCTGTCTAAATATCCATAATATTACCGTCTCCAGAAAAAACACCGGAGTGACTTTTTTTCAAGCAGCATTCTTATATTTTACGTAATCCGTATCCACCGCTGTGTATACGTTGACCTTGTAGGCATTATTTGCCCTGTAGGCATTTTTTGCCCAGTGTGTTATTCAACCAACTGCTATCTAGCTGTGTGACCGTGTTCTCATTCTGTCTAAATATCCATAATATTACCGTCTCCAGAAAAAACACCGGAGTGACTTTTTTTCAAGCAGCATTCTTATATTTTACGTAATCCGTATCCACCGCTGTGTATACGTTGACCTTGTAGGCATTATTTGCACAGTGTTTTCTTCAAACCGCCATCTAGCTGTGTGAGCTTGTTCACATTTTGTCTAAATATTGATAATATTATCGTCTCTAGAAAAACCACTTGAGTTACTTTTTTTCAAGCAGCATTCATATATTTTACGTAATCCGTATCCACCGCTGTAGTAGTGTATACGTTGATCTTGTAGGCATTATTTGCACACTGTTTTCTTCAAACTGCCATCTAGCTGTGTGTATTATCGTTTCCAGAAAAACCAACTGAGTTTTTGTTGTTGTTTTTTTAAAAATAATGCCAGGCAAAGGCAGGCCGCCACGCAGAGGCCGTGCTAGGGGCCGTGCTGCTATGCAATCCTGTGGCCCTAGCAAATTGCCCAGTTTTAAAAAGCCAATGACCCTGAACTCCCAAAATGCTGAAGAGGTAGTTGACTGGCTTACACAGCACACCCCATCCTCTACCGTTTCTAACTTTACCACAACATCCTCCTCATCCTCCACTGCTATGGCCACCCCACGTAACACTTCCTCCACCACCGGTGCCCCTTCTTCACTGGAGTCAGAGGAGTTATTTTCCCATGAGTTTCTTGAACTGAGTAATGCGCAACCATTATTGGCAGAAGAAGATGAAGGAGATGAGGACGTTACACCAGATTTAATTCTGGCAGAGAACACGACAGAGATGGACATAATGATGAGTGATGAGGAGGAGGAGGAGGTCCCCGCTGCTGCTTCCTTCTGTGATGTGTCAGAAGAAATTGATGCATCTGAGGAGAATGATGATGAGGAGATTGATGTTTTGTGGGTGCCTAGTAGAAGAGAGCAAGAGGAGGGTAGTTCAGATGGAGAGACGGAGAGTCAGAGAGGCAGTAGGAGAATAAGACTTAGAAGAAGCAGGGAGGCCAGCCCGCAGGGATCAGTAGGGCAACAACATGTATCGGCACCTGTGTTCAGCCGGCCAACGCACCCGCCATTGCCGCCAATGCCGCCAACTTCTACTGTTACCGCCAGATCGCAGACTTCCAAAAAGTCAGCAGTGTGGGATTTTTTTAATGTGTGTGCCTCTGACAAAAGCATTGTAATTTGCAATGAGTGCAGTCAGAAACTGAGCCTTGGTAAGCCCAACAGCCACATAGGTACAACTTCTATGCGAAGGCACATGAGCGGCAAGCACAAAGCACTTTGGGAGCAACACCTCAAAGGCAACAGGCAAACTAAAAGCCACACTCCTTCTGGTCCAGCATCTTACTGCTCTACCTCTGCTCTCCTTGACCCATCTGAACCACCCTCCACTCCGCCTTCCACCTTGACCACCTGTTCCCATTCCCAGTCATCTGCCACCAGCCAAGTTTCTGTGAAGGCCATGTTTGAGCGTAAGAAGCCAATGTCTGACTGTCACCCCCTTGCCCGGCGTCTGACAGCTGGCTTGTCTGCACTCTTAGCCCGCCAGCTTTTACCATACCAGCTGGTGGACTCTGAGGCCTTCCGCAAATTTGTAGCAATTGGGACACCGCAGTGGAAGGTACCCAGCCGCAATTTTTTTTCTAAAAAGGGAATACCACACCTGTACCAACATGTGCAGAGCCAAGTTACCGCATCTCTGTCACTTAGTGTTGGGCCAAAGGTCCATATGACTACTGACGCATGGTCCTCCAAGCATGGTCAGGGCAGGTATGTCACCTACACTGCCCACTGGGTGAACTTGGTAATGGCTGGGAATGGGAAGCAGGGAATGGGTAGCTCAACAACAACAACAACAGTGGAGTTGGTGTCACCGCCACGGATTGCACGCGGTTCTGCCACCACCTCTACTCCTCCATCGCTCTCTACCTCGTCTTCTTCCTCTTCTTCTTCTTACTCTGCTGCTGGGTCCTCCTTCTCCTCCTCCACACCTGTGCACCCCCAGCTCCCCCTAGGCTATTCGACGTGCCAGGTACGCCGTTGTCACGCTGTCTTGGGGATGACGTGCCTGGAAAGCAAAAACCATACCGGATCTGTACTCCTGTCATCTCTGCAGTCACAGGCCGATCGGTGGCTGACCCCACACCAACTGCAGATCGGAAAAGTGGTGTGTGACAATGGAAGCAATCTGTTGGCAGCGTTGAGACTGGGAAATTTAACACATGTGCCCTGCATGGCACATGTGTTAAATTTAATAGTCCAACATTTTGTCTCCAAGTACCCAGGATTCCAGGACGTTCTCACCCAGTCCAGAAAGGTGTCGGCCCATTTCAGACGTTCCTACACAGCCATGGCACGCCTTGCTGACATTCAGCAGCGCTACAACATGCCAGTCAGGCGTTTGATTTCTGACAGCCAGACTCGCTGGAATTCAACGCTCCTTATGTTGGAACGTCTGCTGCAACAACAAAGGGCCGTCAACGAGTACCTTTTTGAACTGGGTGGTAGGACTGGATCTGCAGAGCTGGGGATTTTTTTCCCCCATTACTGGGTGCTTATGCGCGATGCCTGCAGGCTCATGCGACCTTTTGAAGAGGTGACAAATATGGTCAGTCGCACCGAAGGCACCATCAGCGACCTAATACCCTTCGCTTTCTTCCTGGAGCGTGCCGTGCGACGAGTGACAGATGAGGCTGTAGACCAGCGTGACGAGGAGCTGGAAGCGCACGATTTATGGTCGCAATCACCAGAACGAACCCAGGCACCTGCTGCAACGCAGGGAGAGGTGCCAGAAGTGGAGTCAGAGGAGGAAGGTGGCTTTGTGGAGGAGGAGGAGGAGGACCAACAGGAGCAGGCTTCCCAGGGGGCTAGTGGTGACCTTTTGGGGACCCCTGGTCTTGTACGTGGCTGGGGGGAGGAGACCGTGGATGATGCAGTCCTTGATAATGAGGAAGCGGAGATGGATAGCTCTGCATCCAACCTTGTGAGAATGGGGTCTTTCATGCTGGCATGCCTGTTGAAGGACCCCCGTATCAAGAGGCTTAAGGAGAAGGACCTGTACTGGGTCGCAACGCTACTAGACCCTCGGTACAAGCATAAAGTGTCAGAAATGTTACCAACATACCACAAGTCCGAAAAGATGCGGCATTTACAAACCAGCCTGCAAAACATGTTGTACAATGCTTTTAAGGGTGATGTCACTTCAGGAACTCATCAACATTCCAGGGGCAGAGGTGCCAGTAATCCTGCCACGAGCACACCTGCAAGGACAAAGCCCTTTGGCCGGTCTGTAACATCAGACATGCAAATGTTTTTCTGTCCAAGGCAGCGCCACAACCCTTCTGGATCCACCCTCAAAGAACGCCTCGACCGGCAGGTAGCGGACTACCTGGCATTAACTGCAGATATCGACACTCTGAGGAGCGATGAACCCCTGGACTACTGGGTGCGCAGGCTTGATCTGTGGCCAGAGCTGTCACAATTTGCCATGAACCTCTTGTCTTGCCCAGCCTCAAGTGTGCTCTCAGAAAGGACCTTCAGTGCAGCAGGAGGGATTGTAACTGAGAAGAGAACTCGCCTAGGTCACAAAAGTGTCGATTACCTGACCTTTATTAAAATGAATGAGGGGTGGATCTCGGAGGGTTACTGCACGCCGGAAGACTTGTTCTGACTTCTATGCAGCTGTCCTTCTCTTCAAGCCTCATGACTCCACACACAGCTGTCCTTTAGCGTCCTCCTCCCTCCGCCACCGTTACAAACTAGGGTGCAAACCCTACTGGTTTAATTTTTTCTGGCCTCTGTGCTTCAGTGGCTGCGTCCAAAAAAACGGGGCAAACAATGTCTACAAGGTCAACGTATGGCGAAAAATTACTATTTTCAGCATTTAAATGGCATATTTTTTCTGGCAACTGTGCTTCAGTGGCTGCGTCCAAAAAAATGCATATTTTCTGCATTTATATGGCATAATTTTTCTGGCCTCTGTGCTTCAGTGGCTGCAACCAAAAAAATGCATATTTTCTGCATTTATATGGCATAATTTTTCTGGCCTCTGTGCTTCAGTGGCTGCAACCAAAAAAATTTATATTTTCAGCATTTATATGGCATAATTTTTCTGGCAACTGTGCTTCAGTGGCTGCGACCAAAAAAATGACTATTTTCAGCATTTATATGGCATATTTTTTCTGGCCTCTGTGCTTCAGTGGCTGCGGCCAAAAAAACTGGGCAAACAATGCCTACAAGGTCAACGACGTTGACCTTGTAGGCATTGTTTGCCCAGTTTTTTTGGCCGCAGCCACTGAAGCACAGAGGCCAGAAAAAATATGCCACATAAATGCTGAAAATAGTCATTTTTTGCCATACGTTGACTCAACGTATATGGCAAAAAATGACTATTTTCAGCATTTATATGGCATATTTTTTCTGGCAACTGTGCTTCAGTGGCTGCGTCCAAAAAAACTGGGCAAACAATGTCTACAAGGTCAACGTATGGCGAAAAATTACTATTTTCAGCATTTATATGGCATATTTTTTCTGGCAACTGTGCTTCAGTGGCTGCGTCCAAAAAAACTGGGCAAACAATGTCTACAAGGTCAACGTATGGCGAAAAATGACTATTTTCAGCATTTATATGGCATATTTTTTCTGGCAACTGTGCTTCAGTGGCTGCGTCCAAAAAAAACTGGGCAAACAATGTCTACAAGGTCAACGTATGGCGAAAAATGACTATTTTCAGCATTTATATGGCATATTTTTTCTGGCAACTGTGCTTCAGTGGCTGCGTCCAAAAAAACTGGGCAAACAATGCCTACAAGGGCAACGTATGGCAGTTGTTTAAAGAGAACAGTAGATTACTAGCCAGCAAAGCTACCTAAGCTAAAATGTCCCTCAAATCCCTGCAGACTTCTGTCCCTCCAATACAGAGCAGTATCAAGCAGATTACTAGCCAGCAAACTTACTATCATCTGTCCCTGAAATCACTAACAGCTCTCCCCCTACACTATCTCTTCCAAGCACACACAGGCAGATTTTTCAGATAAATTTTTGCCCTTGATCCCCCTCTGGCATGCCACTGTCCAGGTCGTTGCACCCTTTAAACAACTTTAAAATCATTTTTCTGGCCAGAAATGTCTTTTTTAGATGTTAAAGTTCGCCTTCCCATTGAAGTCTATGGGGTTCGCGAACCGTTCGCGAACCGCTCGCATTTTTGCGCAAGTTCCCGAATATGTTCGCGAACTTTTTTTCCGACGTTCGCTACATCCCTACCTCCTGCCGGCTAGAATGTAAATCGGCGGTGGAATGCCAATTGGTGTGCTTCGTTTTCCAAAGTCGTCCAAAGTTGCCTGACGAGGAAACTTTGGGTGACGTAGGAAAACTAATCGATCCGAGTGCCTTCCCGCCAGCTATTTCGATTCTAGCCAGCGGGACGAAGTTCGAGGAGATTAGTCGCCCTGAAGAAGAGGCAATTTATCGCCGGGCGACTAAATCTTCCCGAATCTGAGCGTGTGTCTCTGCCCTAAGAGGCTGCATTTCGTGTAGTAATACGCTTGATGTGTGGGGAAAAAAAGACAAGCCGATTTTAATCAAATTTCAGTTTACTGAAATTCCCAGTGTATATTTCTGGAACACAGCGTTTTACTTCTATTTCTGTAAGTTAGCAGCAATGATTAATAAGAGGTGTAGTTGCAGCAGATGCTATCATTAATACAGAGTCATAGATAAATGACTTGCACAACTGCATGATGGGGGAAATTATTGCTTGCCATGAACTAGATGGTCTGTTTGTCATAGAGGTAATGCATAATCCTTGTTTCCTTTAGTTTCTGTCTACTGAATAGGCACATAACTATGTAAAGAGATGTTAAACCAATTTATATTCTAAATCAATATCTATAAACTGCTAAAAGTGTTGTCTTGCACCAAACTCTGCTTAGGCTCACTAAGCCCATTTTAAATGTAAATATTGTTGATTTGAATAAATCCAATTTTGTCAGAATTGCCACTGCTGAGTCTTTCTAGCCTGCAAATAATTTCAAAATGACCTAATTGAACAAACATTATGCTTGCACCTTGGTATAAATTAATTAGCACAATTAGTCTGGGGAACAATATCCTTGTCTAAAATAAGCTCCATGTTGATAACAAAAAAAATGGCTAGTTAGTAAAAGCACCTTTATAGATGAAAGCAATTACATTAACACAGAAGATCCACATAATTACAGGGACTCCAAGTCACAGTGGTCATTCCTGTTTGAAGTAAAATGCTCAACTGTGTTCTCTGTTTAAAATAAATTAGTTCCTTTGATGGACATCTAAAGCCTAAATCTGCCCATACACAGAAAGATTTGCTTGTTTGGTGAGGTTTGAAACTGATTATATCTTTGCCTGATTTGGACATCCAGGTGGTGGGCAAAATTGGGGTAAAGCATCATATCACTGATCCAATGCTGCCCTTGTCTGGAGGAATATTTTAAGCCTACCTGACAGTTACCTGATACATCCCTAGCCATACCGCGGCAGCCTGTATTTATATATTCCCTATATTTTTCCTGAAACCTCTAGGGATACTCCAGATTTGTGATTATCAGAAAACCCCTAGCACAAATGTTGACTGGCACATGGATCAACAAAAAAGGACAATGGTTGTGATGATGATTAGGGATGTAGCGAACCGCCGCCGATGTGTTCGCGAACGCCGTTCGCGAACACCGGCAAAAAATGCGGACAGTTCGCGAACAGTTCGCGAACTTCGAACATCCGAAAATCGTTCGATTCGAACGATCGAAGGATTTTAATCGTTCGATCGAAGGATTTTCGTTCGACTCGAACGATCGAAGCCATTCGATCGAATGATTTCATTCGATCCAATGGCTTCAATCGTTCGATTCGAACGAAAATCCTTCGATTTTAGCGGTCGAAGGAATCGAATGGTCGAATGGTCGAACAATTTTTGTTCGAATCGAACGCGAACTCGTATTGGCGAACGTCGCGCGACGTTCGCGAACAATCGGCGGACGCGAACAGTCGAAGTTCGCGCGAACTAGTTCGCCGGCGAACTGTTCGCTACATCCCTAATGATGATTCTGAACAATAAAATATATTTTATTAAATAACAAAAGCAAACGAGACTGCATTAAATATATATGTATATATATATATGTATATATGTTTTAAGATATGTATTAATGTGTGTGCTCTCATCCAGATCCCATAGTAATCTGATACTGATACAGTGTCATGTGACATGAATTATTTTCTGCTAATGCAGAAGTGTTACTAAATAGTGATGGGCGCATGGATTTGTGGCGAATTTACGCGATTCACCGCTGGCGAATGTTTTCGCAAAACTGCTGCAATAATTTCACCGGCGAAAAATACGTTGGGTCAAAAAAAAAATTCGGACCCCCATTTTAATGCATTTGAACAAAGTAGTCACGCGTATAAAAATTGTCAGTCACGTCAAAATTGTTGTGCGTCTAAATTATTTTGACGCCCATTGACTTCAATACATTTTATGAATTTTTCGAATTTTATGAATGTTTCGAATTTTTTTCGTCAAAAACAGACAGATGCGCCCATCACTATTAATAAAGTTTCATCTTCTTGAAGCAAGAAAAGCATGGTGTCTGCGTGCAGTTTCTCCTCTGTCTAAAAGAAAGCTGCAGGCTCACGATGAGCTACCGGTTATTCCATCTCTTAAGCAGAATGGCAACAGGTTTTGGGCCCAGGAGAGAGGGAGGAAACCAATGGAGCAGGCGGATTTGACGGAGATGAAAAGCACTATGAACTATGGGAGACAAAGTTTCTAGGCCACATGCACCTGATGAATCTTAAAGAAACCATCCTGCATGAACCCACAGAGGACACATACTTGGATGAGGACAGAAGTAAGAAAGAGGAGGCTTATGTTGAGTTGATTCAATTTTCGGATGATAAAAGTCTGTCTCTGATTATGAGAGAAGCAGCTAACGATGGAAGAAAAGTGCTTCAAATCCTGAGAAACCACTATGCTGGCAAAGGTAAGCCACGGATTATTAGCTTATATACAGAGTTTACATCTCTTCAGAAAGCTGCAAATCAAAGTGTCACAGACTATATTATACATGCAGAAACAGCCATTTCAGCACTCAGAAATGCTGGAGAAATACTAAATGATGGAATGTTGATTGCAAAGATTTTTAAAGGCATTCCTGAATCATTTAAACCCTTTGCTATCCATATCACACAAGGTGATGGAAAAGTGATCTTTACTGAGTTTAAAACACAGTTAAGAAGTTTTGAGGACACTGAGAAATACCCTGTCAGCTCAAAAACTAATAAAGTGATGCAGGTCAGCACCCCTGTTACAACAGTAAGGGAGAGAGGCAAAATTAACCCTGTCTGCTACAATTGCACACACTGGCTCACAAGACATTTAGATGCAGGATGAATTTTAATGTGGAAATGCAAGTTTTGGGGCTCCACCTATTTGTCAAGCATGCACATTGCACTTGTGCATTAAAATTCTGCAAGGGTTTGCCCTGCATATACATGTCTTGTGTACTTATTTTTTATATACAGTATATTGGGAGGTTGCCGTATCTCTATCACTGAGCACCAAGCATACCAATAACAAGGGTGTGTGAGAGCCTTCTTGTTATGAGGACCTCCCATAGACACCATTTTAATCAAATATTTCACAAATATTTTCAAATTATTTTTCAAATATTTTTCTCTGTAATAATAAAAAAGTATCTTGTAGGCGATCCTAACTAAAATATAATTCAACATTATTGCAGAGAAAACAATCCTATTGGGTTTCATTAATATTATTATAATTATTTTTAGTAGACGAACAGTATGATGATCCAAAAATCCCAGGTCCCAAGCATTATGGATAACAGGTCCCATACCTGTATTATTTATATTCATTGTGGTCAGCTGACTTATATTCTTATAAAAAAATCAACTTAAAGGTAACAAACCTTCAGAATGAATATGTATCCAACAGATTATTAATATTATAATAGCAACCTATTTTAAAAAATCTAATTTTTTGAGTTTTTGTCAGACTTTAATAAATAACCCCCTTAGTGCCTTATACACATCCACAAAACTTAAATGTTGAGTAACCAAAATCCTGTTAAACATGATATGAAGCAGACTGTGAAGGATGAAGTAACTGAAGGCATCAGTAAGTAATAAGGCTGAAGCTTTAGGAGTAGAACTTCTTACAGGATGCAAGAAAGGCAAGTTAATTGCAGAGATGTGTTATATATCATCTCATATTAATGAAAAGGCTAAGCTTGTATCACAAAAAGGCAAATGGATCAATTCATATTCATGGGAGATTTTAATTACCCAGGAAATAACTGTTGTAATGGAACTGCTAACTCATCAAAGGAAATACATTTTACATTTTCTTCACACCCAATGATTTTTTAAATTTTTTGCAGATGATGTAAAACTTATTATAAATATTAAATTTGCGATTAGGATGTTATTGCAAGATGTATGGGACCTATTATCCAGAATACTTGGGACCTGGGGTTTTCTGGATAACAGGTCTTTCTGTAATTTGGATCGCCATATATTTTGTGTACCAAAAAATAATTTAAACCCAATAGGATTTTTTTGCCTCCAATAAGTATTAATTATATCTTAGTTGGGATAAAATATAATGTACTGTTTATTATTACAGAGAAAAAGTAAATAATTTTTAAAATGCTGAATTATATGATTAAAATGGAGTCTATGGGAGATGGCCTTCCCATAATTCGGAGCTTTCTGGACAATGGGTTTCTGGATAATGGGTCCCATGCCTGTATAATAAAAGTATAATAAAAAAAAACCTTGACATAGCTCATGAGTTCATTTATATTGAACAATTATTTATAAAGGCTGAAACTGTGCACTGGCAATCCTGTATTTATTAAAATTGATAAGTTAATTTGTAATTAAAACTTCTTTAAGCTGTTTTACACCATAAGAAAGGCACACAAAGTTGAGCTGATCTTATAGTTTGGTAAGTGTCAGAAACCAAAACAAGAAATGACAGGGCGAAAAAGTATACATTTACATTTAGGGGGTTAGACATTTTTTTATGCAAAATGGTTCCATTAGCAATAGGAACAGTGAAACTCCATACTAAAGTAGGGGGCATTGATTGATCCATTCAGTGTAGGACTGGCCCAACGGGATACCAGAAAAATTCCTTGTGGGCCCAGGTGTCAGTGGGCCCTCAATCTTCTAAACATTTTGCCTATTTCATGGTCATTAGCAATTTCTGTATGGGAACAAAGAGACTAAATAGATAGAATAATAGATTATAGTATATACAGAAAAAAGATTAGGAAAATGAAGAGGTTGAGTAAGGAGAGGAAGAGTAATTATAAATACAATACCCCTGGCATCCCAGTCTGACACTGGATCCATTGATTATGGGTTACATTTTTTAAAAAATAAAAATAAATTTTGGCTTACTTTGCTATCTCCGGTGAATTAAGCTCAATTAAGATCTGCAAAACCCATTGCGTAAAAGGCCAGGCGGTGATGCTTTACTTGGGTCTCTCTCTTTACACAGTGACTCATAAATTGCCATCCTGGTGCATCAGCCTAAAAAGTGTCATCAGAGCTCCTAGGCAATGGACTATACTGCTCAGGCAAGGACAATAACTACTACAACGATGTTCAATGTTTAGAGTGGGAAAGTGAAAAGTGAAAAAAAATAAGTTACAAAACTTCTTGTGTAGAAACAAAGGAATGTTGGAATCCATGAATCTGAGACTATGTTATAATCTGTCAGTTTACATAGGATTGTGGGATACTATGTGGAAGTCTTGTGGACTATCAGATACATTCTGGGTGCACTGGGGACTGTGAGAAGAGTGTGGGTATACAGGGAATGCATTACAAAAACAATTCATCATTAATGTTAATGTAAAATCATATCAAATATGCAGTAAGACTTACTCCATGTGTCCTTTTTACTACACAACTTTATATGACCTGCGTGATGTTTGGCATGGGCATATTATCATGTAGAATCTCCTTTAGAATTAGACCAGTTAGACATTGGCAATGAACAATCTCAACTGTCTGCAAAGGACCAATTTCATTAAAAAAATGTCAATAAGTTCAACAATGGGACATGTTTACAGCAACACGGAGAAGCCAATATCGAAAGTTAATTAAATGACTCACCACTGCACACACAGGACAAATCAACACCTGGTTCATTGGTAATTAATATGATAATTTCACTCATCAATTCACTATCTTTTAAAATATTAATTAACATAAGCTTGTTTCGGAAAAAAAAAAACTTATTGTGCCTAGACATGAAACACCAACAGATTGCAGATATTAGCTCAATGAGCACCTGGTAAAGTATTTTCTATGATTAAAGGCTTAGAAAAGGTTCTAGCTCTAAATCAAGAAAAGTGATCCACTTATCAGTAAAACCATGTTAATACTAAACTACAAATAACCCTTGAAGAAATTATTTGCAAAGCGTACTGTACCATTAAATCCGGTGATAAGATATTGGTATAAGCCTGGCCTACCCGTCTTTGGCAAACAGTTGCTGATTGGCAATATAAGCAAGGATAATAGAAGTCAGTTCTCACATCCAAGCCAGTGAATTCAGCGTGATCCATTGCAGATTAACGGACAAATATGCAATAGCCTGACTGTTTTATTGAGTTGCTAAACCAAGCTTGGACGACTATTTCCTGTTTGACATTGGCACTGATAGCGCATGTAATTAAATCAAAACTATTAAACATGTATTTTGCAAATAGCTGTCATGAATTGTTTTTCTTTTCATGTTCCATTTATACAACAGAATTCATTCTTTAATTTTAGAGATGTGTAAAAAGCTACAAGTTTTAATTAATAGTTATTGGTTTCATTAATCTGCCACTTTGTATGATACAGAAACTTCTCTTTTGAAGTATTCAGTACTGCGTGGGATTTATCACACATTGTTCTACAAATATACTTTGTCTGCAAATGTATTTTTTTTCCTTTGGTTCTCCATAGCTGCAGAAAGTCAGTGTTAATGAGTTCACTGATGCACAAAGGATTGCAGGTGTCAATGGCAGAGAGAAGACTAAGGACACAAACAGAGTGCAACGACCTAAATGAGGAGGCGGCTGGCACAGTGAAAAACATTATTATTGTGTGGGAGGAACAGGCAAGTCTTACCTAATGATGAAATATATACAAGAGTTGCATTCACACAATATTACAGAATAGTATATAAAATATGCATTCAACTTGTTATAGCTCTTGCTTTATCCTTACCAAAAAGACAGAGGGGAGGGAAGTGAAGAATGAAAAAAATAAATGCTTCATATGTATTTCCTTTAGTATGCTCTCCTTTCCTAAAATATGGATGCAGAAGCAATAATAGAACTAGTAGTTTCCAGTCCCGGGTGCAGGGTGCGTACCTGCCCCCAACTGGATGCAATTTTTATGCCGGATTTGTGCCAGTGTGATTGTCTGGCATCCTTGAGGAGGTGCAATTGCACCCGCCGTACCCCTGGTTATTCAACCGCTTTGCAATAGGATTTAATTGAGCATCTAGTCCATAGATGGGCACACAGCCCATCATTCTTTTGAAAAGTAGGTGTGGCTATATGTGCATAAGTGCATCAATCAAGCTTGCTTCATCTATAGGTCAGAGACATGCCTATTGTAACTAGTCAGATATTTGCTTTCATTACTTTGTCCCCATGGCATTCCCACCTTTATGTTTTTTGGAGTGAAGGAGGAAACCCAAAAAGAGATCCGGGCAAACATATAAACTCCTTGCCAATAAACATCCCAGGCTGGAATGTTGGAAGGTCACACTGTTATCACTGAACTGTCTAGTGCATTCACATGACACAAGTCATATAACAGCAAACACTATTATCCAGTGCTATCAAAACCTTGCAAGAAAACCTAGGATTTGGCCAACTTACAAAATAATACTTGAATTTGGCACACTACTAAAAATACAAGGTTCTATAGGTCAAAAAAGACAAATCAAGTACTTTCTGTAAAAAATGCAAAATGTATTTTAACTGTTTAAGCAAAATATAAAAAAAAAATTTGAACACATTTCTATACTGGCCATTTTTGGTCATTGCTTCTTATTTGTAATTAATGTTACTAATCTTTTTCATTTCAACGTAAATCTACATTTATATTTACTCCTTTACTACACTGGTGGAGACAAACATTATTTTCCTTCATAGGACGCAAATGTTGCTTGTGGGAACTGCATGAAAAAATTGAGCCCCCATCCCAAACACAATGATATATTAAATATTAAAAGATACACATTAGTCAGGCCACTACTTGACCACAAATAAACCTAGGCCAGGCCCAATACCCTCTTGATCTGCTGCCTCTATTGTTACCCAATTTTTCAACCCTTTATAAATATGTCAAACATTGTATAATTTATTCCTTTTTCCACTGCACAAATGTCATATTTGCAGAAACTTGCAGTATAGTAAGCAGCCGCTGATCTTTGTGACAAGCCAGTAGAATAGAAGTAGTATTTTATTGCTTGTGCTTTTATGATTTCTGTTTTTAAATCTGATGACCTTGTGAAGCAAAATATGGAATACAAATGCATATTTTTATTGTTTGAACACACCATATTAATCTTATGTACAAGTGATATTTTGTCACACTTCAATTAAAGTCTATACTAACAACTGATTGAATAATTTTATAGGTTTACAGAAAAATCATTGAAAAAAGTCAACAATAGAAACAAATGTCATACATTTCAATGCCAATGGAACACATTACTTTTAGGACAAAACAGTGAAGTATAAACATTCAGAAATAATGTTACAATGGATTATTAATGAAGGAACCTCAGTATAAGCTATGGTCCAAAAATGAGCCACCATCCTAAAATAATACAACTCTGGTGGCGGCGGTGTAATTAATATTGTTCTGTTTAGTGCACCACAAACGTGCCAAGAATCCATGGACTGAATTGCTGTTTTATGCTACTGTGATTCTGCAGGCTCATTGCTATACAGATTGCACCCTGGAAAACTTTGTGCTCATCCCATGTAGATGTGTCAGGGACAGATTATAGTATGCACTAGGCACTAGCCTACCAAGAAAGGCAAAATGGAATATCAATGGGAAGGGACTACTGGGCCATTTTTTACATAATGCTTTTAAGCATAGGCATAACTAGTAGTGATGTGCGGGCCTACCCAATAACAAACCCGCTGGTCGGCCGCATTTGGGCAAACCTCGCACCCGCATTTTTCGGGCAGATTTCGACTTCCAGCTTTATAGCAGTGCACCTGCTCGCCCCACCCCTTTTGTGACATCATCGGCGGGTGCCGCAGGTCGGCACAGGTCGACGTGGGTCTATAATAGGAACCTGGAAGTTGGGCATGGGCAGGCGTGGGTGGAGCGAGGGCACATCACTAGTAACTAGATGTCCCTGGGTCCCACAGCAAATTCATTTTAGGACCCCCAACATATGCAGACGTTGTCCTGTTTTACCGATATTTGTTAAATTGCTCTTTATTTGGGCCTCCCTATACCTCCTGGACCTCTTCCTCTGTAGTTACACCCCTGTTTTAAGTGCATAGGACAATATCTATACAATAACAAGAAAACAGTAGTGAACATCATGGAGGAGTGACATTATGGTAATTTTTTGGAGCTGCACTGCTTTTACTACCACTATATCTTCATTCTCTCAAGTGTTTGTTTTGTCTTGTTTCTATCCAGGAAATTTAAAAACCCAAATTATACACAAACATATTTATATATGTACTAGCTCAATACTGAGAAGATATCCTTTGAGCACTTTTGGGAACCCTACGTGCCTAATCTGATTTACAGTATAAAGGAAATGCACAATTCAATAGTGATGTGTGTTAATAAGAACTGTGTCTTTTGTTTTTATACAAGTTTAAATTTAAATAAAATAATATTCAGGTCATGAATATTTATTATCAAGGTGAGAGTAAAAAAGGATCTTCTTGCACTACTATTATCTAAAGAGAAAGAAATGAACCATTTTAGACTTAATAACAGAAACACGCAACAAAAGGAAATCAAGAGCCAGAGAGGACAAATATTTCCATTAACACTTTTAGTTGATCAAAGCATCGGCTTAATATAATCAGCTCAAATCCATTTACCAGTGAGACTACCACTGTGCCGAGGGACACAGCTCCCTTCCAGCCCAATCTATTCTGGAAACAGGTGCTTTAGTGGTAATTTAATTAGCTAGTGGAGATGCACCTTGTTTTCAATCAACGTGGGCCTCTAGTGGGTCAGACCCTTTAAAAGAATGCCATCTGGGTTCAGTTTCCCCAAGAGAGACAATCAAATCCTGCAGAATGCCCTCAGCTGAGCAAGGTTCACATGACGATTAACCCTATTAGTTTTCATTTTTCCGTTTATGCTGTGTCAACATGGTGGCTCTCGAAATAATCCACAATACTAAATCACTGCTTCTTCAATGGCTGGACTCCAGCATCATTCATAGTAAACACTGCCTTTAAGACTGACACAGACAGACATGGCAAGAAGGCTAAAATTAGCGCACACACATACTACAACAACCATATAAATGCATGTATGTTTTGAAACTGGCCTGAGATGAAAATATAAACATATTCTCTTTGTTTGTCAGCACTATAACAAAAATATATGCTCATTTTGTAAATTGCTTGCTCTTAAGAGAAAACACATATTATTAACCTTTCATTCTGAGCAAAGCCATTTGCTTTGTTTTCTTGGCTATATTTTGCCTTTAGTCATACACCCAGACAGTGCCATCATTTGCATATTGGCTTGGCAAGAAACACAGAAAATATATTGATTTAAACTGATATATCATATATCAACTTGTGGCCCTTGAGGAATAACACCATACATCATTACAAAGAACCATTAGAAGTCTGGGTAGCACTTCCACCTTGTATTGCTGAGTTCCTCAGTTTAATCCCAGACAAGGAACTACAAGCAAAGAGTTTGAGTGTTCATCCCGAGTCTGAGTGGGTTTTCTCCCACACTCCAAAAAATATACAGGCAGCAATAGGTTTATGACTAAACTGACCATAGTGATAGGGACCTTAGATAGTAAGCTCATCTGGGGCAGGGAATGATGTATAATATCTGTCCAGAGGAAGCCCAGAGGAAATGTGTCCATTATCCAGAAAGTTTCTAATTATGGGAAGGCCATATACCAGCCCAGAGGAAATGTGTCCGTTATCCAGAAAGTTTCTAATTATGGGAAGGCCATATACCATAGACTTTTTTTTTTTACAAATAATCAAAAAAAAACCAATTTCCTGTTTTTCTATAATAATAATAATAAAGCAGTACTTGATCCAAACAAATGTATAAGTAGACTTAAGGTATGAAGATCCAAGTTCCTGAAAGATCCCTTATCCAGAAAACCCCAGGTCCCGAACATTCTGGATAACAGGTCCTATACCAGATATAGAAATAATGAAATAAAATACAAGGCTATCTTTGACTCTTAAATGCTCTTAAAAAAGCTGTTATTGCCATTTTGATAAAAGGTATAAAACTTTCCAGACTCCATTGGGTGATGGCCAAGTGCTTTTATAAACCTCACAGCAATACTGTATTCAATATAGCAGTGAGGTTTAATCAATAGAAACTGATACGGGAAATTTTACTTTTCAGTTCTCTCTGATTTTTTCCCCATCTAGTGGGCCATTTATTCAGTACACTGCATGTTTATTAAATGAGAGCCAACAAAATAGACATTGAGCCAAAAAATCAGCACGAAGGCCAAATTCAGCCCATGAGCCCCCATTTGGACAGTCTTGCTCTATATTGTTCTACACTAAGGGAGGGTATTTACTAAAACTCGCGTTTATCTCAATTTTTATGAAAACAAAGTTAACCTATCTCACATTTAACCTAATTCACAAATGTAACTCATTTATAAATAGTTCTCGAGAAAACGTTGCAACAAATTTGTGCATGAATTCGAATCATACGCTTGACTAGACTTTATTGAATTATCACCACAAAAACTGACTTTATTGCATTATCTGAAAAAAACAAACGTTTGTTCCTCTAAAAAAAAAAAATTAAAAAAGTTTTCCCCTTTAAAAATTCAACCAGAAAAAATCAAGGTTTAATAAATGGGCCTCTAAATCTATATTTTCATCAAAGTCATAAACCACATCCAAACAGAATTAGTCACTTTCCATGGGCTCATAGCAGGGCTTTTTAGTTTTGTCTTGCCAAGATTTAAGAGAGAAAATAAAAGATTGTTGTACTTTGCTCATGATGATGAACTTTCACACAGATTCTTATATTTTTTCCAACCAGATAAGTATATTTGGAAGGTTATGAAGCAGAGATTTCTGAGCATGCCTTGACTTCAGCTTTCGCCAGGAGCGAATTCGCTGTGAATTTGCGCGATTTGCCGCCGGCAAATAAATTCGTGAAACGGCCGCGAAAATTCGCCCGCGTCTAAAAAAAATGGACGCAGGCGCATTTTCACCAAAAAAACCCTCAGTTTAGTGAATTTTTTGCCGTTTTGCGAATTTCGAGCAAATTTTTCTGCAAAGCAAAATGAAGCAAATTCACCCATCACTACTCTCTGATCAAACAATGTCTAGAGCACTGTCCTGTTTTTTATTACGTATCCAAAAGGATATTGATGGGTTTAAGAAGGATTGTTAAAATGTAAAAAGTCCTCAAAAACCTAAAAACATCATTATTATTATCTTATAATAATTTTTGAAATTTATTTATGCTCATTTACCAGCATCATGTACAAATGAGCAATGAGCTAGGTGCAAAGAGCATATCTGTCAGGTGTTTGAGAGCCCTGTAGTCAATGCATCATAGGCAGGGGTTAAGTATAGGGCTACTTATGAAACCTATGGAACTCCTTAGCTTGCATGACTAAATGGCACACAAGCAAGGGGGCATTCCAGTGGACTTCCGTGTGTTGCCCTCCTACTGTCCACATGGGTAACGCTGCATAGAGAGTAAAGCACGATGCGTGTTTCTCATAAACAAAGCTTCCAAATTGGTATTGTTTTGAATAGTCTTCATTTATTGAAATTGTTATATAATACACATATAAAATAGAACCATATAAATGGTGATTAGTGGTCTCAGCAGTTATAAAAGGTGTTTAAGCATGTCACTTTTTACAAAAAGTATTTAGCATTGTACTAAATTCTGAGATTATTAGCAGGGACTTTGGAATGCTATGACGTGTATACAAGCACTTAGCCTTATGCCTTTATATGAAGTGAGACTTCACTCAATGTTCAAAATGACACAGGTATGGGACCTGTTATGCACAATGCTCTGGATCTGGGGTTTCCATCTTTCCATAATTTTTATTTTCATACCTTAAATCTACTAAAAAATCATGTTAACATTAAATAAAACTCAGTAGGCTGGTTTTGCTTCCAGTAAGGATTCATAATATATTAGTTGGGAAAAAGTGCAAGGTGCTGTTTTGTTATTACAGAGAAAAATTATTTTACTAAGATATGCAGGGGATTGGTTAGTAAACAGAAATTGGTTCACAACTGTAGATCTAGATCAGTGCTGTCCAACTTCTGTGGTACCAAGGGCCAAAATTTTTCTGGCCTACGTGGTGGAGGGCCGATAATTGTAGTAAGTGTTGGCCACTCCCCCTTTTAAACCACACCCACTGTAGACCATATTAACACAAGAACTTTTAAGATCATATCCACATTAAAATGGTAGCACACCAAAAAACTAAATGGTTGGGGCTCACTGCAGGGATATCCCTCATCATTCATATGTGAAAAATGTAAGTCATGTAAAACACACCCTTAAATCCATATGCCTTTTCTGAAGATTTACCACATGTAACATTAATGATTATTATGAATATTCAATGGTGACGTATGTAACGTCCAGAAAATGTAATGCACGTTTGGAAAATTAATAAAAAAACAAATTTTAAAAAAAAAACCTTTTACTTTGTGGTCAAGTAAATTGCAATGGTTGACCTTGTTTGTGAGTGGCTTTTACCTATTCTTTTAGGAAAGATTTCTATTTATTAAAAAGATCACACCATGATTGCAATACCACTTAAATATATGCATAAAATTGCTGTTCTGAATATTTTTACATTGTGTTCTGCAACCAGGAAGTGACATTTTTATTTTCAGAACTGATTTAATATGTTTTTGGACTTTTTATTAACACTATTATCACATGCAAACATGCATAAATTCCGTTAACAGCAAAAACAAGGTTCTGCCTAATATAATTTTGTCTCTACACAGAGAGGCACATTTATCAAGAATCAAATTTCAAAATTCAAGTGATTTTTTTTTACTCGAAATTCGATTGGAGGAATTTATTTAAAAAATTTAATATTTCAAACTCGTGCTAATTTTACTGACCTAAAAACTTGATTAAAATTTTTTCTCTGTAAAAACTTGAAAACTTGTCAGGAAGGCTCTAAACATCTCCAAATTGGTCACTGCACCTCTCCCATTGACTTATACAGTAATTCGGCAGGTTTTAGGTGGCGGATAGTCAATTTAAATTCTTAAAGGGTCTGATAAATCTCGAAAATCGAATTTGAATAATTCCCTAGTCAAACCATTAAAAAAATTGAATTGGAATTCAAATTTTCAATTCAACCCTTAATAAATCTGCCCAGAATGCCTATATTATTGTCATCATATCATTACATTAAACTAAGATTTTGCCTTGATTTTTATGTTTAACTATTCTTATAAATATTCAAACAGATCATTACTACTACAGATATAAATCTAAAGGTGGAAAAGTCAGACTCAGCTCAACTAAAAATAAAACTGTCATCAGAAAAATTTAGCAAGTTGCGTATAACCAACATGCACTAGGATGTCCATCATCTAAACATTCGAAAATATTATTAATTATCAAATATAATTTGCATCTATCCACTACAGACTTGGTGAAGGATCTGTAAAACTCAGACTTACCTACAAAGCCGATCATACCCCCAAACTATTGTTTTCATTCTTTTATTAAGGCGTGAAATGAGTCAGAAGGCCTAACTTCAATAATTAACTTATAATAATGTCGGCCTTTTTTCCCCTGAGAGCTTTGATGTTATCATTTATCACTTCTAAGACATTCATTACAGGCATATTATATAGTCTTTTATTTTTCATAATGGTACTCCAAAGATATGAAAGATAAATCCTAAATTCTCCAGCCTTGAAAAAGAACACACGGTTTATTTTCTGCTAAGCAATAGAAAGAATGAGAAGGGTGGAAGTTATATGTGCTTCTGAAACACCCTGGCATTCTAATGAGAAGCAAACCATGTTTCTGTTCAAGAAACATAAGGGGGGAGTGTAATTAAAAGTTGCAAGCGTTATTTAAAATGGTGTTTTTGCGAATGTTTAGCACTACTCGTAATGTAAAATCAGTTGCGGGTGAATTTTACATTTGCACATTAGCGCTAAGCAAAGGCAAAGCGTTAACACCCGCTCTCGAGTTTCGTTAAATTTTGCAGATAAAAAGACTTAGCACTAGTGATGGGCGAATTTGCGCCGTTTCGCTTCGCTGAAAAATTCGTGAAACGGCGCCGGCATCTCGTTTTTGACGCCGGCGCCCGTTTTTGACGCCGGCGCCCGTTTTTGACGCCGGCGTCCATTTTTTCGAAAAAACATTTTTGACGCCGGCGAATTTTTTGACGCGAATTTTCGTGAGAGTTTCGCGAATTTATTCGCTGGCGGCGAATCGCGCAAATTCGCGGCGAATCGCGCAAATTCGCAGCGAATTCGCGCCTGGCGAATAAATTCGCCCATCACTACTTAGCACTTGCAAAAATGAATTACATTTGCTGCAAATGTTCGCAAAAGCCATTTGTTGTTTGAGTTGTTGAGTTGTTGAGGTATTTAATCAATCAAAAAGGACACAAATATGGTCTCTAACATTCACAAGCGTCTTTGTGCATGTTTTTTGTGCACATATTACATTGCTCCAATATGGTATAAATGCAGAAACAATAGCAAAAAATGGATAAGAACACTTAGGGGCAGATTTATCAAGGGTCGAATTTCGAAGTTAAAAATACTTCGAAATTCGACCATCGAATCAAAAGACTTAGAATTCAAATATCGAATTCAAACTTTTTTTCATCGAATTTGACTGTTCTGCGGTCGAAGTAAAATCATACGATCGAACGATTTTTACTTCGACTTCAAAAACTTAGAAAAATGCTGTAGAAGGTCCCCATAGGCTAACATAGCACTTCAGCAGGTTTAATTTGGCGACGTATTGAAGTTTACGTTTTTTTAAAGAGACAGTACTTCGATTATCGAATAGTCGAACGATTTACTTTGAATCGAAGTCGAAGTAAATTCGAAGTCGTAGTATCCTATTCAATGGTCGAAGTATTCAAAAAATTACTTCGAATTTCGAAAAAAAATTTCTTTGAAAATTCCCTCGAATTCACTTTGACCTTTAATAAATCTGCCCCTTAATTATATGATAAGAATCATAACAATTATGAGAAAAGGGGGAAGGAAGACCCAAACGTAACAGCAGAATATCTAAATATAACATAAAATAACAAAGGACACATTAATTCACTACACACTACAGCCACTGGGATCCTCTAATGTTACACCTTACTTCTCCAATGCCCCATTTGAAAATATCCCTTTGTGTTTTAATGTCCTTAATATTGAGGCAGAACCTGTAAAATGTAATGCTAATAAAGCATCACAGAACTTGACTTTTAATAAAAACTTAGGGGCAGATTCATTAAGGGTCGAATTTCGAAGTTAAAAATACTTCGAAATTCGACCCTCGAATTGAAATCCTTCGACTTCGAATATCGAAGTCGAAGGATTTAGCGCTAAACATTCGATCGAACGATCGAAGGATTTTTCGTTCGATCGAACGATTCGAACGATTTTAATCAAACGATCGAAGGAAAATCCTTCGATCAAAAAAAGCTTAGCAAGCCTATGGGGACCTTCCCCATAGGCTAACATTGACTTCGGTAGGTTTTATCTGCCGAACTAGGGGGTCGAAGTTTTTTTTAAAGGGTAAGTACTTCGACTATCGAATGGTCGAATAGTCGAACGATTTTTACTTCGAATCGTTCGATTTCGTTCGACTTCGATCGAATTCGAACGAATTTAACCAATTCGATGGTCGAAGTACGCAAAAAAAACTTCGAAATTCGAAGTTTTTTTCATTCGAATTCTTCACTCGAAGTTAGTGAATCTGCCCCCATATATAGAAAGTATTATAAAAATGTAACCTGAGGACCACATATACTCGAAAAATGAAATTTTTTTTTACTGTTTGGTTTTGTAATGACCATATCACCCTTCATTTTGATTTCACAAGACCCATCTGTTCACTTAAATTCCATTTTCTTTAGTTCTTCTTTAACTCGTGTTAATTTTTTGCTTCACTGAACTTATCTTCAAATAGTTTTTGACATCTTAAAATGCTTTTACCTCTGTTTCTGCAACCGTTCTGCTGGTTTATCCATCCTCTAAGACAGACAGCTCTGCAGGGCACAAAGAACCCTGTCAGTGATAGGGCTGATAATTTTCCTAATGGGAGAATGAACCCAATGCATTTCAGAAAAATGCCCAGAGCAAAAGTAGCAGTAGGGATTTTTTTTACAGGAAAAATGTAAGCTGTTAACTGTCCATGTTCCAAAAAAAATATTTGTATATAATTTCCGAAAATCTTTTGTTGAGAGATAGAATAAACATCCATAGAAATCTGTACAGTCTCTTTTTGTATAAATACTGCTATTTTCAGTGCACATTATTTTGGAGTCCATGGGTGTTTTTTGGTGAAATGTTGCATCACTAAGGGGCCTATTTATAAAAAAAGGTATAAAAGATTTTAGTGGTTTTAGAGGTTTTTGAAACAAAGACTAAACTCAAATTCTAAAACTAAGAATGTTGTGAGATTTATTAAAAAATCGTAATATAAAAAGTATAAAGGGAAAATCAAGCTGAAAGATCTGCTAAAAAATATGAATACCTCGAAAACCTCTAAAAATTAGGACAATTAAACAAAAAACAGATTTGAAGCGATTCAATAGGCTCAGCACAGCTCCCACTGATTTTATTAGTGGTTTCATGGGTTTTATACTTCATAAATCTTGAATTTTTAGAGCTTTTTAAAAGAATGAGAAAACCACACATTTTTAGAGATTAGTGAACAAATGTAAAATTCGATTGTTAGGAAATAGGCCCCTTACTCTCATCCGTTTGTAAAACTGTATGTTCGGTTAAAGTGGACCCATCCTCCAAAAAAATTATTCAAAATCCTATCTTATCACATTAGTCAAGCAAAATGAACTTTAATTACACTGTATAAATTATTTGAATCTTGTTTCCTTCAGAGTGGAAACTCATAATTATAACAAGCAGGCAGGAGCCATTTTGTGCACACTGTTATTAAGGCAAGCCTTGCATCATCTCAGAATATTGTTTCTGCACCAGAATGGGGGACCTGATGTCCATCCTCATGCCCTGGCTACACAATTAAACGGTGAAGAGAACGGGGGAATCTGTGGAGAGCAGTGACATCTAGGAAGTGCTGAATGGAAAGTGAAAGCAATGGTCTGCCCCGCGTCTGTGCCTAGGCATAGAGGCGGGGCAGACAATATTTGATTGACAGCTGAGATTTTTAAATGAGTTTACAACAGCTATGAATGCTTTAATAAAAAATAGAAATTGGATTTCATGTTTAATTTGAAAAGGACTTTTATTATACAGATTTTTGTGTCTGGGTGACAGGTCCACTTTAAGGATAAAATATATAAATATATAGGATAAAATTCATCCCAAAATTCAAAGATTAGCTTAGACAGCATTTTAGTTCTCCTAGATACTTATGTAAAATATGGTAATATTCTCTGCTAAACAGAAGCCCAAAAATATATGAGGAATGCATCATTTTCCCAGTGCACTGGTCTACACTCAGTTATGACCAATTCTTATGTGTGTGCATAGACTGACTGAGAACTGGAAGAGCTGTCTAAGAAAATCTAGCTTTCCATTAGCGATCATTTAATGGATAATTAAAAAGTGATAGCAGTTTGTTTGGTTTGGCACAGCAGGCCCCTTGGGTCCAGAGATCATCTCTCTTAAAATATAAGGGTTTAATACAGTTGAAGCAAGACATCAAACAGATGGTGTGGAAGGTTCTGTCAACACTGTTAGTAATTATTGGAAAACACAGATACTTGTCATAATGATAGCTCCTCTGAGACTCCTCTAGGATTTATCCTAAGCACTAGGTCTCATTTCAAGAGGAAGAGGCAGTTTGCACAGACTTATTCCAACTGAAGAGATGCCCCTGATGCGGTTATTATTGGATAATGCAAGATCAGAAGTGATACTTAATCCAATGAATCAGCAGATCTTCTATGGCAATGTACATACAAAGCATCTATCCTAGTGCAATTATCAAAAGGATTTAAATCAATTGCCTAATATGTAGCATCAAAATTACTCACATAAAATATATATTGACAGGTAAAAAAAATGCCATGCTGTTAATAATTATGTTTTATAATGCATCAAAATTTTCTTAGCTATAGAGACATTTGTATTAGAATTTGGATTGAATAGACATTCATAGTTTTTCAACCATCTTGGCCTTCAGACAGCATATGTACCATAGTGACACGTAGTAAAACAAAATTTGAAATCTCCATGAAAATCTCATTACTATCCTGATATCATCAACATTTTTAGCCTACCATAAATACAATTTTCTGAATTCCAGCCAAAATAAAATGATATGTAAAAAAATCTTTCCACCAATTCAATGAGATACTCATTGAGAACACATTGTTCAGCACTTTTTAAAATTATTTTTTAAAGTTCACACAAGATAAATTTTATGCTCACATGGTCAAAAAGGGATGTGATATTAGAGAATTATAAGCAGTGGTACAGACCCAAATACTGAAGCATTGAATTGCATCCCTTTAGGACCCACACCCATAGCACTTAAACAGAGATAGCACAGCATACAGAGTGAGGCACAGCTCCTTATGCTACATTCTAGGGACATAAAGAGTTGTGCCTCAGGGCACAAAAAAGGAAAACTCTATATGGCAAGGAGCAATACAGTATACAAAAGACTGGCATATTGCATGTAATTTCTGCACTCTGCACATTATAGTAGATCTTTATAACTATATCAGTGAATGTACATATCCTGGAACCTCTTTCCTCTTTCCTCAAGAAAATTATCAATAATATAAATAATATTATATCAATAATATAAACAGAAAATGGAGAGACCACGCTACTAAGGGCATATTTATTTATTTCAAGGGTCGAATTTAGAATTTATGGGAGTTTCTAAAAACTCCCATAAACTTCAAAATTCAAAAAAAACGAGCAATCACAATTTATTAAAAAATTAAAATTCAAGTGAATAGGATCAACCCGCAAACTTGAATCAGATTAGATTTGAGTTTTTTCACATTTTTTTTCAAAAGTCTAACAAACTACTCCAAATTGATTGTGGGAGGCCCCCCATGGGCTAAACCACCAATTTGGCATGTTTTAGATGGCGAATAGTCGAATTCAAATTCTTAAAGGGAATTTCGAATGTTTTTTAAACTTGAATCGTATTTGGACTATTGCCAAGTCGAATTATACTAAAATAAACTCAAAATTCGAATATAAAAATTCAAATTTTCAATTCGACCCTTGATAAATCTGCCGCTTAATGTATGAGGGGGATTGCATATCCCATTATCTCCTGTGGAGATGTTTTCACTTTTGAATATAACAATGGTAGCATCTATAGTAAAAAGCAGGTCCCACCATGCGCTATTTTAGAAATTCAAATACAAGTATTGTGATACAGGTTTCTTGTTAAATATTGACTGTACTGAAGCCCACTTTCCTCAAAAATGAACGGTCACATTTGAAGAGACACTGTAACAATTTTTTTTCTGTGTTGTTTTATATACATTTATTGAAGGGGTGTTGTAATAGTATTTAGAACAATATGTTTAACCCAAAACTTACAGATACAAATGGGATTTTTTTTTTATTAATATAATTTGCAAAAGGAGAAAACTTTCTGCCAAAATGCTGTACAAATCACTAAAAGTGCCCATTTAATTTTGTCATTCCAGTCAAGGTGCTGTAAACTACATGACCTACAAAACTATATGATTTATAATCTAAACTACAGTAGACAGCCTCCATAGACTTTTTTTGTTTTAGGTATGAATGGACTCCAGTCCTTAAGAGGGATATAAATGAGCTGGAGAGAGTGCAGAGACGTGCAACTAAACTGGTTAGAGGGATGGAAGACTTAAATTATGAGGGGAGACTGTCAAGGTTGGGGTTGTTTTCTCTGGAAAAAAGGGGCTTGTGAGGGGACATTATTACACTTTACAAGTACATTAGAGGACATTATAGACAAATGGCAGGGGACCTTTTTACCCATAAAGAGGATCACAGTACCAGAGGCCACCCCTTCAGACTAGAAGAAAAGAACTTTACAACGTAGGGGGTTCTTCCCAGTCAGGACAGTGAGGTTGTGGAATGCACTGCCGGGTGATGTTGTGATGGCTGATTCAGTTAATGCCTTTAAGAAAGTGAAACCAAGGACAGTGCATGCTGGCAAAGGGTGCATGACAGGGGCGGGACAAAGCTGCCTGGCAGGCGATTAGCAATGGGATTAGTGACGTAGTTGGGGGGTGGAGTTGTAAAGGGATGTGTAGCACTAACTGCTAAGAAGGGCATCCATTTTGGAAGAAGAAAAGGAGTCCCACCCTCCCTCCCTTGTATTACCCTTTGTGCTAGTTGTCACAATTGTGGCCTGGGTAGTGGGGCACAGGATAAGTTGATGTGGAATGGTGAGTATTGGGCTGACTAACCAAGAGGTGATGAGAGGGAATAGCCCATTGTCACAGCCGGGCGGCGGGTCCCTGGCAATGGGGAGAGTTAATTAAGTGGAGTTTTACCAAGTACCAAGTTGGTTAATGGAACTTGGTTGGTGGTGTTCCTCTCTAAGAGCGGTTGTCTCTGGGAGGGTATGTTGTATTGGGGGTAGCATGCAGTCCTGTGTACCCATCATGCTAGAAGGCACAAGCGGCTGGTGGCTTAACGATTGCATGCACCTAATTGGGTCCATTGCCAGGGGCCTTGCAGAGGATTAAAAAGTTAATGGTATATCACTGTTCATATTTGTATGTTTATAATGTTGTTAATATAATTGTTATTGAGATATGTGTTATCTATTGTTAAATAATCTGTTGTGCAATAAAGCTGTGGACAAAAGACTCCAACAAATAAAATGTATGGTGAGCGAGTTGGTTATTCCTAGGCCAGTTTGGGGGAAAAGGCAGGTATTTGTCCCTGCCCATGTCATGGCTTGGATGATTTCTTGGACAGACATAATATCAAAGGCTATTGTGATACTAAGCTCTATAGTTAGTATAGGTATGGGTATATAGAATTTATGTGAAAGTAGGGAGGGGTGTGTGTATCGATGCTGGGTTTTCATTTGGAGGGGTTGAACTTGATGGACTTTGTCTTTTTTTAACCTGATTTAACTATGTAACTATGTAACAAAGGCGTCTATGGCAGGAACATTCAGTTACAAAGAACGTACACTAGGTGCTGGACTTATACAGCTAAGATATTTACTACCTAGGAAAACCCATTTGTGATCACAGGGAATAAAGCACTTCGAAAGTAAACCAGTTGCAGTATACTTGACTTTTAATAGACTTTTAGTTAATAGTAAATTATAGCTTTCAAAAGAGTTGTTTTGCATTTTACAACAATTCAAAACAAAAACTATTTGTGCAAAAATTACTTTTCTGTAGTAGCTGTATATTAAATTGATCATGCATCTAATATCCAGCAACAGAAACCAAAGTACTAGATGCAATTGTTCATTCCATGAGCTTCTCCTTGTTATGTAAGAAATACAGTTTTACTGTGATTCAATCTATAACAAGTACTTTAATGTACAGTAGTCAATAATAAATTAAAATGTGCCTCTGTAGCTCATGAAATGGCTACTACTGTAAACAAGTTTTCTGTTAAAACTCTACTGCAAAACACAAGCTTACAGATGCCAAAAGGAAGTCATGATGAATTTCTGGTAAACAGAGGAAAGATCTGCCAAACTATAATTCCTACAGTCGATAAGTTACTCAGGGGGTGAGAATTTAGCACACTTTATAGCTTATCAGAACAGAAGCTGGCAGTTAAGGTAATGTCCCCATATAGCTAATCTTTTCTTCTGCATATTTCAATATTTCAACCTAGCAGATTAACATTTACAAAGCCAAGACCTTTAAAAGTATAATTGCTTTAATTAACTATGCTACGCCAATTTTGAACAAAAAAAAATTCTCTACAGTCATGAAATTAGATCCTAAATTGAATAATAAAATTACTTTATTTAGTGGAGAACATCATTTTTTTTACTTTGCATTTCCTAGCTCGGTTTCCCAGATCTAGAGTAATAATTAAATGCGTCACTGACCAATTAGTATTTTATCACATTATGCCCTTTTATTTTTTGAAATCATAAACTGAAGAAATAATGTCTTACCTTGGAACCTGAGTATTTAAAATCTCTCTTTTGAGGCATTGAACGTGTCTGTAAGACGGTCTATGGAATAGAGACCCTTCCCAACCTGAACAGAGATAAACATATATCATCTTCTGCCATAAGTATAGAGGCCTCAGTTTACAATACAAAGGCAATACACTTTATAGGATTGATAGTAACAAAATAGAGAGTTGCTGATATATTTTAGTCCACAGCAGTTCAATCAATTGCTTGTTAGTTGTGAAGAACACTGTCCTCTCTGCCACTTGGGGGAGACCTTGGACCACAGAGCTCTCTGATCTCCTTTGTCTGCTAAATCAATATACATTCAAATTAATCTCTTTGAGCAGAAGAACATTTTTATGTTCTGACTACCAAGCTTGATAGTCAGAAATTTGGTTTTAAAAAAGGTTTGATCTCCTACTACATTCTTTCTTTCCTGAATAAATTGCAAATATAAACCTACTGTACATACAGGGTATCCAGCAAAGATAGAAGAACTAACCAAAGCAGAAGGAAGGGTCCAGACACACTGCCCTGAGCCTTCAACTGAGGAAGAAGAGAAACCGGAAATAAGTGAATGACAGGCACAACAATGAGCTTCTCCATATCCTAACAAAATAGCACATATACTGTATTTAGTCTGCTTAATAAATAACATTTGTTTTTGCAAGTCCATTTATGGAGAAGCTTCATTTAGTGGATGCTTCACACTGTACTATATGTTTTCTGCTACCAACAGTGCTGCTAATCCATGGAACACCAGAGGTTTAACACAATATTTGCTTTAATATAGAATACACAATATGGGTTTTGCACTCAACAACAACCTCTAAGTCTAACTGATCAGTACCACGAGTTTCTGTGAGCTTGTAAGAAAGTATATTCCACAAAAAGCTTAAATCATGTTTTAATCTTATAAACAGAAACATGTCCTCTCTGTCCCACACACACAGCATAAGATAGCCATGCACAGAAAGATCTGCTCCATTGGTCATCACCTGATTAGATCTTTGCCCAATTTATTCTTTTACTGTATGTCCTGTGCAAAATGGGGCTGATCAGGTTTTTGGCCCCAGGGCTAACGATCGTGTCATAATGAGAGACTATGCATGACCATCAGGAGAGGACCAAATCAATGTGACAATGTGGTCCTTGACTCAGGGCTGTTTTAATAAATGGATACGATGGGCAATTGTCCAGGGCCCACAATTAGATATTTGTCTGGTAACCTTTTACTGAAGCATCACCTCATCCTTTCATCAGGAAGAGCTCTACAAGATATTTCTTTAATTTATTTATTTTGTTTTTTTATTTATACATTTTTCTTGTGGTTTATGCCCTCCCATGACTATTGGGCCAGAGCAGGTCATCTGGAAGTTAGTTTTCTTCAGTAAGTATTTCTTAATTGCCTGCCTTATTTTATATAAAATCACCTACTTTAGAGTAGTTATACCACTAGTTTCTTATCTATGGAAGCCCACCAATGAGATCTCTGCCCTGGGCCCATTAATACCTTGAAGTGGCCCTGCCTCAATTAATGGGATTTTCAAACCTGGTCCATAGCTAATCTAGCCAGAAATCTCATTTGCTGCAATGGATTACTGCACCTGTACCTTTTATTACATGTATGTATAATGCTATTTATATATAATATAATTATATATAAGATCACGTATAATATGTTGATTTATTTATCATATACACATCTACCTATATGTCTGAGTTTCATGTTTAGTTCTTGCAACAAATCAAAGCTACTGTGTATAAGGCTGAGAAAAAATGTTGTGTAGACCTTTTCTCTCATTTAATGTCTTGCTGGGAGGCTCTGAACACCTGCACTATTACATTCCTTTATTGCATTGCTTTTAATAAGAAAAATTAACAAAGTAAAATTTGTTGACAGTGTGCACAGTCTCCTCAGCGGGTGATCTGCCTCTCTGCTGTCACAGTTCTCACGTTCATTTCTGCAGGTGCTAAATACATGCTGACAGCAACATATGTTACCAATCTTAACCCATTTACTGCTTGATGGGCTTCTTCCAAAGGCCTCCTTTGGTTAGGCATGGCACTAGAAATATCAAAATAGTTCAGGCTTGATATTTATTTATATTTAATACTGTATATAAATAGTTTCTTGTTGGGTGTTTTATTACTTATATTAGAAGTTAGAGGGAAATGTACAATAGGCAATACAAACTTGTGCTCCTTGCAGACAAAGTACCAAAGAAGATTTTGCCGAGTTGTCACATTATGCCATCTTCTGTTTATTTCTGTTTTTTTCTGTTTATTTCTGTTGTTGGTAGAAATGAATGCTACTTTATAGCTGCATTATGTATAGATGTCAGAAGATGATTGTAATATAAAGTCAGGTCACAATTAATGGGATCATTCTCTAGACCAGATCTGGTACTGAATTATTGAATGATTATGTGCAAGTAGAACTATAGGTATGGTGTGCCCAAGGTATACACCAATTATCTTTGCAGGTGCTTAACCATTTTATTAAGTTATAACCAACTTGGTTGTGACTTAATAAAAGGGTTAAGAACCCACAAAGATAATTGGTGTTGCAGCTCCAACCAGGAAAGGACTTTAGCCAGGCATCCAGGGAGCAGCACCATCTAACATTTGCACACTAGTTAGTGTGGGGAAAAAAGTATGTGTACAGACATCAGGTAGATCAAGTAAATTGTTTGTGAGCTGACTGCATCCATAGGAGAAACTATTCTGCATATGAACTGTTGGGGAGACCCTTTAAGGTGTAGAAATGATTAAAATAGTATTAGTTAGCCTGCTTAGAAACTCCTTCTACCTTGGGTCTTAGTAAATGACCCCTGTTAAGTTTGCCCAGGTGCAGTAACCCATAGCAAGTAATTAGATGTTTGCATTAAATGTAACCAGTAAATGCTACCTGTTAACTGCTTGCTGTGGGTTACTGCACCTAGGCAAATGTAGAGCCATAACATCATTAGTAGGCTAAGTTTATTAGGCATTGGGGTAAAATGTGTTTGTGCTTATAATAATAATCAGTACAGCGTGGAGCCTGCTGTGCCCCTTACCCCCCTTTTTTACCCCACACACAATAAATGCACACCAAACACAATTGGAAAGAGAAGGCCTCAGTTGTTTATTAACAAGGATATTTAACATAAATAAGCATATACAGTAACAGCCATAACTTATTGTAACAGAACCACTTTAAACAGTAATTAACAATGTCCTTTATCCTCCAAGAGGACCAACCCTAAGTCAAGGCCAGAAGCCTGTGTCCTGCCTCCTGTCCAACTTTAATTTCAAGGTTATCCACTTCCCCCAAGGACCCCAGGTCTACCCAGTTAACCACTCACCTTACCAATTGCACCTTTAAATTATCTCTGGAGCTCAGATTAAACTCTCACCAGCTGTGACTACAGAATTGTCAAAATAAGAGGGGGTGCTGATCTGCTCCAGGTCCTCCTGTCTGCCCTGGTAAGCCCTTTTCTAATACCACACCACATAACTTGCCCTGAGACACCCTTGACCAATCAGATCCTGACATGGGGTTGGGGAATGGGACTGCCCTCCTGGCACATTTATGCTCTTCTTCCCTTTGCTGTTCTTGGAACATGGAGCTCCAGGAGAGCTTGGAGCTGGGCTATGGATTCTTTTATTCAACTACAGGTGGGAACAGATGGGTGTTTTTTACAAGCATTTGGATGATTTAACCTTTGTTACTGTTTTTAAGTGACAAATTTTACCAAAACCTAGGTATACTTGGACATCTAAGAAGGCATTGTTCCAAGTTTGAAATTTATCATTAAAGTGGATTTTTTGGTTATGGAGGACTGACAACTTGCATGGCCCTTAATTCTCAAACTAACATAAATATAATTCTTTTTCTTGTTACCTGATTTGCAGGTTGAGACCATGTAATTGACAATATCACATTTTCTATATTACACATATTAATTCTCTAGTGGCACACTTTGTATTTGTCAATTATATGGGGAGAAAAAACTGACATTATAAGAATGAAAAAAATTACATTCATGAAAAATATCTTTTTATATGGGCAGTTATTTGAGTGACAAAGACTGGAGTTAGACATAAAGTAATAATACATTACACAGATGTTTGAAGGATTGAGTAATAGGTAGTATATGGCTCACTACGGTTATAATAATACAGAATAACAGATGGAAAACAAATTGCAAATACTCTTTTAAAACTAGTAAGGAGAATAATGTTATAGCTAAGCTGTATTATTTGGGAAAAGAATGTATTAGCTGCACAGTTAAAGGAACTGAAAAATCTAAAAGAAAGGTGCTGACATTTATCAGTTACCTTATGGGAAAAAAAGGCAACATAAGGGTTAAATATGGATGTAAGTAGAATGTCTAATCCCTCGTGTCTCAAGGTTTTAAGATCTATGTGCTCCTTAAGTCCCATCTCTGTCCATAATCAATTTTTCCCTTGTGAGAACATTAATTGTCTCTAATGATAGCTTCCCACCAATACATCCTTGAACTTAAAAGGTCTGTACAGCTTTTCCCTTTATTCAATCAAATCATCTCTACAATTGCCCTTCTTTAGACAGATAATACCTTTTAAGACCTGTAGTTTTAATACAAAAAATAAGAGGTAGCAGGCAAATTCTAAAGGAAGTGTTAACATTTGAGAGGAGGGTGATGGCTACCATTATCCTAAACAATGTTTGAATATTACAGAAAGCACAGTGGTTTAAAGGTGGGAACTAATCCTGCATCTTCAGATCCAGAATAAAACTCCAAGACTGAGAGTAATTTTATCCTGACTCTGCAGCATTCCCATAATACAGACCAAAAACTGCAAGAAGAAATAATAAATCATGTGCATGGTTATTTTTTTTTAGTCTATAATTATTCTGCCATATACATTAAAAGTTCACTTACATTTTAGAGCTGCTGAAAGTTTGATACAAGTATCAGATTTGTACACTTGTCATATTAGGGTAAAGAGGATTAGAAAAGCCAGATGCAAGACATGCACTTACACTGTACATGGTTAATGTGACCTGTTCATATTTTGTACCAAAACTCAGAGGTGGAATGATAAACTAAAGCTATTTACCAGCAGTCATTTTGTGCTTTTGGTCATGCTGGCTGATACATTAGATAGCTTTAAGAAGGTGTTGGATGGCTTTTTAGCAAGTGAGGGAATACAGGGTTATGGAAGATAGCTCATAGTACCAGTTGATCCAGGGACTGGTCAGATTGCAACTTGGAGTCAGGAAGGAATGGGTTTTTTGCCTTCCTCTGGATCAACTAGCAGCGCCGAAGGGTCCTAGCCATGCGGTCTTAGCCATGCGGTCCTAGAGCCCGTCCGCACTACCTCGTGCAGGAGCAAGAGCACCAGCGTGCAGGTGCCAGAGCACTGGGGAGCAGAGCATCCCCAGTGGTCCCCATAGAGTGGCTGGGCGGCATGCTGCCCTGAAAAATGTGCAGCCCTAGGCCCAGGCCTATGTGGCCTCGCCACAAATCCGGGCCTGTCAACTAGCAATTAGGCAGGTTATAGATACTTAAAATGGTGAACTTGATGGATGTGTGTCTTTTTTAAACCTAATTTACTATGTTACCTACTATGTACCACAAAGCTCAACCACTAAGTCCTGGTGCAGAACTATAGGTCTCTGCACCATGATGGGAAGATCACCAATAAGAATAAATTCATAGATAACAAATGTCTGAATACCCTTAACATAGAAGGATACAGGTATGGGATCCATAATCTGGAAACCTGTTATCCAGAAACCTCTGAATTATTGGATGACATTCTCCCATAGACTCATTTCATCCAAATAATCCAATTTTTTTTAAATGATTTCCTTATTAATCCTTATTGGAAGCAAAACCAGCCTATTGGGTTAATTTAATGTTTAAATGATTTTCTAGTAGACTTAAGTTATGAAGATCAAAATTACAGAAAGACTTCCTATCCAGAAAATTCCAGGTCCCGAGCATTCTGGATAACAGGTCCCATACCTGTATATAGCCATGAGTGCAAAGTGCTTAGGCTCCAGTCCAGTGCATTCCACAACAACTGGTCTCATTTAGCCATATGACTTTGCATCTCTACAGGCGGAGATCATGCAAAAGGTGTCAGAACATAAAGTTCTATGAGGCTGATCCATTGGGATCACAAAAGACAAATGAAAACATTCTTATGATACATGCAGCAAGTATTAAGGGAAGTCAGGGGTTTTGTACATATAAAGACAGGTTTTTCACATATAGCTTAAAAAACACAAGTGTAAACGTATAAACACACTGCTTTATACATTTGAAGAGTCTAGTACCTTTTATTGCGGTACTGTGATTTTGTGCAAGTCAGGCTCTATAAATGCACTGAATATTATATTACTATTACAGTGTACTACAAATTCTGCATCCATTGTATCCACTGGCTGTGGGAATTTGAGAATATAGTCTACAGGTTCACAATCTCCCACTAAAACTGCTAGATACAATACTAGAGATTCTGCTTCTAATCCACTGTCACGGCAAACGAAATGCAAAAATAGATTTTGCTTTAAAATGCTGCTAAGCATTTCTCAAAGACTCCCAAGAGAAAGCCCTATATAAATATTTACCCTTACTAGCGGTTAAAGAACTCTGTTGTGCATTCAGGCACATTTTATTAAGGTGCCGACTCTCATTTATATCATATCAGTTTGTGTATTGCAAACCGACAATACATTTATTTTTGTTCCAAGTTTTAATGACTTCTTTAAAAAGCCATGCGTAGCAGGCTAAATCAACAATGTTCCACAGTAGTGTTATTTCAGACATTATTTTAACATCAATAGACCTTAATAATGCAAATGATCACACTGTTACTCGTTTCCTTGACTCTTTTCCAATAATTCTCAATTATATCCTTCAAGATCCATTTATGACACACATTGTACCTATTTCCCTTGTTGAATTAAATGTATATTACCACTTCTAGGCATGCCTTATCTCTTTATAGTGTATATATCTTAATGGTTAGAGGTTGTGTAAGTCCTGATGCAGAAGTGAGAATCAAAGTAGTCAGAATGACAAGGATGTGATTCCTGGATCAGGGGAGTTGAAAGAGAAGAAGACAAGACCTTGACCCATACATATATCTTCCCTCTGAACAAAACAACTTACAGTATATGATTAGAACCTGAGACAGAAGCAAGTTTAATGGCACAACCCATTAGAAGGATTGCCGTTTGACTTAAGTCATAAAAAATTGATCACAGAAAGAACTAGATTAGTCTGTTACATGGCCTAGGAAGGTCTGAAAATTATGAGCATTCTATTGCACAGATTGTTAAAATAGAGTGCAGTAATGACACACACATGTATTGGGCAAGAGCTTACTTTGATCTGTTTTAATAAGGTTTTCTCTTTTAACAGTAAGGATAGTGTCACATGGGTGACAAACAAAAAGCCAAATCCTTCAGTATAGACACACTTTGAGGATGGCTACAGTGCTTCCCCCATGAGTTAATGAATGTCATCAATGATTCCTTAGTCCAGTTTATTTCAATTGACTGATTTATTAGCAAGCATTTGCTCAGCTGTGCAATAATTTCAGTCACTGGAAAGCTGCAGGGGGCTACATTCATCAGCATCTACACTTGTTCTTATGCCGGGTCTCTAGGATTGCTACTGAACAAGTCATCATATATTAATCTTAGTCTGTGCCTAATTACATTTTAAACCAAAATGATGGTGTAGCATAGCACTCAATTAGCAATTAGTTTTGGTCTTAGTTACACAGTTTATGACCTAGTGGATATTCCAAAAACTCACTGCCCTCAACGTGAAGAACCATTTACACAGCTTCAAGTGAAAGTTCAGTCTAAAGGGGTGGCCTTTCTATGTCACCTTGCAAGCATCTTTGTTCCAGCGAAAACAACCCTACTTTTATAGTTTATCCTCATAGTTTCCATTTTCTATTCATGCAACTAGTTTAGTTGCACATTTTTTGCACTCTTTCCAGCTCATATCATATCATATCCTCAACTTGAGTACTCCATGTGAGGCCTTACCAGGGCAAAATTATGGTTTCATTGTTGAGTTAATGCCAGACAGCACTTGATTTGCTTTAGTAGCCACTGAGTGACAATGCCTATAATTATAGATTGTTATCCACAAAAATCTCCAAATCCACTACCTCTACTTTCATTGAACCTCATTTGTAGTGATGGACAAATTTCTCCTGTTCTCCTGCGAAATTTGCAAATTTTACTCAAAATTCTCATAAATTGTGAAACCTCGAAAAAATTCACAAGTAAATTGTGAAATCGGAAAGTTTCACGAAAAAATCTGGAAATTCTGACATTTTCACGAAAAAATAGTGAAAATCGGACATTTTCATGAAAAATTGGAAATTGACACCCGCGCCAAGCTGACGCTGGCGTTAAAGTCAATGGGTGTCTGAATAGAAAAAATTTTGACACAGGCGAAATTTCACAGGTGAATTTTTGCGGGAGATTCACGAATTTATTTGCCAGTGGCGAAATGCGGATTTGTGCCAGGCAAATTTATTCGCCCATCACTACTCATTTGCCATTTTTTTACCCAGTTCTTCAATTTGGTTAAATATCTCTGCAGATTGGCATTAACATGCATGGTAATTAAAGTTTTGCACAATTTAGAATCATCGGCAAAAAAAGAGATGGAATTTAACATGCCCAACAATAAAAAAGTTAAAAAGTGAATAACAAAACACAGACCCCTGCAGTACTGCAGTAGTCCATAGCACTCAACTAGCAATTAGTTTAGATCAGTCTCATACCAGATATTGAAAGCAAAGATCTGATTAGTTACTATGGACAACTGCTTTGGTGCAATTTAGCACATATCTTTCTAAATCAGCCCCATTGTTCGACAATGTTTATAAATAGTGTTAAATGCTATTCTAGGATTACACATCAATGATATGTTCATGTTTTCATTTTTAAGATGCTGATTATAAAACATACTCTACTTGAGCACTGTAAAGGAGAGAATATTTCAAAGCATCGAACACATTATAATAAATTATTAAACAGAATCAAGTTATCTTTTATCATTGCATCCTTGCCTAATACCGTAATCAAATCAAGTTGTGGTTACCTCTGTGGTAGATAAATGCCTGATCAATTATCCATCTTATTATGCAGTAGTTTTTTATACATGTGTTTGTGTGTGTGTGTGTGTTACTCCCTGTTAACACGTGCCTGCTAAAAACGTGAAAAGTTATTGAGTAAATCATTCTTTTGCACAGGTATTATCTTTATATAGAAATGAAAACCAACCCACTGATAACTATGGGGATTGTTTCATGCTAGTATTGAACAGCACTTGAAAACAGTAACCTGCTTTATGATAAATGGACTGAAGTGACCAGAAATGTTGCTTTGCGATCTGTTACATATGACTTGAATTGCTATAAAGAAGGGTTTAATGTCACTGTTTGCCCTTCCTGTTCAGTATTCTTTATCACATGGATTGAAGCTCCACTGAAGTGTGGTTAATGAAAAACATTCACTTGGCATCTATAGGAATGGACAGTGCTGATTACCACTTGATAAAGTCGTCATCAGCTCCTACTTAAACTCTACTTTTATAAGTTTAATCCACAGTTATTTTTCACTTTGCTTCAAGTTTGTAATAAAAAAATATATATGTGTATTTCTCAAATATAAGGTATTGGAGTGGTAACATTCTATTCTTTCTTTCCTTGGCTCAAAAATCTACACATTTACTGGAAATTATCATTGTTGAAATTAGACTTTACCAGCCAATTAATGATTGTTCTACAATTTCAAATGTCAAAAATGCATATTATAAATATTTCCATTCTGTCCATTTTATCGGTAAAGCATTTCACTACTAAATCTCATAAATCTGCCTTTCAATTTATGATACAACATTCTGGTTTTAAACATATGAATCAGAAAAGCAGCAGTTAGTCCTTAGGTACACTGCCATGGTTCTCTCGTTGAGAACCTCAAACCTCATCAAGAAGCCCTTGGTTATCTGCAACTGCTTCTAATAAAGAAGCTGGGATAGAAACACTTATGATTTTGTTTTTGATCAGTGTGTCCACCTGTCATTGTCAGTACAAGTATTGGATCTCTATTATCAAGAATGCTTGGGAGTTGGGTTTTTTGGATAAGGGAAATGCTGTATGTGAATGTATTCTACTCTTCTTAGCATGAAAAAGCAAACAGAAAGTGAAAAATACAACAAAATTGAAAACAACAGATCAAAATAGTATCGGGCCCAGATTTTGGCCTTGGGGTGTCCCTGGATGCAGAGTAAGAGCGAACAACACCCTTGTGAGCAATCACCCCCCACCCCTGCACACTAGGGGAGTATACTGGGGAGTATGCGTCTCCAGTGCTGTCTAGTTTGCAGCTGGGTGGCATGATGCTCCTAAAATCTTGCAGGTCCAGCCTTTGTGGTCTCACCACAAATCTGGGACTGAGCAATATGTAATATGTAATATTTTCAGTTTTATCATGGAATTCACATATAAATAATGATGCCTCCTTTCGTGTAGTAATTAAAATATTATTAGTTAAAAAAACAGTGCCGACAAGAATATTTAATTTTGATAAAATGTACTGCTTGCAAAAAGATGTATATTTCCTGGTGGTGATTTTATTGCTGTATCAGCTTCTTTTCAGTCTATAAAATCGAAACAACCATATCATGCTTTATGGCTGGGATTAGACATGTGATCCAACTGTCACTGCTGTCTGCTTACTGCCTGTCGAAAAAAAATCAAATGACCGAAGGAAAAAACAGCTGCACTGTAGACTGAATGGAATATACAGAATAAATGTGCAGAAGACTTCATACAGTTAAGTAGAAAATCATGGCATGGATAGAAATGTTAGTTGAAGAAGAGCAAAAAAGTACTTTCTGAACTATAACATCAAAGGAAGAATCAATAGCTAAAGTAAGATAAAACAAAATAAAACTAGTTAAAACTCAGAAAAATATATTATCGGGTGATGAAATGAGTAAATGATGCAGCCGGGAAGGATGACTTAACTTTCAGACCTCTCCAGCCTTCAATGTGTTAATAATTGCATGTAGCAAGCCACTCATGCATTGTCGTTGATTTTCCAATTCAAAGACCACACACACACACAAAATATCTCCTCAACAATTAAATGATGCTCCCAGAAGAAAATCAATAATGAGGTATCTGTGCCTGCTGCACCTGTAACAATTACTGCCGTTGTATGAATGGACTCGCCGAGTGTACCTCCTGTTCTCCTGTAATTGTTATGTTTTCAACTTACTTCAAAGATGAGCTTGCCAGAATTATTTGTTCCACAACCGCGGCTCCTAAAGAAAGATGCGCTACATAGCTCTCATAATCTGTCATCTCAAGGCCAAACGCTGGATTTTGTTTTGAACTGCCGCTTCATAAAATGACACAAAACGAGCTGTCCTTGTGCCGCCTGCAATACATATGTTTTTAACTTTGTTTAAAAAGTTTCAAGGGAATGCAAAAAAGCAAACCATAATAGCTATCAAGGGACAATTTCACAAAATTTCTGATGGCGTTTAAGAAATCTAAAAATGTTTCATGAAACATTTAACCTTTTGCTACAATGTTCACCTTATTTATAGTTTTTTTTTTTACTTTTTATCAATTTTATAGTATAATATTCCATATATGTCTATTTATGGTTTAGAAATATATTTTTGTCTGCTTCAGAATACTAATTTTAATTTTATGCTTCAGAAAACTATGGGTAGTGATGGTAGTCAATGGGCTTCTGAATAATTTTTATGCATGCGACAATTTTGACGCCCAACAAATTTTTTTTGTCGCCGGGAATTTTCCGAAGGTGAAATTTTGCAGCAGTTTCTCGAAAACATTCTCATTTGCATTTCTGATTTTCACAAATTTTTCATGATTTTTGCATTCAGAGTTTAGTAAATAATCCCCTTAGGGTAAACCCCAACATTAGAGATTTTCCATTTCCTTAAAGCAGCCCTGCCCAAAATGCTGTTTTACAAATGAAGGGGATTTTGGTCACTGTTTATAAACTTTCTGCTCTCTGCACTAAAACATATCCAACTACAACAACAAATATCTCTGGCAGCTAATTGAACTTGCATTAAACCGTGCTAAACCATGTGTCCACCAAAGCTAATGCATTAATATGGAATGAAGTGCTAGACAAGCAAGAATGCCAACCATGCTACCACCATAATCCTTTCAAGTCCAAATAAATTATAGTTTATCTGCAACATTTAGCCAGAAGAAGGAGGTGTTTGCCTTCCTATTTATACATGAGGTGCTGCTTATTTAGTTATTTTTATCAGACTTTATACATAACCTTAACCACACCTTCTGTGAGATTTAACATAAATTTGAATATTCTATTTAAATAATTCTTTCTGAGAAGCCACCTTTCTGCTTCAGAACCTGACCCTCTGCTAACACAGCTCTGAATTTTTTTTTAAAAAAAACTGATGATGTATTACATAGTACAGTTATAGAATGAGTACTGTTTTTCTGGTAGCTGCCAAATAGTTAGTCATATATACTGTGATCTGCTTAAGTTGGCAGTCAAATTTGAGAGATGTCATGTCTTGTACACAAGATACACAATCCATTTCCATCGCGCAAATCTTCTATATTTTATTAGCTCAGCTAGTTTATACATATACATACATATTATAAGATATTCCTTTACATTAAAATGTCACTTTATCACAACTTAGCTATTTTGCTGCCCCCCCCCCAGTCTCTGCAATGAATGTGTTATTTGTAGTGGCTATTTCTACTCAACAGTATGTACTACAATCTCTGTTCAAGGGCCATTTAGTTCAAACTTTATATCCTAAAGATACAACCAAATCACCCGGACAAAGTTTTCATCTGCTTTTCAATTTGAAATTCTAAATCATTTTCACAATGTTATTTTCACTAGTTTCTGCAAGGAGTTTGTATGTTCTCCCTGTCTGGTGGGTATTCTCCAGGTACTCTGGTTTCCTCCCACACTCCAAAAACATACAGGCAGGTTAGTTTGTTCCTGATAAAATTGACCTTATTGTGTGTGTGAATGTGATAGGGAGCTCCACAAGGGCTGGGTCTGATATCAATGACATATATCCTGTGTAATACTATGTAAGCTATATAAATACCAGAAAATAAAAGTTTCTGTAGAATACATACACAATAACAGAATAACTAGCTTTATATTTTTGCCAAGTTATGACGTTTTATTATTATTTTATTTGATTATTATTTAACATAAATGGGAAAAATAGCCAAATTAAGCAATAACACAAGTGTTTTAGTTAAAAAAGAACTTCATTCTTTTCATGTCCACTACTGTGCATTAGTCTTCTACATGGACTGGCTCTCCGCTTTCTAGAAAGTAACTGCTACCATCCGATACAGAAATACTTTACATTCTATGTATTTGGGTATCTATTAATCAGTTCACTTGTCTATCTCTAGGAATTCGTCTTGGGAAAATAGTATTTAAGAAGCACTACAAAAATATACATAAATGTAGACATATTTATATTTATAAACATCGATTCCTGGTGCAAAGTCCACAGAAAAAGATCTTGCGCAAGTTGACCATTAACTTGACTGAATGACCAAAAAGAACGATTTCAGCATCAAAAATTCATTTTATACACAACTAAAACCCTGTTAGTTAACAATGGGGGTGAACTCCAGACTTCAAGAACTTACAGATTTACAAAAAGGTCTTGTTTAGTGTTATACAAAACATTTGCCTTTATACTTGTTGTACAGGGCTAAAGAACACATTCACTTTGATACATCACGATGATGATTGATTCTGGCACAAAAAAAACAGGCTACTTAAGTGTACAGAGATCTCTGCTGTTTTTTTGTCCAGTACAATGAAATTGCTTCTTCAAAAGTCAAAACATGAAACAAAGCAGCATTAGCATTCCTTCTGGTTCCAGTTACCCAGCATGGATGAAACAGTTTAAACATACAAGGAAAGTACTCTTATTATATAAGAGAAACTATTAACCTACAATATCTATACATCTAATCTAGAGTAATATGCTTTAATGTCACACAAAAAAAGGATTTAAAAATGAATTCAGATTGTAATAGAACCATCTCACCAAGGGGTTGTGTATCAAAGTCTTCTGGCTGGAAAAGTAAAGGAAGAAAAGCCGCGTTAAGTTTTTAAAGTTTCGCAAAGGCTACATTCCCAAAGGATAAAAAAGTAGTTCTGCTTTTAATAAATACAGACCAGTGATGTCATCTTTATGTTCTAGCTTTTTGCCAGATGGCTAACAAGAGGATGGGGATTTATATGTACAATTAAATAGCCCACATGCTTATATATATATATATATATATATATATATATATATATATATATATATATATATATATATATATATATATATATATATATGAATGGTGACTCTTTCAGTCAACAAACTACAAACTACAAGCTGTAGATTCATGGATACTAATTATAACAGTATATGGAATTCCATTTACCAGAACACCAGCGCTCGTTCCATGCTCACCAACCAAGAACTTTTTTCCCAAAATCTTTTCTAAAAATGTTAATTTCTCAGCCTGAAGTACACACAACTGAATAGCTTCTCGTACAGAAAATAACATGCTACAAATGCAAAGTAAGAACTATACACAATGACTATGGGTAGGATAACCTATTTTATTTTTTCTGCGAAACTGCGGCGAAAATTTGTCGGCATCAAAAAGAATTTGGAATAGTCAGAATAGTTGCGTGCATAAAAACTCAATTATTGGTCGCCCATTGAATTTAATGCATTTGGGCAAAATAGGCACGCGTCAAATTGTCACAGGCGTCAAAATTGTCACACGCGTCAAAATATGGGTTTTCTTTGGAGATTTTTTGGCGAATCGAAATGGGAGAAATTTGCCCATCACTAATTGTTACAAATGCAAAACCATATTAAAATGTGCTAATTCTTCTCTATTAAAACATCTAGATGCTTCCAACTCCAGTTCAAAACACTTCTAAATGAGCTTAATAAACTTAAGAAGAATTCTTCACCTTCTGCCGTTTCTTTCTTGTTACCTCTATGCAGCTAAATTAAATTTATTGATGATAAATAATTACCAATAGATCATAATTTCTCTTTCAGACACTCAGTATTATATAGTGCAGACTCGCCAATAATAACATTGGGTCAAGGTGCACATGCCCTAGACCTACAGAGTATGCTTCTTAAAGACAATTTTGGATTCTAGGATGGCATATAAACTGGACTACATCAATTAAAAGAGTGCAAAAGAGGGGCATATTGTGTCTCTGCACATAATATAACCTATACAGTGAGGTTTATATGCAATGATTCATCATTTACAATGCAGTTGTCTAATTTATTTCTACAAAATTGTAATCATTTTGAAGAATAGTCATGGCACATTTGATATAATTTGGGACATCTATGCTCAGTGGATAAATGTAATCGGCCAATAAACCTACTTTTTTCAATATTTTGAAGTGTAGAAAACCAGGGCACTGAGAGGAAACATGTATAGATGAGAATAGAAGATACTTTATAATAGCTTTGCAGACAGAAACTGCAAATAACAGCTACAGTATTGAACTACAAAAAACACTGTGACCCCAATTGTAGCCCTATGACGCAGTTCAGTTATTGCAACAGATAATTACACTTATGTAATATTTTCTGCTATTGTAAAAGCAGCTATGACCCATTAAGATTCTGACATTATGGCATTTTGCTGCAAAGTGTACTGGAACTGTAAAAACCTTTAATATTAGCAGTTACAGTATATGAGTCAGTGAGAATGGGGCTATTGAGAGTGAATATATGCATGCACAAACCGAACAAACAGAAATGTGCATGGAGCAGCAATTGGGGCCCACAGATGGTAGAATACACACAACCAGCAGATTTGTATGGAGATTACATAAGATAGAAAAGCATTAAGAAGTGTAAATACTATGGGTGAATTCATCATAGTAAGGCATGTTCTCCTTTAGGGTCGTTTATATCTAAAATATCTGCCATAAAGCAAGATACGGCTTCTGCTGTGAAACAGAAAAGTCACAAGAAATAATTATATTGCCAATAAGTGTCTTTACGTCCAGTTGTCATGGTTGACTCTTAGCTCATTCTTTACACAAAAGCTGTGAATAACCTATAAAAATGTGTCTTTACAGCTCAATAATATCACTAAGACTTGAGTACTGTATTATTAAAACATGTACAATATATTATAAATAAGAAAACTTTTTTAAGTTTATGATTATATTACAAGAATATTTAAATGTATTACCTGCATAAAAGCATTTAGCCTGTTGTATTTCTATCTATGATATTCTAAACTGATTTAATGAAACAAAAACTCAGTATAGCTCAGATAGTAGAATTATAGGTTCTAGAATAAAGGTATGTGAGAACGTAATTGTAATTGGTTACTCTTTACACATACAGTACATTAGCAGACATTAAAGACAGATAGCGGGGGATCTATCATCACATAGATCAAGAGTCCATCCCTTTATATGTTAGGAACAGGACTTGCACTTGAAGCAGTGTAAATGATTCTTTACTTGGTGTGGATGACTTATTGGACAAGCATTATATTCAAGGCTACAGCAATCTTAAGATCTATAGCTTGTTTAATGGCAGTATTAGTATATGTACATATATATATATATATATATATATATATATATATATACTGTATACATACAGTGAAACCTCAATTTTAAGTTTTCCTTCATTTTACATTTTTTTATTTGTGGTCCCACCGATTTACAATGCATTTCAATAGCTGCATTTCCTTAATTTTAAGTAATGTTTTCCTGGATTTTACATCATAATTTTTTTCTGATGTTCCCAAAAACTGCTTTTTTCCTCTGTGAATGTTATTATTTGTGAAATAAAAAGGTTTAAAATACTAACCAGGTGTATATTTTGCTATAGTTCTGCCTGTAAATGGTCACTTCCAAATAGTCTGTCCCTATTACAGTCCTGCACCAATCACTTATTGCTTTAGGTTGTGTATATGACTGACAGAAAAGCATTGTACATGCCGCCTATAGTGTAACATTAATGCTGCAATACTTAACCCTTGTTATTAACACCATAAATATTGTATCTCAAGGTAAAACAGACTCCTGTGCTTATATCCTTTCATTACGTGAAGAAAAAGTTACTTTTTTCTTTTTACTTTTTACACATTTCCTGCTTTTACATTTTCCTGGATTTTACATACTTTTTTCCTGGTCCCCTGAAAACGGTTGATGGAGGTTATACTGTATATATATATATATATATATATATATATATATATATATATATATATATATATATAAAAAACAAAGGGAAAGTTGTGCGCACCACTAATTTTTAAAACCATTAGGCGGGGGTGCAGTGAGGCTGTGACCACAAAATACATATAGTCAAATACAAGAGTCCTCTGCACTCAACCCATTATCAATATATTTAAGACAGAGAAATTTTGTGCATACTGCTACTGAAAAATGCCTTACCCTTTAAACAAAACAGGGATTGTTTGTCCATATATTGCAATATATTTAAGCTGGCCAACTACGTCAAAGTCATCCCATATCTGGCCAGTCCTATGCTCAATTTTCATCTGATTGCCCTTAGACACCAGTGGGATCACTCTTGTATTTGTCTAATGTATTTGTCTATATGTATTTTGTGGTCACAGCCTCATTGCACCCCCGCCTAATGGTTTTAAAAATGAGTGGTGAGCACAACTTTCCCTTGTTTGTTATAGTTATACAGGAGCAGTGACCAGCTCCATGTTTTAGCTCCCACCCTTCCCAGCTATAGTCAGGTGATCCCACTGGTGTCTAATAAAAGGGCAGTCAAGTTTGGGCGTTTTACTTTGAAAGCAGCTAGTAAGTTGCAGGTAAAACTTAGTCCCTTTGTAAAATGTATAATGAAGCAATAGAATTCTTAATGAATCAGATGAAAATTGAGCATTTTAAGAGCCTGAAGGTCTGTATGTCACACACTTAACACAAGTAGTTAAAAAACATAACTAAAGAGGCCATTTTTAACTATATAAACACAATATAATAATATTTATGTAATGGCTAATAACTGTAGCTTAAGAGAGGGTAACATTTACTTCCCCAGGACCAAAAATATCGGTATCATAAAGGGATAGCATTAAGACATATCTCAAGTAAAAAAATAAGAGTTAGAAAATATTTGAGATGGATAATGTGGAAATGATATCCTGTTAGCTTTTCAATTGCAGCAATAACCAGAAAAAAATTGTACTCTCTCTGAACAAGAGCATAAAAGTAAAGATGTGAAAATAGAATAAATGAATTACATTCAGGACACAATGGGGCATCAGTTTTCTAAAGTATATTGCACTGCAGGACATTACTGCAAATGAAAACCATGTATAAAATAAAAGGCATTTTCTATATTTTACAAATTTTAATGTATAAAAGAAATGCCACCACAGACAGTGCAACACGCTAACAGCGGTATGTCTATATTTCGAATCCATATAAAAGGGGGGTATAACCTGGTTTAGCTATCAGTAATGGGATGTTTCATTATGGGATGCCCATGCATTTATTTTGAATTAAGAGATCAGTAGTAAAAGCTTATGAAAGGATTCATAAATATAATTGATAGGCTTTTTGTAGCACTCTTGCAATAATGCCACAACAATGCAATGGTTACATTTCCTTAGACTTATCAAGCACCCTTACAGTAACTGCATATTAGACCAAAACCTATATGGATGCCAGATATTCTAAATTAACAAGGAAACTTCAGTGGATTATTCTGTATTCAGTATTGTTGCATCGTCTTTACAGTTTCTCATAGACAAGTACATGGTAGCAGCAACAGCTGATTACATTTGTTTCTCAGTATTATACTAATATTTTATTAGTATACAGTATCTCTTGGGTGCACCAGCCATCTTGGTATCTTGGTAGCAATGCAGAGATGGCACCCCTAGTATAGAATATGGTGCCCATGGAATACTTACTCTACTCATTGCAGGTGAAATCTTTACTCAATACTCAAGTAATATCTCATGCCGTTACCTGTCTTGAACCATCAGTCTACAAGCTGCCCATTAAAGTGGACCTGTCACTCAGACATTAAAAGCTGTATAATAGAAGTCCTTTTCAGATTAAACATGAAATCCAATTTCATTTTTTTTAAAGCTTTCATATCTGTTGCAAACTCTTTTAAAAATTTCAGCTGTCAATCAAATATTGCCTGCCCCTCCTCTATGACTTGGGCATACAGGCGGGGCAGGCAATTACTTTCACTTTCTATTCAGCACTTCCAAGATGTCACTGCACTTCCCACATTCCCCCTCTCTCTTTACCATTAAATTGTCTACCAAGTGCATGGGGATGGACATCCCATTCTGGTACACAAACAAGATTCTGACCTGATGCAAGGCTTGTCTTAATAAGTGTCCACATATTTGCATATGCAAATTAGGGGAGGGATGGAAATTGCGTGACTTTTTGTCACAAAACAGGGAAGCAAAAAATGTTTTCCCCTTCCCACCCCTAATTTGCATTTGCAAATTAGGGTTTGGATTCGGTTCAGTATTCGGCCGAATCGCTCGCAAAGGATTCGGGGGGTCGGCCGAATCCAAAATAGTGGGTTCAGTGTATCCTTAATATAAAGCTCCAACATATATATGTATAAATATATATTCATCAAACAGTTAGAACACATAAAATTCTAATACAGGAGGAAAGAGGCCCCTTAAATTTTAAGTTTATAATATAACAAATATTCATTGCTCTACTATAACATTCAGCCAACACAATATTACTTTGGCCTTGTGGTTGGGAGGATCATAGTGCTGATGAAACATGAACTTTCACCCCATCTTCAGGTCAGAACTGAAACAGTGGGGGTCATTTATCAACACTGGGCAAATTTGCCCATGGGCAGTAACCAGTGGCAACCAATCAGATTGCTGCATTCATTGTCCTACTTGCAGCTGGCTTCAAAAAGCTAATCACTGATTGGTAGCTATAGGTAACAGCCCATGGGCAAATTTGCCCAGTGTTGATAAATGAGCCCCACTCTCTTGCAATATTTCCCTGAATTTTGTACCATCCATTTTTCCTTCTGTTTAACAAGACACCCGGACCTTTCGGAAGATGTTCCAACAGTATGATTCTAGCTTTTTTGGCAGTTGCAGCAATACAATTTATCAAAATAATAATCTCCAAATCCTATATTGGGCTTCACCACATGAGACAAGTCTAGTAGACTATTTACAATCTCTTTGTATACATAAAATGCAAAGACTATGAGGCCAATTCACTATGGGTCGAATATCGAGGGTTAATTAACCCTCGATATTCGACTGTGAACTAAAATCGTACGACTTCGAATATCGAAGTCGAACGATTTAGCGCAAATCCTGCGATCGATCGAAGGATTTTTCGTTCGATCGAACGATTAAATCCTTCGAATCGAACGATTCGAAGGATTTTAATCCAACGATCGAAGGAAAATCCTTCGATCAAAAAATCACAGGCAAGCCTATGGGGACCTTCCCCATAGGCTAACATTGACTTCGGTAGCTTTTAGCTGCCGAAGTAGGGGGTCGAAGTTTTTTTTAAAGGGACAGTACTTCGACTATCGAATGGTCGAATAGTCGAACGATTTTTAGTTCGAATCGTTCGATTCGAAGTCGAAGGTCGTAGTCGAAGGTCGAAGTAGCCCATTCGATGGTCGAAGTAGCCCAAAAAAACTTCGAAATTCGAAGTTTTTTTTATTCTAACCCTTCACCCGAATTTAGTGAATCGGCCCCTATATTTCAGAATAAAGAATATATTTCAATTATGCTAAGCATTACAAGATATAATGGTTCCATTATAGATTTCTGCTAGTGGCTATATATACATATATATTTCTTTTGATCTTTTGATTAATATATGTTCCCTTTATACTTGACACTTACAGGGGAATGTAATAAAAGTCGCAAAGAGCAAAACAATTCGCACCAATAAGACTAAAAATCCACATCTCGCAAAGTAATATTGTTCCTTAAACTGTTATTGCATTGCGAATTTTAATAGCGCATTGCGACTTTTAATTGCGCATTGCGAATTTTAATTGCGCACTCATAAGAAGTGCTTGAAGGTGTCGTAATCTTTTGGAGCAAACATAACGACTTTTTCAGTAAGAAGTTTTATTACATTGACTGCGCATTGGCGCAAACTATAAAATTCGCAAATGGTCTTTCACTGTCGGAAGTGGTCGCTAAACAGTTTCCAGGCTCGCAAAAGCTATATTAAATTCGCACAAAGCAAAATTTGTTCGCGCAAAGGCATAACTTTTCGCATTGCGAATAGTTTTTCCGTTAGCGATTTTTATTACATTCCCCCATTACTCTTTTAGACAATGGACAAGACAAGGCAATATTATCGGTAGTTTGGGGCCCTGTACATAGCAATGCATAAATGTTTTCTCCCACGAATTAAAGTAATCTGACTGTAAAGATATGTGGTCTGATGCCTGCTTCTCCTTAAACATGTGTCATTATAAAGCTCCATCATTTCCTAGATGGTCATCACACAGTTCTGAGAGCTAATTATCCCTCACATTAAGTCAACACTTTAAGGTACTCTCCAAGTGCTTATACATCTAGGTTCGCCCACAAAAAAATCTTTCAAATTCCACGTAATAACATACAACTGAAACATACAATTGCAATGCAGAAAAAAAATCAATTAGGTAAAAATGGGATATACACTTAAAATTATGTGTTCATTCACACATTTCCATGGGTGAGGTATATTCTTCTGTGATGCATATTAGGGTTCATATGCAACAGCTCTTGTATGAGTTTATGGGACAGATTTATTAAGGTTAAATTTGATTTTGAATTTTTGAATTTTTTTTTTGTGTCAAAACTCACAAATTCAAATTTAAGAGCACCAACTAGGATGTAAATTAAAATGTGAGATTTATCCTCGACCATGGAAACAATTCTAATACGAATAATCGCCACCTAAAATCTGCCGGGTTCATTTACAAGCCAATGGCTGAGGTCTGTTGAACCTTTGAATATGTTAATTGCCTTCCTGACATTCAAGGTTTTTTTTAGAAAAAAACCCGGATAAAAATTAGATTCAGATTATTGGGTCGGGATTATTCTATCGAATATCAGATGTTCGAGTTTTTTTATAAATAACTTCCCATTCGAGTTGTGAGAACATTTGAATTTGAGTAAAAATAACTTCAAATAAATTCGAAATTCGACCTTTGATAAATAGCCCCTTAAATGTATTATTGCATACTTCTTAATGCAGCAATAAAGTATAAGCATAGGGGGCATGCACTGATATTCTTATAAAAGAGAACAGATTTAAAGCACTGCATAAAATGTACATGTTATATAAATAAGGGAAAACAGCAATAATAAATGCAATACGTGTTAAATTGGTGTAGCTGATTTAACATAATATAAACCAATGATGATGTACACATTTTATTCTGGAAAATTACCAATATTTCTAAGTGTAGACCACATCCCATCTACTGTCCAGCATGCAGCTGACTACTTTCTCAAAAAGTAGTATGCTTGCTTGACATAATCTAAATTCCTCATTTACAGGCATATGTATCTTTATAGTGTTATATACTTTATTTATATAATTCCTGGGTCTTTGCAAGTGATCAATTTTGTATTTAGTGGAGCCCAAATATGAGGGATTATATCTGTAATATCCAGCAGATCTAACTTTATAATAGAAGTAATATGTGGAGGGTTAATGTATAGTGATGGGCAAATCTGGAAAAAAAAAATCAGCAAAACAGAGAAAATTCACGAAATGCGTTGAAGTCAATGGGCGTCCAAATAATTTTGATGCTGGCAATTTTCATGCTCGCAACATTTTTTTTGTCAAGGTGGATTTTTAAGTGGCAAATTTTCACCACAGTTTCCTGAAAACATTCGCAGGCACAGAAATGCGAAAATTCACAGCAAATCTAATCCTGTCGAATTTATTTGCCCATCACTAGTATCAATGTATCAAGTTCTCCTTGCAAGTACTTAAAGTCAAGTGATGATATCAAAATGCTTGTCTGAAGAACTGCACTTCTTAAAGAAGATCTTGCATGTGTTTCAAAATCATCTTTTTTGAAGATCTGGAAAGACAGTTTCTCAACAGGAAAATTACTATATATTCTATAACAATACAGCACCACCTCATGTATTAAACTCCTCAGGGATATGGTTTTGTGTAAATAGGAGTCATATATATTTTACAGCCGTAGTCCATTGATGCTGCTGAAGGTGATTATGCCTAGTTTGCATTTAAACACGCAGTTTAAAATGCCAGCATTACAAGGAAATAAAATTGTATGAATTCCTGACATTTTCCATTTGTAACTCAAACACATGAAAAAAAAAAATCTTAAATACCAAACTAAACACATATGGGGGAAAGGTAACAAAGTTGTAAACAGAAATAAAAATTACTTAAATAAGAACACAAATTTGCATTCCATAATGTAATATCCTGTTCAGATTATTTTTTGGAGCAAATATATACAGTATACAGTATATACAGTGTGTATATATATATATATATATATATATATATATATATATATATATATATGGCTCAAGGCAAGAGATGTAAAAGGGCAATATTTACTTAAATGGTAAGATTTTTTTATATGCCACTTAATATGATATAACTATATGTTGCTTAAGTATTCATTTTGGGGGGTAAAGTTTTCCTTTAACATAGTATTTATTTTTACCTTTCTGTGCTCTGTAGTAGACAGCACATGCCAGAGGGGATTGGGGCAGGTGGGTTATTAAAGCTCAATGCTAATAAAGGCCAAGCAAACCACAGTACATAGCCTCTGTATGCAAGTATGAGTTGTACGTAAATTAGATGTTTTTAACCCAGGGACTGCCTGTATTACATCATGATCAGTTACAGTTGCATTAAGTAGGTTGTACTGGGAAGTTAGAATCATCTTTTGAAAGCTGGTGTATCCATTCCTCAATTCCAAAAGACCCTTTCATAAAATTGTTAGGTATAAAAACAGAGGCACTAAGTAATACTCTATTCCACCATTATGACAGTGGCTAAACGAACATTAGCAAGGGCATGGAAAATTAAGCAAATTCCATTAGACCCAGTCAAGAACAAAATAGATACAATTATGTCCCAAGAGTAAATAATTAGTATTCTACTTGACACACACAAGAAATGTTTATTAACCTGAAATCCTTAGATTAGATATAGATATGGGCCCGATTCTCGTGACGTCCTTCTTTCTGTATAGCAGTAAATTTAATAAGCAATAAACAGGTAGTTGCAGACATTTCATCGGTTTTATTTAATGAGATAATGTGACTTGATTATACATGGAAATTTTGTTTCAAATAATTTGCTGTTTTCACCTTTGAGTAACTATAAGGAACAGATATCTAGACTGCAAAACTGTCCAATCATGTAATATTTTTGGTGAGGAAACCCTGTACAATTATTTTGTAACAGGTGTATGAATGTATTTCTGGATGGAAATAACAGCTTGTACACTCAGGGGCACATTTACTAAGGGTCGAATATCAAGGGTTAATAAACCCTCGAATTCGATCCTTGAAGTAAAATCCTACGAATTTGAATATTGAATTCAAAGGAATTACCGCAAACGTACGATCGATCGATCAAAGGAAAAATCGTTCAATCAAACGTTTCGAAGGATTTTAATCAATCGATCAAAGGATTTTTCTTCTATGAAAAAAACCTTAGAAAACTGATGGGGAAGGTCCCCATAGGCTAACATTGTACCTCGGTAGGTTTAAACTGGCGAAGTATGTAGTCTAAGTATTTTTTAAAGAGACAATACTTCGACTATCGAATGGTTGAATGGTGGAACTATTTTTAGTTCGAAATGTTAGAATCGTAGTCAAAGGTCGTAGTAGCCTATTCGATGGTCGATGTACCCAAAAAAATACTTCACAATTCTACGTTTTTTTACTTCGAATCCTTTACTCAAGGTTAGTAAATGTGCCCCTCAGTCTTTAAAAAACAAAAAAATAATTTTCAATATAGTTAGTCAAAAATTGTTATCTATAAAGGCTGGAGTGATTGAATGTCTTACATAATATCCAGAACACTACTTCCTGCTTTGCAACTATCTTGGTTTTCAGTGATTGGTTACCAGCCAGTAATCAATCAGTGACTTGAGGGGGGGGCACATGGGTCATATTTTGCTTTTGAATCTGAGCTGAATGCTGAGGATCAATTGCAAACTCACTAAACAGTTATGTCCCATGTGCCCCCCCCCTTAAAGTCACCGAGTTACTCAGAGATAGAGAGCTGAAAAGCAGGAAGTGCCTCAGGAAGTATTCCGCCTCAAAGGTAGTAAATTACCCTGAAATGCTTTTTAAAAAGGACAATGAACTCTCATTTTCACAATAAATATGTCCCTCTGTGTCTCTTAATACACAGAGATTGGTATGGTACTAGTTGGCATGTGATATTTATTGTGACTGGACATACTGTACCTATTTCTTGCTACCACAATGTTGCTGTAGTACAAATGAGCCATTTATAAAAAGCCTGCATAAAAAGACTAATTGTCCAAGTTAATTGCCAGTGCTGAAGATTTTTTAGAAGAATTGTGTTGCTGAAACTACAGTGTTTCAAATGAAATCAGTTTGCCTAGGAGATCAAGCTAAATACATACGAATTCATAATGTATGTGTCTTTTATCAGTGACTGTCAGCATTCATTAAATGGGTATCACCCGCTAAAAGTATCATTTAGACTTCCCTGGCCTATTTGCTACCTTTAGCAGAAGTAAATATTGACACCTGCTGTCCTTTTAAAAGGAAAAACATATACATGTACATTACATAAAAATAGGATCATACAACTTATATATATATATATATATATATATATATATATATATATATATATATATATATAGATATATGTATATATAAATATGTTGACTATGCATTCAAAAGATAATTTTAAACTTGACTTTATACAGTTTAAAAAGAGATTCATGTAGGCTTTTCCAGCCCTGGTTGAATTATGGGGCATTTTGAATTAAATATGCTGATCAGTCCGAGTTATTATTGCAAATCCTTTCTGTTCTTTACAGAAATTTTATTCACATTGATGTTGCCTAATTGCCAATAAAGTGCCATTCAGGTGTTCAGCCAGAAAGCACTGCAGTTGTACTAGATAGGGGTGCCCAGCCTGCAGCTTTCGAACTGTTGTTTAACTAATACAGTAGGAGAGTGCAGTATCCCTTGGAAATCTAAGCACAGAAGGATAGTTGTAGAACAGTTAAATACCTCATTATGAACATGTTATAAGCAAGGACTTCAACACCCAATCACAGCAAAAGTCATGGAAAGTTGATTTTCTTATAAGACTGATTTTGTTTTAGAAATGCAGTCAGCGTTATTTTGAATCTACATAAATCTGACTTTAAAAGGAAATGTCCCTGATTCCATTCATCCGACATGTTACGAGCACCTAACATTATTTGCATCTGACATTTTCAGTGTGTATTCTCATTAAAACATAAAGCAAACCAGAATATTTTTCATTGACACAGATTCATATGTTTATTCATTTATTAAAGAGCCTGACTGAAATGTTATTAGAATTTTGCTTTTAATCCTTTCGTCACCGTGGTATAGAGCGGGTTTCACAACTATTAGTACTGAACATTCTCCATTCCTGTAAGTGCAAATAAATAACGTTTTACATCGAAAAATGGTCCGACTTAGGAAATTTCATTATGGATCAATTGATTCAGATTGATCAATAATGATTTTTCAATTTATTATTTTAATTACAGAATTAGTTTGATTGGTTTAGTCTAATCAGTAATCTAATCATTATAAAACTAATATCAATATTGATAAGACTGAATAAAAAACAGTTTTCACTTAATAAATGCCATGCTGCAGGAAGGGGACAGATACATGGGCAACTTAGAGTGAGAATTAAAAAATGTAGTTCCTTAGGATTAGTACCTAATTTGCAACCCTAAAGTTATGGCAGCCCTGTGACATGTCTCCAAAAATATTTCTACATCCCCTTTTATTGAGAAATATTTCCAACACCCATACAAATGAATGGAGAGGGGCGGTATTTCACTCTGCAGGCTGTGGAGATCTCTAAATGAACTCTTTGATAAATACCACGTGTATTGTCTGCTTTACAAGTAACATACTGACCAACAGATAATATATATAATTCATTTCTTAAACAACATGCAAGGGTGGAAACAAGCTGGCCATACCCCAATAATTTAAAGTCCAATTGTGATAAAACAGTGTTAATAAAAAGTTAAGATCAAAAATGCTCCAATTGCTGGACAATTTATTCTGTATTTGGAGCATTTTTGATCTTAACTTTTTATTAACACTGTTTTATCACAATTAGACTTTAAATTATTGGGGTTGAAGGGTCAGAATTAATATGTAAATTATTTGATTGAATACTTGTGGGATGGGGGTGGAGCACATGTACACGCCCCCATCTCCTCACTTTAAAAGGATTGTTGATGGTGTAACACGGGGCTTGATAAAGGGCCTGGTTGGCTCGAAATGTTGCCTTTTTTATGCTATGGGCTAAATAACTTCTGCATTTGAGCACCTTTGCAAATTTAACAGTGTGCTGCTGGATTTTTTCCACAGTAGTGTTAGCTAACTTGTCATTACTCCCTATGCCAGACTTGCAGACTGTGCTACAGAGACTACGGACATCATGCCAGAGGTTCTGCTGCAGTTTATCCATTAACTCCATAGGAATACCATTGTTTTCTTCTTTGTGACCTTGGTAAAATAAAAACTGATTATGTACCTTTTCTGATATTCTGTGAAATGTTAATAAAAACCATTGGGAAAAAAGGAATGCCACTAATGATATTATGGAGCACCACTGGCACCCACATAATCCAGTGTTAGGCAAATGTCACACGTGTCATATTTCATACAATTGTGCATGGCGGTGGATTGGTGTTTCCTCTGCCAATGTATTCATGCCGCATGTGAAATGTGCCTTTAAGATTGTAACTGGGGCTTAATAATGTTTGTATGGGAGATTAAAGGAACCAGATACAAAATAAAGGTGCAAAACTCACCCAAAACTGCACCTAACTCAAAGTCATATACACAATGTGTATGCCTACTTGTGCTTTACTTGGAGAGGCAATTTTCCATTTGTTCCCAGCTTGGTGCACCAGGTTTAATGCACATTCAAGCTTACTAGCAGTCTTAAATACACGGTTATATTTACAATTACAACTAATGGTATATATTTTATACTTACTCATTAGAATTTTCATAGCCATCAGATTTAAATTTCTCTTCCAAACCATGCTCTCGTCTTTCTTCTGGCACTGCTCTTTGGTTTACATTTTGAAAGCTTTGTGTTGGGATTCTTTCTTCCATCACTGTAGACTTGGGAAGCTGTCTGAGTTACACATGCACAAGTCTCAAGCTTGCACTGCTACTACTTACATGTGCCAGGTTTAAGGCTTGCCAGCAGCTGGGATGGTGACTCTCAGCTCTTAGGAGAAGGGGCATGTTTACGCAGAAGACATCAGTGTAAGATTGTGATTATTACCTTTTTTTATGAATTATTAGGGACTTCTGTATCAGTATTAATTATTAATAAACCTTACTTTGCACCAATAGGCATATATAATATACTATTTTGCCTATTAGATATATGCAAGTGCCCAGGTCGCATCCCCATGCTGCTCCTTAAAAGACAATGTAATTTGTACCCAGACAATGGCATTTGCTACCCAGTGCAGTATTTGCACTGATATCAGGAGTAAAAGTCAGGCAAAATGGCAACCCCAAGCTCATGGACTTCTCACATACCCCCTCTGCTCACTTATCATCATCAAGACCATCAATTCTTCCTACCCCTCAGCTGGAGTTAAAGAAAGACCCCAAACAATGGGAACGTAGGCAGTAGAGATCCACTTTGGAATGTGGTGGGGCCTTAGTACTTCTAATTCTATTTTATACTCTCCACATACCTTGTAAGACTAAATAAAATCATTTCAACCACATTAAATAATGACGTTTAATAAACTATGCAGCAAAAAAAATGTGTTTTTAAATTTTAATTTCAAAGCAAGGGACTGCACCCTATATAAAAAAAAAATACATGAGCATTAAAATTGAAAATATAAATATCACCAATTAACATTTTTCTTTTACAATGGAGGCAGCTCAACAACAAAAAATAAGCAGCATTTTGAATTTCACCGAGTGGCAGTTGCAAAGCGATGTGTTAGAAAAAGAGCAATTTTTTTTCCACCTTTGCCTTGCATTCAAGGGAAGTGAGAAGATCAGATAAAAGGACAGAGATGCTATTCAACATCAACCTTGAGGTTTTCTCTGTCTCTTTAAGAAAGGCTGGCAAAATCAATACAGACCAATAATAACTCCACATTTGTGGAAGCAACATAAATGGCTCTCCAAAATATTGAGACACATCCAAGTACATTTCAGCAGAGCTGATATTTATCAGAAGTCATTTGCCCTCAAGCAGATGCTTTCTTTCATTGTACTCCTGTCACAAATGACTAAGATTTATGACAGACAATTACAGCATCTGCAGTTAGCAGCCTTATAATCAGCACCATTATTTAACGATTGGTGCAATAAACTGACTCCTGTTGCTGTTTATCAGATATCAGTCAGTTCTGGCTATTTTCTTCAGCTCCCAAATCACAGTATGGTGCAACCACTGGCTTTTTAATAGCCACTAAGAAACACATTTTTTTAAGAGACTTCCAGGGGAAAAAAAGACCAACCAATTACACATAAGCGCAGGGCCTTCACATTTCAAACGTCTGTGTACATAACTATCTCTTTACAGGCTGCAGGGAAAAAAATAACAGCCCCTCTACAGAAGATAAGAGGCTTTTATTCCGACTCCAGCCTTGCATGTTTTCTCACCTTATTATTATTTTCTTTTAGCATTCTTAGGCAAATCTATGCTCATACCGCCTTTTAGGATGCACAGCCCTCCTGCTGAGAGCTAAAGAGTCCTCATCATTTAGTCTATTAGGATAATTGTCAAAAAAAAATCAATGCAAGGTAACTTAATGGGAGATTTTTTTTAAAAAAAAGGGGGGAGAGAAGGGATTTTTTTAAATTATTCCATTAATCTTAATTGCACTGAAAAACTATGCAATAAATATTTTATACTCTGTTCTGTTGAGAATTATTATAATTAGCAATGGTACCAGATCCTATATTTCTTATAGGAAAAAAAATCGAGATATTGATGAATTGCATCTCAAATCCTATCTGCAGGCTTTCAGGATGCACTGGGAGTTTGTCAATTTATTTGCAAATGACTGCCAAATAAACAGAAAATGAATTCCAACACAAGTATTTATAAGGGGCCTGTTTACTAACATTTGAATTTCTGGGGGGTTTTTCACAATTTTTTTTCTCTAAAAATCGGCGTGTGTTTTTTTTATTTCTCTAAAATCGCGAGATATACAAACTGTAAAAACCATGAAAAACTCTAATACAAAACTTCTGCAAGTAAAAGCTGTTGAGGTGCTATCAGCAAGTTTCTGGTCTTTCAAGAATAAGTGGATTTACAGTATCTAGTTGAGACTCCACAGAATTCCCAGTTTTGGAAACCCACAGGAGCAACTGATTTATTTCTCTTTTCTTTTTCAAGATCAGTCAATAGCAGTTTTCTCAAATCTTTCCTGGTAGTGCACACAGTTTCCTGGGTCCTCTATAAACATTTGATCTGATGCGTTATGAATCAATTACTACTAACGATTTTTATGGATTGATCGGAATCAATCGTTCTATGACAATCATTAAATAAATCACATCTTAAAATAAAGTAATGAAAAAAATAAACTGAAATGACAAAAATTAACAACAGGAGAGATTATATTTTCATGGGATTCAAATGCATTGATGTAGATGTAAATATTAAAAATATCCTTTTTAATCCTATTGCAGATGTGAATAATTAAATGAACCTTTTTTATGATCATTCAGCTTCTCTCAGGGAGATGTTTAAGACAGCCATCAGTATCACTCAGAAAAGTTACTGCAAGTATCCCAAATGATCGATTATATTAACTGAATAACAGAAGGTTTACTAAGACTCAAGTGATAAAGTCCATTGACCAGTATATTGCTACCTGATTTGGAAAACAGCACCCTGCTATAAAATATTATTCAGATATTTTGACTAATAGATGTTTTATTTGTTCTAGGATAAATGTTTTTATTGATTTAAACCATTAAGTGCACAAGCCAATCTAATATTAAAATTAATTTATAGCATTCACATACACAGTTAAGCTTGGATGCAAGGCAGCCCTGTACTTTATGCCTGTCACAGGCAGGTGGTAACGTATGTGTTCTCCTTTGCCTTCCACCCAATGACACTGCCTAGTTTGTGTAACAAAATGATGGGCAAACTAGGGGACATCAAAGGAGACACCCATATGCTGCCCATTGCCCATACAATATTCATGGGTTACCACAGCTCCTTTGGATGCATTGTGGAAGTTCAAAGAGTTGCACCTCTGTGTGCAAAAGACTTGGGGGCAAATTCACTAAGCAGCAAAAATGCGCTAGCAATGCCTTCGCCGCACTTCGCAAGGCAAATTTTCGCCAGGGCGCCGCTAATCCACTAAAATCCGAAGTTGCGCTCAGGGAGGCGAACGGTAGCGAATTTGCGCAAGCGTTAATTCGTCAAGCAAAGCAAAGTTACGCTAGCAATGCCTAATTTGCATACGGCGCCAAGTTAAGGTTGAATGGACGTATATGTAGCAGCAAATACATTACACTACACAAGCCTGGGAAACCTTCATAAAATAAAATAGAGTTGTTATTTTGCCCTATACATGTGCCCACTGTATAGTTTAGGTGCCATATGTTAGGAAATGTAGGGGGGAAGGAGGGTACCCCCAAAAAAATTTACGATCTTTTTCAGCCTATCACCCTTAAAAAAGGAAAAGACGCCAGCGTTTTTTGGGACTTAGAAAAAATTTCAACTATTTTTGAAGCAATCCCTATCTACTCTATTGCACTTCGCCTGGTCTGAGGTGGTGAAGGCAAGTCTGGCGCAAGTAAAACGTTCAGTAAAATGTGCAAGTTAGTGAATTAGCGTAGTTACGTCCCATTTCCCATAGCGCAACTTCGCCTGGCGTAAGGGTGCGAAGTAGCGCTAGAGTAGGTCTACTTTGCTAGCGAATTTACGCCAGTGCCCATTACTGAATTGGCGAAGTTACGAAATGACGTCACGCTGGCGAATTTGCGCCAGCGTTAGTCACTTCGCCCTTTAGTGAATCTGCCCCTTGGAGTTTTCCACTCATTTTTTCCCAGTTTGCACTGGGCTCTGCGTATAATAAATTAAAGCCTTGTAACTTTAATAATACATAAGATAAGTAGAACATTTATTAAAAAAATCATTGCAGATTATTTTTATTCATTTAGGTACACACATAAATGTACATCCAATAAAATAATGCTTCCACTAACAGACACTGGATACCTGCAAAACTCATTCCTTCTTTCCTTTAACACTAAAGCTGGCCATGCACATTAACTATAGACCTGCAGCTGGTTAGGTACTGAGGAATACCAGCAAACCGTCCATGGTGACTTCATTTCCAGCCCATGTTGATGTCACTTCCAGTCTTGTGGGTCCTCGGGTCAAATGGTAAGTGAACCCATTGTAAGCATACATATACACTACTTGGCCTTAGACCATGGTGGTTAATATGATTTCTAACTAAGGTAACCTATTTCTCAAACATAAAAACATAACTGCTGCTCTATGAGATAAGATGATTACAAATTCCTTTGAAAGCACAAATATAACATTTATAAAATCTGGCATTTACCAAGACACTTTCTAAACATACTGCTACACAGTGACATAACTTCAGGGGCCTGGGCCCCTACCAGTAGAAACCACTGGGCATCCGCAATACAGAAAAAACACAGGTCATCCACAATGCATAAAAAAACATGACTTTGCAAGTGCTTCTGGTCACGCACAGGCCACCTTATAGAGGAAGCGGACCAGCCCCCCCCCTGCAAATCTGGGGTTTGCCTCCTCTGTAGTAACACAAGTTACTCTACTGCTGCTACAAATTGCCTTTTTTTTTTAGAACCTAACACTCATCTTTGACATATATTACATGAACTCATGCATAGGAAAGCTCATATGTAATCAAGAACCTAACATCAGATCAGAAACATTTTATTATAACTTTCAGTACAATATATACTTAAATGACATGACACAAATCAATCTTGTACAGGTATGGTATCCATTATCCAGAAACTCATCATCAAGAAAAAGCTGAATTATGGAAAGGCCATCTCCCATATACTCAATTTTATTCAAATAATCCACATTTCTAAAAATGATTTCCTTTTTCTCTGTAATAATAAAGCAATACATTGTACTTGTTCCAAACCATCATCAATCCTTATTGGAAGCAAAACCAGCCTACCAACCAGAATTTTGATTGCTAGTATAGCATGTTTTGATAAATAAAATAAGGCTACTCCCATGCAATAGCTAATGTAATGTCACGGCGCAACACCATGCACCACTACACCACTAGAGGGACCCCCCACCTTTGCAGTCGGATTTCATATGAAATCATCTGGCAGCAGTGGGGGGGGGCACCCAATTAAATCTGCCAATCTAGACCCAGGCCCCCAATTGCCTATATGGTAAATAAGCCTCTGCTCCCTTGTTTGTAAGATATTCTGTTTAAAAAATAACAATTAGCTGAGCAACCATCCCATGTCCATGTAGCCACAAAAAAATATGTTGTTTAACTAAAACTTGTAGGTGAGATGTAATTGTTGGCATTGGTGGCAAACTACTGCATGAATGCTTTCACTCTTGTGAATAAATGATTGCTGGGATGAGAACCAGAGACCTTAATGTCTAGGCCCAACATTCCTTAATCACAGCCAGGAAGACAGCCAAGTGGGTTGTGATAAACTTAGGCTTTCAGCCTGATTTACCATAGGGTATTGTGAATTCCAACAACTTCAATGGACAGTTACTGGCAATAAATTAGCTTTATACCTTTTCGACTTCTGTGATGAGCAACTGGTCTGAACACTGTGGTGTGTTCCTAGCTCTGGCTCTTCTGACTCTAGCCTTTACTTCATGTCTTGTATCCCATATCATGAACCCAAGTATTAGATCTCAACCTTTTCTGACATTGCTGTCTGCCCAGACCTTGGGCTGACTTTGAAGTTTTTGTACTTGATTCACTCTATTCTGTTCAATGTATAACCTCTCCCTCCTTTCTAGCCTAAATCCTAGTTCCCTTTTGGGTCCATTCTGTTCCTTGATTGAAGGACTATCCATCATGTCAGTTCCCAGTTGGGAGTTCGTCACTGCTCACATGATCTTCCCTAACAATATTTATACAACCAAAATAATTTTCTGAATATTTTATATAAAAACAAGCAAAATATATATCCAGCCTGAATTTCTTTCTTTGAAATATATTGTTATCTTAGGTTAATTTTAGTTAATTTACTTTATCATAGTCTTAGCATATTCAGTACATCTACCATGATGATTTCCCATGCTGATTCTATATATATATATATATATATATATATATGTAAGATTGAACATTATTTTTTAGCCAAAGAAAGGTTTGAGGCAATAAAGGTCAAAAAGAAAGCCCTCCTAGTGGCCTACTATAGACCGAGATAAACCAGCATTTTACTCACAGCATCCTAATAGCAGGCTACATTTTTAAAACAAACACTCAGGTCTAAATGACAGACCTCGCTTGAACCTAGGGTCATATATTATCCTGGCCCCAGCTCTTCTCACAAAACACCCCTGGGCACAACTTGATTAGCAAAGCACTTTGGGTCTAGCAATGGCACTTTTTTTTGTACAGCCAATGATGTCAGCATCTGTTTCATTGACTGGTATATAAGCAGAGATAATAGTAAAAAGTAACAGTGAGCTTCAGGCTGCAAAGCATAGCTTTCCACTTGACTGATGGCTCAAAGCATCCTGGATTATCCCTGTAACCTATGACGCACATTATTCTCCAGTTTTTAAGTGCAATACTTTCTAATGTTTAACAGATGTAAAAAGCTTCTCCTCCCTGTATAGTGAGCCTTGTTATGAAATTCTCTGAAGCATCTTTAGACATTTGTGGATGGATACATTAGCCTTAAATCATATCTGAATATGAAAGTACTGACCTTTGCATGCCTTTCTGCATTTACTATCTGGAATAGATGTAGGGGTTTTGCCTGAAATCTCTACTGAGAACGTAAGTACAGTGGGGGTGTAGGTGTGACCAGCTCACAAAAGTCTTTGGACATGAGGATTTTTTCTTCCCCCTGCTGAGTGGTACACCAAAATAAATAATAGCCGTACAATTGTCATGTGAACATGGTTTTATAGCTTTGATATTTCACTTATCATATGTGCTATTATGTGGAGAAATGCATTTGTTCTGTTCTCTCTTTCTTTCGCCACTGGAGCGGTTTAATTGTATTGCAGTTAAAGGGTGAAAAAAAAGTTGCAATGCACAGATTTACGCTGATATTGCATCTTTCTTAAAAATCTCTTCATCTTAAAAACATTTATTGTTACATGCTCTTCAGTCAGAAAATCTATCCAACACCAGCCATGTTCAACAGCAGTTTATTACACACCTGCACTGCTCTTTGGGGCCTATCATGCTGTGTAACAAAACGAAATTGAAATACAGTGGTGTCTGAATGCCATCAGGTTCAATAGATTCCCCTGCCTGCTTCTCAATATAAGAGCTGAGGCTGCCTGAGCAAGAACAGAATTGCTTCTAGAATACTTCGTACCACTCAGAAACTCTGGCAGAAATAGCAGGTGTCATTGGCTTTCTGTTAGACTAGCCCCCTTATCTTTATTGCCATTGGTTACCAAAAAATGGCTTATTCTTTAAGAGATGGTGTAAAATTTGGTATACAATTGGCATAAGAGTAAATAGAAAGGTAAAAACTGTCTGTAACGTAAAGTATCCCAAACCCAGAACAAACCCCAAAGTCCTGGCCTTGACTCATGCTTCTGCCTATAACCGACCGCCTTTCGATTCGGGAGAAGCTCTCCGCTACTCGGATGCCACCAGGTCTTATAAAGAAAGGACCAAGGAGAGAGTTCTGGGCAGACATGGGAACCAAATGTGTGCAGATAGAACAGAGAGAGAACGGAGAACAAGGAGCTTGGTCTAGGGACAGGCCATGCAGAGCAATATAAAATCAGGAGTCAGGATTGTAGTCAAGGTCACAGACTGAGGTCAAAACCAACAGTAGCGCAGTACAGAATCCTGATCCGAGAGAATGGCCAAAAACAGGCAAGGGTCAAGACAGGCAGCAAACTAGGGGAGGTCAGGGGCAGGCTAGGTCAGAAAAAGACAAAACAGATTTGAAAAGCAGCCAATAACTATTAGAAATAGACCTATGTTGGGCAATCAGTAATTAGCCACGGGCCCTTTAATTATAGAAATGATGATGTCACCTGTAAAGCGCCGAAAACAAAAGAACGCGTGCATGTGTCCACACATCAAACGCCAAAGGACGTGCATCAGAGCACGGAGGAAGCGACAGCTGCGGGCGTCCCCGCCACTCTACTGGACCTCCACATACTCTCATATTGGCACACTCAGGGTTTACATAATATGCAAAATGGAGATTTTATTCGACATTTCTGTCCTAAAACAGGACTTTCATCAGGAATATCAAACAAACAGAGCTACCACCAGAAAATAAACATTTATACCCCTTCCAAGATGGCTGCCAAACGGTTACTAGGCAACAGTGTATAAAGACAGTACATGTTCAAGAAATCTTATTATGTTATATATTTACAGAAAGCTTTAGTTTGTCACTGTTATGGGTCAAATAGAGACATTTTGTTAGATGAGTAAGGCTAGCAAAGAATGCAAGGAGAGTGCATATTGAGAAAACAGAGTGGGTGGTGTAGGTAGCATAGTGTTGCTAGGCACCACCCCCCATAGTAACCATGGTCTCCAGATAGACCTCACATTAGCTGTCCTAAAAAATATTTGCCAGCTATTCTAGTGAACTGTCTTAGAAAAGGAAAACAGTGCATAGAAGGGTACTTGACATAACAGGTTCAACAAATAACCTGACATAAAAATATATCTGCACTTTCAAAGAGTCACCACTTCATATCTAAATTTGATTTGGTCTTTGGATTGCAAATGGGCTGCATAAATCACATATAAAAAGACATAAAAAGCATTTATTTTACAAAAATGTATTTAATTTTCAAATTTTCTTGGAAACCTTATAAAAACTTATAACAATGCAGTCAATGAATTTACATGGGTATTGACGAATGGAAAATCTTCAGATCATTCAGATTTTCCTGGTCGATGTGTATTTAATGAGATAAAAATCTCTTTGTCTTTGTAATATCAAGATAACTATACCAATGGGGAAAAGTTTATTCTTGTTGTATTTGTAAGATTCCTTTTCATGCTATTTCATATTATTTTATTCATACTTATTTATATTATATTATTCATACACTTTACAGGTATTGGTCTTTTTTAATAGCCATTTTCCTAGAAAGACAACATAGTAAAATCCATGATTTTGAAGTTTTGGTAAAATATTTTGTCTTCTACAAAAGCTTTGGCTCTATGCTGAACCATATTCAGATCTTTATTTGATCTTTATTTATATATGCTGAACCATTGTCAGATCTTTAACCCTAAATAAAAATGGATCCTTTTTAAATGAGCAAAACATGTTTTTGTGTTCATTGGTATTCAGTAGAATGGTATGTGGGTTATTTACTAAAATCCAGTTTCATCTCACTATTTCAATATAAAAAACTCGACCAAACTCTGATTCCATGATTTTGCATTATTGTTCATTAAAATAACTTGAATAAATCAGATTGGGGAAAAAACTCGATAAAATCGAGTGAAAACCTTATTTTTTTGGACTTTTCTCCCAAATCACTCGTTCAGGTTTTTGCCTGAAAACTCCAAATTTTTCAGATTATCAGGCTAAATACAGCCTAAACCTTGATATCTTCAAATTGGGACAGGGACATCTCCCATTGACTTATACATGACATTGACAGGTCTTAGATAGTGGATTTTCTGATTCGGGCTGTTTGCAGCATTCAGGGTATAATACATCTCAAAAAATTCAGGTTTTTTTAGGAAAAATTTGAGTTTTTCTCCCAAAAAGCCCGACCAGAAATATTCATGGTTCAGTAAATAAACCCCTATGTGTAGAATGCAACACTTGGCCCAAATGATAGGGCTCATTACATATGGGATACATAGGGAAAGCCTTTTGTAGAGTAGCCCAGTGTTTGAGTGTTTCAATGATTCGGTGGCATATAATCTATGGTGTAGGTACTGGATACAAGGCAGAGCCATTCCTGGACTGCCAGTTGCCCAATACCATAACACACCAAAACAGAATGCAAATGGATGCATCTCTGCTGTATAGACTTTTTAGTGCAAGGCTTTTCCAACTCGCAAATGTAATATCTATTCCCCAACACCTGATGCAATAAAACCTTTGTGGACAATTCCAGAAACAATTTATTAAAGGATTTTTTTTTTTTTTTTTGCTAGCCATTGAAAAATCCATTTAAACAGGGTTATTTGCTATCTAAACGTAAAGCAGCTGCTTTGCCGTACTTCACACACAGATCATTATCTTAAAAGTAAATGCTGCATTTTAAATATATATTTTCATGAAGAGAGATAATCAATGCACCCCTAAAACGTACAGCTTCGTAGTTCTCCTTTCTCAAACAGGGCTAAGGTCATGTTTTTCTAGAACAGCTTCAAAAGGAACGGTTTGGGGGGAAAAAAATGGATTGATCTGTTTTATTTCATTTCATTGCACCTCAGCCAGCGCACATCTTGGGCAGCGAGACAAGAAAGTAACTGCTTTATCAAGCTGATTATAAAGCTATCCCTGGATTGTCAGCAGGTGTTTCTGAAAAGAGTGATCAGTCACTATTCAGAGACACACACAGATGGCAATTTTCTATTGCACCTCTATGGCTGCCCTGCACACTGAGAGAAAAACACAGAGAATTACATGAGGAAGAAACACAGATGAAAACCCGAAGGAAGGGAAAGGATGAGCAAACATACGAAAGAAATACATCTACAGGCGAAATGAAAGAGCTCAAAGGGGGAGAGAAGATAATAACTAGTATTTTGTAAAGGAGTTACAATGACACGCTTTGGAAAGACTGTGATTTTCTTTACAGTTGACATTTCCTTCTCAGGGTATATCTATAGATATATAGGTGTTCACATTAATAAACACAGCACTTGTATATGAGATGCATATATGTCCATATTAGGTTATTACAGAGTGAACCAGTTTTCACTGGCCATGTGACCAATAATACAATGACCAATTATTACCTATTTAACTGTAGTAGCTCAAAGACACAAGGAAAGTTTATCTGTATGGGTAAGTGTGGAATTTTTAGATTCCCAACATTGTAAAAGATGTCTCCATAAAGACAATACTTTTTAAATAATATTTAAGCACTTAACTGGATGGATTTCTCAGCCAGGGGTCATAACAAGATCAGGATATTTACCATGAGAGCTACCAAGATTTTGGCTTCCATCATAAAGTGGCTGTAAGTCTTCAGAATTCCAGAAAATGATATTTAAATAGTACAGATATATATTAATATACAAATGAGGGATTTCGATATAGCTCCCAACCCTTACATATTTCAGGGGCTTCTGGGAATTGCAGTTCAAAAACATCCCTAATATTAAAACATAACATCAATATTTCCATTAAAGTTGTCTATTTATTTCTGTGCTATTTTCAGTGTACAATGTCCATGCTTTAACCCTCTTTCAAAAAAAAAACATTGGCTGGAAGCGAAAGGTTCTCATGGTGATCAAACATTGTATCATAGAGGAGAGCCAGGGAATTATTTGTATCTCTGTGGCTCTCACTCTTCTATTAGAAGAGCATCAACCATCTCATAAGTGAGGGTGTCCTCTTAGCCTGATTGCTGAAATATAACAATCAGTTCCGCTAAAATAATAAAATGCTTCCAGAGGGGGCTACTAAATGCACGCCGCAGCTCCATGTTTTGAAGTGAGAAAACTGATAGTTTAAATGAAATGTCAGCCAGCAAAGAGGAGTGTAGGGGTATTCCCTTAAAGTCATCCAAGTAACCCTTCAGTTGAACGATGTTCTGCATCTTCCTGAAATTGCATTACACATTAAGTGCATGTTTGAAGTCAGCGGGGTGCCTGTCTAAGATGTTCTCAATGCCTAATTTGATACATATTGTGCTATAAGCTGCTGCAAGTAGCTAGTAATGAAGAAAGTAAAAAAAAAAAAGAAAAAAGATATGGATGAGCAAAATAGGAGCTCTTATGGATGGAGTGTTTTTAAATCAGGTGCATAATTTGCCCAGCATCAGACGTTCAGACCACATGGAGAGTACATTACTAAATTGGACTTGCAGGCAGATAGAAAGGCAGCTTCTTTTAATAAGCACTTCTTCAACTTATTGCCTCTACAATTACTCACACCAAATTATCAGCAGCTGCTCAGTGTTTGGTGATTTATCTAAGATATGGAATCACATTAAATTCCAATCAACAAACCATTCAAGGACTTTTACCCACGTTGCACTCTGTGCGCTTAACCTCATAGGCGCATGTAGATGGTAAGCTCTGTGGGACATGTAGAAACCATTTTATACATGGTTATCAAAACAGATGATGTTTTGTGATTTATTCTTTTTGTAAACAGAGAGCACAGATCAAGTTGATCTTTTTTTATTGAGCATGGGTGTATGTTTACAGACTTTTTGAAGAAGGGGTCTGTAACTGTGATGTATAATCCATTGAATAGAATTCTTCATCACAAGAAGGTTAACAAAATGTGTGGTCTCTCAACACTACTGTGTTGGCTAAGCACCAGCCCTTTTAATGACCTGTTATCAGTCCCAGTAGGCTTTGGAGAAGAACTGCCAGCCAGCCAGCCATACTGTAGAACACAAATGTTTGCACTAATCATTAGCATACTGAGGAGGGGGGCTTGTGTGGTGGGTCTCAGTCCTGGCAAAAATTCCCTGTCCTGTTTTATGAATGTTCCTGTATAGCACCAGTGATCCAGTTACAAACAAATGCTCATGGATATATTTGAATACACAATTTTGAGGTCAGGAAAGAACCAACAAAGTATATATTGCAGTTTTCTTCTGTCTTGTCTCAGACTTACCATCCAGCTATCATATAAGCTCAGCAGAAAAATATGGTTTAATCTTTTCATCAAATGGTGTGAGGTCAACAAACTATCGAACAAGTTTTTAGCAGAACAAATTGTATGTTTGTAGTCAAGGATTTATGTCTGTAGGATTCTGCATGGGATTGGCGGCCAGATATAATCCTGAACAGCTAACCATGGGGATAATAGACAGATCCGAATCCCTTGGTGGGGGGTGGAGTTCATATAGTTATATTCCTTTGACTTGAAACTGAATTCCTAGCCCGAATTCAGACTAAATTTTATTTATTATTTATTTATATTTTTTTTATAGATCATTCCAATAGAGTGAAGCAAAAAATAAGGGCTGGTAAACATAAATGTTCCTTTTTTTAGATTTTTGCACCAAATCTAAATGGTGTCTCTGCTGTATATATTTAATAAACCATTGATCAAATATAACCATAGATTAATACTGGACATTGTATATTGTGTAGTTCATTGTATAATTCAACAGACTAATATTTAAAATAGAAAAATAACATTGTTAGAACCATAGATGGATACTGGACTCACTACATTGTATATTTTATAGTTCATTGTATAATTCTAATTCTAACCAATGCTGTCTAGACTCCAAAGTATATAATAGACTAAAAATAGAAAATTAATATTGTTGAATGCAAGTCAATTCATCAGTATTTCAGGCCAACATACAAGGTCACTTCAAATCACTTGGGGTTAGTAGAGTGTACACTCAATATTGAGGTCCTTGAATGATGGAAATATTAATTATAACATTCAGTTTGTCCTTGTCATATAGTTTAAAATACCTGCTGCAGCTCTGGAGAGAACATTTTATGGTAGGTAGTGCAAGTGGATCATGGCCAGAAATAGTTGAAGGTTAGGCTGGTACATATGCACATGACCCATATCATTCACAGTTACTGTTTTTAACAGAATATTTATTTTGGATCAACTACTAAGAGCCTCAACTTAAAGGAGTCCTTCACCCAAAAAACATTTATTGCACAATGAAAGAAAATATAATTCTAACTTTCCTTTATACAATAATTTAATATTTTCAATGGTTGTTATGATATTTTAGATCTAATTGCTGTTAAAAGTAGCGTTTTTTCCCCTTATCTCTTCTCGTTGTCAGACTCAATGTAATGGGTCACTTCCAGGTCAGTGTCAGAGCCTGGAGTGCGGAACATGTAAACAGCCAGACAGATACTGAGTACAATAGCGATAACTGAATGCACATTGAGAATGTGTTACTTAATATATATAGGAAATCTGCTTATAATTGCATTGTCTTTAAAAAAAATTGTTTTTTGGTGGAGGACCCTTTTTCAGAAAGTTTTATGCCCTGTCCTTTGTATAGACTCATGTATATTAATATAGGCCAAGTTGGAATTCAGATCTGTATATTATGTCTTAGTTATGAGGAAGAAAACTTGGTTCCCAGGTCAACTCTACTCTGTTGTCTGTCATAAAAAGAAGAGCATAAAAGGCCTTAGAAAAAATTTGCACAAAAAATTGAGGGGCTTAGAAAAATTTTGCATTAAAATTGAGGAAGTCCTATGCACTCCATTGCACTTCGCCTGGTCTGGTCTGTCGCCTGGCATTGTTAATTTAAAGTTGTGTATTTGATAATTATATAATATGTAATTTCCATGATATAATATTCCTAGGTATTTTACTCACAAAACCGCTCCTGGAAAAGTACATCTTAAAACTAGATTGCTGTGGTCTTAATAAATTCAAATCATTCCTTTGGAACCCTTGAACCATGCATGTTCTGGATCATGCACAGTGGGATCTCATCGAGAACTGATTTTAATTAAGGGAACGATACATAGCAACCAGACATGGAACATAGAAATAATGAATGTACATTTTAATATTGCTGCCAAATGTAATTGGTGAATATTTTTTGCAGTCAATTCAAGATTATCAGAAATATTGATTTTACACTGCAGAGGAGCGGTCAATGGTTAATACTGCAGCCTTGCAGAATTGGAGTCCCGGGTTTGATTCTGACCAGCCCCCCCCCCAGAAGCTCCACTTTCCTTCCACACCACTAACTGGTAAAAATTAACCATAGCATGTGTATGGAATGGATCTTCATTGTAAGTGAATTAGCAAAAATTTCACCAGCTCCATTAATCCAAAGAAGCCATTAAGATATAAGCTGGTAAGTAAATATTCCATTATCCTCCTGTGTAAGTTCCACTTGAACAGAGTTAAGAAACGTCCTAGTAAAATACTGCAGCGTATGTTAGAGCTATGCGAATTAAAGGACAATTCTAAAACCAAGTAACATTCCAGGATTAATCCAAGCTATGTTGTGGACTGGGGTTGATTATGGGCTTGGTCAGACTACCCAAAGATTTTTTTAAGGCATCACATTATGATATTATTCATTGTAGGCTATAATGTAACTAAACTTTCAGTCAGTGAATACTCTTCTTCTCTGGTACCAGAATTTAAGATAGATCTTGTGACCTTAGGCCTAATGACAACTCTGAGTTTGTTTTGATAATGGGGGAAAAGAAATTAAAAAAAAAATCTTCAAAAAGTTTTTTGAGTATTTGCTTAACATAGTAATATAGTAGATTAGGTTGAAAAAAGAAACACGCCCATCAAGTTCAACCCTTTAACTATTTTTAACCTGCCTAACTGCAACAGAACTGTTAATGCCAATTTCTCCAAATACTTTTTGCATGCTCTTCATCCATAAACCAGATCTTTTGTATTGCCATATTATCCCCCCCCACACACACACACACACAAACAACTCCCTTTCTGCCATCCTGAAGCTGAAGCACTAGTACAGGGGCCAGACAGTGAAAATTCTGGATAGATTAAGGTGATTATCACCAAACATATTGTAATTTAAAGGGGTGGTTCATCTTTAAGTTAACTTTTAGTATGTTATAGAATGGCCAATTCTAAGCAATGTCTCAATTGGTCATTATTTTTTTTTTTTTAATTATTTCTGCTTCTGACTCTTTCCAGCTTTCCAATGGGGGTCACTGACTCCATCTAAAAACAAATGCTCTGTAAGGCTATACATTTATTTTGTTTGCTACTTTTCATTACTAATCTTTCTATTCAGACCCTCTCCTATTCATATTCCAGTCTCTCATTCAAACCAATGCATTGTTACTAGGGTAATACGGACCCTAGCAACCAGACTGCTGAAATTGCAAACTGGAGAGCTGCTGAATAAAAAGCTGAATTAATAAATAAAAGAAATTAAATCTAATTTTGTATTGCACATTATAAATGATCGAGCAGATTTATATATATATATATAATTAACAGCAAACAGAAGATTTATCTAATATTACAATTTACCCAGATGCTATAAGCAGTGGGACAATTAAGTAAACATATAAAGCATTTAAACTGCCGCTCTGAGACTGAGTGTATTAACACAGGTCAGTTGGTGAATGAACTTGCAATAAATGAACTTGCTAAGTGTTAAGGTGGCCATAGACGTTAAGATTTCTTTTTCCCTAATGACCAATTTTCATGAAATCTGACAAAGCCGTCAAATTATCACGCAGGTAGTGGGCATTGAACAATCGTGCAACTAACGATTTTTTGTCCAACTTTGGTCAGAAAATCGGTCAGGCTACAAAATTTTTTATCGTTCAGAGTGAAATTTATCCATTGTCCAATTGTTTGCACGGTCAAGCAGGCAGCTACCCATAGTTTCCTAGCTTCAACTAGATGATATTGCTTGAAATGGTCATTTTACTTGGTGGATAAATCATTCAGGATAAGCTTGGTCCTACTATAATGAAAACATCTTTTAAAAATCTTAACATCTATGGTCTTTTAGCCAAAATATTTTTGATATCATGGATGGGTTTATAATGAAGCCATAGCTTCACTGTAAGTTGCCATCTGCCAGGCAAAACAATGGCATAGGATTTGTCACGGGTGGAACTACCAGGCTGGCGAAAATCCGCTGTTAAAAAATGCATCCAGAGGGGAATGGGAAACTACTTGTTCCATTACTCGGATTTGTATAGTATCAATTAGAAAAAGTCTATTAGGAAACTGTACCCATAAAAGGCGAATACATCCAGCTAAATAGGTTTTATTTTACATGTTCAGAGTTTGCAAAATTAAATGTCACCTTCTACACATGAGAAAAGGAGCTTCAAAATAAATTAGAAAGCTTAAAATTCAAACACTATTTCACTTTGCAGGTGAAAATATATATGAATGTCTGACATTCCAATAGATCTGCTTTCAAACTAAACATGTTTTAATCAGCACATAAATCCTGTTTACAAAACAATTTTGTTTAGAATTGTATGGGTAAATATCAACTATTTTATTTTTTCCATCTCTTCCCCCAGCAATTAATCGTTTTTTAAAACTTTATAGCTGGTATAGACCATAAGTTATCCCTAAAATTCTTTCAAAAGGTTGCCAATTCCTTTGGGAAAAACTGAAATGTTTTCAGATGGGGTTGACTCTTTTTTTGTTGTTGTTTTGCACTTGCCTACAGTGACATCTACTGGAAAAAGCATGTAATATTGTAGCAGACAGCAATAAATGTTGGCCTTTTGGAGAGATGCTGAATCAAGTAAGCCTTTATTTCCTTGAGTGTTGGAAAACGATATATGCACGGCTTCAAGATCAAATGAAATGGCAATGTGAAATAATTCTAAAACTTCAAAAAGAGCAGGGAATAATTTACTCATCAAGCTCCTCAAGAAGACACATAGAAGCTGTTTGAGATTGCTAAATTCTATTCGTTTTTACCTGGGCAAATCATAAATACAATGTATGTTGGCACATATCCATGCCTACCATAGCCAAAGATGTCAAATAATCAATGAGGTATATCTGTCTATAAATCTATGGCATTAACTAGCAAACACAACAGGAGGAAGCCACCATAATGGCTCTACCTCCACGAGTGTTGACAGCAAATATCATAATGTTTTAATTTGAAAAAAAAATGTGCAGTGTAATGAAGCATATTTAAACTGGATAGCACAAAGAATATCTGTATAATAAAAGTCTCTCCTCAGATAGCTCAAGCAGTGCATATTTCTAGTTGTCAAAACAGCAACGCAGGTGGATGAATGAGTTGCCAATAGCAGATAACTTACACATCCAGTCCTTAGCCAACAAAATACATTTATTCTCTTTGGTACAAAAGAAAACTAGAGCAATCTGATGTTTTTGGGGGGTTTTTTTTAGCAAGAAACATTTTATTCAATCAGTGCTAGTAAATACATGAAGTATATCCAATCCTTTGCGCACAATAGCTTTTTCAATCTTTCCTCAATGTCATGGACAAGATTCAGGTTACATTGATCTGTGCTGCTTGATGACTTCTCTACAAACCCCAAGCAATGTGAGTTATTCATTTGCTTATTGATCAACCAATACACATGTAAGGACAGCCTGAACACATGAACTGGGTGAAGAGGAGATGAGAACTGACAACTGGTCTGAAATCCCAGAAGCGGAACATTTTTCAGGACAAAAATACATTTAAATTTAGACACATAAGAAAATGATTAGTAATTTTGCATTTATTTTAACTGGTCATAGTCACTGACATCATTATGAGCAGCAACCTATAAGAATGGAGTAGGGTTCTAAGTAGTGTAGGGAAGTGCACCCATCAAGTGCTGGGATTTGCGGAAGTAGTCCATTAGCAAGTCTGCAACTATCCTCTGCAAATGAATTAACAATTATCATGATAATTCTTAGTATAAGGGGTTTATTTATTTGTTATGCAATCTTGTTATTAATTTTTTTTAATATTGCTTTAAAGCCAACACCTTTGTTTCTGTACAAAGGATGTGAGAAATGAACAGAGAATATTATAAAAATAGACTATAGAAAATAAACACTCAATGCATTTATCAGATTCCAGCATTTCAACTGTACAGCCTATTGTTTTTAAAAAAAATGATAATGTAATGTGATGACACTGGTAATGTGAATATCCAAGTTGCTATATATATATATATATATATATATATATATATATATATATATATATATATATATATATAATAAAGCAAAATGGACCGCACTCCTTGTTTATAGTGAAGAAATAGATGTGCTTTATTCACAATGCATTTGGACATTCTATATATATATATTTAAACCATATAAACCAATAAACCATATGTATACATAAAAAAAATAGTTACAGTGAAGACTTACTATATACTTACTATATATATATATATATATATATATATATATATATATATATATATATATCCAGAAGTATATTTTGATTAATAATAAAAAAATTACTGTTATTATATATCATAATAATAAGAAAACGTAATAAGTAAGCAATATTATAATGTTGCTTTTAGCAACATCCTCAGTGTGGAAAAATAGTGTCTTCATTTATATATATATATATATATATATATATATAAAATTATACAGTATTTATATTAATGTTACAGATTAAAAAGGTGTGTTGGCAGTGTTCAGGATCTCTCTGTTTAAGTCTATTTATATATGCTTATTTATATTACATAGAGAGTATACTATGCGTTAAAATTCGAGATGCTGATGCTGAGTTTGGTTGGAAACAGAGGTGCAGAAATCATTTGTATCAGATTCAGCATTAACTCCATTTATTTGCCTTGGCTGTAAAAAGCATACACTGAGAATATGATAACCCTGTTTTCAATTTTATATATAACGTTCTGTATGTAAAATATCTGTTATGAGCATTCCTATCATTCAGTGCATGGTTAGCAGTACAGAACTGGACTCCCATACTACAGATGAAAACACATGCTGGTTACAGGCTGTGGCAGGACCATGCAGAATTAAAAGATCAGCACATGGATTAATCCATTAAAAAGTGGATATGTCTGGCACTCAGCCACAAGTGTTGTTTCTTAGTCTTGTCATTAGGAGGCAGTAAATGGTTCTCAAATGGAGAATATATTACTACAGGAGAAAATAAAACACAGGCTTTTCATGTTTTTTTTCATCTGTACACTCATATCTTGATTTTAGTATGCTGCAAAAGATCATTTTGCCACTAACGGCCCACCCAGTGGAAACATCAGCTGCTACACAAAAATATCAACAATGTATATTTTTTGAAATGCTACCAGTTAAGCTTTCTTATATATAAGCTTTGTTTTATATTAACAAGCAAAGAAAATCTTTAAAAAAAAAATTGTATTACATTCCTCTTTGGCACACATTAGAATTTATATATAGTTCATATATCTATAGTTTATAGCCGTATCAAAATATTGATAAATATAATGTTTTGATAATAATTTGATATTTGAAATAATCAGCAAATATATATTTTTAAGAAGAAAAAACTTTGCAGATTTTATGTGCACTTTCAGAGAAATCATTTCAGAAGAAGTCCAATCCAACATTATAATATGAAGTATAATTTCATTAAAAACATATGCACATTTGCTTATTTCAGTTTAACCCATTCAATTCCAAATATGCCACAGCCCAATTCATTTCTTTTCATATGTGTTTCCCAGAATGATTTCTATCTATGTGCTTACCCCCCTTCCAAACACACACACACTTTCCCTTCTGGATTATAAACTGGAACAGAGGATAAACACTCAATTCCCATCCATCTTTACTTACTGTTACTGAGAATGATGCATGGTGATAACTTCTAGAATTAGGCTTGAATATTCCACATGCTCCATCTTCCAGCCAATCAAGAAAATCACCGTGCAGAAAGGGAGTGTTGTGCATTAATAAGCTGCCTCTGCTTTCTATGTTCCATGTGATTTAGAAGAAGAAGTTAAAGAGGCAAAAGTGTAGCATCTCTGGGAATCAGCCCTGGTTACTCAGGGACTTTCGGCTGCACACAAGCAAAATCCAAATGAATGTCACTGATAAAAAGTGCTTGAAGTCTATGTGATGCATGACATTTTAGTAAAATCCACAGAATTTGGGTAACTGTTTAAATTCATTCATGGAAAAATGCACACGAGAGTGTGTTCAGCCAAACACCCCGAGCAAGGCCTGGCTTTCAAATGTGTTTCAGTCTCTCCACACAAGCTGCTTTCATTGCATGCAGAGTCCCACCAAGGCCCGGCTTTAAAAGCTACCGATTCTTTTATCTTTAGCTTGGCTCACAAAAGAAGGGTATTTTGTAAATTACCAGCTCGTTCAGATCAACAAAAGGTACTTTCATAGAAAGCCCCATTTGATTTTTCTCAAATTTGATTACAAGGATGGAAAAAAAGGAGAGGAAGTCAAAAAGAAAAACCCCAGATGGCTTTTCCATTCATCACACTGAATGAGCTTTATCTGTGCCTTTTGAAACTGTAGCCGTGGAAAAGCATTTCTGTTGGCTTATAAAACTTGAGAAAAATTATTGGTTTGCCATTTCTCATGTAACTGCCATTGGGAACTGGATGAAAAGACTTAGGATCGCCCGCTTGGATCAAAATAATGGAGATTAGGTATTTCATTATAAATTACAGTGGGATACAGAGGAGGCTGTCATATTAATAGCAACCTGCACGGCTGTCAATAGAAACTATTCTACTAGAGAGAGGGCCAGGGGGGATTGGCTGCTGAACTGGTACATTGGACCTGATCGATTTTCTATCACCTGCGGTAGGCAAAAGAAAAGGTGAGATTATAAAGAAAGGAAATCACTCACAAGAGACCAGTAACTTTGTCCTGTTCCCTGTGCATGAGATTCTGCTAAAGCTAGAGGTAGAAAAATAAAAGCAAACATACAGATGGATAAATCACACCTCCTTAACATAAAATATCCTCCTGTTATATTGATTAGTTTTGTTCTAATTTACGTTTCTTCTGAGAAGTCACATAATAAACTGTAGAGGATATCAAAATAATTAACTTGAGGCAGGGATGTACAATTATTTTATTTGCCGGCTATGCTGGGAGGTGCCATAAATATATATATATATATATATATATATATATAGTCCCACAGTGCCAGCACACAAACCAAAGGGTAGAGAGAAGATCAGCACTCGGTCCCAAACGTCGGATGAGATGTGAATATATATATATATATATATATATATATATAGAGTAAAATTCCAAATTGAAGGTCGAAAATTATTTTTCGTGCATGGTACCGCCCTACATAAATCGTGCTCTTTCATTAATATAGAAATTAAATATATACAGTAAATATTTTGATATGTGTATATACTGCCCCATAGACACACTACTGAATCTGTACTCCAAATAATGGCCGGTGTTTCCACTAGCACCCACTGCGTGTAATGTTTAGTTGCCTAGCAACTGGGCAAATCTAGATATAGAATTTCAGTAGATCCAAGCTAACTTGATCTACAATGGACAGGGAGTGAACTCAGAGCTGGAGATTATATAAGTAGGCTGATGGTAAATTCTGAGCATCTGTGGCTGGCCATAAACCATTCGTTACTGAAACATCAAGAATACCAAGCATTAAACCAGGAACATGACTGTCTGCCTGGTTGCAATCCTGACAAATCCATGTAAAAGTAGGAATAGGCTTGGTAGAAAATCCTCCCTCCGCCTAATCTGGCTATACACATACCAATAAAATCACAAAAAAGGAATTTCCATACGCTCTTGATACGTATGGCAAACAAGCCTGAGCAACATATTTGTTCAATCAGTCAATCGGACAGGTTTGAAAAAGTTTAGTAGCTGTCAGGAGCACTTTGGTTAGGAGAGCTCCACTTCGTAGCCAAGATGGTGGTGCCCATGGCCACAATGTCATGCTGCCGCGTGACGTCATTGCACCACATTTCGGCAAGGAAATGCTAGAGACCTGAGTTCAATGCCTGATTATAGGTCTTTCACTGTAAAGTTCCTGGCTGCTTCTAAATAACTATTTTGACTTCATCTCCCTGGTTCCTGAATTTCTTGCTTCTGTTCTGACTATGCTGATTGCTGCCTGCCCTGATATTGCCTGAAATTTGACCTACAGCTTTTTACCTTCAGATACGCACATTGCAATAGTTCTGCCTGCCTGGGCTACAGCTTCCAAAGTTCCATCTTGAAAAAGCCACTGGCCCTGACAGTCATACAGTCCTTTTGCAACTTCCCTGATATCTGCTTGATTTTGGTCTATACATTAGTGGTACAAACTAATGATCTTTTAATACATTTTCCACTAACACCCCTTGACAGAAAGATCATTCTCTGTATGTGTAGGACCAGCTTAACTCTCAGTGCTCTGGCATAAAATTTGATTTGGTCTTGGCACAGTTAGGTCCATAAATATTTGGACAGACAACTTTTTTTTCTAATTTTGGTTCTGTACATTTCCACAATGAATTTTAAATGAAACAACTCAGATGCAGTTGAACTGCAGACTTTCAGCTTTAATTCAGTGGGTTGAACAAAAAGATTGCATAAAAATGTGAGGAACTAAAGCCTTTTTTTTTTTAAAACAATCACTTTATTTCAGGGGCTCAAAAGTAATTGGACCAGAGGTTCAAAAGTAATAGGACAATTGACTCAAAAGCTATTTCATGGGCAGATGAGGGCAATTCCTTTGTTATGTCATTATCAATGAAGCAGATAAAAGCCCTGGAGTTGATTTGAGGGGGGTGCTTTTATGTGGAAGATTTTGCTATGAACAGACCAAATGGAGTCAAAGGAGCTCTCCATGCAGTTAAAACAAGACATCCTTAAGCTGCAAAAACAGAAAAAACCCATCTGAGAAATTGCTACAATATTAGGAGTGGCAAAATCTACAGTTTGGTACATCCGGAGAAAGAAAGAAAGCACTGGGGAACTCGGCAAACCAAAAAGACCTGGACCTCCACGAAAGACAACAGTGGTGGATGATCTCAGAATAATTTCCATGGTGAAGAGAAACCACTTCACAACAGCCAAACAAGTGAACAACATTCTCCAGGAGGTAGGTGTATCGATATCCAAGTCTACCATAAAGAGAAGACTGCATGAAAGTAAATACAGAGGGTGCACTGCAAGGTTCAAGCCACTCATAAGCATCAAGAATAGAAAGGCTAGATTGGACTTTGCTAAAAAAAAAAAAAACATCTAAAAAAGCCAGCACAGTTCTGGAAAAACATTCTTTGGACAGATGAAATAAAGATCAACCTCTACCAGAATGATGGCAAGAAATAAGTATGGCGAAGGCATGGACCAGCTCATGATCCAAAGCATACCACATCATCTATAAAACATGGCGGAGGCAGTGTGATGGCTTGGGCGTGCATGGTTGACAGTGGCACTGGGACACTAGTGTTTATCCATGATGTGACACAGGACAGAAGCAGCCGAATGAATTCTGAGGTGTTCAGAGACACTTTCTGCTCAAATCCAGCTAAATGCAGTCAAATTGATTGGGAGGCGTTTCATAATACAGATGAAAAATTACCCAAAACATACAGCCAAAGCAACCCAGGAGTTTATTAAAGCAAAGAAGTGGAATATTCTTGAATGGCCAAGTCAGTCACCTGATCTGAACCCAATTGAGCATGCATTTCACTTGTAGACTAAACTTCGGACAGAAAGGCCCACAAACTAACAGCAACTGAAAGCCGCTGCAGTAAAGGCCTGGAAGCGCATGTCATTGCCAGCAAAAGGTTTTCAACCAAGTATTAGAAATAATCATTTTATTTTAAGTTTTTTTTATTTGTCCAATTACTTTTGAGCCCCTGAAATGAAGTGATTGTGTTAAAAAAAGCCTTTAGTTTCTCACATTTTTATGCACAATCTTTTTGTTCAACCCACTGAATTAAAGCTGAAAGTGTGCCATTCAACTGCATTTCTGAGTTGTTTCATTTAAAATTCAGTGGGGTACAGACTGACTGGTACAGAATGTACAGAACCAAAATTATATATATATATATATATATATATATATATATATAGTGGATAATGTACCCCCTACTGTAATTTATAAAGATATTATGTTACCGAGGAGTTATGTGACCATATAAAAGCACGAGGCCGCAGGCCGAGTGCTTTTATACAGGTCACATAACTCCGAGGTGACTACTAATATCTTTATAAATTTTAGTAGGGGGTACATTATGCATTATAATCTACAGTTTTTATGTGCTTTGCAATGTAAAGCATGGCTTCACTTATATACTTTTAAATAACACGTATTAATAGGCTATGCTTTTGCCTCCCTTCCCTTGCTGATTTTAGTTTCCTCCTTATGTTTCACTGTAGTTCTTTTTTGGAGTTAAGTACCTTTATTTCTCTGCTGTATTCTGCCCCTTTCCTTCTGACTTGCCATGGTTTACTTCAGTTGCAGGCTGAGATCGGTGGAGGGGGAGTCGGACTGAGATTATAACTGGGGATTGAAAGAGGGAGCGAAACTTGAGACGTGGGTGGAAGGGAGGGAGACCGGAGAAGAAGCATGAGGGGAAGAAACCGACAGAGCTGGAGTGAAATGTGAGAATCTGGATGCCTGGAAGGGAGGAGGAGCAAGACTGAGGAGAGACCGTGCAAAGGGAACCGGAAGACTGCAGAGGCAGCATGTGAGGGAAGAAGCTGCACGGAGCGAACAGTCAGCAGCACAGAGAAAGACCTTTAAAGTTAAAGCAGGGGCTGAGAGGGAGCGCAGCAGCTGGAGTGCGCTAGCGGTGAGCCTGGCAGTAAGAAACGGGAGGGAGGCAAAAGTGAAGGGAAGGCTGCAGAGCAAGAGCAGCAGCCGGAAAAGTCTCTGCGTAATGATGTCAGAACGCGCCGTTTATAAGGATATAATTTACAGTCTGGTCCCATAGGGAAATGACCAGACTGTAGATTATATATATATATATATATATATATATATATATATATTCTTATTGTATTGTTCCCTATTGTTTTACATATGTATTATTTCAATGTACAGCTTTTTGTATTTAAGTTTCACTCTATAAAAATTATTATACACATATACATACTGTATATCGCCCCACAGTACCAGCATTCCAAACGGGGTAATTCCAGAGGTGCACGATCAAAGGTGCATATATTGTGTATGAAGGATCAGCACATACTGTAGTGAGAATGGTCCTTGAGAAATATATATATATTGTATATTGCTGAAAAATAGCAAGGGTTTTCTGGTAATTGAAAGATAAGCAAATATAACATTTAATGAAAGGGGGATTTTCACCAAAACATATGGAGAAAAGTTTCTTAAAATTAAACTTTTTTATTGTGTAAAAAATCAATTTTTGGCTGGAGATTATTATTATTAATTTACAGATATTGCAAAATGTAAAATTTTTTTTATAGTGTTACAAAATGCCACCATATTTTTTTTTCATTTATTTTGATAAAAAAAAATAACCTTAGATGTTTAGGTAAAACCTTTTAATCAGGCAAAAAATTATCTCAATATAATATGCAGAAACACATATACCCAATATGTATGCATTACCAACATAAGCCTGCAGATGCTGCCCAAGATACCTTTAAAATAATAAATAAAAATGACATGAAGTCACGCCAAGCTAGTGCAAACACTATTAAAAGTGCCTAAGTGGGTAGTGGACACATTACTTCAACCCTGTGGCTTATGTACCATGTACCAAGGCAGCAAGTTTTATGGAGTTTATTCAGAGCAAGAGATCTAGCTCCCATTATGTCTTTTTAGTAATAATCTAACATTAAATAAAAAAGTGTAATAGCAGCAGCACCTTCATATTGATCGCTATTCAGCAGAATATGGTTTAGGAAAAGACTATCATAGTTTTTTAAATCCAATTCATGGTAGTGCACCTTAAAGGGGGCTGTTCACCTATTAACACTTTTTCCAATTCAGTTGTTTTCAAATAGAGACTTTTTTTCAGTTAGCTTATTATTATATTATATAATTGTGACGGTTTAAAGTTTCTATTTCATTGTTCACCTTTTTATGTCTTTCTAAAGCAGCTCGGGGAAGGGGGTTGCTGACTCTGTAAACTGCTCCAAATTATACATTAGTTGATACATTTTACATTAATTGAAGGTGAACAATACCTTTAAAGCTTATTTTTACAATAACATAGAATGTGCTATTCCTAGCAACTTTTCAAATGGTCTTCCTTTTTTATAGTATTGATTATTTTCCTTCTTCTTCTGTCTCTTTCTACAAGTGTTTTACAATGTAAAATCTGGTTTCATGACTGAAACTCTGGCTTCTGCAAAATAAGCATATGGCATGTATTTTCCATGCTTTACAGCATTGTATCTCCCAAATGGCCTTAAAATGACGAAATATCCTAAATATGAACACCAGAGGTCTGTTTGATACCCAGTATTATGAAAATATGTGGTTTGTTGAGACCCCTGCTTGACACTGCTGCAAGGTGAGCACACATTATGCATTTAATGTTCCATAAGAGTCCAAAAGTAAGCTGACCCCAGAAAGCCATATCATTTTGCAAACTACACATTTTCATAATATATAATATTGTCTTTCTTGTAGTACTGATGCTAGTAAGTCTTGATAAACAAAAGTGTAAAAATGTGTGTACATATGTCAAACTTTTGTGTGTGTTTATGTATGTCATCACTGTGCAAAGACCCGCAACCCATAAAAAGATTATATGTGTGTAATTATAGTATAAATAGTGTGTGACACTTACCTGCAGCTGGGATCTCATTTGGGACACCGTGTGCCCCTCGATTATATGCACTGGAGGCTTCAAGAAGTGAGAACAAAAGCAGATAAGTGATTTTCATATCTGCTGAGCCCCTTTTGTGACCATACCCTGTTTGTTTTCTCACTGTGCTTGCAGTTTGAGGTCAGGAGAAATGAACAGAAATGCTGGACAAGCATTAAAAACCAGTCCAGCATTTCTATGTTTGATTATAAAATTTACAATTTCTGGCAAACAGAGTCTTTAATCCACTGCTTGGAAATGTTATGATCTGAGACAAGCAATTGGTTAAAGGCCTTATTCTAAATAGATTTGATGGCGCATCATTCATTTACAAGTGAACCATCTTTTTGAAATGAGCAGATCATCCCATTACTGGCACATCCTGCAGAACTACATTCATTACCCTTGTTTTTGAGAGTATTTGAGTATACATACTTTGATGCTGTCATTATTTTAAATGCATGTTCAGTTTAAAAGAATGAGTTGGAACCAATGCTACAGGCAGCATATGTTTTATCTGCTTCCCATACTGCAAGGAACATTTACGTATTTACTTTCCTGAAGATTAATTTTTCATGTAACAGGCTCAAATCAAAGACTATCCCTTTAAAAACAAATACAACTGACATGGCACAAGCTTTATTAATAGGGGCACATTCAGAAAACAGGTTAGATTAAAACTTTTAAAGGAAAAGTAACACCAACTTTTTTTTAAACAAATGAAAATATAATGTCCTGTTACCCTGCACTGTAAAAACTGGTGTGTCTGCTTTACAAACTCTACTATAATTTATATAAACAAGCTTTTGTGTAGCCATGGGGGCAACCATTTAAAGCTGAAAAAGGAGAAAAGGCACAGGATAAACAGTTGATAGCAAATAAGCTCTGTAGAATTATAATGGGATTCTTTGGAACTTATCTGTTATCTTCTGTGCATCCTGTGCTTGAATGGCTGCCCCCTTGACTACACAGCAGCTTGTTTAAAATAAACTATAGTTGTATTTCTATAGCAAACACACCAGTGCAGGGCAATAGGACATTATATTGTCATTATTTTAAAACACTTCAATCTGATCACCCTGGATCTATTTTATGATGTATTTCCTCCCCCTTGTATTTTTCTGAGTGTTATTTTCTGTACCCTTTGTTCTTTATCACTTGTAGACTTGTAGACATCTAAATGTGTCATTCTATGCTGCAAGTGGTGTAAATAGCAAGGGAGCAGACCCTGCTTGCAAGTGAGCAGGCAGGAAGAGGAGGCGATGCTGTGCATGCCAGACCTCTCCAAATATGTTTTGCAGGGGGGGGGGGCTGGCGACAGGTGGTTAAGTATGCTGCACAATAATTCCTATGCCAATAAATTCCTACTTGACTTGAGGTTCTCTCAGGACAAAAATACACGAGGGCATCTCTTTAAAAATAAAACAATGAAACAACATGTTTATTCGCCAGCTCATTACCATGGCTACAAGCCTTTTTAAAACAAACTATAACACATGGTGCAAGAAATAAATTATTCCAGAAATAATACATAATAATTCCAGATTATAGAATGTATAGTATTAAGTCAGGGGTAGAAGTAGGGCATCTCCTGAGATCAGAATAAAGGAAGTTTCATTGTGAGCTGTAAAGGTGTGACATTCCTTTCCTTAAGTGGTTGTAATGGAAGATACATTTGTTTCTACAAAGGGCTGGATGGCTTATTAGAAAGTGAGAAAAGCTTACAAATTTGTTCCAGGGACTGCCCCAATAGCCTTTTGGGGACACAAGGGGATGTTTACTTTCTCAAGTAATCTGATGGATTCATTCTGGGAAGGTTTGTTTTTCCCTGAATAAGCTAAAGCTAAGATAGGATTTAATGTAACATAAGGTTGAACTTGATGGACGTGTTTTATTCAACAATACTTACTATGTTACTTTGTCATTCATTTTCTCATTAATAGACTCCGGTTTGGTATCAAGTGAGAAGTGTAAAGCAGAAGCATAGAGTTGCCAACTATCCAGTTTTGACCTGGACAGCCCAGTTTTTGGAAGGCCTCCCTGGGTCAAAAATTGCCTGCCCAGTATTCCAAATTAGGAAAATCAGGCAGGATTCTCTTAGAATGACTCAGCGACTGGCTAATCATACATTGCCACACCATAACGCCGCCCCATTATGTCAGCAGTCTGCCCACAACCTCAGCAGTCTGCCCTGTGACATCACAGGCAATCCCCCCCCCCTGGAACGCATGGCCTGAAAGGTGTAAATCCTACAGATACCATACCTCTACAGTTGAGAAATTACAGAAGAGAAAAACTGATATCTATTGCTAGCATATTAAAAGATATTGAACAATTCCATACAGGACTCCATCATGCAAAGGGAAGGGTTTTTTAGTTCATAAAAGTTATGGAAGTTCTTGCCTGTAAAGGTGGAAATGTCTGATATATAAGAATTTATATTTATTTTTTATTATCTTTTGAAGGTGTCCATGTGTGTTGACCACAGGGCAATGCTCATTAACAACATAAGAACAAATACATTTGCTATGTTTGAATAATTAATGTTTTTACCTTTTTGGCTCAAATGATTGCTTCATTTTTTTTTGTTTTGTTGTACACAGTATCACTATTAATAGCTCCTATATATTTTTTTTTAACCTCAGCTACTACCCAATAATCTAAACACATGGTTCCTGTGTATTGCTATAGTCTAAGAGCATAAAGGTGATGTTGCTTTTACATTCACATCAGAGGTTTGACTTAGAGATTTAATATAAAATATTCCATATATGCAGCCAAACAAGACTTGGCTCAGTTTGACAACTAATCATGTGTCTCATATGGCAAATCTAAACCCCAGGGGAATTTCTGTATTTCTGTCTATGTGTGCTTTTCTGCATATAACAGCTCTTTTGGCTTTGGGCCTAGCCGCTAAGAACTTAACACACAAGAATCCAGTGAATTCCACAGGGGAGGGGAGGAGCTGGTAAGGACAGAACTGGACATAGTCAGGCAGGCTGGGACAGTACCAGAATACAACTGCATAATCTTGAGTCAAACTCAAATTCAGGAACAAGCCGGGGACCTTGGGTCAGAAACAGGAAGTCCACACAAGGGACAGGACCAGGGAAGCAAGTGCCAGGGAACAGCTTAGCAGGAATCAGAGCATCTAGAAACAAGTAAGCTTGACCTATAACAGGCATTGAGTGAGGGCAGAGCAGTGGGGTTTTTTAGAGGCAGACTGATGATTAACACTGAGCCCATGTGGCCAGATTAGCAGCAGATGAAACAAGCCACACTTGAGCCTACTTGAAAATGTAAGGAAACCAAAGGGAATGAAGCAGGACCTAGAAGTTTGCATTTAGGGAATCACAAAGGAAATGTTGTATGTATTTCAAATTACTAACATAATATACAATAAGATGAGCAGTACAAGTCCATAATAGTTAGTAGATGAAATACAAATATCCTTTCTTTTAACAAAAGAGTGAGGCAAACATTAACCAATCGCTCATTATCATATCCCTAGCGCTAAATACAGTAGCTTAACTCGACTGCCTTTTTTGAAAACTCGTAGCATTTAAAAAAAAAAAGTTTTAATTCTAGTAGAGTTTATTAAACAGGCATTGTCAAATAGCATTCACATGCAATATACAAAGCATTAGTGATAAAAGGCAGTATGTAACATTTATAAAGGGGGTGTGGCTACAGTTCACAACATCATCATACAATGCATAATCTACAATCAGAAGTAAAATGGTGGATGTTTATTGCTACCCCTTATAGAACGTACAACCAAAGACAGTGCAGTACAGGCATATTACGAATTAGGATTCAGAGGAGGATATTTATCTAGTCATTGACCTCAGATTTTATGAACATTATTGGGGCTCCCACTTTTAAGGTAGACTATGGGGGGAATTCACAAGTGTTGGTTAAATAAGTAACCCAGAAGTGGCGGTCGACAAATTTGTAAAATGTCGTACGAACTGCAAATTCACGGCAGATGTTACCATTTCTGAATGTCTCGTAAGTCCGTCAATTTTCTAAAATGTCGTATATCTTTTCATCGTACAAACGACATTTACCAAGACTTTTCAAAAGACAATTTGACCGACATTTTCATTTTGGAGAGCCTAAAGTGTCTGAAAAATTGTCGGTAAAAAAAATTAGTTTACGAGTAATTCATAAAAATGTCTGGAAAAGTGGCGCCGAAAAAAACACGCCCACTTTTAACGACACTAATTCAAAAGTGTCGTACATGTCGGGAAATTGGCGGAGAAATGCTCTGTGAATTTGTCGGCTTTTGCCACGACACTTTCTACGACATTTTAAAGAAATTTTTTCGTTCCCGACACTTTTGTGAATTCCCCCCTATGTGTTCAAGGTTGCAAGTTTCAATCAAAAATTTTTCAGCCTTGGACCTCTAGGGGGGCTCTGCTTTTCCATCTTTATGTTAAGAGTTTTTTGACTAGGAAAAGTGCTTTGTGGACAATCAATGATAATCTAGAACATGAAGTAGGCAGGCCTTAGGGGTTCTAGGTCGGGTGGGATTCATTATAGTGTCGAGTTTGTCTAAGGTTGCCGACCAGTATGGTTTAATATTGTCACGTGCCCATTGCATATGTGCAAAAGTGTAACTTTTTCTAAGTTGCATCTGGTACATGGATCGGGTATGGTAGGGTTCATATGATGCAACCTGGTTAAGCCCTATGTAAGACATAAAATTGAATCATTCATAACCTGTAGCACACTGAGATAAGATGGGGGGATTCTGTCATTTCCTGGCATTCTTCGTCCAGTATAATATCTGCTGCTGTTTCCCACTTATTATGGAGGGTATCTAGTGGGCCAGCCCTATTTCTTGTAAAAGTAAAACATAGAGGATAGATATTAGGCTTTTGGTAGATGGTCTGTTGAGAAGGGGAAACAGTATGTTTTCATCTACTATTATAGCTTCTTTCCTATGGGTAGGCACAAGGGATTGTTTGATCCTTATATACAGCAGTGGAGCCACTGGCTGGCTGGTAACCTTTTAGATTGTCTGAGGTCCCTAAATGAGCAGATGCCCTTTAGCATTTAACTTTAATGAGACGCTGAAACTGAATGAGTGCAAATGCAGTGTGGCAAGTCCATAAACAGGCCAGCATTCATCAAATGTGTAAGACAGGCATGAGGGCTTGTTGTAGGTAGAAGTTTATGGATAGGCATGAGATCGATGCAGGCTGCAAGTAGCTACTAATCCATAACCAGGCCAGGGATGAGAACCGGGAGCACAGGAAGAAACGGACAAAACCAAAACAAGGTAGGTAAAGGCAGAGGAGAAATACATCTTTACAATTAAGTACAATACTGAGGCCAGACAACCATTTGTCCAACAAAATGAAAACCCCAGTTGGGCAGATCTTAAGAATATGCCTTTAAATTTATTTGACTGCCCAGTTTTGGAAGTTTCACAGTTCTACTACATATATTTTTTTTCAGAAGGGTGTCCAAAATGGTACTCTTCACTTTAGATGTTGTCTAAGTAGTCATTTAAACAAAGTTATGTCTGCATCCCATGAGCCAATCTTTCAGGCTAATAAACTTTTTATGTACATTAAAATTTTGAAAACTATTGTTTCTTGTCAGTATCACTTTAAGAATGGACAGCACCTTACCCACCTTAATTGAAATCAATCAGTTGGCCCTTATTAGATTACCCCTGCAATGGCACAAATCTGCAGGGGTTTGCAGAGGTAGCGGGATTGATGCCCGCATTCTCCACCAAGAATTGTTCAAGAACCGGAAGTTGAAAGTCAAACTTTATTTGACACAACCTGCGTAGATTCAGCACTCGGGATTCTGAACCACTCGGGAGATTTAACACCAGTGGTACAGGAATGAAGGGTAACATGAAACGTAAGTCCTTCATGGGCAATTTGAAACTGCATTTGTTATTTAATGGGGGCACGAATCTGCAGGTGAATTCTGCCTATGTAGATTCAGCCATTACACCCCCTTATGAAAGTTTCACTACAAATGATTAGCAAAATGTGATTGATTATGCATGCAAACAGAATGTTTCCTTTTTTTCAACTTTTAGATTATTTTCCAACATTAAAAAATGTCACAATAAGAAAAACTAATATTAAGTCTTAGTGCTTAGAAATATAAATGTCCCACAAACAGACAAAGTATTTGTAAGCTCGAGTAGTCACATTAATGTAACAATAAAGGTGCCAGCTATGAGATCAGTCAAATTATAAGTGGATCCTCTAAGTCTAAGCTGTCATTGGGAGGGAGTCCTAGTGTCTGCCATTATGTACTGTTACTGGAAATGTGGGATTGGAGGCAGGCTAATTGGAATGTAAGGCATGAATGCACCCTGGATTGACAAGATATCCACCCCTTTGCTGTGTCTTTCTCAGCTCCTGTTGTTTTAAGGGGAGTGGATAAAAACTCTGAAATGTACATACAATGACAATAGCTATACTGTTCCTGTGAATATAACATTTCAGCTATAAATAAATACTGATGCAGCTGAGACTGTGTGTATGATGGACAAACCACAAGGTGTGATATGCTTTTAAATCCTTGGCATCCATCCATATTACGCTTCCAACGGTTCCCTCTATGTAATTGAATCATTTCTATTATCATTTCATGATTTTAAATTATGATACATTACTCCTCCTTATATCCTCTCCAGGAATTAAGTTTTACATTCATTTTACTTTAGTAAATTGTTGTAGTGAACTGGTCTTACACTCAGTAACTTTGTTAGCGAATCAGCAGCACTTCAGGATACAAGATGAGTGTTTCAATTGGTTAAAATGCTTGTAAATTTATATAAAAACTCCCTTGGCTTTATCTCTTGGCTAACAACATAATTTAGCCAGCTTCCAAAAGGCCAATGACCTCATTTTTACACCCATGGTCATACTGAATCTTTACAAATGAAAATGGTAATGCAGAAATGTTATTTTACCCTATTGGTGACACAGTAAGACTTTAATCTTCTACTCTAATGCAGGCAAAACATTACATTTTGAAAAACTGCGCACAATGTCACCATGGTAACATGATCATATAATTATATGGAAGCCTGGAAAGAAAATTAAAGAAAGAACATAACAAAAGCATCTGGAAGGGGAAAAAAATTCTAGCACTTGAAAAATAAAAGACAAGGCTACAGTGATTATAGTAATGCAGATAGAGTTGGTATAGAAAGTGCAGAAACCGCAGGCATAACCACATTGCACTCATTGCTATATATGGATTGCCAGAAGTACATTTTAAAGATTAGATTTTTTTTCATTTTCATTGCAAATTGTTGTTTTTCATCATTAAAATTATCAAACCATCAAATGACTTTGTGTAATATTAATGAAAATTTAGGAAAGGGTAATATATATATATATATATATATATATATATATATATATACATATACATATATATATACAAATATAGTTGTCACTTTACACATTTATACAGAACTCATTTGTATGCAAATATTTCCAGATATAGATGATATTATTTAATAAGCAACCAAACGTAATCAGCCTTTTGAGGAAGCTCTGTTGAAAACACTTAGGGGCACATTAACTATTGGTCGAATATCGAGGGTTAATTAACCCTCGATATTGGGCCGTCGAAGTAAAATCCTTCGACTTCGAACATCGGTTTGAATCGTTGATTCGAAGTCGAAGACGTAGTCAAAGGTCGAAGTAGCCAAAAAAACATTTGAATTCGAAGTTTTTTTCCTTCTAATCCTTCACTCGAGCTAAGTAAATGTGCCCCTTAATGCCTCTTGCGTATATGTGCGTATATGTGACCAAAACTCATGGAAATTAATGTGAGTGAAATATTTCAATGTTTTTTAAGCTTTTTTTTCCATTTAATTTTTTATTTTAAATCTTTTATTTTCATGAAAAAAAAAAAGAAATATACATTTGCTTTTACAGGAATAGGCAGAAGCTGGACATGTCCCAGCCCGCTTGGGCATTAAACAATACACTTATTAACCTCTTATCCCTGTGAGTTTTTAACGCTTTTTAATAAATCAGAATTATACTATGCGACTTCTGTATCCTTATCTTGGAGCTTAACAGTGGCCTGTGGATGAAGAGAGAATACTGGTGACCAATACTACATGTGTTAATTCTACTACAATCTTGTAAGTAGGCATTTTAAACTAATTTGGTGAAGGTCTCAGAAAACACCTGATTCAACTTTACACACAACCGGAACAAAAGGGAAAGTCTCTTTTAAAGGGAAACTCAGACTAGTGACTTTTTTTCAAGCATAGGGTGCTTCAGAAATAACCGAAAATACTACACCATATTTCTGTTTATTTTTTTTTTGTTTTCTCCATTTACTTTAGGCGCTGATCCAAAAGAAACGTTTTTTGAAGGATTTTTTTAATTTTCTCTTTTTTTTCTTTATGTATATATATATATATATATATATATATATATATATATATATATATATATATATATATATATATAGAAAGAGAGAAGGTAATTTTTTGAAAGGTTTTTTCAAGGAATTTTTTATTCTATATGTGACATTTTGTAGTAAGCTGAGAGACTGAAAAGGAGAGAGACATTCTGAAGGACTAACTAATCCTAATGTTTATTATTGTATTGTTTTTTTTATATTGTTTTACAACACTACAAAACTTTCATGTTTTGGTGTTACTGTTCCTTTAAGAAATCTCTTTGAATTGAATTGCTTCCTTTGTAAATCGCTGTGGGTAAAACTTAGTCCTCACGTAATTGCACAATTATGTGGAATGAAGCATTTTGATGCACTTAAAAGGGTTGTTCTCCTTTAAGTTAACTTTTAGGGGCATATCTACTGACATTGGAGATATCACTCTCTAAATACATCATACTGAGAGGCATGTTTGGAGATAAATATCTGGAGAGATTTCTGGAGATGTTGCCCATGGCAACTAATCAGCAATTCGATTTAAACAGCCACCTATAAGTTAGAAAACAAAAGTGATGATCTGATTTGTTGCTATGGGCACCATCTCCAAAAAGCTCTCCAGATATTTATCTACAAACATGCCCCTTAGTATGAAGTATGTGAAGTATGAGAGTGATATTCTGAGACAATTAGCAATTGGTTTTCATGTTTAATTATGTTTTTTCTTTGCTTTTTAGTCAGCAGCTCTCCAGGTTGCAATTTCAGCACTCCAAATGACCCTAGCAACCATGCATTGATTTGAATAAGAGACTGAACTATGAGGTGTAATTAAAAGTAGCAATAACAATACATTGTAGCCTTACAGAGATTTTTTTTTCAATGGGGTCAGTGACCCCCATTTGAAAGCTGGAAAGAGTCATAAGAAGAAGGCAAATCATTTTAGAAAACTATATAAAATAAATAATGAAGCCCAAATTAAAAGTTTCTTTGAACTGACCATTCTATAACATACTAAAAGTTAACTCAGAAGTATACAATCCCTTTGAATGAGATTGTCATTTTACCTATGGCAGTTCACATAGGGGGCACTTGAAAGGGTTTTTTGGTGCTTTTTGTTAAATGAATGTAATGTTTGTTAAATGTATGATGTGAAGTTTGATGCCACTGCTGTCAGGGAAAACCAGTGGTGGTTCAAATAGCCCTGTCTGCTTGCCATGGCTTCTTATAATATGAAATGTTCTGATATGTCAACAGACAGGCGGAGGCCTGACATTCACTGCCTCATGTTTGTCACTCAAGGTGCTTTTCATTTAATATTACCCGGAGTAAGGGGCATTGTAACAACCCAGACTGTTGGCAGGTCAAATGTCCAGTGTGCCACAGCTCTGAAGGCTAATACTGCTAATATAGGTGGTTATATTAAATTGTACTGTCTGTATGATGCTGTTTTAAATTACATAAATAAATTATATAGTAAGACAGTGGGTATTGACACCCCAAATACAATGAGAGGCAGTGGGAACTTTATGCCCAAATACATTAGCTACAATGAGAAGTAATGGGTCTTGACAGCTCAGATTTCCCCTTTACCATTAATAAAAGCAGGTTACCTACCTGCGATGAACTTGGGGTTGAGGGTTGCATCTCCGGATCAGAAATTTGTGGGGAAACCAAACTTGGATAAAACTATTATATCTTTATTAATCCGTGTTTAAAATACAACAATGGAAGCGGCAGGGGAACTAGCTTAACGCATTTCGTGACTGACCATCACTTCATCAGAAGCCTAGGGTTTTAGCGTTGTATAAATCAAAATTAACTCAGAAATGACCTGCATTGCTGAAAATGCTCCCAAGCTCCACCTAGTGGTAGATATGAGTATAGCACCCAAGCTGGACAAGTTGGAGCAAAAGTTGAGAGAGAAGGATTGTATAGGGGAGACATTAGCAGCCTGAAAGGACTTGAATTGTGCTGTGCTGGCTGTTTCTGAAAGCACAGGATCAGGCACAATGACCTGAGATGGCTGCCTACACACAACTATGAAAAGGAAAAAAAAGTATTTTATACTGTTTTACCATATATCATATTCCACATATACCCACATATAATATTCTTAGGAATCGCCTGGGTATTGCTGTGTATCAGCACAACCTTATATGTTGGAGGTATAACTGCACACACACTTCCTGAAAAACTGTCACACAGTGAAGTCTAACAACAGCCAATAACGAAGACTCTCCCCTTATCCATTTCTGTTATAGCAGGCAAATTCCTGTGACAGTCAAATGTATAGAACCAAAAGACTCAATCCTATGTTTTATATAAAATGACATAACTTTATCTAACATAGACTTATACATATACTACAATTAGACATACATATAATAATGCTCATATATAAATACATGAAAAGGTTTATTTTAAACTCAGTCCTGCAAAATCATCAGTCCTCCTCAAATGCCCCCTGTTACTTCACATTCAATCCGTGTTATTTTTAAACCTTAACCTTGCTGTTAGTAGCTAGAGATTATACTGTTAATTGTGGTTGATTGTGATATAAAGTTAAATATTGCTAAATGATTTCTAACACTTTCATTCAAGCCTATTAAGCTGCCATCAGTTTTCTTGGGTTTTGCAGTGTTTCTGAGGCCAAATAAGATATAGTATACCTCAAACTGTAGTCAAACAGAACATTTCAATGAGCCCTACAGTATGCATATGTAATAAGTGATAGTTTAACATAGTCTTTAGTCTTTCACTGTGTTTCTCCAGTGATTATGAAGCCAAGTAATTGAATTGCCTTAAAGCTGCCTTAGACCTGGATATATCTTTTCCTGTGCCTTGCAGAGAATAGGACAGATGCTTAACAAACAAAAACTGACCTGAGAATTTCACAGGGCTATGTGTCCATTCCTTAATCAGGCAGTAGGCCAGCCTAAATGTAATAATCCTAGTTTGGGGTAATTCACTAATGTTTGTATGACTGAGGTCTCTAAGGCTTCCTTTTGAAAGCTGCCCCCTGTGCTTTGCCTTAGGGGCTGGCATTTGCTCATTGTTATGTTTTGGGTAGCCGAGGATGAGTAGAGTATGTATAACAGTGCTTTATTAGCAGAGTCATGCAGGCATTACACCAGTAACAGTAACTTTCACTTTTAAGCTGACAGGAAGTATGCACAGTATGTCTTGAGCACAGTGACATCTACAGGCCATTTGTATAAACACCACATATTCCCCTATAGTAGGAAAGCATTTGGGCAAATGTAATAAACAACAACAATGCATCTTAAAGCAATAATATACATTATTCACATCACATAGTCCTGGGTCCTTGCAGGTAGTTTTCTGATTCTCTATGCCTTATAGGTTCACTTTCTTCAGGCTATTGCAGTTGACATCAGGAGTAGGAAAATGTCCTTCATCAAATGGAGCTTCTCCAAAGTCATATCTAACAGGAGCAAGACTTGCATTCCATATGCATCTATCAGACAGTTCATATGTGTTTATGGTCCTTGCTGGCGTTTTACTTCAAGTCGTGTAGTAAATTTAGATTGTCCTTGTTTCAGTATTCCTGGTTTCTAAATTCTGACTAAAGATCCAGGCTGAAAGCATAATTCTCTAGCACCACGTTTTCTGTCAGTATAAGCCTTGCATTTGGCTTGTTGACGTTTCACAATGTCAGCAGTAGATGATTTTGTAGGCACAGTATTTTGTGGAAGTTTGATGTCTGCAACATGTAATTTAGTGCACATCTGTCTGCCATGTAATAATTCAGCAGGAGATGATTGTTTTGTTGCATGGCTCGTTGCTCTGTAGTTATGTAGGAACTCTGTTGTAAATACTTTCAAAGATTTCCCAGTAAGATTTAACGTCTGTAGTGCTTCTTTCAGACTTCTGTTGAATCGCTCAATTTCTCCATTTGCTTGTGGGTAATACACTGAATATTTCCTATGCACAATATTCCTCTCTCTCAGAAAGGATTCAAACTCATATGAGACAAACTGTGGTCCTTGTCTGATATTAACTCCTTTGGATTACCTTCTCTGCTGAAGACTGTAGACAGAAATGTTATTACTGTACCTGATGTTATGTGAGAAACAAATGCAATTTCAGGCCATTTACTGTAATAGTCTATCAAGGTTATAGCAAATCTACAGTCTATAGGAGCATCTGTAAAAAGACCCACAATATCAATAGCAAGTTTTTCCCATGCTGAATCAGGAAATGGTACTGGTTTTACATCTGGTCTCAACTTAACTTTGTGTACAAAGTTCTTTGCACAGCCCAGTGAAGTGTTGCTTTACGGTGAAATTTTAGACACTGGCTGTGTGGCAGGCACTGGTGCTGTAGTAGTGAGACCATCAACTAATTGTAGGTTTAATGCAGCAAAGAGATCCCTTCCAAGTATAGAAGTACCCTTATTCACAATGTAAAAGTCACATTTTGCAGTATTTGATTCAAATTGTACAGTCAATGGCAAGTAATCAAGCACAGGGATTGGATCCTTTAAGTAACTGACCAGTTTCAGGGCAGGTTCAACAAACGGATCTTTTGCAAAGTATTTCAAGAAAATATCCTTTGGTAGTATAGAAACAGCTGAACCTGTATCAAGCATCAGGTTAATGGAGTGTCCCTTGTCAGCAGAAGCAGTACTGACACTGACAGTGCATATAAACTTGTCTGGAATAAATGTACCAGCTTTATCCACACTTAATACTGTAACATTTGTAGTAGTGAACATGAACATCTTTAGCAGAACTACGGCAGATCTTAGCAAAATGTCCTTTTTTTTTTGCAGTTGCGGCACCGTAATCTGTATGGTTTTGCAGTGTACGTGAATCCCTTTCCTTAGCACTGTATTTTGCCTGTGACTGTGCATTATTAGGCCACAGTGCTGAATTCACAATCTGTACATTCCCAGCAGTTCCCTGACAGAGTTTTAGCCTCTGCCACTGCTGTTTCAATTTGGCTAGCAACTGTAATAGCCTTTGCAAGGGTTAAATCTTGCTCTAGGAGCAGTCTCTCTCTAATGCGAGGTGAGTTTGTTTTTTCCACTATTTGGTCTCTTAGCATTTCATCTGTTAGATTCCCAAACTCACAGGTGACAACCAGCTCTCTCAAAGCTGCTACAAATTGTATAGAATATATGCTGTCCCTCTGCTCCCAGACAGTAAATAAGTAAAGCACGCTTTCTAGCAGCAGAAATCTCCCCTTGGTCAGCAGCAATATTGTAATTTTTAAAGATACAAATCCAATCAGTAAAAGGTATGGTAGGCTCACCAGGGTTTGGAAGAAAAGGTGCAGGCTGCTGCAGAGGTATAAGAGCCATCCTTGTCGCCATTTGTTATGTTTTGGGTAGCCGAGGATGAATAGAGTATGCATTATTAGCAGAGTCATGCAGGCATTACACAACAGTAACTTTCACTTTTAAGCTGACAAGAAGTATGCACAGCATGTCTTGAGCACAGTGACATATACAGGCCATTTGTATAAACACCACACTCATCTTGGATTTTGTAGTCAATATGAAGGCACCTGCAGTAGCGATCCTAGAGGGGGACGGGCCCTGGTGCGTGACGCCCCCTCCATACGGCCGCATTTGGTGGCATTTTCAGTGGCGCACGGACTGCCGGGGGGCCCTGAGGGGGTGCGGGCCCTGGCCCGCTCGCACCCCCTGCTCCCCGGTAGTTCCGCCACTGGGCACCTGCTGAATAGCAGTAACTCAGGCAGGATAACAAGCTTGCTTGTAAACCATCTTAAATGAGGTCCTGTGTCTCTCCTGTGCAATGGGAATAGTGCTACAACTGGGCAATTTGTTCTTGAAGCAATCTTGTGAAGTTTGTAGTCAGTGTTTAGGTGATTGAGGGTATACACATGTATCTCAAGTTGTGGTACATCTCACTCTTAGGGTAGAACTACACAGGTGTTTTGACATCCGATCGTCTAGGAAAAAATAAGTAATGGTGTGGCTCAGCCGATTCCAAATGTAATGCAGGTACGAACCATTAGATTAAAACATGTACTGCTTTATTAAAGACGCTTAAAAATAGCAAGATAGCGGGCAGGGGAACAGCTCGACGCGTTTTGTGACGTAAGTGTCACTTCATCAGAAGCATGGGCGCCCTCTGTTGGTTACATGTTAAAATAACACACTTAATTAAGAACATCAAAAACACAATTTAATTCCCACTCTCTATTCAGCCCATATGGTTTAATCGTATTGAGCTTGTGGATCCAAAAAGCTTCTTTCCTAAGAAGGGGTATCTCAGTGTCACCTTTCCTTATACCTGTTGTTATTCTATCAATAATCTGAGTGGTGATACACAGTCTATTATTATGGCATTCAATCAGATGTTTGGCCACCGCTGAGCTTGAATCAAAACGTGTGACACAGCTCAAATGCTCTGATAAACGCTTTCTAAAGGGTCGAGTCGTCTTACCAATATACTGTAAACCACACTCACATGTGATCAAATAGATGATATTACTGGTACCACAATTGGCATAAAAATTTATATTATAGGATTTTTGGTTAGATCTTCCCTTGAAGTACTTAGATGGTCGCATATAGCGACAGGTACCACAACGGGTCACCCCACATCTGTAAGACCCCTTGGTCGTTAACCAATTTGCGGGTTTACAGGTATCAGACTCTGTAAACAAACTGGGGGATAACATAGATCCTAGACTAGGGCCTCTCTTAAAGGTGAAGTTAGGTTGTGTGGGTAATCTACCTCTCAATTTTGGATCTTGACCCAAAATATTCCAATATTTCGTTACTACCTTACGCAGATAGGCACTATTATGAGAGTATGAGGTAATAATTCTGGGGCACTCATTACTCTTGTTGCTGTAAGTTTTCTTAGTATTTGTGTTCAAACCACGTAATGGACGTTTTTTATTTTTAGAAGTCAAAAGATCCTGGCGACTTGTGCCCACAGCTCTATCATAGGCATTTTTTACATCACAGAAATTGTAACCGCGTTGGATAAACCTGTCCCAAAGTTGCATCGCTTGATGATTAAATGCATCCCATGTGGTACAGATCCTGCGCAAACGCAGGAATTGGCTCACCGGGACCCCACGGTCACATCGGAACGGAAGGTATCAGATGTCAAAACGCCTGTGTAGTTCTTCCCTTACATGGTACAACAGACACACTGGCTATATTTTAATTTATACAAAGTCAATTCAGGGGAAGCAGGTATATGGCACTTGCCCAGCCACACGCCAACAATAAATCCAATATATGAAAAAATAGCTGAGACCTGTTTTTACTGCAAACGGGGTGATCCCAAATTTTATTCCATGGTGCTCTCAACACTTTACATTGATCAAACGTTTCGGGACCACACTGAGGAAGGGTCATGCGGTCCCGAAACGTTTGATCAATGTAAAGTGTTGTATAGCGGAATAAAATTTGGAATCACCCGGTTTGCAGTAAAAACAGGTATCGGCTATGTTTTCATATATTTTTATTTATAACATTACATAGAATAGAATTTGCAACTACTAGCTCTCCATAGCACAAAGTTCCTCACTAAATCTTTTCGACTTTTGGCAGAAATAATACACAGTACTACAGAACCAAATATACTGTGCCCTTGGCCTAGGTACAAATTTGAATTGTGAGCTATTAAATCTGGCATGATAAATCCAAATTCTCAGATTTTTGTGGCGTTCATATTGCTGGGGAAGAAATCACTTCCATAACTGATATTATCGCTCCATTGACGTAATTATTAATATTGACCAAAAAAACAATAACACCAGGTCAGACCCAGTGTTATACAGGAATAATAAGCTTTATTTAAAAAGAACCAAGCTAACATTGCACATCCTTACTTTATTTTTAATAAAATAGTTGTCATTTTTAAAAATGATGTCCTTTTTCTGTAAGTACAACTTTGTACTTGATCCTAACTAAGATATCAATTTATTTATTGGATATTTATTGGATACAGAACAATCCCATTGGGCTTAATTAATATTTAAATGACCCTAACCCTAGTAGACAAAGTATAAAGATCCAAATTACGAAAAGATCCGTTATCTGGAAAACCGCAGGTCCCATACCTGTACTAACAACAATATTATTAATTACTACAATACTAAAATCACTTATATGTGTTATCATAACTGTAACAATTAGGTTGATAAAAACTGATCTTAGTGAATTGGATTATAGCACTGTATACATTTTTGAGAAATGTTACAATTACGATGTAAAAATCAGGAACAACCTTTAGTGAATGTGGACCTGTGTCTTATAATTCAGAACTATACATTGTTGTATATGATTACTTGACTATTAAATAACTGTGTAGGATAAAGAATATCTTTAATAGCAAAATACCATTTTTTATATTCTCTAGACAGCAAGGTAAAAATGGCTTCCTTTCAGCTGTCATGCACAAACATACAACAGCTGGTAAGAATCATTAAAATATAAAACCGTAATTAAAAACCATGCCCTAAAATAACTATTATAATGAACAGCTACTTTTCCTTTAACTGTATATATCTTTTGAAAGCTAAGAATATATTTAAGAAAGTTTAGTTTAGCATTTATATATCAGATTAAATAAACCATTTATTGCATCTTATTGAAACCAAACCTCTACTAGGACTGTTCACCGTGTGCCCTTTTATTACAAATTAAATTAAAGGTAGATCTTGATAATGGTCTGTGATACAGACAGAAACATTGATCTGTCTTCAATAAATATTTGTTGGGTTTTTCACAAATCCTTCGCTATATATATGTGTGTGTATATATATATATATATATATATATATATATATATATATATATATATATATATATATTTATGGCATAGGTGGACGGTGGCAGCTTAGCTCCCACTTTGTCCCTACGTAGACAGGCAGGTTCTTGCTGACAACCTTGGGGCACAAATGGAAGGGTGGGAGCGGGTAGTGTTTGCACTGCAACCAATGGTTTATACTACTACCGTCGAAGTATTTTTGTTGGCTGATTAAGATACCACCGTTTCCACCATTTGCTAGTTTTTAAATGAATGTTTTTTAAGGACATTGTTCCTGCACTGCGGCCTTATGGGCTACTAGCAGTGGGTTTGTCTTTTGTGGGCGCTCCTCTTTTTAGCCTAATTTTATTAAAAGTTAAGTTTTATATAAGGCAGTTTTGCCAATCATACTATATAGGTGCCACACTGAACTAGTTTGCTTTGAAGTGAGTGTTTATGGACTAACAGTGTTTTGATTTCACTTCTTTTTCTTCTCCTATATATATATATATATAAACCCAACTATTAGACACCACTAAGACCCCACAGTCTGCATTGTATACAAACCAAGTACTGGGTTATGTACTTCATACATTTACGTACAGATTTGCTTAATGTCTTTTTCAAGGAAAGTGATACCTTTAATTTAATTTGTATAAAAGGGCACACAGTGAACAGCCCTAGTAGAGGTTTGGTTTCAATAAGATGCAATAAATGGTTTATTTATATTTGTTGAGTTTTTTCACAAATCTTGTGAGTGCTGGAACTCCTCCTTTATATTATATTGAAGAATAGGTCCCTGTGTGCATCTGCATCGACTTGCTTATATTGTATCGCCTTTTGAACTGTCTCTGTTAAATAAGGGATTTGGGTTTGTACTTGCTTACAGGTGTGGATGATTAGGAAATAGAATTCCTTAAACTTGTGCACAAACTGAAACTTGTGTTATTCAGAGTGTACTGAAACAGTTAGCATTTTCAAAAAACCAAGCACTATAAGGGCTAGTCCACACGAGGAGATTCGGGGAGATTTTGACGCCTGGCGACTAATCGCCTCGTCTTTTGAGCGACCACCTCCCCAAACTGCCTCACTGAGGCAACTTCGGGTGACTATTGAAAACGCATCACCGCGTGTGCATTAGTGCAGCCGACTTTTCATTGTAGCCTATGGGGAAAATGCTGAGGCAGTTCGGGGAGATAGTCGCTCAACAGACAAGGTAATTAGTCACCAGGCGACAAAATCTCCCCGAATCTCCTCGTGTGGCCTTGCCCTAATACCAGATGTAGTTAATGAATATATTCAGGCATTTGAACATGTCCTTTTGGAAATAAAAAAGATGTGGGCAAAAAGTAATGAAAAATGTGCTTACAATCTGAGCTGTAGCAGCTTTACGTAACCTACAAGTAAATAATAATATTATTGTTTGTAAAGCCAATAAAGGGGGGAGCATTGTACAATATAATAATGAAGTAATAATGAACTGAATATCCCTGGCCATTACACGAAAATAGGATTTGATCCAACCAGTGATGTTAAAAAGCAAAACTGACCTCCTAATAGAGGATGCCTGGTTAAATTCAAGTATAGATACTACAGAGATCACAAACAACCCAAGGATTCCGGTACTATACCTCAAGTATTGGGTCAGTACTGGAACCTCTGTCGATGTTTGTGACACTACAAAAAGAGGAAATGAAAATGAATGTATGCCATAGGGATGCAACAGATCTCCTCTGTAGACTTAGATGCACTTCCGGCATGGGGACATCCTATGCCTTCATTCCTCATAGTGAAGGCATGGCTTGTATAGAATAGGTATTATTAGAGACCAATCTGCCTAATAAAAATATTTTCTTTATTCTTGACTCAATATAGTACTTAGTAAGAACTATTTAGCTTTTAAGAATAAGTACTATTAGCAACCACAGGGCATGATATGAAGGAATTCACCGGCACACAAGACATGCTTTAGCAGGGCAAGCCCTTGCATTTTTAATATTGCAATAGGCAACATTTCAGAGACACTCCCCTTTGTCCTTGAAACGTTGCACATTGCATTAATAAAACTGCAAGGGCTTGCCCTGCTAAAGCATGTCTTGTGAGCCGGTGAATTCCTTCATGTCCTGTAAGTGAGGTGGCTGATTCCTCTACCACTGAGGACCAAGAGAAGATATTTAGAGTATGTAAGATGGCGGTGATCTCCAACCTTGTTTCAAACACAGGGCACGTCAACAGGTGCTACGGGTGTGCCCTAGTTTGCCAGCCTATTTGTACATTACTTGGAAAATAACCTTTTTATGGAAAATGAACTTTATTATAAGTTCATAATAGGATATTTTAGGTTTGTGGATGATATCCTGGAATTGCACCATGGAACAAGATGGGGGAAGCTAATGCAAGCCACAAAACCATTAAATTTACATTTACACCGACAGAACTTAATTTTCTTGATGTTAAAATAAGTCTGGACAAAGATATACAAAAAATACACACTGACCTTAATAGAAAATCAATAGATAAAAAAAAATCTACTCCATGACAGCAGTTTTCAAAATCCTAAAGTTAAAAGCGCAATACCAATGGGCCAATTTATGAGAGCGAAAAGAATATCCTCCAGACCACAGAGTTATACCGAGGTCACTATTACCCTTACTGATCGTTTCTTAGAAAAAGGGTACAGATCTGAGCTAATAAATAAGGCCATCAAGGAAGTTGAAATCCTCCCACGTGATAGTCTTTGGGTTAAAAAAACAAAAAACACAGTTATAGAGTAACTTTGTATCCACATTTAATTAACTCAGTGGCAAGGCAGAAAGGGTAATAAATAAATACTGGCCTTTGATACAGTCAGACCGGCAATTTGGTCATCTATTCAAACAGCCACCCCTATTCTGCTAAAAGACCTGCTTTGTCCTGATACTAGACTCAAGAGCAATAAATTCAAAGGTAAACCCAAACATGGTATATACCCCTGTTTTGGATGCAATAGTTGTTCCTCAATAATTAAAGGCCCCAGGATTAACCACCCAACTAAAGGGAATGTAATTAACATTAAATGTCATGCTACCTGCAACTCAATATATGTTGTATATTTGATAAAATGTCCGTGTGGTATGGGCTATGTTGGCCAGACAAAAAGGGAGGTCAAGAAAAGGATTCAGGAACACAGAGGGTATATAATAAACTTCAAAGAAAACACACAGACACACAGGTTTCCAGACACTTCAATCATTTCAAACATAATCCAAGCAATTGAGGTGGTGTGTATTGGAAGAAATTGGAATAGATAGCAGAGGTGGGGATAGGAATAAGAGATTATTACAAGATGAAAGGAAATGGATTAAATGGCTCAATACACTAGTCCCAGAGGGACTGAAAGATTTCTGGAGCCTTTTTTATAAATTGCAATAATGCAGACTAACGATGTATAACATTTTGTTCAATCTTTAACTTGCAGGGCCTGAATATAGAATTCACCAGCGACATAGCCGATTAAAGGTAAAGTTATTGAGTAATTGAGCTGGTGTTAAAGTATAGAATACTATATATGTTAATCATGGCAGAAAAATATTTGCCTGTTTCAGCCCATAGTATGCACTTTTTCTATGTGAAGTACTAGACCAGCCCTTTTGCTTGGGACTTATCTTGTGGCAATAATTATTTTATTATCTTATACAGGATTGATACAAAAAAACTTTACTGTCATGGACATTTTGTTGGTTTGTTTAAATATATCACCTGTAGCTACTATTGTATTGGATAAGGAAATGTTCCAAAAAACTGTGGGGATATGTTTCTAGTACACTGGTTGTTTCCATATAATTCTAAATATTTTTAAATGTTTTTAGGGTAAAGACACATGCTATGTTCCGGGGACATTTAGTCACCCGGCGAAAAATCGCCTCTTCTTCGGGCGTCTAATGTCCCCGAAAAGCCTTACCGCCGGCTAGAATCTAGTATCGCTAGATAAATCTCCCGAATCTTAGCATGTGCCCTTACCCTAAAATGTTTTTTTTTCTAGTGAATGGACTTTTTTTGTATAACACTAGGGGGCAGATTTATCAAGGGTTGAAGTGAATTCGAGGGAATTTTTGAAGTAAAAAAATTCAAAATTCAAAGTAATTTTTTGGATACTTCAACCATCGAATAGGATACTACGACTTCGTTTTGAAGTAAAATAGTTTGAATATTCGACCATTCGATAATCGAAGTACTGTCTCTTTAAAAAAACTTTGACTTCAATACTTCGCCAAATTAAACCTGCCGAAGTGCTATGTTAGTCTATGGGGACCTTCTAGAGCATTTTTCTAAGTTTTTTGAAGTCAAAGAAAAATCGTTCGATCGATGGATGAAATACTTAGAATCGTTCGATTCGAACGATATAATCATTCGATCGAACGATTTTACTTCGACTGCAAATGGCCAAATTCGATGTAAAAAAACTTCGACTTCGATATTCGAAATCGAAATAAAGCCATTCGATGGTCAAATATCAAAGTATTTATCACTTTGAAATTCAACTCTTGATAAATCTGCCCCTAAGACTTTGGAATGGAATGGATCTTTGCCCAAGGAAAAACCTTCATACAACTGAGGACATTAATAACCCACTTGGTGGGGGGATGGGAAGGGTGTGTTTAAGAAGCTTTCAAGTTCTGTCTGGGGTTACACTTGAGAAATGGCGTGTAAGGCCCGAAACATGTTGTGTAATTATGTAGTCTTGGAATAACAGCAGACCTGCTTCTGAGTGCTCTCCTCAAACCACAGCTTTATAAGTTGCTTATATTGTTGAATTTGGATGTGAGTGTGTGCAATAGCCCTATATAGTGAATAATGTACACCCTATAGTACAGTATAAGGATATTATAAGTCACCAAGTAGTTCTATAACCATTAAAGGCACAAGGCCAAAGACAGAGAGCTTTTATATAGGTTATTGAATTCTCAAGATGACTTTATTTTACAACAAGGGGAATTTACTATAATACACAAGTTTCAGGTGCACCATTGACACAAATTTCATCACTAAGCACAGATTATAACTGATGACATCACTATTCACCATTTGTAAGGATATCATTTACAGGAGATATATATATATATATATATATATATATATATATATATATATATATATATATATATCCTGTAAATGATATATATATAGTATATCAATTAATATATTTATATACTGTACAAGAGTAGAATGTACTGTAGAAGGAACGTCTGTAGAAGTACTGTAGGTAGGGAGTCTACTGCACTTTATTGTGTTTGGGTGAATAAATCTAAGTTACAAATGTACAAAAAGTATTTACAAAATGTCTTTACAAAAAGTATGAAATTATGCAGAATTACATGGAAAATGTGCTAGTCCAGTAACCCACAGCAACCAATCAGTCATTAGGATTGGTTGGCCTTATACAGTTATAATATATAATGAAACTATATGATTGTATGCTGTGTATTGATTTTACTACCTTGCTAGTCCCCCAACAAAAAAAAAAAATCTTCTATACTGTAACACAATTTCCCTCAGAAAAGCAGAAAAAATAGCGTTTTTCCTTACAAAGATTGACGATGATAAATATTGGTCAGGAATGACTAACTGAACAAGTCAACTGATGTGAACACTGTTAAGGGGGTTATATGCTTAATAATAAATAAGATAACATGTATGGGAGTTTGCTCGAGCTTGGTTTAATAAAAATATGAGATACATTTGAGTTTTATTTTAACCCCCCTAAGTATTGGGCTATGACCCGATAACAGCAGAATGGCTTGGAATTAGTGGTGGGGCACTGACTGATATAATTGGCGGTTTGATCAGTAATAAGGAACCAGTGATAAATGAGTAGCTACAGGAAAGTCTACACATAGCCTACACAGAACAACAGCACACTATGAAATTGTACATAGCATATTCAAAAACATATTCATAAAACATATTTTTATTTTTTAAAGAGAGGTCAAAATACAGTTGTTATTCCTGTGTTCTGCATGTGATTAACGGCAAAAAACTGTATGAAAACAAATGATGCCGAGTCATTACACTCACACTTGTGATGCATCTAGCACTGCTGCTAAATGGAAGTCAGTGCATTACAAACCAACTATAAATGGACTTCCAAACAATGCCCCCTAGCTGTTGCTCCCATGACCTTCAATCAGCTAATTGACTGAATGTACATGAGAAATTGCCAAGTTTGGATGTTATTATTCTCACAGAGAAACATTCATTTAGTGGCTCTTGCAAACAAAGCCTGAAATGATGGATAATAGGTGTGGATTACCTATCTTGGACTAAACAGGACATAGAGACATCTGGTAGGGAATATATAAAAGCTTTTATATAAAGATTAGGCTTGAGGATGGACAAGTGCTTTAATTTTTCAACTGTTTATGTAGAAAGTACAAACAAAGGCACCATTCTGATTAACTGCTGACATCGGTAATGTTAACTGTTGCTTTAAAAAGTTTCTATGCTTGCATTGAGACATCATTGTTCACGTATATAGCATCATGAAGGAAACTGGGATCTCACTGCTTTTGAAGAGTATTAGTAGAGTATTCAAGAGTAGTGTAAGAACTTTGTTCCCCATGTTAACCATGTAACAGAAGAAAATATGGAATCTAAAACAAACAAATAAAACAATCGTGTTTCAGTTGCAAAGAACCTTCTAAAGGCTTTCCCAAAGAAAGGATCAACTTTTAATGCTTAAATTAGTAATCATCAAACTAAACCATCCAAAGCAAACTGTAGAATGTTTTCTAAGGGTCAGGCCACACTGGGCGTTTTGCGGAGGTTTGGTTGCCTGGTGACTAATCGCCTCGTTTTTGCAGCGACCAATCTCCACAAACACCTTCCCTCACTCTGTGCCAGCTAAAATGAAAAAATGCCGGCTCTAATCACATGTGGCGATTCGTTTTCCGAAGTCGCCCAGGAAATTTCGGGCAACTTCCGAAAACGAATCGCAGCGTGTGATTAGCTCCAGCATTTTTTACATTTAAGCCGGCGCAGAGTGAGGGAAGGCATTTGGGGAGATTGGTCGCCGTAATAACGAGGTGATTAGTCGCCAGGCGACCAAATCTCCCCAAAACGCCCAGTGTGGCTTGACCCTAAAAGAACACTTTCAGAATAGAGCCTTTCAGATAAACATACAAACAAGCTTTCATCCCAAGTCTATTGAACACACACACACACACACAGAATAAATATTTAATGTGAAGCACTTAAATACCTCTCTCATAGCGGCAGTTGTACATCCACTTGATGTACCAGTAACAGGAATTGCTATTCAGACTATGTGACTACACATCTCCAACAGGAGCACAATCATTTGAGATGAATTCAGGTGCTTTGATCTAAATGCATTAAGAGGCACATTTTTTTTAAAATGTCTAAATAAGCAGTGGCCAGATACATCTCCTTTTGGATTGCGCTTCCATTCCAGTTTTGTTATTGTCGATCAGTTTAAAGCAATATAGCTCTGGTTTGTTTATTACTTTAAAGATCAAACTGAAGAAAAGAGGAAGAAACCAGTGTATTGGATTCTACTGCACAGTTCCAGCTCCTGTTCCTGTGTAGTGAATCTCCACATATTATTTGCTGCAGTCACATTTTCCATGTTACTGAAGCCGTTTTGTTTGTTGAATAGAATATAATAACAGGGAGAAAAATCCCATTCAAGCTAGAAGAAAAGACATTTAAAAGGGAGATTAATGAACTATTTAGCATGAGAACAGCATACTGCTATTTTCAGATCAAAACAGATGACAGCCCCAAATCTTGAATGAAAAATCAAAGAAAAACAAAACTAAGATACCAACAAAAATAGTTATATTTTTCTATCAAAATGAATGAAATACCAAGTGGAAGCTGTGCTTTTTTTTTATGGATAGGTCAGGTGTACCCAAACTGCTGTACTATATAACCAACTTCAAGTAAGAACTTAACTTAAATGGTGTAAATGAATACTTACATAAAATTATTTTTATGTCATATAGACTTTATCATATGTATAATAGTGAAAATATTTCTCTGGCATCCAATGGGTAGAAGCTCTGATTTGAAATCTGGTTATGTTTTTACAACCTTAACTAGTTAAAGGGGAACTGTTTCAAACATGAAATTTGAATATAAGCTTCATCATACTGAAATAAGAAACTCTCTAAATATAATCAATTTAAAATGCTGTAGCTTTTCTGAAATAATCAATTATATCTTTACATCCTTGTTCTCAGCATCTTTTCATTCTGTTTTCTTGGAGGAGTTGGGTGTTAGAATTTGAATGACAGGTAGGTCTAATGTGTGTTAGAGGGACTCCCTTTTCTAGCAGATGTGTTAGAGCTCACTTATATAACTGACTAACAAAAAAATGAAATTGGCACATACCCTTATTTTTGGTGATTTTAAAACAGAAAGCTCAAATCTATTCTAGGAAGGAGCCCACCCAGGCTGCATTGGATATTGGACCTGTCCTTCAGAATCAGACTCTCAATCCTGCGTGAAGTTAGAAGGAAGAGAGACAGATGATTAAGTCAATTATTTCAGAAATGGGTAAAAATTTGTAACTGATTATATTTAGAAAATTTCTTATTTTAGTATCATGAAGCTTATTTTAAATATGAATTTTTGCAATAGTTCCCCTTTCATCATCAACAAGATTTTTCACATTTAAGGGTAGAACTCCTCGGATGCGCTGAATCCAACGTAAGTAATATGAATGTTGGATGTTGATGCGGACATCCGACGCGACACAAATGTAGGATGAAGACGCAACATGTATCGTTTACATCCAACAGTCGTGTTGTGTTGGATGCACGCAGCAACAATGTCTGACATTCCTACTTACCTTAGATTCGGCGCATCCGATGTGACCAGCGATTCATTTCAGCATGTTGGAATGGAAGTGATCGCACTTAAAATCACCCATGGAGTTCTACCCTAAAGGATGGAAACTAAGGTTTGAGACTTTATTAATCCAGTTCACCCAAAATCTTGTTTGTGATTCTATGTGTGTGTTCTTTGTGAGTTCCACATGACTCCAATACTGTACATCAGAAAGTCATGATTAATGCAGAAAGCAGATTATTCCTTGATTTTCTCATCCTAAGGTACCAAGCTGTCCTCTTCTTATTCAGATATTGGTTGGTTAGGCCACTGTTGTGACTCAAGACACAGGCAAATAAGATACCAATTCTGCCTGAGATATAGACCTGTTGTCAGATATCTATAAAATTTAGGGGCGGTATGCCCCCCAGCTGCATCCCTAGGGAGCCCCCACAGTGCTCCGGTGATTGAAATTGTACTCGCTCGCACATTGCACAGCTGGTGCTAGGACCATGTAGCAGCGGCAGCGGGGGGCGTGTGCAACAGAAGAGGCCGGCGCTGGGACCATGCGGCCTTGGGGCACCGCGACTCTAAATCTGGCCCCGACTAAGGCAACATAACCCCCTTAGAGAATGAGAATAATTATATACACTGTTACATGTATAACTGACAACAGACACAACTTCAAGGTGCAAATTTATGAAATCTCATACTAAAGAATCCAGATGGATTTTTAGGATCTTCTTTTTTTAGAACATTTACCTGATATTTAGGGCATTTTTACTAAACTGACACATTTATCAAAGAAGATATTATTGTGTATTCAACAATTAAACTAGTGTATTGCGCAGTGTTCGACTGCTTGAGCAATTAAACAATATTCTGTTAATGGAGTAACAGCAGTCAGACCACCTCAGCAGCAGCACTGAACACTAACACCCAATTACTCCCTCATGCAAATTGCATATAGACAGAAATGGTTCAGGCAATTACAGTATCATTTAAAGAATAGAAAATAAAAAGTATACATTTTTTAGGTAATTCTATATAATAGGATTTCCAAGGAATAATAAAAAAAAAGTCAGATTAAATTCACATAGATCAGCAATATGCACCCCCAAAAAAATATATATGTTGGGACGTTGGAAAGTATTAATAAGCATGAAAAATGCATGAAAGTTTGATTAAGGGGCTGGTCCATCACATTTCTATACTAATGTTAGAAATGTTGGAAAAGTACTACAAAGACCTGGTGACTCGATAGTATCGCAATAGCCATCTTATTGCCAGGTAGAAATGCTCTTGTTCTAGCCAACTGAGTCCAAATGCGGTTTGATGGAAAGATTATGTTGTAAATTGTAAAAGAAATATGTTTATATTTAGCATTAAATAAATCAAATCATTCTCACAACAGAAACTGCCATGGCTATTGATCAGATATATTCTTTTAAAGTTAATATTTTGATGATAAAATTTAAAAAACTAACAGAATTCAACCGACTGATCTATACAAAGTAAATAAACAGCAGTTTTTCTTGTAAATGAAGGTGTAAAGACATTTGTTTTAAAGGTTACACAACAGATAGCTAAAGATGATGTGCATGTATAACATACTGTATTTAAACTCGTTTAGGTGATTTGTAAATGTTCTCTCCATGTTTTTTTAATGTTGTACGATAAATATATTTTAGAACAATACTCTAATATCAATAATGAGGTGCAAGGGTAGTGCCATAATATATACAAAAAAAGGCCAGTAAGTTTTTATAAAGTACATTAGCGCTTAGCACACTGACATTGATCAAAGTGACTTTATTAAGGTTATAATCAATTAATATACAGTATGTGTATATATAACCATTATACACACACATATATAATAATATGCATTTGATCTTTAACAAATACAGATATCTCAATGGGCTTTTTCTCTGTTCAAAAAGTCTTTTTCATACTTAATGATTTACACTGATTAGCAAATACAACATTCTTATTTATAGAGTAGCGTATTCTTTATGAGTTCCTAAAACTGAAAACTTTTAACAGCTTTCTCTTCAAGTGGTACTGCCATATATAGATTCAGTCTAGTAGTTTGACTTATTTAATGAGTCCTGTGGAACTTCAGGAAAGTTTGACAACCTGTGCTGCTAAAATTTTAAGATTTGCAGATGAAAACAGCCATTCAAACATTGCCTTTCCCCACCCATGTGATTCAGTAGAGAAAATGTTAATCATCATGTGCTATAGAATCTAGATCAATACCTCGCCGGCACTAACTGTACTGAAAACTGCAATATAAACAGAAATATACTAATTGGACAATAATTTAACTTCAAATAAGTTCACATAGTGACATTAGGATGTCTTGAAACATTTCATATAAACACATAGAGCAAATAAGGCTGCCACCAATCATTTTCATCACATTAAAGTTCTGCTTATTTATTTTGATCAGAAATAAGTCTTCACAAAGCAAAAAAATATATATATAATATAAACAATATGAATAAAAATCACATTAATGTTGAACTACGTTCAAGCGTTTATTTGCACCTTCTTTACCATGCCAATCAGTAACCTGTTACTGCTAATAAAACATTCCCCCTATATCATTCCAACTCTTTGCTTATTTTCGAACTGTTTGCAAAAGGTCAAGTTCAGTTTTGTTATTATTAACACAAAATCTTAGTAAACAGAGTTTACTTACAGTCACAATAACACTTAAAAGCACCACCTCCCACACAAACCAGCAGTTGAATAACAAAGTTATAGTACAGATAGCACCAACAGAATAAAAGAAATGGCAACATTCATTCTAAATAGTGCCAATAACAAACTACTCAATATCTAAGCAAGATTGCCCAAACTCAGGTTTCTGCTCTCTTCTCACCCCTGAGAGCTCACCTTTACCTCTTATGATAAATAGCAGCATTCAAAAAAAATCTAAAATACCTTTGTAAGCCCCAAGGAAAGACTGTGGACAAACAGATTATGTGATAGATTTCTTCCTCCCCACGCTTGGGCTGCCTCTTCTCTCTGCGGCTGCAAGCAAATGCTCTGAGACTCAGTCGCATATTTAATTAGAAGCAAGCTGCTTGCACTATCAGTGTGTGAATCTACCTCTCCAATCTCTCGTGAGTCAATCTTTTCCATCTCTGATTTTCTTTTATATTTATGCTAGAATATTTAATTGTAGACAAAAGGTTACTCTGGCTGTATTCACTGCACAGAGGCAGAATAATCTGCTTTAAAAGGCTTGACATTTCAGGCTTTTCAAAAAGGCTGAAAAAATTATATCCCTGCTTTTGTTAATCAATGAAGTAGAACTCTCCTGAACAAAAGAATTAAATTGCTTGGTTGGTTTAATAAAACCAACAGAAATAGCTGCTTCCTCTGGGCTGTATTGTGTAGGCATGGCACACGCATCCAGAACTGTAATTCCATATGATTCAGGGGCAAAACTCTAATTTCTGCACACAGTTGGGTTTTTAAATCCTTTTCAAACACTATCCATTCTAGCTGGCTCTCTGAGGACAGATTTATCATTAAACTTGACTTTTTTTTTACTCAAATCAGCTTTATAGACCTTAAATTTTGAAGAGGATTAAGTAGAAGTGAAAAAAATTGTTGCTGAGATTTTTTTTCCCTATAACATAGCCTCATCAAACCATTAATATTGTATTTTGACCACATGGAAACATTCACATTCATTGACCATTTCCCAAGTTTTTCCCATTTTTCAATGATAACCTTATTTCCTAACCATTTCTTATAGGAAAGGCCGTCAGCTATAAAGACCCCATATCAGAGATTTGAAATAGTTCAGTAGAATATAAATTGAGTAGCAGATTTTGGGTATAGTGAAAAAGGGTAAGAAAAATCACCTAATACAGAAAAAACCCACTTCCCAAGTATTCCAGAAAATCGATCCCTTACCTGTGTATATAATATGGAAAACCCTGTGTCCCAAGTACTCCAAATAATAGATCCCATACCTGTATATATAATATACAAAAACTATCTATATGTAGCTATATAGATATATATGCATAGGGCCAAGGACAAAACTCACAGGACTTAAAGCAGCATTTTCTGAATGTGTAACAATGTATACACTGTGACTGGATTTATAGACATCATTGTAACATTAGGTGGGTTATTCAAATACCACAAATCTCAGGCAGAGTGGTGTGTTGGTGTCGCTAACTGGCAGTATGAATGATTGGCACGTATGCATTGCCCAGAAACAGCATGTGGATGGGACAAATTATGGATGCTGGGTGTGAGTGCCAAACCACTTCTACAGGACTAATTGTTGGAACAGTTTGGTTATATACTTCTACCCTTATTAGTACTTTTTTACACAGATTCTTTTTGGCTGATGGTATGGTCACCTTACTTGTTACAATCTCCAGTTTGAAATTTACCCAAGCAACCATGCATTTGTTTAAATAAGAGAATGGAATATGAATAGGAGAGGCCTGAATAGAAAGATGAGTAATAAAAGGTAGCAATAACAATACATTGTAGCCTTACAGAGCATTTGTCTGTCAGTGACCCCCATTTGAAAGCTGGCAAGAGTCAGAAGAAGAAGGCAAAAAAAAATATAAAAAAAAAGAAAAAACGAAGACCAATTGAAAAGTTGCTTAGTATTAGCCATTCTATAACATAATAAAAGTTAAATTAAAGGTGTACCACCCCTTTAAGTGTATAGGCTTTACCTAAGGCAGTGTTTCTTATACTATAGATGGAGACTCAATTTTGGGACCCATACTGTTTGTAGATCCCCATAGACACAGTCAAATCTCCTTCCACAAGAGCCAATAGTAATTAAAAAGGAGATATGTAATTCATACAATCTTTAATCTTGAGTTCCAAGCTATAAACTTGTATCTTGGACATTTTTACATTATTATATTCATTCTAAGGTTATTAACACATACACACTGATTTCTAATGAAAGTAATTGAAATAAGATTAATTCAGCACTTCTTTGCTGATGGTCTAAAAGCTGGTTAGTGCATAGTCACAGTTAGAATAAGCCATTTACAGTGAGCTATGTGAGACACATTGGTTGAGGTCACTGAGAAGGCCTAAGATAAATCAAACTATAGTAAGTGGGAATTTAGATAAATCTTGCTGAACCAACTGGTAGCCCAATACAAACTCTATTTTAGCGCAGAGGACTAGGAGGAAGTAAATATATATGTACTTTTTTGAAGGTTTTTTTATTTATGCTCTTTCGTAGCAAACAACCAACATAACACATTATGTAGTGTGGTCAGCAAGTTACAGACAATAAACATGTTGTACAAATTGTGGCAACGTATTTAACATCATGTGATGTGTCCGATAAGTAGAGAGAAGGGGGGGGGGTCCTGAGGCCCAGTTATTACATACAGACATATTGGTATTGCCTTGTTATAAGATTTGTTCTTATAAATGTTATATGTTAATCTTATACTCATTCAGCCCTATTAAGGAAGTTTCAGAGTAGGGTTGGCGTCGAGCCAAGGGGCACAGATTTTGTCAAACTTCTTTGGAGAACCTCTGGCAGTGTATGTTCGTTTAAATAAGGGAACTGTTGTGTTGACCAGAGAAACCCAGTTTATCAGATCTGGGGAAAAGGGCTCATCTATTTCAAGATGATTAGCTTTTTGGCATAGAATAGAGTTGTTTTCATCAGAATTGTATGGTTCTGGGGAGAAGCTCAAACAACGAGCCCCAAAAGTCATACTTCTGGAGATTTCACTCGTGGCACAGCAACTTGGTCCCAGAGATATTCCACTACTGCAGACCAGAAATTAGAGATATGTATACAGTCCACATAATATGTATAAAGTCTGCATGTGCATTTAGCCTCTGGAGATCTGCCCATTTTTAAAAAAAGGAGTAATATACACCTGATGAGTGGATTTGAACTGTATCATCCTGTCGCGCATAGCAAGCAGAAAATTATAAAGATAATTGTTTCTTCCTATTGTTACTCATTAAAGGGGTGGTTCACCTTTAAGGTAACTTTTATTATGATGTAGAATGTCAAATTCTAAGTAATTTTTCATTTGGTTTTCATTATTTATTTTTAATAGATCAATAGTTATTTTCCTTTTTCTTATGGCTCCTTGCAGCTTTCAAATGGGCGTCACTGACTCCCTTCTAAAAAACAAATGCTCTGTAAGGCTACAAATGTATTGTTATTGTTACTTTTTATTACTGATCCTTCTATTCAGGCCCTCTCCTATTCATATTCCAGTCTCTTATCAAATCAATGCATGGTTGCTAGGGTAATATGGACCCTAGTTACCAGATTGGTTAAGATGCAAATTGAAGAGCTACTGAAAAAAAAGCTAAATAACTCAAAAACCTTCAATAATAAAAAATTAAAACAAATTGCAAATTGTCTTAGAATATCACTCTCTACATCATACTAAAAGTTATCTCAAAGGTGAACAACCCCTTTATGACCCTATCCCACTTAAGTTTGGCTTTAGTAAATGGCATAGGGGAGAATACCAGTAACATTCTATACAGCTGAGAGTCTAGTTTTTTGGGCATGGGTCCCACAGCCTCTCCTTCCAACAGGGTAAGAGTGGGGTAAGAGTTTTAAATTGTGCCTTAAATGCATGTCTGAGCTGCAGGCAGGGCCACCATCAGGGGGGGACAGGGGGGAAAGTTGTAGGGGGCCCAGAGGGTAAGGGGGGCCCAGCCACGCAACACATACTTGATTAGCCGGGCCCCCCATCTTTCTTCGGGAAGGCATGGACGTTTAAGGGGCCCCGGCCACCAATTTTCTTATAATGTGGGGCCACCCTGGCCACCAATTTTTTTTTCTCATGTGGGGTCCTAGCCATCAATATTTTTTACTGAGGCGGCCCTGGCCACAAATGTTATTTTATGGGGGGCCCTGACCACCAATATCTTTTTATTTTTTATTAACCCTAGCCACCAATATTTTTTTTGTTTTTTTTACTGTGTAGGTGGGGCTTGCGGTGGGCACAGCCCAGGAAATTTTGTCGTATGGGGCCCTGCGATTTCTGATGGCAGTCCTGGCTGCAGGTATCTATATGATTGTAGATCTATATTCCCTATTTTTCTTTGAGAGTATCAAATTGTGCAAAAGTGCCTTCCTGCAATAGATCCCCAGCAAATTTATACCTCTGTTGGGCCAATATTGAAAGTCCTTCAAATTTGGAAGTTACAGTAGAGTAGCATTGTTACATAGCAGTAAATGTGGGAAGTTTACATCTTGGGACTCCTTGCGTTGTTGAGCTACTTTGAACCATACTGTGATGGGGACAGTAAGTACTCTGGAAGCTTGGGCAAGTCCAGAAGTAAAATTATATTTAAATACAATGAAAGTGCTTCTGATCTGGCTAAATTAATTACAAGCATACAAAATAGAGAGGAAATTTATCAATGAACATTTCCTGGTCCCCTGTCTCATAAGTTAATCTAGTATCTACTCAAATGCATGTATTTTCAAAAACAAGGGTATTTAGCTACAAAGTTATGATCATACAATAGGTAAGCCACCATATCACATCAACGTAAACTCTGGCAGGAGAGGACTAAGCCCTCTGGCTGAAACCAATGCCTAGGTCAGGAGACACTTATCCCAAGAAATGCTACCATTCAAGGAGGTGCCAGCCTTTATATACAATTACGGGAATTAAAAAGTTAGGGACCACCATATGAAAGAAAGGATCTGGTTGATTGCTATGAACAAATGTTTTAGTAAATAAGGCACTATATTTTTATTTTTGCCATCCAAATAATAGTAGCAAATACTGCTAAAGTTATTCTGTTGGAAGTTTAGTAGTTATGCTGCAGGCAAAGCTTCCATGTGGTTGTAGCACCCCCACACTCATCCTTTTAAATGGTGATCCCATACCTTCAAAAATGGATGTTGGAATGGGCAGTCTCTCTCTCTTAAAATCCGCACACGGGGGAGAATTAAGCCTATGGAACCATTGCTGTGGTCTTGGCAATCTCTCTATTATAAAAGCTAGTGGCGGGGAGGGCTAAGACCTCTGACTAAAACCAATGCGCAGGTCAAGAGACACATCCCAAGAAATGGTACCATGCAGGAAGGTGCCAGCCTTTGAATACTATGACTGGAGGTAAATACTTAGGGACCACCATATGGGGTTTACTTTGACATTATATAAGATATTATTATGGACAATATCAATATTAATATGAATATTACTATTTGTCTATAATAATACAATAACTGTATGTTCTAACAAGGATGTTTGGCAAAGAAATTATATTCAACCCACTGTATTACTTAAAAGATGATTTATGTATAGACTTAAAACACACTAACACAATTACAGAAAATAATATATACATAAGGAAAGATACAGGGAAAAAACACCAACCAATAATTCAGAATGATAGTACAGGTTATTTGCAATACATATCACATCCACCAGTGAGACAAATCAACAACTCTACCTAAACAAGAATCAATGTCCACAGTATGCAAACAAGGGGACAAAGCTTATAACAAACTATTTACAAACAATATGCTCTAAAGCCCCATATGTCTATAACCGCACTAATAAGTGACAATTTTCAATGACAAAGAGACACTGAGATACTGCATACCTCCCAACATTTTGGAAATAGAAAGAGGGACCAAAGAATTGCCACACTTAGTGCAGTGATAATTTTTGTGGCCCTCTAATAACACAGAAATATGTTCAAACTTTCATAAATTTGGCAGGTTATGAAAGTTTGAACATATTTCTGTGTTCTTTTTTCAGTTATTACAGTTTTGCTAATGAAAGTGAATTGCCCTTTAAGCTGTAAAGCTGGCCATAGATGCAAAGATTTGATTGTACGATTATATCAGTTTCGTACAATTATCGGGCAGTGTGTGGAGAGTCCCATCATTTTTCGTGAGATGGTGATCGTCGTTTAGTTGATCTGACAAGTTAGAAAATTTCTCTGTCGGCTGCCGATAATATCTCTGTGTGTATTGCCGATCTGAAGATATCAGTGGGAGACTGTCACCAGCTTTTGTTGGACATAACTTTCGTACGATTGCTGTCAGGGGCAGAAGTCTGATCTGTTCTTTTACTACTTTATTTGATCTGATTGGTTAGTGGCAGGTCGGGAGAAGGTGCGATTGTTTGTCCAATATGAAGGTTAATCTGCACGTCTATGGCCAGCTTAAGTCTAACTTCTCCTAAGAGACATTTTTATATTAATTGTTAAAATTATTTATTTGCTTATCTCAAAATTGTTACAAAAGTATCTTTGTGCACCTGGTGGCTGTTCTGCGCCCAAAAGCTAATTAAGTTAGAAACTTTGTATCTTTTTCTGGCTGTTCAGGGCAGGACATGAAAAAGAAAGTCAGGACATTTCAGTAACAAGCCGGGACTGCAGGTTGAGCTGTCAAAAGTGGGTCTGTCCCGCTCAAAATGGGACAATTGGGAGGTATGATACTGTAGTTACCAGTCCTCAGACAGCACGTCAGTCTCTGGGTCTGCAGAGTTCCTGTTCAGAGAAGGACCCCTGTACACGGAGGTCTGTTCCCCAAAACAGAACTCCAGACTTTGGAATCTTTTATACTGTTTTAGTCTCACCCCCACAAAATAGATGGTTAAACAGATGAAACAGAAGCCCACGTGGACCCTTTCGGATCATGTGTGGAGTGTCCCGACATCTGTCGTGCCATGCCGGTCGTTCAAACGGACAGGTTAGAAAATTTCTGTGAGCTGCTGATAATCTTCAGTGGGAGACTGTCAGTAGCTTTTGTCGGACATAACTTTCGTATGGTTGCTGGCAGGGGCAGAACATCAGCTGATCTGTTTTCTACTTTTCTGTTTTCCCTTTTTCTACTTTATTTGATCTGAAAGGTTAGTGGCAGGTCTGGAGATGGGGAAGTCTGATCATTAGAAGATTTGAACTATTGGATCTTTGCATCTATGGCCAGCTTTAGTGATGGGTGAATTTCTCCCGTTTCGCCGAAAAACTTTGCAAATTTCCCGCGAAACAGCGAAAAATTTGCGAAACTTGAAATTTGACACCGGTGACAATTCCGACACCGACAACAATTCAGACACTGGAGACAATGCTGACGCCCATTAAAGTCAATGGGTGCCTAGAATTGTCGCTGGCGTGAATTTTTGCAGGCAAATTTTTGCGGAAATTTCGCTAAATTATTCGCCACGGCGAAACACAGAAATTCCCATGCAAATTCGCTCCTGCCAAATAAATTTGCCCATCACAAGCCAGCTTTAGTGTTTGCTCAACAAAGAGAGAATTTGGCTCAGTACAAGAAATACTGCACATGCAGGGAACCTGTATAAGAACATTATTACACTTTGCCAGTACTGAACTAAACATATTTCTTTGATGTTGTGCAGAACTGTTGTGGTCTGACTATGCTATCGAGTTCTATGTATTGTAAAAAAAATATTGTGCTGGTTTATATTCTTTACATTGTATAAACTGTATTCTAGGAAGTGAGTTACTACAGATATTGCCAAAATGTGATACATTAGGTTATATGATGAGCAAACCATTGGATACTAGCCCACCAAGTTTATTTATTCCAGCAAAAGTTGACTTTCTTTTGGATCACAATGTCTGTGGATAACCTGTGAAATAAAATCAGTAATATATATCTCCTACAAGATTTCTTTTCTAAAAACTTTTTTTAGGTAAGTTCATTTTACACGTTCTTACTACAAGTGGCTGGAGGCTGCATAATGAGGTTAGTCAAAAATGTTCATCTGGTGAGCACCAAATGCACAAGTTTGTATACATCAGATAAGTCTATCAGTGTGATTTCTCTATGGGGGAATTCACAAAAGTGGAGATAGCCCATAAAAGTGGTGGTAAACTGATGTAAAATACTTTCTCCATATTCACAAACAGAAATCCGCCTAAATTCCAACTCAACCGCGACTTTTAATTTTTTAGTTAAAGAAAGACAGTTTTCAGACACTTTTATGAATTTGTCTGACATAAAAATGGTGCAAAAACTACATTTTCTCCCGACATTTTAAAAATGGAGTAAAGCTCAGCTCTTCCCCATGTGTCAGATCGATTCTAAAATAATTTGCTCTGCTTTGGTTCTCCCAATCTTCATTTCACACCTCTTGTACGTGCCCCATTGGGGAATTATTATCATATTGATAGATATTAATAGGATAAATAATAGGATTAATAGAGATTAACATTTTATAGTCAGGGTACACATTTCTGTCTAACCCTATAGGTGTAAAAGCCTCATTAACAAAACAAGTAAAACTCTGATTAAACTAAAAAAATGTTAAACATTTTTAACTCACACTAGCATTATTTTACTAGTTTTAGCCTAATGAATGTGCCAATATTAGCAATTTGAGTGAAAATATTATCTAATGGAAATTTAAAGATATTTTTTTTTTAGTTTTGGCAGCACTGACACTTGACCTAAGATAATAAAACATATTGATGATACAAATCCCTATACTATGCAAAACAGCATTTTTTTTGTATTTAGACCCATGTATCTTGTTATAGAAGTGGAATTACCCAATTAACACGTAGGCAGATTTAGAAAGCCCAGGTTATCCTGAAAAAAATGATGTACAATTTTCCTAGGTAAAATAACCCCCTTCCCCAGAAATTCCAATTTGATGGCTGACTAACAAAGTAAGAGTTAAAGACAAATTCAGAAAAAATGTCATTAAAATGTTGTGCATAAGACAAACTCTGAAAGTGTCTGTTTAAAAGACAAATTCAAGTGGAGACAGAGGTTTGTGAATTTGGTGGGAAATCCGACATTTGTCTCAATATCACTACTTTTGTGAAATCCCCTCCATGTGTTGCTAATTTTGATTTCATGTTAAAATTTTAAAATGCATTATGGTTTGTGAGATTTCATTTAAATAATAAAGTTTTTTTTCTGATTCCTTCATCTTTTAATTTCATATTTCCCCTGCTTTGCTTTAATCATCAAGGTTCTTTTTCCATTTTCCCCAAATGGTACCAGAATTTGTTGGGTTTATGCCATTAATCTTTGTGGTGGTTGACAAGCAGTTGTTCCACTGTCCATTCAACATTATAGCTGTTTCCATATACCTTGTTACTGAGTTCATGGTGTGGGTTCCCTCTATCGACAGTCTGTAGGGTTTGTTTACAATTATTAGCTGATAAATAATGGTGTACCAAATGTGATTGCTTTATTTTATTTTTTTTGTAGTAGTGTCAGTCAGTAGGCATACTGTACATTGACTTCAATGTGTTTTGCACAATAAAAGCATAAAAATACCCATTAACTTTAATGCATTGCACAATTTTTTTTGCAGCTGTGCACATTTTTGTCTCTTTGCCTCATTCAAAAAGGCAAAATGTGTGTGTAGTGGGAATGAAGATTCATAATCAATCCAGATGTTTGATGTAACATTTACATTACTTTTTTTTCAATATTTGCTCCTATTATTTGGATGGCAAATATAAAAATGTAGTGCCTGATTTACTAAAACATTTGCTCATAGCAACCAACCAGATACTTTCTTTCATTTTCATATACTGGTCATAATTAATTGGTTGCTAATGGTAACTGCATTGGTGCATTTGGCATGTTTGTTAGCCAATAAACCTCATTATTTTTAGAAGCTGCTGATAATTTCAAAAATATGTGCTGTGGATGCAAAGAAACCTAAATGCTTTATTTTAATACAACTCTTGCTACTTTTATATAAAGTAATATTTAAACTGGAATGCAGGTTTTATGACCGGGAAATAATGCCTGTATTAAATCTCTGTATTAAATGAGCTGCAATAGTTCATAATCCAAAGGTCATTCTTCTACCCACTTCCCAAACATGGGATATCACAGTAATGTGTAAGAGCATTTGCTATAACACTGGCTGCATGAATTCTCAGAGCTAACTACACTAGTGTTGGTCTCCAGTGCTTAAACAGGACATTATTGTATTAGAGAGGGTACAGAGAAGGGCAACTAAGCTGGTAAAAGGTATTGAAAATCTTAGCTATGAGGAAAGACTGGCTAAATTGAGGATGTTCACGCTGGAGAAGAGGCGCTTAATGGGAGATATGATGACTATGTATAAATATATACGGAGATCATTTAATAATCTCTCTAATGCTTTATTTACCAGTAGGTCTTTCCAGCTGACACGAGATCACCCATTCCGATTAGAAGAAAAGAGGTTCCGCCTAAATATTCAGAAGGGGTTTTTTACTATGAAAACTGTGACACTGTAGAATTCTCTCCCTGAATCAGTCATACAGGCTGATACATTAGATAGCTTTAAGAAGGGGTTGGATTGCTTTTTAGCAAGTGAGGGAATACAGGGTTATGGGAGATAGCTCATAGTACAAGTTGATCCAGGGACAAGTCCGTTCGCCATTTTTCAGGAAGGAATTGTTTCCCCTCTGAGGCAAATTGGAGAAGCTTCAGGTTTTTTTTTTTTGCCTTCCTCTGGATCAACTAGCAGTTAGGCAAAAAAAAAAGGTGGAACTTGATGGACATTTTTTGGACATTTTTGGACATTTTTTCAACCTAACCTACTATTGTAGCATGTTACTATGTTACTAGAAAATGATGGAAAATAAAAGCACTTTGTCATCAGATTAGGCAGAGTAGGAAGCTTGGCATTGTATTAGATTATAGGTAATCAATTGTAGGCAACACTCCAAATCTAGTCCAACAAAGTAAAAGCATAATAGCAGTGATACTGTTTTGGCCCAGTTTGATGTAAACACGCAAAAAATATATTTCTTGCTCCAACATTTACCAGTAACACATTTTCTGTATTGAGTTTGCCATCAAATAATTCTTAAATGAAACCTAGTTTTTAAATGCAAAGCAATTGCAGGTATTTAAAGTGGACCTGTCACCCAGACACGAAAATCTGTATAATAAAGGTCCTTTTCAAATTAAACATGAAATACAATTGTTATTTTTTATTAAAGCATTCACAGCTGTTGTAAACACATTTGGAAATCTCATCTGTCATTAAAATATTGTCTGCCCCTCCTTAGACATAGAGGTGTGGCAGGCAATTACTTTCACTTTCCATTCAGCCCTTCCTATATGTCACTGCATTCCAGACATTCCCCGTTCTCTTCTCCGTTTAATTGTGTAGCCAGGGCATGGGGATGGACATCGGGTCCCTGGTTCTGGTGCACAAACAATATTCTGAGATGATACAAGGCTTTTCTTAATAACAGTGTCCACAAAATGGCTCCTGCCTGCTTGCTATAATTATGAGTTCCCAGAATGAAGGAAACAAGATTCAAATAATTTATATTGTGTAATTAAAGTTAATTTTGCTTGACTAATGTGATAAAATGGGATTTTGAATATTTTTTTTTTGGGTGAGGGGTCCCCTTTAAGAAACTGGGAATAAGGATTGCTTGCATTTTCTCAAAGAATTTCTTGTAAAACAAATATTGTACTTCATATTATATTTGTTGCACATCTGAAAGTAAAATCATATTCAATTCATATTTATTCATTTTAAGAACAGTAGATGAACTGTGAGGAATGTGGCATCCTTACTTTTTTCTGGAACATAATATAAACTTACTAAGCACCAAATGTAGATGAAAATAACAGGGCACTTTTACATCCACAGATGCAGTGGGCAAGTTGCACCCTTTCCTGCAGGTACTTGTGTCCAAATACACTATTCCCACCTCCATATAGTTGCACCCGGGAGCTACTGCCTAATCAGGTGGTGGTGTTAGCGCTAAGGTCCCCTGAGTGCCCTGTGTCAACTGCCACAGCGCAGTTGCACCTAAAGAATCTGACATAGACGTCACTTGCATGCAACACTGGAAATGATGCTAGCTGGACTTTGAAAATATTTGGTTCAACTGTGCCCGATTTGTGAAAAGGGTGTTATTTATCAAAGTTTGTTTGTGAGGTTTTTTTATACCTCAAATAAACTCACAACTGGGAGTATGAAAACTGAATGTTTTCATATTTATTAAAGGAGAAGGAAACCCTGCAGGAAAAAAAAACCTGTACCCCCCACCCCACATAGTCCCCCCTCCCTCCTCCCACCAGGCTAACTGCTCCTCGGGAAAATGCCCTATACTTTATACTTACCCCTTGTTGCAGATTCTGCCAGCGGACTTCACCGCATCAATCTTCCAGGTCCTCAGTAAGCGGACTGGGAGATCGGTATGTCGGCGCATGTGCAGTTGGAGCAATTTGCCGGTTTTCGACAACTGCGCATGTGTCGATATTGACGGAGATTGCTGATCTCCCAGTCAGCTTACCGAGGACCCGATGGATGCTGCGAACTCCACTGCCAGAATCTTCGACAAGGGTTAAGTATAAAGTATGGGGCATTTCCCTAGGGGGGGCAGTTAGCCTGGGGGGAGGAGGGAGGTGGGTCTACGTGGGGGGGTAGAGGGTTTCCTTCTACTTTAAAAGCCTTGAATGGACTTGAATCAGTGAATTCAGGGTGCAAAACCTGAATACTTGAATTTTTCCAGTTCTCAATGACAAAAAGCTTGAATTGCTCAATTTAATCCAGTTTTCAAGCAAAACCCACTGAAAAGAAACCTGAACATCATGAAGGCTACAAACATCTTCAAATGGTTCAAGAGACCTCTGCCATTGACTTCGGCATGACATGGACAGGTTTGAGCTGGAGTATTTTTGGATTCAAGCTATTTGCAGTTTCAGGGTACAGTAAATCTTGAAAAAAAAATTATTGTTTTTTTTTTGTTTTAATACCTGAAAATTTTGAGTATTTTTTAACCCAAAAATGAGTTTTTACTGAAAACTACCATCGAAAACTTGATTTTTTTTTTCAAATTCTTGATAGCATCTGTTAAATTCTCAAACATGCCACATTAGAATGTTAAAAAAAACTGTAATTTGGTGGCTCATTCAATGGAATGGAAATAAATTTCAAGAAAAGCGCAGACAGACCAGAAAATACCACTCAGTAATATACATGTTGGCTTTAACACCCTCAAATCTAGTGCCAAAGGGAAACTGGTGATAGAGTGTTATGAGAGCCCCGCAGAGCAGAAGCACAGCTACTCAGGTCACTGGGTCTGGAGTAGACAAAATATGCAAATAAGTCAAGTTCAAGGACAGGCAACAGTAAGGCAAAACAAGGTGAGTAAATACCAGAGGTGCATGACTACTAGACAAAGTACCAAAAGGAGATCCACAAAAGTTTAGTCAGGGGTAATTTGGGAACACAGTAAAAGCAGAGATGCAAGGGTAAGCCAGGAAAAATATCCAAGTGATGAACAGGCAGTTTTTAACAGAGTCAGTGCAACCAAACCCAAGTCTCATTATACTAAGATTGACTCAATGCTATTATTTGTGGATCATCGTACAAGGTCTCCCATCAGTCACCCAGTAACTGAAGTGTTAAAGTGAATTGAAAGTCTAGAAATAATAAACAGCGGAGATTCACTCAAATGGCAGCAACAGTAACACTTTTTTATGGGAAGAGACCGCAACAACTATAGTACCTTTAAAGGGGTTGTTCACCTTTGAATTAACTTTTAATATGATATAGAGAGTAATATTCTTAGACAATTTGAAATTTACTTCTTCAGTTAGGTGATCATAGTGGTGTCCAATAAAAGGGCAACTATTTGCGAGTTATAACCTTGAAAGCAGCATTTGCAGGTAAAACTTGGTCCCTGTGTAAAATGTATAATGAAGCAATATAATTCTTAATGATGAAAGTGAGTGTAGGACTATGTAGTTGGCCAGCTTGAATATATTGCAATAAATAGACAAACAATCCCTGTTTTGTTTAAAGAGGAGGCCATTTTTTAGCTTGTACAAAATCCCTATGTAATGTATATTGATTGATATTGAGGTGCAGAGGACCTATTACCGAAAGGTAGTATGATTCCACGAGTGCTATTTTTAAAACCAGTGCCATGAACTCCATTTCTGCATTATCCAAATGGCATTGATACATATTAGAAATACCTGTAAAGGAAGGCATTCATAGGTACCTATACAGTAGTTAACTGGCAGATAGAAATGTGCACAAAGAGCCATTTATATCTAAGGAAAACTAGACCAAATACTCTATCTAGATCTAAGAGTACTAAGTGAAGTAGTTTAAACTCTTACAGCTGATCCCTAGGATATGGTAATACTCTTCGGAAAGCTGATTTGAAGGCATGGGGGAATTCACTCTGGAACCAATAAGGCTTTAAACTGCCTGAAAAACAAATTCCCATTTTTGATTCTCTTGACACAATATGTGACAGAAACTGTGTGTCAGGTGCATTGATAGTTGTTAGTAGAGATGGCTGCATTCACAAAGTACCTTACTACAGACACCTGATATCTACAGATAAGAAAATAAAAATGGACTCCCTTGGCACTAGACTGCAAAGGCACATCAATAATACTCCCTGACAGCCTTGATTATCCACAAAATGTTATTTAACATGAGGGGCTATTTAAGCAATTTACATAGATGTTTTGCTTTGTAAACATGTGCCTTTAGCTTAAATAGCTGCTTCAAGGCTACAGGTTTGGTTGGGGTAAAAAATGTCAAGCTTCTCCTCTTCCTAGACAGATACCGATCCCCCTATTAAGTCAGACAGACAATGCCCCCATCACATCAAAAGGGGTTAAACATGATTCCTAGATGATCAGCTTGTATGGCTAGTCTTATCAACCCCTGCAGAGGTATTTCACATGCATATGAGTTGGAAGGGGGTGGGGGGGGGGTGATGCCAATATTCCAGAGATAATCCTGCTACCCCTTGACTGAAGAATCCTAAGCTTACTTCTGAAACTCAAGACAGTGAAAAAAATGTACTTGGAAATTGTAAGCGGGGGGGGGGGGGGGGATATAGAAGAAGTGGAAAAGAAAGCCCTGAATACCTTCAAGAGAAAAGCACCAAATCATTGGTTGAGATATGTGGACAACACATGGGTCAAAATGAAAGCACATGAGGTTCCAACTTTCACTCAAAAACATCAAGTTCACTAGGGAAGATGTGAAAGATGGCAAACTTGCATTGATGGACTGTGCAATGGTTATCAAAGAGGGGGGGAACCTGGACATTGAACTATACAGGAAACTCACTCTCACCGATCAGTATTTGTTGTTTGATTCCCATCACCCTCTGGAACATAAACTGAGGGTTATAAGAACTTTACACCATCGGGCGGACACTGTGGCAGAAGTGAAAGAATACAAACATCTGAAAGGAGCTCTGAAAACGTATGCACTGGGCCTTTATCAAAACAAAATGAAAGCAGATTTATTAAGGTTCGAGTTGTTGAGTTGTATTCTTTGGTCAAAACTTACATTTTCTGGTAAAAAAAAACTTGAATTGTTCGAGTTTTTTTTAAATAAAATATTTGAGATTTATTATCCCCCGACCCTGGAAAGAACGCAAATCCGAAAATACATCACCTAAAACCTGTCAAGGTCATGTAGGAGTCAATGCAGAACCATTTGAAGATGTTAACAGGCTGCTTTAAGTTTCTACTTTTATTCAGAGAGTTTTGCCCGAATGATTCGTCTTTTTTTTTTTATTCTTTATTTTTCGCTGAAGTCACTAATGGTTTAATCCCCTCACGCAGCAGAAGGACAAGAAAACCAATTAAAAGTAACTCCCCAACCCCCTTACCCTATCTCTATTTTCCTGTCCTTGGAAGGTCTCTGATCTACTGAAGCTGTAGGTCCTTTGTTGCCAGATGTGTGGAGCGTAGTAAGGCACGGGGATGTGCAGTCAGACAAATTTGTGGTAATACTCCACTAAAGGCAAGCAGTGAAGGCAGGCGGTAACAGCATTAGTAGGCGCATATTTGGAAGTGCTGGAACAGACAAGCGGTGCTTGGTCTGCTGCATAGGTGATACAGGCTGAGCCATTTGCTATATTGGGGGATCCTGTATGTAAGTAAGATAAGGCTTACAATAGGCATGTCTCCTATGGCTACTTACATTTTAACTCCTCTCTTGCAGAGTATGAGTTAGAGGAGCCGCAGATCTCAGTCATCCTCCAGAGGATGTTTTCAGAGACGGTGGTCATTGGATGGTATGTGATGACTAATGATAGTGTCCATTGTAGATCACCAAGGAGACACAGTCATTACACATACAGAACGCTCTGTATATGTACAGTGGTGTGCAAAACTATTTGCCCCCTTCCTGATTTCTTATTCTTTTGCATGTTTGTCACACAAAATGTTTCTGATCATCAAACACATTTAACTATTAGTCAAAGATAACACAAGTAAACACAAAATGCAGTTTTTAAATGAGGGTTTTTATTATTTAGGGAGAAAAGAAATCCAAACCTACATTTTCATGTGTGAAAAAGTAATTGCCCCCTGAACCTAATAACTGGTTGGGCCACCCTTAGCAGCAATAACTGCAATCAAGCGTTTGCGATAACTTGCAACGAGTCTTTTACAGCGCTCTGGAGGAATTTTGGACCACTCATCTTTGCAGAATTGTTGTAATTCAGCTTTATTTGAGGGTTTTCTAGCATGAACTGCCTTTTTAAGGTCATGCCACAACATCTCAATAGGATTCAGGTCAGGACTTTGACTAGGCCACTCCAAAGTCTTCATTTTGTTTTTCTTCAGCCATTCAGAGGTGGATTTGCTGGTTTGTTTTGGGTCATTGTCCTGCAGATCGCTTCAGCTTGAGTTGACGAACAGATGGCCGGACATTCTCCTTCAGGATTTTTTGGTAGACAGTAGAATTCATGGTTCCATCTATCACAGCAAGTCTTCCAGGTCCTGAAGCAGCAAAACAACCCCAGACCATCACACTACCACCACCATATTTTACTGTTGGTATGATGTTCTTTTTCTGAAATGCTGTGTTACTTTTACGCCAGATGTAACGGGACGCGCACCTTCTAAAAAGTTAAACTTTTGTCTCGTCGGTCCACAAGGTATTTTCCCAATCATTGAGATGTTTTTTAGCAAAATTGAGACAAGCCTTAATGTTCTTTTTGCTTAAAAGTGGTTTGCGCCTTGGAAATCTGCCATGCAGGCCGTTTTTGCCCAGTCTCTTTCTTATGGTGGAGTCGTGAACACTGACCTTAATTGAGGCAAGTGAGGCCTGCAGTTCTTTAGATGTTGTCTTGGGGTCTTTTGTGGCCTCTCGGATGAGTTGTCTCTGCGCTCTTGGGGTAATTTTGGTCGGCCGGCCACTCCTGGGAAGGTTCACCACTGTTCCATGTTTTTGCCATTTGTGGATAATGGCTCTCACTGTGGTTCGCTGGAGTCCCAAAGCTTTAGAAATGGCTTTATAACCTTTGAAATTGAACTCAGGTGTGATAAACCACAGTTAAGTTATTTTTTAACAAGGGGGGCAATCACTTTTTCACACAGGCCCATGTAGATTTGGAGTTTTTTTTCTCCCTTAATAACGTAAACCTTCATTTAAAAACTGCATTTTGTGTTCAATTATGTTATCTTTGACTAATAGTTAACGGTTTTTCATGAGCAGAAACATTTAAGTGTGACAAACATGCAAAAGAATAAGAAATCAGGAAGGGGGCAAATAGTTTTGCACACCACTGTATGTATATATATGTGTCAACCCGGCAATGCATAACAAGAAATTATGCCTAGAATCTTGGGAGGCTATGTCGGGCAAAAGAGCAGAGGAGCAGTGGAGTTCTATGAAAGACTGGTTCAAGGAATCTATGTCAAAATCTTCGAAAGATCTAGTTGGAACAGTCACGAAAGTGTACTTCAGAAGGTAGGACCCACTCCGTTGGGAGCAGCTGACACTGCCACAGAGGAGTTTAGCCGTCAGCAGGTGTCTGCCAAAAGTAGCCAGTCGACTAGTTCTGATGAGGATGATGATCTCATTGTTTTAGATGAAGATTCTGCATTTGACATGACTCTAGTGGAACCGCTAATCAAGGCAGTTCGAAAAGTGTTGCAACTGGAGGATACAGAACAAGAAAAGAAACAAGATAAGATGTCTTCAGGGAAATACTGTTTCCAGTCCATGAGGTGTTGAAAGATATCATTAAGGAGTAATGGATTGTTCCAAGATATAAAATACTTGGTGCCGAGACATTTTAAAAAGATATACCCATATGCTGAGGGGGTTGTCAGCTGATGGACAAGCCCTCCTAAAGTTGATACTCCCATCACATGAGTAGCACGTAATACCACATTGCCTGTGGATGAGGGAGTTTCACTTAAAGACCCAGTGGAAAGAAGGCAGGATACAGTGCTGAAAAAAGCTTATTCAGTTTTAGGTTTACTCTCTAAGCTGATTGTGGCAGTGACATGTGTGCCCAAGATCTGGCTGCAAGAAATTGAAAAAGAACTACAAGGTGGCATGGAGAAAAGCAACATAGTTCATCTGGTTGATGATATATCATCGAGACATCAATGGATATCCTAAGGTTTGCAGCTAGAAATATGGGATATGTGGTGGCAGCCAGAAGAATGTTGTGGCTGAAGCACTGACAGGCTGATACCCCCTACAAGTTTAATCTGTGTACGCGTCTTTTTTGAGGGTTTGGGCCAAAACTGGTCTATATATCAAAGGCATCTACAGGCAAAAGTTATTTTCTGCCTCAGGAGAGGCGAGAGAGAGACGGCAATCAGTGCATGCAGACAGGATGGACTATAAAGAAGCCAGTGCTTATAGGCCAGGAAGGCAGTTTAACCAACCCTTTTGGAAGAATCAGATGCACTTTCAACCTAAGAAAGAGTCAAAGGACAAGACCAAGTCTTTCTGATGGTGTTGATGGCCAGCTGCCACCTGTGGGGCAAGGCTGCTCCAATTTCAGGCAGTCTGGGCAAGACAATGTCGGAAAAGTGGGCCCTAGAATTGCTATCCCAAGGATCCCACTTGGAGATTTAAAAGAAGCTAATCAAGGAGGTCTTTTTGGAATCAAGAGTTCCAAAAACAATGGCCCAAGTGGCTATGGCAGACATCTTATCAGAGCTCTTGGAGAAAAGAGTTGTTCTGTGGGTTCCTAGAAGGTATTGTTCACAGCGTTTCAGCTCTGCAGAAATTTTCTTGCACCACAGCTCAGGTCTGTCAGGAAGTCCTGGGAAAAATGGTTAAGGAGGAGGTTAAGTGGACGATGATTCATCTTTGACAGCTAAAAGTAAAGGGCAAGCTGTCAGAACCTATGCTAATCACCCTGTTCTCGGCTCTTGCTTCTGCCTTTAACAGCCGTCTTTCACCTCGGGAGGAGCCCTTGGCTAATCGGATTCCACCAGGTCTTATTAAGAGAGGTGCCAAGCGAAGGGTTCTGGACAAGCAAAGGGGCACGACGGTAAAGCAAAAGTCTTTTGGCAGCAGATCACAGTACAAGGCGTAAGCAGAAAGCTTAATCAAATCAGGCCGGGTCGGGGCAGGCAGAGTACAAGAGTCAGACAGGCGGGGTCAGACCAGGAGATCAATCAGGAGGGATACGGATATAGAAGAGTCGGTTACCAGGCAGGGTCAGGATTTTAGAAGTTAGGATTGTCAGCAGGGGTCAAAACAGGTTATCAGATCACAGAAGCTTTAAACAGCACAGAGGCACCAGGAACACACAATGAGGAAACCTATAATGGGATAGGAAAAAGACCATCTGTGGCTTTATATAGTATTAACCTTTGCACCACTGCGCGCTGGCGTCATCATGCACCAATAAATAAGGCAGTTGCACTCCACGCGCGCCCTAAGTAACAACACCTTTAGAGGAGCAGCATCGTGGCGGGCATCCCGCCGAGGAGGCTGCAGGCGTCCCTGCAGACCCCCTCCCACTAGAGCACCTGGGTATGTTAAGACACAAGCACAATCAAGTTATATTTCTATCTTAACAAACATTGAAAAGTCTAAAGTGGTGGTCGAATCCAATCAATCTTTCCCAGGGCAAACCAATAGGTTGCAAATCATGGCACAAAGTGACTACAGATGCCAGCAGCATAGGCTGGGGGGGCTCATACCTTACAAGTGTCAGCCCAGGTTCTCTGGCCGCCTGAAGCAATGAATTGGTCCTTGAATTTCAGAGAGCTGAAAGCTATGTTTCAAGCACTAGTAAGTTTCAAAAGTCACCTTTGGAATTCGGCAGTCCTCATACAATCCGACAATATAACGACTATGAAATATATCAAGAAACAAGGAGGGACTTGCATTACAAAGCTGTTGAAGTTGACTTTGGAAATCTTTGCTTGGGTGGAGTGCAATCTCCTAGATTTGTCAGCGATTTATATTCCAGGCCGAGTGAGACACTCCACCCAGGGAAGTGGGAGTTGGTTCAGGAAGTTTTCCAGTTATTGGTGAATTGTTGGGGGCTTCCCAAGTAGACCTTATGGCTACATCCAGGAACATGAAGGTGAAAATATACTGTTCTTGGTACCCGGAGAAGCAAGCACTCTGTCGGGAAGCTTTCAGTCTGAAGTGGGAATTCAGGTTAGCCTACATTTTGCCGCCAATCCCTCTTATTACAAGACTGTTGAACAAAATTTAGGAGGACCAAGCAACAGGCGGCTATTGACAAACTTTTGGCAGCCAGAAAGCCTTCAACAGATCACCTATCTGCAGAATTTGGCAAAGAGTGGTGTACTAAGTCAGGGAATTCTTTTTCATCACGAAGCAAGTCAGCAGTAGGCTTGTAGAAAAATCTCAACCTAGCTTGAAGGTGCAGGTGTCAGTCTTGTCAGCATTAACAAAAAGCCCTTTGGTAGATCGGTTCATTCATGGAGTCAAACATTTGAAACCGCAAGTGAGACCTATTCTGCCATCATGGGAACTAAATTTGGTCCTTCAGGCTCTCATGGAGTCTATTAGCCTGAAGCTCTTGTCTGTGAAAACAGCTTTCTTAATACACATGTCAGCACAGAGAGTGGTTGAAATTCAAGCATTGCTTAAGAGAGAACCATATCTGAAAATGCTGTAAGATAAAGGTGTTTTAAGATTGCCAGAGAAATTTCTCCCGGAAGTAGTCTCTTTGTATCATGATTTCATTCGAGCTATTAAAGAAACTAACATTTGACCTTTGATAAATAATCCGCATAATCTCCAGTAATGCTACTACATACTATATAGGTTAGCTACAAAATACCAAGTTATTGTCATGTCAATTACTTCTTGAACTAGAGCAGTGCTGTCCAACTGGCGGCCGATATGCATGCATTGTGTGGCCCCTCACATGCCAGTCTGTCTGCTGTGTCTGGTTACCATGTGTAAATTTTAAAAGATATTACTACAGAGATTAACTGGCCCCTGCATTGTTTAATCCTCAAATTTAGCCAATAAAATCCTGAATGGTTCACGTACTCCCTCCTGCTTTGTTTACACCTGTAACACCTCTATTGTTCACACCCACAAGCCCTGTACTGTTTATCATTTGATAAAGGGCACATAGGCCCGAAACATGTTGTGTACAAGTAGTCGGCTAATAAAAGGAAAACCACAGCATTGATATGCTTGCTGAGTGCTCTGCTCATTTCCCAACAATTTGAGTTACACATATCAGGATACTGGCGACCTGATTGAGGAAAGTTGCACTCTTATTCTGAATCAAGCTGGCAGTGCATTTTTGGACATTTTTTTTTGACTTTGCCTGCCCTAATGCTCCTTGTGTGTGTCATACTTTGCCTGTCCTGTGCTCCTTGTGTGTGCCATACACTGTCTGCAATACTCTGCCTGGCCTATGCTTCCTGTGTGTGCCGTTATCCGCAGTGGAGGAGGATTATAGATTTATGGTTGTGTCTTAACATGACAAATGTTTCCACATACAATATGAGTGATAAGGGAGATCCCTGCATTGAGCACCAACCATTTGGTTTTTTGGTGCGCTACCACAATTAATGTGGACATGGTCTTGTGGGTGTGGTTTAAAAACAGAGTGGTTAAAGGAACAGTAATACCAAAAAATTTAAGTCTTTTAAAGTAATGAAAATATCATGTAGTGTTGCCCTGCACTGGTAAAACTGATCTGTTTGCTTCAGAAACACTATTATAGTTCATGTACACAAGCTGCTGTGGAAATTGAAAAACGGCTATATGGCACAGGTTATATAATGGATAACACCATTAGACAATACAGTTTATTTGCCATCTGCTGTGTAACCTGAGCCTTTTCTCCTTTGAATGGCTGCCCCCATTGCTACACATCAGCTTATTTATATAAACAATAGTAGTGTTTCATAAGTAAACACAGCAGTTTTACCAGTGCAGGGCAACACTGCATTATATTTTCATTACTTTAAAACACTTATTTTTTGACGTTACTGTTCCTTTAAAGGAAAACTATACCCCCAAAATGAATACTTAAGCAACAGATAGTTTCTATCAAATTGAATGACATATTAAAGAATCTTACCAAACTGGAATATATATTTACATAAATATTGCCCTTTTACATCTCTTGCCTTGAACCACCATTTCGTGACTCTATCTGTGCTGCCTCAGAGATCACCTGACCAGAAATACTACAACACTGACTGTAACAGGAAGAAGTGAGGAAGCAAAAGGCAGAACTCTGTCTGTTTATTGGCTCATGTGACCTTGCATGTGGTTTGTATGTGTAGACAGTGAATCTTACGATCTTATTTTTTAAAATGGCAATTTTCTATTTATGATTACCCAATGGCACATACTACTAAAAAAGTATATTATTATGATAATGGTTCATTTACATGAAGCAGGGTTTTACACATGAGCTGTTTTACTCAGTATCTTTTAATAGAGACCTACATTGTTTGGGGGGTATAGTTTTTCCTTTAACACGGGCTTCCAGTATCGGCCCATCATGTAGGCCAGAAAAATTCCAGGTCTGAGAACCACATAAGTTGGACAGCACTGCTGTACACTATCAAAAATAAAAGCCCAATTACATTATGCTGAAAACTGTTGGCGATTCACTAATTTGATGGCAAGAGTTTTTTTGTGCTGCTTCAGAGGGCTCTATGATTAAACTCCACATCTCAAAGTACTTAAAAATAGGTACTGCCCAAAAAACTTCCCATCAGTTTATGATGATTTCTAGCAGATTATGGCCTGCAAATGTTTATGGGTTAGAAATAAGAGAGGCGCAGTAATCATACTTAACGAGCATCTTATATTTAGCCTAAGCCTTATCTTTGTCTTGAATCTGCAAGTTTTCAAAAATTGCACCAATTAGATTGTCCACATCAGAGATTCAGAAGAGAGCACCTCCCCTTCTCTGCTTTAGAAGGGGAAGGGTCCACGGTAGAGCTCTCAAGAAAGCCTTCCTTCCAATAAGAGACTCTTTTTCACTTAGTATCCGTAGCCAGGGTGGCTACTAAGGTCAGTGACCTGCACATGGTAAAGTAGGGGGTAACGATCAGTCTATGTACTGTATTGTGTGGTCAAAGAAAATATTCACATACTTTTATAGAGATTATATAGATGAAGGCAACACAAATGCAGTATGTATAGAAGAGCACTGATGAGTTATATGCCACTCCTTTCTGTAAAGAAAGCTAGGGAACTAACCCCAATGGTATCTGCTACTGTAGGGAGTATTGGAAGCACTGGGTGGATTTAGTACCTCTTAACTTGTTACAAGACACCAGGTGGCTGGAGCTTTTGGAGGGAGATGCATTTGAGGAGCTAGAATATAGCGTGTATTCACTGAAATAATCATCTGGATTTCACAACTGTAGAAATCAAAGATTACAATAATCAGTGACCAGTCTGGATCTCTCCACTTAGCAACCAGGTGTTCCATTCCTGGTCTAACAGGAGTGGCACTGTACACTCCAAAAATGAAATCCTAACCCCACTGTATGGTAAACTGTTGGGGTATTACAAAAGCCCTATGGCAGAATACAGAATAAATGCCTTTTCAGAGGGAGTCCGATGTATACAGGATGCAAAGACAGAGAGGTGGGCAGATTTAACTCCCACACAACTGCTCTGACAGAATAGGTAGAGGTGTGTTCTCCATGTGGGGGTTGCATTTACCATGAGCATTTGGTGAAAATACATTTTTTTAGAGAATGGTCAACTGTTTCCAAAATTTATGCTCACTCGAATACATCTTGGGTGTACCCTTCACAATCCATGTTGGTGAATTGCGCAATAGTATAGATACTGAAGTAGAATATTTTCCATTCATGTTAGGGGTGCATCTGAAAAAACATGGACTATGATTGACCCGACAACCACCACACATGGGTTGCCCAAAACAGGAAAATGGAATATTATGTGAATGCAAATTTCTATGAGAGCATATGCCATATTGAATAATATTTAAATATAAAAAAAGTATTTAAACAGTAGACCAAACATTTGAACAGGTTATTTTTCTTTTTAGGATAATAAAAAGTTGACATGAATTACCAACAGGCAGCTATTTTTTTGTAAGAATCAAACTGGTAAATAAAAACAACAAAACATAAAGCAAAGTCTGGGCAACACAGCAAGAACTTAAAGCCAAAAGCATAGGCGGAGGATACTAATAAAACAAGAAAAGAAGAAAGTGTAGAAAATGGGAAAAAGAAGCAGACAAAATATGCTTAAAAGGTTATGTGCTGGAAAGTTGTTTATTTTATGATTTCTGTTCAGATAGACAATTCAGCACCTACACATTTGGACAAACAAGAGGAGCCAAATTATATTTAAAAAGGTGTCCTATGAAAAGTAAATATATTACAAAAAGGGATCCAACACCTACATATAATTTTTTTTTTAGTTAAGTACTTTTTAATGCCTTGGGTGTATTTATGCATAATTTGCTGCAAAAACAAATATTACATACTGTAGGTGTATGCATTGGCATTGCTGATGCTGCAGTAGCAGGCAATGGGGGGTTAAAAAACACATACCGACCCCCAACCCCACCATTAGGAAACTAGGCTGATAATCAAAAATGGAAGATCAAAGTTTATTTTTTTTTGTTTTTGTTTTTTTCTTTACTACCTGCATACAAAAAAAACATATTGCACATCAAACAACCAAAACAAAAATAAAAATACCATACTAATGACTAACATATGCAGTTTTTACAGGATAAACATTCTGGAAATTGATCTTTTCAGTAGTTCAGATTATGCCTTTGTGGACATGACTATGTTCAGTTTAGTGTTTATAGCGATGTTTGATTTTAAATACTGTACAGTTTAATAAATAAACCAAACAAAGCTCCAATGTAGAACAGTCACTGCCAGTTTATCTGCAGAGTTTTTATCTGTTTTTTTTCCAGTGATCTGCAGCTTCCTTTCACACACACTTTTTTTCAAAGGGGAGAGGAAAAAAAAAAAAAAAAAAAAAGTTAAAATGACCATTTTCCAGACTGAACTAATGGAAAAATTACATTTCAGTGCAAATACTTTAGACTGCATTTTTCTAGTTTTCCTCAGGTGAAGAAGTGGTTGCATATTAAAAATGTAACAAAAGCAGCTAATGCTTTTAGAATGAATATTATGCAGGATCCCCCCACCCCTATCAATGCCGTATTTTGAAAACAAAACAACATTTCCTATAGCCAGCACTTTTTTTTTTTTTTTTTTAAATGTTTCGTATACTATCTCAAGGCACATCTGATGATGTATTTAGAACACAGTAGGTATCAACTTATGTTTAACATGTGTCAGGATCCCTCCCCTTTCTGTATTCCATATGGAGGAACTGAAAGTGTGGTGTAAAGACTGGCGATCCTTAATCTATCTTTGGCAAGCTTGTACAAGCACTATTGTAAAATGTAATGTAAAGGAACTGTAAACTAGGAACTTCCATTTTAAGACACCCCATTCATTATGGCTTCTTGTTTACTTCCATCTTGACAGCTTGCTTGGTTTCTTTCCGTGGATGTGGTCTGTGGATTTGAAGCCTTGTCGGCAGAAGAAGCTCTTGGGCCATTAATGACTTTTTCCGAAGGTCCGTGCTCTTCAATTACATCCTTCACCTAAAACAAGAAAGAGCAAAACAATCACCACTTATTTCAGATATGACTGTTGTCTTAGTGACAAGAACAAGTAAGCCATCACATTTGCATATGTTAACACTGCAGTTTGCTGTTGGGAGCAGACCCTTATAATGTAGAGTTTAAATTCTGTAAAAGACAACATAGCGCCATACAAAGCACAAAAAGTCCTCCCTACTAATATTTAAGTTTGTCTGCACAAAAATGGGAAAAAGTCCACAATACAGCTGTTTACATGAGCTTTATGTTTTATCCATCTTTTAAACATCACTGCCACAGAGAATGTAGAGGCGATCGATTTCCTTAAAACAAAAAGACAGTGTTGCATTCATAACAATATCCCTTTGTGTGCCCAAACATGCCTCTACAAATCATCCAAACAGCACATTCCATTTGCTTGTTGATTTGGGGGGGGGGGGGGGGGTCAAACGATTGATTTAGCCCATCTAGCTCACCACCTGGGTTGCAGACTGGGCAAATATCTGTTTATATCCCTTTATTTGACATGTTGTCTTTGTGTAGGCAAAACAAATTTCCAACACAAGCCATATTTAGACCCTGACTAAGCAGAGAAAATGATTTCCCTTTAAAGAAGTTGAATATGAATATATATATATATATATATATATATATATATATATATATATATATATATATATATATATATATATATATATATATATATATATATATATATATATATATATATATATATATATATATATATATAGATCAATCATTAAAACCCAACCACTATACAGGTCAATTTACAACATGATGCATTAACATCATTACTGCAGCAGCTATGCTTTAAAGGAACAGTTCAGTGTACAAATAAAAACTGGGTAAATAGATTGTATGTGCAAAATAAATAAAATGTTTCTAATATAGTTAGTTAAAAAATATTATGTATAAAGGCTGAAGTGAAGCCAGCCCAGAACACTACTTCCTGGTTTTCAGCTCTCTAACTCTGAGTTAGTCAGTGACTTTAAGGGGAGCCACATGGAACATATCTGTTCAGTGAGTTTGCAATTGATCCTTAGCATTCAGTTCAGAAATCAAACAGTTATGACCCATGTGCCCCCCCTCAAGTCTCTGATTGGTTACTGTCTGTTAACCAATCAGTGGATACCAAGTGAGCTGCAAAGCACGAAGTAGTGTTCTGGCTATTATGTTAGACATCCAGTCACTCCAGCCTTTATACATTACATTTTTGGTTAACTATATTAGAAACAAGTTTTATTTTGCACATACTATTTGTCCAGTTTTTATTTTTATCCTGAAAAATTCCAAGATAAGCATCTCAAGGAAAATCTGAAATTTTTAAAGAAATGCGATGATCAGTACTGTGGTTTTCTTGCTTGGAATGCCTATGAGTTTGTCAGTATTTCCTGAGAAAGATGGCAAAGATTTTAAGAGGTTAACACCCAACCTCTTGCAGTATTCACCCACAAGCCTCTGAATTAAATTTCCTTGGAGTAACATGTAAGCAGCAACCGCAGGGCACTGCATTTTACATACTTTGATTATCTGCCATGATAAAGTAACTCAACCACCTTAACGGGGTTTGTTCACCTTCCAAACACTTTTTTCAATTCAGTTGTTATTAGATGGTTCCCCAGAAATAAAGACTTTTTTCAATTACTTTCCATTATTTATTTTTTTACAGTTGAATGTTCGGGTCTCTGGTGTTTGAGTCTGGCAACTCAGTAATTCAGGTGCAGACTCTAAACTGTTACAATTTTGGAACATTTAGTTGATACATTTCTCAGCAGCATCTCTGGAATATTAGCAACTATTGTATCAATTCTAACAGCTGCCTGTAATGAAACTCAGGAATTCTGCTCCGCAGGAACACATAAGAAATGTATCAACTAAATGTATCCATTTAGAACAGTTTACAGGGTCAGCACCCCCCCCTCCCAGAGCTGCTTTATATGGTGAAAAACTACACTTTACACTTCAATATTAGAAAAATGGTCACACATAGAAAATAGAAAGTCATTGGAAAAAGTTGTTATTTATGATGATCTATCTGAAAACAACTAGTTGTTTGAAGTGAACCACCCCATTAATTTAGATTATATATACAGAAGGTATTCCAAGGAACACCACAACCCAGACTTGTAAAATCAATTTATATATGGAGGTGGAGGCATTAGCTCCACCTTACACGTTCTGTGCTGTTACTTAGCACATAATCTAATCACAAATCTATAATAAGTTACTAGGTGCACAAACTGTTTCTAGTGGATTTTCCAAGTTTTTTCTAAATCTGGTTTGGAGTGGTCCTTTGAGTACCAGGACAGTGTGCATGGACCCTCCATTATAACAGTGAGTCACCTATTAGTTTGTAAGGCAAATTATAATCTTGTAAGACTTAAAATAAAAGCAGAAATGCATTTCATAGGTAAACAAATTTAGGATCTTAAAATATATAATGGACAATAAATATTTTAACAACTATATTTGAAAAAAAAAAAAGAAAAAAAAATTATATATATATATATATATATATATATATATATATATATATATATATATATATATAGAGAGAGAGAGAGAGAGAGAGAGAGAGAGAGAGAGAGAGAGAGGTTGGAAGGATCAGCACACTCCATTTTGCGATGAAAAAGTGTTCTTTTTATTATTAAACACACATGTTAATAATAAGTTATGTGTGTTTAATAATAAAAAGAACACTTTTTCATCGCAAAATGGAGTGTGCTGATCCTTCCAACCTCTATGTATGATTTATTGATCGTGCACCTCGTGTCCATCAGCTAAGGAGTGCGGACACCACAGACAGTTTTATATATATATATATATATATATATATATATATATATATATATATATATATATATATATATATATATATATATATATATATATATATATATATATATATATATAATTTTAAATTACCATTTCACATTATAGCTGAAAAGAAACGCACCTTTTCTTTTTTGCCTTTTGCCAAAGTTTCTTTAGGTAGATTTCGCTGCCGGCTTTGAGATTCTGCTCTAGAGATATAGTCAGCAACTGTAACTGTTGGAAAAAGAGTAAAAATGTTAAAGATGTCTACAGCAGTCAATAAATGGCTATGGCACAGGGAGCGTTTTATTTGATTTGAGTTGGTGAGGATCTTAAATCCACCCTGCTGCCTTTCATTCACAATGTTCTACTCAACATTTTGCAGGTAAAAAACATTAGTAGCAGTATCAAGCAATTACAATTCAAAAGAATGAAAGGCAGTAGTGGCAGACTTGGGTGAATATACACCAGAGAAAACAAATCTGGTGTTCCATCTGCCACAGAGTTAAAATGTCAAACAGATATATTCAGCGATCATATTCCAAATGGTTCATGCAATGCTTTCTGAAACAATATATGAAATTATTTACACACAAACACACTCTGTAGTGAAAACATTCAAATTATAAAGATTCAAGTTAAAAGATCACTTATTGTTCAAGAAAAAAAAAACAATTAGTATTTAGTTATTCTGGATATTATGAGAAACACGTGACAAACAAATCTTTAGGTCATACTAGACATTTTATCATGGCACATTTTGCCAAGCAATGACAAAACAGTTTAGTAAATTGACTACAGCCATTTAAGAACCATTGTCCTGACTGCACAGTTACACAATTGCAAAACACCTGCAATTAAAAGCAGTGCACGGTCATGCATATTGCATTTTTTATCAGTAGCTCCACCAACTTTAGTTACCTGGCTGTCTATCTTCTGCCTGACCCCTGAAGCGACGCCTGCGGCTACGATTGCGTCGCTGGGGTTTTTGCTCACTATCATCTGCAACAGCAAAGTTTATCAAAATCTTAACTGCTCTGAACAAATGCACATTCTTCTAGTTAATCTCTAGTCAAATAAGCAATAATTTGTGAGAACTAAAATTTAAAACAAGCCAGTTTTAAAAGTTATTCACTAAAAGTTGCCAATATGTTTGCAACCTGCAGTGAATAAAATCACTTACTTGGGTCTATGTACGCACCATGGCACCAACTTGACCCTTTTCCCAATGATTTCTTGTACTGTCTTAGGGCTGTCTTTTATGGACAAAAAAAATGCACACTATAGTGCATTATTACCTATAATGCACTATAGTACACATGCACTGGCCTATAGAAGTGGAGGAAATCAGTACTATAGGTTATAGGACTTTGTGCTTGGCGCTCATCTGTTGACAGCAAATATCCATTTCAGTTAATTGCTTATTTGAATTATCAGCTTATTAGTAAGACAAGAATACATTACTCACCCATAATGCAATTTGAATTCACAGTTGCATTAAAAAAAAATATAGGTTATATATGCACATACATATATATGTCTGTGCTTTAAAACTTTCAATCAAATAAAAACGCAAAAACATTTTGTATTCTCTTAGCTATTGATGTTCATAATAATTGTAGTAACTTTGACCTGAAGACATACCCAAGCCATTTTCATTAACAGATGCATTGTCAGACTCCGTCATTCCATCCATTAGTGAGGAATCCTCATCAGTCCTCCTCCTCCGAGATCTCCTTCGACGGTTTGTGTTGTGGTGAGACTCACTTGCATCTGTGTCAGCGGTCTGGTCAGATTCTGTGTTGTCAAGTAAGCTGTATGGGTTGCTGTCTGGATCCTTAAGCACTGATAAAAAAAAAATGAGGATAATTTTTGCATCTAACTTCTACTTCTAGTATTGGTTTATGGAATGTTGTGTACATGGCTTGATGTTTCTACAGTGCTTTATTAAAGGGGCACTATCACAGTTCGGAGATTAAAAAAATAATAAAAAATAACTGTAGCCCTACTTTACATGAATCCGTACAGTCCCTCACATTCATCAGATGATGGCATTACACTTTTAGGCCAACTGTGCACAAGGGACACTTTGTGATGTTTGCCTATTTTTTTGCAGTGTAATATGTTTACAAAATGAAAAAAACAAACAAAACACCCTGCCTTGCATTCAGGCATAGGTCCCCTGGCAAATGTAGGCCCTTGCACTTCCACGTTTCATAGACTATAGGAGCCCCTGCACTTCCCTCCATAGAGTATTCATTTGGAAGCCTGGGTACAATTAGACACTTTTCATAAAGGACTATCACTTTATGACTTAGTACCTAAATACTTAAATAGCTGGATTTATGACTTTCAGATGAAAAGGAAAAACAAAGGCAACAAAAAAAAAGTTATGCACTGAAGCTCCAGCATAACCTTAAAGGGCCAGTACATTTTTTTTTTTTTTTTTACAAAAAATGTGTTTGTACATAACAAAAAAAAAACACCAAGTCACATTTAACTTTAAATTCGCAAAGTCTTTATTAAGAAATAACGTACAGATACTCCGCTTGCACTCCTCTTCAGAAAAGGCTACGTTCCATTGTGCGGCGCTCGATTTCTCCTCCCTGGCTATCTCCTATAGAAGGCCGGGAGGAGAGATTGAGCGCCGCGTGATGGATCGTCGCCCTGTCACCTTTTCTGAAGAGAAGTTATTTCTAAATAAAGACTTTGCGAATTTAAAGTTACATGTTTCTTTGTGGGGTTTTTTTTGTTATGCAGAAACAAATTTTTTTTAAAAAAAAATTAATGTTACTGGTCCTTTAACTTACATACCAATTCCTGGCTGCTTGAAGCTTAACAATTCAAGACTATCCTAATAGATCTTAAACCACGGTAATGTGAATGCATATCTATTAGTGAGAGGTTGTCACAATCTATAGTTCTGCGTGCTGCCTCAGAACACCTGACCAGAAATACTACAGCTCTAACTGTAACAGGAAGAAGTTTGGAAGCAAAATATACAACTCTGTCTGTTTATTGGCTCATGTGACCTTACATGTGGTTTGTATGTGTGCACCCTGAATCCTACGATCCCAGGGGGCGGCCCTTATTTTTTTAAAATGGCAATTTTCTATTTAGGATTACCCAATGGCACATACTACTAAAATATATTATGAAACTGGTTATTTACATGAAGCAGGGTTTTTACAAAGGAGCTGTTTTATGCTATATCTTTTTATAGAGACCTTAGTTGCTCTGGGGGTATAGTTTTCCTTTAACAAGCATGTTCCAAAACTGGAAATATATAACACATTTAGAGTCTTTTGGGCCTGCTGTAACTTCACAGGGTGATAGGCATATTACTTACTGTGCCTATATTAAGACAGGGGAAGGTCTGCTGTAATTCTAGAAAGTGTTTTGTGGAGCATGGGGCTGCTCTGGGCAACATCAAAAACAGAGGTGGAAGGCTGGATGTACTGAATACTGCAGGCAGCCACTGCCCAATATTTAAACTGCGACCTCTGCAATATTTTATAAACCATATGGACAAGAACTACTGATTAATAAATGCTGTGGGGTGTGGTGTATCACTACTATAAGGATATAAATAAAATGCATTCAACATTGGGTTTATTATTATGTTCATAAAATATTTAAGTTTTGTGCTTATTTAAATATTATAAATTTAAGTGATAGCTAGAAATGCAGTGCCACGTAAAGTCATTGATGTGCTATAATAAATATAGAGTATGCCCAGGGTACTTAAATAATGTAGAGTCCTTTTAAAGGATACATTTATATAGAGGAAAAAAATAAAAATAAGGTCTTCAAAGATTACAGCAACTGGCAGTTGTATTTGCTGGTACTTTTAAGTGGCTCTCTACCATGCAAGCTACATTTTTAAGCAAATGCTTCCCCCCACCCCCAGAATGTTGGGATCAATTATTGTAATGGAGAAGGCAAAAACAAACTGAAAGTGAAGTCAAGAACCAGAAAACGTAGGTGAAGGTGAGGTGACGAGTTCTTGATTTTGATTCTCAAGCAGTATGAACAAAAATGAAAACAGTGGACCATCACAGCAATACTTCAGTAAACCTTTCCAATTCACCTACATAATAGCAGCTATGTCACTTTGCGATAAAGAAGATGGGCAAAGGCCAAAGATCTAAAACAACCCTGAGATTGATACCTACAAGGCAGATGAAATTATCACAAGATGCATCAGCCTATAACTGAAAGTCCAAAAACATCTTCTCTGCCACAACTATACAATAGTCTGTAAAAGTCGATTTGAAGGGCTTAGTATGAATAGTAATGTACCAGAGCTGATAGAAGACTTTCCACCCCTTGATCCTCCCCGACCTCGACCAGCAGATCCACTCCTTCCTCTACCCCCAGGGCGCCTTCGGCTGTCACGCTGTTGGCGGCTTTCACGCTCATCTTCGCCAGCAAGTGACCAGTCACTCAGTTCCTCTTTTCTTTCTGATTCAGTCTCAGAAGGATTGGAAAGTTCAGAATTTGTACCTTTTCAAAGAATGAAGGGCAAGAAGTAAATCTGAAGTTAAAATCAATGCGATTACAACATGTTTTAATCGCATTTCTGATCATATTTTTAGCTTTCACATACAAGTTACATTTAAAAGCTCCCTAGATTTTCTTCCCAATGTCTCTTTTTAACAATCTCCTCTCTCTTCCAATATATAAAACTCCTGAAGTAGCAGTGCCTTTAAGGGGTGGTTCACCTTCAAACAACTAGTTGTTTTCAGATAGATCACCAGAAATAAAAATACTTTTTCCAATGACTTTCTATTTTCTATGTGTCACAGTTTTTTTAATTGAAGGGTAACGTGTCATTTTTTACCTTCTGAAGCAGCCCTGGGAGGGGGGGTCGCCGACCCTGTAAACTGTTCTAAATGGTTACATTTCTTATCTTTGTCCCTGCTGAGCAGAATCTCTGGGCAGCTGTTAGAATTGATACAATAGTTGCTAATATTCAAGAGATGCTGCTGAGAAATGTATCAACTAAATGTTGCAAAATTGTAACAGTTTAGAGCCTGCACCTGAATTACTGAGCTGCCAGACTCAAAACCAGAGACACAAACATTCACCTTTAAACTTAGATTTTGGAAAAACAGTAAAAAATAAATAATGGAAAAAGTCTTTATTTCTGGGGAACCATCTAATAACAACTGAATTGAAAAAAGTGTTTGGAAGGTGAAGCACCCCTTAAAGTGTACCTATAAATGACAGGAATTGCATCACTAAGCACCAAATATAACTGATGATTTTACTAATCTCTTTTTTAGAATGATGTTATTAAAGGGATAACAGGTTCGTCGTGTGTGTTTTACACATATTACCTGCACCCAGGCATGCTGTGTTTTTGTTTGGCGAGTGCTCCTCCATGATAGATAGATATATATCTACACACACGTGTGTGCGTGTTAACATTTTTATACATGTTTCAGCAGGTTAAAACAGATCGCCAACTGTAATCATTTCTTGGGCTTGGGATTCAAAGTGGGAAGGATTAGATGCTAACTGTAGCCCAAGCATCACAATATGTACTAGTAACAGATGTGTAAATACCCCTCTTTAAAAAAAAAAAAAAAAAAATGCACAGACTACTCTTCGTACATTTAGTAATGCAATGATAACACTTCCTTTTTTGAGGGGCTACACGAATGCAGTTGGATTTTAGCATTTTGGTTTTTATATGAAGCCTTTGAATTGCTTGTGACAATGGCTTATCAGACATAGTCACATTGGCTTTTCAAATTGTCCTCAAACTCTGCTATAAATTAAAAAAAACAAAAAAAAAAAAAACAATTTCCCAAGGTTACAAGATGGCGAGAAAGTCTTGCATCCAACTAATACTACCACTTTTCAGAGAAGAAATTATGTAGCCACAAAAGCAGTGTGGTGGAACCACGTGACATCTAAATGCAATATAAATTTCAAGTTCAAGACAAAAAGGAAGTCTTAAAATTATCCCGGTTGTTGTAATTATGTTATAATTATAAGTAAACAAAAACAAAGTAATCATTTTTAAACAAGGCCAGTATCCAACTATTTTCAGACACAAGATAAAAATAAAGCTTTAAATGCATTGATAAGGTCCCTTTAATATAAACTTTTTTTTTTTTTAATACTTTAAATAAGAAGACAGCATTATCAGGATAAATATATTAAACCCCCACCACACAAATACACCTACCATAACCAGATGTATAATTTGGGCCCCTGCGACCTCTGCCTCTGCCACTGTAAGACCTGCTTCCTCGTACAGATGAAGCAGTGCTTTCATCAGTTGCATATCCTTTCTCTTTCTCTGTTCCTCTGCTAGAAGAAGGTCGGAAGCCCATACCAATCTGACGAAGTTGCTCATCTATCTGTAGTCTTTCCATTCGAAGTTGCTCTACCTCCTGAGAATATAAAAGAAAATTTTAAATAAAAAAAAAAAGGTATTCCCATAAATCAATTGTTTGGAAACTGAATAGGACTAAAACTTACCTTCAAATATGCAATGTGGTATTCCAGAAGAACCTGTACATTACCAATGTTCTCTTTGGTTCCAACAAAAACAAATGGAACCATACCCTATAAAACCAAACAGATATTTAAAATAAAAAAAGGGGGGGGGGGGAGACATTTACTAACAAAAGATCGCAAAAATACTAATAAAACAAATGGAAAATGTGTAGGGGAGTGTAAGGCATTTTGACAGCATTGCCTCTCTCAAACAGGACTACAAAGTGCAGAATCAAGCAATATAGGCCTAAGTAGTAGTGCCAAAATTCTATGTATTTTAGTTTATGTCGAGTACTGCAATCCAACTTTTTACATGAAATGGACCATATATTCCCATCTAGCATATTTTGAGGGCAGAATTAAGTTAAAGGAACAGTAACACATAAAAAATTTTATGTGACAAATCAACTCTAAACTGCTTCAATGGAAGCTCTATTGTGCATAAAGTTTATTATATTCAAAGCTTTTTCCAAAAAACATTAAATCACTGCTTCCGGATGTACACTGCAGAATGGCGAAAGGGCGATTCTGCAAAATCTGAGGTGCATCGCTCCACATCTCTGCCTAGAATGCTGAACCGGAAGCTAGTTCTTGCTGCTGTACTGAGGATTTTACAGACCTCTGCAGGACTTACTTCTGTGCTGCAAGCAGGGAAGCAATGTCTGCATCGTAATTTCCTTTCTGTGAGTGCTGCGAGTAGAGAAGGAATGTCTGTAGAATGGCCCTTTCGCCATTCTACAGTGTACATCCGGAAGCAAAGATTTAATATGTTTTGTTGGACAAAGCATTGAATATAATAAACTTTATGTACAATAGAGCTGTTATTGAAGCAGTTTAGACTGGATTTGTCACATAAAATTTTTTAGTGTTACTGATAGCCTTGAAAACAATGAAGTCTATTTAGCCTTTGAACTGTGGGCCTTAAATATAATTTGGAGGGCCACATTACCATAGAGGTTAAGTGTCTTTAAATTCAATATTTAACTTACATCTTCACGAGGTAACTTTGTTTCGTTGTCTCCCTCAATTCTGACTCTAACTACTCCAGATTTATCAACAATTTCTTGAATAACTTTTCCATTTTTGCCAATTACTTTTCCTGTTGATAAAAAAATGCAATAGTTAACCTACTATATTTCGATTCAATCAGAAATTTTTTAGAGGGGAAATTACATTTTGCTAAGTAATCATCTTCGTTACTGACTACAGCAAACAAACTTACCCACAAGATTTCTAGGTACTTGAATGAAATCTTCCACAAACTCTAAGTAACTTCTGGCTTTTTTAACAGCTTCTTCACTCTAGAATGAAAAAGAGAATACAAATTCTGCATGTTTTCTTTAACTTTTAAAATATATCCCTTTGGAGTTGAATGAGCCTTTTTGTCCGTAAAGTTCTTAAAATCATTTTAAAAGCTGTTCAATGTAGCAACACATGCATTTATTTCCCACCTGTAGCAAAATGTATTTTGCAAAGTCACAGTTTTGTAAAATAACTGTGCGAAACCATTATGCAGCATTTGATTTGTAGAGAAAAGGCAAACAATAAAAAGACAAATACTTGCATAAAAGTGGTTTAGAAGGAGATCTGACTATATGCCAACACATTGGATGCATGTGCTATGCTGTTGGCAGGTTATCATTTTCCTTTCTGACAATGTAACATGCATTTATGGCTTTAGGACTACTAAGGAAGAGTGTTTAACCTAGCAAAACATAGGCAGGTAAAGGGGTATTATTAGAAAAGCATCAAATCTATAAATTCCCACCACAAAGGCTATGGTTGACTCCTGAAACCAAACTATCACAAAAATTTACAAATGCAAATGACCAATACACAAAATTGTATGTATGTCATGTAATATTAAAGGTCTGGAACTGTGGATTTAACCAAATCCTGCAATAAGTGAAACAACAAAAGGGGACTAGGGCTTGGCCAAATCCAGAACAGAAGCTGGAATTTGCAGCATCCTTAATTAAAAGCAAATACACAAGAAATGACTGCGTGCATACACATTTTAGCAGCATATTCAGGGTTCTGTAAAAAGGACTTACCTCCCCATAAATTCGAAATGTGCCGCTATCTTCATCTAACTCAATAGCAGTAATACCTGGAACCTTTCTTGCCTGTTGGATATTACTTCCATGTGTCCCTATTGCCAGGCCCATTAAATCTTCCCGAACAATAAATTCTTCATGAAATGCTGATGCAAGCTGTTTTGTACACTAAATTGTAACAAAAACATTGTTATACATATATTCATAAAAGCATGTAAAAGAAAGTCTAACTGGATTCTCACTGGATTGATTTTTTACTACAGTTCGTACAGCGTCCTGTACTAAACTATGGCAAAAAAGTTAAAACGCACAGTAACGGGATTATTTACCAAGGGGAAGGTGTTCAAAATGGTGTCTTTTAGTTTCTGCACTACTATTCCCAAAATCTGCAGGTTTACTCAGTACGCTTCATCTCTAGATATACACGCCAATAACGGCAAGGCACCAATACATATAACCAGCCCCCCTCCCCAAAAAGATAAATGTGGGAATAAACACAAAACCATACCACGAGAGGGTTCCCCAAAACCTAAAAGGGTGGTACAGGTATGGGACCAGTTATCCAGAATGCTCAGGACCTGTTTTCAGGATAAAGAATCTTTCCATAATTTGGATCTTCATACTTTAAGTCTACTAGAAAATCATGTAAACATTAAATAAACTCAATAGGCTGTTTTTTCTTTCAAGAAGGATAAATTATATCAAGGTACTGTTTTATTATTAAAGAGAAAAAGGAAATCCTTTTTAAAAATTGGGATTATCTGGATAAAGTGGAGTTTATGGAAGATTGCCTTTCCATATTTTGGAGCTTTGTGGATAACGGGTATTCAGGTAATGAATCCCAAATGTGTTTTTCCCTAAATATTTATTAAGTGAAATGGTCTAATCAAATCAAGGGATATTTTTCGGGAGACGCTTCTCAGTTTTTTGTTTTTTTATATGAAAATTCTAGATCTGTTTGTCCAGGAACAAAAACAAATATTGTTCCTTTTAGTGTGAGCTATCCATGACAACAAAGTAGCAGAGTACGGAGATTGTGAGGTTATCAATTACCACCTAGAAAGAGTTAAAACTGTTGTTTCTGGTGTACTTAAAAAGTAAAATATGAAATGCAGAAAATAAATCATGCTAGCCTATTCTCACTGATATCTGTCTCCTACCCCACACATAATCTTTTTTTTCTGCCTGGATTTTGTACATGACATTAGCCTTAGGCTCATAGGGAAATGTAATGTCATTCTTACTTAATTCTTTTGTAAAGGAATGTATTCTAGGACTTGGAAGTCCCTCTGCTTCGGTGGGTGGTGCACAGATTCTCTGAAAAGCAAATGGACTTGAAGCCTCAGAATCCTTCACTTCACAATAAAACTAGACTGAACAGACTACCCTGGTTTCTTTTCAATGCATAGAATAAAGAATTAAGGTTCGGATAGCGTTTATGCACTTTTTCTATGCCCCAACTGAATGAGCTCACAAGCTTATAAAACGAACACAAAGAAATGTAATAATTATATTTTTAACTATAAGGGTATTTAATTGTAACATTTAATGATAATGTCAAATTCAAAGATCCTGGTACAGTACCATGACCTCTCTATAAATACTACGTACACAATAACTTACTTCTAAATGTTTTGTAGCCTCTTCATTTCTGGACATAAGCATCAGTTTGGTGCGGATACTTCGCAAATGCATGTCGCTCAGTATGTTTACTCTCTTTACAGTTGATTCGCATGCAGACTTAAAACAAAGAATGTATATACAAAATTACTTCAAAATTAATAAAATAAAAAGCATTGAGCGTGTTAGAGGGCACTTCTATTTACAGGATAAAATATATTCCTGTCCACAGAAAGAATTTACATGTTTCAAAGAATATTTCTGTAACAAAAATGTACATAAATATAGAGCGGTGCTGTAGTATTGCACAGGGTGGCTTTCCATGCTGCAACTTTTCCTCAGAATGTCAGAATTTTATACACTTGTGCTAGTTTGTAAACAAGAAAACCTTAATGTGATTACAGTCCTGATCACTGAAACTCTATAGCAACATTCAAATGTAACTGTTGAACAATGATTATATTACATGCTAGAACGCTGGATTAAAATTGTCACAAGAAGAAAACAGAATCATCACCACAAGATGTTAGCTATATAACATATATAGCTTCTTTTATTTCATGTTTGTCCACAGAGTTCTACATTCCTTTCACTTATTTGATTGCCAATTCCAGATTAGCCAGTAACTACCCAGCGACTCTGCAGAAATTTTTAATAAATTAGTCCAAAAAACTTTTTTTAAGCACTTTCCTTTTATATTCGAAAGAAGAAAAAAAATCATCAATTGGTTAATTTTCAAATAGGGGTCACTGAACCCATTTAAATAAATGCTCTGTAAAGCAACAAATTTAATACGGCTACTTCTGATCATTCATCTGTCTTTTCAGGTCCGCTCCTATTCTCCTCTCTGAAACCATGAATAATAAAAAAAAATGAAAACCAATAGTAAATTTTCTCAGAATATCACCCTAATAAAAGTTAGCAACCCCTTTAACAATATGTTATCACCGCAAAAGTCATTCTGAATGCTATTTGTAATGTTTCTCATTCAAATATAACACTTCAGACATTTCATAAAGCAAGCACAACAGCAGCATTAACATTGTTATATTGCCTGATAAAATACAGTAAATACAGCACATTTAGCGTTTTCAGTGTACATTCAGTGTAAAACATATCTAAAACTTACCAGTATTATCAGCTGATTAGTTTCTGCATGAAAATAAACTCGGCAGGCTCCTACAGCTTTCTTGAATTCCTTATGCACGTTTTCATTAGAACACCTAGTGCAGGTAAATGGCAATTGTCACCAGAAATGAATGTGTGTTCTCTTGTATAGAAAGATTTTGTGCACCCACATAAGGCAACACTCGGCAAGTAAAGAGGAATTTCTCTTGGTGAATAGTGTGAATGCATTAAAGAATAAGTGATTTAGAAAGTATACTGCATTTAAAGTAAAAGTTAATATTTTAGACAGGACAACACTTCCAGCAAGGGATGCACCCTTTCTATTTAAAAACAGTGAAAATGTATTTTCAAATCAGAGATTTTTTTCGTCTCATCCATTAGTATTTCTAATAAAATATTTAGTAAAACCAATTCGATTTCTGTACATATGTGCAAAATCTGACTGTAAAATAAATCTACTCAAGTTACTCACGATTCTCTTAAATCTTCAGGGACATCCACTGTACATTTGAAGAAGGAGTTCTTAGTTACGGTTTTATTCTGGTTTACAGGTCGCAGACGTTCAAATGTTACAATTTCATTGTAGGTAGCATCACAAGCAGCATATTCAATAACATAAAACTATAAAATAAACATAAAAAGCAAACTTATAAACCCCACAGAGAATTTTGTTTTATGAAAATCAAGGACTGGTCTGTCAAGTCTATAGCAGCAAGCTAGAATTTACTTGTCACTTGAAATTACCCATGGGAAAGATAACTTATTATAACTGTTATTTCCTTTATACCAAGCATAATGGGCATGCATTGTACAAAGAGTTAAATTTGTGACTTTTGCAAATGTGACCAAAGGTTGGTGTTACTGATGTTACCAGAAGTGTTATTAGCTGTGTTCTCCTGCAGTCGATCTTTCATGTGTTTCACTACAGTAGAATGTAGGGAGAAACATAGCCCCCTTCTTTCCTATCACTTTGAACTCACTGTGGCATAGGCACGTGGAGAACTCAGGTACAACATAATTGGATAGTCTTCTATATTGCACTTCAGAGGAATACCATGCTCTTAGGGAATGTTAAGTTCAGTCTCTCAAAGTAAAAGATGTAATATATAAAGGCTGGAGTGAGCTGATGTCCAACATAACAGAACACTACTTCCTGCTTTTCAGCTCTCTAACTCTGAGTTAACTCTGAGCCACATGGGACATAACTGTTCAGTGAGTTTGCAATTGATCCTTAGCATTCAGCTCAGATTCAGAAGCAAACCGTTATGAATCATGTGCCCCACCCCCCCCCTCAAGTCATCAATCAGTGGAAACCAAGAGAGCTGTAAAGCAGGAAGTAGTGTCCTGGCTATTATGTTTGACATCCAGTCACTCCAGCCTTTATACATTACATTTTTGGGCAAACTAATTATATTGAAAACATTTTTTTATTTTGCACAGCCTATTTACCAAGTTTTTATTTTTATACTGAACAATTCATTTAATGGGTAAACCTTTTCAAACACTTTAAAGGTCCGTAACAACCAGTTAGAATTGACACTGCTGTAAACATTCACAAATAATAAAAAACCTTAATCTGGAAATAACGCAAAAATAAGAGACATTTACCTCTCCTTTCATCATTCGTACTTTTGCTAACCACCACCCACAAGGTTCTTGGTCATTAGCTCGGGAATACACCTAGATTAAAGAAAAAAAATTCTTACATCAAGAATTCTGCTTACGCTGATTGATGGAATAAACAGCAAAGATTCACAAACATGATAAACAGAAACAGCAAAAAAATCACAAAAGAGCAGCTAAAGGGGAATCTGTGAGCCAACTATCCCACTATACTGTGCAATAGTGTGAGCTTACCTAATTTATGATGCAAGGAAACAATGCAAATTGTGGGTCCAGAGAATTGTTGTATGTGCACACAAGACAATTTGGTATTGAACCAGACCCAACCACCACGGGCACACATATTTTACAAAGCATAAAAAACAAAACATTTCTCATAGCCCTAAAGATGGATGTATACAGCAGAGCAAAAAGCAAAACTACACTGAAAAGTAAAATGTCTAGATTTATACATGTCCATAGGAGAAAGAAATTTGCATCTCAATATTTTTGAAAGGAAATTAAACAAGAAAAAGTATGTAAAGGGGGGTTCATCACCCCTTGTCTCTCTACCACCACTAAGATGTTCTACCATATTCTAAACTCACCTCAACCTCATCTCCTTCAGTAATTTCCTTTTTAATATCAGGGAGAGGAGGCATCCGGACTTCATCGAAAGGCACCTGACGCTCTGGTTGCCAGCTAATGGTCGGAGATACAAAATTACAAGTGAATTTTTATAATTTTTACGAAATATTGACAGGTTTGTTACTACAGGGTAATTGATTTTTCCATAATCTTCATACCTTAACTCTCCTAGAAAATCATGTAAACATTAAATACACCCAATAGGCTGGTTTTGCTTCCAATAAGGATTCATTATATCTGAGTTGGGATCAAGTACAATGTATTGGGTTTATTATTACAGAGAAAAAGTCAATAGTTGTCTATATTCCGGATAAAGTTTATTTCTTAACTTTTGGCTCACCGTATCTTGAGTTTTCAAGAAAAATATTAAATAGACCCAATAGGATTGTTTTGCCATCAATATGGATTACAAATATTTTAGCTGGTGCTGTAGTATTATAGTGAAAATGGAAATCATTTAAAAAAAAAATGTAATTATGTTATTTATAATGGAGTCTTTGGGAGATAGTCTTCCCATAATTCAGAGCTTTTATTGGATATTAGTTTTGCAGATGAAAGATCCCATACCCTTAATTGCAGCAACTCAAAATCTCATTTGCAAGTAATTTTGACTAACAATATGAGCATCATATTCTACTATACTTACTTGTTTTCAAAAACAACTGTGAGGGAATCTTCATGTACATCCTTGACAAATCCCTGAAAGATAAACAGATAAAAATTGACTTGACATACCAAAGAGACCCAAGTAGAAGGAAGCTTATACCTTTAAGTAACTAAGCATAAGTTAACGTTTCAATTACCAAAATGCAGTACAACTAAAACTAGCCAATGTCATATTGTTCGCCATTTCACCTACCTACCCCCAAATAGGTTATATGCTGAACATATTTTTTGTCTGTTATTTTAAAAACATGCTTATTTGTAAATAAAAGAATTGAATAAATGCATTTCAGCCAATTCTTTCAGTGTTGATTCTATTTATTTTGCTTATATTGAAAAAAGGTGAATATAGGTACATACAGCCCCTTTTAAAGGAGAACGAAACCCTTTAGCAAAAAAAAACCAAAAAAAAAACCCGTACTCCCCACCCCAGGTAGACCCCCCCCCTCTGGGAAATGCCCCATACTCCATACTTACCCCTCGTCACAGATTCTTCCAGGGGAGTTCCACGCATCCATGAGCAGTTGTCGCAAACCGGCAAACTGCTCCAACTGCGCATACGCAGAAATACTGATCTCCCAGTCAGCTTACCGAGGACGGGGGAGATGGACGCGTGGAACTTCGCTGGAAGAATCTGTGACGAGGAGTAAGTATGGAGCATTTCCCGGGGGGGGGGTATTTAGCCTGGGGGGAGGAGGGAGGGGGGGTCTACGTGGGCCGGGGGGTACAGGGTTTTTAGCAAAAGGGTTTCTTTCTCTTTTAATTAAACACAGAGCTAAAAAAACAATAGAAATTATACAAAGGATTCTGCTATATGCAAACACCCTGATGACAACTGTATCCAAAGCCAGAAAAAATATGTGTGGAGTGGCCACCTTAATGCAAAACAAGCCACATAGCAAAATACATTATTAAATTGAGCAAAGATTCTCACAGCTGCAGGTCGAACAAGAACGCTCTTCAATCTTTGTATGAGGGCCAGTGCCACATATCTTCTAAGCAGCAAATCAGAAAGTGCTCACTGCCATGACAAATAACAGTGACTCATTTCCTACTAGCTGCTTACTTGTTTTCCCAACTATAGATCTCCTTTAAAAGAAATAGTATGAACATATATAAGCTAGATACATGTATTTATTTATAAGCTGGCCATAGACGAAAAGATCTGATCGTACAAATCACGGATTTTCGGACCGTGTGTGGACAGTCCCGACAGTTTTGTCCGGCGGAGACAAAAATGGTTGATCGGACAGGTTAAAAGATATCTGTCGGCTGCGGGTAATATATATGCATGTATTGCGTATCGTACGATTTTCAGAGGGAGACTGACACTAGCTTTGGTTGGACATAACTATCGTACGATTGCTATCAAAGGCAGAACATCGGCTGATCTGTTGTTCTTTAGGACTTTATTTGATCTGAATGGTTACTGGCTGGTTGGGAGATGGGGGAAGTCCAATCGTACGTTGATTCATACGATCAGATCTTTGCGTCTGTGGCCAGATTAAGGCTAATATCACACAGGGAGTTTTGCAGCTGTCATGAGGCAGTCAAAACACTCCAGACCACCTGTCACTGCTTCTCATATTAATCCATGGGAAATGCAGTGCACCCACAGTGGAGACAAGAACTTGAGACTGAGAAGAGGTCCACCTGTCACTGCTATATGTGCACTGCATTTCCCATAGATTACTACAGTGATATGGGGTGATTTTGACAGTTCTGGTTTTTGCCTAATGCTACAATCAAAATTTCTTGTGAGTTTATATAATCCTTTTGAGGAGTGTGTGCAGATAAAATGTCTGAAAACATTCCATCTCTGCATATTTGCATTTGTACATATGACCGAGTTACCATACTGGTTATCTCACATAGTAACAGACTTAGTTATACTAGGGAAAGCCCACGTTTAGTAAGAAAAAGGTAACTAGCAGAAATTGGCATGATTAAAACTGTAAGAACTTACATATCTTAAGCAAAAATACTAATTACTACAGTCAATGAAATAGAGGTGATCAGCAAATGAAAAGCACTGACCAGGTTCAAGTATTACTGTTGCAAGGTCATTCATTTGAATAATTGCAAATCTGAATATGGGCTATGTATTTGCATGCTTCCAGTTAAATTCACATTAGTAAGTGTGCTGTTATCCCACATGTATACATCATATCTTGCTTGTCATTGTATTCAGTATAATATAAAATAAAAAAAACCTTAGCTTTAGTGTGGACATGTCTACATAACTCAGCATCATGTGGAGCTGTGTGAAGGGGTCATTCTATGTGTGCCTGCAAGTAAATATTTATGGGAAAGAAACTTGTATTTGTGAGAAAACATTGAAGTGAATACAAGTAGTTACACAGCTAAGAATTATCATAATTGGTAGTTGGTCACGTCATTAATGTGGTGGAATTTGGTGGGTTGGAGACAGGGTGTTTATATACACTATCAAATGATAATGTCTTAATGCTCTGTGACTTTTGATGTGCTTCTCTGTACCCCTAATTGTAAAAGTGATGTGAAATGCAATCAATCACACAGACATAAAATAAGCAGCTAATAACCTTTACGGTCTCATGGACAAAAAACATTTCTGTGTGCACTTCTAAGGATTTGGATAAAAACAGATCAGTTCTACAAAGAAAAAAAAGAATATCCTACAAATATGCAGGCAAGTTTTCTCAGCTCAGTAGGAAATGATCTACTAGAGTCTTCAGGTTAAAGGAACAGTTCAGTGTAACAAAAAAAAAGAAAAAAAACTGGGTAAATAGACTGTGCAAAATAAAAAATGTTTCTAATAGGGATGCACCCAATCCAGGATACAGTTCGGGATTCGGCCATTTTCAGCAGGATTCCGATTCAACCGAAACCTTCTGCCCGGCCTAACTGAATCTGAATTTGCATATGCACGTGACTGTCACAAAACAAGGGAGTAAAAAATGTTTTCCCCTTCCCACCCCTAATTTGCATATGCAAATTAGGATTCCGTTCTGTATTCGGCCGAATGTTTCGCAAAGGATTTGGGGGTTCGGCCGAATCCAAAATATAGTGTATTTGGTGCATCCCTAGTTTCTAATATAGTTAGTAATGTAATCTACAAAGGCTGGAGTAACCGTATGTCTAACATAATAGCCAGAACACTACTTCCTGCTTTTCAGCTGAGTTAGTCAGCGACTTGAAGGGGGGCCACATGGGAAATAGCTGTTCAGTGAGTTTGCAATTGATCCTCAGCATTCAGCTAGATTCAAAAGCAACAGTTATGATCCATGTGGCCCCCCTCAAGTCACTGATTGGTTACTGCTTGGTAACTAGGGTAACCAGTCAGTGGAAACCAAGAGAGCTGAAAAGCAGGAAGTTGTGTTCTGTTATGTTAGACATCCAGTAACTCCAGCCATTATATATGACATTTTTGCCAAACTAACTATATTAGAAATATTTTTTTATTTTGCACAGTCTATTAGCCAGTTTTTATTTTTACAATAAACTGTTCCTTTAAGGGAACACTTTAGTGTAAAAATAAACACTGGGTAAATAGATAGGCTGTGCAAAATAAAAAATGTTTCGAATATAGTTAGTTAGCCAAAATGTAATATATAAAGGCTGGAGTGACTGGAGGTCTAACATTACTAGGGGTATACTGAATCCAGTATTCGGTTGGGGATTTGGCCTTTTTCAGCAGGATTCGGACGAATCCTTCTTCCCGACCGAACCGAATCCTAATTAGGACAACAAATAAGGACAGAGAGGGAAATCGCGTGACTTTTTATCACAAAATTGAAGTAAAAAATGTCCCCCTTCCCACCCTAATTTGCATATGTAAATTAGGATTAGGATTTGGCCGAATCTTCCAATAAGGTTTTAGGGGGGTTTGGCTGAATCCAAAATAGTGGATTTGGTGCATCCCTAAACATAACAGAACACTTCTTCCTGCTTTACATCTCTTAATTAGTCAGTGACTTAAAAGGGGGCCACATGGGACAAAACTGTTCAATTAGTTTGAGTTTGGTCTTTAGCATGCAGGCCAGATTCAAAGGACAACTAACTGAACAGTTATAACTCCCTTCAATTCACGGATAGGCTACTGACTGGTAACCAATGAGAGAGCTGCAACGCAGGAAGTAGTGTTCTGGCTATTATGTTAGACATCTGGTCATTCAAGCCTTCACAGATGACATTTCTATTTAACCATTTTTTCTTTTTACACTGAACATTTCCTTTAAGGCATATGAGAGCTTTGTGCACCAGTGCTGCCCAATGGAAAACAGCAGCAGACAAAATACCCCTGCCTGATGCACAGAGCGATGACAAGTGGACATCAACACCAAAAATGTGCCAAAATCCACCTGTCACCATTCTGTGGGTCAGCCAGGGCCCTTGCCGTTTCATTAAAAAAAAAAAAAAAAAAAAAAGACTGATTTGTTATAGCACTGAATACCACAGACAAACTGCTCCATTGAGATTTGGCACACAGCATCAGCATACGATGACTAACTGATATATCTTCATTCAATCACCCTCAGGGATAAAACCAAAAAGACCCTGCTCGATCAATTCAATTATTTTCTTTTTGACAAAAATCCAATCAATTCGTTTTTGGGTTACGCAACTCGTACACGTTGAATCAAGTTTTTCCCATCCAAATTTTTTTCTTAAAGGGATGGTTCACCTTCATGTTAACTTTTAGAATGTTATAGATTGACCAACTCTTAGCAACTTTTCAGGTGGTCTTCATTGATAATTTTTTTTATCGTTTTTAAATGATTTTCCTTCTTCTGACTCCCTCCAGTTTTCAAATGGGGTTCACAGACCCCATCTAAACAACAAATGCTACATATGTAGTTATTGCTATTTATTGCTCCTCTTTCTGTTCAGGCATCTCTCCTATTCATATTCCAGTCTCTTATTCAAATGAATACATGGTTACTAGGATAATTTGGTCCCTAGAAACAAGATTGCTGAAATTGCAAACAGGAGAGCCGCAGAATAAAAAGCTAAATAACTCAAAATCACAAGTGATAAAAAATAAAAAACACTTGCAAATTGTCTCAGAATATCACTCTCTACATCATACTAAAAGTAAATTAAAGGTAAAACTATTCGAGTTGTGAGTTCATTTGAGGTATAAAAAACTAACATTGTCTCAGAATATCACTCTCTACATCATACTAAAAGTAAATTAAAGGTAAAACTATTCGAGTTGTGAGTTCATTTGAGGTATAAAAAACTAACATTCGACCTTTGATAAATGACCCCCTCAGTGCTTGTGAATTGAAAAATAAAAAGCAGCTTTCTGTTAACAAATCTGTGCCTAAAACGTGGTGTGAAACACAGTCAAAGTTTCACTGAAAAAATTGCTCAGTAACAGGAAGTAATGTAATTTTAAAACCTTTCCTTACCTAATATAATCTAGACTTGTTATTGAAGGTGGATATAAAAGCTTATATTTGTTTGTTTCAAACATATAGAAACTATTACTAGGAGACCAGCATTCTTTTCAAAATTCTTAACAGCCAACAAAAGTTTCCAGAGCAATGTCCCAAATTAGATGCCTACCATAAAATGGTAAACAAGTGTTAACACCTACAGTGTGAAACATTATCAAGATTGTATGTATGTATGTATGTATGTATGTATACACGCGCACGTAGCACGTAGACCCGCAGATGTGGATTGAAGTGGAGTTTTAAACCTTTTTTACTTTCATTCTTTGGGGAAAAAAATCAAATGTTTAAGTAATAAAGCTATGTTTTATCTGCTTATTACTAAATAAATTAAATAGATCAGTCAACTCATTTGTACTTGAATGTTTATCCATTGTGCATTAATGTAAGCAGAAAAAATATATATTGGATGCACAATTATGATGCTTCTTAATGCACTCAGAATGTCTGACTGACACCCATAAATGCTTAATACTCTGTATAAACCTGCATTTATAAATGCATTTGGAGACATTTCAAATTCAGTAGTAAAAGGAGGTAAAATCACATATACTTATATAAGTACTTTCCCTCATCACAACAACAAAATAACATTTTTATAAATGTGTTAATGGTGTCCACAATACAAGCCCAATAATTCTGAAAAATCAGCTTGTGCTCATTTCCCCTTTGCAGTTTAACATTTGATTGGCCCTACCCAAACCAACTATGGTACAGGTATAGGATCCGTTATCCAGAAAGCTCAGAATTAAGGAAGGGCCATCTCCTATAGACTCCATTATAATCAAATAATTTAGATGTTACAAACATTTCCTTTTTCTTTGTAGTAATAAAACAGTACCTTGTACTTCTTCCAAAGTACAATTAATCCTTATTGGATGCAAAACAATCCTATTGGGTTTAATGAATGTTTAATTGATGTTTTAGAAGACTTATGGTATGGAGATCGAAAATACAGAAAGACCCCTTATCCAGAAAACCTCAGGTCCCAAGCATTCTGGGTAACATGTCACTTACCTGTATACATTAAATCGTTATATGGTATACATAGTGTCTTCATGGAAAAGTTCCAAGAATGTCCAAAAGTGGTAAGTACGCATCCACCCTAAATTTCATCTTGACTGGTCTTATGAGTGAACCCTCATTCACTAAACTGGCCAGCTGGGGGCAAAAGGGTTTAGGCAATCCCACATGTTGGGAACCACTGAATTAGAACAGGCCCAAAAGTCCAGAGAGTGGAGTAGACAAAAAATATTTATGCAACCGAGTAGAGAGATTCTTAAATATGTACATAGAATGTCATCTATATGCAAGGTAACTAGCCAAAAAATCCCAGTGTGAATGACACACTGTGAAATGTACATGAACCCCAAGTGCAGGCAGGCACAGCATTATTAGTATTCCATGTCGGTTAATTGTGTTAAAAACAGCACATAAAAAAGTATCTATCAATACAGCCTTAATGGTCAGCATGTGCATCTTTTGCAGCTGTGAATATTTAATACCCACCACTACCCCGTTCATACACTTGGTGACAACTTTAGGTGCCAGCTGCCTCCTTAGAAGTATATTCACCAATAGGATAAATTATATAGTACATTGAATCCAATAATTTAATTGGAGGTATTAAAATTTTAAATAATAGCTCTCCTAATTTGTACACATTATAGAGTTGCTGTGCTGCTTCCCTGTGCAATTACATTCTCAGGAAAGTTTTACTTTCTCTGTGTGTGTTAAGTATCTGCTATCTAGCACGTCTCCAGAATTCTTAGGAGTGCTGTCCAGGGACACCAGAAACTCATGAACACGGGTGACCCAATACCAAAACAACCATATCACAAATTCAAAACATTTCATAACTGTACTAATCGTACTTTACAAAATAAATAAAAAAACACTTGCAAATTGAGCCACATCAATTCTACATTAATAAAAAGATCTGTTGTGCATGGGTGATTTTGGGTCTGCTGCCTCAGGCTGCCCCCCCTCCATCTCGACGCTTAAAAAGCAACGTTGGGGCGGGTCAAAGGGGGGCAGCATAGCTACTACACTAAGAGCAATAATCGCTCTCTGCAGAGCCAAATTTCTCACCTTGCCTCGTTGCAGGAGCGGCCCTACTGTTGTGCCATATTCTTAAAAATCTTATCACTATTTGAGTAAAGTTTTAACGGAGTGCATGCGCATATTAGGGATGCACCGAATCCACTATTCTGGATTCGGCCGAACTCCCGAATCCTTTGCGAAAGATTCGGCCGAATACTGAACCGAATCTTAATTTGCATATGCTAATTAGAGTTGGGAAGGGGAAAACATTTTTTACTTCCTTGTTTTGTGACAAAAAGTCACGTGCTTTCCCTCCCCACCCTTAATATGATATGCAAATTAGGATTCGGTTCGGCCTGGCAGAAGCATTCAGCCGAATCCCGAACCGAATCCTAGATTCGGTGCATCCCTAGCGCATATACACAAATACATAAATATACACTAAAGCTGGCTAAATGGCAGATGTCAACTCGATTGACAAACCAAACATGTTATGTATAATTTAGTAATGCTGAAGTGGTTTCAATTTCTACCATCAATGTTCAAGGGTAGATGGCTCTAAAGTTGACAACAGTGATTCTCATAATCCTACACCACCTTACCAGAATGCCTGACAATCACCTTAGTGAAAAATCACCATTACTGTAGAGCCAAATTACACAGCACCCTTTTGACGTGCAAGTGTGGGAACATGGGAACCAGACCATGTGTGACAAGAAGCAGCTTGCCGTTATTCCCTAGAGGAACATAGCAACTAAAATGGCTATAGGCTTAAGAAAAGTTGAAGTACATTTAAAGTGTAAATTGAGAACACCTTAACATACTACAAAATAAACAGAAACCCGTACTAGTCCATACATTTTCTGAATATGCCAAAGACTACATGAAGGAAAGCCAGTTATAAATAGAAAAGCTAGAGCATGGTTTAAATAGCTGACAATGTGCCTGAGAAAGGAGAATGACAGGGGCAGCTGAAATACTTTGTACTGAAACTCCTACCTCCCTGACGATATAATTTAGGTATTCTTCTAGACTCAGCAATCCATTCCTAATTTTGGTGGGTTCATGAGTAAGTGCCTTCAGTGGAATGCAGTACTTTACAATCATAACTTATATTTACCCTATATGCAGAAAAACTACTTAGCATTTCAATAAACCGGAGTAACGAATGTTGGTTCAGGTTTAGTAAGGCATCGTGACTTTATGTAAAAAAAAACAAAAACCAATTCCGTTGATTAACACCCAACCATTTTCCAAAAAGAGGACTCCATATAGAATTGAAATTGCACATGAATATGTTCTATTTTCACATGGTACCACAAGTCTCCTTGCTAAAGCTCATGTTACCAGGGAGTTTTGTAGTCCACTTAACAGGAACTGATCAAAATAACTTTCATCAGGTGAGTGCCATTCATTTTGAAAAAAATTCTGCCCATGTTGATGACTAAAGCTGTGTGGCAGTGATCACCTGAGAATGCCACCTTTGTGTGTGACTGTGACAACCAAAGTGACCAATGAGTCTTAAAACAGATACAGGTTTTTGTATCAATCCTGATAGCTTTAAGGTTACTTTGTTAATGTCACAAGCATAAGCAATTCTTAACATTGTATTGTCATACCGTAAGGGATATTAAAGGGGTAGTTCACCTTCAAACAACTACTTGATTTCAGACAGATCACCAGAAATAACTTTTTCCAATGACTTTCTATTTTCTATGTGTCACTGTTTTTCTAATATTGAAGTGTTAAGTGTAATCTTTCACTTTCTGAAGCAGCCCTGGGAGGGGGGGGGGTCGCCGACCATGTAAACTGTTCTAAATGGATACATTTAGTTGATACATTTGTTATCTTTGTCCCTGCTGAGCAGAATCCGAGTTTCATTACAGGCAGCTGCTAGAATTGATACAATAGTTGCTGATACTCCACAGATAATGCTGAGAAATGTATCAACTAAATGTTGCAAAATCGTAACAGTTAGATTTTGGAAAAATAGTAAAAAATAATCGAAAGTAATTGAAAAAAGTGTTTATTTCTGGGGAACAATCTAAAAAAGTGTTTGGAAGGTGAACAACCCCTTTAAAACGTAAACCATATAGGGATGTTTTATTATTACATTTGTAAAGATCAGATGAACAAAACTTTTGCATATATTGCATTAGCAATATCCATTTGGTATACTAGATATAGTATTGTCCTTGTTTAGGTTTACTATCCATACCTGAACAAACTCAGATTAGATGCTGATTGATAACGTGACAAGTTCTGCTCTCACACATAAGCAAATTAGTGCCAATTTGGTCACAAATAGGCTAACGGGCACTTGTTATCTGCCTGTACTTTTGCCCACTGCTTCCAATCCGCAATAGCTTGCTATTATTTTTCCCCCAAGATTAGCCAAGAAGCGAGCTTTCCATGAGAGGCATCAACATAAGATGCCAAAGTGCATGATTTTGAAATGTGACACAAACCTAACACCTATGGAGGGGTTATCATGCATGTGGCTCTCCACCTGTCATTGAACAGCATGACACTTTCTGGTTCTTGATGGATGCCACAGCTGGAGAAATCCAAGGCAGTAACTATGACTGCAAAGTGCTTTTATGCACGGTGTTGCAATTTTCCCCAATAAAAGCACTTTAAAGTCATAGTTATTTCTTTGGATTTGTCCTGCTTTCTACCATTATACACGATCGTGTCATTTTGGGGCTGTGGACACAGGATACCCCTGCAGGAAAATCCACCTCCAATAGATAATGGTGCGCTACAGTATACTCTAATTTGTTCACTGCCACAGCTGGAGGACATGAATTTGGACTTACAGGTACATGAAAAATATAGAACACAGTATTCAGAGATATATCAGATAAAGTCACGATTTACCTGCAGAAAGCTAGAACCCATTGATAATCATTAGCAATATGCTCAAGTCACAGATCATGAGACAAACTATAGCAAATATAAATAGTCTGATCTGAAAGGAAATATCAGGGCCTTTAGTAGATGGATAACACTGAAATGTGTTTATAGGTCTCACTTTCCTATTTTTTGGTTGGTTGGATGTTGAAAGGATAATAGTTCATTTACAACACTGTTTATTTATAAAACTCAGTTGGGGCAGCGGGACAAAAGGCCATCTGCCTAAGCAGTTAGAATACCCCCCTTCTAGGGACATCAACTGCGTGTGCAAGTCATCAGTATATAGTGGTAATGTGTATGCATCGCTAGGATATATATATATATATATATATATATATATATATATATATAGTGCATCTAAGGCCAGGATAGACAGTGCAAAGATGACTGCAACACAATTACATACCAGACAAGGATTTTGGTTATTGAATATTTTTTTAAATGGATAGGAATCCTTAATGTTCTTTACGAGGGGGAGTCTTTTGTGCAGCAGCCATAGAGCTGTGTAACCTACAACTGTGAGCTTTAGCTCGGGCAGAAAGCTGCAGGGCAATGCAATTCAATACAAAGCAGGTTTCTATGGGCAGCAGTATCTTTCTCAGGTCGTCCGAGTACAACAGTAACAGTATGCGGATAAATAAGGGCTTCCACGAACCAATCACTGCTGAATGGAGCATAGCGGGCAGGGAAATAACGGTGTGCATAGGCGCTAAACACAATAAACTCCCCTGCCCATTTAAGATGCGGCCTCCACTAGTCGCCGTCCCCCGGCCTTCAAACTACCCCCTCCCTTCTATTAACCCTAACACCCTCCTCTACAATAGCCTTTCATATGACGGAGCCAGTCCCCCGCCTAATTTAATCCCAGCTTCTCGTGCTTTCCCTGCTAACCCGACTGTACCTTGTAAAAAGCTCCGTTAGAGCCGCGCACTTCCACCGTCATGTCCTCCATGTTGGAAACGCAAAGGCCGATGGGAAGGATTTCTAGAAAGTTTCTGCGTCACCCGAGGAGGTAGGCAGAAAGAACCAAAAGGAGGGGATGGGTAAAAGGAAAGGGCGGGGAAAGAAAGAGGGAAACGAAGAGAGGTGTCAAGATAGCAGGGAGCGGAAAAGGGGCGGGGACACGCTGTAGAGATAAGGAGTTTGATGGCAGCTGGAAATGCTGATAAGTGATTGGTACATTGACAACAACAACAAAGGAGGAGGCAAATAAATAGCGGGCTGGTGGGGTAACTAGTAGTAACGGCGCAGGCAGGGGGTCTAGGGGAATTTAGGTGTTAATAGAAACAGGTGGGCGATGCACGAGTGGCTCGGGGCAAAGTTGGCTTCTGGCCAGTGCAGAAAGTTAGATGATGATGATGATGATGATGACATGAGGAAGAATATGTGGAGGATGGGCAGGGTTGCCAGGTCTAATTCTCAAAACCAGTCAAAGGCGGATACAAAACCAACCCAAAACTAGCCACAAGGCACGACAAAAAGAGCACAATATGATCAGCGGAAAAAAGTCTAAAAAAACAAATGAATATATGTGAAAATACTCCTTTTTCACTGTTTTGCAAATTTGTCCATGAAGCAAGATGTGACAGATGCGCCCGTCATCAGGGGTGTAACTACACAGGGGGCCCAGGAGGTATAGGGGCCCCATAACGACCTAATACATATACAGTTTCAATAAATATTGCTAAAACAGGTCAACCTCTAGACATTATGGTGGCCAGCAGATTTTTGACCCAAAATTGAGGAAAGTCACTGGAAAAAGTGAGAATCGGACTGGAAACTGGGATACAGAGCACACAATCTACACAAGTCAGTCCCATTGCGTGCTGGGTATTGTAGGCTTATATTAAGCTTGGCAAATTGTTAAACAAAAACTACATTACCCAACATGCATTGGGAGACACAGGCTTGGCAAAAAACAATTTGGCTGGTTTCCAAAGTACAAATGTACAGAAATACACTGGCACTCAAGGCAATTGAAGTGCAGGGTTACCCCTTGCTATTTATTTCGTGCGAACGTGAAACGTTTTGGGGCGAGCCCCTTTATCAAGCAAGCCGTACCCTCTTGCATTGTGCACCAGGCCACCTGGAGAAAGGAGGGAGTGTGCTCAATAGTTACTGAAAAATAAAAGCCAGCGCCAAAAGGCACGGGAGACAAACACAGAGAGAAAGATATAGGGTAATATTGTTTTACAAAGTTGCCACCTCTTGTGCACAGCAAAATCCAATATCTTTTACCATCTAGGTGTTTCTCTCATGTAATATTCTCCACCACCAGAAGAAAATTTAAACCCTTTCCTTAAAACAATTTTTTTGTGTATAGGTGGGTACTCACAAACATATTTTTCAACTTGCATATAGTAGTTCACGAAAAGAACCTTCGAATCGATAAAGCGAATGCTTAACAGCTCACATGCAATAGATCTTGAGGAATATCCGGGTATACACTGTGAATTAACATGCAGCAGCGATAGTGTAAAATCTTTTTTAATTTAGAATAAAACAATTAAAATGCACTCACATGGCAAACAATGTTAAAAAAGCATATCTATGCGTCACCGTCTTGAAGGCTTCCCTTGTGCAAAAACGTCCACCCACTGAGTCCACCAGGAATCTTTAAGATGGTAGAAGTACAAACGCTGGCGTTTTTTCGCCGGCTTGTTTTCGCTGGCGTTTCTTTCTCCTCGTGTACAGGACGGGGCGCACTTCAATGACGTCACCTGCCTAACGCGTTTCGTCGTGCGACTTCTTCAGAGGCCTTAACTTCAAAGGCCTCTGAAGAAGTCGCACGACGAAACGCGTTAGGCAGGTGACGTCATTGAAGTGCGCCCCGTCCTGTACACGAGGAGAAAGAAACGCCAGCGAAAACAAGCCGGCGAAAAAACGCCAGCGTTTGTACTTCTACCATCTTAAAGATTCCTGGTGGACTCAGTGGGTGGACGTTTTTGCACAAGGGAAGCCTTCAAGACGGTGACGCATAGATATGCTTTTTTAACATTGTTTGCCATGTGAGTGCATTTTAATTGTTTTATTCTAAATTAAAAAAGATTTTACACTATCGCTGCTGCATGTTAATTCACAGTGTATACCCGGATATTCCTCAAGATCTATTGCATGTGAGCTGTTAAGCATTCGCTTTATCGATTCGAAGGTTCTTTTCGTGAACTACTATATGCAAGTTGAAAAATATATGTTTGTGAGTACCCACCTATACACAAAAAAATTGTTTTAAGGAAAGGGTTTAAATTTTCTTCTGGTGGTGGAGAATATTACATGAGAGAAACACCTAGATGGTAAAAGATATTGGATTTTGCTGTGCACAAGAGGTGGCAACTTTGTAAAACAATATTACCCTATATCTTTCTCTCTGTGTTTGTCTCCCGTGCCTTTTGGCGCTGGCTTTTATTTTTCAGTAACTATTGTTTCGGACTTGGAGGGATACAAGTAAAAAAGCCGGCTGGGAATAGTGGACTCAATTGGACATTGGTCATTCTTTCCTTTCTAGGATTTTTCTGCGAGGGAGTGTGCTCAGCTTTACCTTGTTCTGGTTTCCAAAGTACAAATCAGCCAAAGTCCCAAAAAGTAGCCCAAACCTGTACGTTGGCTGATTTGTCCTTTCAAAACTCGCCTGGGCTTTAAATTAGTAGCCCAAATTGGCTGGAAAACCGCCAACCTGGCAACTCTAAGGATGGGTGAGAAATGAGAGTAGACGGGAGGGCGAAATAATAAAAAGGCGGGGGTGCAAAAGTGATATCCTGACAAGTGGTGACTGCCGGAGAAGAGAAAGACGAACACAAGTTCCCATTAAGTACAGTGCGTGTTTTTTCTAAATATAGCCTTCCTGCAGCTCGGCCCTAAATAGAAGTTCAGGCTCATTCATGGGAGACAGGCTTCTCAAATGGTTTCAGGACAGCTGCATGGTACCACCGTGTCCCTGAAAGCACAATGCATGTGTGACCATACAGTTCCAAAAATGCCCTCTACTCACTCGTATTACTTCAGTGTGTGTTACTATTCCACTGTGAATGGATGATTGTATCACTATTGAAAATATGGCAAATAAACAACATGGTTACAGTTTGTCCAGGGCTCAAGAAAGAAATAAACCTACACAGGTTTCTCAGTTTGGGGCATATTGACTAGGGCAAAGTCGCAACAAATCTCATCCGCAGGGATATCGCCAATTCACTAATAGGCATAGAGGACTCCATCACCAAGCGACTTTTCGATTTGGTGAACGGTTATTACTCCACAAATTCATTCAGATGCGAATATTACTAAACTTTACCTTTTTTTAGTGACTTAGAGTAGTGGTAACGAATTTGCGCCTGGTGAACTGGTCGCTGAAGAAAAATTTGCCCGTTAGTGAATTTGCCCCTTTGTGCAAGGGGGCAAAACACTAGACATTGCCCCTATTCAAAGTGAATCTGAAATTGCCCATCAAGCGATATGCTGTAAAATAGGCTGGCGTGTTTTTGAGCAATATGCACCTACCACTACTAGCGTATAGCTGCAACTTCCATTAACTTCCATTAAATGGGTAGCTCACCTTAACTGTTTATGACAGTGATATTGCAACTGGTCTTTTTTTTTTGGAGTTTTTAATGATTTATCTTTTTGTTCAACAACTCCCCAGTTTTCAGCAGCTATGTGTTTGCTAATGTCCAAATTACCTCAGCCACCAGGCAGTGACTTGAATGAGAGACTGGAGTCAAGGCAAGGCCCAGGCTTAGGGTGGCACAGACAAATGAATGTCATGCCGCCCAGCCGCATGTGAGGAACTCTGGAGTCTAGGAGCTTCTGCGTGATCCTGAGGGCGTTAGAGGATACTTGCCTGCACGTCCTGTCCCCCATTGTGCGCCCAGTCCTAAGGGATGCAGGTAGGGTTGCCAGAAGGGGGCGGGTCCACGAGGTGGAGGATCGTTCTGTAAAAGGGTGGGGTTGTGATGTCACGGGGGCGTTGTGGTCATGATGTTGAGGGGTGGACCTGAGTCGTGGAGCATGGAATCGGTAAGTATTTTAGCTATAGAGGGAAGAAAGGGGTGGGCTGATCGGAGGCAGGCCGGGAGAAGTTTGACTGGTGATCACAAATTTACCGGCAGCTACATTGCCGGTAAATTTGTAATGCTGGCCCGAGTTGGTATTTTACCGACTAGGCCAGTGAAATACCGGCCAGGTGGCACTGTGGGTGCAGGCAGGTGCATGTTTACTGGATGATGCCGACTTTGGGCACTGGCAGACAAATTCCGGCTCTTACTGGAGTTCAAAAATTGTTGTATAACAAATGAAGACCAGTTGAAGTTCTTAACGGAATTGTTCAGTGTAAAAATAAAAACCGGGTAAATGGATAGGCTGTGCAAAATAAAAAAAATGTCTCTAATATAGTTAGTTAGCCAAAAATGTAATGTATAAAGGCTGGAGTGACTGGGTGTGTAACATAATAGCCAGAACACTACTTCCTGCTTTTCAGCGCTCTTGGTTTACACTGACTGGTTACCAGGCAATAACCAATCAGAGACTTGGGGGGGGGGCACATGGGTCATATCTGTTGCTTTTGAATCTGAGCTGAATACTGAGGATCAACTGCAAACTCACTGAACAGATATGTCCCATGTGGCCCCCTTCAAGTCACCGACTAGCTCAGAGTTATAGAGCTGAAAAGCAGGAAGTTGTGTTCTGGCTATTATGTTACACATCCAGTCACTCCAGCCTTTCAACATTACATTTTTGCCTAACTAATTATATTAGAAACATTTTTTTATTTTGCACAGCCTAGCTATTTACACAGTTTTTATTTTCACACTGAACTGTTCCTTTAAGAATAGGCCATTCTATAACATACTAGAAGTTAACCTAAAGTCAAACAACCCCATTTTGAATGGGATGAGATTTCTAGCAACAAAATGCATGGAGCTGCCCTTAGACAAAGAACTTGACATTAAAAAAACCTTATTGCTGACGGTGAGTGCACTGGTGTAAAATTGTTCAGGGTTTGTAAATGAACCCTTTGTTTCAAGTAAATTCTAAACAGGTGTGCAGACAAGAGCACTGCCCACTCAACAACTGAGCAAACTAGCTTTGTTCAGTTTTAACAGATGTGTGGTTGTTGATGAGCAAGAAATGAGCCCTGTAACAAATGTTCAGTGTAAGATTTTGATTGGTGATGTGAATACTAATTATTCAATGTAAACAATTGCATAGTATACTAAAGGACAAGGCAAGCCAAATTCCCTGGGGTGCCAATATGTTAGTTTTTTCCCCTTTTAAGGAAAAATACACTATCCTTGGGTGTTTTATGGTGTAACTCCGCTTTTGCCTATGCAACAGAGGAAAAGGAAAACTATACCCCCCCGAACAATGTAGATCTCTATAAAAATATATTGCATAAACAGCTCATATGTAAAACCCTGCTTCATGTAAATAAACCATTTTCAAAATAATATACTTTTTTAGTTGTATGTGGCATTGGTTAATCCTAAATAGAAAATTGCCATTTTAAAATATAAGGGCCACCCCCTGGGATCATAAGATTCACAGTGCTTACAAACAAGCTAAACAAACCATACATATTAGGACACATTAGCCAATTAACAGAGAGTTCTGTCTTTTGCTTCCACACTTCTTCCTATTAGGGTTGTAGTATTTCTGGTCAGGTGATCAATGAGGCAGCACAGAGACCATAACGAAATGGTGATTCAAGGCGAGAGATGTAAAAGGGCTACATTAACATAAATATATATACCAGTTTGGTAAGATTATTTTATATGCCACTTAATTTGATATAATCCGATATAACATTCATTTTGGGGGTATAGTTTTCCTTTAAAGGTTGTTTGGCACTATGCTTCAACGTTCCATAGGGCAGCTCATTTTAAAAAGGGGCACTAGCCTTAAATGTGGCCATAGAAGCACAGACAATATCGTACAAAATGAATTTTCATGCAATATTCGGTGCGTGTATGGTGGGAAAAGAGCCGACCGATATCGGCAGAAGACTTGAATATCGGTTGGCTCGTCGGCCTGGACAGAAAATTTTGATTGAGTGCCTTTGAAGGCACCAAGCATTGCCCATTGTTAGTGCTGAATCGTCAGATACAGGTAGCATTCTATTGTTTCTACCTGTATATCTACCTGTCTATCTGACGATTCAGCTCTACACGTGTATTGAAAAGAACGATCTTTCTTGGAAAGATCTTTTCCAAGAAAGTTTGTTATTGTTACGTCTATGGTCACCTTTAGTGTTGATAACATCCATTACTGTCTCCCAGTGTACCTTAAGGAGGGGCAGCTCCAAAATATGTGTGAAGATGGCCATAAATGTCCAGAATTGTTTGGGCCGTTTCTACCGTCTGGGCAAGTATGGCCAGTTGGGGCCATTATGACATAATGCTGTAATCTTGGTGGCTTGGGGATTAACTGACTTGACAATACCACTTCCGTTAGTTGGCCCAAATAAGATGAACAGGAATGCCTCTTTACTTCCTTGTTTTTTCGACCATATGAGCAGCTGGGTGATTGATCAATGCAAAGGTGGCCATACATGTGTATGGCATCTTGTACAGTATCTGTCCTTTTCCATTGATCAGCTGTAGTACTATACAGTTCAGCCTATTTAAGGACACATTCAGATTTCCTGAGCTGCTGTTTCTTTCGCTCCACCAGTATAAGTGTGAGGAGGAATGTGCCAGTATTAACATTTTCTTCTTCGTCTGTCTCCCTAAACAGCGAAATTTACTTCTTCATATTCTACACTTAGCTGAGTAGAGAGGTCTGCCTAAAGATCTAGCAATTGCTTGTACATAAATTGTTCTAGTACTGGTTCTGGCCATGGCATGTTCAGAGTGAATTGTGAGAATATAAAATGCCTGAATTGTCTGTATTTAAATCTATCTAAGACTGTGCACTGTATTAAGATTTCCTCTTTATTTTTCAATGCTGACCTTGTCAAAGGAAAAAAGCTAGTTCCTTGATGTAATTCTGTTTTCTATCCTCTGCAGTTATCTAAATCTAACCTTATGGGAAATCCGGGGTTCCCAAATACTGGAGTATTCATTGAAGGAGGATTTCCCTACTCCCCTCACCTAATTAAGATGCATTGTAAATATCAGTTTGCTGCTGCTTTTGGCTGCTACTGCTAATTGTTATTGTAGCCTGGCTCATACTTTACTTGCTCTGTGAAAGCCCCAGTATAACCATTGTTGCTTTGTTGTGACCCTTTCCAGCCTGGTAGATCATGTAATCCTCTGATGTTCATTTTGCGACTTTGGTTTGGCCAGATTTACTTTTTTATTATAGAATTTTATTTCAGGAATACCTGTAGGGGGAAATGTAAAATACCTGTACCTGTAGGGGGAGATGTAAAAGTTTAAATGTAAATTTAAAAAGCAGGGAAGAATAATAATTAAACCCATCTAAATTGCTTCAGGGGAAACAAAATCCTGACTCCAAGAGTGCATTCAAACCAGTCTCTGGATCAACTTTGTAATAAAAGTTCATTTGAATAACTTTGAATTTTCTCACTTTCTTAAAAGGCATCCAACCCTTTCTTGAAGCGATATAATATATCTGCAAGCACAACAGAGAGAATTCCACAATTTTACAACTCTGTAAAAAAGAAGCCCTTCTGCACTTTCTTCCTCCTTTTTCCTCCTTTATTCTAAACTGAATGGATGACCTGATGAATTAATATGTTATGATCATATCTCCCATAAATATATACATATATAATAAAGGATAACAACTTGTTGGCCCTTCCTGCTGCTGACTGCTTGCTACAGCTTTCACGTACCCCCAAGTCCTTCTCCATCAAGGATATGCTTTAAAGAGAACTAAACCCCCCTGCTAATAAAAACCCCTACCCTCCATAGTCCTCCCTTCCTGCTCCCCCCAGCACATGTGTTCACACAAGTAAATGCCCCTAAGTTGGTAAATACCCCTCATTGCAGAGTCAGAGCAGTGGAGCTCACCAGCGCCATCTTGCAGCACTTCGGTTATCTTCGAGTCCCTTCAGCAATTTCTGTGGCTTTTTGGCGCATGCACAGTTGTTCGGGACCAGAACATTGTGCATGCGCCGATACTGCGATTACTTGCTGAAGATTCCCGAAGTGCTGAATTTACTTGTGTGAACACCTGTGCAGGGGGGGGGAGAAGGGAGGGGGGACTATGGAGGGTAGGGTTTTTTATTAGCAAGGGGGTTTAGTTCTCCTTTAAGTTAGTCCCATTATGCCATTTTACATTTATTAAATCAGTTTATTCCTTTAGTCAGGAAGGTCATTCCCCTCCCCCCAAACTCTGATAAAGTGGTTTAAATGCAATAAGCTCCCTACCTGCATAATATTGTCTGTGTGCACCACCTTCTCTTTTGTGTATACTGTGGGACATGCGTTCACTGTCCAGGAAGTCTGCACTGCAATAGTATGTAGGTGTGGCTATGAATTCTTTTTGCACTATTGTTTTGATCACCATAGTGTGTGTCTAGTTTATATGTAAGCAGTTTAGTAGTAGGAATACAATGATATGGAATTTGTTCAGATGGAGTGAGCCATCCAGGACACCCAACAACCGAACTTTGAATGCAGTGTAAATGGTACTTGCACATTCTAGTTTCATTATACTTCAAATCTTTTACTTTCTGCAGTAAGGTTTGCACATATTGTGCTTAGTGTGTATTTTATGCATTTTGAGATTGGCAGCTACTAGAGCAATTCTCTATCAAGTACAATTTTATGATATTGTCTTTCAGAGCTTCTCTGCAGCTATTTATCTTGAAATTCCTCCACCTCCCATCAGACTCCCCAATTTTCTGCTTTCAAATGATTTCCTAAATACAGGTGTAGCGCTATAGTAAATTGACACTATGGTGATCAATAGGAGCTACTTTTTATGTGGTGCGGTACCACAAATGAGTCCCTCTTTTCTCGCTATGGGGTGGAGGCAGGGTGTAGTGTAACTATAACGGTTTGTGATATGCACAAGAGATGGGCGCCAGTGGATTTATTTTACTTAACCATAAACAGAGGTTATTGACCAAAACCAGAATTCACATAGGCGTATAGAACACAGGATAAAACATAGATCAACCAAAAGAACAATGTATACTCACAATACAAAGTATAGAATGAATCCCTGCAAGCCAGGGAATACACAGCAAACTGCACAGGCACTATACTCCCAACTTCCAGGATCACCCTAAGTGGAACCCAGAATAGGGATGTAGCGAACTGTTCGCCGGCGAACTTGTTCGCGCGAACTTCGACCGTTCGCGTCCGACGAATGTTCGCGAACGTCGCGCGACGTTCGCCAATTTGGGTTCGCGTTCGATTTGTTTGACCATTCGACCGAATTCCTTCGACCGCTATAAATCGAACGATTTCCATTTGTTCCAACGATTGTAAGCATTCAATTGAATGAAAAGCATTCGTTCGAATGGTTTTGATCGTTCGATTCGAATGAAAATCCTTCGATCGAACGAAAATCCTTCGATCGAACGATTTTAGCGGGTGTTCGAAGTTCGCAAACTGTTCGCGAACGTTCGCATTTTTTGCCGGTGTTCGCGAACGGCGTTCGCGAACATCAAATCGGCAGTTCGCTACATCCCTAACCCAGAAGACTATGTACCTCCCTGGGTCTAACACTTAATCCCTACTGTGGGGTCAGTAATACCTGGGATCCCTCTAATATCCTCGTCGGAGCCTTGAGCTGCTCAACTACATACCCTTTCTATCACCCCTAAAGTGATCTATAACAGGGTATAACTATCACTTTACTATACTCAAACTGGGTTCCACTACCCCTATCCTCTGCTGCTTAACAGAGGAAAGGTTCAGCCAGCAAAGGACTCTGAGCACATTGCTCAACCCTTTACATACTATCACATAGTGCATTTACTGGTCACTATAGAGCAGTGATCCCCAACCAGTAGCTCGTGAGCAACATGTTGCTCCTCAATCCCATGGCTGTTGCTCCCAGTGGTCACAAAGCAGGTGCTTATTTTTGAATTCCAGACTTGGAGGCAAGTTTTGGTTGTATAAAAACCATATGTACTGCAAAACAGAGCCTCCTGTAGACTGCCAGTTCACATAGGGGCTACCAATAGCCAAATAGAACCCTTATTTGGCACCACCCAGGAAAATGTTTCATGCGTGTTTTGCTCCCCAACTCTTTTTACATCTGAATGTTGCTCACGGATGAAAAAGGTTGGGGACCCCTGCTATAGAGGAAAAGAGAATCATCAGGGATAAAGCCCCTGACTAGGACCCTTAGCTGTTTAAATTACTGGGGATGTGTCGGCTTATATCAGGTAAGGGTGTTTATAATTAGCGCATCCCTACACAGGCATAGGATCTATTATGCTGAATGCTTGGGACCTGGGTTTATCAGATAAGGGATCTTTCCATATTTCTGATATTTCTTCATAACTTAAGTTTGCAAACAATAAGTTCAACATTAAATAAACCCAGTAGGTTTGTTTTGCAGTGTAGTTACCATCAAGTACAAGGTACTGTATTATTATTACAGAGAAAAATGGAAATCATTTTTAAAAATTATAATTATATACATCACATGGACGCTATTGTAGATGGCCTTCCCATAATTCAGAGCTTTCTGGATAACAGGTTTCCAGATAAGGAATCATATACCTAGACATCTTACCCTAGGCTGGATTTCTATCCAATTTTCTTTATGATACACTATAAGCCGCTGTCACTTACTAAAGTACTGTATTACATGCCTCGTTCTTTTTTTTCTGCCTATCCACCCTGCCAAAGATCACACCTTGAGTCTCACATATTAACACTGGGCAATGACCAATAATCTGGTTGTTGTAATAAACATTCTGCTGGTAGCATTAATAATAATAAAACCAGAAAATCTGATTTTCTGGTTTTATGGTTACAGATGTGTCCAGAGTTAATAAATAAACCAATTTCTCATGTGAGTCGCCCTCCTTTTCCTTTTAGATTGTAACTTAGATTTATAACTGGCAGGGTCCTCTTTACCCTGGCTATTAGTTCTGTTTACTAGTTACCAGTTAGTACCCTTTTATTACCTTATAGTGCTGCAATATATGTTGGTTCATTAGAAATTCAATAGCTGTCATTTACTTCTAACCCTTGATTGATTTTCTTATTTTACTGTGTAACAAATCCTACTATAATATTTTTATTTCAAAGCACTGAATTGCAAGTGTAGACATGCAGAAGTAAAAAGTTCACTAAACCAAAGAATAGTCAATTGTTGGAAAAAAACAGCTTCACTTCTGCCTGATGACATGATGGCATAGGCTTGATGACATAATGGATGACCAAAGATGCTATGTATATTTTTTACGTGTATATTAGGCTTTCAAGTTTGTCAGGTTGATTCATGCTGTTAATACAATCTGTAAATTTCAGGGGGTGAAGAGGCTTTCCATGGAGATGTTATAGTTTATCTGGACTGGAATAATGCTTTATGTATCCACTCACAACTAGATTTGTCAGTAGTAATTACCACCAGTCAAACCCTGGGATTAATTGGTACAAATACACAGTTTGTTGATGGTCTTTGTGATCTCAGTCCAGTTACTGATTAGGTACCAGCAGCTCCACATCATGTATGAAGGTTGAATACTGGGAAATACCTTGTGCAATGGTTCCAGGGAATGACATGCCCTGTGTATTATGTAGAGCTGGATCTTCTCTGTGGAAAGTTAACCTACATCTATTTGTGGAGTCCCTCGAGCCTCCTTCTAGTCTCCTGCAGCAGAATCAATCTCACTAGTGGCACCTTTCTCCTTCTGAGTTTCTAGCTGCTTGGCAGGGGACAGGCTGGGCTCAATCTCCTTCTCCCCAGATTCAACAGCTTCTCTGTACCTTACAGTCTTACAGCTACTCACGCTGGCTCTCTCAGCTCTCTCTCTCTCTCCCCATGAATTTGGCTCCAAAGTCAGGCATACCCTTTCTCCCAAGGATGCACTGGGGTTCCCAGTAGGGATGCACCGAATCCACTTTTTTGGATTCGGCCGAACCCCCGAATCCTTCACAAAGGATTCGGCCGAATACCGAACCGAATCCGAACCCTAATTTGCATATGCAAATTAGGGGTGGGAAGGGGAAAACATTTTTTACTTCCTTGTTTTCTGACAAAAAGTCACGCAATTTCCCTCCCTGCCCCTAATTTGCATATGCAAATTAGGATTCGGATTCGGTTCGGCCGGGCAGAAGGATTCGGCCGAATCCGAATCCTGCTGAAAAAGGCAGAATCCTGGCCGAATCCTGAACCGAATCCTGGATTCGGTGCATCCCTAGTTCCCAGCCAGTCGGATCGCTATTCAGCATGCAACTGGGCTGGATGATGTCACAGGCAGACAAACAGGGGAAGGATTCCTCATGTCCCCTACATTATTTTAGAAAGTGACACTAAAAAGAAATGTATAATCCAAAGGTCACCATACACAAAAGCTTCCAACTTGGGCTGGAGGGAAAATTAAAGAACAACAAAGGATTTGGCAAAAAATGCTGCCCATTATGTTTTAGGCTCACGATCAGATCAGCCCGATATCGCCCACCTCAATGTGAGCATATCAGGGAGAGATCCGCTCCTTTGGGAAATCACCAAACAAGCGGATCTCTATACGTGTATGGCCACCTTAAGATCTGGACCACTAAACATGTCCCCAGGAACATCCTTATTTTCTGTTAATTTACAGCGCATTATTTATTCTACAGTCAGTTACCTAAACTGTTAACCTTCTGGGCAAGCACAGAAAGTTCAAAATATGAAATGCAATAAATATTAAAAATGCAGACTACCAAACTGCAAGGCCATGCTAAATGTAGCAGTTTTTATGAGGTTTCTGAAAATTGTCACAAAGCTTGCATGTCACTGCATTATACACCCCAGATTTCATAAGGTAACAACATAAAACATCCTAAATAAGCACGCCAGTTTCCAAATTTTGTGGGTGTATGGAGACCCATAAATGAAAATAGCACATATGATTTTTCACATCTGACACTGTGGCTGCTGCAATATAAGCACCTGGTATGTGTATTGTGTGCCATTACAAACCCTAACAGTAAGGAGACCCTAGAAAATCAAATATTTTCCGAAAGGAAACATTCTGTTGAATTGAAAATGGGTAAATGTCTTTCTATGGCAAATGCTAATCATTGTTATGAAAATCATCAAATCTTTACCACATTATACACCCCAGATTTCGTAAGGTACCAACATAAACATACATCCTAAATAAGCACACCAGGGGGCAAATTTACTAAAGGGCTAAGTGACTAGCGCTGGTGAAAATTCGCTAGCGAAGGAGATATACTCTACCGCTACTTCGCACTCCTATGCCAGGTGAAGTTTTGCTCTGGTGAAAGAGCGTTACTTTGCAAATTCATTAAGATGCAGATTTTACTGAACGTTACCTCTTGCACCAGACTTGCCTTCGCCACCACAGACCAAGCGAAGTGCAATAGAGTAGATAGGACTTCCTCAAAAAATAGTTGAAAATTTTTCCAAGTCCCAAAAAACGCTGTAGACTTTCATTTTTCAGGGTGATAGGTTGCAAAAGATCGTAAATTTTTTCTGGAGTACCCGGCTTCCCCCCTACATTTCCTAACATGGCACATAAACTATACAGTGGGCTCATGTATAGGGCTATATAACAACTCTATTTTATTTTATTAAGGTTCCCCGGGCTTGTGTAGTGTAATGTATTTGCTGCAACATATACGTCCATTCAACTTTAACTTCCCGCCTTATGCAAATTAGCTAACACTAGCGCAATTTCACTTTGCTTGCCGCAGTAATGCTAGTGTAACTTCGCCAGCATTCGGCGCCCTGGACGCAACTTCGGATTTTAGTGAATTAGCATTGTCCTGGCAAATCTACGCCTGGCGTAATGTTGCGATGTTAGCGAAGCTGTCGCTGGCAAATTTTCATAAGTTAGTGAATTTGCCCGCAGGGGTCTATGGAACATGTTGATGCCCAAAATGCATAGATTTATCAACCTATGTGGTGTACAGAGACCCCCAAACGAATATATAACAAACAAAGAACATGGCTAAAATGTCTAAAAATGCCCCAAAATCACCAAAATTATAATAAAATCACGAGATAACATACAAAATGTATTGCACAGTGCGGTTAGCAAATACACTATTTGCAATGTCAAAAAAACCAAGATGCAGTAAAAAAAAGCCAGAAAATTGTGTAGGTGCATATAAGTATGCGTGCACTTGGTAAAATGCGTGTTGTGTGTGTTTGCATGTGTGCAAATATGTGTGAGTCCTATCATCATCATTTATTTATATAGCGCCAACAAGATACGCAGTGCTATGTAATGTAATAATGTAGTTTATGTGTATAAGTGTGAATGCAAGTGTATATTAGCCGAAAAAGTGAGTGTGTGACACTATCCTGGGTTGTGCAGGCTAGAAATCCAGCTGGTTTCACAGAGAAGACATCCAGAATGAAGAAGATTGTGCCATCCTGTAGGATCCGAGTCAGGGAGGCGCTGGGGAGGTCCATGAAGTAGAGGCCTCAGCCACTTGTTCCCCCACTCTGCTCATTGCCCATGGTCAGGGGAACAATCGTGTCACGCTCAAAGACCCGGAAGTGCAGCAGAATGTGAAGTCTATGTTCTGTAGCACTTAAGTACTTTTATCCACAAAACATAGATTTTACGTTATGCGGCACTTAAAGGGATAAGCTGAGAAGCACCAAAAAGAAACATCAGCATAGGATCTACAAAACATTAGTGCAGATTCTGAGAATTTGCTAAAAATATTCTAAATGCCTTGGCGTGTTTTTAATAGAGAATTAAGTTTACTGACAAAATGTTTATCAGTTGAAAACAATCTAATCTCTATGTATGGTTAACCCTCTTTCTTTTCTAGGAGAACCTACCCCCAATCAAGGAAATTGTAAAATGTTATATCAAAAACAAAATGCTGAAACACGACTCTTGGTAACATTGCATGTAAACCACTTAAAATGAAAAAGGCTGGCACCTCTCCCAAAATACTTTCTTATTAGATAGTTTTAAGAAGGGGAAAAAACAAATAACAGAACCTAGTGCAATATTGTTAATATTCAGTGCAATCACCAAAGTGTTACAACACTAATCTGTGTGTGTCTAGAACCATAGAAAGTCTATGCACAGAGTTTTGGTGTGTGTTTTAAAGTGCTATGGTGATTTCTACAAGGTGTTATCTCCAAAACAAAATTATAATTAAGTCAAACAAAGTGCTTTTAGTGCTTGCTTCAAAAGGTAAAATGAATTAAAATAAGGCGCAATGTTGTTTTCTTCAATCAGTAAAAATCTCCACTCTCTGGTGCGATTGGCAATTTACAAGATTCCTGATTTCAAAACATCATATCAATATCAACTCCAGGGTATTCCTTTTTCTGTTAAGACATTAAAAAGCAGGGACAGCCCCCATTTAATTGTATCTTGATTTGATGATCCAGTGGAGCAACTGTGAAAAAGATCGGCAAAGGAAAAAATTCCGAGGGTTTACTTTTCCTTTAAATCTTGCAAATATTTGTTTTTTGCAACTTTAACTCTGTTATAAGTTTTAAGAAGGGGTTGGATGGATTTTTAGCAAGTGAGGGAATACAGGGTAATGGAAAATAGCTTATAGTACAAGTTGATCCAGGGACTAGTCCAATTGCCATTTTGGAACCAGGAAGGAAATTTTCCCCCTCTGCGGCAAATTGGAGAGGCTTCAGATGGGTTTTTCTTCCTCTGGATCAACTGGCAGTTTAAAATAGAATTAAAAGGTTGAATTTGATGGGCGTGTTTCTTTTTTCAATCTAACTTACAATGTTACTGAATTGTACAAGGAACCATGCACATGATTTTCTTCCTCTCACCTAAAGCCATGCCCACTGTTTTATCCCCACCACCCAAGGCCATGCACGCTGTTTAATCGCCCCCACCCAAGGCCATGCACACTGTTTAATCGCCCCCACCCCAGATCATGCACGCTGTTTTATCGCCCCCACCCAAGACCATGCACACTGTTTTCCCCTTTCAGTGACCTCCCTACTCCATGCTGGTGCCACTAATTAGTCTCAAAAGTGTTTCTCTATGGTCCTTCCTGTAAAAACTGCAGACTGATGCAGTGGGGTTGGCAGATGCTGCCTTGCATGTTGAAACTGATGTGGACATGGCTGCATTGATCCATGTTTGATTGAACATGTTTGCTGATTGAACTGAAGATTATGCAAAGTGGGGCAAGATGGTGCCTGTCAACCCTGCTACTCAACTCTGCAGTTTTAAAGGAGGTCCACTTAGAGAGACACCATTGAAACTGACTGGTGGCACAGGGAGGGAGCTGAAGATTTCTATAGCAAAAAAAGTCTGCAGTGCATTTTTGCAAAGGCTTAACCATAAATGGCTATATCCTGCATAGGGGCAGCCAGGCCACTTTAAAGGAAAACTATACCCCCAAAATGAACATTTAAGCAACAGATAGTTCATATCATATTAAGTGGCATATTAAAGAATCTTGCCAAACTGGAATATATATTTAAGTAAATATTGCCCTTTTACATCTCTTGCCTTGAACCACCATTTTGTGATGGTCTCTATGCGGTCTCAGAGATCACCTGACCAGAAATACTTCAAATGTAACTGTAACAGGAAGAAGTGTAGAAGCAAAAGACACAACTCTGTCTGTTAATTGGCTCATGTGACCTAACATGTATGGTTTGCTGGTATGGTTGTGAGTACAGTGAATCCTATGATCCCAGGGGGCGGCCCTTATTTTTTAAAATGGCAATTTTCTATTTATGATTACCCAATGGTACATACTACTAGAAAAGTATATTATTATGAAAATGGTTTATTTACATGAAGACAGATTTTACATATGAGCTGTTTTATGCAATATCTTTTTATAGAGACCTACATTGTTTGGGGGGTATAGTTTTCCTTTAAATGTTTTATTATGTAATTTTTAAAACCTATGCATCTTAATATTTTATTATCCAAAAAGTATTTAACATTATAAAAACAATAACATAATAATTTGTCATTCAAATCTTATAAATGTCAAATTAAAAAAAATATATATTTTTTTATATTGTTCTAGATAAATAAGACAAAACACAACCACAGCTACAACAGGTTGCCCACTATCCAGAATATGCATAATCATCAGCAACCCCTCCCATCATGCACAGGTCATATCACTGACTGCTCACCAACCGGAAAAGGCCGAGCTGAAGTTGTGCAGAGGTACTTTCAACCCTTAAAATCAAATATTCATCCACTCCACCTTTCATTCCCCTACAAAGAAATATTGTTGAAATGGAAGGTCCAGTGGATGCTCAAATCCAGAATGTGCAGAGATAAATGGTGAATTTAACCTGAGATTTATCCACACAAATGGATCAAGACTTTGCTGTAATTCTGAGTTTGCTGAAAAAATGATTTTGATATTGCAAAAATAATTTTATATTTGCCAATTAATATTTTGTTTTAAACAACTATGTCATTCCAATGTGTTTCTTATCTATTGCTTATACATAATACTATGTAGTAAAGTGTCAACATGTTGTACAGTAACCAGTGTGCTGTTACATTAAAGGAATTGTTCAAATAAAAATAAGAACTTGATAAATAGGCTGTGCAAAATAAAAAAATAAATCAATATAGTTAGTGAGCCAAAAATATAATGTATAAAGGCTGGAGTTAGCAGATGTGTAACATAATAGTCAGAACACTACTTCCTGCTTTGCAACTCTAGAGTGAAATTCCATCAACTCTCTATTCACTTCTATGGGATTTTTAAAACAATATTTATCAATGGGGGAAAGTGAAAGTTCATCCTTTGATAAATATGCCTTTCAAAATCCAATAGAAATGAAAAGAGAGTGGTGGAATTTCACTCTAGCAGACTGTGGTGATCTCTAACTTCACTCTTTGATAAATATGGTTTCCACAGGGGTGTCTAACCTTTTGGCTTCCCTGGGCCACATTGGAAGAAGAAAAATTTTCTGGGGCCACACTCGAAATACACAAACATTATCGCTAACTTTTGATTTATTTTATTGTAAAAGTAAAAGAAAAGAGGGTATCATAAACCTAGTGGTATTTTTGACATTGTGTTTGAGAAACTAATGTATCAATATCTGGTTGAATGGAAGTAGTTGCAATTCTTTTACTCTAAGGGGCCGATTCACGAAGGGTCGAATATCGAGGGTTAATTAACCCTCGATATTCGACTGGGAACTAAAATCGTACGACTTCGAATATCGAAGTCGAACGATTTTGCGCAAATCCTGCGATCGATCGATCGAAGGATTTTTCGTTCGATCGAACGATTAAATCCTTCGAATCGAATGATTCGAAGGATTTTAATCCAACGAACGAAGGAAAATCCTTCGATCAAAAAATCACAGGCAAGCCTATGGGGACCTTCCCCATAGGCTAACATTGACTTCGGTAGCTTTTAGCTGCCGAAGTAGGGGGTCGAAGTTTTTTTTAAAGGGACAGTTCTTCGACTATCGAATGGTCGAATAGTCGAACGATTTTTACTTCTAATTGTTCGAATCGTTCGAATTCGATCGAATTTAACCAATTCGATGGTCGAAGTACCCAAAAAATACTTCGAAATTCAAATTTTTTTTTATTCGAATCCTTCACCCGAAATTCGTGAATCGGCCCCTAAGTGTGTTCATTCTTGAAAAAAGTTGCTCACAAATGTAGGTGCTGCATATACTGTATCCCTAGCATAGCGGGCAATACCGCTGAAGAATGCTTTGTAAGTAACTGAACGCTCACTTGTCAACTGCTTTTCCTGCTGTAGGAAGCCACACACCCCATGTCAAATTTAAAGCAAACATGTACACAATTAGCGACCGCATGCATACGCTCTCTGTGCGTGACATTGCAACATGGCGTTTCCTGGATTGGCAGAAGTTCAAGCTGGGCCTCATTCATATCCATCCTGGGCCACAGGTTGGACACCCCTGCTTTACAACAAGTTTTTTTTTTGTGAGAGAATAACACAACAAAAAACAGTACAACTGAGAATGCAAAAAAATCACCATAATGCAAAAAAATCAACCAGATCATTACACAATGTGATTAGAGCTAACTTAGGGCAAAATAACAAAATAAAGCACAAATTAAAGTAACATATGTGTGTGTGCACTTGGGAAAGTTGTGTACGTTATGCAAAAGTTTGCTAATAGGCTTTAATTGTATTAAAATTCCTACAAAACTGGAAGCCTTAGAAGGTCTACAGTCTGTGGCACTAAGAGAGTTAAGGGAAGAGATATCAGATTTAAAAAAGCAGGTACAGACGGCCAAAATTTTACTGGTCTATGTGGTGGAGGGCGGGTAATGGAAGTCAGTGTTGGCCACTCCCCCTTTTAAACCACACCCACTGTAAACCACACCCACAATAACTTTTAAGACCATATCCACATTAACGGTGGTACCACACCAAAAAACCAAATGGTTGATGCCCACTGCAGGGAAATCTCTCATCACTCATATATGAAAAATTTAAGTCATGTTAAAAACATACCCTTAAATCCATATCCCTCATCCTCCCCTGTGGATAATACAACAACCCCCCAACACATGATTAAAAACCTTAGGGGCCCTTAACAACAATTTCCAAATGCTAATAACCCCAAGAACAAACCCCTAACAGGCTTACTTCCCACAGGTAGCGTAGGGCAAGCAGAGAATGGCAGACCCAAGCAGCACTGAGTAAGCAGAGAATGGCACACCCAAGCAGCACTGGGCAAGCAGAGAATGGCACACACAAGCAGCACTGAGTAAGCAGAGAATGGCACACACAAGCAGCACTGGGCAAGCAGAGAATGGCACACACAAGCAGCACTGGGCAAGCAGAGAATGGCACACACAAGCAGCACTGGGCAAGCAGAGAATGGCATGCACAAGCAGCACTGGGCAAGCAGAAAATGGCACACACAAGCAGCACTGGGCAAGCAGAGAATGGCATACAAAAGCAGCACTGGGCAAGCAGAGAATGGCACGCACAAGCAGCACTGGGCAAGCAGAGAATGGCACACACAAGCAGCACTGGGCAAGCAGAGAATGGCACGCACAAGCAGCACTGGGCAAGCAGAGAATGGCACACACAAGCACCACTGGGCAAGCAGAGAATGGCACGCACAAGCAGCACTGGGCAAGCAGAGAATGGCACGCACAAGCAGCAGTGGGCAAGCAGAGAATGGCACACACAAGCAGCACTGAGTAAGCAGAGAATGGCACACAAAAGCAGCAATGGGCAAGCAGAGAATGGCAAACACAAGCAGCACTGGGCAAGCAGAGATTGGCACACACAAGCAGCACTGGGCAAGCAGAGAATGGCACACACAAGCAGCACTGGGCAAGCAGAGAATGGCACGCACAAGCAGCAGTGGGCAAGCAGAGAATGGCACACACAAGCAGCACTTGGCAAGCAGAGAATGGCACGCACAAGCAGCACTGGGCAAGCAGAGAATGGCACACACAAGCAGCACTGGGCAAGCAGAGAATGGCACACCCAAGCAGCACTGAGTAAGCAGAGAATGGCACACACAAGCAGCACTGGGCAAGCAGAGAATGGCACACACAGGGAGGGAAGGCAGAACAGAGCAGCAGACAGGGAAAGCTATCATTCTAATATGTACTACATACAGTGACACAGTGCTGGTGCCCCATTAGCATTTTGAATAACGTGTGAACAGGTGAACAATGTGGGCAGTTTCAGTCTGGGTCTCAGGTGTGAACAGTACAGGGCTTTAGGATATAAACAATAGAGGTGTCACAAGTGTGAACAATACAGGGGATTAGAGTCTGAATTTGAGGTTTAAAGAATGCAGGGGCCAGTTAATCTCTGTAGTGATACCTTTTAAATCTTACATATGGTAAACAGACACAGCATGTGGGGGGGGCACAGAAGGGGGGACGCCAGTTGGACAGCCCTGTCCTAGAAGATGAGCTACATTATGATACAAATGCTTTTTGGCAAGCAAGAAAATAGTTCATAGGTTATCAACAAAACAGAGTGAAAATGCAGCAAATGAATCATTATATGTTTATTATGCTCTCTCTCTATTCAGAAGTATTACAGTGATTGACATTAAGAATAAATGAGTACCATTAAAAAGAGAGGTTGGACAGATTGCTAAACACTTTGCTTAGCAGGGGGTACAGATAAATAAATACATTCATAATTTATTTAAAAAGCACTTAGGAAGACATGAAATGTAAATTTAAAATATGCTTATAGCCTACTGAAACTGAGATTCTGTATATTCCTCAGACAAAAGCAGTGTTTGTTTTTATTGTATTATATATTTTTTTAATTTAATATTTGCTACAAGCCACATTTTTTGTTAAAATCCCTTCAAATATATATTCTTTACTATTTTCAGTGGGAAATTTCCCAAAGTGTTGGAGGGAAGCATAAAACCTGACACCAACCATTTTATTTGATTTAATCTTTCGAAACTATGCTGGCAGCTCTTCTAATGTTTTAGAACAAAGAATTTGTAATAGTTTAAAAAAAAAAATGGCTTCATATGTGGTTCCAAAAGACCTGATTAACAAAAACCTGAAAGCCAAATTCCTGGTTGGTGATTGGCTTTAAAGGGAAAAAACATTGGCTATACTTCCTTTTTGTATTAATGTGAATTTAGCCTTTATATCAGGATGAAATTGAAACTTTCAGGGTCATTTGCTCAGCATGAAGCAGAAAAAGTCCAATTAGTTGAACCATTTTCAGTTTTCAGTGTCACCAATGATGTTGCACCACTTTATGTGCTTCTTTTTGTAACTGGCCATATCGGTGTCCTTGTATCATCTAAGAGATAAAGTTCCTCTATGCCTTGGAGATGCTTTCATTTTTATTTAACCTTGAAGTCTGCTGGAGATCAGAAATCAGAGGCTCAACTCAAGGTTAACAAATGGAAATAAAATGACTTCATTATGTCATGAATCACTACACCAAACCAGTTCCTATAACGTGAGGCATTGTTTACGTTCACAATATAATAGATGTTTCTGAAAGTACATGCGCATATGATGGGATTAACATTATAGTCAGATATATTAAGAGGACCAGTGAGCTCTATTCTTCCACAGAAGCGTATCAGAATTCTGAATTTATATATAAAAGACTAAACAAAAAGATAACATCAATGCAAATCCAGTGATTTATAAATGAAAGACTCCTCCTTCACTTAGGTCTTGAGGAGCCCTTAAATAATGGCCTTAAATAAATAATGGGGTCACGCCCCATTCTGTTTGATGATGTAAACATATTCCTTTATCAAAGTTCAAAACAGTAGTGGATAAATTATTAAAGAGGACAGGTTATTAAAGAGGCAAGAGCAATATTCAGGGTGCAAAATCTGAAAAAAGACTGTCAAACAAATTTATTTTAAAGGGGTGTTTCACCTTTAGGTTAACTTTTAGTATATTATAGAATTTTCAGTTCTAAGCAACTTTACATTTGGTCTTTACTATTTCTTTTTTATAGATTTTTAATTTTTTGCCTTCTTGGCATTTTCCAGCTTTCAAATGGGGGTCGCTGACCCCATCTAAAAACATTTGCCCTGTAAGGCTACAAATGTATTGTTATTGCTACTTTTTCTTACTCATCTTTCTATTCAGGCCTTCTCGTATTCATATTCCAGTATTATTCAAATCAGAGCATGGTTGCTAGGGTAATTTGGACCCTAGCAACCAGATTGATGAAATTGCAAACTGGAGAGCTGCTAAATAAAAATCTAAATAACTCAAGTCAGTACTTTTGATTAGGGATGCACTGAATCCACTATTTCGGATTTAGTCGAACCCCCAAATCCTTTGTGAAAGATTCAGCCGAATACTGAACCAAATTCGAACCCTAATTTGAACCCTAATATGCATATGCAAATTAGGGGTGGGAAGGGGGAAAAAATGTACTTCCTTGTTTTGTGACAAAAAGTCACATGATTTCCCTCCCCACCCTAATTTGCATATGCAAATTAGGATTCGGTTTGGCTGAATCCGAATCCTGCTGAAAAAGGCCAAATCCTGGCCGAATCACGAACCGAAGCCTGGATTCGGTGCATCCCTACTTTTGATATTGAACTGCATGCATTAGGGATAGGCAATGATGCAATTTCCCTAATATGGACTGTGGGGACACACAATATCAACTTTAATGGACTAATTTTAGATTATCAGTTTGATATTGTTTGATATATTTGAATTTTGTAATATCTTATTGACACTTGACACTGTCACTTTAAGAGGTGAATGGGGGAGGTTCCTTGTATGAAGGTATTTAATCCCATAATGCCTTGCACCCTGTACACTTGAGAAAGGGCTTGGCCCGAAACATGTAGGGGCACATTTACTTTTGGTCGAATATCGAGGGTTAATTAACGAAGGATTTTCCTTTGATCAAAAAAAGCTAGGAAAGCTTATGGGGAAGGTCCCCATATGCTAACATTGGTGCTTGGTAGGTTTTAGTTGGCGAAGTAGGTAGTAAAAGTTTTTTTTAAAGAGACAGTACTTCGACTATCGAATGGTCGAATAGTCGAGCGATTTTTAGTTCGAATCATTCAATTCGAAGTCGTAGCTGAAGGTCGAAGTAGCCAATTCGATAGTCGAAGTAGCCAAAAATAAAACGTCGAAATCCTTCACTTGAGTTTAGTAAATGTGCTCCGAAGTGTACTAACACTGCTAATAAAATAACACTTGCAGTTTACTTAATACTTCCTTACAGGTGTTTGATTCCTACATTTGAAATAAATAACTCAAAACCCACAAACAGTGTCGGACTGGGATGCCAGGGGCCCACCAGAAAACCTTAGACAGTGGGCCCACTTTCCAAATTATTATTCCTCCTCTCCTCTCTAAACCTCTTTATTCTGCTAGTCTTTTATATCTACTTACTATATTTTTCCATTATTAAGCATTTTTCCCCATAAAGGAATAGGTAAGGACCATGAAATATGCTAAATGGTTAGAAGCAAGAGGGCCCACAGGGAGTTTTCCTGGTATCCCGGTGGGCCAGTCTGACACTGTCCACAAATAATAAAAATTTAAACCAATAGCAAATTGTCTCAGAATATCACTCTCTACATCATACATCAACAACCCCGTTTATTATGAGACTTTATCTGTATTATTATTACTTGAATATGCAATTTAGCATAAAAAGTAAACAGTGGGTAAAATAAAAAAAATGGGTATTGAAGAATTGATGGTCACTTTGATACAGTCACATGCAGGAAGCATGGAAAATTTTCAGCGGTTTAACCCGGCCTGATCTTTGACTCTTTTGCATCTTGTCTGTCTTCTGAACTTGGCCTGTTTACGACTAAGGTTTCCCTGACCCTTTAAAGATTACATTGATATGATGTAAGCAAAAGTTTTTGTTTCTCCCTCTGCATTAGCAGAAGATGGTATCTTCTTTGTAGAAAATAAAGATGGCACATTATGCCCATACATTGAATATAGAGATTTTTAAATAAAATCCTTCCGCCTTAAAAGAACATCATCTTCATATGAGAGAGGTGCTGTAGAGATTACATAAATATTGCCCTTGTGTAAAAGCAAGAAAAATGTACATTTGAAACACTCTATATTGAGTTTCTAGGCTTTTTAATCTATTCTCAAGTTTCTCCTATGGATAGATGAAGATTGAATAGATTCACTGGGTTTGCCAATGGAAAGATCTTCACCTTTTAGCTTTCGGTCTAAAAAATGAATTCTGTAAAGAAACAATGATGTTGGGAATAAATAACGTCTTTCTAATAAAAGTGTTTCAGAAGCATGGCATCACTTGTTTGGGGGAGCTCATCATCCAATCGTAATCTTTATAGACCATAAGAACTTGGGCGAATGTTCTAAAAAAAATGTTTAAATCCTTTTCCACATTTCTGTGCCATATTACTTTTAGACCTGAAAAAAAGAATATTATGGCTGTTGCTCTTTCCTGCTTATATTCTACTGATCAACTTAAACCTACCGATACCATTCTTCATAACGTTCTTCTTTGTATACAGCCTTTCCATAAAATCTGCAAAAGGTCAATTTTTTGTATCTTCCTAGTGGCAATGCTTATTCTCTCCTAGAGTACTCTGCCCTGTTCCAATGTTGTATGTAATTAGATCTGTAATGTGGCACATAGCACACTACTCCTATGCGTTGGACTACAGCTGGTAATTCTTTCAATAGGGATGTAGTACAGATAACAAGCGCAAAATAATTTGTTTTGAAACTTATCTATGCTTTGACTCACTTTTTTGTAGGTGTGTGCCTTGTGAGTTCAATAAACAAAATTGACTTCCTGTGTGTTCTGTTGCATGTAGTTTCTAACAGATATTTCAGATATTTCAGCAGTTTGTGTTATTCTAAACACAGCGACAAAGGGTGGTTCAATTGTGAAATAACTTTAATTATGTAGAGAGTTATATTCTGAGACAATTTGCAATTGGTTTTCGTTTTTTTATTATTTGTGGTTTTTGAGTTATTTTGTTTTTTATTCAGCAGCTCTCCAGTTTGCAATTTCAGCAATGTGGTTGCTAGGGTTCAAATTACCTAAGCAACCATTCACTGATTTGAATAAGAGACCGGAATATCAATAGGAGTGGGCCTGAATAGTAAGATGAGTAATAAAAATAAGGAATAAAAGTACATAGCTTTACAGAGCATTTGCTTTTTAGAAGGGGTCAGAGACGCCCATTTGAATGCTGTAAAGAGAAGAAAAAGGCAAATAGTTATTAAACTATAAAAAATAAATAACCAAAACCAATTGAAGAGTTGCTTAGAATTGGTAATTCTATAACATACTAAAAATTATCTTAAAGGTGAACCACCCCTTTATGGCCTCTGGTCACTTTGGTAGGAGAGGCACTTGAATTTTCACCACTGCACCAATGACGAGAATGTGCTCCTGAATGCATGTATAACCTTAGCTTAGATCATGGGGATAGAGCAGTGATCCCCAACCAGTAGCTCGTGAAAAACATGTTGCTCTCCAACCCCTTGGATGTTGCTCACAGTGGCCTCAAAGCAGGTGTTTATTTTTTAATTTCAGGCTTGGAGGCAAGATTTGGCTGCATTACAACCAGGTGTACTGCCAACCAGAGCCTCAATGTAGTTGACAATCCACATAGGGGCTTCTAAATGGGCAATCACAGCCTGTATTTGGCACCCCAGGAACATTTTTCATGCTAGTGTTGCTCCCCAACTCTTACTTCTGAATGTTGCTCACGGGTTTTAAAGGTTGGGGATCCCTGGGATAGAGAATTAGTGAAGGGAAAAAAACAATAGAGTTAATTTACAATGGTAACTGTGCTGACATGGAGCAGGAGTATTAACTCTGTTCATTAAAGGCCCTTGCCTCCCTACACTATCCTCACATTTCTATATATTGTGCTAAGTGCCTTATATTCATCCAGTCAGTTCTGATGAATTGTGTGCAAGTGCAGCTATTGACACAGGGGAACCCTTGAGCTACCACAATCCTGAATGTTATGGTAATTCCAGGAGTTCCACTGCATGCTCTGTTAATAAGCACAAAAAACTATTGTTCAAAGAATTATGTTCTGGAAATGACACAATCTCCACTCGATTTTGGCCACAACTTGTGTCCAATTCTCAAAATGTGTGCCTGCAGTGTATTTGTATTGAGTCTACACAATGTCACATATATGCTGGAATTGTGGAGAAAAACTGCATTGTGGGTAAAACATAACAAATTGCATCTGAACTTGTATTTTACAAGCTGAACTTGTGGTAGTAAATTATTCATGATATTGAGAGGTGTTTGTAAGAGAAGAACAATGAGTAATGACCTGCTAAATGTGGACACTGGAGTGCATTTATATTTTGTCAAGTGTTTACATTTTCATATCAAAATGTCACTCCTCTGACTCTGAATATTACTAAGCACTGCTGTTTTCTCATCTGTTCTACAAGATCTGCAAGATCTTTCATGATCTCACGTGGCTTCAATCATCAATCATTGGCTGACTTGCACTTGTACATAAAGTATATATAATGTAAAATTTTGAGACAGTTGCACGCATATTACAAAGATCAAATTGACAGCTCTGGGTCATATGCTGAAACATATGCCAGAAGACATATTTAGGTTATTTTAATGTTTTTTTAGCTGGCAACTATTTACCCCAAGATATCAAACATCCTTGTGTGTTTCTTGGTACCTCAGATTATGTATTTACTTCACACACTCCTATGGCAAAGACTTATTATGCAAAACGACACAAATAGATTTTAGACAAACTGTTTTTGTGCTTATAGTAGCAGATATTAAAATCCCTATACTTCACAGGTCTTCATATAAGTGTAACAGTAAAATTTAGCATCTGATCCACTGCTGCCACCTGGAGTCAAAAGAACATATCAATGAAAACAGGTTTTGCATTGATCTCACTTCTAAAAACTCAACATTTTTGTAGGCAACACAGGAGGCAGACAGTTTGTTGTTGTAATGCAACTAGCGCATCAACCTCTGTATAACTAGCATACCTATGGTTAATGACCTGAACTGTATTCTCAAAAGGGGCTGCTTCCCTGGACCCCACAGACAGAGCAGCAGCAGTTGCTAGCATGAAGAGGCAAAGCTGAAGGCTATTGGAGTTGTAACAAATAGCTGAATTGCCATTGGCTGGACAATGGGGCCCCTCAAAGTTTCCTGTGTCCCTAGTGATTGCTTTATCTGACACATATATATATATATATATATATATATATATATATATATATATATATAGATATAGATATATAGATATATATTATTATTATTATTATTATTAACATGTATTTATATAGCGCCAACATATTGCGTAGCACTGTAAAGTAAATGTGATTATACAACTACATCACATGAATTACATACATAGAATATATGGAGTAACAAACATCACAATCAATACGGTACAAAAAGGTGAGGAAGGCCCTATGCATAGGCATACAGTCTAAAGGGAAGGGAGTAATACACAAGCAGGGTTGGACTGGGGGACTTCGGGCCCACCGGGGCAATTGCCCCAGGGCCCCGATCCGGCCCCCGCTGCCGCTCCGGCGTGCTTCATCGTAGTAGTGCGCACATGCGCGGCGCCGCGTTTGTGAGCACGCGTAGCAATACCTTTGTGCGCATGCGCAGATCCTCTATTCTACCACGACCCCGATCCTCTATTCTACCACGACAAAGTGGGGTCGCGCAGCCAAACTAAGTAGCGGATCTGGGCCGGCGGGGCCCACAAGAGCCCAGTCCAACACTGTACACAAGGTGTGGGAGTGGGCAAGATCGAATTAAGTGGGTGAGAAATGTGGTATTGTATGTGGTGTTGCGTTTGGTAGTTAAGCAGAGTGAGGGTAGGCTTCTCGAAAGAAGTGCACTTTCAGAGATTTCTTGAAAGCAGAAAGGTTGGGAGAAAGTCAGACAGACCGTGGGAGAGCGTTCCAGAGGAGGGGTGCAGCCCTTGCAAAGTCTTGAATGCGAGCATGTGAGGAGGTAATGAGAGAAGAGTTGAGTAGCAGGTCAGTAGAGGAGCGTAGTAAGCGAGTGGGTGAGTATATAGAGATGAGTTCAGAGATGTAGGGTGGGGCAGAGTTATGATATATATATATACAGTATATATATATATATATATAGTGAATAAAGACCCCCTCTTGTAAAATATAAGGATGTTTTAAGTTACCAAGGAGTTCCATAACAATATAAAAGCATGAGGCCAAAGGTCGAGTGTTTTTATACATACAATCATTTTTAAAAATGATTGTTTCTGTAATAATAAAAAAGTATTTTGTACTTGATCCAAACTAAGATATAATTAATCCTTATTAGAAGCAAAATCAGCCTGTTGGGTTTATTTCATATTTACATATTTTTTTCTAGTAGACTTAAGGTATGAAGATCAAAATTAAGGAAAGAGACGTTATCTGGAAAACCCCAGGTCCTGGGCATTCTGGATAACAGGTCAGCAGGATCTGGAGGCATTTCTAGAGTTACCTAACAGTTTACAGACACAGCCAGAACAGACTTGTGGCAAGTAAATTGGACTATTAATTGGACTTATGCTGTTATAAACACCTTGCACTGTAAGCAATGCCATTTATACACAAATGCATCCTATTGGTGTATAGTGCACAAGTTATAGTGGATGCTACTTACAATGGAATTCGAGGGGACAAATCTGGGAACAAATCTTTGCATTTTGGGTTAAAACTATTTTTATTAAAGCTGGCAGAGCATGGCTCAACAGCTCATAGCAGGGCTCATTTATAAACAGTGGGCACATTTGCACCTGGGCAGTTACTTCTTAGCAACCAATCAGTGACTAGCTTTTTGCAGCCAGCTGCAGGTTGAGCACTGAAAGCAATCATCTGTTTGGTTGCCATGGGTTACTGCCCAGGGGCAAATTTGCACTGTTTATAAATGAGCCCCAGTCAGTCTTGCTTTCCACATAAATGTCCATACTGGCCCGGGTCTACAGAGATGTACAGATATTACTTTGTATGACCAAGTCTTAAGCATTTTAACAACAAGACACCAATGTTACTGAGACATTTTTTTTTTAACATTTTAACAAATGTGAGGATCATTTTCCCCAGATGGTGATCTGTCTCTCTTTGGGGCAAATTTACTAAAGGGCGAAGTGACTAACGCTGGCAAAAATTCACCAGCGTGACGTCATTTCGGAACTTCACTGATTTACTAACGGGCGCAGGAGTAAATTTGCTAGCGAAGGAGATAGACTCTAGCGCTACTTTACACTCTAACGCCAGGTGAATTTTCGCTCTGGCGAATGGACGTAACTACGCAGATTCACTAAGATGCGGATTTTACTGATTTTACTGGATTTTACTGAATGTTACCTCTTGCGTAGGCTTGCCTTCTCCACCTCAGACCAGACAAAGTGCAATAGAGTAGATAGGACTTCCTCAAAAAAAGTCCCAAAAAATGCTAGTGTCTTTTACTTTTTACAGGGTGATAGGCTGAAAAAGATAATTTCCTAACATATGGCACATAAACTATACACTGGGCACATGTGTAGGGCAATATAACAACTATTTTATTTTATTAATAAGGTTTCCTGGCCTTGTGTAGTGTAATGTAGTTACTGCAACATATATGTCCATTGTACTTTAACTTCACACCATATGCTAATTAGGCATCGCTAAACCGAACGTCAATTGCTTATCGTATTAGCGAAACTTCACAAGCGTTTGGAACCCTGGACACAACTTCAGATTTTCGTGAATTAGCGTTGTCTTGGCGAATCTACGCAATATCAGCGAAGCCATCACTGGCGCAATTTCGGAGGTAAGTAAATTTGCCCCATGGTGAGCTACATTATCTTTATTATAGATTTTTTCAATAGCCATTTGTTAAAGTTACAATTTTAAATGTTTCATCTTCTCATCTTTTATGGACACTTTTAAATTGTAGTGTAGGAAACTGAGAAATGTTTCACATCATTTTGCTCTCAAAGCACATAATTTCTTTTTGAAAGGGACCAATCAATAGGATTTTTACAAGTACTCAGCATAAACATTTTTAATCTTTTCTGCTTTTATTAATCTGGATGCTGTACCTGTTTGTATTTGTTAAGTGTTTCCGTTCACATTTTCCTTTATCAAGCTCAATGCCTTAGTTGAATTTGCAAAAGGTGCTCCATTTGGCGCAAGCCGTTGGCACACTGCAGAAGCTACTCTTCTAATATAATGAAGCACCACTAGACAGGCCAGTCACTTGTGGCAGGTAACAAGGAAATTTCAATAAAGTAAACTCTTGGTATTATCGAAATTATACATTTGGGGCTGTTAGCATGGCCTAGAAAAAGATGAGGACAGGCTCATCTCATTAAAAGAGAAGAAATAGTGGAATTAGCTTGAATCTAATTACAAACCACACTATCTAATGTAAAAACATGACTGTTTTTTCACTCCCATTCATTTTGACTAGTAATTAGTTTTGGCCTCTAAAATGCCACCCTTTAATCATCCAAACACAGATGTGATTTGCCATGCAATTTAATCTTGCTTTAATGAAGAACTAATGGACGCATTGCAAATTACTTTCCCCGTTGGAGAAAAATTCTATTTCCTGCTTTTCAAAAGATCAAGAGTATCTTGTGATAATAGCCTGAGCAGTCCTGGCAGCCTAGCTGTACAGAGCAAACAAGCTCTTTTACTCAACTCCAAATTCAATGGAGAAAAAGAGGCTACAATTAGCAACAAAGCAGGGGAAACGCAGCATTGCAGCCGAATCACTTTCTGTAGCTCAACCCCCGGCAACCACTGCCTTGTTAGCGCCAGGGCTAAAGTGTCAGAACGAACAATGTGCCGTGATAAATTACTCTCTTCAAACAGCTGCACTGCTAATTTTCAATTATACTCACAAATGGCTCTCAGATTGGAAGAAAATGGAGTGCATGGGGTGAACAGTAGCAGATTTTCATGTTTGTTTGATGGCGAGTTTGGAGGTGTGAACATTACATCTTGGAAAGTAACTGTGGTGTGAGGGATTTGGGCTTCAACTCTTGGAAGAGCTGTTGACTTTGCTTTTGATGTAAGCTATTTCTTCCAATACCCCAAGGGGATATTTACTATATGCACTAGTTAATTACAAACAATACTATTGCTTAATAATTTAATTTAAGGGCACCTTTTGGATGAAAATATTTTCCCCAACCAAAGGTGCTGGGTAATAGAGCCTGCACTCTGTTTCGGGGTAACAGTAGTTTGTCTTTTTTAATTGGTCCCACCAGCACTAGAACACTCGCACTTGCAGAGCCCATGTGCATAATGAGCTTCTGAGGTCACGTGCATGTGTATAACGAGCAAGTTGTGGCATTCGCTCATTATGTGAATGTGTGTGCCCCAACATGGGCACTCAAACCATGGGCTCCCTCCAGATGTGAGTGTCCTAACACTGGTGGGGAGCAATTTTTAAAAAAATAATGACTGTTACCCCCAACGGGAGTGCGGGCTCTATATTTTTGGCCAATAGGTACCCTTTAATGTAAGTTGGTTATTACAAAGCATGGCAGCATGTATTAATATCTGTTTAAGAGATAGTCTTTCATATGGTGAAGTGACTCATATTCAATTTGCACTGCACCACTTTTGTTAAATTATTGTTAGCTCAAAATCCTACATCTTCCATTGTTGTGAATTGCCCAACCATGATCAACCAGCCATTAATAAATGTCAGCTCAGGGAACATGGGAAAACTATGGAAATAAAATGGACCTATCCACTGGCAGTGGAATGAAAATGTGCCATTTAAGCCAGAAACGTGGGCATAATGGGCATTAAGAGACATAACCCCTGAGAGGTGTCCTTAAGATGCTGGTAGTTAAATCAAACAACTAGTTGTTTAGTCATATTATAGAACTTTAGCAAGCTTTTTCAAGCATGTGCTGTTTAAGACCATTTGGAGATGTTTCAAGACTACTCAGTGAAGCCCTGGTAAATGATAAGCAGCATCAGACATATCAATGTTTTTATAGGAACCTATAAATGATAGAGGGGTTGACATGATAGAAAAATAAATGTACATACATGGGTTATTAATTAAAATCTAATGTAAAAATCTCAAAAAATTTACTAGAAAACTCGAATTTGTAGAAAGGAAAAAAACTAGAATTTTTCGAGATATATTACACGCCGATGCTTCAAAAAGCACAAATCTGAAAATCCACCATCTCAGACCTGTCAAGGTCCATTATAAGTCAATGGGAGAGGTACCTATACCAATATGAAGTTTTCGTGGTCTGCGCGGGGGTATTACTAAAATTACGAAAAAAGGCACATAAATTTGAGCAATTCGGGGGAAAAGCCAGAAAAATTTGAGCGATTTTATTGAGTTTTTCCACAATCTGATTAAATCTAGTTTTTTTATTAATAAATAAGCTAAAATTGGGCATGGGAGTTTGGTTATGTTTTTTTTAATAAAATATGAGATAAATTTGCATTTTAGTAAATAACCCTGACAGTATATATTTAGCAAGGCTGCATTTTAAAAGAAAACAAAGATCATGATATGAAGAAGACCATGTAGGGGCTTCTATAGACACAGATGAATGAAAATGTCTCTTTTTACTAACACAATCTTATATCCCACATATCGAGCATGTGCTCAAAACAGTATATGCATCCAATTAATTGAGTACAAGCATAGCTCCTATTGACACCTCTGTGGGGACCCTCTGGAGCTCTGGCCTAAATCTAGCGCTACTTCCAGGGGTTCCCCAGTATTAATAGGTGCAGTAGTTGCACATTCTTCATCAGAAGATGCAGGATGGGCTCACTGGCAACCATGTAGATGAGAATACAAGTATCTTACCTTACACAAGTTCTTGGGTGAAAAAAATAATCACAAATATGAATACCACCAATCTTCCGAATAGTTGTTACTATAGTGTTAGATAGTATAATACTACACATGTATAAATATGGAAAGTTCAGACAAAGTTTCATGGTTGATGGTTTGGATGGGTCAGTATATAAAAAAGAATTTTGTAAGAATGACTACATGCTGTATGTCACTGTACAAAAGATAACAAACTGCACAACAGTGTTTGTAAGGCATTGTATGACATATATTGACTCCACAATATGAATACATCATCCAATTTTCATGGGTGACACATCAGCCTCTGATAATCTAATAAAGGTGTGCAAGGTAAGTTCTGTCCTACAATTACAGCATAACTGAACATGTAACAATAGGGCACAAGATGTTTTTCATTGATACAGAACACAGATTTGCCTCAGTTAGTAAACTGCATTGAAAGGCACACAATTCTACCAGTGAGGGAAGGGGTGGCACGAGAGCAGATCATGGACAATCACTTACACATCTTTCAGTTGCATTTTATTTGGTTGCTGCAATAATGAATACCAATAGGAACAACACACAAACTGAACCTGTACTTACAGCATGGGCAAGGCAGGTTGTACAGGGTTCCTTGTGCTTTGCACTTTGTGCCTCAATATGGGTACAACCAGCAAATTGGGCCAGACACTGGGCTTGTATAGATGAGCCCAATTAGGTTTTGTATTGTCTTTTAATGGCCATAATGCTGTCAATAGCAATTATGTACGGTGAAATTATGTAATCATGTTGGTATGTCTCCAACTTGTAGTACAGCAGTAAAGAGTGACTGGACTTTATCAGAGCACATGACTGATGGCACCTGGGAAATTAAAAACATGGCTAGCCATGTGTCAAATTTCAAAATTAAATACAAAAAAATCTGTTTACTCTTTTGAACAACAGATTTCAATGTAGGATTCAACTGGATGAGCATTATTAACTGATGCATTTTGTAAAAAAAACATGCTTCCAATGACAGAATCCCTTTATCTACAATTAAACACTTGTTAAACTATTTAGATGGAAGTTCCTTAAATGTTGTGAAGATATAAAGAAACCTGAATTTTTGACAAGAATATGGGCAGAAAAAATAATAGTTACAAATTTTAATTCTTCCCAAAGCATATACAAACAGCAATAAAGCTCAGCTATAATTAAAAAAAATGTAACACTGACAAGACATGAAAATTGTCCCAAATGTTTTATTTCACTGTTTATGTGGCATCAATAAAATTGTGTTTGGAGTCACCCATTTGCTTCCAGAACAGAAATCAATACATTGCTTTATCTTGCCGGATCCTTTTGCAGGAAAGGGGGTTTAAGGAAAACAGCTGCCACAAGTCCGTTCATTATGCAGTTATATTTTGCTGAAGTGGGATTTTCTTCTTCTGGTTTATAATTGTTGCAGATATTTAAACCTCAGCCATTTCAGTCTAGCTTATGCTAAGCTTGTTAGTGGCATCTGATGGTCCTGATGATAGATACGCAGCATTACCATAAATCTGCAGAATTAATGATGATCTTCGGAAACATGCTTGAATGTGGGTGACAGAGAACTGCAATTTGGATGCTCTGAATATTTTGATAACGTTATATTAAATGTTTGTAATCTACTTAAGGCTCAGCTCAGAGAATATTTTATATTTGTGCCAAACCTTTTATAATAATCCATGGCATCTGAGCTTCCTAAAAATGATACATTACAGGTCATGATTACAGCCACAAATGCCCTCTTATGTCGTAATAATAATAATTGTGAAAGTTATTATATAGACACTATCGTGCAATGATGAGTGTTTGTGGAACATGACTTTTGAAAATGTCACAGATGTGTTCCTATGCATATGTCTTTTACTTGCATGTTTCCTTTAGGGATCTTGGAAGAAAGGATGCAGCTTGTGCATACTAACAAAGCAGTTCTATTAATGAGTTAGAAGTTGTAAATATTATTAAGCCTTTGCTTTTACTTCATAACCATTAACCTCAATGGACCATTTACCTCTAGGCATGGTTATTGCAAGCAGTCCATGGGTAGTCTACAGATGATATTACCCCCTCTATGGTCAAGGTCTTAAGTGTACTGAATATTGTTAAGACCTTGACCATAGAGGGGGTAATATCTGCTGTAGGTGACATGGAAATAATATATAATGGTGTCAAAATATGAATTACCTTGTACCCTGGTGGTGTAACTCTGACACTGCACAAAGAATGTTGGAGACATTAATAATATAATTATCATAAGGTCTAAAATATTTACCAGGGCCATAATCACCATGTGAATAATTGTTAACAATATTCAGTACACTTAACAATTATTCACATGGTGATTATGGCCCTGGTAAATATTTTAGACCTTATGATAATTATTTTATTAATGTCTCCAACATTCTTTGTGCAGTGTCAGAGTTACACCACCAGGGTACAAGGTAATTCATATTTTGACACCATTATATATTATTTCCATGTCACCTGGAGAGAGATGCTGCTTTCACTCACCACACAAAGCTGGCTAGCATAAAAATATGGTTGGTATAAGATGATCAAGTATAGAAGAGAAGGCAAGCACTGCCGGACGTCACTTCCAATGGGTAAAATTCAACTTTTATTTCAAATTCATTAAAACCAAACCGTCCTGACGCGTTTCGTATCTATGCGATACGTAGTCATAGGCATAAATTCACACAAACTCTCAACGGCTTTTTAAAAGGATTGTCAAAGGAAATGACATCACTAATTAGATTAAATCGTTTGAAATGTCAAACAGATGTTAGCGATGCCCTTAGCGTTGTTATGAGTCAAACAAAAACCTGCCGTATAGAACTATACGTGTTTGTTAAAAAATGGATAAAATTGTTATTTGAAAGCAAGTTATGAAAAGAGCCTTAGGAAAATACATAGATGAATGAACAAATGAATTAACAAATGAATAAACCCTCAATTTCATTCAGTTTATTCATTTGTTAATTCATTTGTTCATTCATCTATGTATTTTCCTAAGGCTCTTTTCATAACTTGCTTTCAAATAACAATTTTATCCATTTTTTAACAAACACGTATAGTTCTATACGGCAGGTTTTTGTTTGACTCATAACAACGCTAAGGGCATCGCTAACATCTGTTTGACATTTCAAATGATTTAATCTAATTAGTGATGTCATTTCCTTTGACAATCCTTTTAAAAAGCCGTTGAGAGTTTGTGTGAATTTATGCCTATGACTACGTATCGCATAGATACGAAACGCGTCAGGACAGTTTGGTTTTAATGAATTTGAAATAAAAGTTGAATTTTACCCATTGGAAGTGACGTCCGGCAATGCTTGCCTTCTCTTCTATACTTGATAGTGCACACACCCCCTGCTACGGGTTCGGGGCGATGCACCCGGACCACTAAAGACTACGGGTGAGTGCTTTCCCACTTTTACATCAGCGACTTTTCAGTTGATATATTCGTTTAAGTGCTGGACCTGGGGTTTTTTACACCCAGGTCACGTCAGTTGCTGGGTGAGCAAGGTTTCCTTTTCTCATCCGATTAAATTACATATTTTCATTCATTTATTTACTTATTTTTGATCCATTGCGGGACTGTGCAGCTTTATAGTTCGTTGTAAATTGGTATAAGATGATATTGGATTAATATGGTTAAATCTGTCCTGCCTTGCTGCTTTACCTAGGCTTAAAGGTTTAGCCATATCATTGATTGGGGGGTAGCAAGACTGATTGCGCCTGTAGATGTGGACAGTTGATAGGTGCAATATGTCTTTTTATATGTGTTCTTGATAGATATATATATATATATATATATAGATCTGTGGAGGAGTCAGCACTCTCGTAACCAGGTGCAAATGTGCCTGGGTGCAGTGTCCAAAATTTTAGAATTTCTATCCAACAAAGAGGTCCGCACTCTCAGGTCTTAAAAAATCAAAAATGGTTTATTAGCTAACGGACTAACGTTTCGGCCTCTCCGAGGCCTTTCTCAAAGTACAGACAAATATAAAATGAAAGCAATATGCTTTCATTTTATATTTGTCTGTACTTTGAGAAAGGCCTCGGAGAGGCCGAAACGTTAGTCCGTTAGCTAATAAACCATTTTTGATTTTTTAAGACCTGAGAGTGCGGACCTCTTTGTTGGATAGAAATTCTAAAATTTTGGACACTGCACCCAGGCACATTTGCACCTGGTTACGAGAGTGCTGACTCCTCCACAGATCTCTATTTTGATATTTACTGAGTCGTGCACCCGTGTTTATTTTATACTTTTCGACATTTTTCATCCATGAAAGCTGCTACCATGTTTGGCGCTGCAAGGCCACTATTTGGATTGACGTTTTTACCCCTTCTCTTTGAGGTCGGTAATGGTCTGTGCATGGGGGGTAACAGTCGGAGCCTGTAACAATGGCCGACACTTTGGACGTTATGTGATGTACCCACCCTTATATGACCCCCTCCGCAAGTAAAGATTACCCTTAGCGATTGCAGATGATATACAGAACTGTAAAATCCGTCACCGCAGACATTGATTCAAGCTACTGAACCTTGGATACAGACCGGTATGACCTACTGTATGGGTGGCGCTACAACTAAATTGATGGCTACCGCACACAACGTGTTACAAGCTAAGAAACCTGCTCCACATATACGGGTCTGTATGACTCGCTACAGTGCTGCGTCTATACAAAGGCGCGTGAGTATTTGAAATTCTGAAGCCGGTGTTCAGTGGTGAGCCCAGTCATATATTACACTTACCGGGTCCCGGCGTTTATTGTGCGGTGAAGCTGCATCTGACAGCTGTCTCCCGGTGGGGATCCAGTCGTCCACCTGGGTGGTGTGTGTGTATTGGGACGGAATTACCCCTACACCATTGGAATTGTACTTTCCATTTTCCTTCTTCCTCTGCACAGGATTCGACAAATGTTAACCACTTAAGTAGCTAAGGTGCAATACGTTAATGTTTGCTGTTGAAATAAGTAAAGTCCCGTTGCCCAGAAGTGTAAGCCACTCCATTAACCCAGAGGATTATTCCTACGGCTATCATATGGTTGTTTTGGACGTGATTGATATTTGGACTGAATAATATGGCCCACAAGACTTGGGGATTTCCTCACATTATTATTTTTTGGGGGTTGTTGATATATATTTTGCATTTTCTATATTTTTCATTTTTTCTTTCACATTTTTCATTTTTTCATGCCTTTATTGTTATTTATATTTTGAATGACATACATATCTCGATTGGGGATCTGGATATGACAATTTATATGCACATTTCTTTGAGTATATATAGCCGCTCATTATGCTCATCGTGATATACTGAAAACACGGGCAGCGGTAATATTTTTAATCTAAGGGGTTACTTTACACGTATTGGGGATATATGAGAGAGTTAGTACACACTTTTACTTGTGGGATGATGGGTGATCTTACAGGCACTTATCTATTTAATACACCATTGACATACCATCGATGGGTTAATGTTAGAAGTATATTGACACACAGGGAAGGGGAGGTTGGTGCTGCATAAATTAGCACATAGCAAGGACACCTGACCTGTTTTTGGGACTGCATCCATTATGTATATATTTATTTCTGAGGTTTCTGCTATATTTATAGTTAATGCATCTGGGGGACTATAGACACTAGACCTTTCATCTATACTCATACTATAATATTATGTAACATAAACAAGACAGCCAGTTTGTCTGTGCGTTTTAAAGAAGTATTTGCAACTCAGTTTGCTACATTGTTACATAATATGATTTTATTCCTTATTTGGTTAAAATGGGGGTTTTAATATAAATGTGTCTCAAAAATTTTTTAATGTGATATCAAAATATGTTGTATATGTTTTTTATTTAAAAAAATTTTAGTATTTGACGCACAGTGATGATGATGATGATGATGTCAGCCAATTAACCTTTCTTGCCACCAAGGGTATTTATTGCTTTCATTTTATATTTGTCTGTACTTTGAGAAAGGCCTCGGAGAGGCCGAAACGTTAGTCCGTTAGCTAATAAACCATTTTTGATTTTTTAAGACCTGAGAGTGCGGACCTCTTTGTTGGATATATATATATATATATATATATATATATATCCTTTGGTCTATTAAACAGGTATGGGACCTGTTATAAAGAATGCTCAGTACCTGGTGTTTTCCAGATAAGGGATCTTTCTATAATTTAGATATCCAGTAAGTCTACTTAAAAAAAAACATTTAAACATTAGTTAAACCCAATACGATTTCTTTGCCTCCAATAAGGATTAATTATACCTTAGTTGGGATCAAGTACAAGACACTATATTATTATTACAGAGAAAAGGGAATTCATTTTTAAAATTTTGAATTATTTGATTAAAATGGAGTCTATGGCTTTCCCATAATTCGTAACTTTCTGGATAATGGATCCATTACCTGTAATACAATACAACAAAAACTTCAAATTAAGGCTTTTCTACTTCATTGATGGAGGTTTTTATTAAGCACTAAACCTTCTGAAATGCAGTGTAAATGCAGCAAATTAGCAGAGTGGCAATTACTGCACAGTCCCCTGCACTATTTGGAATTCTGCGGTATTTGCTGGAAGATAAAATTCTTCAAAATGAAATCCAAATGAAACAATGCAATGTAAGCAAAAAAACCAAAAACAGTTTTATGAATATGTTTGCTTAGGTTTAGAATGCATATATAACCTCCTAATCTTTAGGGATACATAAATAACATGTGACTTTGATAGGAGAACTAAAGCATAACTAAACAAGTAGGGCAGAAATGTTGTACATTATGTTTTGGGGTTCTGTTCGAGCCCAAGGCAACCACAGCTCTTTAGTAGTAAAGATTGATAAGGGCTGATTATTAATTCAGATTATCATTAAGTGGCAGCTCGGAAACCAATTTAATCAGCCCTGTAGCATCAACTTACATAACAGATAAACCTTTGTTTGATGATTTTCAACAACCCGTTAGCTTAACTTCTCAACAACTGCTCAAAGCACACTGAGCATGTTCATGTTGCAGACACTGCTAAGAAAATCCAAGCTGGCAAGCTCCTGGGACAACTCTGAAGGCCCTAATCATTAATACTTTAGATATGCTGAACCTTTGGGTGGGTGCATTAAGTTCAGTATATAAAATATGGCATTTATAGCCATATTAATTTTTGGGGTTTAATTCTCCTTTAAGGGTCATAACCACTGCTGACTATAAGGATGTGGTATATTTGATATATGATCACATCTGGTTTAAAGGGCTCTTTAAATAAACAATGGATACCCTAAATATAAGATGAGGTTTTTGCAAAGTGTGCTGCCATTCATTTCACCATTGTAAATATACACATACTATATATAGATAGATAGATAGATAGATAGATAGATAGATAGATAGATAGATAGATAGATAGATAGATAGATAGATAGATTTTATAATAAGCATATTTAAGCACTTTCATACAAATTTCTCCCTAACGAACCCCCTTTTCTATTACTATGTACCATTCACCACTAGGAGGCAGGCCCTCATTTTGAGAGACGTTACCTTACAAAAAGGGCTTGGGAAAAGTCTGTGTCTGCAAATGTTAGCCCCTTTGCTGCATCCCAATATCAGCTAGCAGTATTATTAACCAAAGGACATCATCATTTCTGTAGTGGAAATGAATCCACTCTGCTGGAGAAGGGCCTCGTTTTTAGCAGTCAAGAGGTTAAAGTTACATACTGTATATACTATTTCACATGCTATTTCAGCTGTTACTATGAGATATAGTAGACGATGGCAGGATTAACATAACATTTGCTAGAGGAGAACATTGCATGTCTATGGAATCTCCATTTGTCTGGCTGATATCTCATACCATTATTAACTTTAAAAAAAAATAGAAGCTACAGTTTGACTGTAGAGGTTTACAGTTACATTAAAAAGTATTCCAATCAATCAAAGAAAAAAATGAAAAGCAAATATATTGCGAAATACACCCTTACTTACAGAGGTAAGTCCATTGTTACAATTAGTATACCAAACCCACAACAAACCCCAAGGACCCGGTCGCTGCTCAGTCTTCTGCCTTTAACGGCCACCTTTGGCTTCGGGAGGAGCCCTCTGCTACTCAGGTGGCGCCAGGTCTTAGTGTGACGTGTGAGAGGGCCAGGGGAAGAGTTCTGGGCAGGCAAGGGAACCGCACGTGGTATGGGAATGAAGTACAAGAAGTGTAATCAAGGGACAGTCGGGTCGATAACAAGGATCAGACAATAAGGTACCAAATCAGTACCAGAAGCGTAGTCGAGGTCACAGGCCGCGGTCAGGCAGCGAAACGTCAGATCAAGCATAGGGTCAAACACAGATATCAATATACATCACACCCAGAAACAACAAAAATACACCTATATTGGGCAATGATTCAGTGAAGCTGTCTTTATAAGCAGCGGAATGGCTTAGAATGATCACCTGGGAACAGATGGGTCAGATTGATAACATGTGAAAAAAAGCCCTGTCCTACTTGCAATCACAAGTACAGCAATAGGAGTGAACCAGGCCCTGAGCTGTCTGCTCACACAGAGCAATGGTAAGTCAGACAGCCCAAAAACACCCGATTCCTGGTTCAACTCCAGGCACGATATTACACCCATAATGTGGGGAAAGGATAAGCTCTGGCAAATGTACTGTATTAAAAAGAGCCATAGATAAATTCTCAACATTTGGTTTGGTACCCATAGTCTCACCTTAATGTTTAGGGTGAGTCCTCATTTTTCATTACCAGGTTTTTTTTTTTACCATAGACAATAGTAATTAAATAAGGTTCATAACTCATTATAAACCAGTTACTTGGTTGAAAAGGTTACAATATGCTACTTTAGGATCATGGCACAAGGGACATTTTCTTTGCTAGCATAAGTAAATCCACTCTCTGTCTGTATGTGTGTGCTCTGATATACACAGAGGATTTCAGTGCAGAAATACACATTTGGTACTTCCACACTGATATCCACTCTGTGTGTGCGCTGACAGGCTGATCCTGTGTCTGCACACATGCAAGGTGCGGAAGGCAACAGCAGATATATGCCAGTAGAGAAAACGACTTCTGTACCAAAAGCCTCAGTGGCTAAGATTCTGAACAATAACAGAGCTTCCAGTGCAATCTGTCTTGGGCAGTTAATATAAAGGTATCAGCCAGAGGGTTTATAGAGTATTACTATGCAGTTTGTCGGCCACTCTTCTGAGGAACTACCAGTCAGACATGTTTTCCACATCAGAAAAGAAATGTGGAAGTCCGATTCTGTAAGAAGTAATTAAGTTCTATAAATTAGTATTCTATTTGTAGTCTTTCAGAGCAATAGTTGTTGGGCAGCTGGGGTCAGTGACCTTCATTTGCAAGAGTCAAAAGAGGCAGGTAAATAATTCAAAAACTATATTAAAAAAAATTAAAATGAAACCAGTTGAAAAGTTGCTAAGAATTGTCCACTCTGTAACATACTAGACGTTAACTTAAAGGTAAACTACCCAATTAATATCAGTATATTTCCCCATGTCGGCTACAGCTGTGACAAACCTATAATGGAGAGATACTATTATAACTGGGGAAAAGATAAAATCTAATAATACTGTAATTTACTTTACTGGTCACTTGACAATTATGTGCACCCATCCTAACCATGGGATTGATAACATTATAAAGATTACTAACTGGTTTAGGAGAGGATTTGTTTAAGTGAAGTTTGTATTGCAGTTTATTTTTCCACCTATAAAACGGTGCCCATTCTATAACTGAATCATGCCAGGAAAGAAATGACAACATGTTACAAATAAGATTTCTCCTCTTTCATTTTACTACAGCAATGTTCCTGAAAGGCACTGGGTCTTATGTACATTTACTAACAGTTTGCCCCAGTACAGTATTTCACAGCAGCCAATCAGAGATTTGCTTTTATTATTCTACCTGCTGTAGTCTGGTAAAAGAAAATTGCTGCCTGGTTGCTATGGTTTAGTGTTGCCTGGGTGCTATAGGCTAGTGCTGCCTAGTTGCTATGGGTTAGTGTACTGGGGACAATTTACCCACTCATAGTAAGTGACTTTAGTCAGAATAGTTTTAATTTTATATATATATATATATATATATATATATATATTGTATATACTGTATATATATATATATATATATATATATATATATAGATATATAGATATATATATAGAGAGAGAGAGAGAGAGAGAGAGAGAGAGAGAGAGAGAGAGAGATTGTATATTTATATATAATTTTATATGAAGTTGGCTTGCTAAGAAGAAAATAACTAGAAACCGGAAAGATTAAAACTGTTTGCGTAGAGTGGCAGCTTTAATAAATGGCTTGGGTTCTTATTGGGCTGTTCCATTCTCTAATGATATTATATGAGACATCCCATCTCATCTAATCTATTCGTAAAATCCTCAAGTCACTTATGTCAGTCTCCAATGCAAGCCAAATGAGTCTTTCCAGTAATAAGAAGATTCTGAGAATTAGTTTTCGTTTTGCAGAAAATTGCCATCGGGGCCGGCACTTTTATCTAAAAATTTCACTCGTGCATAAGCAAAAAACTCATATTATTTGGTTACATTCCATCAGTATGAGAAATAACACTGTGAAAATTCTATGCATGCTAATGATATATAGAAATCCACCTGCTTTCAGATAAAAATGAGTTTAATTTTCTGTTGCCCACTGCCTGGTTGGCCTTTCATAAATTACTTATGCACAGCTATTATTAAAATAGAGGGAAAGCAAATTAGAAAACCCTCCTATCTCTCCTTTGGATTTAGCCAAGGCACGGCTGTGACAGCCAGAGTCAGCATTTTGTACAAATTCCGCTCACTCGAAAAATTTTTGCATCTCTATACATTTCTATACCGCTGTTGTAAACGCTCTGACCTGCCTTCTTACCAAATTAATCTAAATCCTTCCAAGTTTAATGGAATACTCAACAGTCCTGCTGATATATATTAATATATATTTATTGGTTCATTTGAATACTAATATTTTGTACCATGTTTTCAGCTCCACTGTTTGATGTTAAAGTGGCGCCTTTGAACAATTCCAAGATTAAAATATATATTTTAGAGCTATGTGCGTTTGCATATTCTGTTTTTTCGTGAGTCAGCAAATACTACAGACAATTTAAACACTTCTGCCAGCATGAAATATTTAATTGGATTTGACTTACTATTTCAAGGTCAGTACAGCTCTCTATTTGAATGACTACCTGACCTCCTGACTTTACATCTCAGAATTATTATTTTTTCTTTAAAGGTATCATGTCCTTTGCTCCTATAAATGTACTCTATTGTTAGGGGAACTGTGGTCAGTTCGTTTAATACTCTTGTGATGTGGCAGAAAAGAAATCCTATTATCTGGGTTATTGGAGATCATTTATAAAATCTGAATTAATTAGTTAAATCTAATGCTATGTATCAGTCACTTTAAAATGAGCATTTTCTTATAGGGATATTTATAAACTGAAGATGAACTTCTACAGGCAGTCAGATATTGTCATTTTAGACATAGCGTAAATAGCCCCAGTTCTAAAAATTTAAATGACCACCAAAACTGTTAATTATTAATTGGACTTGAATTTTTACAGACTTTTTATAAGACCTGTTTATTGTATTGCAGTGTGTTTGCTATCAGCTCAGTTGTGTTCAGCCTAATTTTATCTGATAAATAAAGCCCCTCTAGTTTATTGGTTTAGTCCAAGTCTTAGAGGCACATTTATTAAAGGTCAAATTTCGAATTCATGTGAGTTTTTTTTATAACTCTATTAAATTGGAATATACCCGAAATTCGATTGGGGGGCTATTTAATAAAAAAACAAATATCTTAAACTCGGACGAATTTTATCGACTCGAAAAATCGAATCAAATCTAATTCAACTAAACTCGATTCGAGTTTACTAAACTCGAATCGAGTTTAGTTTAGTTGAATTAATGTCAGGAAGGCTACTAACATGTCCAAAGTGGTCCCTGGACCTCTCCCATTGACTTATACATGAACTTTGCAGGTTTTAGGTGGTGAAAAGTCAAATTCGAGGGCCATAGGGTGGTATATCTCGAATTTTGAATTCAAATTAAAACTCGAATATAGAGGAATAGAGGATAATGTGGGCAAAAGTGTGGGTGGGTGAGGCTTATTATAATTGCCTGTGTGGCCTATAATTGTGGGTGGGGTTTATTTTATGCTGTGTCGTGTGCATTGTGATACTTTTATTCAAGCACTGACTGGGCTAGTTGATTTTATTATAGAAGAGGGCAGGCATGGCATTGGAGTAAAAGATTTAACAGCATTACAAGGCAAGAGGAACACCATGGTTGCCCCTTCTAGCATTCTCCACCAGTGTAGCAAAAATAGCCAGCAATAATGGTAATTGAAGTTCTATAGGAAGTTAGTAGTTTGTTATATCTGACATACATGCTATCTTAATAAGAAAGCCTAATTATAGGACCCTGATCTACCACCCTGCACAACGAAGGACCAAGGATTTGCCTGCAACTCAGAACTGGGCCAAGTAGTATTGGTGGGAAGGCAACAGGAGTATCTGATACTTCCCAGCATGTACTCTACCAGGTCCTCAATATATAGTTTTAAAAATAAGATCAGAAAAACTAGATTCAGATAGACTTTAACTTTTTCTATTCCCTGTACAGAGAAGTATGTTACATCACTTCCATTACATTTTGAGAAATGTCTCGTTATATTACTCTTTTCAACTGTTTTTGGATTTTTTATTTGGCTCAGATGTTCCCGTATTCGCTCTTTTAAAAGAGAGAATACGGGAACATCTCAGTCAAAAATGCTGGAAATAATATGCCTAGTGGTTGGAGGCTGTTGCTGAAGAATGAAGTACAGTAAACCATAGTTTATTATGTGTCCTAACTGTAGCAATATTTTTAAGAAAATCACTCAGTGAAAGTAAAAATCTCAAGGGAATCTTTAAGAATGCTGGTGTCCCTGGCAGTGGCACCCAAACCTAAGTGCAGATGAAAAGAAGATAAGTCAATCAAAACCTTTCTCATCGCCTCCCATAACCTTGAGAAGAAGCAAGAATGAGGAAAGACCTAGTAGCCCTGGGTCAGGGCCACCATCAGGGGGGCACAAGGAGTACTACTGTACTGGGCCCAAGCCTAAAGGGGGGGCCCGGTTGTGCTGCACTTTTTGAAGTAGCCCCCCTTGACAGCACCAAAGCCGTGCCGCATCTTCCACAGTCACAAACCGCTGAAGAACCAAACAGCCGAAGTTGAAGTCCTGAAGCCGCAAAAAGACCCAAAGTCACAAAAGGAGCCGAAGTTGTTGTTCTGAAGCCCCGAGTTCAGTTCTACTGAACACCAATGTGTGTTTTTTTATTTTATTAAACCCTTGGCCACTAATGTATTATTTTAATACTCTATAGGCCCCTGCCATCAATGTTTGTTTAAAAAATACTCCCTGGGGGCTGAATGTTTCTTTTTAACTTGTAAGGGGGGCCCTGGCACCAATGTTTTTTTAAAAAAACTTTTATCCGGGGCCTGGTGCCAAAGTTTTTTTAACTTATAGGAGGGCCCTGGTCACCAATAATTGTTTTTGACTTATAGGGTGTCACTGACCACCAATTTTTAAAAAAAAAACCTTTTATGGGGGGTCCTGGCACCACATTTTTTTTTTTACTTATAAGAGGATCCTGACTATCAATGGCTTTTTATAACTTGTATGTGGTTTACTTCTTTTAGTGCTGATGTCTATGTGGTCTTTTAACTGTGATCTGGGGTTTTCGGGGTCCAGGATTTGGTTCGGGATTCGGCTTTTTTCAGCAGGACTCGGATTCAGTCCGAATACAAGTGCCTGGCCGAATCTAATCCTAAAAATCAAGTGAATTTTTATCAAACAAACGAGGAATTTTTTAACCATGGAATATGCACACGGTTCTCTTTCCATACTTTTCCCTTAAGTTACATATGCAAATAAGGGTTGGGGTTCAGTAATCGGCTGAATCTTTCACAAAGGATTTGGGGTTTGGCCGAATCCTGAAATAGTGGATTCGGTGCATCCCTATAATGAGCACCAACAATCATATGAAGTTCAGTGGACAAAAGAGCTTCTCATGTACCTACCACTAACACAGGAGCATGTGGATTGGAACAAAGCAAGAGTATATAGTGATGGAAATACAGAAAGGACACACACCTGAGAAACAGACAGTGGTCAGGGCAGGCAACGTCAATAAACAGCAGACGACTGAAAAGGGGGGCAGCAGACAAAAAGAATCAGGAGTCATGCTGCAGTCAAAGGCAAGCAACAAACAAGTGAAGTCTAGAGGCAGCCTGAGACCAAGAAACAGAGCTATAACCAAGCACAATACATAGTCTTGGACATCTTTAAAATGCTTTCTGGCAGGCTGCTGTTTTTCCTTCTCAATGTAACTGAATGTGTCTCAGTGAGACATGGGTTTTTACTGTTGAGTGCTGTTCTTAGATCTACCAGGCAGCTGTTATCTTGTGTTAGGGAGCTGCTATCTGGTTACCTTCCCATTGTTCTTTTGTTTGGCTGCTGGGAGGGAAAAGGGAGGGGTCACTCCAACTTGCAGTACAGCAGTAAAGAGTGATTGAAGTTTATCAGAGCACAAGTCACATGACTTGGGGCAGTTGGGAAATTGACAATATGTCTAGCCCCATGTCAGATTTCAAAATTGAATATAAAAAAACCTGTTTGCTCTTTTGAGAAATTGATTTATTAAAAGCCGAGTTGATTTTAAAAATTCAAGTTTTCGAGGGTTTTTTTCAGTTAAAACAAATTTTCTGGTTTAAAAAAAACTAGAATTTTTCAGGTTTTTTAAAGAAACCTTATAGTTCCTATAAAAATCATAGGAACATGTCAGTATCAAGTAGTTCCTGCACCCGGAATATGTTACCTCAGAGCCCCCCGCCCCCAAACCTCCGACACTGCTAAAAGACCTTCTGTGCAGTTTTAGTGACGCTGGGCTGGGGGCGATGCAATCCTTCCATAGGCTAATTACGAATGAAAACAGGACTTCAGCCTATGGAAGGATCGCTCCTCCCCCAGCCCAGCATCACGGAAGCAAGGCAGGAGATCCGTTAGTAGTGTGAGCGAGTCGGCTGCACAAGGGCTGGGGAGCGGCTTTCAGGGAAAATATTCCGGGTGCAACAACTACTAATGAGACGTTCCTATGATTTTTATAGGAACGCGTCAGCATCGCTTTACTGTACCCCAAACATGGAAATAGCTCAAATCTGTCAATGACAGAGGTCCCTTCAACCATTTGAGGATATTTGTAGCCTTCATGATGTTTAGGTGTTTTTTTGGTGGGTTTCGTTTAAAAACTCGATTAACCTGAAAGATTCAAGGATTTTTTCTGGCGAAAACTCAATGAATTCGAGTTTTCGTGTTTTTCACCCCGATTTCACTGATTCAGGTTTTTTCCATTTTAGTTTTTCTTGAATCAGAAAACATTCGAGTTGTGAGTTCATTTGAGGTATAAAAAAAAAACTCAATAACCTCTAAAACTCGACCTTTGATAAATAACCCCCTTACTTTATACAATTGTTATTTTTATTCTCTTAAATGATTTTTCCATACATATCAGCATTGCATTTCTATAAATATCTTAAATAATAAAAGTAGGGGACTTCCGGGGGGCGGACCCTAGAGATAGCCGCGTTTTAAGTGAGCTCCAAAGCAGAGACCACAATCTACAGCCATCGCAGCCTTTAAACACTTGGCTAACGAAAGATTGTCTGCCTCCAACAACCGGATAGTGAGGGGAATACATAGCTGCGGCTATCTGGCTCATCCCTCGACTGCACACCCTGGAAGTCTACACGCACATAGTGCGCTTATCCCATGGACCCGAACCGGATCGCCGTCCTCACCTGGCTGCATCCACTCACTGATCGGTAAGTGAGGATTCACCCGATCACATACTGACAGGTGCAATCCGGTTACGGGAGGGCGGGGAACACTATACCGCAGGCCCTGATGAACTATACAGAAACCAGAAGTGCGCATTACACCGCCACACTACCCGGGGAAAGGCAACGATAGCCTACTGACGTACGGGACTGCAACTAAACTATACTGTAGCAGGAAAGGAACTCATTCCTACTTAAAATAAAGCATATTGAGCAAAAGTTGACACAGCAGTCATTGGGCAGAAACGCTGTTCATACCTTTGACCACGCGTCTGCAAGCTAATTTACTGCTACATAGCTTGATAACAGCTGTTAGTGGTTCTTCTCTGACTGTTCAAACACCAATACTATCTTCATTGAACGGAAACACTGCTTACAATTCTGCAGGATCAAACTCTGATCACGCATCTGCAAACTAACCTATGGCTCCATAGCCTGTAGTTATTCCATAACTGTTACTACCTGTTTCTAACCTATACACCCTATAACTGGGCACACCGCCTAACTATCCTACTACTCAAGTACTACAAATCGGCATATATAGCTCCAAACGTTAATAGATATATATCACCACGCACTACTACACAACGTCCTGTGGCAACTCCACTCGTTCCCAGGATAATATAAGCCAGAAAAGCTACATTATCCTAACCCATTGAACATAATGAGACCTTAATGGACTAGACTTTTCCAACTTGCCCACAAAGAGGTGGCAACCATATTTACTCGCAGATCGAGAGAGATTCGCTCCAGAACCATCGGGACTCGGACCACAACTATATACCTTGCAATTACTCAGCACCGACCATGGATAAATATCTGGGCCATTCCACTACAAAATCACAAAAGCAGACTAAATCAAAAACCAAAAAGGCAACCCAAGAAGCTGACCCAACAGACTCAGAAACGGAATCGAACCAAGGGGAAGACCTGATGAAAATACTTGGCCCATGGCTAGATCAAAGGCTGGACACCATAAAAGAATCAGTAACAGAAGTACTTCAACAACTGACTAACCAAAATCAGAGAATGGCTGAAGCTGAAAAAAGAATCGGTACTCTAGAAGACGAATTGGAGAAAACACAACAATTAGTCGATATGCAGCAAAGAGAAATCACAATTCTAGCCGATAAAGTAGATGAAAATAGGAGCAGGAGGAACAACCTCCGCATAATCGGCATCCCAGAATCGATCAAAGGGACTGATCTAGAATTGTTTTTGCATTCTACCTTACCATCTCTGTTAAACATGGACGAAGACCAATCCCGCTTTATAATTGAAAGATTCCATAGAATCGGCCCCCCATTAACCACTGACGCCAAAAAGCCACGGCAAGTCATATTTAAGCTCCTCAACTACACAGATAAGATTAACATTCATTCAGCTTACAGGAAAACGAAGAATATCCTACATGATAACAACCGAATATTGATATTTCAAGATTTCTCTGCCTCTGTCACTACAAAAAGGAGGGACTTCTCATCGATCTGCACGACCCTCTTCAACTCCGGTTACCGTTTTTCCTTGTTGTTCCCAGCAAAACTTAAAATCATAGACAAAGACAATGGAAAACCTCTGTTCTTTGAAAATCCCCAACAAGCCAAGGAATACTACGAAGGAAAAACAAAGGAAAAAGATCAAACCTAACCTGAAAACGGGATATCACAACTCAGAGAATTACAATACAGGAACGTGTATATTCCAGATTGATACATAAATGACTTACAAGAAAAATATTGAAAGGAATATATTTTTCTTTTTTTCTTTTCTCTCTTTTCACAAAATCTGACACTTGTCTCCTCAATATGAGTAACGTAGAAACGTTAGACTGTTTCATGAAGGGCAAGCTATGAAATGTTTATTATATTTATATCTTTTAACTTCTTTAATGCTCATGTTACCTTTTAGTTTGAATAGTTATTGTTTATATCAGCTCAATATGACTTCAGATAAAAAACTGATATACACTATGTGGTTTAATCCCAAATCCTATGCAGATTATATTCAAGGAACTTGGTCTGCTCCCTGGGACAGACCAATTTCGTTACACACCCACACCTTATCTATCGGTCTTTCAAGAATGGGAATAGGTTAAAATATGCACACAACACATACGACAGGTTCTAAAAACCTATCAGAGGAGCCTATTGATCACTTCAAGATAGTTTCTTGGAACGTGGGAGGTCTTAACTCTCCGGTTAAAAGGAGAAAGGTATTAGATAAACTACACAGAGAAAAAGCTCAAATCATACTTTTACAGGAAACTCATTGGAAACGAGCAGATAAAAAAACTTTAAAGGACAAATGGATACAAACAACATTAGATGCCTCTTATAAATCTAAATCAAAAGGGGTAGCCATATTAATTAGTAAAAATCTAAACTGTACTGTCTCACGGACCTTTAAAGATAAAAATGGCCGATACTTGATAGTAGACGTAAATGTTGCTGGTAGCATATATACTATAATAAATGTCTATGCACCTAACGATGCTAATAAATCTTTTTTCACAGATGTACTACAAAAGACGACTTCTTGGGAGGCTGCAAATATCATACTAGGAGGAGATTTCAACGCAGTTTGGGATGATTTCATGGACAAATCAGGCAAGCCTTCTGCACACAAACCAGGGCCAAACCTGTACACATGATATGCGAAACTCTACAGATATCGGACACATATAGACTCATACACCCCACAACTAAAGATTGCACATTCTATTCGGGAGTCCATAACACGCATTCCAAAATAGATTATACAGTATATTCCTCTCACATACATTACTGCCCATGATGAAATCGGCTAATATTGGCAACATAGACATTTCAGATCACGCACTGATCTCAATTACCTTAAAGCTAAAAACACCCCAACCAAACTCTTATAACTGGAGGTTCCCGACATATCTGTGCACCAGTGAAGATTTTCAAACCTTCCTAAAAACTAGCTGGGCGAACTACTTCGATGATAATATTGACCATTGGGACAATCCACAACTACTATGGGCAGCGGCTAAACCAGTATTAAGAGGACAAGTTATCTCATACTTAATCAAACAGAGAAGATCTTATAACGACAAATATCATTTTTTACAAAAACAACTGACTCAACATGATACAACCTTTAAAAAAACAAATAGACAAGACGACAAAAATAAATACAAAGAAACAAAGGAACTTTTTGACAGAAAAAGCACATAAATCAATAAGTCACACCGCAAATAAATTCTATAGATATGGTAACAAATCTGGGAAATTGCTGGCACACATAGCCAAAAGACAAACTCGCAACACTTACGTGCAGAAACTCAAAACAACAAATGGTTGGACACGATACAATACAAATTAAAAACATATTAGCCGAACATTTTCGGAAATTCTATGAGACATCCTCTGATGATCCACACGATGGCTTGAAGTTTCTGCAAGAGGCTGATCTCCAAAAATTGACAGTTCAGGACCGAGACATATTAGATGCACCTATAACAGAAAAAGAAATATCACATACAATCACACAGTTGAAAAATGGGAAAACTCCGGGGCCTGACGGCCTCTCAGCAGAATTCTACAAACAATTATCTCCAGATATTACACCGATTTTATTTAAACTTTATAACGACACTTTGCAAGGTAAACCCCTATGGCATGAAGCTAATGTAGCTAGAATAATACTGATCCCTAAAGAAGGTAGAGATTTGACAGACCCAACTTCATACAGACCAATATCACTGTTGAATCAAGACATTAAAATAATGACTAAAATAATGGCAGACAGACTACAACAAATACTACCTACGATACTTACCGAACACCAAGTGGGATTCATCAAACATCGCCACCCAGTCCAAGCACTTCGGAAAATAATAACGGCACTTTACCACAGCAACCTGGAAAAACGGAAACATGGAATGTTCATAAATTTAGATGCAGACAAAGCTTTTGATAGAATATCACACGCACATTTACGTCGTCTGTTGAAATTTCAACATTTTGGCATTCAATATAAAGCACTATACCTATCACCCACCACATTCCTAACAGTCAATAATACCAACTCAGACAGATTTCCAATCAACAGAGGCACGCGTCAAGGTTGCCCACTGTCGCCTCTTTTCTTCAACATAGCCATTGATCCACTCCTGCGACACATATTAAAGAACCAACAACTACAAGGGATACAAATAGGCCAAACAAACCTTAAGGTCACATCTTTTGCTGATGATATCATGCTTTTTATGAACAAACCGAAAACGGAAATACCCGTTCTTTTACAGATCATACAAAGATTTGGCAAACTAGCTGGATTCCAAATTAATCTAGATAAATCTGAAGCACTTCAACTTTATCATACAGAAAATTCAGAGTGGTCCCCACACTTCCCCTTTAAAAAGACGAAACAAAGCATTAAATACCTAGGAATCAAAATAGCCTCACATTACAAAGACTTATACTCACTAAACATAAGAAGAATAATAGACGTTATTCAACAAGAGACACAGCAATGGAAACATGTCAACTTATCCTTTTTAGGCAGAATCCACTTCATCAAAATGATCTTGTTTCCCAAACTTTTATACCCAATACAGATGCTGCCATATTGCATTAAGCCAACTGACCAAAAAAGGTTAAATCAGATATTCAGAACGTTCATATGGAATAAAAAACGCCCGCGAATTAGCCTTTTTAAATGGCGACAACCAAAAACTCTAGGTGGACTTAATTTCCCTAATATTAAATCTTACAATGAAGCAGCACTTCTTCGACTGGATCCTTAATAGAGATCTATACACAACCATGTCTTTAGATCAATATCAAACCGAGAACTACTCTTTAAACTATTTATTACATACATCCATACAAAACATTCCAACACGCATGAAAGACAATCCGTTATTCTTAGACACATAGAAAACATGGCATTCAGTCAGGAAAAAACAAAATATATCACAACATGCTTCCCCATACCTATCATGGATAGATAACAAAAATTTTCCATCTGGTATGCGAAATCCTATTCTATATCGTTGGAGTGAAAATGGCCTACATAACATACATGACATATTGGACGATAATTACCTAGTTTACTCCCAAAGTAAACTTGCAGAAAAATTTCCATTCACACAAACCCAACTATATTTGAGTTTACAAATCACTCACTTTGCAAATACTACAATGAACCTCTTGACACAAAAAGACAAAACCAACTTGTTTAATCAACTCTGGAAAGACAAAAATAAAAAACTCACAACCTCATACATATACCGAACCATAAAACCGTTAGACATACAGTAGATAATGATGACAAACTTAACTTTAAATGGACCACTGAGATACCTAACACCACAGAACTAGATATTTTGAAGCTACATAATAAAATCATGAAATCACTCCCAGCAAGCAGATACCAGGAAATGTCACTACAAATTCTCCATAACTCATATCTGACCCCAATTAAAAGATTTAAGATGGGTAACCTCTCCGCAGATGAATGCCTGAAATGCCGCGCTCCCAAAGCGGATTTAATACACACCCTTTGGTCATGTCCTTACTACAAGCCTTTTGGACGGAAGTTATTTCATAAGGTGCACAGATGGTTGGACAACCCCTCCAGACGCATATAGAGTGGGCACTGTTCAGTAAAACAGCCTCCTTTACGCAAATCGCAAAATCCGACAAACACTTACTGGTCAGACTAGCGGCTGCAGCCAGGAAGACAATATTGCAACAATGGTTACACACAGATCCTCCACCCTTAATACTAGTAAAACAAAAACTACACCATATTTTTCATATGGACTGGTTAGAAACGATGACCAGAAAAGAACATGACACACCGACATTTTTCAACACCTGGACGACCTACATTACACATCTTCCGCAATAAATAAAACATCTTACGGTCTATACCTTTAGACACACGTCATGGTATGATATGGAAACACTGAAAGAGCACCCTCTGGTCATGGAATCATCCCAATACCTAGAAACTCTACAACAGGACCGATTACGGACTGATCATGCACCTCCCAGAAGTCATCAGATTAACAGATTACTCACCTCATACCTAAACCAATCCTCATAAAACCTACACCCTCACACCTTTAACCACTACTGAGCTGAAAGTTTTATAAGTTATTAAAATGTTATGTTTAATGCCATAATCACAATGATTTTTTGCCTTGTGATATATCTACTAATGTATCTTGTGATTTTACCTTGTCAATTTCAATAAAAACAAGTTTGAAAAAAAAAAAATAATAAAAGTAATAATTTCCCTCACACAGAGAGCTATTCTGTTAGAAAGAGGTTTATTATTGTTTAAACTGGGATACATTTTATGAATTTTATAACTTTCTTGACACATTCTGATTGTGCCCTACAGAATGCTAATACTTGTACTAATTATTTACTGTACAGTTTTACATCCTCAATGCTATTCATACTTGGGGGCAAATTCACTAACCTGCAGAGTTGCGCTAGCGCAAGCTTCGCCACACTTCGAAGTTTCGACCAGGGTGCCACTAATTCACTAAAATCCGTTGGGATGGGAGGCGAATGGTAGCGAAGTTGTAATAGCGTTAATTCGTCAAACAAAGCGAAGTTACGCTAGCGATTCCTAATTTGCATATGGTGCCAAGTTAAAATACAATGGACGTATATGTAGCAGAAAATACATTACACTACACAAGCCTGGAAAAGCTTTATAAAATAAAATAGAGTTGTTATTTTGCCCTATACATGTGCCCACTGTATAGTTTAGGTGCCATATGTTAGGAAATGTAGGGGGGAAGGGGGGTGCCCCAAAAAAAATTACGATCTTTTTCAGCCTATCACCCTTAAAAAAGGAAAAGACGCCAGCGTTTTTTGGGACTAGCGTTAGCCGCTTCGCGCTTTAGTGAACTTTCAAGAACTATTTTCTGCGTGGGAAGTCATATTAAAGTGGTAGTTCAGCTTTAATTTAATTTTTAGTATGCTAGAGAATGGATAGTTCTTTTGCTCTTTTGAAAATACAAGTTTATCTTTACTTATTTATTTTGTTTACTTATTTGTATTGTTTACATATTCAGGCCTTCTCCTATTTATTTTCCAGGCTCCCATTCAAATAACTGCCTGGTTTCTACATTAAATTGGACCCCAGCCACTGCTAAAAAAAAAAATCAGAATATCACTGTCTATATCATATTAAAAATTAATTTAAAAGTCAACAACTCCTTTAATTGTCCAAATCCTTTCTCCCAGCATGCAATTTGCAATGTGGAGTAGATTTTGCACAGGCAATCGTGCTCAGTGCTGAATCTCCAAAAAATAAATTGTTAAATAGGAAATCACTATCTTTTTTCGAGCCCTATGCATCAGTACAGCTTGTTAAAAAAATAGCAATGAATATTAAATCAGCCCCAGTGTGTTCTGTATAAAACTGAAAAGAAACAGCACAAATCAGCTGATATCAATGAATCTGTCACAAAATAATATTCTACTGTATCCAATGCAAATGGTACTGTAAAACTTTCCATCTGATGATACACAGACAACAAAAAAATGTGTTGCAGCAGATTAATTTTAGTGTAGGCTTGCAGCATTATTTCACACACACACACACACACATACATATACTGTATATATTAGACATGCACACAACTCCATATAAAACATAAAAAAATGTGATCAGCTATTTTTTTGGGGAAACACTGAACTGATGAAAAGGAACTAATTTATCTTAATATTTTCTGCTACATATTCCGATCAAATCCACTTGGGTTTTTTACGCTTATTTATTATTACCTTTTCCCGAAAATTTGATTTGCTGGAAAAAAATCAGATTTTCACGATTCTTTTGGATTTTTTCATCCAATTTGTTTTTGCATTCGGAGTATGGTAAATAAGCCCCTAAGTCTACTAAAAAAAACATTTAAACATTAAATAAACCCAGTAGGATTGTTTTGGCTCAAAATAATGATCAATTATATCTTAGTGAGAATAAATTACAAGCTGTTGTTTTATTATTACAGAGAAAAAGGAAATAATTCCTAAAAATAAGAATTATTTGCTTAAAATTAAGTTCATGGGAGATGGCCTTTCCATAATTAGGAGCTCTCTGGATAAGGGGTTTCCAGATAACAGATTCCATACCTGTACAATTTTATTTAAAAGCATCGTTTTTTGCCTTTCAATTTGCAGCTTGGTTTTTTCCTTTACTGTTATTTTCTTTGGAATTGTTGGAATAAAGCAAAGCAATAGAATGATTATTTTACTACTCTTGGGCATTTAAGGCATTAGTCAAACATTTGATTTAAATGCAATCAATTTGCAGTCAGTGCAGCCCAGCACTCTTCCCTTCTTCTTGTAACTTTATCAAGTGAACAGGTTCGTTTCAGCTGGTTCCCCAACACTGTGTGCTATCCCTGATTTTATCTGTGTGGCAGCATTCCCTTGTCAGCCCATGTCTGACATTTATTAATGACTCTATAACATACCATAATTATGTATGGTATCTAGAGGAAACACAAGACCCTGTGTAATAGTCAGACACACATCTTTGAGCACATTCTGAGGCTTTTTTTTTTGTAAACATTTGTTAATTTCAGCAACAAATTTGATTCCAGCTTTTCATATTTACTAAAAGAACACTTTAGATGGAATTCAAAAAAGTGTCAGTAAGTACACAGTTCTTTAAGGGGGTATTTACTAAAACTGGAATTTATCTAATTTTGTTATTAAAACAAAGTCGGCCTAACGCCGGTTTAATAAATTAATTAATTAATTAATTAATTTATTTATTTATCAAATAATCAGCTCAAAAAGTCAGTGCAGGAAAAGTTTCAATAGAATTGAGTGGCAATTAGAATCGTATGCTTTTTCTAATGTGTCACTCTCATTTTTTCACAATTTTTTCAAGTTGTCTCCTAAAAACCCAGACTTTTTCAGATTATCCAGTGCAGATCATATGTCAAGAAACATTTTTAAATTGTAAAAGGGAAATCTGCCTGTAACCTCTACACGACCTCGATAGGTTTTAGCTGGAGTATTTTCGGATTTAGATTTTTAGCAGCTTTGGGGTACAATAAATCTCTAAAAATGAGTTTTCCCCCTAAAAAACTCCACCAGAAAAATCGAGGCTTCTTAAATAGGCCCCCAAAAAAATGTCATAAGCATAACAAATTCACAGTAGGCATCATAACTATGGATTTTTCATAATGCCGCCAAATTTTAACATAAACACATACATTTTTTTTTATCTATACCAACTTTAAGCCAAATTAATCTATCAACATTTTTCCCCCCACATTTTCATTTTGGAGGAGACATTTTGGTGTAAAAAAGATCTGTAAAAATCTTGTGGGTATGACTAATTCTCAAAAAGTTTGTATATACACTATACAAAAATATCCACACCCACTTTTAAACAACAATTTTTTAAGTGGAAAAATTACAGAATACTGGTCTGTGAATGAGTCTGTGCAAATATGACAATTTTTATACAACATTTTCCGTTACCAACATTTTGGTGAATTCCCCCCTTTTTCTTGGTGCATTTTCTTGAATTAAAATTCTTTCCAACATTATAAAAATGAGTGCTGAGGAGGATAACTATTTCCTGTTTAACTGTTTTCCTTAAAAAAATCACACTGGAGAAAATATGCCACAAAAATGTCATGATCTCTGGGCCCAATGAATTCCATTTAATGTTTTTGGGACATTTATATTAAAGGACATGGTCTTTTTTGGATCACTGCTATTCCCCTAGATTATGGCTTGGGTTACACAACTATTTCTGATTTTACCTTTTCCTAAATGCTTGCAGCTAATTTGCAAACTGAATCTTTTTTTTCTGAGCCACCAGTACAGTCTCCAAGAGTCTCCACATTAAAATAAATATGCAAATCCCAATGAAAACAATTTAGCTCGGTAATTTAGCTCTGTAAACTGGCAGATTCCTTTATCTCCCATAGTAACTATAGGGGCACGGCTGGCAAATTCAAAACGCTATCAGCATGTGATAATATGTTTCGGCGAAGGAGAAAACTTAATTCTGAAAAAACACAGCAAATTTTTGTGCTTGCATAGAGAAATTCATTTTCATGGTAATCCTGTGACATTTTTAACTTTTCATCAAATTACAGAAATCCTGTCTTGATTTATGGGATTCTAGATATCAGAGCTGCTGTCCCCTAGCAGACTCATTATCTGAAAAATGTATTCTATTTACTGCACTGCTGTTTTTAGATGTCTGTGTGATTTAACAATGAAAGAGATTAGGGGCAAGGTACCACTGGACTAATAAATACAATGGTGCTCATTTTATAAAACCAAAATTATTCAGTGGTGTAGGGATTGTGAGCTACAATTAAAAATGTGTTAAAAAGCTTTAATAATGTAATAGCTTGGTGTGGGTAGCCTTATTTATCAAAGTCTCAAATTTTCTTATTATTTTAATCAAAAAAGTCAGATCAAACTAGAAACCACGATTGGACTTTATTTATTAATAAAATTCAGGATTTTTATGATTTCTTTGGATACAGTGCAGACCACAGACATTTCCAAACAGGATAGGGACCTCTCCCATTCACTTACATATAACCTCAGTAGGTCTGATATGCCAAACTTTGGATTCAGACTTTTCCATCCTCTGGATATAATAAATCTTTAAAACTTTAATAAATAACCCCCTAAATCTATTTAAAAATAATTTAAATATTATATCCAATAGGATTGAATTTCCTCTAGTAAGGATTAATTATATGTACGTTGGAATCAAGTGCAAGTTACTGTTATATTATTACAGAGCAAAAGGAGATGTTTTAAAATTTCAAATTATTTCATTAAACTAGGGAGATGACCTTCCAATAATTTGGAGCTTTATAGATAATGGGTTTTCTTATAACTGATCCCATACCTGTACAGACTTTATTTGCAAGTAAAACTTGGCAGTCTTTTACATGCCACAGCTTTATAAATATGAAATGAATGTATCCAATACTTAAATATATAAAGCTTAACATTTACATATATGATTTTTATACTGACCAGTATTGTAGAGCACAGAAATACTAGTTATTAAAAAAATACCCAGGCACATAATATAAAAAGGAAAGTTTTAGATTTATTCTAAATATATATATCATTTTGAATAAGCAGATTTTTGTATTTTGTAGTCATCCACTGCTGCTAAACTAATATTTATTCTGTTAGTATGGAGCTTTAGCCAGAACATCCAGCAAGCCTATAATGTATATAATGTAAGAATGTAGGATGACAATGATTAACTCACAGAGACTCACATACAGTATTTAAATGCAGAGAAAGGTGAGGTCCTGGTCATGCTCTTCTAACCTGTCATTATAAATAGTTATGAATTTGTTTGTAATATTGTCATGACACCATAGTCAAAGTGATTGCAAGTCATATGTCGGCATGTACTGCTGCATTGTGAAGCATTACAGTTTTCTTGTTTGTTACACTTTTAAATGACTTCTAACCTCATTGTTCAGACAAGGAGAACATTCCGAGTAAAGACAGGCTGAAAAGACTGTTATATCTATTTGATAATGGATTTTACTCAATTGCCATGCACTTCATTCTGCCTTGGCAGAAGTACGTTAGCAGAAGGGGGGGGGGGGGCACAGCCTTCTATGTATCTGGAACAAAGGGAGAAATAACTGCAAATTTAAAGTAATTTGCTTTTGTGCAAATAATACTAATCTAATGCAGTGTTTTCTGGTGCAAAGCAGAGTTTAAAAACATTAATGGCCCTTGTTTGTTATGACTATAACCTGCAGAATGCATGGAAAGATCTAAAATCAAAGCAAGACAAGAAAAAGACTGATTTGCTTTTATTTTCTAGCTTTGTGATGATGTGAAATCCTCTACTGTTCCCTTGCACTCTGCTGTAAATTCATCCTTTACAATTGACTTTTTAAATATTATCTGTTAAAGTCTACTATTAATTCCAAGAACAGTCTAGTGTATTTTTTTTTATTTGCTAGTCACTTAATCCCTTAATGGTGTTCAATGCGTTACTTTTTCTGCTTGTAAAAACACGTTAAAATAGATTGAGGGGATTTTTTTATCAACAATAAGGGGAAATAAATTATTGTACAACCGCAGAGGCCAATTATGCATGTGAACATCTTCACCTTTAATAGAAAGTCTGTGGATGAAGGCCAAGCGTCTTCTCATGAATAAGGTCTTAAGCCATTAAATCACTGGATAACACGGGATATTGGTCATTACTTTCCACATGAACAGTTCATTTTGTGACTGTACAACTGTGATGTGAATGTATGTTTGATCAGGGAGTCTGTCTCCTAAAGGCTGATCCCTGTTTTATTTTTTTTGCATGATTTTTTTCTCCACTCCTTCTCTCTTTATGTATCCAGTCTGCAAATTCAGTGATGCTCAACTGAACTAAAAAGCTTGGAACAGCCTGTCCAAGCTGAAAGATAGTCTCGCACTAGAATTGAATGGTCCACATTAAATAGCTCTTCACTCTACAATTTGCAATTTATTTAAATGTACTCTTGAATAATTATTTGAAACTGCTGTAGTCTAGGTTATAGTTTGCAGGGAATTTAGATTAATCAGAAGAATAATTATAATGTTTATGGAAACGTACAAGCATGTGTCTGACAGATAAAGTATATATTATCTAGCTGACTTACAATAGGGTCAGTGAACAGTGACTTACAAATTATCTCTGCACTTTGTTTCTGACCAGAATAAAGGGAAGGAAAGAAAATGTGAAGATGATTCTCCTGCTGTTTAATGGGAAGGAACAGGGGGATGTATCATACAGTAACATAAGCCACTGGTTCCTTCTTTTTTAGGGGCCACAGACCCAAAACCATGGTAAATATAATGTTTTCAAACAAATGTGTTGGAATCGCTGATTATCTGCTCCAGGTCCCTATACACCTAGACCAGGTGTGTCCAACCTTTTGGCTTCACTGGGCCACATTGGAAAAAGAAAAATTGTCTGGGGCCACATATGAAATACACAAACACTTTTGATTTGTAAAAGTAAAGAAAATACACAGAAAAGAACTACAATACCAGTTGGATAACCACATGGAGCTATATGGGACACCTGGATATTAAATAGACGTATTATTATATTATTACTAACTGGGCAATGGGCAGAGTCCCCCCCCTACTCCACAGGTCACCACAGGTTACAACCTGGCATAGTAAGCCTGTTCCTAACAAGACAACAGACTGAGGTGGTTAATGTGTCTGGACTTAGAGAGCACTAAGTGTTATTTCACTCTCGTTTTTCCATACAGTTATTTCTTAATTTCTTTCTTTTTTCCCTTCTCTTCCTTTTCTCTCTTCTTCAAGCTGGGCCGCATTCATATCCATCCTGGGCTGCATGCGTCCCTCGGGCTGCAGGTTGGACACCCCTGAGCACCCCCTCTCTGTTCTCTATTTTTCAGACTTCATGGGACTCTGTAGGTACCAGAAAGACTACGCTGGGACGTTTTTTTGCAATTTTCAATAAACTTGATTCTGTCTCTTACAATCATTCCTATTACAAAAGATATGGGACACAGCATTGCTGGAATTCTGCAAACAGATCAGAGTCAGCTGTTACTCAGCGATAACTCTACATCTGTCACTATCTCCAAACACTGAACAATCCCATGTTGCTTAAAGCAACAGTTCAGGGTAAAAATGAAACTGGGTAATTCGCATTTTTCGTGACTGTCGGTGCATGCGCAGTTGTGCGGGACCGGAATATTACTCCCAACTGCACATGCGCCGAAAATGATTAAAATAAATATTAAAAGAAAAGAAAATAGAAATGGGCTTCTGATCACTCTGGGCACCTAGGCTATAGCCTAAAGTAGCCTGTGCATTAATCAGCCCCTGCTAACAGGTTAGTGTTCTGTATATTACATTAGAAATCCCACCTCTACAGCCTTTATTGGTTACATTTAATGACTAACTATAAAAAGCATATTTTTATTTTGCACAGTCTATCTATTTACCCAGTTTAATTTTGATACCATGTTTTTATTTTGCACAGTCTATTTAGCCAGTTTAATTTTTATACTGAACAGGACATTTCCATTTGTTAGTTGCATTAAGGGTTTACTACTAGAAATCTTATTCAGCAATACTTAGGAGTAGATTTATCAAAGTGTGAATTTGAGCTCAGCACAATAAAATTCCGCCACTCTCTATTTATTCCTGTGGGATTTTTAGAGGCATATTTATCACCCATTGCTAAATAAACCTCTAAAAATCCCATAGAGCAGTGGCATTTTTCTGTGGATTACTCTAATTATACACTTTGATATATCTGCCCCTTAAATTGATCACTATAAGGACAACGTCATACTGCAATGCAAATAAACAAAAATGTACGAAATATCCAGTCGTCCAGCTGTTTCAGGCTTCAAGAAAAAATATATACCCCTGCTTTTTGACATGCAGTTGGGTTTATGTAAAAAAGACTCATAAACCCTATCTGAACTTCCAAAAAAAATATATACATTTTTTTAAAATAGGCATACCTCATTCCACAGATGGAAAGGAAAACACTATAGTCTGGGACCATTTTCCAACCTTCTTTAGGCTCATAGTTTTGTGCTTCTTTCTTCAACCTTGTTTCATTGTGAAGTGATAAATCCTGGCACTTTGCTTTCCAGAGAATCTGTGCACCAGGTCTAAACTAAGAGTCAACATAGGCCCTGACATTTTAGATACACAATGTCTCCCACAGGCCCAAAAAGCAGTGACTGTCTATGGCATTTTACAGCAGCCCCTCTGGCATGTGCCAGAATACCAGAATACACAGATTGCCAGTCCAAAACTATTGTGCACCACCGTCTATGAAAGTCAGAAGGACTACAAATCCCATAATCCATCACTTCACAATGTAACAAGTTGAGAGAGAGGTTGAATGACACGTTGAACCTGGGGGAGGGGGTCAGGGGATTAGGAAATGGTTCTGATGATTATCATGGTTTCCTTTCAATCTGTTATATCTGGTATGTCTGGTTTCCTTTCAATCTGTTATACTCTTGGGTGTTTAAGCTTGTATTGGCAAAGGTCCTAGAACTAGCCACACATATAAATAAAAATATCATAAATAACCCTTACTTTTCCATACATTCACTCAGAGCTATCAGCAATGAAATCAGCATTGGCGAATAAGAGTAAAACATCACTTTAAGTGCCAGGAATTCTGAATGAGTGTTAGCCATGTATATGTAATAAGATTAATAATAAAAATATAGACTTCTGGCACCATCTACTGGAAATTATCATTTACTGTATATACATGTTTGGTATAACAAAGAGCTATCACTTCACAGTATTTTAATCTTTTCTACAGGAAATATAATTTAGATACAATAAAAAATATGAAAAGGGCCATAAAGAAGAAGATTAAAACAAAATCATGTATTTATAGAATAGGGCTTTTTACTTAGCAGCTGGGAAAAATGATAATAATAAAAGTATAATACAAGGAATGTGTGGGTTGTGGTATGTCCTGCCACCCTGCCCAGGTTTTGTTGAAGGAGCTGTGTTTATTGCTGTTTGTTTGGCTAGGGGCCATAACAATTAACGGCACAAACGTGAATAGTCTAAGAGTGATGCGCCAGATAAGGGGGCTTCATATGCCACCCCCACAAATAAAACCCTGTTTAGCAGATTAGCCCATACATTCTATTGCATGGATTCACAACAATGTTGTATCTCAAATATAATGCGCCCTGAGAAACTTGTAGCCGCCATCCACGTCAATGCCCAACGGATACTACATTTGCTAGTCTCTGTGAATTTGATGCCCATCCAGTAGTTCAACAGCCTGATGTGCATGCTCCTATTACATGCATCTTTATTCTATAATGTTGGTTAGTTTATAATAAATAGTAACATTTGTAAAATGGATCAGTGTGAAAAAGTTCGATAGGTTCCTCTCATGCCACATGGTCGCTAGGTGGGGTTGTAACATGAGGTTTATAGAATAAAGTATTAAAACATTGTAGGATCAATATGGTGGGGTTTTTTGGTGACATCAAATTCTAAGGCTCATTTACTAACTTGGTGCTAAATACCTTTAATTCCAACCCAAGTTGGGTGAATATGACAGGGAGGGAAGGAGTGCACAATTTTCTGACACATCAAGATACCACACAAGTTGCATGGATGGGTGTAAATAACTTCCAAGTTTTGTTTCCCCTTTACTCTATCCCACGGGTTACCATGTCCCAAGCCTATTATCTACAGGATCCATTGTGAGAGATGAGACACACAAGCAAAATGGGGAATGTGACACCACAATGGTTCGGATAGCATCGTGGAATATTAGAGGTCTCAACTCTAAGATAAAGAGAGGCTTAATGTTCAATTACCTCAAAAAAACTGCTCCGGACATTTTGTTCCTCCAAGAGACACATCTGACAGGTCAACTAGTGTTAGCCCTTAAGAAACCATGGGTGTCTATGGCTACTTACTCTATTTATGCAAGAGGTGTCTCTGTTCTGATAAAAAAAAGAGAACCCATTTTACTCTGTGTAAATTGATATCAGATCCAAATGGCAGGTACTTAATAATTCACTGTATATTGCATAATGTGCTTATGACCTTGGTAAATGTTTATGTACTACCCCCTTTTCATACTGAAATTCTAGATGATGTAATGTCTAAAGTGCTGACACTTCCTGCAGCCCCATTTTGCATGATAGGAGATTTCAACTGTATGATGAACCCCCAGAAAGATAAGATCCCCCCGGGAACAGCGACCCATACTCCCCTTGCTGAATGGGCGACACATTTGGGAATGGTCGATGTTTGGAGGTGGAGGCATCCAGGTGAGTCTGCTTTCTCGTGTCAGTCAGCCACATACCACACCCTGTCAAGGATAGACCACACATTAGCGACACAAGACGTCTTACCTTATATACAAGACATAACCTTTCTCACAAGGGCCCTTTCGGACCACTCCCCTATACAAATACAGCTTAAACTGGGAATGCAACAACACATAAACTGGAGACGGAACCCTCATTGGCTTAAAGAAGAAGAGGTTGGGCAAAAAGTAGCAGCAGTTTTCAAACAATACCGGGACATTGGCTGTGAAGGTGCCCACCCTAACATGATATGGGACGCTGCTAAAGCAGTACTCCGGGGGTCTTTCATACAAGCCATTAGCTTTAAAAAACGTAGTTATGCGGATAATAGGACCAATCTAGAGGCGCAAATAGAGGAGGCCAAGAAGGAATATCGAGCAGACCCCACTCCTGGTAACAAACGAATACTTAAATTAGCCCAACAAAACCTGGAACTTATGTTAACTAACCTAACAAACAAACAAACAACTAATACACAGAACGCAATACATCTTCGAAAGTGGAGAGAAATGTAGCAAAACACTAGCATTCCTGCTTAAAAATGACCAACCACATATAACAATAGCACACATCAAGATGTCCTCAGGAGTAATAATCACTGACCCAGTGCCTTCTCTGACTATTACCAAACCTTATATGCAACAGTTAAAGACACTTCTACTGATCAAACAAATACTTTCTTGGATGCTATCCATTTCCCCTCTATGACTAAGCAGCAAAAAAATTATTTCTTAGATAATCCACTGACACAATTAGAGATCGCTGAGGCGATAACACAGCTGACCCCTCATAAAAGCCCTGGTCCAGATGGCCTACAAACAGGCTATCAAAGAGGTAGTCCCCAAATTAGAACAAACTTATAACACCGCATATGCACTGGAAGAACTTCCACCATCCTTCTAGGAAGCTCAGATAGTGGTCATACCCAAGCCTGGTAGGGACCCACAGTTATGCAGCTCGTACAGACCCATCTCGCTTTTGAACGCTGACGCAAAAATTCTGGCCAAAATAATGGCCACAAGACTATCCAAGGTGGTCTCAGATATCATACACCCAGATCAGGCTGGGTTCATGCCAGGGAAAACCACGATGGGAAACATTAGACGCTTATTCACAAACTTACAACTAAGACACGAGAATGCAGGCTCCAGGATTCTGGTATCCCTAGATGCCAATAAGGCTTTTGACACAATTGAGTAGGAATTTCTGTGGGCAGTCTTGCAACGGTTTGGATTTGGGGTGAATTTCATAAAATGGATCCATTTGTTGTATAAGAAACTCACAGCATATATGTTTGTAAATGGGGTAAACTCACCAAGCGTGAAGCTGGGGAGAGGTACCAGGCAAGGATGTCCTTTATCCCCCCCTACTGTTTGCACTATGTATTGAACCCCTTGCACTCTTAATTAGGCAGGCCCATCAAATAACAGGGCTACGTTACAAGACTATAGAGGAAAAAATATTGTTGTACGCCGATGATGTGGTACTTTATCTTGATAATGCAGGCCCCTCTCTAACTAATGCACTACAAGTAATAATGGAATATGGGAGACACCCTGGTATAACAATAAATAAGGATAAATCGGCCCTACTCCCCATAGATCTGATCCCAGAAAGTGATAGATTGCACATAACAGATCTCCAATGGGTTAGCAAACTGAAGTACCTAGGGGTAGAGGTGGAAGTGGATATGTCCAAGTATGTGACTAATAACCTAGAACCGGTAATCAGGAAACTGCAACTAGCTACCACACAATGGGCCAACCTACCACTGACACTCTGGGGGAGGACCAATGTTATCAAGATGATATATCTACCCAAATTTCTGTACATTCTCCTGAACTGCCCCACGTACATTGACAATAAGGTATATCGTAGAATTGACGCTATAATCAGGCCTTTCTTGTAGTCAAATAAGGCCCATAGTATTGCTTTGCACACCCTCACGTTGCCTAAAGATATGGGCGGCCTGGCGCTCCAAATCTGCATCAGTACTATGTGGCCTCACAGATCTCATACCTACAAGCTTGGTTTAATCCAGACACAAATTGTCCACTATTGGTCCTTCAAGCTCTAGCGGCAGGTTCCTGGGAATCCCTACTTAACGACCCATATAGGTTAGGGGTAAATATGCCAGATTAACCTCTTACTATAACTACCCCAATTAAAATATGGCAGCTGGTGATGAAACATATGAGGAAAAAGACAGCCTATATGAGCACTAAACAACCAGTATGGGGTAATAATAGCCTATCCCACTTTTGGCATCTCCCTGATTTCTTATACTGGCCACAACACGGTATTAAATATCTGGAAAAGCTACAAGTGAACGATACCTTTCCCATATTCACTCAATTACAACAAAATATGACACCACCCCGGCTTCTGCAATATCTGTATTTACAGTTAAGGGATGCCTTCAGGGAACAATTTGGCACTTTATCTTTGCCCTCACACTCCAACAAAATTGAGGAGCAGGCATGGAGTGCTTCCCCTACGAAAGTGGTATACCTACAAGGCACTTATGAGTAGTCAGGACTCAAAATTCCCAACACTATTTCTAAATTGGCAGGCAGATGTACCTAATCTAACTGAAGAAGACTGGGAAGATGCTACTGAAGACCCATACTGTCATTTGGTCTCAGGGAGAGATAGACTTATTCAATGCAAACTCCTGCACAGAGTATATATAACACCTCAGAGATTACATCAACTAGGGAAAAGGGAAAACTATGCTTGTCATAGATGCAATAAGACCCCTGCCCACTGGATACATTTGTGGTGGGATTGCCCACTTATTAAAAAGTACTGGGATAAAATAGCTAGGTACATGGTTATTGATCTGGGACTACCACCGACGACAGAACCAAAGCAGGTATTACTAGATGGTATTGGTGATCTCCCAAATACAAGTAAGGGCACTCGTACTTTGATTAAAATTTTACATCACTATGGCAGGAAAACAATCCTTATGCACTGGATGGGTAGGGATAACCCCACCATGAAAAAGTGGAGGAGACAGGTAAATACGGTACTTCCATTATATAAGCTAACATTTGCAAACGGGGCAATATGACTAAATTTACAAAGATTTGGGAGCCATGGTTAACACAGGAAGGATTAGATGTAGACTAATCTCATCAAGAGAATTAGGGAAGAGTAATGGGAACCGGTACCCCCCCCTTTTATGTTAGGTCTATGTGCTTGGTATTACATACTGTGCTGTTATTTTTTGTACAATCTCATTGTTGATGTATGTGATTGTTTGTACAGAAATAATAAAAATTATTTTTGAAAAAAAAAATACCTCTAATTCAGTTGCCCATAGCAACCAGTTCGTTTTGGTACTAGTTAGAAATTGAAAGAAAAGATCTTTCCAGGAAAGATCTTTGTTTCAATATACAAGTGTTAAGCTGAATTGTCAGATATACAGGTAGAAAAAATAGAATTATACCTGCATCTAACAATTCAGCACTAACAATGGCTGATGTTCGGGTGCCATCAAAGGCTCACAATCAAAATTTCTGGACCACCCAATTGACGAGCGAACGATATCCAAGTCTTCTGTGGATATCGGTCGTCTCCCACCATACACGAACCGAATATTGTACGAAAATTTTTTCATACAATATTATCAGTGTATCTAAGGCCACCTTATAATGAACTACCAATGGTTTGCTGGTACATTTTATTTGCCTTTAACAGATCACTATCAGACAGTAATTTGAAAGCTAACAAAGTTTTTACGGAACCTCAATAGGTGGGACACCAGCATTTTATATTCATTAAGGAAAAATTGTGCTCTCTTGCGTTTTCAAAATCACAAGTTTTGCTAATCAACCTAATTCAGCTTCTGAATTCTAAAAAGTGTAAATAATTTAAGCCAGTCATAAGCAGCAGACCTAACAATTTCTGCAGGACTATGGGTCTTTATTTCCGTTTTCTCTTGTTTTTCTATTCTGGTGGCTTGCCTTAAATGGGTGGAACGTTTAGTAAATTATAGAATGGCCAACATTTTGATCTTCATTATTTATTTTTTATCGTTCTTAAATATTTGCCTTTTTCCTCTGACTCTTTCCAGCTTTAAAATGGGGGTCACTGACCCCATCTAAAAACAAATGCTCTGTAAGGCTACAAATGTATTGTATTGCTCATTTTTATTACTCATCTTTATATTTATGCCCTCTCCAATTTATATTCCAGTGTCTCTTTTTCGAATCAATACAAACCGGTCTCTTATTCAAATTAATGAAAACCCGTAATAAATTGTCTCAGATCACTCTCTGCATCATACTTAACGGTGAATCATACTTAACTCAATGGTAAAAAATCTTTTAAAGTAGAGCTAAGGCTCAACAAAGAATTAGGCTAGAAATGCTAAATCTGTGCCTCGAGAGATGCCTCCTAATAGGTCCCCATCTTACACATTTTCTGGCTGTTGTTAGTTACCTGAATTTAGGGACCAATTCACAATGTACAGTGTATATACAGTATAACATTCATGATATAAGGTACATTAGTAATCTATTCAGATGCACATTACATGGCAGCATAGAAATCCATTTATTATCAATAATCAGCCCTGTAGCATAAGCTTCTATAACAGAGGCAGCATCACTTGCTGCTGAAGTTTGGATGATTTTTTACGCCCCCCTGCACTTAGCTTCTCAACTGGAGCTCAGAGCACACTGAGCATGTGCAGTGCCGCTGACATACAAAAGATGTCTCAAGATTGGGAACTGCATGTCTGCATGTCATATAAGGGGAAGATATAATAATCAGATGTTCAGCAGCATGTCTATTAGTTGGCTGCTGAACATCTGGTCTGGTACAGTATGTTCAGGACATAAAATACAGCATTTATATGCAGCTTCTGTGTTTAGTTTAGCTTTAGTTACACAGTGGAAGAATGACCCCCTCCTCCCTTGACTCTATGCCCCTTTTAATACAGCTCAAGACCTTATTTGCCCTTGATGCTGCTGACTGGCATTGCTTGCTACAGCCAAGTTTATCATCTACAAGGACTCCAAGGTCCTTTTCCATAATGGATTTGCCTAGTGCAGTCCCATTAAGGGTATAAGTGCAGGGCCGGCCTTAGGCCAATTGGACCAATTGGGCCCAATTGGGCCCCGCACCTCTGGGGGCCCCGCACTGCCCCTTTCCTTTCTATTTTGTGCCTGTATGCCCTTATTTTCCTAAATACTTGCTGTGTCAGTAGCCAGCAGCCCTAGTATCTAGGGGCCCCGCCAACTGGTCCCAATTGGGCCCCACATTTGATAGGATCAGCCCTGTATAAGTGGCTTGGATATTTTTACATCCCAGGTGCATGACTTTACATTTATCAACATTGAATCTCATTTGCCACTTAGCTGCCCAGATTGCCAGTTTGTCAAGATCATGTTGCAAGGATGCCATATCCTGGATGGAATTAATTGGGCTGGATAATTTTGTGTCATCTGCAAACACTGATACATTACTTACAACATCCTCCCCTAAGTCATTAATGAACAAGTTAAATAAAAGTGGACCCAATACTGAGCCCTGGGGGACCCCACTAAGAACCTTACTCCAAGTAGAGAATGTTCCATTAACAACCACCCTCAGTACCCGATCCTGTAGCCAGTTTCCTATCCACGTGCAAACGACTTCATTAAGCCCAACAGACCTTAGTTTATAAAGCAGTTGTTTGAGGGGCATAGTATCAAACGCTTTGGCAAAATCCAAATAGATCACATCTACTGCCCCCCCACTGTCCAGAATCTTACTTACCACATCATAAAATGCAATCAAATTCGTCTGACATGACCTATACTTCATAAAGCCATGCTGATTGTTGCTCATAATGCCATTGATTAGGACAAAATTTTGAATGTGATCCCTTAACAAGCCTTCAAATAATTTGCCCACCACAGATGTCAAGCTTACTGGCCTATAATTGCCAGGCTGAGATCGTAATCCCTTTTTAAATACTGGAATAACATCAGCTTTTCTCCAATCCATAGGCACCATACCAGATGACAGTGTATCTGAGAAAATCAGAAATAAGGGCTGATCTAAAACTGAACTAAGCTCTCTTAGAACCCGGGGGTGTATGCCATCAGGCCCTGGAGCTGTGTTTAAATTAATTTGTATTAAAGCTTTTTGAATCATATCCTGAGTCAGCCACTGACTAGATTGAGCTGAACCATTCATGCAGTTATTAAGTGAGCCTGTGAACCCAGACTCCTCTATTGTATACACTGAAGAAAAGAACTGGTTTAACACATTTGCCTTATCTGTATCTGTTACAACCATACTGGTACCATTATTTAATGGAGCAACACTCTCAACCTGCATCTTTTTACTATTAATATATTTAAAAAACTTTTTAGGGTTAGTTTTCACCTCCACCGCAATTAACTCTTCATTTCTTTTCTTAGCCTTCCGGATTGCTGATTTACAACATTTATTACAGTGTTTATATTCATTAAATGCAGCTTCTGTCCCTACAGATTTGTAGTTTTTAAATGCCTTTCTCTTCTTTCCCATTAACTTCTTTACTTCTGTATTAAGCCACACAGGATGATTCTTAGAGCTTCTTAGAGCTTCTACGTTCCTTAAGGGAATAAATTGAGAACAGTAATGATTTAATATCATAACCATTTCTGTTCTGTGTTTTTAGCTGAAAACCTAATGCCCCAATCAATGCTCTGTAGGGCAGCCCTCAAGGCACTAAAATTAGCTTTTCCAAAATTCATGGTTTCTGTTGCCCCAGTATATTTTTGTTTTTTGCACCAGACATTAAAAGATATAACATTATGGTCACTATTACCCAGGGGTTCAATGACTTGCACATTTGCTATAAGTTCCGGTTCATTTGAGATCACTAAATCAAGAATAGCATTTTTTCTGGTAGGCTCCTCAACAACCTGTGCTAAAAAATTGTCGTGCAATAAGTTTATAAACTTGTTCCCATTAACTGATCTAGTAGTACCGTTACTCCAGTCAATATCTGGGTAATTAAAATCCCCCATTATCATTACTTTACCCAAACTAGCAGCCTTTTCTATTTGCATTAGGAGCTTTGTCTCTTCCTCCTCACTTACATTAGGGGGTCTATAACATACTCCTACAATTAATTTGCTGGATTCTTTACAATTGGTGAAGAACTCCACCCATACGACTTCTGCCCCCTCATTTTCTAACATAACCTCCTCCTTTATATGAGCTTTTAAATCCTGCCTAACATACAGACATACCCCTCCTCCTTTTCTATTGCCTCTGTCCCTCCGAAACAAAGTATAGCCACTGATATTTACTGCCCAGTCATGTGACTCATTCAGCCATGTTTCGGCCACACCAATCACATCATATTTTCCTTCCAACACCAGCAGCTCCAGCTCTCCCATTTTACCAGTCAGACTTCTTGCATTTGTAAACATACATTTAATACTGGTACCATATTGAACATATGACATGTGGTACTCCCTATCCTTAACAGTATCCCCAGCCAAATCTCCTCCCCCATTTTCCCTTTCTTTGCCCACTATCTCATCTAACCTGTCTTCCACTGAATCTTTTACTAAACCCTCCCCCCCCCACACCTAGTTTAAAATCTCCTCCAACCCTCTAGCCATCTTCTCTCCCAAAACAGCTGCCCCATCATCATTGAGGTGCAGCCCATCCCTAGCAAAGAGCCTGTAGCCGACTGAAAAATCAGCCCAGTTCTCCAAAAACCCAAAACCCTCCTCCCTACACCAATCTTTCAGCCATTCATTAATCTCCCTACACTCCCGCTGTCTCCTTAGTGTTGCTCGTAGCTCAGGTAATATCTCTGAGAAAATTACCTTGGAAGTCCTCGCCCTCAGCTTTGCACCTAGTTTTTTAAAATCATTTTTGAGGACTTTACCACCTCCTCTAACTTTGTCATTGGTACCTATGTGTACCAAGACCGCTGGGTCTTCCCCAACCCCTCCCAATAATCTGTCCACTCATTCCACCACATGCCGAACCCTAGCACCAGGCAAGCAGCAGACTGTTCGGCATGTAGGGGCCTTGCGACAGATTACCCTATCCACCTTTCTAATAATTGAATCCCCTATAACTAGAACCTGCCTTTCCTTCCTTGCACTCCCCCCACCACCTGTATTAGAGCCACTGCCTCCCGGGGTGCTCCGAGTCAGCCTGCTCAATACACGCCAGTTCGGCGTTTTCCTCCCCAGCATCTTCAGCCAAAACGGCGAATTTGCTGTTTTGGACAAACTGTGGACCAGCCCCCCTACTCTTCTGTCCCCTACTTGACTGTCACAAACCTTCCTCCCTCATTAGCCTCCACTGCCCCTTCTCCTCCCCCCACTCCACTAGCCCCTGCCAGTGGTTGCTCTGCGAGCCTCCTGTCATTCCCCTCATTTGCCGATGCTCTCAGTGCTGCAAGTTCACCCCTTAGAGTCTGCAGCTCAGATTCCAAGATGAAAACCCACCGACATCTCTCACATTTTCACCATCCTTTTTCACTCTCCCTTCCCACCATCCTTCCTCATTTTCCAATATACCTTGTTTGTAGGCAGCCTTTATTTTAGTGTTTTTATAAGTGTTCAGTTAAAATATTCCTAGTTCGTACACAGGTAACATTACCGGTATTTAACCTCATATTTGTGAAGTGGACCACTTCAAGTGGTAGCTACTATTGATCTAAAAATGGTCAATCAATGATGGTCAAAAATGGTAGAATGATAGCTTGAAAATTGGAACTTGGTGGTTTTATAGTTGTTACAGCAAATTTGGTGTAGTGGACAGCACCATCACAAGTTTCTTTTCTTTAAAATGCCTTTATTGAAACATGGGCTCTGACCCAAACAATTGGCAACGTTTCAGACCGCCATCGGTCTTTTATCAAGTTTTTTAGTTGTGCCTTTACAAAATCATTATAGAGAAATAAAATTATACATGCAATGTGAATTTGCATGTTAACAATACGTGAATTATAACACCACGTCAAGGCTTCAACCCTGTTACTGACAATTCATTCCAGGTGTGACAAGCCTCAGGGGAGTTCCAATGTACTTGTCATTGGTTCCCCTATGGGTGAGATGAGCAGGCCCAGATTTGTGGGCAGGCCACAAAGGTCTAGGCCTAGGGCGGCAAAGTTTAGGGGGCGGCATGCCACCTGCTAGCCGCATCTTTACAGGAGACTGGGAGGGAGATTTTCACAGCGGTTTGAATATCCCACCCACCCAGTCCCCAATGGAATGGATCGCGATTGGCCAGAAGGAGTAAAGCCAACAGGGGAGGTTAGAGAAATACGAGTGGCGGAGATGGGTGCAAGAGGGTGGGGGGAAGGTCTGGTTTGCGAGTGGGCTGGGGGATTAGGTTGAGAGAGGGGAAAAGGTTGGATATGTGAGTGGGCAGGGGGATTAGGTTGCGGGGGGGGTTGGGTGCGAGTAGTGGGGGAGGTGCCTAGGGGCGCAAGCTCTTTAAATCCGGAGTATTTAGGGTAGAACACATTTTTAGAAGATGCATCAAAGATAAAATACAAAGGCAGGTGGGATGCAACAAAAATGGATACTGTCATGGGGAAAACAATTTTTTTCAAAATGAATCAGTTAATAGTGCTGCTCCAGCAGAATTCTGCACTGAAATCCATTTCTCAAAAGAGCAAACAGATTTTTTTTATATTCAATTTTGAAATCTGACATGGGGCTAGACATATTGTCAATTTCCCAGCTGCCCCAAGTCATGTGACTTGTGCTCTGATAAACTTCAATCACTCTTTACTGCTGTACTGCAAGTTGGAGTGATATCACCCCCCTCCCTTCCCCCCTCCAGCAGCCAAACAAAAGAACAATGGGAAGGTAACCAGATAGCAGCTCCCTAACACAACATAACAGCTGCCTGGTAGATCTAAGAACAACACTCAACAATAAAAACCCATGTCTCACTGAGACACATTCAGTTACATTCTGAAGGAAAAACAGCAGCCTGCCAGAAAGCATTTCTCTCCTAAAGTGCAGGCACAAGTCACATGACATGGGGCAGCTGGGAAATTGACAAAATGTCAATTGTCAGATTTCAAAATTGAATATAAAAAAATCTGTTTGCTCTTTTGAGAAATGGATTTCAATGCAGAATTCTGCTGGAGCAGCACTATTAACTGATTCATTTTGAAAAAAAAAATTTTTCTCATGACAGTATCCCTTTAAGTTCTCCTTAGTGGGAGAGGTAGGCACCAGGAAGGGTTTTCATAAAGAGAGAATAGGTTCTCTGTTTAAAGGCTTTGGTGGCCAGGTCCTGGAATCTGGAGTATTCTGGAAAGAACAGGCAAGCCAGGTACTCCAATCCAGTAGTCCAGCTCATGGATTAGTGCTCACCTTCCACAGGAAGGATGTCCTGTGGAAAGGTATTTAGTTCTAGTGAGGCTGTTAGGGAGCTCTCTCAGAGCAGGGCACAGAGCAGGAAGGTACCTGCCTGTTTGAGTAACTCCCAGAGGGGCTGGGGGGTGCCATTTGCTACTGCAAGGTGCAGAGAGAGGAGACCAAGTGACAGAGGGTCTGTCTGACTGACTGAGGAAAGCCAGGAGGCTGAGCAATCCCCCAGAAGATTTGTGAGTACAGGGGTGACCCCTACTTATCTGTTTGTTTACTGGTAGTCCACAAGGGGCCCAGTGGGCAGGATTTATTTTTATGATTTGTTTTGTATCCTGAAATGGTCACCCCTGTATGTAAATAAAACGTCTTAAAGAGAAGAAAAATGTCTGTCGTGGATCCTGCAGCTTACATAATATATATATATATATATATATATATATATATATATATATATATATAACAATTGGTTACCGGCACTCACCTCCGCCATTCGGCAATTTGGCCGGGTGCTAACCAGATTCAATATAGAGTGCATGAATGAAAGGAAGCACTCACGGCATAAAGGTTATTAAGAAGTCCTTTACTGGATCATACAGACATCTACGCGTTTCGGTACCTCAAGGGACCGTCATCAGGACATATGCAACATTTTTCCATTCTGTACACATAAAAAGGTTTTCCTTGAAGTAGACCTACAGGTATGCATTACATATAATTCTTTCACCAGCAGAGAAAAGGGCTGGTGTGACATTAGATTTAGGTTTGAAAAAAAATCCAGGACTGGATCATCACCTTAATGACTTGGAGTTTGTTGGTATCTGACCAATACAGGAGGTGTAGAGGGCGCTCTGCTGAAGAGTGCTTTATGTTGATCGGACTGAGTGTAACAAGTAAGTGGCTTTAAGGACATTTAATTTCTGCATGTTTCTGGCCTTTTAAGCTAATAGAGAGTGTAGCTGTTAAATATGTTCATATACAGTAACTACAAATTGTACAGAAGGCCTACAAGATTATTGTAATGTAAAATCTTATTCACAAGGAAACATGCAATAGTGTTGTATTCCTTATAGGGGATTTGATCAACATGAATTTCTTTAATGCCTATATTATATGGATATATTATATAATTCCCTACAAAGATATGGTAGTAATGAGCAATTTATTTGTGGGGTGCAAAATGAATTTGAGGTTGGGTCTAGTGCAGAGTTGTGGATGGGTTGAATTTAAAGGGAACTGGTCATCCAGACAGAAAAAGCTGTATAATAAAAGTTCCTTTCAAGTTTTGCTTGTTAATTAAAATGTTTCTTTACCCTAAACATCCAATATGGCAGCAACTTGATGTAAAATGTTTATAGGACATGTGACAATGACAGTGTGCTATTGAAGCAAAATACCAATATTCACACCACACAGATATGTGGATGACTTTATTCATATATTTTACTTACTTTATTTCACACATACGTCATCCATTTCATGTATACACATATACTTTATTCATATATTTATTATCTTTATTCATGCACATATGCTTCCAATATGACAGTGTCATTTTACACAACAGGTAAAACTCTCCATACCGTGCACAATATATTTTTAAATATATTAAAAGAACAGAAATGCATAATAGGACATTATATCAAATAAATAAAATAACCTAAAATGTATACGATGTATCAAAAATAAAATGATACATTATGAACATAAATGTTCTAGACAGATTATCATTTACATGGAAGTGAATATACATCTTCCATTGCCATAAAGACTCTAAAGCTGGCCATAAACTCAAAGATCTTTCCCTAATATGCCACTAACGACATGGCTATATCGGGGGTAATCCGAATGTTCTGCCGTATGGTCAAACGATCGGATTACGATATGCCAAGGGGCGCCGACGGGTCGGTCGGGTAAAAATCAAACCTTCACGATGGATATCGTGGCCAGATATCAATCAAGAAGACCGTCGGAAGCCCCCATACACAGGCAGACTGGGAGCCACTGAATTATAACTTGTTAATGTTTAAATTAAGTTTTAGTATGATGTAGAGAGTGATATTCTGATACAATTTGCAATTGGTTTTCATTTTGTATCTGTTTTTTTTTTTTTAGTTATTTATCTTTTTTTTCAGCAGCTCGGGAGTTTGCAATTTCAGCAATCTGGTTGCTAGGGTCCAAACTACCCTAGCAACCACGCATTAATATGAATAAGAGACTGCAATATGAATAGGAGGGGGATTGAATAGCGAGATGAGTAATAAGATGTAGCAATTTAAGAATACATTTGTAGCCTTTACAAAGCATTGGGCAAGTGACCCCCATGTAAAAAGAGCAAACAGAAGACAAGTGCAAATATTTCAAAAACTTTAAACAAGAAAAAAATGAAGGCCCATTGAAAAGTGGTTTAGAATGAGCCCGTTCTATAATAGACTAACTTAAAGGCGAATCACCCCCTTCCAACCAATCACTTCACTCCTTTATGTCGGTAGATTTGTTCCACTGGCAATGAGACAAGCGCCGCCGCAGAGTTACAGGTCAGGCTGCTTAGTTGCACTTCCTGGTTACAGAGCTTTGGTTGCTAAGGGCGCCCACAACAGCGCAGGGAAGAGGTGAATCGGGAGGCTGAAGTGCAGCGCTGTGAGACCGGGAGCCCCACTCTTTCGCACCCGTTACACTTATTAGTGTTTCGCTTGTATTTGCCTGTTCTGTTACAATGAACCGTCAGGTGCTGGACGAGCTGAGATGGAACGATGGCTATGCCATTCCAGTGGCCAATGCGGAGAATAAAGCCTTAGAGGAAGCGGTGAGCAAATGGGAAACACGAACATCTGTTTTTTGTATTACCTTTACTCGTTTTCATATCCACTTAGCATTCAGCATGACGTGCAGTTTTATCCCTGAACCCCAACCTGCTGCCTGGACTCCTCCCCCAGCTTTATTAAACCACAACTCCCAGCATTCACTGCCAGCCCAGGCCTGAAGGGGAAGGGAGGGTTAACTGTGCTGCAAGGGAAGGGTCTATAGCTTGGCAGTGATGAAACTCAGCTGTCCTGTATTTATTGTCCTGATTCTCTACCTGTCAGTTCAATACAACTATACATCAATGTTGTTTTCAGGTGTGAAAAGGCCTGGACTGGCAAGTTGTGGGTTCTGGCAAATGCCGGAGAGGCTGCTATAAGGTGCCATAGAAAGTCAGTATTTAGTGGGCTGGTGGGGGCTGTTTTGGCCTCTGTGTACCTGAAATGCCAGGACCTATTTTAATTCTTAGTTCGGACCTGGGTGTGAAATAGCTTGGCTGGACAACCACAATTACCCCCATGTAGGGTTGCCACCTGGCCGGTAAAAATGATGGTTGATCCCAATGTTATTAATAGGGAAAACAAAAAAATATATAGTAAGGCCGGTATTTTTTTCCAGAAAAGGTGGCAACCCTACCCCCATGTTTAGCTTTCTCTCCAACTTCCATCCATCCATCTTTAGAATATGTGTCCATAACTTGATGCCATTACTTCACATGCATGCACAAATCTCTGAATACACTATATTTACATGTATCCTTCTGAGTGGGAGCTGGCACATTGCTTTGCCAGGGATAACTATCCATAGCAACATAATAAAATGGAGAAGATTAGGAGTCCTTAGTAAACTTTAACTACATTTCTTCCGATGGATCACTGTACAATTTCTTCTTATCTCCGCCGCCTGTTTCTTTTTTTTTTTTTTGTATTCTGAATGGGGCAGAGTGGTATGGCACTAAAAATACCCAACAGTGTTAGGCTAGTAGCGCACAGGTGAAGAAGAAGCTTTTCCAATGTCTACCACCCTGTATTCTGACAGGCATGACATCCCCCTGTCAGGACATACACACACAGTGAATCCGAAGTGAAAACACAAAGTAAGCATTTTTGCACATAAATCTGCACCGTGTGTCCTAGCAAGCAGATCTTGTGTCTGGCAGTGCCTGCTGAAAACAGGGTGAAAGACAGCGGACTGGACTTTTCTAGAAATAAAGGTTGAGAAAATGAAGAATGTGCCACCAACCTTAGGTTCTTCATACAGGGACAAGGTGCATTGTAGGTAAAAAAAAAGTTGCTGATCGATGCCAACAAAATTGTCATTATTTTCATTAAAACAACAAAAATACCTGGTGCTCACCTAATTGAAGAAGCCCGCCTCATATATGCAGTTGTTACAGAGACTCCAGGGCACTCAGGAGTTTTTTAAGTACACAGCACTTAGCATTATCCTAATATAGAAAAACAGCCTCATGTATTCAGTTGTTGCAGAGACTCCAGAACACTAAGGGGCCGATTCACGAAATTCGGGTGAAGGGTTAGAATAAAAAAAAATTTGAATTTCGAAGTATTTTTTGGGTACTTCGACCATCGAATTGGTTAAATTCGATCGAATTCGAACGATTAGAAGTAAAAATCGTTCGACTATTCGACCATTCGATAGTCGAAGTACTGTCCCTTTAAGAAAAACTTCAACCCCCTACTTCGGCAGCTAAAAGCTACCGAAGTCAATGTTAGCCTATGGGGAAGGTCCCCATAGGCTTGCCTGTGATTTTTTGATCGAAGGATTTTCCTTCGATCGTTTGATTAAAATCCTTCGAATCGTTCGAACGAAAAATCCTTCGATCGATCGCAGGATTTGCGCAAAATCGTTCGACTTCGATATTCGAAGTCGAACGATTTTAGTTCCCAGTCGAATATCGAGGGTTAATTAACCCTCGATATTCGACCCTTTGTGAATCGGCCCCTAAGGATTCTTTTTAAGTAAAAATGATCTTTTAAATAACTAATGTATGGAAGCAACTATGTGCCCCATCCTCAGAGCCTTAGGTATGTACCAGCATCATGCCTTAGTGAAGGAGCCCTTGAATTAGTACTTTGCAGTGAAAATTGTAAAATGATCAGTAACGGAACAAGTAGATCAGTGTAAGAGGCATGTCAAAGTAGTTGTTGATATATTAATGGAAATAGTCAAGATAGTAAAAAGTAACAAAAGTTCCATTGTTTCAACAGTATTTCAGTAATGGTGACAGATAATAATATATCCTCTTAACTCTCTTTTGGACCTTGTAATAACTAACAATACTGAACTCATCTCTAACATTTGTGTGGGTGAGCATTTAGGGAATAGTGATCATAACATGGTCTCCTTTGAGATTCTGTTGCAGAAGCAATTCTATAAGGGAGTAACTAAAACACTAAATTTCAGACGTGCAAACTTTGACAGTATAACGGCATCTCTGCAACATATTAAGTGGGAAATGCTTTTCTCAGGGTTAAACACAGAACAAAAATGGGAAGTCTTTAAAATGCTGCTTAATAAATATACTTGTCAGTATATTCCACTTGTAAGCAAGGAACGTCGTTGCAAAGCAAAACCTTTTTGGTTCAATAGAAGCGTTGGTGTTGAGGTGGGTAAGAAAAGACGTGCTTTTAAAACTTTCAAGTTAGCTGGTACAGCCGAATCATTTATAAGGTACAAGGAGGCCAATAAATCATGCAAAGAAGCTATAAGGCAAGCTAAAATTGCTATAGAAAAGGATATTGCAGTAAGCAGTAGAAAAAATCCAAAATTATTTTTTAAATATGTTAATAGTAAAAAAATGAAGCAGGAAGGGGTGGGTCCCTTACTATCAGAGGGGGGTCAGCTGGTTGATGAAAACAAATTAAAAGCTCAGATTCTGAATTCATATTTTTCATCTGTCTACACAAATGAGGAATCAGTAAGTGAAGGTTTCCTTCTTAACAGTCCCAATTCTAGTAATACAACTAATGATGCATGGTTCACACATGATGAAATTCAAAAGAGACTAGAACATGTTAAGATTAACAAAGGTCCAGGGCCAGATGGTATTCATCCCAGGGTAATTAGCGAGCTTAGCTCTGTGATTGCCAAACCTCTTTACTTAATTTTTCAGGATTCATTGAGATCTGGCATTGTGCCGAGAGACTGGCGAATTGCTAATGTGGTGCCTCTATTCAAAAAAGGATCCCGTTCTCAGCCTCAAAACTATAGGCCAGTTAGTCTGACGTCAGTGGTAGGAAAGCTTTTCGAAGGGTTAATAAAGGATAAGATACTGGACTTCATAGCAAATCATAATACTATGAGTTTGTGCCAGCATGGTTTTATGCGTAATAGATCTTGCCAGACTAACTTAATTTCTTTTTATGAGAATGTAAGTAGACACCTCGATTCTGGGATGGCAGTGGATGTGATTTACTTAGATTTTGCTAAAGCATTTGATACAGTGCCACACAAAAGGTTACTGGTTAAATTAAGGAATGTTGGCCTGGAACATAGTATTTGTACTTGGATAGAGAACTGGCTAAAAGATAGACTACAAAGAGTGGTGGTAAATGGAACATTTTCTAATTGGACCAATGTTGTTAGTGGAGTACCGCAGGGCTCTGTACTAGGTCCCTTGCTTTTCAACTTGTTTATTAATGACCTGGAGGTGGGCATTGAAAGTACTGTTTCTATTTTTGCAGATGATACTAAATTGTGCAGAACTATAGGTTCCATGCAGGATGCTGCCACTTTGCAGAGTGATTTGTCTAAACTGGAAAACTGGGCAGAAAACTGGAAAATGAGGTTCAATGTTGATAAATGCAAGGTTATGCACTTTGGCAAAAATAATATAAATGCAAGTTATACACTAAATGGCAGTGTATTGGGAGTTTCCTTAAATGAGAAGGATCTAGGGGTCTTTGTAGATAACACGTTGTCTAATTCTGGGCAGTGTCATTCTGTGGCTACTAAAGCAAATAAAGTTCTGTCTTGCATAAAAAAGGGCATTAACTCAAGGGATGAAAACATAATTATGCCTCTTTATAGGTCCCTGGTAAGGCCTCATCTGGAGTATGCAGTGCAGTTTTGGAATCCAGTCCTTAAGAGGGATATAAATGAGCTGGAGAGAGTGCAGAGACGTGCAACTAAATTGGTTAGAGGGACGGAAGACTTAAATTATGAGGGTAGACTGTCAAGGTTGGGGTTGTTTTCTCTGGAAAAAAGGCGCTTGCGAGGGGACATGATTACACTTTACAAGTACATTAGAGGACATTATAGACAAATGGCAGGGGACCTTTTTACCCATAAAGTGGATCACCGTACCAGAGGCCACCCGTTTAGACTAGAAGAAAAGAACTTTCATTTGAAGCAACGTAGGGGGTTCTTCACAGTCAGGACAGTGAGGTTGTGGAATGAACTGCCGGGTGATGTTGTGATGGCTGATTCAGTTAATGCCTTTAAGAATGGCTTGGATGATTTTTTGGACAGACATAATATCAAAGGCTATTGTGATACTAAGCTCTATAGTTAGTATAGGTATGGGTATATAGAATTTAATTAAAAGTAGAGGGGTGTATGTATGGATGCTGGGTTTTCATTTGGAGGGGTTGAACTTGATGGACTTTGTCTTTTTTCAACCCAATTTAACTATGTAACTATGTAACTATGTAACTATCCATGTTTTTTTCTCTTATTTTGTCCAAAAGAAGAAACCAGGACATATAGATATATGCTGACTCACATATTTCACTTATATTCTGGTTAAAGAAATACATATAATTAAATATAAATGAATGTAGTGTGAAAATGTTGCAGTATTTCAAACCTTCTTCAGCAAATATACCTAGATAAATATAAACCTACAAGGTTAGACAATAAAATCAATTGATGTTTTGCACTGTATTCCTTCAAAAAATATGTATTACCCTTGTGTGATTTGCCCAGCTCTATGATTACAGTATTCTCTGGGCAAACATATTACTTCTAAGTCATCTGCCCTATCTTTTGTACAGCACAAAGATTTTACTGACCTATTCCTGACCATGACAGTAACATGATCAATGCTTAAAGGGGTGGTTCACCTTTAAGATAACTTTTAGTTTGATCTAGAGAGTGATATTCTAAGACAATTTGCAATGTGTTTTACGGTAATTTTTTATTATTGAAGGTTTTTGAGTTATTTAGCTTTTTATTCAGCAGCTCTTCGACTTGCATCTTAACCAATCTGGTAACTAGGGTCCAAATTACCCTAGCAACCATGCATTGATTTGCATAACAGGCTGGAATATGAATCGGAGAGGGCCTGAATGGAAGGATTAGTAATGAAAAGAAACAATACATTTGTAGCCTTGCAGAGCATTTGTTTTTTAGAAGGGAGTCTGTGACACCCATTTGAAAGCTGCAAAGAGTCAGAAGAAAAAGGTAAATAACTATAAAACTATACAAAAATAAATAACGAAAACCAGTTGAAAAGTTGGCTGTTCTATAAAATACTAAAAGTTACCTTAAAGGTGAACCACCTCTTTAATTCTAAACAGAAACAGATGACACAGGCATAGTAATAACCTTTATTTTAATCATGTGTCAATATGACTGACAAGATGATCACATTTAGCATGCTAAGGATGGACACTGTCTGGAAGCTCTACCCCATTCAGGATCATTATATTTGGCTGCTTCCACATCTAACAATGTGCACATGGTCAGTAAGTGACTTTATCTTTCCAGTGATAGGGGAGTCTTTTGTTTCCAGTAGCCTGGATGTTGCCTGTGTCACTAGCCTTGAATCTGAAATACATATATACTGAATTTACAGCAAAATATACTCTGTTGTTGCTACTAAAAGTTAATAAATGACATATTGTACATCATATTATTTTAGATGCAGAAGAAAGAAAAGGAAAAGATGCAGCTGTTAAACCAAGTGAAGGAATTCGAAGAACGAATCCAGGCAATGGCAAATCATCTCCGAAATGTCAGACAGGAGCTGACATACACTCAAGTAAGTGTCCTGCAGTTCAGATATCATAATATTACATGACAGTGCTGCAATGCAAGTAAAAAAACAAAAATACTTAATATAGGAATTCCGTATTTAGAAGCCCGTTATCTGAATATTTGTCAAGTGCTTGCAGTTTCATAATATTTAGTGATGCCTACTTCCTTTCATATAAGACTTTAAGAAATCATGTCATTATGTATACAGGCAGGGGAGATCTTTAATCTGTGCTTGAAGCAGACAATTTTGCACCCCTTATTTTCCACTTGTGTCTGGGATCAAGGTATCTTGCCATCATGTTATATATTTACCGATGTGTTTGCAATTTATTTTGTGTTTGCAGTGAAAAAGATAATAAATTAAACTTTATCTTCACAGTCCCTCTGTAGGGCCAGAGAAAATGAGACAGAAAGTGAAGAACATTTCAAGACACTGTCAGAAAGGGAAATTGGTCGCCTGAAGCAAGAAATTCAACGGCTTGAAAATGAGCTTGTGTCCTTAAGAGAAAAGAAAAACAGTCATGAAGTAAAATTACTTTTTTCTTTTTAGTCATATTTGAAGCAAAAGATGTTCTTTTCTGAAGTTTTATAATCTACAATGTGAACCTTTGTGTCATAGTGTGGGGTAAAGATTGTGTCCATTCTTATGGCTAATGTGTGTTTTGTTTACTACTGCCATCCAGCTGAAAACAGCAGAGGTCATTGTATGCTAAAATGCCCTAACACTCCCAATTTTGGACCTCGAAGCAAAAAACTCAAGTGAGTGTTTTTGCTTAATGGTGTGCATGAAACCACTATATGGGCTAATTGGATGTGCATGAAACCATTCTATGGGCACTAAGCGGAGAAAATTTGCTCAGTCAACGCTAATTTACTAAAATGTGAAGTTGCCCTTTAGTAAATCTGCCACTATGTCCATAAGCCATGCTGTTTGTAAGTAAATAACAGCATTGAGATGTGGACAGAGCCATTTTAATCACCGCTAGATGACTGGTGACATTGGCCTCATCTGTACCTATATCTGATCAGTATCTATGCTGAACATGTTGCATGAAATTTGAACAAGGGTAATGATGGGCAGGTCCTCCCTGGTGGTAAAAGACCCAGTACTGCCCATTCCAACTTCCCTTCAGTTGCATCCACTTGTCACTGTGCACTTATTGCAGATTTTAGACCAAAAATACACACTTGTGCAGTATCAAGCGGTCATTGTCTTTTCATCAACGGCAGTGAAATTTGTCACAACTGTAATAACAAATAGTTTAAAGGAAAACTATCGCCTAAAATGAAAATTTCAGCAACAGATAGTTTATATCAAATTAAGTGGCATATTAAAGAATCTTATCAAACTGGAATATATATTTAAGTAAATATTGCCCATTTATATCTATTGCCTTGAACCACCATTTTGTGATGGTCTGTGTGCTACCTCAGAGATAACCTGACCAGAAATACTACAACCCTAACTAACAGGAAGACATGAGGAAGCACAAGACAGAACTCTGTCTGTTAATTGGCACATGTGACCTAACAAGTATAGTTTGTTTGGCATGTTTGTGTGCACCTTGAATCATACGATCCCAGGGGGTTGCCCTTATTTTTTAAAATGGCAGTGTTCTATTTATGATTACCCAAAGGCACATACTACTCAAAAAGTATGTACACCAAAACACTTGAAAAAGAGCAGTTGCTCGAAACATGTAGTGTGGAAATAAATGCACCATGAATTTGCAGTATTATACTGCGTTTGACCTTTTCTGACAATTTTTGTGACTGTACTAAAAAAGTATATTATTATGAAAATGGTTTATTTACATGAAGCAGGGTTTTACATATGAGCTGTTTTGTGCAATATCTTTTTATAGAGACCTACTGTACTTTGTTTAAGAGGTATAGTTTTCCTTAAGATGAATGCAAAATAAACAAGTGTGAATTGTAATAGCAAAAATCTGATCGTGTTTATATTCATACATGAGTTATTTGTGTATTTAACTGGTTTAACCTCTTATTTAATAGCCCAAGAACTGCATACATGTTATGTTTTATTCTTACAATTGTTTAGAACAACATATTCAAAACCACTCAAAAGTTGGAAAAGCTCAAGCGTCAGCTTAACTGGGACCAACAGACTTTGGAAGCCTGGCTTGAAGAATCCACACGCAAAGATGAAGATTCAATGGCGATACAAAAATATGCTCAGAAAGATGATGGGAAAATTAAGGTAAGAAAGGAATATTTAAGATTTTTTTTCAGTTTTTGCTGTGATAACAAACATTTATGGGAAATTGTAATAAAAGTCGTTAATAGAAAAATGTGTGGGAAAATTAAAAGAAATTTAAAGAAAAATTAAAAATATATGTTTTGCAAACCTGTGCCACATCATGTAACTTTTAATCCTATACTCCATAAAACTCCTAATAATATTGAAAATTAATATATTTTTTGATTTTGTAGGAACTGTCGCTACTGATTGAAAAACTGACTCTGGAGGCTGGTCAGAAACGTAAACTTATGGACAATGAGTTGACAGAGACTATTACTGCACAGGTGAGATCCTATACGGCAAAAGCTTTTCTTAGGGGTTTATGAATGTTCATTAGGGAACATTGATTCTGGTCAGTGCTGAATGATCAGTGGAATTAATTAATCGTTGCAGAATTAATTGGAAGAATTTATTTTGAATGGATCAAATATTTACTGGAAAGATTTATATAAACGATATGGATATTGGAAAACTTGAATAAATATAATATCATAACCAAACCTTAAGGCAAATACTATCCCAAATATTTGGATTATTTCATCCATTATCCAGAAAACCCCAGGTCCCAAGCTTTCTGGATAACAGGTTCCATACCTGTATGCCTGAAATCAAGACTTAATAAAGTAAAAATGCATACTCATTTAATCATCTTCAGTGCACTGCATTCCCCAGGTGTTAGCATTTACTTGAGGGCTGTGCGGGCCTTTGGCCTCCATGATGCAGGAATTAATGAATGGCTCCAAAGATTGGATGAGTATTCATTTTTACTTTTGTAAATGCTCAGTTTCAGAAATACTTCTTAAAAACAAGGCTCGTTCACCACTCCATCAGTTAGTTGCACAGCAAGGGTCATCTCATACCACTCTAAGTTCTCTTCTATTAGAGATTGGCACAAGAGCATGCAAGCTGATCTAGATATGGCTACAAATTTCAACTGTGTATGCTCTGTGACACTAATCAAACAGAGGGGAGGATGCAAGGAGAGGGGGTGTTTGGAGGAAGCCTGAGATGGGACAGAGGGTTTCTTTCTCCTTTCAACAAATATTGTATGTTAGTACAGTAGAACCCTGAGTTAACGTACACAGATTTTATGGTTTCCCCGATTTGACACAATTTTTTGTTGTTGTCCCATACAGGCGAGTGGTGTCTTTTTCCCCTACATTTTGTAATTCCCAGAATTTAATCTGTTTTGACACCATCCCCTGGGAAACATAAAATCAAGGTTCTACTGTATATTAGTAATGACCATGATAGTTAAATGTCCTAGGTCAGTCATTCTTTTGGGTGGTTTGAGGCACACAATGTGAGGAAGAAATATCAGTGATGTTTTTGTTATTTCATAGTGTCCATTAACTGAAGCTTTAAGTGTACCAGCACACAGTATCATATAGTGTACACACTAGCATGGGAACACTATGTTAAACTGCAGTGGCTGGAGGTTAAATGGTTTTATAATTAAATTTTTACTTTTTTCTTTTCTTCTTCCTTTTAGGGATGCACTGCATCCACTATTTTGGATTAGGCCGAACCCCTGAATCCTTCGCGAAAGATTCGGCCGAATACGAATACTAATTTGCATTTGCAAATTAGGGGTGGGAAGGGGAAAGATTTTTTACTTCCTTGTTTTGTTACAAAAAGTTTCCCCTCTCCACCTCTAATTTGCATATGCAAATTAGGATTCGGATTCGGTGAATCCCTTCTTCCTATACCTCCCACACTCTTTTCAACATATACAATACACTATATTTCTTCCTCTTTTATACAGTATAGGATAGGCTCTTGTATAGGTAAGCCACAAACTATATTCATGTAATATTTTAAAATGGACTGCTTTTTTTTACTTTACAGATAGAGCTGGACAAAACAGCCGAGGATTTTCGGAAAGCTCACACTGAAAGACAGCAATTGATTAGACAATGGGAAAGCACTATAGACCAAATGCAGAAAAGGGACAGGGACATTGATCACTGGGCATTGGTATAAACTCTTATCACATGCTTCATCATGAATTCTCTTAATACTTGTCACAAGTATACTTATCAGCTCTGTTCTTCTGAAAAGTTAATATTAATATTTACAAGGTGTGACCAGACTTTACTGTGCTATTAGAAAAGCCATCCATTTGTATGGATGTATGTCTATATATATTTTTTTATAAAGAGCATTGTATATTTTTACAAGATGATAACCACAGAAAATGAAGCAAACATTGCAATAGATACATAAAAAATATAAATATAAACTTCTACAAATATCAAGTGGGTTAAAAGGGAGTTTAGCTTTAAATAAACTTTTGACAATTTGCAATTGTTTTTTTTTTTTAATCCAATTGAAAGATTTTATAAGTATTAAAATATAACAGTAACAATAAATCCTCAGAGAACAATGGCTTTTTTGTTGTCGTGGTCAGTGACCCCCTCATTAGAAAGCTGATACGAGGCAAAGGAGGAAGGCAAATAATTAAAATCTAAAAAAAAATTAAACATTGCCCAGAACAGCAGCGGTCCTTCCCTGCTGAGCTTACCATCTAATTGGTGTCATCTCAATTACATTCATCTGTGAGACAACTTTTATTAAGTGAAAAACACATATTTTATTTTTTTGTAGTATGTAGTTCTCATTAGGCTGATACAGTGGAGCTGCATTTGGAGAATGCTTTACTAGTCATCGGTTTAAGATCTATTGGAAGATTAAGATTACATTTTGGGCACCACTGCTCAAATCAAATCATTATTTTGTTTTTGTTCTGTTCTGTAACCAACTGCTTATACAAGTATAATACATACAGTATACAAATCATTATGTAAGTATAAGCAGATTAGACAAGTATAGCTAACTATATCCTATAATTGCTCGTATTTCATTGTTTTCTTCTATAAGTAATCAAAGATTAAGTATATTTATGACTGTTAAATGTGTGCAGTTGTATAAAATGCATTTTTATTCCAGTTACTAGCTCAGGTCAAACAGGAGCTAAGAGAGAAAGAAAGTATAATCAAAGAGAAAATTCAGTTCCTGCAAAGTGAAATTGATAATAATAAGGAGTATGAGAAAAAGATTTCTGCTGCAGAACGGCAGGCTGCAAAGCTGAGACTGGAGCTGCAGGAACAAGAGATAATCAGAGGTCGTCTGCAAGATGAGGTAGCCTTCCTTAATTACAGCAAATATACGTCAACAGCATCTTTTAGAAGAATATTTACTTGCCATTAATATATACAGCTAGCTATTTAAATATTTTGTTGGTGTCATCAAGTGATAGAAACCGACTGTGCAAGCAGGGGTATATTTAAAATGAGACGGTAGTGGAACACCAGGTCAAAATAGTTTAGGAAGGCAGGTTAAAAAGGGGGCAATAGATAAGGAGCAGTGGCGTAGATATTACTGGGTCCCACAGAAAATTATTTTTCAGGCCCCCAAAATGTCTAGAGCAGGGATCCCCAACCTTTTGAACCCATGAGCAACATTCAGAGGTAAAAGGAGTTAGGGAGCAACGCAAGCATGAAAAATGTACTTGGGATACCAAATAAGGGCTGTGATTGGCCATTTGGTAGCCCCTATGTGGATTGTCAACCTACATTGAGGCTCAGTTTGGCAGTGCACCTGGTATTTATGCAACCAAAACTTCTCCTCCAGGTCACCAAACCTGGAATTCGAAAATAAGCACCTGCTTTTTTTAGGCAACTGAGAGAATTGGCTTTCTTTTAAAAATGATTTCACTTATTAAATACTGTTTATAAATCATGAAATATTCCTTTTGATTGACAGCTGGATTCTCTAAAAGGTGTTGTTGATAGGACAGCTAGTGACTTAGAGTCTATGAGAACAGAGCTTAACAGTCTAAAGAAAGATATCCGGAACAGACAAAACAGGTATTTATTTACTTCTTCCTATTTAAGCTTTGACAAAATCTTCAGTGCTGTAGAATATATATATATATATATATATATATATATATATATATATATATATATATATATATATATATATAAATAAAACAACAAACAGGTCACAGTAAAATGTAGGTGGTTTGTAAAGCCATAATAAAGCTGGGTGTGCTCCTTTTTGTGACATTGGCCTTTCTATCACAGTACCATATAATTTTACTCTGCTCTAAAGATACAAGTCTAAGCTAGGGAAAGGCAGGTGGCCTAGTGCTGCTATAAAAATGTCACATTGTTTTGCAAAAAGGGCATCAGCCCAAGGAAAACAAAGTTATTGGATTCCCTGGGGGAGCCTAACATTTTGGGACTTGTCCTTTAAGAGACAGGTTGACCAGTGGAGGCATGTAGGTGAACTGTTTTTAGTACACAGGTGTAATATAAATGAGACTAGGTACCGCACCTCTAAAGTCCATTTGTAATAAACTACCACGTGGCGTAACATACTGTATGTAGCATAGCATAACAGAGGGAGATTTATTATCCTTTAAGAAACTCACCTGTTTTTCCCTGGTGTAACTGGTCACAAACTAACATTTATTTCTATTTACGTTGTATATAGAAAGTAGAATGACTGCAATCAAGCTGCCTTGATAGAGCATGTTAGCATTTTATAATGTTCTGTATTCTAATGCACATCTATAAACTGGTACCTTTATTAATGTATTTGCCTTTAACTGATTTATTGATTTTATCTATTTATATAAAAAAGTAGATTTATTTAGACTAGGCCTAAAAGAAATACTTAAATTTCTTGTTGTTTTCAAACTGTTTAATACATCTCTTTATTATGAAGTACAGTGTTTTTTTAACCTGCTGCCTAACAATATTTTTTTGTACTGAAGGCTACAAGTGGCAAAAGAATATAATGATGGCCTATCTGACAAGTTCAAGTTTGTCACTGAATCAGCCTTAAGTCTGGAGGAAAAAGCTTTACGGATGGAAGAAATGTTCAAGGAGCAAGAAAAAAGTGTTAAGGTAATTGTCAAAGATATTTCCCAAAACATCAGTAACAACTGACATGTTCATAAAAACAAGAAAAAGATTTTTATGTAATAAGGGTAACAATAAAAGATAGTTTGCACCTCAAAATACTATGAAGTGTTTAGTATTTTGATATTCAGAATTTCTTCTTTGCTTGTGTGGTTAAGGCTTTTTAACCACTGGAGCCTTACATTACCGTTTGCACTATGATGTTTGCTACATGTGTATTATATTTAGTTTGTAATAACGGAAAGGAAAGGAAAGAACCCCTCTTCTATCCAATAATCCTATGGTTCATTTCTAAAAATCAAATTCATCAACTTGCTTAATACATATAAATGAAAGTGATTACACCTTAACTGTTTGATTACGTGATCTTAAAAATATAAATAGTGGATATATCAATTCATTAAAATCTCATTATTAAGTTACAGAATTCATAGTTTTTAAATTAAAGTGCTAATTCATTGAATTTTTTTAGAAAGGGCAGACTAAATCAATTTAATTCTACCAATTCATTAATTAACAATTAATTCATTTGCAATTGATCCACTGCCTAAAGTGCATAGGTGTTAAAAATAAATTAAGATACTTAAAGTACAAGTGCATTAGTCCAACATAGGACTTAAAAGAATATGTGCAGAATTAATATATGAACCAAATTAATTTACGATAAATCAATTACCCAGCAACTCAACCCGATACAGAAGTAGGAAAATTGATATACAAGAAGGTGGAGCTGTCCCAAAACTTTCTACCTATTGCAATTACTATCCCTGGGACACCACAAAGCAAAGAAAGGCAGGAAAACCAGGACTGTGGTCTTGATTTTTTTAAACTGTCCCTATCTATTGAAAGAACTGTCTAGACCTCACAAAACCACAAATCCTGGCCCCCTTGAGAATGCCAGTGCGGGATACAATAGGAAGGGAAGAGAAAAGAGTGGGGTTTGAGTGCCGAATTCCGCCAAACAACCTCCCCCCTTGACCAATCCTAATAATTAAACAAAGAAGGCTTGAAGCTAAGGTTTTAAAAAAAGTGTTTTAAATAGCAGAGTTCGCCAACACGCGTTTCGCAAGTAAGGCTTTCTCAAGCGAACTTCTATATCTGGTTGAGTTGCTGGGTAATTGATTTATCGTTAATTAATTTGGTTCATATATTAATTCTTCACATATTCTTTTAAGTCCTATGTTGGACTAATGCACTTGTACTTTAAGTATCTTAATTTATTTTTAACACCTATGCACTTTAGGCAGTAGATCAATTGCAAATGAATTAATTGTTAATTAATGAATTGGTAAAATTAAATTGATTTAGTCTGCCCTTAAAAAATTCAATGAATTAGCACTTTAATATAAAAACTATAAATTCTGTAACTTAATAATGAAATTTTAGTGTAATCACTTTCAATTATATGTATTAAGCAAGTTGATGAATTTGATTTTTAGAAATGAACCATAGGATTATTGGATAGAAGAGGGTTTTTTTTCCTTTCCTTTCTGTTAGTTCTGTAAGGCTGTACTGATTGAATCAGACCTCTCTGTCTACCGAAGTGATAAATTAGTATTAAGGTCATCTTCTCTTTCAATTATATTATATTTATTTTGTTCAATATTGTAACACTGCTTCAAACTGGTCACAAGTGTAAATCTCTAATTTATTGCATTATTTATTTATTTAACAATGAATCATTTATATGCTGCTTTCCCACAATGTGCTGTTTTGCACAGTGATTAAATGTTGTTATTTTTACACACAGGATCTTGAAGGCCAGTTAAAACAGATAAGGGATGTACATTTCAAAAAATCTCAGGAGCTGCATGAGTGTAAATCAAAAGAAATGGACATCATAGCAGAAATCAATGGAGGCCAAGTTACACTCAAGAATCTTAATAGTCAACTGCAAAAACTGGACTCACATGCTCTAAAGCAGCAAGGAATTATGTACAGTCAGGTAGAAATCTTTTTTTTCTTAATTGATATACATATTTTTCAGGGCCGGTCTTACCAACTGTGGGGCCCAATTGGAACCATTTTGGCGGGGCCCCTTTGATGGAATTTTGCAGTCTGCCACAGGGTTCTAGGGCTGAGATAGCAAATAGTGGCTTGATAAAAGACCGATGGCGGTCTGAAACGTTGCCAAGTGTATTGGGGCCAGAAACCCATGTCTCAATAAAGGCATTTTAAACTGCATAATCTTTGACTGGTGCTGTCTATACCTATAGACTGAGATAGCAAATAGTGTCTGCTTTTCCCTCTGTTCAAGTGACTGCTGCAAGTTGGGGTTGGGGGCAAATTTTAGTTACTAGTGTAAAATGTGTGTGCAGCACCATGGATTATATATACAAAATTAATGCATGTTATTCAGTTTTATTTTCATGGCGCAACTGCATACTCAGCACCAGCTATACATTTTCATAGTAAACACATGATACATCTTTAAAGAACTACCCTCATACCTTCCTGCTCTATGGTACAGAGAAATGCTGGTATTAATTTATGGAATCTCTTTGTAAAGGTTATAAACAAATTTAGGGGACTGTTCCTGCTGAATTGTGCTTAGTACAGGGAATACCTATGCTGCCATAGTTTTATGGGATCTCTCTGTACAGACTATGAGCAAACTTAGGGGCTGTTCCTGCTGAATTGTGCTTAGTACAGGGGAATACCTATACTGCCATAGTTGTATGGGATGTCTCTGTACAGACTATGAGCAAACTTAGGGACTGTTCCTGCTGAATTGTGCTTAGTATAGGGGAATACCTATAGGGATAAACATTCAGCAACAGTTGGTGCAAACTACTAAATAGCTGACCTCTCAGAAACTCCCATGGCAATATGTAATAGATGTTTTTAATTTTGATTTCCCACTTTGAAACTATTTGTTTTATAAAATTGTTATGTTTTGTCATTTTCTTGGCTGGAAAACAACAAAGTACTTAAAATTGTGAGGAGAAGCTTGGGTGAGGGTTATAGCTGGCAACTACCCTTGAATATTAGTTTTATTTAATCAGTTACTTGGACATAATTATACAGAGGAATATTCGATACAAATTTGTGAACAGATGTGCAAAGCGTGCCATGCCCTGCATAGATAACAGCACATAGCTAGAATCTCAGCTGCCATAAAGCATGGCAGGACTGCTGCTTTTTTGGTGTTAATGTTCCAGAAATGCTGCTTGAAGTGGGCTGCAGATAGTAATGTGCACCACTGAGGCAGAAAACTTTTAATAAGACAATTAGAATAGTATGTATAGGTAATTAAAACACAATCTCCAAAAGTCCATGAATATCTTCCCTATCAAATGTGATTCCATGCACAGGCACTTTTAACCCCTGTATAAAGTGCCTCCTCTCCAGTGATCTTAAGAGTTAACTGTTTCTGACTTTGAAATTCCTCAGCCCTTGCCTCTTTGCTATGAAATTTCTTTTTCTCTTTTCTCTGCTGGATGTCTAGAAAGCTAATAATTCTGTCAGAAGGTGCATTGTAGTAGATACAAAATGCAGTTTCCTCCACTGTGTAGTGTAGAGCAATAAGCAGTATCTGTAAAGATTCCTTACAAAAATAAACTATGCCATGAAGCCTAGCAGAGGACTGCAGCACAACCTACCTCAGCTATAACAGAAAAGACCCTTGAGTTAGGAAAGCAAGACCCCCTGGTCCTCAACAAACTGCACGGGCAGGACCTGAGATGCAGGCAGAGTAGAACGCAGCACAGGACAGAGGTTATCATACAGCCCGCCTCGTCCACTCCTCCTGTCTCAACCAGCCTGGGCTGTAGCAGGGGAAACTTCGGCAAGTAACAGGACACCAGTCTCATCTCGCGAGAACATGAAGGAAAGACCCGAACAGCCAGTGAAAGGATCCAAACTGCAGGGGAAAATGCTGAGTCGGCGCAAGTTCCGGACATAAAGAGAACTATCCGGCACAATGGAAAAGCCCAGTGGAAAGCTCCTTATCTGAGCTGCTGTGCGGGGCCCCCATGGGTGCGGGGCCCGATTGGGCCCAATAGGTCCAATTGGCCTAAGGCCGTTCCTGATATTTTTAAGATTTCATATAAGTGGTTATGCAATATACCAGGTGCTACGGTGCATATTTTTTAGCTGAAAACTAGAGATTTATAGCCGACCAGGGGACAGCTCAGGACAAGGAAATCCTACCCAAACTCCCCATAAAATACTGAAAACCCAGTACACTTGTATAGTCATTTGATGTGACTTTTTTATAAGAATTATGTGGAGGATAGCTCCCTTTGTTGACAATTATGTCTCTTTGTGTTTTTGTTCTCAAGCAGGAAAAGGCAAGAGGTTAGGTGAGCCAGAGACAGCTTCTATGGCTCTCCAGCAACTGCAACTCCCATCATCTCTAGACAAAAACAGCTAGGCAATGTTGATAATGTACCTGGGCATAAAAGCAATGTTTTTTATTGCTTGTTTATGCATTTCTGCAGATTTTTACACTTAACTGCAAGTGGCACTATATGGCATTTTATGTTTAGCTTTATAACTGCATTATGGATGAAGTATTGTTAAAATACCTGAAAACAGTTCAGATCAAGAAAAAAGCAATTTAATGGGGAAAAAACATGATAGTTATTTACATTAACACTGGGTTGAATGAAACACGTAAATTCTTTGACTGCAACTGTGCTGTGGAGAATGATGTGCTGTGGGAACCCCTGAGCTATCACCTGGTTTGGAAGTGTTGGTAGCTTCAGGGTTCTCCTGTGTCAATAGGAACAACTACACAAAATTCAGCACAGGAGCCATGAAGGGGCAGTAGCATCAAGCACAGCTATACCTGAGTTCATGTTGATAACAAATACCTTTAACGGGAATAATGGATTATAGTAATAAAAATATCTGCTGGTAAATTGATGCAGCAATATTGGGGAATTGTAGTTGTAAATGACCCCTAATATTGTATGATGATGATTAAACATATGTTTTTATACAGGATTTCCAAATCCAGCAATTAGAGAGGCGACTGTCACGTTTAAAAGGTGAGGTCAATACAGATGAAAAGCAAGCCTTGGAAATGAAAGTATCACAGCTTACAAAAGTATTTGATGAGCGCAAAGCTGCACTAAATCTATTGAATACCCAGCACAAGAAACTCCAGGTATTATTTTGTGATTTTACAGATTCCAAGATATAGAGGTTGTCCTGTATTTAGATGCTCGTCATTGGGTAAAGAGCTGTCAGAGCAAAAGTATATAGCAATAGTCTATATTAAGATATGTATTTTAGAACTTTCATGCGATAATCATCATAAAAAATACTCTTTGAAATATTACTGTACATTATGGGGCCGATTTATCAAAAATCGAGTTTTTGTTTTTTTCATAATTCGAGAAAAAACTAATATACTCGAGAATATTCTTTGTAACCTTGAATAGTAGCCATTTTTTAAAAGAATACTGTCATGATTTTCATGAAATTACACTGTTTACACAGCAAATAATTCACTCTACCATATAAAATTTAATTCCTGAACCAGCCAGTGTATTTTTTTATTTATAATATTGGTGTGTAAGCAGCCATCTCAGTTCATTTTGCCTGGTCATGTGATTTCAGAAAGAGCCAGCACTTTACGATGGAACTGCTTTCAGGCAGGCTGTTATTTCTCCTACTCATGTCACTGAATGTGTTGAATGGGACCTGGATTTTTACTGTTGAGAGCTGTCCTTAGATCTACCAGGGAGCTGTTATCTTGTGTTAGGGAGCTGTTATCTGGTTACCTTCCCATTGTTCTGTTGTTAGGCTGTTGGGGGGGTGATATCACTCCATTTTGCAGTACAGCAGTAATGAGTGACTGAAGTTTATCAGAGCACACGTCACATGACTGGGGCAGCTGGGAAACTGATAATATGCCTAGAATATGGGTTAATAAACCCTCAAATTCGACCCTCGAAGTTAAATCCTTTGAAATCGAAGGATTTAGCGCAAATGCTTTGATCGAATAAAAATCATTCGATCGAACGATAAAATCCTTCGAATTGAATGATTTTAATCGATCGATCAAAGGATTTTTATTCGATCAAAAAAACCTTGGAGTGCTGGGGAAGGGCCCCATAGGCTAACATTGAACCTCGGTAGGTTTAATCTGGCGAAGTATGAAATCAAAGTATTTATTAAAGAGACAGTACTTTGACTATTGAATGGTCGAATAGTCTAACCATTTTTTCTTCGAACCGTTCGAATCATTCGATTCGATTGAATTTGACCAATTCAATGGTCGAAGTACCCAAAAAAATACTTTGTAATTCAAATTTTTTACCATTCGAATTCTTCACTCGAGCTTAGTAAATCTGCCCCTTAATGTCTCTCAGTTTCATTGATCTGATATAGCCCTATTGATATAAAAGGTATTCAATTCTTTGGGGCTGACCAACAAATATCAATTTCAATATTTGTGAGCAGGAAGAAACAGGCAATTTGAAAAACGCTGTAAATTGTGCAATCACCAGATACAATTTAGTGACGATTACCTGGCTGCAAATCTGTCACGCATTTGCTATTTAAAGGAATAGTTCAGTGTGAAAATAAAAACGGTGTAAATAGATAGGCTGTGCAAAATAAAAAATGTTTCTAATATAGTTAGTTAGCCAAAAATGTAATGTATAAAGGCTGGAGTGAACAGATGTCTAATAAAACAGCCAGAACACAACTTCCTGCTTTTCAGCTCTATAACTCTGAGTTAGTCAGCGACTTGAAGGGGGGCCACATGGTACATTTCTGTTCAGTGAGTTTGTAATTGACCCTCAGCATTCAGCTCAGATTCAAGAGCAACAGATATGACCCATGTGGCCCCCCCTCAAGTCTCTGATTGGTTACTGCCTGGTAACCAGGGCAACCAGTCAGTGTAAACCAAGAGAGCTGAAAATTAGTTCTCTGACTGACTTGTTATACATCAAATTACTCCAGCCTTTATACATTACATTTTTGGCTAACTAACTATATTAGAAACATTTTTTATTTTGCACATCCTATCTATTTACCCAGTTTTTATTTTTACACTGAACAATTCCTTTAAGTGAAAGGGAGGCAGAAGTGACTGTTCATCACCAGTAACTAAAATACACCAGTGGAAAATACCCTGTATTCTAAAATACACCAGTGTAGATTCCTATGGGTGAACAAGTGGATCAAATGGACTATGGCTATTGACATATGGTTTTTGTTGTAATATTATTTAAAGCAGTTAAATGCAGAGTAAGTGACTTGTTATTGTAATAGATTACAGAATGCAAGATTTCAGTTAAACTTAGGTCTCTTCTTCAGAACTGATATAAACATAATTTTTCACATTTTCTAACATAGCTCTTGGAGAGTACAGTCAGTTGCTGAGGAAATTTCCCACTTTGCAGTGCTGGTATTCTTATAATTGAATTATTTGGGAGAAGTAGTGACATCCTTCATACAAATCACCAAGCTTAGAATATCCAGAGAGGCTTGGGGGGAGCAAGTTATATGAATTGCTGATATCTGATTTGCTAGGTGTCAGACCAGGAATATTTATCATAAACATTATATGCAAACATATATATATAGGAAACAAAAAGGTTAGGCAACAAAATACCTTTTGTCACATTTATAAATGTATTGATGCTTTTACATATTACAAAATATACTATTTAAATAAATTAAAAGCTCATTCATATTTTAAAAAGTTGGTTGGTGAAGTTAGTTGGTGTTGACAGTTTCTATAACAACATTTGCTATCTTGATAACAGGGGGATGTGCGTTATATCAAAAGAGAACTTGAAAAAACTGGCCAGGAAAAGGAAGATTTGATCAGTAAAAAGGAAGAACTATATCTCTTTAATATGATGTCTGAAAAGGTTCTGAAAAAGAGCAAAGCATCTAAGCAGGTAATTTTATACATGTTATATATGTGCATATTGTAGAATTTATGTGTTTCATTGCCCTAAGGCATGCCAGAACTGTCATCTTACAATCCTATTGAATGAAGAGAAACAAGACTTAATTTCAAGTGCAAATATTTTTTTTCATAAGTTCATGGCAAAATATTACTTAATACATTACTAATACGTTTATTGCCAAGTATTAGGTTTCTTGCAATATACTAAATATTTTTTTTCTAAATAGATATTTTACTGTTTTCATCCAAAAAGTATTTGCCTTCTCTAAACTGGTTTATAACCATTCTAAACCATGGCAAATTTTAGCCATATTGATTTTCTTATAATTGTATATATAGTCCCATGTGTGGTGCACTCCAATATATAATCATATATTTTCAGTGCATTATGAAGCCCTGGAATGTGTCTGTTGCTGAGTAGTGATTCATTTTCAGTTTCTGAATGATGTTGTTTTAGGATTTAATGGTTGAAGACAATATTCTAAAGCTGGAAATTAAAAGGCTAAGGGACATGCTCTTCAGTAAGGCAGATGATGTTTTCTCTCTGGAAAAACGCAAGCTTCAGCTACAAACTGCAATGAAGGAACGAACTGAAGAGATTTCAGTCCACAAAGAAATGCTTAAATCACATATAAGATACGTGGATCGGGAACGCCAAAATATAAGGTACATTATAAATTTGTAATTGAGACTTTCTGTTTGCCAGACACAAAAATCAATGTTCTTTTTTTTTTAGACTCCCTGTCATGTGAAATCCTGTACATATTTTCAGTAATGATGTGGCATTGGCAGTATATCCCCACTCTCTATTAAAATGTAGTGGTAGTCATTGTCAAGTCAGGGCCAGAATGGCTACGCATGGTCCTAGCTAGCAATTGCTGCCTGAGAGCTAGTGACACAAAGTCAAGTTGACAAATTCCTCATACTTCCAGTCATATAAGGTGTATAAATATAATTGTACAAACTAAACTATAACACTTTAACTTTTTTGAACATTACTTTAAAAATAAACAGATCTTATGAAATGCAACCTGTTACTAATAATTACCTTCTGTAAACGCTGAAGCAGAGCAGTGATTTTATGTGCCGCAGATAACATAAATGGGACCTGTTATCTGGAATGCTCTGGACCTGGGGTTTTCTGGATCAGTGGTCTTTCTGTAATTAATTTTGTCTACTTATCAATCATTTAAACATTAAATAAATCCATTAGGATTGTTTTTCCTCCAATAAGGATTATTTATATATATATATATATATATATATATATATATATATATATATATATATATATATATACACACTGTATATTCACTAAATGATGTAATATATTTTGAATTTAACATGGGGTGACATGCTGTGATAGTTCCTTGTAACTGCAAACAAAAACCTAGTAGCACATTTACTATGGGTCGAATTTCGAGGGTAAATTAACCCTCGATATTCGACCATCGAAGTAAAATCCTTCGACTTCCAATATCGAAGTCGAAGGATTTACCTCATTTCATTCGATCGAAGGAAAAAACGTTCGATTCGAACGATTAGAAGGATTTTAATCCATCGATCGAACGATTTTCCTTTGATCAGAAATTACTTAGAAAGCCTATGGGGAAGTTCCCCATAGGCTAACATTGGTGCTCGGTAGGTTTTAGCTGGCGAAGTAGCTGGTCGAAGTTTTTTTTAAAGAGACAATATTTTGTCTATCGAATGGTTGAATAGTCGATTTTTAGTTCGAATCGTTCGATACAAAGGTCGAAGTAGCCAATTCGATGGTCGAAGTAGCCAAAAAAATACTTCTAAATATTTTTCAGTCTAATCCTTCACTCGAGCTAAGTAAATGTGCCCCCTAGTATGACATAGCACTAAGGTATTAACATATTAAGGTAACATGCTTTTTGAAAGTGCTTTTAGTTTGAAAAATGTTTTAAATTTTCCACATGTCCTTTTTTTTAAGTTCAGAGCTAAACGAGAGACTTGCAAAAGTTGAGAAAATGAAGAAGAGATTTGAAATAATAACTATTTCAATGATGCCACCAGAGGGTGAAGAAGAAAAATCGCAGGCCTATTACGTAATTAAGGTAATATTAAGAAACACACTTATACTATCTATAGTATATAGGCTAATCACAGACAGGAAAACAAGATGGTCCAGGGTTTGCAAACTTCTTAAAGTGGTTGTTCACCTTTAAATTAACTTTTCGCTTGATGTAAAAAGTGCTGTTATGAAATAATTTGCAATTGGTCTTAATGTTTTTTTTTTTATTATTTGTTTATGTATTATTTGTTGAAATTCCAGGTTGCTAGGGCCCTATTTTGTTTTAGCAATCGCAGTGGCTTGAAAGAGAGACAGGAATATGAATAGAGGAGGGCCTACATAGAAGTCAAAAGAGGTAGAAAAATAATTCAAAAACTAAAGACCAGTTGAAAGGCTGCCAAGAATAGGCCATCTATAACATACTAAACGTAAACCTTAAGGTGAACAACCCCTTGAAGCAAAATACTATAATTAGTTTCTGCTAGTCAAAGGAGTACATATACACATATACAATATATATAATAGTAAACTGCTTTAGACAAAGGCAGAAAATGAGAAGAGAAGGACAGTTCATTCGCAGTTTGGGGTGTAAAGTACAGTTTCATAACCTCTGTGTTGTCTCTGACTTTGTCATGTTAATGGGCAGCCCACAATAATGTTTAGTGTTTGCAATTCAGTCACACACGTGATTGAAAGGCAATATCTGTATAATAATAGGGCCAGGGCCACCATCAGGGGGTCACAGGGTCGGACAGTTGTCCCGGGCCCGCAGGATTTTGTGTCTAAAGGAGGGCCCGGCCATGCTTCACTTACTTGATTAGCTGGGCCCCCCTGCTTTCAGCTTGATGCACGGAAGATTTTCTCCTATTAAGATTTACTGTAACCTCATTGGTCCTTTCAGAATAAGTCCCAGTAAATCTGTATTTGGATTGGATCCCCCTTATTCCATCCCTGTACAGCTTTACCAGGACTTATTCTTAAAGGACCACGAGGGTACAGGAAATCTTAATAGGAGAAAATCTTCCATGCACAGAGCTGCTGTGCAGCATGCTGAAAACGGGGGCCCGGCTAATCAAGTAAGTGAAGCATGGCCGGGCCCCCCTTAGACACTAAACCCTGGCAAGCAATTTTTTTTACTTGCAGGGGGGCCCCTGATCACCAATGGCTTTTTATAACTTGTTGGGGGGTGCAGGATCACCAATTATTTTTTAGAAAAAAATACTTTTATGGGGTGCCCTGGTTGCCAATGTTTTTTTTTTTTTACTTATAGGGGGGCCCCGATCACCAATTTTTTTTTTAACTTGCAGGGGCGCCCTGACCACCAATTTTAAAAAAAATCTTTTATGGGGGGCCCTGGCACCAGTATTTTTTAACTTATAATTTTTTAACTGTAGTGTGGACGGGACTTTGGGTGGGGCTTGGGGGCCGGGGTGGGCTGGGCCCTGAATATTTTGTTGTACGGGGCTCGTGATTTCTAATGGCAGCCCTGAATAGGGCTACTGAACCATCAGGCATTGTAGACCAGTGATTGAGGTACATGTGCTGAAGCTTTCATCAAACCAGCTAAATCCATGTCCACAAGTGCAAGAGCAATATGTGTCACAAAACTGCACAACGTTAGTGCTTATGTACTGAGCACTTGCATCCGGGACACCTTCAATTCAGTAATGAAGGATGAAAAGACAGCACTCCTGAACTGGAAGTCTAGTGTTGCTTTCCTTGGGTTAGTAAATATACTAAATAGACTGCTGTGTTTTAAGGCTGCCCAGGAAAAGGAGGAGCTACAGCGAGTAGGTGATGATCTGGATGGGAAAATTCGTAAAGCTGAAAAAGAGATAAGGGCTTTAGAAAACACCCTGCAAGTTATTAATGGATGTAATACCTCATACAAAAAATCATTTTCCAAAATCACAGAAACAAGTAAGTAAACCAAACATTTGCATTTGACGGGAGAATGCAAGTGAATATTACAAAAGGTATTTTCCTATTCAAGTAATGTATTATTGGTTTACAAGATGTTGAATGATTTAGGCAAAACTGCCGTAGAATTACATGCTGTTGGAAGCAAGCACACAGGTACAGGTAAAGGATGCGTTATCTGGAAACCCGTTATCCATAAAGCTCAGAATTACGGGAAGGCCATCTCCCATAGGCTTTAATTTTAATTAAAGAATTCACATTTTAATTTTTTTTTTTTTTAAACAGTACCTTGTACTTGACACAATTCTGTTAGGTATTAATGTTCAATTTTTAGTAGACATAAGGTATAGTGATCCAAATTATGAAAAGACCCAATATCCAGCATTCTGGATAACCAGTACCATACCTTAAAATCACATCATATGTAGTGGTGTAAATACCAGTATGGCCCACTGAAATCACTGTGCACACTACCAGAAGATCTGATGGTAAGAGCTTGCATGTGCATGCCCCGGTGGGAAGGGGGAGCCTTTGGATGGGGGCCCATGGTCACCTAATTACACCACTGATCAAATCAACATTTAGGGGCAGATTTATTAAGGGTCGAAGTGAAAATTCGAAGTAAAAAAATTCCAATTTTGAGCTGTTTTTCGAATAGGCCAAAATTAGATTCAAATTTGAAAAAAATGTGACTATTGGAATATCGAAATTTATCATGTAGTCTCTTTAAGACTTCGACCATTCGCCATCTAAAACCTGCCGAATTACTGTTTTAGCCTATGGGGGACCTCCTAGAACCTAATTGGAGTCAATTGGTGGACTTTGAAAAATTAAAGTTTTTTTTTTTTTTAAAATACTTCGAATCAAATTGGATCGAATATGATCTTACTTTGATTCGAATATAGCTTATTCACCTGCAGAAAAAATTTAGATTTTTTTTAATAAATCTCAGTTGGTCTTTTTTTCTTTTAAAGTTCAAAAAAACATTTGACTCTTGATAAATCTGCCCCTAAATATAGCACATAACTGGCTATTTAAAGCATGCACTTTCTGTTTCCGCTTATAAAAAAAATTGATCCCTTTTACGTGTAAGTCAAACACAGTGTTGTTGCATTGTGTCAGGTGAAGAATACGAAGAAATAGTTCGACTTGAAGAAGAAAAAAAAGCTGCAGAAGAAAAGCATCGATACAAACGGAGGCAAATCAGGGAATTGCAGGAAGATACACAGGTTAGATACTTTTTTCAGTATCCAACATGAAATGTGTCAATTAACCATTCATACATAAAATGTATTATATATATATATTCATAAAAATATTCTTTAAAGCAATAAACATAGTATTTACCTTTATTGTATAGCAACACCTACAAGTGTAGATTAAATATAACATGCAGCTCCTGGCTGTTACCTCCAAGGTGGGTAGATACCTAGTTTTATCACTACTGAGGTCTGCTAAGGTCTTCTCCAGCAGATATTTTGAATGGCTAGATGCATCTTTTTTTTTTTTTTTTGGTTTGATTTGTAAAGGTCTTATCAGGATTTGTTGCAGTTTAACTGTGTTCACAAATAAATAAATGAAATACCTCTCCCCCCACCACCACAACATAACCTAGATTCATACAGACCTCTGCCCTGATTCTGGAATAGTCCATAAAAGTTTCATACACTTGGTACAGCTTTCACTCAGATTAGAGACCCCACTGACATAATGCTACAGAGGAAGGCAATCTTGATACCATACAGGAGTGTGCATTGAAGTTGATATTAGAGTTGCTTTATAGAAGATTAGTCTGTAGCACTAGCAGTCTTGCTACTTTTGCTCAATTGCAGCTCCACTGTCTCTGGGATAATCTGGTATTGTAATTTCCTGTGCATCACTACCGGAAGGCCAACCATTATGTTTTTACCTTACCTTAATTCAGCAGTCTGGTCTCTGTTTTATTATGTCTAGTTCCCCTAAATATTGTATAGATGTGAGGAACACTTTGTCACTTTTAAAGTCAGTAACCATAAATAAAAATAATTAAATATCTCAGACTCTTGGATAAAAACTGTGTTCAGTATTTGACCTATACAGAACCTTTATGTATACAGCTGCTGTATGCTTCTCACAATAAAACAGCTCTACCTGCTCCTCTAAAATGCTACTCACTCCCAGTGTCGGACTGGCCCGGCGGGACACCGGGAAAATACCCGGTGGGCCCCGACCCTTAATGGGCCCGGCCGGGCCAGACACCTCTCCAGATATCTTTAAAAAAGTTTCCCTCCCGCAGCGCCGATCAGCGCAGCGCCTTCTGCGCATGCGCCAGGCGCCTTCACGCTGGTCCGCCAAGCGGCGCCTTTGTGTGCGCGCGCTCAGCGCATCGCAGTAGGGGTTGGGGGGCGGGTCGGAAGGGGCCCTGGACAGTAGTCCCGGTGGGCCCCGGGCCCCCCAGTCCGACCCTGCTCACTCCTACCGTATTGGCAATGAGTTCCTTAGTGCACTACAGTAGAAAAACATGCAGCTCATGTGTAGTTGGTCTGTGCATGTATTTGATGTGACATGATTATACATTTGTTTTCCGGGTACTGTACACTATTAAACCACTATATAGTTCTGTAATATAGGTATAAAAGTTGTTTGACTTTGTTTTTTAATTGGCAATTTGCAAATTGAACAAATTGTTGACCAAGTTGGATATGTTCTATCTAGGTTATGAAAAACACACTTGATAGCATGATACAAGAGGAACTGTCCTGCCAGGAGAAAGCAAATGAACTGCTTCCAATTATGACACAGCTTAACAAAGAAACAGAGGAGCAAAAGCAAAAATTGCAAAGAGTATTGAAACAGGTGTGTAAAACAGTAACATCTCCAATGCTTTATTTCAAAATAATATAACACAGGCTGTCATCAAAATGTTTTTTATCCTGATACTGTCCTTTAAAATGTCTGTTTGTGCCAAAAGACTGCAGCTTTCTAAGAGGTATTATAATAACATTAGAAACTTAAGGTGTAAGTGAATAAATAAAGGCTTTCTGATCTGTGATCACAAAAGCAAAACAACTCACCAGGGGTTCACATGCCCTAGACATACTATTTGAGGGGAAACAGTTGTACCATGAAGGAAACCGCAGGCACAAATGGACAAACAGTTTGCCTTTCTTTTACTATGCCAGTCCATAGTGCCTGCTGTTTCCTTCACGGTACAAACTTGAAATATAACCAGACACATATGCAGAAAAAAACAGACTGCTTGCTGTTTCCATTATTTGTATATTAGATATGTTATCTCTATCTAATGAAAATGTAGAAACACTACCAAAACCTTTTAATTTTTCAATATCAAGTTCTACATTCATTTCTAAATAAATTCCTGCCAACCAGCCTACTGAATCAGTATAAACTTGTGTGCTATATTCGTCAATGTACATCAAAAATCTATAAACATCTACTGTTATCCTTACAGAGTACTCTAAATGCCCAAACTCTCTTACCACCTCCCCTGCTTGCCACTCATATACAGTTTTTCCTACTTATGCTGTATAGGTGCACATATTTAGGTAATGGCAGTCTCTTTCATAGCTAGGAACAAAGCAGGATCCCGCACACCCAACAGATAACAGCAATATGCCTGGTGCTCATTGGCAGAGGTTCGGCAGCCCCACAACAGAGTACAGCAAAGGAATTCCAACGGCACACAGGACTGTGAGAAATCTTCAAAAATGTATTTCAATACGGAGTGCGATGCAACGTTTCGGGGAGTAAAACCCCTTTGTCAAGCATGCTTGACAAAGGGGTTTTACTCCCCGAAACGTTGCATCGCACTCCGTATTGAAATAAATTTTTGAAGAGTCTCTTTCATAGGACATCTGTCCTCACTTCTGGAGAGGTGGCCTTGTTTCCTGCATTGTATTTCCATAGTTCATTGCTATAATTTGGATTTTCTTTAATTTGTCCGCCAGAGCCTGATTTGCCTTTATAGAACCGAGCCGCCCCGCCGATGACGTCACAATAGGGGCGGATCGGCGCGAGTCTATAAAGGGAAGACAGAAGTGTGCCTCTGGCGGACATGGAGGAGAGTGGTTTAGGGTCGGGAAAAACCCGACCCAAACATCACTAATGCCGGGGGTCCATTGAACACTTTGAGGTAAGCGCATACAAATTGTCCCAGAACTCACTTCAGCTTCTGAAAAATTAATACATTTAGTCCATTTTTTGCGGGGTAAAAACACAAAGTTATACAATGACCCCCCAAAACCATATACTATATAAATATATCCAAAATAGGTAGCCATGCCTTTCTACTCCAAATTACTTATCACAATGTTTTCTCAAATTTGTCGGTTTTGATGAAATACCTGCAAATAGCCTCAAAGCTGCTCATTTCTAGCATCTTATCTCTCACATAGCATTAAGTGCTAAGAAAAAAACATCCTAAATATGAATGCCAGAGGTCTTCTGAGCAGTTTGATGCCCAATATGCATAGATTTACCAAACTATGTGGCCTACAGCTGCACCCAAATGAAAATAGTGCATATACATTTTCACTGCTGACACCCAATATAAACACCCTCTGTGTGTACTATGACATATGACCCCAGTCCCTAGAAAACCATATATTATTGGAAAGTACACATTCTGACAAATCCAAAATGGGTAAATACATATTTCTACTGCAAACTACCAAACTGCAAAAGACATGCTGAACGTAGCGGTTGTTATGAAATTTCTGAAAATTGACACAAAGCCTGCATTTACCCCATTATATATCCCACATTTCGTATCATACTTAACTAACAAAAAATATCCTAAATTTGAACGCCAGTCAAATTTGACGGCCAATATGCATAGATTTACCAAACTTTGGCACCCAAATGAAAATAGTGCATATGAATCTTCAGGTCTGACACTGTGTCATGTCTGACAATCTGTGGCATTTAAAGGGTTAAATATGAGCAATATGCTGTGTTATTAATATAGAATTGTTTGTTTACATCCCAATACCTGGATCCCATACATGTTTATTTTTTTCAAGTTGAATTTTATGTACAAAAAAGACAGAGGACTTTTGCCTTTGCATAAAATGATTGGAAAAAGTCACTGGGGTGAAAAGGGACAGATTCGCCCATCACAATTCAGTAGTTTCTCTTTTTCCAACAGTGTTCCAAAGTGTCAAAACATGTCCGAAATGCTAAGAAAAGCAAAGAAGAAACACAAGATGAAAAAGATATAAGTGTTCGGGATCTGCGAGCATTTAACCAATCTTTAAACAAGATGCTGGCCCAAGCAATGGAGAAGAATCCTGACTTGGCCACAGCCCTTCAGTTATATTTTCATCAGGTAGGTAGCTCTCAATTTTTTTCTTTTAGGTTAGACCATATTATGTATCATATTTGATACATTTAGTTTATACTTGTCTTATGTTTGTCCCTGCTGAGCTGAACAATCTGAAAACAATTGAACTGAAAAAAAGTGTTTTGCCCCTTTAACGTGCCAATCTATTATGTCAAACACAGACAATGCAGAGTGTTTGCTTTTAATATCAGAGGGAGATCCAAGCCAGTGAGAGTACCTGCACTAAGCTAGTTACCAGGTTGTTAGTTCCCTAGCATATGGGCAATGTGGGGCAGGGCTAGAATAGGAATATTTTAAGAATAACTAAAAAAACAAAACAAAAAAACAACCATAGTCAATCTGCTTTCTTTACATGCCAAATGGCAAATGGCCCTGGAAGCCAGAAAATCTGTTGGGGCAAAAGAGGAGTAAAGAGTTCTGCCTTTGGTAAATATGCCCTAAAAGTCCCTATATAAGTGAAAAAGAGCCGTGGAAATCCTTTTTGGTGAATTTTGGTAAAATATGTTTTTTTTTTCCAGAGTTTAATAAAATTGCCTGTTAAAAATTAATCTTGGAGGCAAAATGCAAGGGTAAATAATCCAGATACAGCAAAAATGAAGATTAGCTGGAATTGTCCAAATGATAGTAAAATTAGTTTCTTAGATAAGATGGGGAAGGAAACCTAGTTGGCGCAAAAACCCTCCCGTGTGTTGCCCACCCTCCCCCCTGGCCTACCCGTCCCGCTGGGCAAATGCCCCTAACTTGTTACTTACCCTTCTGCGCAGGTCCAGTCCAGGGAGTTCACAGACGACATCTTCTTCCACACGATCTTCTTCCTGCTTTGAACGGCGCATGCGCAGTAGGAGCATTTCGCCGGTACTTCGTGATTTTTGGCTGCATGCGCAGTAGATCTTTACTGGCGAAATGCTCCTACTGCGCATGCGCCAAAACGCCGTTCAAAGCAGGAAGAAGATCGCGTGGAAGAAGATGTTGTCTCTGAACTCCCTGGACTGGACCTGCACTGATGGTAAGTAACAAGTTAGGGGCACTTGCCCAGCGGGACGGGTAGGCCAGGGGGGAGGAAGGAGGGTGTGCAACACACGGGGGGGGGGGGAGGGTTTTTGTGCCAACTAGGTTTCCTTCCCCTTTAACACCATTCATTAACTCCGTACAGGAGTCTAAGGGTAAGGTCACACCTGGAGATTCAGGGAGATTTAGTCACCCAGCGACTAATCACCTCTTCTTTGGGGTGACTAATCTACCTGAACTGCTTCCCGTGTCTTCCGCCTGCTTCAATGAAAAAACACCTGCGCCAATGCACTTGCGGCACTTCGATTTCTGAAGTCGCCCGAAGTTTACTCAGGGAGATTAGTTGCCCCAAACAAGAGCCGATTAGTCAATGGGCAACTAAATCCCCCCGAATCTCCAGGTGTGCCCTTACCCTAAGGTAAGAAAACAAGATTATATATTTGTCAAGTTTCCGGTAGCAAGAATTCTCAGCCAGTTGCAGAGTGCAGCAACTGTATGGTATGTATGCCATCATCTGAACAGACCAGAAATCTTTAACATGTCTTTAATCTCTTTCAGTTCGGTTTAGAAATACCTAAAATTGTATCAACTCCTGGGAGTTCTAGATCAAGTTCATCACGTAGTTCCGCTCTTTCCTTCAGGTAAGTAGAAAGACAAGTAAAGCCTGAAAATGTATTTCCCTGTGAACAGTATATAACACATACATATGCCTGAATGTAGTACTGGTGGAAAGAATTTCAAGTACTTTTGTAACTTTACTTATATATGGTGTACAATCATTAGCCCTTCAGAGTATGTACCTTCCATTTTTTTTTAGGAGCTTTAATAGGATGCCCTACGAGTATGCTCATAGCCCTTTCACAGATACGAAGCCTGCGGGAGAATGTGTAGTTGGGCCTAGTCAAAAATCGGCTTCAATTACACATGCTTTATGTAGGCAGTAGTACAAGAAGGGAATGTAAAGATGGAGCCGGGGAACTCTGCTGCACTGCTATGCATGTTAAGAGTCTGTTTTTTTTTCAGGGGCACCTTTTTGACTAATGCACAGTGCAGGGAGGGAGAGGGGGTGATGGCAGGCAGTTAAGGGGGGCTTTTGTTACTAGCGGGTTTAGTTCTCCTTTAAGGATGGATCCAAAAACTAAACATCACAAAAACAAGTGAAAAATATTGTATCAGTTTGCACGGACAGCCCATACACTTGCATTGCTTTATAGAATAAAATTGGAAACAAACTCTTGAGTCTAGACCAGGGGTCCCCAACCTTTTATACCTGTGAGCCACATTCAAATGGAAAGAGAGTTTGGGAGCAACACAAGCATGAACAAAAATCCTGGGGGTGCCAAATATGGGCTGTGATTGGCTATTTGGTAGCCCCTATGTGGACTGGCAGCCTACAGGTGGCTAAATCAGTAAATCTTGTTTTTATACAACCAAAACTTGCCTCAAAGACAGAAATTCAAAAATAAGCTCCTGCTTGGAGGCCACTGAGAGCAACATCCAAGATGTTGGTGAGCAACATATTGCTCACGAGCCACTGGCTGGGGATGTTCTAGACCAGTGATCCCCAACCTGTTGCTCCCCAAACCCTTGGATGTTGCTCTCATTGGCCTCAAAGTAGGTGCTTATTTTTTAGTTCCTGGTTCGGAGGCAAGTTTTGGTTGGATAAAAACCTGATGTACTGCCAAACAGAGCCTCCTGTAGGCTGCCAGTCCACATAGGGGCTACCAACAGCCAATCACAGCCCTTATTTGGCTCCATCCAGGAACATTTTTCATGCTTGTGTTGTTCCCCAACTCTTTTTACTTCTGAATTTTGCTCACGGGTGAAAAAGGTTGGGGATCCCTGTTCTAGACAGTGCACTTGAAGTTGTCTTAGTAACGCTGTTCCTCATCACACACAGATTAACTGCACATATCACACAAAACAGGGACAAGACACTTACTTGTGCTTCATTGTGAGTCCACACCACATATTTTTGGATATCATTGATATCATGGGCCTTTTTTCAAAAGTAATTAACAACTTGAAAAATATGGTGAGTTTATCAAGGCGTTTTATTTTATGCACTTTGAACGTGTTATTTGGCACCATTATATTACACCACTTCAGACCTCTTTTATTACGTTGAAGTCAATAGAAAAAGTTCTGGCAGAAGCCACTCTGAAGAAAAAAACAAAATATAAAAAGCAGTTTCATGTGGCTTCTTACTCTAACACTGGATTTTTTTTACAGAGGTAGTCATTGAAAATCAATACGCAACTTTACGATAAATGCGAATTTTTTTACAACACGATACCTAGTTATGTGTGGTGTATTTGGTCACTGTTACATATTATATATGGACCCCTTAGTGACTAAGACACATTTTTTTTTCTTTATAAACAAGCTCTAAAAATGTAAGTGTTTTAAAGTAATGAAAATATCATGTAGTGTTGCCCTGCACTGGTTAAACGGGTGTGTTTGCTTCAGAAACACTACTATAGTTCATATAAACAAGCTGCTGAGTAGCAATGGCGGAAATTGAAAAAAGGCTATGGCACAGGTTAAATAGTGGATAACCAGTAACACCATTATGTTCTACAGAGCTTATCTGCTATCTGCTGTGTAACCTGAGCCTTTTCTCCTTTGAATGACTGCCCCCATTGCTACACAGCAGCTTATTTATATAAACAATAGTAGTGTTTCTTAAACAAACACATCAGTTTTATTAGTGCAGGGCAACACTATTATATTTTCATTACTTTAAAACACTTATTTTCTGACGTTACTGTTCCTTTAAGTGTAAAAACCACGAAAACCCTAATACAAAACTTGGCAGGTAGAAGTTGTCAAGGTCCTATAAATCAGTGGGAGCTACTGGACTGTTTTTAATCAATTCGGAATTTGAGGTTTTTGGATTTTTTTTTTTTTTTGCTAGGAATTGTCCGGAAAACCCAAATTTGTCACGTGTACTGACAAAATAAATTAAAGTTAGTTATCCTGCATCTGTCCCTGTTTCCCGTCTTCAATGATACGTGCACTGCTTATTTTATTATAATATAATCTGATTATATAGAGGAATTTTTGTGATTTTATGAATCACTTCAGTGATTTTAAGACGACTTGTAACATTGTAGCCCATGTAAACCATAGAAATTCTGCTCACTCAACCTTTATGATGAAAACCCCCCAGAAAAACACCTAGACTCTGCTGCCATTCACATGTTGCATAATATTTTGCAGTTTAATGAAAATCTCAAAACATTTTTGAAACAAGAAAAATTAACAATATCAGTAATGAAGTTCCAGAATGGGAGGGGAAATTACAATTGTGACAAATGTTGAATTTTTGGGAAAATGCTGGGAATCCTAATTTGACCTTTGATGAATTCCTCCAAGTATTGTAGGAAAATACTGGCCTGCATGGTTTCCAATGTTCATTGTGCTGAGCTGCAGGCAGCATGTTTCCCATAGTTTGAACATTAAATTAGTTTCCCTTTGTTTTAAGATCACTTTTTTTTGAAAAACAAGAAGCCATAATGTGAGAAAAGAATGATTAATTTAGTTAATATCTCTTTCTCTGGCAGTAACTCCTCATGTCTAACCAGAATAAATGTGTTAACTTTCAGATCAGGCACATCCAGGATATCAGTGAGCTCTGGCCAATCACCCCGGATTAAAGTAGTTGACCTAGGACTGCCTCCTGCCTCTCCATCAAATGTATCATCTGCCAGGAGCTCTAAGGCTTCATCCCGGAGCAGCTCTACGAAAAGCCAGAAATGAGCATAAAAAAATGTATTTATGTACCAGTCATTATTTAGAGAAAAATCTCTCAGCCACTCACTGATCTATATAGTTGCATACATGGGATTTATTTGTCACCAAAGTTTTTTTTATTGTACTTTCAACAAAACAGTAGTAGGAGATATAAGGGCATACGATGAAGCAGGAGGGAGAAAAATAACAGATACATTACTAAAGGTAGGAAGGATTTAAAGGGCAAGTTAAACCCCAAAATAAAAATTTGCCTAATAAAAGATTACAGAATTATAAGCAACTTTCCAATATACATTTACCGTATATACCAGAGTATAAGCAGAGTTTTTCAGCATCCTCGGCTTATACTCGGGTCAGTGGTACCCGACTAGAGTAGCTGAGTTTGCAGACACTTTTAATCATTCCTATACCAACAGTTGACTTGGGGAGAGACTGCAATATCCCACAATGCCCTCTGTTGGTTATATGAAAGAATAACAGTGCGTCCTCTGTTGGTTATATGAAAGAATAACAGTGACTGCAATATCACACAGCGCCATCTGTTGGTCATATGGAAGAATAACAGTGACTGCAATATCACACAGTGCCCTCTGTTGGTTATATGAAAGATTAACAGTGACTGCAATATCACACAGCGCCATCTGTTGGTCATATGGAAGAATAACAGTGACTACAATATCACACAGCGCCCTCTGTTGGTTATATGAAAGAATAACAGTGACTGCAATATCACATAGCGCAATCTGTTGGTCATATGGAAGAATAACAGTGACTGCAATATCACACAGTGCCCTCTGTTGGTTATATGAAAGAATAACAGGGACTACAATATCACACAGCGCCCTCTGTTGGTTATATGAAAGAATAACAGTGACTACAATATCACACAGCGCCCTCTGTTGGTTATACAAAAGATTAACAGTGATGGCAATATCAAACAGCACCCTCTACACATGGTAGTGGGACAGTGGGACAATGCACACAGTAATCCGTTTGGCAATTCTCTGTCACCATCAGCTTTGCAAAGAAGTGCGGTTGATCGATGGGGGGGTCGCTTTGGCAGAATGTGCGCTGCTGGGAGACAGGGCTGTAGTGTCTAGGTTTATACTAGAGTCAATAAGTTTTCCCAGTTTTCGTAGGTAAAATTAGGTACCTCGGCTTATACTCAGGTCGGCTTATACTCGTGTATATACAGTATTAAAAATGCAGTGCTTTTAAAGTTATTTGTAAAAACAATTGCTGTAGAAAGCAGCATTTGCTTAACTCCTGGTTGTTACTTTTTAAGCAATGTTGCAAAAGTCTTGGTTCCCCAGCAAAGTCAGGTCACTTGTCCTACATTGGATCAACAGTCTGAGCCTCCAGGGCAGAGAATAAAAAGGGACAAACACTGCTTGCAATAGCAATACATACACAAATAGCTATACCATAGAAAATGTGTAATGGAAATATATTGCAAAGTTGCTTAGAATTAGGTTCTTTTATTAGGCAAAATATATATATATATATAACATTGTGTTATTAATGAATAAGCCCACAATCATACAATGGATTTCATAAGCTATGTATCAGTTGGCCAGTTTGACTTAATTAGTCCTAAGGCGTTTTTTTTGCATGTATAGTCATGTGATGAGAATACTAGGCCAAAGCACAGCCCACAACACTGGGATCATATGGGAAAGATCATATTGGCTAAATAAATCGTTGTGTTGAGACAGCATGGAACAAGGGCAATTATTTACACGACTCAACTGTTTGAAAACAACTTTTGGGGTAGTTTTATGGACCCTATTACATACATTGGCTAATCGTGCCCAGATCAGTCCTAAAGTGAAAATTAGCAGTAGCAATATGATAGAGGCCAAAAAACCTCTATCTTTTGATGTAAAGTATGGAAATATAGCATGGAATTTATATTGGAAATAGAGTTTGAAGTAAGTCAAAGTTTGTCAGGCTAGTGCATTAAAAAGGAATCCTGATTGGGGTGAAAAAAACTTAGGATTTTCAAAGAGGTTTGTAAATACTGTCCTTTGGTAAACTATGGGTCTGTGGGTTTTCCTCCTTATTTCTGGATTCCACAGAACAAACATAAGAAACGGTCAGTAGCATTCAGAACCAAGGAGAGAACCAAGGCAGAGATCAAAGACTTAGGGCTGGACTCCATAAGCGTTTTTCGTCGGATCAGCGCCTGGCAACAAAACGCACGCAACAAGTTGGATGGAGTTGCAGGCTTCAAGTTATAATTGGACTGAACGAAAAGTCGCAGGTAAAACCTACATTACATCCAACGTGACACAACTGTGCATGTGAACGCAGAAAGCATAGTCTTCATCAGACAAGTCTGTAGTTTTTACCCGAGACTTTTCATTCAGTCCACTTATATCTCGATGCCTGAGACTCCATCCAACTTGCCGTCTGCGTTTTGTCCTTCGAAAAACTCTTGTGGAGTCCAGCCCTTATGGCAGGAAGGAATAGAGAGTTTCTTCTATGGGATGGGGAAAATGTGGAGAGTCAGGGGACATGAGAGTAAAATAAGTCCAAGTGAATGTTATGAAGTACGACAGACAGAATACCATTTCTCCTTTATTGCCTTTTGTTGCACATGCTCTCATTTATACACGCACGCGCGCGATACCCTTCCACTTTTCTTGATCGCACACCACATAATGACAAGAAAATAAATGCACGGTCTGCGGAGGATATCCCTTTATTAAAATCCAAGGCCATATCCCAACACGGTGGTTTTCAAATTTTACCGATGTTTATAAGAGCAGGATATAGTTTACAGCAGCATTATTTATAGTTTCTTTACAGCAACAGATAAGGTACACTAGTGAAGGAGATCTGGTATTTGGTCCAAAAACAAATCTAAAATATTTAATAACAGTCTTTGGGGCAGCTAGCTTATAAAAGAGCCCTAAGCCAAAACGTAATAGGTAACCGCTTATTTATACCCTATTCCCTCAAACAGGGGTCACTGTGCAGGCACTGCATGTTCATTGCTCTCACAAGTAGCTCTCCTGAAATACAGGAATGCGCATGAATCATTATTAGCTAGACTTACATATGAAAGATTGGCAACTTGATTTGAGAATAGACACCAAGCATTATGGAACAAGATAAGGAGCTGCACAAGGTTATTTTACTATTTGTCTTTTTGCTTTGTTCCTTTCTCCTTTTCGAACTCTGCAATCTGGCCAAGAATGTTCAATAGGTTTCCAGACAAACACTTAGTAGCAGATGCATTACCATTCTTGTCTTTGTCAGGTTCCATTATCCTTTGCTTGGCTGTACTATCTGTGTTACCTTGAGAATGTGGCTTACACAGGCCACTTTTATCTCCACTGGACCTTCTTCCTTTGGAGTCTAAAGAAAAATACTTACTTAAGCTTGGCTCTGATTTTCTACTTGATAATTTCCGCCCTTCTTCAGGATGAGCTAAACGGCTATTAGGTCTCTCTTCTGTTTTATACGAGTCTGTGGAGTCCCTCCTGTTGGATTTATATTTACCAGCTGTAGCCTCACTGCATATTCTGCTGCAACTTGCTTGAGTCTTTGTACTACTGTGTGAATCCATGGAATCTTCAGACCTACCTCTGACACGTTCCATGGTTTCAAAGGAGGAGGAGGAAAGCGAACGATTCCTTGCTGCAGACATCCTGCGATGACTTAGTCCGTCATGTTCTTTCAGCATTTTTGGCATTTCTGGCTTGTGATTTAGAAATGAGGCCGAGGTGTCGGCAGGAGGAGAGTAACACTCTTCTTTACTATGTGAACGATCATTTGAAAGAGACTTTTTGGACCGGCTTGATGACTCTGAATGCTTTCGCCTTCTCTTTTTCTTTTTGTGTTTCTTATGACTGTCAGAAGATGAAGAAGAACCACTTGAGGAGGAAGATGAAGATCTCACTTTGCGTTTCTTCTTCCTAAAAGAGCAATTACTAGCTAAGGATTTACAAGCTTCCATGACATGGTTATGCTCTAGAATACTGGTGATTCTGAAAGTTAAAGGGATACTGTCATGGGAAAACATGTTTTTTTTTTTTTCAAAATGCAACAGTTAATAGTGCTGCTCCAGCAGAATTCTGCACTGAAATCCATTTTTCAAAAGAGCAAACTTTTTTTATATTCAGTTTTGAAATCTAACATGGGGCTAGACATATTGTCAGTTTCCCAGCTGCCCCCAGTCATGTGACTTGTGCTCTGATAAACTTCAGTCACTTTTTACTGCAAGTTGGAGTGATATCACCCCCCCCAGCAGCCTAACAACGGAACAATGGGAAGGTAACCAGATAACACTCCCTAACACAAGCCAACCGCTCCCTGGTAGATCTAAGAACAGTAGTCAATAGTAAAAGTCCCACTGAGACTGATTCAGTTACATTGAGTAGGAGAGATAACAGCCTGCCAGAAAGTAGTTCACGTGCAGGCACGAGTCCCATGACTGGGGGCAGCTGGGAAACTGACAATGTCTAGCACCATTTCAGATTTCAAAATTGAATATAAAAAAAAAATCTGTTTGCTCTTTTGAGAATTGAATTTCAGAGCAGAAGTCTGCTGGAGTAGCACTAACTGATGCGTTTTGAAAAAAAAAAACATGTTTTCCTCATGACAGTATCCCTTTAAGATGTTATGTGCAAAATATTTATGCTCCCAGGGGGTTGTTCACCTTAAAGAGATACTGACACCAGAAATGAAACCTTTTTTTACATTATAATATTGTCTTTGCATGCTATCTATACTTTTGCCATAAAATTATTTAGAGATGCTTTTACATTACTCGTCTGATCCTCCATGTTCCTCTATGTGGGGGGCTGCCATATTTGAGCTTCAGCAGTCTGTTAGCATTTGAAACTAACTGATAGGTCAGGGGAGAATGGACAGTCAGGTTGGCAAAACAGTCAGGTATAGGAACTTCAAGTAACAATTACTTACAAAAGCAGATCTATGAGCGAAAACGATCAACATTAACTATAGGAAACTTTTGATGTACATTAATATTTTGAATAATTTTTTAGTGTCAGTATCACTTTAAAATTAACTTTTAGTATGATGTAGAGATTGAGACAACTTGCATTTAGTCTACCCTTTTTATTTTCTGTGGTTTCTGAATTATTTAGCTTTTTGTTCAGCAGCTCTCCAGTTGCTTGGGTTCAATTTACCCTAGAAACCAGGCAGAGGTTTGAACGAGTAACTGAAAGATGAATAGGAGAGAGAGTTTGGACAGAAAGGTAAGCAATAAAAAGTAACAATAACAAAAATTGTAGCCTCGTCAAGCCATAGTTTTTAAGGCTGTTGGGGTCAACAACCCCCATTTAAAATCTAGAAAGAGTCAAATGAAGAACTTAAAGAATTCAAAAACTGTAAGAAATAAAAAAAAAAAATGGTGAACACTAAATCTTACCCTGATTTTAGGAAGCAAGCATGAACGGCATTATTTATACAAGTCTATTAATCTAGTTACAGACAGCAGGTCAGTGGCCCTTGCTGCAACATAGGCCCAATTGTACTTATTTTGCTTTTGTGAGTTTGTACTGACAGTCAGCTACTTCTCTTTCAAGTGAATGTGAGTCAGAAGGGTGACAGCATTTCAGCCATATACCAAATAAGCATCGATCCTATTGGAGTTACCACTTCCACATAACTCCCTACATTCCCTGCTAGAAAATAGTCTTTTTAGGGCATGTCCCATTGTGCCTAGCTATGTAGTTTGTGTCAACAAGACCTAATGCCACCAGTAATATGGCAGTTGAACAAAGTGAAACTCTAAAGAGCAGGAGCAATTGATGAAGTTGTCTCACAACCTGTCCAAACCCACAAATGCAAAATCATGTAGCAGCTCTATAAACAGTATTCACATACCTCTCTGCTGGATCTTTCAAACATAAAAACACAAGTACCTTTTGTCTTCTTTTAGGAGTTTACGCAACTTTTCTGCACTGGTTTCTATTTTCTTTTCTTTGGACTTTTCTTCCTTCTCATCTTGTTCCTCTCTTTTTTCCAGAGATTTCTTTATTTAAACCCAGTCATCAAAAAACAATCGTTATTATGTGCAACACATTTCAGAAGTTCCATTTAGAAGTTCCCACAGCAAAAACAACACAGAAATGCCATATAAAATGGATTTTGAGATTCAAAGGTTTGTGCACATACAAACATGCATCAACCATGATTTAGTACATCACAAAAATGGCATCCATTAAACAGAATCCATATCAAAAAGCAGTGAATGGTGAAGGATATATAGACATAGAAGATCCATTAGAAACGCATAGCGCACATTCATTCCGATTTCAATGCAGAAAATATTCATATAAGTTAATCATGTATGTTATACAAACCAATTAAATAGACCCGGTTCCATTACAGGTGGCAGTTTCAGAATCACGGCAAAAATAGATATCCACAGGCCAAAGCACCAACAGTTTAAAGCAGGAAGAAAAACACATAAAAAAACACATCAGTATTACAGGAAAGAAAACACAAACATGCTATCACATTACTGCTCAAACATTTCTAGATAACAGATTGTCCTATATTTTCCTGAACAGCATCTAGCAACTTGTAGGGGTCATTTATAAACTATAAGCCCCTGTTCAAGAGTTTATGGCCTGGTCAGTGGCTGCACTCTGCACATTACACTGGATTAAAAATCCTGCAAAATTAAGCACTGCAAATCAGAAGGCAAGAGGAGTTCAGTACACAAAAGCCTAAGGGTGTTCCAGGGAACACTTACATGCTGTGCTCCAACTGTTCCACAAACACATAACAGCATCTCATATTCAGAGAAAAACAGCAGCTCCATAATATAAGCTCTACTCCTTAGGGGCACAGTGCAAAGTAACCCTGGCTTGATAAATGAGCCCTTACAACCCCTCACATTAGCTCTGAAAAACGGATTTGTGTTCATGCACTCATGAATAGGGTCTAGAAATTCAATATAAAAAAAAAAAAAAAAAACATTTATGCAGCTAATAGAGAGACTTCAATATAAAAATGTTAGGATTTAAATTACCATATCTACTTATGAACTCAGATTAAAGAGATACTGACACCAGAATTTTTTTTCAATTTATCATAACATTGTTTTTGCATTCTATGTATAATTTTGCCTTAAAAGCATTGGCCCAGTGCTTTTACATTACCTACCCCCTATGTCCCTGTATGAGGGGGCTGCCATATTTGTGCAGCAGTAATCCATTAAGGGGACAGTTTTGTCCAATAGACAAAATGCAGGAGACAAGTCAGATGTACACGCAGGCGTCAAAATATAATGGGACTGAATGAAAATTCGCAGGTAAAAAAGGACATTGCATCCAACACGACTGTCAGATGTGAAGGCAGAAAGCTGTGTCTTCATCCAACAGTCTTATAGTGTGGTTTTTATCTGCGAATTTCCGTTCAGTGTCAGTATATTTTGACGTCTGCAAGTACGCCCGACTTGTCTCCTGCGTTTTTTCGCTGCAAGACGATCAGATGAAAGACGCCCGTGGAGTTCAGCACTTAATGTACATTAAAACTTAAAAAAAAATTGTTTTTATTGTTAAGATCACTTTAAGGGCTGTGGCGGACGAGGAGATTTGTTGCCCGCGATTATTTATGCGCAACTGCGAGCGTCAAATCTCCCGAAAATGCTTCTCAAAGTTGCCCAAAGTTTCCTCCAGAAGCAACTTTGTGATATGTTGGTTTAACGGAGGGCAATTTCAGTTATTTCCAATGGAGATTTGTCGCCCGCAGTCACGCAAATCTCCCTGTCAACCACTGTCCTTAGGCTGAGAAGCCTGCAAATCTGATTTCTACATATACAGGTACATGCTCAAATCAATGATTTATTTATTAGCAGGACTTGCCTAGCTTCTCTTTATTGACTGAATATTACTTGCTAAGCTCATGCTTTGGATTTTATAGCATAGTATGTTGCACTTGGTGTGTTTTATTTCTAAGGGTTTATATGTAGCTTGCTATTCATCATGTATCTTTGTTGTGAGAATCTTTTGCCCACATCTTACATATTTCACCACATTGTTTGCTCTGAGCACCATCCTGATCATTGACACAACCCTCTGAGACACAGTTCTTTGCATCACGTACTGACTAGTACACAAAAGTACAAATTGTATCTACTTTGGTCAATGACAGGTTAAGAGAAAATAAAGAATCACCTGCATTCTCTGGTGCACTTTGCTCAATGCCTCTTCAGCTTCTGTAAAGGTCTTGTCTACTGTTAAAGCTTTGTTGTAATGACTTTCTGCATTCAACAGTTTGTCTTCCTCTTCCAGCCTGCAAGTAAAACAAAATGAAGTTTGCAAGTTATGCGATAAGTAATGCCCAGTATCAGGGACGTAACAGTGGGCCGGGCCCTCCGCCAGAAAAATATTCAGAGGGCGTGACTCACATAGGTACCTGCATGCACCCCAACTAGCCCCACCCCTGTGCACTCGCTGAGGCATGAGCGCGTCAATTTAAAGAAAAGAAAAACGCGGGGAGGGGATTTCAACACGATCGAGGAAACGGACCCTGCGGTCCTGGCCCCCCCATGGGATCTGCTTCCTCTATAGTGCAAAGTATAGTATAGAGCAGTGATCCCCAAACAGTGGCTCACAAGCAACATGTTGCTCACCAATCCCTTGGATGTTGCTTCAAGTGACCCCAAAGCAGGTGTTTATTTTTGAATTCCTGGCTTGGAGGCAAGTTTAGTTACAAAAAAACTGTGTGTACTGCCAAATAGAGACTCAAATTGGCTGCCAGTCCTCACAGAGGCTAATAAATGGTCAATCAAAGCACTTGTTTGGCACCCCAGGAACAGTTTTCATGCTTTTATTGCACCCCAACTCTTTTTACAATTGAATGTGGCTCACAGGTAAAAAAAGGTTGAGGATCTCTGGTATAAAGTATAAAAACCAAGAATTGTGCTGTTTTAAAATTATAAAGGAATAAAGGCATAACTACTCACTTAAGGCTGAGGCATATAAGTGATTGTCACATTCAGTAATGAGTCCAACCCCCTGTACTACTTATACTCTGATAACCAACAGTAGTAAAATTGCTAAAGCCGACTAATTTGGAGTCCATAAACAAGTAAAGACTGCAACATAGGGGGCCCTTGCTTACTATTATGTGTTGTCTACAGAGTTATCCCACCTGTGTACAAAAGCACAAGTTTATAAACATGCGACTCTTTTGTAAAGTTAAGGTACATGCGGTTCAACCTAGTCCATGTTCAGCAGGATAGAGGTAAGATGTTCAGCTCGCCTTACAACTTCTTGTAACATCAAGTTATTACTAGGCCTGTAAAATAAACTCCTTCCAGCCTGGTTAAAAGTAACCTCTCTCTGCGAAGTTGTAATTAGTACACGGCTAGTATTTAGTTGCAATTAGTACACGGCTAGTATTTATAATCTTTGCGTATCCTGATTCATTTAAAGAAAAAGCACTCACTGGCCGCCTCTTTCCACGAGGGTCTGACACAGGTACTTTCTTGCATTGCGATGGTTTGGACAGCTTTCCAAGGCAATCTCAAAATCACTAATAGCTTTGTTTAGGCTTCCCTTTGTTGCATATCTGGAAGGGGTCAAAATATATTTTTTAAAAAAATCACATACATATTCTCAGGCATAGGTTTATACAAAGTATAAAAATTGAACGGTGCATAGGGAATAAAAAAAAAACAAGTGCTGGATTATAGATGCCAAATATAATGATTCTCTTTCTTTATATTTGAGGAGTTTGGGTAAATCCTAAACTCCTTTATGGCCAATAAACAGAAGTTAAAAGTTCTAAAGAGCACAGAACTAAACCCCAAAATAACAGCTTGGTTGTATTTGGTAAATATAGACTTTAGTGGTAATAAATAGGTCTGAATGGTATAATAAACTGTGTTTAACCAGATATGGAAAATACTAATATACCCATCCAGCCTACTACTTTCTACAGTTACCAATTAATAATGTTTATAGGAATTGCATTACTAAATCCAATTAAATTTATAATACTAAAAGTTGTAAACAAAATATTAGAGCTAAAGGTTAATAAGATCTAAAAAAGTTACACGAAACGACAAAGGAAAAATAATAACCGGTTTACCCTACAGACAAAAATGAAGTGTGATACACTTCCTCAATAAAAAATTTTGCAGCTATAAACGACTGCTTGGGACTCGTCCTACATTCTACAATTTTTCTTTGGGATATCGGCACAGGATACCCCTGTGGGATGAGCAATAAAAAAAAAAAAAAAAACAATCTGTGAGCTAAAGTAAAAGCTATTTGTTTTCAGACAAAATTGACACAAATAGGGGGATATTAAGTGCTGTAGTTTACAGCAGGTGACAATGCGTTCATGAATGAGCCTTTTAATCTTGCCAAGGACACTTAGATACAGCTGTGTAAATCTTTACACAGACAATATATCCAGAAAATATACTCACAGTGCCCCTCGTGCTACCAAAGCTTCCACATTTTTGTCATCTATTTCCAAAGCTTTGTTGTATTCATTCATAGCGTCAATGTGACGTCCCACTTTAAAATAATCCACACCTTGCTTCACACTAAAACCAAAAGATCTTGTTAGTTTCACGAGGAAAGCGGTTACAACCCAATTTATAAAATACACAAGGTTTAATCACTTACCACTTTAAGGCCCAAGAAGAGGACTGTTTCTTCCTTAGGTACGGAGCATAGTCTTGATCACTAAAGTTTTCTCTGCATGGAGAAAAAAAAAATAAGTAAAGGTTTTACTAGCAAAAAAACACAACGTTTAAAGTATGCTACTTACTAGTATTATGGAATCATTGGCTAACACAGGTTCCAAATAACAACAAAGCAGAAAAATCCATCACTAGACGGTCTAAATAAGGTAAAGTTGAGGGTTGCAAAATCTATTAAAGCAAGCATTTTATGGAGCCATGCGCAGTTGGAGGCATTTGCCGGTACGGCGTTACTGCGCATGCGCCCGAAAGTCACAACGTTTTCTATCTTTTCTTTTGGAAACGTTGTGATTTTCGGCGCATGCGCAGAAGATCCTTACCGGTAGATGCCTCGTACTGTGCATGCGCCAAAAAACGCTGGTCAAAGCAAGAAGAAGAGCGCCAAGGTGAAGGTGGCGCCCATGAACTCCGCAGCACAGGACCTGTGCCGACGGGTGCGTAACAAGTTAGGTGCATTTCCCCGGGGGGGGGGGGGGGGCAGGTAGGCCAAGGGGGAAGAGGACCTACACAGGGAAGGGCCTACACAGGGGAGGGGGGAGGGGTTTTTCCCCATACAGGTTGACTTCTCCTTTAAGAAAAATTATACTTTTTTGCAGCAATAAACAAGCACCCTTTTTGGGTAGTGTCACTGTGTGGTGCACAAGTATTTATTCTATATATGTTATATAAAATATAGAAGTTGACACGACATTTGCTGCACCCCGAAGGAATAGTGGCCAAATCTTGAGACTGGCTTTCCTTAGGGCAGTAAATGTAGTGACTGAGGATTGGGGGAGATAAGATTTATAAGGGTATAAATTATAGGAAGCTTAGATTTAGGCAGGGGCTAATGTGAACACTAAACAACTAGTAATAGCACTGGAATAATAAGAATTACCTCTGAAGGCCTCTGATTAAGGACGGTGGATTGGATTCATCAATTCCAAGTTTACTCAATAGAATCTCAACAGATGAAGGGTTAGAGAATGCCAATGACTGCTGCACAGACTTTTCATAGGTGTTCACATGATCAGAGAGAGCAAGACTTTGCCTTCCAGGAAGAGAAACATTTATTTATTAACATCCAATGTCTACCACTGTGCTTCTTTATTTTCATTTTGACTGCTGCTACTATTATCCACCAAATAACTTAACGTATGAAGATATAGCATTTTAAAAAGGGCTTGCGGCAAAGCTGGAGGAAGACAGTAATGGACAATAGTACAGATGATGGGTATTTCAGCTATTGGACGCTGGGAACATTCACTTTGTAATGTGAGGGCTGCCCCATATTTTCTATCCCTGCCTTGCATCATTTTTTACAGAGATAACAATCATTATACAAAATTCTGTCTAGTTCATTACAGAGGATTCCTTTCATCTGTCACTAAACATCACTGAATATAAAGAAATGCATTAAAGCACAGAGGGCACACCCTGAATGCACTTACACGGGTTGTTCAACTTTTAGTATGATGTAGAGAGTGATATTCAATTTGCAATTGGTTTTCATTTTTATTATTTGTGTTTTTTTTTTAGTTATTTAGCTCTTTATTCAGCAGCTCTCCAGTTTACAATATAAGCATGTAGTTGTTAGGATCCACATTACCCTAGCAACCATGCATTAATTTGAATCAGAGACTGGAATATGAATAGGAAAGGGCCTGAATAGAAAGAGGAGTAATACAAAGTAGCAATAATAATACATTTGTAGCCTTACAGAGCATTTGTTTTTTTTAAAATGGGGTCAGTCTCCCCCATTTGAGAGTGGGAAGAGTCAGAAGGCAAATAATTAAACAATAAAAAAAGAAATAATGAAGATCAATTTAAAAGTTGCTTAGAGGTGGCCATTCTATAACATACTAAATTAAGTCAACATAAAGGAGAACTGCACCTGGAATCCAACAATGCCTTTTGTGCAACACATTAATTCTCAGAAAAACGACATGGGGTGCTTCCATGTGCTTTAGCCACTGCCAAATACCCACAACTGCCAACATTAACCTGCATGGGAATCGCCTGACTGCAAGGACTATTGCAAGACAAGCACTGGCTGGAGATTCCCATGTAAGTCAGTTGGGGCAGTTTCAAGTTACAAAAAAAAAAAAAAAAAAAAAAAAAAAAAAAAAAGATGCAGAATTTCTAGAAGCCATAATATCTTTATTAAAAATACCTTCCATTCTCAAGCCCCTTGTCATGAATATGGGTTAACAAAAGTTAAAACTGAACACAATTAAGTGTTTTTCCAGGTATATAAATTGAAACATAAAAGTAGTAGTGTTGTATCTTGCTATATGAAAATATTTCTTTATGCTCATGTCTGGAAAACAGCAGCATATCTTATGAAATCAATAGATTTTATTTAAAGTGGACCTGTCACCTGTTATAAAGGGGTTTACATATCTGACCTGTCAATCATATATTATCTTATCTAGAGGAGGGCCAGTTAATTACTTTCACTTTCCATTCAGCACTTCCTTGATGTCACTGCTCTCTCCACATTCCCCCTCTCTCCTCACACTCTATAGTTGTGTAGGGCAATGTGTATGGGCATTAGGTCCCCATTTGGGTGCATACGAAAGATTTTGGGGGATACACAACTTGTCTTAATAACAGGGTCCACAAAATGGCTCATGCGTGCTGTTACTGTGTAATTCCCAGACTGAAGAAAACAATTTAAATAATAAATGTAGTGTAATTACAGCTTATTTTGCTCAACTAACATGATAAAAAAATAATTTGGAACTATTTATTAGGGTGACAGGTCCCCTTTAAGATTTACTAGTACTTTAGTGTGCCAACCAGTAATGCTAAACTCAAAGGGAAGACAGACAGCCCACCTTGGTATAGTCCATCTCAAGTTCAGCAGATAGTGTTCTCTGTGCAGATAAAGGAGAGTCTGCAAATGACTGGCGCAATGGAGACTGAAGCTGCCAGTACAGGGCACAGTGTATGTTGTGCAAGTACCAAGTCCATATACATGTGTATGTACAAAGACTAGTGTACATTAAATGATCACTTACCGATAATATTCAGGCATATCTTCAGTGCTTATTACTCCCAGCTTAACAAAAGACTGATGTGTTGGAAGTGAAGATTTATGCAAAGATAGAGTGAGTTTTTCATGGAAACGATCAATGTCCTTTACAGCAGCTAAACAAAAAGGAAAGTATTACAAGTCAATTATTTCATCTTAATTGATAGGAATGCACCGAATCCAGGATTCAGTTCGGGATTCTGCCTTTTTCAGCAGGATTCAGGCCGAATCCTTCTGCAGGCCAAACTGAATCCAAATCCTAATTTGCATATGCAAATTGGGGCGGGGAGGGAAATTGCATGTCAGATTTCAAAATTGAATATTAAAAAATATGTTTGCTCTTTTGAGAAATGGATTTCAGTGCATAATTCCACTGGAATAGCACTATTAACTGGTGTGTTTTGAAAAAAACATGTTTTCCGATGACAGGATCCCTTTAAAGGAAAACTATACCCCCAAAATGAACACTTAAGCAACAGATAGTTCATATCATATTAAGTGGCATATTAAAGAACCTTACCAAACTGGAATATATATTTACATAAATATTGCCCTTTTACATCTCTTGCCTTGAACCACCATTTCGTGACTCTATCTGTGCTGCCTCAGAGATCACCTGACCAGAAATACTACAACTCTTACTGTAACAGGAAGAAGTGTGGAAGCAAAAGACATAACTCTGTCTGTTAATTGGCTCATGTGACCTAACATGTATGGTTTGTTGGTATGTTTGTGAGTACAGTGAATCCTACGATCCCAGGGGGCGGCCCTTATTTCTTAAAATGGCAATTTTCTATTTATGATTACCCAATGGCACATACTACTAGAAAAGTATATTATTATGAAAATGGTTTATTTACATGAAGCAGGGTTTTACATATGAGCTGTTTTATGCAATATCTTTTTATAGAGACCTACATTGTTTGGGGGGTATAGTTTTCCTTTAACGTTTTCCCGCATTTTACGTTTTTTTCTTCTGGTCCTGTCATTTTCCGTGCAATTCGATGGGGTATTTTCCCGGGTTTTACGTTTGGTTTTCCGGGATTTTAAGTCAGTAAATCGGCCCTGTCCCTTTCTTACCGCTCTATTTTATTAGCCAAAACCCTATTATATTCAGTGTTCTAACACTTACTTGTAAAATGTCTACATTATATGGATGCGGCCACATGTGTCGGTGACATGCTGAGCGGGAGGAGCTGTGCTGAAGGAGCAGGGACCGGGGCAAAAGAAAGCAGCTGCTGTATTTAAGACGTAGGGGGCAGGAGAAAGACAGAAAGCAGTAAGAAGCCGTTTGTGAATACAGGCTGACTAAATGTGGAGCAACAGACCCGGCGAACAAGATTGTGAGTAGAAGCACTACTGTTCTGGAGAAGGGGGGGTTGGGGAGGAAAGAGTTAGGCTGGAGAGCCAAGCTGAAGGGACCGGGAACAAAACCGTTACAAACGAAGAGAAGTGGCTGCTGTGTAGGAGAAAGCGGTAAAGCATGGGGCTGAAGCATGTTAAATAACTTAGCCAGTAACACTTTTCCGAATTAAAAAAAGAACTCTAACACATTTCTCTTATTTAACGTTTTCTGGTTTTAAAGTTATTTTCCCACGGTCCCTTGAAAGACGTAAATTCGGGGGTTCTACTGTATTATGAAAATCTAATTTTTTAAACTCTGATGAATTTAAATGGTCTGAAAACTCAAATTAAATTTGAATCAAACCCAATTCAAGTTTTTTCTGCGAAAAAAGCTTGAATGTCAGGAAGGCTGCACACATCTCCAAATTGATCCCTGGACCTCTCCCATTGACTGAAACGGCAATTCGGCAGATTTTAGGTGGCGAATAGTCATATTCTTATTCTTAAAGAGCCAGCGTAGGATAAATCGAGAATTCAAATTTCAAAGAAAACTCAAATCAAATATGAATAACTTCCTAGTCGAATTTGAGAATTTTGACCATAAAAAATATTACAATTATATAGGAATATTAAAAATATACAAATATTCGAATTTTCAATTCGACCCTTGATAAATCTGCCCCTTAAAGTATCTGTTCTCTGGTTTGGACTATTGAGACAATCAGATCAGTAAACAGGCCGATTATCTGCAGCCAAATGACACAATAAATATAAAGTTGAACAAAACATTACCCACATTTGTCACAAGAGTTTACAATTTTGCTTCCCATACTTTTAATTAGAAAAACTGAATATAAAAGAGGAAAGGATTCCTTTAAACTAGTACCTTACCTTGGATCAAGTCTCCAGTTTGATAATAGGATAAGGGATTTCCGTGGCTACTTTGTGGAGGCACATCTCTTACAGGACATAAAGCCTGAAACAAATCATGTGGTGAAACATTTAGAAGTGGAGAAAAAAAAAAAAAAAGCTAAACATTTTTTTTATAATTTGGACAGAACAATTTCTTACATTTATTTTTAGATCTTTTATATCTCTTAAAATTCCACTGCCCATGCACAACAGCTCCAAGAAAAATCCAAAGTCACGGATACTGGTAATTTTTCCAATGACAATATCGCCACGCTCAACATCTCGAAAGAACAGTTCTCTCTTCTGTGCATTGGGAACCTCCATAAATTGTTCCAAGGGTGGCATTACAACATAACCTATAATATTAAAAAAAAAAAAAAAAAAAAAAAAAAAAAAGTAGTAGTAGCAGTAGACACGTCCATCAAGTTTTAACTATTGCATAGTAGGACTGGTCATACACCTGGCCATTTTTCTATTGTCCCCTTTGTTCAGGCCAACGCTTGTGTGCATTTGATTTGCTGGCAGGAGCCCAGAAAAATAAATTTTATGGTTGGCTTAGGCACTCAGGTCCCAGAGTATCATTTGCAAATGTAAATTTTGTGTTGCTAAGGTTATACAGTATGTTAAAAACAAAACAAGGCAGTTCAGGTTCAGTGTCAACATGTAAAAAAAAAAAAAAAACCCCAAGAAATGAATATGGCTAGATATGCCATGTTTTATACACTAAACTTATTGAACCAGTAGAGACAGACACACACAAGATTCAGGGAGATTTAGTCGTCCGGCGATAAATTGCCTCTTCTGCAGGGCGACTAATCTCCATGAACTGTCTCCCACCGGCTAGAATCTAAATCACCGCCAGGATGGCATTCGGATCACTTTGTTTTCCGAAGTCACCTGAAGTTTCCTCGTGAGGCAACTTTGGAACACGCAACACACTGAAAGCCATCCCGCAGGCAATTTACATCCTAGCTGGCAGGTGGGGAGGGAAATAGAGTAACTTTTTGTCACAAAACAAGGAAGTAAAAAAGGTTTCCCCCTGGATTCAGTTTGGTTTTTGGCAGAATCTTCAGGATTCAGGGGTTCGGCCGAAGCTGCTATGTATCAATAATTATTTATTAATCAACCTTGCATTGTGACATTTATATTCTATGTGTACAGTATATTGCAAGACTGTCCCCAAGCTCAGTAAGTGACAGGAGCACAGAGCATGTGCAGTGAATCAGTAGAAAAGAAGATGGGAACTACTGGGGCATATATGGAGACACAGATCTTCCCTGCTAAAGGGCTGTGGTTGCCTTGGGCTGGTATAGAAGCTCAAAACATAATGTACAACATTTCTAGCTACTTCTTTAAAGTGTCCATACGTGGCATGCTGATTGGGCTATTTAAGGCCACAATAAAATGGTTCCCTGATTGATACCGGACAGGGCTTATTCAGATAATGATTATGCACAGTTGAGCAACACTGGACTGGAGGTGTGGACTACAGTGATGGCTCTGCCTACTAACAAGTTTTGGGGGTCCCACATGTGTAGTAATACTTAAATAAATTTATAAAGCACAAGACTAATTATGAGGACACTAGATGCACGAGCCTGATGGATACTTAATCATATGCTAGCTGTGGGTATGACTGAGTAACCATTGTTAATAAACAAATGGGTTGTTTACCTTTACATTCAATTTTATTATGTGTAGAGAGTGATATTCTGAGAGAATTTGCAATTGGTTTTCATTTATTATTATTTAACTTTTTAGTCAGCAGCTCCAGTTTGCAATTTCAGAAATCTGGTTGCTAGGGTCCAAATTACCCTATCAACCATGCATTGAATTAAATAAGTGAGACTGGAATTTGAATAAGAGAGGGCCTAAATAGAAAGAGCAGTAATAAAAATTATCAATAACAATACATTAGTAGCCATACAAATAATTCGTTTTTTTTTTTTTAGATGGGGTCAGTGACCCCCATCTGAAAGCTGGAAAGAGTCAGAAGAAGCAAATTATATATTATAAATCTATTGAAGGCCAATGCAACTCAGTATATAAATATGTCAAGACAAGTCCAAATGAGTGTTATTGTGCTACTAACTCAAGAACTCGGGATTACGAAGGACTCCATAATCTGTATAATTAGATAGGAACACATAATAATTCAAAAACTTATCACATCCTAATGGGAAGAAGGCAGATAATGAGCTGGAGAAGCAACCCTACCAATTTCTACATTTGACACAACATCACTGAATAGCAAGTGTTTATTGTTTGCTGTACCTTGTACCTCCTCCTGCATTTCTGATCTCTCCTGTGAATTTGCTTTCCATGAAGTGGCAAAAAGGAGGTCAGCCTTCCTGGCAATGAATTGCTGTATCTCAGGGTTTTCCACATTCCGTTCCTTTCTGGAAAGACAAAAACAAGAACAGAAATTTTAAAGGGGAACGATCATGAAAATGTAATATAAGCTTCATCACATTGAAATACGTTTTCTAAATATAATCAATTAAAAATTCTGAACCATTCCTGAAATATTCAAGTTACTCATCATGCTTTTCATGAGAATCTTATTTTGAATGGAAGCTGAATTCAGTATATATTATAGGGGGGGGGCTCCTTTTGCCTAGAAGATGTAATAGAGCTCACTCTATTAAAATCACCAGAAATCCTGTCTCTCTCTACATGCAGAATTTGTGCAAAAGTAATTATTTTATTAGATTTTGTTTGTACTGGAACAGGGGATGCACCGAATGCAGGATTCGGTTCGGGATTCAGCCTTTTTTCAGCAGGATTCGGACGAATCCTTGTGCCTGGCCAAACCGAAATAGGAATTCTAATTGACATAGGTAAATTAGGGGCAGGTAGGGAAATCACGTGACTTTTCATCACAAAAAAAGATTTTTTTCACTTTTTCCTTTCCTGACCCTAATTTGCATTTGTAAATTAGGATTTGGATTCGGTTCGGTATTCGGCGCATTTCTAACAGGGACCAATTATTTGAGTGAGATCTAATAACATCTGCTAGGAAAGGAAGCCCAATAACTTTCAATGAATATTGGACATCCAACTCCTGCATGAAGACAGAAAGAAGAGAAACGGATGCTGAGAGATGGACACTGCAGATAAACTTGATTATTTCAAAAATGATAAAGGATTTTTAATTGATCGTATTTAGAAAGTCTCATGTTTCAGCATGATAAAGCTTATATTACATTTTCAAATTAGTTCTCCTTTAAGATACTTATGTGACTACAGAATAAAATAACTCTTAAAGGCAAACAAACTTTATTTTTACAAATGCCGTAATCTAAGTTTCCGAACACTGCATAGGCATAGAAGTAATTGTGTTTTGTTTGCTCTGTATCTTTAGCCCACTTCTGTTTGTAAGAGAACTGAAGCTTACTACTACATGTTACTGGGCTCCACAGCAAATTAATTTTAGGGCCCCAAACATATCCTGCGATTGCCCTGTTCTACCAATAGATATTGAAATTGCTCATTATTTGGGCCCCCTTTGCTTCCTCTGTATTTATGCCCCTGACCCATTACATTTTGTGGTTCTGTAGGAGCCCAGGGCAATCACAGCTCTTTAGCAGCTAACATCTGTGCCTCTAAATATGCCCCCAGTAGCTCCCCATCTTCCTTCTGCCATTTCACAGCATGTGCTCTGTGCTGCTGTCACTTACTGATCTTAGGGACCTACTGATAATATGCTGCTTATAGACAATATAAATGTCACACTACAAGGCTGATTAGTAATTAATTCAGATTCTCATTACATGGCAGCTCTTCTCCTTAACCCAAGAGTGCCCATACTTTGCTAATGCAAGGTCTACTTTTAGTGATGTCCCATTATGATCTACATTCATAAAAGCATAGTTAGCATTCAGTTCCATGGAAAATATTACTTAAATATTATATTGATTTATAAGAGAATTTATATTGCAATAATACACAAAAGCCATGAATATCCTGTAAATTATATCCTTATAAACGGTGAGTTCTGATGTCATTTCTGTCACATGACTCATTGAAATTTGTGTATTATAATAAATAAAGTACCCCCAATTGTAAAATATGAGGATATTAGAAGTTACCTCGGAGTTCCATGACCTGTATAAATTATTATATGGTTATGAAACTCCTCGGTAAATTATAATATCCTTATATTTTACAAAAGGGGGTACTTTATTCATTATATATTTAACAACTATTTCTTATGTAACCTTAATGTAATATCTATCTGAATGAGAAGCATGATGGTGATTTAGACAAGCTGTTTGTTGGCAGTGTCTTGAGATCTACTGATCACCAGCTAAAGGTCTACTGGTCGATCCTGATCTACCTTTGGGGCACCCCTGCCTTAACCCTTCCCCTCCAGTCTCTTGTGCACCTGTACTTAGCAATGGGTATGGCCCTCCTGCTGTATAACAAAGTAGTTAATTGCTGCTAGACAGGTAACATACTGCTAGAGACAAACACTGCTTAAATTGCAATGAACACATTAGTATTACAACAAGCAGAGTCTACACTTCTGACTGTGACAAGGGTCTGTATTTCGCTCCAAGCCAAAGCCACGTAGGCATATTTGTAACACTGCAGCACTGACAAACAATACACAGGGCTCTATGTGTGTCTCCCTCGCTGAGCAGCAGTCAAATGTCCAGCTCTCTGGTTACACGTAACTATACAGAATGCTGAAAGTTGTAGTTCCACAGCTGGAGGCTGTGCAGTTTGATAAATAGAACATCTGTTGCAAAACTGGTGCTGGGGAGACAAATGTCAAGTTTAAATGAGGGAGACATATCTCTAGATGCACTTTATGGAGATCCTGCCCAGTGTACTATATAAGGCCGGCCACATTCATACACACAGTGCAGCAGGGAGCACAAGTCATGAAAGTTGCACAGAAACCACTGCAATCTGCACCACAACTGATTATTACATGTAATTACTTGAACGAATTGCACCATGGACATCAGGCCAGCCCTCATGACTGTGTATGTAGCGAGGAGCTTCACTGCTTCCTGTTTATTACCTGTACTGGGGCCACTTGGAGACCTCCTCCAACAACTGCTTAAACCCCGCATGCTCGTGCTGCTCGCTCCTCAGAAGGGACAACAGGGACGGCCCATGCTGGCTCAGACTCTGCCGAACTAAATCTTTCTCCATGCTTCTCCGAGCGACACGAACACCAAACAGGATTCATACGCGCTGTACGCAGACCCCAGAAACGCCGCACGCTATTGGACCGAAATAGCAGAGATGTGATTGGCCATGATAGGCTAATAGTTCACAACTAGTTCCCAATTGGTTATTGGAAAAATCCAGAAGCAGCCATTTGTAATGTGGGCAGTCATCCTTCCTGAAGAGTCAAATGCGTACTTTTATTCGTGTTATCTCTGCACTTGAATACAATGCATTGACTGTACAGGCAAACGAACAAACTATTACAATAAATATAATTAAGTTGGAGACAAGACCGCCATCAAGGGGGGCAGTTTGTGTTTGTGGAGGACTAACACTATCATCAATGGAACTGCGGGGGAGGGGATTTGATTGATCGGGGTTGGAGTCTGTGTGGGCCTAAAAAAAAGAGCAGCAACGTGTTTAGCATAGAAATGTTTGTGAAGAATGTTGTATTTGCTCCACTTGTTAGAGTAAGGTATTCTAAAATGTGTCTACAATGTGTTATTGGTTCTTTGGATTTGGTTGGCCTGACATTGCCCCTCATAGGCTTGAGCTGGCGCATTTAGATTTGACTGCCATAGGTTCCGTGGCATATTATGTTGGTAAGTCATTTCTAATTGTGTGTGTTCCTGCATGTATTTATTCTGTTTATGTGTTAGGGACATTAAACACAAAGTTGCCATTTTCCGTATACTGCTATGGCTTCTGGCAGGGGTATAACTACAAAGGAAGCAAACCCTGCATTCACAGCGCATACCTCCCAACATTTTGGAAGTAAAAAGAGGGACAAATTTTTTTTTTCCGCATGTAGCGCAGCAATTTTTGACCACACCCCCTTTCTGTGGCCACACCCCCTAATTACCATGTTTGTTTTACAAAATTTGGCAGGTTATGAAAGTTTGAAAATATTTCTCCTTATCTAAACTGTGTTTTTTTGTCTCAAAATTGTTACAAAGTATCTTATTGCACCTGTTAGCTGTTCTGGGCTCTCTGCTAAAAACCAATTAAGTTGTTTCTTTTTCTGGCTGTTCAGTGCAGAGAAAAGATGGACAAATCCAGTACAAATGAGGGACTGCGGGTTGAGCTGTCAAAAGAGGGACTGTCCCTCCGAAAAAGGGACAGTTGGGAGGTATGACAGCGTAGGGTTGCCACCTTTTCACCTGGGGAAAAAATACAGGCCTTCCTATATATTTATCTTTTTCCCTATTAATAATATTGGGATCAACTATCAGGTGGCAACCCTAGTCACAGGAGTGTAGAGGGCACAGTAATGCTTTAACTAGTGAGCAATTTCAATATATCACAATAAAATAGACTTACCAATGTTTTGAGGCCAAATTAAATTTGCTGTGGGGCCCATGTGGGGCAGTAGACATGACGTTGGGTTTTTTTATTCTATGTGTTCTGGGGGCATTAAAGGGATACTGTCATGGGAAAAATGTTTTTTTAAAGCATCAGTTAATAGTGTCCATCAGAATTCTGCACTGAAATCTGTTTCTCAAAAGAGCAAACAGGTTTTTTTACATTTAATTTTGAAATCTGACATGGGGCTAGACATATTGTCAGTTTCTCAGCTGCCCCAAGTCATGTGACTTGTGCAAGTTGGAATAATATCACCCTCCCCCCAGCAGCCTAACAACAGAACAATGGGAAGGTAACCAGATAGCAGCTAACACAAGATAACAGCTGCCTAGTCGATCTAAGAACAGCACTCAATAGTAAAATCCAGGTCCCACTGAGACACATTCAGTTACATTGAGTAGGAGAAACAATAGCCTGTCAGAAAAGCAGTTCCATCCTAAAGTGCTGGCTCTTTCTGAAAACACATACAGGATAGCAGAAGTCAGCACTCAGTAATGGAAACTTTTGCAGTTGGGGTGCACGTCTCAGGTAGCCACTTCCACCTCAATATGCAGTATTCCCAGATAGACAGCACCACACATCCAGTCAAATTCCTTAAAAAGCCTTTATTAAAGAATTGGCTTTAGCAAGACAGAAATACAGCGACGTTTCAGGCCGACATCAGCCTTTCCTCAAGCTTGAGGAAAGGCTGATGTCGGCCTGAAACGTTGCTGTATTTCTGTCTTGCTAAAGCCAATTCTTTCTGAAAACACATAACCAGGCAAAATGAACTGATATGGCTGCCTATACACCAATATTATAAATAAAATAAAAAATATATGCTTGCTGGCTCAGGAATTACATTTTATACTGTAGAGTGAATTATTTGCAGTATAAACAGTGTAATTTAGAAATAAAAACTACATCATAAAAATCATGACAGAATCCCTTAAAACATGATGATGGTGCCGTATGTATTGGGCTGTGTTTTGTAGCCATGAGTGGCCATGGTCACAAAAGATTTTGTAGCTGCCAGATACTGGTATCACACAAATACAGTTGCTTACAATCCATACCACAGAGTTGATTGTAGATATATCAAATAATGACTTGGACAATCAAGAACTAGGGACCCAGTAACAACAGCTTTAGCAGTAATTCAAATTTTGAAGGAAAAGTATCAGGAGTTAGCGGCCCAAAATCTCACTACACCTACTTTTTTATTTACTTTTTAATGCGACTCATTCCTTTAAGAAAAGGTACCATTTTTTGATCCTTTTTTGCTCATTCAGTTGCGCTTATGTTGAAAAGGTGCAGAAACATTAAACCTCCATTTTATAGTACATAAAAATGTACTATAGCAGCCAATCTTCTAATAAAAATATCTTTATTTGCTCATCTTAAAAACATCATAGCCTTATTACCTTACGCATTTTGAGTGCTGCCATCCTTAATTTTATTTATATAAGCATACATGATTCCTCCGATTGAAGGAAACCACTGAGCTGTCTCTTTATGTTACACAAGGGGGCCGATTCACTCAGCTCGAGTGAAGGGTTCGAATGAAAAAAACTTCGAATTTCGAAGTTTTTTTTGGGTACTTCGACCATCGAATTGGTTAAATTCGTTCGAATTCGATCGAAGTCGAACGAAATCGAACGATTCGAAGTAAAAATCGTTCGACTATTCGACCATTCGATAGTCGAAGTACTTGCCCTTTAAAAAAAACTTCGACCCCCTACTTCGGCAGATAAAACCTACCGAAGTCAATGTTAGCCTATGGGGAAGGTCCCCATAGGCTTGCTAACCTTTTTTTGATCGAAGGATTTTCCTTCGATCGTTTGATTAAAATCCTTCGAATCGTTCGATTCGAAGGATTTAATCGTTCGATCGAACGAAAAATCCTTCGATCGTTCGATCGCAGGATTAGCGCTAAATCCTTCGACTTCGATATTCGAAGTCGAAGGATTTCAATTCGAGGGTCGAATTTCGAAGTATTTTTAACTTCGAAATTCGACCCTTCGTGAATCGGCCCCAAGGAGTATGGTTAAGGCATAACAGGGTTTTATGCTGGGCTCCAAAGGGTGTGGTAATAAAAATTCCCAAAAATCACCCCTAGGAGGTTGACATCTCTACACTTTTAATGCACAGATCATGAAGCAACACATCTCAAACACAGAATCAGGAACACCATTGTTAAAGCCCCATTCGTACATCAGTCTAGAGTGGCTTTGTTAAAGGAATTGAACACTAAAAAAAGTGTTTTAAAAGTGATTAAAATATAATGTACTGTTGCCCTGCACTGGTAAAATCTATGTGTTTTCTTTAGAAACTACTATAATTCATATAAACCAGCTGCTGTGTAGCCATGGGGGCAGCCATTCAAGCTGAAAAAGAAGAAAAGGCACAGGTTACATAGCAGATAACAGATCAGATCTTTAATAGAATGCAATGGAATTCTACAGAGGGTATCTGCTATGTAACCTGTGCTTTGAATGGCTGCCCCCATGCTACACAACATCTTGTTTATATAAACTTTAGTCGATTTTCGAAAGCAAACACACCAACTATACCAGTGCAGAGCAATGGTATATTATATTTTAAAATACTTACATTTTTTGGTGTTAGTGTTCATTTAAGAGAAACAGCTATGGATCTGGATACAGTTAAATATTTATACAGTCCTTTGACCCCTTGTTAAACGGAAAATGTATTGCAGCTAAAAAAAATGATTAGTGCTGCTGGCAAAACAACTATTGCTTGAAAATGAATAATTATGGAAGGAAGCATTCCCTATAACAATCTGTTCCCAAAAGTAATTCAGCTGGAAATATTCTAAAGCAAAATGATTAGAAACAGTTTTGAAGCTACTGTGGCTGGTGTATCAGTCTTAGAATATTCCAGTAGAGGGTACTACAGTTCTGTTCATCTATTCATCTATTCATGAGCTACTGGTAGGATTTGAATCACTCCACTTCACCTACTCCGCTGAGGATTATTCAAGTCTGGAAGTCTGTGGCTGTAGTCAGCCATTCTTTGGGCAGTTTGCTGATTTTGGACAGGCAACCATGGATCTGAGAGAGATTGAACTTTATATGTTTAGAGGAATGATTTCCTAGCTCAGCATTATACTGAGGGATACTAGTACAGGTTATCCAGAAACCCATTATCCAGAAAGTTCCTAATTACGGTATCAATCAAATTGTAATCAAATAATTCAAATTTTTAAAAGTGATTACCCTTTTCTCTGTAATAATAAAACAGTAGCTTGTACTTGATCCCAACTAAGATATAATTAATCCATATTGAAGGCAAAACAAGCCTATCGGGTTTATTTAATGTTTAAATATTTTTTTAGTAGATTTAAGACAGAGATCTAAATCACGGAAAGATCCCTTATCCAGAAAACCCCAAATTCCGAGCATTCTAGATAATGGGTCCCATACCTGTATATAGAGGCGGTGAGTTGTATGAAAATGTTCTCTTATGACTGAGGGAAGATGTATTTGTATAGCCAGAAGTGAGGCCTAAGCATGTCACAACTAGGGCCAAAAGCATTTACTTCTACTTCTGGAGTTTGAAACGTATGGGACCTGTTATCCAGAATTTTCTGGACCTGAGGGTTTCCAGATAATGGATCTTTCCATAATTTGGATCTTCATACCTTAAGTCTACTAAATACAACAGTTAAATATTAAACTCAATAGGCTTGTTTTTCCTCCAATATGGATTAATTATACCTTCGTTTGGATCAAGTACAAGGTAATTTTACTATAACAGAAAAAGGAAATCATTTTTAAAAACATTAAAAAAAATATTTGGATAAAAGGAGTCTACGGGAGATGGCCGTAACATAATTCAGAGCTTTCTGGATGGTTGCCGATAAGAGATAATATACCTGTATTTGACAAAATTATTTTATAAGTAAAATTAATTTATATTATAATATATAGCAGTTGGTATTTCTTGGCTAAACTCCATGGGAGATTTTGTAAGATAGTGTTGAACTATAGATTGAACAGATTGAACCCTACAAGTCGGATGCAGTCAGTAGTGATGTGCGGGTTGAGAATTTCCCACACCGACCCCAACCCACCCCCTCCTAAACTGCACCCGGCCCGGGCCCACTGCTGCCCTCTATTTATAGACCCGCGACCGCCCCATAGTGACATCACGAAAGGTACGGGCGGAAGCCGGAACTGCTAGAAGAGCTCGACCTGGACCTGCCCGCGACCCGAAGATATTGTGCAGGAGTCGGCCCAAACCCGCCTTACCTGCAGGTTTTGGGCCGGCCCGCACAGTACTAGCAGTCAGATATCGTATGATCCAACAAAATCAGGTGCTGTTGGGTGGTGTCGTGACAAGATCAGATAAAATCTAACCCACAACATCCCATCACAATCTTAGCCTTATAGGGGTTGTTCACCTTTGAGTTAATGTTTAATTTGATGTACAGAGTGATATTCTGAGTTAATTTTTTTTTTATTTGTGGTTTTTGAGTTATGTAGCTTTTTATTCAGCAGCTCTGTGGTTTGCAGTTTCAGCAATCATGTTGCTAGGGTCCAAATTACCCTATCAACCATGCAATGATTTGAAAAAGCAACTGGAATACCAATAGGAGGACCTGAATAGAAAGATGAGTTATAAAAGTATCAATAACAATACATTTGCAGCCTTACAGAGCACTTGATTTATATGGGGTCAGTGACCTCCATTTGAAAGGTGGAAAAGTTGCTTAGAAGTGACTATTATATAACATACTAGGTGAACTTTAGGGCAGGGGCACATGGGCAGATTCGGGGATTAGTCGCCTGGCGACTAATCGCCTCTTCTTTGGGGCAACACTCTCCCCAAACTGCCTTCCGCCTGCTAAAATTAAAAATCGCCTGCAGCAATGCACTCATGGCGCTTCGATTTCTGAAGTTGCCCGAAGTTTACTCGCGAGGCGACTTCGGAAATCGAAGCACCGCGAGTGCCATTGTGCTGGCATTTTCTCATTATAGCAGGTGGAAGGCAGTGGGAAGGCAGTTCGGGAAATTGTCACCCCAAAGAAGAGGCAATTAGTAGCCAGGTGACTAAATCTCCCTGAATCTGCCCGTGTGCCCCTGCCTTTAAGCTTCCCTGAATTTTGATTATCCTCAGCCTAGGCCTAGCAGCATAGCATAGATTTGCCAATGATTGAGGTGAATTGTGTGAAATGTAAATGGATGTTGGATGTCAGAAAGGGATAATTGGAGCTGACCTAGACCTGGGCCCAAGAGAAGTTTCTCTTGGCAAGTCAGTCCCACCTGGCAATATTGGAATTTTATGTCACGTTTAGCACCTACAGTAAAAGCATCAATGCAATGTGTCATGTCTGTCTGTAGATATCATTATACAGAATATATAGTATATTTTTTTTCTACAACTGAAGTTGTTTAGCAACATGGATCTATATAATGTGGGGCATTTTGCTCTGTTCTGCCCAGCACAGACTCAGATTAATTACAATGCATTGTACATAGTCATATGTAAGCAATAAATATGGGGCATGCAGCTTTTCCTGGATGAAATTCATATCTAATGGGCACTTTTATAAGATATATTTAAAATGCACATAAAAATAAAGCAAAAAGAAGTGGATTCAGCAGAATCACATATTTACTGAAGCGCATCAGCATAAGAATATGAAGAGGAAGACATACACGTCAGGAGAAATATATATGTGAATAATGAGTTGCCATTGTGTGAGTATTTCCATATATATATATATATATATATATATATATATATATATATATATATATATATATATATATATATATATATATTGGATAGAGCCACACGCCAAGAAGTATGTGAATCAAATAGTTTTTATTAGCATAGGTGTCCAACGTTTTGGCGACTCTTGGGGCCTTTTTCAAGGATGAAAAAGGCCCCAAGAGGGGCCAAAACGTTCCTTACTTCAAGGAATGCCTACATCACGATCGGCCATAATTCGGACTGGCGCTGTGACCCTATTCTCTTGAGGTCTTTTAATGGTCTGCTGGGGGGCTGCAGTGGTCAAAGCCGACAATCAAGGTCAACAAAAATGGAGTTACTTGGTAAACCTCCCCTGTGTTTCCCTCAGTGTGCAATCATACGTTACACCAGCGGAGAGATGTGTTACCGCAAGATATGTGTTTGGAGCCAAGGAAAGTAATCCGAAGACAGAGGTCTGTATGTTTTTCCATATATATGTTTACATATGGGCTCTGACATGGGAGACGTTACATCTGTGGGAATCCAATACCCTAAGCCAACAATGGACGGGGAGCCCCTAGATGTTATGAAGATGGCTGTTCTCTTGTACCTGCATAAGGGGATTACCTGCTTTATATTGTGATCCGGTGCTGAACACTTGAGAGCCATTCAGTCCGGTGCGCTGCTGCCCACACATAGCAGTTTTTACTTATCCCATGCCCAGGTCCAGACTGAGAATTAAAATAGGCCCTGCCATTTCAGGTACACAGAGGCCTAATCAGCCCACTAAATACTGACTTTCTATGGCACTTTATAGCAGCCCCTCTGGCATTTGCCAGAACCCACAGATTGCGAGTCCAGGCCATGCCAAGCTTTGATACTGAGCCATATGCGGTATGGAAGTGGGGGTCCTGAAGCCCTGTACTGTGGGGTACCTACAAGTCACATCCTTGGGCAGTCGGTGATCTGCGATCCGATGCTGAACCCTTGAAAGCTATGCAGACCTATACGCTGCTGCAAAATGGATTTATTTCAGGTCCCTTGCCTAAAAGAATATGTTACCATCCGATACAATGGTCCGTGATCATCTGGATGACTGGACAAAGTCATGAACTATATCTGACATGGGGAACACTTCCATTTCATCACTTTAACTTTATTTACATTTTTTATATTTTTTATTAAAGATAAACGTTGCACTACACCTGGGTGATCCTTTGTTAAAATATTAAATCTAAATGTCATCTGGTAAAATAGAGGGATAATACCTCACCAGTTAGGGCTCTTACTCACTGGCGTTCTGACCTGCGCTCCCCTGCGTTCCGTTTTTTGGAACGCATGTCATTATTTCAAATGGGGCTGTACTCACTCAGACGCGTGTAGGCGCCAAACGCAGGTTGAGACGCAACATGCTGCATTTTTCCTGCGTTCGGCACCTATACGCATCTGAGTGAGTACAGCCCCATTTGAAATAATGACATGCGTCTATTCCTGCGCTCCCCTGCGGCTGAACGCCAAAAAACGGAACGCAGAGGAGCGCAGCTCAGAACGCCAGTGAGTAAGAGCCCTTAACATATATAATGGTTTCCTGACCTGGGCTGAGGACCACACTTACTATAACTAAATTTATTATTGATTTTAATGGTGTTAACACAAAAGAGGGTTCTTAATTGCAGACCTTACACCTGCACTCAAGCTCTGCTACTTTGTAACACAAACGGCCTAGCTAATAGCAATTATATACAGGTAATGTTCGTTACTTAGTATTGTTTTTAATTCCACATGTTTTTAATTCTTTAGTTAGTCAAATGAAAAGGGTTTTCACTTATAGCAGTATTGACACAATGTATGTAATTTGTTGTTTTGTAATGTTTTTTGTAATGGTTATACGTGTAGTTCAACTATCTGATGACAATGTCGATAGGTCAGCCAATTAACATTTCCTGCCGTCATGTGTATTTAGGGGGGGGTGTGTGTGTATGTGTATGCAGCTGGGCGGCATGCCGTCCCTAAAATTCCGCCGCCCTAGCCCTTGCCACAGATCTGGGCCTGGGAGTGTATTGTGTATTAGAGTGCCCAAGTTCACTATTGTGTTTATATAAAGTTTATATCTGTTTCATTTGCAACTGTGTATTTTATTTGTCCTAGTGGAAGTTCCCTGAGGTATGCTCCTCAGTGTTCCCTAGGTGGAGGCACTGCTCTGAAAATCCCAGTTCCTGGTACTTTCCATACGCAAAAGCGACTCAGGGCCCTGGATTGCCAAGGGTTAATTGTGATTTATAGAGACAGTAACCAAATTAGGGTTACACTAGACATGCTGCACATTATGTTTTCATAGTCTATACCAGCCCAAGCTCATCACTAGTCTTTGGCAGGTAAAATCTCTTCCTCCAAAGAAGCCCCAGCAGCCCCATATCTCCTTGTCTGCTGATTCATGGCACATGCTCTGTGCTGCTGCCTGTTACCTGAGATTAAGGGACAACTCACAATATGTACTACTTATAAACAATATAATGATACAGGTATAGGATCCATTATCTGGTAATCTGTTATCCATAAAGTTCAGAATTACGGGAAGGTCATCTCCTATAGACTCTATTTTATCCAAAAAATTCACATTTCCTAAAACAGTACCTTGTACTTGATCCATACTAAGATATAATTGATCCTTATTGCAGGCAAAACAACACTATTGGGGTTATTTATCAAAGGTTGAGTTTGTGAGTTTTTTTTTATACCACAAATTAACTCACAATTCGAATGTTTCCTAATTTTATGGAAAAAACTTGAATAAGTGAATTCAGGGTGAAAACCCAGAATACTCAAATTTATTGAGTTTTCACAAAAAAAAAACAAAAAAACCTGGAATCGCTCGAGTTAATTGAATTTGCACAAAACCCACTGAAAAGAACCCAAACATCATGAAGGCTATTAACATCTTCGAATGGTTCAAGGGACCTCTGCCATTGACTCCTACATGACAGGTTTTACTAGGAGTATTTTCAGATTCAAGCTATTTCCAGTGAATGTGGGGTGATCTTGAGGATTTTGTCACCCACGGTAGGAAAGCAGCAATAGAAGTGTCCTTGTGCTTGGCTCTTGAAATAGATCTGTCCAGGTGAAGGTACTTGTGATGTGTATTAGACAATTACATTTTTTTTCTTTTCCAGATGTGAATAAAAGTAAGAGGCCACAGACAAAGTTGCAGTGTTTTCCCTGGAGAAGGCGCAAGACAAAAAGGAATTTTGTGGAGAAAGGTAAAATAATCGTGGCTGGGGGAAAACATTGCTTTTTACATCAATTAAATTCATTAACAACTTGTATTTAAATATAAGCTTCCTTGAGGATGGAACAACCCTAAATGTCAACAAATATCCAAATGCTGAATGTAATGAAGATTCAACTGATGCCTAGTATCTAAGAAGATGTCCTTATCCTTCTGAAGCATACAGTGCACCTCCATGAAAAACCAACGAGACTGGACTCCTACTAACTGGTCTGGTGTCTATCATGGCCATAGTCCATTGGAAAATATCCTCTGGCATTGATAGTCTTCTGAGAGAAGAGACGGCCTTGCTTGTACTGGGACTACATAATGCTCTCATTTTAGAGGGCTTTGTGAACCCTGGACTAGAACAGGTACAAGACTACACAGACTGGTCTAATTTAATCATATTGTGCCATTACCAGTCAGTGTGAGAGTACACATTTTTGTTTGCTTTGCTCTAATTTCTAAATCCGTCAAAATAAAGCATTTTTTAAGGAAAAAAAACAGTTAAATTGAGTTGAGGTGTATATGTGAAATGTTTATCTAATGTCACAGGTTACAACTTAGTGAAGGAAAAATTTCCATGGAAAAGGAGATTGAAGCCAATGGCTATGTCACACAGGGCTTTCCGACTTCTGTTGTGCTCTGGTGTCTTCCCTAGATCTCTATGTGAAGCAGAGCAGTAATAGATTAATACATAATACATCCCTTATGTCATGAGCCTATTGACTTGAATTTAAAACTGCTAACTTTTAAAGTGCTAGGGCACTTCAACTGTAGAATCAATTGCACTGGCTCGTTGTTTTATATTGGCAACATAGATATTACTACCCCTGTCACTTTAAGGGGTAAGCAGCAACAATTGCACTTATCTTGTGTTTACAACATATACCAGTTCTCACTGTGTCGTCTGAATTGTTAAATGTATCTTCTGTCACATATCTGAGCCAAAATGAGTTGCCCAAGGCAAATAGCCTCGGGAGCAGTACACCCAATGCACTTTGTTTTCTCTATGTGAAATGACAAGGACCCCAACAACCAGAAAGCTTTTTCAGATGCAATCTGGAAAGAGGTAAGGCCATACTAAATAAGTAATAAGTACCAATTGAAAAGATGCACAGAATAGGTCCATCTACAACATTCTAAAACTTTGTGTACGGGTAAGGTTCCCCTTTAATATCTGCCATCATTCAGCCGCAGTTAAGAAAAATTAGCAAATGAGACAGGGCACTCTGCAGTATGCATGTGAATTAATTGCTAATTAGCCATGCAGAATATGGTTTTACAGATGTCTCTGTGTCACCTGTTTTGTCTCCTTAGAAATGTTTAATTCTGTTGGAAGAAAGAACACATAGACAGATACGTTTTCTGTCAACAGTTGATCTTGTTAAAGGGGTGGTTCACATTTGAGGTAACTTTTATTATGTTATAGAATGTCCAGACCCTAGCATCTTTGCAAATTGTCTTTGTTAGGGATGCACTGAATCCAGGATTCGGTTCGGGATTTGGCCAGGATTCGGCCTTTTTCAGCAGGATTCGGATGCGGCGAATCCTTCTACCCAGCCGAACCCAAATCTTAATTTGCATATGCAAATTAGGGGCGGGGAGGGAAATCGCTTGACTTTTTATCAGAAAACAAGGAAGTAAAAAATGTTTTCCCCTTTCCACCCCTAATTTGCATATGCAAATCCCATCTAAAAAAACAGATGCTCTGTAAGGCTACAAATGTATTGTTATTAGGGATGCACCGAATCCACAATTTTAATTAGGGGTGGAAAGGGGAAAACATTTTTTACTTCCTTGTTTTCTGACAAAAAGTCAAGCGATTTCCCTCCTCACCCCTAATTTTTCAGCGAATCCTGCTGAAAAAGGCTGAATCCCGAACTGAATCCTGGATTCGGTGTATCCCCAATTGTTATTGTTACTTTATATTACTCACTTCTATTCAGGCCTCTCCTATTCATATTCCAATCTCTTCTTCAAATCAGTACATGGTTGCTAAGGTAATTTGGCCCCTAACAACCAGATTGCTGAAATTGCAAACTGGAGAGCTGCTGAATAAAAAGCTAAATAACTACCAGAAATAATAAAAAATTAAACCAAATTGCAACTTGTCTCAGAATATCAATCTCTACAACCTACTAAAAGGCAGCAGTAAGGTTTATACACACAGCAAGTTGCAGCAGGTCCTATTGCTGTCCCAATAGTGCTCCGTCCAGGCACCCAATAAATCAATATATATGCGAAACCAGCAGAGCACAGGACGCAATCTGCAGAGAACGGAACGCGGCAGGGGAGAATACCGCACAGAGGGACAATACAGGCCGCATTACCAGGGGAGTTTCCGGACTGGAGCATCCGATCCCCTATTACAACGCCAAGTTATTACCCAACGCCGAATGCTGCACAGGCAGAGATGCACACATCTAGCAGCAGCGATGAGTACATTTCCACGCCATCCAGCCAGCCTTTTTCAGAGGTGGATATCAGGGAGCAACGCTACCCACCGAAACGGCAATACAGGAACCCGAGACCACCGATACCCAGGGAGAGATACCCACGAAGAACCCACTCCAAAGCGAGGTATTAGACTTGTGCATTAATATATCATCTTATACATTGACTGATACAGAGACTGCACTGCTTAATAAAGGCCTGGGTTATGTACCATATTATGAAAATAATGTGCATGAATGGGACATTGAATTTTTAAAGTTTGTGAGGAGGCTTAAACTTAAAATGCATTTTTTTGATCACCCAGGTATTGCTAGTGTGAACCATGGTGATAAGATTCAACTAAAGAAGCCCAGCACCTTTAATCCAGTAATTGACAATGCAACAATTACCACCTTTGAAAATACCATACGTAAGGAGGTCCAGAAAATATGGGATATAAGGGGTCATCATAGAGTATTTCATAACTTATCCAAAAAAGAAAAGGAAGCTTTACATACTTTAACTCATAATCCCGAAATAATAATCAGGCCATCTGATAAAGGGGGAGCTATAATAGTTATGAATAAATCCCAATATATGGAGGAAGCACATAGACAACTCTCTGTGCCTGAACACTATGAGTTAACTCCTTATGACCCTGTCTGGTCTATAAAACGGGAAGTGGATAATTTAGTAACAGAAGCATAGGAGCAGGGTATAATCAATGCTACCATAAAAGAGTTTCTCATCACTAATCATCCACATACGCCTATTTTACATTTATTTCCAAAAATCCACAAATCCCTCACTGATCCGCCTGGGCGACCAATCATTTCAGGGACTGGATCTATTTTGGAACCTTTATCCAAATTCATTGATCAATATCTTCAACCAATTGTACATAAAATTCCAACATGTCTAAAGGACACAACAGACCTGCTCAGACAACTTGAGTATTTTGTTCTTCCTGATAGTAATGTTTGTCCTGATAATAATGCTTGTCTCTGCACTATAGACATTCAGAGTCTCTATACCTCCATTCCCCAAAATGAAGGTATAAATTTCATAGAAGAATCTCTGTTAGAAACGGATATTGAGCATCATCTACTTTACTTTCTCTTAGATTGCCTATCTATGGTACTGCACAAAAATTATTTTCGATTTGAAGAAGTATTACTGGCAACGCCAAGGCACGTCTATGGGTGCGTCGGTTGCCCCTTCATTCGCAAACATTTTTGTATATCACCTTGAACAACAATTTTTTTTGAAGGGTTCATATAATACATACATTTTAGGATACTGGCGCTTTGTGGATGACATCTTGTTAATATGGCAGGGCTCTGAGGAGATGTTTAACAATATGTTGTCCCAAGCCAACAAGTGCCATCCTACCATTAAATTCACTAGTGAGTGGTCAGATACATCTTTGAATTTTTTAGATGTTAAACTCAGTGTCTGTGACAACAAAATTATAACTGAGATGTATTCTAAACTGACAGACCGAAATATTTTACTACTCCATTCTAGTTACCGTAATTCACACATTCTGAATGCTATACCCAAGAGCCAGTACATGTGTGCATGCCGGATTGCATCATCAGACAGCCACTATAAAAAGGCAGCTGATATACTCACATGTAAATTGTCTAAGCGTGGCTATCAGGCAACTAAACTCAAAATTATTCAGAATGACGTAGGTGAAATGAACAGAAGTGAACTTTTGCAGGGACCCACTAATAGACAGCCCAAGGCTGATCACATCCCCTTTGTATCTAGATTTGGCAGACAAAGTAAACATATTGAAACTATTGTCAAAAAATATTGGCCCATTTTGCAACGGGATACCAAATATGGTTCACTCTTCAGACAAATCCCCATCTTTAGCTACACTAGGGGACGTAGTCTTAGAGACATTCTTTGCCCCTCAGATATTACCCAGCGAAAAGAACAAATGAGGTTTTGGGGACCTCCGAAGAGAGGCACACACACGTGTTTAAATTGCGTATGCTGTTCCTCAATATTTTGAATACTACTTTAATCGTTAGTCTTTACCAAGGGTAAGACTTATAAATTGCATTTAGCTGTATTAAGTTGTATTTATTATACATTTATCAGGGCTAGCTTATACCTTAAATGTGACATGTAACATATGCTATAGTGTGAATAGGCCCATTTGGGCAGTCTTCACACTTAATCTTTTTCTAGTGTTTTAATGATATGTGCAATATGTATTTATTTATGAATGTCAATTTTTATATTTTAATATCCCCCGGTATCTATTGGGACTTTCACTTTTTATCCTGCACACCTCATTCTAACTACGTTGAACTTTGGCTATAATGTATTCAAACTGAACACTTGTTACTACTTAATTGTTATTAGCTATCCAGGAGGTGGGGGGTGTCTACATACCTCAGTGTAGTTATTTATACTTTGTATTTCACTTGTGTTGCACACTTGAAAAAGGGCAGATGTGCCCGAAACATGTCGTGTAGACCATAATAAATTTGCACTTTAGCAGATAAATCTGCGACTTTGTCCTCCTGTTCCACAATTTGAATTTATATTGATCATACTAAAAGGCAATTTAAAGGTGAACAACCCCTTTAAACAAGATCAGTTTTCTTTTAAATGCCTACTGTGTATGGATACTGTACATGGATACATTGGCAAACATGGATTTCATTGGTGCACATTAAGTAAGTGTTAAAAAAGAACATTTTTTATAGGTTTTTAATTATTTGCCACCTTCCGACTCTATCCAGCTTTCAAATGGGGGTCACTGACCCATCTTAAAAACAACTGCTCTGTAAGGCTACAAATTTGCTGTTATTACTAACTTTAATTATTCATCTTTTCAGGCCCTCTCTTGTTCATATTCCAGTCTGCCTTTCAAATCAATGCATGGTTGCTAAAGTAATTTGGACCTTAGCAACCAGATTGCTGAAATTGCACAGTGGAGAGAGGCTGAATAAAAAGCTAAATAATAAAAAAAAAATTACAAACTGCATCAGAACATCACTCTTTACATCATGCTAAAAGTTAATTTAAAGGTGAGCAACCCCTTTAATTGCAATGCTGGTGACACAGGAGCCCCACAGTGTACAGAAACCCACTGTCACTGATTTCAAGCCAGTATAGCTGTGTCTTGGACAGACAGCAACTGCAAGAGGTTAAGAGACATACTCCATTTTTGTCTTGAAGATGCTGGGGCATTTACCGTATACATAATTACACTAGAGTGTGTCTCAGAAGTCAAAAGTCTGTACTGGCAGAGAATCAGTCTAAGTTAAGTGTTAATGTGGTTGCAAATCAGGAGCTTTGAAGATGATTGCTGTCTACCTTATTAGAGCTATACTTTCATTCCAAAAAATACTATCAAAAAGCCAGCTCGCCTTCTGAACGACAGAGGAAATGTTGATATAAAAGGATTAAAGAGGAATCCAATGTGCTGCTGTCATATGCAATAAAGGTATTCGGCTGTTAAGCATTGTAGAGCCGCTCCATATTTTCACTGCAGGGAATTGGCTGTGGGTTAATTTCTTTGTGCATATGGCAAGACAAAGACCGTACTGATGCAAAGCAATTCAAGATTACAGATCAGTCATGAGATTTACATATTTCTGTACAGTGGTAATACAAAAGAAAATTAGATTTAAACTATTCCCTTTAAGTCTTGTAATTGCATTTATTGCGGGGTCACACGGCTCTGGTGCAACTTTAATTCAGATCCTCATTCTGTCGTTTTTACTTGGAAGCAAAAACATTTGCTCTTATATAAATTGGATGAATATTCTCTTTATTTTATATAAATGTTAGGTGCAATTTATAGGTAGGGGAATTCTAACCAGGAAGGCTGAATAATCTGATTTTTATTTATTAGTGCTAGCTCTATGTAAACGCTTATCCCCAGTGCTGATTTCTGAATGCAAATTGTAGCTTTTATCCTGCACCCATACACTCTCCTTACTTGTACCAGCCATAAATGAGTTCAGCCTGCTCTGATAAATTGCATGCCTTATGTGTATAAACAGACACAAGCTGTCACATTTTACACTCAGTGTGGTGCTTTTCTCCCCAGAATTCCAGGGAGCCTACTGAATAGCATCTGCCTAAGTGAACTGCACGCTTTGGTAATTTGCAAGTTTTTCTTGGCGTATATAATGTCACTTTTGGCACACTGATGACACACTTGTGGTATCAAGAACGGCATCAACATGTAATTCAATAGGGGCAAGTCAGTTGTGTATCTAGCTGCAACTCTACGGGTGGTACCAGCATCTCAAAGCAGGTGTTAATTTAATAATCCCTTCTGAGATGACCGAACCAGCATATATAGGGAACTTGCAAAACGTTAAGAGGTTGTATGGGTGCAAGTAATTTCCTTAATGGAGTTGTTCACCTTTAAGTTAACTTTTAGTATGATGTAGACATTCTGAGACAATGTGCAATTGGTTTTCATTTTGTATTGTGGTTTTTGAGTTATTTAGCTTTTTATTCAGCAGCTTTTCAGTTTGCAATTTCAGCAATCTGGTTGCTAGGGTGGAAATTACCCTAGCAACCATGCATTGATTTGAATAAGAAACTGGAATATAAACAGGAGAGGGTCCAAATGGAAAGATGAGTAATAAAAGGTATCAGTAACAATACATTTTTAGCCTTACAGGGTATTTGTTTTTTAGATGGGGTCAGTAACCCCATATAAAAGATGGAAAGAGTAAGAAGAAGAAGGTAAATACTGACAAATACTGAATAATGAAGACCAATTTCTTAGAATTAGTTATACTATGATATACTAAGTTGACTTTAAGGTGAACCGCCCGCCTCCTAATATAGTAGAGAAACAATACTATTTTTGCTCAAAGATTCCCCTCATGACCAGTATGCCAGCTGCACCAGGAGGGAGCTCCCAGTGGGGGCGGCCATGTTGGCACACACACACACTTGCACATAATGAGTGAGTAACCACACCTATTATGTGTGTGACCCAATATGATAGTGCATGCTTTATAAGCCCACAACTAAAGTGTGGGAAATTCATTTTACTATGATAGGAACCCTTTAATAGGTAAGTTTAAAATAATGCCCATACATATAGCTGCATGTATCCAAGGAAATTCTGTACCGTTTCTGAAATAATGAAGTTTATCTTAACTATTCCTCTCTGATTCTCTTCATTCTGTCTTCATGCAGCAGTTGGGTGTCAGATATTCATTGACAGTTAGATCCAATATATCTTATAGGGGGGCTCATTTTGCCCCTAGAAGATGCATTAGAGCTCACTCTATTATACTCTTGTCTCTCTACATGCAGAATTTGTGCAAAAGGCAGTTATTTTGTTAGATTTTGTTTGTACTGGAATCAGTTATTTGAGTGAGCTTGAATTCATCTGCTAAGAATGAGCCCACCCAAAATTTTTCTTATTTCAGTATGATGAAGCTTAGGGTAGAACTACACGGACATCATCCGTGCATTTTTAGCGGATCCGATGTGCTGCGCCAAACCGCAGGCGTCAAGTCGGATGTAACAGAAAATAAGGTAAGCAGAAGCAGTTGGATGGTCTTGAAGCGTTCATCCGACACGACTGTCGGATGGAGACTCAGCATGCAGCATCTGAATGCGACAGTCGTGTTGTGTCAGATGAACGCTGCGACAACTTCCAATATTTGTATTTCTTATCTTATTTTCCGTTGTATCCGACTTGACTCCTGTGTTTTGGTGCAGCGCGTCGGATCCGCCGAAAACGGAAGTCGTCCGTGTAGTTCTGCCCTTATATTAAATGTTCATTCTCACAATCGTTCCCCTTTAAGAAGGTGATACTTTCAGGTTTCCCTTATGTTTTCTACTAAATGATACACAAATGTTTGTCTTAGCGCCACACATATCAGCATGAATGATCAAAGTGGCCTCTAATTTGTATTCATATTGGTAAATCCAACACAAGTTGCAGCACACTCTATTTAGCAGGCACCTGCAAAGACACTGGAATTCTGGGGATTCGAGGGAATGGTGCATTCGTTTTTGTTATTTGCCATTGCATTTGTAAATGAGCTTTAGTCTTGCACTTTCATGGCTTTATTGCCATGAAAATGAATAGACAGCTTTCGGCATTACTGAACACTATGGTTTTCAGTAAGGGGCATATTTATCAAGGGTCAAATTTGAAAAACTTTGAAATTCAAATTCAAAAAGACCAACCAAAATTAAGTCAAAGCTTTTTTTGGCCGAATAGGTCAGTTTTAGATCGAATAGGTCCCTATTTTACCAAATTCAATGGTATGAATCGAAGTAATAGTGCGTTCGATCGAGTTTGAATCAAAGTTTTTCCCAAAAAAAAAAACTTTGAGTCAACCAACTGACTCCAAATAAGTTCTAGGAGGTCCCCCATAGGCTAAAACAGCGATTTGACAGGTTTTAGATGGTGAATGGTCGAAGTCGAATTTTTAAAGAGACAGTACATGATAAATTTCTATATTCGAATTTTTGAATATTTTTTTAATTCGAATTTGGACTATTCCCTAGTCAACTACACAAAAAATTGCTCGAAATTAGAATATTTCGAATTCGAAAATTCACCTCGACCTTTGATAAATCTGCCCCTAAGTATCTTATATGATGACAAGGGAGTAACCCTGCTTTACTCTTTAGAAATGCAATTAATCATTTATTCTTTTACCAAATGCAAAACGAGTCAGTATGGTGTTCCTTTAACTCCTTCCTCTCAGAGGAGCGCAATATTGATTCTTCTATAAAACACTTAAGAGACTGAACTCATTTTCAACCACCACAAGAAAACCAACTCTGTTTAAAAATCATCATTTTAAATCATGACAATGGTTTTCTATGTTATTGAAATTTCATTGTTAGAACTGTTATAAATCTGTTCTGCCACCATAAAATCAGCGTTTCTTATCTTACGCTTGGGCCAACACAAAACATTTAATTGCTTTTTTATCAGCTGTGTACTGCACCGTAGTTCTATATCCCAACCGAGCAGATTTATACGGGAAAAATATTCGGGCTTTCTAAATTATTGCATTTGTGTGATGCTGAGTAGAATAAAAACAGAATAAATCCAGATATAAGCACACTATAAACTATAATAAATGGGAAATTCACAAAAGCAGCTATACAGAACTGCCAACCATAGTATAGGGTGAAGCCTAGGCATCTGGAACATCTCTCCAGACTAACAAATACAGAATAGTCTGTGGTCATTATGAATATTAATCCAATGAGCATTCATTTATAGAACTGCAGGTACATTCCCTTTTCAGAGCTGTTAGCTGGCTCCTTTCCGCCTGGTCTTTCTCTTCTTAAGAAAAATATCCATCAATGCACCTGCCAGTTTAGCCTAACAGGTAATACAAATATTTCCTAACCATGGGCCTGGGTTTTCCAGGATAAAGGGTCCCATGTCCTTACTCCACTAGATCCACTCTACTAATTTGGCAGGCAGTAAAGCCTGCACCCTGACTATGCAATCTGCACCTCACACTGGATTTGTTCCAGTATAGATGGTATAGCTCACAGTCAGACCTGAAGAAGAGGTGCTTGCTGATAAAGCACTAAGGGGTGAGCTTTAGCACTTCATTCCCTGCTTGTCATAAATGAGCCCTAAGATATGGGCTAGCATCCCAAGAATCACATTATTGTTTCTTACTTGCCAATATTCTTTGTAGCCAGTGTCTGGCACTGATGCTAAACAATTTGTAATATATTATTAGAGCTATGGCACTAGTGATGGTCAAAATGCTCATGTTTCATTTGTCTGCCACTGAAATTCCTGGCTTATTTGTGCAGTCCATGACATTGTATACCTATATTGAACTTTTTTGGTCATAACTTATTATCACCACAGTCATGAAATCATTCAGTGATCAGCTCAAAATCTTTACAATGTTCGGGTTCATCCGCAGTTATAGAGGCCTCACTACTTAAAGCATTTCTAGAGACACTGAAAAAGTCTGGGCCCAGCACTGACATTCTGTTAAACCATCTTTTTTTATGTATTTACCTTTTTTTGGCATTGAAGAACTAGGATTAGCCTTATATAGCATGCCAATCTTCTCTACATTTTTATGTTGAACTGTTTATGTATAGGAAACAATATGATCACTGCTTACTACCTAAATGTACAACCAGTACACTGGATGTTGGTCCACATTCAATTTTATGAGAAAAGCTCTAAATTTGATTTTAGATTTTCCCATACAACCAGGTCATTCAATGAGAAATGATCTCACTGTTTATCACATGAAAAATCTATTGGTCTATGGGAATAAAATATTTCAATATCGTCCTTTCATCACCTGCACCCTCATGCTTCCTTTTATTACATGTCTACTTAGTCAGCATAAACCTAACCAAATTTCTCCTAGTTTAAAATATGCTCCGACCTACTTGCTATCTTCCAGTCTAGCACCATCTTCCCTAATGGAATGTGAAATAGGAAGTACTTAGGAAAATATTGTGAAGCTGAACTTTCAATCAATTTCTGACTCAAAAAAAACCATGAAAACTTTTTCAATGAAAAAACAACATAAACCTTAATTAATTTGCCCTTTAAAGTTGAATATTTGTAGACTAATTTACAACTCAAGTTCCATTTGGAATGCTGACCCAGTATCTTGGAAGTAATTCTGTAATAGCAAATGCCTTGACGGTGTCATGTTTTTTTTCTGAGAAGTTATTGGCCTGCCTGATGGTGGTGGTGGGAATTTTGCCTAAGAGGAAGGAATCATTTTGTGCTGTACAGTTAAGTTTAATAATATTCTAACAGTCGTGATCTGTTCCTCTAATCACTCTATGGAGTGCTACAGCAGTCCTTGAGTAGTCTGAAAAATAATTTCCAGGACCACTCAGGCATAGCTGCAGGGATAACTTAATGATCATTACAGAAACCCTTTGGGATTAGACATGGGGCAAACAGTGTGATCCATGGAAAATAATAAAAAATAATTGTATACATGTATATGTCTTTTTAAATGTTTCATGTAACTAACATGATATAGGTTATAGTCAAGCTAAATATTACTGTACGTTGCTTAGCATCCATAGTGTGTGTGCACGTTATGTTACTGTGTGTAGGGCCAAGTTAATTGGCATTCTCTGTACAGGAATTATAGTTCTAGCTCCTTTAGTAAGGTGAATGAAATTTTAATAACTATGGATGTAGTTATCAGCAGATTAAATTTGTTTCATGATGACCCTGTTCTGTCAAACCTTAAATGAAGCTCACAATACAGTAGAGTGTAAAAATAGGATTTGCTGAGTTCCACAAAGTAATGCAGTCATTGTACATGGCAGAATACAGCTTCAGTCCTAAAAATGATTAAATGTTTAAGGGTCTCACTATTATGATATGCTATATTACAATTTACAATATTTACATCAGCTGTCTCACTATTGATAACTGTCAATAAATGACCACTTACAAAATTTGGAAGGGACTATATACAGTATCTGTCTGTATATCTGTCTGTATATCAAAAAAAAACCAATTGAGACCGCTCCAAACTCACCACCCCTTGGCTGTTCCGCTGTGTATCCAGGTGCTCAGTCCACAGCGTCCCCACTGCCAACATATAATACACGAACAGGAGGACGGCACTCCGGTAAAAGGAAGGTTTTATTGCAAGATACTGCAGAAATACATGGCCTTACGCGTTTCGGGAACACATTCCCTTAGTCATAGGCTTCAAGCCGTCCTCCCATTCGTGTATTATATCTGTCTTATACCTGTATACACGTTATTAATATATGGAGCAGTGATATGGTGCTGAAAGGTATGTGGATAACTATTATTCAGATGTCTGCTTCACCTCTTACATGCCTTTTGGCAAACTCAAAATTAAATTGACTTTTAGGGATGTCTTTTCTCTGCCAACTCTTATATAGCCTTATGCAGCTTTCAGAGGCAATATTCGTCTCATGGAGTATCGCCCTTCTCAACTATGGTTCATTCCAGTTCCTACAGAGTTGGCCTCAGATTGGTCTCTTGGTTGCTTATCTGACTAATGCTCTCCTTTGCTGACCTTTGAGACCTGGTGGACTCTGGGTCTCCCACAGACATTGCATACCTCCCAACTATCCCGATTTTCATGGGATAGTCCTGATTTTGACAGTTCAGCCAGCATTCCCGGATTCTTATTGAAGTGCCCCACATTGACCTCTGATCTCCTGCACCAGAAAAAGATACTCAACACCTGCATTTAGATACAATTGTGACTAATAAGATAAGTAGGTCTCTTAGGGGAAATGAGACTTGGAGCTTAAAGGGCAATTTCACCTTCATTAGCAAAACTGTAATAACATAAATCATGATCCTAAAACCACCAGAAATGTGTACAAACTTTCATTAAATCATGATACACAATCTCCAATAGGATGTCACTTTGGTATATGTACAGAAAGAGGGATCAGTGATCTTGGGTACAAGTCATTGGACAAGTAAAGATACAGGTTAGAAGGGGAGACCCATTGTGCCTCCTTAATATGAGGGATAGGCTCTGGATCTTCACTCTGAGGACCCACATCCCTAATGGCTTGAATAAACAATATGCTTTTACTTATCTCTTCCAAGAAAGGTTAGAGACATTTAGTGGTTGTATATAAAGAGTAATGTTAATCAGCCAGCATGTGTAGTTCATTGGGAATTATTATTGATGCTCCTTGAGAATCTCTCAGTTTGGATTTTTTATCAGGTTACTGCATTCATATGTAGCAAGCTGTTATACTGCACTCATATACTTTAAAGGGGTTGTTCACCTTTGAGTTAACTTTTAGGGGGGTTATTTATCAAAGTCCAATATTTTCTGAAAAAAACTCCAACCAAATCCGCACTGTTTTTTTGGGCTTATTTATTAATACACTTTCCAGAAAATCGTGAAAAATCCAATTTTTGTGATGGGAGTATTTATGGGCGTGGTCAAAAAAATTTCACTTTGCTACTTTTGTCCCTCTTTACTTAGTTCACATATTGGGAGGTATGATATTGTGCTGCTTTGTGAATAAGAATAGCAACAACTTTGGTTTCAGTGTTTCATACAGTCAAATGATCACTACCCCTTTAAAGAAGAACTTAATCATCACCGTTTTGATGTCTTTGCCACATAGCATACATATTTGTGAACCGTACCACTTTCAAAACTTCTTTAGAAACAATTTATCAAATGTATAGAACAGGGAAGCATTGATCAAAGGGGTGGTTCAGCTTTAAGCTAAGTTTTAGTATGTTATAGAATGGTCATTTCTAAGCAACTGTTCAATTGGTCTTCATTATTTATTTATTTTTATTTGTTTGCCTTCTTCCTCAGACTTTTTCCAGATTTCAAATGGGGGTCACTGACCCTATCTAAAAACAAATGCTCTCTAAGGCTACAAATGTATTGTTATTTCTGCTTTTCATATTCCATATCCCTCTGCTATTCATATTCCAGTCTCCTATTCAAATCAATGCATGGTTGCTAGGGTAATGTGTCACCTAGCAACTATACGGCTGAAAATGCAAACTGGAGAGCGGCTGAATAAAAGGAAAATAACTTGAAAAACACAAATGCATGGCTGCTAAGGTAATTTGGACTTAAGCAACTAGATTGCTGAAATTGCAAGGTGGAGAGCAGCTGAATAAAAAGCTGAATAACATAAAACAAATAATAATATAATAAATGAAAACCAATTGCAGATTGTCTCAGAATATCACTCTTTACATCATGCTCAAAGTTAATTTAAAGGTGAGCAACCTGTTTAATTGCAATGTTGGAACCCCACAGTGTACAGAGACCCACTGTCACAGATTTCAAGCAAGTCAGTACAGCTGTGTCTTAGACAGACAGCAACAGCAAGAGTTTCAGAAACATAGAAAGGCTACAAATGTATTGTTATTGCTACCCGCTCCTATTCATATTCCAGTCTCTTATTCAAATCAGTGCATGGTTGCTAGGGTAATTTGGACCCTAGCAACCAGATATATATATATATATATATAATTACATATATATTTTTTATGTCCCTTCGTTCTGGTTCATATTTACCCCGAACCATATGGCTTACAGTCCAATTGATTACAGACATCATCATGACTTTAGAAGTGTCTCTTAAAGAACATGGGGACATTTAATATTCCTGCAATAATAGGAAAGTGTTATGTTTGCACTGATACATGATATTTAACTATGTACACATACAGCAGGTTTGTCCCTAGACAGGGAATAGATTTTAGTTTTGGGCTAAAAACCGTATTCAGTTATTTTAATTTAGCCAAAAAAGTTTCTTCCCTACAGTTGTTTTAGAATACAGTTATGAGACTTGTTATCCAGAATGTTCATGACCTGGGGTTTTCTTGATAATGGATCTTTCTGTAATTTGGATTTTCATACATAAGCCTACTAAAAACATTAAAATATTAACTAAATCCAAGAGGCTCGTTTTGCCTCCAGTAAGGATTAAATATATCTTAGTTTATATCAAGTGCATGATAAGGTCTTATTTGATTAAAAAAGGAATCTATGGGAGTTGGACTTTCTGTATTTTGGATCTTTATGGATAACAGGTCTCCGGATAACAGATCCCATACCTGTACCTGGGAATTACCTGATGACCATTTACATAAAGGGTAGCTTCCCATCTGTGTGAGTCTCTTCACATAACAATGTTTTTGGAGTTAGAATTTTTCATTGCCAATTTTATTTGCGTTTTAAGGCCTGCTTAAAGGATCTTTTTTGACACACAAAAAAAAGGTTCTATTACATACCTTGTGCAACGATGAAAACAATAGAATTTGTAGTTTTACTTCCACTGGCAGATGGGGTTGCTTAATACACTCTGCATTCACAAAATCTGTATTAGATTTGTACAAAGGTAATTATTTCTACAAAACAATAATTGCTTTTGTTGCACATGTTCTTTTGTTATTGACTTTCACTATATTCCCCTATTTGTGATGCCACAGTGGGGAGTGCTATAGGATTCCACTTTTGTCCTATAATCCTCTATACAGAAGCTAGAAGGAGAGTGGGCTAGTAATCCATGGGTGTGGCCTATTATCATGTAGGTGTGATTGGTCTAATAGGGGTGATTCATTAACTTTTAGTATATTATAGAATGGTCAATTGGTCTTCATTATTTTTTTTTTATAGTTTTATAATTATTTGCCTTTTTCTTCTGACTCTTTCCAGCTTTCAAGTGGGGATCGCCAACCCCATCTAAAAACAAATGCTCTGTAAGGCTACAAATATAATGTTATTGCTACTTTTTATTACTTATCTTTCTATTCAGGCCTCTCCTATTCATATTCCAGTCTCTTGCTCAAATCAATGCACGGTTGCCCGGAGTCCAAATTACCCTAGCAACCAGATTGCTGAAATTGCAAACGGGAGAGCTGCTAAATAAATCAAAATCCGCAAATCATAAAAAAATAGAAACCCAAATAGAACCCATTGCAAATTGTCTCTGAATACCACTCTCTACATCATACTAAAAGTTAACGAGAAGGTGAACAATCCTTTTATTGGGCCTATCAGTATAGCAAGTATAAGCCTCTATTGAGAAATATCATAAAAATACAAATAGCTAGGCATAATTTTGCAGGACACTTCGAGCATATAGAGGCTCTTTTACAATAAGGACTTTCTGTAGAAATCTGCCACCATATAATAAACCTCTGCATACAAAGTTGTGTTCCTTTCCCCAACTTTCAGTGGGAAGAGGCTCTAAATAAGCAATACATGAACTTCCAAATGAGCATTTGCACTCATGGCTCGTTTTTACATTTCAGCAAGATTTTATGACAAAGTGTAAAAAAGTTTATAGTTATTATATGATGAGCTTCTTGGCAGATATCCACTGGCAGCACCTGTATTATTATTATAGGGGCTTTGTGCTATTTAAACATCTCGGTCTAACCGTTCCTTTCTGCCTGAGGCTAACATTGAAGCATTGTGTCTCACAAATTCTTTTGCTTGTGTGAGCATTTTCATGTGTCTACCTCAAGTCACACAAATTCAGAGAAAGGTGCCTAATGTACAGAAGCTGCCTAAAAATAAACGATCTACTATTTAAGTTCAGACTTGATTAAGTAGAACAGCCCCGGCCTCCGGACTGTCACATCAGCAAAAAAGTTCAACTATAAATATTCTTTCAAACAGGCTATGCAGTAGGGCAGACAGTGGTTAACCTACACCCAGCATCACCAGTATTCTCCATGCTCCACAACAGGTCTCTTTTGTAGATATTCCTGAAGTTGATCCATATATGTAAGGCTTTCATGCACAGCTAGTTAAGGTATCATATATAATATCATTGTACCATATCTGCATAATAAGCAACAGATTCATTAAAGCGGTGGTTCACCTTCCAATAACTAGTTGGTTTTAGATAGATCACTAGAAATAATGCATTTTTCCAATGACTTTCTATTTTCTACCGTTTTTCTAATATTGAAGTGTCAAGTGTCTTTTTTCACCTTCTGAAGCAGCTCTGGGAGGGGAGTCGCCGACCCTGTAAACTGTTCTAAATGGATACATTTAGTTGATACATTTCTTATCTTTGTCCCTGCTGAGCAGAATCTCTGGGTTTCATTACAGGCAGCTGTTAGAATTGATACAATTGTTGCTAATACTCAAGAGATGCTGCTGAGAAATGTATCAACTCAATGTTGCAAAATTGTAACAGTTTAGAGTCTGCACCTGAATTACTGAGCTGCCAGACTAGATAAATAATGGAAAGTAATTGAAAAAAGTATTTATTTATATAACCCCTTTAAATGGGTTGTTCACCTATAAATTAACTTTTAGTATGATGTAGACACTGATATTCTAAGGGGGTTATTTATCAAAGAGTAGAATTTTAGAGTTTTTTTTATACCTCAAATGAACTCACAACTTGAATGGTTTCTAATTTAGGGAAAAAAAATCGATTCAGTGTGTTCGGGGTTAACAAGTTTTAGGCAGGAATATATTCGAATTGTTCAAGATTTTGGGCAAAACCCTCTAAAAAAAACCTCGTACATCATGAAGGCTTTTAACATCTTCAAATGGTTCAAGGGACTTTTAGATAGGGTATTTTCAGATTCAAGCTATTTCCAGGGTCGGGGTATAATGATTTTAGCTGAAAATGATTTTTGACCAAAAAAATAACCTTGAAAACTTTGAACCTTGAATTTTTGTGGAAAAAACAACCCAAACTTTAATAAATAGCCCCCTAAGAGACTTTGCAGCTGGTTTTCAGCTTTTTCAATTATTTTGCATCAGCTCTCCAGTTTGGAATATCAGCAGATATCTGGTTGCTATGGTCTTGTTTACATTAGCAACCAGGAATAAAGACTGGAATATTAATAGGAGAGGGCCTGAATAGAAAGATAATTAATACAAACAATAATAATAAAATGTAATGATTACAGAGCAATAGTTTTGGGCTGCTGGTGTCAGTAACCCCATTTGAAAGCTGACATAGAAGTGGAAGGCAAATAATTTGGAAGCCATAAAAATAAATAATGCAGACAAAATGCAAAGTTGCTAGTAATAGGACATTCTATGCTGCTGTAAACATTAAACCTGAGTAAAAAAGAACAAGGTACAAAGGGATACATCTGGATTTCATAAAGGGTAAGTTTTATAGACTTTGTTACTGGCATGATCCCCATGTGGATAAAAATGTAGTTAAAATAAATGTAGAAGCATCTAAAGGTCAATGGTACATGCAGCATTTTGTCTTTAAATATACACAAGCAACATCTACCCATCGTATTGTGTTATCATTTGTGCACTACACCTGTACTAGCACATAAACAGAAAAGTGCCTTCAGAAGAAGATTCCATTAATGGGGGGAATAAGGGACTCAAACTAGCAAGAAACTGGCCAGGTCTATCAGCATTTGCTACACCATACCTCATGTGCTCAGACAATCTGTACCTTGCTTATAGCCTCTCTGATATGTAACCCCAATGTACAATCACCCTTTACAAATAATATTTGAATATTTGTTGCCTTTGTGGCCTTATTTTTAGTTTTAAGTCTCGAACATTGAAGTAGATATTTACATAACACAGCAAAATTAACACATTTTCAAAATATAACAAAATGATACCTACTTCTACAAAAATTTAATACCAGGTATGGGAACTGTTATCCAGAATGCTTAGGACCTGAGGTTTTCAAGATAACAGATCTTTCCGTAATTTGGATCTTCATACCTTAAGTCTATTAGAAAATCATCATCCCAATAAAACTTAAGGGTCAGATGTATCAAGGGTCAAATTTCTAATTTGAAAAACGTAGAAATTAGAATTCAAAAAGACCAACCAAAATTTATTTAAAAAAAATTTTTTTTGCAGGTGAATAGTCTGTATTCATTCGTTCGAATCGTACGACTCAAAGTAATAGCGCATTCGAATTGTACAAAAAAAAAGCTTTGATTTTTCAAAGTCCACCAATTGATTCCAAATTGGTTCTAGGAGGTCCCCATAGGCTTAAACAGCTATTCGGCAGGTTTTAGATTGCAAAAGGTTGCAGTTGAATTTGAGAAATTGTGACATTCAAACTTTAGATTTTTTTTTTCAAATTTGAATCGAATTTGGACTATTCCCTAGTCGAAGTACACAAAAATTAGCTCGAAATTGGAATCTTTTCAATTCAAATATTCACTTCGACCTTTGATAAATCTGCCCCTAAATAAACCCAATATGCTGGTTTTGCCTCCAATAAGGATTACTTATATCTTAGTTTGGATCAAGTACAAGGTGCTGTTTTATTATTACAGACAAAAAGGAAACCTTGTTAAAAATGCAGATTATTTTATGTAACAGAGTCTTTCTGTAATTAAGAGCTTTCTGGATACCAGGTTTCTGGATAACAGATCCCATACCTGTATAATTATTATTAGATTTTTATTATAAAACAAAATCCTACGAATAAAAGTGATACAAATATACAACCAGAAATTAGCTCAGTAGGCAAGTTATCACAAGAAATAAGATTACTGTTCACAACACCATGGAATATAACAAGGCGTTTGAATGTGATTCAATGAATACAAAGGAGTAACAATACTGTCAACAAAGAAAGGAATTTAGAATAATAATTTCAGACTATATTGTTAGGTTACAGACTGTTACTGCATTGGATTAAAGAGAGAGCTTATCATAACATTAATTTTAAGCATATAGGAAGTAATATTCTAAGATAATTTGCATTTCTTTGTGCTTAATTAATTATATAATATTTAGTCTATCCCTGGGTTTGTGTTCCCTTGCAACCAAGCAGGTATTTGAAAGCCAGAACAAAAGATGAAAAGAAAGATAAGGAAGAAAAATAAAACAACAGTAATAAAATTTTAGCTTTACAGAAGAATGGTTTTTGGTTGCCAGATAGAAAAGCAGCTAATAAAAAAACAAACAAATAAAGAGCAGTTGAAGAATGATTAAGAACAGACCAAACGGAGCTACTAAAATTTGTTCCATTGCAAAGACCAAAGAACACGACGATCCACTTGTCATAGCTTTGCATATGCTTATGATATTTATTGCCCTGTTGTTTCTATTCTGTTTCACTGAAATGTCTACGGCTAAAAATGGCAACTGATTAAATGTTTCTTAATATTACTTTGCAAATGGGGGCAGATAAAAGGCTCTTTGTGGAGAATGACACTTCACTTGATGCAAATGCAACAATTTCATGAAAAGATCAATTTCGTAGGGCTAAAACGGCTACTTCGATTCTGGTTGGTTTAAAAATCAGTGCAAATGGAAGACTTTACACAATGAATGGCTTTTCTATTGATGAAACGACCCACTAAATTATAGGCTTTCTAGTCATGCCAAGATACGTCATGTACTACAAACACATCCAAACTACACTAGAGGAATAATGAACACTAACACAGGGCATGCATGACATGAATAACATGGTTCATAAGAAGGACATAGCACAAGAAAAATTAAGTTTTTTTATTAAAGACACTTGTACCTCATTCAAGGTGGAAACCAGACATGATCTGTATATTGATTTAATAAGTATCTATATGACACAAATCACTACTATAAAATTAAGCTCTTATCATGATAAATTAGGGTAAATTTCAGCATTGTATTTAAGGTACAGTATTGATATGTTCTCCCATATTTATTAACATCTACTGTATACTCCTCTGTGTCAGAAAATGTCATCCACAAATTATTACAAATCATACTTTACACATCTTGTTCAGTAAATAACAAACACAATTTTGCACATAACTGGGGGTAGCATTACTATAAAATAATGCTTTTTAGAAATAATACAGAATATTTAAAGGGGTGGTTCACCTTTAAATAACTTTTAGTAAGATGTAGAGAGTGATATTCTGAGACAATCTGCAATTGGTTTTCATTTTTTATTATTTGTGGTTTTTGGGTTATTTAATTTTTTTATTCAGCAGCTCTTTAATTTGCACTTTAAGCAATCTGGTTGCTAGTGCCAATATTACCCTAGCAACCATGCACTGAGACCGGAATATTAACAGGAGAGAGCCTGAATAAAATCATGTAGCCATAACAATAAATCTGTATCCAGAGCATTTGTTTTTCGATGGGGTCAGTGACCCCCATTTGAAAGATGGAAGTCAGAAGAAGGCATATAATTAACTATAAAAAATGAAGGCCAACTGAAAAGCTGCTTAGAATTAGTCATTTCATGACATACTAACGGTTAACTTAAAGGAATACTGTCATCGGAAAACGTGTTTTTTTCAAAAAGTTAATAGTACTACTCCAGCAGAATTCTGCACTGAAATCCATTTCTTAAAAGAGCAAACAGATTTTTTTAGATTCAATTTTGAAATCTGACATGGGGCTAGACATTTTGTCAATTTCCCAGCTGCCCCCAGTCATATGACTTGTGCCTGCACTTTAGGAGAGAAATGCTTTCTGGCAGGCTGCTGTTTTTCCTTCTCAATGTAACTGAATGTGTTTCAGTGGGACATGGGTTTTTACTATTGAGTGCTGTTCTTAGATCTACCAGGCAGCTGTTATCTTGTGTTAGGGAGCTGCTATCTGGTTACCTTCCCATTGTTCTTTTGTTTGGCACTGGGGGGAAAAAGGGAGGGGGGGGTGGCCATACACGGGCCGATAAAAGCTGCCGACAGACCGTGTCGGCAGCTTATTGGCCCGTGTATGGGGCCCCCCGACTGGCTTCACCGATCGAGATCTGGCCGAAAGTCGGCCAGATCTCGATCGGATGGGACAGAAAATCCCGTTGGATCGCGGCCGCATCTATTCGTTGATGCGGTCCCACGTTCCGACCGCCTGTTTGGGCATCGTTAGGATCCGATCGTTGGGCCCTAGGGCCTACGATCGGATCAGCCGATATTGCCCACCTCAAGGTGGGCATATCGGAGGGAGATCTGCTTGTTTGGCGACATCGCCAAACGAGCGGATCTCTCCATGTATGGCCACCTTTACTTGCAGTACAGCAGTAAAGAGTGATTGGAGTTTATCAGAGCACAAGTCACATGACTTGGGGCAGCTGGGAAATTGACAATATGTCTAGCCCCATGTCAGATTCCAAAATTGAATATAAAAAAAATCTATTTGCTCTTTTGAGAAATAGATTTCAGTGCAGAATTCTGCTGGAGCAGCACTATTAACTGATTCCTTTTGAAAAAAAAAAATTTTCCCTTTCCCATGACAGTATCCCCCCCTTTAAGTGAATGTATAAATTAATACAGACATTTTAATTTCCTTCTATTACTGGCTCTTTTTAAAATATATTTTTGTCAAACCATGGCCTTGTAAGTTACTATTTCTATGCCAGGCAGTGTAAAGTTGATACAATGTAAAGATTGTGATTATTGAGTAAACATGATTCCTTGCAATAATAGTTTCTTTTGTATATTTCTTTTTTAAGTCCTCCTAACCCATGCCTTTTCATAACGGACTCCTAAATTCATGAGACATTTGTTTGAGACATTTGTTTCTTATTCCTGTGTGTGTTTCATTCTGCTGTAAAACTTGTGAAAACATGGAAAATTCACAAAACAGAAAATATTCTCAAAATGCAATAAAATCAATAAGGTTTTTTATCGCAATGACTTTTTTTTCCCACAAACTTCATTGAAGTCAATGTTTTTCTTTTTTTTTTAATTTCGCATAGACTACATTGGGGTCTTGAAATTTTGCAAAGGTATCATAAAAATAGTCGCCTGGGGGTTATTTACTAAACTCTGAATGAATGCAAAAATCTCGAAAAATTTGTGATTTTTTTTTATACAATCTGACTTTTAAAAAAATCACGAATGTTTCAGAAATTAATAAACCCCGATGATGGGAAAAGTCTGAATCAGAAAATCCGGCATCACAGACCTGTTGAGGTTGCATATAAGTCAATGGGAGAAGTCCCAATGATTTTTTGATGTGCGCTGGTTTTCGTGCAATAACCCAAAGTTTTTGGGCAAAAAGCATACAAAATCTGAGTTTTTGGCTGAAAAATCTGAAAAAAATAGTGTAAATTCGATTTTTTTCCCGCAAAGCAAATTTTTTTTCGGGAAAATGTAATAATAAATGAGCGTAAAAAAACCTGAGCGGATTTGATCGAAGTTTGTAGCAGAAAATGTTGAGATAAAATCGGACTTTGATAAATAACCTCATAAATGTGAGTATATATTAGCATATTTACTAGCTCTTATTTTATTCAGGTACCCTGTTACTAATGTGTTCTCCACAGAGTACTGCCTTCCATATTCAGCATCTTGCTTATAGAATAATTAACAGTAATAACAAAACAGCGGTATCTTTAAAAGTATAACTTGGGTGAACCAAAATATTTTGATACCACAATGGATGGAAGAAAAATCCCTTAAATCTAGGGACGGGTCAAGCCATTAAAGAAGCTGACACCTTTACACTGAACAGTTAAAACTATATTCTGCACCTTTTTAGATAGATCAACTGAACATTGTGGGATATTGTCTCCATCTAGTGGCTCTATAGCACCCTGGAAAGTAAGGGGGTGATTAACTAAAATCCAGTTTTATCTCATTTTCTTTATTAAACAAACCTCAACCAAAACCCCCATTTATGATTTTATCTTATTTATCAATGAAGAAAAAGTCGGGTTGGGATCAAACTCGATAAAATCGAGCGAAAACTCCAATTGTATAATTTTTTTCCAACTTTGCTCCTGATTTGCTCTTTTTTTTTTTTGGGGTAATCGCCTGAAAACCCCAAATTTTTCGGAATTATTGGGCTAAACCCAGCGCAGACCACAATATCTTCAAACTGAGATAGGGACATCTGCCATTGACTTATACAAGACCTCAACAGGTTTGAGATGCTGGGTTTTGGGATGATTTTCATTATAATTAAATCTCGATAAATTTGAGTTTTTGCCCCAAAAAGCCAGATCAGGAAAAAATAAACCGAGATTTTGTAAATAACCCCCTAAAAGTTGTGAGATACAGGTAAAATAATTCCAATTAATGGATCAATCTGCTCAATGAAAGCCACCAGCACTGGCTGTAATCAAAGTGATGACTTTGCACACTGACAAGGAATAATAAATCACTATTAGTGCGTCATAAAGTCTCTTGTGTTTTTTCATGCAAGTAGTCCCAGTTAATCATAGGCATGCCTTTGATTAAATGAGGTTGCACTCAAGGAAAGCATCTGACTTCATGGTACATTTAAGATGATTTATAATGCAGCTCAAATACCTGTCCCTATGGCTGCTTTGTAAATCATCCCACTAAGCATTAATATATTTTGCACTAGTGATTTTTTATTCCATGGAATTGTGATGCCTGTCCTTGTGCTTGTGTGCATTCTCTCCTTGCTTCAAGGTTTGGAGAGGTTTACCTTATCTTTTCAAACCTCTAACAGGGTTTATCAATTGAAACTTCACTGTATCTAGTCATAGAAATCTTAGGGTGTCTGCAGACAGAGAGATTTGTTGTAGGAGGATATTAAGTGCTGTAGGTTATAGTGGGTGTCACTGCCTGTCAGTTCAGGTTTTATGTGAGTGCTCCAAGAGATAGTGAGAGTTTGGTTCTGAGAAAGGTTTCAAATTAATTTTGTATCAAATTTTGGGTCCCAAGGTAGAATTGCAGTGCAATTAAAAATAGTTAGCTTTCTGCTCATTTATGGTTTAAATGTGACTTTTGTTGAGGACAAAATCTCCAAAAAACACTCTGCTTAAAAATGTTAGTTACTTCACTTTGGAATTACCAATGTATTTCCCACTGCATTCTGACTTGTGCCTCTTCTGTAACTATCTATTACATTTTCTAAGTAGCTACAAGAGCAATGTTTACCTGATGCCTCAAATGAGATATTTGCTTTCAAGATCCTAATTGCACTGGGCCCTTACCAACTATTAATTGGTTGTAATGTGCTACACCTAGGCATACTTTCTTCTATTGCTGCTTTTACTTTCTGTTGACTGGGTTTTGTGTTCATGTAATGCAATGTGGTTGATAATAAAGCAACCAGTAAAAACTGCTTAAGTATTTATGCCATTTCTATTTCTGATATTAATTTAAAAGTAATAAGATTTGGCCACAAAACCCTCTGAGGCACCATATAGTATCTGTACTTCCATTCAGATGTACATTGTTTGTAAATATTTTATATTTTTTTAGTAAAATTGACAAAGTTCAGATAAATACAATGCCGACTTCTCTTGGGCAGGATCACAATGTTCATCCCAGTGTTAGTGCAGCCATCTATGACCAGATTTAGTAGTTTGGACTATACTTCTTGACAATTTGGACATATATGCCAGAAGACTGTATGTTTGAATATTTGGGGGGTTATTTACTAAACTCGAATGTATCTGGTCAGGCTTATTGGGGCAAAATGTTTCGTTTTTCAATATTTATTATACCCTGTTGCTGCAAAAAGCCCAAATCCGAAAATCTGTGATCTCAGACCTGTCGAGGTCATGTAAACGTCAATGGGAGATGCCCCTATCCCAAATTGAAGATATTGTGGTCTGTGCTGGGTTAGTGAGATAATCAGATAAATTTGGGGGTTTTGGCAAATAACCTAAAAAAAACCAGCAATTTTGGGGAAAAAAACTCATGATTCAGGTCTGCGTTTGGTTTTTTCCCCAATCCGATTTATTATCTTAATAATAAAAAGGCAAAATCGGGCATGGGAGTTTGGTCGAATTTTTTTAATTAAAATAATTAGATAAATCTGGATTTTAGTAAATAACCCCTTGATCTGGCCATGCAGGATGCATATAAGTGAAGAGCAGCCACGGCTCCACTCTATTTAGTTACTATATTTAGTTACTATATTTCCTATGGACCAATAGGAAGGTGTCTATATGTATGAATGACCACTCATGGGGTATCTGTCCATTACCCTGATCATTGGGATACTGAAGAGTGTCAACTCGTGTCTAACACTCTCAGTAAGTCAGTAACCCAAGAAAATATAAACGAGGCCGTATATTAAAAGATATGCTTTGCCCCTCAGATACAAGACCTAAGAGGAAAAAATGTAAAGGCAAATTTAAAACATGGACATACCCATGTTTAGGATGTAACTGTTGCTCCTCAATAATTAAAGGGGTTAAGATTAATCATCCAACATAGGGACATGAAATTAACATAAGATGCCATGCTACCTGTAACTCTACATACGTCATGTATTTTCTAAAATGCCCTCGTGGCAAAGGATATGTAGGACAAACGAAAAGAGAAGTAAAGAATTCAGGAAGAAGAAGAAGAAAAGAATTCAAGAACACAGGGGATACATAAGAAGTTTTAAAGAAGGCACACAGATGGACACACGTTTCGAGACACTTTATAGAATTTAAACATAACCCCATGCAATTGAGGTGGTGTGTACTGGAAGAAATTGTTATGGATATAAGAAGAAATATAAGAAGAAATTCGCAAAACAGTGAAAAATTAGCGAAACTGCGCCGGCGTGTCCGTTTTTTGGATGTTGATGCACATTTAGCTGGCGAATATTCGCGGCGGTATTTGCGAATTTATTCGCGGGTGGCGAATCGCGGGAATAAATTTGCGGGAATAAATTCGCCCATCACTAGAGGCGGGGAAAGACATAGAAAATTGCTTCAAGAAGAAGGGAGATGGATTAGTCCATAGTAGGAAAAGAATGTGCAGTACTAAGGTAGACATAGTTCCCATAAATTGTATTAATGTAATACATTCTATAGATAAGAAAGAAAGTAACAATTTTGTACCATTCCTAGCTTTTTCATGGCTTTGAATTAATGTGACTTATTGTAAATTAATGTAACTAACTTTTAAAATGTATATATGTATTACCTTGCAGCACATGAATACTGAAGAAGTTTAAACAAGCGCAGTTCACAAAGTTTAAATATGGACACAATGGACACTTTTTTTCTAAACGATAACTGTTTGATGGTTTTTTTTAAACTTTTTAAAAGTGATGTTTTGAATAGGTATTTGAAGTCACACCTTCTTGACTAATTATCCACTAGGAATTTGAGGGTGAATGAAGGGAGGGTATATTAAGTCTGTTTTGTTCTGTTTTCTGATACACTTCAAAAAGGGTATGTAAGACCCGAAACAAGTTGTGTAGTAGTCTTTAATAAATCACAGCATTTTGCTACTTTGGAGTGCTCTCCTCTTACTATATTAATTGACTAAGTACCAGAAGCCACTGTGCCAACAGTAACAGCCAATAGTCTTCACTTAATCACTTTAGTGGTTTGATTCGCCAGGTGGAGTCTAATCCCCAGTAAATTTGTTTGTTTTTTTTGTCCTTTAAACTTCTATCTAGTTGCAGCTGACATTGATCCTAGCAAACTTAAAGTTGAACATGAGTAGGTCTGATATACTGAATAATAAAAATGTAGCTTAACTTCAGTTTGCGAGGCCTGTTAAACCTACCAATCAGGTACTATTTTAAATTCCTGCCATGAGAGTGGCAGAGAGTAAATAATGAAATATACACACACGAATAAAGAGAAATAGCATAATTGTTGAGAGAATTCTTTCTACAAGCCATGAAATATTTATTTAATAGTGATGTTTTATTTAGCAAAGTCTAATAGCACACATTACACTTTTTCTGTTACGGAAGGGGGAAAATTCTGATTCATCCCCCTATTCAATTGTTCATTTTCTGCACCACATGTGCAGTGACTGACCAATTCCACTCCTGTCAGCATATTGGGCTGTTTTGTCCTGTCTTTTCTGTCTATCCAGTGCAGATACTGAAGGGATGGTTCCTACCAAGCATAGGCCGAGGGTGATTTTTTTGTTTGGAGAGGCTAAAGTTGACCATATACTGGCTAACAGTCATCCTGAATTTCTTTTACCCCACCAGAGGGGTGGGCTAATAGAGCCTGAACTCCAGTTGGGTTAAACAGTAGTTTTTTTTTCCAAAATATATTAAGTGTATTGGAGACAGTGGGTCCTGGCACGTTATACTCAGTGGGAGACAGTGGGTCCTGGCACATTATACTCAGTGGGAGACAGTGGGTCCTGGCACATTATACACAGTGGGAGACAGTGGGTCCTGGCACATTATACACAGCAGGAGACAGTGGGTCATGCGCATGTGCGTGGCACCTATTGATTTAGGAGCACCGCAGGGTGGGGGGTTGGAAGGGGCCCTGGACATTAGTCCTGGTGGGCCCTGGGCCCCCAGTCTGACCATGTTTTTAGGTGTATGTTTATCAATGGGTGAAAATAGAATTTTATTCAAGTAAATTGTGGTGATAAATACACTCAATAGTGCTTTGAAAATACAGAATAAATCCTGAAATTAACAAAGGTGCGGCTCTCTATAAATATTATATGCCTGGGACTTTTTTTGAGTGGTCTGCTTTGTGGATCGCTTGAGTAGCTCCACAAAGTGCTATTGATGGATTTGTGCTCCATGTGCTGAATGTCTAGGGCAAGTGGTAAGTTTCTCTACATTTTTCCGACATGGTTTCCTATAGCCCTTTCTTCCTTAGGATTGAGTGTTTATATTTAGGGATGTAGCGAACCGCCGACAATGTGTTCGCGAACGCCGTTCGCGAACACCGGCAAAAAATGCGAACAGTTCGCGAACAGTTCACGAACTTCGAACATCCGAAAATCGTTCGATTCGAACGATCGAAGGATTTTAGTCGTTCGATCGAACGATTTCCGTTCTAATCGAACGATCAAAGCCATTGGATCGAATGATTTCATTCAATCCAATGGCTTCGATCGTTCGATTCGAACGAAAATCGTTCGATTTTAGCGATCGAATGGTCGAATGGTCAAACGATTTTGACGCGAACGCCTATTGGCGAACCTCGCGCGACGTTCGCGAACTTGCGGCGGACGCGAACAGTCGAAGTTCGCGCGAACTAGTTCGCCGGCGAACAGTTCGCTACATCCCTATTTATATTTCATAGTATGTTCGTAGTACTTTCTGTTCATACTTACTAAAGATATACAGGCATCTATTTTCTCATTAAACAATGTCTTGTTCCCTTTATATTGAGAATGCCTTGCCTAAGGCACAAATTGGGAATGTTATATGTATGTAATAAAAGTGTATGTAATACTTTTCAATAGAGTAAAAAAATAACCTTTTGTAAACATTTCTTTTGTCATATTCACATGCTCATTTGAACCATTTTGCATGGCCTTAATGAATGAATTAGCCTTCCCAACTGGAAAGCCGTTCAGGGTAAGATTTTGAGTTCTAATTTGATCTTTTTGATCCTGTAAATCCACTATATAGAAGGATAATGTAATATTAATAAAAAATCCCAGGTAGCATGAAGACCATAATTTTCTAAGACCATTTTTTAAATTCTTGTAGTTCTTCTATTTAAGCCACCACTTGCCAGACTGAAAGATGAATCGTATATAGAGGCTGCATATACAAAAGGTCATAGAAGCAATTGCAATTCAAAGTCTAGTCTCATAAATGATTTGTATTCTGGTTGTTGGGGTCACTGATATTTTGAATTTAAGGTTGTAACAGTCAAATATTCAGATCCACTTTACTCAATGTTACAATCTACACATCAAACTATAATCAAACAAATAAGCTAATATTTATTTAGAGGCCCATTTATCAAAGTACACATTTATCTCAATATTTTCTAAAAAGAACCGCACAAGTTTTTTCTCTGTATTAATAAACTTTCCCAAAAAAATGTGAAAAAACGAATCGTACAATTTTTTTTGTATTTTCCACCCGAAAACTCCGATTTTTTTCAGATTTTTGCCCGAAAAACACAAAATCTTTTTATTATTGCAGGAAAAATATCTTTGGGACTTCATTGACTTATATGCAACCTCAGCAGGTCTGAGATGCCTGATTTTTGGATTCTGACTTTTTCCATCCTCGGTATATAAAAAATCCCAAAAATTGGTGGGGTTTTTTTCCACTAAAAATTCAAATTTTATAGTACAATACAAATTTTTTTCGGGTTTTTGGCATTCAGAGTTTAGTAAATAACCCCCTTAATGTTAATAGCTATTCTGATCAGTTCCTGTGAAAATATTTACTCTACTCATGTGTTTTTTTCCACCGCATGCGTTTTTCCTTTGTATATATACACATCACATTTTGCTTGAGAACTCCTGGTAAGGTAAGGTATAAGCAAAGTATTGCAGTCATTTTTGTATTCGGCCCTATAAAGGCTACTGTGATTAAAGTTTCCATGTGACCCAGCTGCTTAGTAGAGAAATTCAATTTTGGGAAGGCCTCCTATATAATGCAAGTCATCAGATTAAGGTTTCGGATGGAAATAGCTCCATTTTAACTAAAATTCTCTTCTCTCCAACATTACCAAGTGCCCATTAGATGTACAATTTATTTTTGAAATATAAATAAGAGATTTACTCTGCTAGCTACAAATAATATCTCGCATGTTGTATTTGCCAGATTTCAAAGTAGATTTTAGTAATCTTCAGGATTTAGTTTAGATAATCTTCTGTATTTAATAAAACTAGTCCCCACCCTTGATCTGGCTTGACCTTGTCATGTTGCAGATAATGTATGAAAGAACAATAGAGTCCATCTTTTAAATATTTGTGATTTGTAGATATTCTTCATTGCTAAACTTCATGCACTATAGGTATAGTACAATAAGTGGTTATGTATGTAAGGTTTAGACAAAATTCCAGTTCGTTGCTTTTCTCTTATAGTGGGAATGTTGGTGACATTCATTGACATCAACAGGTACGTTAAGTATGTGCTCACATGAAAATCTTTGTAGCACTCCACTTGAGTTTTGTTGAGAATAGTTTCCTTCTGATTCTTTCCAGATTTCAAATGGGGGTCACTGACCCCATCTAAAAGACAAATGCTCTGTAAGACTACATATTTATTGTTATTGCTACTTTTTATTATTCATCTTTCTATTCAGACCCTCCCCTATAAATATTCCAGTTTCTTTTTCAAATCAATGCATGGTTACTAGGGTAATTTGGACCCTAAAAAACAGATGTCACGTCATCCTCGGGGAGACGCTGTGGAGTTTGGAGCCTAAAGACTGGGTAACCCAGGGTGTAACCATATACAGCATATAAAGAAAACTTTAATAAACTCAGAGAAGTGATTACACATGTAATAGTGCTCTCAATGAATATACAGAAGTGAATAGCAGAAATTAGCAGGCAGAGACAATGATTAAGTGTTTGTAACATGAAAGGCATAAGGCACATTAGATCTTTCTACTTCACTTCAACTATTTGATGGAAGATTACCTTTATATAAGTGCCTGCTCCAAATGTATTTACGGTTGTCCGTTCCCAATGCTGACGGCTCAGGGTGGTGCACCTGGGCCACCTCCCCCATGTGGTAAGTAAACATTCTACTTTATGGAGACCATTCTTCCTGATTCTATTAGGCAGAGACACAATCCAATATCAGGCCAAAAAGTCAAGGCTGGCAGTAGACAAGCGAAGTCGAGGGAAAGGCCAGGAGTCAGAACCTGAGAATAAAAGTGTAGGGAGAGGAGGGAAACTTGAACAGGACTGGGAATCAGGAACAAGGAACCAGAGGGGGACACAAGAACTTGGATACTAGAAAACAAGTTCAGGAGTCACAAGAACCAGAGGCAAGATCACAACAACAGCTTATTGGCCAAGCCCTGAGCAAAGGATTGAATAATGAAACATAGATGGGGATAATGAGATGGGCAGAGAAATTTGCAGAAGGTAGTAGTATAATATGTACAACAAGAATTCAGAGCAAAACAACACTAAGGACCTCCAGTGGGACAACAGGTAAATGTACGCAGTAGTTCTGTATAGAGTCCAAAGTTTGAAACCCAGTAAGTCCTGACACCAAACTGCTGAAATTGCAAAATGGAGAGCTGCTGAATAAAAAGCTAAATAACCGTTTAAAGAGCACAACATTCAGTGTGCCCCCACCAGTTTACTCTTTTACCAGTCACTAAATTATTAAGCCTTTGCCCATGCTGGTCGCATAGTTTGAAGTCTGGTGCAGTTGACATGCATGTATCGGGCCCTCTAACTAGATATAAAAGCCAGTCCAGAAGTGCACCTAGGGAAAAGTTGTGGTAGTAGAAGTTGTACAAATAGTGTGTAATGCTAAGCTAGTGCAGATGCTCCCTACCTGGGAGATGGTTAACAACAGCTATGCAAATATAGCTATTAGTGATACATTACAATATGGGACTTGTTATTCAGAATGATCAGGACCTGTGGATTTCCAGATAATTGATCTATGCTTAATTTGGATCTTCAACTATAAAATCATGTAGACATTAAATAAACCAAATCGGCTGTTTTTTCTTGCAAAAGAAGATTAATTATAACTTAGTTTGGATCAAGTACAAGGTCTTGTTTTATTATTTTTTAAAAAAGAACATTTTTAAAAACTTGGATTATATGGATGAAATGGAGTCTATGGGGTATATTTATCAAAGAATGAAGTTAAAGATCACCACAGTCCTCTAGAGTGAAATTCTGCCACTCTCCATTCATCTCTCTGGTATATTGCAAGGCATATTTATCAAAGGATGAACTTTCACCCATTCATAAATACTCCCCATAGAAATGAATGGAGAGTGGTGGAATTTCACTCTAGAGGACTGTGGCGACCTCTAACTTCACTCTTTGATAAATATACCCCTATGGGAGATTGCCTTTCTGTAATTTGGAGCTTTCTGGATAACGGATCCCATACTTGTCTTTCTCAAATTTTTCTTAAACACGCTGATAAATTCTATTATTATTTCTGGAGTCTTCATAGTTACATAGTTACATAGTTACATAGTTAAATTGGGTTGAAAAAAGACAAAGTCCATCAAGTTCAACCCCTCCAAATGAAAACCCAGCATCCATACATACACCCCTCTCTACTTTTAATTAAATTCTATATACCCATACTAACTATAGAGCTTAGTATCACAATAGCCTTTGATATTATGTCTGTCCAAAAAATCATCCAAGCCATTCTTAAAGGCATTAACTGAATCAGCCATCACAACATCACCTTGCAGTGCATTCCACAACCTCACTGTCCTGAATGTGAAGAACCCCCTACGTTGCTTCAAATGAAAGTTCTTTTCTTCTAGTCTAAACGGGTGGCCTCTGGTACGGTGATCCACTTTATGGGTAAAAAGGTCCCCTGCCATTTGTCTATAATGTCCTCTAATGTACTTGTAAAGTGTAATCATGTCCCCTCGCAAGAGCCTTTTTTCCAGAGAAAACAACCCCAACCTTGACAGTCTACCCTCATAATTTAAGTCTTCCGTCCCTCTAACCAATTTAGTTGCACGTCTCTGCACTCTCTCCAGCTCATTTATATCCCTCTTAAGGACTGGAGTCCAAAACTGCACTGCATACTCCAGATGAGGCCTTACCAGGGACCTATAAAGAGGCATAATTATGTTTTCATCCCTTGAGTTAATGCCCTTTTTTATGCAAGACAGAACTTTATTTGCTTTATTAGCCACAGAATGACACTGCCCAGAATTAGACGTGTTATCTACAAAGACCCCTAGATCCTTCTCATTTATGGAAACTCCCAACACACTGCCATTTAGTGTATAACTTGCATTTATATTATTTTTGCCAAAGTGCATAACCTTGCATTTATCAACATTGAACCTCATTTTCCAGTTCTCTGCCCAGTTTTCCAGTTTAGACAAATCACTCTGCAAAGTGGCAGCATCCTGCATGGAACCTATAGTTCTGCACAATTTAGTATCATCTGCAAAAATAGAAACAGTACTTTCAATGCCCACCTCCAGGTCATTAATAAACAAGTTGAAAAGCAAGGGACCTAGTACAGAGCCCTGCGGTACTCCACTAACAACACTGGCCCAATTAGAAAATGTTCCATTTACCACCACTCTTTGCAGTCTATCTTTTAGCCAGTTCTCTATCCAGGTACAAATACTATGTTCCAGGCCAACATTCCTTCATTTAACCAGTAACCTTTTGTGTGGCACTGTATCAAATGCTTTAGCAAAATCTAAGTAAATCACATCCACTGCCATCCCAGAATCGAGGTGTCTACTTACATTCTCATAAAAAGAAATTAAGTTAGTCTGGCAAGATCTATTACGCATAAAACCATGCTGGCACAAACTCATAGTATTATGATTTGCTATGAAGTCCAGTATCTTATCCTTTATTAACCCTTCGAAAAGCTTTCCTACCACTGACGTCAGACTAACTGGCCTATAGTTTTGAGGCTGAGAACGGGATCCTTTCAGTCAAGTCTTTCAGACCAAGGTTCTGTACCTTTCCTGAATTGGTGTTCTAAGAATAACTAGAATCAAACATAGAGCATGACAGACTTTTATATTTCAAAACAAAATACCAGGCAGAACTGCTAAGGTTTTCAGCTTATCTTTTATAAAAGTTCAGGATTTTGGATTGATACAGAGGGATTTTTGCATTTATTATTTCCAACTGTAATAATAAAAATAAGCTAAGGTTTTTAGCTTATCTTTTATAAAAGTTCAGGATTTTGGATTGATACAGAGGGATTTTTGCATTTATTATTTCAAACTGTAGGATTTCTTTAGGGGTAGATAATGGTAATTATTTGAGGTTTTAATCATGCAGAAATATTGATCACAAAAAAACTGACATTTATTGCAAAAACAAATAAACTTCAGTTATATCTTTCTGAGTAGGAAAGTTAATGAGCAGCATGTTAGGTGCATGTGCCAATGTGGAATGTTTGTAGCAGTCTGACAGGTCATGTTGAAAAAGAACATTACCTTCTTACCTACCAAATATATAAACGTGGGCAGTTATATTTGATACCCTATTGTTTTAGAAAACAATGGGCACAAGTGGACATCCTGTCTGCATTGTACCATGGAAGAGTAAGGAGGTTACCACAGCCTATTCATCTAACAGAGCATTGCAAATTTGTAATTGCTATAATAAATCATCGGCGTAAATATAGGACACAAAAGGGAAGCAATGTATTGTGGACACACATTTCTTGTTAAAGTTTCTGGATATGTTCTCAATATAAATACCTTTATAGAAAAAAGTAAAGAATTATGTCATACACAGACATACTTTGAAGAGCAAGTTTAAAAAAAGAGGCAGCTGAGGGCTTAGCAAGAGACTTATGAATTTGGTATTTCCAGTGTTGTATAAAAGAGAACAATGCATTTGAAAAACATGTATAGTTCCTAATAAAAAAAACGAAATGTGTATATATTGTGCAAACAATAGAACATTGATTTAGTACCTTTGGCAAATAACAGAAAACTGTGTCTTAAAGGGCCTCTAAGCAACAACAAGCGTCATCACAGTGGAATACAGCAGAAATAACTTTCACTTAAGGCAATAAATAAATAGTGTTCAGGCAGATGAGTAGTCTCCATCATCTGTCCCATGAGAGGCTAACACATACAGCAGTATCTTCATAGTTTTACTAAAATAAAAATGGATGAAAATGTTTACTCTGCACCGAAGAATCACAGGAGTCAGTATCCAAAATATAAAGCTTAAAGGGGAACTCGGCTTCCAAACCAAAATTTGATAAAGAGGCCCACATAACACAGAAACCCCTAATATATCCATCACAGTTGTCTGTTTCTTCAAAAAGTATGAATAAATGCCATTTTCTATGCTGAAATCCAGTTGTTTAACAGTTCTTCTCTTTCTGCATCATTTGAAATACTGGCAAGGAAGGAGGGACTAAAACACTGATTTTACAAATTGTAACAAACTTCTCCACAGCTTACAGACAGCATGCAAGAACTACATTGCACTGTGATGTTCTGTTCCTTATTGAAATAACTTGTGCAGTGAATTGTGGGGTTTGGAGGATGCAGGCCAGGTGGCCTGTTCTGAAGGACAGATGGCTGTTGATACAAAGTAACAGTAGTCAGCCAGCTGAGCAAAGTAGTCAGACAGATCAGCAAGAGAGCAGGGGGCTAGGCTTAGGGAATTGTTCCAAATCATTAAAAAACATGAAATGTCTGCATATTTTTTAATTGATGTATATTGCTAAGTTGCTTAAAATTATGTTTACTTTTCTAAAAGCTTAAGTTATGTTTTTTTGAAGTTCCCCTTTGTAATACAGGGGTGAATATTTATAAATAATAATAATAATTGTATTAATTAATATTAATACAAATATTAATACAAATATACAGGATCAATAAGTGATGGTAGAATTTGGAAACATTTACTTAGCTTTGTATGATTGTAATTACAAGAATAGCCAGTTCTGCATCAAATCAGCACAATCGGGGAGCCCAACAACCTTTGGTTCATCACCCTCGGGTTCCCGATAATCAAGCGATGATCCAAATCCTGGCACCCACTCGTGGGTCTGAGGCGAAGCTCCTGACCCAAGGCAAAGGCTGTGCTTTTATGCCCAAATGTCTTGTTAAACCCTCAACCCCAACTGCTGACATAGGCAAATTTGTTTCTAAAAAACAACAAATACTCAGCCATTGTTTTAGGAACTTTATGCTTCTTCAGCCAAATCTTAATTGGGCTTGTGAGGCTGTTGTCTGCCAGGTAATATTAGGGCTATTTGATGGGTAACAATACCTATGTTTACTATATAACAATAAACAATGGCTATGACTGTTTACCCAACAAGGCACATACAAGGACACTGGACTCCCCTTATTCTCAGTAGGTTTCTCTAATGTGTTGTGAAAACTGTTGTCATAAACACCAATTTCTAACTAGTCAAAGTATTAACTTTGTACAAGGCCTTATTTGTTATTCAAATAAATTGACTGGATAGATTAATGTCTATCTGCTGTAACTAAGACATTGTACACTGATCATTGGACAATAGCCATCCAAAAATCTGCTGCTTTTACCTAAACCAAGAATTTGATTCATATATCAAAGCAGATGCATATATTGTAAATTGTAAATAAAACCCACTATGCTACACCCCTTAAGCATTAGGCGAGTGCTCTGGGTGAGTTAAAACAGCACAGATACAAGGTTTTTAAATTATACAATTCCAGTTGGTAGGCAAACTATTTCAATCTTGTTTAATTATATCAGTACAACATATATATATTTCACAGAAATGGCTGTAAGTAAAAACCTGAAATATTCTGCAAGCTATGGAAAACTGCTGTTTTTGCATACAGAAGCACATCTTGCTGGTTGTCAGTGTTTATAGTAGAAATGGGTTATTTTCTAATGGAGAGAAAATTTAAAACCACTGTAAAAACATGTTACAGTGGTATAACTGGAAATTTATAGGCCCCTATTATACAATTTTCAGAGACCTGAATGTTAATTGTTTTGGACACATATATTGAAACTGTACATCTCTCTGGAGCCCCACTGGTCCCTCCTATATATGTAATGTTCTTTGGTACTATCATTAAAATCTTTCCCTACTAATAGCTATGGCCCATGTATGGAAAGACATTCTGTTAGTATGGTCCATTGACCACCTTGGTGTCCTTTTCCAAAAAAAAAAAGGCAAATGCTTTACTGTAGCTTTTTTACAGTGTGCCTGAAGGGAGTCCCTAAGCTGTCAATCAGAATTGTATAATCTGAGCATGAGTGTAGTCACTTAGAACTTAGAGCCTGTACAAAGCTGTATGATAAAGCATGTCAGGATAACGGTTTTGTAAGACAAAAGGAGGATTTAAATACATCATAATCCAAAAAAAACCTTGTCTTTACATTACACTTTGATTTCAGTGTTTAACCAAGTACAATGAATTTACCCCTCATTTACTCCTTTATAGTTAACTTTAAACTGAAGGTAAAATAAGAACCAGGGTTTGTAAAGACACAGCATATACTGTACAAAAAGAATATGCAGTTCTATATTCCAGGCTTGGATAAAGCACACACTGGTATATTGAGCTCAAGTGTACATATTACTCATATTACACAGAAAATGTATTGGCATCAGTAAACTGTCTGTTTTAGATACTGCTTATTATCTGTCCAAATAAAAGTATGATCCCTTAGTAGTTTTACAGGTCAAATTACATCAGATACAGAACTTGAATAATATTCTATGATCGGTAAGCAGCATTACATTGCAATTTATCAACCAATAAGGTTGCCACCTTGTCTAGAAAAAAATATCGGCCTTCCTATATATTTATCTTTTTCCCCTATTAATATCATTGGGATCAACCATCATTTTTACTGGCCAGGCCGGAAAAATACCCTAGTTGCCAGGTGCATGGTTCTCCAGCCAAATTGGGCTACTAATTTAAAGCCCAGGTGTGATTTGAAAGAACAATCTAGCCATGGTACACCTTTGGGCTGTTTTTCTTGCCCTAAAGTGGCAAGCCTGCATCTCCCAATGCATGTTGGGTAATGTAGTTTTTGTTTAACAATTTGCTGACTGCCAAGTTTAATGTAAGACTACAATACCCAGCATGCAATGGGACTGCCTTGTGTAGAAGCTGGGAGTTACCAGTTTTTGGGCTCTGTACCCCAGTCTTCCATCCCATGCTCACATTTTCCGGTGTCTTTCCTCAATTTCAGAGAATTTTGGGGCAAAAATCTGCTGGCCACCAAAACGCCTAGAGGTTGACCTGTTTTCCCAATATTTATTAAAATTGTATTATGTATTAGAGCCTTATGGGGCCCCTATACCTCCTGGGCCCCCTCTGTAGTTATACCCCTGGTGACAGGTGAATCTGTCCCATTTTGCTTCATGGAAAAATTAGCAAAATGACTTGGTTTTGAACATTAGACCTGACAACCCTGCTACAAGGTCCCAGATAATATTGTGTGTGAAAAGTCAGTAGGGAACCCCAGTAACAGAAAAGCGTGCTCTTTTTTGGGTGTGGAAGGGGGTCCTTGTCAGGGCTCTGAAGAGCAAAACATGCTTATTCCAGGGCACAGAAAGCCAAAGGAAGTCCCTCTCAGGACTCTGAAGCAACTGCCACTTAAGTGGGAATCCCCACAGCAACTCAGAGATAAAACCAATTAAAATATCATATAAAGTTGCTCCTGGCTGTCAGGCTGTATGTATCATAATGTCCTGCAAATAAACCCATCAACCTTTCCTCTGTGTATGATTACAGACCAGGGAAGTTCCCAGAGAGGGGTATTACAGCCCAGTCTGTTCTGACCCTGGGTGGGGGTATCCAAATCATAGTGTACCTGCATTCCCTGTAGCGGAGACATAGAACTCATGTAATGCCAAAAGGAAGAAAATCAGGGGCAGATTTCCCATAGTAGCAGAATAGGGCTCTAGTTTTATAAGGACATGTTCCTTTAATTCTGCAAGAAATCTTATCTATACTCATTTCGAAAGGAATTCTCAAGCATTTTACTTTTTAAGGCAATCATTTATGTGGTGAAATCATTACATAGGAGGCATTCATTTCCATCAAGTCATCAACCACTGAAAAGAAAGTAACATAAACTCAGATAATCAGAAGTTTTTGCAGGAATAAAAACGGTGAAACTGCGGCATCATCAGCAGGTAGTTTAAATGTCTTCAAATGAAGTGAGTTGTAAAGGGAGCAAGAGAACTTGATTTAGTGCCAAGGAGCAGTGCATGTTGTGTCTGATAGTTTTCTCTTTGAATCATTAGGCACAGTAGTCACACAGATAGTCTTGAAGATACAGTTAATGCATTGTGTATTTTCACAGCAATCACAATGGGTTTATTTAAACACTACACAGAATTCGTATGATTTTCGGACCATGTGTGGACAGTCCCGACATTTTTCATCCAGCAGAGATCGGTCGTTTGGTCGATCGGACAGGTTAAAAGATTTCTGTCGGCTGCCGATAATATCTCTGCATGTATTGCCGATCGTACGGTTTTCAGTGGGAGACTGTCACTAGCTTTGGTTGGACATAACTTTCATACAATTGCTGTCAGGGGCAGAACATCGGCTGATCTGTTCTTTTACTACTTTATTTGATCGGAATGGTTAGTGGCAGGTCAGGAGATGGGAAAGTCCGATTGCACGATGATTCCTACAATCGGATCTTTGCGTCTATGGCCAGCTTAAAGGGTTCCCACCACAAAAACAGATTCTTAACATAATAAAAGAAAACATATTATGCTGAAGCAACTTTCCATTATGTGTGAAATTTAAATTATTCATAAATGTAATTGCAGTGTAAACCATAATGGATTCCAAGTATTGAATTTTGATTGCCATAACAAAGATGGGGTTATCTTTTCCAGCTGCTCTCAAGGGTAGAGTACTAATACATCCGACTCCTCAGCTCAGCTAGGCCCTCTCAGCAGTATTGCAGGGAAGGTCTCTGGGCTCAACAATAACTCACAACACATTCACTTTCCAAAAGACACAAGGTATTGCAATCGTACACTAGATGGATGTTCATGGTATAGTATCAAATTGCACATCGAGTTCCCAATGGATAATACTCACACCGCAGGTGTCTTCTCCAGTTGTACTAGAATCTCACAGTATGCTTCTACATGTCCTTGACTTGAATCGAATGTGTATAGAAAACGGATCCGCACACACACTGGTTAATGCAGTCGGGGAGTAACCCCTGATGAAGGGTGGGTGTCGGGTGTCCCCCCCGTCCCCCCCTGCCCCCCCCGATGAAGGGTGGGGTGGGTGGCTGTCCCCCCCTGAAACGTTGAATGTTTGGTGGCTGAATAAAATGTGATACTCCCCGACTGCATTAACACATTCGTTGCTAAGGGACCCGGCCAGGTCAACGGAAGAAACGCACCACCAGTTGCAGGATTGGTGAACTACAGGTGTGCGGTAGGAGAAATTACATTGTAATCAAGTCTTGACTTGAATCCCCACAGCTTTCTGTGTCCAGGGGAAGTACCTTTCAATATATTCATCATGATGGAGCAAAAAGCTGCTCTTAGCTCACAACTCCTAAAATATACTATAACAGGAGATATCTGCTACTATGTACTGTATATCTCCTTCATGGGTTCCCTTATCCACAGTTTAACTAAGGCGTAGTTGCCTTAGAGCTCAGTTTTCTTTCTGAGGCTTACTGCCTCAGGCTCTCCAGAACCAGGTGGGGTAAATCTTCAAGTACAAACAGAACCATATGTTCCCTTCCCATTTATAGATTATATCACAGAAACTCCCCTAATACCCCTGGGTTTGTTGCCAACACCCCCCCCCTTTTCCACAAAGCTTATGTAAAACTTCCTCACAGTAGGAAGGTTAACTCCTTCACATCCCCCACAGTATTTGTTTTTGTAACATACATATTTGAGACATTAATCTGCCAAAAGAAGTTGCTGTAATAATTTGGGGCTTATGTAATAAAAGACACTAAGTTTGCCCAGGAGCAGTAACCCATAACAGCCAATAGGATGTTTGCTTTTAAACAGGTGACCAGTAAATGCTACCATCTGATTGGTTGCTATGGGTTGCTGCTCCTGGGCAAACTTAGTGCCTTTTTTTACATAACCCCTTTGAGTATTCTACTGTGCTAATGATACCTTTGTATAAAGAAGTGAATGACCACAGAGATAATTTTCTCATAGAAAGATCTGAAAGCTAAAAGTGAATTTGCAGTGTTACATTACAGTGGCTGATTAAACCTGTGAAGGGAATTATACTGGCAGTAAACTCCATCTGTATATCTGCAGTGAGATAATGAGACAGAGGGCTTTGTAAACTCATCCATCTAAACCTGCAAACAATGAAGCATAACATGGATAATATACAGTAACATTTATGGTCTCCCTGGCTAGAAAATATTTATGGCACCAATAGCCCAATAGCTCTCCTAAGCATTTAAATACCCAATTTTCAGGTATTCCACCCCCCCCCCCCCCACCAGAAAATAACAGACCACTGTATTAGGTTCTGCCTGTTAGTTTAGTTATAGTTTAGATAAATGAGGAAACGGCATATGCAAGGTTGGCGATCAGACAAATTACTTTTGACTAAGGTTAAACTCATGTAATCAACAACAGTTGCTTTAATGTATTTCACTTGGATGAAAACTATGCTGATAATGTGGAATATTGTGTGATATTATTAATGACCACGTAACCTTTTCGCCTTGGCAAAATGGATTGTCCTCCTTTTCAGTGCAAAACAAATAAAAATCATTGAAATATAAAATACAGTAACAAGGCTACTGGAGCAGAGTGGAGTACTGGGAAAACTTTAAAAAAACATACTGGGTAAAAATTCATCCTGATACAAAGAAATAAAAAATGCCGGACAAATACCAGAACTGCAGCATTATCGCATCTTGTCATCATATAATTGGGCCATGACATTATGTACCGAGGCTAAATCAAGACCCCTTTTTAAAAGGCCAACTCTTTTTAAACATTGCCAATTATTGGGGTCATTTAACAGAGATTAGTCATTCTTCTCAGGAGCAAAAAAGAATGTTTATGAATGTTAGTAAAAAGGCTTCCTTGAGTGCAGAGATCCAAACTGGATTTTGCATTGTGTGAATTCTGCAGGAAAAAGTGACTCGTGCCTTGATTGAGGTTACCCTGATTCGGTGGCAGATGATTCCCATAGCACTCTGCACCTTAAAAGGGGTTGTTCATCTTTGAATTAACTTTAAGTATGCTATAGAGAGTGATATTCTGAGACTATTTGCAATTGGTTTTAATTTTTTAATATTCAGGGTTTTTGAGTTTTTTCAGCTTTTTATTCAGCAGCTCTCCAGTTTGCAATTTTAACAATTTGGTTGCTAGGGTCCAAATTTCCCATGCAACCATTCATTAAATTGACTGGAATCAGTGGCGTAACTACCGGGGGAGCACGGGGTGCAATTTGGCTAGAGCCCGCACCCCTTCAAGGCCCCCTTGGCAGCTCGCGAGCCACTAATTCCGCCGTTTCCAGGGGGGGCCCGGCTGCACGTCCTGCGCCAGGGCCAGCCCCAATCTAGTTACGTTGCTGACTGGAATATGAATAATAAAGGGCCTGAATAGAAATTTGTTTTTTTTCGATGGGTCAGCAATTCCTATTTGAAAGTTGGAAAAAAGTAAAAGGCAAATAATTTAAGAAAAAAAACTATAAGAAAAAAATTAAGACCAACTGATAAGTTGCTTAGAATTGCTTGGCTATTCTATAACATATTAAAGTTAACTTAAAAGTCAACTACCCCTTCAAAGAAGGGGTTAAACTATTGTGCCCTTTTTGCACAAAGGGCAATAGTAAATGAACCACAAAAATAGTCACTTGTATTCAGGCATTTGATTATTAGTAACAATACACCATCAGCTGGTCGCAAAAAACTTGGATCCATGTCTTTCTGACCACCAAGGTTAAGATTGAAAAGAATGAATACGGTATATGACTAGCAATGCACCACACTCCGTTATTAGTACAAACGCTGCCAAATACAGGCACATTTTTTATTTTTTTCTTTAAATATGCTTTTTGACCCTGCATCAACTAAATACCCTCAATTACATATCCAACAGCTATTAACAGAAATAGCATCTAATTAAAAGGATTGATGTGTACCTTCTCCTGCCTACGTACAGAGGAGGCCAAATGTCATGATCTTTTTGTTCTCTTACCATCTTAATTATAATGCAGATATGGATTTAAAATTTGCTTTCACATGCCCTATGGCAAATGTTTTAGGCAATATAAAAGAAGAGTCGAGTACAGTTATTTTGTGCATGTCTGTCTCTTCAGAATAATAAGTAATCTGTGGTTAGACATGTACTTGATATTTAGTAAGGTTGGGTTAAATGAAAGATTCCATTCATAATAATATCATGAGGCTCCTTGCCCTTCCTTATAGTTGTGCTCAGCTCAGTCCTTCCTGCTTTCCATTCCAAATCGAGAATTGCTGTGCCTATTGACACAGGGGAGCCCTGGAGCTACCGCCACCTTCAGACCAGACAGTAGCTCCAGGGTTCCCCCGGTGCCCAGTGTCAATTGCTGCAGTTCAGTTGCGCCAAAAGAACAGGATGCACATATTACCCAAACACTGAACACTGGAAAAGACAACAACAAAGACTGGAAATGACAGTAGTCAGATGCATATATTCTATGCAACTGCACCCATTTTATTACAAAGTGCATTTGTGTTATAAATGAAATAAAATTATTTATATGCTTTATTTTTTTGTACTAAACGTGAATCCATTTATATATTGACAAGGAGTGTTACTTTAATTAAGCTTCTATATACTCTACACAGTGACTAAGCTACATGTTCACCACACAAATAAAAGTGTGTCTTTTGTTTATCAGAAAACTTTGTTTTTATCATAGTCTGGGTTATTTTAATGACTATATTTTTTTAAGAATAAAAAGGTTGTAATTAGTGCAAGCATGGTTTTATTTGCAAAATATTTGGACAGACAAATGTATTTACCTTCTATGACGAGGTGAGCAGAAACCTAGACTCTGGGATGACAGTGGATGTGATCCGACTTAGATTTTGCTAAAGCATTTGATACAGAACGACACAGAATGCTAATGGTTAAATTAAATAATATTGGCCTGGAACATAATGAAGGTGGCAAATTAAATATTTTCAAATTGGACCAGTTTTTTTTAGTGGAGTCCCACAGGTGTGTGTCCTTGGTACTTTGGTTTTTAGTTGGTTCTATTTTTTCTGATGATACTAAATTGTGCAAAACTATAGGTTCCATGTTGTTGATGTTACAGCTGTAAAGGCCAGTACACTGGCAAATTTATAATATAAATAAAAACACTTAATTTAATTGTGTTGGGGGCCTCCTTTATTAATAGATTTCGGTCTTCTTGTGGATAACTTTGTAGATCTAGGCATTATCAGTCAGTTGGGTTGGTCTCTGGAAATTTTTTTTGTATATGAATATATATATATATATATATATATATATTTGTTTGTTTAATTACTGTTGTTCTGTTAGATAACCAGACTATGAGATTCTTCTGTCTTTAAACTTGTCTTAATTAATCAACTGCCGGCCCTCACCCATGTGACCCCTTGCTGTGTATCAGGACATTCACTCAAGGGGAAGCATGGCAAGGGAGAGCATGGCAGGAGAGCAATGGCAGATTTAATAATTTAAAGTCCAGCAAGTTAAAGTACAGAAAGTTCTAGTACAACTTATAGAGTTAGACAGAGTTGGACAGCAGTTGAACAGACGTTGGACTGAAAACTCTCAGCAAACATTGGACATCTCATTAAGACTACATCACTACTCATCATTACTTCTATAAACAAGATTAACTATGTTTAATTAGATTGCTTTCTTTTTCTCTCTCTTCTCTATACTTCTGCATATATCATCTGCACTCCAACACCCATCAAACTATCCTGAAATTGTAATCTCCTCTTCACTGTTCCCCTCACCCTCTCTCAATCTAAGCACACTGTCTTGTATTGTTAAATCTCTTATCCCCTCTCAACCCATGAAACAATACAATGCTCACACTGTCAAATCTAGGTCACCTTGTCTCACTTTCATTAGTACTGTTACTTGCAGCTGGGAACATTTCCCCTAACCCTAGTCCCACTCACTCATTCCTCCCCTCACCTATTCCGACTCTTAGGCATTTGACAATGTTTCCAGTCTCTAAAACCTCACGCACTTCTAATCCTGCAAACCTTATTCACATAAAGCCATCGCCCTCTATGCCTTTCTCATGTGCCCTCTGGAATGCACGGTCAATTTGCAATAAACTCACAGCAGTCCATGATCTCTTTATATCCAAATCCCTTCACCTTCTGGCTATCACTGAAACATGGCTCTCTCCCACTGACACTGCTTCTTCTGCTGCCCTCTGCTATGGAGGCTTCCCTCCACCCAGGGCCGGAAGTAGGGGTAGGCAGAGTAAGCATGTGCCTAAGGCGCAAAGCTTGAGGGGTGCCACTCACGTACCTTTCACTGCTACCTACCCCTAGTCCAGCTGAGTAAGGGCAGTCCATGTGCCTGTGCTCATGCGTGTACATGAAGGGAGAGCATACCTGGAGAGGTTGACGCAGCCGGTTAGTGTGCATGTGCGCGCCTCCTATGCATTCGGTCAGTGCGCATGTGCGTGGACGTCCTATGTGTACGGTCAGTGCGCATGTGCGGCGGAGGGGGCGTCATGGCTGGCTGGGTTGCCTGGGGCAACCGGCCAGCATGGCCCGGCCCTGCCTCCACCTCCTGCACCCATTAATGTAACTGCCCAAGATCTTGCTCATTTCTTTAATAAAAAATAAAAAATCGATCTCATTAGGCTGAGCATCTAAAACTCACCACCAGTCCACTCACATTGACTTGTACTTCTTCATCCCTGCAACACTAGATGAAGTTAGCAAACTTCTAGTCTTCTAGTCTGCTCAAAACTCAACCCAACCTGCTCCCTTGACCCCATACCTTCTCCTTTATCTCTCCAGCACTTACCCAACTATTTAACCTTTCACACTCTACTGGTACTTTTCCATCCTCATTCAAACAAGCACTAATCACTCCTATCCTCAAAAAACCTTCCATTGATCCCATCTCTCCCGCTAACTATCATCCGGTTTCCTTTCTTCCATTTGCATCCAAATTACTAGAAAAGCTTGTTTACAAACGCCTGATCCAGCATCTCACTCACTACTCTCTTCTCGACCCCCTGCAATCTGGCTTCCGCCCAACATACTCAACTGAAAATGCACTCACCAAAGTAACCAATGATCTTCTACTGGCAAAGTCTAAAGGTCACTATTCCATACTAATCCTTCTAGATCTCTCTGCAGCCTTTGACACAGTTGACCACACACTCCTCCTAGATATTTTATACTCAGCTGGCATGCGTGACACTGCTCTTTCATGGTTTAGATCTTATCTGTCTGACCATTCATTTATAGTTGCCTTCTCTAGCTCTACTTCTTCTACGTTCCCTCTCTCTGTCGGAGTTCCTCAAAGCTCTGTTCTAGGCCCTCTGCTGTTCTCGCTCTATTCAACTTCACTAGGAAAACTTATTCAGTTGTTTGGACTTCAGTACCACCTTTATGCTGATGACACCCAACTCTACTTGTCTACTCCTGATCTTTCTAATTCTGTCCTCTCTTAAATCACAGACTGTCTCTCTGCTATCTCCTCCTGGATGTCACAGCGCCTCCTGAAACTGAACCTTTCGAAAACAGAACTCATTATATTTCCTCCAAGATCTTCCCCTGTCCCTCAGATATCACTCACAGTAAACACCACCACCTTTCATTCCACCACACAGGCACGCTGCCTAGGAGTTATCCTAGACTCACATTTGTCTTTTTCACCACACATTCAAATACTTGCAAAATCTTGTCGTATTCAACTGCGCAACATTGCCCAAATACGACCCTATCTCAGTTCAGAATCAACTAAAACACTGATTCAGACTCTCATCTCCTGCCTTGATTACTGAAACCTACTCCTCGCAGGTATTCCAACAAGTCACCTTTCACAACTCCAATCTGTTCTAAATGCAGCCGCAAGAATCATTCATCTATCTCGCCACTCAATATCATTTGCTCCCATATGCATGTCCCTTCATTGGCTCCCAATCTCCTCTAGATTCAAATTACTCACTCACTTTCAAGGCCCTTAATAATAAAGCCCCTCCCTATATTTCATCTCTGATCTCCAAATACTCTCCTTCACGCAACCTTCGCTCTGCTTCTGAGCTTCGCCTTGCTTCTCCTCTCATCACTTCTGCCCATTCTCGTCTATAAGACTTCACAAATTGTTTCTAAAATCCTAATGTCTCAATTGTACCCTAACCTTTACTTTGTAAACTCTAATTTGTAGGGCCCTCTAATCCTTTTGCACTCTGTAACCCATGTTTGTTATCCTCCATGTATTCCCTGTTTGTTATAACTAAGGTAAAGCACTGAGTATATTGTCGGCGCTATATAAATAAATGATGATGAATAAATGCAACTGAGTGTGTGCTTCATCGCAAATAGGAAGCAGTCTCGCTTAAAATTTCTAAATCTACTAGCATTAAAAAGATATTGGGAGTAGGCTGAATCATAAGCAGCTATTAGCCTACAGGTTAGCAACAAACTATGTAATTGAAAAAAGGCAAAACAGCTACATTAAGTAGTGGAGAGTGAAACACCCACCCATCCAGTTACAATGTAGCCAGCCAACCAGTTCAGGCTATGGTTGCAACAATGTCTTCAAATATAACTTTTAATTTAAATTAATGTAAAAAGCTTATCTGGCAACACCAACATATACACTCACAGCTTGTGAAACTCTATGCCGTGCGGGACCATATCCCTGAAATAACACACAATTAAAAATGTTGCGCAGGCTGGAACAGTGGTGGATAATGATTTATACTAGTCATGGATTTTAATATCCACTGTTATTACCAGCAAGAACCGCGTAGGGTGGCGTAGGTGGAAGGTGGTGTGGATAGCTCCCACTCTTCCCAACGTAGCTAGGTAGGAGGCGTGCTAGGGGAAGGGTGGGCACTGATGGCAACTGAACTTTGTATCCCTTATGGAGCTGGCAATAACAGTGGATATTAACCCTTTCCCTGCCAGCCGTTTTGTCCTAGATGCGAACATCTACTGCCAAGCAGTTTTTAGATATTTTGCACTCTTTCACTTTAAGGGCCTTTCCTGGGGTGGTCTTTTAGTTAACCCAGGAAAACAATATATTGTTTTTTTCAGGACAACCTGAACTTTCACAATATGCAAGAATTTTGGTGTAATTCTACTTCTCTAAAAAAATATTGGATTCTAAGTGTCAAATAAAATGAAAAAAATCATGTTGCATGAAGAACAATCACATATATCAGAAACATCATTCATTTTATGTACGAGAACACAGCCGATTTAGAAAGGTCTATGTCTCCTGAACGCGACAATACCAAATATATATAGTTTTATGGAGATTTCTCACTTGTATAGCTCAAAATCTACAAGCAGTACACAACCAAATTTCCAAAGCAACACTCCCCAAACGGCATACTTTTGATTTCAAGGCCAAACATTCCGCTAACAGTAGGTTTACCCTAGAAAACTACCCATTACTAGAAAGAACAGATTCTGGTGAATCAAAAATGGGTAGAAATATCTTTGTACTCCAAACCACTAAGTTGCAATTGTTTCCTAAAGTTATAATGTTTTATAGAAATTGGTGAATTTTTTGAAAAATGACCTCAAAGCTTCCACTCTACAGCAACATATCTCCCACACATCATTAGGTATCAATGTAAAACACCCCAAATATAAAATCCTGGGTCCACTGAACAGTTTGATGCCCAATATGAATAGATGTACCCAAGCACGTGGCATAGGAGGCCCCAAAAGGAAGACCCCCCGTTTGTTCTGTCATTTCAGATACTGCAAAATCAACACATTTACATCGTTTTGGGGGGCGGCAAAGGTAGAAAAAAGTACGTTCACCCCAGAAAACCATATATTTTCGGAAAGTACACATTCCAACGAATCCAAATTGGGTATGCATGTCTTTCTACGCCAAAGTACCAAGCCGCAAATCATTCCTAAATTTGGTGATTTAGGTGACATTTCCAAAAATCACCTCAAAATATCTACTCTGCAGCATCGTATTACCCACATACTTTTAGGTATCAAGACAAATCACCCCAAATATGAAAGCCTAGGGTCCTCTGAACAGTTTGATGCCCAATATGTATAGGTGTACCCAAGCATGTGGCATATAGAGGCCCTAAAAGGAAGACCCCCATATAGTCTGACATTTCAGGTACTGCAAAATCAACACATTTACATTGTTTTGGGGGGGCAAAAGTAGAAAACAGTAAGTTCACCCCAGAAAACCATATATTTTCGGAAAGTACACATTCCCACGAATTCAAATTGGGTATGCATGTCTTTCTACGCCAAAGTACCAAGCCGCAAATCATTCCTAAATTTGGTGATTTAGGTGACATTTCCAAAAATCACCTCAAAATATCTACCCTGCAGCATCGTATTACCCACATACTTTTAGGTATCAAGAGAAATCACCCCAAATATGAAAGCCTAGGGTCCTCTGAACAGTTTGATGCCCAATATGTATAGGTGTACCCAAGCACGTGGCATACAGGGGCCCCAAAAGGAAGACCCCCATATAGTCTGTCATTTCAGGTACTGCAAAATCAACACATTTACATTGTTTTGGGGGGGGCAAAAGTAGAAAACAGTAAGTTCACCCCAGAAAACCATATATTTTCGGAAAGTACACATTCCAACGAATCCAAATTGGGTATGCATGTCTTTCTACGCCAAAGTACCAAGCCGCAAATCATTCCTAAATTTGGTGATTTAGGTGACATTTCCAAAAATCACCTCAAAATATCTACCCTGCAGCATCGTATTACCCACATACTTTTAGGTATCAAGAGAAATCACCCCAAATATGAAAGCCTAGGGTCCTCTGAACAGTTTGATGCCCAATATGTATAGGTGTACCCAAGCACGTGGCATACAGGGGCCCCAAAAGGAAGACCCCCATATAGTCTGTCATTTCAGGTACTGCAAAATCAACACATTTACATTGTTTTGGGGGGGGCAAAAGTAGAAAACAGTAAGTTCACCCCAGAAAACCATATATTTTCGGAAAGTACACATTCCCACGAATTCAAATTGGGTATGCATGTCTTTCTACGCCAAAGTACCAAGCCGCAAATCATTCCTAAATTTGGTGATTTAGGTGACATTTCCAAAAATCACCTCAAAATATCTACCCTACAGCATCGTATTACCCACATACTTTTAGGTATCAAGAGAAATCACCCCAAATATGAAAGCCTAGGGTCCTCTGAACAGTTTGATGCCCAATATGTATAGGTGTACCCAAGCACGTGGCATACAGGGGCCCCAAAAGGAAGACCCCCATATAGTCTGTCATTTCAGGTACTGCAAAATCAACACATTTACATCGTTAGGGGGGGGGCAAAAGTAGAAAACAGTAAGTTCACCCCAGAAAACCATATATTTTCGGAAAGTACACATTCCAACGAATCCAAATTGGGTATGCATGTCTTTCTACGCCAAAGTACCAAGCCGCAAATCATTCCTAAATTTGGTGCTTTAGGTGATATTTCCAAAAATCACCTCAAAATATCTACCCTGCAGCATCGTATTACACACATACTTTTAGGTATCAAGACAAATCACCCCAAATATGAAAGCCTAGGGTCCTCTGAACAGTTTGATGCCCAATATGTATAGGTGTACCCAAGCATGTGGCATATAGAGGCCCTAAAAGGAAGACCCCCATATAGTCTGACATTTCAGGTACTGCAAAATCAACACATTTACATTGTTTTGGGGGGGCAAAAGTAGAAAATAGTAAGTTCACCCCAGAAAACCATATATTTTCGGAAAGTACACATTCCCACGAATTCAAATTGGGTATGCATGTCTTTCTACGCCAAAGTACCAAGCCGCAAATCATTCCTAAATTTGGTGATTTAGGTGACATTTCCAAAAATCACCTCAAAATATCTACCCTGCAGCATCGTATTACCCACATACTTTTAGGTATCAAGAGAAATCACCCCAAATATGAAAGCCTAGGGTCCTCTGAACAGTTTGATGCCCAATATGTATAGGTGTACCCAAGCACGTGGCATACAGGGGCCCCAAAAGGAAGAACCCCATATAGTCTGTCATTTCAGGTACTGCAAAATCAACACATTTACATCGTTAGGGGGGGGGGCAAAAGTAGAAAACAGTAAGTTCACCCCAGAAAACCATATATTTTCGGAAAGTACACATTCCAACGAATCCAAATTGGGTATGCATGTCTTTCTACGCCAAAGTACCAAGCCGCAAATCATTCCTAAATTTGGTGCTTTAGGTGATATTTCCAAAAATCACCTCAAAATATCTACCCTGCAGCATCGTATTACACACATACTTTTAGGTATCAAGACAAATCACCCCAAATATGAAAGCCTAGGGTCCTCTGAACAGTTTGATGCCCAATATGTATAGGTGTACCCAAGCATGTGGCATATAGAGGCCCTAAAAGGAAGACCCCCATATAGTCTGACATTTCAGGTACTGCAAAATCAACACATTTACATTGTTTTGGGGGGGCAAAAGTAGAAAACAGTAAGTTCACCCCAGAAAACCATATATTTTCGGAAAGTACACATTCCCACGAATTCAAATTGGGTATGCATGTCTTTCTACGCCAAAGTACCAAGCCGCAAATCATTCCTAAATTTGGTGATTTAGGTGACATTTCCAAAAATCACCTCAAAATATCTACCCTGCAGCATCGTATTACCCACATACTTTTAGGTATCAAGAGAAATCACCCCAAATATGAAAGCCTAGGGTCCTCTGAACAGTTTGATGCCCAATATGTATAGGTGTACCCAAGCACGTGGCATACAGGGGCCCCAAAAGGAAGACCCCCATATAGTCTGTCATTTCAGGTACTGCAAAATCAACACATTTACATCGTTAGGGGGGGGGCAAAAGTAGAAAACAGTAAGTTCACCCCAGAAAACCATATATTTTCGGAAAGTACACATTCCAACGAATCCAAATTGGGTATGCATGTCTTTCTACGCCAAAGTACCAAGCCGCAAATCATTCCTAAATTTGGTGCTTTAGGTGATATTTCCAAAAATCACCTCAAAATATCTACCCTGCAGCATCGTATTACACACATACTTTTAGGTATCAAGACAAATCACCCCAAATATGAAAGCCTAGGGTCCTCTGAACAGTTTGATGCCTGATATGTATAGGTGTACCCAAGCACGTGGCATACAGGGGCCCCAAAAGGAAGACCCCCATATAGTCTGTCATTTCAGGTACTGCAAAATCAACACATTTACATTGTTGGGGGGGGGCAAAAGTAGAAAACAGTAAGTTCACCCCAGAAAACCATATATTTTCGGAAAGTACACATTCCAACGAATCCAAATTGGGTATGCATGTCTTTCTACTACAAAGTACCAAGCCGCAAATCATTCCTAAATTTGGTGATTTTGGTGACATTTCCAAAAATCACCTCAAAATATCTACTCTGCAGCATCGTATTACCCACATACTTTTAGGTATCAAGAGAAATCACCCCAAATATGAAAGCCTAGGGTCCTCTGAACAGTTTGATGCCCAATATGTATAGGTGTACCCAAGCATGTGGCATATAGGGGCCCTAAAATGAAGACCCCCCCTTGTATGTTCTGTCATTTCAGGTACTGCAAAATCAACACATTTACATCGTTTTGGGGGGGGCAAAGGTAGAAAAAAGTAAGTTCACCCCAGAAAACCATATATTTTCGGAAAGTACACATTCCCACGAATCTAAATTGGGTATGCATGTCTTTCTACTACAAAGTACCTAGCCGCAAACCATTCCTAAATTTGGTGATTTTGGGGACATTTCCAAAAATGACTTCAAAATTTCGACCCTGCAGCATCGTATTACCCACATACTTTTAGGTATAAAGACAAATCACCCCAAATATGAAAGCCTGGGGTCCTCTGAACAGTTTGATGCCCAATATGTATAGGTGTACCCAAGCACATGGCGTATAGGGGCCCCAAAACGAAGACCCCCATATGGTCTGTCATTTCAGGTACTGCAAAATCAACACATTTACATTGTTTTGAGTGGGGCAAATGTAGAAAAAAAGTAAGTTCACCCCAGAAAACCATATATTTTCGGAAAGTACACATTCCCACAGATCTAAATTGGGTATGCATGTCTTTGTACTCCAAAGTACCAAGCCGCAAACCATTCCTAAATTTGGTGATTTTGGGGACATTTCCAAAAATGACTTCAAAATTCCGACCCTGCAGCATCGTATTACCCACATACTTTTAGGTATCAAGACAAATCACCCCAAATATGAAAGCCTGGGGTCCTCTGAACAGTTTGATGCCCAATATGTATAGGTGTACCCAAGCACGTGGCGTATAGGGGCCCCAAAACGAAGACCCCCATATGGTCTGTCATTTCAGGTACTGCAAAATCAACACATTTACATTGTTTTGAGGGGGGCAAATGTAGAAAAAAGTAAGTTCACCCCAGAAAACCATATATTTTCGGAAAGTACACATTCCCACAGATCTAAATTGGGTATGCATGTCTTTGTACTCCAAATTACCAAGCCGCAAACCATTCCTAAATTTGGTGATTTTGGGGACATTTCCAAAAATGACTTCAAAATTTCGACCCTGCAGCATTGTATTACCCACATACTTTTAGGTATCAAGACAAATCACCCCAAATATGAAAGCCTGGGGTCCTCTGAACAGTTTGATGCCCAATATGTATAGGTGTACCCAAGCACGTGGCGTATAGGGGACCCACAACGAAGACCCCCATATGGTCTGTCATTTCAGGTACTGCAAAATCAACACATTTACATTGTTTTGAGGGGGGCAAATGTAGAAAAAAGTAAGTTCACCCCAGAAAACCATATATTTTCGGAAAGTACACATTCCCACGGATCTAAATTGGGTATGCATGTCTTTGTACTCCAAAGAACCAAGCCGCAAACCATTCCTAAATTTGGGGATTTTGGGGACATTTCCAAAAATTACTTCAAAATATCTACCCTGCAGCATCGTATTACCCACATACTTTTAGGTATCAAGAGAAATCACCCCAAATATGAAAGCCTAGGGTCCCCTGAACAGTTTGATGCCCAATATGTATAGGTGTACCCAAGCACGTGGCATACAGGGGCCCCAAAAGAAAGACCCCCTATGGTCTGTCATTTCAGGTACTACAAAATCAACACATTTACATTGTTTTTGGGGGGGGCAAAGGTAGAAAAAAGTAAGTTCACCCCATAAAACCATATATTTTCGGAAAGTACACATTCCTGCGAATCCAAATCGGGTATGGATGTCTTTGTACTCCAAAGTACCAAGCCGCAAACCATTTCTAAATTTGGTGATTTTGGGGACATTTCCAAAAATCACCTCAAAATTTTCACCCTCTAGCATCGTAGTTCCCACATACTTTTAGGTATCAAGAGAAATCACCCCAAATATGAAAGCCTGGGGTCCTCTGAACAGTTTGATGCCCAATATGTATAGGTGTACCCAAGCACGTGGCATATAGGGCCCCAAAACAAAGACCCTCAAATGGTCTGTCATTTCAGGTACTGCAAAATCAACACATTTACATTGTTTTGGGGGGGGCAAAGGTAGAAAAAAGTAAGTTCACCCCATAAAACCATATATTTTTGGAAAGTACACATTCCTGCGAATCCAAATTGGGTATGCATGTCTTTGTACTCCAAAGTACCAAGTCGCAAGCCTTTCCTAAATTTGGCGATAAAAGCAACTGTTTTTACATTTCTGAAAATCGCCTAAAAATATTGCAATTGGCCGCATTTATCTCACCCAATTTCTTACATACAATTGTAAAACACCATAAATATTGATGCCAAGGGTCTACTGAACAGTTTGATGCCCAATATGCATAGATATACCAAGGCAGCTGGCATGTGCGGACCCCAAATAAAATTAGTGAATATGAGTTTTCTCCGCTGCCGATTCGCCTTCTGTGAACATAGACCCTTGACTTCATATTATTTGCCTCAAGACCCTCCTAACAGCAATGACCCCCCAAAACCATACATTTTTGGAAAGTACACATTCTGCCGATTCCAACAAAGATAACGACGTCTTTCTACACGAAACTACCAAACTGCAAAGCTTTTCTAAACATATAGGTTTTTACAACATTTCTGAAAATCGCCTAAAAATGTTGCAGTTTGCCGCATTTATCACACACAATGTTTTACGTACAAAGAAAAATCTCTCTAAATATGGACGTCAGAGGTCTAATAAATAGTTTGATGCCCAATATGTATAGATTTACCAAAGTATGTGTTGTGTATGGACCCCAAATGAAAAACGTGCCTATGAATTTTCACGCTAGCCAACTAAGCTGCAGAAAAGAGAACCCTAACTGTACGTTATGTGCCGTAAGACCCCAAACTGTAAAAATAACCCCAGAAACCCATATATTTTTGGAAAGCACATATTTTGGCGGATCAAACTAAATAAAATCTATCTTTCTATACCAAAGCACCAAACAGCAAAACGATACTAAAGATACATAAGGAACAATAATGCAGGGATAAAATTGCAATAAAACCACAAAAATAGCGTAAATCAATGAAATAACAAAATAATTGTTCTGACAGCGTAATAAGTGGCCGAAATCGATTATCCAATAGTCACGCTGCCAAAATAACACGTTTTTAGGCAAAAAAAACAAAAGATAACAGTATAATGAATTCTAAAAAAAAAAAAAAAACACCTGTTTGTGTATACATATTTGTGCACTAATAAAAGTTATCTGAGTGTGCAAATACATGTAAATAAGTGTAAATAACTGTACAAAAGGGACCAAGTGTGCTAAAATTAAAAAAAAAATTTTTTAAAAAATTCCAATCTTTACTAAAATGCATAAATGTACTGTAAGTATGTGTAGGTGCAGGTAAGTGTGTAAAAAAAACGTGCACTTACCGTTTTTGGAGCAGGAGAATCGCTGTCTTCTTTGGAGGAGTCCTGGCAGCGTGTCTGCAGAGTTGCTGCGCAGCAGGAAGTGCGTGGGCGGCTCTGCAGGCAGGAAGAAGGGTGAGTGTAGTAGCAGACGCTCCATGCGATGCGTCTGCTACTTTGAAGTCGGATCTGCGACAATCGAGTCGCAGATCCGACTTGACAGCCCCCCAGCCTCGTTGCCTAGGGGGCTGTCTTCTCTCCCCACTCTCTGCGGAGGCGGCAAAAGCCGCCGAAGCAGAGAGAGAGCTCAGCTGCCAAAGAACGTACAATGTACGTTCTTGGCAGCCTGAGCATTGGCCTGCCAGCACGTACGCTGTACGTGCTTGGCAGGCAAAGGGTTAAAATCTGTGACTAGTATATATCATTATCCAACACCATTCCAGCCTGCGCAACTGTTTTTAATTGTGTGTTATTTTAGGGATATGGTCCCGCAAGGCGTAGAGTTTCACATGCTGTGAAAGGAAGTGGCACATCTGAACATAACATACAGTAGAACCCCCATTTTACATTTTTCAGGGGACCAGGAAGCAGTTTTTGGGTACATCAGGGCAACATTTTGACTTAAAATCAGGGAAATGCACCCATTGAAAGGCATTATAAATTGGTAGGACCACAAATAAAAAATGTAAAATGTGGGAAAACTTAAAACCAGGGGTCTTAAAATCGAAGTTTCACTGTTTTACTATACACATGATTTTAACAGGATTTTTAACATGAGCATACAGTGGACTGCATCTAAAACCAGTTCCAAAATCAGCTGCTAAAAATATCAAAGGGACTCTACTTGTGGTTAATTCAAATGATACCATTCAAAAGTATAATAAACCTGCTCACTAGAGTGCATGTCTAATTTTGCTTCTTCTCAGTTTAAGACAGATAGATATAAAATAATGAGGCACATTGGGATTTGGTGAGTAAAGCAATATCTGTCTTCAAGGGTTATATGCATTTGTTTGCTTAAAATTAGCTTTTCTGCCTAAAGCTTTTTTCCATTAAGAAGATATTTGTTTTATTTTAGGAGATAGAGTTATACAAGCAGATGATAAATCATTTCTTGGGATGAAGTGATAATGTTGCAGTTTATACCCAATTAGCTTTGGTAACGGGTTAGTTACTTCTCCTGGTCTCTTACACTCAGGCGGAAGACCATTTGAAAAGTCACAGGAATAAAACACATTAAACCATATGTTAACGTTTCTTAGTAACTACTGTATCTTGTAACTAATGATCCTTTAAAAATGCAGAATGTTTATTAAAACACCATGTAACCAATTCATCACTCAAATGTTATGAATACCAGAATCATCCAGTCTTGTGCTTCTCACCAGAGCCTGGGAGACATATGCCTATGTTCCAGAAATGTCTTCCTACTAAATCTTTATTGAATTATGACATTGTATCACCAACGTAGTCGTTATTTCTGTGATTCAATATTAAAAGACATTTTGTTTAACAGTCCTATAAAATTTATATCAAGAAGGTCCTTTACTTTAGGCAAAATACTATCTCCCATTTTTGTGTCCAGTCCTGCTTTTCCATCATCAGACAATTGGTTGAATACCAGAGGAACCTATAAGTTTGGGAGATATCCCTGTAAAACATGTAAAGTGATTACAATTAGTTCTGAATTTGGGTCTAACATTACAGGTAAAATTTATAAAAATCAGACATATAACAATTGCTGTAGTAACCATGTGGTGTATTTGCTGGAATGTAAACAATATGTTGGACGAACCGTCTGTCCCCTCAAAGAGAGAATTAGGGAGCACTTGAACACCATAGAGAAGGGAGATAGTAGATCCCCCATTGGCAGATATTTCAGCACTTGTAGCACAGGGGGTGGATTAGACCTAGGGGTTAAAATTAGTACTACCCCCCCAGATTAGGTTTTGATTAATAACCTTTTTAAACATGTTTTCTTCCTTTGGGGTTAATAGCATACAGCAGATCTTTTCCATTTTGAGCAAGTTAGCTGTAATTTAAGAATTAACCATAGAGGTCGCTGTCAATGGCGTCATTTCCCCAGGGTGTTTTTATGCTTATGATTAAGGGCGCATATGCCCTAAACGCGTCAAGCTACGCTCTGTACTTTGGAGTTTTAAATCTACCGGTGTGCGGAACCATCTTCTAGTTGCATTCAAACCTGTGTTCCCTCACTTGCTAAAAAATCATCCAACCCCTTCTTAAAGCTATCTAATGTATTTACTTTCGCTCAATCTGTTTGCGGTCTCATGTCTAGAAATGACTCAAGAAACTAGTTTCCCTTTATTGTTACTCACACATAGTTTGGTGTGGGAAGCATCAAATCACAGGGGTTGCCAAAAACCCCACACTAGATCCCACCAATAAACCCCACACACAGCCTCTTACATGTATCAGGCAAACATGTATTGGAATTTGTTTTTAAACCCCCAGCACAGGAGATGGGTTTGCACTCTTTAAATAGGGCCCCTTCTCTGAAGTGATTGATATATATTTTTAAGTTACATCCCAGAGTTTCAATAAAGATTCTACCCATTTTTAATATTTGAATTGTGCTGACACCTCTAAACCGTTGCCACCAACTCATATCCCAGTATGGTGATATTTTAATTAATATAATCATGGCAACTTCTTAATAAATAACCCATACAGTCATATGAAAACAATTTAGGAACCCCTTTTAATTCTTTGGAGTTTTGTTTATCATTGGCTGAGCTTTCAAAGTAGAAACTTACTTTAAATAAACAACATGCCTTATGGAAACAGTAGTATCTCAGCAGTGTCATACAGATTATTGGATTAACAGAAAATATGTAATGTGCATCATAACAAAATTAGACAGGTGCATAAATTTGGGCACCCCAACAGAGATATTACATCAATACTTAGTTGAGCCTCATTTTGCAAATGTAACAGCCTCTAAACGCCTCCTATAGCCTTTGATGAGTGTCTGTATTCTGGATGGCAGTATTTTTGACCATTCATCCATACAAAATCTCTCCAGTTCAGTTAAATTTGATGGCTGCCGAGCATGGACACTCTGCTACAAATCATCCCATAGATTTTCCATGATGTCCAAGTCAGGGGACTGTGACGGCCATTCCAGAATATTGTACTTCTCCCTCTGCATAAATGCCTTTGTAGATTTCAAAGTGTGTTTAGGGTCATCGTCTTGTTGGAATATCCAACCTCTGCGTAACTTCAACTTTGTGACTGATGCTTGAACATTATCCTAAAGAATTTGTTGATATTGGGTTGAATTCATCGACACTCGACTTTAACAAAGGCCCCAGTCCCTGAACTAGCCACACAGCCCCACAGCATGATGGAACCTGCACCAAATTTGACAGTAGGTAGTAGGTGTTTTTCTTGGAATGTGGTGTTCTTCTGCCACCATGAAAAGCACTTTTAGTTATGAAGAAATTTTTGTCCAAAGCACTTTGTTCCAAAATGACTGTGGCTTGTCTAAATGAGCTTATGTATATACAAGCGACTCTGTATCATGAATGCAGAAAGGGCTTCTTTCTCATCACCCTGCCATATAGATGGAGGTGATCTTTGGGTTGTCTGTAACCATTCTCACAATCCTCTGCATATGCCGCTCCTGTATTTTTCTTGGCCTGCCAGATCTGGGTTTTACAGCAACTGTGCCTGTGGCCTTCCATTTCCTAATAACATTCCTTACAGCTGAAACTGACAATTTAAACCTCTGAGATAGCTTTATGTAGCTAAATCATGATACTGAACAATCTTTGTTTTCAGATCTTTTGAGAGTTGATTTGAGGATCCCATAATGTCACTCTTCAGAACAGAGTCAAACAGAAGCACAACTTGCAATTGGCCACCTTAAATACCTTTTCTCATGATTGGACACACCTGCCTATGAGGTTCAAGGCTTAACGAGCTAATTCAACCAATTTGGTGTTGCCAGTAATCAGTATTGAGCAGTTCCATGCATTGAAATTAGCAAAATTACAAGGTTACCCAAATTTTTGCACAGAAAGTTTTTCACATTTGATTTAATCCATACAACAGAATACTGCTTCACTAAAAATCTTTGTCCAGAAAACACCCCAGTACTCAGATGTTCCTGGGAAATGAAAGACTTACCACAGTTATCTTTTTTGTTGAAAGTGGAGTAAATTATTATGCAGGCTGAGAGGGGTTCCCAAACTTTTTCATATGACTGTAAATAAGTAAACTGTTTGGTCTAAAACCAACCCCCTTCCCTCCATGAAAAAATTGCTTACTTTTTACCCTGGGGAGGAACTCTTCTTCTGGAAAAAAAAATGCACCACCCCCATATACTTTCTTGTTCGCTGCTGCTGCAATATGTTTTTTTTATTTTCCTAATAGGGTTCCCATGGATCACTTGTACTTAGGGTTGGCACATTTTCAGGAAAAAATACTGGCCTTCCTATATATTTACCTATTAATAACATTGGGATCAACCATCACTTTTACCGGCCAGGAACTGTTTCATAACATACTCAAATAAGGGTCACCTACAAAGATTCACAGAGCATATAAAAACAGTTAAGATCCACCACCAGTAAACACCAACAATAATAATATATTAATAATAATTTCTGCAGTCTAGACTAAAATACACTTGTAATATTGATGGCTTTACAATATTCTGAGATTACAATAGCTGTTCTACTTGCATAAAATGTACCTATCTGTGTTTTGACTTCCATCCTTAAAATGAATACAGTTTGGAACTGGTAACTAAAAGTGAACGTCATTTGCTAATTTGCAAATCACCATTATGAATGAAAGCCTTTGGAATCTGTGCTGTGAATGGCCTATTTTACATATTTATGGTACAAAGTCAGCACCGTAATCTATAATTACAAATGGAGTCTGCTTACCAGTAGGGATGGGCGAATAAATTCGCCATGGTTAAATTCGCGGCGAATTTCTGCGTTTCGCCGCGGGCGAATTTTTCGCGAAATTGCGGCAAAAATTCGCCTCGCGACTCGTTTCGCCGCGCGTCGAAATTTTCGTCGCGCGACGAGCCGCGACGCCGCTAATGCGCGTCAAAACAAAAAGACGCGCGACAAACTAAACATCACCCACAGCAGCCAATAAGATGTGAGCCATCCCTGAGCCAACCCACTGGCTATATAAGGAGCTGCAGAGGCGGCCATTACTCGTGGCGTTTCTGGTAGAGGTAGAGAGAGCAGGATAGTGAGAGATTTGTGTGTGATTTAGCTAGTGGAGTTTGTGTAGAGAGCTTTTTTTTTTTCTGAGTCAGTGCAAGTGGAGGTTGTGGATTTCAGTTTACTGTTTTCCCTCTTCTGCTTGCCTGCTCACCACCCAATAGCCCTTTTTAGGGCTAACTGTCTTTGTCTTTGTCTGTGCTGGTGTGTGTACTCCTTGTGGGTGCACACTTCTGCTGAGGGGATTTAGTTGAGGGTTTTATTTTTTTCTCCTTTCCTTCCCCGAAATATCCAAACCCCCCCTTATATATATATTTTTTTTTTTAAGTTTAGTTGCCCAATATGACGGGCCGTGGGAGAGGGGGGATGGGTGGTGGTGGTGGGAAGAAGGGTGGGTTAGGGATGGGTGGTGGTGGTGGTGGGAAGAAGGGTGGGATAGGGAGGGGTGGCCGAGGAAGAGGCCGTGGTGCTGGCCGTGGGCATCCAACCCCACAACAGCCATGTGCCATGCCCAGTCTGGGCACTGTAAATCAGTCGCAGCACAAGCTGCCATCAAAGCAGCTGCCATCACAGCAGCAGCTGCAACAACAACAGCAGCAGCTGCAACAACAACAGCAGCAGCTGCAACAACAACAGCAGCAGCAGCTGCAACAACAGCAGCAGCAGCCGCAACAACAGCAGCAGCAAATGCCACAGCAGCAGGTGGCTGTGGGTCGCAGCAGCGGGGCAACTGGTCCACGTAGGACTGTGCCCGATTTTTTTGCCACTGCTTCGCGACCCATACGGTCGCAGCAGGCAGAGGCAGTGGTAGACTGGCTGACCCAGGCTACCTCATCTGCAGCAGGCACCAGTGAGCGGCAGGAGGTGGCATCACCTGCTAGCTCAGTGTGGGATGACACCCCATCCCTCTTATTTGATCCTGAGGTGGACTTGGGCCCAGACACCCAGGATCTTTTTGATGATCAGGCAGGAATGGGGGGGGCATTCATGTCTGATGAAGAGGAGGAGGTGGTCATATCACAGCCCACATCAATAGGGGATATTGGGCAGGGTCCCCTTATGGCAGGGCAGCAAGTTGCTGGTGTGGGGTCAGACACCAGCATGCTGGATGTGGGTATTGATGCCATGTATGAGGCAGGGTCTGGTCTGGGGGAGGACGATGACAGGGACAGACCCTGGGAGCCGGCTCCAGAGGATAACAGCAGCAGTTCAGGGGGGGAACTGTTTGTTGTTGATGAGGATGAAGAGCCGGCTCCACCGACCACTGCTAGGGGGGGCAGGCAACAGGGCAGCACTGCGCCTAGGTCCAAAGCCTATGTGCGTACGGGTGGGGACCATCCTCAACCCTCCACAGCAGGCAAGGCAGTGGCCCGCACTTCAGCAGTGTGGGCTTTTTTCACGTGCCAGGCAGAGGACCAGGCAATAGCAGTGTGCCAGCTCTGCCGGCAGAAGGTTCGAAGGGGGCAGGCAGGGTCACATATGGGAACATCAGCTTTAAGTTCCCATATGAAACGTCATCACAGGATGACGTGGGAGCAGCACCAAAGTGGCAGGGCACCGGGTGGCAGTGGTGCTTCCTGTCCACCTCCTCCCATTCCTCAGGGAAGAGGTGCTAGCTCCCCAGACCCTGCAGCAGGTGAAGAGGATTCTGGGGCTCACAGTCGGAGGCAGCCACTGTGTAGCTCAGCCTCTTCTGCAGCCTCCTCCTCCTCAATGCGGCCCCTGTCCCGCCAGGTTTCCCTCCCCCAGTTCCTCAGCCGCAAGACGCCTCTCTCCCCCAGCCACCCCCAAGTGCAGAGGCTTAATGGCTGCCTGGCAAAGCTTCTGGCAGTGCAGCTGCTGCCCTATCAGCTAGTCGAAGCAGCCCCCTTCCGACAGCTGATGGCTTGCGCTGCCCCTAACTGGCGGATCCCCAGCCGCCATTATTTTGCCAGGAAGGCTGTCCCTGCCATCCACCAGCATGTGGTTGAGAATGTGTCCCTGTCGCTGGATCATGCTGTTGGCGGCAGGGTGCACTGCACCACTGACACGTGGACCAGCAGGCATGGGCAGGGGAGGTACATAACCTACACTGCGCACTGGGTCACCCTCATGAGTGCTGGGGAGGGTGCAAGCCGGGGCGCTCCCCTCAGGCTACAGGTGCCTCCCCGTGGGGTACAGGGCAAACCCCACATGTCCACTTCCTCCTCCTCCTCCACTATGGATGAGCCACCCCTGAAGCGTCCCCGCAGCTACGCTTCAGTGCAGCACAGGCGATGTCAGGCTGTGCTGCAACTCCTCTCCCTGGGCGAGAGGAGTCATACTGCACCTGAGCTCATGGCTGCCTTCCAGACTCAGGTGCAGCGGTGGTTCACTCCCCGCCAGCTCCAAGCAGGTAATATTGTTTGCGACAACGGTCGCAACCTGCTGGCCGCCATCCGCCTAGGGCACCTGACCCACATGCCTTGCTTTGCACATGTCCTCAACCTTGTGGTGCAGCGCTTCCTCAAGAGCTACCAAGGGTTGGGTGACATGCTGGAGAAGGTACGTAGGGTATGTGCCCATTTTCGCAGGTCCCCCACCGCCAGCGCGTCTTTGGCACGGATGCAGCGGCAGCATAGTCTGCCACCCCACCGGCTCATCTGTGACCTGCCGACGCGCTGGAATTCCACCCTGCACATGGTGGAGCGCCTCGTAGAGCAGCGCTGGGCGGTCAGCAATTACCTGCTGGAGCACAGTGCCAGGGGTACTCAGGGGGCGGATTTGGGGTACTTTAGTGCAGAGCAGTGGCAGCAAATGAGGCAGCTCTGCCAAGTACTTGCCCCCTTTGAGCAGGCGACACGCTTTGTTAGCAGGGACAATGCGTGTCTTAGCGATGTCATACCCCTGGTGTTCCTCCTCAAGCGCACGTTGGATGGGCTGCTAGAGGAGGGTGACGTGCCTGAGGAGGAGGAGGAGGAGAGTAGGCCCCGTAGGCAGGCAGAGGGGGCTGAGGAGGAGATGGTGCCTGATGAGGAGGATGAGGGAGAGGAGGACTGGGTGCCTGTGCAGCATGGGGAGCAGGGCACATGCCACCCAACCACCCCAGCTATTGTCCGCGGCTGGGAGGGTACAGAGCAGGGGCAGGTCGAGCCAGATGACCTGCTGCATCTGGAGGGCAGTCAAGAAGAGGTTGGTCGGGGGCACCTCTTTTACATGGCTGCCCATATGCAGACTTGCCTCCGAAGCGATCCCCGGGTCTGTTCTATCAAAGACCGGGAGGATTATTGGGTGGCTACTTTGCTTGACCCACGGTACAAGGGAAAGGTGGGGGAGTTCCTTGTACCCAGCCAGAGAGAGAGGAGGATGGGTCAATTGAGGAAGGCTCTGTGCTCAAAATTAGTGGAGGCCTTCCCCCAGTCTGACACTTCTCAGGCCTCCACTACTCCACACACCCAGCAGAGACAGGGGCCTAGCAGCAGCAGCAAGGGCGGAGATCTCATGGGTGTGTGGAAGAGCTTTTTCGAGCCTCAACGGCCAGCAGCAGGCCCAGTCAGCACCCAAAGCCACCACCAGCAGCGGGTGGAGCATATGGTGGCTGACTACATGGGGTCAGTCAGCGTGCAGGATGCCATTCGCCCTGACGATGACCCCATGCATTATTGGGTCTCGAGGCTCGACCAGTGGCCAGAACTGGCACAGTACGCTCTGGAGGTGCTGGCTTGCCCCCCTGCCAGTGTCCTGTCAGAGCGTGTCTTCAGTGCCGCAGGTGGGGTGGTCACTGAGAAGCGGACACGGCTATCCACTGGCAGCGTGGATAAGCTGACATTCATTAAAATGAATGAGGCATGGATAAGCGGGGATATCCAAGTGCCCATTGCAGACAGCAGAGACTAGCCTCCTCTCCTCCTTCTCCTCCACAGATTTATCCTCCTCTCTCCATTGCTGCCCATACTCTCCTCCTCAGTAGTATTGCCCATTCCCCATCTGTCTGCACCTGCTGCCCTTGCTGCTGCTGCTGCTGCTGCTGTTGTAGCCTGCTACTAGCCCTAGTAGTACTGCTGCTGTGCTGCATTGTCGGCAATTTTTTTATGGTGGGGGCCTATCAAAGCTCCTACTGCTATCGTAGATACTACTGCTGCATTGTCGGCAAATTTTTTTAGTAGTTGAGGCCTAACATGGCCTCTAAATATGTTTCTTCGAATACTGCCACATTGTTGGCTAATTTCTTCTGGTTGAGGCCTAACATGGCTTCTAAATATGTTGCTTATAATTTTGCCGCTAAGTTGGCTAATTTCTTCTGGTTGAGGCCTAACATGGCTTCTAAAAATGTTTTCTCAAATACTGCCACAATGTTGGCTAATTTCTTCTCGTTGAGGCCTAACATGGCTTCTAAATATGTTGCTTATAATTTTGCCGCTAAGTTGGCTAATTTCTTCTGGTTGAGGCCTAACATGGCTTCTAAAAATGTTTTCTCAAATACTGCCACAATGTTGGCTAATTTCTTCTGGTTGAGGCCTAACATGGCTTCTAAATATGTTGCTTATAATTTTGCCGCTAAGTTGGCTAATTTCTTCTGGTTGAGGCCTAACATGGCTTCTAAAAATGTTTCTTCGAATACTGCCACATTGTTGGCTAATTTCTTCTGGTTGAGGCCTAACATGGCTTCTAAAAATGTTTTCTCAAATACTGCCACAATGTTGGCTAATTTCTTCTGGTTGAGGCCTAACATGGCTTCTAAATATGTTGCTTATAATTTTGCCGCTAAGTTGGCTAATTTCTTCTGGTTGAGGCCTAACATGGCTTCTAAAAATGTTTCTTCGAATACTGCCACATTGTTGGCTAATTTCTTCTGGTTGAGGCCTAACATGGCTTCTAAATATGTTGCTTATAATTTTGCCGCTAAGTTGGCTAATTTCTTCTGGGGGTTGAGGCCTAACATGGCTTCTAAATATTTTTCTTACAATTTTGCGGCTAATGTCTTCTGTTTGGGGCCTGCCTCATTTAATTCTTCTGGCTCTAATATTGAGTTGATTAAAAGTTACAAGTTACAAAATGACTGTTGCTGCCACTGCTGTTGCTATTAATGCCTCGTTATTTGGCAAAAGTCTTCTCTGTTTGGGGCCTGCCTCATTTAATTCTTCTGGCTCTAATATAGAGTTGATTAAAAGTCGCAACATGACTGTTGCTGACTCTGCTGTTGCTGCTAATGCCTCGTTATTTGGCAAAAGTCTTCTCTGTTTGAGGCCTGCCTCATTTAATTCTTCTGGCTCTAATATAGAGTTGATTAAAAGTTACAACATGACTGTTGTTGCCGCTGCTGTTGCTACTACTGCCTCATTATTTGGCAAACGTCTTCTGTTTGGGGCCTGCCTCATTTAATTCTTCTGGCTCTAATATAGAGTTTATTAAAAGTTACAGCATGACTGTTGTTGCTGCTGCTGTTGCTACTAATGCCTCATTATTTGGCAAACGTCTTCTGTTTGGGGCCTGCCTCATTTAATTCTTCTGGCTCTAATATAGCGTTGATTGAAAGTTACAAGTTACAAAATGACTGTTGCTGCCACTGCTGTTGCTATTAATGCCTCGTTATTTGGCAAAAGTCTTCTCTGTTTGGGGCCTGCCTCATTTAATTCTTTTGGCTCTAATATAGAGTTGATTAAAAGTCGCAACATGACTGTTGCTGACTCTGCTGTTGCTGCTAATGCCTCGTTATTTGGCAAAAGTCTTCTCTGTTTGAGGCCTGCCTCATTTAATTCTTCTGGCTCTAATATAGAGTTGATTAAAAGTTACAACATGACTGTTGTTGCCGCTGCTGTTGCTACTACTGCCTCATTATTTGGCAAACGTCTTCTGTTTGGGGCCTGCCTCATTTAATTCTTCTGGCTCTAATATAGAGTTTATTAAAAGTTACAGCATGACTGTTGTTGCCGCTGCTGTTGCTACTAATGCCTCATTATTTGGCAAACGTCTTCTGTTTGGGGCCTGCCTCATTTAATTCTTCTGGCTCTAATATAGCGTTGATTGAAAGTTACAACATGACTGCTGTTGCCGCTGCTGTTGCTACTACTGCCTCATTATTTGGCAAACGTCTTCTGTTTGGGGCCTGCCTCATTTAATTCTTCTGGCTCTAATATAGAGTTGATTGAAAGTTACAACATGACTGTTGTTGCTGCTGCTGTTGCTACTAATGCCTCATTATTTGGCAAACGTCTTCTGTTTGGGGCCTGCATCATTTAATTCTTCTGGCTCTAATATAGAGTTGATTAAAAGTTACAACATGACTGCCGCTGCTGTTGCTACTAATGCCTCATTATTTGGCAAACGTCTTCTGTTTGGGGCCTGCCTCATTTAATTCTTCTGGCTCTAATATAGAGTTTATTAAAAGTTACAGCATGACTGTTGTTGCTGCTGCTGTTGCTACTAATGCCTCATTATTTGGCAAACGTCTTCTGTTTGGGGCCTGCCTCATTTAATTCTTCTGGCTCTAATATAGCGTTGATTGAAAGTTACAACATGACTGCTGTTGCCGCTGCTGTTGCTACTACTGCCTCATTATTTGGCAAACGTCTTCTGTTTGGGGCCTGCCTCATTTAATTCTTCTGGCTCTAATATAGAGTTGATTGAAAGTTACAACATGACTGTTGTTGCTGCTGCTGTTGCTACTAATGCCTCATTATTTGGCAAACGTCTTCTGTTTGGGGCCTGCATCATTTAATTCTTCTGGCTCTAATATAGAGTTGATTAAAAGTTACAACATGACTGCCGCTGCTGTTGCTACTAATGCCTCATTATTTGGCAAACGTCTTCTGTTTGGGGCCTGCCTCATTTAATTCTTCTGGCTCTAATATAGAGTTGATTGAAAGTTACAACATGACTGCCGCTGCTGATGCTACTAATGCCTCATTATTTGGCAAAACTCTGGTGGGTGTCTATCAAGGCTCCTACTGCTGTGGCTGACACTACTGCTGCATTGTCGGCAATTTTTTTTGTAGTTGAGGCCTATCATGGCCTCTAAAAATGTTTCTTCGAATACTGCCACATTGTTGGCTAATTTTTTCTGGGGGTTGAGGCCTATCATGGCTTCTAAAAATGTTTCTTCGAATGCTGCCACATTGTTTGGCTAATTTCTTCTGGGGGTTGAGGCCTATCATGGCTTCTAAAAATGTTTCTTCGAATACTGCCATATTGTTGGCTAAATTTTTTCTGGGGGTTGAGGCCTATCATGGCTTCTAAAAATGTTTCTTCGAATACTGCCACATTGTTTGGCTAATTTCTTCTGGGGGTTGAGGCCTAACATGGTTTCTAAATAGGTTGCTTGTAATTTTGCCGCTAAGTTGGCTAATGTCTTCTGGTGGTTGAGGCCTATCATGGCTTCTAAAAATGTTTCTTCGAATACTGCCATATTGTTGGCTAATTTTTTCTGGGGGTTGAGGCCTATCATGGCTTCTAAAAATGTTTCTTCGAATACTGCCACATTGTTTGGCTAATTTCTTCTGGGGGTTGAGGCCTATCATGGCTTCTAAAAATGTTTCTTCGAATACTGCCACATTGTTTGGCTAATTTCTTCTGGGGGTTGAGGCCTATCATGGCTTCTAAAAATGTTTCTTCGAATACTGCCACATTGTTTGGCTAATTTCTTCTGGGGGTTGAGGCCTATCATGGCTTCTAAAAATGTTTCTTCGAATACTGCCACATTGTTTGGCTAATTTCTTCTGGGGGTTGAGGCCTAACATGGTTTCTAAATAGGTTGCTTGTAATTTTGCCGCTAAGTTGGCTAATTTCTTCTGGGGGTTGAGGCCTATCATGGCTTCTAAAAATGTTTCTTCGAATACTGCCATATTGTTGGCTAAATTTTTTCTGGTGGTTGAGGCCTATCATGGCTTCTAAAAATGTTTCTTCGAATACTGCCACATTGTTTGGCTAATTTCTTCTGGGGGTTGAGGCCTAACATGGTTTCTAAATAGGTTGCTTGTAATTTTGCCGCTAAGTTGGCTAATGTCTTCTGGTGGTTGAGGCCTATCATGGCTTCTAAAAATGTTTCTTCGAATGCTGCCACATTGTTTGGCTAATTTCTTCTGGGGGTTGAGGCCTATCATGACTTCTAAAAATGTTTCTTCGAATACTGCCATATTGTTGGCTAAATTTTTTCTGGGGGTTGAGGCCTATCATGGCTTCTAAAAATGTTTCTTCGAATACTGCCACATTGTTTGGCTAATTTCTTCTGGGGGTTGAGGCCTAACATGGTTTCTAAATAGGTTGCTTGTAATTTTGCCGCTAAGTTGGCTAATGTCTTCTGGTGGTTGAGGCCTATCATGGCTTCTAAAAATGTTTCTTCGAATACTGCCATATTGTTGGCTAATTTCTTCTGGGGGTTGAGGCCTATCATGGCTTCTAAAAATGTTTCTTCGAATACTGCCACATTGTTTGGCTAATTTCTTCTGGGGGTTGAGGCCTAAAATGGTTTCTAAATAGGTTGCTTGTAATTTTGCCGCTAAGTTGGCTACTGTCTTCTGGGGGTTGAGGCCTATCATGGCTTCTAAAAATGTTTCTTCGAATACTGCCATATTGTTGGCTAATTTCTTCTGGGGGTTGAGGCCTATCATGGCTTCTAAAAATGTTTCTTCGAATACTGCCACATTGTTGGCTAATTTCTTCTGGTGGTTGAGGCCTAACATGGCTTCTAAAAATGTTTTTTCGAATACTGCCATATTGTTGGTTAATTTTTTCTGGGGGTTGAGGCCTATCATGGCTTCTAAATAGGTTGCTTGTAATTTTGCCGCTAAGTTGGCTACTTTCTTCTGGTGGTTGAGGCCTATCATGGCTTATAAAAATGTTTCTTCGAATACAGCCCCATTGTTTGGCTAATTTCTTCTGGGGGTTGAGGCCTGCCTCATTTAATTCTTCTGGCTCTAATACAATTGATTACAACAATGCTTGCTGCTTGGTTGTCAAATGTATTCACACTATTATTACCCCTGAAACGACTGCGGCCAAAAGTCCTTTGCCTCAGTCATTATTCTTTCTTTTGAAATGATAGTGCTCTAAAAAATGTATACAGGGAGGGCATGTGTGTGTAGCAGTAACTGAGTGGAACATAGGTGTGAATTGCTCTTCCCATTGATTCCAAAGCAAAACATGACATATATACATTCATCACTGTGTACAAAAGTAAGGGAAATGTTTTAATGGTAGTCCCAAAGCCATGTCTGGTCTGGGAGTCAAAATAGGCCCTTGCATTCAAATTACACAGAGGCCCAAACAGGCCCCAAACATCAGCCCAGTAAATTTGACTGGAAACCAACCAACCTGGCAACCCTGGGTGACACAAACATAGCCATAAACTCTACTTAAATTCATGCTGTAAGTAATAATTTAGATTGAATTTGTCCTCTATGAATGCTTTTGTCCTTGAGTTAAATAAACGAGACAACACAGTTTGCTTAATGGAAAAAGGAATTTCATTCCTAGATGATGTCCATCTTACATCCCACTTTCAGCTGCATCTGCTATTTTGCAACTTTCAACTTCACAAGCAGTCTTGTCCCAGTTTGCTGTCCATAACCTTCAAAGAGAACACACGCCATCCTTTGTTTCCAAACACTTTACACAACGTATTCATAGATCCAGTGCAAAGCCCTTAAAGGGGTGGTTCACCTTTAAGGTAACTTTTAGTATGCAATAGTATGGCAAATTCTAAGCAACTTTTAATTTGGTTTTACTTATTTGCCTTTTTCTTCTAAGTTCAGACTCTTTGCAGCTTTTAAATGTGGGTCAATGAGTTTACCCCAACTAAAAAGCAAATACTATGTCAGGCTACAAATGTATTGTTAGTCATTGCTACTTTTTTACATTTAGGCCTCTCCTATTCATATTCCAGTCTCTTATTTAAATCAATGTATGATTGCTAGGGGAATAATGTTACTTCTAATAGTGCCTAATTGCAAAATATAGTGTGACTTAATATCATAATTTATTTTAAAAAATCAATGTATTTGAGTGTTATAGTAGTCAATTTATCAATTTCGTCGCCGTCGCGACGAGGTTCGTCGCCGTCGCGACGAGGTTCGTCGCCGGGCGACGAGGTTCGTCGCCGCGCGACGAGGTTCGTCGCCGCGCGACGAGGTTCGTCGCGCGCCATATCAAAACTGTGTTTGCGCATGCGCGCGCGTACGTCATGTGACGCGCGTCGTGTGCGCGCACGCGTCATGTGACGCGCGTCATGCGCGCGTCAAAAATGGGCGTCGCCACTATAAATAGCCCCGCCCGTGCTTACATTTTTAGGAGTGCAGTTTGAAAATGGCAGGACCTGGCATGATGAACCGAGACCAGCTGCGGTACTTCGTCAGGTACCTGCACCAGGAGGGATACGACAATATCCCTCCTGGAGTGAGAGGAATCCAGGCGCTCCGGAGGAGCATAATGGAACGGCTGAGGCGCAGGCTGCGGAGGGAGTACCGCCTGCGCTTAAGTCTGAGGGAGCTCCAGAGGATCTGGAGCGATCTCAAAAGACGCCACAGCGCATTTGTTGATGAGCTGCGCGTGGAAGTGGAAGGTAGAGTTATTTAAAAAGAAAACATCTTAAAATGATTTGCTATTTTACAGCAAAAATGTATTTAAGTGAATACTGTAATTAGGATTGGAACAGTTGACTTTGACTGACTGACATAATTGCAGACAAGTTAAATAACAAGTAAATGAGCTGTCAAATGGAGATTATTTAAACAGATTATAATAGATTTATTTAAATGCAATACATGAGTTTCCCTTCTTAACTACAATAAAGCCACTTGATTCCCATTTATTTTGGTATTTTGGAGCAAATGTGTAATTGTTTAGGCCTGTGACAAGGCTAATAAGAATTTTACTTCACTTAAAGGTAGATTTATTTAAACGTAATAAATAGGTTTCCCTTCTTAACTACAATAAAGCCACTTGATCAGGCTCGGATCTGTGAAAAAGGCCACCAAGGCCCGGGCCTAGGGCTGGAAGATTTTAGGGTGGCGGCATGCTGTCCAACCACACCCATATTGGTTCAGAAACACTGGGGATGCACAGGAGATACAATAGTTTCCCACGCAGCAATCCCCATTGCTCCTGTCCAGATGATAAAAATTTTCCCGAATAAAGGGGAGGGGACAGGGGCGACGAATGGCAGTGGGCCTAGGGATGCCTACTATGTAAATCTTGCCCTGCACTTGATTCCTATTTATTTTGGTATTTTGGAGCAAATGTGTATTTGTTTAGGCCTGTGACAAGGCTAATAAGAATTTTACTTCACATAAAGGTAGATTTATTTAAACGTAATAAATAGGTTTCCCTTCTTAACTACAATAAAGTTAATTTTCCTGTAGTTACAACATGACACCTTATCCTGTATAATGTATACTGTACAAATGCAATTGGTGTGTTACTCAAACTGAAATTTATTCATTGCCAGCTGAGTGGATCCAAGATGATCCTGATGATGATGATGATGGGGAAGTACCAGCACCACCACCACCTGACCAGGCAGCACCGCCTGTACCTGATGAGGCAGCACCGCCTCCACCACCTCAGCAGGCGGCACCACCACCTCACCAGGTGGCACCACCTCACCAGGCGGCACCACCACCTCACCAGGCGGCACCACCACCTCACCAGGCGGCACCACCACCTCACCAGGCGGCACCACCAGTGGACGACCAGGGGCTCAGTGTAGGCACTCAGACAGAGCATGCCTACTACGACCAGACTGAGCTCCTGGTCACCCTAGTTCATCAAGTAAATGCCATGCGGCAGGAGCTGGGTGAGGTTAGGGACATTGTTGACAACCTCCAGAGGGTTGTTGCTCCTCCTCCTCCTCCTCCACTTTAATTTATTTATTATTTGTTACAGCACCAGTTGTGCTATATGTTGTGAATTAAAAAAAATTTTTATATCTCTATATTTTGAGTTCATTTTTCATTTGACTAAACTAATACTCACATGGTACTTGGAATTGTTTGGATTCTAATAACACAACGATGACTATTCTTAATCGGAGTCATTAAAATTACATTACATAGTATTTCAGAATCATTACAATTACATGATGTAAATATAAGGTTCATTCACATAAACATATGGTTTATTCATTTTTATCTGAGATACAAAGCATCCAGATACTATCTGTTCAGATTTATTAGTTGTACTTGTGTTAGTAATCTACTATTAGATATTTGAAGTACAGATGATACTTTTTGGTTAAACAGAGATATAGAGTAGTAGTAGATACCATTACCAGTTGACCAGAGGTAATGTGAAAAAATCCACAAACGTTAAAAGTTTAAGAAACTTGCAAAATGGGAGCCATTTTTTCAAGATAGGAGTCCTCTAACAATGCAGGGCATGTGTGTAGCAGTATACTAAGTGAAACACGCATGTGTATTGGTCTTCCCATGGAGTCCAATCCAATTCAGCACATTCAGACACAAAGCAAAAGATACCATGTTCATTTATCATCACAGACTACAAAGCTTGAAACTAAGGGGAAAATTTTTATTTGTAGGCCCAAAGATGAAAAAAGGTTATACAAACAAAACACCCATAGAAGATGGGCTTCATCAAATTGCACTGCGCGTCAAAAATAACGTCGCGCGTTAAAACACATACTCGCGTCCGCGACAAAATATTTTGACGCGCGACAAAATCGGGCCGCGCGACTCGTTTCGCGAATTTTTCGCCGTTTCGCGAATTTCGCTGGAAATTCGCGAATTATTCGGCGAAGCGAAACGCGACAGATTCGCCCATCACTACTTACCAGAAATGTCTGTTGGGATCAAGCAGGTGAATCTCACACACACTATTAAGGTTCCTCATTTTAAGTCTCTATGCTGATAGTGTAGTTTTAAAGTATTTGTGCAATCAATCAAATGCACACACAAAAAAAACTTGCTGTGATGAATGACTTATAAACATGGAACCCTGCAGTAAGGAGAAATAGGCCAGAGGGTAAAGGAACAAGTCGATGTATTATTCTGTCCTACAAATGTCATTCCATATCACCTGCCGTGTACTCTGCATTATACCAAAGGGAAAACAGCCACAGAAATACATTATTTAAACAACAGTCAGCTACACAGTGTCTTCCATTTCTGTTAAGCATTTTAATTGTTAAATGTTGCATAGTGATAGCAATACTAGAACAATATCAATATTTCAGAGATGGAATACAATGCATTTCATTGTATTCAAATATATCATAACATTAGCATTTTGTTTAGTTACGATTATTTTTCCTGTTTGTTTTTTTCAATATGGTTTTTATTATAGTTTGAAACAGCATGTGCATTTAGGGCTATAGTTAGAGCAAGCTGGGCAAAACATTGGTCCCAAGCTTCTCACTGTGCTTTCAGTTGTCAGCAACAAGATACATTTTGCAGCAATACCCGAGTACTGTGATTGCAGCTGCACAATGTACAGCCCATACAGTTAGTATAGCTTTTAGAGAAATTGATAGGTTTCAAATAGTAGACAAGGGCCATTGTGGGCAGGAATATGATAATGAAACAGTTGTTTTTTTATGACATAATAAGAATCTGCCCCTGGTATATTTAAGATACTACTACTTACTTTACTTAGTAGCACATGGAAAAGTAAAACAAGATCGCATTCTTATGGACATAAAGGTTTTAATTTATCCAGTTCATAATATACAGTAACTAGTAATAATAAGCCTAAAGCACTTGCACTTCCCAAGTTCTAAAAATGTTTCACCACTCATGGAGTTACTCTAGACTTCAGGGCCGGAACTAGGGGTAGGCAGAGTAGGCACATGCCTAGGGTGCAAAGCTTGGAGGGCGCCCAGCACGTATCTCTAACTGCCGCCTACACCCAGTCCGGGCTGAAGAATCCTGGGCTATGCGCATTGTAAGAGCGTCAAGGTGAGGAAAGGGTGGTATACGCGGCCTGACACGGCTTGTCAGTTCGCACGTGCTCCAGAACGTGTGCGCTCCTGTACGTGTGCACATGCGCGTGCTGCCTTACGTGCGCTGGGTTGGAGGGGGCGACTGGGGGGCAGCATTGGTCGTGTTGCCTGGGACGCCCGGCCGATTTGGCCCGGCCCTGCTAGACTTATCTCCCTGAATCAGTCGTACAGGCTGATACATTCGATAGATTTAAGAAGGGGTTGGATGGCTTTTTAGCAATTGAGGGAATACAGGGTTATGGAAGATAGCTCATAGTACAAGTTGATCCAGGGACTAGTCTGAGTTAACTAGTTGGAGTTAAGAAGGAATTTTTCCCCCTCTGAGGCAAATTGAAGAGGCTTCAGATGTTTTTTTTTGCCTTCCTCTGGATCAACTGGCAGTTAGGCAGGTTAAAAAAAAAAGTTAAAGGGTTGAACTTGATGGACGTGTGTTTTTTTTCAACCTTACTTCCTATGTTACTAGTAAATACTGCATTCTTATGAAGTAAGGACACCTTTAAGCAAAATTAATGAGAAAACTGCACTACAATGTTTTTAGTTACATAAATAAGGGCTTTTTAGATCTGGGCTAAAGACTAAATCATTAAGCACTGTTGTAAGCTGAAATAAAGAGGTGACCAACATTTTACTAGTATACATTTTAAATATAAGATAAGCAGATGACGTATAATATTTGTGTATATTGCTAAATCCTTCATTCTTGTGCTAGAAAACTCCACAAAGTCAACATGGAGATGTGGTAACAAAGGGTTCCAAGTATCAGAAAGTCTTCTATTCACTCCATGCAAGCACAAAAACACCAGGGCAGCATACGATGGCTCAGTAAGGTCCTCAGGGAGGTCACAATCCAAATACAGTATGTGTGTGCATCGCTCTCTCTCTCTCTCTCTCTCTCTCTATATATGTATGTATGTGATTTGTTATCCGGAACCTGTTATCCAGAAAGGCTGTCTCGCATAGATTCTCTGTAATGATACCACAATACCTTGTTCTTGATCCAAACTAAGATATAATTAGTCCTTATTGGAAGCAGAACCAGCCTATTGGGTTTAGTAATGTTTACATTTTTTTAGTAGACAAAATTTGAAGATCTGATATCTGAAAAACCCCAGGTCCAGGAGCATTTTGGATAACTGGTGCCTATAACATTTAAGTATATATATATATATTTACTGTATTAAATGTAAAAATGCATGTGCTGTATTTAAGCCATAATACAGCCCAGTTGGCAACCCTCCTGAACACTCTGACTCATTTCTCTAGCCATGGGCACAATCCGTTAATAATTCACATGGATAGGGTTATCAAGTTGTGCTGACACCCAGTAACTGATGAGGACATATTCTGTTTGATATGTCCGATATTGCTCCTTAAAAACGCTGTACATTTGTGCATTGGATATTCCCATTGCTTGAGAAAATAGTCAGACATTGCAAGTTTGGCTGTGTTATGGCTTTTATACATGTATTTTGCATTTAATACAGTGAGTGCATGCCATTTTTTCTTTTCTGTACATACATAGAGATAGCTGTATATAGAGTATATTTTACTAAAAGATGTAAATATTACATATACATGTATTTCAGTACCTCTCCTTCTAAGTTCAAGCCATTGTTTTGGAGAGAATTATTGAGCTGAATCTAGATGCAAAAATAACAGACACAGCTACTGAATTTACCCTATTACCTGCTGCATACCTGAGCACAAAGGGGCTTCTAATGAACTAAATATATAACTATTATTGATGACACAAATATAAGAGCTTTTTAGGGCTTAGAATGAGCAGATGGAATATTGCAATTTGCATACTTTAATATATCTGTTGGCATCTGGGATATTCCTCTAATGGATTCTGATATGATGATGAAGCCCAAGAATAAAGTTAGATTTTCTGTAATGCTGCAAATTACAGGGTAAAACATCTGTCTTTGTTTATCATATTTAGTGTGGCATGATTGGAAAGCACAGAGATATTTACAAGGAGACCTTGGGCCAAAGTGAATACTATTTATGGAATGCAATTTGTGTAAATTAAATACTGCAAAACAAGTTTACCTTTAGTCCTTAAACTTGTCAAGTTCAAAAATAGTTGTCCTTTTGCCCCACTGTCTATTATACAGCAATGTACTATACAGCAGATGCATTTGGCTATAAGGGATGTGCAGCGTCAGAATATAACTCTTAGTTATACTTAGAAAGTTGCTTCAACTAGGGAATAGTCCAAATTCGATTCAAATTTGAAAAATATTTGGCCGAATATGGACCTATTCGATCAAAAATTGACCTATTCGACCAAAAAAACCTTCAACTTAATTTTGGTTGGTCTTTTTTGAATTTGAATTTCGAAGTTTTATCAATTAGAAATTTGACCCTTGATAAATATGCCCCTTAAAGCTGGAATTCTGGCAATCACACTGCATTGTGGGAATGGCAATTTGCTTTTTGCACACTAAACCACAATAATAAATGAGGCTGGACCCCCATTTGAAAGCTGACAAGTGTCAGCTGACAAGAAAAATATAAATAATTAACTAAAAAAGAATGAGGGACCAGTTGCTTTGAATTGGCCATTCTACAACAACTACAACTAAAAGTAGACTTAAAGGTGAACCCCCCCCCTTTAATGCCGGTAATCACCAGAAATGATCTCACATGCAGAAGTTGGACTGGGATTTTCAGTGCAGTTTCGAGAATAAATAATATATGCACCACAAAATTGAAACAAAGAAAGGAGAGATGGAGAAACCGAAATAAAGAAACAAAAGCTTAAAAAATATTCAGAATGAATTCATATTTTTTCTACAGTTTGGTGTTTGGTTGAATGTTTATGTTTATGAATTAGTGGAAGTCAAACAGGAAGTTATTTTTTCCAGTGGTGTTGCCTTGAGGGTTTAGCAACATTAGACAGGGAAAGCCAGAAGCACTTTGAAGTCTATCTACAGCCTGTGCATCATTAGCAAATTGAGAATACAGCAATCCAGATACCTAGATGTCTCTTAGAAATATGTTCATTATTTGTCTATGTAATGAGGGCAGCGCGGCAAAGATCTCCAGTCACACAGACAGGCAAGAGGCCTAATGTTTGCATCTGGAGACCTGAGATAAGAGACATGAAGGAACACTGGCATGTTGCCATCTCCACCACCCAAAATAACTATTGTGGGCAGTTTCTGTCCTTTTACCATTTGTATTTTGTAGTAAAATTCAAAATTAATTATTTGTTTTGAGATACAGGAATGGGACCTCCTATCCAGAATGCTTGGGACCTGAGATTTCCGGGTATTTCCGTAATTTGGATCTTCATGTAATCATCTGATCTTCATACTAAAAAAAATCATGTAAACATTAAATAAACCCAATAGGCTGGTTTTGCTTCCAATAAGCATTTATTATATCTTAGATGTGATCTAGTACAAGTTATGATTTTAATTACTACAGAGAAAAAGAAAATCAATTGTAAAAATTTTAATTGTTTGATTATATATATATATATATATATATATATATATATATATATATATATATATATATATGATATATACTGTATATGATCTTTGTAATACAACACAACTCCACTAATAAATGGCCCTGAATGACCTGGTGAGTATCTGCACTCCAAAGCCAAATATCCTTTTAGGAATTGGGGTGCACAGTTACAATAAAAGGCAAAGATTTTACAAGGGTGTGCCAGTTTGAAGATTGGTGTATCTATATATAGTGAATAAAGTACCCCCTATCGTAAAATATAAGGATATTATAAGTCACCAAGGAGTTCCATGACCATATAAAAGCATAAGGCCGAAGGTAGCAGTAGTTAGTTACATAGTTAATTCGGGTTGAAAACAAAGACAAAGTCCATCAAGTTCAACTCCTCCAAATGAAATCCAGCATCCATACACAAATCCCTCCATACCCTCACATAAATGATATATACCCATATCTATACTAACTACAGATCTATAGATAGTTATCTGTAAACTCGTTATCCAGAAAGGCCATCACACATAGACTCCATTTTATCCAAATAATCCAAATGTTTAAAAATGATTTCCTTTTTCTCGGTAGTACCTTGTATTTAATCTGGACTAAGATATACATTAATCCTTAAAACACAACGTGCAGCGTTTGCATCCAACAGTCGTGTCATATGCACGCAGTGAGAGGTCTGACATTTCTATTACCTTATTTTTGTCGCATCCACCTCGTCGCATCCATTTCCTCTCATCGCGTCGGATCTCACGAAGACGCATCGTGTAGTTCCAGCCTTAAGGTATGGAGATCCAAATTACACAAATATCCATTATCCTGAAAAGCTCAGGGCCCGAGCATTCTGGATAACAGGTCCTATACCTGTATTACCCTACGACAAAGCAAACTTTTTTCCAAGTGGCTTAGGACAGGGGCAAGGTGACCCAAAGCAATATAGTAACTTTTTCAAAGCATACATTAATACAATATTAAAATGTTACATTATATTTAAGTGGTATGTTCAATTATCCATCCCTTGGTCTTGTCTCCCTTGGTGATGGGGTTTTGAAAGAGAGGTGGTTTCAGCCAGCCAACAGGAGCAGTGAAAGTATGATGGAAGGTGTATGGAGTGTGCTTTTAAGAGAAACCTTTAGCTGCTATAATTACCCTGTTTTAAACTACAGAGTGAAATGCAGCAATCTTTCCTCTTGGGGTTCATTCTCTCTGTGTTCAATTCATTGCAGTCCCAACTATTGTATGAGCAGAATCTTTCTATTGAAAATATACTGTTGTACGAAGCTGTATAAAATAGATTCATTCTACAGAGACCTTAAAGCTCATTTTACTACAACATTTATGTTTTATAGGGCAAGTCAAATATTTCAAAGGCTGTTATTATATGATATTTATCTGTCTGAAACTTTACAGTCAAAGTGACATTGGAAAAACAAACATAAATAAACTGAAGCACTGAGGTCAAATCAAATAGGTTTCCCATTTCCTTGTCTGTAAACACCATAAAGGCAGTGGCATTTTCCCTTTTTTTTGTTTTGTTTTTAAGATGAACCAAAAGATTATAGGTTTGCTTTTAGAAAAAAAACTACTGCACAGAGAGCAGAAGCTAACTTTATAATGTGGCTTTCTTTATAGATAAACTACAATTAGAGAAAAAGCTAAATCCAATCCCATGAGGCTGTTAAGTGCAATCACTGCAATTATTTCTGAATGCCAATAACAGAGTAAAATGACTTAACATGCTTTTTTTTATCCAACATCAAAATGCTCCAACGTTAAGTCCTCAATGCCCTACATTTTGTCTTTCAGTCACAAGTTCTTTGAGAAATGTTACATTTTTGTTACATATTTCAATACAAACATATAATTTACTCTGCTGCTTTTTTGTGTTTCTAGCTGGAGACTTTAGAAGAGTCAAAGGCAAGCCTAGTGTAGGGTGTGCATAACATAAGCGGGTTTGCTAAATTCCTCAAGACAGACCATGGCATGGATTGGAGTCTAAAACCCTTCCATGAAAGCTCATGAGAGTCTGTTATACCAGAGTAGTGTAAAGATCTTGCCTCAATCCCAATAATTTAAAGGAGAAGAAAAGCTGCTGAGGCAATTTATTGCTGATAGATTCGCCACAATAGTGCAAGCTAGAACACTATGGGGGTTATTTACTAAACTCCGAATGCAAAAATCACAAAAAATGTGTGATTTTTTGTTAATAAAATTGGATTTAAAAAAAATCAAAATTTTTTGGGAATTTATTAAACCCCAAGGATGGAAAAGTCCTAATCAGAAAATCTGGCATCTCAGACCTGTTGAGGTTGCATATAAGTCAATGGGAGAAGTCCCAATGATTTTTTGATGTGCGCTGAAAATGTTGCGATAAATAACTTTGATGAATAACCCCCGATATTTATTCTGTATAATGCTTTACCATACCTGAATAAACACTCTAGAAGTTCTCTCTGTTTAGGATAGCAGCTGCCATATTAGCTTGGTATGACAACTTCCTGTCTGAGCTTCTCCCTGCTCACTCATAGCTCTGGGTTCAAATTACAGCAGGGAGGGGAGGAGGTAGATGGGAAGGGGAAGAGGGAAACATGCACCAGAGGAAGGACCAGTTGGGTCCGAAACATGTAGTGCGATAATAAAACTACATACTTGCAAAGACTCTCCAGATTTACTTGTTATTATATGTTACCGAGGTGGAGATGGCTACTCCATGTGTCTGTTGAAGAGTCTGACTAACAAAACCAATTGGTGGATCACTGAGGAATAATTTCCAGTCTTCGAAGAGGGAAAAAGGAAGGTAGAAGTGTGCATTTTTTAGCCATTTACTCATAATATATGCCACTGGATTACTCCAGAATTAGATATTGCCATTTTATGTACTATCCCTCTGACTCTTATGAGCCCTGGAGGTTTAAGCTAAAAGAAGGAAGTCTGATACAGAAGTCCATGTGTACACAATAGAAGGAAAGAAATATAGGGGCAAATTTACTAAAGGGCGAAGTGATTAACGCTGTCCAAAATTAGCGTGATGTCATTTCGGGACTTCGCCAATTTGCTAACAGGCGCTGGCATAACTTCGCTAGCAAAGGAGATAGACTCTAGCGCTACTTCGCACCAGGCGAGATCTTGCTCTGGCGAATGGATGTAACTACGGAAATTCACTAAGATACGGATTTTAATGAACATTACCTCTTGTGCCAGACTTGCCTTCGCCACCTCAGACCAGGCAAAGTGCAATAGAGTAGATAGAGTTCCTCAAAAAGAAATTGAAAATTTTTCTAAGTCCCAAAAAATACTGGCGACTTTTCCGTTTTTCAGGGTGACAGGCTGCAAAAGATTTTTTTAGGGTACCCGGCTTCCCCCCTATATTTCCTAACATATGGCACATAAACTATACACTGGGCTCATGTGTAGGGCAATATAACAACTCTATTTTATTAAGGTACCCTGGGCTTGTGTAATGTAATGTATTTGCTGCAACATATACGTCCATTGAAATTTAACTTCCTGCTGTATGCAAATTAGCCAATGCTAGCGCAACTTCGATTTGCTTGCCGAATTAACGCTAGCAAAACTTCACATTTTAGTCAATTAGCGTTGTCCTGGCAAATTTTGCCTGGCGAAGTGTGGTGATGTGAGCGAAGCCGTTGACGAATTTCCGGAGGTTAGTGAATTTGCCCCATAGGGGTATATTTATAAAAGAGTGACTTTAGAGATTTCCACAATCTGCTAGAGTGAAATTCCTTCTTTCTCCATTCATTTCTATGGGATTTTTAAAAGAATATTTATCATAGAAATGAATGGAGAATAACGGAATTTCACTCGGATTGTGGAGAGCTCTAACTTCACTGTTTGATAAATATGCCAGGAGGACTCAGAGCAGCATTACTTTGAGGGTTTACTAACCTATTTATATATTCATATAGACTTTCCTGATAAAGCTTACTTAGTTTTAAACCTTTTCTTCTCCATTAAGACTATATTAAAATTATAGGGAAACTCTATCAGTCATTGTTATCCTCATCCAGTTGACTAAAAGATGCACCAAAAATGTATTGATATTCTTAAAACCCTTGAGAATTTGTGCTCAAATGACAGGATTACAGATAATCAGCCAAGTGGTAATATTAACTTTCTTCAACAAAGGATTTGCTTTATCAAAGTTCATGTTTTCTCTCTGTCATCCCTCTGTTCCGTAGCCTTAATTAAGAAGTCCATCAGACTATTATTTGATATATATCCAAAGGCGATAAATTCTATTTTTAGACCCTGTTGCTTTTTCACCCAAAAAAGATTGCAAATACATAAAAAACATTACTCGCTTGAGATACAGAATTAATTTCTGACAGGCTGCTCATATTTTCCTGCTTAAGGCAGAACAGTGGCCTTCCAAAACCTTTTCAAGTTTTCTAATAAAAACCTCGACCATCTTCAAATAACCTCTAACCTTCCAGGAACACAACAGAACCACAAACCAGCACAAAATAAGGTGTTTCCCTCTTTATTGAGCCTAATTTCATACAAACGGTAGACCTTGAAATAGAACTGTGGCTTAAGTTATTATTTTCATGATCCTACTATTACAAGGTAGATTATGAGAGAAATGGGGATACCCATGGGCAATTGTTTGATTTTCTGTAAACTCAGCCAGAGTTTGATATTTAGTTTAGTTTAGTAAATCATATTGTATGATACCTGTAAGCAGTGCCTCTAGTCTATAGGGTCTTGAAACTCAAAACCAGTATTGCCATGATGTTGAGAGTTAAACACAAGTAAGGAGGGCTGGGGGGGGAGATGTGGAAACAATGTGGGAGTTACACATTCCTCTGTCCATTCATAGATGCTGTAGTAAGTATGCGTGCACTTAGTTTGTGGTTCAGCATGGCAGCTCATAAGAGTCAGGGGGATAGTACATAAAACGACAATATTTAATTTTGGGGTAATTCAATGGCATATATTATGAGAAAATGTCTAAATGGGATACTGTAAGGAAAGCAACTTACCCTGGTGGTCTAGCGTGCCGGCGGGGACGCCCGCCGCGCTCTCGGCGGGGACGCCCGCCACGCCGACTTTCCTCTTGATGCGCCGTTCTGTTAAAGGCGCGCGCGGCATGCCTCTGTTCCTTTTAAAGGCGCTGGCGCGTGACGTCAGTGCGCAATGACGCAAGGCCTTATGGGTATTTAAAGGGCCATTACACAGTATTCTTTGCCCGTGATAGGACTTGTTTCCTGGTGCTTCTGAGCCTTAGTGCATCTGTTCCTGTGTATTATTGATCTCCTGTTGTGACCTTGCCTGTTGGACCATCCTGATATCTGTAATCCGACCTAGCCTGTATCTTGACTACTCCTTCTGCCTGATCCTACTCTGATTGATTACCCGGTTTGACCCTTGCCTGCCTGACAATTCTTGTTATCTGCCTGCCTCGACCCAGCCTGTCTGACGATTCTCTCGCTTGCTCCATTTGTACTGTGACCTTCGGCCTAAAGACTTTGCTAACAGCCGTGCCCCTTCGCCAGCCAGAACACCTTGCCTTGCACCCCTCGTTAAGTCCAGGTGGCACCCAAGTAAGCTGAGGGCTCCTCCCGAAGCCCAACGGTGGTCACACTACTGGTGAAGCCGAGCCGAGACCAGGGTGCTTGGCATTTGTTCTGGTATCGGGTGCCGGCCTTGACAGATACGTTATCCAGAAACCTTTAATCCAGACAGCTCCGAATTACAGAAGGGTCATCTCTTCCATAGATTCCATTTTATCCAAATCCTTAAAAATTATTTCCTTTTTCTCTGTAATCATAAAACAGTAGCTTGTACTTGATACCAACTAAGATATAATTAATCCTTATTGGAAGCAAAACCAGCCTATTGTTTATATGATTTTCTAGTAGACATAAGGTATGAAGATGAAAATTACTGAAAGATCCGTTATCCAGAAAACTCCAGGTCCCCAGCATTCTGGATAACAGGTCCCATACCTATAGTAGCTTGATAGTAGTAAATGCAATTGTGATATCATTAGGCAATGTATATGTTTGTGTAAATGTGCTAACTGCCTGTGTCTGAGTAAAAACGACATCAGATAAAGGCCACCCTTAAACTAGAAGACTGGCAGCTGAAAAAATAGATACTTTCTATATTTTATCACACTGTTTGCAAGCTGATTGAATGGAATACATCGGTCATGCTTGTCAGCTTTTACATTATTTGTAGGCACAATTTGCTAGGAATAAATTAATAATTTTGCCAGCACAGCACTTCTCCCTTTATCCTCGCTGATACAATAATTGAATGATGCAAAGCCATTTTTGCTTTAACATTTTAAACCTAACTTATAGACCTTCAAGATCACAATAACATATAAAAAGTGCCAAAGAAGGTTTTCAGGACCATTGTCATCCTGTTCAAAGAAGGAAAGTCATGTCTTGTTGAACATTGGATTTCTAGGGTCCTTCCTGGCCACATATTTTTGTGGTGGGAACATAATTCTGTTCGAATCTCCGGAGAAGCCTTTTGGAGACTGAAATATTTCATCTTAAATGGAGGCTAATATTTTGAGATTGTCTGCACATCAGTAAAGTGGAAATGTTTTTTATATTATGTCCTTACTACATATTATCATTTTTCATTTCAAATTATAGTATCACAGCCATCTTTGGGCAAAGCAATGTAATGTAAAAAATATGAGTGCACCAAACAATGTTCCCTCTAAGGTGTGCACTCGTACACAAATTGAGGAGAGCTCAAACAGCAAATTGTCGTGCACACAAAGAATTTTGTGTAAACAGAAAATTATGTATTAAATCTGACCTGAGCACACAGTTTTTAAAAACTGGGCACGGCAGAATTTTTTTGCAAACATAGATGAGAAAGAATTAGAGGGAACATTGACACTGAACTAAAAAACATCTGGATCCCAATCCTTTCTCCATTATGCAGAAGTGTAGCAACAAAAACAGTTCTATGCACAGCAACTATAAAAGTAAATAAAAAAAAAAAACTATATATAATCATAAACATAGTAACAGTTATTTAGGTTGAAAAAGGCATATGTTCATTGAGTTCAACCATTCATAAGATCTGCCCAACTGCTAACTGAAACCCACTTAAAGTAGAATTCAACCGTAAAGTAAAATATATTGCATGTGCAGTTTTGCGACAGCTGCGCATGCACCGAAAGTTACAGAGATTGCTGAAATGGCGCTCTCATTACGAAAATTACCGAAGACCCGGAAGATGGCTGCCATATGTAGGGTAGGGTTTTTTATACTTTATGGTTGAATTCTCCTTTAGGGCTGTACGCTCTTCAGGGCAGGCACCTCCATCTCATACAACATGGCACTTAATCTCTGTTTATTTATACTTTCATTGTATTTATTATAATACTTGTCCTCCCTGTGGTACTTATGTATATTGTAAGATTATACTGCACTGCGTATCTTTGTAGTGCTTTATAAATAAAGTTATACATACATACTTTTTCAGATTACATTTTTTTTAAAAAATCTTTATTTTTAAAGGTTTTATAAGATATCATTGGATGCAACAGTGTATTAATTGTGATTAAAGCCTTTACATTTTGCCACAAAGCAGAAAAAATTCCTTCCTGATAATGAAAATCCAACCAACCCCTGGATCAACTTTGTGCTTAAAGCTAACCTCTTTAAACATGTATTTAACTGGCTAAAAAAAGCCATCCGACCCCTTCTATCTACCGTATCTGCTAATACACCCACTTCTGGGAAAGAATGTTACTTTGCAGCATCACATCTTTCACTGTAAAAAAATATTCTAAATACTATGATAGAACATCCTTTCTTCAAATCTCAATGGAAGCCTTCGGTTTGCTGGAAGAATCTACTGGTGAATAAAGCTTCAGTAAGTTTATTATATGGTGCCCTTAATATACTTAAAGGCACATTTATCAAAGGTCAAATTGCGAGTTCATGGGAGTTTTTAAAAACTCCCATGAACTCGAAAATTGACCAATCGAAATTTATTTAAAAAAAATCTAATTTTCAAAACTTGGTGAATAGGATCGACCCAAAAACTCAAATAAAAAAAAAAAACTTGAATGTCAGGAAGGCTGCAAACAACTCCAAATTGATCCCAGGACGTCTTCCATTGACTAAAACAATTTGGCAGGTTTTAGGTGGCGAATTCGAGTTTTTAAAGGGCCAGTGTATGATAAATCTTGAAAATCAATTTAGAATTTTTAAAAAAAACTCAAAATCAAATTTTAAGAATTCCCTAGTAGAATTTGACAGTTTTGCCCATAAAAAAACTAGAAAATTTGAAGTTTTTTTCCACTTAAACAGTTATCATATTTCTTATTAACTGCCTGTTCTCTAGTGTAAACATTGGCAACTTGGCCAGAGGTTTTCCATACCCTCAACCAGCTAGTTGCTCTTCTTATGACAGGAGAATAAAACTGCACAGAATAGATAGAACCTAACCAGTGCTTTGTGGGACAAAGTACTTTTTGTATTTGTTTGTTTTTTATTTGTTATTTGTGTCCATCTTAGAAATTTACTCTTGCACTTGCTATCATCAATGAGGGATACAAAAATTAAAGTTTTCAACTATAATGGATCAAGACTGTAGCAGGCTTGCCATCAGTCATAAAACACAGTAACATACCACCTATCATCAGACTCCGTAGGATCTCCGAGTGCTTTTACATCTGCACTTACAAAACTGGCAAACATTTCCTCAGTCTTATATTTTTCCACTTCATATAAGCTATTTTTAGTAAAGCAAGGAGTGCTGACTAAACAGCTACTGTAATATTCCCAATTCTATTTAAAGAGTTTTATCTGCAGCAAGGACTCTAGGCAATGATAGCTCATAAATAATAACCATTAGCAATGAGGTTTATTATGGAAATCCATTATAATGATCCTAATGGCCTTTGAGAAGTTCAACAGGAAGACTGATTAACTGAGCACAGATGAAGAAACATTGGCAATGACATAATGTAAAAAAAAGGTTTAACTTTTTTGTTTGTAACCATGAACACTTGGTCATTCTCTGCACTTGAAGAGAAATTGGAATAAATTAGATGTGTGAAGTGCCTATAGACATTCTACAAATAGAAAGTAAAGGGTAATTTGTATAAATGATCATGCGGCATATGAAATGTTACCGAGTTTTTATGAGGCATTCAAAGTGCTTTGAAATACAGTGTGCAAACTGGATAAATAGATTGTATGTGCAAGATAAAAAAAAAATTCTAATATAGTTAGTTAGGCAAAAATGTAAGGTATAAAGGCTGGAGTGACTGGATGTCTGTCAGGGGGCCTAGCGGCGCCCAAAGGGAATAATCCAGACCAAGGAGGAAGCCAGGAACCAGAGTCCAAGATCGTGGTATCCGAGGGGTTAAACAAGAGAATAGTCAAAGTCAAGGCAAAGTTTCAGGAGGCAGGCAGATCAGGTTCAAAATCAGAGTTTCAGGCAGGAATCAGGATAACAATAGCAAACACACCCAGGTTCTATAGCACAAGAAACCTATAATTGGGCAGGGTTTCAGTGTCCAGGGCCCCTTTTATGACAAAAACCTGGCACCAGTGATGACATCATCATGCAGCGACACTGCACCCATGTATTCAACATGGGTGCCGCCATCTTGGATTTTCATTGGCACCAGTGATGACGTCATCATGCAGCGACGCTGCACCCATGTGTTCAACATGGGCGCCGCCATCTTTTATCTTGCACAATCTATTTACCTAGTTTTAATTTGTACACTGAACTGTTCCTTTAATGCAAGAACTAAATTAAAATGTACTGTGTATTCATGACACAGTATAGAATGTGCATGGGGCCATAACCATAATGTAATTGTGTGAGTTAGGCATTATTTGTTTGTGAGTACCATGCTAAGGACATGATGGCTTAAGCAAGTATTTTGCCTTAGTAGGCTAGTTGAACTGATAAAAAACACAGAAGAGAGATTCATTTGATTAGTATTTGCCTAAAAAAATAACAGTTTTCATTTTGAGTAAAAGAGTTGTAGCACCAAGTCTGGGATTTATTGTATTCAAAACTATAAGCCAATAAAGTCATGCCAGAATTCTTTAATATTTTCTAAGACATCTAAGATTTCTGATTAATTGAAAACGTCCGGATCTTGTAACCCAGAGCAACCAATCCATTTTTATTGCATTATTCGACATGGATGTGGCTGTTGCTGGTGAATAGTTTTGCATACGATGGATGCTGTATTGTTGCTTCAGTTTGCTTTAAATTCTGTCTGGGGTACAAACTTCATAAAACCTAGACATTCTCCCACTGTTTGAACTGGTTCACTCCAGGCGCTTCAGTAACTACCTTTGGTAAAAAGGCTACTGGCTAGTTTAATGACTATAAAATTGATTTTAATGGAGCTTATTGTGTGTGTAATGACAGAACATTTTCCAGTGGCAGAAATTCTCACGTTTCTCTTAAAACATTTAGCCAAATATATTTTCAATGTAAGATAAATAAATCAAGTCTTTCTTGCGTTGGAAATGGCTTCACGGATACTGAAATGTAAAATGGGAAACATCAGATCACCAAACATGATCAAGCCAACAAAGATGAATACAGAATACACCCTCAAGGTCAGAAATAGTGATCTATGGATTGGCAAGGATTACTGGCAAAAACAGTAGCCCAAAGCAACCGATCAACAACAAACTTTAAGCAATCTACCTCAAACAAAATGATGAATAAAGAAAAGTTCATATTGTGAGTCAGCTTTGAAAACCACTTCCCATCTGGTTGTATCTTGAAGTGTGAGGCATATAAACAGCAAATAACATGGAAAAGTCAAGTGCATAATTTCCTGTTACCAAATTTATTTGCATCCAAAGAAATACAGGCAAGCCAGTTTCAAAATATTTCAAAACTTTTCAAGTTTAATATGGATGAAAGTAGTGACATTTTAGTCTATATTATACACACTTTATTAAACGATGCAAAGAGAAGCCTTAAATGCAAGGAATTAAATTATTATTATAAATGATTATCTTTATATATGACTATATGACTATTTCCGCTTTTTACTGGTTTTGTATGGACCAAGACTGAGCAGATATTTGGCAAAAAAATAGTCTCATTTTCCAAACAATTTACAGCATCCTTGTTAAAATAATTCGTTTGATGATTCCAGAGATTTGCGATTAGTTTTTTTTCCGCGGAAAACTCGTTCAATTCGAACTTTTAAACATCCTTTATAGGTCTCATCTCACCTTTGACTTTTGGGGGCACATTTACCTAGGGTCGAATATCGAGGGTTAATTAACCCTCGATATTTGACTGCCGAATTGAAATCCTTCGACTTCGAATATCGAAATCAAAGGATTTAGGCAATTCGTTTGATCGAAAGATCAAAGGAATAATTGTTCGTTTGAACGATTAAATCCTTTGAATCTACGATTCGAAGGATTTTAATCCATCTATCGAACGACTTTCCTTCGATCATAAATTGGTTAGAAAGCCAATGGGGGCCTTCCCCATAGGCTAACATTGGTCTCGGTAGGTTTTAGGTGGCGAACTAGGGGGTCGAAGTTTTTTTATAAAGAGACAGTACTTTGATTATCGAATGGTCGAATATTCGAACGATTTTTAGTTGAAGGTTGTAGTTGATGGTCAAAGTAGCCAATTCAATGGTCGAAGTAGCCAAAAAAAACATTCGAAATTCAAACAATTTTTCCTCTATTTTCCTCTATTCCTTCACTCGAGCTTAGTGAATGGGCCCCTACATGAAAAAATTAACTTTTGTTCCTCATGTTGATCTTTTTCTTATCTGATAATACAATTTGTTTTGAAATCTCATTTTCTTATAATTTGCTTTGCAGAATACCACTGCAGTTACGTTCCCCTTTATTTTAACATTGTCTGTCTACAGGATTTATATCCACCATAGTTGGAAAGGATTAAATGTAATGCTTTCTCTGCAAACAATCATATTTCATAGTACCTGTTGTCAGGGACCTGATTGCCAGTAAACTTTATGGTTTCATGTTTAGGTTTATTCAACGGAAATCACATTTCCTAACAAGACACAATGACGTAGCCACAGCTGTCAAGCAAAAAGTAAATTAGAGAGCAAATACAAGATGCAAATACCTATACATGGCAAGTATTATTAGTAGAGCTAATTAAATCTAGCTTACACAATTACAACTCAAAACAATAACACCTATATTTAATATACAATTATGGGACCTATGTTCAGGACCTGGGTTTTTTTGGGATCTTTCCTTAATTGAATTTCTATACTCCCATACTCCCATTTATCAAAGGTCGAATTTCGAATTCATATGAAACTATTTTTTAACTATAATAAATTTGAATATTCAAGAAAAACCTAAAACTCGAATGAATATTACCGTCCTGAAACTAAACTCGAATTGAGTTTTTTCTCCAAAAAAACCTTGAATGTCAGGAAGGCTAATAACATCTTCAAATTGGTCACTGGACCTCTCCCATTGACTTATACATGAACTCGGTAGGTTTAAAGGGATACTGTTATGGGAAAACATGTTTTTTTCAAAACGCATCAGTTAATAGTGCTACTCCAGCAGAATTCTGCGCTGAAATCAATTTCTCAAAAAAACAGATTTTTTTATATTCAATTTTGAAATCTGACATGGGGCTAGACATTTTGTTAATTTCCCAGCTGCCGATGGTCATGTGACTTGTGCCTGCACTTTAGGAGAGAAATGCTTTCTGGCAGGCTGCTGTTTTTCATTCTCAATGTAACTGAATGTGTCTCAGTGGGACATGGGTTTTTACTATTGAGTGTTATTCTTAGATCTACCAGGCAGCTGCTATCTTGTGTTAGGGAGCTGTTATCTGGTTACCTTCCCATTGTTCTTTTGTTTGGCTGCTGGGGGGGGGAAGGGAGGGGGTGATATCAATCCAACTTGCAGTACAGCAGTAAAGAGTGATTTAAGTTTATCAGTGCACAAGTCACATGACTTGGGGCAGCTGGGAAATTGACAATATGTCTAGCCCCATGTCAAATTTCAAAACTGAATATAAAAAAAATCTGTTTGCTCTTTTGAGAAATGGATTTCAGTGCAGAATTCTGCTGGAGCAGCACTATTAACTGATTCATTTTGGAAAAAAAAGTATCCCTTTAAGGTGGCAATAGTCAAATTCGAATTATTCCCAGGGTATAGGTTTGATAAATCTCAAAATTCGCATTTGAATTTGAATTAAAATTCAAATTGAGTTTGGATAATTCACAATTCGAATTCAAATTTTCTTTTGAAAATTCAAATTTACTAGTTGACCCTTTATAAATCTGCCCCTAAATCTACTGAAAAATAATGTAAACATTATATAAGCTCGATAAGAATGTTTTGCCTCCAATATAAATCTATTATATATCTTAGTTTGGATCAAGTACAAATGTATTGTTTTGTTTTAACAGAGAAAAATTAAATACTTATTTTTATTTTGAATAATCTTTTTATTACATGATTAAAATGGAGTCTGTTGGTAATTTGGAGCTTTCTGGATAACGGTTTTCCAGATAACAGATACCATACCTGTAATTTCAACAAGACATTCAAATAACATTTGAATTTCTATTTTTTCTAAAAAAAAAATTCTCTAAAAAAACATTGTTTTCCTCTGGAACTGTAGAAATTCAAGATTTATAAATTGTAAAAACCATGCAAAACTCTGACAAGTAAAAGCAGTCACGGTCCTATAGAAGTAAATGGGAGCTGTGCTGATCCTACTGGACCATTTTTTTAGCCATTTAGACATTTCTGGTGGTTTTTTGCTAGTAATTGTCCAAAAAACTCGTTAGGCATTTTTTTCATTTGCACTTTTTATATTCAAATCTTTTAATAAATGACATGACATTTGTGGTTTTCCAGAAGATGGGTTTATTTGTGGTTTAAAACAATTCTAAAAATGTGGTTGATTGAAAATGCATTATTTATAGGCTCTTATGTCTCACGAACAATTAAGACAGCCAAAGCGATAGAATGTATCACTAAGATGGTTTGTTCATTCTGTCAGACTCACCCTGCTTAGCCAACTCATTTTGTTGAGATAAAAAACCCAGATAAATGTCATATTGATAAATCTAATGCAATATCAGCTATTCTTTTTGTTTGCAAATAAAGATTGTGGGGGAGGGGTGTAGCAACACCCCTTCCCCTGTATAATGACTTAACCATAGTGCTCCCCTGTAACATTGCAAAAAAATATAATGAGGTTAAGAATGAAAAGGACTGATGAAAAAGTACCTGTATCTTGCATTAGTGAATTCAAACCCATACAGAAAGACATACTACATTTCCTCTACAAACATTAACACTTCAAAATGCATTTTTTTTAAATGATATGCTTAAAGCTTTGACTTAACCTTTTCCGTAAGATAGTTTATTATAAAAACAAAAAGAGTCATTAAGAAAATTTTGATTTGGAAGAAACTCTGAAGTGGAACTTTTGCCAGTTGCTGCATTTCTCACCACACAAACTCATTTACTTCCAAAGGCATAGTGCATAAAATCACAGTCCAACATATATTTTTCTTACTACGCAGCATATTATTTTCTCCAAGAATCCTAGTGCACTTTTACCTAACAAATGTTAGGTTATTATTAACAGGGTAATTCAGGGGCAGATTTACTAAAGGGCGAGGTGGCAAACACTGGCGTAATAATGGGCGCAGGCACCAATTCACTAGCGATAGGCGCTAGCGCTCATTCGCACTCTATCGTCAGGCACCAATTCACTAGTGATAGAGATAGGCGCTAGCTCTAATTCGCACGTCAGGCTACAATTTGCTCTGGCAAATGGACATTACTCCACAAATTCACTAAGGTGCGTTTTTTACTGAACGTTACCTCTTTCACTAGACTTGCCTCAGACCAGGCGAAGTGCACTGGAGTGCATAGACCTTCCTCAATCTTCTGTTACTTCCATCATATTCTGAGTGGAAAAAGCAACAAAGTTCAAAAAACGCTGGTGTCTTTTCCTTTTTTCAGAGTGATAGCCTGCAAAAGTAAAAAAAAAAATTTTGGGTAACCGGTTTCCCCCCATACATTTTCTCATATGGAACCTGAGCGCAAGACCTCTATCGAATTTGCGCTAGGCAGAAATGAACTATAGCACATCTTTGCTTTGAATCCATGGTATTGCCGAAATAACGTTAGTTAAAAGCACTTGGCGCCCATGACAAACTCCGCATTTTAGTGAATTAGCGTTGTCTGAGCGAATTTTCGCCTGGCAAAGTGTAGCTATGGGTGCGAAGCGCTGGCGACTTTTCACGGGTTAGTGTATCTGCCCCTTGGTTTTTTTGTAAATTTTGAATTGGTCTTCACTTCTTCAAAATGTTTGATTTATATCCTCTTTAGACACTTTCTTTTCACTTCAGTCAGTCAAAAGCTTGTGGCTCTGTGAGGCTTACAATGGTATCCTTTTTTTTTTCTTAGTATATCTTTCTATTCTGGCCCTCTCCTTCATCATCCAGTCTCTCATTCAACCTGATAGCAGATTGGAGAGCTGCTCAACAAAAAGCTAAATAATTAAAATCCATACATTTTTTAAAAAAAAGCTGTCTTAGAATCACTGTCTATATGTGACACAGAGTAAATAAAAACAGAACATATCCAGTGGCAGAACTACAGGGGGAGCAGGGGGTGCGAGCGGGCCAGGGTCCGCACCCCCTCAGGGCCCCCCGGCAGTCCGCATGCCACTTTGCGCCGCATATTCCCGGCCAGTTCCGGGTGTACGGAGTCTTGCGGGGGGCCCGGCTGCAGGTCCTGTGCCAGGGCCCGCCCCCCTCTAGTTACGTTTCTGAACATATAACATGTTGAAACTGAAAAACATTAATGCCAGTAACATGCTTCAAAAAGGTGGGCTGAGAAGCATGTTTTTCTCAGTGTTGCATCAGCTTATCTTTTAACCACACACTGTAACTGCTGAGGAGACTAATTGCGATAGTTCTGAAAGTAAAATGTTGTTCCATTCTTGCTCAACAGTTCCTGGCCTCCTTTCTCATATCTTTCCTTTCATAATGCATTGAATTTTATCGGTGGGTGACAGGTCTTTACTACAGGCAGGCCAGTTTAGCACCCAGACTCTTAGTATGGAGCCTTGCTGTTCTAATACATGCAGAATACGATTTGGCATTGTCTTGCTGAAATAAGCAAGGCCTTCCCTAAAATAGACATTGTCTGTATAAGTCATCCAGCATTAATGGTGACTTCCCAGATGTGCAGTTTCCCTATGCCATGTGTAGCGATGGGCGAATCTGTCCCGTTTCGGCGAAAAATTCACGAGATGGCGAAAAATTAGCAAAATGCCTTGAAGTCAATGGGTGACACGAGCATCATTTTTTTATATGTGCAACTCTTTTGTCCAAATGCATTAATGTCAATGGGAGTCCGAATAATTTTGATGCGCGACAATTTTTATGAACACCACAATTTTGATGAAAAAAAATTGTTGCAGAGAATTTTTTTGGCAGTTTCGCAAAAAAACATTCTTGGACAGCGAAATGTGGAAATTTGCCTCAAATCCATGCCTGCCAAATAAATTTGTCCATCTCTAGCCATATGCACTAATGCACCCCAGATAACAAACCTCATGGTCTTCCTACTATTTGATTTTCAAAAAGAATTTAATACAGGTATATGACTTGTTATCCATAATACTCTGGACCTGGGGTTTTCTGGATAATGGATCTTTCCTTAATTTGGATCTTCATACCTTAAGTCTTCAACAAAATCACGTAAACATTAAATAAACCCAATAGGCTGGTTTTGCCTCCAATAAGGATTTATTGTATCTTCATTTGGATCAAGTACTAGTTACTGTTTTATTATGACAGATAAAAGGGAAATCGGTTTTAAACATTTGGATTATTTCGATAAAATGTAGTCTATGGGAGATGGCCTTTCAATAATTCAGAGCTTTCTGAATAATGTTTTTCCATATAATGGATCCCATACCTGTATTTAATTTGTCAGATAACAATACAGTTTCCCACTTCAGCCCATCTGAAATGAACTTGGGCCCTGAGAATGCGAATGTGTTTCTAGAACATGTTTATATATTGGTTCACTTTGCAGGGTAGAGTATAACTTGCACTTATAGATGCAGAGGTGAACTGTGCTCACAAAATCAAGTTTTTTTAATGCAGTGCCGCCTGAGAGCCTGAAGATCATGGCCATCCAGGATTGGCTTTTGGCCTTGTCCCTTGTGTAAAGCGCAGTGTCCCAAGCACTCCAGATAATACATTCCATACCTATATTATAAATCTTAATGAAAAAATATTTTAGTTTCTACTGTATAAAGTAGGTAGCAGAGTACATTTAACACAAAGAGTAAATAATGCAGGGTGAAATAAATGAGCATTTAGCACACAAATTAGATCACACATCTAATGGAGCTTTTAGAAAAATTAATATTCTGTACGTAAGTGCATTTCATTGAATGTAACAGTTTACTCATCCTCGATGTGCAAAAATGAGAAAATGTTCCATGAGTGTGATTAAATAATTACGTTTACTCCAGGGATTCACCAAATACAGGATTTGGTAATATTTACATCCAACAACTTTTTGCAGGATTTGGATCCGACTATATGCTTAGTCTTCTGCATAACAAAGTAGAAACCTTAAAGTCATTTAACGTTAAAACACTCAACTAGGGATGCACCGAATCCACTTTTTTGGATTCGGCCGAATCCAGGATTCGGTTCGGGATTCTGCCTTTTTCAGCAGGATTCGGATTCGGCCAAATCCTTCTGCCCGGCCGAACCGAATCCGAATCCTATTTTGCATATGCAAATTAGGGGTGGGAAGGGGGAAAACATTTTTTTACTTCCTTGTTTTCTGACAAAAAGTCACTCAATTTCCCTCCCTGCCCCTAATTTGCATATGCAAATTAGGATTCGGATTTGGTTCGGCCGGGCAGAAGGATTTGGCCGAATCCGAATCCTGCTGAAAAAGGCAGAATCCCGAACCGAATCCTGGATTCGGTGCATCCCTACACTCAACACCTGAAGGTGGCCCTTTTTTTTCCATGTAATGCAGGGATTTTACTCAAATATTATTATGCAATTTAGGGTTGGGATTCAATTTGGTATTTGGTTGATTTTTTTTCTTGAGGACTCCTAACATTATACATTTAGTGCATCCATAATGTACTAATTACTAAGTTGATGCTTTTAATTCAATGTGGTGTGTTCTAGTATGTTAACACTGAAGACCTCAAAAATGATGGTGGCGCAATCTAGCATCATCCATGTTACTGAAAGTGAGATAGATAGTCTCCAGTGTGCACCAAGATTTTGCCACTTCAAGTCAGAGTTTAGAATAGATTGATAACAAGCTTCAGTAGCAGGTAGGGATAAGCGAAATATTTTGCAGCGTTTTGCGTTTTGTCTGACCAGGTATCCTACTGCTTACAGTACATACCAGCAATCTTACTTGACATTACAGTCCACTCCAACTAACCCTTCTTTTGCCATCTATTCTACTGCTGGATATAATTGCACCACAACAACAATTCACAGGTATTTGATCTGTAAGAAAGTTAAAAACCCTTATGACCCTCTGGTGGGCAGATATTTGCACCCTGCAACATATCTGCCTTTTCTCCATTTACAGAGAAGCCCTTAGAAGCAAGGGAAGGTGTAATGGACAAAGACATCAAGCAATAAATTTGAACAGGGCCCACACATAATAGTCCTGACTAGCAAAATATCAAGCAATTAGCTGTACTGCATTTAAATAGCTTTTTGATCAGTGTGTCCTGCTTCAACCTCATTTTGTATAATACATTTCCCTACCTAGAACATGTTTACGAGATTAAGAAAAAAATTATTTTAAATGCATCTAATTTTCCTGTACGTCAAAAAAAGTTGAAAAATACTCAAAAAGCTTTTCAATGTAATTAGTTTGTGCGAAGCAGGAGAGCTAGCTTCAATTTGTAACAATTTCAAGTAGTATGATTGCATTACAAAGGAATTACAATCCATTGTTTAAAATCATATTACGGTTCCAAATTCAGACACTATGCTTACTTGCTTGAATTAGAACAATCTATTTATGAATCATGAGCCATATACCCTGTGTATTTTCATTTCTTTCTATAACTATATATAAAAAAAAAAAAAAAACCTCTTAATGAAGCAGCACATTACAAATCTGGCAGATCCTTAGCTCTGTCGTTTCCATTCTGTTCAGATTGGATGCATTTTAATTATTAACAGCCAGTCTGCTATTTCTGGCAGTATTAATGGAGTAATATTGAAGTATATGAATATTATCACCAAAAGTAGTCACTTGCCATTGGAAATGAATTGCAGGTCTGGTTCCCAAGTACTGTATATTGGTCTGATGGCAAATTATCTCCTTTATTTCGTGTCCAATATTCTTCAGCCACTCAGAGCGGACATAAATGGGAGCACAGACCACTCTTAACCACACACTTTGATTAAAGTTTTGCCCATTGAAAAATGTAAAAAAAAATATATATTACACATCATAGCTGTATATATGTTTTGATGTCCTGGGGTCACAGGCTGCAACAGAGTGGAGAGTGATTAGTTGGATTACAGAAATGGGGCTCATACTGGGTATGTCCCTGAAGCCACAAAAAAAATGTCTGAAACCACAAAGGACTGAGTTTTTTCTTATAGGCGAACAAAAACCCCATCCCAAGTTTTTCCTCATCACCCTCCAAAAATAACTAGTGGTCACAGGCGGATTTTAATTTGCTGGATGGAAGGCTACATAGGAGCTTCTTTGCTGGCTGAAAATGGCGTATATTGAAATGGAAGGTTTAATTCTTTTTAAGGCCTATGCCTTAGAAAGATTCAAACCTTCCATTTATAATTGCTTCCCATTAAGTAAAGGACAACATTCAAAAACCTCTATCTTAATATTCAAAAGCCTTTACTCTTTCACACTTCACTTATTGTATGACTATGAAGATTTTCATGGTATATCTAGTATAGGTAAATCTAAAAACAACTGGACTTGCTGAGTAATCATTGAAGACGTTTCACTACTAATCCGAGCAGCTTCTTCAGTTCAACTTACTGGTGTGGGAAGTTTTCGGCATATAAACTCTTCCACTAATCCATTTACAATGGCACATTGTAACTCTGCAAAGAGATGATATCAATAATAATCACATGAAAAAGGAAGAAGTGGAACAACTCCGGCTAAAAGTGTCAGCTACCTTGTCAAGTGCCAGAACACCTCCCTCTAACCTTACTACACAAGAGAGGAGAGTGCTCAGTTCTCTGAGTAAGGACCCGAACATCATTATCCTGCCAGCAGATAAAGGGCGATGCACAGTTGTGCTCAACACAACTGAATACCACTGCAAGATAACCACTCTACTCAGTGATAGCAATACATATGAACCCTTAAGGAAAGACCCAACCAACGGTTACAAGTAAAAGGTGATAGGTTGCCTACAATAACTTGAAAAGGAGATAGCCATTGATCGAGTTTTAAACCGCCGCCTGTACCCCAGAGGAGCCCCACTAAGGCCCACTGTCAGCAGCATAAATTCAGTGACATACAGCATTGCAAAATTCTTGGCTAACATCTTAGCCCCGTTGGTAGGCAATACAGAGCATCATATCCAGAATGCCAAATAGTTTGTAAACAATATTCATGGCGTTACACTAAAGGCAGAAGAAACAATGTTATCATATGATGTCACTTCATTGTTCACATGTATACCTATGACAGAGGCAATTGAGACTGTAAGAAATCGACCGCAACAAGATAACACCCTCAGCAGCAGAACGAAGCTCAGTCCTAACCAAGTATGTTTGTTGCTAGATTTGTGCCTTAACACCACATACTTCATGTACAAGAACCTTTTTTATATACAGAAACATGCAAAAACGGAACTAGAGGGGGGCGGGCCCTGGCGCAGGACGCGCAGCCGGGCCCCCGCCCCCCTCCGTAAACCCGGAAGTGGCCGCCCCGCCCCCCTCCGTAAACCCGGAAGTGGCCGCCGAACATGCGGCGGGCGGACTGCCGGGGGGCCCTGAGGGGGTGCGGGCCCTGGCCCGCTCGCACCCCCTGCTCCCCCGGTAGTTCCGCCCCTGGAAACATGGCTGTGCAATTGGTTCTCCAGTCTCTCCCATTGTAGCAAACTTGTACATGGAGGAAGTGGAAAGGAGGGCCTTACTTACATTCCAGGGAACTACACCGAGTCACTGGTTCAGGTATGTGGATGACACTTGGTTTAAAATCAGATCCAGTGAAGTGGCAGCCTTTACAGAACACATTAACTCAGTGGACAATAACATCAGGTTCACAAGGGAAGATGTCCATGAGAACAAACTTGCCTTTTTGGACTGTTTGATATGCATCAAGAGGGGGGTAACTTGAAAACGGAAGTATACAGAAAACCTACTCATACGGATCAATATATGTTGTTTGATTCCCACCATCCGCTTGAACACATACTGGGTGTCATTAGAACTCTGCACCACAGGGCGGAATGTGTGGCAACTGTCCAAAGATAAAGAGTAAAAACATCTCAGAGGAGCTTTGAAAGTGTGTGGCTACCCAGACTGGGCCTTTGTCAAAACAGCAGCAACCAAGTCCAACAGGAACACCAATAGAAATAACCGCCCGGAGACACATAGTAGGCGAAACATAGTCATCCCATATGTAGCTGGAGTGTCAGAGAAACTCAGGAGGATTTTCAACAAACACCACGTCCCTGTGTTGTTTTCAAACCTAGCAACAAACTGAGACAAAAACTGGTACACCCAAAGGATCAAACACCAAAAGAAAAACAAAGCAATGTGTTATACGTAGTCCAGTGTTTTGAGGAGTGCACTGATCTATACATTGGGGAGAATAACAACTGCAGGGCAAGACTCCGCTATCTTTCTACACCTAAAAGACTAGATATCACTTATTGTACATTTACCACCACCCAAGTCCACCTTAAGCCTCTTTCTCTTGAGGACTTTTGCCTTTAGAGAATCTCTCCTTGAGGAACTCTCCCTCGCCCGCTTCAAAACTCAGATCCTCCTTCTATGTAATAATCATGGAGCGATAAGGAAAAAATTACCACATGCACAACCAGGCCCCAATAATGTATGCATGGTGCTCAGTATTTCAGGAGGCACCACTCCCTTCAAAGTATCAATGATACGGAAGGCTACTAGTACACAGAGATGATCCAAGAGGGTTTATTTCAAAACCACACAACAATTCGGGGCATGCCCCTTCTTTAGATGATAAGTCATGTGTCATTAAGGGACACGCTGTACTGCAGATGTACGGCATGACTAGAAACACATAGGTAGACCTTGATGAGAGACCAGAAGCAACTTCAGGAGTGGTGAGGAGACAAGATTTGGAAATGAGATACAAGTTGTTTTGCAGGTGAAGCAGAGTAACATGAGGGAGAACAGTTGCGAGCAGAGATCCAAGACACAGCTACACTTACTTAATAGCGAGCAACTGGTAGGACAAGCACAGGAAAGAATTAAAAAAGGACAGCAGATAATCACACATCATGAATGCAGTAGTGGGACTAGGTATGAGCACAATGAAAGAAAATGAAGACCTCTTAGACTCTGGAAACTAGACACATAGAGCAGGAGTGGAATTCCAAATAAACCAAGTCATATCACTGAAGTCCAAACTGTAGCATGAGAGAATGTCAATAACCGAGCGAGCACTGTTTACTTTGCCAAGCAATATGAAATAAACTAAGACATAACATTGCTGGCCATGCCTAGAGTTTAGTACAAAATCCACAGTCCTGTAAGTGCGGCTTTTTGTTTCTGTTTGTATCATTATATAACCAGCACCCAGGCAATCGACATTTTTGTTATGTGAGTGCTCCAGCTATATATATATATATATATATATATATATATATATATATATATATATATATATATATATATATATATATATATATATATATATATATATATATATATATATATATATATATATATATATATATATATATATATATATATATATATATATATATGCATGGCAATCCTCCTAATAATTATTTGCACAGAACAAATTGTCCCTACATCTATTTAAATAGAGGATAATTTGCTAACTGCTCTGACATCTTTCAAAATTAGCAACATTTTTGCACCATTTTTCATTTATGTTGATGTTATGATCGACAACAGTTAATAAATGTGCATCTAAAGCAAACAATCAGCTGAACAGCTTCCAAACAGGAGAACAGATTTATTATGTGGAACTGTGGCCAATACCATTAAATGAAGGGAAAAGCATTAAAAGTGGCACTGATATATTTTCCCTAAACAGAGAATAAAGTGATTGTACAATTTACTATATTTAATGATTACGATTTCCCTTCATATTTCAGTCTGATGCATTTGAGTGGGAGTTATGATAAGTTACATATACAAATTCTCCATAGACAGCAATTAGAAAAAAACTATTTATGACCATTATAGTTTTCTTTAGTATATAGTGAAACATCTCTTCAAAGGCAGGTAGTTTGTCTATAAATTGTAATGTATGAAGAAGCAATATTCATTGGCCATTAAAGGGGTTGTTTCCTTTTAGTATGATGTTGAGAGTGATATTCTGAGACAATTTACAATTGTTTTTAATTTTTTATTACCGTATATACTCGAGTATAAACCATCCAGAGTATAAGCCGAGGTACCTAATTTTACCTCCAAAAACTGGGAAAGCTTATTGACTCGAGTATAAGCCTAGGGTGAGAAATGCAGCAGCTTCTGGTAAGTTTCAATCAAAAAATTGAGGGTTTCTGCTGCCATTGGAGGTGCCGTTGTCTCGTTTTTGGATGCCGGTGAACATTCTTGGACGCCGGCGACTATTCTTGGACGTCGGCGACTATTCTTAGGCGCTGGCGACTATTCTTAGACGCCGGCGACCGTTTTTGCGCTTGACCCGAGTATAAGCAGAGGTAGAGTTTTTTAGCATATTTTGGGGGCTGAAAAACTCGGCTTATACTCGAGTATATACGGTATTTGTCTTTTTTGAGTTATTTAGCTCTTTATTCAGTAGCTGGCAGTTTCAGCAATCTGGTTGCTAGGGTCCATTTTACAAAAGCAACCATGCATCGATTTGAATAAGAGACTGAAATGTCAATAGGAGGGGCCTGAATAGAAAATATATAAAAAAATAGCAACAACAATAAATCTGTAGCCTTACAGAGCAACTGCTTTGTAGATGGGTTCAGTTAAATATAGCTGGAAGGAGTCAGAAGAAAAGACAAAGGCAAAAAAAAACTATAAAACAAAATGAAAAACAACTAAAAAAGTTGCTTATTTTATAATATACTTAGGGTCAAATTTACTTATGGTCGAATATCGAGGGTTAATTAACCCTCGATATTTGACTGCCGAATTGAAATCCTTCGACTTCGAATATCGAAGTCGAAGGATTAAGCGCAAATAGTTTGATTGAACGTTTTTTCTTCAATCAAAAAATACTTCGAAAGCTTATGAGGACCTTCCCCATAGGCCAACATTGACTTCGGTAGGTTTTAGGTGGCGAACTAGGGGGTCGAAGTTTTTTTTTAAAGAGACAGTACTTCGACTATCGAATAGTCGATCAATTTTTTAGTTTGAATCATTCGATTCGAAGTCGTAGTTGAAGTAACCCATTAAAGGTGAACCACCCCTTTAAGCTCTCTTCCAATATTTTAGACTGTTTAAGGGTAAATCACATTCAATAGGTAAACTGTTCAATATACATTTTAATCACGTAACACATCCTGTAAAGTATGCCTGAAAATTCAGCCTCTGCTCAAGAAAACTGTGGGATTTTTACAAAAGATGTACTGGGAATGCCAAAACTGTCAAACAGATGATACTTAGGGGCACATTTACTATGGGTCGAATATCGAAGGTTAATTAACCCTCGATATTCGACCATCGAAGTTAAATCCTTCGACTTCGAATATCGTTCATTCGATTCCAACGATCAAAGGAAAAATCGTTTGATCGAACGATTAAATCTCCTAGGAAAGCCTATGGGGGGCCTTCCCCATAGGCTAACATTGGTGCTCAGTAGGATTTAGATGTCGAAGTAGGTGGTCAAAGTTTTTTTTAAAGAGACAGTACTTCGACTATCGAATGCTCAGATAGTCGAACGATTTTTAGTTCGAATGGTTCGATTCAAAGTCGAAGGTCGAAGTAGCCAATTCGATGGTTGAAGTAGCCAATTCAATGGTCGAAGTAGCCAAAAAAATACTTCAAAATTCAAAGTATTTTTCATTCTAATCCCTGCATGTTATGTGCTGTATTTTATTAAAAATGTACTTAATAATCAACTGTATATCGGGCCTCACCCCATTTAACGGCACACATATATAATTAGAAACAAAATTATGTTTTTCCTCTGAATATTCTCCAAATAATTCCTTTTAGCGACTCTACTATGATTATGGAGAGATTTGCCTGGGCAACAAACAGTGATCTCTAAATCTCTTAATAAAGCTTCCATATTGATTTTCCATCTGTCAAACCATCTTAATTAAAAGCGTCAGCGGTACGTGGAATTAGCACTTGAAGTTTTGTTCTCAAGGTTGGACTGAATCCATCACTAGTCTGGCAGATGGGATTATTTTCCTTGTTTCAGTATTACAATCTTTTTCATGTATATAAATCTGGACTTTGTTGATTGGATATTGCACAATCCAACTGTGCACATTTTACAGCTATTAAGTCTCACATATATAGGACAACTGGAAGCAGTTTCACATGTGTAAAATATAAGCAATATACTCTGGGGAGGGGGGGGGGTAGCCATGATGATCATGGGAGCCACAGAGCCACAGAGCCACAGAGTGAGCTGGAAATGCTGGTTTCAACCAAAAGATATAAAAGAAAGCTATATTACAGAAAGGCAGACCAAAATAGCATAGCAAGAAAAGAGCTGCGCTGAGTGTTAAATGCTGATCAGAGATCTTTGGAATAGTGTAGTACTGCCTTGGGAAAAAAAGTGGCTTTCAGCACTTAACCCCATACTCATCATTGTTTATTGCTTGCCAGCCTTATGTTCATATCTGTATTTCGGGCTGCAGTTTTAAAAACCTGCTCTTGATTTTCTGCTCTAGTCAGCGATCCTAAACTGTACAATCTGTAACATTCAATCTCTCCTCTCTGCATCTCATCCTCTGTGAGATACAATGACTTCTCCCCTTTGTGTATTTTTCTGCCATGCTTGGAATGCTTGACACCCAAAACTATTAAATATATTCTCTCTGACACTATAGTGCATTGTTATCACAATATATAAAGTGATACTGACACCAAATACTACTCTTCAATATGTACAGGTATGGGACCTGTTATCCAGAATGCTCTGGACCTGGGATTTTCCAGATAAGGGATCTCCATACCATAAGTCTATTTAAAAATAATTTTAACATTAATTAAACCCAATAGGATGGCTTTGCGGCCAATAAGGATTACTTATATCTTGGTTTGAATCAAGTACAAGGTCTTCAGCTTTCAGGATAATGTGTTTCCGAATAACAGATCCTATACCGGTACATTAAAAGTTTCCTATAGGTCTAGTTCTCATTTTTTCGGTGATAGGTCTGCTTTGTAAGTAATTGTTTTATGGAAGTTCCTAAACCTGATGGTCACTTCTCAACCTGTCCGAGTTTCTAATGCTAAGGGACTACTGTTGCACAAACATGTCAGCCCCCTCGACCAGGGGGATAAAATAAGTAATGGGCAAATAATTTAATACTTAAAGCTTTTTAAAGGGGCGTGGAATCATTTAATTGTAGTTCATTTGTGTTTGGCTTTGCGAAGGGGGTGCTGGGCCTAGGGCAAGACTGTCACGAATGCACTTTTTGTAGTATATTGTTGTGAGTATTTAGATAGGACTGGTTGGTGCGTATGGTGAAACCATAATAAAATCCATTTACCCCAAAACATAGTCTTTGATATATTTTGTCATATAATAAAGAAGAAAAAGGTCCTGAGTGCCCTGGATTCTGTTGTGAATACTTGGATTTTCCCTTTCTACTTGGATGTCCCTTGCTGTTAGCTAGATTTGCACACACATCAATGAAAATATTACTATAGTGCACATCTGCAAGTCTAGAGGTTTAAAGCTGCCCTAAATGGATTTTATTATGGGTTCACCATACGCACCAACCAGTCCTATCTAAATACTCACAACAATATACTACATTGTGTGCATTAGTGACAGTCTTGCCCTAGGCCTAGTTATCATTTAACAAATAGTTATTCACACACCAGGTAACAGCTTGTGGATATCAGCTCAAATTATAACTTAAAATATTAATGAACTTTAGGAAACAGCCATTCATATGTACTATGTCGTTTTCTTCTAAGGAAGGCCCCTACTGTACATATCACTTGGTGCATATTGATAAGGCTATAGTAAATTATGCCCACAAGCATTAACAGCGGCATGCTAATGGATTCATATGAACATATATTCATAAAACAAAAGACATTTAGGATGCAGGAAAGTTACCCTTAGGTAGAGATGGCTCATTACTTTGTAGCATTATTAAGATAACCAACCAAATACTTACTCTGCATTGGAGCAATCATTTAGGTTGGTTATTCTGCAGGGGGCACAAGGATAAAAACACAAAGCACCATTTTTTTGGATGCTGTGTTATATAGCACAGGTCTCCTTCCCACACCAAATAACTGAATTGGATGGGGGTAACTTGGCTGCCCACAGAATTGAAATACACTGCTAATGATTTTAACACTAATAATACAAATGGAAAACAATTGCGGCATGCAGATAAAAGCAAATTAAAACAATTAAATCATGCAGTCTGAGTTATGGCTTTTAGTAAGATATTTTTAATGGATTGTAGTTCCAGTGGTTGAATACAACCTTTTGAGAATGCATTGTGTGCCTCTAGATTTAAATATTACATATTCATTGGTGCAAAACATGTCATTTTAGCTGAATATGTAATTCGTAATATGAATGTTCCAGCTGACACTTCACTTCTTGTTACCTGCTTCCTCTATTTTCTCATCTGCGCTATGACCAAGTAAATATTTCATGCAGCAGAGGAAAAAAAAAATCAAATAATCACAGCTGGACTGTACAATTCAGGGTTGGAATATGAGTCAGCTCAGCAGGGAATTCTATTTTTCCAAAAGACCCTTGACAAGAAATGCATTTAAGGAACAAAGTCTACCAAAAGTGGGCATTAATACAGAAGGCCTCACTAAATGTAGAAACAATTATGCCATTATGACATTCATTTACCACTGCCAGGTGAAAACCTTTTAGTACCTACAATATACACCGCTATATATAGATATGCTTCAATTTAGCTTCATACAGTTCATAGCATATTTTACACAACTATCGAGTTAGTTCTTTTCAGCTGGAAAGCCTAAAGTTATTAAAAATGTACATTGCAGCCAATAGCCACATGTACATAAATATTTGTACACAAAGTAAAATGATTGGCAAATACAGTAAAAGCCTTTCCTTTTTGTAATAGAATGGAAAAGTGGAATATGTAAATGATCAGGAATGTACATATTTGTCAAAAAAGCAGGAAAAGGTGTATAAACATAATGATCACCTAAAACGAATAGAAAATCAAACCTGGTTAGGGTTAGATGGGCTAAAAGGAGCCAAAAGTCCTTTACAAGCAATTATATGCAAAGTGAAGCTTCCTGAAAACAGAAGGTATTTACTTGTCTCATGCCATACACATAGCACTGCCTAAATACCAAAAATGAGAGTTTTTCATTCTCCCATAAGGCATCATGGGTGGACCCTAACCAGGTACGGTTTTCTATTTCTCTAATTTCCTATTCCTACCCCCTCAGAAGCCATGTCTTGCACTGATGAGATCTAACAAGATCAAAACATGCTGTCTGCAAGTTTGGATATATGGCTCTTAACCATTAGACTGTATCTATGCTATCTGGATGCATAGTTGGCCTAAGGATGTGTATAGAAAACGGATCCGCACACACACTGGTTAATGCAGTTGGGGAGTTAGGGGCATTTAGCAAAGGTACCACCTAGGCTGAGGGGGAGCAGGGAGGGGGGTCTGTGTAGGGTAGGGGATTTTAGTAGCAAGGGTTTGGTTCTCCTTTAAAAAGGATAATAATATCCATAATTGGATCTCCATACCTTAAGTCTGCTAGAAGTCTTGTAAAGATTAAATAAACCCAATAGGACTGTTTTGCCACTAGCAGCATAATAAGCCAGTACTGGGGCCCCCCTGCAAAAAGAATCATCACAGGGGCCCAGCGTGTGGCCACTCTTAACCAGCCCCCACCCACTCCCTACCCACTAGTGTCCTCCGCTCCCCACCCACTGGTGTCCTCAGCTCCCCACCCACTCTCCTTTAACACTAAAATATTAAAAAGCAGGAGATATTGATTCCAAGTGATATTTAAATTCTTGAAGAAAACCTAATTTACCATCATTAAAACACATTAAACAAAGAGCAGAAAAACAAGTTCTTTTCAAAATGTAATAAATAAATTATGCATTAAGTGTTGTAAATAAATTTACTGAGAATCAGCCATTGTGGAAATAATGTAAAAGGAACAAGTTGAAGCTCATTTAGCATTTTAATAGGGTGCGTGATGAACTTGGGATTTTGTGGCCTAGCAGGTATGTTTCTAGGGATTTTAATAGCGCCCATTCAAATTTGATACAAGAAGGAAGCAGTTTTGAGCGTTTCTCTGTGAAAATTATCCTACCCTGGGATTTTCCATTATTTGGATCTCCATATCTTAAGTCTACTAGAAAATCAATTCAACAATAAATAAACCAAATAGGATTGCTTTGGCACCAATACCAAGGTACTGTTTTGTATTACAGAGAAAAATAAATCATTTTTTAAAATGTGAATTATTTGATTAAAATGGAGTCTAAGAGAGATGGTCATCCTGTAATTCTGGATAGCTGGTTTCTGGATAATGGATTCTATACTTGCTATAATATTGCCCATTGTAATCTATTTGTAGTTTCTTACAGGGAAAGCCAACTGCTCAGGAATATGGGCAGTAAACAAGGACTAACATTTTGCCCCTGATGGGTTCTTGTTATCTGTTAAACCAGTGCCGATATGCCCAAGCACAGTCATTTCAGAAACTGGATCATAATATATGACACTTATATAAGGGATGACATGATCACATGTCCTGTTATGCAGCTTCGTTGGCTTTTAATCACACACACTTAGCAAAGCTTTTATAGGCCGACTAGATATTAAAGGCATTATTTATCAAAGGTTGAGAGGGTTTTTTTTTTACCTCTAATGAACTCAAATGGTGTCTTATTTAAGAAAAAACTTGAATGGGAAAAACCCAATTCTGTGAGTTCAAGTCCCGAAAATCTAATTAATAGATAAACCCGCGAACATTGTGTAGACTGTTAACATCTTTAAATGGTTCAAGGGGCCTCTGCCATTGACTCCTACATGACCTCCACAGGTTTCAGATGGAGTAGAATTGGAGCTATTTCCAGAGTCTCAAAACAGTTTATTTATTTTTTTGCCTGAAAATTAGATTTTTGACCAAAAAATACAACAAATCAAATTTTCGTGGAAAAAACAAAATATATCTGCCCCCAAGTCTCATTAACTTTGAATCCATGAGTACACAGAAAAGCTAAAGAACACACTGCCTTGCACAAGAGAAAAAGTAATAGTGCTTTGCTTGTGCCAAAAAATGCAGTAGCTCCATTTTTATAGCTTAAACAACTCATTTCATATTTATAGTTAGGTAGGGGGGACTCCAACCCCCAATAATGCATCTCCCGTCCTAAATTCCTCTTAACTAACTTGTGGGAATATAGGTCTAGGAGGTTGAAAACTCTTTTATAATCAAATGTTGACAAAAATGCTTATATTCTCAATGGTATTGTAGAATAACCATAGTGAATACTCATAGGCATTTTATTTCTAAAACATTTGGGTCTACAAAAATAAACATTGCATTTCTGGACACAACCAGATACACATATGTCAATGCAAATATAGTTTATTCAGTAGAGCAATGTGTGCATCCAGTTCTGTCTTATTAAAAATTGTAGCATGTCCATATCTTCTTTTCTGTAGTGTAGCTTAGGATCAAAATTGGGTCATGGGGTTTATCTTTGCTTTTGTCAATAGAAGTACATTGTTTATTTTGTATGACATGATTTGTCTGCAGATTGGCACTTACAGATCGACTTGGATGAGCAAAAACAAGTGAGAAGACATTTAGCTCAGATAAATGGAAGGTTATACACACATGGAGTGAAAGAAGAAAGCTGCTGCTAAAGTATGTTTGAATACAAAGTTGGGCACATTGCGGTGTTTTCTGTTGCAGTAGTTTTGCCCTGACCTATATACCTCAGCCAGACTTCCAGATAATTTAATTTAATTAGCAGATAGGATGGACATATCCCTCAGTCATAAAAGCAGCAACTCGTACACACATTGTAGTGACTATTATTGATATTTTATACGTAATATGCTCCACCAAGTCTTTTCCTTCCAAGTGGACATAAGAAACTCTACTGAAAAATGTATTAGCAAGCATTTGAACTGGATGAGCAAAATACATGGTTTTCTTACTTATTTAATGAAGCCTGCTTTATACAGTACACAAATTGAAATGATAAACCTTGATGCCAGTAAAATCAATATAAGTAATAAAACGTTTGCAGTTATAATTTAAAGGAAATGAATCACAAAATAGAAGTACCATCTACATAATACACCTCCGCTATCCTGGTTGTTGTGGGAGAGTTCTGATTCCTTCTACAGGATGAGAAATGGCTTAATAGATATGGGCAGAAGCATACTTCTTCATACAGTGCAACCTTACTTACCATTTACCCATTTTCTGATTCTACTTTTACAGCTTGGCTGCCTTGGTTGGGTGGTTTACCTTGGTTGGCAACTTCTAAGCAATTTTTCATTTGGACTTCATTTTCATTTTTTCTTTTTTATAGTTTTTGAGTTATTTGCCTTTTTTCTTCTGACTCTTTCCAGCTTTCAAATGAGGGTCACTTAACCCCATCTAAAAAGCAAATGCTCTGTAAGGCCACAAATATATTGTTATTGCTTCTTCTTTATACTAATCTTTCTATTAGGGCTTCTCTTGTTCATATTCCAGTCTCTGATTCAAATCAATGCATAGTTGCTAGGGTAGTCTGGACCCTAGCAAATAGACTGCTGAATTGCAAACTGGAGAGCTGCTGAATAAAAAGCTAAATAACTAAAAAAAAAAATTCACAAATAATAAAATAATTAAAACCAATTGCAAAATGTCTCGAACATCACTCTCTAGGAGTTGTTCACCTTTCAGTTAACTTTTAGTATGATGTAGCGTGATATTCTGAGACAATTTGCAATTGGTCTTCAATTTTTATTCAGCAGCTCTCCAGTTTGCAGTTTCAGCTATCTGGTTGCTAGGGTCCAAATTACCCTAGCAACTATGCATTAATTTGAATAAGAGACTGGAATATGAATAGTTACATAGTTAGATAGTTAAATTGGGTTGAAAAAAAGACAAAGTCCATCAAGTTCAACCCCTCCAAATGAAAACCCAGCAGAGATTGAATATATAGAAGAGTGATAAAAAACAGTTGTAAAAATAAATGTGTATCCTTACAGATCAGTTGTTTTTAAATGGGGTCTGTGACATCCCCCCCCATTTAAAAGTTGGAACGAGCAGGAAGAAGAAGTTAAATTATGAAAACACTTTATAAAAAAAAAAATGAAGGCCAATTGAAAAGTTGCTTGAAAAAGTTGAATTAACATACTAAAAGCTATCTTAAAAGGTGAACCACCCCATTAACTCTAATTGACTTAAATTCTGGCCTTTAGCTTGTACTAAATACAGCATATTCAGGGGCCAATATACTAACGTTCCCATTGTGTTCGTTTTCACCAATAATATTTTTAGAGCTAAAAATCATGGATTACTGTAAACCATATCAAAGCTGTTGCGGTCATGTAGAAGTCAATGGGAATGTGGGGAGAGCAGAATGGAAACTGAAAGTAAATACCTGCCCCGCCTCTATGCCTAAGGAGGGGCAGACAATATTTTAATCACAGATGAAATTTTTAAATGAGTTTACAACAGCTATGAATGCACCAACAGCTATGAATGCTTTAATAAAATTATGTCTGGGTGACAGGTCCCCATTTAGTAAAAAAAATGTGTACTTCTATTCGAGACCAGTGACATTGTCTCATATAAAATCCCCTGGTTGCCAGATTCCAGTTTAAAACATTTAAAATAAATCAACAAGGTGGAGAAGGAGGATTCTGCATATTTGTGATCAAGTATAAGCTTTTTAGCAGTAGTCACGTTGTACATTAATATGTGTTTCTCATAAACCAGTGTAAAGGAGAATTGAAGTAGCAAGGCACTTACTTACCTGTGGCAGAGTATAACCTCACTTGAAAAAATCAGGCTGTGTTTCTTCATTTGGTTTCTTGCATCTGAATGCATGAAAGATAAACTGCAAAGCACTCTCTTGAAGATACATTTTTGTATAAGAGCCCTTAAACTGCAGGTAACAGATTATCATCTCTAACCTGTTCCTCACTGGGAGACTTAAACTCTATACTCTCTATCAGGGCCGCCATTAGAAATCACGGGGCCCCGTACAACAAAATTTTTGGGGCCCCCTGGGCCCCGCCCACACTGACGACCAAGCTCCACCCCATTTTCCCGCCCACTCCACATCGCAGTTAAAAGACCACACAGACATCAGCGCTAAAAAAGTAACCCCCCCCACACAAGTTGTAAAAAGCTATTGATGGTCAGGGCCCCCTTATAAAAAATTGGGGCCCCAAAAAAAAAAAAATTAAAAATTTTTTTTTTTAAAAAAAACATTGGTGGCAGGGGCCCCCTTATAAGTTAAAAACAAATTGGGGCCCCAAAAAAAATTTAAAAAAAAAAAAAAATTTTTTGAAAAAAAAAAAAACATTGGCGTCAGGGGCCCCCTTATAAGTTAAAAACAAATTGGGGCCCCAAAAAAAAATTAAAAAAAAAAAAAAAATTTTTTTGAAAAAAAAAAAAAACATTGGCGGCAGGGGCCCCCTTATAAGTTAAAAACAAATTGGGGCCCCAAAAAAAAATTTGAAAAAAAAAAAAATTTTTTTTGAAAAAAAAAAAAAAACATTGGCGGCAGGGGCCCCCTTACAAGTTAAAAACAAATTGGGGCCCCAAAAAAAATTAAAAAAAAAAAAAAAAATTTTTTGAAAAAAAAAAAAAAACATTGGCGTCAGGGGCCCCCTTATAAGTTAAAAACAAATTGGGGCCCCAAAAAAAAATTTGAAAAAAAAAAAAATTTTTTTTGAAAAAAAAAAAAAAACATTGGCGGCAGGGGCCCCCTTACAAGTTAAAAACAAATTGGGGCCCCAAAAAAAATTTAAAAAAAAAAAAAAATTTTTTGAAAAAAAAAAAAAACATTGGCGTCAGGGGCCCCTTACGAGTTAAAAAAAAAAATTGGGGCCCCAAAAAAACATGTTTTAAAAAAAAAGATTGGTTGCAGGGGCCTATAGAATAATAAAATAATACATTGGTGGCCAGGAGATTAAAAAAAAAAAAAATTACACAAACTGGTGTTCAGTAGAATTGAACTCACGGCTTCAGTACTTCAACTTCACCTCCTTTCGTGACTTCGGGTCTTTTCACTGCTTCAGGACTTCGGCTTCGGCTGTTTTCGTGACTTCGGGTCTTTGCGCTGCTTCAGGACTTCGGCTTCGGCTGTTTTCGTGACTTCGGGTCTTTTCGGCGCTTCGTGACTTCGGCTTTTTCCGTGACTTCGGGTCTTTTCGGCGCATCGGCTTCGGCTTTTCGGCACTTCCACATTCGGCAGCACAGAGGCAAGACGTACGGCTCGGGCGCTCGTAAGGGGGGCCCGGATCTTCAAAAAATGCAGCGCTGCCGGGCCCCCCTTCATGCCCGGGCCCGGTACGCTTGTCCCCCCTGTCCCCCCCTGATGGCGGCCCTGCTCTCTATGCTGCCCCTGTAGATTGAAGCCTCGCCTGCCCTTTACATAGCTCACCTCTGACTACGAGTAAATGCTAACCCCTTGTCACCCAAGCAACTCATTATAGGCAGTCTAAGATACTAGAAAGACACATATTTTTGTATATTTCCAGGCCAATTAGACAGATATCCATTGCACACAATGTATATAGATGTAATATTAACTAGGATATATTAGATTTGTGCTTTATTTACTACTATGGAGAAAATAGCTTTAGTTCATTTATAAATTTTTTTTAAGCATATTGGTAAAGAAACTTTGGCTGACGCTGTACAATCCCTTCTCATTCTGTATTGCAGTGCAGTTCCTGTTTTGTATCCTGGTACAAATTATAGGTCTTATTTATTATCATCTAATTGCATACACTCAGTGATATGTCTATGTGATTTGTGGTTTGCTGAAACCTGACAAAATATATAAACAAAATACAGAATTTAGAGAACTGCATATGTTACTGAAATCTTAAAATACAAGAGGAAACACATTTTTAATATGACACAGGGAAATGTTAACCTCTATATTTTTAATAAATCCTTTTGAAGGCTCTTACCTGCATGCCAGCAGTCAGTTAGGGCTTTCTTGTCATCCAAAAGTTCCTTTTGTCCTGATATTCACAGGTGATTTCCTGCACCCCTTTACTTTCCATCTACAAACTGCCTTTGGGAATACATCACAAACAGAACAACATAGGATTGTGGCAGCCCCTAAGATGGTTAAAATTGTGCAGCCACTGGCCTTGAGTAAATTTGGAGAATATAAATATTTCTTTTCACATCCTACAAAGCTTTCAGGTTAATGAGCCGGTTCTTGTACATTTGACATGTGGCTGTGATTCAGGACCAAATAGACCATAGTTTGGGGAAGGCACCCTCATACACTTTTTGCTGCAGATTTCTTTAATTTTGAGAAGTCTTTAATATTCCCCTAAAGTACTAATACCATTAGATCAACAATATCAGGTTATAATGCCAATGCCATTAAATGTTCTTTTTTCTTCGTTCTAATTATTTATTATTCATTTTGCATACATTAGAATTATGCTGAACATGTACCTTTTCCAGCAGTCCCTGTGTTTTCAATTACTGTGCAAGACACTGTGAGAAAAGCACCTTACTGTGATATAGAATGTGTTCTTTACTGACTGGCTGACGGCTGGTGTGCTGTGTGTTGATTGTTCCATTTGCAGAGGTAATATAAAGGGGAAATTGCTACTTGAATGCAGGTAATTTTCTTAGTAATGAATAAGGAGCTGATTGACCAATCATTTACTCAACCATCAATTTTTGAAGTCCAGTTTTATTAATTTAATCCATCGGTTGAGCTGATTTGAGATCCACTGTTTGAACAAGCAGTGACTTATTACTCAAGAGCAGTGTATGATGTTTTCAGTTGTCTTTTGTATTTGCAAATTTTTAATTGTGTAAAAAACTTCAATTGAAATATTTGTTCCCACTATTTGTTTGGGGGCTGAATCATGATAGAAAGAAATGAGATCTTTGACTTCATACTTCATAAGAAAATATAAAGGTAAAAGATCCTTGTTTAGTATTTAATACAATGACTAGAAAATCCTACAAATAGTAAAAAGTCTTGTGAATGAGATTCCACCTTTGTCCCCTTTTCACTCACTTTCCCCCAGATTCACCCCATTAAGTTGTTCTACTTCAGTTTATGCTTGGAGCCAGAAACAGACTTCTCTTTACATTGATGTATAAATGTCAAGAGAAAATGGGCCAGAAATTTACTGAAAAGCAAGCTAAAGCTATATACGCTGTATATATATATATATATATATATATATATATATATATATATATATAGATAGATATATATAGATATATATATATATACACACACAGCATAGTATTATAAGATAGGAAGCTTTTAGGGAAACAACTGGATTACACTGGATTTGTTTAAGCACTTGAAGGGATTTGAGAAGAGTAAATAAGCACTGCTGGAAAAGAAACAAATCTCTAGCTTTGGAAAACAAACAGTTGTTTAGAAAAGAGAAACTTTTATTACTCTCATATATAACCGTTATATTTTGTATGGCTATATCAAATACATATAGAATTGGGTACTTTCAGAAACACCCAACAATGTGTTCAGGAATAGAGTGGGCATGCTCAGTTCCCCAATATTTTGGCTAGCCATATGTTGAGAAAGAGCAGAGTGAGTATGGGTTAATGAGGAGGAAATAGGTACATACTGTAGATGCTGTGATGTCTACTCATTTTCTTGAAATGAAAGGTAAAACAGAAGGCAATTCTGCCTCATTTCCCCACAAATCTCAAAACAGCAGGCTGTGTTATCAAGTACAATCAATTACTGGGACACGGACACCTTTAAACAATTGGCAATATTGTGTAGCACTTTCAACTTGTCACTTTCAAATTGGCAGAGTGCTGTCCAACTTCTGTGGCAGGAATTTTTCTGGCCTACATGGTGGAGGGCTGATAATGGAAGCCAGTGTTAGCCACTCCCTGTTTTAAACCATGCCCACTTTAAGCCACACCCATGTTACCACAAAACCCCGCAGCACATGATATTTCAAATGCTAACAAACTCCAGAACAAACCTCTATGGGGCTTATGTTCCACAGGCAAAGTATGGCACACACAGGGAGCATAAGGAAAGGCAGAGTATGGCACACCCAAGGAGCACAGGCCAGGCAGAGTATGGCACACCCAAGGAGAAAAGGGCAGGCATAGTATGGCACACCCAAGGAGAATAGGGCAGGCAGAGTATGACACATCCAGGGAGCATCGGGTGGGCAGAGTATGGCACACACTGCGAACATAGGGCAGGCAGAGTATGGCACACCCAAGGAGCATAGGACAAGCCTAGTATGGCACACCCAGGGAGCATATGGCAGGCAGAGTATGGTACACACAGGGAGCATAGGGCAGGCAGAGTATGGCACATCCAGGAAGCATAGTGCAGGCCTAGTATGGCACTCCCATGGAGCATAGGGCAGGCAGAGTATGGCACACACAGTGAACATAGAGCAGGCAAAGTATGGTTTTACACACAAGGAGCATAGGGCAGGCCTAGTATGGCACTCCCAAGGAGCATAGGGCAGGCAGAGTATGGCACACACAGGGAACATAGGGAAGACAAAACAGAGCATGCGTAAATGCTGCCACGGTGATGCATTTGTCGCTGTTTCTGGGGCACCTGGGGGAGCAGGCCCAGTCCGACCCTACTTATATATTCAGGCAGACTGTTATGTAGGGGGCCACACAAGGGGGGTCATGCGCTGTCTAAGATTAATGATTCAGTAAAGGTAGTTGTAGAAGAGTAATATTTTTCTACTGACACCTTTTAAGACTGATACAGATTGCTTTAACCTATTCAGTGACATGAACCATAAAATATATGGAGAGTTACCCTTGGATCAATGATGTACCACGCGTTTACTACAATTATTGACACAACAACAGCAGAGAGGCCATGGCATGGGAAAACTTACAACTTTTTTGACTTGATTGTCTCCTCTAACCATTCTCATGGGCAATGTAGGCAAAGTGCATTGTTTATATACGAAATCATATATAAGTTCTAATAAGCAGGGTCATCCTTAACCTTAGTTTTACAGCTCTTGGAAATATGTTGTACATTTATAGAAATATGTTAATAATGACACAAATATTTGATCATTGAAAGCAGAAAACCTGTGGCATTAGTTTTAAGTAGATCTGCATATTTAATGTACCCGGTTTCCAAAAACACATGTATGCTATAGATGTGTCAGATCTTTCCCTCTAAATCATATGATATAAAATTCCCATGCTGTATGGACAGTCATAAAAAAAATGTAGATGCACCCTGCAGAATGCAGTGGTTTCTATGCAGCTATGTATTCAGTATTAACGTAGGGGTGACCCATTTGGGTACAGATGTTTGTGTAATACAGCTAACACAGGGCTGCATTGTTTTTTGTACAACCCACCAATCCACAAACTGGATTTTTTGAGAGCTATTAAAGGTATATGCTTGTAACCCACCCTAATTTCAGGAATTTCAGGACATCTCTGCAGAAAGCATTTTAATACATTTAAATGTAGGGATGCACCGAATGCACTATTTTGGATCCTGGAAGAAATTTAGTCCTTAAAACCAAGACTATTCCTGATCATTCCCATCTAACAGAAGCAGCAGTTTGTTGGGGGTCAACTACAGCAGTTATTGTGAAACTAATTCTGGAACAGACATTAAAAGAAAATCCATATACTAATAAGAGTGGTTGTGCAATCATACAGATAGAGATTTGCACTGCAATTCATGCTTTTGTCCGAGGCAAAATTTTTCGAGGTTTGCCATGCATTTTTGTTTTATATGAAAAGAATATTGATTGTTTTTCACACAGATGAAAAAGGGAGAAGAACACCCTATGCCTCCAATGCATTTGGCACAAGAAAAAACACCCATTGATTTCAATGTATTTGGCGAAATTTTGCCACTACGCCTGTGGAAAATGACAAAGGCTATTACAAGTTGTATTGCTATGCATCTTTCCATGTAGTTAAGGTCTTTATAGGTATTTAATAGGGATGCACCGAATCCACTTTTTTGGATTCGGCCGAACCCCCGAATCCTTCACAAAGGATTCGGCCGAATACCGAACCGAATCCGAACCCTAATTTGCATATGCAAATTAGGGGTGGGAAGGGGAAAACATTTTTTACTTCCTTGTTTTCTGACAAAAAGTCACGCAATTTCCCTCCCTGCCCCTAATTTGCATATGCAAATTAGCATTCGGATTCGGTTCGGCCGGGCAGAAGGATTCGGCCGAATCCGAATCCTGCTGAAAAAGGCCGAATCCTGGCCGAATCCCGAACCGAATCCTGGATTCGGTGCATCCCTAGTATTTAAACACTTTGGCTGCCACGTCTAAAAGCATGACAGAATATTTGGTTTTCTACTTAATTAGAGAGGCTGAATTAAGTAATTAAAACAGAATATTATTTGGCAGTTTTGCAAAATCTCTAAACATTTGTCATATACTTTTGCAAATACATTTACAGATTAAGCTTAAATCTCAAACAAAGCATAAAATTCTAATTAAATGACATGGAAGGTTTTCTGTGCTCAGTATGGGTCCTTTGGGCTTTCTGCAACATTACAGAGATTTGAAAAAAGCTCAAATGAATTTATATAACTTCAAAAAGCAAAGATAACGTCTGATATTAGCAATAATGACAGGAAATGGAGGGAAAAGTAGTTGCTGTGAAAATGCTGAAAGAATACATTTGTATTGTAATAAGCAGTATATTCTGGTCTCTAGCTGAAAAAAATTATTCTTCATCCTTTAGAACAGGGATTATTAAGATATGGATTGCGACCCAAAAATGGGTCCCAATACTGTTAATTGTGGGGGGGGGGTTAACTTTTGTAATATAGGGATGTTTGCTGTTGCATTATAAAATAGTCATTACAATTAGGGGCAGATTCACTAACTTCGAGTGAAGGATTCGAATGAAAAAAACTTCGAATTTCGAAGTATTTTTTGGCTACTTCGACCATCGAATTGGTTAAATTCAATCGAATTCGATCGAAATCGAACGATTCGAACGAATCGAATGAAAAATCGTTCGACTATTCGACCATTCGATAGTCGAAGTACTTTCCCTTTAAAAAAAAATCGACCCCCTACTTCGGCAGATAGAACCTACCGAAGTCAATGTTAGCCTATGGGGAAGGTCCCCATAGGCTTGCTAAGTTTTTTTTGATCGAAGGATTTTCATTCGATCGTTTGATTAAAATCCTTCGAATCGTTCGATTCGAAGGATTTAATCGTTCGACCGAATAAAAATCGTTCGATCGAATCGAATAATAATTCGATCGATCGATCGAATTATTAGCGCTAAATCGTTCGATTTCGATATTCGAAATCGAACGATTTTAATTCCCAGTCGAATATCGAGGGTTAATTAACCCTCGATATTCGACCAATAGTGAATCGGCCCCCTAGCTTCGTCCAAAACAAATTTTTGGATTACTGAACTAATTTGGGTCCCTTAAAGAAGAAGTTTTTGGAGCAGTAGTAAGGCATACGATACTGGAATACGGTAACATGGCATGATAATTTATAATTATTATTAGATCTGGCCAACCGGTATATTGCCTTACAGTGTAAGCTGCTGATACACAAGCCACTTGTGACAAGTGGAACAGGGAGTCCACACTATTAGAACTACAAGTCCCACAATGCACTGCTAGTGCGAAGCAACGTCAATCAAAGTCCCTGTTCCTCGGCTTGTGTATCAGCAGTTTACGTGTGGAGCTAGTGTTACCTCTCTCCCAGAAAAATGTCGGCTAAACAGAAGGTTGACTTTGAAAACAGGGTTTTTCAAAGAAGGTGGGAGGTAGAGTACATATTAACGGATATGAAGGGCAAAGCTGTTTGTCTTCTATGCAGAGACAGTGTGGCTGTAATGAAAGAATATTGGAACAAGGTAGAGCAAGCGCACACCCACGGCAACCCCCTGGAGATAACAGCCTGGCGCTCAGTGGTAGAGGATACAGCAACCTCCAAATTGAGCCAAAGAACAAAGATACCGGCACATAAGGCTTATTTACAGGGAAACCCTTGCTTTAATTCAAAGAAGTCTGATGTCACAGCAGGCCATGTTCAGAAATATCAAATCACAAAGCGAGGCTGCGAAAAAGGCCAGTTTTATTGTGGCAGCAGAGGTTGCAAAATCAGCCTGGCCCTTTACAGAGGGAGAATTTGTCAAAAACTGCATGATAAAAGTTTGTGACGTTGTGTGACGTTGTGTGCCCAGATAAAAGGCAAGCATTTTTAAATGTGAGCCTGAGCAGAAACACAGTTGCTGATTGTGTAAATCAACTTGCCAACAATCTACAACAACAGCTGATGGAAAAGGGAAAAGATTTCATTGCATATTGCCTTGCTGTGGATGAGAGCAATGGCACTTGTGATACTGTCCAGCTGTCAATCTTTATCCATGGAGTGGATTCAAGTCTGTGCATAACAGAAGAACTTTTGGGATTACATTCAATGCATGGCACAACTACAGGAAAGGATATCTTTCAGGAGGTATCCAAATATGTAAATGAAATAGGGCTGCCTTGGGATGAACTTGTGGGCCTGACCACAGATGGAGCACCAGCGATGTGCAGTCAAAGGAGTGGATAGGTTGGGAGGATCCGGGAGAAGATGAGGGAGGAAAACAGCGCAGGTGAGCTGACAGCTGGCAAATCCTTGAAAATGCTGTTATGAAATGTTATGAGCACCATTACACAAGCAGTTAACTTCATAAGAGCCAGAGCATTAAATCACTGCCAGTTCAAGGCTTTTATAGAGGAGTTATATTTAGAATATGGTGACTTGCCCTATCACACAGAGGTGCGGTGGCTAAGCCAAGGAAAAGTGCTGAAAAGATGTTTCGATTTGCGGTAGGAGATCTGTGAGTTTATGGAAAGCAAAGGGAAAGACAAAAGAGAGCTCCGGGACAAAAGGTCTCTGTTTGAGTTATCATTTCTGTGTGACATCACGAGCCATCTTAATGCACTCAACCTGCAGCTTCAGGGCAGGACCATGTGATCAGAGACAAATACACTTCAGTGAGGGCATTTAAAAACAAGCTGCGCCTATGGGAGACACAGATGCTGCAAGAAAACTTGTGCCATTTTCCTTGCTGCCAAACCATGAAAGAGCATGTCTTTACCACTGTGTTCCCCAGTACAGTTTGGTGAAAAAACTCAGCATACTTGGTGCCGAATTCACACGCCAGTTTGCCGACTTTGAAGCCCAAAGAAACAGATTTGCAACTGACGTGGAAAGCGCACCATCTAACCTCTAAGGGGGAAATTCACTAAGGTGTGAAGTGGTGAACGCTGGCGAAAATACGCTAGCGAAGGAGATAGAGTCTAGCGCAACTTTGCACTCTGTCAGGCGAACTTTCGCCAGGGCTAAAGATCGTTACTACGCAAATTCACTAAGAAGTTGATTTTACTGAACTTTACCTCTTACGCCAGACTTGCCTTCGCCAGCTCAGACCTGGCAAAGTAGAGTAGATAGGACTTTAAAAAAAAAAGTCCCAAAAAAACGCTGGCGTCTTTTCCATTTTCATTGGTGATAGGCTGCAAAAGGATGAAAATGTTTTTTTGGGTATTCTGCTTCCCCCCTACTTTTCATAACATATGGTACATAAACTATACTCTGGGCACATGTGTAGGGGAATAAAACATCTCTATTTGCATTTATGAAGGTTCCCTGGGCTTGTGTAGTTTTATGTATTTGCTGTAACATATACGTCCATTCAAACTTTAAGTTCCTGCTGTATGCAAATCCCCTTGCGCTAGCGCAACTTCGGTTTGTCTGGGGAATTTTCACTAGCGCAACTTTGCTACCTTTCAATTTGCTGAGCACAACTTTGCATTTTAGTGAATTTGCAGAGCGCTGGCGGAAATTCACCAGGCGAAGTGCGACAAAGCCATCGCTGGCGCAACTACGCCGGTTAGTGAATTTGCCCCTAAATGTAACTGATTGAGTTCCTATGTAGTGACACAATCAAGGCAAAATATGATTATGTGGGCTCTGCACAGTTTCCACGTTACATCCCAGACACACGCTCTCTATGTTTGGTAGTACATACCTGTGGGAACACCTGTTCTCTTTGATGAACATAAATATGGCAGCCCCCTCATAGAGGAACATGGGGGTAAGAAAGGCAATGTAAAAGCATCAAGCAAATACTTATATGGCAAAATTATAGATAGTATGCAAAGACAATATTATGATAGATTTAAAAAAAGGTTATTTTTTGGTGTCAGTATCTCTTTAAGGGATGAAATAATTTTGCCTCTTTGTAAATCCCTGGTAAGGCCTCACCTTGAGTATGCAGTACAGTGTCGGACTCCATTACTTATGAAGGATATTAATGAGCTGGAAAGAGTGCATAGATATGCAACTAAACTGGTAAAATGGATGGAACATTTAAGCTGTGAGGAGGTTGTCATGGTTGAGTTTGTTTTCTCTGGAGAAAATGATTACTTGTTACAAGTACATTTGAGGACATTATAGACAGAGAGTCACATAGAAAAGAACAAAAAAAGCGACATTCCCTTTGCAGTGAGGTTGTTCTATTAATTATAATTAATTAGATTCTATTAATGCCTTTAAGAGTGCTTAGATGTGTACTGAGTATGGGCTGTTCCACTGACACTCAAAAAGTGGCCTAACAAGATGGGATGGGAAGTTGGCTCTACAATGTAACTGCCAGTCTTTGCAATGTAATTTTTACTCTCTTATTAAAATTAATATATCTAGTTCACACCATGTATTTTCAGCTTTTATCTTTGTCTGCAGAACTTTCTTCTTCATTGTTCTTTTTTTTTGCTATGTAGGGCAACTCTGTCTGTAAGCTTAAAATTAGTCCGCTAACAAAAGCACTTTCCTACAGTACATCCTTTTCAATAGGACTAGTCCTCCATAGTGTCATTCTGTGTTTCTCTATATTTTAAACCTAGTGATAAAGGTAAATCCATTATCCAAAATCCTGATCAAACCTCAAACCAATATTCTACTCACTGCTGTACTTATAAGTGACCGCGTTAACAGATCACTAAAGCAGCAGTTCAACTTGGTCATTTCTAACACATTAATACATTTTATGAATAGTATCAAGTAACATACTACTTGTCTATCAGAGCTGAGGACAGCCCACACTGAACACAGAGGAAACTTATTAAAATTCATAAAAGTTGAATATGTGATCACAAGTCAGTAACAAGCCACCACATACTGTAGATGTACAACCATCATTTTTTTAGACTCTGGGTTGTCAGAATCGGTGCCTATAATGTTGTGGTTTGTAGCTTGGATGATCATGTAACCATTTCCTTTCCCATGAAATATGTGCATAGTGTCCATCAGTATAGTGTACATTACATTAGTATGGCATGTTTCAAAATATCGTTTGCACATATTGGTAACAATATGACAAATATTGACATTACATCTACTTCCAGACGTTTGCTGCCTGGTTATGCGAGTCTATACTATTTTTATTTTTCCTTATGTCACAAAAGCATTTTTTTCTTCCCCATGGCTAAAATGCTCAGATCTTTTTTACTATATACTCAGTGATATAACTATGAGTGGTGTGGGGGATGTGATTGCACCCAGGCCAGCACCCTATTGGAACCCAATGGAGCCACAGAAAAGCTAATTTTTGGGTGGGAGGGCTGGAGAATTTGAGCAGCACATGGGGCACACGTTAGGTGGGAGGGGGAGCCCGGTAAGGGACACATGCAGTTACTGTACACGACTACATATACTTCAAATAATAATGCAAATTTTCTACTCTCAGGATTGCCTATTACCCGTCTCCTTTTAAGTCTCTAAAAGGGGTTGTTCACTGGAATATGAATAGGAGAGGCCTGAAAAGACGGATGAGTAGTAAAAAGTAACAATAACTATACATTTGTAGCCTTACAGAGCATTTGTTTTTAGATTGGATCAGTGACTCCCTTTTCAAAGCTGGAAAGAGTTAGAAGAAAAAGACAAATTAATTAAAAACTATAAAATAAATAAAATAATGCAGACCAATTGAAAAGTTAGAAATGGTCATTTTATAACATACTAAAAGTTAACTTAAAGGTGAACCACCCTTTTAATCTCTCTCTAATCTCTTTATCCTCTATAAAAACATTTTGTTTCTAATACTTTTGGTATTAGATTGATGTCATTCTACAAAAAGGAGAAGTGCCTACCTAATAAGTTTGCATTTTGGGCTCCTGTCACTATTTGCCACTCATGTGGTTACAGAATGAGTAGCCCAAAATAATCTCTCACACCCGAGGGGTTTTAGGACATCCTCACCAACTCAATGTGCACAGCAAGCTCATATAAAGCTACAGTGGTCTAGTAGATTTTAATTTCTGTGCATCAACAATGCATTTTTAAGAGTCTTTAAGCTTTACTTTATGTGTTCCTATACTGATCGTTGGGATTGGAGATTTAACATATGTTAAGCATCCTTAAGTAGACTTAATGTCTTTCCAGTGTTCTATTTTGTACTACAAATCCTCCTGCCTTGTTACTTAGATAGATTACTATACAAAATAATTTCCTGTAATTATTTTAACACATGCCTGCCTAGATCACTTTGATGTCGTCATTATATTGATGCATTTGCATTTTAACCCCACATAACGGGCCTTTGTTTGGCTACTTACTAAATGCTAAAGTTAAAGGTCCCTAATGCCCCAATGGAATTAACATTGAGGAAGGAATACCATTAGTCAAAACCTTTTCAGTTCCTGATCCACTGGAATAAAACAATCTAAACTGCCTACTGTTGGCATCACTTACATGCAATTTAAGAACATATAAACTGTATGCAGACAGACAATATATTTGACTAAATAAACCACATGGGCATGTCCCTGGTATGCTTCGCCTATGGTAATCGACATAGAAGATTACCATCACCAAGTTTGTTGGTCAACCTCACTGCTGTTCTATCTGCCCATGATAGTTGCTGGTACTTGTTGTTCCTGAAATTGGCCTTTGGCCTGTCTGACCCAGCTTGTACACTGCCAGACCTGACCATCTGAACGTATTCATATGTTGGTAACCTCTGCTTGTCATTAGTCTGTTACTGCATCTTTCCTGTCTTGCCTTGTTATCCTGCTTGAGCTTTAACAAAGTGTTCCTGTTTGCCAAGCATCTGCTCTGCATGTTTACCAGCTCAACCTTCTCCTTGGTCCTCAATATACCCTTAAAGGAGCTAGGGGCACCGAAGATCCATATTAGCTACTGATGATAGTTTGATACTTACGCTGGATATGGAGAATTTATTTACTCTTTAAAAAAATATATTGTGGCCCTGGTTACTTTGCTTATCCAAAAATACGCAAATTCGCATATGCAAATTTGGATTAGGATTTGGATTCGGTTCAGATGGGCAAAAGGATTCTGAATCCTGCTGAAAAAGGCAGAATCTTGGCTGAATCCGTAACTGATAGTATGATACTTACACTGGATATGGAGAATTTACTTATGCTTTAAAAAAATATATTGTGGCCCTGGTTACTTTGCTTATCCAAAAATACATCCAAACCTTATAAAAGGCATTAAGGTAATCTGTCATTACAATATCAATTATCAAATTATCCATGGTTTAGCTATTCACATAGTAAATTGGGGGAAAATGCTTCTAATTAATTGGGTATGACGTTTCTTCTCAAGAAAAATTTTTTCTACAGAAGAAATGTCCTAAATGATTCTTTTTTGTTTAATTGCAAATCTAATTTCCTGGCTCTACAACAAAATATATATATATTGAATAATGATAAGTGGATATCCAAATTGCAAAAACGTAATTAATAAACACAGAAAATTAAGTGAAAAATGTTCTGTAGCAAAAATGACTTTATGTAAATATGGTGAATTTAAAATCAGATTATAGTACAGGTAGAGAAGTTGCTAAGCACTCAGGTAAGGGAATCTACTTGATTAATGACATAAAAAAGGAAGGCACCACACTCACAGGTCTTTCTGAAGACGGCTCGAGTTTAAGAGCCAAAACGTTTACCAGGCGCCCCTAGGTCGGCTCTGTTTGTCTCCCTGCCCACTTCCTTCTGCTCCCCCCCCCCTCACATTCTCCCTCTCCTTCCTGTGTTCCAGGAGACTGGTGTGCAGGAGATTTGCAAATCTCCTGCACATGTCCAGTGCCCATAACTAGGTGGCTGGGCAACATGCCGCCCCTGAATTTCTGCCACCCTATTAAAGAATATAATCAAATTGGTATATGTATGTATATATTTGTCAAGAAATAATTCCCCTTTGCATATTTTACCATTACCATTTTTACCCACCATTTTGTCATGGTCTGTGTGCTTCCTAATCACCTGATAGGAAAAACGTTTAGGTTCTAACTGTAACGGGAAGAAGACACAACTCTGTTCAGTGGCAGTGTTTTTAATGGGAATTATCCAATGATACGTGTTATTAGAAACATATATTTTTCATAGAAAGTGCTTATATATAGTGTCTATATGACACACCTATGTGTTAACTATTGTGCTGCATTTGTTACTAAAATCTTCTGGTTAGAAACATTTGGTTGTGACAAAAATGTATGGACAAAATATCCTCCAAAATTACATAAGGGTAACTATGCAAGAGTACAGCAGTCCACCATTAGCTCCAGCAGGTGGTTTTATTAAACTGGATGGAGTTCAGCCATATGTGTGTGCCAGAGACACTGCTGCTAAAGCTGCAGCCTATTTTTAGATACTTACAGCCACAGTCAAGAGTTCAAGTCAGCTCAATGCACTTAACTCAGACTGGGCATGTCAGTGCACAAAAGGAATCTGTATACCAAAAACACTTCTGTATATACAGTAAATGCATTGTTAGTCAGGCACTAATTGCCATCTGACCTCTGTTTTAGGACTTAAAACATTGTCCTTATAAACATTGTATGGCACTTGCTTTTTGGCCTCCACCCGAGGAAAAGTGACCGATGTTCTACCTGTACTAGTCTGGGAAGGCACGGTTGAGGTGGATAAAATGCTTACTTGATTAAAAAAAATTGCTTTGATCTCACACCGCTAATACCTTGCTTCTGGCAAGGTTACTCCTGCAAGTGTAATCGTCACTGGTCGCTACTCATCATAGTCCTTTCTCCCTCCTTGTTGAGTTGTGAAAGTTGACAGCTGGCAAGGACAGGGAGAACTGTGTAGAGCAGTGTCGAAAGTGGCGGCCTGCATTTGTCATTTTACTCTCTGGCAGCTGGCTGGCACAGCAGTACAGAGCAGTTCTGCCAGAAGCAAAGCCCACACAGATGGCTAAAAGTCTATTTGCTCAATTTAAGTAGTGCCAAGAATAACAACAGTAAATTGCATAGGACAACTACATTGGGATGGTGCAATGTGGCCAACAACATGACACCCCCCCCCCCAGTTCTAAACAAGTTCCTAACAAGCAGATCTTTCCTGATGTGCCCAACTCGAGGTCATCTAGGGACCAAATGATTGTATAACTGCAATGGGGATACAGGCCACCAGGGTGAGGAGGGCATCAGCAAGCCCTAATGAGAGTTTTAAATCTGGACATTTTTTGTCTAAATATTGGTCTGGTAGGTCCTTCAGAGTACCCCATGCAAATAAGTTACTTAAGGAGCCAAATGGGCAGCTAAAATCTGCCTGTGCGTGGTCACCTTTCTACAATTTACCTGACAGCTTGTTAAGAATTATACTTGAATACATATGAAACATTGCATTGGTTTTAATAGAACTTTGATAGAACATTAAATACATATTCAGTAGAACACTGGTTATACAATACTTGCTCTAATTTTATTTAAATTCTTAAAATTACTTCATTTCGTCCTCTTCTGCATATTTTAATCTATTTCATTCACAGAAATCAGAATAATATACTAGAAATAAACATCTGAAAATGAAGGTCAGCCAGGGAAAAATAGTAACTAGGAATGGCAACAGGCACTTTGCAGTAATCAAAATAATGCTGTAGCACTTACAGTGTAATCAGCGTTTTCCAATCAAAGCCCAAACAGGTGCTTCATTTGGATTAAAAAATATGGGGGAAGGAAAAAAGAGGATTCCCTTCACTGTAAACTTCCAGGCTTAGTGACTGTAAATTCACTGGGACAACAATAGGTTTACAAAACTTTTTCCAGACTTCCCAACAAAGCATGTTTTCTGGCTATAAAGAAGCACTTATTTTGGCACTATATAAATATGTATAAATACATTATGATGATAATATGAATAGGTTAAGCATTAAGTTAATAATTCTGACAGATACACCTTCCTATTCCTGATCTCCATTTCGTTATTGGCCATGGCACTTACTGCATGCAGCATTTCTGCAACATGACTCTTAGCACTGAGAACCTTTAAAATGAAACGTTCTTCACTTCCTTTACTCTTGATGTCTCTGCATCTGTTTCTGTGCACTACCTGCTCAAGCTTTAGCCTTATCCATGTTGATTGCCCGTTTTATTCACTCTTGCCTAGCAATTTCATTCTGCTGTTTCGTGTCTGAACTTGCCTGGATCTCAACCTTTGCAATTGGCTTTTATTTGGATTTTGTCATCTGCTGCCTGCCTTGACCACTGGCCTAGGTTTAACTTCTCCACTTTCTCCCATGATGCTGTTTTATCATCTCCATTAACTGAACTGTTATAGCTTTTCCATAGGAACCCAAAAGGATATGAGGAATGCCAGTGCCTTCAGAATACTCCTGCTTTGTCTCAATGGCACATACACAACAACAGTACCTCCATTTTACTAGTATGTTATACCACCTCTGCAACTGTTGTGTGACTATCCAGAGAATACTCAATCATGAAGTTGCAAGAAACCCCAGCTAAAAAATCTTGGTATGTGCCAGTACACAGAGACTATTAGAATGAAAGGAGTAAGCCATATCTAAATTATGTATGTATATTATGCAATAGGATAGTAGACCAATTAACAAAAATGAAGACTTTTGCATTATTTACATGATAGTTATTGAAGATTTTATGAAAAAAGACATAAAAGTATTCACTGTACAGTGGAGTGTAAAACAGATGTTCAAATGAAAAGCTTTATAAATAACAATTTAGAAGAGTGAAGCAGAGCAATATATTGGAAGTCACAGGATAAACTGTTTGATACAACTGCGGAAGGGGATAATAAAATGGCTGTGTTGGACTTTGTGTTACCAACCTAGTTATGGTAGGTAATATGTTTCTAATTCCCTTTAGGAAAGATTCTGTTTTTTTTCATAGCATTTTACAGTGTGTGTGTGCATACAAGTGTTATTGTGTACATTAGTGTCTGAAGAGTTATTACTACGTGTCTTTGTTCACAGACCATTTATGTGTTCATAATAATCGCCCTGCTGGCACAATATTTAATGAGCAGCAACATCTATTATATTCTGACGTATATGAATAGACTTTTCACAGCTGGAAGTAAATACAGAGGAAGAGAGGAGGTGCAAGCTATGCTGCACAGTGTATTGATATGAAAAGCTCGACTATCAATATAAGATGTGAGACCATTATTTATAGTGCTGGTGATATCCTATTGCAAAATAAAGATCATATTTTCTGTACTCCACAGATAAAATTGATGATCATAAACACAACAGTTTATACAGTGCTGACAAATTATGTTGCGTTTTCAATACAAGCGTGGGTTACAGAAGAACACGTTAAGAGTGGAAAAAATGGTAGTACTAAAGAGCCCTTCATGTCTTAATTGCAAATCTTTAATGCATTGTTGTGTTGTAAATCTACATTCTTTAAACAGGAGCCAGACCAAGAGATTTAAAGCTTGTTACCATGCATTCTGAGCTGGGAAGACCATTGAACTAAGATTTTATATGAAACAAGATGAGGTGTTAGTTTAGTGGTCAGTCAGATTGGGTTTTTGTGTAATTTGTGCTGTGTCCTATTGCATTTCCTTTTGAAAAGGTAAAATTTCATCAAATTCATTTTTATCAATTCTCAGGCATGTCCCTATCAAAGGTGTAATGACCAGTGTGGATGTAAAATATTTAGAAACATTTCTTTTATTTGTCACACAATTTGCCTTGGGCCTGAGAATGAGCTTAAGACAATAGAATGGTGTGAGTTTCCCAATAGGCACAAAATGCGTTAAGCCATTTTCTTTATGGCCGAATAAATGATTTTGTTATTTTACTTTTTTATTCGATTCCTTTTGGAAACCTCACACCGTTATACTGTTTTTGAGTTTGTATTGTGTACCCTGAGACTGGGGTGCAAGGCCTTTTCCTTATGTTTGATTTACTTTTTTTTTTGGACTTTAATGATATACTTGGTATTGTGATTTCATTATATTTTTCATTGGTTTTGGAATCTTGCACTACTGATTTTGCTGCTTGGGCCCCAGAATGCCCTTTTGCAAGTGTCAATTCAGAAAAAGAAAATATTATCCTTAATAAAACATTTAATCTTTTGGCATAACATAATGGAAGCATTCTAAAAACTGTAATATCTTAACTATGAGCAAGGAGAATGAGCAAGTAGGTAATTCCTGAAAGATTCTTTCAAAACAAATGCCCCCCTCATGTCGGAAAAACTTTTTTGCACCGTGTTGTAATGCTATATGCAGTATAACAACACCTATAAAATGCACACGCACAATGAGAAAACAAAACCCCCTTTTCATTTAGTTTTGTGTTTTTGACAGTATAAAAGAAAAGGTACTTTAATAAAAAAAATTAATGTAAAAAAAATTGCCAAATTTTGCTCAGGTTAAACTGATTAGTAGAGATGGCGCGAACTTGTTCGCGCGAACATCGGGTGTTCGCGCTCGCCGGAAGTTCGCGAACGTCGCGCGACGTTCGCCATTGTTGGCGCTTTTTTTTGCCCTCTCACCCCAGACCAGCAGGTACATGGCAGCCAATCAGGAAGCTCTCCCCTGGACCACTCCCCTTCCCTATAAAAACCGAAGCCCTGCAGCGTTTTTTCACTCTGCCTGTGTGTGCTGAAGAGATAGTGTAGGGAGAGAGCTGTTGCCTGTTAGTGATTTCAGGGACAGTTAAAAGTTTGCTGGCTAGTAATCGTGTTGATACTGCTCTGTTATTGGAGGGACAGAAGTCTGCAGGGGTTTGAGGGACATTTAAGCTTAGGTAGCTTTGCTGGCTAGTAATCTACCTTCTACTGCAGTGCTCTGTATGTAGCTGCAGTGGGCAGCTGTCCTGCTTCTGATCTCATCTGCTGACTGCTGCAATAACAGTAGTCCTTGTAAGGACTGCTTTTATTTATTTTTTTGTTCCAATACAGAGCAGTATCAAGCAGATTACTAGCCAGCAAACTTACTATCATCTGTCCCTGAAATCACTAACAGCTCTCCCCCTACACTATCTCTTCCAAGCACACACAGGCAGATTTTTCAGATACATTTTTGCCCTTGATCCCCCTCTGGCATGCCACTGTCCAGGTCGTTGCACCCTTTAAACAACTTTAAAATCATTTTTCTGGCCAGAAATGTCTTTTTTAGATGTTAAAGTTCGCCTTCCCATTGAAGTCTATGGGGTTCGCGAACCGTTCGCGAACCGCTCGCATTTTTGCGCAAGTTCGCGAATATGTTCGCGAACTTTTTTTCCGACGTTCGCTACATCCCTACTGATTAGTTGAGAAGACTTTTCCCATCTGTGTGAACAACCCTGTTAATATCTTTCAACACCAGTTAAAAAACCCAGACTTTCCCATCTGGCTCTGTTCAGTTCCTGTTATAAAAGTGGGATATAACCTCTAGATAAACCAATGTAAATGCAAAAAGCAAAGTTTCTAGTGCTTGATATGTTAAATATAACCATAATTAATCTTTGTTAATGTAATGTAATTAAACACTGATTTTGGAAGGCCTGTAATTGGTAACAGGTTTACATAGGGCCCATATGGAAATAGGGCACAGTAGCGAAAATAGGGGTGGAGATGGGGCGTGTGCCGGGATGGATCAGGCCACTGCCTTACCAGCTGCCCCTGTCTGTAATTCTTCACATTCACTCTATCCAGGACTTTTACGACTCACTCAAACAGTATATTAAAGCCTTTATCTCTACCCATACAAGCTTCATTGTGTGAATATCGTATGAATCTTCATGTATGTTTATATGTATACATATGTATGTTGTATCACACGCTAGACTCAAACTCACATTTCATTATAAAATTTTATTTTTTCTGGTCGGGGCTCTTTGGGGCAAAACTGAAAATTTTTAGAGGAAAAATTTTTCTTCGAGAATTTTTATAACCCCGATGCTGCAAAAAGTATGAATCTGAAAATCCGCCATCTCAGACCTGTCGAGGTACTGCATAAGTCAATGGGAGAGGCACCTATCCCAAATTGAAGTTATTGTGGTTTTCAGTGGATTTAGCCCAAAACCCAGACTTTTCATTGTTTTATGGCAAAAACTCAAAAAAAGGAGCGATTCGGGGAAAAAAGTCTGAAAATCACAGAGATTCTGATTTTCGCTTGATTTCATTGAGTTTTTCAACAATTTGATTAATTCAGGTTATTTTATTAATAAAGAAGTTCAAATTATACCCCCATGCTGCAAAAAGTCCGAATCCAAAAATCCGCCATCTCAGATCTGTCGAGGTTCTGCATAAGTCACTGGGAGAGGCACCTATCCCGAAAAAACGAACTTTTCATTGTTTTATGGCAATAACTCAAAAAAATCGAGCAATTCAAGAAAAAAATCCTGACAATTAGAGAGATTCTGCTTTTTGCAGAATTAAGATTAATTCAGGTTATTTTTTTTAATAAATAAGGTCAAATCGAGCATGGAAGTTTGGTTGTGTTTTTCTAAATAAAATATGAGATTTATTTGTTTTTTAGTAAACAACCCCCTAATTGTAACTAACCAAACAAGTGGGTTTGTGAAAAGTGTATGGATATATTTTTTTTAATGCCTAATATTATTTCCCATACGGCATTAAAACGGTGTGGGCTTTAAGCTGATCTAATACAATATTCCTCACGTCTATATATAGTTACATACCGTATATACTCGAGTATAAGCCAACCCAAGTATAAGCTGAGGTACCTAATTTTACCTACGAAAACTGGTAAAACTTATTGACTCTAGTATAAGCCTAGACACAACTACAGCCCTGTCTCCCAGCAGCGCACATTCTGCCAAAGCGACCCCCCCAGCGATCAACCGGACTTCTTTGCAAAGTTGATGGTGACAGAGAATTGCCAAACGGATTACTGTGTCCATGTGCAGAGGGTGCTATGTGATATTGCTATCACTGTTAATCTTTTGTATAACCAACAGAGGGCGCTGTGTGATATTGCCATCACTGTTAATCCTTCATATCACCAACAGATGGCGCTGTGTGATATTGCAGTCATTGTTATTCTTTCATATAACCAACAGAGGGTGCACTGTTATTCTTTCATATAACCAACACAGGGCATTGTGGGATATTGCAGTCTCTCCCCAAGTGAACTGTTGGTATAGGAATGATTAAAAGTGACTGCAATCTCAGCTACTGCCCGCTGACCCAAGTATAAGCCGAGGTAGACTTCAGCACATTTTGGATACTGAAAAACTCGGCTTATACTCGAGTATATACGGTAGTTAAATTGGGTTGAAAAAAGACAAAGTCCATCAAGTTCAACCCCTCCAAATGAAAACCCAGCATCCATACACATACCCCTCCCTACTTTTAATTAAATTCTATATATCCATACCTATACTAACTATAGAGCTTAGTATCACAATGGCCTTTGATATTATGTCTGTCCAAAAAATCATCCAAGCCATTCTTAAAGGCATTAACTGAATCAGCCATCACAACATCACCTGGCAGTGCATTCCACAACCTCACTGTCCTCACTGTGAAGAACCCCCTACTTTGCTTCATCATATGTTCATCACATGATTCACAAATTTGCTGTGCACTTAATTAAACTGAATAGCACACTTGATCATTTCATATTTATCCTTTATTATAAAATAGATCATTGTACTCCTCATCAAGATTTTATATCCTCTCAGGAAAAAATTAATGGCTTTGGATATTTTTATAATCCAAAGTTATTTAATTTACTAATGTTTAAAAAAGCCTCAGGCTTATCTCAGACATGAGATATATTTTTTTTTATAGATGTGTACATGTTAATGGAATGCATTCCCTATAGTGCCCTATTTAAATAATTATTCTTATTCTTAGAAAGATTAGTGATATTTTTCCAGAGATTGTTCACCATTAATTTCCTGCCCCACTGGAGCTGACAGTTTAAGGTCCCTATCACATTCAAATTCGTATCAATTTCCTCAGCAGTACATAGACCAGCTTATAGGTTTTTGTAGTATGAAATGAGACTAGAGTTCCTGTTCACCTGTGAGCTAATTTTTAGTATGCTATAGAATGGCCAGTTCTTAGCAACTTTTCAATTGGTCTTCATTAGACTTTAGCTCAGCATTCAATACCATTATCCCTCAACAAAATAATTGTGCACGCACTCCTGCAGCCAAGGCGGTTTGAGGTAAAACTTGAAGCTTTATTCCATCTTGTTTAAAGCTTCAAGTTTTACCTCAAACCGCCTTGGCTGCAGGAGTGTGTGCACAATTATTTTCCTTGAAAAAAAGCTACGGGTTCGGGGCACGGCACCCGGGCCACCCGGTCTGTTTGGTGAGTGTAAGCTCTGCTGACTATTATACAATTCAAAAGTCTAATTGGTTGTACAATAAAGTGTCAGACCTGGGGTTTGTACACCCAGGTCAATCCTCCTACTCGGTGAGCTATTACCTGGTAGTTGTTTTCGTCACTGTTAATGTTAAGCACAACTATAGTTTGGTGCTTTAGATTTTTAGAGCTGACAATGAGCTAGATTGGAGCCAGCTGTTTCCCCTTCTTTATGTGCATTATCCCTCAACAGCTGAGCAGGAAACTGAGCGAGCTGGGATTGAGTACCTCTTTGTGCAACTGGATTTTGGACTGTCAGAGAGGTCTCAGTCTGTTCGTATCAGCGACAACGTTTCCAGCACCATCAGATTGAGCACAGGAGCTCCTCAAGGATGTGTTCTCAGCCCATTGTTGTACACATTGCTGACACATGACTGCACAGCTAGACACAGCTCAAACCACATCATCAAGTTCGCTGATGACATGACTGTGGTGGCCACAACGAAGAGTCAGCGTACAGAGATGAGGTTCAGCAGCTGGCGGTCTGGTGCAGTGAGAATAACCTGTCACTGAATGTGAATAAAACTAAAGAGATGATCGTTGACTTCAGGAGAACTTGCCCTGCTCACACACCACTCAATATCAATGGCTCCACGTAGAGACAGTAAAGAACACCAAATTCCAGGGAGTCCACATCTCAAATGACCTTACCTGGACCACCAACACCACCTCCATCACCAAAAAGGCTCAGCAGCGTCTCCACTTCCTGAGACAGCTGAAACAAGCGTGCCTTCCGCCTCCCACCCTCACAGTGTACTACAGGGGCACCATAGAGAGCGTCTCGATGAGCTGCATCTCAATCTGGTACAGTAGTGCCAGCTCTGCTGACCAGAAAAGTCTACAGCGGACTGTCAGAGCAGCTGGCAACATCATTGGAGCGGCTCTTCCATCACTGCAGGACATCTTCCACAAGCGCTATGTAAGAAAGGCCTCCTGCATTACACTGGACTCCACACACCCCTCACACAGACTGTTCACGCTGCTCCAGTCGCTTTCGCAGTATTAAACCCCAACCAGGCTGCGCAAAAGCTTTTTTCCACAAGCGATCAGACTCCTCAACTCACTGCTTGCCCTCCCACTACATTCCAGACACACCAGAACTGTGAACTGAACTTTTGTTTTCTACTTTTGTACTTTACACTCCTGGACTACCTCAGCGACACTCTGATATCTGTATTAGCTGCAGCCACTACTGAGATGACAATAAAGTTTACTTTGACTTTTTTTGACTTTTGACATTGTATCGTTTTTTAATTATTTACCTTTTTCTTCTGACTGGTTTCCAAATGCTTTGTAAGGATACAAATGTATTGTTATTGCTACTTTTTATTACTTATCTTTCTATTCCGGCCTCTCCTATTCATATTGCAGTCTTTTATTCAAGTAAATGCATGGCTACTAGGGTAAATAGGCCCTAGCTGAAATTGTAAACTGGAAAGCTGCTGAAGTCAATGGGCACAAAATGCTAAATAACTCAAAAACCACAAAAAATTAAAACCAATTGCAATGATTTTCAGAATATCACTCTCTACATCAGTGATCCCCAACCAGTGGCTCATGTACAACATGTTGCTCTCCAAACCATTGGATGTTGCTCCCAGTGGCCTCAAAGCAGATGCTTATTTTTGAATTCCAGGCTTTTGGTTGTATAAAAACCAGGTACACTACCAAACAGTCTCCTGTAGGTTGCCAGTCCACATAGGGGTTACCAGTAGTCAATCACAACCCTGATTTGCACCACCCAGGAACTTTTTTCATGCTCATGTTGCTCTCCAATTCTTTTTACAATTGATGATGGCTCACGGGGAAAAAAAGTTGGTAACCCCTGCTCTACATCATACTCAAAGTTATCTCAACAGTGAACAGCCCCTTTAATGAAAACCCAAGGTCCCAAGCAATTGCACTTTGCATTAATATTCTTTGCATTTAGTACCCTTTCTTGAACATTATAAATGACACCTAACATATGTAAAATATTTTAGGAATACTTCGAGTATTTTGAACATTTTCTAATGAAATGATTCTGTGATGTATTATGGGTCACATTTACCAACAGCAGGCAATGTATAAATTAAAGTGCCTATTGGCTAAATTGGTACAAGTTAGCCATTATGCAGCATTTGTGCCCAGAATTCAGGCACATGCAATGCAGCAATGTATCAGGGAGTGCAAAGTTACTTTATATTTCATCTCTAGCTTTTGGAAGTGAAGATATACCGTTAAAGGGCTTTTTTTTTTTCAAATCTGTGCTTTGTCATTTTTATGGCAGTTGGGTTTTCTGTTCTGGATTAATAGGTAAAGCCAGACACCTTTTCTGATAATCAGTGTTCTATTTAAATGAAGATAAAGTGAAATATCTGTCATTGATGTACTGCAAAATTCAGTAGAGTAACTAAAATGCCGTTAACATTTCAGTGACTCTGATGCCCTAGAAAATGATTTTTATTTTTATATTTGTGCCAAAAAAGGATTTCAACACCCATCACAGGAAGTGAATTGAAACACTTTAAACAAAAGATCAAATGCAACTGATATTTTAGTCTAAACTGATGTTGAGTTTCTTTATAAAAAGTAGGAATAGGAAACCTGAACAAAAAAAGTGCACTATAAATGGGATAGAATTAACTACAAGAGATAATGGAAAGATCAAATAATTTTATCAATTTGCTTTCTCTGTAACTAGGGCACCAATTTGTGGTCACTAGGGTGTAAGATACATTCATTAACAAAATATATGTTTCTGTTTTTTGTGCACGAACCTTCATCATCTATGGGGAATTAAGGTTCCATGCTGCAATTTAAAATATATGTTACGGCTAAAACAACTGACCATTATTAACAAGAATATTTGCTGAAAATCTTGCTAATATAATATAATACAGATACTGCCTCTTTAATTTCTTTTTACGTTTTTCAATTCTAAATTATTTATCCTAAAATCCTGTCAGGTGCCGGTCTAACTAACTTTGCTCCCTTATCTTTAACCAAGTTGAAGAGCATGATTAACACCATTGCATCCAAAGCAGATTGAAATGTATTCTGACCTTTCTATTCAGTCATCCACAACATAATCTGTTGCTGAAAATGAGTCATGTAACCATCTAAAGGTGGCAATAGATGTAACAATTACGATCTTTCCTGTGACCATCGGTTCGTTTTCAATACAGACATGTTAGAGCTGAATTGTGCTACGCAATATGTTGGCGCTATATAAATACATGTTAATAATTGTCAGATATACCGGTAGCAATAATAGAATTCTAACAGTATCTGACGATTCAGCACTAACAATGGCTAATGTTCGGGTAGCTTCAAAGGCCCGATCAAACCAGCCAGCCTGATCGACGAGCCGACCGATACCCAACTGCTGATATTAGTTGGCTCGTCTCTCACTATACCCGCACCGAATACTGCATGAAAATTAATTTAGTACGATATAATCGTGTGTCTATGGCCACCTTAGGGTCGAGACAGGCATGGGCTACTTTATCAATACAGACATGAACATGCATTGATGCTACTCATAAAAGTACTTGTGTCCAGACTTCATTCTTTTCAACTTGCAGTGAGCACCAATGAGCCCCTTCAGTAGTTATAAGTGGAATTATTGTTTGTAGGCATGGATTCAAGGGCAAAATTCCACCCTTCTCCATTTTTTTTACTACAGTAAAATGTTGCAGTGAAAATAATCACCACTAGAAGAAAATGCAAGCAAAAAACTTGCCTATTGACTTCAATGTGTTTTGTGAATTTTTACCGTTTCAGACATTTTTCTGTAGTTTCAGCAATTTCCTGCTAAAACAGATTCACTCAGCACTACCCTTTAGCCACAACATCTCTTAATGTACAACTGAAGAATATTACAGTCTTACAGAATTATTACAGTTTGTAACCGGGCAATGATCCAAGAATATCACATTCAACAGAGTATGTAACCCAATCATCTGATCAGGGTACCAGTTTCAACTGGGCATCCAATTTCCTTTATTTAACAGACACAATTTATAATAGTAAAGCTAACTTTAATGTAATTAATGTAATATCATTGTCCTTATATTTTTTAATACCTAGTATGTAATCCATAAGGAGAAAGTTAAACTATGGGAGAAGCAGAGGAAAGAAGTGAAAAAAGATGGTAAAGGGATAAAAGTGGGCATATGTTTAGTTGTTATCCTGTTGGGCCAGTTTGTTCAGTTCTCTACAATGCCCAGATATTATCAAATTCCTTGATGAAGTCTCTACCAAGAAAAAAAAAAAAGGTACGGCACTTTTGTGAACAGTCCAATTTAGTGTTTTTAAATAATTATCAAAATGATTCCACCCAAATTTTTATAGCATAAATTACCCTAGCTGCTGTCATTACTATAATCAATTGAACATTGATATTAAACTCTCAAGCAAGCCTCTATTTATCCTTTACTCTAAAAAATAGCAATGAATAACAAACAACTTAAAGTAATACTATATTTGCATGCAAAGATGCCTGGGTCTGTGTATCCTGATGAAAAATGAACATAAGGAAAATGTATTGAATCCAAAAAGGAAGCTTTATATTAGTCATGGGAAAATAACATGATAAAAGGTTAAAAGTATTACAAAGAAACTCAGCTATCCACATAATTTCCTAAGGCTTGTTATGTGTTTGAATAGCAATGAAAAAAGATAATTTTTTGCCGTGCGATGTAGAAACAGCGTCTGAACCTATAATTTCTATATGGCCTTCATATTTCATCATGATTTATGATGGCAATAAAGAAATGTCTGTATCATATAGCCTGTTTATGAAGAGGAGAAGATGAGTGATTTTATGGAAAGGCAAGCTAATGGAACTGAGCAGATTACAGTCACACCTGCCAGTAAATCTGTTTGGCCGATGAGTCTATCAACATGTGTAAGATGGCATCAGTAAATCTGGGTGCATGGCCTCTCCAAGCAATCAATCTATTCAGCTAACTGCTGGAAGACCGGGTCTATGCCTTTGCTGATCAAATTGTTTCTTTTAATAGATTTTTTTAAAAAAAAAACACTTTACTGAGTGGTGTCAAATCTTACCAGAAAGATAACTCATCTTCAACTTTGTCTTTCTATTTCCAACTTATTAAAAAGTTATTAATAGTATACTGGACTTGGTAGTCAACATTTAGGGTTACTATTTTAGCTCCATCATTCAATATGAACATCACTTTTTTCCCCTTTTCAAGTACTTTCTTACTGTTTTGTATCTACTGCTTTACCATTGTTCCAGTTCCACTTTCCACATAGAAATAAAATATACTCGTTATACATCATTCACTAATCATTCATAAAATATTGTTAATTGTAGTTAGTTTATTAAGTTTTATTTTGGTATGCTGTTCATTTCTAAATATAATTGTCTATAGTAAACTGAGTGGCACCGTTGCTCTCACTATGAGCTTTACCCCAATAATGTGCTGATGAGACCTTAATTCCCAGGGGTTGAGCCCTCCAATGGTGTGGCGGCAGGGCATAGTGCAACTGTAAATGTATGCAAAGCACTATAAAGTGGGTGCCAGTAGTTCTTGAACAATAATGACTGATTTATTAACACATATCCACAAGGTAGAATGGCACAATGATACAGATGGTGTAATAATCAATACATACTCATAATAATGACCAATGATAGAGTCTTCCCTCTAATAGTGCTCGAGAGGAGAGTATCCGTCTACTCAGAGTTTTTCTAATGTTTTTGTGCTTGTAAAATCAGAAATGCAAAGTGTTTGAGTTTTGCTCAATGATTTTATTCAATTGAGTTTTTTTTATATTCTGACTTTTTAATAAATAACAACCATTCAAGTTTTTAAAAATGTGAGTTAATCCAAAGTGGGGATGCTCTGAATACTGGATTCAGTTTGGGATTCAGCCAAGATTTTGCCTTTTTTTCCAAGTGCCTGGGCGAACGGAATCCTAATTCAAAAAATCATGTGACTTTTTGTCACACAAACAAGGAAGTCCAAAATTGCACTGTGCCGTGTGTATTTTTGTGTCTTTCCCCTAATTTACATATGCAATTTAGGGTTTGGATTGAGTTCGGTATTCGACCGAATCTTTCGCAAAGGATTCAGGATTCGTCCGAATCCTAAAATAGTGGATTTTGTAGAAAAGTAGAAAACATCTCTAAAAGTACAAATAGTAATTTTCATAAATAGGCCTCTAAATGTTGTCTTGAACATATTTATATTTTCGTCACCCTGTCATATGAGGAATAGCAACATCAGTATAGAAAGTAACTAACTGGGAATTATTTTGGAATTTTGTTTATTCATGCACTAAAAATTGAGCAGTTAATACAAGCAAAGATTCAATATCCAACCTGTGTTGGATCTAAGTACATACATCACTTTTTGCAGGCAGAACTTTTATTTGCTTTAAATTTAGTGATTTTCTACATGAGAAATATTTTATCTGAATGGACAATGTGTTCCAGCCATATATTTGTATGTTGTACAATTTGTAGCTCTTTGGACATTTTGCATGGGTTTGATTGTTTCAGACCAATAGATGTGTATCCTGGTCACTCAGCACTCACTGGATATTAGTTACTGCTCTGACTAATGTAACAGCTATCAGTCAGAGCAGCAACCTGTCCACACTCTGAAGTGTGGAAATAACTGACATTAGAATATAATAAGGCTGTTATTTAGTAATATTCTTCCATCACTGTTTTCTGGCATTAATGCCTTTTCAAAATCACAGCCTGCAAAGACGAGCTTAATGCACAAATAATAACCTTCATCTGTGTAAAGCACTGCGTATCTTGACAGCGCTATATAAATAAATGATGATGATCTGTAATGTCTTCCAAAAGCACCTGCAGTAACTCCGGTGTTGAACAGAGACGCAGAAACAAGATTTAATACAATATTTTTAAACTAGCATTTAAACCGCATATAACTTATCACTCGTATGTGAAGAAAGTTAAGTCATATTAAGACATACCCTTATGCCTCATCCTCCCGTGTGGATAATATAGCAGCCACAGTACATAATTAAACACCTTAGCGGCCCCTAATAATAATTTTCAAATGCTAACAAACTCCCAGAACAAATAGCAGGCTTATGTTCCACAGGCAGAACAGGGCACAAACAGGAAGAGTATGGCACACACAGGGAGCATAGGGAAGGCAGAGTATGGCACACACAGGGAGCATAGGGCAGGTAAAGTATGGCACGCACAGGGAGCATAGGGAAGGCAGAGTATGGCACACACAGGGAGCATAGGGCAGGTAAAGTATGGCACACATAGGGAATATAGGGCAGGCCTAGTATGGCACATACAGGGAGCATAGGGAAGGCAGAAAATAGCAGGAGACAGGGAAACCTATAAGGACCACTCTAAGATGTATTACATACAGTGACACAATGCTGTTGCCCCTTCAGCAGTTTGTAGTGTGAACAGGTTTTTTCTTGAAGACATCATTCAACTGGCTTTCTCAATTCAGAATAACATTTAAATACGATATTTCAGGAATAAAGGCTCTAGAATGTTGCTCCAATCAGCATAATCTGTTTATCATAATCAGCAAGGATGTCATGGTATTGATTGTATTTGCATGATTGGAGTTTTGAGGTGTTACTAAACCTTCCAAGTGCCAAAACAGCATTGTATGTAGCAGATAATAGGGGGGTTATTTACTAAGCTCCGAATACCCGAAATTCCCTGAAATCCGAAAAAGTTGTGATTTTTTGTGTTATAATAGTCTTGAGAAAAAAATCACAAAATTTTCGGAATTCATTAAACCCCGAGGGCTAAAACGCCAGAATATAAAAACACGGCATCTCAAACCTGTCGAGGTTGCATAAAAGTCAATGGGAACAGTCTCATTAATTTTTGGTTATGCCGGGGGTTTCGGGAAATTTCACAATGTTTTCGGAGCTATCGGGTGAAAATCTGATCTTTTCTCGCAAAGGTAATTTTCGGGAAAATTTATTAATAAATAAGAGTTAAAAATTCCTCTCTTGGCATCTGTTTCTCTTCATTCTGTCTTCATGCAGCAGTTGGGTGTCAGATATTTATTAACAGTAAGATCCAATATATCTTATAGGGGGCTCCCTTTCCTAGCAGATGTATTAGAGATGACGCAAATAACGGATTCCAGTACAAAATCTAACAAAATAACTGCCATTTTCACAAATTCTGCATGTAGAGAGACAGGATTTCTAAGCTCTAATAAATCTTCTATGCAAAAGGAGCCCCCCTATAAGATATATTGGATCATTCATCTGACACCCAACTCCTGAATGAAGACAGAATGAGAAGAAAGATGCTGGGAGAGGAATAGTGAAGATAAACTTGCTTATTTCATTTTCACGATAGTTCCCCTTTAAGAATGTCCCAGTTTAATAATGGATCATAATGGAAGTGATTATGTTTCTCTTTAATCAGTATTACCCTTAATGACATAGCATGCATAATAATTTATATATTCATTATAATAATACAAAAAACCACATGGAGCTTTTTTTGGTAAAAATAAACAGTTCACCTCATTAGGCATAAATTAATTGCATGGCATCACTCTTTTTATAATTTTTTTGCACAAGAAAATATATACTGGTTCATTACATGATACTTGTTCCTCATCCATGGTCTATAAGAAAACCCTTCCAATTCACAATGTTATAGTATACAATACAATAGTATTCAAAGGATGTGTTGTATGGTCTCATTGATATCATGGCACTGTCCTGCCAAGTATAACTGAACTATGAGTCAGTTACCCAAATCTGGGCATATGTCAATGTCGAAACAATACCTAAAATAAGAAAAAAATTACAGGACGCAAAATTAAATTAATTAACCCCCATTTACAGGGTTCCATAAAGCTTTAATTTAAAAAGCAGTACAATTTGACATTGTAGCGGACGGAAGAATATTCATCTAAAAATATTTCCACTAAACTTTTTGTAAAAAACAAAAAAAGCCTTTTGCAAAAAATGTCACCTTGCCCTGTGTCAGCTAAGTACACTATTATGGAGCATTCAAAACAATCAGTTAGTGGCAACAACATATAACTGGGTAATTTTTTGCTTTCTAGGTGTTATACAATCATTACATAAATACAGTATATGAAATATCAGTTTCACAGAGTGGAAGAGAGAATAATTTGGACTTATTGGGGTATGATGTAGTATTAGAGCATTAAATAAAGAATAGAAATCGCTTTGTTAAATAAACATTCATTAGACTAATGGTTCCCAAACTGTGGAGCTAGGCACCCTAGAGGAGCTTGGAATAATGGCAGGGAGTGCTTATTCTGAATACCAACTAGGGCTAGATTTGAGGAGAAACCCTATTTTCTTTCCTAGAAACACCTGAAAGCCCAGCTTGAATGACATGTTGGAAGGATCTTTAGTGAAAATATATTTGCTATCCTTGTTCTGAGCTAAAAGCTTGGACCATGAACTGAAAGTCTACAACAGGGGTGCCCAAACTTTTTGCAACGAGACTTTGACGTAGTTGGCCAGCTTAAATACATTGCAATATATGGACAAACAATCCCTGTTTTGTTTAAAGGGTAAGGCATTTTTCAGTAGCAGTATGCACAAAATGTCTGTCTTAAATACTGTATATTGATAAAGGGTTGTGTGCAGAGGACTCTTGTATTTGTCAACATAGCACTTCGGCAGGTTTAATTTGGCAAAGTATTGAAGTCGAAGTTTTTTTTAGAGAGACAGTACTTTGATTATCGAATAGTCGAACATTTTTTACTTCAAAACGAAGTTGAAGTAAATTCGAAGTCGTAGTATCCTATTCGATGGTCAAAGTATCAAAAAAATTACTTCAAATTTAGAATTTCTTTACTTCGAAAATTCCCTCAAATTCAATTCGAGCCTTGATAAATCTGCCCCTAAGACCTGTGAGTGCGACCTTCCATTGCTTGTACACCATTTTTATAGCTTCGCACCCAGGCACATTATACTTGTATACGTGCTGTGCCGGCAACCCACGCATTTTTTAGTAGCAGTATGCACAAAATGTCGCTGTCTTAAATATATTGATAATGGGTTGAGTGCAGAGGACCTCTTGTGTGTGTGTGTGTATATATATATACACACACACACATACATACATACACACACACACGAGGTCCTCTGCACGCAACCCATTATCAATATATTTAAGACAGAGACATTTTGTGCATACTGCTACTAAAAAATGCCTTACCCTTTAAACAACACAGACATTGTTTGTCCATATATTCAAATATATTTAAGCTGGCCAACTACGTCAAAGTCATCCCATATCTGGCCAGTCCTACGCTTAATTTTCATCTGATTCATTAAGAATTCAATTGCTTATACATTTTACAAAGGAACTAAGTTTTACCTGCAACTTACTAGCTTCTTTCAAAGTAAAACTCCCAAACTTGGCTGCCCTTTTATTAGACACCAGTGGGATCACCTGACTATAGCTGGGAAGGGTGGGAACTACAACATGGAGCTGGTCACTGCTCCTGTATAACTATAACAAACAAGGGAAAGTTGTGCTCACCACTATTTTTTAAAACCATTAGGCGGGGGTGCAATGAGGGTGTGACCACAAAATACATATAGTCAACTACAAGAGGTCCTCTGCACTCAACCCATTATCAATTATATATATATATATATATATATATATATATATACAGATGCAGCCACATTGGTTTGTCTGTTTGACACAGAATAACTAAACACAGATATCCCATTTATCTCATTTAACACAGAAAACTGCGTCACAACATCCCATCTAATTAAAGCATTCACCATTGTTAACAATGGTGCTTTGGTATGCTAATGAAAAGGTTAAATGCATTAAATGAGTTAAGATGACTTTAGATAACACAGTTTCTTCAATTAACCCTGAGTCACGACGCATTTAACTCACAAATCTAAGTGGCTTCATCTGTATATATATATCTCCATATACACACAGGTATGGGACCTGTTATCCAGAATGCTCGGGATCTGGGGTTTTCCACATAACTGATCTTTCTGTAATTTGGATCTTCAAACCTTAAGTCTACCAGAATGCTCGGGATCTGGGGTTTCCCAGATAACTGATCTTTCTCTCTACTTTGGATCTTCAAACCTTAAGTCTACCAGAGAATCATGTAAACATTAAATTAGCCCAATAGGCTGGTTTTGCTTCCAATAAGGATTAATTATATCTTAGTTTGGATCAAGTATAAGGTATTGTTTTATTGTTACAGAAAAAAAAAAATCATAATCAAAATTTAAATAAAATTTAAAAATTTGGATTATTTGGATAAAATGGAGTCTATGGGAGACCATTCCATAATTCGGAGCTTTCTGGATAACGGGTTTCCATAAAATGGATACCATACCTATATTTTCTGTATATCTAAATAAGCTTCACATAAGCACTCCATTGTATCATGATAATAGCACTTTATTAAGGTCAATAAATAAGACCATGTTTTGGTCTTCAATCAACCATTTGTCAAACTTACCTCTGTACAGTTCCTGAATTATGAAGAGAGAATTGTCATTACCTCTACCTCTCACATTTATGAACCTAAAGCCCCATATCTTTTGTTGTAGAATAATCTGATGTCAGCATGCTTCTTGAATCATACAGGGGAATTAGTTGGAAAACTGCAAGCTGCCAAAAAAACAAGCAAGGGCATAAATGCCCCTTCCCTCTGCAAGTCAGTAATGAGGAAAACGATTGACAGTTGGGTGGTAGCAACAATCCACGTTCATGCAAAAAAGCAAAAACCTCAAAAAGCAGCATAGTCCCACGTGAAGCATACAGGCTAAGTGATCCAAAGCACTATCCACACCCTCCAATACTGCCAGAGAAATATTATTTAATTTAGTCTGAAAGACCAAACATCCCTAGCAGATGAGAACTATTCATCTCACATCAGTGGCATTATAACTATGTTAAATAATCACATCCCTCCCTATATTGAGTTAGAACATTTTGAAACTCCCCCTTTGTCATGCTTTCTAATGCCCAGTCCCGACCTATCCATTCTACAACCAAGTGCCTTAGATTTATAAACAACTGCTCCTCCTGGTTGAGCCAAAGGGGGCTCTATTGGGTCTTCTAATTAAGGATGATGACTCTATTCTTTGCTTTTTCACTAACTGGCTCACACCTCTTATTCATCAGGTCCAGCTACAGGTAGTTTGCCAATTAGTGGGATATGTAAGCCTGGCTTTTCTTCCCTCCTGTGATGTATCAATAATGCCTTCCCTGTGGTCCAGCCCCTGGAGTCCTGACTCTCTGTGCTTAGTATTGTGTTCCTGTGCCCTGTGCTGCTGTGTGTGTTTACCTGTTACTATGGATTCAGGGGGTTGTTTGCTAAAATCCGAATGTATCTCTGATTTAAAAAAATATTCTCTATTAAAAAAACCAAGAACAAACTACCGTGCTTGATTTATTTAGTAATAAAGTAATCCAAATTAATTGGATCATGGGAAAACTCAAATAAAATTGAGCGAAAACCCGAATCGCTCGATTTTTTTTGAGTTTTTGCATGAACACCCAGAAAAAGTCATATTTTCAAACTAAACCCAGCGCAGACCACAATAAAGTGAAACTGAGATAGGTGCTTCTCCCATTGACTTATATTGCTTGCAGTTCAACTTTCATTTCCACCATTTTAATGCAATATTCCATCAAGCTCCTAACATACTTTTATATATTTACATAGCAAATAGACTCCTTTCAGCTAATATCATACTGGAATATCCTAACACAACACTTGTCCCTTGCCTTTCATTCTTTAGTCTTCTGCTGACCAATGGTATAATTAACAAGAGACAGGTGAACAAAAGTATTTAATTTAATTTTGATATTTTATTTCTCAGTCTTTGAATAGACTTAAAGGCAACATAAATACGTTAATTATCTTTCAAGTGTTTTTAGGATAACTTTTAAACAGTTTCTATAAATTTAGCTTGTTCGGTGCAGCTCCCCAGACCTGCCTCTAGGTGCCACCAGGTGGTTCAGACATCTCAGCTAAGCTTTAGTTCATTCTGTACTTAGCACTGAAGTGGTAAAGACATTCCTGTGGAAAAGTAAAACCCTCTTTTTCTACCAGTTTGCCAGCATAATCCTGACAGTGTATTCTTGCTTTGTAAACCCCCAAATGCATTTTTCACACACTTTAGCACCTAGTGGTAGATCCATAAAGCCATTATTAGTTGAGTATAGCAGAGCAGGGTGCATTTAAGTTTATCTTTACGGTGGTGTAAGGATAGTGAATACATAAATGATGTCTGGTTAGTGAATATGTTTTTATTCTGTGTGGGACTAACTGCAGAGTTAGGGTTGCCACTCCCCACCCCCTGCCCGGAGTAAGGAGCAGAGTGCATAGGGTTACTCACCCCCTTGCATTATTTATTAGTGGTCAACTAGGGATAATGTGATATTCTGCAGAATCGTTTATAGAAAATGCTTTTTTATGTTCCCTTTAATTAAATACCTACACAGCCTATGTAACAGCATCCATAACATTCTCATAAAGAGATGCTGTTTCACCCACATGTGTTTTTTCTTCTCTTTTCAATATTAAACTTATTTTAATTATATTCAGGATTAAATCTCCCATCCTCCAGAGTACAGTTTCCTATATTGTATATGCCAAGCAACTGTATTCTCATTTACTTACAGTGAAATGCAGCAAGTACAGATTAGAAAAAAGAAGAAAGTCCATGGGGTGTTACAAAAGTCAAACAGAATGTACTTTTTTTCATAAGGGTCATACGTAATAAAGCCCCAAACTTATGCAGATATGTAATCTAAAAAGGGACTTACAACCAAAACAATGTAGAATGGAACATCACTTTAATGTCTTCAGTTAGGTCTTCATATAGTATTAGTAGTTATGCATCAGAATGGAACCTTGAGTGCATTCTCTATCATATACCTGGCTGGTAACCAAGAAACACCCAGCCTGTGTTTAGCTCATTTTCATCCTCTTCAAACTAGTCATCTACTTAACGTTTACCCTTTTATATTAGCGGCACATTAGCTGGGTAATTATTGCTTGTGTAAAATGTACTAACATAGAAAGACATTTTCTTTAAAGTTATTTGTAATTGGAAAAGCACTGGGGGTTTATTTAATTGCTGCAATGCAAACCAAGTTTAAAAGATGGGATAACAAATTGCGGAGGGGAATTTCTATGAGAGAATAGCATTGTGGTCTGCAGTTGAGAACAGTCGCCCTGGGTATTGAGACAGAGGAGGTTATTAATACTGTTATTTCCCTGTTCCAGCATTCACTGGCTAAGATCAAGGGGAGGAGTGGGTAAGAGGCGTGCTTGTTGATGTCATGATGAAGAGGCAGAGCTTGGGTTCAGATGAAGCTTAGTGATCTTTTGCAGGTACTGAGCCTTGCTTAGTGTTTCTGTGTCATGCTGCCGGCTTTCTCTGTTCCAGCAGTCAGCAAAGAATAAGGAGGGGAGGTGCAGCTCTGATCCCAGAGGAGGGCCCATGCCAGAGAACAAGATGAGCAAGCCAAGCAGAAAGCAAGAAAGAGTTACATAGAAGAGGAGTTTCTTTTCAGTAATCCAGAATTGTTAGCATCGGAGATACTAGCTGTGTCTGCTCCATTGTCCTATCCCGCTCAGTCATCTGGTTCAGCACCACAAAGGAGCAGACAGCTCCCGGCACTAGTAAATAGGTAGCAGCTTAGCACATGGGCTCCTAGGATCCCATTAACAAACAGCAATCAGAGTGTAAAGTCTGCAGCTCCATAGCATCAAACATACTTTGGCTACCGGGGGATTCTCAAGCACAATGTACCAGGGACATATTCAGGTAAGACTACAGTATGCATGCCCTTATATAGGATGGATAAGTGGAATAAGTGCTAAAATATCAGTGAACCCAACAGATGAAATTAAGGCACCAAAGAGTAATGTGTTATTGATAATTAATACGAAACAGTTTCTTACACATTTTAAGTTTGATTAATATCAAGTTTCAAAAGAACACACCAACCCTGTACATAAATGTACTGCATGATCTAAGTCAACTGAAGGGCAAGCAGTGTTTCTCCTCAGACAGGCTAAAATGGGCCGTTAGGGTAATTAGGGGTAATTTTTCAGATCTAAAAAAACATTTGCAGACATGTATTGACATAATGTTGTTGTCTACATTGTTCCTTGCTAATGTAACTTTTTCTGATGCCTCTTGGGCCATATATAATTTAAACAGAGAGCAGCAAGGTCCACTTCTTGTAAATACAAGAAGAAGTAGCTAGAAACAGAGTATTGATTTGAGGGGGTTTGGTAATGAGAGACTCTTGTACTCGTACAGTTTCCTGATTCATGTAACCTTGACACTCAGCCTGCTCCGATTGCTTGCAACTTCACGTCCCATGTGATGTAAAGGAAAAATACCTTGTACTCTGTAACTATGTGCCAGAGTCTTCTCGCATCCCCCTGGCTCCCCTCAGAATTTCCTACCACTTTTCAGTTCATCATCTCGAGAATGTATCCATAATGTATAATGATAAACATATTTTTTCTATGTGGCGTCTTAGATTTAGTTGTATTGTATGCATGGTTTACAATCTTCGGAAGCATACACTTAAGTTAGTTGAGTTAATGAGACCTCATGCAGTGTGTTTGTTTTGCTTGAATCCAGAATCTTCATTGTTGTGGCTGGAAAGGTTCAGTGATGTTTTATACACAAAGTTAGTTTGATGGACAATGTCTTGCTCATTGTATGTTTTAATACAATTTTCAGTGTATTATCTCAATATTATCTCAAGTATTATTTCAGTATCTCAACGTTCCATTGTAGTGTTGCCTATTAAAATAACAGGATGATTTAAATGTTTAGGGGCCTATTCACAAAGCTCAAGTGAAGGAATAGAGGAAAAAACTTTGATTTTCGAATGTTTTTTTGGCTACTTCGACCATTGAACTACTTCGACTACGACCTTCTACTTCGAATTGAACGATTCAAACTAAAAATCGTTCGAATATTCAACCATTCGATAATCGAAGTACTGTCTCTTAAACTTCGACCCCCTAGTTCGCCACCTAAAACCTACCGAGGCCAATGTTAGCCTATGGGGAAGGTCCCCATAGGCTTTCCAAGGTTTTTCTGATCGAAGGATAATCGTTCGATTCAAAGGATTTAATCGTTCGATTGAACGAATTACACTAAATCCTTCGACTTCGATATTCGGAGTCGAAGGATTTCAATTCGGCAGTCGAATATCGAGGGTTAATTAACCCTTGATATTCGACCCTAATTAAATGTGCCCCTAATTGTTACAACTGATCAAATTAACTTTCGTTGTGAAGAAGTGACTGCTTCTCCAATTTTACTTTTAGAATATTGCACTTCTAATGACATAATTTAATTACAGACCATTACACTATAGATGGAAATTATGTATTCATCAACTGTATAATAATCCTTGAATTTAACAACATTTGACACTGTGCGGAATTATAATCAGGTTACCATAATGCCAAAATAAAATTTTTTTTATTATTTACAACAAGCAATTAACCAAACATAGATCATAACGATTGTGTTATTGTTTTTTTCTATTACAGTTTATAAAGAACCAATACATGTATCGGATCTGTTATCTGAAAGCCCATTATCCAGATAGTTCTGAATTACAGGAAGGCCATCTCCCACAGGCTCAATTTAATCCAAATAATCAATTTTTTTACACATTATTTCCTTTTCCTCTGCAATAATAAAACAGAACCTTGTACCTAAGAAATACGATATAAGTAATCCTTACTGGAGGCAAAACCAGCCTATTGGGTTTATTTCATGTTTAAATGATTTTCTAGTAGACAATCCAAATTCCGGAAAGACCTGTTATCCGGAAAACCCCAGGTCCTGAGCAATCTGAATAACAGGTCCCATACTTGTACCTATAGTGCAGTATGATGCATTCAGCTTATTCAGAGGGTAGATTTGTAGAGTAATAGGTAGAGGAGGCCCAGCATTACTAAACTCTCAACTGAAGTGAAAAACAATACTGGAAAATAGGGTGGCACTAAAAATCTGCTTTGAGACTAGTAGACTTAAAGGAACAGTAACATCAAAAAATAAAAGTGTTTTAAAGTAATGAAAATATAATGCAGTGTTGCCCTGCACTGGTAAAACTGATGTGTTTGCTTCAGAAACAATACTATAGTTTATATAAATAAGCTGCTGTGTAGCCATGGGGGCAGCCATTCAAAGGAGAAAAGGTTCAGGTTACACAGCAGAGAGAAAATAAGCTCTGTCTGTCTAATGGTGTTATCTGTTATCCATTAGATAACCTGTGCCATATAGCCGTTTTTCAAGTTCCACCATTGCTCCACAGCAGCTTGTTTATATGAACTATAGTAGTGTTTCTGAAGCAAACAGATCAGTTTTACCAGTTCGGGGCAACACTACATGATACTTTCATTACTTTAAAGCATTTTCATTTTTTGGTGTTACTGTTCCTTTAAGAATGTTAAACAAACAGGGGCTAGGCAGAGACAGTTTTAGACACATAAAGCAGTAGGACGTATTTGGTGAGAACACACTTTAGAAATAACTTACAGGGCCTGAAGTTTTGAGCAGTAATCTGGAGGGGCACAAAATGAGAAAGGAATGAGAATGAAAGGGGTGTACCCAAAAGGAAAAAGTGCAGTTGTGCGGTTAAAAATACAGGTTTCAAAAATGAAAAGAAGTAAATTAAGTGGCTTCTCCTTGTCCTTCTCTTTGTACAACATATATTCCATGGTAAAGTGCATTGGTCTAAAAGAGACTGGACATTTCACACCCTATCAGTTTTTGGGACATGACCCTGGGGATCCCTTTCCCTAAAAGTGTCTAGGGTATGAGCACCTTGGACCGTGGATGCCTCTACCTCTATCTGGCACCATGCACTCTAAAAGATACTGTGGTTCCCTGATCCTGTAAGTTTCTGGGATCATGCACAACTCTTGATAAATTGTTATGTCTCCCTGCATTATTCTGGTAGCATCTAAAAATGATTTTGGGCACCCTTCTGTGTTTCTGGGAGTACAAATTGTTTAACAATAACCAGTCCTTTTAGCTGTTTGGTTTGGGAAGCATGCACTGCTTAGAAAGGCTCTCATTCTGTATATTTCTGGCTGCCTTTGTTAACTGAAAGGGACTGGGATTCCCTGTCTCTCTTGCTGCTGAAAGCATGCACAGCTCTTTTTACTAAAATATGTTTCAGGGAACATTCACTGTTATTGAAAACCAAATAAGCAGTGATCAAAGAAATCATAGATTACTGTGAGAGCACATAAGGCTCTCATACAGACCACATTTTTGGGAGATTCTCTGAAACCGAAGACTTCCCTCTGTGATAGAATGTTCTGCTGTGTGACTGGTCACTACCCTCCAGCTCATTGCTTCAGAAAGAACTCCCCTGTCTGTTGCCTGCATATTTCAGGGCTTTATTTCCAATGGTATAATGCATCTCAGTTCCCTAATGTGTCTGTGCTCCATACTGTGTTTTCCTTTTTCATTCATTTATAGCAGATAGATACTTTTTACTCTAGTGAAGAGCTTCTGTTAAAGCCAGCATCATATCATACAATAGTTTGACATTGTGAAATGTGAAGTGAAGTGTTGCTAAAACTTTTCCATTAAATGTCAACAGTCCAGAGTACTTATCATGTCTGCGGTGGTCTGAAATAACATTATGTTTGAAATGCCGTGATTAATTAAAATGAGTTGCAAATCAGTGCAATTTATCCTGAAAATGGCTTTGCCAATTTCAATTACCCCATTTACTAATGTTAAGTAAAAAAAAATTGTATTTTAGTTTACACCTTCTTTATTTATAGATACACTATGAATGCTTGATGTGCTGTTTATTATCTCAAAAGGTTTTGCTGCATACTAATTATATTTGTGTTGAAGGATGGTCCAACAATGGACATACTAAACAGTATATTTTTACAGAAAGACTTGATACAGATCTACAGGATAGAATTAATGTATTTGATCCATGCTTCCAAAACCAGTTGTTTAGGTGCTTGGACAGAATTTCAGGCTCCAGTAATATTCTGTTCTACAGAGAATAGAAGGATTCTAAAGAAATCCATGAAACAACACCTCGTAAGCAGAGAATCTATTACACTCAGCACAGGTGCACAGACTAGGAAGGAGGCAGAACTCTTTGTGTATACAATATTGATTATTTGTATCCAAAGTCCCTGCTTGTAATTCTATATAGCATCAAATGAGTTCCCCCTGAACTTTTCCATGAAATTAGTTGTTGTTGTCGGACAACTACATGTAAAATCCAACACCAAATGTGTTAGGTACCTTTGTATTGCTCCTGTATCATTACTCAATAGAATCAAATATTCTCCAGCCATCACAAACTTCACAGTTCAGTAATGGAAAATGTATCTGATATTTATGGAAGAGGCTCAAAGCTGGTTCTTTATGGGTAATATTTTGCAGGACTTTGTCTTGGTGTGGGTGGCAAGAGATAAAGGAGATACAGGGGTATTTCCTGTATCCAATGCTATGGGCATTGGCAAGTGTTTGAGTACTAAGGTGGGAAGAAGTGCTCCTATTAGTTATACTTACTCCCTTGTCCGTATGTAGTGCAGCTGTAAATGTCAATGCTGGAATGCTTAACCCACTTTACAAAAAGTTGATGAATGCAATAATAGTGATTTATTTAGCCTATTGGCATACACAATAAGGGCACTGTTTTAGGCCCCACTGGACCCAGTAGCACTCTTGTTTTTTGCCTCCTGAATGACACACATGTTTAGGCTGAGGATGCCTGGGTTCTGACCATGTGCTGCCCATATGCTGCTATTCCAGTATGCATCACTGTTAGACACAGGCAGAATTATATCTAACAGTGGTATTACAAAGCATTGAGCCTAAGGACACCGGGCGCAACTTAGTTTCATCTTACTACCCATTATTAAATGAACCCTTACATCTTTGTTCTTAATTGACTGCATTGAAAGTGAATGATGAAACACCGAACTTGGTAGATTTGTGTTATAGTGTCTTCTATGCATTTTTCTTCTATTTGTGTTATATTTTTGCCTCAGCAATCAGTATATAATTTGTTCAACAATCTCCCTTCAATATTAGCCCTTGTGTTGGATGTATGGTTAGCAGTTAAGAAAAAGAATCTGAAACTCATTTATCATTGTACAATTGTGCAATGGCGCAGTAAACCATAAGAACCTATCAGACATTTGGTTTCATCATTTTAATTGAATTTGATTAATGTTACTTTGGTATTGGTTGCTATAGGTTACTGCACCTTACGTTAATTACACCTACGTTAATAAACCTTCCATGCAGGTTGAGAGAGGCAGAAAACAAAGTAACTTCAAGTCACAGCTCTGTAATGGGGATTTTTCATTTCAAATGAACTTTAGAGTCCTCATTTATCAATGAGACAAGGGGCAAACTGCAAAAATACCTTCTCACAATAGCATATTTTGCCCTCATGGCCATCACTGGCAGGCACAATATTTTGCAACTTCTATTTGCTCGCAGTCATGCATGTCTCTCTTAGCTTTCTAAGCTTCTCTATAATAATGTGTGGGTTGAAAAAACCTCAACCCGCACCCGATCCTAACTTGACCCCTGAGAACCCTCACCCGACACTAACCCGCTGTGAGCTCCTACTTATATACCCACACCCTCCCCAATGTGACATCACTGAAGGGGGCAGGGCATGCAGGTGTGCAAGTACATTAAAAGGAGTGCATCCAACAAAAGTAGGGCACTAGGAGTTTGCCAGCAGTCCGCAAACTTTGTTAGCAGTCGACCCAAACCTGCCTGCCCCACGGGTCCCACATCTGCTTCTCTAAGCTTTCTAAGCTGCGCAGCTTGCACCTGCCAGTATGCCAGACAGAAGAAGGGGAGCACATGGGTCTGGGGTACCACATATCACCTGGTACTCCTTGCTTTGCACATGTGCAGAAAAGGGACATGGGAGGGGATGCACAGGTGCCACTTGTGTGCTGCCATTTCTCTATGCCATGCTATTAGAACAAATAAATGTAGCATACAGAAGAGGTGGAACATGGCAAGATGTGAGTTTCTACTAGCACCCCCCCCCACACACTTGTACATCTTTCATCACAGGCAACAGAAAGGGGGTAAGGGGGCACAAGGCACTCTGGCACAGCACACTTCTCTGAGTACAATTCAAGGTGCAGCTGGTACAAAGAAACAGAATACAGCTGATCTCTGCCAACAATAGGAACACACACTAAGCATATTGAATACCCAACATCCTGCAGAGCACTTATAAATGAGTCCTTGCATTCTTTATGTTTTATTTTTGTGGGCTTTTAATGATTGCACCGTATTTAACTTTTTGCCCTGCACCACCCCTAGGCAGTGGTTAAAATAACAGAATGAAAGAAAATGAAATAGGAGAAGTCCTAAAGATTAGTGAATGAAAATAATAATGACAAAACTGTAGCCTCAGAATCATTGACCCAGGGACTAAATAGTATTATTTCAGTTTAGTGATGGATATAATAAAATAACAATAATAGAAATAATTTCTAATAAAAAAAAGGAGGAAAATGTGCATATATCCTTATAATAATTTTTCTATTACGCTAAGGGGCTGATTTATTAAGGGTCGAATATCGAGGGTTAATTAACCCTCGATATCCGACTAGGAATTGGAATCCTTCAACTTCGACTAACGAAGTCGAAGGATTTAGCGCAAATTCTGCGATCGTACGATCGAAGGATCATTCCTTCGATCGAACAATTAAATCCTTTGAATCAAACGATTCGAAGGATTTTAATCCAACGATCGAAGGAATATCCTTCGATCAAAAAAACTTAGGAAAGCCTATGGGGACCTTCCCCATAGGCTAACATTGACTTCGGTAGCTTTTAGCTGCCGAACTAGGGGGTCAAAGTTTCTTTTAAAGAGACAGTACTTTGACTATCGAATGGTCGAATAGTCGAACGATTTTTAGTTCGAATCCTTCGATTCGAAGTCGTCGTCGTAGTCGAAGGTCGAAGTAGCCCAAAAAATACTTCGAAATTCGAAGTTTTTTTACTTCGAATCCTTCACTCGAATTTAGTGAATCGGCCCTTAAAAGTTTATTCTGATGCAGATATTCTATTTAATATAATTCTTAGAGGAAGCAGAAGGTTTTCTTTCATCCATGTCACAATAAATGGTATCTAGTAGTAATACAGATGAAGCCACTTGGATTTGTGAGTTAAATGCGTCATGACTCAGGGTTAATTAAAGAAAATGTGTTATCTAAAGTCATCTTAACTCATTTAATGCATTTAACCTTTTCATTAGCATACCAAAGCACCATTGTTCACAATGGGGAATGGTTTAATTAGATGGGATGCTGTGACACAATTTTCTGTGTTAAATGGGATAAGTGGGATATCTGTGTTTAGTTATTCTGTGTCAAACAGGCAAACCAAAGTGGCTGCATCTGTATGTCTAAAGCTATTGAAGTTGTTGAGTAATCCTGAAAACATTTCATCACTCACCCAAGCGCTTGCCTAGCCCTGAAAAAGCTGTCAGTGGAACTTGCCAGTCAGTGGAAGCCAGTCCAGTTTACTTGTCACTGCTAGGGTAATGTTTTTTTGTTTTTGCTTAAATGGTTAGTTTTTAAGTTTGACATCAAATCTTTGAATATGTTAGTTGTCATAGTGTTAAATGAGTTTTAACACCCGTTACCTGACTCGACCCATCATATATTTATGTATTTATATATCTGCATATGCTGGGTCTGCATTTACATCAATAATCCACTATGCAAACCCACCACATGATGAAATTAAAGTGCGTAATTTTCTACATTCATATACTTAGTTGTAATAGGAATTCATTGTAATAGGAATTCATTGTTAGAGGAGTTATTTGTAGTAGGAGTTGATTTTCTTACAAAGCTGATTGTAGTTTAAGTGTTAATGGAACTTTGTACGAAGTATTGGTAAGAAAGAAACTTTAATATAACATGAACATTTATTTACAGCTATGAAATCATTTTTGTCCATGTGCTCTGTATTATCCATAGGGGTTACTTTCTATCCTGAATAGCTGCCGGCTGTTACCTAGAGAAACTGATTTCGTTATTCTGTCTGGTCAGTTGGAGACATTTAAGTAATGTTCAGAAATCAAACACTTTTGGTTTTTTTGTTGAATATCACACTGTGACTACTTGCAGTATGTGCCCTTATTTGTTCCCTTGCTTAAGCTATTACAACTAATGCAAAAAGTTATATATATACACACTGCCTATATTGTCTATACCCCAATGTTGATACAAAATCTTCTTTAGCACTTAACAATTTAGTCTGGACACAGTATAGATTCAAGGAGCTTCCTTAGGGAAAATGATTTTGTATTTTGGAGCCATCGGTTCATAGCGGTATTTTGGAAATCCTGGCTGATTTTGCTTGCATTCCATGAATGTATCATCAAGGCTAATGTGAATAATGCCATTCAGAATCAACCTGTCTCTGCCCGTAGTCCAGAATTTGCCAACATATCCAGCACAATTTTCTTATTGTATAAACCATAGTCATATGGGTGCCCCTTATAACTGCTATATGAGCGAAATTAAAAAAATCAGCAGTTTGTTTGTTTGTTTTTTTGCCAGTAACCCAGTATGATATGACTTCTTTAGAACACTTTATTACTGTACAACTTGTATTAATATGAATCCATCCATCAGTGTCCAAATTTGATCAGCCTTACTAACTACTCACAAATCCACCATTAACATGTAATTTACACTTTAGTCAGGTGTGAATTAATTGACAGACTAAATTAATTAACACATTTCTTCAAAGCTAACAGTGCAGTACATTATCTCAGTTGGGAAGCTTTGACAAGAAAGATGCCACATGGGGATCTCTAACTTTCATTCAAAAGAGGAGACAGGCCATTCTGTATCAGTGTTTCCTAACAATATTTTACTTCTTATAACCATTTATTTTCCCGTAATCCATTAGCCATTTGCATAGGCTAAAATGTATCATCAGATGTTTGGAAAAAATAGCCCTTGCTTCTTGAAAATGTGCTGTAGAGATGCAGATGCTACTGACTGAAAAATAAGGCTCTTTTTTTTTTAAAATGTCTGTTTTCTCACCCAAAAAATAACATAAGGCACGAAAAGTGTGGGGTACAAAAATAAAATAAGACTCTTAATGTCGAACTATAGTGTCTGTTGCATCATCACAATAATATGGAAACTACAATTCTGGAAGATCTAGGTTACCTATTATAAAGCATAGACACAGTGTCGGACTGGGATGCCAGGGCCCACCAGAAAATCTTAGACTGTGGGCCCACTTTCCAAACTATTATTATTATTCCTCCTCTCCTCACTCAACCTTTATATCTACTTACTATATTCTTCCATTATTACACATTTTTCCCCATAAAGAAATAGGAAAAGACCATGAAATAGGCCAAATGTTTAGAAGCAAGAGGGCCCACTGACACCTGGGCCCACCAGGAGTTTTCCTGGTATCCCAGTGGGCCAGACCGACACTGCATACAGGCACCACATGGGAGTTCTCATTGCCAAGTGATCTCAGATTTGGTTATTTAATGGGGTGGGTGGGATTCAATCCATATGCCAGGGTTTGAATAATATCTCAGAACCTAAACTTAAACTTCAGGGTCATACTGCAACTGTAGATGTTCCTACTGTACAAATGCACAAAAGTAACAACTAAATTGTCCCCATTACTAACTTTATACTGTTACATTCTTAAGCATCATTCCAGCTATTTTTTTTTTAAATCACCCATCTCATTTCAAGTGCATATGATGCTTCTGTAGATGAAAATATAAATTTCACCCTCTCCTATTCTTCACACAGTGCTGAAGGACTTTGCATGTAAAGGATGGAATCACTGAAGAGGAAAGCATAAATCTGCTCTTTGCAGTTTTAAATTTAGACCTTGCAAGAAAAAAAAGTATTATTATCGGAACTTCTGCACATGGCATAGAGATTTGCATTTTGTTTTTATAAACTTTGTGTTGCAGATAGTTAAATGCAGGGACAGTTTTATGACTTTCTCTGCAAGGCTTACTTCTGGACAATTTCCAGTCTATGTGAACTGTGCCATCATAACTAATAATAATGTCAGTGTATGTATAGCAAGCAACGTACAGTTTATCAGTACAGAACAAGTCATTACAATATTTGCTGGTATTGTAGGTGAAATGAATGTAGCTACGGTACATCAACAACGTTATAAATAACTGTAATAAACCATTAATGGTTTTATGAAATCTGAGAGCCACCCCTAGACATAGAAAACAGTATAGCAGAGTGAATTGTTTCTTCTTGTGGAAATCAGAGATCAGCTCTGATATTGATATAGTGCCGTCTGTGGGAATTAACTGCTAAACCAGCCAGACTGCAAAAATATGAATGGAAGAGATACAGTATGCACAATGCCCTGTATGCAAAGATATTATAGTTGCACACATAAAAGGCAAATTCTCTTCCAAACCAGCTCTCATTTCAGGAAAAATATATATAACCTTGGCGAATGGAATATTCTGTTTTCTGCTTATTGGTGGATTTAATTATGCGTAACATACATTTATTAGCAGGAAGCAGAATTCTGGGTCACATCTTAAAATGGCATCAATAAACGACCAAAAGCATCAAAAGGCCATTGTTGTTTTTTTTTTTTTTTGACAATGTCTTCCCAGTAGAGTACTCTGGTAATGTATACTTTAAATGTCAATAAGCCCATGTTATGCTTTACTGAGTGATGGTTACTGTATTCCACATCATTTAAAGCTAATGTACACAGTTGACATTACAGGTTACATCACAAGCTAAAGGTCTGGTTACACTGTGCAATGAGGCCTCATACACATCTGTAGTTTATGTGCTCACATATAAAAACTGTTGTGAAACCGAGCTCTTACATCTATCCATTTGCACTGAAATTGTGCATTGTATTATATTATATTCTGCAACTGTGTCATTTGCATCTTCCTCCCAAGTTGCATTAAGACGTACTATTTGCAACTCTGATTCTGAGATTAGAAGATTCTGAACAATGTCATTGCAAATCTATGAACTGTTCAGACCCACATGAGTATTCTAGGCCTGAAAAAACCCCATTCCAAATTTCAACAAAAAAGCTAAACAGGAAAAAATAATTGTAATATTGCTTGCTTTAAGGAGCAGTTTGAATTTAGACTGTTAGAATGTTTGTAGGGTGTCACTGACCCAAGCAACCAGATTAAGAATTGAATGGAAGACTGTAAAATAGGTGATGGTTTAAATAAGAATGTGAATAATACAAAATTACGGACGCACCAAATAAACAGTTTTGCGATTTGGCCGAATCCCTAATATTTCATGATGGTTTGGCCAAATCAGAACCTGAATTTGCATATGCAAATCAGATTAAGTAATTGTTAAAAAGACCCGAGTGTAGAGCTCACTGAAAAAATTGCAATGTCCTTGTTCATGTGACAAACAGTCACATGATTTGAGTCACATTTGATTTGGCCAAATACTCACATTTGGCCAAAGCCTGCTGAAAAAGGCTGACACCTGACTGAATCCTGGATTAAGTGCATCTCTATAAAAAATACTAACAACAATAAATATGTAGATTCAGGATTAATCATTTCACTGCATTCAGATAGCAATGGATGGCATTAAAAGTAACTGGGCAGTACAATAACATCACAGAGGCGGGGCAGTTACATCAGAAAGGCGGGGCTATGAAGTGGTGATTAGCTAATCGCTGAATCGATCTTGGAGAGTCCTGTCCAGTTTTCCTATTTTGGAAAACCTGGCAGGCAGTTTTTGACTAACAAACAGAGTTCTTTTCTTTTCCTTTTAAGTCTAAAATTATGCAAATGAGAACAAATTGGTTTCAAAATGCACATAAATAGGAGGGCTGTATAGAAAATAGGCTAAAAGCTTATAATATATATATATTATATTACTCTGTTCCATTCATAGCAGGTTTAGCCTTGGTTGCATGAAGTAATACTAGTGTTTTCATATTGAATCGTATCTCAGCTAATGTTGGATTCATTTCTAAAGGCCAACTCCTCCCAGGGTGAAACATGATATACATACATATTATTTATTAAATAAGCAATCATATTGCCTTCTGTGATCATAAACCTCTATCTTTGTGGATACTAATAACCACATTATACAATACCCCTATAATATATTTCCCATATTTAGAACATCCATTACTATTAGCTATTTCATAAATTTAAATATATATATGTGTAAATTAATAAAAGCTTTGACATTTTTAATCCTTAAACGTGACCAGTGTGCAACTGCATTTTTGGACTTATCTATGGCAACAGCGGATAGCACCTGGGTCATTGGATTGCTATGCTGTGCTGAATAACTGAGATTGTGTGTGTGTGTGTGTGTATATATATATATATATATATATATATATATATATATATATATATATATATATATATATATATATATATATATATATATATATATATATATATATATATATATATATGTGTGTGTGTGTGTGTGTGTGTGTGTGTGTGTGTGTATAGATTTATTTAATACAGGCACACCTTTATATTTTCTATACTATATAAAGATATATATATATATATATATATATATATATATATATATATATATATATATATTTATTTAATACACACACACCTCTATATATAGGTACAGGACCAGTGTATACTTATTTATGAAATTTTCTTTCAAACAAGTCAAAAGTGGCTGTTTCTGTATGAACTGAGAGCCCAGTAACCTGTGCCACTGTGACACTGTCTGCATTCGGCAGCACTGTATTCATGTGGGGCAGGAGGACTTGCTAGTTAGGGAGCAGTGACGGATGCAAGTGGCCCTGTAAAGAGCCCTGTACTTACCACCTGCCCTGTTGCAAGTGCTAAGGGTATTGCTGGATGGTCCCCACTCACAGTGAGCTCTGCACCCCTATTTTTTTTTTATCCGGTGCAAAGTAGAGAGTGTAGATAGACAAAGGATAGAAATGCTCTCTCATCATGCACTAAAGGTGTGCACTTGTGCCACTTAGTAAATGACCCCTAAATTGTTGCGAAGTACCTTCTTTTAAGGCATTTTATCAACAGAAAAAACGTGGTTGTTATCTCTATTACACATCATGCCACATGCATGCTTTCTTATGTCAATGTGCATAAACTACCATGCTGGTAGTGCTGGTTTTCATTACATATCATTTTATTGATGCACAGAAAATAAGCATAACAATTGTTGGGCAATGATCATTTTGTTTATGCACGGTGTATAATGATTGGGCGCTACTACAGACATAAGTTTAATGAAAAACCAAATTTCCCTGGATATGAGTCATTTTAAACCATTCAGTTTCATCATAATTTTGCTGGGAAGTAATATGCTCTGGGGCTCTAAGGTGTAATAAATGAAATGCTAAATTAAAACTGCCTAGGTAAATCTGTGCTCAGAAAATTATACGTGGCACATAAGCTCATGAATAATTATCTTGTTTAAGGTTTTTACATTTCCTTACATTTTATTGCCTCTCAAATGATCCATTTCTGCCATTTCTGAAAAGCAAGGAACTGACTTTCCAGACATGGAAATGATAAAATGACAGGAGGAAATTTAATGGAATAGCATAAAAAAATGCTGAATTGTCAAAATCAGCAACAACAAAAAAATGTGTAGAAAAATCATTCAACTTTACTAAAAGACCAGTCAAAATTAATGATGCTATACAGAACACAAATGATATCTAGATTTTGTTTAGATTTAATTTAATGGGAACCAATATCAAAATAAATGTCTCTTTTGAGCAGCATAGGGTTTGGGTGCATTTCTGTTTCATTTAGTGCAGAATATCAGCTACATAAAGTGGTTATTTCCAAGAGACATGACATGAAGGCTTTTGGTACATCTGCAGGAGTCTGTTCTACTGAAGCCCATTAACGGAGCCACCTATATTTGTATCAATTGTTTCCATGATATCAGCTTGGTCACTACAGTTTGGAAATGCCTGCATGTATAAAAGGAAGAATGGGAAGTACATCAGTACCTTTATTTCTATATGCCACCCCTGCTTCACCATCTGAACAGAAAAGGCTTAATATAATACTACTGTCATATTTCAAAATCTTGGCACAAATGGCATTAAATTCCATAAAATAATCTCAGGGGACGTATGTTCAGGCATGATCGGTGCCTAGGTAGAAGTCACAGTAAAATCATGCACTTGACTGCATCTGGTTTATGCAATATCTTGCCCATGAATATTTGCTGTATCTTTAAAACAATGGGTGCAAGTACAGTGTGGTACAACATAGATAAATAGCCAACTAAATGCTGTATCCAATTTTTGAGTGAGTGGAGGAGGACTACCTGTCACTATCCTTTGAAATCTGTTTAATTTGTTCCCTTAACATTGTATTTTATAGAGTTCCTCTAAAAAATTGATTATAAAATATTTGAAATGGAAGGGGACAAAAGACAACTAAATGAGCGGGACAAAATAAAACTCAGAGATTTTTATACACTTAAAAGAGAGACTGGAAAAACGTGAGGTCACAGAGCTTGGATGATTTTTTGGACAGACATAATATCAAAGGCTATTGTAAAACTAAGCTCTATAGTTAGTATAGGTATGGGTATATAGAATTTAATTAAAAGTAGAGAGGGGTATATGTATGGATGCTGGGTTTTCATTTGGAGGGGTTGAACTTGATGGATTTGTCTTTTTTCAACCCAATTTAACTATGTAACTATGTAACAGATAGGTCCATCTGCTTCTGGTCTATCTGGCTCTCCTTCCCTACTATACTGTAGGTTTAATCTGATCCACATGCAGCACTCTGGTTGACTAATTTGGTTGATTTTAATCCAGAAAGTGTTCTGTTACTTTAAGGTGAACATTAACATTACATTTTAATACCAATATCTTATATGTGTTGTTATCATCAGGAACTAATGCATTTTTGTGAGTTTCATGAGCATTTCTCTATTTTATGACATTTTGAATGGGCATAAAACGCATAAATATGTGCTATGTTGCATTTGAGTTAAACGTGACCAAACTAAGTTGAACTGAAATTCAGATCTGAATACTTGCAGGTACAACTAAGCAAACTAAAGTCAAGACAAGTAGATTATGGGCTTTAAAGGTGTATATCTAATGCACAGATGCACAAAATAAATATCCTGCATGCAAGGGACCTAAAAATTTTTTGTTCAATCTCAATAAAGTTTGTAAATTAAAGGGCACCAAATTCTATTACCAGTATAATTTTATTTTGAAGATGAGAAGCATAACTTTCAACACCTATGTATCTGAGTTCAAGAGGACAATCGCATTAACAGTAGTAAACTGTTCCTGTAAGGTCAAGGCTCAATTATATGAGAGCTTTCCAATCAGCCAGAGAAATGGAAAACTAGATTGGCCAAGTTGTTACTTATTACTGCCCTGATAGATATATGACTAGATTACAGAAGCAAAGCTTGGTGTACAAGGAATTTGCATTCAGATGATTCATGCTCTCCATTCAAGCTTAGCACTGTTCCATTGTCCAGGGCATGAGTTCAGTTTTCAGCTACCCAGTGTGCTTTCATGCTATGGCTATTCATTTATAAAACTAGTTTCTAAAACTAATTAATTATGGTTAACTTGGGCCATGGTGCTCAAGCAGATGTTTTTGGTTTGCCCATAGTTGCCTGTAATGTCATGCCATATCAGCTCTGCTTATGGACCCTGCTTATGGCGAGAGACTGTGTTCCCTCAAAAATGCTGAAGCGAGCTGGTGCCATTTAACTGGTGCCATTTTCCATCTGATAAACACCCTGTTTGCCTTAGGTACCAGTGGAGTTCTACAGAAGACTTTGGGTGAAAAGTTTAAAATTAAATATATAAACAGGTATGGGATCCATTATACGGAACACCTGTTATAATTATAATTAAATAATTCACATTTTCCAAATGATTTCCATTTGCTCTGTAATAATAAAACTGTACCTTGCACTTGATTCCAACTAAGATATAATTAATCCTTATTTGCGGCAAAACAATGGGTTTAACTAATATTTAAATGATTTTTTAGTAGACCTAAGTCAGACGAAGATCCAAATTACAGGAAAAACCCTTATCTGGAAAACCCCAGGTCCAGAGCATTCTGGATAATAGGTCCCATACCTGAATATCCATTTTGTACAATGGCTAATGTGCACAGACATTTTTGAGTTCTGTTGCATGGATATCATTGCAGCCACAGATCAGTGTCATTTGATTTCATTAGCTTATCTGCTGTGGGTTACTGCACTAACACAACTATTCAAAAAGGTCTGATTGGTGAAGTTGCAATGAGGCAGTTGAAACCAAAAACTTGATATGGGCTACCACTCCAAAGTAGAGGACTGTATGTTTAATAAATATGTTTTGGTTTAGGGTTAAGATTTTCAGATTCTTTGGAAATAACATTGTGAGCAGTGTTCCATTCATTTCTATCTGCCAGAAATTTAAATTTTAACATTCCACACGCACTGTGTACATTTTATCCATAGGTGATCCTCCCGTAGATAAAATATGTGAAAGAGTGGGCAGATGAATGATGAGATAGAAAGCTCAAGCAGGCAAATAGACATCCTGAATTGTATAGAGATATTATTTTTACTAAATCACAGCATCAATTAATTTTTTAAAGGAGATCAAGCAGCTGTATACTCAAGACTGCACAGCTGAATGGCACTTTCAGCAACCTAAAGCAGACAGGTTCTCTTGCTAAGCATTCAAATTTTGTTTTGATACACATCCCAGCTTTAGAAAATGCACAAGACAAGAATTTGTGCCTTCAGATCTCCACAGGAAAATTGGAGAGAGGATGTAATTAGATATGAGGAATAAACAGGTAGCTATGTTTAGGGAGAAATGAGCAGAGAATGCATAAAGCTTTTGCATTTATTCTTCTATTAGACAGACACTCAAGATTGCTGTTCATTTACATTTTTATTCATATTCTGTAGTTGAAATTTATTAAAAGGGCAGATTTTTGTGAATTAAATCCAATGACAACCAGCAACACAGGGCAAAACAAGAAAATAATAATCTGCAAATGTGTATTAGACATACTGTATCTCTAATGCTTTCTGTCAATGTTTCTGTAGGTAAAATGAAAATCCCTTCCAACACTTCCCACTTGTCTCAGTTGCTTGTTTTTGTCCCTCTGTTTTACCCTATCTCTAAGCAATGTTGCCCAGAGAGAACCTTTCCCTATTATTCTATAGATATAATATGGAAAAACAATATAGAAAAAAATGGATAAAATATGAAGCACCATTTGATGCTAAGAAAATGTAATGATTCCCTTTGTTTGGTTTTTGGAAACAGTGGAATCATTTAACATAGGGCCAAATTTAAATCAACGAGAAAACGTTATCTTATGGTTTATCACGTGACAACACATAAGCAATATTCAGTTTGAAGAGACAAAACTTTTCTCCTAATCCATTTCCAGTTTTTCATTGAATTGCGTCTGGCTCTCTAGGAGTCTCTGGAAATGAAGAAGTAGATTAGTCTTTGTCATCTAATTGAATCTGATCCATACCCATATATATGTAATATAAGGCACGAATAGGGAAATGTAATATGTTTTGTCCTCACAAAAAACCTGCTCAAAGACGCTTGTGAACGTTAGCGACCATGCTTGTGTCCTTTTTGAGCGATTACAGACCTCAACAACTTCATTGCAAAGTTTGCGACCAAATGGCTTATGTGATCATTCGCCGTGTATGTAATAACATTTCGCAATCGTAAATGGTTTTTGAGACAAAATATTTAATGTGACTCCAGAGCAGGTGTTAATGCTATACCTTTGCTTGAAGATAATGTGCAATGTGATATTCGCCTGATTTCACATTGCGAGCAATGCTAAACATTTTCAAAAACGCTATTTTAAAAAACATTAGCGATTTTTTTATTACATTTCCCCTTAAGTTTGCCCAGGAGCAGTAACCCATGGCAACCAATAAGATGCTTGCATTTAAACAGGTGACTAGTAAATGCTACCTTCTGATTAGTTGCTATGAGTTACTGCCCCATGGCAAACGTTGTGCTTTTTATTACATAACCCCAATAATGTTTTAAAAAAATCTCTAAATTGTTCTGCTGCTGACATATGGGGGAACCATTGACACTCTCTACACTAGTGGAGCACATGTTCTTACATCATATACTGTATTAAAGTGAATAAACCTTGTTTTATGTTTGTTTTCTTTATTTATTCCAATACTTCAGTCTATGTACAACATTGTAATTGGAGGGTTCTTTGGTTCTATAATGACTTTCAGAATCACTGTGGACCAAATAACATTATTTTGAGAGAACTTGACTAAATGATATTGCTTTATTGGACACAATCTTCACATCTTCCCGTTGTAAAAGGGACATATAACATTGACTTGATGATTTCAAAAGGTTTTTGGATCCTGAATTGTCGAAGTTTTGTTGCATAATAAATCCCGAAAAAGTTGTGCTTTTCTTTCATTACTTTTTCAGATTTTTGGCGTCAAAAAGCCTGACTCGAAAATGTTTTTAAAGTGACTTGGTACAATGATGTAAATAAGAGCTAAGCTTGCCCAGCAATAAATAACACCGCACATGCAAATACAGACCAGTACAAGTAGTATTAATCCTCTGCTAAATTACACTTTTAATCTAGAGAGAGTTTACAAACAAATTCAGTGTTACATATACATATATGTATCTGTTGTATGATTTGCATGGCCATCATTCTGCATGTCAATGTGGTCTTTCATTGTAGGAGGAATTTGTGCTCAATATGGTAACTTTAGTGGTTAACATCTGAGAGTGCAATCCATGTATACATATAGATATGAAGTGCATGACTTATACTGTACATTGCCTCACATTAACATCTCATACATCTTTCTAGAATTGACTCAGCTGGATGCTTATTAACATGCTGAAGTCTATAGAGCAATTATAATGGCTGTATTATGCCTATTTTCAGTACTAAGCCATTTTTGAAGTGTAATTTGAAATTCTGTCTGAGATTTGAAGGTCAAATGTGTGAAATGCTTCCAGTAAATTCTAGCAATGCATGAGCTATAGCATTTGTTTGAGTGAATACAGAAGCACAAGAGCCCAATTACCATGGTTAGGCTTTTTTTGGTGCTCTAAAGGTCAGGAAATTAAAATAAACAGGCATAATAACAATGTCTTGGAAAACACAACACTAATATCATTGTGCTGCAAAGTAAAAATTTGCACAGTTTGGACATTTAATCGTCCTATGTTGCGCACGCACTCATACAGCATATTCCAACGCTAGAAAATCTAAAACCTGGAGTATACCGGAATAAATACTAGAAAGTTTATTGCTTAGATGTCAGTTTCTGTTTTCAGTTCAATCATGTCTCAGCCAATGTCTATCTTTCCAATTATATCTTCTGTCCACCAATAAGTATGTTCAGTCAGGTGTGAATGATCAGGGTGTGGCCTGGAGAATAGGATGAGCAGTTGTACTGTCCCAGGTGGCACTGGGAAATAATTAGCAGCAAAAGTAAAAAGTAGAAGGGAAGGGAGCTGCTGGGGACTCTACAGAACGGGTAAGGCCAAAAGTTAAGAAAATAACTCTTTTCTAAGCGGACTTGACACTTTTCACAGCATAAGAAATTGACAGAAACGTAAGCAAAAAAACCAGAAGACATTGTATTGGGCCATTTAAAAGTGCATAAGGGCAAAAGTGTGTGTGATGCATGTTTCTGAGCACATGAATTATTTCCTCCCCAGTTCTCATTGATTTCAAATCTTTGGTGTTTTTTTTAACTGATTTGTCCTATTAATTCTTTTTTGCTTTGAATTTCCCCTCTTCCATAATCGATCTTCTAATTTATTCCATATCCATTGTTCTCTCTTGTGTTGTGAAAACCAATATACAGGTTACAGGCGTAGAAAGCCAAATGGTTCTGTGAAAGGAGTTCCCAATGCCAGTTTACACTCTGCCAATTTTCCTTAAATATATAAGTTACAACAGTAAAACTTAAGTTTAAGAAATCTTTACTGTAGCATGTAGTGAAACCTACGATGCTTTAAAACATTTAAAAAATGTTAAAAAAAATTAAAGTAATATGCAAACTAATCCAATACCATTTGCAGAGAATGCATAAGTACTAATTCCATTCCATTGGAAATGGAAGAACAAATAGTAAAATAACATGATAAGATTATATTTGGCTTTCTGAAACTTTTATCAAGGTGTTTTTTTTTGGCAGCGATTGGGACTAAATTGTTATTCTTTATCTATTCTCTCCCACATTTGAAAGTGCCACCAAAAATAGCACAGGTATAAAAGGATGTCTGCTTCCTAAGAAAGAGCTATTATTCTTTTCATACAATTGTATTCTCGTATCTCTCCCATAACAACACATGGCAAACTGGACTGTTGCAACTAATAGCCTTTACTGTGTAAACATCAATTCAGGCAAAGGTAGGATCCACTGATGATGTACAGATGAAGTGAACATTAATCCATCCACCGCCAAGGCCTTATTGCTGTGCATTACTTGCTTGACATTCTTTTGTATTTAGTAGTTGACATAGCTACCAAGGTACAAGTTGCCTTTGAGCCCTTAACCAAAAGCTTCTGAATCATAACAAAACACAATAACGTTTGAATAACTAACTACCAGTGTACAATGGGTTGCTATAAGGAAAATATGAAACTACCCAGACACGTTTTGGGTCCATAAACAGTATATAGACTCAAGAATGATAAAAGTCAGCAAATTATAGGCAAGCAGAGATTCCTTGCAGTCATATAAGTTCATATTAAGTGTCTAGGCAGGCACCTTAAAAAAAAGCAAGGTTTATTTCAAAATGTGATTAACCCAGACATTGTGGCTTTCAGAGTGAGGAAAAGATGTGGTATAATAATTATAGTCATAAGCCATTTCCTGTGTAGGAAATATATTGTGTATACTGGATTAACCCACGGCATGAAATACCACTGCAACCCCACAGAAATGCCTAATGCACACTGCAAGAGAAAGAATGCACCAAGTACATTAGCCTAGGTACAGTATGTCTCAGCAATGCAGTATAATGAAGGGAACAAAATGGAAATATTAAGCAAGCATATTGCCACCATCCCTGTCACCATACACAGCCTCTTGCCTCTGCTCAGTACCTAGCCTCCTTCACTTTGCACACTTTCTGTCTTCCCTTTTTGACTTCCTCCCTAAATTGTGCTGCTCACATACCTGAAAACAAATGAGCCATACAGGAATGAGGACAAGTGGTGGGGAATATCTGTTTAACCAAGTGCAATTTATACATTTGCCAATATAATATAATTTCAGTTGCTTAAGAGGAAAGAAGAAAATATATGATGGGTAAAATAATGATGTTTATACAGCTATGTGACACAGTTTCAACACATGGTGTTGTGACAGATTTCAGCAGTTGCTTCCTAGTGCTTCACTATTTGGCAACAGCGTGAAATGAGGCCACAATGGTCAACATGTCAGATTACACAAAACTACAATTCTATGCCTAAACTGGTCTAACTGATGGGGGTTTCTGTATGCCTATCCTTTGTAATAGCAAACTTGCCTAACCCTGCCTCAATCAAACTTTAACATGTAAAGCTTGGCTTAATTATTACTTTCCTTGGTTCCAATAAAACAGTATGTCTATTACATTTCAGCCAGGAATAAAAGGAAATGAAAACTGCAACGTGCAGCTAAGGAAGAGTTCATATTCAGCGAAGGGCCACAAACGCTTAATATACATGCTCTAATTGTGTGGGAATGTCATACAAACATCTGCAGAATTCAAGAGGTATCTCTCATTTTTCCAGAGGAGTTTTACTATCTAAATTTTGTGAAAATATGACTACTTCCAAATGAATCCCATGTCTGGGCAGTTTTAGTGCCCACAAAATATATGTGACAGATGAGTCATACCATTATAGTAAGACATACAGTAATATACACAATGTTCTTTCCACGTCTATAACTAATAGAAACCAACCAGGGATTTTTTCCAACTGCACTAGTCCAATAGAAGTTGTTCCATGATTGCTACCAAAGCCAATAACCCCCAATTATGCATGCCATTTCTTAAAGATTATATTGATGTGTAAATCTAAACCCTAATAAAACTGACAGCAAGAGAATCAAGTACTGCAGGAAACAGCATTTAACTTTCAATCATTACAAGCAGTGAATCATCTACCTTGTTTCTCAACTGGAAGGAAATTAGAGAGTTGTTTTCAGCTTCCCAAAATGACAGAACAAAAGCGCTGAGTTTTCTCAGGGGAACTGGACTGCTGATGATGCTTGTTTATGGAACAAATATAATGTGTTTTATTTCGAGCAATCCCAAGGAAATTTGTTTTGAGTTGCACTGAATGTTCACCTGGCCCCTGTCAATTTTTCTTCCTCATTATTGCGACTTGGATCTGTCATTTCTGAACCCACACTAAACTGTAATTGGCATCTAAGGAGTTTTGGATCAGCTGTTCCTTGCTACCAAGTATAAACATTTACAAAATTAGCAAAAGCAGATACTAATCCAATTAGTTATGACAATTGGTGAGACAAAAATATTGTAATATTTAATAAATCTAAATTTTTTTCTGGTCGAGTTTTTAAAGTTGAGAAACTCAAATTATTAATTTATTATACCCCGAAGCTACTAAAAATACAAATCAGAAAATACTCCAGCTAAAACCTGTCGAGGTCATGTAGATGTGAAAAGGAAGATGTCCCTTTTACAGTTTGAAGATGTTTCTTGACATTATGATCTGCACTGGTTTTGTTATGACAATCCACAAAAGTCAAGGTTTTCAGATGACAACTCGAGAAAGTTGTATGTTTCGATTGTCAAAAAAAGTTGCACTATTTAGTCGAGACTTTTCCTGCACTGACTTTTTCGACCTGATTTTTGGATGAATTAGGTAAAATTGTGGATGGCAGTTAGGTCAACTTTGTTTTAATTAAAAAACAGAAAAACTTTGAGTCTATGTTTAAAGCTATTGCAAAAAAATATAGATCTTTTGTAGGACAAATTGTTTAAGGGATACAAATCTAACAATTAGTCAATGTAGTCAGTAGGTTACCACCTTTAATAACAGTTTCAAGTAACATAGGTGGTAACCCATAACAAGCAGAGATGGGGTGGCTCAGGGTGAGGACTTGGCACAATGGGTAAGGTCTATCAGGTCAGAGGGAGTTGGCTATGATGGGGTGTTCATTAGCATTGGGGATGTAATGTGGAAAATTGGGATGTAACTGGGCAGGCCAGGGTTGGAATGATTGGGGGATTGCTAATTTATCAGTGAAGCTGGTAAACATGTAATATCGGCCCTGGCCTTAGCTTGGGATTTACCAGCTAAGCTATTGAAGTACTGGTCAAGTACCAAAATATTAGGCTATGATGTTCTAAAGCAATTTGCAATCATTCTTCAGTTTTTTAGTTTTGTGATTGTAGAATTGTTTAATATTGTGCTCCACAGCTCTCAAGTTAGAAGTATCAGATTCAGGTCTGGACTGAGAATCAAAATCGGCCTTGGCAATTCAGGTACCCAGAGGCCCCAACAGGCCACACAGAGACCCAAACAGCCGCCTAAATAGTGAGTGTCTATGGCATACAACAGCCCCTCTGGCTTTTGCCAGAACCCACAGATTGCCAGTCCAGGCCTGATTAGATTAGGGTCTCACTTGCTCTAGCAACTCTGACTCTAGCAGCCAGACATCAGTTAATAATATAGAATTATTAGTGGGAGCTAAATAGGAGAGTAACTATGCAGAAGGTTAAGAAATAAAAGCTAACAATAGCAATAACATTAAATGGGTTGTTGACCTTTGAGTTAACTTTTAGTATGATGTAGAGAGTGATATTCTGAGACAATTTGCAATTGTTTTTCAGCAATCTGGTGTTCAGGGTCCGAATTACCCTAGCAACCATGCATTGATTTGAATAAGAGACTAGAATATGGCTAGGAGAGGGCTTACATAGTAAGTATTAAAGGATAGCAATAACAATAAATTTGTAGCCTTGCAGAGCATTTGTTTTTTTGAAAGCTGGAAAGAAAGAAGGAGGGACACAAATACAGCATTCTGAAAGTATCAGAATGCTCGGGACCTGGGTTTTTCCGGATAACGGGTCTTTTCATAAAAAAACATGTAAACATTACACTGAATAGGATTGTTTTGACTCAAATAAGGATGAGTACCAGGTACTGTTTTGTTATGACTAAATGTAGTCTATGAGAGATGGACTTCTGCAGAGCTTTTTAGAAAATTAATTTCTGGATAACAGATCCCATACCTGTATGAAAATGAAAAGCTAATGAATGAAAGCTAATGTGAATAGTTAGTAGCCGACCTATGGAAAGTAATGACAGCAAAATTGTCATTGTTACCCCTTCACAAAGAGAATAATAGAAAGATTGAAAAAAAAAAACAACTTAAATACATTAAACAATAATGTATACTTATACTTTAGACAATGATAATCGCAAATTTCATGGGTTTCCCTTTAATTACTTTTCAGAGTACAGGTATGGGATTTGTTATTCAGAAATTTAGTATCTATCTCACATGGACTCCATTTTATCCAAATAAATGTTTAAAAATGATTTCCTTTTTCTCTGTAGCAACAAAACAGTAGCTTGTACTTCATCCAAACTAAGATATAATTAATCCTTTTTGGAAGCAAAACCAGCCTATTGGGTTTATTTAATGTTTAAATGGCTACGGAAAGACCTCTCATCTGGAAAACCCCAGGTCCTGAGCTTTCTGGATAACAGGTTCCATGTACTAAAAGCCCCAAAGCAAAATTAAAATAGCTGGCACCATTCCTAAATATTATAAGACATTCATAATATGATGGCAAGGTCAGCTAGAGCAACATTAATCCTAATTGTTACTCCATTGACCTGACGGTGAAATAATTCATGCACTGTTAATAACTGACATATTGCCATTAATTGTGGATCCTACTTCATCTAAATTAGTGCTGGTCGTTACTAATTACCCATGTACAAAAGTCTTTGTACAGTTATATTATTTATACCTACTTTGTGCTGTGTATTCTTCTCCTTCGTGACCTAAACAGTTGCATTTACAATTAATGGAGACTGTGGTATTTTATTTCCAGTTAGCTGGGAGCTAATGGCAGATGGCAAATATGGTTTTGTTGGCACAGTTGTCAACCGCAAAATACATTAAAAATTAGAGTGGAAATGGAATCAGCTGAACGTAAAATATTACTGCAACTTAGGGGGTTATTTACTAAAACTTGAATTCATCTCATCTGTTTGTTAAATCAAGCTCAACCAAACTCCCATCCACAAATTTATCTTATTAATCAATAAAATAACTTGAGAAAGTTGGAAAAAACTTGAGAAGATCGAGCAAAAACGTGAATTGCATGAATTTTTGGGATTTAATGCCATATCACAAAAATTTTTCGTTATTGCCCGATGCCCCACATTTTTCGTATTATCGGACGAAACCCAGCACAGATCACGATACCTTTAAATTGTAAGGGACATCTGCCATTGACTTCTACATGACCTCGGCAGGTTTGAGATGGTGAATTTTCGGATTCAGACTTTTAGCAGCTCCAGGGTATAATAATAATTCTAGAAAAATGAGAGTTTTTTCCTCTAAAAAGTTTTTGCCCAAAAAACCTTGACCAGAAAAAAAATCAAGATTTCGTTAATTACCTGCTTAATGTATGCTTATCTATCACCGTATTCCAACCTACTGTGCTAGATTAGCCTTCCCTGATGTTTTATTGTTTGTGGCAGAGAGTGAAAATGAGCAATTTTGTGTAATAAACTGGGTATAAGATGCCAGTGTATACATGCTAATGATTCCATTTGATAGAACACAGTATATGCCCTTGTTGAACAAGAAACAGAAATGGTAATTTCTCGTACAGGTATACGATCCACCAGAAAGCTCTGAATTATGGAAAGGCTGTCTCCCATAGACTACATTTTAATCAAATAATTCAGATTTTTAAAAATGATTTCCTTTTTTGCTATAATAAAAAAACAGAACCTAGCACTTGACTTAGATCTAATAAATCCTCATTAGAGGCAAACAATCCAATTATCTTTTAGCATAATTAAGCTATGGAGATCCAAATTATGGAAAGATCACTTATCTGGAAAACCCCAGGTCCCGAGCATTCTGGATAATTGGTCCCATACCTGTATTTAGGGATGTAGCGAACTGTTCGCCGGCGAACTAGTTCGCGCGAACTTCGACTGTTCGCGCCCGCCGAATGTTCGCGAACGTCGCGCGACGTTCGCCAATTGGTGTTCGCGTTCGATTCGAAGTAAAATTTCGTTCGACCATTCGACCATTCGACCGTTCGATCGCTAAAATCGAACGATTTCCATTCGTTCGAACGATTATAAGCATTCGATTGAATTAAAATCATTCGATCGAATAGCTTTGATCGTTCGATTCGAACGAAAATCCTTCGATCGTACGAATAAAATCCTTCGATCGTTCGATCGAACGATTTTATCGAGCGTTTGAAGTTCGCGAACTGTTCGCGAACTGTTCGCTTTTTTGCCGGTGTTCGCGAACGGCGTTCGCGAACACATTAACGGCAGTTCGCTACATCCCTACCTGTATTATGTAACAGGAGGTATGAAATTCTATTCTCTGGTTTACTGTTCATATCAGTGAGGATGAGATGAGTAAATAAAACATTTAAATGATATATAATACTTGTTTGTTTTTTTATTATGTCAGTGGTCTTTTGTTCTATATACTGTACCTTAATCCTGTGCTGGACAATAAGCGATTCATCTCTGCAATAAATTCTTGGAATCTCTGATACAAAAAGGAGAGAAAACAAATACTGTATATTTTGTATGATTTTTTTCCAACCTGCTTCCCTTAAGATGATGTTTGCCAACAGAACCATAGAAATTGTAATATCCAGCTATATTTTTTATAGGTTTGTCTGGTGCCAGTCTTTAGTTTATGATCATCATGGGTGAGTTTTTCTCTGGCTGGCACTTGTTAGGGTAGTGTCATGTTCCCTGTTGAAGCTCTGGCCTTAGGAAAGCAGAGCAGCTTGTGAAACAAGATCCCTTTCATTGATCCAGCTGAGTGGCCTGGAGAGTCAGACAGCTCAACCCTGCAGGAAGAATATCAGTACAGTGCTATAAGGTTGCATACATGTTGCTTTTCTGCCACAGGACCGTCAGGTTCTTACCAGGGTAGTGTAAGACCAATAAATATAAATATAGTAAGTTCTTCTAACTTCAATTTCAGTTAAGGCTCTTTCTGATACATAAATAGAAATGCCTAGTAGTCCTTCGTTTATAACTAATAATAACATATGATGATGCCTTGCTAAGCTCTTTGCTTGACTCCTTATGCATAATACATAATGCTTGACAGTAACTGAAAGTTATGTTTGGGTTGGTCAATATGAGATACTTAGCAGAAATGTAGATGCTGGTAAATTCTATTGTCAACTGCTTAGAACCTTGGACAAGTCTCTGTACCCAAAACACCAAATGTGAGTTTTATATGGTTTAAAAACAATACTGATTCTGTTCTGGACATCCTGAAGTATGCCAAGCCGAACAAGATGGGGAAAAAGATGAATGATTGTTTGGCATAAGCTTCAAAATGTGAGGAGGGAAATGCAGGTTTTAATTCAATGTTTTTTATTGGGCAATTTTTAAATTTTACAACACAGACTTTGCATAAAAGTCAATATATATATAATGTACATAGCCTTGTTTAGTTAAATGCTTAATAACATATACGGCATTTTAACATAACATAGTTAAAGATACAGTATTTCTTGTATAAAGATAGAAACTAGGCCTAGGTTTATATAAAGCAAATTGTCTCTTTGCAGGCCTTTTCGAACCATAAAAACTGAGAAGTCCAAGTAGAATATAATAATCAAAAATGAAACATTGTAATAATCTTTAAGCTAAAGTATCATCTCAGAGTACATTTTACTCTATTTCCGGTATCACCTTCTTTGTATCAATCCTTATATAAAGTGTTCCAGAGAAATAAATTTAAGTCTTAAGTGAACCAGAGCTTTTTCTTATACTTACTTTGTGAATTACCCAAAGTGACATGCAGTACAAAAAAAAAAAAGGACTACATCTACAACTAAACTACACTAAAACTACACTTAGGGGCCGATTCACGAAGGGTCGAATTTCGAAGTTAAAAATACTTCGAAATTCGACCCTCGAATTGAAATCCTTCGACTTCGAATATCGAAGTCGAAGGGTTTAGCGCTAATCCTGCGATCGAACGATCGAAGGATTTTCCGTTCGATCGAACGATCAAATCCTTCGAATCGAACGAAATGCAGGTTTTACCAGCATCTTGGGACAAATTATTATATAACAGGGAATAAACAAAGAGTATATATTGGGCAGGGGATCTACCTTGATAGGGCTAGATATTGACTGTATTTGGAGTTCAGTGGCTGCTGAAGAAAATAATGTGTTGTTTTTTTATATAAGGGCATTTCTAATCTACAAAACTATGGGGTCCGTTTACTAAAGTGCGGTAAATCTGACTTTAAGTTTCCGCATGTTATCGATGAGAATATTTTTACGCCAGAATATTCGCAGCGACTAAGTTTACTAAACAGCGATGCGCTCAGAAGTCATTGCGATCACTTGCGGTAACTACGTTAAGGAACCAGCTTACGTTAGCGGTAATTTTAGTGAGTTGCGAATTTTCTGGCGAAAAATTAAGTTTTTGGGAATATTTATGCTATAAAATAGTCTTGTTTTATGGCGGTTATTATGGCAATTTTTACTGTGACATTTATGGCCAGAAATGCATCTTCAAAACTCATAAACTTTATTAACTGATAATTATACCATCCAGCAACATTACCAGAGTGCCAATGAATCATAGGAACAAGAAATCATACCAGTCAATCTCTTTGCTTTATAGAAATGCACAGTTTAATGTAGCCAATCACAATGAAACCAAAAAAAAGCGTAGAGGCTGACGAATCCTTGGACTGTGATGCCCGCTGCCAATAATACGACTCTGAGCTAAAACTACTGCTTTTGCAGCAGATAGAAGCAGAAGCCAAAACATCCTGTCAGCAGTAGCTACAGATCTATCTCCTGTCAGCAAAGAATGATGGGTAAAAAAAAACTAGTATTATGGGATATTTCCTGCCCCTTGAGAATTTTCTGGTGAAAAAAATACTTTACCGCAGCTTAGTAAACTGGCGATAACATATTTGGCGAAAATTCTGTCTATATTTTGTGCGAATATTTTTAACGCACTTTAGTAAACGGACCCCTATGTTTTATCTGTCTCTGTGTAATGTTGCCAGGTGGTAATAATCCTTGTTTGATGACAAATGAGTAATTATTACAGCTAAATAAAGTAATTATCGCTAACCTATGCTTAATTACTTTAGTTAAAAATAGATTTCAATTTGCGTTCAGCTGAGCCTCATACTTTGCTTTTTTCTTAAGGTCAGCAAGCCCTGGCTCCGATAAAGACAAAACTTGGTTCTGTCCAGCTGGATCCCAATTATTCCCAATCCAAACAGTGCTAAACATCCCCCACATACCCATAACACGTTTCATTTATTAAGTCTTCTTTAGCCACTTATAGATTCTATCAATATCGATGCTTTTTTGGACCTTTTTAGCCATTGGTTTTATACAGGTTACTGTACTTTCCCACTATCTTCCATCATATGTTTTGACTCATGATAGCTCTACACTCATGCACTTAATCAATCAGCTACTTGTGGGACTTGCCAGTCATGTTCCTAATATCTGAATGCTTAAATGCATTTAGAATTCTTATTAGTGGCCACATCATTTGGATGATTGCACTTAGTGACAGATGATAAGGGAAGTGTAATAGGAAACTCAAAGCAAGTAGAGAGATGAGTGCTGGAAAGTCTCTTCATTTCCCTTTACAGTCATTATTGCTGTTTGTCGCTGTGAGAGTAATTGCAATGTTACCACTCAATTATTCCACTGTCCTATAAGCAGATAAAAAGGAAAAAGGGCATTAAGAGCCAGCTGTTCTATTCGCTTGAAGAAGTTTAATTGTTGGTAGAAAAGTCATTAAGGAATGCTTAGAAATGATATGCTTCAATCAGCACTGGAAGATTGAGTACCTTCCTGATACCACATATAAGAGGCAGGGTATTTGAGGTAAGCTGCTCTCTGAAATGAAGCAATAACAGTAGTCTTCATCGTTTTCTGCAAATATCCCAATATGTTGTTATTTTGTCCATTGTCACAGTGTAATGCAGGATGATCATAAGGTATAGCCCCACTTACCCCGAGGCTGCCTGAAGTATGAGACAAATGAAATCCAACATCTAGGGGGTTATTTATCAAAGGTTGAGTTTGTGAGGTTTTTTTCTTCCTCGGATAAACTCAGAACTCGAATGTTTGCTTATTTATGAAAAAACCCGAATGTAAAAAACTCAATTGAATGCAATTGGGGGAAAAGACTCTAATACCTCAAATTTATTGAGTAATAGGCTAAAAAAACCTTGTATATCGAGTTTTCGAGCACAAACCACCTAAAAAACTGAAAATCATGAAGGCATAAAACATCTTCAAATGGTCAAAGAGACCTCTGGCATTGACTTCTACATGACCTCGACAGGTTTTAGCGGTAGTATTTTCAGATTTGAGCTTTTAGCAGATTCGGGTATAATAAATCTCAAAAAAATTATTTTTAACCTGAAAACTCAAGTTTTTTTGTGAAACTACCCTTAATTTTTCACGATACCATAACGCTAGTTGATCTTTAATAAATAATCTCCTTTGTCTCATTGTTTACAACAAAAGAGATCCTCTTTGTATTTTGTGCAGAGTGTGCAGAGTGTGGTATTGGGTTATTTGCAATACCATTGGCTCCACCTACATTAAAAGCATGGGCATAGTCCATACTTACCTGCCAGGTACACAATTCAAGTATAATCTTTATAAGTATAAAAGCATTCCCAGAAGAGGGAGTGGTTGAATTATTCTTTATTTTGTACAGGTATGGTCTGTTATCCGGAAACCCATTATCCAGAAAACTCCAAATTATGGAACTCCCTTTTATCTAAATAATCCAAATTTTTAAACATGATTTCCTTTTTGTCTGTAATAATAAAACAGTAGCTTGTACTTGATCCAAACTGAGATTAATCCTTATTGGAAGCAAACCCAGCCTCTGGGGTTTATTTAATGTATAAATTATATTCTAGTAGACTTAAGGCAAATTTCAGAGGAGATAAGCAGCATGTGGGGGCCTTCAAACTTAAGGTGTGAAAATCTAAATTACCTAAAGATCCATTATCTGGAAAACCCCAGGTCACGAGGATTCTGGATAACAGGTCCTATACCTGTGTATTTCTTTGCATATTGCTGATGTTATATTTAACTTTATTACTGTATGTTATAGATGGACCTATCCTAAGCATCTTTTTAATTGTTTTCCATTATTTATCTGGTGGGCCCACAGACCCAGCCCGCTCCCCCCTCCCCAGAAACAGCAAATTTTGGAGGAAATAAGCAATGGATGGGGGGCTAGGTTTATGCTGGGTGCCGGGAAAAGGGCCCTTGTGGATGGCCCAGTCCGACCCTGTGTATTGTCTTTGAATTATTATCTTTCCTGTTCTACATATTTCCAGCCTTTAACTAAAATTGCTATCTGCTTGTTAAGGGTCACTGACCCTGGCAACTATGACGGTCTACATCAAATTAAAAGTTAATTTAAAGGTGAAAAGCCCCTTTAAGGTATACTCTCCCTTCAATATTGCATGGGCAGAGGCATTCTATATAACAAAGGTTTAATATATGCTTTCATAGGCCACATTGACTAAAATATCACTGCACAAGATTAAGAAAGTGACAAAAACACTCAGAGCCAATTACTTTGGCCACTTGCAATGAAAATAAAGAAATGATTACAGCTCCTGAGAGACAGTCAAATACAGTTCCTGAGAGATGTTGTTCAGTTTATTAAAGAAACCTTTTTACACTATATGAAGCGCATTTTCCTAGTAAATCCAGACTGCAATTTGGACAAAAGCACCGAAAGAATCTCCAAACAGGCGCACAACTAATTTAAACGTTTGTGAGTACCCACTTCCCCTTAACGGTGACCCACTAAAAATTAAGGCTAATTATAGTTTGGTGGATGTCGGAATGGGTTCCACGAAAAGTTAACTAATAGAGTGCCTATACAAAGATGTGGTAAACATATACTGTACAAAGTATAATACACTATATTTCTATCGTTTTTCTTTTGTTGTCTTTTCCTGGGCTTCCTTGTGGAGCGATGTTTCATAGATTATTGGATTTTAAACTTGCATAATACAGTTTTGCATTTAGTCGTGAAAATAACCATTTTAAGTTAAGGGAAAGGGAAGGTAACAATAATTGTACTTTGTGTTTTATAAAAAGTATTTGTAGTACAGTCACCTCAGACCAGATGTGCTACTATTAAATAGAATATAGAAATAGTTATGTATTCACAGTCAGATTCAGACCAACAACAGTCATTTACTGTACAGATCTATATTTGCCTTGATGTTGCCACCAAAGAACCTCAGAATACTGAATGGCGTCTAGCACAAAAGCATGCTGGAACCGTGCTGTGCATAGCTGGCTATGGGATTAATGCATAATCCTGTAGCCTGATTTGTTTTAATTACATAATACCGTAGCCTGCTCCAACATTAAAAGTCGTTTTGGAACACGTATTTTCCACTCTGAGCACATTTGTTTATTAATTCCTTCTTGTGTGGGGTGAAGGGATGTTTGTAATGCTTTTATGCTTTCCTATATGGTATATCAGCAGGGAATGTCCTATAAATTAGAATCAGCAGGTCAGGGGGTGTATTTCTGCCAATAAATCATACAATCATATAGATCAACCATTCTTATGAAGTTCTTTTTCCCTGTGGTGTTTCTTCACTGCTGGGTGGTTCAGTCCATATAAGTCAAACTCATATGATTTTCTAAAAGACTCCTGGAATTAATGGGCTAGAATAACGCTCTTGAACAAAGCACTGTTGTCAGACAAAATATTCTAGGAATAACGAATGGCTCTTTTTAACTTAGCACACTCCATTAAACACACAGGATATCTCATTTGAAGATATGTACAAGAAGTGCATATATTAAAGATGAATGGCAGAAATTCTTTAAAGGTCAATATACAGTATTTCTTGAAGCCACACCCTTCTTGTTTTAGGGACTATTTTGGAGCTACTAATGGAGCTGTATGGGAGATGACAGCACACTTTTCACCATAGTTACAGAAAGGAATCATGTCTTCTTGAAACATTTCAAAAAAGAAGAATGAATGGCATGCATAGGGCAGAATTATCGTGATTGTAGCTAGAGGCCAAAAAGCTGGTGCAAAATTTGGCATTGCACTCTTTTACCCGCTAAGTAATCATTGGTTTCTAAATGCTACTCTACCTGTCTAACTACAACCTTTATGCCCTAGCATGAGAAATTTAAATTGACCTGTATAGTTCTAAGAGATTACATTTTTTGTGCCATTGGTCCAGACCAAGGACCTGGTGTTCTTTTTCAACCCAGTAACTTTAAAGAACAACGAAAGCCTGTAAACGATACATTGCCAGGCCTCCTAATAAGTAATGCACAGAGCGATGTTTGGGGGGCTTCCCTTGTCCTTTAATGTGTCCATCTTGCCAGTCTTCCCCAATTTGCCTCTGGGTATAAATATAATAAAACAAATATACTGATAAGTGCTACAGGGAAACAGGAGAGCAGGGAGAATGAGGGGGAGAAGAATTGTGTTGACCAGTTTCTGTAATAACCAGTTAAAGAACCCAATGTGATAAATAAAAATGCTGTATATAATATGCATATGTGGAATATGTTACATTGTGAACAAAAACAGAAATATGCAGCATAAATGAACAGATAGCCACCACATCAATTAAGTAAATAGCTATATACATAATAGCAGTCCAAATCAGCACTTCCTGTCCACTTAAAAAATCCGATCAAGAATTCATTTGATGGCTGCATTCCATGCTCACACAGCAGTTCCATTTACATCACTTCACTAAAAACCCAAACATCTATATTCCTGTCATCCAATGTCTACTGTGCCCTGTTAATTCTTGAACACTATATAGTGACAAACAACCACTTCTGCTGATGATTCCCCTGGGAGATTGACAAAAGTGAGCTCAAGACTGTGATAGAAGGTTGTGCCCTCTACTAGGGAAAAACATAACAAGACACCTCCGATGTAAATAATAGCAATCACTTTTTACACAATGCAGTAATATAGAATTGTCAGTTTTTACCAGGGATATTTACTGACAAAGGGTTCCTCTCTGGAGAAGGAGGACTGATAGACGAAAGGCACAAGGGCATGTGTATGTATATGCCTGGCAGGGTTTTTAAATAATGGTACTTCAGATAATGTCTGTTTCCTTTTGTAGAAGGAGATAAAGGACTTCAAATCCTTGTCATATGCTGTATATACCCAATTTGAATAAAGCACAGTACTATACGTAAGTCTGTTCTTTCTAGTAAAATATATTTTTAAAAGTGTTTGGATAAAGTGTACTTCCCCTTAGACATATTAGTAATGTATATTACAGGCTACACTCAATGATCACTTTTCTATAATGAAGTACAGGTATGGGATCCCTTAACCTGAAACCTGTTATCCTTAAAGGATGGCTATCTCACATAGGCGCAAATTCACTAAGCGCCGAAGCGCCGAACGCTAGCGTTAATTCGCTAGTGTTTGGCATTTTCGTTACTGCGCAAATTCACTAACGAGCGCTGGCGTAAATTCGCTAGTGTTACTTCGCACACTTACGCCAGGCGGATTTTCGCTAGCGATGTAACTACGCAAATTCACTAACTTGCGCAGTGTACTGAACGCTACCTTTTACGCTAGACTTCCTTCGCCACCTCAGACCTGGCGAAGCGCAATAGAGTAGATAGGGATTGTTTCAAAAAAAGTCAATTTTTGTTTTTCTAAGTCCCAAAAAACTCTGGCGTGTTTTCTACATGATGGGTGATAGGCTGAAAAAGATCGAAATTTTTTTTGGGGCTCCCCTTCCTCCCCCCTACATTTCCTGACTCATGGCAACTTACCTAGACAGTGGGTACATGTGTAGGGCAAAATAAAATTTATATTTGCTGATTTGAAGGTTTTCTAGGCATTTGTAGTGCAGATACGTATTCCTCCATTGAAATTTGAATTTCAAATTTAATGCAAATTAACCATCGCTAGCGAAACTTCGCTTCGCTTGGCGAATTAACGCTAGCGCAACTTCACAAACTAACGCTACCCCTGTGCGCAACTTCAGATCTTAGTGAATTTACCCCATAGAGTCCATTTAAAGGGTTTGTTCACAATTTGCACTTGGTTTTCATTTTTTGTGGTTTTTGTGTTATTTACCTTTTTGTTTATCAGCTCTCCAGTTTGTATTTTAAACAATCTGGTTGAATAGGAGACTGAAATATGAATAGGAGAGGACCTGAATAAAAATACAAGTAATAAAAAGTATCAATAACAGTAAATTTGTAGCCTACACAGATAGATGGGGTCAGTGACCCCCATTTGAAAGCGGAAACACTCAGAAGAAAAAGTCATTTATTTAATGTTTAAATGATCTTTAGCAGACTAATGTGGTGATCCAAATTACAGAAAGATCCCTTGTCTGGAAAACCCCTGGTCCCAAGCATTCCACAAAATAGAGTCTATATTTGTAGAGTAAGTGGTTCTCTTCTAATATATATTGTAATTTCCAAATTTGCTGGCCCTTGATCTGGGGGTCTTTTGAAGAGTCTACAATGTGATCATCTTTTTGGGGATTTTTTGTCACCTAACTTCGTATCAGGAGCAGAGCTACACACCTTTTTTACACTTCTACACTTCTTTTTTACACTTCTTTTTTACCTAGAGTAATAAATCGTATCCCTTGTGCACATAAGAAGATTAAATGGAACGCTACCCTGCTGAATAACCATTTTTCTGTATTCATTTGCCACATATACTCTTAAATGAATTATTTATCCAGTACAGTATCCTTTCTTAAGTTGAATCCACAGAGACACAGGAATAACTAGCGCAGGGACAGGTGTGTTTCTGACACGGCAAAAATCTAACCGTTTCTTAAGCTGAATCAGGGATCCTGTCAGTCTAGCTTTTCTAAATCTGCTGTAAATGCAAGGTTGCCTATTCAAAATATAGAGGAGTGAGACTTGACTTCCTCTATGGCATCATTCGTTTATTTGCAGTAACTACTGTCTTAAACTCTGCCTGAACTGTTCAAAGGAAATTGGATATGTACCAGCATGAAAAAGCTGAATTTGTGCATATTGTCATTTTAGTGATCTTCAGTCTAATACATATTTAATGTAATACCATTTGATATTGCAAATAAGTTGCACTGGTGACATGCTGCCCTTTTGTTTTCTATTATACACCCTATAAATGCTGATCTTTGGCTGTATGATGCATCACAGTGTTGATTTTCAATACATATAGGGGGTTATTTACTAAAACTCGAATTTATCTCATATTTTTTTTTAAAACAAGCTCGACCAAACTCCCATCCACAATTTTAATCATACTTATCGATAAGATATCTCTAAAAAGTTGGGTCGGGAAAAAACTCGATAAAATCAACCGAAAACCGGAATCGTCAGAATTTTTCCGATTTGACACCCGAAACCTAGCGCAAACCAAGATATCTTCAAAATGTAAAAGGGACATCTACTCATGATTTCTGCAGGTTTGAGATAGCAGATTTTCAGATTCTCACTTTTTGCAGCTTCGGGGTATAATAAATCTCGAAAAATGTGGTGTTCTTTTCCATGAAAAATTAGCGTTTTTGCCCAAAAAAACACTGACCAGAAAAATTGTGGTTTTAGGAAATTATCCCCATATTGTGGTAACCATTAAACTGTGTTTGTTAGTGAATCAAAGCCTCTGTTAATATCGCGCTGAGACACTAAGCAGTGTACGTGGGTGGCTTGCAGGCGTTTGTTTTCCATTAACGGGTTTGCTAATAACTAACAATATTGTCTCTTTGGTACACGATTTAGTGTGGCTGACCAGATATTACATTTATGCTCCGTAAGTTATTATTCCGTAACACATTGTAAAAATGGAAATGTCCTTGTGGATACGGTTTAAAGGAAAAAGAAATCGTGTTTATATTTGAAATTATATTTGTATGCTTATCAAACTTGCAGTAATGAGAGCACTATATGCAAATAATCAAGCTATAAAAACAGTGGCTTCCGGTTTCCAATTTATTCTGAAATATGGTATAAGTTTTTTATTTTCTTTGAAAAATCATGTTTTGCTTTGTTCCAAACTTCCATTACTTTTATTTTCACGAAAGTTCATGGTAAACTTGCATTGTTTCTGAATCTAAAACTGGTCAGGAAAAGGTGGTGGCCATACATATCTGTTGTGACTTACTGGTCTATGTATGTGGCCAGGTAGGTTTGAAAATCCCTTTTAGTGAGGATAGGCAGGCCCGAATTTGTGGGAAGGCTACAAAGGCCAGGGCCTAGGGTGTCAAGATTTTGGGGGGGGCATGCCGACCAGCCACATTCAAATTTTTTTGGAAGCACTGGGGATGCGCAGCTCTTTAAATCGCCTGCATACCTAATCCTCCAGTGCTCCAGCAGGAACTTGCCCACATACTGGTGGGGGGTAGGGGTGCAGGCAGGAGGATCCTCTGGCCTAGGGGCAGCCAAATAACAAATCTGGGCCTGAGGATCAGGTCAGATTTCTCTAGGTCTGAATAACTCTCTATTAACCAATTGTTAACATGGGGTCAACAATGAAATCTGCTTGATCTAGGGTTGCCTCCTTTCCAGTTTTGACCTGGCCAGTCTGGCTTTCAGAAGCAGAGTCGGACTGGGCCAGCGGGACACCAGGAAAAAACCCTGTGGGCCCCAGTCCTCATGGGCCCCTGCCAGGCCCAGTCTCCTTATCTGCTGGGCCCCTGAAAAAAACAAACTGTGTCGGTGAGCGCCAGATCTTGCGCATGGACGCCGGCGTTTTTATGCAATGCTGGTTTTTGTGCATGCACGCCACTCTGGCATTTATGCATGTGTGCTGCATTTCGCATCTGCCCACAGGGTACCCAGAGTTGGTGCATGCGCACGGGGGCCCCCAGAGGTTTGGAACCTGGTGGGCCCCCTAATGTCCAGTCCGACCATGTTAAAGGGCTGGCTGAGTCAAAACTGCCTGCCTGGTTTTCCATATTAGGAAAAGCGGGCAGGATTCTCCTTGATTGACGCGCTAATTAGCTTAATCTGACTCAACAACTTGCTAAATGAATGGACCCTTCTCTGTGAACCTTTCTGTGTATTTAAACTTACTGTTACAGAACCTACTTAAAATTAGGCATGCTGGGATAAATTATAAAACCATTACAATTCCAAAACTTTCACAAAATGTTTAGGCAAATGCCAACTAAATATAACCCAACCCCACCTCAGGGTTGCTGGTCTCTGCAAATCAAAGATGATGCAAAGAGCAGTGTTAGGAGTGTCAGGAGGTGCAGCTCTGCCCTGTCCTTACTGTCTTGCCTTAGGGCAAGAATTCTGATTTTGATGTGGCCCCTACTATTTCCTACTTTTTGCCTCTGAATGATGAGTAAGTCTAGGGATGCCTTACTCTACCCGTCACTCACCAGTATAGTATAGGGAATGTGCAGGTCTATGCACTCCAAAACAGAGTGCAGAAGCCTGCCGCAAGTTGCACAATACCTGCTGCAGCCTTCTTTTGCACTTTGCACACTGTGTTCTGCATTGTAGTTTTGTCTTTCACATAACCCGCTTATAATCTGAATCCCTTTAAACTTCTGATACCTTTAAACTTCCCTTTAAACTTTTCTGATACCTGTTTAAATGTATTCCTTGTAGGTAATTGAGGATACATGATCAGGCAGAGAGATTGATGACATAATATTGCATGAGTCATTTCTGACTCTTGGTTTCATTTTGTGCAAATGAATGCTTTTAAGATTATAATCCTACTTTACAACAATCCTTTACTTGTAGAATCAACTTTTAACATATATCTAAACACTGTGATGTCTTCTGCTGATCAGGCTGAAGTATTGTAAATAGGGATGAGAAAACATGGTTCATACTGCGTGTCAACCACTTGTTTGAGAAAATAGATATAATCATCCGCCTGCTTCTGCTAGATAAGTCTCTGGAGAAATAGAACCTTCATAAACATCTTTTCTGTCATTATGAGTTCAGTATTATTATATAAAACATGATTACAATGGATAGATTAGAAACTTTCATGCTAGTCTAATTTCAACATACTGGCCATGTGTTTTCACGTGGCAATTTGTATAATGGAATTCTATTTAAAGTCATTAGTGCAGTCTCATCCTTTCCTTTTCCTCCAGGAGGTATGAGTTGACTGCTCTTTCCCTTCTAGTGTATCTGTTGACCTACTGCTCAGATATCGCCACCCACGAGCAGGAGCTCAACAGATAGGCTAGAAGGGAAAGTACAGTCAAATCATACCGCCTAGTTTGTTTAGGCAGTACATCATAAATATTGCTCAAAGTAACCCCTTTACTACCTCACTTACATAAACTAATACTAGTGAGGGGTGGGATATTCTGGATAATGCCAAATACTGTGTGTTTAGTGATATGGGCTAAAGTTATCCCCGGTGTAGGTGTGTATGGACAGCTTTTGGCTGTTAATTTACAGCAATTTTCCTTCATTAATCTGGGTATCTGAATCACTACAAGCCTGCGTAGCGCTCTTCCTGATTATAATTTTAATTTTATGATTCCTGGACAGTATCTCCATATTTACCTTTGATCACATTAAAAGTTACGTTTTATTTTCTGTGGTGGGAATTAGCAACTACAGAATGGGTAGGTGCAATCTAAAGGGTCATTCATTTTCCAATGGTTATCTATACTAAGTATATCATTTGACCTTGCACACTACTCATTGTTTCTCTAACAAATGGAAGGTGCTCCCTACTCTATGTGTTTGTTTAATTATCTACGTGTATGGCCACCTTTACAGGCTGCCACACTAGCATCCATTTCATTAAAGGAACAGTAACAGCAAAAAATGAAAGTGTTTTAAAGTAATAAAATATCATGTACTGTTGCCCTGCATGCTTCAGAATAACTACTATAGTTCATATAAACAAGCTGCTGTGTAACAATTGCGGAAATTGAAAAAAGGCTTTATGGCACAGATTAGATAATGGATAACAGATAACACCATTATGCTCTGCAGAACTTATCTGCTAGCTGTTGTGTAACCTGAGTCTTTTATCCTTTGAATAGCTGCCCCCATTGCTATACAGCAGTTTTTATATATATAAACAATATAATATCTGAAGCAAAAAACAGCACTGCGGGGTAACACTGCATTATATTTTATTATTTTAAAACACTTTCAAATTTTGATGATACTATTCCTTTTTTTTATGATAATGCCTTCCTTGCCTCCCACTAACCAACCCGTTTTGCCTGCTGCACTTTCCTATCCCAGTCATGCCCCCCCTGCACACACACACAAACTGCACTCCTAGTTGGAGACCCATAACTGTGTGTTCAACTTTGGGATTAATCCCTTTTCTTTGCCTGTTGTAGCAAACATATAGTGATGTGCTCCAAGAAGCACCTGTTGCTAGCCTAGCACATTGTTGCACCTGTGTGAAGCACAACCAAAATGGCACTACCACTGTCACCAGAGAATTATAAAAAGACTGTATTCATATATAATCCCTTAATGGTCACTGCTGTTTTGAAATCTTTTTTAATATTTGCATGATGCCTAATTTAGCATTGCTGCCAGTATTAAAAATTCCAGTAGGTGCATCTTTTTTGGATTAAATTCTTGGGAAAATGCCCAAACAATCAAAATCTAAACATTTTGACGAATTTATCCTGTTTAATTGTTCTCTAACGTATTCCTGTCATTAGTTGGTTAACATGTTTAATTTCATATGGAAATGCAATCTGCCACACACACAAACTCAGATGCATACTGAATTTAATTGTATTTATTTATATTTTGTGTTTATATATATTTAGCCCATTTGTGTTAATATCCAGCACTATACAGAAGTACTGTATTTTTTGAAAGAGCTATATGAATATTGCAGTCTGTACATCTCTTGTAGGAAGAAAGAAAAGTTTTGGGGTTATTGTGATCTAAACCTGTGCATCAAGCGCATGGCAAAGACTAATGATATTGGACCCATTGTGTCACCTATGATATGATGAAAGCACAGCTTTTAGTAACATTCATTGCAATTCCCTATGAAGTTTCTGTGTGTCATAACGTCTTAAAACAGAATCTGACAGGGAAAACAACTGTGATCACTTTTATGTTTCTGAATGTATTGGCATTCAAGTAGTGTCTGACGTATTTAAATTTGTCAACATCTCATTTTAGCAAGTGCTCAACTCATAACTTGTTATAAGACAGGAAAGAAATAGCACAGCTAATTGTCTGAGCATTCTAGGCAAGAAGTAGTAGGCATTCCCAGAGTAACCACCCAGCAACAGACCACCTTTTTCAGTTCTTTTTAAGCACTCAGCATCTGTAATGAGATGAAAACAGTGTTGTGCAGGTTTATCAAGACTATATTTTTAGAGCATAATTGTGTGACCAATCTGGTGTTCCTTTTGCTATGGCTTTACAATGAGTTCAGATTATTCCATTGACTGTAGCCTCTAGCCATGTGCCTTCTGGCTTTTCTACATGTTATACAATGTTCCCTCTCAGCCACGTGCTTGTGCACACGCTTGCAAGGGCCAACAACAAATTGTGAAATGCACAAAAAATGTTGTATTTATTGCATGCAGTTGATTGATACAGTGGCCCGCTCCTGTGTATACTCCATGTTTTTTTTAAAGTGTTCTTTTTTGTGTTAACATGCATTATTTCTTTATGTGCTTCATCACATTTTATATATTGGTGCATATGGGATTGCTATCATATGTTTATATGAAATATATGATATATGTTAGCATCACTGGTTCTTAGGTTTTATTTTCACCAAGGCTTACAAAGTGTTCAACATCATCATCATCCCTCATAGCACACCTACATCATACGTGACTAGCAAAATTACATTGAGAATTACAGTTTGCAAACATTATGGATATATAGTGAATAAAGTACCCCCTCTTGTAAAATATAAGGATATTACAAATTACCGAGAAGTTCCATGACCATATAAAAGCACTACGTTGAAAGCCCAGTATTTTTATAAAGGTCATGGAACTCCAAGGTTACTTCTTATATCCTCATATTTTCCAACAGGGGGTACTTTATTTTTTATAATACACAGTTTGAGTGAGTGAGATAATTTACAAGATATTTAAGGCTTTTGTGTATTATATAGAGAATAAAGTAACCCCTATTGTAAAATATAAGGATATTATAAGTCACCGAGGAGTTCCATGACCATATAAAAGCACAAGGCCGAAGGCTGGGTGCTTTTATATAGGTAATGGAACTCCGAGATGACTTCTAATATCCGCATATTTTCCAACAAGGGGTACTGTATTTATTATAATACACCGTTTGAGTGAGTCACGTGACAAAAATGACATCACTACTCACCATTTATAACTGATAATTTACAAGATATTCATGGCTTTTGTGTATTATATAGTGAATAAAGTACCCCTATTGTAAAATATAAGGATATTATAAGTCTCCGAGGAGTTCCGTGACCAAAATCCAAGGTTACTTCTAATATCCTCATATTTTCCAACAAGGGTACTTTATTTATTATAATACTCAAGTTTTAGTGAGTCATGTGACAGAAATGACATCACTACTCACCGTTTATAACTGATTTTGACCAATGACAACCAGTTTCATAAGGAAGATACAACCAGTTTCATAAGGAAGATACAATTCAGCCAGCAGATTTGCCTATGATTTTTTGTATCCATGCAGTTTTACTTCACTTTCCTTTCATTTTCACATAGAAAGATCACTCCCAGCATATCTGTTACACCACTTTTCCACGTCCATGTCTAAAAGATATGTGTATAATGCCAACATATTTTAGAGACAAGCAACTGAAGTGTTGGGGTCATCAATGAACGTTAATGGAAACACATGGTGCCATTTTTACTCCAGCTGACCTGCTGCTCTTGGGTTTCATTCCTAAGGCATTTTTGTTCCAGGCCTGCCAAAATCTGCTCATTTAATTTAGCGCTTTCCAGCCAAAGCAACGTAAATTGTTCCTGAATGCTTGTCAAAGTCAGTTCTATGTTTCAAGTAATGATATTGCCTGCAGCATCAAGAGAAAATGTCAGTGTTACTGTACATTTCTCATACAGTGTTATTTGCCCAGACATACATTGAAATCAAGCAACGTTCCCTACTGGAAAACAGTGACATGGATTGTTATAATTTACAACAGAAAGGTAGTTGCACATTTTATTTGTATGAAGAAACTGTCATTCTTTATTAAGTTACATTTCTTTAAAGTAAGTACAAGTGTTGCACATATATGTGTTTGAAGAATTTTATGATTAAGGTAGGCAAGTGTGTGGCCATTTATTCTGCTAAGGTTCCATGCAACAGTTTTTATTCTAAAATTCATTTAGACATGTAGATGAAAATATCCCAGTCAGAAGCCTAACAGCAAAATGGAATCTTTTGTGAATGTTAAAGTTAACTCTAAAGAAGCCAATCACTGTGTCAGTTACACATCTGGGATTCTGTTTTGTATGCCTTATATAGGTCAGAGAACTTATATCAATGTATCATTGTTATACAATGTAGAAATTAATTTTAGAAACATGGAGGTCCATATAGCTCAACTCAGACTAGGTAGCATAATCTTTTTTTCCTTGTAGAATCCTCCACAACAAGTGGACAAGTCAGTGCAGATAAGCAAATACAGTTGACTAGAATAAATATCTAAATAAGGAGGACTAACTGCTCATCTTGTGTTTTTTGGCACTACATGTTTAGACCAGTGCCAGACTTATCAGACCTTGGACTGCTGAGAAACGCATGACTATAGTATGCTTCAATTCCGATACAATACTCCAACACCCCATAAATACATTCCAACACAGATCATTTGGTGAAAAAGGCCGCAGCTTGTTTTATTAAGTAACATTTTCCTTCAATTGTTCTTATTTAACTTATAACAAACATACCAGCATAAAATAATAACACATAACACTTTGTATAAAATAATAGCCGCTGAAGGCTGCACATAACATTTAACAATGTTTACAATAACTTCCCAAACCCTTCTTAGTCAAAACCCATTAACTAGCCTAGGGCTAAGACTCCGTCACCTGTTTCCTCACTTACGGTGCCTCCTTGCCCCCTTAGCCTCGCCCCAGGCCTATCCAACCGACCTCACTTTACCTTCCAGCCCCCTTTTTGGCTACCCATTAGGGCAGCCCCACTATGCCCTGCTGCGACATAACCATCCACCCCCCCACTTCCAAAAGGGCGGGAGGGAGGGACGTTGTAACTGGTGTGCCATCTACAGGTAATGAGATCTCCCGCGCTTTCAGCCCTTATTTAAAGGTTAAGCCCTGCCCCCTTTTCCATTGCCTTTCCATACTACAACTCCCACAATACCTCTCACCACTACCCCTTAATTTCCTCTACTCTCCCCTTAGTCATGTGCCCCTTCCGCTCCACCTGTCCCAGGCTCGCTATTTGGGCTTCTGGCCAAGAATCTTCTCCTATGCTGCTTGATGTGCTTGCCTCAGCCCCGGTGCAGGCAGATGCATGGAGATTCGGCACCGGAATTGCATTGCACTGCTGAAATCCACCACATCTGCCTGCACCCAGGCTGAGCTAATGTATCTTGGTGCAGGCACATCAAGCAGCAAAATAGCAGATTTCTCAGTAGTCCAAGGTCTGTTACGTCTGGCATTGGCCTTACAGCCTGATTGGCTCATTTGTCAAGATTACAATCAACCAAGTGAATATAAAACTTATGGAATCAAACAGGTAAATCCCATAGGACACACTCACACCAAACTAGCAACCATTTTGCAACATACAGATCAGTGACCAGTTCAAAAATAATCATGTGAAGGCATCAAAAAAGTACATAAAACTTTACCTACTGCCTCAAACAAGCCTACCTACAACGAATAAAGCAGTTGAATACAAAATGAAGAGAAAATAAAGAAAATAGCAAAGCTTGCCCAATATGTTACCATTAGCTGCATTATAGATTTCTCAATACATTCTTACAGTAGGGAAAGACTTCAACTTCAGTAGGGCAACAGTAAAACAGGTTTTTCAATAAACTCTTTTTTGGCAATTTACTCAGATTCCGGCTTAGCTTTCAGATGATCTATATGAAGGCAAAAGTGGTGACCCAGACTCTTGTTTGCCATCCACGCTCCAATATGGTGGTCAGACAAGTCCCTAAATCAATTTTTTTTATATATAGCAGTAAAAAAAATCTGTTCTGTTTAACAGAGAGAGCAATGAACTAAGAACTCAAAGTAACATATAATAACATCAAATTTTTACAACAGGGGATACATTCTTTTTTTTTATAATGTATACGTTTCAGTGAGTCAAGTGGCACGAATTACATCATTAAGCGCCAATTATAACTGATGACATCACTTAGTAACGTTAATAGCATTATATTTTACAGAATATTTAAAGTTTAAAGATCACTCAAGTTAAAACATATCTTTTTCACAACACCCTGCATACTCTTTCCAGTAGTTATCTTGTGTTTTCATTTAAAATTCCTGTCCATCTCTACCATGGACTATGACTATTACAGGTATAATAATCCCTTATCTGGAAACCCGATATCCAGAAAGCTCAAATTATGGAATGACTGTGTCCCATAGACTCCATTTTATCCCATTAGTCCAAATTTTTTAAAATGATTTCCTTTTTCTCTGTAATAATAAAACAGTAGCTTGTACTTGATCCCAACTAAGATATAATTAATCCTTATTGGAAGCAAAACCAGCCTATTGGGTTTATTTAATGTTTAAATGAATTTGTAGTAGACTTAAGGCATGAAGACCCAAATTACGGAAATATCCATTATCCGGAAAACCCCAGGCCCTGGGCATTCTGGATAACAGGTCCCATACTTTATAAGAAAGATCATAACCATGAGTATTATTTTAAATGAATATTGGATGTTGAAATACATTAAACTGCACATTACTGCCTATTATAATTATTTGCAAACAAGCGGGAAAGCATACGCTGAGGTCAATGCCTCTGAAGCATGACAGAAAATGGCAATATGCAGTAAATTAAATAGATTTAGCAAAATCTAATCGTTCTTGCAAACAGCAAAGATAATCCCCCAGCACACACAAGATTACATATATTTGAGGTTCATATTCATCATGTTTTAATGTACTGTACTCAGTCATCTTTTATTCATCCTTGCCACAGTTCATGCAAGTCAATGTTTCCTTAATAGCATATCTATTATATTCTGAACCTTAACTAAGGAAATTAAATTATACATTTAAATTCCCTATGAAATGAAATTACAGTTCATCTTCAGTACCCCTTACATCCCTATGAAACATTGTCCATTCAGATATGCAAAATTGTGTACATTTTTTACTAAACACATGTCTGATCAATAAACTGCTTATGTTGTGTGCTGAATTTGAAAGCATAATATGTTTGATAAACACGTCAGAATGCTGTTTTTTTTTTTATTAATCTACAGGATTTACTGCAGATTATGATGATCTTTCTTAAAATAAGGGTGACATATACATATGTGGCATAGAATATATATATATATATATATATATATATATATATATATATATATATATATATATATATATATATATATATATACTGTGTATATATATATATATATATATATATATATATATATATATATATAAAATAAAAAAAAAAGGAGAAAAGATGCAATAAATGATTATTTGTTTCACATTAAAGGGAGTGCTGGTCTATGAAATATTCGTATATATATATATATATATATATATATATATATATATACATAAACACACAGTCAGTGTTTCTTGTACACAAGGTTATGGAAAGTGGTATGTCAGTTGCAGGGAAGCAGAAGCAATAAGTTCTTTCAATGTCTTCAGGAAAGAATTTTAAGGTTACAAAAGTTACCAACAATACACATGAGGACACATTCACCTACCCAGACCCAGTGAGTTAAGTGCAATTTCTAGCACATTTCCCAACATGTACCTTTTTTCTGAGGATGCATGCATCATTTTGCATGGGACAACTGCGTCTATTTTTTGAAAAATGTACATAACTGCACATACGCTTTCTTCAAAAATTGGCCCTTATATTTCCAAAGACTGACTGTTTTCATTTCTGGTGTTCACATCAGTTTTAGTGTTCAACGCACAAGAGTGCTGCACCTATTGGGGGATCCCTGGAGCTACTGCCTGGTCAGGAGGTGGCATTATTTTAACATATTCTTTTAATAACTACATTGAATTGTTAGAAATATGGAGTCACTTTAAATGTCATTCATGTACAGGTATGGGATGCGTTATCAGGAACACTTTTATCCAGAAATTACGGAAAGCCCATCTCCCATAAACTCCATTTTAATAAAATAATCTTTTTTTTAAAAAATGATTTCTTTTTTCTCTATAATAATAAAACTGTGCCCTTTGGTATTTGGTTCTAACTAAGATATAATTAATCCTTACTGGAGGCATAACAATGCTATCAGGTTTAAATCATTATTGTTTCGGTAGACTTAAGGTTTGGAGATCCAAATTATGAAAAGACCCATTATCTTCCAAACCCCAGGTCCCATGCATTCTGGATAACAGGTCCTAGAGCTGTATTATGAAACAATAAAATAAACAGCTTCATTTCATAGGATTTCTGTATGGCAACCAGAATGCTTTCATATGGACCCATGCATGCATTTTTTGAGCAGGATGCTTTTTAACGCTCATATCATTATATATATGTATGTAATCTGTTCAATGTGTATATCTATATATATATTGTACAGCGCTGCAGAATATGTTAATGTTTTATAAATATGTGTTAATAATAATGATTGTTTAATAGTTTTTCCATAAAAACAACTATAGAAAATGCTGAATGTGAATGAAGCCCCCAAGTCTTCACATTCTCTCACATTTCAGAATGACAAACCAGTCATAACCACCCATGGAGCTCCCACTTCCACCTACTCTTTTTTTTTTTTTTTTTTGTAACCATTGGCATCAACCTCCTGCTGGAACTGATGCAAATTACATTACGTCTTGCAACACAGTTAGGGTCTTTCCCAATGACGGAGCAGATGTGCAAATGAGAATTCTCTGCTCTGCTGCTGTGTGTCTGTGTTTAGTAGGCTGTGAAACTGAGAAACAAAAAGATTTGTAATTTACAGGATGTACATGATATTTGTTTTATCATTTGTTGGCTGCATGACTAGACAAGTGGTTTAACCATGTTTATAGGAGCCATTATATCAATAATTAACCACTCCAGGAAAGTATAGCATCAAACTTAGTTTATTATTATTAGATGAAACAAACAAGGCTGCCATGTTCTGGTGAATTTGCCTGGAGATGTATTTTAAAACTCTAATTAATATGTATGAATATATAGTAAACTGACAGAGCAATCATGCTATGCCTTACTTACTGAGCCATGTGTATTCCAGGTTTAGACATCATCAAAATCATGAAATAAATTGGGAGTTATTGTATAAAGAACAGTTTACACAGTACAATAACCTTTAGCAACCAATCAGCTGTTTGTATTATTTTAACAGCGCAATGCTTTTTATTTGTCCTTTTTTTCTGTCCTTCTATCTATTGCTGTTATTTCCCACTAAAATAGAAAATATTATGTATTATATTACAAAAAAGGCAAAGTACTAGTGATGGGCTAATAAAGTCACCAGTCATGGATTTTTGGTGAATTTTCTCATTTCGCCTCCCGCATATAAATTTGCGAAACTGTGCAGTGACTAAAAAAAAATTGGCGCGTGCATAAAAAATTGTTGTTCTTCAAAATTATTCGGACGCCCATTTACTTTAATGCATTTGGGAAAAAAAAATATAAAAATTGTTGCTCACATCAAAATTGTCGCACTTTGAAATAATTTTGACACCCATTGACTTCAATGCATTTCAGAATTTTTTTGCCATTTCGCAAATTTTTTCATCATTTCGCATAGATTCACCCATCAATACACAGTACTGAAACAGCACAATTGAACAGGCTTATATTATGAATACTTTACTACCTAATTGAAACTGGATTAAGGGGTGTGCATAATAAACAGCGTTTTCGACTACACAGAGGTTTTTGCCCAAGTAGAACAAACCTTGTTGTGCACTAAGTGATGCTCAGTTTGTCTAGCTTTGCCATGCTGAATGAATATGCAGTATGGCATCCACTTACAGTGTTATACATGGTTGGTTTTACAAATGGGACAATCATAATACTCAAATGCTAAAAGATGCACTGGCTAATCTCAACTAAAGTACAGGAAGTCAATGTTTGACCTCAGTTTCCTGAATCAATACTTTCATGCGACAATATTTTTCCTTAGCAATAATACTTTTTATTGCCAATTCTTTTATCTCCCCTCATTGACTCAAATACACCTACACTGGACATGTGGCAGTGTGGATACTATGACAAGCCTTTTCTAATTAATGACAAATCTCAATCCAACACTTCTTTAACCATTGGATTGGAGACTAACTTTCTTTTCTGTGTTTATCTTATAGCTTTCTCATCTGTTCTGCTCCATAGAGCTATCTGACTCCATTGTAATTATCTCAACAGATGTTTGCTTTATAGATAATTGATGCCACTTTTGCCTATTAAACACACCATAATTGTTATTTTAGAATAACTTTGATTTCAATCTTTTTACATTGCTCTTGCTTGGAAAATGTGCACAAGAGGCTTCATTCTCCCCATTGAGCCATAATTGAATGGCTACAAACGTGTTTAGCATGAAATTGAATATTGAGGATTTACACATTAAAAAACGAGTAGGTGGATTTGGTTTACTCTTGCTTTGTGAATAACTGGCAAATGTATAAGCATAACCCAGCTGATGATAACACCAAGAAAGCTAAAATAGTATCTGGTAATTATGTTAAGCAGAATCACTTGATATCTGATGTTTTGTTATAGCAGTAGGAAGAAGGAATGAATAGGTAGGAGCCACATTGCATTATTGCAGTAATCCATGCTATAAAAAGGGTGGGTGTCCTCCGTGAATCATTCACCAGACACCATCTTTGACTTTCAACCAATGGGTTCTTTTTTCTAAATGAGCTACAGTATATGTGTTGTGTGATACCCCTCTATCTGTCTAAAAGATAGGTGATGCCCTGTTTGGCATGCAGGGAACTATGTGCCACACCATATCATATCTAAAGTGCAGAAACATCTTTGTTGGCTCTTTTTCACCAGTTTTGATGTGCTTAATACTATAAGATGTAAAAGAGCTCATGTTACTAATTTTAAAAATAGTTACAAAAACTAGAGATATTATTTTAGTCTATATTTAACTGTGCTAACCAAGTAAAATGTGGACATCCGAGGCTTGAGACCTTCAGCATGAGGTGATGAACCAGAAACAAAAATGTTGGGCAAGCACTCGTGTAATCACACATAATGTGGAATAATGGATTTAATTATAGGCTTCATAGAACAAAATTTGTAAGGCTGTGTGTATCTTACTTAAATGTGGATTGACTGTCCTTACTTCTACTACACCGTTTATGTGGGAGTGTCTGCTCAACAGTTGTGTTACTAATTAATTTAAAGGAACTGGAACATCAAAAAATTAAAGTGTTTGAAAGTAATAAAAATATAATACAGTGTTGCCCTGCAGTGGTAAAACTGCTGTGTCTGCTTCAGAAACACTACAATTGTTTATATAAATAAGCTGCTGTGTAGAAATGAGGCAGCCATTCAAATGAGAATAGATTCAGGCTGCACAACAGATAGCAGGTAAGCTCTGTAGAACATAATGGTATTATCTGTTATCCACTATTTAAACTGTGCCATTGAACCTTTTTTCCATTGTTGCTACAAAGCAGCTTGTTTATATGAACTATAGTAGTGTTTCTGAAGCAAACAGTTCAGTTTTACCACTGCAGGGCAACACTACATGATATTTTCATTACTTTAAAACACTTTCATTTGTTGGTGTTACTGTTCCTTTAATAGCCTGTGTGTCAACTGAAAAGATTATAACCAATATAGATTATAAAAAAAATCCTGAATAAAATAGAATACAGCTAAATAAATGCTCTAAAGGAAGTTGCTAACTGGAAGCTGAGAAGGAGAAAGGGAACAGAATTATATAGAGACAAGGGGACTTCAATGTACAAAAGGGCAAAGGGTCTTAAATGTACTTTGAGAAGAGGATAAGAATTTACTAAATATGTAGAGGTGAGAGTTTAAATAGATTTAAATATTATTGATGGGTAGTGTGAAATAAATAATTATACAGTACAGAAGATGCAAATAAAAGTAGGGATGCACCAAATCCAGGATTCGGTTCTGGATTCGCCCAGGATTCGGCCTTTTTCAGCAGGATTCAGATTCGGCCGAACCGAATACGAATCCTAATTTGCATATGCTAATTAGGGGTGGGAGGGAAATCATGTGACTTTGTCACAAAACAAGAAAGTAAAAAATGTTTTCCCCCTGCCCACCCCTAATTTGCATATGCAAATTAGGATTCAGGTTTCTGTTCAGTATTCGCCCGAATCATTCGATAAGGATTCAGGGGTACAGCCGAATCCAAAATAGTGGATTAGGTGCATTCCTAAATAAAAGTACCTGTAAAACATAAAACTGCTAGATAAAAAATAGGACACAACAAAAACAAACAAAGGGACACTTATATCCTTTCCTGAAATTAATTTTGGGGAAATTAAGGCAAAATTTGGTTAAAAACGATATGAGCTGTACAGTCAGTAAGCATTTTACAAACAACCAAAAAGGCAGAAAGGAAAATGTTTTACCCATTCTGAATTAGTAGTTTCTCAACAATGGCAGGATAAAGCAGCTCAGCATGTTACAGATGGAGCAAACCTTGCCTTGCGGTCTCATATTACCCAACATGTCACCCCATTTACATTGATAATTTTCCCACCTCTTTTCATTGTAATAAAGGCTCTGACGAGGTGCACTATGTGTGTTGCACAAGATCATTGCTCCATCCTAAAATCTGCAACATGAGCAGAAGCGATGTGTATGCTTCAGAAATGTGGAAGTAATGAAAATGGGATAGCATTGTGGAGTTTCTATGTTGTACAGACCTTCGCGGAATAATTGTCAATGGCATCTCCTCACAGCTGGTGCTAGATTAAAACTGACGGAGAAAGTCAAAATTAAGACAAAACAGCTACAAAAAAACAAAACGTCTAAATCTCAGACATCTTAACTGTGATAAGTCAGAATTGATTAAAGTTTTCTAAGCGAAATCACTGAAAGGCTCCTGGATTAATTCTACTCATTAACCATAATGATTATAGGAACTGTCTTCCGTCTGTAAACTCAGAACAACTGCGTATTTCTCTGCTCATTAGGAATTTACTAATTAGAACAGCAAGGGGCTTATTAACTAAAACTCGAATTAATGAAAGTTTTTTATGGAAACAAAGTTTACCAAACTCCCACTCCCTTGAACTCATTTATCAAATAATTTTTCTCCTAAAAAAGTTTTATTATTACAGGGTAGCAGGAAATCATTTTTAAAACGTTTAATTATTTGATTAAAAAGGAGTCTATAAGAGATGGCCTTCTCAAATTTCCAGAGCTTTCTGGATCATGGTTTTCTGGATAACAGATCCCATGCCTGTACTGTATTTCACTACATGCAGGGCTGCAGTGAAGAGATTAAAAGACAAGCAAACCCCCCTGATTATAATTTTGCCCAGCTGTTGAAAGTAATACCCTCTAGGTTGTTTTCCGAAAAAATGCTCACCTTAATGCGACCTTCAAGAAGAATACTTCATAATAAGCTTGCGGCCTCCATATTGTTTCCTTAAATGTCATTGTTGGAGTCATGGGGGGTATTTACTAAAACTCGAATTTTACATTTTTTTATTAAAACAAAGTTAGCTTAACTCCCATCCACAAATTTGACTCATTTATCAAATAATCAACTATAAAAGTCTTGACAAAATCAAATGAAATCCAAAAGCAAAAGGGCTACAAGGTGGATATCACTAATGTCTATGTTGGAAATATTCAGCAATAGCTACACAAAATTATATATGTTATTCCAATTCTTTATTAACACATTGTACAAAGTTTAACTTTGTACACTTTGTACAATGTGTCATACACTTTTGGAATCACCTTTTAGGGAGTGCTAGTCACACATTTTTTGAAATACATTGCTTTTGATTTTACACCCCATTTTTTGATCTTCTGCATGGGAGTGTGGACACTTAATGAACTGACATATATACAGTCATATGAAAAAGTTGGGGAACCCCTCTCAGCCTGCATAATAATTTACTCCATTTTAAACAAAAATGATAACAGTGGTATGTCTTTCATTTCCCAGGAACATCTGTACTGGGGTGTTTTCTAAACAAAGATTTTTAGTGAAGCAGTATTCAGTTGTATGAAATTACATCAAATGTGCAAAACTGGCTATGCAAAAAATTGGGTACCCTTGTAATTTTGCTAATTTGCTAATTTGAATGCATGTAACTGCTCAATACTGATTACTGGCAACACCAAATTGGTTGGATTAGCTCGTTTAGCCTTGAACTTGAAAGGTGTGTCCAATCAGGAAAAAATGTATTTAAGGTGACCAATTGCAAGTTGTGCTTCTCTCCCCTGAAGAGTGACAGCATGGGATCCTCAAAGCAACTCTCAAAAGATCTGAAAACAAACATTTTTCAGTATCATGGTTTAGGGGAAGGCTACATAAAGCTATCTCAGAGGTTTAAACTGTGATTTTCAACTGTAAGGAATGGAATCAGGAAATGGAAGGCGACAGGCACAGTTGCTGTAAAACCCAGGTCTGGCAGGCCAAGAACAATACAGGAGCAGCATCTGTGGAAGATTGTGAGAATGGTTACGGACAACCCAAAGACAACCTCCAAAAACCTGCAAGAACATCTTGCGGCAGATGGTGTATCTGTACATCGTTCTACAACTCAGCGCAATTTGCACAAAGAACATCTGTATAGTAGGGTGATGAGAAAGAAGTTTCTTTACTCACACCACAAACTGAGTCGCTTGTACTGTATATGCAAAAGCTCATTTAGACAAGCCACAGTCATTTTGGAACAAAGCGCTTTGCATGATGGAAGAAGAACACCGCATTCCAAGAAAAACACCTGCTACCTACTGTCAAATTTGGTGGAGGTTCCATCATGCTGTGGGACTAGTTCAGGGACTGGGGCCTTTGTTAAAGTCGAGTGTAGGATGAATTCAACCCAATATCAACAAATTCTTCAGGATAATGTTCAAGCATCAGTCGTAAAGTTGAAGTTACGCAGGGGTTGGATATTCCAACAAGACAATGACCCTAAACACAGTTCAAAATCTACAAAGGCATTTATGCAGAGGGAGAAGTACAATATTCTGGAATGGCCGTCACAGTCCCCCGACTGGAATATCATGCAAAATCTATGGGATGATTTGAAGCAGAGTGTCCATCAATCCAGAATCCAGACACTCATCAAAGGCTATAGGAGGCATCTAGAGGATGTTACATTTGCAAAAGGAGGCTCAACTAAGTATTGTGTAATATCTCTGTCGGGGTGCCCAAACGTATACACCTGTCTAATTTTTTTATGATGCATATTGCATATTTTCTGTTAATCTGGAACCCAAATAACAAGAAAGCTCCAAATTACGGAAAGGCCCTCTCCCATAGGCTGCATTTTATCCAAATAATCCAAAATTTTAAAAAGAATTAATTTTTCATTGTAATAATAAAACAGTACCTTGTATTCGATCCCAACAAAGATATAATTGATAGTTACTGGAAGCAAAACCAGCCTATTGAGTTTATTTAATGTTTAAATGATTTTCTAGTAGACTTAAGGTATGAAGATCCAAATTACAGAAAGATCTGTTATTCGTAAAAACCCCAGGTCCTGAGCATTCTGGATAACAGGTCCCATACCTGTATTGTATAATATATTTTTTTAAATTAGACACCTCTAATACTGGGGGCCCAGCTTTTCTGGCAAACCCTAAACCTGGCCCTGACTAAATGTAAAAAGGAAGCTTTAATCCTAGGAATGTAGTATTTCCAACTTTCTCATTACTTATGACTGCCACACACAAAGTGCAGTTAAGTAAAGATTTTAGCATACATAATTAAAAAATGAGAACAAACGATTGAATTGTATTAATCAAAGATCAATGAGGTCTATTAAACTTTGCCTCAGTTGTTCAGTGGGAGCCGCCAGCCAGTGAGAGTAGCTAGCTCCCATCCCTTATGAATTGCTGGAGAGAAATGACCTGAGGCCTGCTGTACAAGTACACAGCAAAAAGGTTCCACGTGTCCCACAAGCTCTGCACATTTAGCATTATAAAACCCTTAATAGCTGAATTAATGCAGTTATTTTTCTCAGCTTTCATTGATTAGTGTCACTGATACATATTGATACTGTGGATTTCCCTGCCTTTGGCTTTATTATTTCTAATAGCTATCTCAGTCATGATGTAAGAAATGCTTTAGTGGTTGTTACTGAAACTGCTCAGTTTGGTGTGTAGTCCATCATAACCCATAAAAAGCTTGGAAACCCTATTGACAACAGGCCTCGGATATTATGTAGCTCCTGCAGAATTAATCTATCAGTAGTTCTGGCTAGTCAATTTCATGTGCAACAGACACATCCAAGCAGCACAATAAATCTTATCCATTATAGGTTTTATTGCAGTGTATTTAATCTTTCTATTGGCAATGCAGGATTTTTATTGCTATTTTGCATGGCTTCCATTTTCCTATTATTTGTTTTCTGTGATTGAACTGTTTTTAAGTTGTTTGAAATGCAAAACATAAAGAAATTTGATATTCCTAAATTACTGCATGAATGTACAGTCCCGTATATTTCCATATGCCATGAAAGGGGAGAAATTGTGTTGGATTATTCATTTTACGTTTAATTCATAATGTCTATACAAGCATACTTCCCAACTGTTCTGTTTTTCATGGACAGTCCCGATTTTAATAACGCAACCCGCAGTCCAGGATCGTTACTGAAATGTGCTGACTTTTTCTTTGATCTCCAGCACTGAACAGACAGAAAATGATACAAAGTTTCTAACTTAATTGGCTTTTGGCAGAGAGCCCAGAATACGTGGCAGGTGCACTTGGATACTTTTGTAACAATTTAAGAGATAAACAAAGAAACAATTGTAACAATTTAAAGTAAGCAGCAAAACTGTAATAACACATAAACACCACCAAAATGTTTTCAAACTTTCAAAACCTGCCAAATTTTGTAAAATGAACATAGTAATTAGGGGGTGTGGCCAAAAAATGGGTGTGGTCAAAACATGTTGCCACACAATGTGGCAAATATTTTGTGTCCCTCTTTCTATTTCTAAAATGTTGGGAGGTATAAGACCTTTTATCCAAAATGCTAGAGACCTGGGGGTTTTTCCGGATAAGGGATCTTTCCGCAATTTGGATCTTCATAACTTAAGTCTAATAAAAATTAATTTAAACATTATTTTAACCCAATAGGATGGTTTTGCCTCCAATAAAAATAAATTATTTGGTAAAAATGGAGTCTATGGGATATGGCCTTCCCATAATTCAGAGCTTTCTGGATAACAGGTTTCTAGATAACGGATACCATACCTGTATTAGAGTGGTTAAGCAAAATGGAGCTGTGGCATATGCCTTGGCAGAAGTCTGAGTTTTCAGGCCATTTGGTGTGTGTCTGTACCAATGGTGTGTGTCTGTGGCTTAATACAGAGACATTGTTGCATTGCAGTACATTACAATAATGAATATGGGTTCTACTAAGAAACATCTGCCTGTCCCCAAATATTGTGTCAAGTGTTTTTTGTATTCTATAGACAGATATCTTCAGATCTGGGCCTGGTTTACAGAGCAAGAATATTTAGTTATTTTTTAAGTTATTATTTCTCTCTTTCCAGCCTTACATTTGCTGGGTAAAGGTGGCCATACATGGATAGATCCGCTCGTTTGGCGATGTCGCCAAACGAGCGGATCTCCCTCCGATATGCCCACCTTGAGGTGGGCAATATTGGGCAGATCCGATCGTGGGCCCTAGGGCCCAACGATTGGATCCTAGCTTTCACAAATGGGCGGTCGGATCGCGGGACCGCATCAACGAACAGATGCGGCCGCGATCCGACGGGATTTTTAACCCCATCCGATCTCGATCGGGGAAGCCCGTCGGGGGCCCCCATACACGGGCCAATAAGCTGCCGACACGGTCTGTCGGCAGCTTTTATCGGCCCGTGTATGGCCACCTTAAGATAAATGTTCTATATTCTTTCTATTTCTATTTATTTCTATGTTCCCAAGACCTGGTTACACAGGCCTCTGGCACAGCTCTAGACATTGGTTGACCAATAAAATCATTTTAAAACCCCCAAAACCTAGAGATTGTCAATTTTGAATCGATATCACAAACTATTGCTTAAAACATGAACCTTCATTTTTTTTTTTCATGCTGTTGCTTTCTATAAAGGTGATGTTTGCATTTTAAAATCAGATGAGACTGAGCTTCATCTCCCCTGGAGTATATTGTGTATCTATAGTTATTGATGCTCCTGAGGATTGCACTTGTCTTGCCATGCACGCACACACACGTAGTCAAATTATGGAACTAATTACTCAAGTTCTGTTTAACCCCTTGATGTGGAACGATGTGCGAAATTCATAATGTTTGCAGTGGTATTTGAAATTGAACTATTTACAGGTTAATAAATGGCTCTCTGCCCTTCACATGTCTATGATGGATAATGAGGAAAGGTGCTTGTGCACTAATGTTTTGTATTTATGGTGATGCTTTTATACTTTGCTTTATATGAAATGTTAGTGAAAAGACACACAGTATACACACTATCTGTGCATTAACTTTGTATAAAAACAGGGAAGATGATAGAATAATGATTGTATGAAATGCTATCATATTATAGACAGATATATGTATGTTGCTAACAGTTCAGAAGGACCAGTTAGCATCAGGGGGAGCATTAGGACCCTAAAAATATTGCAAGTTTGCTTAACCATATATATGGAGGATATACAGGATATATGTATATTTGGGACAATATATAGGAAAAAGAATGTAAAAAAAAAAGAGATTAAGAACTCATTGTCACGCAAAAACACTATCACACGATCTGAAAACCATGGGGCCAGCAGGCATTTTTAAAACTGATTGTAAGTGGCATGGTGTATTGGCGCTGGAATAATTGTGATGTTATATAAAATAATAACTGCCAAATCAATCACAGTGCAAGTAAACTTACTGATTTACTGTGGAAATATCCAGTAAAACCGCCATTTCTTATCACTGAGGAGTCTGAATCAATCACAGTGTTCTAAAGTGAATCACTTTGAAGATAGCTGAGGTTTGCCCTGCCAGTTAACCATGAAGGAGCTGCTTTATAGAAATAAGCAAACGTTTATATCATTGCAGAAAGAAGAGATACTAAAGACTACCATTCGTGCATTATCCGATCTTTCGTTACAGTGCATTGATTTTAATTCAAATATAAACAGATGCAACTTATTATTGGGTAAGAGAATTAATATTACGCACATTCTTGCTCACTTACTTTCATCCCATAGCTCCCTGTGTCTGTGACAAGATCACGTCTGTGCTGTGAGGTTGATTGTTTTTAAATGGAATCTTTAATGTCCATAATAAATCACTGTAAATGGATGTTTATAATGGTGCCAAGAGACCAATGAAAACTGTAGACAAAATACAATTAATACAATTATTAAATAGTAATGAACTATTGACTAATGTTATTCCTTTATTCTTCACAAGGATACTGCTAGCCAATGGAAGAGACTAAAGCTAGTATCCCTAATTAATTTCTTCCTTCATGGTAGAGTCCTGCGCGGGTCCATTTTTTTAAACACATACCTGACCTGTACTCGAACCCGCAACCCACAATTTGACCCCCATGTTCCCGCTACCTGATCCAACACACAATAGGCCAACTAACCTTCCAACCCAGGGGGACACGCAAAACTGGAAGTGATGTCACATTTGAAACTTTGCAAAAACATTTTAAAACTGGAAGAAACACACCTTTGTTGGGTACCCAACTGTGTTACTCGCGACTGCCTGCACAGCCCAGGAATCAGGGACTTTTTGCCCTACACCCCACCACTTTGCGGGTATTCTGCGGGAATCCGACCCAATGCAGGACTCCGCTTCCTGGCACTTTATCTTAAGCATAGTAACTGTGAGCTCCTGATCTATATCACTTAAAATCCAGCAGCACTCTGATAAGTGAATCAAATGTTTATTCGTGCCACTAGCCAAGCGTCGTTTCGGGCTATTCCAGCCTTTTATGAGCTCCTGATCCATCCAACTATGTGATTTACATTTTGTTTTATAAAAGGTTTTTTAACCACTGATAATTGTAGCAGTGTGGCTCATGTAACTGGTTAGCATCACTGATACTTATTTTTTCATGTAAGAGTTTATTTATGAAATTCTTTCTCAATCCTACCATAGGAAATGTATAAATAGGACTGTTACAGAAGCTGTTACAGTACTTTGGCATAATGCCCATCTGTACTGTCATTTCCTGGTGACATTTATATGTTTAGTGATAAATATTCCCATGCTGCACCTGGTTTCTTATTGCCTCTGCAGATTGACTTTTGAAGATGTGCTATTCTTGCCTGACTTTTGTAAGCATCTTGATGTTCCAGGGACACCTGGGAGCTGCACAGTAAATTATATACTTTCTTGACTTTATTACACAGTTGTAATTTTTCCAGTGGCATTGCAGGTATTTCATTGTTACTGTGTCACTCCAATAGATTTTTCCTTGACCTATTTATTCTTTGTAAGCCAAAACTATCTAAACTATACCAATCAGCCACAGTCCAATATATTGCTGCAGTATATACTGCTGTGGTTGTCAGCATAACACGCTGTAGATTATTCATTTTCAGTTGAAAGGAAAATGTAAGCTGAACAAAATATACTGATCATGCAACTCACGCTGTTATAGACTGTGCCCGGACTCTAGGACAATGCTCCACATATGATGGGAGTGTAAAGCGGTATCTAACTATTGGGACTCGGTAATGATCTTACTTTCCAGAATGCTACACATTAAATTCAAAAAGGACCCCCTTGTTATGCTCTTGGGGAAAAAAGACATTTAGCAACAAACAGGTTGTACCAGCAATCAAACATAATACATGGCCATAGGGATTGTACTACTTGAACATGATCCACCTTGAAACCAGTTGTTCTTTGCCGCTGCCAGAGCAGAGAAGCGTGATTGACTGGTCAGCGGATGTTTTTTGCTCTCTCTCCTCAGCACACAGCGTTACCTTCTTTCGTAACAGGTTGTACCAGCACATCTTAATGGCATAGCAAGCAACTGGTAAAAAACTAGGGTACCACTAGTATCACTGAAAGCCAAAATCAAAAATATAGCAACCAAAGAGAAACTATACTATATGATGGAGAATGTTATGGATGCGTACGACAAAATATGGCTCCCATGGCTTGTATAGGAAACCGATCCCCTACTCTTTTCAGCCCTGCATGTATGAAGACCTTAGAAATACCTAGAGGCATAATATCCCTATAAGGCTCCTTGTTACTTTAATAAGCTTTTGAGAACTAACCAAACCCAGCCACCATTTGTAAGTTTGGCACTTGATGCTTTTTTTGTCTTTGCTTTCTACTATTATATTTCTTTCTTTCCTTCTCTTTTGTATTTTTACCTTCTTCTCTATGCTATTTGGTACTTCATTGCCGAGTAGACCAGTGGTCTCAGACTTTTGTACCTTTTTCATGTGAAAAAACGAAATAAAACATTTAAAACATGTTAAGACAATGTTGTAAACCACAAACAGTAACAATTAAATTTCATTCTTAACACATTAATTACAAAATATGGCTGAGTATTTTAGAATAATAGGATAATAGAAGTACTGGTTGGCCCAGGGCAACAATCCCATTGATGGACCCTAGCTGCACCCCCAATGGCACCCCCCAACACTTTATATTCATATACTAGTTTGTCTGAGCAAGACTTGGGAAATCATAAATGGGCCCCCTAGTTTTTTCATCAATTTGAATCATCAAAACCTCATCTGGCTTTAGGCCACAACATTCCACAGAAAGTGTTTAACCTAATCAACTGTTATCAGCTAAAGCCAAAAACCACTTCACCCTTCTAATACTCCTTGACCTCTCAGATGCTCTTGACATTGTTGATAACCCTCTCCAGTTCCTCCATCCTCTTGGCCTTTGGGAAACTGCCCTATCATGGTTTTCCTCTAACCTTTTTACATCTTCTAACTCTTTAGTGTCTCCTATACTGGAGTATCATCTTCTCCATTACTCCTTTCTGTCGGGGTTCCTCAAGGCTCTGCCCTTGGCCCCTTGTTATTTTGTCTGTATACTTCCTATCTTGGTCAACTAATCAATTCATATGGATTCTGATATCACTTCTATTCTGATGATACTCAAATCTTTTTCTACTTTCCTGATCTCAGCCCAGATCCCTTAACTCATGTCTCTTCTTGTTTGTCAGCTATCTCTGCTTGAATGTCCTAGTACCACCTGAAGAGTGACAGCACATTGAACGTGTTCTAAATTAATTAAAGCATATAGTAAATAAGGTCTGCATAATACATTGGGGTTCAGTTCCTGTGTAAGAACTAAACCCATTGGGGTAAATTTATCAAAGAGTGAAGTTCCGCCACTAGAGTGAAATTCCGCAGCTCTCAATTCATTTCTATGGGATTTTGAAAAGCGTATTTATCAATGGGTAAAGTGAAAGTTCACCCTTTGATAAATACGCCTATAAAAATCCCATAGAAATGAATGGAGAGTGGCGGAATTTCACTCTAGTGGCGGAACTTCACTATTAACATCACTCTTTGATAAATATACCCCCAAGTATCCAACAGTCTTTATCTGTAGTTTAGTCTGTGCCATTTAGCCATATTTAGTCTGTGCTATTTAGCCATATTTCAACTTGGCTGCATCCATGGCTACACAGCAGCTTACTTATATAAACTATAGTAGTGTTTCTGAAACAAGAAAGGGCAACAGTACATTCTATTTTCATCTGTTTTAAACACTTTCCATTTCAGATGTTACTGTTCCTTTAAATTAAATCTCTCTAATGCAGAAATGGTACTAACCCCCCTCCATCCATAACATTCCATATGTTTTTAACAAGTTAACTGCATTATTAGCTGCATTGGTGCAGTGAAAGTTAGAGTGGGCAAAGTTGAGAGCCTAAGAATATATATAGAGAGAAATATAGCACAGTGTTCAGAAATGGCTCCATATAAATAAAAATATTAAAATATTGTCTGCATAATGCAGTAAGCACTGAATTCTTCCCATTGATGCATTATTTCCATTCATTTAGTGGCTGTGGGTACATAATATTTGCATGCAACAATCTTTCTAGGTCACACAGCTGCTGGTTGTGTCTTTCTATAAAACCAGCACATTGGGAATGGGGGGTTATATGACAGGTTATCAGCTTTTTCAGGTGTAACAGCTGACATTTCTGTTCCCTCTGAAATCTCTGAACCAAGGTGATGGAATAAGGTCCACAATGATTCCTGTCTCCACAAATTGTCAATTGTATTTGTGACAGTTGAAGCAGGTTTCTGAAAGACCTATCACTCTATGACGGTTCTTTGTGTTGCTTGAAAGAAATGCATTTTTACACATTATTTCAACACATACCAAAAGAAAATCATTTAGACAACAGCAATCCATTCTGATCCTACAGATACATGTCAAGCTTATAATAGACAAACCCTTGGCGACAACGTCGATTAACATTATGCAGTCAGCTCTAGGCTAGAAGAGTGGCAACAATGCATTATAAAGGAAATTGGTATAAATGGATACACTTTATAGAACATCATGACAAATCCAAAGGCCATTATGCATCTTACAACAATCTGATCTAACTAATGATAGTGGATAGACTTTAGTCGGTCATACATTGGCTGTGTGTGAGATATTTAACTATTTGTTTAATTCATATTAGTGCAAATTAACACACGGTAGTGGCCACATTGCACTGTTCTGATGGACCATCCACAGACCAATTGGTTGGTTGGTACAGGACTGTAGAGTTCAGACTTAAGGGTTGGCTAATGACCTGCTAAATACATGGGATCAATTTACTGTTCAGTTACATTGTATTAGGGTTGCACAACATACAGGCACCAATCTTACAGCTTGATAGATAGATATTTATCAAACTGCATAAAATAATAGTGCATGTATGGTCAGAATCTATACAACATTTAGAACAATGTAAATAAGGTAGCTGTTGCATTCAGTCAGAGAGGTTTCTTTTACACTAGTTGATAGGTGACTGGGTGCTGTATCTGTATATCTGCCTCTCATTGCCTCACTCGTCAGCAGTTTCAAATACTGTAAATCAATTGGCTGAGCTGAATCTCCAGCTTATTTCTATCAAGTAAGAATTACCAACGTATACATAGCCATAAACATCAGAACAGAAGAAAAGCCATTCAGGCCGAATGCCATTTTTTTTTTTTTTTAAAGATTTTCCTACTGCAGGTACTTAACCAGGAAAATTGCAGACGTAAACATCATAGGGGAACCCAAATATAAAAAATAAATGCCAGCATGACAAAAGATAACAGCAAACTCTGCAGGAGCAAAATGTATTTGTTCTCCATAGAGAAGAACACGTTTTTTTCCATAGAGAAGAACAATGGGGGCACTGGTGATAAATCAAATCTGTAGTACAACAGCTGTTTACAAGAGAAAACACCGTGATCCACAGGATAACCAGGAGGGGGTACATTGGAAAATGAGGACATATTCACATATTCGCTTACATTTTTCAACTGACCTAAATTCCTGGGAATGTGTTTCAAAAACTATAGTTTGAGAGAAAATAGTTTTTAAAAACCTAGCTATATTAGGCTTTGTTTCTTTCAGAGATAGGGTCAGATCCAATCCAGTGAGAAAAATTTATCTCACTGAATTGAATCTGGCCCATAGTTCGTTACATAATAAATAAAACTTACAAGCTACAAGATCTCTGTAGTATACATCAAATTTATGTGATATTGAATAGTTAGAGGGAATCTAAACTAATGTTTCTGACATGTTCATATAATATCTGCCCAGAAGTGTGTAATAGTCCATGTTATATATCTAACATTAGTGACTTAGCGACTTTGGCTGTCACTGTAGATATGCTTTTAAGAGTTTCTTCATATCTATTGTTAATACTAATATGTGTGAGAGATAATGTTTCTACTGTACATTACAGGAATATTAGTTTAACGGGTTACTCACCTTTAAATTAACTTTTAGTATGATGTAGAGAGTGATATTCCGAGACAATTTGCAATAGGTTTTCATTTTTTATTATTTGTAGTTTTTGAGTTATTTAGCTTTTTGTTCAGTAGCTCTCCAGCTTTCTATTTTAGCAATGTGGTCGCTAGAGTTGGAATTACCCTAGCAACCATGCACTGATATGAATAAGAGACTGGAATATGAATAGGAGAGGCCTGAAAAGGAAGATGATTTTGAAGTCAGTGAACCCCATTTGAAAGCTGGAAAGAGTCAGAAGAAGAAGGCAAATAATTCAAAAACTCTAAAAAAGAATAAATGAAAGCCAATTGAAAAGTTGCTTAGCATTAGCAATTCTATGACATACTAAAAATTTACTTAAAGCTGAACCTCCCATTTAAGTCACTAATATGTTTGCTGACTATATAACATCACAAAGCGCCTGTATATAGTGAATAAAGTACCCCCTCTTATATATATATATATATATATATATATATATATATATATATATATATATATATAGATAGTTTTAGTCACTGAGGAGTTCCGTGACCATATAAAAACACAAGGCTGATGTGTCTCATATTTCGCAACAGGAGGAACTTTATTATAATAATAAGTTTCATTGAGTCATGTGACAGAAATGACATCACTAAGCTTCAATTATAACTGATGACATCATTAAGCGCCGTTTATAAGGATATGATTTAAAGGATTTTAGTGGCTCTTGGGTATTATAGATCCATATGATATTTAATACCATTTATACTTACATTAGTTTGTATATTATCTCATAACACGTTGGTAGTAGGTAGCAGATTAAGACAAAGCAATAGCTTTTTGTGGTAAGAATTTGCTTGGAATGTTGTAGGCCTTTCCATATAGGAGAGTGGTACTATTAAAAAGGTTTCACTTCACAAACTTGTGTCTACCCCTGAAAAGAATAATTGGTATAATCGCTATTGTTTTAGGGCAGCAAAAGGTATTCACCATGCAATTTTAAAGTGATCTAATGTGAAAAGATAAAGATAATCTGTGAAATCATTGTGTGAAACACTGAGGACTTTTAATTACTGTGGTATGATATCTAGAAATCAAAATCACTGACCATTCAGAAAGCAGAATGTGCATTAAGTATGCATAATTATCATCAAGAAGAAATATATGAACAAAAAAAGTAAAAACAGGTGTGGGTGGTATTTTCTGCCTCCTGCACATCTCTGCATGGCTTTAGAAACAGCTTCTGCCATTGAAGCCTACTTTCTATGAGTTTATTTAAAGCATTTATCAGAATAATTGGGATCCCCGTTCAACACAAAGACTGTACCTGGCTGTTAATTGCAGAAAATTTTTAGTTATGCAAAATGTTTATTTTATGCCATATATCTCACCCTAGCTCATTTAAAATGATCCGAGCAATTATCAAAATGTTTTAATGGAAGATTCATTTTACTGAATATAGTATATCTGCCATATGTTCAACGTTTTTCCTTATTAATTAACTTCTTATTTAAAGCTGTCCTAGCAAGTATCTGTTAAGTATTGTAAATGGACGTTCATTTAATGAAAGCATATGGACTGTTTCTTCTAACGATGTAATTTGATACTGTCTGCCATATTTCTACACCCAGATAGGGGTAAACATTGCCATTACTCTCATCACACCTTCACATAAACAATTTTTTTTTAGACATATGGACAGATTGAAAAAGCTAAGAAATCACAAGGTTCTGCCACCAATGTTGGAAAAGCTGTTAAAATAATTTCATTCGACAACCCGGAATGTATTAAGTATGTGTAGGGGATTTGTAGGAATTTACATTCCCCTACTATGTAATATGTAACCCATGCCTTGCGAAGTGCTGGGCATAGAAGTGAGAGATCCCTTGGTTTAGCCTCTTTTAACACCTCTCAATGGAATGGTTGGATTTACTGGAGGTCCTGGGGAAGGATTTAGTAATGAAAAGCCAGGACCCAAAAGTAGGCTGGACACCCAGGATGAATTCATTGAAAGGGACCCCATAAATGAAGGTCTTCTAGACAGTGCCAGGTGGTTTCTGTTGTTCCCAAGGCAACATCCACCAGACTATAAGGTCCACCTTATGAGCTGCTTCTGCCGCACCTCTCGGGCTCACAAAGGTAAAAGGTAAAAGATGAGTCAGGGAAGGGGCTTATAATACAGCAGACCCCATGGACAGGGTCACCCAGTCGCCCCTGCAACCACAGTATCTGCTCTATAGGTAGTTACACCACTGCTATTGGGTCTAAAGTAGGTAGCATCCAGTGAGTTAAATACCTTTAAGGCACATGGTGAAATCCGGGTATACTAGATAATACAATGTGAATAATACGTTCTTCATTTTTCTGCAAGGGCCTAGCTGGCGAAAAGGACTACCTTGAAATAGCTGTTACCCCTCTATAGTGTTGCATACATTAAAAGGAAAAACAGCTTAGCTAATTCAATATCATGTCTGTTAAGACCGGTGAATGTTACAAAATAAGAAACCATGCAGCTGAATGAAATTTATGATTTGTGAATAGTGACTTGTGCCTTTTGTTTACTCAAGTCCTGGGCAATTAACTGGATCCCTGGGACGAAACTCTTGTTTGCTAACAGCATAAACACATTCAGCTGCAGAGTTATTATTATTTCACATGAGAACATGATTATATTCACTGCCATAGCTATATCAATATTAAGCCTGGTTTAAACCAGGTTTTTGCGCATAAAGGAAGAACCACCAGCATTTTATAAGAGACAAAAAAACAATAGTTTCAGAAGGAAGCCTGTCTATGCAACTCTCCTGACTGAGGAGGAAGCCTGTTCTGGACACTGTTATCCAGAATGTTTGGAAACCTGGGCTTTTCTGGATAATGGATGTTTCCGTAATTTGGATCTTCATACCTTAAGTCTACTAGGAAATCATGTAAACTTTAAATAAACCCAATAGTCTGGTGTTGCTTCCAATGAGGATTGATTATATCTTAGTTTGGGTTATGTACAAGTTACTGTTTTATGATTACAGAGAAAAAGGAAATCATGTTCGGATAAAACGGAATTTATGGGAGATGGCTTTTCCATAATTTTCATATCATATCAGGAAGGAAGTATAGTAAACCCTATACAAAATAAATCCTAAAAATAAAATCACATAAGAAACACACCTTTGTTATTCTCATGCACAAGTCAAGGATACAAACACAAGAAAAACCTTTTATAAACCTTCCCTTTGTTGGAAACAAACCTGTGAATCATTTTAGAAAAAAAAGCTCAAAATAAAAAATGTAAGTCAAGTTGCATTAAGATTTGTTTTGTTTTGCTTTTTTTTGCTTGATCACTAGTATATTTATGAAAAATGTGATTGCATTAAATCGCCAAAAATCTTGAGTTTTTCAAGATGGCAGCAAAACCTGGGATTAGAGTTTTAAAAAATATGCTCAATAAATGTATCCATCTCTTTGATTCCCTAATATTCCTTGAATGCAAGGTATTCTAATTTAACCTATCCTGTCTGTAATTTAAAGCTTAGCTATAAAGCATGTGCGGAGAAAAACACAGTGGTGTGGGATTTATATATTTCAGGGAAGAAATAAAGAGCCACTGGACTGTCTGGAAAAGTGTCTTCGTATTACTTTTTCTTTGTGTGCTTTCTTTACAAAACAAACACAATTAATATTAGTAATTCAGTTGTAGCTTATATTTGCTCATCCCCTTGTGGGCCTTAAAGGGGATGTAAAGGCAAAAAAATAAAATCCCATTTTACTTTCTTTAATGAAAAAGAAACCTATCTCCAATGTATTTTATTTAAAAAATGTGTACCGTTTTTACAAGAAACCTGACTACAGTGAAATTCAAACTTCAAACTGCTGTGCAGGGAAACGATCATACCTTCAATTGACAGGGGGGCCATCTCCACCTTACTTCCCAAAACTCTAACAGCTTTGTTTTTTTCCCTGTAACAACTGTTTAGATTTTGTATCCACAGACCCAGTGTAGTCTGTATATACTGATTATTAATTAGTCTTGCTGTATTAGCTTCTGGCAGATATTATTTGACCTGGGCTGTTTTGATCATTTATGACAATCCCTAAGCTTAACATCCCAATTGAAGCCCATACCACACTGAGCATGTGCATAGTCTTGGTCTTGCAAAGATGTTTAACAAAGTTACAGGATGACAGCCCTCTGCACCAAGTTTAAAAGCATAAATCATTTGTTTAATTGGGCTTCTGTTGCAGTAAGTTCATGTTTATAATTAGTATACAAAATACAGTATTTCTAACATTGTTCTATTTTAGACTTTAGTTGTCCTTTAAATTAAATGATCACAACCTGGGACTAATAAAAGACAAACACAGCAAAACCAAATTACTTTAATTAAGCAAATCACTTCAGCGCCTCAAGGCTGTCAATGATTTCATTATTCACTTCCAAATTTAAAAAAAATAAGCTTGTGCATGTGAGCGAAATTACACTATTAGAAAAATTGCTGGGTACCTGGAGTGCTTTAATACATACACTTTTATACTGCTATATAACTGGACATGGGATCCAATGAAAAATCTTATTGCTGGTTGTATTATTAATTAGTTATATTTGGTATTATTTCTATATTTAGGGAAAATGGAAAGGCATAACCTATTCTATGAGCTCATACAAGCAGCAAAAAATTATTTGATTGTAATGGTGTATATGGGAGATGGCCTTGCCGTATTTCAGAGCTTTCTTGATAGTGGGTTTCAGGATAAGAGATTCTATACCTGTTGATTGGGTTTAGGCTGCTCTTTATAGGTAACATGAATGGATGTACAGGTATGGGACCTGTTCACAACATTCTGAAATGTTTTCAAACATTCTGAAAACTTTTAAAACTTTTCTCTAGAATATAAATATGTGTATGCTGTGTAAAATATATCACAAAGCAAGCCTAAAGGAAATTCCTCCAATTGCAGCTTTGTGTCTTTAATTCGAGGAATTTGAAGTCTTAATTGCATATGCAATAAAGATCAGCTTTCTGACTTGCTACCTCATTAAATACCTGCCCAGTAAGTTTTTTCCTGAGCTCGTAATACCCTGTTCGGCTACATATCGCCAGTTTTTTGATTTGTAGGGGTCAAGCACCGCTGAATCCTTGTCCCGCTTACACAGATATAGAGGCTTGTCCTTATTAAGCAGCTGTTCCCTGAATGAATGTACAATTTAATCTGAAGATTGGCTAAAATCCAGTGGACCATAAAGCTTCATGCAAAGGATTTGATCTGTTGTGCACAGTGTGCAGTGATATGAATGTCCAAAGAGAAGTAAAATTGCGGGGACTGGCACGTTCTCATCTAGTTAATTATAACAGATGTCACAGTTTGCGATTCTTTTCACATAGCATGCATTCTGCCTCTGTTTTGCAAATCAACAAATTAAATGCTGCCTTGCTCTTGCAACTCTTTCAGTTTGACTTGTTTAATTAATCAGTTTAATGGGCTTAATATTGGCTTCTTGGCACTGAAACGTTCTACATTAATTGCCAGAGTGCACTTGTTAAGTAAAGCATACTTTACTTGTTTGTTTTCATACAAATAAAAACACACTGGAAATTTTCTGTGACAAATTTATTTTACTAGTAACACAAGACACAGGAGGAGGTTTAAATTGGTAGGGAAATAGAAATTTGATGAAAATATTTGTATTCGGAATTTCGAGAATTTTTCAGATTATCAAAGAAGCACATAATGACCATCAGAACTGGAATTTGTTGCTGTAACATTCCTGTTGATTTGTGCACATTGTAAAATAGACCAAAGCACTCTGCATGGATGACCCTTTGTTAGGAGAGAAATGCCATTTATATTTTGAGTACCCTGAAACCAAATATCTACAGATTTGCAAACTTGCGCACAAACAAACACACACATACAATTTGTTGGGCCTGTCTGTATGTCCAGTAGCAATCATACACAGTTTGAGGTTGAGGTTTTCTGTTGTACTTTCGTGTTTGTTTGTTTGTTTGATCCATGTAATTTTTATTTCATAGGCTACAAAAACATTTCACTGTCCAAATACCATACAGATACTCTCCTAAAATGTTTGTGTGCCAAATTTTGTGAGTTTCATAGTATGCCATTACATGTCATCAATTAATGGCCTCTACAATAACACTGTTGGTTTTTACCATCATTGAGTCTAAGTAATAGCTACATAAACCCAGTGGGTGAGATACTTGAGCCTCTAGCCCAGACGTTCCACTCCAAATGAATAAATGAAGCTCTCCCTTTCAATAATGCAACTCCAAAGGTCTCTCCCCTGGTACACTTCTGTTTGAGATACCATCTGTAACCAAGGAGTCTATACCTAAAAAAAGCTTGCTTTCCTGGAAGAAGAAACTATAATGCATCCACAGCCTTGGTCTCATATTGTATCTTTCTAAAATAGAATTGATTGGGGGATCACTCTGAGGGGGATCACAGACTAAGCAGTACTCTGATCTTATCACAGGCCCTGCAGCCTTGTCAGTTTCTTTAGCAGGAATATAAGCTTTATGTCATGATTGTGCTTTCACTATAAAGCTAAAATTCATTCATAAAACCTGATCTATTCCCACTACATTTGTGAATGCAACAACCAAAAGATAAGGTTTCCTTGTACAATAATAAACATTAATAACTACATAACTGCAGGTATTTCAAACTGTATTTGCAAAGCATCTTCTGAATAGGAAACATATCCTTGTTAGAAATGTTAGGCTGTTGTATAATAGACATGTACTGAACAGGTAAGCACTTCTGAAGTAGGGGATGGGGTGGCCAATTTATCAACATTCTCATTTTAGTGGTATTAAAGTCATTTTCGCTAAAACCATGAATGTTATTAAAAGATCTGAGTATAAAAAGCAATACATTGCCATAAGCAATCAAAAAAAATCCAAAAACCTCTAATTTTTCATAAACAAACAAACTTTCATTATCCAGAAGTACCACTGTAAGTACCACGGTGACCATGAATGATAAATAAGCACTGTAAAGCACTGGGTAAAATATGTAAACACTATATAAATAAATGATAATAAAGCCATTATTGTTCTTAAGCTCAGTAACTTAAAACCAGCATTTTTCAGATATTTTCAAAACAAATATTCCATACTTTTTTTTTGCTTAATGCGAAACTCTTATATTGATTATATGAATATAAGTGGGCATGCTGCATTCTGCTGTTTAATCTACAGAGTATACAGAAGCTGATATTTATATAACGAGCTCCAGAAGCTATTGTCAGTTTTCACACCTCAGATCACATATGTTTCAACAAAGCCAAATGCTGAGAAGCCTCTACTGAGCAACAATAGAGAATCACATGTTGTTTTTGCTCTGAGCATTGTATTTCCATGCAGTTTGTTGTCTGCACAGAATGTTTTCTTTTCCTTGCCTTTGAGGTGACAGCTTTCTCATTTTCCTTTGGTTCTGAAGCAGCCACTGAAGGTAGGGATATTTATTAATGAGCACGGAAGGAATCAGAGAAAGAAAGACTCCCTCCGGAAAATGAACATTCACTCTTTACTATAAAATGATGTTTAACTCTAATCATTTTATCTTTGGCTTCCCTATTTGTCCTAGCAGGGAGACTGTAATGCACAGTACCATAAGGGAGAGCACAAAAATAGGACAGTGAGAATTTGTGCAGAATTACATGTGTAGTGATGGGTGAATCTGTTTCCTATATTTTATGCCGGAAAATTTGTGAATTTACCACGAAATTTGTGAAACTGTGAAAATTTTTGAAACTCATTGAAGTCAATGGGTGTCAAAATAATTTTGACGTGCATCAATTTTGACGCGAGCGACAATTTTTATACGCACGACTATTTGGTCCAAATGCATTAAAGTCAATGGGTGTCTCAATAATTTTGACGGATTTTTCGCCAGCGAATTGTCACCACAATTTCATGAATTAATTTGATTGCGCTAATACGCGGCAATACCCTGCAAATTTGTGTCTGGGGAATTTATTCGCCCATCACTAATAACATGTGGTTTACCATGTAAGAGAAAATACTTATTACGGATAGTAAAGTGTGTGTGTGAGCTATACGAATACAATTTGTATTTCTGATTGCCATCCTTGATCTGTGTTAAAAAGGAGAGGAACATTTTAAAACAACTTGACCAGAAAACTGGAGGAGGACCATATTAGCCTGTTTAGTTCTCAATGTTGGAATCGTTGCTATGGGAGAAAATTTCTCCTTCTGCCATGTCTGGGTACCTGGTGGCATGGATATAGAAGATTCATCTACTTATCAAACACCTGGTAAATTGTTGTTTTTTTTTTTTACTTAACCTACAACCAAATTTCATACTGACTTTTTAAAAGAGTGCTTGCCCTTAACCGTAGCCTATTCTGATGTCAGTGGCATAACTGCCAGGGGTGCAGGGGGTGCGATTGGGCCAGGGTCCGCACCCCCTCAGGGCCCCCCGGCAGCTCGCTTTTTTGCAACAATTGATGCCTACAGCATCAATGTCCTCTCTGGAAAATTTAACAAATACCTTAAATACTGAAACAGCAAACACTGCATTAGAATAAAATAATGCAATAACTATAAGTGCAAACATAAATACGATGCCATAATATTATGTTGAATTTGCATTGTACAAGAAATAGAGAAATGTATACATTATGTTTGCAGCTACTAAGAATGGAAAATCAGAATTATGATTTGGCTGCAACACTGAAAAGAATGGAGCACAATCAAACTGAACTGATCAAGCAAAATTTTATCACACAACAACACCTGTTTGAAATAAGGTATTTATTGGCAGATATCGCTTCATCAATGTGTAAGCTTGTAGAAACAATGTAAAAGTCTCTGACATAACTCCCATGTCTGGTGCTGACAACACAACAAACACTTGTGAACTGATATTTGACACAATGGCCAACAAAAAACATATTGTGACAACAAGATTTGTTGTCACAATGCAGCAAAGTGCCTTCTTTTATTTGACACCAATGGTCTAGTTTTTGTAAGTGAATAAAACTGTATTTTTGCCACACAAGCCACAACAAAAAGCATACTGTTGTAGGGATGTTTTACTTTATTTGTTATTAATAAAAATGGTGGCAAACATTTGTTGTTTCTTTCATTGATCAGTTAAGGGCCAACATTTATTAAACAAAAGTTTAAACTTTTCCCCTGAAAACTCGAATTTTTTCCCTGAAAATTCTGAACTTCGGGGTATTGCACGAAACCTAGCAAACATCAAAAAATACTTGGGACTTCTCCCATTGATTTATATGCAAGCTCGACAGGTCTGAGATGCTGGATTTTCTGATTTGGACTTTTCCATCCCCTGGGTTTAATAAATTCCTAAAAACTCGTCCAATTTTATAAAAAAAAAGTCACACATTTTTCGTGATTTTTGCATACGGAGTTTAGTAAATGACCCCCTAAGAATATTGGTTTATAATTGAACATCCAACATAAAGCTTTGGTTGTAACACCTACACTATTGATATCTTACTGAGATGTCAGATTGCAAGGGTACATTTTACTATCACAACCAGTCTGTTCGATTGAGAGAGTGTAATGTGAATTGTAGAAGGTATTATAGAAGGAAGAGATTGATAATGTTTCAGTAAACATCAAAGAGTACCCTCATGTAAAAAACTATTTTGTGTGGTGAGGACAGTAAGAAGCATGTAATGTGCAGATTACACAAAACAACATCACATTGATCCTGCTTGAAAAAAAAAATGTACAGTGTGATATAAACTACAGCAAATGAAAATAAGCATGTTCATAGATGAGGTAGCAGACACAACATTTGTAAGCTAACCAATCAGAGTGTCACGTGTGATAGCATTTTAAATGAACTTACAAGAGAAGTATCCATTAATGATTTGCTGCCGACCTGGTTCCCACGTTGGCCTGGATCTGCAGGATGAACAGGAAGATCTTCATGTTGCTGATCAGCTTCGATAGCTTCAGATAATTAATGACCCGCCAATAGATGATGTTCCGCTGCAGTATTATGTAAAAGGCAGGCTGCTAAAATGATATTGCACACTTTACTATGTGAATACTGCAGAACACCCCCTGAATGGTACAAATAATGGAAGTGCATCTTGAGAATTGAGCATTGAGTATTGAGTAAGACACGCTCAATGACTTGTCTGGCCCTTTGATGTGCTACGTTGTACCTGTGTTCACCAGTTGTTACTGGATTACCAATTGGAGTCATCAGCCAGGGTCGACCATTACCAGCATCTCCTGAAAAATATTTGCTATATGCTTAAATCAGTATAGTGAGTTTTATCATTCTACATAGATTAATCATTATAAAAATGCAGCACTTTACATTGCTCTTTTGGCATCTTTAATTATTTTGGCATCTTTAATTCTGTCTATCAATGCATTTTAGTTTTTGTTTGTGGGGGGGCAACTGGAGTGAAGAGAAAAAGCTTTTATGTAAAACATAGTAACATAGTAACATAGTAACATAGTAAGTAAGGTTGAAAAAAGACACATGTCCATCGAGTTCAACCTTTTTTTTTTTTTTTTTTTAAACTACCTGCCAGTTGATCCAGGGGAAGGCAAAAAAAAACATCTGAAGCCTCTCCAATTTGCCTTAGAGGGGGAAAAATTCCTTCCTGATTCCAAAATGGCAATCGGACTAGTCCCTGGATCAACTTGGACTATGAGCTATTTCCCATAACCCTGTATTCCCTCACTTTCTAAAAAGCTATCCAAACCCTTCTTAAAGCTATCTAATGTATCAGCCTGTACAACTGATTCAGGGAGAGAATTCCACATCTTCACAGCTCTCACTGTAAAAAAACCCTTCCGAATATTTAGGCGGAACCTCTTTTCTTCTAATCGGAATGGGTGACCTCGTGTCAGCTGGAAAGACCTACTGGTAAATAAAGCATTAGAGAGATTATTATATGATCCCCTTATATATTTATACATAGTCATCATATCACCCCTTAAGCGCCTCTTCTCCAGCGTGAACATCCCCAATTTGGCTAGTCTTTCCTCATAGCTAAGATTTTCCATACCTTTTACCAGCTTTGTTGCCCTTCTCTGTACCCTCTCTAATACAATAATGTCCTGTTTGAGTGATGGAGACCAAAACTGTACGGTATATTCTAGATGGGGCCTTACAAGTGCTCTATACAGTGGAAGAATGACCCCCTCCTCCCTTGACTCTATGCCCCTTTTAATACAGCTCAAGACCTTATTTGCCCTTGATGCTGCCGACTGGCATTGCTTGCTACAGCCAAGTGTATCACCTACAAGGACTCCAAGGTCCTTTTCCATAATGGATTTGCCTAGTGCAGTCCCATTAAGGGTATAAGTGGCTTGGATATTTTTACATCCCAGGTGCATGACTTTACATTTATCAACATTGAATCTCATTTGCCACTTAGCTGCCCAGATTGCCAGTTTGTCAAGATCATGTTGCAAGGATGCCACATCCTGGATGGAATTAATTGGGCTGGATAATTTTGTGTCATCTGCAAACACTAATACATTACTTACAACACCCTCCCCTAAGTCATTAATGAACATGTTATACAAAAGTGGACCTAATACCGAGCGCTGGGGGACCCCACTAAGAACCTTACTCCATGTAGAGAATGTCCCATTAACAACCACCCTCTGTACCCGATCCTGTAGCCAGTTTCCTATCCATGTGCAAACGACTTCATTAAGCCCAACAGACCTTAGTTTAGAAAGCAGTCGTTTGTGGGGCACAGTATCAAACGCTTTGGCAAAATCCAAATAGATCACATCTACTGCCCCCCACTGTCAAGAATCTTACTTACCACATCATAAAATGCAATCAAATTCGTCTGACACGACCTATCCTTCATAAAGCCATGCTAATTGTTGCTCATAATGCCATTCATTAGGACAAAATTTTGAATGTGATCCCTTAACAAGCCTTCAAATAATTTGCCCACCACAGATGTCAAGCTTACTGGCCTATAATTGCCAGGCTGAGATCGTAATCCCTTTTTAAATATTGGAATAACATCATCTTTTCTCCAATCCATAGGCACCATACCAGATGACAGTGAATCTGAGAAAATCAGAAATAAGGGCTGGTCTAAGACTGAACTAAGCTCTCTTAGAACCATGGGGTGTATGCCATCAGGCCCTGGAGCCTTGTTTACATTAATTTGTATTAAAGCTTTTTGAATCATATCCTGAGTCAGCCACTGACTAGATTGAGCTGAACCATTCGTGCAATTAAAAAGTGAGCCTGTGAACCCAGACTCCTCTATTGTATACACTGAAGAAAAGAACTGATTTAACACCCTTTTCTGTATCTGTTACAACCATACTGGTACCATTATTTAATGGAGCAACATTCTCAACCTGCATCTTTTTACTATTAATATATTTAAAAAACTGTTTAGGGTTAGTTTTCACCTCCACCGCAATTAATTCTTCATTTCTTTTCTTAGCCTTCCGGATTGCTGATTTACAACATTTATTACAGTGTTTATATTCATTAAATGCAGCTTTTGTCACTACAGATTTGTAGTTTTTAAATGCCTTTCTCTTCTTTCCCATTAACTTCTTTACTTATGTATTAAGCCACACAGGATGATTCTTAGAGCTTCTACGTTTAGTCCTTAAGGGAATAAATTGAGAACAGTAATGATTTAATATCAGTCTAAAGGACAACCATTTCTGTTCTGTGTTTTTAGCTGAAAACCTAATGCCCCAATCAATGCTCTGTAGGGCAGCCCTCAAGGCACTAAAATTAGCTTTTCCAAAATTCATGGTTTTTGTTGCCCCAGTATATTTTTGTTTTTTGCACCAGACATTAAAAGATATAACATTATGGTCACTATTACCCAGGGGTTCAATGACTTGCACATTTGCTATAAGTTCCGGGTCATTTGAGATCACTAAATCAAGAATAGCATTTTTTCTGGTAGGCTCCTCAACAACCTGTGCTAAAAAATTGTCGTGCAATAAGTTTATAAACTTGTTCCCATTAACTGATCTAGCAGTACCGTTGCTCCAGTCAATATCTGGGTAATTAAAATCCCCCATTATCATTACTTTACTCAAACTAGCAGCCATTTCTATTTCAATTAGGAGCTTTGTCTCTTCCTCCTCGCTTACATTAGGGGGTCTATAGCATACTCCTACAATTAAATTTGCTATAATTATTACTTTAACAAACAAAGGTTAGAGTGTCAACAGATTTGCTCCAGATTTGCTCCCAATGAACACTTTTTAAAACATTGATCTTTCATTCCTCTGCAGTCAGAGTTGGTATCAGTGTTTGGTAATAAGACATCTCACAAACATCATATAGAGAAAGGTACTACACTAAGGATGGATTTTGATTAAGAATGATTTTAAAATAGTTCATGTTACTTAACAATTGTTTAGCACTCTTTAAACAACATTAGTATGTAATGAGAGTTGTAAGATGTTTGACATGATTAAACTATATAAACATATTTAGTATTATATGGAAAGTTGAAACAATACTTACCTACAAGCCAACCACCACTTAATTGACCAGATTCAAAATGCCTGTAGACTGATGAGTGGCATAGAATATAAGAGTGTGTGTGCTTCCAGGGATGGACGTAAAAACATTAATCAAATGCATATTTGTATCACAAATAATTTGATTGTGTTGATTGAATTCTGATTGATTCTGTTCCAGAAAATTTGCTCCACACTACGGGTATAAAGCCACATGAGTACAATCTATTGCACCCATGGTGTTAGGCAGACCTCCTCGGACATACAGTAAAAGTCACTTTTCAATGTCAGCCACTCCTGTCTGGTGTTGGGAAACTTGATAAATAGATGACTTTTTTAAGAGCTTGCATAACTTGAGTCAGTGACCAAGAGAAAGTACATTGAGACATTACACTGACAAGACCGTCTGAATTCGAAATGATTAAGAATGATTTGTGATCACAATTGTTGAAAAGCCTATTTAGGATTTGTGTGGATATGTTTGAGTTAACATATAAGATATTAAAATATTTTAATCACATCGAAATCTTTGTGAAGGGTTGTCTTGATAGGTTTATAATGTGACCAATTATCCAGAACACAAAATATATTGAGGTCTGAGGTTGAACATTATAGTGCTATTGGCAGCTGAATACAAATTGTAGTTTATCTCAGGCCCTTTCCAAGTCAATTTGCAGTCTGGAGTTTCATACACCGGATGGTTGGTAGGGTTAAAAACAAATAGTGATGTATTACTAGTGTTATACACATACTTATTTAAAAAAAACATGAATGAAAATTTTATATATAAAAATAAGACACACAATAAATGTATTTTTTTTTTAAAACATTAGAGCAGGAGTGCCCATACTTTTCTAACGAGAGGTCTACTTTTAGCAATGTTGACCCATTATGATCTACATCCATAATATCTCTTTTAGCATTCTGTTCCATGGAAAATATTACTTAAATATTATATTGATTTATGAGACAATTTATATTGCTATATTTAACAATTATTTGTTATGTAACCTTAACCTAATAAATATCTGAATGAAAAGCATAAGGTAGGGTGATTTAGACAAGCTGTTTGTTGACGGTGTCTTGAAATTTACTGATCACCAACTAAAGGTCTAGTGCTAGATCCCGATCTACCTTTTGGGCACCCCTGCATGAGAGCATTTGAAAGTACTTTTGCAAATGAAATACACATATGCGTAGCAGCAACTGCCTTTAAAACACTTGTTTGAAAAGGTGCACGTGTCACAATAGAAGACGGAAAGATGGCGAAACGGAAAGGGAAAGTGTAAGGGAAACTCAGAAGATAACACAAAAGTCTTCACGAGATAAGCAGTTTCGGGTTGAATTGAATTGCGAAAAGTAAGCATTCCTGCTACATTCAATGGCCCATTAGGTAGCGAAAACATACAGTAGATAATGGAAAGATATAACAGTTTAGCGCAATGAATTGCATAGCGGACACACGAAAAGTAGCACTTATCACATGAAGGGCCAGATTCAATTCAATGAGAAAAAGTTATCTCACGGTTTATCACGTGAAAACTCATGGACGAGATTCAATGAGATAAAACTTTTATCCAAATCCAGTCCAGTTTTTCTCGATAAACTTCAATAGAGTTTATCTGTTTAGCGCAATAAATTGCATAGCGGACACACGAAAAGTCGCACTTATCACATGAAGGGCCAGATTCAATTCAGTAACAAAAAGTTATCTCACGGTTTATCATGTGAAAACTCATGGACGAGATTTAATTGGAGGAGATAGAACTTTTCTCCAAATTCAGTCCAGTTTTTTCCCCATAAACTTCATTAGAGTTTTCACGGGATAAACCGTGAGATACGTTTTTCTGAATTGAATTGCATCTCAAATTGAATCTTGTCCATGACTTTTCACGTAATAAACCCTTTTCTCACTGAATTAAATGTGGCTGAAATGTACCATATCGCATTAAACGCATTAATCACATTTTACAAGGTCAAATACTGTTTGCTTTGCATTTTAATAAACAGTTGCACCAATTTTTTCATTGCAGTGCAACATTATGGATTATGTGGTGCAGCAGGAATATTTATAAGGTTGTTTATATTTGATACATTCACTGCTATCTGATTCTAATAAAGTCACAGCTCAAGATTCATATGCTCCTCTTCCTGAGGCAATCTTGCATCAATTCTCATGATACCAAATTACTTTTGCTTAGTCCATCACATTATCCTAATATATCAGTGGTAGGTCCTCTAGTGTACTTATAGCATCAGAACTGCTGAGTTTAGCTCACTAGTTAGTAGAGGGAGATTCAGAATAAAAAACAATTACGTTAAGCTATGTCACCTGCAAATGTGTTTCATAGATGAGACATGATAGCCCTTATTAATAGAATATATGAAAAAAATGGGCTGAATTACAGTGATAGAGATGGTTCTTAAAATAGGAATGACAAGTACATATATACATAAATAGAAAGTACAATTAACGCATTCAATTGAAATGAAGAGAGAAGTACATGTTTAATATTAGTTCTCAAAAATCTGGACATTTTCCCAGAATCATACATATAAAATACTATGGCAAGATTTATATCAGATTTTCCTAAATCTGTATAATATAATGACGACAGTTTAAACAGCACGTGAAACAATTTGGCATTAGATTATGTCAATATCAAAAGGTATTAAATAATTGTGTGATTTAATAGATATATGCAATACATATCATTTAACTTAATGAAGTTAAATTTAATGAACTCTAGCTTAATTTAGAGTACAAAGTAAAAGCCAACTTCTCTGAAAATATAAAATCAATAATGAAATATTGATGATGATTTCCATCTGGATTTTATCTGTTCCTGAGAAAATATCATTTGAGACTGAAGGTTCATAAAAAAGTAAGTCAATAAAAAATGAATCCATGTTGCAATAAACAAGACAATCTGTGGGCAATTGCAGAAAAATTTGCGAAATTTGCTAAATTGACAAAGCTTCAATGCATTGGAGTCAGTTGGACATTTTTTCTTTCTTGCATCAAATGAATTGGAGAACAGCCATTTTTCTTGTATTTTTTCTTGCACCAAATACATTAGGTTTAATGGGCCTAGTTTTTTCTCCGAAAAATGCATTGGAGTAAATGGACACTTTTTCTGTGTGTTTTCTCACACCATATGCACTGGAGTTAAAGGACATTGTTTCTCCTATTTTTTTTTCATGCACCAAATGCACTGGAGTCAATGGATATTTTTTATTTGTGTTGTGTCTCTTGCCAAATGCATCGGCGTCAATAGGTATTAATGCTGCAAACTTGGCTAGGCATTTTTAAAACATACAGTTTATAAAATTGGTAAAACATACAAAATAGAAAGCAACTTAAAAAGAAATCAATTGTGGTGTTCTATTTAAAACAATCAAAATAAATTTTGTAAATGTGAAATACCCCTTTAAGACTTTTTGTGAGCTATTGTCAGTTTCTACTATTCTCTCTGGTTTCCGTTCCATAGCATTTTATTTATGGTTTATACATGAGGTTAGACTGTGTGTGTGTGGAGACTGTCACTTCCAAATCTAAACAGCAAGAAGGTTTTTGATATCCTCTCTCGCTGGAGATTATTCATAATAGTATATGCATGAACAGAGAGTGGAAGAACTCTTAATAAACAGAAACAGCAGCTCCAACTGAGCCACATTCCCAGTATTATTTCACATTATTTTCAGAGGTATTTGGAAAGGTGGCTATGAAATATAGATTTAAGAAAATGGTAATATCTTTGATTAGAATAACATTAGCATTCATGTAATAGAGATATAATGGAAATTGAGCACTATAACTTTGTAAATATACTTAAACAGATCCCTGAATCAGTCTTTAAAGTGTTGCAGAAGGGAGCAAATGGCCCAGGCCCCATGCATAGTGAAGCTCATAGAGAAGCATTTGTAGGTAGGAAGAAATTGCTAAGTACCAGGTATTGCAAAACAAGGTGACAACAGTAGCATCGTTGTCTATTATAACTATTATTACAATCCTTTATTTAGCAGCAACATATTACACAGAACTTTACATAGATTGTTCATGATTCTGATGAGTCCCTGCCTCTGTGGACCTTACAATCTAACACAACTAACACTCAGGTCAGATTTATCACAAGGCAATTAAACCCACACAGACACAGAGAGAGCAAAGTCCTTGCAGTTAGTACCCTCAGATACCCAGACTACAATGCAGCAATGCTATCCACTGAGCTGCCATGCACTGGCTATATAGTGATTTGGGTGTAAAGCATCAGTGGTAGCACCTAATCTACCATACAGTGGGCAACATTCAAATGAGTGAGAAAAAGGTTTATCACATGAAAACTCATGGACGAGGTTTAATTTGAGATGTGCTTTAATTCAGAAAAAAGTATCTCAATGGTGATCACATGAAAACTCTATTGAATCTATGGGGAAAAAACTGGAACTGAATTTGGAGAACAGTTTTTTGTCCTCAAATTGAATCTCGTCCATGAGTTTTCACTTGATAAACCTTTTTCTCACTAAACCAGGACATAACTTTTTCTCACTGAATTGAATCTCGTCCAATATTGGCCTGTGCCTAACCCATTAAAAGATTGTCAAAGTGGTAGCAGTTTTATATCTGAAAAACCTATTTGGTGGGCTGTTTCAACCCTGTTATGTATGTTTTACCACAGGCTTGCTACAATGGCCCAATGTTCCTTTCCCACCAGCAATAAAATACATTTCCAGTGAAAAACATATGCAACTGGTAATTGCCTGAAGTTGCCCCGTGAGACAACTTCAGGCTATTACGGTAAGCAGAGGTGATGAACCACAAAATGGCCCAGATGCCTGTACCCTAAAGATATATTAAGGATATATGAGGACAGAGTTTTCAAAGTATGACATTAGAGCTCACCACAGTAAAATTCCAACAGTTTCTATTAATTTCTATGAGATTTTTAGAGGCGTATTTATCAGTGGGTTAAAGTTAGATAAATCTGCCCCTGAAAAATGTGCATAAAGCTACTAAAGAATGCCCTCCAATTTAAACAAAACTGGAAATGTTAGTCCAATATATTCAAGCAACAACGTCAAAGTCATCCCTGCTCTGGCCAGTCCTACACTCACTTTCATATGATTCATTAAGAATTCTATTATTTCCCTAATAGTTGCCCTTTTTTATTGTCCACCACTGCGACGACCTGACTATTTACTAGGAACATGTATGTGAGGGATATGGGAATGCCTGTACTGTTTATCTGAAGAAGATATCAAAGAGATATAAAAAATGACCATATAATACATAGAAGCCGTTAATAACCAATGAAATACCGTATATGTTTATATATATGAACTTCCTTGAGGTCTAAGTCAATTACGACATTAAGTTTTTGTTGTGTGGCTAATTCTATATTGTAAGGAAGGAATGGCTAGCAAACCCGCATATTCTGAAGTGATTAACCATAATACAAAAGAGCATTATAAACACTGAAGGATTGGAGAGCCTTTACAAAGCTGGTAATGAAATTATGTAGGTTTATTTTCAGTAGGCAATACTTTACCAGAAATAGCATGTACGGTATGTTTGCTTAGATATTAATTAAGATTGCACTTGAGAAAAATTAGAACTCTCAGCTCTAATATTCTGAAGACATCAGTAGCACGCAGTTATCAAATCGCATACGTATTATGTTATTTAAATGTTAATTAGTGCTCAGAGTAAAGTTTAATTGGACAAGTGATTAGTATTTATTTCTAATTTCAGTTGTTCAAGTGAGATGCATGAAATTGACCTTGATATGCTCTAAATTTGTTATAACCATTTCAATATGCCTTTAATATTCAGCTATATGTCCATTCATTCACAGGAAAATACTGCATATAGAAAGAAGAGCTTGTGGCTTATATTTGTGATCTAAAAATTTGTTTTTTTGCAAGGCAGTTTGGAATTCTAAGGTGTAATACCCCTCCCTGGGAACTTCCCTGGTCTGTAATCACACACAGAGTAAAGGTTGATGGGTTTATTTGCAGGACACTGTAATACATACAGCCTGACTTTATATGATATTTCAGATGGTTTTATCTCTGAGCTACTGGGGGGATTCCCACTTATGTGTCAGTTTCTTCAGAATCCTGAGAGGGATTTCCTTTGGCTTTCTGTGCCCTGAGATAAGCACGTTTTGCTCTTCAGAGCCCTGAGAAGAACCCCCTTTCCTTCCACACCCTCAATAGAGTGAACTTTTCTGTCACTGGGGTTTATTACTGACTTTTCACACACAGTAATATCTGGGACCTTGTAGCACCTTGCTTTCACTCTGCTGCTTCTCTCTCCCAGCACTTCCTGTGCAGCACTTCCTTCCTGTCAGCTCACAGAGGTGGGGACTCCACAAAACAACACAAAGGAGAGACAAATATACATAGCTTCCCTACAAACCATACCCCCAACTGTCCTGTTTTTGGCAGGACAATCCTAATTTGACGTCTTAACCCGCTGTCCCAGGTTGTTACTGAAATATCCTGATATTCTTTTTGATCTCACACACTGAACAACCAGAAAAAGATACAAAGATTCTGAAATGCAATTAAATAAGAGGCTTTGGGACAGAGCCCAGAATACTCGGCAGCTGCACTTAGATACATTTGTAACAATTTAAGATACGAAAAGATACAATTGTAACTATTTAAGACAAGCAAGTCTCTTGGGGAAACTGTGACTTGAAAGGCAATATAGCAAAGCTGTAATAACACATAAAACCTGACCCTAAAACCCCCAGAAATATGTTTAAATGTTCCATAACCTGCCAAATTGTGTAAAATGGATGTGGTATTTATGATGTGTGGCCATAAATGGGCGTGGTCAAATAATTTGCTGTGCTATGCACAGAAAATGTATTTGTCCCTCTTTCTATTTTTCAAATGTTGTGAGGTATGACATATGTATATCACATTTGTCCAATTTACTTGTTTGTATAATTAACCAACATTTGACATATTCTCTAGGACATGAGATACGTTCATGTCTTTAAAACTATACACTTGGATCAATAAGCAATCGTTATGTTGCCTAACCTACTGTGACATACCTGATTCAAAAATCATTCACAAGCAGTATGGGCTGAATTTGCAAGCCTCTGGTATGCCCTGGGCAGTTAGAATCATAGTTATAAATGCTGCCTTCATAACAGTGAGCAAGTCATACAGATGGATTCAACTTACACACTCACAGTCAGCATTAGCCCCAAACTACTGAATAATGCCATGGTTCTCATGCTGTATACAAAACATTATACCTCATTTTTAAAACTGTGGGAGGAAACTACTGTTTCTTGAAAATGATTTTTTTTCTAAGTATGCTGCTCCCCAAAGCTATATTGGCAAAGCGCATTGCAAAAGGCAAGTTATTTAATATACTATATGTATGACAGCATAATAGTATTAGTTGTGATTAGTATTGGTACATTAATATGTCTATTGTGGTTCTGAGGACAAATTGTAAGTGCTGGGTCTGATTACATCACATTTTTGTGAACCTCTGTGGTCATTTATCATATATATTGAGCCCAGTTTGTGAATGCAGCCATGTTTTGTTTGGTTGATGATAAGATCATAGTTTAATAAGCATTGGTTTAAAATATGCCTCCCTATAAAACCAAAGAAGAGAACACAAGAGCAAAGGAGGTTCTTAAGGGAGGGAGGGTGAAAAAGAGACAAATTATCCAAGAAGCACTCGCAGAAACTGAAGAAAGTAAAAGAAAAGGAGAAAGGTTGAAAGAATGCCCTAAAAATATTTCACAGTTTGAAAAGTAATAGCTTTATTGCATATTGGGTAGATGAGAAATATCATTAACAGTAGTTGCCATTGCATCAGTTCTAATCCTAAAATTATGTTTCATCTCATTTGGTTATGTTGATTTCCAAAGAGTCACGGATCAGTATACAATGGTGATGGGATATTTTGTGGAAAGCTGTAGCATATTGCTTGTTAGAAAAAGCACCATCTATTATTTTTATGTGTGTGTGACAAGCACTGAAAATATGACTGATCTTTTTTCATGCCGTCTTACACAATTTTCATGTTAATTTAATGCCATGCTCCAAGATAAATCTTACCACCTGTCCTGGGAATGCTCCTTGCATAATGTACTGCTAAAACATTGTTACAGATATGGTTCATTTTTTTGCACATCTATTCACTGACATCTTTAACAAATTATCAATAGTGATATACACTTTTTTTTAAAAATTTTAGGAAATATGTTAACACCATTATTTTTCTCAGAAATGAAGGGGCTGATTATTTTAATAGAATCAAATATCAAATTTAAGAGAAAATAATCTTACCCACCTCATCTACAGTTTGCACCTGAGATAAATGATTCAGAGGGGTGTTAGTGCTCAGGGTTACTGCTGAGCTCAAACACCCCTCAGAGCAGAATGGTGTGTGATTGCCCAAAGCAATATGTATCTGAATTGATGAATATGTTAATAGATCCCACTTACCTAACTGGCAGTTTGTAAGTTTGCTAAGATCTTTGGATTCCTTCTTATGAATTTTAGTGCATGTGTCAATGTTACTTCTGCTGTTGATGGTTATAACTGCCATTTGGATCAGATCAGGTTTTCAGTTCTGTAGCCCTATATTATGCAGTTTAGGCCTGGGAGAGGGGAGTGTGTATCCTCCTGCAGGGAAAGATCTTGATTTTCTAGTGAAATCCCCAGAAAAAGAGCAAGAGGAATAACTCACTAAAAATATGCAGGATTTCTCACCCTTGAACATTGTCAGGGCAACATATGTGATCTAATTTAAATGTCATGGCTTCTTTCAGGTAATAGGTGTGACTTTGAAGAAAAAGTGGTTCAGTCTTCCAAAAAGTGACATGGCCCCAATTTTGGTGGGTTTTTTATACTCTACAAGGAATCGCCTCACTTTGCATGCACGGCTATATAAGTTTCATAGATACTGTTGATTTGCTTTTATTGTAATGAACAGAAATTGATGCACTGAATGCACATAGGAGCATGCTTGTAGATATAATGAAATGCTAGATGAAATTATCAGTATAACTGTATTACAGCACATCTTAAATTCCCCTGAATGTTACTGTGATGAGAAACAGGTGTTATAAAGGAACAGTAGTCCTAGAGGGGCAATGTAACATCCTTATATGCTAACTGCTTACTACAATGTACATTTATGTTTTCAAATTTCCATAAATCATAGATATTATGAAACTGTGTCTGATATTTTCGGCATAGAGGGGTTGTGGAGTAACATGATGAATAATGTACTGACAACAAAATAAACTGCATTGAAAGGCAACTGTCATAGCTGTCATACTCTAGCCAAACTATAGGACATTTAATACATTTGTTTAAAAAAAAAAGTGATCCCTCAACCTAGCATTTTTTCCTTCAATTGGTCAGTTGGGCATTTTAACGGAATCAACTTTCCTACATTTGGCAGTGTTATATTCATGCGAAGCACATAGGGCTAGCCTGTGCCTGCACCCTGGGCTGGATATTTTTTTGGAGCTAAGTATTCCTGGGGCAGAAATGCTCTATGCATGACAACTAAAGGACACACTCTTGTGCCCCATAGTAAATTACCCCTATGCACTCTGAACCTAACAATTTTGCCCTGTTGCAACCAATGGCTCCTGCTATCAGTTTAGAACTCACAACATATGTGAGTTTTTACAGCAGGAAAAAAATGTTAGGTTTGAGGGAGAGTATAAAACCCTAAATAATAAAGACTACAAAATGTATCACATATTCACAACCATTTAATTTGTTGTTGCAATGACAGCTCCCTTTTAAATTATACATGCCCCATTTTATGGAAATAATTTACTTGAAATAATCTTTGAGTATTACTGGTCCTTTAAAATGACTTGCTGATATAAAACAGGAAAAGGTATAGCCAATGTTTAGTTATTGCTAAGAATATCTGGTAAGTGGTATACTGACATTACATGAAAATACTGTTTTTACGGTCATTATAGCATGTTGGAAAGTAATTTTCACATTAATATTTAGAGCATGCTGAGTCCTGGTACACTAGAATAGACCCGATCACATGCTGATATCCTCCATGGCATAGTTTCCACTACAGTTGCCCTGGGATTTGATACATTTATACACAAGTAGAATGAATACTGTGCTTTGTTATCAACATAAAAGAGTACTTGCAAAAGATGGTGTGTTTCTGCATGTTCGGCCCAATGGCAATGAATTAGCAGCCTGATTTTTATGAAACACAGCATTTCCAACATGCTCATTTACAAAGCAAAGTACAACATTTGCACACAATTCCAGCATTATAGCAGGCACCCACAAATTATCATTTGCATTGGTAAATTCCATGCAAGTTGCATTTGAAAGTGTATGCAGCAAAATGGAAGCAACTGGTGTTTCAGTACAAGGCACAAGTAAAAAAGAGCATGTATAGATCAAAGGGCCTTTGAGAATATAGCATTTAAATAGATGTGGATTTGTGTGCAATTATTTTTTTTTCTACTTCGTTTTAGAAATGAGCCCTTTGGAGTAAGAAAATGAGATTATTAGTAATATGTCACAGAACTCTACAAACAAATTTAGAATCATTTTCAGAAATGAACCAATAGGAAAAATACTATGCTATACAATAAAATTCTTCTTAATGATGATTCTGGGTCAAGAAGCCAAAAAAAAAGTACTGTAGATATGTGGCTATGGATATGGAGAGCACAACTCTCTACAAAATATACCCCCCCTTTTTAAATATTTTTTATTTAATACCCCCCCTTTCTATATCAGACCCACTAACTATCATCTCACTCCAAAACCTTAGACATTAAGATATATAATTCTATTTTGTTATATAAAGAAACTGTTGCTGTTTTTTTTTTCTTAAAAATGTATGTCTTTGTAGTAGATGTTTAGATGGAATTTTGACCGATTCCAACATTCAACAGTGATTGGTCAGCCACATGTTAGTCATTCCTGGGACACATAGCTTATAGTCCATAATGCAGCCATGATGTGCTAAATTGCACTGTTGCCATGGTGAAGTGTGATTATTTAATTATGTTATATTATTTCCAGGTACAGAAACACAGAACAGTTTGAATTACTGAGTCATTTAATTTGCACCCTTTTTATCTGCAAATTCATTCACAAACAACTCTGCCATAACCTCCTTTTTCTGCACCAGATACTGAAGGTGCTACATTGAGCCTGGACATTTCTATCTTCCTTCATAAAAATTACAACTGTCTCTGAAAATATAAAACTGTTTCAAAGTGTTCAGCTCGTTGGTAAGAGATGCTCATCTAGAGTACCTTTTTTTAAAAAAAATAAATACTATTTTGTCAGTGCTGATCACTGCTGTGGGACTGTTCATCTGAGTTTTGGGTTCTGTGGCTCTTCTATTACTGCACTAGACACAAGTGAAAATACATTATTTTTATATGAAACACTGTCTTGAACAGTGGAAGGACAAATCATTTTATTGTAAGGCGCTGTAAAGTATGTTGGCACTTAAGTGGAGAAGTGTTTTAAGTAAAACTGATCTGTTTGCTTCAGAAACCCTAATATAGTTTATATAAACAAGCAGCTGTTTAGCATAGGTGGAAACTGAAAAAGCTATATGGTTCAGGTTAAATAGTGGATAACAGATAACATTATGTTCTACAGAGCTTATCTGCTCTCTGCTGTGTAACTTAAGGCCTTTTCTCATTTGAATAGTGCCCCCATTGCTATAAAGCAGCTTATTTATATAAAAAATAGTAGTGTTTCTGAAGCGAACACAGCAGTTTTACCACAGAGCAGGGCAACACTGCATTATATTATAATACTATATACTTTCATTTAGTGATGTTCCTTTAAGACCTGCTGACAGGTATATATGTCCTTTTTTAGGAATATCTTCAAATATGGAGTAAATTTTGTTACCTTTGGTTATCCTGAAATTGTTTCACAAAAACTTCCCAATGAGTTCCTTAGCAAATCCAGTTGCAGAGGATCAAATATTTTTGGAAGCAGACATCTCCTACTAGTCCTTTTGTTGCCTAACTAATCACTAATTAATTCATGTCTGGAACCATTTTACTAACATCACAATATCCCTATATATTGATATCTACAGTATATATACACACATACACACAGCCATATATCATTTTTCAGCTGGTTGCAGGTTATGTCTAATTCTAGCACCCGATGGAGCAGGATGCAACTTGCTCCATCTGGTGCAAGAACTGCATTTGACCATGACCAGCACCCTGTGGAACAAGTGATAATGATAATTAATGTAGCTTAATCATTAAATTATCATTTGAACATTGACCTTCAGTTTGCTTGGCTGCATTTTTGTTAACAGTCCAATTCAGCTGGCAGCATTATTTACATTTTAAACTGGGTTGACTGGATCGTCTACAGGACGGTATAACCGTGTAAGACTTAGGGAAAACAGTGGCAGAGAAAATGCCAGTATCTCCAAAACAGATCCATGTCAACAGGCAGTTACATCAATGGCTCGGCCAAAATCTACCCCATGTGCACAGTGGAAGGTGGATGCCATTAAAATTGCTGCCTAAACACACAGGGTAGCATTGGGTTTTTTCCAGTGTTGGAGACATATACATATATTATGATATTAGTGTAATTCTGATTGGTCTCAGTTTTGGCCTCACAAAGAACTAACAAAAATAAGCACCCTCACCCCAAGAAATGAACATAAAAAAGGAGGAGGTGGAGATCAGAGGAGAAGAATGGCTGATTCAAGTATCTGATGCTGAAAAAGAGAGACTATGGTACATCATGAAGAACGCAAAAGCTCATGAAAGACTGACTGTTTACTTGTCATTGCCTAAAATACTAACAGAAAATCTAACTTCTGCCTTTAAAAACAGCACAGGATTCCTTAGCTGTATCATGCTGATTTAAAAATACAGTATATGATCTTGAAATAACTGCATAAGGAAAAAAATATCTATATTGTTGATTCTTGTTTAGGACTGAATGAGAATTTTCATGAGAAGTATTACAGATGTCACTTCCTTTAGCTGATTTTGGTCCTCTATGGGACCCAATGGGACTCTGTTTTGTCAGTTTGTGAAAATATAAAGTATTTCCTGACACAAGTCATTGTTGATTTCACTGTTGTAGGGGAAAAGCTCTAGGGAGGCAGATAAAGCTGTTGCCATGGTGATGAAGGAGATACCGAGGCACCCGTCTGGTGAAGAAAAGCCCCTCCTTTCTATGACATCACAGGTGGGCGCCACCAAAATACTATGAAACTGACACATGCAACTGGCACTTAGAAGAGGATTTAGATATCTTACCCAGAAGGTGTTTATTATAGCATAATAAAAGAAGTAATTAGAATTCACCCGAGTGTGATTGTCTGAATTGCTTATCTTCACGCAGGCAAATTGAGCAAAAAGGAGAAGAATTAAATGTTGCATATGTCAGTTTCCTAGAAAAGTACTTTTTAAACTATGTCCTATATTATTTTTCCGATTTCCTTTTTGTATACAAAGTCATACTAATAAAATTAAACGAATGAAAGGGAAACCCTGATGTTTTATGGTTGCCTTTATATAGCATTGTAGTATTCGTATAATATAGTATTTAATTAAATCCCAAGAATGTAGTCCAGATAATGTGATTTGTAATTAGAATTAGAGTTAATTGATTTTCCTGAATGTTGTCACTAAAAATGCTATTGCAATCACGGGTGCTGTTAACAAATTAAGAGTGAATAAACTGTAGATATAAGTTTGGGTGTTTAAATATAGACAGCTTTTTATTTTTTCACCACTTACTCTAATATAATAAGCAGTGCTCATGATATCTATAGTTAGCATAGTATATGATTTCACTTACAATACTTTATTACTCTCATTCTAATAATATGGCTCATACATGTAGAACTGAGTATATGTGGGGAAGTGATAGGTGATAGGGAAAGTTGTAAATGCACAGACTCTTTGCATCTGGTGTGTTACATAGTTATAGTTACATAGTTAAATCGAGTTGAAAAAAGACAAAGTCCATCAAGTTCAACCCCTCCAAATGAAAACCCAGCATCCATACACACACACAGCCCTCCTTACTTTCACATATATTATATATATCCATATCTATATCTATCTGTTGGCTTCATGTTAGTTTATATCTGCTATAGCAGTTTGTGTTTCCATATTAAAGTAGACGAAAAAAAATTGCAAAAATCAAAATGCAGGAAAAACACGAATGTTTCTGATTTCAACACTGTAATAAAATTATACATGTGCAGCAGTAGCACAATTTTATACCCAGTCATTTATTGATTTTTTGCTTTCATTTCTATAATTCCAGTGAGGCATGGATCCATAATAAGAACCCCCTTAAACAAAACTTGAGGCCCTTGGTCACCTATATCTCTTTTGCTGCATATTCTCTTTCATATAACCTAGAAAAGAGGAATGCTCCTGCTAAAGTTAGGTACTATAATTAGATATTTCTTTGCCTAAAATAGCTTAACAGAATACCCTGTAAATAGGAGCTTTGGATGACATAATTTAAACTGTATACAAGGAACAAGGAATGGAGTACATGTTGTATTTCAAGAAACTCCTGAAATATTCATTGAGTAACGATATAAGTTTGCTACTGCTTTAATCTTTGAATCTTGATCCTGATTGAGGTTTTGATTACTTTTAAGTAGATATCAGCTAGGTGTAAGCACCTACACTGTTTTGCTCAGTGTGTACAATTGTAACCAACACTTGGACAGGCACAGGCATAGTAGTCAATGACAACATTAAAACATTTATAAAACAGAGGATTAAGTTAAGTAACGCAATAGCAACGCAATTAAACCTATGGCTTTAACATTACTCATACATCCTATTTTTTTCAGTAAATTATGCCTCCAGCCATATGTGCAACTAATTAAAATATTGAAGTTTTTCATGCAGTCCATACAGTCAGTTTTAGAATGAATGACTAATCTATTAAGTCATTTCATTTTCACCCAGGGACATATACAGTAATTTGTTGCCAAAAATCCACTGAACTGCTACACCTTGGCAACATTACTGTGTACATAAGCTTGATGTTAAAGGACTCCTGCCATACAGTAATTACGTTGCAAGGAGCATGAAATATTTATCCGTTTTATCAAATCCATAGATATGTGCTTTATCTTTGAATAGAGAATGTATTGTAGTTATTGATACAAATTGAAATTTAGGACAACTTCATTGCTGAGATATTGATATATGATGATTTTATAAGCACCTAAAAGTGATTTATGATAAGTGCTATTTGTTGCTATTTCTCTCTGAAGAAACCATGGCACCCACTACAGCAGATCCTGTTAATTTGCACATTTTTGGTTTATCTTTATTTTATTTGCATCTTTGAACTATTGCAAATTTCATTACTGATGTTTAGGAAAAGAAATGTTCTTTATTTGAAAGTTTTTTTCTACAAGCATGGATTGCAACAAAAAAGCCAGATTTCTCTCTCCAAAGTCTGTCAGTTGTGAACTTGTTATTCCCACTAGTAAATGTTGCCCACTGACACTATGTGGTTTTATTTATTAGAGAATTAGCCAGTATGCCAGTATGTGGTGGCCACATTATATTTATATGTGACAATGAGTACATGGATTTGCAAATATGTGTGCATGCTGATGGTGCCCATCCATTTTACCTACAACAATCCTAAGGGCTGCAAGAAATGCAAGTATCTGCAAATGTGAATCTGCAGGTGCTATAATCAGCAGCACCAATTGATTTGATTTGAGACATATTCTCTATTGGATCCTTATAGAAATGAAGTGCTAGAGAACTGGATAGGCTGGAGAACCCTTATTTAGTGTATGTTGCCCCCAAAGCAGACATCAATATGGGCTCTTTATATTGCTATTTATTTTCTTGTGACTTGGTTATGTAAAACATTGCTTCTACCATCAATGATTTATTAATTACCCTGGTTTCCTACTTTGATGTTTTCTACTGAAAAGTGTATATCTAAAAATAGTCTCATTTATGTATTGGATTGGTCTTTTTTTGTGCCTATTCTTATCTTAGCCCCTTACATAGGTTGCTTTTGTCAATGCTGTATTTAATAAATGCATTCTATAATTCACTGCCCTAGGTAGACATAGAAATCTAATTCTAAGAATATGGGCATGTATTTAACTTTGGAGTGGTACTATTCAAAACACGTGTATAGGTTAGAGTCTGCAAATGTGTAATGCCAAGATGTCTGGCTTGGATTGGTTGATACGGTTCCTAAATGCTTTGAAAAGCCATGCTTTTTTTTAAAGTCTTGACTGCCCTGGAGTCTCTGGAGTTTAAAATTGTAATTGATATTGGGATGGTGGTCACAAACCTTCCAGTGAGCAGGTAGTTGTGGAAAAGATAAAAGTGTGCTGGTAGTATTATTGAAAAGTGATTCAAGTGGTATGCAGATTAAGCATTTACTGGTCTGATGCAGTATGAAAAATAAAAGCAACTTTGCACCTCTCACTACATTTAATCTATAGATTATCAATTGTTTTCCTTTTATGTTCCCAACATACTTTTTATTTCTTTTATATTTGGATCTCAGTTGAAAGGCCATAAACTGAGATTCAATCCCATAACCAAAATATATTATTTGGAACTTACTGAAAAACAGAAGCCAAATATGACTGGCTTTTCCTCCATTGCAGTTACCCTTGGCACATGGAATGTAAATAATCACCCCCAGACATTTCCAAAGATTTATGGCATTTTGTTTACTTTTTTACTGCCTTTATTTTTACTGTATGTAATATAAGGTGCAACATTTTGCTGCAAAATATTAAAAAAGAATAGATAAAGGACACCAGTAGAGGGCAAGAAGTGCAGAGAATGTGATAGGGATCAGTAGCGGAATCAGTGCCTTCTCAAGTTTTTTGCCATTTAAGCATAAAGATGAAACAGAAGTATAAATATGCCTGGATGCAATTATTTAAGCACTGTCTATTGATCAAGTCTTGTCTGTTATCTGAGATGAGCAAAGCTTGTTCATTAAAATTGTGCAGGTTCTGTTGATTTAAGCTGTGAATTTCCAATTTGATGACAAATAGACAGATGTATGGTTTGTGTGCACTGCAGTTAAGCACAAATAAATGTTATTGATGAAAGTTTGGATCATTTTTTCTGTAGCCCTTTTCCTATTTTTTATTCCCCAGTTGGTAAATGAGCAGCAGGAAAGCAGACCTCTGTTGAGTCCATCTATTGATGACTTTCTCTGTGACACCAAATCAGAAGCAAAACCCAGACCCGTGACTTCAAACACAGCAGGTAAATATATATGGATGATGTATTGAAATGTATATAGTATATAACCCTTAATTTTACAATAGTGAAGGCACTACTATCTAAGATGTATTTTATATTGCCCTCTTTTTTTAATAATAAATCAGTATTTTCAATATTTCTCAATTCTATATGCAAAACTCTTTAAATTTGATCACTACAGAAATTAAATGGACTTTTGTTTATGGTCCACAGAGATCGGAAAGATAAATGCTTTAAACTGTAGTATTTTAATAACTTGTGTTTTTGTTAACATTGGGTGAAACTGCAAGTATTTAGTATGTATGAATTATTAATAACTACTGCATGTCATTACACATGGAATTTACTGTGCCGTGATGCCCCAAATGACCGACACCAGCTGTTATAATATTGCCAACCAAGTGTTGTGTTTCCATATTTACTTTACTAGCACATAGGATCCTAAATTAGCCCAGATGGATATGGACATATAATTACTTCTCTAAATATTAACAGCTAAATTCAAATTGAATTGAAACTGAATTTTTGAAAATGATTATTCATCACTCAAATATATATTGTATATATAATATATATTTGAGTGATAAATAATATTTTTCAGATATTTTTCAAATATTTATTAGATATGAGTTATTGGTTAAGAAGAGTCTTTTGTTAATACTGTCCAGTATAACATATAGAAACAGGCAGTAGAAACAGGCTGAACTGTGTAGTCATAAAGACAATGCTGTCCTGAGCTCATGCTGGTTGGAGATTAAGGAATGAGGGGCAATGATATTGTTTGATTATACAGGTATGGGATTTGTTATCCAGAAACCTGTTATCTATAAGGCCATCTCCCATAGACCCATTATAAGCTAATAATTAAAATTGTAAAAAGTTATTTCCTTTTTCTCTCTAATAATAAATCAGTACATTGTACTTGATCCAAACTAAGATATAATTAATCCTTATTGGAAGCAAAAACAACCAATTGGGTTTATTTAATGTTTAAATTATTTTCAAGTAGAAGATCAAAATTACAGAAAGATCCATTATCTGGAAAACCCCAGGTCCCTAGCATTCTGCATAACAGGTCCCATACCTGTAATAGCAACTAAAATTAGATAGAATTTAGGATGGAAAAATAAAACTGTATCAGAACTATGATATATTTTAAATATAAAAAATATCATTCTCTGCCTTAACATTATGCTCATTCTTCTGTAACTGTAGGCAAACTGTAAATATACATTTAATAAATATTTAATATACATTCTATAAAAATTTAGATAATTCCTAAGCATTTAATAGGCAATCTGTGCCTTTTCATTGAAGACTATGCTTCTGTCGTTTCATTGAAGAAAATGTCATCAAGATATTCAGTACATGGATAATACTATATTATTACAATGGTTAAAATGGTTACCCTTATAGTGGAAATGAACGGGATGGCAGATCATCAGGGTGACTTTTAGGGCCATTATACAGGCGTATTTACTCTTGCAAGCCTTTAGATAGCTTTTTATGCATTCAACTGCATGGGAAATCAGGAATTTACGGAGCCCATTATTTTCTATTGTGTCTGACTCTGTACCAATGGACTGAGCGGAACCACTAAATGCAGTTTAAACACTCCATGTTGTGCCCCTCCTGCATTTGGAGATTCAGCACAGTCTCATCAGTGCAGGCAGGCGAAGCAGGTGAAATTTGACTTGGGACATCAGCACTAGAGGGCACAATAATATATATTAAAGCTAGAATCATATTTTATATTGTGTAATAGTTGTAGATGCTTTCAGCATATATATCAGGCTACATCCCTCCAATAGCTGACAGCTGTTATGTAATATACCCGCTCTCAGATGGGGGGCCCAACCTTTATGCACTGCCATTATCCTCTTCTTATTTAGCTTAGGTCCTAAAGCATAAGTCTCCATATCCACAAACTATATGAAAGAAGGAGAAGATTTATAATTGATCAAGCTAGTAATTCAAACAGTTTCCCAGCAGCATGATCTACTGTACTTTTTATTTACAATGTGATACCTGTAGTGATTTGAACAAACCCTATTTTCAATATCCTACACATGGGTACCACTCATAAATCCAGCTTTAGGTATCTGCCAATATGAAGAGGGGGTGGAATCACATACAAAAAAAAGGCAGAGAGAAGTGTTTGAATATCATGTGGCATGTTTCTATTGCTCAAATGCATAATTCAAACTAATGCTAAACCAGAATAATTACGTTGACAGATAGGTATAGTATAATAATTGGTGCACGTGGACCTACAATTATTACAGGTATAGGATCTATTAGCCAGAATGCTTGGGAACTAGATTAAGAGATCCCTTCATAATTTGAAGCAACAGGGTGTGGTTATTTAGCTTTAATTTAAATGGTGTCAAGCTGTTGGAATCTATTTGTGTTACTACATAAGACAGTCCAATTAAGGGTATAAGTGGCTTGCATATTTTTACATCACAGGTGCATGACATTACATTTATCAACATTCAATCTCATCTGTCACTTAACCTCCCTGATTGCCACTTTGTCATGACCTTGCTGCACGGATGCCACATCCTGGATGGAATGAATTGGGCTGGATAGTTTTGTGTCATCTGCAAACACTGATACATTACTTACAATACCCTCCCCTAAGTCATTAATGAACAAGTTAAATAAAAGTGGACCCAATACTGAGCCCTGAGGGACCCCACTAAGAACCTTACTCCAAGTAGAAAATGTCCCATTAACAACCACCCTCTGTACCCGATCCTGTAGCCAGTTTCCTATCCATGTGCAGGACTTCATTAAGTCCAACAGACCTTAGTTTAGAAAGCAGTAGTTTGAGGGGCATGGTATCAATTGCAAACTGAAGAATTTATAAAAATATCTGTAGGTAAATAATGTACCCCCTGTTATAAAATATAATGATATATGAAGTTACATAACCATGTATGGGAATAAAAATGAAAACTAAATGCAAAATGTATACAATACCTATAACATACTTATAATACCCCTTAAAAGGAGAAGGAAAGTCTGTTTGCACTTGGGGGTGCCAAATGTTAGGCACCCCCAAGTGATTGTATTGACTGTCCTGAAACCCCAGGCCAGTGCTCCCATAGGCAGAAAACTGCACCGGCCCGGGGTTATACCAATGAGCACCACGGAGAGATCTTCTTCCTGCTTCCTCTTTCTTTGCGCAGTTGCACATGCAGTCTAGAACGAAAAGCCAACTAAAAAGTCGGCTATTTCGTTCTACTGCGCATATGTTTGCCCGGGGAAATTTGAAGAAAAAAGACGCCTGAAGAGGATCGCTCTGTGGTGCTCGCTAGAAAAACCCCCGACCAGTACAGTTTTCTGCTGATACGAGCACCGGCCCAGGGTTTCAGGTAAGTCAATACAATCACTTATGGTGCCTAACATTTGGCACCCAAGTGCAAAGAGACTTTCCTTCTCCTTTAAGCATGTCATTTCACTTTTCTATAAAAGCACAAAACCCAATATAACTTTATTTAGGATGCATGTAAATCATTGTTTCTCTCTGAACTTTGCTAAAATATATATTCCCTCTTGGAAGTTATTTTTATTTGTTGCTGACAGTGCCCCTTTAACAGATAATAATTTACAGGTGATGCAGTAGCAGCTGATCAGACAAGGAATGCTCTTGGTTCAGGTGTGAGATATATTTGGTGTTTAGCCATTCCCTTGAGGCCAGGTTTGTATCTACGCAGGAAGGAAAGGGACAAGGGTACAAATAGTACAAATACTGTATCATAATTGCTCTTCTTTGTTTCTCCTATTTTCTCCTGTATTTGTCCTTATAATATTTTTATATGTGCATAGATCAGCAAAAGCAAATTTGACAGTTACGTTAGTTTCTCTTTGCTGACCTTCACACTGATTTGTATATTACCCAAAGTATACCTGCAATTATTTATAACTATTTGCCATTTACATCAAAGCTTCATTTCAGTTATGGTAGAGACAGCTTTTGCCTTAGGCTCCCAGCACCACAGGGTCTGCTTGGGGGAGCAAAACACAAAGGCTTTCAGGGGTTGTCTGGGAATTTTGGACATAACTTCATTACATTATTTGTTTCTCCAAAGTTTTCGTCAATGTTATTGTATTTGCTGTTGAAAGCAGAATCTGTCTGTCCTTTATCCACTAATTTCTGAACTTAAACCTGGACTGGCAAGTGCCAGAGGGGCGCTATAAGGTGACATTGACCGTCGCTATTTATTGTCTTTTCAACTATTTACTGTGTATTCAACTTATAACGTGTAATATCTAACAGTATTGTCACCAGGGCTGGACCTTCTGGACTTAAGTGAACCTCTTCCCCCTGCGCAAAGTAAAGGAAAGAAAGCAGAGGTTGCATCGAAAGGAGAATCCTCCAGATCCCAGTCCATGAAAAAGAAAGTGGATGATTCTGAACTAATTAAACCTGAGGCTGAAAAGACCACCAAGACTGTCAAAATTCCAGAAAAAGCTACTTTAGATTTAGGTAAGGAAATTTCTTATCATTGCAGGCTAAGGCTGCTTGACAGACAATGGGCAACCAGAAGCCCAGAAGATGTAATTATGGGTGTTATACTTCAACAACTTAATTAAGGCCTCCAGATGCCTCTTTGCCATAGGGTATGTTTATCAATGTAAATTTGGGACAGTGCTGAGTAAAAGTGATTGTTTCATATTTTTCAAAGACGGAAATCCCACATATATTAATGGTTTCTACTCTCATGAGCATAGACTATGGTTTTAAAACTGTTTTAGCTTTCCATCAGAATTGCCCCATAGAAATATCTCAGTATGCATTACTGTTGTGCGTCTGTGTGTTAGTTTGTTTTTGTGGTCAGTAACCAAGTACTGGGATGCTAATAAGACATCAGCTTTGGTTTACACTGTAGAATCCTAGAAGGTCAAATCCAAGCAAAACAGGATTTTAAAATGTAAACCTTGAGTTAAGTAGGTCAGGTACAGGCGAGCTTTGCAGCACCAGGGAATGATGGGAGCATTTGAGCCTTATCTTAACAATCAAAGCATACCTACTCTGATTCAACATATGTGCAGAATGAGGAGAGGCCAGAATAAAGAAGAATGTTTTGTGGTTTCATTACAAAAGTGTCAACACGAGCAATTTACCTGCCAGTATGATAGAGGCAATTAATGTTGAATTTTTTTTCTGTTATATTGTAACTGAACACGAGGCCCATTGTGTGGTGCTATAGTTTTTTTAGATTGTAAATAAGAGGACTTACAGGTGCAATTTGTTTATAAATATTTAACATTAGAAATGAGCGATTTTTTTCGCCTTGTTTCGCCACAGAAATAATGCCCATAGACTTGTATGGTGTCGTGTGTGAAAAAAAAAGATACGCAACAAAAATTTTTCGATGCCCATAGACTTTAATGGGCGTCTGCGACATTTTGCTGGCTGCAAATTTTGGGTGAAACAAAACAGGTCCCATCCCTATTTAACATAATTATCTGAAGACAACACAGCATTTTCTATAGAACCAAAAACTTGGGTGTAATAATGATTATTAAATCTTGCCCTTTTAATGTCTATTAGTGGCTATATAGATTAAATAAATGTAACTAAAAATCTAATCCTTTAAATAAGCCTACTAAATAATGGTAATGCTAGGGTGCAATGTGTTCTGTAGATTGTAAAAAAGCTGTCACTTTGAATTGCTTCATTACTAATATCCGTTTGGAGTTACTTCCTGTTGCTATGATTTGCCGTGAGATCTCACATTCTTGGGAAGTCTATGGCAGCTGTCGGGCTAATGAAGCAAAAGACAGGAGACAGGAAAATGAAATCCCTTTTTATCAACCTGCAATTGTTCAGTTCCAGGTCATTAGTTTGTTGATGGGCCACTCCTCGCTCAAAATATTTTATTCTCCATTGCACTCAATGACTTCAATATGCACAGAAGAAAAATATTGTCCCTGTAGAATACTTTGTGTGTTCGTTTTTATTGTCAGCATTAAGTGCTTCTTAAGTTTTTTCATCTAGGCCTCACATGTTTTTCATACACAAGAACCAGGCCTTATCCATCTGAAATATCATCTGAAAATTATCTGCAGCCATGCCTATAACGTACATTTTATTAGTGCTAGGAAGCAAATGGAATGGCATATTTTGACAATTTACACAGGTTTTAGAAGTAGCAGCAGGTTTTTATGATTAGGGAGCACTATTGTTTGTAAGTGAGCCATAAAACTGAAACACTGTTCCAAATAAGAATCAAAACACCACTGTATTCTCTGATCATCTTATATGATTTAGCTCTTTCTACTGAAAGACAAAATGACAAATATGAGTTCTGATAAATAAGAGTTATATACAACCAATATTTCTCAAGAACCTTTTTTAACAATAAGGTTTTATTGAGGAATAGAATAGTAGAACATGACAATGTGGGCCTTTCAAGCAGAGTTATATCACAGTGTAACATTACAGAATAAAAACTTTGAATTTCAAGCTATTTTTTGTGTACTTTGAATAGTCCAACTTCGATTCGAATTTGAAAAAACGTCGAAATTCGAAGGTCGAATTTTTTGAAATACTGTCTCTTTAAAACTTCGACTTCGACCATTCGCCACCTAAAAGCTGACGAAGTGCTGCTTTAGCCTATGGGGGACCTCCTAGAACCTGTTTGGAGGCAATTGGGGGAGTTTGGGAGATCGAAGGTCAAGTTAAAAAATCTTCGAATCGAAGTACGATTGGAGTAGTATCGTATGATTTGAAGTACGATTGTACGAATTCGGCCTACTACGACCCCAAAAAACTTCGAACTCCATTCTTTTTGAATTCGAAGTTATTTTAACTTCGAACTTCAACCTTTGATAAATATGCCCCTTAATGTTGTACTTTACATTCAATTATTGCATGTCCTACAGTAGAGCAGCAATTGCAGTTACTGTAAGATACTGAGTAGAATAAAATTTTCCAATACCAACTGTGCTGTTAGTGTCATTCTCTGAGGGTGCTATAGCCAGAGATATCTTAATATCAAGAGTCATGTGTCATAGCAGTGCACACTGAGGAGATAGACTTGAGTAGGAGTAGAATGAGTTTAGATAGTCAAGTCTGTCCGGGGTGACCAAACTTTTAGAAATTTGTTTGGGCAACCTTTTCTGGTAGATACTGTACCAGTCTGTATAGAGGCAGGGCTTGATTCACTAATTTCTTCCAAAGGGATTTGGATATTTGGAAGAATGGGATATTTCCATTTGATAGTGATACAATTCTTAGCATATTTTAACAGAATGGATATTAGTGCTCTCTCCATTCTGGTTGGAGCCAGACCATGAACCTGGTTAAGCACAAGTCCAAACCAAGTGCAAGAAGTGTGCTGGGGATTGGTGGCATCTAGGGCATTCATATATAGATAGATATATATACAGTAGACTAGGTTATCAACGATTGTATCAAATGTAACCAGTAACCACCCAAGTATCCTCGGTTAGTGTGGGGATGTCCTTCTTCCATGTGAAGTGTAGAAGTCTAGGTAGTCTGCAATCATTAGCCCTGATCAAGTTATAGTAGAAAGTAGATAGTGATTTTTGCAGTACCGCAAAATGAGCTAGATCCTCAACCATTCTAGGTGTAGTTCTAATTGGAGTAGTGGGGAACTGGGCTTGTACCGCATGTCTCAGTTGGAGGTAGCGGAAAAATATATTGTTAGTTAGTTCATAGTTCATAGGTGTGTACTATATTTTATCGTAAAGGAGGCCCATAACTGTGGATCTGGAATTGTTTCCAGGTGTTATAGTTTAGGGTTATACCATAAAGGAGCGTAGCAAGAGCAATGACTCTGTGGTCTAGGGAAAAAGTTTAGGGCCGTGTTCCATGCTCAAACAATTTATTTCATGGCCAGAGTTTCTTTGCTCAAGAACTTTTTTATCTGATGCAAAGAAGAAAAACTGCATACATTTTCTTGGACGAAAATAGCTTACTATTGCCTACTGGGCTCTTCCCATTAGAATAAGCTCAGATGAATCCCCCTGGAAAGCTTGGACTTCAGATGACAGTGGCACTATAAGCAATACAACCCTTACTTTTTTCCCTGATAAAATGGGACAATTGATACATGAAAGTAATGACTTTGTCTCCAGGTCTGAAAAGAATGTATAGATGTTGCCTGTCAAAGTAGGCACATACATGACATGTACATCCATATCTTCGCAGAGTTGCTTTTCTTCTCCACATATGATGTATAAGTGTATGTAAATCTACAAGGATTACATGAAACAAGGCTGCTAGATCAATCAGTTTTACCATTTTTAAACAAGAATTGGACAAGCAAGTACAGGCAGAAAAGAAGTGTGGCTTGGGAATAAAATATGGCAATATAAAAGCACATTTTGCTTGTGGCCACATAGTAGCTGGAAACTGCAAGGGGTCTTTAGAGTATCTTCTGGTGACTGCTAATAGCACACGGCGTGATGATCGAAATTTGGGTGCCAAGTATAGTTTCACTTCCTTCAGCTTATCTTTGTAGAATTAGATAAATATTTAATTATGTATAAAAAAAAATTTTTGAATTGTTGGTTATCAGAGCGACAAAAAATAATAGAATGTATCATGAGTTTCCCTTTGTGTGAACATCTCTCGCTTGCTTTTAGTACACATTCAGATGCAGTTGGAAAAATGGGGTGATGGGCGTTATCGTAGAGATAAAAGCAGTGAGGGCCTTCAAAACCTGGAAAGAAAATCTTCTAAAGAGACTTCAAAAGAGATCTTGTGGTAATTCCCCTGAAATTCTCCTCTTTACTTTGCAACTGTACATGAAAAATATGCAATACCATAACATTTAGTTTTGTTTTCCTGGACTATTGATTGAATCCAATAAGGTTTTTGATATTTAACGATATTGATAAATACAGTATTTATAGACTCTGTTCATACTTCAACTGCCTCTTTACTGAAATCTTATGTATCTAGGTCAACGGATGTTAGAACACAATCGAATAGAGGAAGTATTGTGGCGGAAAATGAGAAAATATCTGTGCTTGAACTTGCGACTGCCTCAAAAGTTAGTATTACATTAAATATATTATAATAGTAATTGTTCTAGCACTAAACGGTTTTATGTTATTGATGAATAGGGATTTTTGAAAATAAAAAACAAATGACTGAACCATGCTTTTTAAATTGTGCTGTGGACTTTTCTCAGTGAGTCCTGTATTACTTAACAACAGACAAATAGATGGCAGTGACTGGAAGCCCTGTCCGGATTAAATCTTTATCCAAAAAAGGAAAGAGCACTGAATCTCCCATTGGGATCACTGCTTATGTTACAGCAGCAGAAAGCTTACATTCTTGCTTACAAACAGGCATTTCAGACTGCACTCCCCCATAGGAGAACACTGCCCATTCTTACTGATTGTGTGATATATACTATTTAAAGGAGAGGTTTTTGGGATGGCAGTCATTTTTTTGATTTATGCTACTTGCAAAAATAAGGCATGACATTAAATATGTGGGTCTGGATGTGTATAGAAGAGAAAACTGGTTATATAAAAGGCTTTGGAACAACCTTACAATCACATCCTGGGCCATTATTCCCTGAAAGGTGACTTCTTAGAAATGATAACTAAATATTGTAATCATCTATAGTTTAATAATAGAATTTACTTTATTGTAAGATAAGAAATATAGGGTGTTAATTGTTATCATTTATATTATGCTGATATTTTACTTTATTTTAGCTTGTTCCTCTTTTACATCAGTGGATCTGAAAGTGTAAGGCAGTGGTGACGTTTTTGTTCAAGTTGGCCCCACTTGAAGGTTCAACTTTTGATCAGGTTGCTACTTAGCCCATAATATAACAAACAAGGGAAAGTTGTGCTCACCACTATTTTTTAAAACCATTAGGCGGGGGTGCAATGAGGGTGTGACCACAAAATACATATAGTCAAGTACAAGAGTCCTCTGCACTCAACCCATTATCAATATATTTAAGACAGCGACATTTTGTGCATACTGCTACTGAAAAATGCCTTACCCTTTAAACAAAACAGGGATTGTTTGTCCATATATTGCAATATATTTAAGCTGGCCAACTACGTCAAAGTCATCCCATATCTGGCCAGTCCTATGCTCAATTTTATCTGATTCATTAAGAATTCTATTGCTTCATTATACATTTTACAAAGGGACTAGGTTTTACCTGCAACTTACTTGCTGCTTTCAAAGTAAACCCCCATACTTGGCTGCCCTTTTATTAGACACCAGTGGGATCACCTGACTATAGCTGGGAAGGGTGGGAGCTACAACATGGAGCTGGTCACTGCTCCTGTATAACTATAACAAACAAGGGAAAGTTGTGCTCACCACTATTTTTTAAAACCATTAGGCGGGTGTGCAATGAGGGTGTGACCACAAAATACATATAGACAAATACAAGAGTCCTCTGCACTCAACCCATTATCAATATATTTAAGACAGAGACATTTTGTGCATACTGCTACTGAAAAATGCCTTACCCTTTAAACAAAACAGGGATTATATGATATGTTATGTGATATGTGTACATAGGAAAATATCAGTTTCAAGAATACTTTTTCACCCCAAATCTGACGGGTATGTATAGGAGAGCAAATAGCCACTCTCAAGCTAACTAGCCTTCAGACTAAGTCCCTGCCACTACACCATGCCCCCTCCCCCAAGTGGGAATAGCCCCACAGTTAGGGAACAACGTAGGTCATACTCACTCACACCCTAGGGTCAATATTATAAATGTTGGACAAAGTCAGAATATCAAGAAAAAAACACAAAAAATTTTAAAGAAAACACTGTACAAACTCAGTGCCCTGCTGAGGATCAAATTCAGGACCCCGGTGATAATCCCCAGTAGGGATAATCATTGTACCCATAATGCCACCATTTGAAAGGACATGTGGATTATTATTCACTGCCATGGTAAAAAAAAAGTGCATAATTATGAGCTATGTATTGTTTAAAGGAATATTAATATTTAGGGGTTGTTTTTGAAGTAGTGGGAAATATCTCACTAATTAAAATGCAAACATCGAAGTAATCCATACTTTAAAGGATATTGCTCAGTAGAATGAAAGGTCATTGCTCTCTTGAAATCATTTTTTGTGATCTGTGTAAGAAGAACAGCCAACATTTTTGAGAGTGTGCCCTGCACAATGATAATGTCAGTTGTTTTATCTAGTAAGTGGCATTTGCATCATATTCTCAAGACACATGCACTATTTTTCAATGACAAGAAACAAGTTAATGCACAACTTGTCTCAGCAAGATGCAGATACCCAACATGATTACTGAACAGCAGTTTCAGACAACATAATCAGACTCCTGTTGAATGTCTGACACTTCTTTCCTTGATTTGACACAAATGTTTGCCTAAATTAGAATGGACTTAATATTTCCTGTTGTTCCTTTTTTGGACACTGAATTTTCTGCTCTGCTAATAAATGTCTTTCAGATGCTCAGCTAAACCAGTGTACTATTAAAAAGTTTTATTTTAATTTTCTGTTAAATATCCCTCCTATTGATAGATTATGTGGTGTGTACAATAAGAAAAAAATCTTGTAGCCCTGATATATACTGAAGCAAATTACTTTAAATTGTAGTGCACTTTGAACACTTTAACTAATATATTTGACCCTTACATTTAGTGATTTATCATTCAGTCCATGGGAGGACATTATACACAAATAGCAGGGGACCTTTTTACCCATAAAGATGATCACCGTACCAGAGGCCACCCCTTCAAACTAGAAGAAAAGAACTTTCATTTGAAACAACGTAGGGGGTTCTTCACAGTCAAGACAGTGAGGTTGTGGAATGCACTGCCGGGTGATGTTGTGATGGCTGATTCAGTTAATGCCTTTAAGAATGGCTTGGATGATTTTTTGGACAGACATAATATCAAAGGCTATTGTGATACTAAGCTCTATAGTTAGTATAGATATGGGTATATATCATCTATCTCAAGGTATGAAGGGGTGTGTGTATGGATGCTGGGTTTTCATTTGGAGGGGTTGAACTTGATGGACTTTGTCCTTTTTCAACCCGATTTGACTATGTAACTATATAAGTCTGCTAAATTAAAACATGAAGATCATGTAAAAAAGGACAATATGTTGAAGGTCAGCCTACTTCACAAGATGTTTTGCATGGGGTCTGTAATAATTTGTGGTGCATACCTGTATTGGAATATAACAGACATGTTGAAAAGTACCAGTTGTAATAATTCCGAAGGCTTCAGTTCTCTATGGCATGGACTATTGGACTTTTTGTGTTCAAGTCCCCTTTCAGCTCAGCCTTTGTTTAGGGCTGCTCTAACAAGGATACATAGGAACATGTTGACGTATCGGTCTTTCGGACATAGTTCTAATAATATCAAGTGGGACATATAAGCATTGCTCACCCTAACTGACATTTAATCTGGGTTTTTAGGAGCAATTTCATCTTTCAGTCTGAGCTCTCTCTGTCACTGCTCCAAGCCCACCCTTACTAAGGGATTGGCCCAACAGTTTGTGAGCAAGGAGGCTCACTGGTTAGCATTGCAGTTTTGCTAAAATGGGCTTGTAAATTTAATTCCATCAAGTGCAATACTCTGCAAAGTAGTTTGTATGTTTGTCTAGGTTTCCTCCCTCCCACGCTACAAAAACATACAGGCAGGATAACTAGATTCTGATATACCAAAGTATATGTGTATATTATAGGGATTTAAAATTGTAAGCTCCTCTGTGGCAGCAGCTGACCTGAATGATGAATAATCTCTTTCAAATGCTTCAAAATATGTCAACACTATATAAATAATAAATATTAATTAACAATAACCGCTACCAAAGTGCTAGGACAGAGGTGAAGAACCCCGCCTAATTATATTCAGTCTTCCTTCCCTAAATACTGTTATTTTTAATAAGTACTGCCTACAGCTTCAGAAGCCATCATTGATGTACTAGATTATGTCAAAGAACTGAGTAAGACTAGCAAAGCAGAGCATGATAGTCCGTGGAGAGATGTTTGAAAGGGTATTAAGGGAATTGATGCTATTTCAGGAGTAGCTATATGCTGACCTATTGATAAGGCACTTAAGTGCCTATTTCCATGATTTGCCATCTGCTGCTCATTAGCTGTGGATGCATATTGTACATGTCGGCTGCATTGTAGGGATACGCTTGAGATAACAGAACACTGAAAACTTTCTGGAAAGCAACACAGGATGCGAAATTAGATACTAGAAAGTATTTCCCTACTGCTTTAATACATTCCATTTCAAACTACCAATTAATTGTGATTTAACCTGTGAGCTGTGAATTTCCATAGACTTCTGAAATTGCCCTCTTGTTGGGTTCTTAATTTTTGAGCTAAGCTTTTTTTTTTTTACATCTGATGGTTCGTGAAAGTTTAATGTTTTGTATTCCATTAATTATTTAGTAGAAATAAGAAAAATAAAAACTTTAGTAAATGTTCCTGACAACTGTACTACATAACAGTGCAATAGAGATATCACCTGTATATAAGGCAGCCATTCAGTATTTGTCTTCATCTTTGCCCTCATCTTATGTTTTGCCCAAGAGTATCTGAACTACATGTTTGAACACTTGAATATGTGCGTGTCCAAATCTAATGACTACTGCTTCACTAAAAAAAATTGAGTATTAACCAAGGTCAGTTTCCTACTTGCATATTTCCATACTTAAGTATTAATGCACCTCCTGCTTTAAATATTAAACTGCTGCCACATTGCCTTAGTGCAAGTTATTATATTGATTTTCAAAGTTGTACTCCACTTATTATCTTGGCTCTGAGAGTTGTACCCAACTTATTATATTGGTTCTGAGAGTTGTACCCAACTTATTATATTGGTTCTGAGGGTTGTACCCAACTTATTGGTTCTGAGAGTTGTACCCAACTTATTATATTGGTTCTGAGAGTTGTACCCAACTTATTGGTTCTGAGAGTTGTACCCAACTTATTATATTGGTTCTGAGGGTTGTACCCAACTTATTGGTTCTGAGAGTTGTACCCAACTTATTATATTGGTTCTGAGAGTTGTACCCAACTTATTGGTTCTGAGAGTTGTACCCAACTTATTATATTGGTTCTGAGAGTTGTACCCAACTTATTGGTTCTGAGAGTTGTACCCAACTTATTATATTGGTTCTGAGAGTTGTACCCAACTTATTATATTGTTTCTGAGAGTTGTACCCAACTTATTGGTTCTGCGAGTTGTACCCAACTTATTATATTGGTTCTGATAGTTGTACCCAACTTATTGGTTCTGAGAGTTGTACCCAACTTATTATATTGGTTCTGGGAGTTGTACCCAACTTATTATATTGGTTCTGAGAGTTGTACTTTGCATATCATATTGGTTCTGAGAGTTATATTTCACTTATCATATTGTTTCTGAGAGTTGTACTCAAGCTATTTAATTGGTTCTGAGAGTTTTTCTCTAGCAACACTTTAATAAATAAATTAATAATTATATGGTTCTTTTCACTTAAGTCCAAGTGAGCAGTTTGTTATATATTCCTGAATTTGACAACAATACCATTAATTGTTAACACTAACACAATCCACAATGTATTATCTAAACAGAGAATACCATGAATGAATGAATATTTTTTAGTGGAGGTGACTTAGCAGATTAGTCCAAAGTACTACACTATGTAAGGGAAATTTGTTTTAGTCCTGTTGGGTATCTCTTTGCTATCTACAAAAAAACACTAATGGGTTTAGAATAAATAGTTTCGCTTTTGAGGACAAACACCCAGATGTTGTTGACCCTGGCAAAACATCTTCCCACACCAAAAATAGCCACTCTTGGGTAACTGCAGCCAAAATCCTGATAATGATTGGTAGAAGACCTTATTCAGAGATATTCTGTTGTTGTACAGCTACTGTTGTTTGGGATTGATAGCCCTAAAACAGCTGGGGATTCACACATTAAATACCACTGACTAAGTTTAACAGCATGTGGATAGCTTTAGTCCACCCACAGATTATTGATTGCTGTCTACTGTGCAATTGCTATGTTAGCAATGGGTTTCCAAAAACCTCTTGTTAAAGTAGGGGAAATGTGTATGATTTGGAATTATATTTTTGTGTCTATTTTTAGTTGTGGCAAATGGAAACCACACATTTTCTTGCAGACATCAACACAGTGTTTTATGGGAATGGTACTCTTGGATCAAACCATTTAATGCTTTGCGAAATTGGCTGTTTTCACCTCTTGAAAAGTGACCTTTGCTTTCTGTGGTTACTAATGGAACAATTCATGAAATATTGATGACACGGTAGCCAGCTGCTAAAATGCAGCTATATTGGGAAATGGATATTCTTATTTTCATTAAAAATACTTTATGACAGATTGTAGTATGATGCTGCAGAGCTAAATCTATCTTGCATGGGTTAACCTTTCTTTTATTGCATCTTTTTTTTGTCTTGCCCTGAATATTCTAAAATGCAGGTAGATTAAAAAAAAGGTGGTGGTTAAAATACAGCTACATCATATGTCATAACTGTACTCTAAGAGCCCAGAATATAAAGATTACAGAAACATTTTAATATCTTAATAATCAATATCAACTTTAATAGGGTTATCTTAAAGGGGTCCTCCACCCAAAAACTATTTTTTTTTGTAGCAGGCAAATCCCCAATATACATTAATTAATTATTTCCAATGGTTTTAAAGTTATTTCTAATTATAATTGCGGTTGAAAGCAATATCTCTCTTGCTATTTACATTCTCTGCACTCCTGGCTCAGACTTCTGAAGCAATGTTGCCAGCTGATTAAAAAACGCAGAGGAAACCTGACTCCTGTTACGTTGAGGTCATTGAGTCAAACCCAGAGAAGAGAAAGAGACAAACAAATATTGTTTTCAGCTACAATTACATTTACAGATAACATTAAAATCATGACGATATTTAGTAAATATATACTTTCGTTTTGCAAACAAATCAGTTTCTGGTAGATGGCTAATCAGTGTTTTATCATTTACAAAATGAATATTGCTTTTAGACCATGGAAATTCAAAGTTAAAGCAATAGTTTTGTGATCAAGTGTTTTCTGCATGACTTTTGCAAATCCCTTATAAAACGTGTCCTCAAATATTGACAAACATGTCTCTTCGTTTTCAAGGAGACTTGTGTTTATGACTTGTATGACTACGTTTTCTTTACAATTAAAATATTTTTTTAATTGTTTTTTTTTCTTTAAATGCGATCTAATCAAATTAATGCAACTGTGTCCATTCCTGGAATAACCTTATTTCTGTTTGTAGTAGTGTTTTTTATTTGTACTGGCTAATTAATTCCTGCTCTTGATCCTTTCCAGGGACCACTGACTAGACAATCTCGAATGGGCGGAGCCTTCCTGTCCAGGAACCAATCTTTAGAAGAAGAATTCGAAAGAGCAAAGGCTGCAGTTGAGGTATATTCATTTATTGGCTTCGGTACTGAGATGGCATAATTGTAACAATAATTCAATTATTATGTCAGACCAAGGATTTTTACAACTTAGGTCAAATCAAGCAAAATTAATTATCACTTGCCAACATTTAGTTGTGTAAAATGTCAACATATTAGGAAAAATGGTTATTGCTTCCTGTGTAGATCAACAAGCTCATAATGGCAGTTTGTCGTTAAACAGAAAAAAATAGAAAAAGCTTGAAAGATCCGGAAAAAAAATTGGCTGGGGGGGCCTGGGCCTCCACAGTTATGCCACTGCTTGAAATTAGTGATGGGCAAATATTTCCTATTTCGGTTTGCAAAAAAATTTGTGAAACTCCGGAAAAATTCATGAGAGGCCGAGAAATTTGCAAAACATATTAAAATCAATGGGCGTCAAATTTATTTTGAGACGCCACAATTTTTCCATGAGCGACAATTTTTACACACACAAATTTTTTGTCCAAATGCTTTAAAGTTAATGGGCGTCAAAATAATTTTGTTCAAATGGTTAGGGGAGGACAAGGTGCTCCAGAATTAAATGTAAAGTAACTCACCAAACAGTGAAAGTGGTCCGGGTGCACCAGCCCCAGGAATAAGGAAACAGAGCTGACTGGCACTCGAACGGATCCACAGGACCAGAGATATTCAGTAAAAAAAATTAATTTATAGGTAGAAAACTTAAAAATATAGCTACATCTCCATCCACAGTGTGCATTTCGCACCCCTCAGGGTGCTTAGTCATGGACTCAAATGACAATGACAGGATATGAGCATTTATACACAAAACAACCAGAGATGGCTTAATTGTAACAATAATTCAATTATTATCTCAGACCAAGGATTTTTACAACTTAGGTCAAATCAAGCAAAATTAATTATCACTTGCCAACATTTAGTTGTGTAAAATGTCAACATATTAGGAAAAATGGTTATTGCTTCCTGTGTAGATCAACAAGCTCATAATGGCAGTTTGTTGTTAAACAGAAAAAATAGAAAAAGCTTGAAAGATCCGGAAAAAAAATTGGCTGGGGGGGCCTGGGCCTCCACAGTTATGCCACTGCTTGAAATTAGTGATGGGCAAATATTTCCTATTTCGGTTTGCAAACAAATTTGTGAAACTCCGGAAAAATTCATGAGAGGCTGAGAAATTTGCAAAACATTTGTGAAACTCCGGAAAAATTCATGAGAGGCCGAGAAATTTGCAAAACATATTAAAATCAATGGGCGTCAAATTTATTTTGACACGCCACAATTTTTCCATGAGTGACAATTTTTACACACACAAATTTTTTGTCCAAATGCTTTAAAGTTAATGGGCGTCAAAATAATTTTGTTCAAATGGTTAGGGGAGGACAAGGTGCTCCAGAATTAAATGTAAAGTAACTCACCAAACAGTGGAAGTGGTCCGGGTGCACCAGCCCCAGGAATAAGGAAACAGAGCTGACTGGCACTCGAACGGATCCACAGGACCAGAGATATTCAGTATAAAAAATTAATTTATAGGTAGAAAACTTAAAAATATAGCTACATCTCCATCCACAGTGTGCATTTCGCACCCCTCAGGGTGCTTAGTCATGGACTCAAATGACAATGACAGGATATGAGCATTTATACACAAAACAACCAGAGATGGCTTAATTGTAACAATAATTCAATTATTATGTCAGATGTCAAATGACAATGACAGGATATGAGCATTTATACACAAAATCAGAAAAATTGAAAGAAAAAATGGAAAAAAAAAAATTAAAGAGACAGTACCTCTATATTTCTTCAAGAGGTTAGGTATTACAGGAAAGTATTTAAAACCATTTTTTGTTTATATAAAGAGTATCTAGAAAAAAGTTATGGTAGAAAAAATAGTAGAAAAATATAAAAATAAATATAAAAAATATAACAGTATATTGACATACATTATATTCTCATTTATTTTTTAACTGAATATCTCTGGTCCTGTGGATCCGTTCGAGTGCCGGTCAGCTCTGTTTCCTTATTCTCTGTCAAAATGATTTTGACACGCGACAATTCTTATGCGCACGACAATTTTTACACATGCGACTTTTTTGTCCAAATGCATTAAAGCGAATTTGCTGAAATGCGGAAATTCAGTTGGCCTGACTGAACACCAATTTCCTAATCGTAAACCATCTATGCACACCTGACTGTCACATTGTGAAATGACCCCCATCCTGCTGCAGTTTCTTTCCTCTTCTGTGTCAAAAGATCTATTTTAATAGGGCCCACTAAGTCCTCTGGATCCACTTGGTGTCAAGCACTTCACTCCTAGTAGGATTAATTTCATGTAGGTAAATAAATCAAATAGGGTGGCACTGGCAGATTGTACAGAATTAATGTTATTCCATAAAGAGTGAAGGAGACAACTTAACAGATCATTTAATATGCAAAGGTGCAAATGCACATTAAACAGACACATTGGTATTTCAGAAGAGTAAAACTTTTTTATATGTGTTTTATCTTCAGACACAGCAGATCATATTAAGATACAGTTGATTTTATGTGCCAATAATTTAAAAATTTGTACTTTAAATACTTAATTAGTTTATCTGAACACAAATCATCTGCTTCACTTATCATGCATGTGGAAAGGTTAATTGAGGGCATTTAATACACTTCACAGTTATGAAGTTGTTAAGTGAACGCTTAGGGGCCGATTCACTGAATTCGAGTGAAGGGTTCGAATTGAAAAAAAATCAAATTTCGAAGTTTTTTTGGGCTACTTCGACCATCGAATGGGCTACTTCGACCTTCGACTACGACCTTCGACTTCGAATTGAACGATTCGAACTAAAAATCGTTCGACTATACGACCATTCGATAGTCGAAGTACTGTCCCTTTAAGAAAAACTTCGACCCCCTACTTCGGCAGCTAAAAGCTACCGAAGTCAATGTTAGCCTATGGGAAGGTCCCCATAGGCTTGCCTGTGATTTTTTGATCGAAGGATTTTCCTTAGATCGTTGGATTAAAATCCTTCGAATCGTTCGATTCGAAGGATTTAATCGTTCAATCGAACTAAAAATCCTTCGATCGATCGATCTCAGGATTTGCGCAAAATCGTTCGACTTCGATATTCGAAGTCGAACGATTTTAGTTCCCAGTCGAATATCGAGGGTTAATTAACCCTCGATATTCGACCCTTTGTGAATCGGCCCCTTAATCTGTAAAATGTGGTGCTTTTTATCCCCAGTAAGTGTAACCCAATTATATTGTCAATACATGAATTACACATTCACATAATTTCCCAAATTCATCATTTTTTAATGGCTTTAGTACTGCAAAAGAAACTGAATGCTTTCCAAATTCCAAATTGCTGTTTCATCTCACAAAAATAATAATAGAAAATAATGGTCTATTGAAATGATCTACAGTATTTACTAAATACCACTACATTTCAAAGATTTTTTAAGCACAACCTTTTATCCCCCTGTCATTTCCACCGTCATCAATTTCTGAAGGTGCTTAAGCTTTTGCACATACCCAGACCCCATCAATTCAGTGCAGTATTATAGTATAGAAATACAATATTTTCCATAGGTGAGGTGCTTTCATTACTGCAGGATAATACAGCAGTACAATACAGAGTTACTTACAGCAGTAAAATAATGAACAAGTCAGCATTCAAAGTAAATATGGGAATTCTTATATCTAGGAAACTGGGAACATGGCAAGACCAATTCCCCAAAGTAATTTATGCTAATTAGCTAACTCCTTTTTATTTCTTCAAGAAGAATTGCTTTAGAAACTATTTCTGTTTCTAGAACTGGTGATATATAACTTAAGTGTCACATCTATCCAAAATCAATGGAATTCTATAAAGGGACAGGACCAGTTTTTGCTATTTTCTCTCACTATACAAGCTCAACACTTTGAAGCAAGAAATTTGAGAAAAGATATCAGGTGAACGTGAAAAATGATTTCTGGGCATCACAGGAAGTATTTCTCAAATAGCTGTTATCTAAAAATATTCTTGTCGCAGAGACCTTACCACCATGCAGTAGGTGGTTTATGGTTATTAACTGCATGAAATTCTAATAGTATACACTTGCAAAGTATCTCTATTTTCTTTCTTGAATGTGATTTTAGGCTTAACACTCATTAGAATTAGGTTAAGATTCAAAAATTCTTATTACAAATCTGCTGAATACCTTTTATTGAAATGTCTGCAACTTTGCATCATTTTAGGACATTAATGGATCTTAAGCATGAAATATAGGGTAAACCTGCTCAGGATATATAATTTAATGCAATTTTGGGGCATTTTGATAAAAGACATGTTCTCCTTGTGGCTGTGTGCGTTTCCTCCCACACTTTTGTCTAAGGGGCCGATTCACGAAGGGTTAATTAACCCTCGATATTCGACTGGGAACTAAAATCGTACGACTTCGAATATCGAAGTCGAACGATTTTGCGCAAATCCTGCGATCGATCGATCAAAGGATTTTTCATTCGATCGAACGATTAAATCCTTCGAATCGAACGATTTGAAGGATTTTAATCCAACGATTGAACGAAAATCCTTCGATCAAAAAATCACAGGCAAGCCTATGGGGACCTTCCCCATAGGCTAACATTGACTTCGGTAGCTTTTAGCTAATCCTTCGATTGTACGATCGCAGTATTTGCGCTAAATCCTTCGACTTCGAAGGATTTCAATTCCTAGTCGAATATCGAGGGTTAATTAACCCTCAATATTCGACCCTTAATGAATCAGCCCCTAAAAGTTACAGAACAAATCTTGTGTTCAGTCCCTGCTTTGGAACCATATCTTACAGATTATTTTATTGTTTGTTTTTTTGGGGATAGAATAGGTTAGCAACCATCTGTTTTTCTCACTGTTTTGCATTTTGCTGAACATTCTAAATATAATCAGAGATGGATATACATTTAAACATAGTTCTGTGTGAGTGACCGAACCTATTGCTATCTCTGAGAAGTGATGGGTGCCTATATGTAAACAGTAAAGCTGTCAGTCACAGATGGGACATTGCTCTGGACATGCCCAAAGTGACTGATTGCCATAAATCTTTCCAGGAGACACAACCCATCTATCTACTGTATATAAGAAAAATGTCTACAAGTAGAATAAGTTTCCCAGATCATATGAAACATTTAGAAGAGTTCTTGGACATCCAGGTAGAAGAGCTGCACTGGCTAGGTTTCATTCATATGCAGTTGGTTTGCAATCATAACAGCCCACAAACATATTTTTATGTCCCTGATCATTTAAAAGAATCCAGAATTCATTAGAAAGAGTGTTGGTTGGTACCCATGCAGATGTTTTCACACATCTCACAATGAGCTAAAGACTCCAATTCCATCTCTCCTAGTCAGACACTGAATTTTGGGATAAGATGCAAGCTGAATGGGAAGAAATGGCAAGAAGAAACTGGATTTCTGATAACATGGACTCGCCAAATCAAAGTGGAACTTCCAAAGAAACGGTATACACATTAAAGTTTGGAGAATCTTGATAGATGCATTTCGCCTAGTCAGCTTTATTAGGATTGTCAATGAACAACTGCCCAATACATGTGATTATCAGCATAGTCTTGTTCATATTTTAAACAAATGATTTGGTACCTTTAATCAGTCCTGTTAAAGGGAATGCTTCACCAGCCATACTGAGGTACTAGTTCACTTTAAAATAATTGAATGTTATTATGCAGCATTGCTATGTGTATACTTGTATTGGGTTTTCTAAGCTGCTAATAAAATAAAGTTAGTAAAGATGTTATAGTAAAGTAATTATTGCCATCGTTAATCAGCTGTTAAACGTACATTTGGTGGGATAAAACACCAAATGTTTAAGTTTAATCAACTAATACTTTATCTAAAGCTAGAATTTTATAATTGTTGTTTTTAGAAGGCTTTTTAGTACAAGGGTTTGCTATTGGATTGGATTGATATTCCAAACAATTAATGCACGACCAACAGTACCTGCTAATACTGCCTATAAGATGCCTGTTCTTTGTTTATATGGTGTAAAAAAACAGAATAAACTTGAATTAATACCTTTCTTATAATAAATCAAGATTGATGCATATATTGCACTAATCCTATCAAGCATAGGAAACCTTAGAAATAAACCTCAGGTGGTGGTAAGGAACTTGTGTTGAGTTGTACATCTCCAGAGGGTCAAAGATTTCCCATAGCTTGTTGGTCAGATTCATGTTAATTAATGAGTCTAGTGACCTGAAGATATAGATTAAGAAGCGTATTTGTTTGTGTTTCAGGGGTATTATTTTCAAACAGACAACCCTTTCAGAGAATGCTCCGGGGCTTTTGAAGAGGGGATAAGGAAACTAAAAGAAGGGGACCTGCCTCTTACTATTTTATATCTAGAAGCTGCAATTCTGCAAGATTCCATTGATGCTGAGGTAATTCACATTATTCAATGGAATTATGTGTTCTTTTTCAGTTGTGCATTATAATTGCCTATATGAGAGTGGCTACCATTTATATTACACTTATGGAACATTCTGGGCACAGACTTGGTAAACATTTTTAATAGCATTATTTTCCTTGCTCATTCAGTCTTATTCCGTTTTTTTAATGTGGAATAATATCTTAACTATAATGTGTCCCATGCTCACAGAAAATGTGCTTTACAAGAAGTCCCTTTGTTGTTGTAGTTTTCTGGTACTCTGTACGATCTAAGAGCAGACATAGGTGTTTTGCAGTATTTGGTTATTATAGTCAACCTGTAGTTCCATGAACCACATTAAGAGGAAGACCTTGCTGACATATATATAGTGAATAAAGTACCCCCATTATAAAATATAAGGCTATTATAAGTTACCGAGAAGTTCCATTACTATATAAAAGCACGGGGCCGAAGGTCATGAAACTCCGAGGTGACTTCTAATATCCTCATATTTTGCAACAGGGGGTACATTATTTATTATAATAAAAAAGTTTCTGTGAGTCAAGTGACAGAAATGACATCACTAAGCTCCAATTATAACCGATGACATCACTAAGCACTGTTTATAAGGATATAATTTACAGGGTATTCATGGCCTTTGTGTTTTATGAAAAAGGTTTGGGAACCCCTCTTAATTCTTTGGAGTTTTGCTTATCATTGGCTGAGCTTTCAGTAGCAACTTCCTTTTAATATGTAACATGCCATATGGAAACAGTAGTATTTCAGCAGTGGATTAACAGAAAATATGCATCATAATAAAATTAGAAAGGTGCATACATTTGGGCAACCCAACAGAGATATTACATCAATACATAGTTGAGCCTCCTTTTGCTAATGTATCAGCCTCTAGACGCCTCCTATAGGCTTTGATGAGTGTTTGGATTCTGGATGGCAGTATTTTTGACCATTCGTCCATACAAAATCTCTCCAGTTCAGTTAAATTTGATGGCTGCCGAGCATGGACAGCCTGCTTCAAATCATCCCATAGATTTTTGATGATATTCAAGTTGGAGGACTGTGACGGGCATTCCAGAATATTGTACTTCTCCCTCTGCATAAATGTCTTCAGCAAAAATGTCTTTGTAACTGATGCTTGAACATTATCCTGAAGAATTTGTTGATATTGGGTGAAATTCATCCAACACTTGACTTTAAAAAAGGCCCCAGTCCCTGAACTAGCCACACAGCCCACAGCATGATGGAACCTCCACCAAATTTGACAATAGGTAACAGGTGTTTTGGAATGCAGTGTTCTTTTTCCACCATGCAAAACGCTTTTTGTTATGACCATATAACTCAATTTTTATCTCCAAAGCCCTTCGTTCCAAAATAACTTTGGCTTGTCTAAATGAGCTTTTGCAGACAACAAGTGACTGTGTGTGGCAGAAAGAGCTTCTTTCTTCTCTCCCTGCTTTTCTTTGTGCAAAGCAAACTGAATTGTAAAACGATGTACAGATGCAGCAAGATGTTCTTGCAGGTCTTTGGAGGTGATCTTTGAGTTGTCTGTAACCATTCTCACTGCATATGCCGCTCCTGTATTTTTCTTGGCCTGCCAGATCTGGGTTTTACAGCAACTGTGCCTGTGGCTTTCCATTTCCTGATTACATTCCTTGCAGTTTAAACTGACAGTTTAAACTTCTGAGATAGCATTTTGCAGCCTTCCCCTAAACCACGATACGGAACAATCTTTCAATCTCTCAGGCTGCATAAATTATTATGCAGGCTGAGAGGGGAACTTTTTAATTTGACTGTATATATATATATATATATATATATATATATACTATTATAAATGTATTATAATTTACATGTAAATGAGTGATCTTGCATACACATCTGTATATACAGGAGATTTATTTCTCTGCACATCTGCATTTAAATATACTGTAAATACAATAAATACAATACAATAAGCTTCCATAGCCCCAACTTCTTCATACAATTCAATTTTACATCAATACTACATCACTATCTAATGGTCATAAGGATAAGCAGAAATATGTTGATGTAGAATGGTATGGGCATGCCAAATATAACAGCCTAATTCAGTGGCGAAACCACCGGTGGAGCAGGGGGTGCAATTGGCCAGGGCCCGCACCCCCTCAGGGCCCCCCGGCAGCTAGCGCACTTCCGATTTCCAGACACAGCCACCAATTTCGGAGCAAATTATCTTGTGCGGAGAGGGGCGGGGGCCCGGCTGCACGTCTCGCACCAGAGCCCGCCCCCTCCAGTTACGTTACTGGCCTAATTCTTTCTGCCCAATCTTATAAGCAACTAAAAGAATAAGCTGATATATTTCTTGTCTCTGCGGATACGTTCTCCATAGAACTGCACCATCTGGTCTGCAGTGCTGTTCTATATGTGTCAATGGATAATTAATGTGAATGGATCATTCAAGGCAAATGCTAGAGCAGCACCCACTCATTTGTATAATTGCAGATATGCAGAGAAGGATTGTCTTTTCTTACACAGGAAAATGGTGGTAAAGCCCTTAATTTATAAACAAGATATATTTTGCCATCAATATCATCAGTGTTATAATTCCGTTACCACTATCTACCAATCATGACAAGAGGTCAATAGAACGTATAAACTAGATTTTTTCTCTCTATATATACTCTATCTAATAAACACTGCTTGTAAGGCAGCCCTTGGGTCAGGCTTCTTGCACTTTAAATACTTAAATGCTAATAAGGCAAAACTACAAATGGCAAAGCTTAATGAGGCTATGTGAAATGTATTTAAGTATGAAAGCCAATTAGTGTCCTACAAGTCATCCGTGCTAATCCAGGTAATGCCAGAGTTAAGAGGAAAACAGTTTAAGCACGTAGCTTCCTTGCTTGGTGACACATGGTGCAATAAAAGGAAATATAATCTCAAACATGATCTCTAAGGAAAGTCAAGTACTAAAAACACTGTCATGAAAGAGAGGGAACGTGACTGCCTGTGATTCTTTTGTTCCCTTTCTTATCGTTTGTGCAATTCTTTTGCAGGCCTGGCAGTATCTTGGTATAGCCCAAGCAGAAAATGAGAACGAACAGGCAGCTATCATTTCACTCCAGAGGTAAATTCAAAAGATATAGAGTGTATGACATGAATGGTTCATTTATCCAGCTGTAATCAAGCATCTTACATCTCCATCGGCGCATTTGATCTTAATTTAATAATAGTACTTAAAATCTGTATGGAAATTAAAAATAGAATTAAACAGCCCTATTGTTATCAAATTGAACAAATTGTATTAGTAGTAAAAAGATTGTTTTTTTTGGACCAAGCAAGGACAAGCTACATTACCTCAGATATTGTAGAACAACTCTCCTACATTGGGCCAGATTCAAAAAGTTATCTCATGGTTTATTACGTGAAAACTGTATTGAAGTCTATGGGAAAAAACTGGAATTGAATTTGGAGAAAAGTTTCTTCTACTCCAAACTGAATCTCATCCATGACTTTTCACCTGATAAACCATGAGATAACATTGCGTAAGCACTGTGTATCTTGTTGGCGCTATATAAATAAATGATGATGATGATGATGAAAAATTATGATGATTGAATTGAATCTGGCCCATTATTGGGTTGTGTGGTGGAAGGTCTGTAGTTTTAGACTAAATACGTATGTGGGGGAAGTTCAAGTTTTATTATCTTGCATACAATCTGAGCACATTTGTAACTGATCTTCATCAGTTATTCATTTATTTGGGAGGTTTTGAAATTTAGGGTCATTTAGAGGGTTATTTTACTAAAATCCGAATTTATCTCATTTTTTAAATAAAAAAACCACAACCAAGTCGAATACCCAATTTGACCTTATTTATTATTATTAAAAAGCTTGATTTAATTGATTTGGATAAAAACTTTATATAATCGAGCGACAACCCGTATTGTAAGATTTTTTCAAGGGGTTTTCCAGAATCATAAAAAAAATTTCGGATAAAAAGGTTGGATTTTTTGGCTAATTCCAGCGCAGACCACAGAAACTTCAAAATAGGATAGGGACCTCTGCCATTGACTTATACACAACCTGTCTGAGATGTTGGGTTTTTCGGATTTGGGGTTTTTGATGCATCGGCATGTAATACAATTTGAGTATAAAAAAAATCTGAAAAATTTACGTTTTGTCCAAAAAAGCCAGACCAGAGTTTAGTAAATAACCTCCTTAATGTCACTACCCAAAGAAATAGAAAGACTAACATTTTTCATTTTGGTGTCTCTTATATTCCGCCAGATAGCATTTTAAATGCAGTTGCAGAAAAACAAATCTTCCAATGAAATATAGGTACTGGATCTCTGATCTAGCTTCCCAGTATTTGGAAAAAAAACAGAGTACTGGGGAGGTGGGGCATGTTCCCAAATTCAGCAAAATCTACTCCATTTACCTGGCTCCTTCATTCCAACCATGATCTGAATGGAGGAAGAAACAGGCGGCTAAAACTCCCAACTGATCTCAGTCAGCAATGTGGTTTCAAATTCCAGGAAACCCCTTTATGCAGCAAATATTAGGTTGGATAAAGGTTCCCATGACTGTATTGTGCGCCCTGTAGATCTCTGCTACCTCTTTATTTGTTCATGTCTAGGTTACTAACAATATACAAGCTCAACTTACAATAAGCTAAAGCCTCTTTTTTGGGGGACAAAACTAAACAGAAAATACAAAAGCTCAAAGAATTACTTTACCGCTGTTAAAAAAAAACACAAATGCAATATTAACACAAAAAAAAAAATATTTGTCAAAAAATCCTTGACAAACGTTTTCCCTTTGTTTTCTCTGCAGGTGCTTACAGCTACAACCAAATAACCTAACAGCTCTTATGGCCTTAGCTGTCAGCTTTACCAATATTAGACGCCAGCAAGATGCATACGAAGCACTGAATAAGTGGGTTAAACAAAATCCCAGATATAAGCACCTTGTGAAGGGCAAGTCGGGGTCCCCAGCGCTCACCAGAAGAATGTCAAAGACTTTGTGTGACAGGTACAAGTTGTTTTTTTTTTTATAAAACCCAAATGAACCAACATTTATTTGGCTGTTCAGTGTAGCAGGTTATTGGGAATGAATTACAGTACATGTGGGTAAGATGTACACCAAACAAGTCTGTTCCACAGGAATTTCAGACCATAACAATAATGTAGAGGAATGCCTTAAACCTGATTATTTTCAATGGAAATACTGGAATTTATCCACAGGTGCATCTCACACCCAGTACTTACAGAATGGTAAAGTTTAGTGTTACTATTGAATTCATTGGGAAACTCGGTTTCATTTATATTCATGTATTTCAGATTTAATAGTTTGGTATTAGAGGAACACAGTGTTTGGCCTATTGGCTGCATCACAAGTTTAATTTAAAAAAATGTTTTTTGTTTTAGGTTTTAGGTCTTTGTTTATTTTATACAAGCCCATTTTCAGAAAAAGTTGGGACAACAAAATGTAAATTAAAATGGAATGGAATGATTTGCAAATAATTTAAAGCCAATATTTTACTGCAAGTAGCACAAAGACAACACATCAAATGCTGAAATTGAGAAATTGCTGTAGTAAAATGTCTCATTCTTGATATAGAACTCTAGCTGCTTAGTTCAACTGTGTTGTCCTTTTCCTAATATAAAGCGACAAATCTTTTTAATGGGTGACAGGTCTGCACTGCAAACAGTTACACTGTTGTTATAAGGTATAGGATCTATTATCCAGGAATGCTTGGGACCTGAGGTTTTCTATATAAGAGATATTTCTGTAACTTAGAACTCCAATCCTTAAGTTTATTTTTTTTTAAAAATGTAAAATCTGATAAACCAATAGGGATTCATGCAGCTTAGTTAGGATCAAGTACAAAGTAGGGTAAAACGACATGGGAGATTTTGATCAGATTTTGTGGGTCAGATTTTATCTGATCTTGCCATGCAACTGCACGCAACACCATGCAAAAGCACAAGATTTATAGGTTCTTATGAAGTCTGACCCCCTTTAGCTAGAATATAAAGTCAGATCAGATACAATCTCAATACAGTTAGAAAAAGGTTTATCATGTGAAAACTCAAGGAGGAGATTCAATTTGAGATGCAATTCAATTCAGAAAAACGTATCACATGGTTTATCACGTGAAAACTCCATTGAAAAAACTGAAACTGAATTTGGAGAAAAGTTTTTTCTCCTCCAATTGACTCTTGTCCATGACTTTTCACATGATAAACTATGAGATAACTTTTTCTCACAGAATTGAATTTAGCCCAAAGTTGGATGCTCACCATCAGACTTAATTGCGTTGGCTGAAGACAGGGTCAGACTGGGGGGGCCGGGGCCCACCGGGACTAATGTCCAGGGCCCCCTCTGACCCCCGTCCCCCTATGATGTGCAGAGCGCGCAGGCATCGGTGCGCCTGAGTGAGGGCGCCGCTGGACGCTCCAGAATGAATAGGTGCCGCGTGCATGCGCACATGACGCTGCACGGTGCCTAGAAAAAACTTTTTATTTTCTATTCTGATCCGCGGGGGCCCATAAAGGGTCGGGCCCACCGGGTTTTTTCCCAGTGTCCCGCCGGGCCAGTCCGACACTGGCTGAAGATGCAGCGTGTTACATTCACATCAGATTTCCCATTAGATTTTTGTATTAGTCCCTTTATATTTTGACCCATGTGACTACACCCAGCTTGTAGGATGTGATTTGTCAATTGGACACCATCCTACATAATCGCCCGTGTTTAATTATTACAGAGTAAAAGGAAATCATTTTAAAAAAAGTTATAATTATTTGCTAAAAATTGCCTTCCCATAATTTTCTGGATAATGGATCTCTGGATAAGGGAGCCCATACTTACATGCAAAATGTTTGGCATTGTCTTCCTGAAATAAGCAAGGACTCCTCTGAAAACGACAATGTGTGGATGGCAGCATATGCTGCTCCAAAACCTGTATATACAGTATATCATTCAACATTAATGGATTAATGGTCCCTTCCAAGATGTGCAGGCACCCCTCACCATGTCCCCTAATGCTCTCCATACCATCACAGATGCTGGTTTTTGAACTATGTGCTTATAACAAGCCATACGATCCTTCTCCAAATTTCAAATTTTGACTCATCAGACCACAGAACAATTCACCTCTATCTTCATCACTTCTCCTCAGTAGAGATGGCGCGAACTGTTCGCCGGCGAACTTGTTCGCGCGAACATCGGGTGTTCGCGCTCGCCGGAAGTTCGCGAACGTCGCGCGACGTTCGCCATTTTGGGTTCGCCATTGTTGGCGCTTTTTTTTGCCCTCTCACCCCAGACCAGCAGGTACATGGCAGCCAATCAGGAAGCTCTCCCCTGGACCACTCCCCTTCCCTATAAAAACCGAAGCCCTGCAGCGTTTTTTTCACTCTGCCTGTGTGTGCTGAAGAGATAGTGTAGGGAGAGAGCTGCTGCCTGTTAGTGATTTCAGGGACAGTTGAAAGTTTGCTGGCTAGTAATCGTTTTGATACTGCTCTGTTATTGGAGGGACAGAAGTCTGCAGGGGTTTGAGGGACATTTAAGCTTAGGTAGCTTTGCTGGCTAGTAATCTACCTTCTACTGCAGTGCTCTGTATGTAGCTGCAGTGGGCAGCTGTCCTGCTTCTGATCTCATCTGCTGACTGCTGCAATAACAGTAGTCCTTGTAAGGACTGCTTTTATTTATTTTTTTGTTGTTTTACTACTACTACTACTACTACTACTACTACTACCCAGTGCTATTAGTCTAGCAGTGTTGGGGAGTGGGACTGGTGTGCTAATCTGCTGCTCCTAGTAGTTCAGCAGCACCAACTGTAATTTTTTTTTTTTAATATTCATTTTTTTTTTATTTTACTTTTTTTTATTTTACTACCGCTGTAGTAGTGTATAAGTTGACCTTTTAGGCATTATTTGCCCTGTAGGCATTTTTTGCCCAGTGTGTTATTCAACCAACAGCCATCTAGCTGTGTGACCTTGTTCACATTCTGTCTAAATATCCATAATATTACCGTCTCCAGAAAAAACACCGGAGTGACTTTTTTCAAGCAGCCATAATAAATTTTACGTAATCCGTATCCATCGCTGTAGTAGTGTATAAGTTGACCTTTTAGGCATTATTTGCCCTGTAGGCATTTTTTGCCCAGTGTGTTATTCAACCAACAGCCATCTAGCTGTGTGACCTTGTTCACATTCTGTCTAAATATCCATAATATTACCGTCTCCAGAAAAAACACCGGAGTGACTTTTTTCAAGCAGCCATAATAAATTTTACGTAATCCGTATCCATCGCTGTAGTAGTGTATAAGTTGACCTTTTAGGCATTATTTGCCCTGTAGGCATTTTTTGCCCAGTGTGTTATTCAACCAACAGCCATCTAGCTGTGTGACCTTGTTCACATTCTGTCTAAATATCCATAATATTACCGTCTCCAGAAAAAACACCGGAGTGACTTTTTTCAAACAGCCATAATAAATTTTACGTAATCCGTATCCATCGCTGTAGTAGTGTATAAGTTGACCTTTTAGGCATTATTTGCCCTGTAGGCATTTTTTGCCCAGTGTGTTATTCAACCAACAGCCATCTAGCTGTGTGACCTTGTTCACATTCTGTCTAAATATCCATAATATTACCGTCTCCAGAAAAAACACCGGAGTGACTTTTTTCAAGCAGCCATAATAAATTTTACGTAATCCGTATCCATCGCTGTAGTAGTGTATAAGTTGACCTTTTAGGCATTATTTGCCCTGTAGGCATTTTTTGCCCAGTGTGTTATTCAACCAACTGCCATCTAGCTGTGTGACCTTGTTCACATTCTGTCTAAATATCCATAATATTACCGTCTCCAGAAAAAACACCGGAGTGACTTTTTTCAAGCAGCCATAATATATTTTACGTAATCCGTATCCACCGCTGTAGTAGTGTATACGTTGATCTTGTGGGCATTATTTGCACAGTGTTTTCTTCAAACCGCCATCTAGCTGTGTGAGCTTGTTCACATTTTGTCTAAATATTGATAATATTATCGTCTCTAGAAAAACCACTTGAGTTACTTTTTTTCAAGCAGCATTCTTATATTTTACGTAATCCGTATCCACCGCTGTGTATACGTTGACCTTGTAGGCATTATTTGCACAGTGTTTTCTTCAAACCGCCATCTAGCTGTGTGAGCTTGTTCACATTTTGTCTAAATATTGATAATATTATCGTCTCTAGAAAAACCACTTGAGTTACTTTTTTTCAAGCAGCATTCTTATATTTTACGTAATCCGTATCCACCGCTGTGTATACGTTGACCTTGTAGGCATTATTTGCACAGTGTTTTCTTCAAACCGCCATCTAGCTGTGTGAGCTTGTTCACATTTTGTCTAAATATTGATAATATTATCGTCTCTAGAAAAACCACTTGAGTTACTTTTTTTCAAGCAGCATTCTTATATTTTACGTAATCCGTATCCACCGCTGTGTATACGTTGACCTTGTAGGCATTATTTGCACAGTGTTTTCTTCAAACCGCCATCTAGCTGTGTGAGCTTGTTCACATTTTGTCTAAATATTGATAATATTATCGTCTCTAGAAAAACCACTTGAGTTACTTTTTTTCAAGCAGCATTCTTATATTTTACGTAATCCGTATCCACCGCTGTGTATACGTTGACCTTGTAGGCATTATTTGCACAGTGTTTTCTTCAAACCGCCATCTAGCTGTGTGTATTATCGTTTCCAGAAAAACCAACTGAGTTTTTGTTGTTGTTGTTTTTTTAAAAATAATGCCAGGCAAAGGCAGGCCGCCACGCAGAGGCCGTGCTAGGGGCCGTGCTGCTATGCAATCCTGTGGCCCTAGCAAATTGCCCAGTTTTAAAAAGCCAATGACCCTGAACTCCCAAAATGCTGAAGAGGTAGTTGACTGGCTTACACAGCACACCCCATCCTCTACCGTTTCTAACTTTACCACAACATCCTCCTCATCCTCCACTGCTATGGCCACCCCACGTAACACTTCCTCCACCACCGGTGCCCCTTCTTCACTGGAGTCAGAGGAGTTATTTTCCCATGAGTTTCTTGAACTGAGTAATGCGCAACCATTATTGGCAGAAGAAGATGAAGGAGATGAGGACGTTACACCAGATTTAATTCTGGCAGAGAACACGACAGAGATGGACATAATGATGAGTGATGAGGAGGAGGTCCCCGCTGCTGCTTCCTTCTGTGATGTGTCAGAAGAAATTGATGCATCTGAGGAGAATGATGATGAGGAGATTGATGTTTTGTGGGTGCCTAGTAGAAGAGAGCAAGAGGAGGGTAGTTCAGATGGAGAGACGGAGAGTCAGAGAGGCAGTAGGAGAATAAGACTTAGAAGAAGCAGGGAGGACAGCCCGCAGGGATCAGTAGGGCAACAACATGTATCGGCACCTGTGTTCAGCCAGCCAACGCACCCGCCATTGCCGCCAATGCCGCCAACTTCTACTGTTACCGCCAGATCGCACACTTCCAAAAAGTCAGCAGTGTGGGATTTTTTTAATGTGTGTGCCTCTGACAAAAGCATTGTAATTTGCAATGAGTGCAGTCAGAAACTGAGCCTTGGTAAGCCCAACAGCCACATAGGTACAACTTCTATGCGAAGGCACATGAGCGGCAAGCACAAAGCACTTTGGGAGCAACACCTCAAAGGCAACAGGCAAACTAAAAGCCACACTCCTTCTGGTCCAGCATCTTACTGCTCTACCTCTGCTCTCCTTGACCCATCTGAACCACCCTCCACTCCGCCTTCCACCTTGACCACCTGTTCCCATTCCCAGTCATCTGCCACCAGCCAAGTTTCTGTGAAGGCCATGTTTGAGCGTAAGAAGCCAATGTCTGACTGTCACCCCCTTGCCCGGCGTCTGACAGCTGGCTTGTCTGCACTCTTAGCCCGCCAGCTTTTACCATACCAGCTGGTGGACTCTGAGGCCTTCCGCAAATTTGTAGCAATTGGGACACCGCAGTGGAAGGTACCCAGCCGCAATTTTTTTTCTAAAAAGGGAATACCACACCTGTACCAACATGTGCAGAGCCAAGTTACCGCATCTCTGTCACTTAGTGTTGGGCCAAAGGTCCATATGACTACTGACGCATGGTCCTCCAAGCATGGTCAGGGCAGGTATGTCACCTACACTGCCCACTGGGTGAACTTGGTAATGGCTGGGAATGGGAAGCAGGGAATGGGTAGCTCAACAACAACAACAACAGTGGAGTTGGTGTCACCGCCACGGATTGCACGCGGTTCTGCCACCACCTCTACTCCTCCATCGCTCTCTACCTCGTCTTCTTCCTCTTCTTCTTCTTACTCTGCTGCTGGGTCCTCCTTCTCCTCCTCCACACCTGTGCACCCCCAGCTCCCCCTAGGCTATTCGACGTGCCAGGTACGCCGTTGTCACGCTGTCTTGGGGATGACGTGCCTGGAAAGCAAAAACCATACCGGATCTGTACTCCTGTCATCTCTGCAGTCACAGGCCGATCGGTGGCTGACCCCACACCAACTGCAGATCGGAAAAGTGGTGTGTGACAATGGAAGCAATCTGTTGGCAGCGTTGAGACTGGGAAATTTAACACATGTGCCCTGCATGGCACATGTGTTAAATTTAATAGTCCAACGTTTTGTCTCCAAGTACCCAGGATTCCAGGACGTTCTCACCCAGTCCAGAAAGGTGTCGGCCCATTTCAGACGTTCCTACACAGCCATGGCACGCCTTGCTGACATTCAGCAGCGCTACAACATGCCAGTCAGGCGTTTGATTTCTGACAGCCAGACTCGCTGGAATTCAACGCTCCTTATGTTGGAACATCTGCTGCAACAACAAAGGGCCGTCAACGAGTACCTTTTTGAACTGGGTGGTAGGACTGGATCTGCAGAGCTGGGGATTTTTTTCCCCCGTTACTGGGTGCTTATGCGCGATGCCTGCAGGCTCATGCGACCTTTTGAAGAGGTGACAAATATGGTCAGTCGCACCGAAGGCACCATCAGCGACCTAATACCCTTCGCTTTCTTCCTGGAGCGTGCCGTGCGACGAGTGACAGATGAGGCTGTAGACCAGCGTGACGAGGAGCTGGAAGCGCACGATTTATGGTCGGAATCACCAGAACGAACCCAGGCACCTGCTGCAACGCAGGGAGAGGTGCCAGAAGTGGAGTCAGAGGAGGAAGGTGGCTTTGTGGAGGAGGAGGAGGAGGACCAACAGGAGCAGGCTTCCCAGGGGGCTAGTGGTGACCTTTTGGGGACCCCTGGTCTTGTACGTGGCTGGGGGGAGGAGACCGTGGATGATGCAGTCCTTGATAATGAGGAAGCGGAGATGGATAGCTCTGCATCCAACCTTGTGAGAATGGGGTCTTTCATGCTGTCATGCCTGTTGAAGGACCCCCGTATCAAGAGGCTTAAGGAGAAGGACCTGAACTGGGTCGCAACGCTACTAGACCCTCGGTACACGCATAAAGTGGCAGAAATGTTACCAACATACCACAAGTCCGAAAAGATGCGGCATTTACAAACCAGCCTGCAAAACATGTTGTACAATGCTTTTAAGGGTGATGTCACTTCAGGAACTCATCAACATTCCAGGGGCAGAGGTGCCAGTAATCCTGCCACGAGCACACCTGCAAGGACAAAGCCCTTTGGCCGGTCTGTAACATCAGACATGCAAATGTTTTTCTGTCCAAGGCAGCGCCACAACCCTTCTGGATCCACCCTCAAAGAACGCCTCGACCGGCAGGTAGCGGACTACCTGGCATTAACTGCAGATATCGACACTCTGAGGAGCGATGAACCCCTGGACTACTGGGTGCGCAGGCTTGATCTGTGGCCAGAGCTGTCACAATTTGCCATGAACCTCTTGTCTTGCCCAGCCTCAAGTGTGCTCTCAGAAAGGACCTTCAGTGCAGCAGGAGGGATTGTAACTGAGAAGAGAACTCGCCTAGGTCACAAAAGTGTCGATTACCTGACCTTTATTAAAATGAATGAGGGGTGGATCTCGGAGGGTTACTGCACGCCGGAAGACTTGTTCTGACTTCTATGCAGCTGTCCTTCTCTTCAAGCCTCATGACTCCACACACAGCTGTCCTTTAGCGTCCTCCTCCCTCCGCCACCGTTACAAACTAGGGTGCAAACCCTACTGGTTTAATTTTTTCTGGCCTCTGTGCTTCAGTGGCTGCAACCAAAAAAACTGGGCAAACAATGTCTACAAGGTCAACGTATGGCGAAAAATGACTATTTTCAGCATTTATATGGCATATTTTTTCTGGCAACTGTGCTTCAGTGGCTGCGTCCAAAAAAATGCATATTTTCTGCATTTATATGGCATAATTTTTCTGGCCTCTGTGCTTCAGTGGCTGCAACCAAAAAAATGCATATTTTCTGCATTTATATGGCATAATTTTTCTGGCCTCTGTGCTTCAGTGGCTGCAACCAAAAAAATGCATATTTTCTGCATTTATATGGCATAATTTTTCTGGCCTCTGTGCTTCAGTGGCTGCAACCAAAAAAATGCATATTTTGTCCATTTATATGGCATAATTTTTCTAGCCTCTGTGCTTCAGTGGCTGCAACCAAAAAAATGCATATTTTCTCCATTTATATGGCATAATTTTTCTGGCCTCTGTGCTTCAGTGGCTGCAACCAAAAAAATTTATATTTTCAGCATTTATATGGCATAATTTTTCTGTCAACTGTGCTTCAGTGGCTGCGACCAAAAAAATGCATATTTTCTGCATTTATATGGCATAATTTTTCTGGCCTCTGTGCTTCAGTGGCTGCAACCAAAAAAAATTATATTTTCAGCATTTATATGGCATAATTTTTCTGGCAACTGTGCTTCAGTGGCTGCGACCAAAAAAATGACTATTTTCAGCATTTATATGGCATATTTTTTCTGGCCTCTGTGCTTCAGTGGCTGCGGCCAAAAAAACTGGACAAACAATGCCTACAAGGTCAACGACGTTGACCTTGTAGGCATTGTTTGCCCAGTTTTTTTGGCCGCAGCCACTGAAGCACAGAGGCCAGAAAAAATATGCCACATAAATGCTGAAAATAGTCATTTTTTGCCATACGTTGACTCAACGTATATGGCAAAAAATGACTATTTTCAGCATTTATATGGCATATTTTTTCTGGCAACTGTGCTTCAGTGGCTGCAACCAAAAAAACTGGGCAAACAATGTCTACAAGGTCAACGTATGGCGAAAAATTACTATTTTCAGCATTTATATGGCATATTTTTTTTGGCAACTGTGCTTCAGTGGCTGCGTCCAAAAAAACTGGGCAAACAATGTCTACAAGGTCAACGTATGGCGAAAAATTACTATTTTCAGCATTTATATGGCATATATTTTCTGGCAACTGTGCTTCAGTGGCTGCGTCCAAAAAAACTGGGCAAACAATGCCTACAAGGTCAATGTATGGCAGTTGTTTAAAGAGAACAGTAGATTACTAGCCAGCAAAGCTACCTAAGCTAAAATGTCCCTCAAATCCCTGCAGACTTCTGTCCCTCCAATACAGAGCAGTATCAAGCAGATTACTAGCCAGCAAACTTACTATCATCTGTCCCTGAAATCACTAACAGCTCTCCCCCTACACTATCTCTTCCAAGCACACACAGGCAGATTTTTCAGATACATTTTTGCCCTTGATCCCCCTCTGGCATGCCACTGTCCAGGTCGTTGCACCCTTTAAACAACTTTAAAATCATTTTTCTGGCCAGAAATGTCTTTTTTAGATGTTAAAGTTCGCCTTCCCATTGAAGTCTATGGGGTTCGCGAACCGTTCGCGAACCGCTCGCATTTTTGCGCAAGTTCGCGAATATGTTCGCGAACTTTTTTTCCGACGTTCGCTACATCCCTACTCCTCAGTCCATCATAAACAAGCTTGGGTCCAGAGAAGTCAGTGGGGATTCATATCTATATATTTATCCTTTGCATGGTAGAGTTTCAACTTGCATTTGTGGATGCAGCAACAAACTGTGCTCACACACAATGGTTTTCAGATGTATTCCTGAGCCCATTTCACTAGAGAATCATGTCTGATTTTAATGCAGTGCTGTCTGAGGGCCCGAAGATCAGAGTCGCACAGTATTGGCGACTGGCTGGAGCTCCTGTTAGCAGCAAACTGCACCGACCGGAGTTCTTCTCAGATGCCCCACCAAGTGATTATCTTCCTGCATCTTCTTTCTTTGTGTGGGTGCACATGTGCAGTAGAGTGAAATATATAAGTTTAACAAAAAAAGCCACCTTTTCACTCTAATTTGTAAAGCATTAAAGGAGTAGTTCACCTTTACTTTAACTTTTAGGGGCACATTTACTAAGCTCGAGTGAAGGATTCGAAGTAAAAAAACTTCGAATCTCAAAGGTTTTTTGTGGTGTACTTCGACCATCGAATAGGCTACTTTGACCTTCGAATACGACTTTGAATCGAATGATTCGAACTAAAAATCGTTTGACTATTCGACCATTCGATAGTCGAAGTACTGTCTCTTTAAAAAAAACTTTGACTACCTACTCTGGCACTTTAAACCTTCTGAGCATCGATGTTAGCCTATGGGGACCTTCCCCATAAGCTTTCTATGCTTTTTTTGATCAAAGGAAAATCGTTTGATTGATGGATTAAAATCCTTTGATCGTTCGATCAAAGTATTTGCGGAATTTACTTTGATTATTGAATATCGAGGGTTAATTAACCCTTGATACTCGACCCTTAGTAAATGTGCCCCTACATATGCTATAGAATGGTTAAATGTAAACAACTTTTCAATTGGTCTTCATTATTTATTTTATATTGTTTATTAATGAGTTGCCTTCTACAAATTTATTGTTATTGTTACTTTTTATTACACATATTACTATTTAGACCCTCTCCTAATTATATTACAATCTCCTATTCAAATCAAATTCAGTGCCTAGTTGTTAGGGTAATTCTGAAACAATTTGCAACTGTTTTTCGTATTTTTAATTTCTGGATTTTGAGTTATTTAGCTTTTTATTCAGCAGCTCTCCAGTTTGTAATTTCAGCAATCTGGTTGCTTGGGTCCAAATGACCCTAGCAACCATGCATTGATTTGAATAACAGATTGGGATATGAATAAGAAAGGGCCTGAATTATAGAAAGTAGAATAATAAAAAGCAGCCATAACAATATTATTTGTAGCCTTAAAGAACAATTGTTTTTAGATAAGGTCAGTGGCCCCATTTGAAAGCTGGAAATAGTCAGATAAAAAGAAGACAAATAATTCAAAAACTATAAAAAAGAGAAAAAAATTAAGGCCAGTTAACAAGCCACCTAAAATTAGTCTATAGCATAGTATAAGTTAAAAACTTAAAGGGGAAGTTAAAGGGGAACTACTCCTTTAATGTCCTTACCAATGTGATATTATTGACAGTGTGAAACAAAAGATTGAACAGGTTAAAGGCAAGTAATCAGTTAAAGTAGCAGTTATGTGAAATACATATCCAAAATTATTTTGGTTTAGTTGTTGAGGTGTCTAGTCCCCCAACTTATAGCTAGAAAGCTGTTGTATTTAGTTCAAGCCTCTTGAGGAGGGTTTTGTTTATGGCTTACTGCTTGATGTAAAGATGAATAAAACTGGTAGTGGCTCAGTAAATCCTACAGCAGCTATGTTTGCCTTTGCTACAGACAAAATTCTACTCTTCAAGTTGATCCCCAAAATAAACCATCAGTACATTTGAAATGTAATATATATACTATGTATTTCATGTTACTTATGTTTTTGACTGTGCCTTTTTAACCTTCCAGTGTGTCCTTGGAAGAGGTGAAGGAGCTATACCTGGAGGCAGCGCACCAGAATGGGGAACTCGTAGACCCTGATTTACAAACAGGACTGGGGGTCTTGTTCAATCTCAGTGGAGAATATGACAGAGCGGTGGATGCTTTCAACTCTGCCCTTGTGATTCGACCAGAGGTAAATCAGTTGGAGGAAAAATAGGAGGAACATGTATTCTTTCTAACTTTAATACTAGTATGTCAGTGGTATAAAAGGATATGCAGCAAGGTGAGAAATAAAATTACCATTTTGTTGTTGTTCCTGTTATTTTCTGTCCTTTATAGCAAAACCTATTAAGTCTATGGCTAAGGCCTTAAAGGGGACCTGTCACCCAAAAAACATATTCCAAATCCTATTTTATCATGTTAGCCAAGCAAAATTAACTTTAATTACACAGTAACAATTATTTGAATCTTGTTTCCTTCCATCTGGGAATGCATAATTATAGCAAGAAGGCAGAAGCCATTTTGTGCACACTGTTATTAAGACAAGCCTTGCATCATCTCAAAATCTTGTTTGTGCACCAGAATGGGGGGCCTGATGTCCATCCCCATGCACTGGCTACACGATTAAACGGAGAAGAGAACGGGGGAATGTGGGGAGAGCAGTGACTTCTAGTAAGTGCTGAATGGAAAGTGAAAGTAATTGTCTGCCCCGCCTAATGCATAGAGGAGGGACAGGCAATATTTGAATGACAGCTGAGATTTTTAAATCTGTTTACAACAGCTATGAATGCTTTAATAAAAAAAATTGGGTTTCATGTTTAATTTGAAAAGGACTTTCAATACACAGTTTTTTATGTCTGGATGACAGGTCCCCTTTAAACAGAGGGAATATTTACTGAATAATCATATAACACAGGTGTGTTAGAATAGAACACAAAGGTCACTTTGAAAATGTGATCTGTTTCTCATGTGGCAAATTGGGACATTTATCCAAAGACTGTGTAAGTACAGGAGCAAAGACAGCAACAAACAGTATCATGAAACATTATTGTGATATACTGGGCAGGGACAGTAAAGTGTAAACAAGGTCTCCAGGAAAAATCCAATCTGCTGCTGAACAGTTGGGCTTCTTTCCCTTTGAAACAGACATATTCTGGGGTATTTGGTAAAGGAAACGTTTCTAGATTCTCTTCTAAAAGGTGAAATATTTAAATCTCAAGTGGGAATTAGAAATTCTGCTATGCAGAAAGAAACCACCCTTGGTCCACTGCTCATTGAGGCAATTGATGTGACAAATAAACATGAATGCTACTTATGTTTATAAACTAGTGATACACTGTATCTATAATTTATCCTCAGAAAGATTCGTTCAAATTGCACCATGTGGAAAGAAATTTGTCTTTACATTTTTTCAAGCACAGATATCTCAGATTGATATATTTGTTATTAAAAAGGTGGTTCAACTTTAATTTAACGTTCACTGTGTTGTAGAATGACTAATTTTAGCAGTTTTTCATTTGGCCTTCATTTTTTATTGTTATACTTTTTGAATTTTTTACCTTCTTTTTTGTCTGACTCTTTCCAGCTTTCAAGTCGGGGGCCACTGACCTCATCTAAAACTAATGTTCTGTAAGGCTACAGATAATATTGTTGCTGCTACTTTTTATTACTCATCTTTGTATTCAGGCCTCTCCTATTCATATCCCAGTCTGTTCTTTAAATCATTGCATGGTTGCTAGGGTAGTTTGGAAACTGCAAACTGGAGAGCTGCTGAATAAAAAACTAAAAACCATATAATACCACAGATAAAAAGAAAAACAGCAACAGCAAATTGTCTCAGAATTACTTTAGCAAAAATGCATTGATTTTTGTAGGAGACTGGAATATAATTAGGGGAGGTTACATAAATCTGTAGAAGGCAAATAATTAATAAACAATACAAAAATACATAATGAAGACCAATTGAAAAGTTGCTTAGAATTAGCCATTCTATAACATACTAAAAGTTAACTTAAAGGTGAACCACCCCTTTAATTAGACTGTAAGATCCTGGGAAGAATAGAATCCATAATTAGTGCAGAAAAAAAATTTTTGTTAATAGCTTCAGCTTTAAAGAACAGTTCAGTGTAAAAATAAAAAACTAGGTAAATAGATAGGCTGTGCAAAATCAAAAATGTTTCTAATATAGTTAGTTAGCCAAAAATGTAATGTATAAAGGCTGGAGTGACTGGATGTCTAACATAATAGCCAGAACACTACTTCCTGCTTTTCAGCTCTCTAACTCTGAGTTAGTCAGCGACTTTAAGGGGGGCCACATGAGACATAACTGTTCAGTGAGTTTGTAATTGATCCTCAGTATTCAGCTCAGATTCAAAAGCAACAGTTATGACCAATGTGCCCCCCCCCAAGTAACTGATTGGTTACTGCCTGGAAACCAATCAATGGAAACCAAGAGCGCTGCAAAGCAGGAAGTAATGTTCTGGCTATTACATTACACATCCTGTCACTCCAGTCTTTATACATTACATTTTTGGCTAACTAATTATATTAGAAACATTTTATATTTTGCACAGCCTGTCTATTTACCCAGTTTTTATTTTTACACTGAACTGTTCTTTAAAGCTGAAGCTATTAACAAAAAATAAATTTCTGCACTAATTATGGATTCTATCCTGTTCATTAGAACTCCTGATCTCTAAGCATGAGTTTCTGCCTGAAAACAGATCGTTGACTATCCCCTGAATTAAAGTGGGAATTTATGAGTAGGGACAATGCTTACAGTGAAGTTTATATTTATAAATATTTCTTCTGTTTTGTCTGACTTTTGTTTTAACAAATTAATTGATCTTCAAACAATGGCCAGCACCTGACATTTCATAAATGCAGGAAGAAGCTATTTCCCAACAAGATGGATATGGGATAATTATCCACCTAGTTATTGATCCAGCCATAGTGTTGGCAATAAAATAAAAAGGTCACTGTTGGCTGCAGTTTAAGAAATTAGCTGTTTTTTCTTGTGTCAGTGGAGGGCCTTTCTTAAGTAAATGCCTGTGAGAATTGTTCAGCTCTAACTGAGAGAAAATATTAATGTGCTGCATACAGGATGCTAAGTGTGAAGATGGGAGACAGCCTTCCCATAATTCCAAATAACAGATCCCATACTTTAAAGCACTTCATATAACTTTTAAATTCCTCCACTTTAGCAATCACTACTGTGATTAAGCGATATAAAAGAAATGTTTGCCCCCAGGACTACTCATTATGGAACCGTCTTGGAGCAACCCTGGCAAATGGAGATCGGAGTGAGGAAGCTGTAGAGGCCTATTCCAGAGCACTTGAAATTCAGCCTGGTTTCATCCGATCCAGATACAATTTAGGAATAAGCTGCATTAACCTTGAGGCTTACAGGTCAGTAATACAAATATACAGTGTATATATATATATATATATATATATATATATATATATATAATATGTAGCCTATACTCCACTACTCTATAGTTCTAAATGGCAGACTAAAAACGCAAAATGTAGTTGCTTTTGCTAAAAAATAAAATTCTTACATAAGGGCGGTGCAATACCATCCTGACTTTCCACTTTTGCTCAGCTTCATCAGTCATGTACAAGAGCCATAGGGGTCCGTTTACTAAAGTGCGGTAAATCTGACTTTAAAAAGTTTCCGCATGTTATCGCTGAGAATATTTTTACGCCAGAATATTCGCAGCGACTAAGTTTACTAAACAGCGATGAGCTCAGAAGTCATTTCGATCACTTGCGGTAACTACGTTAAGGAACCAGTTTACATTAGCGGTAATTTTAGCGAGTTGCGAATTTTCTGGCGAAAAATTACGTTTTTGCAAATATTTATGCTATAAAATAGTCTTGTTTTATGGTGGTTATTATGGCAATTTTTACTGTGACATTTATGGCCAGAAATGCATCTTCAAAACTCATAACAAAAATCCAAAAAGCAGACGGCACATCTGAAGGGGGGTTTTTATTGGAATTTCTGCTGAAAAATCCTTCAAAACTCATAAACTTTATTGACTGATGATTATACCATCCAACAACATCACCAGAATAACACCAATCAAACATGTCTGCATCATATAAACCCTTCTGCCAATAGAATCATAGGAAAAAGAAATTATACCAGTCAATCTCTTTGCTTTATAGAAATGCACAGTTTAATGTAGCCAATCACAATGAAACCAAAAAAGTGTAGAGGCTGACGAATCCTTGGACTGTGATGCCGCTGCCAATAATACGACTCTGAGCTGAAACTGCTGCTGTTGCACCAGATAGAAGCAGAAGCCAAAACATCCTGTCAGCAATAGCTACAGATCTCCTGTCAGCAAAGAATGATGGGTAAAAAAAAACAATATTATGGGATATTTCCTGCCCCTTGAGAATTTTCTGGCAAAAAAAATACTTTTACGCCACTACATAGGTGGCGGTAAAAGTTTGCGAATATTCTGGAGTTAATTTTGTCTTTAGCACATTTCTCTGTTTAGTAAACCATGCGTTAATGTGTACGTAGCGTTATTTTCAGCGAATGCGATAACTGGCAAACAATTATTCTTGCGCAAGAATATTCGCAAATTTATATTTACCGCAGGTTAGTAAACTGGCGATAACATATTTGGCGAAAATTCTGTCTATATATTGAGCAAATATTTTTAATGCAATTTCGTAAACGGACCCATTAATGCAGTGCAGATTGTAGAGCAGTCCAGCTATAATAAATGACAATTCATATTCACTGGGCTAATATTTCGACTGGATATTCAGCTTTGAGAAAGCTGCTAATAAACGTCTGTTGATGATTTATAGGCCCGGTGAACATAGATCGTCATCTGTTATGTCAGGACAACTTTAAATTCTTCCTATCAGTTTATAGGTGCAGGTTACTTCAACAAATTGCCAATGTCTTTTTACCAGTCTCTTATCAAATGCGATAGTGACTTTTAGTGATGTTCATCTTATTTCTCATTTTAACTTTACACTTAAATAAAAAGGAAGTATTTGACCATATATACATTTATGTGGGCCTAACAAATGGGGTTTGTTGTATAAACCCTCTGCACATTTTTGTGTATAGATGGAGGTTTAAATGTAAACATGGATAATCCATACATTTCTCAAGAGTCTCAGCATACAGAGACTGGCCACATGTCTTCAAAATACATTGAATTGGACTTAGCTAGCCATGCTTTTGACTCCCTTGACTCCCATTCATGAACTGTGTGATAGAGAGGAATTTATTTCAGCATCAGTATTGCCTTCAACAACTTATTCTCGGTCAAAGAAGGTAGGAGTCATTAGACTGGGAAGTCAACTTTGATCACCCCATATCCATCAACCATTGGCTGGTGGGGTGCCTATGACTCACATGTTAGTTGCCATGAGGAGTTGCAGAGAGTAACCTCCCCCCAGTGTGTCTTAGTGTGATGATGTATTGTGTGTCAAAAAATTTGAAAGTAATAGGTAAGTCTGCCCTTCCTGTGTTTCAAGTTATATTCTCAAAGGAAGCACTTTATGATATAGCCATGTCATCACTGATAAAGCACAATTATTTCCCATCTTCCAACTCCCAGTCATGATTAGTTGATTGCAGACTCCCAGTCATGATTAGATGATGGCAGACTACCTTCAGCACCATCCAAAACCCTGACAATTACAACGAAGGAAGATTATACTGCTCTATGTAATATTTGACTGCACACAACTGTTTTTCTACTTACCCTTTTAACACAAAAAAATGTTGTTACTTAAATGTGTCTGTGATATCGGTGTTACAGGGAAGCTGTCAGCAACTTTCTCACAGCCCTAAGCCTCCAGAGAAAAAGTAGAACTCAACTGAAAATCCAGCCACCTGTGAGCTCAGGCAACATTTGGGCAGCATTGAGAATAGCACTTTCCATGATGGACCAACCAGAGCTTTTTCATGCTGCCAATGTGGGAGATTTGGATATACTACTGCAAGCTTTTAATATAGAATCTTGAAGATATTCCCGCTTATGAGACAATCTGAAAAAAATATTTTTCATTGCAGACTTCAGATGGGCGTCATATTCAGTACTTCCATTAGAACAACAAATAACCTGGCTTTACTCACTCTGTCCCCAAAGATTGTCAAATTATGTCTGACACAAAAAGCACAAAACTCTGGGGACATGGTAAAGAACCTTAACATGAATGTACGGATGAGATGGAACTTATTATGTTTATTTACATATATATCACTAAAATATTAAACTACTGGTTTTTAGTTTAGTGACTGATGCTCATGGTTTCTAGGATATCTGCAGGCACCTGCTAAAGAAGATTAGCCCAGATACATGGATACCTCTTCCCTTCTTGGCTGGATGTCTGCATGCTGAAGGTGCTGTATGCGCAGTTACTCATTAGAACCACCTTCATACAGTGAAGGAGAAGTTTTGATTGGTGCATGACAACTGCATAACTTAATGTTGCTCTTTCTGTCTAGTTTATTTAGACATATCCGTAAATAAGGCATAATTCTGCTATTACAGTTTCTAAGCCATCTGCAAATGCATCTATATATCAATACCACTTACTAATATCTCACCCCTATAATCTTCACTTATTTCACATGGAACTGGAACCAACCATTATAAAAAAAAAACATTAGCAGCTTTTTTTCCTGTTTTAGATATATTGCTGTTTGGCTGGCCAAATCCCAGTTAATAAAGGGAATAGTTATTATGACGAGTGACACTAATCTCTTGGCCACTCATATAGGATCAAATATTCAATTTTATTACAGTATTGTGTAAATATTCTGTTAATACTAAACCATTATCAAATATGTTATACGTTCCAGTCTCTAGTTAAGGGTAGCTACCTTCCTAAATTATGTAATCATGCTTTGGCTTTTCATAACCATGGTCTAATCACAATCTAGCTATCATATGCCCACCTCCCACCCCCATTTTGGAAATAGGACCCCTGTTGGTTGCACAGCCAAGGAGCATTTGCCCCAACTGGGAAAGCATCACACTGCAGCTTGAACATAGCCAAAAAATCTGCATGTTCATACACTCATCACTGAATTATTGAATGCCAGTTGTTAGCTGGGTAAGTACTTGGAATTTGACAGTCTAAGGTGGACAGGTCTTCCTCATACAAATTATTATACAACCTGAAAGCTTGAGTGTGTGGTGCTGTCTGTGTAGACAAAATGGAAATTACATATAAACTATGTCAAAAATGTCTAGGCACTTGCCTGTGTAATATCTCATTCCAAAACAAAGAATACTTATGTGAATTTGATGTTCTCTTTGCTGCTGTAACACCCTCTTCTCTTCTAGCACAACTTTCCACTAGGCGAGGACGCATTGTTGTGGTATTGGCTTTCATTTTGCCACAAGAGCTTTAGAAACGCTGGGCAATGGTGTCTGGTGATCAGCGCAGGCACAAGGTTGTTGTTGCCGTTCATCCCTCAGTTGAGTTGAGGTCTAGTCTCTGTGTTGACCATTGAAGTTATTTTACTTCCATCTCAGCAACCCAGTTTCCATGGACATTGCTTTACGCATAGGGGATTTATCATGCTGAAACAGGAAAGAGCCTGCCCTAAAGTGTTGCCACAATGTAGGAAGCATTGCAATGCCAAGATGTTGTAGCATTAAGGTTGGATTAAGGGGTTCCAGCCCATACGATTAAAAGCAGGCCCAGAGTATTGAATTATCACTCAACATTTGGTTTTATGCATGGTGATGTGTGTGGCTGTCCTGATCACCCTTTAAAAAACTGTGCATCCAAAGAATAGTTGTTTTACTGCTATTGCTTCTAGGGACAGTGTGAAATGTAACAGTGAATGTTCCAACTGAGGATAGCAATATTACAAGATGACTGTACTAGAAAAAATAGCAACTACAACTGTAAAGGTTGAGATGTAGCTTAGAAAACTTTCCTTTGCAAATCCTTATAGTTACAGTATATATAAACAACAAAATTAAACCGCACTCCTAGGACTTGGGTGAAAAAACGAGCTTGTCTTTATTTCAACGCTTCGGCATCAGGAAGTCAGGAATAAGTCAGGAGGACTTCCTGATGACAGCCCGAGTGTTGGAGCCGAAACGTTGAAATAAAGACAAGCACGTTTTTTCACCCAAGTCCTAGGAGTGTGGTTTCATTTTGTTGTTTATATCTCTGTATATAACCAGCACCCAGTCATTTCCTTCGTTCGTTGGTGCACCAGCTCTGAACTTTGTATATATAAATATATATGTGTATGTATATATATATATATATATATATATATATATATATATATATATATATATAAATAAAAGCAGACCTCCCACTACAACCAGTTCTGTAATCCAAGTACCCTCCTAGAATACCTTCACCAAGCAGCCATGTTTAAATGAGCCACATCCGCTGCAACATCATCAGTTTTTGGTACCCAGCTGTTCAGATAAGCTTCACTGGCCAAATATATACTTGACATATTATGTTCTCTGATTCAACCTGACAGCAAATGAGATAAACAGTACCCAGTGAGAATATATTTCTCTTATATACATCCCATATTTTATATATATATATATACAGTCCACAGTGGTGCACTCTTGATCCTAGTAGGTAATTGCCTGGGTGCTGGTTATAGCTTAGAATAACAAACCACAGAAGAAAAAGTCGCACTCCAAGGTCTTGTCAATGGTGAAAAAATGGAAAAAAAAATTATTTCAACGTTTCGGTGCAATAACTTGGGCCGTCAGATGAAAGCACTCTTTACACTGTCATCTGCTGGCTGTAGTAATGTAATTAACATTATTTTTGTTTTAAAAGTACCCACCTTTCATTCTTCTCCTATCTAGCCTGGCATATCTTGACCTCCACGAATGCCATCCTGGATTTTCATTTTTTTTGTGTGTGTGTGTGTGTTTTTTCAATCAAGTGAGTTATTTTATTCCATCCTTTTTCTAATTCTGCCTCAGTTTGACATTGTATTGACTTTTCATTTACTCACTTGAACTGTTTTACTGCATTCAGAAAGCAATATACACTCCACTATCTGTTCTGTGCAAAACTGCAAAGGGTCAGTTTTCAGCTAAGGCAGTTTCCTTTTTTTTTCGGTGGGATGGCACTCGGCGCATTTGTTTTCCGAAGTCGCCTCACAAGGAAACTTTGGGCGACTTCAGAAAACGAATGTAAATCACCAGGGGAGGCAGTTCAGGGAGATTAGTCGCCTCGAAGAAGAGGAGAGTTGTCGACTGATTTCCCTGAATCTGCCTGTGTGCCCTGACCCTTAAACTAGTGTTCTAATTAAAGTGATTTGCCCATTCAGTTTTGAGTACAGATCAGTGAATTGCAGGCATTGTAGAGCAGAGTAAAAAAAGCAAAAAGCAAACATTTACACAAAGTTTTCAATCTGACATTCATAAAAATTGATTATTTTTTTGTTATTTTCCATCCATACAATCATCAGCTCTATCCAAGTCTTCCTATTAATCAAGTCATGTCTGTGGCACTCCTGGGCTATAATGCGATGCCCTACAGGATTTTATATGAGTGTGTGTGTCTCTCTTCTTCTTGGATCACTCTGCTTTCTGATTAGTTTCCTCTCCTTGATGTGGAACGGTGATTGCCTTGTTCATCTAAAAAATAACCATTGTTTGATTGCTCCGCTTATGTTTAATTGCAGACATATTTCTCATGGCCTCTTTTTCTTTAAAGTTCAGGTGTCAATATACAGTTTAAGATTTGTCATAAAACTAAAGTTAAAGGAATACACATCATTATTCCAGTCATTTGTAAGCAGCCGGATTGTCAGTGGCTTGGAAAGTTGTAGTTTTGCTGCCTTCTAATGTTTCTAAACTAATCCCTTAATATTAGCTTAGATATTAATTTAATTTGATGAATCTGCACTTGTGATGACCCACAGTGCAAAGAAAGTCATTCGTGGCCTGTGATTGTTATTGTGCGCTGCAGATAACCCAGGCATCCCTTAGTTACACCAGGTAAACATTTTAGGGCATATTTATCAAGGGTCAAATTTCAAATTGAAAAAACTTCAAAATTTGAATTCAAAAAGACCAACTGAAATTAAGTCAAAGTTTTCTTTTTGGTTGAATAGGTCCGTTTTCAATCGAATGGGTCCGTGTTCGGCTGAATTCGAATTGTTCGAATCAAAGTAATAGTGCATTCGATCGAATTCAATTCAAAGTTTTTCCCAAAAAAAACCTTTGATTTTTCAAACTCCGCCAATTAACTCCAAATAGGTTCTAGGAGGTCCCCCATAGACTAAAACAGCAATACGGCAGGTTTTAGATGGCAAATGGTCAAAGTCGAATTTTTAAAGCGACAGTACGTGATCAATTTTGATATTCCAATTTTTTTCAAATTCGAATCAAATTTGGACTATTCCTTAGTCGAAGTACACAAAAATAGCTCGAAATTCTAATTTCCCACATTACCCGAAGCAACCATGCACTGATTTGAATAAGAGACTGGAATATGAATAGGAGAGGGCCTGAATAGAAATATAAGTAAAATATGAGTAAAAAGTAGTAATAGCAATACAGTTTTAGCTTTACAGAGCATTTGCTTTTTTAGATGGGACCAATGACCCCCATTTGAAAGCTGGAAAAAGTCAGAAGAGTCAGAAGGCAAATCTTTTTTAAAAAATGAAGACCAATTTAAAAGTTGCTTAGGATATATATAAACATTAACAAAAAGGTGAACTGCCCCTTTAATATAGGTTTTGCAAACCTTCAAAAGCACTGAGAGACCCATCAGCCAATGAAAAATAGACTACAGGTTTTATAGCTAACTAAGAAAGTCATTTTTGAGCCAAAAACCTCTACCTACAAGCAGTGTAATAACTATCTGATAAAGATAAGATGGCATTGCGAAATTCAAATGCAAAATTCTGTTCTTATTTATGCTACTTTTTCCATTAACAATGTTTATTACAGTGCATTAAAGGAGAACTAAAGTTTTATTAAAGAAGTGGCTAACAAATGTTGTACATTATGTTTTGAGCTTCTGTATCGGCCCAAGGTAACTACAGCCCTTTAGCAGTAAAGATCTGTGTCTCCAAAGATGCCCAAGTAGCTTCCCCATCTTTTTTTCTGCTGATTAACTGCACATGCTCTGTGCTGCTGTCACTTACTGAGCTTAGAGACCTACTCACAATATACTGATATATATAATGTAAATGTCACAATGCAAGGTTTATTCAATAGATGCAAGGATGTCCCAGTAGCTGCCCATCTTCTTTTCTGCTGATTCACTGCACATGATCTGTGCTGCTTGATAATTTGTGATGACCCCTAAGCTTAGCGTCTCAACAGCTGCTCAGAGCCCACTGAGCATGTGAGTGTCACAGACACTTTCCAAGATGGTGACCCCCCTGTGACAAGTTTGAAGTCCTGGATCATTGCTGCTATTGAAAACCTGAAACTTTAGGCTGGTGCAATAAATTCAGTATATAAAATATGGCATATTCAATCTTAGGGTTTAGTTCTTCTTTAAGCTGGCTATTCAGTTATTGATTCACTTCTTTTGGTGAAGTCATCCAGCAAGTGGATCTTTCCTCAATATACCGGGCTGAGGAACCTACAGCCAAATGATCAGATCACAAAGACTGTAAATGCAGGTCATTGGATGAGGATAACATCAGTGATCTGGCGCGGTCCCTATCTGAAGGGATTTTGTAACTTGCCCAATCAATAGATGTCCATCTTTACTCCTGTTAGGTTCCCCCCAGTGAATTGAATTGCTAAGATTTTTCCCTGGGTCGGCGCACCATTAGAATAATAATAAGAATAAAATACACCAACCCCTAAAAGGAGTAATGCTAGCCCTATATTGATCATGCAGGTTTAAAAATCCCATCAGGGTTGCCTTGTCCTTTAAACATCAGTGATGTCACAATATGATATTGTTACAATCCACACTACAATAGTGTTCTAGTACAATATAGCTATTGGAAAGAATAAGTACTGGTACCTGCAGTCATTCCGGTAAAGAGCCCTTGAGGAGAAATAAAGTGACACTTGATTTAATGAGATATACAGAAACAGGTGTCTGATCATTCAGTGTGACATGCTTTCTTGTTATCTTTGTGCCCTTAAATCACTGGTGGATATTAACATTCCTAAGCAGCGATATTAGATAAAACATTCCTATTTCCTACATGTAAAATGACATTATCATCAGTTACATGATTGTCATTCCATTCCATACAAAGGTATAACATACAGTAGCTATCAATGTGGCCTTAGCATTATTTCTCACTTCTTTCCAGCGTTGGACTGGGGTCCGGGGCCCACTGGGGGGCCCCCCGTTGTGAGGTCAGGTCCTCCAAAGAATTCCTGCAACCTCCCACCACCGCGCATACTTAGTTATCTCTTTTGAGGCTGTGATCCAGAGGGGAGCAGTTCGGGGTCGGTGGGGTCCATGAGGACTGGAGCTCACCGGGTTTTTTCCCAGTATCCTGCCAGCCCAGTCCTACACTTCTTCTTTCCTATTTGTTATGTACAGTGCAATAATCAGTTTGGGGCACAATATAGCTCCTAATACCAACAGGTGGGACCTTTTTCCAACTAAAATGGTGTTCAATAATTTAAACTAATTTTATTGGTATTAAGACCTCATGCAGTTTTACAATCTATTAAAAATGGCCAGCCTACCTTGTTACACTTGAACAATTAAAAACAAACAAATAATTAGCTGTAATGAATTTGAATTAATTTTGGTTGAATTCATACGCCTTCAACTTTAATTAATAAAGTTCACAATCAGATGGTGCGTATTGCTGAACTAATCCCCTAAAAAGTTAGGGGCATTTCCCCAGGTTAGCAGCTAGGCTGGGGGAGGGTCATCTATGTAGGGTAGGGTTTTTTTAATTAAAAGTTGAATTCTTCTGTAGCCTGCACTTATGAAAAATTTAAACGGAATCGGCATGGGACAATTTAATGGAATATACAGCAACACGCACCGGACTTTATTAATATCAAACAAACAAATTGATGAATTTTTAGCAAATAATGAATGAATTGAAGTTGAAGGTGTATGAATTCTGACAAAATTAATTGAAATTCATTACAGCTAATTATTATTATTATTATTTTTATTGAAGTGTAACAAGGTAGGCCGGCCAATTTTTAATAAATTGTAAAACTACTTGTTATGAAAATCTCCTGCTCCTGTAAAAAAAAAAAAAAAAAGGCAGAAAGGAAGTTTGTCTTTTATGGTATAAACAGAATATTGACTTTGTTTAGCATCATTTCCCAATACAGTGTTATTCACAACTAACATTTAATCTACCTTACACTTTATAATCCGACATCTCAAACGGAAATATTTTTTTTAATAATATGCATGAGATTTTAATATGAGATATTTGTAACATAATGCACTCGGAGGACTTCACTGCATGTAAGCTTAACCCTTCACTCCCAGAGGACTTTTAATGTGTGGCCTTGCCTCTAGAAGAGATGGGGTACATTGTCACACATTCTCAAAGCATTTAAAAAAAAATCAACAAATTTTGTAAAATGTTGAAGAAGATATAACAAGTTGTTTATACTGTACATCCAGAGAAATTGAAAAGATCTTTACAAGTAAGAAATATATATTTTTTAAAGCGTAACTACTTTGGTGGTCCAAGGAATCTGATTTGTATAAAATAAAATATATATATATGTGGGTTTTTTTTAACAAGATATTAACCTCAGGTACTGAATTGCATGAATTTGCATTGGCGTACTTTCAATCTATTAACCCAAAGCATGCATTACTATGTACCATAATGTAAATATACATGATACATTAAAATCTGAGACTATAAACATTTCAAGTGTTTTCCTGTTTTCTATTTTTTCTTTTTGCACAAGAATTATAAACAGGGTTTTATTTTTTTTTCCCTTGAAAATGTAGGGTGATGTTGAGTAAAGGAAGTGTCATTTTTTCAAAGGGGCGGAAAATTGTCCTTTTTAAAATAATGTAATATTATAAATGCATGTCCTACGGCATGCAAAAATGAAGTTTACATTCACAAAAGATACCAAGAAAAATTCAGGTTGGCCCCGATCCTTTTCGGTCCTGCTGTCTGTCTGCAAGCCAGCCAAGTTTAAGAAGTTTAAGAAACTTTAAAAAAAATAAAAAAACCTATGGGGAAGCGCAGACAAAATTGCAATTTATTCTAAAAGCAATATGGGAGAGGGACAGAAATAACACTCCACCCAATGTTGAATCCAAAATGTGTCCGGAATAAACACTACAGAGTCAGAGTTGTCAAGGGAGTTACCAGATTTTCAGCTCTATCTCCCGATCTCCTGTCACTCTGATGCATTCCACCGTTTCCTGCCGATTTCTAACAAATTGTAGGCAAAAATCTGGGTTTCACATGCGCAGAACATTTCAGTGATGTCACTGAGTAATGTTGCGCATACGCATGGAGCTTCAGTGGGGGCCCCAAAGGTGGTCTGGGGGCCCCTGACCCTGGGCCAACCAGTACTGATGAATACCATGGAAGAGATGGGTGCTAGAGAACCCTGGACTTGCCAGTTGTTCCAATTCCCACCTCCAGTACATCTGATGTGCACCAATAGTCGCAACTGACTAGTGCTGAGTGAATCAGACAATAATGCTGTTATTAACAGTTCACTCCAGAATTAACGCCAACAGAAATATGGGGAAATAGCATGTGCCACAGCTTGCTCACAGTTTTTCAAAATGGACGCTGCTTTAAGTCTGAATTAGTGCACCGCAATCCATTTGGAATATGGGGAAGAAAAAGCTGCATTGCAGATTAAAAACATGGTGAATTGCATCCAAAGATGATAGTTTTGCTTGCATTCATAAATAAGCCCTGTTTTATAATTAGGGCTTTTTCAGCAGGATTCAGCCGAATCCAAGTGCCTGGCTGAACCAAATCCAAATCATTAAAGAAACATGACTTTTTGTCAAACAAACAAGGAGTGAAAAATTTTTTAACAGCATGCACAGTTCTCTTTAACCCTTTTTGGTGTAAATTTGCATATGCAAATTAGTATTCCGATTCAATTCAGAATTTGGCTGAGTATTTCATGAAGGATAGAGGATTTGGCCGAATTCCAAAAGAGTGCATTCGGTGAATCACTATTTATAATACAATACCCAATGTTTGCCTGTATGCTCCTAGAAAACACCCTCTCCAACTTGCAGCTGGAAAATGTCAAGTGGGTAATGCTTGTGAATGCTGAAGAAAGCAATTAAATCCATTTAAGGGAAATTGCCACTATAAATAGCACATAATACAGGTTGAAATGAAAAAATCCATTCTGAAACTTTCCATTGATTTTAAAAACATTGTAGTAGTTCTGCTTGCCAGAGAAAGCTACATGGTATTTATAAACCGTATATAAATATAAATGTATAAAAACTGGGTCTTGTGCAGCAGAAATGATACAGTATTTTAATATTTAAACTTGTGATGACAGTATCCTTTTATTATTCCATTTTTTCAGTGGGAACTGAATAGCTTGATATGAAACTGATTAATCAGCCGCTCTAATGAAGGGGCATGGCTTATGCAAATTGGTGACCATTCATTATTGGATCAACAGTTTTATAGAAAGAAGAGTTATTATGGAGCAGAACTGTGCAGAGATTAAAGAACCAATCAAGGCACCATGTCTGTGATCTACACCCAGTATAATATATATGTCTGTCAAATCCCCGTTCTGTCTGACTTTGCAAAGACAAACAATAAGAGATGGGTCTATCACTCAGTCACGACAAAGATGTTGCCGTTAGAGCTAAAGGACAGTTACTGATGAACCCAAGTTACCTCGGATGTGGAGCTGAGCTGTTACCTGCTGAAAAGGATAATGTGCATCTTTGATTCATTACAGTGTTCACTTCTGTAGCTGCATTAGGGATGTGTAAGTCGCCAAAATGCACAAAATATTAAATCAGCTGATGCCAACAAAGGTGCAATGTGTCAGTGTTAGCAGGAAGAAACACACAGCAGGAAGCTGACAGTCTTGTATGAATAAATTATCGGAGCAGCAACATGAAAGGATGATGAGATGGATGGGAGGAAGTCACCAACAGGACATTATGATAAAGGAAGGCTAAAATGGGAGATACACAAACTGTTACACATAGAATAAGATGTGGGATAAAACCCATTACATGTATTCATAAAGAGATGTATTTCCTCTTCCCCAAGTAAGTCTTTTTAGCTGTTTGAAACAAGAGGTTTGCCATTTGGGGATCATCAGTTGTATATATTGATTTTATGCATGTTTATTACATATAGTTGCCTCAATGGAAGGAATTTGATCACTTGCTGACAAAAATCGGAGCTGTAAATCCATAAAGAAAAAGAAAATAATGTATTATTTTAAGCATCTTGCCATTCATTATACTGTACAGGTGACTTCCACTACATTGTTTCAAGAGAAAAAAATCAGCAGTGCAGAGAGGGTGAAAGGTAGGTGCCTAGGGTCCTTTCAAGTTTAACTTTGCGAGTGCCAACAATGGTGATATCTGTTCTGCTGCCTCTGGCCCTTTGCCACTGTCCTGCCCAGGCCGGATTAATGGAGAGGTCACCAAGGCCCAGGCCTAGGGTGGCAGGATTTTAGGGGGCGGCATGCTGCCCAACCACACCCACATTGGTTTAGAAACACTGGGATGTGCAGGAGATATGATAGTTTTAGAAATTTTCTGAGCGCCAATCCCCATTGCTCCGGTCCCGATGATGTTAATTTGAGCAAATAAGAGGTAGAGGACGGGGCGCCAAACGACAGCGGGTCTAGGGGCGCCCGCTATGTAAATCCAGCCTTGGTCCTGCCCATCACCTCTCTAACAGTGTCTCCTCAACAGTCCTTTCTTTATTTTGGCCACGAATGCCACAAACCTGTTATGTTATAGCCCTGCTCATTTACATCCCAGTCCCTCCCTCCACTCTTATGTCATCAACCATCAAAGGGATTGTTCACCTTCCAAAACTTTTTTTCTGTTCAGTTGGGTTCAGATAGATCACCTGAAATAACGACTTTTCCGTGTGAACGTGTGAACAATTTTCAAATACTGAAGTGTAAAATGTCATTTTTCACCTTCTAAAGCAGCTCTGGGAGGGCGGGGGGGGGGGTGCTGACCCTGTAACCTGTTCTAAATTGATACATTAGTTGATACATTTCTTATCTTTGTCCCTGCTGAGCAGAATTCCTGAGTTAGAGTCCAGCGCGGGTCCAATCAGGCAGACCCCTTGCCCGACCTGCAAGCTGACCAGCACCCGCCACTCACTATGTCCCACAGCCCAGACCCACTACCCAGCCCGCAAACAACTCGCTTACCCTGACCCGGTGTCCGTAGAAACCAGAAGTGATGTCATTTTTAACTGGAAGTGACGTTACTTTTACCCAGAAGATACATTGCGCAGAACCCTATTCCGCTATCACAAACTCAGTAGAGGGTCCTGTCCTGCAACATAGCCGGGTACCCAGACGAGTTACCCGTGGATTACCTGCACAATTGGGTACTCAAATGTCTGCCCAGAACCTGACCACCTTGCGGGTATTCCGTGGGTACCTGACCCGATGCAGGACCGACCATGAGTTTCATTACAGGCAGCTGTTGGAACTGATACAATAGTTGCTAATATTCCACAGATACTGCTGAGAAATGTATCAAATAATGGAGCAAATTGTAACAGTTCAGAATCTGCACCTGGATTACTGAGCTGCCAGACTGAAACACCAGCCACAGGGACATTAAACTTTAAACGCAGATTTTGGAAAAACGGTAATTGAAAAAAGTATTTATTTCTGGGGAACAATCTGAAAACAACTCAACTGAAAAAAATTTTTTGAAAGGTGAACAACCTTTTCAAGAAGCCAACACTGCAGTACCTACAGGTTGCCACTAACCTACACCTGCATTCCCCTTAGCTGTGCCACAGGTTACATAGTTACATAGTTAAATTGGGTTGAAAAAAGACAAAGTCCATCAAGTTCAACTCCTCCAAATGAAACCCCTTGTTACGTACTCTAACTCCCTCTCACCTCTTGATTGAGCTCCTGACTATTAATGTTATTAAGCCAAAGAGGAAAATCCTGGGTTCTGTACTTCCCAATACAGGTTACTTACAAATGGAACGTTTACATTCCACAAGATTCTAGAGGGGATCCTACAAAGGTCAAATAGTTCCTAAACTATTTCTAGTATTGATATATCTATATGTCACCTTGTAATAAACAGGGTCATGTCAATTATTGTGTTTTAAAGGGCTGCCACCACTTCAGTTAATGCTTATTGGGTGAACTTCAGTCAATGTTTTTCAACTGGTAAAAAAAGGCCCAAGATCACCCAATTGACTTGAATAGGATGTGCCTACAATTAGGGATGTAGCGAACGGCGGAAAAAATGTTCGCGAACATATTCGCGAACTTGCGTCAAAAAATGCAAACGGTTCGCGAACGTCGCGAACCCCATAGACTTCAATGGGAAGGCGAATTGTAAAAGCTAGAAAAGACATTTCTGGCCAGAAAAATTATTTTAAAGTTGTTTAAAGGGTGCAACGACCTGGGCAGTGGCATGCCAGAGGGGGATCAAGGGCAAAAATGTATCTGAAAAATACATTGTTGACACAGCGCTGCGTTTTGTGCTGTAAAGGGCAGAAATCACACTACGTCACTCAGGTGATGTTTCTGGACACGGAATGTGAAAAAGCTCACACAGCTAGGTGGCACTTGGTTAAAGACTGGGCAAACAATGCCTGCAAGGGCAACGTATACAGTAGTGGATATGGAATATATTATTGCTGCTGTAAAAACATCACTCAGGTGATGTTTACCGACACGGAATTATTATTGTTATTTAGACAGAATGTGAAAAAGCTCACACAGCTAGATGGCACTTGAATACCTCCCAACTGTCCCTCTTTTGACCACTCAACCCCCTGTCCCTCTTTTGTACTGGAAAGTCCCTCTTTTCTCTGCACTGAACAGCCAGAAAAAGTTTCTAACTTAATTGGCTTTTGGCAGAGAGCTCAGAACAGCTAACAGGTGCAAATAAGATACTTTGTAACAATTTTGACTCTGGTTGGTGCTGGTAGTGGTGAACTACTAGGAGGAGCAGCACACCAGTCCCTCTTTTCTCTGAACTGAACAGCCAGAAAAAAAACAGTTTCTAACTTAATTAGCTTTTGGCAGAGAGCTCAGAACAGCTAACAGGTGCAAATAAGATACTTTGTAACAATTTTGACTCTGATTGGTGCTGGTAGTGGTGAACTACTAGGAGGAGCAGCACACCAGTCCCACTCCCCAACACAGCTAGACTAATAGCACTGGGCTCTTACAGTAGCAAAGTAAAAAAAACAAAAAAGAAAATAAAAGCAGTCCTTACAAGGACTATTGGGTTACAGGCAGCAGTCAGCAGATGAGATCAGAAGCAGTGCCCACAGCAGCTACATACAGAGCACTGCAGTAGAAGGTAGATTACTAGTCAGCAAAGCTAACTAACCTAAACTCACTGTCCCTCAAATCCCTGCAGAGTTCTGTCCCTACAATAGAGAGCAGTATCAAGTAGATTACTAGCCAGCAAAGTTACTATTAACTGTCCCTCAAATCACTAAACAGCTCTCTCCCTACACTAGCTCTTCCAAGCACACACAGGCAGAATGAAAAAACGCTGCAGGGCTTCAGTTTATATATAGAAGGGGAGTGGTCCAGGGGGTGTGGGGGTGGTCCAGGAGGGAGAGCTTCCTGATTGGCTGCCATGTATCTGCTGGTCTGGGGTGAGAAGTCAAAAATAAGCGCCAGCTAAGGCGAACCCAAATTGGCGAACGTCGCGCGACGTTCGCGAACATTCGGTGGACGCGGACAGTCGGTGTTCGCGCGAACTAGTTCGCGGGCGAACAGTCCACGACATCCCTACCTACAATAACTAGTACAGGCATAATCTGGTTTATAATGTTAAAGGGGGTTATTCACCTTTAAGTTAACTTGATATTTAGGTGGTATTACACTCCCACAAGGCAAGTCCATATCTCAAGTAGAAATTATCCCCGCTATGCTTCGGGGGATGTGGGGAGATAGGCACATTCTATCACATGTGGTGGACCTGCACACTGGTTAAAGAATATTTGGACATGGTAACTCATACTCTATCGGCTGTATTTAAACACACTGTTGAACCAGATTCATTGTCATTTATTTTGGGACTACCAATTAAAACATTAAAAGCTCCTGAGACTAACATATTGGCAACACACATACTGACGGCAGCAAAAACACTCCGAGCAGCTCAGTGGAAAAGTACTTCCCTTCCAAACCAACAAGCTCTCGTTACCAAAGTTAAGGTGGTCAGAACAATGGAAACTATTAGAGCATATTTGAAAGGTATGGGATACGAAAAGGAGCTGCTGTGGAAACGGCCCAATCAGAAACAACGTGATTTGTGGGACAGATCCCTTGGTAATTACTTCTTAGACCCCCCAACCCACCTTCCTGGTTTATCCCCATAATTTACATAGCACACAGTTAACATTATGGATAGTTCCAACAGTAAACAGTAGAGGGATTACAGGTTGCCTATTAGCAATGTAAATGATATAAAAATGTACATGAATGATGATGAATGTGTATGGAACTGAACCACCATTGCATTCTTGCTACATTATAACTGTTAATTGTTCAAAATACATTTGATTGTTAATGGAATGTAAAATTAATAATAGTGTGAATATAAAAAAGAGCATTTTTTCAGTTGGTATTAATTTTTTTAATTAGTTTTTCAATTATTTGCTTTCCACTTCTCCTCCTTTCTGCTGTAAAATGAGTGGGGGGGTGTCACCCTCTTTATCTTTCTATTCAGACCCTGTCCCATTCATCTTCCAGCCTGCAACTGAAACTAATGCTTGGTTGCTAGGGTAAATTAGACCCTAACAACAATATAGCTGCTGAGATTCCAAACTGGAGAGCTGCTGTACAAAAAAAATTCAAAAACCACAAAAAAATCTAAATGGAGACTAATTAAATTTTTTTAAGACTATCACTGCCTATATTATCCTAAAACTTAATTTAATCAAGATCAACTATTCATTCAACTGCTGCATTAAGAATCCACAATGTAGAACACACCAGCCAGTTTGCCCTACTTTTCCTTCATGGTGGGGTGAAGATATATTTATAGAAATGTATTGTGATCCACTGTTCTTGGCTCAAGCCGAAGCTTGGAGATACTGACTTTCAGCAGCAGCAGTATCAGCAGCAGTGATATAGGCTGGCACATGCTTAATGAAAGTGTTTGCAAAGGGTGGTGAGCAGTGCTCTTTCATAATGCCGGTGGGGAGAAGCTATTGCCAGATGTACTGGAGGTGGGAAAAAGAACCAGTAGAGTCTATTCTAAACCCAGTATCCTTACAATGCTGGTGTGCTTGAGAAACTTGTGTTTGGATTCTGTAAGTGCCTAATTTCAGTCTGTTTGGGGGCCCGGTTAACGATCCAGGGGCATGTCCATGACATCAGGGCGGGGTTATGACCATTCAATTTAGAAATCTGGACAGGCGAATTTTTGCAAGGTTACTTCGGCAATCAAATCGAAGATGCGCTAGCGTTCAATAATGCCTAGCGCAACTTCATTAGAGGTATTAGAGGTCTTCGCTCAGGCTAATTTGCATACAGCTAGAAATTATAAAGTTGAATGGACGAATATGTTGCAGCAAATACATTACATTACACAAGTCCAGGGAACCTTAATAAAGAAAATAGAGTTGTTATAATTTATGTTCCATATGTAAGAAAATGTATGGGGAACCCGGTTACGCAAAAAAATATTTTAAGGACTTTTGCTGGCTATCACTCTGAAAAAAGGAAAAGACACCAGCTTTATTTGGGACTCATAAACTTTTTCAACTCAAAATATAATGTAAGTAACAGAAGATTGAGGAAGATCTATGCACTTCAATGTCCTTGGCCTGGTCTGAGCTGGCGAAAGCAAGTCTGGTGAAAGAGGTAACATTTAGTATAACCTGCATCTTAGTGAATTTGTGGAGTAACGTCCATTCGCCAGAGAGAAAATTCACCTGGAGATAGAGTGCGAATGACCGCTAGCGTCTGTCTCTTTCACTAGCAAAGTGACTCCTGCACCCGTTAGTAAATCTTCAAAGTGCCTGAAAGCGGTAACGCTGGCGAATCGTCTCCAGCATTTCTCACTTTGCCTTTTACTAAACCTGCCCGTTTACCCAGTTTTTATTTTTACACTGAACAAATGCCTTTGATTTCTATAAGGGGTAATGAGCAGGGGATACATAAGGTGTTTTGGCCTTGCTTGTTTGGGTTACTAAAAAATGCAGAGGGTAAAACACGTAAAATTGCTTCTCATTGTACAGATGATAGGGAAGTAGCGTAGCCCTGGATCAGTTAACCAATGAGACGCAAACAAAAAAGATATTGAATTAAACTGGGCCAGTAAATCTATGCACATCTGCCTCTGCCCCCACTGTATAACTTTCAGACTGAGCGTTAAATAAGAAATGTATCGCAGCAGGGTTTTTATTGAAAGATCATTTTATTCAGAAGCATTCTTGCAATAAAGCAGGTGACACTGCAAGCAAAAGGGAGAAAAATCCTTTTTTTTTTTTTTTAAATTCATGCCATTTTCGGAAAAGCTCTGCTGTCTATATGAATTCCTCCTTCCCCCAGACCTCGCTTACTAGTCTCATAGTAGCAGATGGTCATTTTAAACAGTCCCAGTTTGTAGTGTGTAAAAGTAATGAATAAGCAAGATTTCCTCCGCTGGCTCTGCTGAGCTGGAAGTGCTTGCATCTGTGATACTCTTTACACCTCAAGGCTTTCATTCTGTCATTTTAACCCCTCCTTTTCAAGAGGCCCTTTTACTTTACTTTAAGGAGGTTATTTACCAAGTTCCGAATACCCGAAATTCCCAGAACTCCGAAAAATTCATTATTTTTTTTTATAAAATCGGACTTTCAAAAAAAATCACTCATTTTTTGGAATTTGTTAAACCCCAAGGGCTATAAAGCCTGAATATAAAAACACGGCATCTCAAACCTGTCGAGGTTGCATAAAAGTCAGTGGGAACAGTCCCATTAATTTTTGGTTGTATCTGGGGGTTTTTAGCCTTCTAAAAAACAAATGCTCTGTAAGGCTACAAATGTATTGTTACTTTATTACTGATCCTTCTATTCAGACTCTTTCTTATTCATATTCCAGTCTCTTATTCATATCAGTGCATGGTTGCTAGGTTAATTTGGGCCCTAGTTACCAGATTGCTTAAAATGCAAATTGAAGAGCTGCTGAATAAAAAGTTAAATAACTTAAATTATCTCAGTGCAAATTATCTCAGTATATCACTCTCTACATCATACTAAAAGTTATCTCAAAGGTGAACAACCCCTTTTACTGCAACAATGCTATAGATGCTCACCAGCAGTTGTTGATATTTAAAGGGGAAATATTGTGAAAATAAAAATGTAATATACACTGAAAGAAGAAACTTTCTAAATATAATCAATTAAAAATTCTGTACTGTTTCTGAAATAATCAAGTTTATCTTCACTATTCCTCTCTCAGCATCTGTTTCTCTTCATTGCGTCTTCATAAAGGCGCTGGGTGTCAGATATTCATTCAATTAGATCCAATATATATTATTGGGGGGCTCCTTTTGCCTAGAAGATGTGTTAGAGCTCACTCTATTAAAATCACCAGACACCATGTCTCTCTACATGCAGAATTTGTGCAAAAGGCAATTATTTTGCTAGATTTTGTTTGCAGAGGAATCAGTTATTTGAGTGAGCTCTAATAAATCTGCTAGGAAAGGAAACCCCCTATAAGATATATTGGATCTAACTGTCAATGAATATCTGACACCCAACTGCTGCATGAAGACAGAATGAAGAGAAACAGATGCTGAGAGAGGGATAGTAAAAATAAACTTGATTATTTCAGAAACGACGCCGAATATTTCATTGATTATATTTACAAAGTTTCGTATTTCAGTATGATAAAGCTTATTTTAAAATTTCACTTTCGCGATAGTTCAGAGAGGTATTCAGAGCGGTGACAACTAAAACTCACAGAGGATGCGTAGTGAAAAGTCTTCAATGATTACTCAAGCAAGTCCAGTTGTTCTAGATTTACTTCTAATAGATATTTTCCCCAGAAAGAAGATTAAATCACACAAGAGTTAGACAGAAATCCCTGCCCTGCATACCAATGGTGATCATTCCTTAATAAAACTCTTTTACTCTTTACAAAAAATAAAGATCAAGGCATACATACCAATCTGGAAGAGGTCTCAGTTTAACTACAGTTTTACTACCTGGATCAAACTTAGCATGTATTTGTCTATTATATTAAATATTCTCTGTAGCATCTCATTAAGGAAAAGTATGTATGTACATATATATGTATGTAGTTGGCGGATATGTCAGCCAATATGATATATATATATATATATATATATATATATATATATATATATATATATATATTTATATATATGTTATTATAAAGTCCTATATAATAAATGACATTTTGGCTACAAGAGATGAAGCAGCTGGAAATCTGTAATTAATATACAGCCTCTAAGTATTAAATCAGTGTGACAGCTGCTGTTCTGCCACAACCAGGGGGAATATTACTTTCTAATCTTGGTGTCTTTCATATAACCACAAAAGCACATTCCCGTTGCATTTTTGTGCACTTCTGAGATGCAAAGAAACGGACTATATCTACAGGTCAGTAGTAACATGCCCCCAAGATTCTAAAAAAAACCTGTGTCAAAAGTTAATTAGCCGTTTAAAAGACAGAGGGCATTTACTCGAATACATAAAGAGCTATTTATACAGGTGTGAAAATGCATCTTTTTAATTTAGAATCTTTTTTCTTCACCAAAGTTAATGAATCTTGTTGAAAGTGTAATAAATCAGTACAGGTATGGAATCTGTTATCCAGAATCCCTTTATCCAGAAAGCTCCGAATCACGGAAAGGCCACCTCCCATAGACTCCATTTTATGAAAATAAGCAAAATTTTTAAAAATGATTTCCTTTCTCTCTGTGATAATAAAACAGTACCTTGTACTTGATCCAAACTAAGATATAATTAATCCTTATTGAAAGCAAAAACAATTGGGTTTATTTAATGTTTAAAAGATTTTATATTATCTGGAAAACCCCAAGTACTGAGCATTCTGGATAGCAGGTCCCATACCATACCCATAATGATTTTAAAGTAGACTTGCTATGAAGATCCAAAGTACAGAAAGATCCATTATCCAGAAAACCCCAGGTTCCCAATCATTCTTGATAACAGATCCCACACTGTCCATTTCAGTTAACCCACTGCCCACATGTAAACCGGGGCCATGCAATGACCACCTTATATCTAAGCCAAGGGCAATGGGTTCAACCAAAGAGTAATGAATAATTATTTTATAGATAAGCCAAGGACATCCACTGAAGGGATTCATTACCTTGCCTCGCTGAAATGAAACTGCTGTGTAAAGTCAGGTCACTTGGGATAAACACCTCTATAATAAACTTATTGTAGGGAGGGTAACCAGTAGTTGTAAACTCTTTCTCCCACATAGAAAGAGTCCAAGCGAACAGGAAAACAATTTTATTTCCAACAAGTTCTTCACTTTTCCATTCAGATTCAAATTTCCCAGGAACATACATCCAACATTCTGTAAATCCACACAAGCATCTCAGGTTTACTCTTTTATCCCAGAGGGTTACAATTGGACGGTTTAAATGGGTATTCACGCTGGTCTCCAGTCACCGGGAATCCTGTTCCCCACCTGTCTCAGTAATCTGGTACTCCCTGCGGTACCCCTTTACTATTCTGACCAGGCCTTTTACTACTGGCAGACGTCAGACCCGAAGCCCATCATACCCTGTTCTGACCTAAACCCTTCCTCTGGGTCCCTATCTTGTGGAATATCCACTGGGGTACTGTCCCCACTACCCTCCTCATTGGGATATTAGCCGGCCCATGATTGCTGACCTAACTCAGACATCTAGTGCCTGCTCTACTTCCCCTTACCTACTCTCAGCCTGCTCTATTTCCTCCCTTCAGGTCTCTTTTCTTCCAGTCTTCCATTCCTGACCCCTTCCTCCCATCAAAGACATAAAAACCAGTGTGTGGCCCCTTTTTATACCTCTAGAACTGACCATCTACCTCTGGTGGAGGGGGTTGCATCCTTTCTACGAATATCCTCTTGCACCATCTAGTGACCATTTTATCACATTACACTAAGATTTTTTTTAGCAAATACACTCACACATTAATTAACTGACTTTTTCACATCACTCAGTAACGTTAACTTGTTCACCCCCTTACAAACTAACAAAATGGTCAAAATCATAAAAAGCAGATAAACCCAGATAACTGCTATTCTCATCCTAGTGACTGGGAAGTTGAAGTACAGATATGATATTGCTTCATTAGCCAGAAGCCAACTAACCCCACAGTATTTGGGGGGGGGGGGGGGGTAGTGATCCAATCCTGGATTGTTTAAAGCCTAATTCCTCTGCACGCCCAATACCCAATAAGAACACATAATAAGATTGCAAAAATGCCCAGGGTCAATCATTGTCATGCTTGTGCTTGTTGCACACAGTAAGGGCACTGTGCAGTATTTTTATTAATAAACATATCTTAAATTATATTTTTTTCATTCTGGAAAGGGCTTCCCTAGCCTAGTTGCAAATGCAGCAGCAGGGTCTCTATCCTGGGCTGGTTTCCATACAGGTAGGGGATCCGTTATCCAGAAAGCTCCAAATTACAAAAAGGCTGTCTCCCATAGACTACATTATAATGAAATGATCTTAATTTTTAAAAATGATTTCCTTTTTCTCTATAATAATAAAACAGTACCTTGTACTTGATCCAAACTAAGATATAATGAATCCTTATTGTAAGCAAACTCAGCCTATTGGGTTTATTTAATGTTTACATGATTTTATATTTGGAAAACCCCAAGTACTGAGCCTTCTGGATAGCAGGTCCCATATCTGTATACTTTTTTGGATTTCATGTTTCTGGCCTGTATATTGGACAAACAGGACTGTCACCTACACTGACTTCATATCAGTATAATGGACTCTTCTGCCTTTTTCTTCTCTTACTATTTACTAGTATACTGGACTCAGACTCAGACTCAGTTCCATCCATTCAGCACAAACTCTTTCTGCTGTTCAAGGCCCTATTTAGTTGCATTATTCAGCATATCTTCCCCATATATCCAGATAAGTGTTTCCTGGAGAATAACATCCACAAACAACCATTAATATATACAATTATGGGTGGGTTACATACAGTATAACATAAATGAATAACAGTAACTGGAAAACTAATGAAGAAAACATATCAGTAAAAAGTGTCCCTTTGTATTACCTTGTATTAAAATAGAATGTTAAACAAAATGCAAAATGAACGTTTTAGATGTGTAAAATCTTTTAATTTAAATAATTTGCAACAGTATTCATTCCTTCTGGGCATTTTTTTCAGCAGTGACAGGCATTTTTCCCCAGAGAGATAGAATAAATGCAGGAGACGAACACAGAAGTATAACAAAATATCATGACTTATTTGCCCAGGACTTACAAAGTCTTTAAACCCATAACATTTTCCAACCTGTTTTGCAAGGGATCTGTAACCTGTGGCTCTCCAGCTCTTGATGAACTACAAGAGGTTGAAGATCCCTGAGTTTAGGCAATTTCTGCATAGCACAGCGATGCTGTCATAAAAAGTGTGAGGAGCCGAGTTGAGGAGCTTCGGTTGAAGCTATAATAGACACTAGTCTGGTGATCTTTAACCTATGGTTTTCAAGTTGTTGTCACTAGGGATGCACCGAATCCACTATTTTGGATTCGGTCGAACCCCCGAATCCTTCGCAAAAGATTTGGCCGAATACCGAACCGAATCCTAATTTGCATATGCTAATTAGGGGTAGGAAGGAGGAAAACATCTTTACTTCCCTGTTTTGTGACAAAAAGTCATGTGATTTCCCTCCCCGCCCTAATTTGCATATGCAAATTAGGATTTGGATTGGCTGGGCAGAAGGATTCGCCCGAATCTGAATCCTGCTGAAAAAGGCAGAATCCTGGCAGAATCCCAAACCGAATCCTAGATTCAGTGCATCCCTAGTTGTCACCCAGATTCGATTCCAGAAATATTTGTCAAGAGTGTCAGATGTGAAATAACAATGGAATCGGTATGTAATACGCGATGCAGCCAGATTAAAAAAAGATTAAATTGGGAAATGTGTATTCTTTGATCTCCCTGTACGCACATTTTCTGTATAACAATAAGGTAGCCCACATTGTAAAAACTGTGTCAGTCTTAGAACGTATTGTTGTATTAAGCAGTGATGGGTAGATCATTTGGGACGGAGGTTGCGCTGACCCTGGATAGAGAATCAGCCCAAAATACAGTGCACTACTGAATAGAGTTCTAGACAGACACAATCTAAGTGAGGAAACCCTTAAGGCTGGTGGCACACGTGAAAATTCGGGGGAGATTAGTCGCCCAGCAACAAATCTTCGGGCAACTATCTCAAATTGCCATCCCGCCAGCAAGAATTCGAATTGCCAGAGAGATGGCATACATATTGATTTTTTTCCGAAGTCGTCTAAAGTGAAGCGATTTGTATGCCATTCTGCCAGCGATTCACATTCTTGTCGGCGGGAAGGCATTTCCGGGAGATTAGTATGCCGAATAAGAGAATATTTGTTGTGGGGCGACCAATCTCCCCCGAATCTTCATGTGTGCCATCAGCCTAGTGGAATAGGATAGTTAAAATCACAATCATCAAATGTTAGGCACCCCCAGCAATTATAATGGCTTACTGGATACCCCAGGCCGGTGTTCCTGTTAGCAGAAAACTGCAATGACCTGGGGTTCTTCTGTATGAGCATCACAGAGCCATTATCTTCTTCTGCTTCATTCTTTGATGGTTTGGGGGCAAAGTATATGCAGAAAGTGAAAAGGCTGTTTTGTTTAAATTTTGGCTTCTTACTAAACTGAATATTTCAGGTAACCAATTATAATCACTGGGGGTGCCTATATTTGGTACCCCATGTAATTTTAACTTTCCTGCTTCTTTAATATGGAGCTGGTTGCCAAAGCTGTAAACAGACATTGAAAATGAAATTACAAATCAGCCCTTGCATACTTAAATATTTCTTTGTATTGCATTACTGAAGGAAGGTCTGGGGCCTGAGGAACCTTTGTTTTGATTTTTCATTGTTGTTTTGTGGGGCTCAACAACCTTTTCAATCTATAACTAGCAGTATCCTCCAACAGAATGCAGAGGGTTGTAGTCCAGCAGAGAAAGAGCTACAGACTGGAAAGCCTTAAGATGGCCATCCATGAAATAAATAATCTTTGCTTGATATGGCCACTGAGGTGGTAGGCCATTGACAATCATTTGGTCTCAGGACCAACAATTCCAATAAGGAACTACACTACACTATGTTGGGGGTACATAGCATAAATGGCTGTCGTTTTAACCCTATACATGGTTTAATTAGCTGCAGAGTCAGTGGTTCATGTTGGCCTGTGTATGGCTAACTTAACTTGATTGCTTTCATGATCAGTAAATGTGATTCTAGCCCCCTAGAATGGATGAAAAGAAAAGTAAATAACGTAATATTTCACAAAGTTTGTCTGCCAGAAAAATCAATCAATTAAACTGTTTAAACAGTTCTTAGAATATGCGACACAGTCATATCATTTGTGAGAGTACCTTGCACACAGTGCTAACATATAATGCCAATATTCACATAAAAACAGCTCACATTGTATACTGTGTTAGTATATAGGCAAAGCACATACACACACACATAAAACATGCACACACACACTTTTTATACCCAGGGTTATCCAATGTGCTATGGGGCTGATTCATTACAGATCAAATTTGGAAACTCAGAATGATTCCTTGCAGTTCAATATACATGTAATTATCTAAGGGAAACGATTTTCTTCACCGCTAAAACAAGAGGAAAGAAGAAACAGACCACGTTCTAACTGGTGTAATACTGGATTTTACTATAGTTTTGCTTTAATAAAAGAGAATTACATAATGTCTCGGTTACCAGTGGCTATAATATTACACTGGAAGCTGTAGGTTATATGGGTATGTAGAGGTTACAGGTTCATGTTTCAATCATTCTGACATGAGATGGACACACTGCCCACAGTCTGCCAGCCAGAGAACAGTACCAAGTGCTAAATGAATAAGCATACTACTGCAGCTGGTAAAACAGAACTCAAAACATGAGGGTGGAATCTCTGAAAAAGTCATAGACCTTAAAGTCATCCTTACGTTGTTCTGCAAGGTCTGCATGACCTTAAAAGCTCTTTAGCTGGAAACATGCAGTGTTTTTCTTTCTTTCTTAAATAAATCATTGCTGACAGCACTGAGAAGACAGTGTGTCCTAACTTGAACTTCATTTGTGCTAATGTAACTGGTGTTGGGGACATGGTATTTGCATAGAGAAGATGTGTTATTATAGGGATCATTCCCTTCTGAAGGACTAAGGAACATATGTCTGTATAACATATATGGAGTTAAGAACAAATGCCCCCAGGTGGCTCAGCGGCATACTCCACACAAGCCTTCATTCCAATCCAACTAAAAATATGTGGCATTAATCAATGACAATGATCCTAGGTGACCCATTCCAAGTCAAATACAAATATGTGGCATTAATGTGAAGACTGTGATATACCAGTGGCAAAAAGATATATTATGGACAGCTTGGTAAATAAGAGTGGTGGAGAAAAGATTTAGAGGTCTTCATGTGGAAAAGTAATTACAACCATGGCGATATTTTTAACTTAAATAAAATATATCAACATACTAATAGCTCATTTCAACATATAATATAAGAGATACCATGCAACATTTACATTTTGTAGTTCTTTGGGTCATTTAAATAAACATGAATGCAAATTCTGCATGTGGAAGTAGTTCAAATACCTAATAAAAAGCTCATATACCTAAAATTAGAATCAGGTGTGCGAGATGGGGGGCAAATAATGAGAACTTGGAGGAACCCATCTTATTTAAACCTCAGACACAGTTTGTTCATTGTTGTTGAATGGAGAAGATTTCAGACAGCTGCCAACTTATCCAAGCCAATGCCATTCCAGCAAAATCAGAGTAGAACAAAATGTTCAAAAAAGTCTCTATAAACATCAAAATTTCAACATGGGACTGATAGTTAGTACTCCCCACTACTGATATCATAATCAAGAGTCTACCATCAGAAAAAGTCTCCGCAAATTAGATCGACATAAGAGGTGTGCCGGGAGGAGACATTGCTGTCCAGAAAGAACATTGGGACAAGACCAAGTAAGTCCATGAAAACCTAGGTGAAGATCAGGTCATGTGGAATAGTGTGTTCTTGACAGATGATGCAAAACAATACCAGAAGAACCTGATAACAGCTGTAAAGAATAGCCATGGAAATGTTATGATTTTGGATTTCCTTGCTGCATCAGGTACTGACTCACCCATCACATTATCCACTATGAGTTTTTCATTGTATCAGAGGATGAGGATAATGAGAGACCATCTGAAACTCAACCAAAGGTAGACCTTTCAACATGACAATGAGCTAAACCCTACGAACCCTAAACATCCTAGTAAATCCATCAAGGAATTGCTGAAAAAAATAGAGGGCTGTGTAATGGTCAAGTAAAAGCCCAGATCTAAATCTTATCAAGAGGGGAGGGGATGTGAAATAGCTGTGCATTCAAGAAACCCCTCAAACATCACACAGCTGAAACAATTGTACATGAAAGAGTTGCAAAAAATTCTCAAAGTCAATGATAGAGACTGAAATAAAATTATAAGAAATGCCCACTTGCGTTTGTTTTTGCCAGGTATTAGTCAAAATGGCATTATTTTCTTCAATTATATCACCTTTATCTTTATATACTGTTTGAATGAAGATCAAATATTGATATGTTTACATGTTTAAAAGATTTTACTTGGCTTTATGTGAGCAGCCTCCGTAACTACCAATGTTATATCCATCTAGTATTACATTTCTGTGGGTGAAGACTTGCACTGGGATGAGGGCACAAAACTCTATACTGTTGTTTAAAGCTGCAGCAGATTATGTATTGCAACAATAAAGAATGTTGATGAGATGTGCTGATGAGCTTCATTATATCTAGTGCAAAGAAATCATAGAGGATATCCAAATCTGAGTCCTGTCAGGGACCCAATCAAAGAAGGGGGCCTAGTCAGTTCCCAATGTAGTGGAGATTCCTGGGAATTCCTGAGGTGTTTGTTCAAATCAGGGGCCGGGTGTGGACAGATTAGGATGGTGGTTGGATATGTCTGAGGCATGGCCAAGTAGGCATATGTGCCCCCATGGTTCATTGTGGCAGCCCTAGCACAGATAACCGTATATGAGCTAAGTAGTTGTAGCAGCAGATATAAATAAAACCCTGACCAAAAAGTAATGAGCCAGGATTCCAATAAACATACAGTTCCTTTGCTTTTGGGAAAAATGATACTGCTATACTAAATTATACTACAAAAAAACAAGTAATTGTTATATGTATTTTAAGAAAAAAATACCTAGTGACTATAAAGCACATTTGTACATCTATAGGTATATACAGTATATATGCCTATATCTGGGAGCTGAAATGTAGAATCAGTACTGCTTCTATGTCATTCCCACTCTTTACACCATCTTTTGTATAAGCAATTGTTCTATATGTTTTCTATATGTGCTCTATGTGTTTGTTTGTTTTTATAAAACCACTGTTTTTTCATTTTGTAAAAGCAATTAAATAGAAAGTGTCTCTACACTCTAGAATTTCTTCATTCAGCAGAATTTTTAGGCTGAAAGTGGCAGTTGTACATTTGGTACATGTATGTATTGGAGTTTGGCAAATTACCTTCTCTTTTTGTAGTTCTAATACACAAGATCAAGCAGCCAGTATTCCCCGACTGACAAAAATCCAACCTTGGGAAGAATTTAAAGTTCTTACACGGCACTCGCTTTTGAAAGAATGAGATATTTGTTTGTACAGCAATAAGCCGCTTCCAAGGCAGTAATGCCACCAAACACGGGAACATAAAAATCCATCAAAGTACAATCACATCCATCTGTCTCCTTATTCTCTCTGAGATACTGAAAATGCCAATCCCATGCTTGTAATACTGTCTGGGAAAGCAGCTTATTATACCTTGAAATGTATACAATCATTGTAGTAAGGAAATTATTCTAAACTTTGCCAGCAAAGTCAAATGGCTGTATTCTTTAGGGCAGTGCTTTAAAGCTACAGCCCAGTGACTGTACGAATACTTGCTAAATTACATTTAGCAAATCACTAGAAGGCAGAATTCATTAAAAAGCAACTGTGGACCTTCTGCTTTGGTTTTGGGAGATTTTTTTTTTCTGAATGGAAACATATTTTAGAATCTGTGTATTTATAGGCTACCCAACAAGCTACCTTTATATTGCTTTCTGATCTGTAGAAAGGTTGTTCAATTTCTCCTTAATGTTATACCAACAATTATAACACCAGCACCACCTACTGGTGATATGCTAAAATAGCAGGTGAATGTCAAACCTTTAAAAAAAAAAAAAAAAAAAAAAAAAAAGATATTTATCATCAAAATATATTTCTAGAACTGCTTTATGCTTCATCAGATTTCAAGAGATTTTTGGAACCCGGCATAATACTCCTCAGCATCAACTTTCAAATGAATTAAAATGAAAAAAAGAATGTAACCAGTACCTCTGGCAGAGAAGCATGTAAAGCATGAATTAATTTACATATAAAAGTACAGAAAGCAACAGTCATAAGTAATGGAAACTTTCAGTCTAACACTTAAAAAAGGCCTCAGATATTAGGTTAGGAAAGATTTAAATATTTAGATAAATCTCTTGGTATTCTGGCAGTCCAACAACCTCTTGTGTCACCCCCAACTTGCTTTTTTTCAACCATTTACACTTTTGGATCAGGATTAAAAATTTGCATGGCATTTTACAGCCCTGGAACCCAAATAAAGGCTTAACATGAGATTCTATGATAGAAGTAAAGGTAGCCCAAGTCCTTTGGTGGTCGCTCTGATGAAGAAACTTTATGGTCATTATAAATCACCCATCTGAAAAACAAAAACAGGAAGTTTACACAATAGGACTAAATTGTACTAAAATCATTCACCAAAGAAAAATCTTTGCGTCTATGGGGACCGTTAATTTCCAAGGTCATAAATGTTTATTTGCACTGATAAACTTTGAAATCCCTACTGGCCTGGTAGATGTGGAAAAGTTATAATGGGTCTCATTTACCTTGTAGGCTAAGAATCTGCAAGAGAAATATATCATGCAGAGGACTGTTTAGTATTGATAAACACTGCAAAAGCCATCCCTACTAGACTGCCTTGCTGAGGTCGCTCCTGCAGCCTTCTGTAAATTACCTCTGCAGTTAACTCTATGTGCTAAGCAGTAAGAGAGAAGAGGTTTCCCAAGCTGAAAGGTTAATCTGCTTGCTTTCTTATGCCAGTTACTGTATAGTGAGCTAGTATTGTGTTGCCGTACTCCTTCAGTGATCAATCAGCTAGGCAACTGGTTAGTTCTAGATATGTTTTGACCAATTAAGCAGTGAATTAACTTCCTTCTGTCTCCAAGAAGGAGTGTCTCCAAGAATCTGCCAAAGAATACATTTCTCTAAGTATAACACATTGGGTACTGGAGCCAATCTTGTTTCGTATGGCGTCCCTGGAACTGGTTGCAAATTCCTATAACCTGTGAATATTTTTCTTGAGTACTATAAATTTTGACACCCAATGCTAAAATATACATAAAAATTGTATGACGTTATTATGCTAAAATGTTTAACTTAAACCCATTCCCAGAGACTTGAGGGGGGGGACCCACATGAGTCATAACTGTTTGCTTTTGAATTTGAGCTGAATGCTGAGGATCAATTGTAAACTCACAGTTATGTCCCATGCACCCCCCCCTTCAAGCCGCTGACTAACTCAGACTTAGAGAGCTGAAAAGCAGGAAGTTGGATTCTAGCTGTTATATCAGACATCCAATCACTCCAGCCTTTACACATTACATTTTTGCCTAACTAACTATATTAAAAACATTTTTTATTTTGCACAGCCTATCTATTTACCCAGTTTTAATTTTTACACTGAACTGTTCCTTTAAAGGAGTTCCACATTCCAACATTTTTATCTTTTCAGTTAGTTCCCTAGAAATAAAGACTTTTTTCAATTACTTTCTATTTTCTATTTGTTACTTTTTAGTGACTTTTGTTTTTCTAATATTGAAATTTAAAGTGGCAATTTTCACCTACTGACTCTGTAAACAGCTCTAAATTGATACATTTAGTTGATACATTTCTTATATTTGGCCCTACTTATCAGAATCACCGGTTTTCATTAAAGGCAGCAGTTAGAATTGATACAATAGTTGCTAATATCCCACAGCTGCTGCTGTAAATTTTATCAACTAATATAGCAAATTATAACAGTTCAGGATCTGCACCTGGATTACTGAGTTGCCAGACTGAAACACCAGAGAACATTCAACTTTAAACTTAAATTTTGGAAAAACTGTAAAGAATAAAAAAAGTAGAGCAACTGAAACAATGCTTTATTTCTGGTGAACAATCTGAAAATAACTGAACTGAAAAAAAGTGTTTGGAAGGTGAACAGCCCCTTTAAGCTCTTCGTATTAATATAACAAATTGCAATGATACCGCTATATTTTAAGCAGCTAATGTTGAATCATTAACTTGCCATGTTTCATAACATTTACCTTCCTTCCTTTTTGATATGACAGACGTAATGTCCTGACATTGTAGATGTTCCAGCATGGCTGATTATCCCGAAGAGTTCATATCCTGAAACAAAAAACACATACCTTGCTATGATACAAAACTTTATTTTTGTCATATAAAAGGTAGAGTAAATATGTTTCTAATGGGACTATTGACATGACATTTACACCAGATGTTAGAGTTCCATGACCTGTATAAAAATACTCAGCCTTGTGTTTTTATATGGTCATGGAACGCCTCCATATTTTATAATATCCTTATATTTTACAAGAGGGGGTACTTTATTCACTATATACACACACATATATATATATATATATATATATATACACACATACATACATACATACATACATACATACACTACAGCTATATGAGACATGCTTCTCTTACTTCCATTGCCATCCTTTATTCTAGGGCCATCCTGTTCACTGTCTGTGATAATGCCATTGGGATTGTTCTCAGTATCCACACAGCCAGAGACATTATCAGCCTCTTCTTCACACTCCGGGTGAGAGAACATCCAGTCCAGAGCTCTTTCAAGATTATTGTTCTATAATTGAAGGAGCAAACAAATGGCAAAATATAAAAAATAATCAGAAAATAAATCTTAGTAATCGTAACAAAACTGAAGAGTACCTTGCACTTGATTCAAACTAACATATAATTATTCCTTACTGGAAGCAGACCCAGCCTATTGGGTTTATTTAATGTTTAAATGATTTTCTAGTAGACCTAAGGTATGAAGATCCAATTTATGAAGTGGAAGGCAGAGTGCAGTATGCCATTTCTTCTTCATAACTGTCTAGAAAAATAAAATGAACCTTGTCACACTATATGAGATATTAGACTTTTTAGCCACATAACAGTACAGACTAATGATTTGAGCAGAATTGCAGGCCTGCACATTTCCAGACTGACCAATGACTCCAAACATGTGCCTAACAAACACACATTTATATTATATAAATGCAAACATTAAAAAAAGCTAAAGTAAACTTTTGGCTGAAACCACTCAATGCAATTACACTTACTGTTGCTCTTAGTGCCTGGATAGCGTGATTTCTTGGGAAACCCATAGAGCAAATAAGTGCTACAATCTCTTCTGGGGGCTGGTTTAATAGTGCATTCTGCCCATGAGATGATGTGGAGGCCACTGTTCCACAACCAGGAATGGTCAACGGTTCTGCAAAATCTAATAAAAATCAGAGCTGGCATAAACATCTAAAGCCGTGCTGCCCAACTTGTACCTTTCACATCATGGGCCAAATATTTGATTACATCAAATGCTCAGGGGAATAATAGTGATGAAACTGTGTGACACCACACAAAAGAAATCTAGGGAGCCCCTGAAATGCCATTAAATCCATGGAGGACTGCGTATAACCTGTTAGCCTCCAGTCGGACCTCCCTTAAAAAATTTGTTAAATTGCACAAGTCCTGCACTACTCCAGCAACAGAGGTGGCATGTTTAGAAGTACTAAACCACTGAGCTAACAATCACTGATATTGAGAAAGCCTGATAATTAGCGTTAAATAAGTTGGACAAGCAACATGGATTCTAGCCCCTTATCTAGTTTCTCATTCAAGAATTAAAAACCTATTAGCCAAGTGAGCAACTGACAGCAAGAGTGATTACATGCAAATCACTTGATGGCACCAGTAACAAGTTAGAATAAGCAAGCTCAATGATACACGTTCCAATGGTTCCCTAATTCTACTGCAGCCCTTGTTACATGTCAGCCTTCATTATACTCATTTATCACTAACTTGAAAACAGTTACAACATATATCTTACAGATATTTAGTTGTTAATAGTTTAAGAATTTAGCGTTCATGCTTCTCCCCACCCAACAACTTAAGGCACTTTAAAGGGGGTTAGGAGTTTGGGAATCAATCAAATAAACACTCCATTGTTTCACCCTGTTTCCTATTTCTTTCTACCAATCATTTCTGCTTTATAGAGAATTACATTTTGGGAATCATGGCTTTACTCTAACAAAGCCACTAGAATTGGGACTCTGACTTATTAAGGACCCTTTACCACTAGCAGTTCTATCAATTCATGGAATTCAATGATATGTCATAGTGTGTTGTCTGCTTAGGAGTAAATACCTGCAAGAGAGGTGCAATATAATTCTCTCTTTTTCAATATCTACTGACCTGGTTCTTCCATGTGAGCAATAATCCAGTTAAATGCCACTTCGGCCCCCATGCTCCCTGTGTAATACACTGCTTTCCGGCAGGCTTCTAGAGGAAAGCCCATCTCTGCCAGCTGCATCACTGAAGATTCATCTATGTCAGGAGCTAAAAGAATAAGAGCTTCCAATTAACTATTACTAGCAGTAATCACCCTTAACAGGCTTATCTGCATTGCCAAAAATGTGTATAAGTTACCTTAAGAACACTGTGAACCATAATTACTACTTTAGAACAGGTAGTACAGGTAAAGGACCTATTCTCCAGAATGCTTGGGACTTGGGGTTTTCCAGATAAGGGATCTTTCCGTAATCTGGATCACCATACCTTAAAGGAACAGTTCAGTGTAAAAATAAAAACTGTGTAAATAGCCAGTGCAAAATAAAAATGTTTCTAATATAGTTAGCCAAAATGTAAACTATAAAGGCTGGAGTGAGTGGATATCTAACATAATAGCCAGAACACTACTTTCAGCTCTCTAACTCTGAGTTAGTCAGTGACTTTAAGGGGGGCCACATGGGACATAACTGTTCAGTGAGTTTGCAATTGATCCTCAGCATGCAGTTCAGATTCAAAAGCAAACAGTTATGACCCATGTGCCCCCCCCCCCTTTCAAGTCACTGATTGGTTATCTCCTGGTAAGCAATCACTGGAAACCAAAAGAAGTAGTGTTTTGGCTATTATGTTAGATATCCAGTCACTTCAGCCTTTATAGATTACATTTTTGGCTAACTAACTTTATTGAAAACATTTTTTATTTTGCACAGCCTATTTACCCAGTTTTTATTTTTATACTTCAAGTCTGCTAAAAATACTAGGGTTGTTTTGCCACAAATATGGATTAATGCAGCTTGGTTGGTACAAGGTACAGTTTTATTAATACAGAGAAAAAGGAAATTGTACTTAAAAAATGTAATTATTTGCTTATAATGGAACATATCTGAGATTACACTCCTGTAACTGGGAGCTTTCTAGATAACAGGTTTCCGTATGAGGGATCCCATACCTGTATTTGTCACAAAGACAATCTAAAATGTTCTCTAAATGGGGGCATTTCAGCTGAGAAGCAATGGCATAGTAGGGGGTTCAAAATAGTCTGCCTGTTACCCCTGCCTACAGTTCACCACATCAAATATAGTTTGACAGTGGGCATGCACAGTGTGTACGATTGCTCTGCTGCCTGGGAATGAGAAGTATGGACTGTGGATCTGAGGCTGGTAACAATCACAGGCTGGTCACTGTAGAGGAGAGAAATTCAGTGCCCAAAGTATCTTATTAGCCTAAATTACTATGTAAAAAAAGTTATTTGCAACAGGAACCTGTGCTTATGGTCTGCCACAAGGACAGGGCTGCCCTGGGTTCAGCGGGTGTACCTTACATCGGATCAAGGTGCAGTGTGGAACAGTTCCACTGACACAAGACAATTGTGAATGATCACTAAGGAATATTCTTTCCTTTAGGTACTTATGAGTCCTCAATTTGCTGCAGGGTAGTTGTAAATGAGCACTATAGTGTAGACAGAGTAGTCAGTAAATACAATTCTTGAGAAATATTGTCAAATGCTGCAGCAAAGAGCAGATCACTTCAATGTTAAAAATAATTTTATTAGAAATATATCTAAGATATTCACAGAAAATAAGCAGCTGCTTAAAACATATCTTGTATGCTGCTATGAACAGATGCTCAGTGCTCATTAATAAATCACTTGATATGTGAAAGCTAATCTGCTCATCTGCTGGTATATACACAAAGTGACTCTGTATGACCCACCGCAAATAGACATCAGTTTTCCAAGTTCTTCTATGTCACAAGTAATGAACAAACTAAGGAGTCTTAGATAAACACTGATAAATCAAATTAGTTTTGCATGAAGGAATTGTGGCGTGCTGCATGAAAGTGATATTATAGTGATAGTTCACAAAGCCCTGTTCCATTGTACTTTAATACTGGTCCAGGATTGGCAATAATTTATTTTTAGCAGGCCCTTGGCCAGATGTAGCCCTCCAAAAAATTCTTATCACCTAGCCTCCCAATATGCCTTTACAGTATATGCTAGCAATTGTGTTATAAACTGGCACACTACAGGGACAAATAGGTTTGACAGCAATGATCTACTGTATATTTCTTATATATAAACTAGATTAATTCACAGCCCTTGGTGGCATACAACTGCATTAGCTTGCAATCCAATTAAAGATGACTGGCAATAATACAATAAGAGGCTTGATTTTATGCAAATTATCAGTCATTTGTTTCCAGTAATATTTATAGTTATTAAGGTGAAACAATCTGTATTCCATTGGGAACTTTCTTTTCTATTGATATTTCTAATAATAATGTATGTCAACAAATTCATTTCAATATTCCACTTCATTGCCTACACACTAAAATGTTCTGTATTAAATATCTTCAAAAGATGGCCTTCAAGTGCCATTTCCTCATTTAAGCCCCCAGGGATATTTTCCAGTATCTACTGTAGGAAACTGAATTCCTTGCACGACATCCCTCTTACTATTCTGTTATTAAAGGAGAACTAAACTATAAAAATTAATATATGCCATATTTCAGGACTTCAAACTTGTCACAAGGGGTCACCATCTTGGAGTGACCAAGTGTCTGTGACACTCACATGCTCAGTGGGCTCTGAGTAGCTGCTGAGAAGCTAAGCTTAGGGGTTGTCACAAATTATTAAGCAGAAAATGAGGTTGGCATGTAATGAAGGTAGTTCAATCACCTTAGATATAAAACTGTTGGCCACCCTGTTGCACACTGTGTGGGAATGCATGGCACTCCAGCAGTAATGGCATGATATATGTGCATGGTTGACAAGAGCTGTCCTGGGGTGGAGTAAAGGTGGTGTTAGATCTTGTCTTTTAACCTTGGATCTGGATGTAACCCTGGACAAATATACCATGATTTTTATTACCAAAGCACTATTGCAGGCCCGAAGGCTGATTACCCTTCATTGGAAAGATTGCTCCCCACCGACCTTCAAAGAATGGCGAACAGCTATGGACAATGTGGCAGCAATGGAAAAAGCAGCACTGGACAGGAATGGCCAGTTGCTTAAATATATACAAATACGGCACCTTTGTACAGGTAGCTTGGATGTACCGTCTCCCTCCCCTCAGATGGCAATTAAATACCCAACGATATTAAGGCACTTCTGGGTTACTAAGTCTAGAATGAGCACAGGGTGGTCACAGTAACCTTGGGACAAAGCCTCAGTTACTTCCACAATGTTTATTATATGATGCATGGTCAAATGTATGCTCTATTGTACTCCTATGTTTTATATTTTCCTGTGTTATTCTTCTTTCAAATAAAACTTCTTTGAGCAAAAAAAAAAAGAAAATTAGGTTTTCCTGTAATATATGCGGATGCTACATGGCCGATTATTAATTTCTAAAGCTAATTGCACTGGTTTCTGTACTGCCATATAGTAATAAGCTGTATTAATTACTAATCAGCCTTATATTGTGGCATTTATATTCTAGGGGGCACATTTACTTAGCTCGAGTGAAGGAATAGAAGAAAAAATACTGCGAATTTCTAAAGTTTTTTGGGCTACTTCGACCATCGAATTGGCTACTTCAACCTTCGAATCGAATTATTCAAACTAAAAATCGTTCGACTATTCGACCATTCGATAGTCGAAGTACTGTCTCTTTAAAAAAAACTTCGACCATCTACTTCGCCAAGTAAAACCTACCGAGGTGCAGTGTTGGCCTATGGGGAAGGTCTCACGGCACTCAGGTCTGCATGAAATTTTCAGTGATTTATTGAAGCGGAGTGCACTGCAACGTTTCGGGGTTGACAAAGGGGGTAACCCCGAAACGTTGCAGTGCACTCCACTTCAATAAATCACTGAAAATTTCATGCAGACCTGAGTGCCGTGAGGTTTTTTCTACATTACTGCTTTGGGAGGTTGCCGAGCCTCCACCCACGTGCACCAGGCATATCTTCACTCATCGACAAGGTGGGTGTGCTAATCCACACTACATTGACTGGACTATGGGGAAGGTCCCCATAGGCTTTCTAACAATTTTCTGATCGAAGGAAAATCGTTCGATCGATGGATTAAAATCCTTTGAATCGTTTGATTCCAAGGATTTAATCGTTCGAATTTCCTTCGATCGTTTGATTAATTCTTAAATTAAGGGGCTAGTCACCCTAAGGGGACCCAGAGCAGTAGCTGGGGGGCAGCCTGAAGGTCATACAGGGTGATAGTTTGCAAGAACATGGCTATGGCTGAATGCAGTGTTTTATATTTCTGCAACCTGAGCTAAAAGGATGTCAAAAGGGGCTTGAAGCAAAAAATCTGAAAAACCACAGTGACATCAATTGATAGGGCAGTCAGTGTTAGCCTTTTTATTTACTGATATTATTATATCTTCTGTTATATTTGAACTGTTATTATTTTTGTATCTGTCTTTTCCATGGAGAATAAAGAACACTGCATGCAATGGGCAAATTAAGAAGTACTAAATTGTTTGGTATGATGTTTATGACTCTTTGGGGGTCCCTTTTCTTTGGGAACTCTTTTTTCTGTTTTCATGTATATCCACATCCACATTCAATTGGATGCAATTACAACAATGGTGCCGTGTTAGAAGGTGCGGATATTCTATATATAACAAAATATATTACAGGAGCTTTACCCATTTTGTCTACACACCCTTCTGGTGAAAGCATCACCCATAAACAAGTGGCACTCTTGCCAAATTGACAAGTACAGAAGCTCAACATGCTGTAGCCTCTATGAGATTGAAAGGAGAGGCTGAACATGTCCCCATCTGGAGGGATAAAAGACCAGTTTGAAGGTGTGTTAAGTCACTCTTAAAATGCTGTCGCTCCTCATACTTGCTAACTACAGCAGCATCATGACAAGCTACAATATCCTTTTCCTAGGGCTTAAGTTCTCATGATCTTATTGTAGTCTTACCAGTCAAATCCAGCTGGCATAATTCCAACGCTAAAGAAAATACTACAATGTAAATGCCCATTCACTGCCACAAACTATCCATTCAGTCATCCTAAGTGAAACATACTCAGGCCAACCAACCCAAAATAAAATTTATGTTGAAAACTTACGTTCCATAAAGTCGTTCCTGGAAAGATCTGCAAATGAAAAATAAGAATATAATACAAGAGCAATTGATACTGTACAGACCGGGCACTCTTTATTGGTTGTATCAGTGGTTATCAGTGGAGGTTTTTTTTTTTTTTGGTATATGTATTCTGTATGTTCATTGTATACATCCATTTATTGGACAGTGCTGTAGAGTACGTTGGCGCTTTATAAAGATGTCAGTAATATTAATGATAATATGATGAAGATCTGACCTATATATTACATCTTATGCTTTTGCAAATCATACATGAAGCTGTAATACTCACTGCTTTGGCTGACACAGTTGGATTGGTGGAATGCAAAGAATGCTAAAGCAAACTGACATCTTGAATTTTATCTTTTGAATTATTGATATGTGACTGGAAAAGGACCAAAAGGATATGACAACGGAAATGAAAAGCTATCGCCCCTTGAAACTTGTTTTTTTCATTGTCTTTTGAACAACTACACTGAACTACTAAAACAAATGAAAAGCTATCGCCCCGTTTGTTTTAGTAGTTCAGTGTAGTTTTTCAAAAGACAATGAAAAAAACAACTTTCAAGGGGCGATAGCTTTTCATTTGTTTTAGTAGTTCAGTGTAGTTTTTCAAAAGACAATGAAAAAAACAAGTCACCATTTTTTTTATGACACAGTTGTCACTGTTGGTATTATTGCCTTTGTAAGAATTCATATGGGTGCCTGCACCTCAAAACTTCCCTATAAAAGTGGAAATTTTCTTTAGATCATAACATAAAAATATACAAATCTGCAGACGATCACCTTACGTATTTTATACCTAAGCAGTACTTATTCATAGACAATAAAGAACCCAAGGTCTCTGAAAAGTTTGTGTAATAGTTCCCTGATTATATGTATGCCCCAAAAACCTGTTGTTCACGTCACATGCATAAAGAATCCATTGAGCAGTTCCTTCAATGTGCATACATGAATCAAACCTCTTGGATGATGAGAGAATGCATATAACAAAGCATTTCCGCTACATTTGTTTGCAATAAATTGTTGTAATAATCCTCTTGTTGATCACTGACAATATCCAAAAAATCTGGCTAGTAAACTGCAAATGTAACTCATTAGGGGGTTAATTATCAAAGGTCGAATGTTACTTTTTTTATGCCTCAAATGAACTTAAATGAACCCACAACTCGAATGAATGATTATCTTATTTAAGAAAAAACTTGATTCTGCGAGTATGAATTAAGAAACCTGGATTTGAATTCAAGCTATTTCCAGGGTCATGGTATAATAAATCTTGAAAAACTCTATTTTTTTTTAACCCCAAAGATTTGAGATTTTACCTAAAAAATCAACTTGAAAACTTGAATTTTTGTGGAAAACACAACGCAAACCTTAATAAATAACCCCTTAATCTCACTGAGAAATTGTTCAAAATAATCCTGGTAATCTGGTTAAAATAAAATCATCTGTGTAGCACAAACACAAATATTAAATGCTCCTTCTTACCTGCAGAGACTTGGATTTCCTCCCACCAACCCATGTAGAGGTTGGGGAAGGAGGGGGCATATTTGGCCTATTTTTAATGCTCTAATCTATTTAAACCAGTATTTCTACTGCTTTTATAATTAAATAAAAATTGTATTTTTAGAATCATCATATACCTCTGTGATCATCAGGAATGATAATAGGAGGAGCAATATCTGGAAGTTCTTCTTCTCCTGATTTGAGCCCTGTAGCTCTGAGATGGTTGATGTCCAGAAGATCTGGCATGTCTATAGTCACATCTAGTTAAAAGAAAAGAAGAATGTTGACATTCATTTAATTTATCATCTTTTACAATGACAATGGTGCATAGGTTGATTTTTTCTCTCTGGAAAGCAACAGCAGTTTTGTTCATTTTATATCATATTTTCAGGGAGGATAAAATGTGGTAGGCAAACACCAAAGAAAGAAATTCCAAAATAAAAGAGGTCAGTGCTTTTACCTCATCTTTTTCAAGAGACATAATGATTAATTTCCTTGCAGCTCCCCCCAATGGGGGCTCAAGATAATGTAGAAACATGTCTAAAAGGCCTTTGGTACCAGTGGCCTAAGTTTTCACTGATCGCTCAACATCTTTCATCTCCTTGCAATTACAATGTATGGAATAACACTGATTTCTACTTATCCTCTCTATTACAATATAACTTTGCTGATAATATCGAGTGTGTAAGTACTCACCGAGTTTCTTGGGCACCCAATCAAGGCCAAATGTAAACTTCTTTATCTGGACTACCAAGTATTCAGGGAATGAAGAAAAGCGAGATGTCCTAAGAAACAAACATACATAAAATGTCTGCACAGAAATTAGATTACATCTGAACATATATACCTATTTAATTTTGTCTACAAAATAAACACCCACAAATACAAACTCTCTTGATTTAATATACAATGATAAGTGAATCAGATCGATTTTTGAGGAACATTTCAATGACTGGAGACTTTTGCCGTTGATGCCACTGCTGGTTGTACTTAACTGCCCAGTTACAGACACTGAGGACAAAGCTATAATGCACCCAAAAAGCCAGAAAAATCACATGGATTCCACTTTTTATGCAATCCAATCTATACTCTTACTATGTTAGGAGTTCCCATGTAAATGTTATTGCACATTCACTACTCTAAATGTACAGGTGTATTATGCCTATAATTTGATACAATGCTTGGAACTGTATCTATACAGTATGATTCCTCAATATTGTGTTGGTTGAATACTTTGGAGCAGTTGTAGAGCAACAGCTTATATCTGCTCTTATGATGAAATTCGTCCAGCTGCTCAGTGTAACTATCCAAATGGAAAAAAGTACCTATTATTTTGCATGGGCAATTAGCACAAATACGATTATTAGATGCTTTCAATAATTGCAAGCTTTGTATACAAGGTTTACACATAGCAATATGAAACCCTACGCTCCAAACACAAACTGCTGTTCTCCGGCACAATCTAAATATAGAATTGGGCAAGGGAGAAGAAATCAATTGCTGACACCCAGCACTGTCTCTCTTCCAGGAAACAGCTGACAGCAAATCGTTGGCCTTCAGGCAGGGAATTATTTACAAAGGAAGGAGAAAATGTCTCACCTAATGGATATAAAAACTTTAAGGAATTGTTAGAAATAATAGAAAGTAAAAAAAAACTGAACACAAGAAATTCACTAGTATCATACTAATGAAAAAAGAAGTCAGGTGAAATATTTACTAGTAATTATTTTAACCTTTCTGTGGCCAAAGGTGACTTCTTCTATCAGGGAAAAGACAGTTTGTGGATATTTACCTGATCCCAATCCAACCTTCTTTCCTCCTTGCATCATAGAAGGCTTTTCTATGCACGGCCATGTCAGGCAAGAATGTAGTTAATGAACTGGGGTTAAAAACGTGGTTGCTTTGGGACATAGGGGTACCCCAGCAATGGCATGTTACCAAACGCTTGAACCATCAAGGTACAGCCCAGGAACTTCCTTGCAAAGCACAAAGAGTAGCAAGAAAGCGCTGTAATTAGCGGTTGCTGGAAGCAGCCAGAGACTCTTTGGTCCTAGTTGCACCCTGGACATCCACTCTAGCTTTAAGAAAAATGAACTAAGCTAGGTGGGGGGGACACCTTTATTTTATGCAATGTTGAAATATGCTACACTGGTTTTGGGTAGTATAACTGGAAGGTCATACAAACTTCACATCTAAAGCTATTATTAGGGATGCACCGAATCCAGGATTCGGTTCGGGATTCGGCCAGGATTCGGCCTTTTTCAGCAGGATTCGGCCGAATCCTTCTGCCCGGCCGAACCGAATCCGAATCCTAATTTGCAGGGAGGGAAATTGCGTGACTTTTTGTCAGAAAACAAGGAAGTAAAAATGTTTTCCCCTTACCACCCCTAATTTGCATATGCAAATTAGGGTTCGGATTCAGTTTGGTATTCGGCCGAATCCTTCGTGAAGGATTCGGGGGTTCGGCCGAATCCAAAAAAGTGGATTCGGTGCATCCCTAGCTATTATATACTTTACGGTTGGCCAACAGCTTAAATGTTATGATCTATACAATACAAGTGTACAGAAGAACAAATCTGAGCACTACCCAATGAACTATCATTGCACATACATAGTGATGGAATACATAATCTTGTCATAGGTCCTAAGAGATGCTTAGATATTTACTAAAGCATGATTAGGCCTATGTAACTTTTTTTTTGTTTATATCTTTTATTGAGGTTTTCTCTTTTTTTCACAATACAGTCATGTGCAATTGTTTCATACATCATTGATAACACAAAAGTCAAATGTTATATTTAGATGAAAAAGAAACCAGGTACTGTATCCATTTTTATGTATGTCAAACATAATAAACATACATTAAACTAAACTTATTTGCCCATCTATATTTTCTTACATCAAATGTTCTCTGTTATTTTATGCAACATTTGTCAACTAAGGAACAGTTTGTAACAGTTGTTTGTTCAGAGTCAATATTAGGGGGGTAGCCACATTTTCTTTAGACCAACAACCAAAATGTGTGTAAATAGGGTATTCCTTTATCAAAACGTCACCATTATCTATCATGTTCATTATTAATGTATCACTCTGTGTAGTGGTTATCAGCGTTATGCTGAAAGAGAGGACATATCTTGCCAAATTTGTAGAAATTTATTGTGAGTTCCCAATAAAAAGTCAGTTTTTCGTTTATAATTATTCCTGTTATGCAGGCCTTTTGTTTCTGAATTGAAAGAAATGTAGTTTGCCACGATTTGGTTAGCTGCTGTAAATATGCTGCTGTTATTAGTTTCCTGGATTTACAATTAGGGGCACATTTACTAAGGGTCAAATTTCGAAGTGCTAAAACTTCGAAATTTGACCATCGAATTGAAAAAAGTTTTTTTTGATTACATTTAGAAGTTTTCGATCGAATTAAAATAGTTTGATCGATCGTAGAAGTCGTTCAAATCGAACGATTCGAACGATTTAATCGATCGAACGATTTTCAAAAAAAAAACTTTGACTTCTAAAAACTTAGCCAAATGGTTCTAGGAGGTCCCCATAGGCTAACATAGCAATTTGGCAGGTTTAAAGTGGCGAAGTCAACGTTTTTTAAAGAGACAGTACTTAGATTTTTGAATGGTCGAATATTCACAGTTTTTCCAATTCAATCGAAGTCGAAGTTGGCCTATTCGATGGTCGAAGTACCCAAAAATTACTTCGAAATTCGAAGTTTTTGAATTCGAAAATTCACTTCGACCCTTAGTAAATGTGGCCCTTAATATTAGGTATCCATTGATTAAGTAAGGCAACCCAGAGATCCTTTTGAATATGGATGTGGGTGATGGAGTCAATCAATCCGTAAACCTTGACCAGTACTGTTGCACTAGGGGACATTGCCACCATAAGTGAGCCATTGTTCCTTCCTCCCCACATTTTTTTAAAACAGGCCTTAGGTTGAGATGGGAACTGTATAAACTCATAGGAGTCAAATACCAACGGGTGAGTATTTTGTAAGAAATTTCAATTTGACTAAAATTGATGGAACATTTATTTGTACCTTCCCAAATCCTCTCCCATACCTTTGGATCCAAGGTTTAGCATAATTCCTGCTCCCAAGTTTTTATATAGGGAGGAGAAATTATATTACTTTGCATCATTGAAAGCAGATAAAACAAAGAGATTAAATCTTTTGAGTGAGGATATTCTACACATAATGTCTCAAATGCAGAGCAGGAGGGCAAATCCAGAACTTTGTGTATTGAACATAAGTAATGACAAACTTGTAGAAAGTGGACTTTTTCCATTATAGGGGGGTGAAATTTGTTTGCAAAGCTTTCCCAAGACATTATACCTGTAAACTGGTATAAAACGTTAATATATTTAATTTGGGTTGAGTGCCACCATTTTAAAGAAGCAGTTTCTAAATCTGGTGGGAATTCTGGATAACCTCAAAGTGGGGTAGCAGGCTTATGAGGAGCTATCAAGTTGGCTGAATATTTATTAGAGTCCCAAATGGATAAAGTGTGCTTAATAAAATCAGACATCCCCTTTGGACAAAGCTCTATTTTAATTCAAGGGAGTGCTGCAGGAGTGACCATGTATACTAGTACTGTCTCTGATTGAGTGCTTTTGGAATCACTGCTATTTCACCTATCAGTGCTTCCTGAGGCCAGAAATTGCCCTGGGCTATAAAGTTAGGTCTCTAAGGGGTGTGGCACCATATTAACATTGGAACCTAACATATATAGGCAATGATTGTGGCCCTAGAGATTCAGAATAGAGGTTCACAGAAAAAATAAGACAGTCAGTATATAGACCAATAATTAGGACTCTGGAAATGAAAAGGGTTATGATATGGTACAGTTATATAAGGACTATGTAACTTGTCTGGGAAGGCTTAATAATTAATAATAAGTTTTCTATATTCATTATTCCTAAAATGCAGGACCATGCATACAAATTAGTTAAAATATGCTGCCATTCGTACCAGAAACCCTTAAAAGCCCAGTAATTAATTTAATATTATAGACATACTTTGAACATAGATGTGCAGTATTTTACATTAGTATTATGCTGAGTGAAAACATCTAACAGTTAAGGGTTTCTTCACGAATATTTATCAAGCTTGCATTACTTTTTGCATAATGTAAGCACTGAAAAACACTTATGTACAGAGAATGATAAGTGGATACATCTGTTATTGTGCAAATGAAAATTCAAAACGATCGAACTCTAAAACCAGCACCGATACTTGGACCCAGTAAAGTCTAACACAAGTTAAAACACATATGGTTCTGCTGGATAGCTAAATATTGGATAGACCAGCAATTTATTATTATAGATGTCGATTGCTATAAAAAGATACAAAAGAAAGACATACTTAACACCCGCAGACTTGGCTTGAAGAGCACTGCTCCAGAAGTCAGGCACATTTTCAGGCTCTGAAAAGGCTTGTAAGCAGGCACTGAATGGGATCTTGGCACGGACCAGCTCTGGTGGAGGCCTCTTTGCACTCTCTGCTTCTCTTCTTTTCAGGTCATATGCAATCAGTTCCTCTGTAATACGTCAGATGAATAAATATTTTTTAGAGGAATATGCTGCTAACCTTCAGCATCATAGATTCAGATATATGTTAACACCAAAACTTGCTAAATAATAAAAATAATAAATAAAGGGCCTTTCCCCCCCCCCCTACATTTCTTTTAAACAAAGGTTTTCACTTGCAAAGTTCAAACACCAGGATTGCTGGTTGCAAATCACACAGTGCTTTTCTAACTCACACACACAAACCAGTTAATTTACATGTCCAAGACACACATCAACAAGGGAAAACCATTTATTCAGTCACAGAAACCTGTACTCTTACATTTACACTGAATAGGAATCAAGGTTTTCCACAAACTCCAGGCTCAACAGTAGAAAGGGATCTAGTCTCATTATCCATGACCTTTTTGGACTTGGACATGCAATAAAATGTATTTCATATATTTTGCAAAGACCTAAAAGTATGTGTATGTATATACACACACATATATATATATATATATATATATATATATATATATATATATATATATATATATATATATATATATATATATATATATAATAAAAGTGTCAAAATATTATTAATTATAATAATATTATGAATATTGTTGAGCCAAGACACCACACAAAAGATCAGGTGGATTTTTATGCACTGAAACGTCTGGTGTTTAAGATTATATAACACATTATTTAAACAATTAGATTCTCACCTTTATTTGTAGCAGTTTCCATGGGCACTGGTAGCTGCATGATATAGTCAACTCTCTGTGTATAACGTACTTTCCTTGACTGGCAGCACTGTGTCCTTTCCTCCACCAAAAACCTGAAGACATCGCTTGGGTTCTCTGAGCCAATACTATTTCTCTGTAGAAAGAAGTTGTCTCAGCATAGAATGGCCAGGTGTACTGACCCTCAAGCTTAAGTCTTGTTAATTACAGTACATATACAAATTAATTCTAAAAAAAATATTTAGTGCAAATGTTGCCACTGGATTGGAAACCACAACAAGAAATGAGCAGGTAATCTTCCATTACATACCTCTACCAGGTTTACAAAATGTAGGAAAAATTCTTCTGCATCTTGTTGTCGGTTTGAGGAAAATTCTGCATGGCTTTTGCTCACTAGCGCTTTAAACATTCGAGTGTTAATGCCTTTCAGTTGAGGCTTTATAAAATAGAGGAGAAGAATAAAATAAATGTGTTTAGTAAAATGTATTATTTATGCATTTGCTCCCCATCCTACAAGCATGCCTTACATTTTAGCATAAAGTGAGCTAAGCTACCTTTTGTTTGGTCTTTTAAAAGGTTCCAGAGGTGGATCGAAACGTTGATTATATAAAAACAGACTCTGAAGAAAAAATCCCTGTGTGCAACAGCATTTAATTATACATACATATATAGGCAACAAATCTCTTCTTCTTCAGGATGAATGTAAATTGCTAGAATGTAAATTGCCGGTGGGATGGCACGCGGAGCGATTCGTTTTCCGAAATCCCCTGAATTTTCCTTGTGAGGCAACTTCGGAAAACAAAGTGCTCCAAGTACCATCCCGCCGGCGATTTACATTCTAGCCAGCGGGAGGCAGTTTGGGGAGATAAGTCGCCCCAAAGAAGAGGAGATTTTTCGCTGGGCAACTAATCTTCCTGAATCTGAGCGTATGCCCTGACCCTTATAGAACTGTCGCTGCCTGAAACAACAGTCTCTGCGTGTGCTAAGCAAAAGATAAGTGAAGAACTAAAAAACACAATACAAGATAACCATAAACTAAGCGTAATGGTGATATATTGCCAAAACTGTAAACATGGCAGCAAATTAAGTTGCTGGGGTTACTGACAGGAGAGAGGAAGGGCTATTTTTGTTTATCTTTTCATTGCCAGGACGAACTCCTCCCTGCCCCCATTCTCTGAACTCTCATTCCTGGACACTTTCTCTGGAGCAGCAATACATGGTTTCTAGGCATATCAAGTCTCACTCATACCAAGAACCAGACTGGTTTTTAATAGCAGTGTCACTGCTCAATGGGAGCAGTGACAAGGGTTTTTTACATAATGAAAAATACATAATGAAAGAAATGTAATTCATATATGAACTTAAAACTCAACGTTTACAATATACACTAACTAAATATGTTAAATGGTCTTGAAGTAAATGTAAATGTTTGCAAATATCATATATTATATGTTATTTTTCTGTACAGCTAGATCAGAAGCCAGCTGATCAACAGACAGAAAATTCTCTTTCCTTATGCAAAAGAAAGTTTTTGTGGGGAAATCAATTTTTTTAAGGGTATTTTTAGTCAAAACTTGAATTTGCAGGGTAAAGAAATTTTTTTTTAAAAAAAACCCTCAATTTTTTAGAGATGTACGGTATTATACCCCGAACCTGGAAATAGCTTGAATCTGAAAATACTCCAGCTAAAACCTGTCGAGGTCATGTAGAAGTCAAAGTCCGAGGTCCCTTGAACCATTTGAAGATGTTTATAACCTTCATGATGTTCAGGTTTTTTTTCGGTGGGTTTCGCTAGAAGAGTTAATTAAAGGAAAACTATAACCCCAAATTGAATACTTAAGCAACAGATTAAATCTAATAAAGTGACATATTAAAGAATCTTACCACACTAGAATATATATTTAAGTAAATATTGCCCATTTTACATCTCTTGAACCACCATTTTGTGATGGTCTGTGTGCTGCCTCAGAGATCATCTGACCAGAAATACTACATCTCTAACACAGTTACAGGAAGATGTTTGGAATTGGCTCATGTGACCTTACATGTTTGGTTTGTTTGTGTGCACTGTGAATCCTACAATCCCAGGGGGTGTCCCTTATTTTTTAAAATGGCAATTTTCTATTTATGATACCCAATGGCACATACTACTAAAAAGGTATATTAATATGAAAATGTTTTATTTACATGATTCAGGGTTTTACATATGAGCTGTTTTATGCAATATGATTTTACAGACAGCAACATTGCTCAGGGGTAAAGCTTTCCTTTAATTCAAGGGATTCAAGGGTTTTTTTTCACCGAAAAATAGATTAATTTGAGTTTTTGGGTTTTTCACCCCAAATTCACTAATTCAAGTTTTTACCATTCGAGTTTTTTTTTTTTTTTAAATCATAAATCATTCGAGTTGTGAGTTCATTCAAGGTATAAAAAAACTCACAAACCTCTAAAACTCGACCTTTGATAAATAACCCCCTTAATGTTGCCAAAACCACCAATCAACAAAAAAAAAAAACACCAAAAGCACTGTTTTTTTCATTTTTTAAAGTTTACACACACCCAACTTCAGAAAGTATCCAAAGGGTATAAGTCTTTATATGGTTTCACATCCTAGAACAGAAATGATAACCTAATAGCTATACATTTGTCACACTATAGAAAAAATATTTTGCTCTGTGTTAAAATCTGGCTGAACACTAACACAAGTATTAAAGTAAATTAAGAAATATACCTTTATGGTGCTATGTGGCTGATGGTAACTGATGGTTAGTTTTAGTTACTAGTGTTAGTGTTTTAGTTAGTTACTAGTGTAGTGTTCCATGGATCATTTGTAAAAACAAAGGGTTCTGCCACCAATGATCAAAAGAAAAACATTATGGAAAAATATTGTTGTTTTGCCAAGAAATATAATTTATATCATATATGGGGATATCCTTATATAGTCACCAATATTTAAAAAAGATTAAATACCTTGTGTTCTTCTTTCATCACCTGCTCAATTAGCTCAGATTTCATTGGAGGTTTGGAGAACAGTCCTGAGAGCAGACCATGGCCAAGTTTAGCCCTAAGCAGAATCAAAAAGAAAATCCATAAAAACATGTCAGTGCACTTACTATATTTTGAAGTGAGTTGACATACAGTTGCTATGTCCTGCCATGGTCACACCACACCAGGCATTACTTACAGATTTAAATAATTACCATCCACTTATGGAACATGATATGGGAACTCTTTTCTCTTTGCACTTAATTCCTAATCTTTTGTACAGTTTTTTGTTCTGGCTTGCATGAAAAGTTTTGAGCTGGGCAGGGTATTCCAGAATTTTATAGTAATATTTACTGGTCTTGAACTTAACAATGATATATAATGCACATTTAAAACATATGATGCATGTTAAAGACCATACTGACAAAAGACATAAGAGAACAAGACCTCAAAAAATACAGCATTTCAAATATTTATCTAATTGCAGTTAGCTTAACTAGCAACAGCCAAATATCCTTACATCTGTGTGCTGAAATCCTGTGTTGGATCCAGAGGTGCATAATCAAATATTCGTGTAAGGTTTCCCACATATCTGAAAAATAAAATAAGGGGGAAAATTAGTAATCCAAGCAGGCAGTAAAAATACTTGTTTTGATTTTGCATCTGATTTGTTCAAGTATAAATTGCTTATATGTCATGCGGGGAAGCCAATGAAATGTCATCTAACCACATTGCTTAGCCTAGAATATGGTTGGTTTCTAAAATGTCAACATTCCTCATAATTAATAGATGCAAAGAATCCTCAAACAGTCGGACTTCCCCATCTCCAGACCAGCCACTAACCATTCAGATCAAATAAAGTAGAAAAGAACAGATCAGCCGATGTTCTGCCCCTGACAGCAATCCTACGAAAGTTATGTCGGACAAAGCTGGTGACAGTCTCCCACTGAAAATCGTACGATCGGCAATACATGCAGAGAAATTATCGGCAGCCGACAGAAATCTTTTAACCTGGCCGATCGACCGGGACTTTCCACACACTGTCCAAAAATCGCACGAATCGGATCTTTGCGTCTATGGCCAGCTTAAGGGGCAGAGGGTCGAGTTGTATTTTCCATGAAAAGTTGAGTTTTCAAGGTGATTTTCTTGGTCAAAACTCCCGTTTTTAGGTTAAAAAGATAAACTAGAATTTTTCAAGTTTATAAAATGAAAAAAACTTTTCGAGATTTATTAAACCCCGACCGTGGAACTAGCTTGAATCTGAAAATACACTAAACCCTGTCCAGGTCATGAAGAAGTCAATGGTAGAGGTCCCTTGAACCTTTTGAAGATGTTAATAGCCTTCGTGATGTTCGAGTTTTATCGGAGGGTTTTGCCCGAAAACTCAATCAATTCAAGTGATTCAAGTTTTTTTCACTGAAAATTCTGTTAATTAGAATTTTCAGGTTTCGCAACATGAACTCACTGAAACCATTTTTTCCCATTCGAGTTTTATCTCAAATAAGTTGTGAGTTCATCCGAGGTATAAAAAAACTCTTACATTCAAACTTCGATAAATAACCCCCTAAATACAGTATTCTTCAAAAAAAAAAAACAATTAGAGGACAACCAAGGGTACACAAATAATTATATTTGTGCACGGACAACTCATAGCAGCAACAACGGGTTAAAAGTTAAAACCAATCATTTGGAAATACATCACTGATAACATCATGGATCATTCAGTCTCATATTACCAACTTAATGATATAATCAATGGAACGTTTCAAGGTCAATATCTTTCTATCCTGTGTATGGCTTATTTTATAGATTAATATAAAATACCACTTTACCTTTTAACTTTGTACAGCAACATATATTTTGTTCCTCCATTCATTATCTTTTCATTTAGATTTTTGTATAAACAAAGTTTCTTTATTCTTCTTAGCTGCCCTTTCAAATGTACATTTTATACTTTTCTCCTTGTATCTACTCTACCTCTATCTATCATATCATTAGCTAATCTGAAATAAGCCAAATCAGTGGAGCAGTTCCTCTTAATAATGGAGGAACTATCCCACTGGTTTTCCATTAACTAGTATAATGTTACCAGCTTGCACACCCTGGCTCTCCGTGTCGTGAAAGCCCGGTGAAGAAGGCTTCGGTATCCTCCAAAAATCATAAGTAAATAAATTCAACCGGCACTTAGGTCAAAAATCAAGCATGTTTGTCCTTGCTTGATTTTTGAGTGCTGGTTGAATTTATTTACTTTCTATTAACTAGACCTCTAATGACATGACTGGGAATATAGAAGTTGACACCATTATCCATGGCACTCTACTTCATATCCAAAAAACTTAATTTAGTAATTAAGTAAAGCATAGTTAATAAAAGTTAATCAGTAAAGCATAGTTAATAAACAATGAAGAGGATTCAGTGGGAACAAAGGAAAGCGATTGAGAGAGATATACCTGTGAAAGAGACCTCAGAGAAAGCATTGAACATATCTTTAAAGTGATTGACAGAGGTAGAGATACATGTGTAAAGTAAAGGATTGTCTTTTTCTCCCAGCTGGAACTTAAATCAATTTGAAAGAGTTTAGATTTCAATCAATGTATCTGAACGATTGTCCTTTTTAAAAAAAAAAAAAAAATAAAATGTGAAGGGTACACAATTCAATTGGTAAGGATTCAAATGTTATTGATAATTTTAAATTAAAAAAATCATAGTAATTTCTATACAGGAGTTGTTCACCTTCCAAACACCTTTTTCAGTTCATTTGTTTTCAGATAGTTCACCAAAATGACTTTTTAATTTATTATTTTCTATTTGTGACTTTTTTCTAATATTGAAGGTAAAAGATACATTTTTCATTCACCTTCTTAAGTCTTTCCAAAAAGACATGAAAATTCTAAATTGATACATTTCTTCTGTTTAGCCCTGCTGAGCTGAATCAACAAAGGCAGTTGTTTTAATTGATACATTAGTAGTTATATCAATTAATGTAGCAGATTATAACAGTTCAGAATCTGCACCTGCAACTGAGCAGCTAGACTGAAACACCAGAGACAGGACCATTAAACTTTAAAGGAGAAGGAAAGGGCCTATTTACTTGGGGGTGCCAAAAGTTAGGCACACCCAATCGATTGTGTCTACTTACCTGCACATAGCAGAAAATTGCACTGGTCCTGGGGTTCTTCCAGTGAGCACCACGTATCGATCGGCTTCTTCCTTCTTTGCGAGGGTGCGCATGTGCAGTAGCTCCAAAAGCCGAAGTTTAACAAAAAGGTCAGCTATTTCGTTCTACTGCGCATGCATCTGCCCCGGGAAATTTGAAGAAATTTCATGGTTCTCGCTGAAGAACCCCCAAACTGGTGCAGTTTTCTCCTGATAGGAGAACCAGCCCGGGGTGTCAGGTAAGTAAATATAGTCACTTGAAGGGTGCCTAACTTTTGGCACCCTCAATTAAATAGGCCTTTCCTTCTCCTTTAAACTTAAATTTTGGATAAACAGTCAAAAATGAAGCACACTTAGGGGCAGATTTATCAAAATGTGAGATTAGAGTTTAGCACAGAAAAACTCACCCACTTTCCTATGAGATTTTTAGAAGTGCATTTATAAAATGGTGAACTTTAATTTTCGCCCACTGAAAAAAAATTGGCTAATTGTCTGGGGTTGGTGTAGCTTTCAATGAATATTTAATAATGTAAGTTTTTAACATTACTTTGTGCCAAAGTCATTAAATAAAACACTACCAGAGAACACCAATCTGATTCCATAGATTGTGGAAACAATCATAAATACATTTGAAGTCTGACATTTACAGATCATAAACTAAAAAAAGGGAATGCACCAAATAAAAACAGATGGAGAGCAAATCATTCCAAGGCGACCATTTAAAATACCAGTAAATAAAAGAGAGCTCTTACTAAACTCTAGGCTTCAAGAAAAAAAGTAGAATTCACAATTCTATGTAAAATTTCGAGATAGATAGAATGCTCCTAATATTGAAATAAAATGATCATAACATGGTTTGACACGGAATGAAATTCTAGACTACATTCACTCAGCTGTACTGTACTATACTGTAGAAGCTTGCTGCTGGAATAATAGGTTTTAGTTTGTACTGACATTTGACTCAATAAATACGCAGAGTTCCGATACAACCCAGGAGATACTCACGCTCTCTGAAACTCAGGGATGCTGAAGATGACTTGCATCACTGTGGTGAGGTAGGAGCTGTTCCCAAGGTTTTTGATGCCAGTGTAGCCTGAGCCAAACATTGGCTTTAGCTTTAATCCAGTTTCTTGGATAACTTCCCACTCATTTACTCTTGGTTTGACTTCATTGTCCAGGACACCATTCTCACTCTAAAAGAAATCCAATAAGCATATCAGATAATGTCAATAGAAACAAAATAAAAAGGTCAGAGGTTATAATCACTAGTTGCCTTAACAAGCATCTTGGGGGGGGGGTTTAAAGCACAGCCACGGCAGTTGCTGATCGGATAGCAAGTACAGACTAGTTATACCATTATATTGCAATGCACTGAACTGAAAGGAACTAGTCATGAGCTCAATAAACAGTCAAAATTATAATTTAAAAAAATATATATATACCCCCTGCATCTGCAGCATATCAATGCCAAAATGTGCAAGGTGCTTGGCCAGGTGGGGATCTAGAACTGCTTCCTCTTCATCAAATGAATACACATCTGCAAAGGACAGATTATAGTGTGCATTTAGATACATTCATTAAGATTTGTACAAATGGGGGTCATCAGCAAACCAGAATTTTCATTTCTATGGTCAACTCCAATAAGGCTTTATCAAGATGTGGTAATACAAAAGGACAGCAGCAAAGCCACACATATGGATCAAATGTTGCAAATACATTTCAAAAACTGCATTTTGACACAGTGTATACATACTTTCTGGAGCCCTTGTTTTTTCAGTTGTTGAGATAAGAGTATACAAATAATATAAAGCCAGACCACGATTATTCTTAAAGGAGAACTAAACCATAAAAATGAATATGGCTAAAATGCCATGTTTTACATACTGAACTTAATACCCCTGCCTGAAGTTTCAGCTTCTCAATAGCAGCAATGATCCAGAACTTCAAACTAGTCACAGGGGGTCACCATCTTGGAAAATGTCTGTGACACTCACATGCTCAGTGGGCTCTGAGCAGCAGTTGAGAAGCTAAGCTTAGGGGTCGTTGCAAATTATTAAGCAGAAAATGAGGTTGGCCTGTCATACAAGATGATGCTACAGGGCTGATTATTAAATTCTGATGCTAATTGCACTGGTTTCTGTGCTGCCATGTAGTAATTATCTGTATTAATTACTAATCAGATTTATATTGTGACATTTTTATTCTATGAGTGCTTTATATTTTTAATTGGTCCCTAAGCTCAGTAAGTGACAGTAGCACAGAGCAAGTGCAGTGAATCAGCAGAAAAGGAGATGGGGAGCTACAGGGGCATCTTTTGAGACACGTATCTTCCCTGCTTAAGGGCTGTGGTTGCCTTTGGCTGGTACAGAAACCCAAAACATAATGTACAACATTTCTAGCTACTTCTTTATTTAAGCTTTAGTTCTTAGAGCCCTTGCACCCCAGTAAATGAAAAATGACCCCTTACATATCCTACACCATTGTTTCTTAAAGGAGGAAAACAGAACAGACATAATATAACTTTTTTTCTATTTGCAAATGTATAAGCAATATATATATATATATATATATATATATATATATATATATATATATATATATATATATATATATATATATATATATATATATATATATATATATATATATATATATATATATATATATATATATCACACATTTCATACACAAACACACATTAGTTTAATGATAATAACAGTGCTAGAGTGAACCATATATATTATGATGATTTTCAGTATGATAGTTAAATAAATGAGTAGCTTACACAATGAGCAGTTAGGTACAGAAATTAAAGAAATATCAACCTTAAAAAGTTCATGTACTTTTAACAACTACAGATGTTCTCCCAGGATGCTTTTTCCTCACCTGCCCCATCTGGGGTAATGCTTCCTAGTCTTACTGCCAAAGGGTAGCCCATTTGCTTGTGGTGTTCAAGAGCATGCCCATTCCCACCACTGCCTGAACAGAACCACCTTCCACACATAATGGAGCCATCTGTCAGATTTAACCACAGGTTCTCTCTGAGATTACACTTGGCACACTTCCAGCCACTGGGAAACAAATGGGAGTAAATTAAGAAGGCTACTTAATTAACGCTTTAAAAAAATTAGCAAGTTGGACAATGTGAAGATTTTATATAGAAAAACTTTACAGAAATGTTAAGAGCAATATTTCAAATTATTTCCCCACACTGTATTACAAATGAGAAGCATCACAGTCTCCACTCTTATTACTTCGTGAAAATTACCTTGGTGGAATGCTCACACCATTGTCTATTTGCACAAGGTTGTTTGCAAACTTTGAAACCTGAAGCTCTTCTTCCCATGATTCTTGATCAAGTTTTCTGTATGGAGACTTTGAATTAAGGACTGCGTCACAGGCTATTGTTACCTGCAAGAAGGAGTGGTTAAACCATCAAACACTTTTGTATTAAAGCAGATATAAGGATAGTACATTGGGCAGATCTCTCACGTTAAACTCTATAAGAGGTGGCAAGTGGCAATTCCTACAGTACTGGCAACATACAGAAAACACGTTAGATAAAACAGATTTGCCCGTGTTATATAAGCCTCATAGCACACAAGACATTTGACCTCTGTTTCAAAGTGAAAGTCCACTGTCATCAGCAGCATGTGCTGTAAGAAGAGCTCTTAGCATAATCTGATATGGTATGTTGTAAATGGTAATGCTGGTTGTTTTGACTGTATATGAATTTAGGATGTAAGCCCATGAGATGTATTCCCCACCAGCATATTTCATCTGGCAGAGCTGTCCAGCCCATCATTTACTTGAAATTGATCCACCTAGGGTGAGATCCAAACTAGGGTGAGATGCAGAATTTTTCCAGTTTTCTCTCATCTTTTGGGTAAATAACAGACTGCTCAGCCACTATCAGGGCTATCTCTAAAAATCTTAACTTTAGCATTAATATACGATAATTATTAGGTTAAATTCCATTAATGATGTGCACCATAAGCAATGGTAGATGGGATCGTTTTGGATGATTTGGATGCCATTATTTTTCTGTAGCTCATTAGGTACTGTCAAGTCACCTGAATGGCTGCCTGGGTTACAGGTGATTTTGCACCTTCCAAGCAACTCAAGATCACAGACACTAAACTGCTGCATTTGCCATTGCCCTGATACTGCTAAGCCCTTGGCACAAAATGGAGCTCATTTATAATACTGGGTAAATTGGCACCTGGGCAGTAACCCAGGGCAACCAATTGCTTTCACTGTTCAACCTGCAGCTGACTGAAAAAAGCTAATCACTGATTGGTCACTATAGGTTACTGCCCAGGTGCAAATTTGCCCATTGTTTATAAATGAACCCTACTGTGTTTTGTCTGCCACTGCCCTCATGCAAAGATGAGCTGCAGCCAAAATGCTCCTCTTTGTTCCGAGCTCCATCTTTAACCTATCTATGTGCATTCAAATGCAAACTTGTCATTTACAAGTATAAAAAATAGTGACAGGTGTAAAGGGGTGTTTTGTCAGTCTCCGTTATCTGCCTGATGTCAGCTGTTCACAAAACACCCCATGGCCAAAAGTCTAAACGTAAACAAGTATTTTAGTAACAGTGGAAGCTGTCAATTTGCATAGCAGATAACAGATAAGCAATACAGAATTTTTAATTGATTGTATTTAGAAAGTTTCTTTTTTCAGTATGCTTAAGCTTTTATCAAATTTTCATTTTTGTTATAGTTCCCCTTTAAAACATTGCTGACTCACACTTGCATGTGTGCAGTAAGGTATAATCAGAAGATTTTTCTTTACTGTACATGTACAAGACCAAGCTGGGAATACTGTACACGGTGAAGCTGCTTTCCACGGGTCATAGTTTGTTACTGAACATCTGGAAAGTGGTTTAGAATTACATTTTATTTCACTATACAATAAACTGTTATTGGATAGAGGTCCCTTTTAAAATAGTTTACTTTTTGCTGTTACTTGCACTTCCACTGCTAAGGGTCTTCACATATCAGAGTAAACATGATACTTCCCATTTGTCCACTTTTTGAAAGTATTTACAGATCACAGAGGGAAAAAGGACTTTGCCTTAAAAGGCAACTCATGAGGTGTAAATACTGCTCAGTCTGTGATCAGTGATCACACCACTCCACTCAGATAACAAAATCACTGACCAATGCAGGTAGTTCCTCTATATTTGGCAAGGCAATTTCAAAATGATCTGGGAATATAACAAGTTTTGCTTCATCTTCGTATTCATAATCTTCAGTGTTCATATCGGTGTTGTTATCTAGTTCTGAAAAAATACAGGGGTATAAAGCAGGAAAGTGCTCAACGACATAAAAAAATATTGTTTCTAAATCAATGCATGGATTTGATATAAGCAAAAATTCAACTTTCTGTACCAAGTCACATAAAGTTTATGTTTACAAAATAAATGGAATCCCTTGTGCTGCCAGAAGATCCAAACAACTAGTCATGGATCTTACGGCCAGAAGGACAATATACACATCGACCCTAATTCTCACCAGATATAGCAAAACAAAATTACCCAGAAAGGGGTACTTTGTTCTACAGTACAGATTAATGTGAAGTTCCTGCAGCAGAGGAAACAATTTTTGTTGCAACTACGTACACACAAAATGTTGATGTCTGCTCCACACTGCCAACAATCTACTTAAAGGCTGCATGATATTGCTTTAGTAATATGTATTCAATCTACTATGCAACCAGTTACTTAAGAAAGTGTAAATGTAACCAACATGTTTTCCTCCTTATGGAAAAATAACGGTTTAATGCCATTTTGTACCACATATTAAAATAGAACCCTCACAGCTGAAATTGAATTTGGTTGGAGGGCAACTTATAATCAGACTTGTAAAATTATTTTGTTTCCTCATCTTAGCATACAGATGAGATAAGTTCACAAGGAAATACCTGTAGTGAATTTGGTTGGAGAGCAACTTATAAATGAATCAGACTTATAAAATTATTTTTGATCCTCATCTGAGCCCACAGATGAGATAAGTTCACAAGGAAATGGTTTCTGATGGAGCAGAACAGCTGATGGACTTATATGTGCACTAGAAAAATAACAGAGGAGGTAGAAGAAAGGAGTGTTGCCTGACTGGACATGCCTGATTCAGAATTAGATCTGTTACCAGCTGAAGAGTGAATCAAGCAGCTATAATTAGTGCTTAGTTAGGGAATGCTAACAGGGGCGCCAGATAAGAAAAGTTCCTCTTGTTTCTTTGCTGAGGTTTTCCCCTTTTTGGCAAGGTTTGGCTAGAATGTGATAAAACACCAGACACACTTAGGGGGTTATCAAAATCAGATTTTTTAAGTAAAAAAAAGTCAGACCAAACTAGAATCCATGAGTTGACTTTATTTATCATTTAAAAAAACTTGATAAAATTGTTTCGGAAAAAAACTAGGAAGTTTGGATTTTTGCAAAAAAAAAACCACAATTTTTTTTTTGGGCTTTTATGCCCAAAAAACTCAAATTGTTCAGGAAATTGCAGATTTTTGCCCGAAACTCAGTGAAGACCATGATAGCTTCAAATTTGAAATGGAACCTTTGCCATTGACTTCTACAGGACCCCAACAGCTTGTAGATGGAGTATTTTCAGATTTGGACTTTTAGCAGCCTCAGGGTATAATAAATCACTAAAAATTGGAGATTTTTTTTTCACTAAAAATTCAGATTTTATAGTAAAAAAAAAACCTCAGATGATTTGAGTTTTAGGCATTCGGACTTTAAGAAATAATCCCCTTAGTGCCTACAAAAACATTCTATTGGGAGATCAATGTATATAGAAAACTATTTCAAGAAATAGAAAGAGGAATGGAAACATTATATAGAACAGCAAAGTATAACAGATAGGGGCCGATTCACGAATTTCGGGTGAAGGATTCGAATAAAAAAAAATTTGAATTTCAAAGTATTTTTTGGGTACCTCGACCATCGAATTGGTTAAATTCGATCGAATTCGAACGATTCGAACGATTAGAAGTAAAAATCGTTCGACTATTCGACCATTCGATAGTTGAAGTACTGTCCCTTTAAAAAAAACTTCGACCCCCCTACTTCGGCAGCTAAAAGCTACCGAAGTCAATGTTAGCCTATGGGGAAGGTCCCCATAGGCTTGCCTGTGATTTTTTGATCGAAGGATTTTCGTTCGATCGTTGGATTAAAATCCTTCGAAACGTTCGATTCGAAGGATTTAATTGTTCGATCGAAAAATCCTTCGGATTTGCGCAAAATCATTCGACTTCGATATTCGAAGTCATACGATTTTAGTTCCCAGTCGAATATCGAGGGTTAATTAACCCTCGATATTCGACCCTTCGTGAATCGGCCCCATAGTGTATAATCTTATTAAAAAGTACTTTGTAATTCCACAAGGAAATAGTGAGTTTGGGTTGAAGGGCAAGTTATAAATTAATCAGACTTGTAAAATTATTTTGGATCCTAGTCTAAGCCCACAGATGAGCTAGGTTCACAAGGAAATAGTGAAATTGGTTAGAGGGCAACTTGTAAATTAATCAGACTTTTATAGTAAAAAAAAAAAACTCAAATTTTTTATAAAGAGAACAGATAGTGTATAATCATATTAAAAAGTACTTTGTAATTCTTCTCTGTCCTTTTAAAAATGTAAAAACTAATTAAAAACCATGATTGCTTAATATATTCCAGTTTCCAATAGTTCTTACAAACACACACATACTTTTGGAACAAGGTGAAATAGCAAAAGCAGTTTACTTTACCTAAAAATAGTCTCCCATTTATTCTTTTTGGAAAGGCACCACCTGCTGCTCCGGTTGCTTTCTAAAATGAAATAAAAGATTACTGCTATAAATGTTCCAATAAGCAGGTGTAAAATATAATTAACATAAAAAGCTATGTTTGATGTGATCAGTTAGAATTACATATACAGTTAAGTCTATAAGTGGCACTTTGGGTCTCCCCTGGATTTTTTTTAATGGCTCTTTAACTGTGCGCAGTTTCACAGTATCAAAAAGTTAGAGACCAAAATGTAATTGAAATTTTTTCTTTACAATTAGTCAATGGCAGGTGTAAAGTGGTGAGTGCCTATGAATGAGTGCCTATGAATAAGTACCAGTGGGTATGAAACGCGTAAGGCGGGACATCAATTGGTCTGTATGCCTATTCTTTTAATCACATGTTAAATAAAGATTAACTTTTTATCTTAAAATAGACTCTTTTTTGGGATATATAATTTTTGTATCTGATATATGTGCCCTGTGAAATGGGGGCTATATCCCAATAACTTTGGCCCATTAGACAGGCCCTATAGGCTGCAGCATGTTAGTGCTATTTTAACATTTAAGTGGAAAGTGATGACATGCGGCTTGGGAATTTTCCAGACCTGGCCCTTTCATAACTCTAGCCCAGCCTGACCCAACAGGTTGCCTACGTCTGACCTGCGAACTCTGATGATATCATAAAAATCAAATACACAAGCCACAATTCCTGTGCAGTGTTTTAGGTGCAGCTTCTTTGCATATTTGTGCCTAGTGTTCCACCTTCAAACCGTAAACTGGTAATGTTAAAAGTTAATTAACACCAATTAACACCATAATAATTTTAATAATGTTCCAAATGCCTTGCCCAATGTAATTGGCAAGGGATGGTGAAGATGAAAGGTACATAGAAAAAATATACACATTCTGTATTCCTCCCTGGCTCCATGATTAATCTACAGAATTTAGTTCAGAAGAAGCCTAAATACAGTCAATTTTGTGGGCTCTTTTCCAAGAAATTCCAGTCACATGTTACAAGCATGGCTTAACTGAAATAAAATCTAGAAGTGAAAACATGAATGACATTTGTATTTGACATATGTTTCTCTCTCCGGCGTAACTGTATCCCGAAAGTAACCTCCTGACTGTTCAACAAACAGAAACTTTTCCACGGTGCAGATGCTCTCTATCGAAGCTTAAGGCTGGATTAGAACTTGTTTTTTTATCTTATGAAACTGTGACAGGTGTCTGTAAGACAGTTCAGGAATCTGCCTGCGGATGGAAAGTTCATCTGGGATTGCCTTCATCATTAACTAGATTTCCGGTCTCTGTACCGCCTTCTAAACAAAAGTTGGTCAACTTTGTACAATAAAGCTTTTACAAGTTTTCATTAGGGGAGATATTGCAAGGAGATATGACTGCAATGATTTCTGCAGAACTGATTTAAATTTAGTTGACTCGGTGAACAAAAGTGTCAGCATTGCATCTTCAAATAACATATTGCTTTAAAGCAACCATCCTATTTTAATTATGGATGCACCGAATCTAGGATTCGATTCAGGATTCGGTTCATAAATCCTTCTACCGAATCCGAATCTGCATATGCAAATTAGGGGTGGGGAGGGAAATTACGTGACTTTTTGTCACAAAACAAGGAAGTAAAAAATGGTTTCCCCTTCCCACCCCTAATTTGCATATGCAAATTAGGATTCGATATTCGGTCGAATCTCTAGCGAAGGATTCGGCCGAATCCAAAATAGTTGATTCGGTGCATCCCTAATTTTAATTCCATAACTATATGGTGCACACAAAGCACACACACTAGAATCAGTTTCCTATGCATTAACCTACCAATTTGTTTTTGGACTATGGGAAACTGACACAAACATGGGGTTTAAAAGAAAGCAGCAATTTTAACCACTAACATCACTGGCATATTTGCCTTTCTGAAGGAAGACCTAAACGTTGAAAATAATCAATTTCTGTCAGGTAAAGGTAAATGGTCATTAAAGGAGAAGGAAAGGCTAAAATGAAAGCAATTCTGACACGTTCCTATAAAAATCATAGCTGCTCTCAGTCAAAAGAAAAACAGCATTTCTATTATGTACACATGGGCTTCTGTATCAGACTTCCTGTTTTCAACATAAACCTCCAGGGCTAGGGCTTGAGCATGCTCAGTTTGCTCCTCTCCCCCCCCCCTTCTACTCTCCCTGCTGTAATCTAAGCCCAAAGCTATGAGTAAGCAGGGAGAGACTCAGGCAGGAAGTGATGTCACAACAAGCTAATATGGCAGCTGCTATCCTAAACAAAGAGAACTTCTAGAGCTGTTTACTCAGGTACGGTAAAGCATTCTGCAGAATAAATATAGTGTTATAGTTTGCACTATTGTGGCTATAAACTGATTTGGTAGCTTTCCTTCTCCTTTAAAGCATGTGCTATATTTTGTGGGAGGTTACTATTATTGTTCCAGGGTTCCACAACAATAAAAATTCCATTAATGTAAATGATGGGGGCAATTAACCGATAGCTGTAGCTCGGCAATGAGTGAATTCATTCCATTTCCCTTTCGAGCTACAATATTTGGGCAAAGACCCCCTCACTTCATAATAAGGTGCTAGAGGAGAAAGCAGCACATTGCTGTTTCAGCCACAGTTACCACACATCTCACCCTACTTAACCCTCAAGCTGGGCTTCCAGGAAATTTTAAGAAAACAAATACACCTCGGAGTCCTATGAACTGATGAAAGCACTCAGCCTTCAGCCTTGGAACTCCTTGGTGGCTCATAACATCTTTACAATTCACAACATGAGGTACATTATTCAATGTGCGAAGGTAAGGTGGGCACATAGAACAGGAAGTGTAGGTAGCTGGCACCATGAAACATTACAGCCAATCGATGATGCATATTTGTATGACAAAAGTATATACTACATTTCATTGTACATTGAGGTTCTTGGGTTTTATGTATTTATAATAGATAATATACAGAACTGGTTGAAATTGTTAATATCTGCCTATCAGCTTACCGGTCTGATGTGGCGCTTTAGATGCATGTAGACCGACTGCCCAGTTTTCCTATAATGTCGCTCCACATGTTCTCTGCCAAATCCCAGGTGTGTGCTCATGCACACATACAGACCTCCATCAGACTCCTAAAAAAGTAAGTTGAGAAAAATCAGCATGGTAATTAGAACCTTGGGGCAGTACATTGCAGAGATATCAAACACTCAACTGAATAAAAATAATGAAAGCAGGTTGGATCCTGAATTACTTGCCCTGTAGCTGGAGTCCACTTTCCCAAGATAACCCCAACTGCATTCTAAGGGTAAGGGCACACGCTAAGATTTGGGGAGATTTAGGCGCCTCTTCTTCAGGCGACTAGTTTCCCCGAAAAGCCTTCCTGCCGGCTAGAATCTAAACCGCCGGCTGGATGCCACTAGGAGCGCTCCGTTTTCCGAAGTCACCCGACTTTGGAAAACAAAGTGCTCCGAGTGCCATCCTACTGGTGATTTAGATTTGAGGGAGATTAGTCTCCCAAAGGAGAGGTGATTTGTTGCCAGGCGACAATCTCCCGTGTGCCCTTACCCTAAAAGTTTGACTGTTTTTTGGCTTTCTCATGCTTCAATACTGAACAGGCAAATACCTACACAGGCTGACAGTTTTGTCATACCATGCTTAATAAGGTATGAGGAAGTTTGGAGATTACAAAGAAAAAGAGAAACATTTTAAAAAATTTGGATTATTTGGATAAAATGGAGTCTATGGGTGATGGTCTTTTTGTGATTTGAATATTTCTGGATTTTACAAGTGGGGTTCTAAAACTTAGACACCCCCTAGTGACTACTTTTACTTACCTGACACCCCAGGCCAGTGCTCCTATCAGCAGAAAACTACACGGCCCGGGGTTTCTTTAGCGAACACCACACAGAGGTCCTTTTCCTGCTTCCTCAGGTCTTCTCGCGGCATTGTTTGGCATTACACTGCAGCCACTTGGCATTACACTTTAACGAAAAAGCCAGCTGTTCTACTGTGCATGCGTCTTCCCCAGTTTATTTGAAAACCAAAGAAGCAGGAAGAGGATTGCTCCATGGTGCTAGCTAGAGGACCGGTTGGGGTGTCAGGTAGGTAAAAGTAGTCACTTGGAGTTGCCTACGTTTTGGAATCCCACTTTTAAAATGGTATTCGTTGTGCTTTAAGGGGTGTTTCCGAAACACGTTTGGCATTACACTGGTGCCACTTGTTTTTTAATGTTTCAATAAAATGTAGTTTTTACTTCATGAGGCAGTGCGCCCTCTCAACTTTTTTTTTGGTCTTGGAATAACTGCAATCTGAAGAATTCTGTAGTCCCTCTGGAACAATTTATGAAGGGAGAAAGGGTGAGTCTGAGTTGTATTGTTGAACACTCCTGCCATGAGGCAAGGTGAAAAACTTGCCTCAGACGGCATTAAGCAGCCAGTTACCTGCGTGGCAAAATGCTGCCTCCGATAGAGTTATGAGTAGAATTTCCATTTTTTGACAGTAAATAGGTAATTTAGTGGTATCCATTTACTGAGATGATTTCTAATCTCTCATCTGTTACATTTAAGGTGAGTGACTAATAGAACATGATCATCCCACTAGTTAATGTTGATGTAGTCAACCAAGCAATTATTATGAAATGACATAATGGAATAGCTGCTGCATAATTTTGCCACTTTGTTTATAGCATCATGTGACGAGCTGGAGAAGTAAACAGTCCACATTATTATCTAGCCAGCTCAGAAATAACACTGTATGAGCATTTGCCAGTTGCTGCAAAACGACAGCATTCTTAAACTCAGAATACAGCATCATTTATCGAGGAATCAGAAATAAAAACAACCTGCATAGGACAGTTAAAAAAAAAGACAGTACCTCAACCCAAAATGTACACAAAATGTTAAATGTACACAAGTGGATGTGAAAGGCAATATTTGGTTCCTTTAGTAATGTTGTTGTTCATCCTGCTTTGGAGCAAAATGCTGTTTAAGGGGCAGATTTAGTAAGGTTCGAGTTGTGTTTTCAAGTCAGAATTCACATTTTCGGTTTAAAAAAAACACTGTTTTCGAGATACCAAATCCGAAATACACCATCTGGTCATGGTCATGAAGAAGTTAATGGCAGAGGACCCTTGAACCATTTGAAGATGTTAGTAGCCTTCATGACGGTTTTGGCCGAAAACTGAGCAATTTGAGTTTTTTTACCACCGAAAACTCGATCAATTCGAGTTCTGATTCTTTATCCCTGAACTCGCTGATTAGAGTTTTTCCCATTTAAGTTTTATTTTAAATAAGAAACCATTTGAGCTGTGAGTTCATTTGAGGTATATAAATTCTGAAATTCAACCCCCTAAAAGTTTAGAACAACCACCGGGCATCAATGGAACATTTTTGGCTCATAAGAACTTCTCTCTACAACTCTACACTTTTATCTTAAAAGCCCAAGCATTTTTCTTACAAAGGCATTATTCTCTACCTAAAGAAGCAAAAAACATAAAAATCCACTTATCTTCTCCCTAGCTCATCAGTTGCATTGGCCTACACAATCAATGAAGTCAATAGTCTAATGCAATCAATCTAAATTGATATCTATCACTGTAAAATAGTGATATATATATGAGTGTATATTTTAGATCCTCAAAGTAACCAGTGGTCTGAAATATAAGATATTAAACTAGAATTTATATATTTATGTAATATCCACCAAAGCAGGGAATTGGGGCAATTATTTGTGGTGAGACTTATTGTAAATACTTATTTAGATATTTCTAGCATCCCAGAATGAACTTCGTCAAGATGTCAGACATGACAATATAACTATTTCCTTGTTGTTATGTAAGGTCAAACTGACTAAATTTTGAGATGCAGGTCTGAAAAGCTATTGCAATCAAAGGTTACATTTACGTTAGTACGCTACATTCAATATGTTTATTATGTTACTGAATACCAAACTAACACTTCATTGTTTAAAAATACATTCCATCTATCTACTTACTGTCCTACAAATCGTATTTTTAGTTTGTTATGAAGCACCAGCTTCTCATCAACCATCATCAGTACTCCAACAGCTGCTTAAGTACAACAACCTCATTCCTGTAGAAAGTCAAAAAAAAGTGGGATCCGCCTGTAGCCAGCCAGGAAAGATCCCCAGGTTTCCTATCTTACATCAACAACTGTAACTAAAAATAAAATCACCGGATTATCAGGAACTGAGAAATTGTACAAAAATGTCCTACCCATATGGTAGTTTCCAATGGCTGCTTACAACAGCCCATTTATGGGACTGGTAAAATGAATCTGGAGCAAGTAAAGTAGAGCTTTTCCTAACTTACAGAATTCTATTGACAGTTTTAAGAAGAAGGGTCCCTAAAACTGTGACATTCTGAAACCCTCACATTCTATTTGGCATTAAGATGAAGACCGCTTTAGGAAAGGGGTTCACTGAGCCCATTACATGACTTTAAAACATTTTCCTTTTTCCACATATAGGATCCCTTATCTGGAAACCTGTTATCCAGAAAGCAATCTCCCATAAAGTCAATTTAAAGCAAATAATTATGAGTTTTAAAAGTGATTTATTTTTTTCTCTGTCAAAATAAAACAATATGGTATTTGCATTTGTGTTTGTTTTCCTTCAGTGCCCTGGACTTGAAATTCCATACAAAAATCAAAAAAAAACAAAGATGCCAGCAAAGCTAAGCCTTTTCCTGGCTGATTGTTAAAATGTTAATGTTAAGACACTAATTTGATTAAAATATGTACCAACTATACATACATATAAACTATATATATGTACCAGATAACTTTAACCAAGCCTCGAAAAGGCTATCGGGCAAACTTCAATTTGCCGTGCACCAGGTATCAGACATTAATTACTGTTTGTAAACCTAAGCCATACTTTGCCACCAACAACATTAAAGAGGTGGTTCACTTTTGAGTTAACTTTTAGTATGTTATAGAATAGCCAATTCTTAGCAACTTTTAAATTGGTCTACATTGTTTTTTTTGTTTTTTTGTTTTACAGTTTTTTAATTATTTGCCTTCTTCTACTGACTCCTTCCAGTTTTCAAATGAGGGTCACTGACCCCATCTAAAAAACAAATGCTCTGTAAGGATACAAATGTATTGTTATTGCTACCTTGTATTACTCTTCTTTCTATTCATTCCCTCTCTTATTCAAATCAATGCATGGTTGCTAGGGTAATTTGGACCCTAGCAACCAGATTGCTGGAATTGCAAACTGGAGAGCTGCTAAATAAAAGGCTAAATAACTCAAATGCCACAAAAGATGAAAACCAATTGTAAAATGTTTCAGGATATCACTCTCTACATCATACAGAGGGGTAGATTTACTAAAGGGCGAAGTGGCAAACGCTGGTGACAATTCGCCAGCATTACTGCTGGCAGAGACATCGCAAAATTACTAATGGGCGCAGGCGCCAATTCACTAGCGAAAGAGATAGGCGCTAGCGCTCATTCACACTCTTTTTTCAGGGTGATAGGCTACAAAAGACCTTAAAAAAACTGTTTCCGCATACATTTTCTAACATATGAAAGATTAATTATACAGTGGTCTCATGTGTAGGGCATTATAACAACTCTAATGTCTTTATTAAGGTTCCCTGGAGATGTGTAATTAACAGTGGAAATGTAATGTATTTGCTCCAACATATAACATAAAGATGTCCATTCAACTTTAAATTTCCCGCCGTATACAAATTAACCATGAGCACAAGACCTCTAGTGAATTTGCGCTAGGCAGAAATTAACGCTAGCGCATCTTTGCTTTGAATTGCTCACATTGCCGAAGTAATGCTTGCAAAAAGTCGTCAGCGTTCGGTGCCCACGACGAATCTCCACATATTAGTGAATTAGCGTTGTCTGAGCAAACTTTCACCTGGCGAAGTATAGCGATGGGTGCAAAGCGGTCACTGGCAAACAACCCCTTTAAGGGGGTTATTTACTATATCTTGATTTTTTTTTTCTGGTTGAGGTTTTTTGGTGTAAAAACTCACATTTTTTATCCCACGAAGCTGCTAAAAGTCAGAATCCAAAAATCCGCCATCTCAAACTTGCGAGGTCATGTAGAAGTCAATGGCAGATGTCCCTTTTACAATTTGTAGATAATGTGATTTGACCCGAGTTTCGTATAATCCGAAAAATTCGGGGTTTTCAGGCCATAACCCGAAAAATCGAGGGATTCGAGCATCAAATCGGAAAAATTGGTACGGGTTTCGAGTTTTCACTCGATTCTAACGAGTCTTTTCCCACACCGAATTTTTTAAATTATTTTATTAACAAACAAGATAAAACCATTGTTGCGATTTTGGGCAAACTTGGTTTAATAAAAAGATGAGAGGTCACCAAATGAGCAAACCATTCCTCCGACAAGGCCCACTTGATTGGGCAAGTGCATACGAAAAGTCGGAGCAGGGACCACGTCAAAGATCCAATGCGGTCCGACAAAACAAGTGCAGGCACTGAATATTCTGGACTCTCTATCAAAAAGCATCAGTGCAGGAGATCAAAGGGAAACTCGGGACATTTCTGTAAGAAACCCGGACTGCGGGCTAAGCCCGCGAAAAAGGGACAGTTGGGAGGTATGGTATGATGTGCTAATCAGTATCCACTATATTGTTAATGTGCATACATTTATCCTGCACAGAGCCCAAAGCAGTCATTTGCACAATATTCCTGTTTAACTAAAATAAATTAATTTTCTGAACTTGGAGAAAACTTCACTCACTCCCAAATGCATAATGCCAAACATTTACCCAAACCTTATGCCTTGCATTGCATCTTCACAGATTTGGGGAGTGCCAACCCGTCTGATATGCGTCGATGTTATCCTGCACCTGTTATTCAGAAAGCAGCTGCTTCTGAGAAACCATGTTAAACATCTGAACGCTTTATATGAAGCCCAACAGACATTCAGATTTCAAAATTCTTCTTACAGAACATACACCTAGAGTGAATTCGTAAAACCATCAAATTTGCAGGAAGGAGTGAATACAGTAGAATTCTTTTGGTATCAATATTGATTCATGCAGCTTTGAAAATTAGATTTATTTACTTAAAACTGAGTCTATTGTACAAGGCGTATCAGGCGAAAGAAGTATGGAAAAGGTGTGGAACAGCTCATGATCCAAAGCATACCATATCATCTATAAAACATGGCGGAGGCAGTGTGATGGCTTGGGCGTGCATGGTTGACAGTGGTACTGGGACACTAGTGTTTATCTATGATGTGACACAGGACAGAAGCAGCTGAATGAATTCTGAGGTGTTCTGAGACACTGTCTGCTCAAATCCAGCTAAATGCAGTCAAATTGATTGGGAGGCATTTCATAATACTTATTAACAGAGGTTTTTTCGCAGTCCCTGTGATGCCAAAGTATACAATAGCCCATGTCACATATGCTAAATATGGCACCTGTAGCATGCCTCCAAACTGGTGCTGTGCTCACTGTGCTGTACTAACAAATACTCAGGTAGCAGTAGGTGTTAGTAGGTAATTAGAAGGAGCCCAGTGCCCAAACACTTTCATTTGTGCAAAATCTGGCGTGTTCCTCTTTTAATAATTCCACATATCACCACAATTACCTAGTGTAGACTGCACGGTTAAAATTAACCTTGATACGGATTCATGCAGTTTAATCAGGATCGGTTTTATTATTACAGGGAAATCATTTTAAAAATTACAATTATTATGGAAGATGGCTTTCCTATAATGCAGCGCTTTCTAGATAATGGGTTTTCCAGATAAGGGATGCCACACCTGTGCTATGCAAAACCTTGAAAGTTTGATTTAGTGTTGCCCCATTAATAAAGTATTTTATCAACCTGAATATTAAAAGAGCATGGTAGTGACTGTGGTGCAATGGAGGAGGGGATTGGATGAATGGGCACAGTACTATCGGGTCAGGTAATACTGTGATGGTAGTGTGCACTGGGGCAGAATGATGGTCAACTAACCAGCTACTTTCAAGTACACAGAGGTCCAAATAAGCCTGATATATAATGACTTTCTATAGTGTGCTCTTAAATCCTCATGATTTTGCTACCCTATGAAAATGTGATGTTAATTTACTAAGATGTGTCCCGTATTTCATCATTTACAATTTGTATATGAGTAATTTTAGTATAATGCAGTGATATTCGAAGAAAATATGTAGTTGGATTCATTTTTAACTTTTTGCAGTTTTTCTGTGATGTAGCTGTCCAGATTGAATTTCATTAGATATCTGGTTGCTAGGGTACAATTTACCCTAGCAACCAGGCAGTGGATTCACAGACTGGATGAATGAAGATAAGCAGAAGATGGACTGAATAGAAAGATCATCTAAAATAACAATAACATTATACAGGGCAAGAGCTTTTTAGTTGCTGGGGCAGTGACTGACAACTAATGCCATTTGATTTTGAAAACTGTAAAGAGGATGCCAAATACTTTTAACCCATTTTAAAAAGAAAAAGATATATTTTACTTTTATGTATTTTCAGCTATATTTTGTTACAAAATATTCATCTACATATGTTTGTATTGTTTTGAATAAAATATATCATTTTTAAACTAGAAGTTTAAATTCATCTTAAATTCCCATGAAGCCCCCAGCTTTTATGTGATGGAGGCAGGGTAACAGATGCTGTCAATTTAATGTTGCTTTGAGAGGAGGAACATGTCCCAGTCCCAGTAAGGCATGGTTCATTACCACTACATTCTGGTGATGTAGACCCAGTAACTTGTTTGGACACTGCTTTGAACTGCCTACAGTTGCCACCCAAAACACTGATCTGTGGGCTCAGATTACCATCAGGCATTGACACTCAACTCACTGTCAAGATTCTGTATCCTGTTTGAAATGTGACTCAGAGACTCAGCAGAGCTGTGAAGTAGAAGTCGGAAGCAATTTTGGGTACCTGAAAATGTACCGACTCCTAATAGCTTTAATTAAGGGCTATTCCACACGGGGAGATAGCGTTTGCGGTCGCGGCGACAAAGCGCCGCGACAGTCGCCGCGACCGGCGCAGGCGACAGTTTTGTATGGGTGCCTATGTAAAAACGCCTGTGCTAACCACACGAGGCGATGCGCTTTTCAACAGTCGCCTGAAAATGCCTCGCCAGGCTTGCAAACGTGTCGCTATCTCCCCGTGTGGACTAGCCCTAAAAGCACTGAAAATAATAAAATCAGATTTAAGAGCTCCTATGAAGGAGGATATAACAGAAGCAATTCTGTTTCTAAGAACAATACATAAGTTCATTTTGGATTGTATTTAACAGCTAATCTACAGCTATATACCAGGTTCAAGAAATACATAAGTTGTTTTAGGTTTTGCAATTCTTTTGGTTTATGTAGGTTTTAGTTGAGAATTACCAAAGGATCTGGTTTATATTTTTGAGCTTTGGCAATGAGAAAATGCCTTGTATGTTGTATACGTCTATCAATGAACATGGAAAATACATTAGTATATTAAAAACCAAAAAATGTGTTTTAAAGTAATTAACATAGAGAGGCACATTTATCAAAGGTCAAATTTCAAATTCATGCGAGTTTTTAAAAACTACCATAAATTCAAAATTCGACGCATCAAAATGTATTAATACAATGGAATTCTTTTCAACTTGGACGAATTGAAACGACCCGAAAACTCAAATCGTATTCGAATTGAATTCGATCATACGAGTTTTTTTCTCCAAATTGATCCCTGGACCTCTCCCGATGACTTAAACAGCAATTCGGCAGGTTTTAGGTGGCGAAAAGTCGAATTTGGATTCTTAAATGGCCAGAGCATGATAATCGAATTCGAATTGTTTAAAAAAAAACTCAAATCGAATTTGGATAACTCCCTAGTCGATTTTTACAGTTTTGACCATAAATTTTTTGAAAATTCTAATTTTCAATTCGACTCTTGATAAATATGCCCCATAATATACTGTTAGCATGCACTGGTAACAGCTGTGTGTTTGCTTCAGATTAGGGATGCACCGAATCCAGGATTCGGTTTGGGATTCGGCCAGGATTCTGCCTTTTTCAGCTGGATTCGGATTCGGCCGAATCCATCTGGCCAGCCGAACCAAATCCGAATCCTAATTTGCATATGCAAATTATGGGGGAGGGAAATTGCGTGACTTGCATATGCAAATTAGGGTTCAGATTCGGTTCGGTATTCGGCCAAATCTTTCACACAGGATTCGGGGGTTTGGCCAAATCCAAAAAAAGTGGATTTGGTGAATCCCTACTTCAGATACACTACTATAGTTTATTAGGGATGCACCGAATCCAGGATTCGACAGGATCCTTCTGCCCGTCTGAACCGAAACCTAATTTGCATATGCAAATTCGTGGCGGAGAGGGAAATTGCGTAACTTTTTGTCCAAAAACAAGGAAGTAAAAATGTTTTCCCCTTCCCACCCCTAATTTGCATATGCAAATTAGGATTCAGATAGGTTTTCGGCTGGATCTTTCGTGAAGGATTCAGGGGTTCGGCCGAATCCAAAATAGTGGATTCGGTGCATCCCTATAGTTTATATAAATAAGCTGCTATGTAGCCATGTGGCAGTTTTACCAGTGCAGAGTGACAGTACAATATTTTAATTACTTTGATACACTTTCAGTTTTGGTTTTACTGTTCCTTTAAAAACATGGAACAACAGCACTATAACATTAAACTGTTATTTATCTGCCCTTCAGTCGAAGGCCAAATTTAAAAGAAAAGATCAGATTAAGAATGGCTGCAGGTTATATATCAATCATTTTTCTGACCAATGGTCTTTCGCAGTTTCCTGATTCTGTAAAAACTGACAGGAATGTGTAGAGAACCCCGATATTTACAAGTATTATGGCTAATAGGCTGTTCAGACTGAGCTGCTTTCCTGGGTGGTTGAACTGCTGCCTGACACATGAGACTTTAAGAGTGTGGATAAAAATAACTGTTCCAGCATATGTGATAAACGCCAGACAGCTGAGTCATTTTTAAAAAAGATTCAGGATTTTTAGTTGGCAAATTAAATAGAAAAGCAAAACAAAATGTTAACATGTGACCAAAACAAGCTTTAGAACAAGTCTGTGAAATGGCGAGCGCGCTTACTATATAATCTGACTTTCATCTGAAGCCTCAAGGCATTTTCAGCCACAAACGCCAGCAACAGACCACTATACAACTTCTCATGGATATTAGACCTTAGTACCTTGCTCTCATGCACACTTCGGGTTCATCCATTGAGAAATGCCCCCCGCCCACTTATTTGCAGAGGATGATGCAGTTGTGCAGTGCACAATCTTGGGGATGCAAAAGTGCTGATCCAGACATGCATATAATTTAAGGTTACTAGATCAAATTAAATATCAAGGATGGAATGTGATTTCTCCTAATCAATTCTATGTCTGCTTTAGGGCATATATAGGTGAGGTAATTATCATTTTCAAGCTATACCGCAGGTGCCCTGACCATTATATTCAGGTGTTTTCCAGCATCTTATCTCCCACACATAAGCAACAAGTGCCACCGACACATGTATTTTTACATAGATCACTATAGAAACCGGAAATTCAGCTTTTCTAGCGCAGAGAGTGCAATTTTGCTCTCTGCGCTAGCAATGTGGCCCCCACCGGACCAGGAGGGATGGCGGCTTTCTGAACGCCTCCTGTCTACTCTTAGGTGTTGTACCAGAATTTACTGATTCGAGGATCGGCTCAAGATTCTCCCCAATCCTAGCACTTTTTGTTTGATTTGGGTTCAGCCAAACTGACCTTAAAGTTCTGGACAACTGAAGCAACAATGTTTTTTTTCGTAATAAATGCAATTTTGGTTTCCGAATTAGGTGCAGTCTAGTAGATCAACCCAGAGATCCACAGCTACAATTCTGACCCCATGTGGCCTCTGAAATGTGCAAGAGCCCAGGATTACTCTAGTCATAAAGTACTAATTACACAAGTTGTGAGCAAAGAACGAAGACCAAGATTGACACAACATCATAGATGAAAAACACAAGCAACCAAAATGTAGAGCCATGTCAAAGCTTACAAGATACAATATGCCAAAACACATAGATGGTTACAAATTGTAACCCTTAATTATAACTCCCAAAGCAGCTGGCAGTTGTAGTCCAGGAGAGTCTGTATACCCATAAGCCATGGTGTGACCAGAAAATCAGCAACTACAGCTGAATACACAAAGCATTACACCACGTCTTGCTACCCCAGGCCAGGCTACACGGTGTACTGGCACCTTCTCCTCCTAACTAGTTGTAGTATTATTAACCAGTTTAGTAGCTTTGGGTGCTGCATGGAAGATGCCAGAGGACTCTAGTGAGATATAATGTCATTGTGTGAGGACACAGCAGGTTACCACACGGTACTACAAGTGAATCACAAGACAGAAGACAATAATGCAGGCGGATTTGTAGCAGGGGCTGCGCATCTCCCCTCACGTGTTGTTGATAATCAGGATAGGAGCAAAAGCCCAACACAAGGCGCATGCTGAGGGGAGGGGGAATCACAAAGCAGCTTCACTCACAGGGGAGTCATAAGAGAAGGCGCACTCCGTTTTGTAGACCCTGTCCCCTGACTTGGGAACCCTGATGGTGGGCATGTAAGGGACCAGCAGCTCTCCCAGGTCTTCAGCCATCTTCCCATTCCTGCTGCTCCCAAACAGTGCTGGGACTGTGCGCCCGGCTGCGGCCCAGGCATGGGAGGGCAGGACAGATGATGCTATTTTAATCCAATAGCAACTCGACCCAGCGCTGGGTCCTGCCGCTGCTCGGAGGGGAGGGGGACGGAGTGTGAGGGGAGGCAGTAGGCTATTTATAGCAGCCCAACTTTTATTTATTTCTGCTGCTGAGTCTCAGAGCATGAGTGTGACATGTTCGTGTGATGGCCAAACAGGCCACTCGGGATTGTGATCAGGCCCTTATCTATGATACAGGACTCGACTCAGGAGAGGGGAAAGGACGCAGCGCAGTGAATGTCATCCAATAGCGACAGAAGTTGAGTTCAGCGCTTTCTATACAGCAAGTGTTGCCTAAATTCCACAACGTAATTTCCAAAATGAATCTGAAGCCTTTTGATCACATGAAAATTGCGCCATGAGGGGGAAGAGGCACAACGCCACGCCCATCATATATGTGACGCGCTCACCGGGCGCAGCTAGTCCTATTCACCACACAACATTGACCTATTGCTTGGTCAGTTTCTTATTTGGAAACTTGCACTACCTAGTTTTTTCATAGTATGTTTTATAAAATATCAACCTTTCCCATAACGCCTTAATTAACATTTTCTGCATTCTGTCACAGCATGGCGGATTATGTGGTGAAACCTAGCAGCACAACAAACAAGCTGCAAACGTCCTTGATAAATGCTCCAAAGGCTTCAGTGAAACCAGCCCTTTTAACTTTGCTATCTAGGGTTGATCCCAATATTATTAATAGGGATAAAGATAAATATATAGGAAGGCCGGTATTATTTTCCAGAAAAGGTAGCAACCCTAATTGCTCCTCTGCAAAGAAATTACAAATAGTGTCTAAGAGAAGGTACCAGTGCATACCTCCCAACTGTCCCTTTTTCGGAGGGACAGTCCCTCTTTTGACAGATAAACCTGCAGTTACTCATTTGTACTGGAAAGTCCCTCTTTTCTATGCACCGAACAGCCAGAAAAAGAAACACAGTTTCTCACTTAATTGGCTCTTAGCAGAGAGCCCAGAACAGCTAACAGGTGCAAATAAGATACTTTGTAACAATTTTGAGACACAAAAACACAGTTTAGATAAGGAGAAATATTTTCAAACTTTCATAACCTGTCAAGTTTTGTAAAACAAACATGTTAATTAGGGGGTGTGGCCACAGAAAGAGGTGTGGTCAAAAAATTGCACTACGTGCGGGAAAAAAGATTTTGTCCCTCTTTTTACTTCCAAAATGTTGGGAGGTATGCCAGTGGCACAAGTAAATCAGCAATACCGCAAAGATCCGATTGTACGAATCATCAAACTTCCCCATCTCCTGACCTGCCACTAACCATTCCGATCAAATAAAGTAGAAAAAGAACAGATCAGCCGATGTTCCGCCCCTAACAGCAATCGTACGAAAGTTATGTCCGACCAAAGCTAGTGACAGTCTCCCTCTGAAAATCGTACGATCGGCAATGCATGCAGAGAAATAATCGGCAGCCGATAAAACTTTTAACCTGTCCGATCGACTAAACAACCGATCTCCGCTGGACGAAAAATGACGGGACTCTTCACACACAGTTTGAAAAAAGTACAAATCCTTGATTCGTACGATCAGATCTTTGTGTCTATGGCCAGCTTTACCCTAACCTCAGTGGGTGTTGGAAGTTTCAACAACAGCTGAATGGTCATAACTTGGACAGCTGTACTTTACAATGAATAAGTGTCCCAGAAAATTGTCTTCTGCTGCAGACTGCGCCACCTCTAAACATAAATTGTACAAATTTGCAAACCAAAAAATGTATGTTATATTTGAGGGGGCGTCAGGAACTTTCCAAATAAATATTGGTTTGGTACAATGAATATATGGTCTCTATTTTCTTTATTTTTGTGGATGGGATGCTGCCATATATCCAGAGATCCATAAAATGTATTTATTTTTTTAAAAGAGGGGAAGTGCAACTATGAAACACATAGGACATGCCTTATTTATTTACAATAGGTGCAAGTCTCACAAACACATTGCTTAGGACTTAAAGGACATGTAAAGCCTATATGTTCCTACAATGTATGTAAATTGGGCATATCCTCCCCACCCAAGCCAGATTGTTTGTACTGCATATACCCCCTCCATTTGCCAGCGCCATCACATCTTTCTAAAAGAAATAGCAGCTTTCACCCAGTGGCCCTTTTCCCTCTGACACATCATCAGTAGAATCGAGACAAGTATGCTGTAAAGTTCATGCAATGAGAAAAAAATAGTATTAGACAGCTATAGTTTCTTGGGAACCAGCAATGCTATCTCTTCACTGGCTCTTAGCCTGGAGGGTGGTTTAGTAATCTGAGAAGAACTGAGCATGCTCATAAATCAACAGCCAAAGCAAATTCATGAGAGAGGGGGCCGAGTGGGTTAGAGGAGGAGTATTTCTAAGTGATTAAGGGATGCTGCAGCCTTGTTAACAACCAGAGCGGCAGTTAAAGATTTCAAAGAGACTGTTCACTTATTAGATTTTTGTGGAGGGGGGTTACATGTCCTTTAAAGGATTTGATCACCTCTGTAGTAGGACCCCACTTTTCTTCTAAAAGGAGCACTGGTCTGGGGTATCAGGTAAGCAATTAAAATCACTGGAAGGTACCCAACATTTAGGCACCCCCTAGTGATAAGAAAGGTAATTTCCTACTCCACAAGTTACCAGGGGTGGTGAAAAGCCCCTCCCTGTAACTTTAAAAGGCATATTTCTGGTTTTCAAATGTTTGATGCTCATTGTTGTATGTAAAAGCATTTACCTGATACATTGAAAAGCAAATTCAATGTAGAAAATCACCAGCAACACATGTTCATCATATTCATAAAAAATATTTTGTTGCTGTTGTACAGAGATGTCATTGGGGTCATAGATATCCAAGTCCAGGATTCCCTTAAATATTATATTTTGAGTGTATAAAATGAGCATTTATTGGTACAAGTACCTTTAAAGTATTACTACATTTTTGCATAATTTTAGAATGCTGCACTTGTGTTTGTAATTATAAAAGAGCCTTTCTTTTGCAGAAGACAATTACATATCTGGAGGACATGCGCTCTTCAGTTAGAGAGCAATGTTACAATCCAAGATGATTCCTGAAACAAGAGTAAACTAATGGGTAACATCTGTATACCAGGTCAACTCTAATAGAATTTTAACATTAACAGAACAATACTGCCTCCTCTGGCTGTTTCCAGAGGCCACAACCTATGACACCAATACACTTTTACTAATTGTTTTTTTTATCTGGGAAAAATGCTTTGACAAGGTTTAGGTAGTATTCGATGCTAGTTAAATATCACTGTGTTTTTAATATAGCTTCTGCTACAGCCCCCCTTATATCCTCCACAATTACCTCACTTGTGCCTTTAAAGGGATACTGTCGTGGAAAAAAATGTTTTTTTACAAAATGTATCAGTTAATAGTGCTACTACAGCAGAATCCTGCATTGAAATCTGTTTTTCAAAACAAGAAATGGATTTTTTAATATCTAATTTTAAAATTTGCTATGGGGCTAGACATTTTGACATTTCCCAGCTGCCCTCAGGTCATGTGACTTGTGCTCTGATAAACTTCAGTCACACTTTACTGCTGCACTGCAAGTTGGAGTGATGTCATTACCCCTCCCTCCTACAAGCTGCTGTAATGTAAATAGAGCCTTGTCTGCTGAGCCTGTCAATTGAACAATAGGCAGGAATCAAGATAAACTCCCACTGACACCACTTCAGAAGGACTGAAATAAGATAGTCCTGTGATCACTGCCCCCACTTACGTTTCAAAAATAAATATGTGTATATATATATATATATATATATATATATATATATATATATATATATATATATATATATATATATATATATATATATATATATATACATACACACACACACAATTCATTTTGGGCACTGGAAAAAATATTTTATATAGATAGTTTATTTAAATTTTGTTTACACAAAAATGAAACACAGGAGTACACTCCCAGGACTGATGACAGGGAATAGAAAAAAGGATAATATAAGGACATACTTGAAAACCAGGAAAACTTAGGAGGAAGTCTAGAAAGGGTTAAAATAGCTCAGAAGAAAGGAGACAGTAAGTAGTTAATGAAAAAAGAAGTATTGCAGGCAGGAAAGGAGCAAGGTCTGTGTGAGGTGGATAGCAGAGGGAACTCACAGCTCCTTTACCACCAGTAAAACAAACTAGGAAGGCAGCAAGGAGAGAAAGTTCCCCCCTCCAAAGGAAAGCAGAGAACAAACTTACAGAAGGGGAGGAGCTTTGATAGTGTCTGTGGGAGGTCTGTGCTAGTGCAGCTGTAGAGCAGGACGTAGGAAAGTGAAAGTAATTGCTTCCCTGCAAACCATGTGACCTCTCTCCTCCAAACATTACACAGGGGCAGAGAGGGGAGGGGGAGTGTACAGCTACATCTATCTCATGTGGTGGTGCGACCTGGCTTTTCATTACAGAGTGGCTGCCTCCAAGCACACAGGTAATGCTGTGCCTGCTGTTAGAGCAGCACAGGATGAATGTGTAATGAGCAAAAATGGAAGCCCCCATGACAAAATACAAACTAAAATAACTTATGCATGGATTTGTGGATTAACATTTTATTTGCCAGACAGTGTTTATGGATGTGTTTTTTTATAAAAATGCAAAAAAAAAAAAGTTTAAAATGACGACAGATTCCCTTTAAAGTCAACTGCATGTGCAAAACTAATCTTAATATTTGTAAGGATGTTCAATATAATTTAATCAATGGCTCTTTTTTGGACAAATTTCATACTGCTATAGCAGGTTCATTCAGAGAGGTCTACTCTTAATTACCAATAAAAAAAATACATGCAAATAAAAAAAAAAATATATGTAGAATATTTCTGATACTCTGAAGGAGCTTGAGCTTTGTGTGTGCCCTGACTAATGCTCAGCTCCAGTAAATCATTTGGGATGCCTTAAATAAATTGAGTTGAGGAATCCGGAGCTTCTGCATAATCAAAATGTGAAAAGCACTGAAAACTTTGTTTAATAAACTTTTTTTATTTGAAACAGAACCCACATGTACAGGCATAACTTATAGTGGATATAACATGTAGCACATCACTTATTCATCAGGTGTTGCCTTGTGTCCATAATCAATTAGGTTTTTATCTGAGGTTTCATAATGATACCATGGGCCATCTCCTCTCTCTCTCATCAGGCGACGAGCTTCCAATTTTTTCAGTCTATAGGAAGGAGGACAGTCAAATCATTCTACTTTTAATGGAAACAGTAGCATACATGCATTAAAACTTTATTAAATAACATTACATCAGATAAGATAATCAATGGACGATACACCCAGTTACTTGTTTTATCCAGGTATGAGGACCCTTGTTTTAATTCAGAAAGAAAAGATATAACTCAATTTTTTTCTGGCAAAATTGTTAAATGTTTGTCTTGTGAAGCCATGTGATTCTGCACCCACAGATACAAGGCCAAGACCTATACAGAACCCAATAAAAGTATAGATTTGGGGTGTGATGCTGTACCAGGGTATATAAACCGCTTGGTAGTGGGTGCTGATAAAGCAACAGCACCACCGCTAGGTAAGAGAAACTGGTCTTATTCAGCAACATGTTTCTGCACCAGTAAAAATGCAGATAAACACTACATAGATTTGGCTAGATTTGTTTCAGTCTTCATTTCTGAAAAGGTGTTGTTACAAACAAATCTACAAAGGATTTTGGTGTTAACTATAAAGAACATTGTGAACTATAGATGTATGTGGAACTCTGTACCGGAAGTCAGCTTTTTCTGCTTCCATGTCGATCAATGCCATCATTTTTTCATATTCCTTTTCAGGGGAGTCAAACACGTTGCGACAAAGCCACCGAGTGATTGGATGCTAAGAAAAAATCAAATTTACAACATAGATATAAATTAAAGACAAATATAAAACAATAAAATCCCATCTTTAGATTGAATAAGAGTAAAATGGAGAATTAAAGGGGTGGTTCACCTTTAAGTTAACATTGAGGGGCCGATTCACCAAGGGTCGGATATTCGACTGGGAATTAAAATCCTTTGACTTTGAATATCGCAAATAGTTCGATCGAAGGAATAATCCTTCGATCGAACGATTAAATCCTTCGAATCGAACGATTCGAAGGATTTTAATCCAACGATTGAAGGATTATCCTTCGACCAAAAAAAACTTATGCAAGCCTATGGGGACCTTCCCCATAGGCTAACATTGAGTTCGGTAGGTTTTAGATGGCGAACTAGGGGGTCGAAGTTTTTTCTTAAAGAGACAGTACTTCGACTATCGAATAATTTTTAGTTCGAATCCTTCGATTCGAAGTAGCCCAAAAAACACTTCGAAATTCAACGTTTTTTTTTTACTTCGAATCCTTCATTCGAAGTTAGTGAATCGGCCCCTGAGTAGGTTATAGAATGGCCAATTCTAAGCAAACTTTTTAATTGGTCTGATATATATATATATATATATATCGCAAACTATCTAACTATTTCCAGCTTTCAAATGGGAGTCACTGACCCCATCGAAAAAAAACAATGCTCTGTACGGCTACTAAATGTATTGTTATTGCTACTTTGTATTACTCATTGTTTTATTCAGGGCCTCAGCTATTCATATTCCAGTTTCTTATTCAAATCAATGCATGGTTTCCAAGGTAAGTTGGACCCTAGCAACCTGACTACTGAAATTGCAAAGTGGAGAGCTGCTGTATAAAAAGCTGAACAACCACAAATAAAAAAATTGAAAGCCAACTGCACATTGTCTCAGAATATCATTCATCATCATACTAAAAGTTAACTCAAAGGTAAACAATCTTTAAGGAGCATGGAATATTTTATGCTCTCTGAATGTGTAGCAATAGTTTTAAATGTATGTAGAAAGCTGTACCTTGTAATATTCCCAATGCTCTGGAACATAACCTTCTGGAATATCTGCTAGCTCTGCTTCACCTAATAAAATATTATTTAGCATATCATAAAAGACAGACAGAACAAAGATGAAAACAGTAAAATGCTCTTGACTATTTATATAACAGCAAATGTATTAAGATGAAAAAAACTTTGCCTTTTGTGCAGTGTTAATGTCTGGAGGAAAATCACTTATTTGGTTGGTATATTATTGTTATATTAGTTGGTAATTGGTATCATTGCCTTTCTGGATAAAATTGTCGGGACCTGGGTTTTTCCGTAAGTTGGTTCTTTATGCCTTAAATCTACTAAAAAGTTGATTTGCATCCAATAAGGAATAATTATGCCTTAGTTACAATCAAGTACAAGCTACGGTTTCATTTTTACAGAGATAAAAAAAGGAAATAATTTTTAAAAATGTGATTTGAGTAAAATGGAGTCTATGGAAGATGTCCTTCCTGTAATTCTGAGTGTTCTGGATAATAGGTTTCCACATAACTGATCTCATATGCTTTATCTAGCCTTTAGTGTCCCCCAGGTGCATCAGGCAGCCCCACCCGAGATGCTGCAGAAAGCAAATAGATTGCTGGTTATACAGTCTTTTCTGTGCAACACAAGCCATAATAAACAAGTATAGAGCACAGGCAGTAACAAAATTTGATCTCAGCAGCGTCAAAGCTGGGGCTGCATGATGCTACTATGCTACTGGGGACGATGGAGGCTGTACAAAGTCTTTAAGAGACTCAGGTAATAATCCACTTTTGATACAATGTAAGACAAGGCAGCTGATTAACAGACCTGTCTTTCCTGGGGAAACTAAGACTTTTGTAACATTTCTTAAAAAGTGACAACCAAATGCTGCTCTCAATAGCAATTGTTTTTACAAATAACTTGCTTAGCGTTGCTTATAATTCTGTTTTCTTTGATCAGGCAACTTTTTATTTTGCGGTCGACTTGCCCTTTAAAATGCACTCATTTGAATTTACTTTTAAATTGACTTTCAGTTTGTAGAGGTCTGTACACAACTCTGTAGTATAATTGCCTGTAGTATAATTGGCTGGGAAAGATGACATTGGCAGCCCTTGGTTGAACTTGATGGATGTGTGTCATTTTTCAACCTATCTTACTATGTTTCTATGTTAGAAGGCATAACATAGTATCCAACAGGATGCAAGTGGACCAGTGACAGTGTGACTTGGAAAAAAACAATCAGTTGGAGACGTGCAGTGTTGGGGCTTGTGGGCATCTTCATTCTCACTGATTGACAGATATTTGCAGGCAACACTTCAAATCATCCTCATATTAATACTTTGTGCTTTGATACTCACCAATGAAAATGTTGACAAAAGTTATAAATGCAGCTGCAGGTACTGCAGTTAACAAAATATAGAATTTCTGTAGGAGGAAGAAAAAAAAAAAAACACAGTTAAGAATAATGCAAATCTGAGTAAATCCAAACAATCCAAAGTTAGGTTATTCTTATATGGTTGCCAAATATACATATTAAAGGAACCTTAAAGGGCAACTAATAAAAGTAATTCAAACAATTCCTGGAAATAAGAGGATGCAAAATACCTTTACTAGTCCTTGTATTCTTCAAGGACCCTGTGGATGACGATTTTACCAACACCGGGACTGATGTTTAGCAGCAGTAATAAATATACATTAAAACAAATGCATTTTATACCAAACTAAAACAACCACTTCCACTTAAGAGAAAAGAACCAATATGATAAACATAACCACTCATGCTCATAGAGACACATACACCTCTGCCTCAATGCCAACGGACTAGTGTAGCTAAATGAAAAAGTATTTGCATATTATCACACATGTACAAAGCAACAGCATTACCTATAGCCATAACATGTTAGCACAGCTTGCTGAATTACATACACAATTTTAGCATGCTCACTTTTAAACAGGGACAATAATTGACATGTGGAGCCCCAAGGCTACATCCTCACAGGCCCCCCTTCTAAGCTACTGTTGGGTTCAGATGCGTGCAGATCCAGGCACACATGCACCCGAGTTCTCTACACCGTGTTTCGGCACCTGCCTTCTTCTCCCAGCAGGTGCTCTGGACCAGATCCAGCAACGCAAATATAAATAAATATTAAAAGAAAATAGAAATAACAATTGAAAAAAAGCTAAATGGGCCCCTGATCACACTGGACCCCTAGGGTAAACTGTGCAATAATCCACCCCTGGACTTTAGATGTTTTCTATCCAATAACATGCAACACCACAGTTCTGTCATTTGTTCATAGCCCTCAACCCCGAAGAAATGCAAAAAAAACCACAACAACCGATTTCTTAGCAATGGACATATTTCTTACCAGCAGACGCAGAAATCTCCTGTCATAGAAATGGGAAGGCTGCATTACAAACAGTCTTTTTCCATGGCTGCCAAATCGCACAGACACTGGAAAGAAAACATTTCTACATTATTTTTATGATTTATAAATGCCAACATATTCTGTAGCATTGTACAATAAACGGGTGAATACAAACACACAAAACCACCAATAACCAATAACGTAAGAAGTAAAGAAATATCACAAAGTGAATAGTTTGGCCCTATAGTAGTAAACCCTATACACTCAGATGCCCTTTAAGATTCTGTTTCAGTAGCAGTGGCAGATCATGTGATGACAGTATATGTATGAAATGAAGTTTAGCATGGACGACCCTGCTGCACTGGTTCTCACCAAGTTCTATTGCGGGGTTAAAGGGGCTGTTCGCCTTTAAATTAACATTTAGTATGATGTAGAGAGTGATATTCTGAGACAATTTGCAATTGCATATTATTTATAGTTTTTTTTTTTAGTTATTCCCCTTTTTATCCAACAGCTCTGCAGTTTGCAATTTCAGCAATCTAGTTGCTAGGGCCCAAAATTCCCTACCTACCATGAATTGATTTGAATAAGAGACATTTATAGTAAATAGCTTGAACAAAGAGATGAGTAATAGAAAGTAGCAATAACCATAAATGTGTAGTCTTACAGAGCATTTTTATTTTAGACAGCCATCCCCATTTGAAAACATTAATGAGTCAGAATAAGGCAAATATCTCTAAAACTATTTAAAAAAAATGAAGGCCAATTGAAAACTTGCTTAGAATCAGCCATGGTATGACATACGAACCCTAAACGCATGGATATTGGGTTGCTGGAGTTTTGCTCACACCAAGTATCGCCATATGACCTCGTAGCTCAATGGTGATTAAAGGTGCGAAAAGATCCTGAGCAGGGAATACGCCTGACTCAGATTATATACAATGTATATGTCAATGACAGGCGGGGGAGAAGGCTAATGTCCTTGTAAATCAGGACCTACTTCGCTGCCATTAGTCTGTGTGTCCCTTCTAATGAAGGTGACCCTGAACTGCCCTAGATCCCGGATTTTACCGTACCCACGAGCCCAACTGCGGTGCTTACCATTCCCCGGCTGCGGTAGACTCTTCCTGAGAACGCATCCAGCAAACAACCCGCGATTAGTGAAGGGCAGGCGCCTTGCAGCAGCCACTGCCGAGCTTAGCAGGCTCATCCCCGCCATATTAGCTAAGGGCGAAGCACAGGGATTGTGGGTAATTGTACAACTGGATGCTGCTGCCTCCGACACCTTTAGTATGGGCAATGCCCTCCCTCTCGCGTTTTACGTAAAGCTTATGTTGCCAATATATGTACCTACTGTTACCCTCACTAACATACAGACTAATTAGGCCAGGGATTTATAAGGGGGCTCTTTAATGCTGAACTACAAATGCCTGATTGTTTTTTGGGTATAAGCGCGGCTGCGCGAGTCAATGATGAGTTAAAGCTGAATGCAACAATTTCTTTATGGTAGCCTGTGCACTTATCCCTGTCCCAGACACTGAACGCGTTACACTTATGTGACATTTGATAAACTATTCAGCTACTGGGGAGACATTACTTAATTTCCCCTCACTCATGTTTTAGAGCGGCTCAAAAACTTCCGGCTTGCGTCAGACAGTGGAGCATTGTGGGTTGGCGTTATTCCATTTTCAATATGGCTGCGTCCACAGTAGGTCGGGTGCTGTCTGGGTGCAAGCACCTTTGGGCAGGGCAAGGGGTGCAGTGGTTAAGGCGACCAGCGGGCAGGACTCTGTGTGGATACAGCAGGTAAGAGCATTTGGAACTGTGTGTAAGTGTTAAGCACAATATGCCTAAACGCTGCCTGGCAAATTATTAAGGGCACTGCTTTATATAACCCAAATAGGATTGTTTTGCTACCAACATTGCATTCATTATATCATAGTTTGGATAAAGTACAAGATACTGTTTTATTTATAAAGATCATTTTTTTAAAAAAAATAGAATAGATAGAGGAGGCGCGCACACCCTCTAAATAAAATACAGGGTGCTGATACATAGGTGGCTCCACATAAGGGTCTCCAGAAATAACTAAAGATAATCAGAGATGGATAGCACACCCAATTAAAGAAAAATAAATTTATTACAAAAAAAAAAGAAAATATATCAAAACAATCACAAAATAATACTTCGTGAGCCCAACGTGTTTTGACCTTAAGGTTCTTCCTCAGCGGCACAAATGATGAATTATTTCTTTATCATTTGTGCCCCAGAGGAAGACCCTTAAGGTCGATATAAGTATTATTTTGAGATTTTTCTGATGTGTGTGTGTGTGTGTGTGTGTGTGTATATATATATATATATTTTTTTTTTTTTTTTGTAATTAATTTTTCTTGAATTGGGTGTGCTATCCATTTTTGATTATCATAATTTTTTTAAAATAATCTGATTAAAATGGAGTCTGTGAAATAGCCTTCCTGTAATTCAGAGCTTTCTGAATAATGGGTTTCAGGATAACGGATCCCATATCTGTACTGTAAGCTGTTGTGGACTTTGTTGTGGAATTTGTTTCCCTATGTGGATTTTCCACTCTGTTTTTGGCTAATATGTGTTGATAATCAATAAATAGGATGTAATACTTATTGATTAGTCACCTGGGTTTGGGATTTGGATTCTCTGGCCACAGTATTTTGTTTTTCAGTGTGTGATGCTTATTTACTATTGCCGCTGAACACTCTGCTTAGGTAATTAGCATTCATATAAGTGAAACCCAATTACGGGCATTATGTTTCCTGCACGCTGTGCTGATTAAATGTCTGGTATTGCACCTCTGGGTGCAGTATATAACCAGCCAAGCCTGCAAAAATGTTGCTTGATCCCAATGTTTATAATAGGAGAAAGAAAGGTTAAAACTAAGTAAGCCTTATCAGAAAGGTCCACCTAAATATACCAGTAAACACTCAAAGTAGTGCTGCTTCGAGTCTTCTGTCAAAAGAAACACTGCATTTCTTTCCTTCTATTGTGTACACATGGGCTTCTGTATCAGACTTCCTGCCTTCAGTTTAAACATCCTTGAACCGGGCGTGAGCATGCTCAGTTTGCTCCTCTCCCCCCCCCTTTCTCTGCTGTAATCTGAGCCCAGAGCTATAAGTGAGCACGGAGAGACTCAGGCAGCAAGTGATGTCACACCAAGCTAATACTGCAGCTGCTATCCTAAACAAACAGAGAGCTTCTAGAGCTTTTTACTCTGGTATGGTAAAACATTTTACATAATAAATATAGCATTCTAGCTTGCACTTTTGCAGCTAATCTATTGGCAATAAAATGCCTCTGTAGCTTTTCTTTTCCTTTAATAGGAAAAAAACAAAAAATATAGGAAGGCTGGTATTTTGTTCCATAAAATGTATTAACCCTAATTGCACCATCTACTATAGCCCTTTCATTTGTCCCAACTGGGGTGGTGTAGTTGAACAGCCCAGTTGGTTCAAGTGAAACAAAGTATTGGAAGTAATCGATAGCACACCCTATTGAAAAAATTTAATTTATTATAAAAAGGAAAACATAACAAACAATACAAAAATCATATTTGGTGAGCCCTACACATTTCAACCTTAAGGGTCTTCCTCAGGGGCACAAATAATAAAAAATCTGAGGAAGACCCTTATGGTCGAAATTCGTTGGGCTCACCAAATATGATTTTTGTATTGTTTCTTTTTTTCCTTTTTGTAATAAATTAATTGTTTTCAATTGAGTGTCCTATCTATTACTTGCAATACTTTGTAGTCTGTTCTGGAGACCCTGATGGGGAGCCTCCTATGGATTAGCACCCCTTATTTTACTTTTGAGATTGTGCGCCTTCTCTCTTATTTTGTAGATGTTCAAGTGATACAGTCTTGAATGAGGGAATAAATGCTGCATAGGAGATTGGGTTGTTCACCTTTGAATTAACTTTTAGTATGATGTAGAGAGTGATATTCTGAGACAAGTTGCAATTGGTTATCATTAGTTGTGGTTTTTAAGTTATTTTACTTTTTATTCAACAGCTCTTCCGTTTGCATTTTCATCTAGTAGCTTGCAACAAAATTATCCTAGCAATTGCTTTGAATGAGAGACTGGAATATGAATAGGAGAGGGCCCAAATAGAAAGATGAGTAATAAAAAGTAGCAATTACAGTTGCTCCGTAAGGCTATACACTTATTGTATTTTAGATGCCAGTGACCCCCATTTGAAAGCTGGAAAGAGGCAAAAGAGCAAGGCAAATAATGCAAAAACTATAAAATATAAATATTGCAATTGCAAAGCTGCAAGGAAATGGACATTCTACAGCATACTAAAGTTACCTCAAATGGGTGGTTCACCTTTAAATTAACTTTTAGTATGATCTAGAGAGTGAGACAATTAGCAATTGGTTTTCATTTTTTATTACTTGTGGGCTTTGAGTTCTTTAGCTTTTTATCCAGCAGCTTTCCAGTCTGCGATTATAGCAATCTGGTTGCTAGGGTCCAAATGATCCTAGCAACCATGCATTGATTTGCTTAAGAGACTGGAATATGAATAGGAGAGGGTCTGAATAGAAAGTATCGATAAACACAAATGTGTAGCCTTACAGAGCATTTTGTTTTTTTAATGGGGTCAGTGACCCCCATTTGAAAGCTGGAAAGAAGGCAAATAATTAAGAAAATAAAAAAACAAAGACCAAATGGAAAGTTGCTTAGAATTACATACACAATGCATACCGCCCCTTTAAAGAGCTATCAAATTCCCTGCATGTCCCCAGTGCTTCTTATAAAATTAGGATATACCTTGGCCGCATGCTGCCTCGGGCTTTAAACAAATCTGAGCTTGTCACATGCACTTATTCCTTTCAGAACTATTTTTTTCCTTCTGCTTTTAACATGGTCACAGAGAGGGGAAGTTAGGATAAGGTGAAAGGTAACTGTACCTGCCTGTGTTTTAGCCACAGGCTAAACAACCTTTCTTTATCTCTGATGATGATGATGATGCTTGTTTCTTGAACATTATTATCAGATCATTTGTGAAATTTTACACAAATATACAGTTTAATTTTCAGTGGCTTGGGAAGAGACCCATCAGAAAGGCAGTTGCTTCAGCAGTGCACATCTTTTCACTCATCTTCAGTACGTAATGGACTTGATGAATTCTTTGATGAGCCCAAGAACTGGGGAGAAAAATCTGTAAAATCTGGTCAGTAATTTTAACACTTTTATTTTCAAAATAATGGAGCGGAAGCCAAGGAAGCAAGATTTTGGCATATTCTTCTGATCATTTTCTAGCAATAGCTATGTCTTTCTTCCAGCTGAGGTCCAAACTGGGGAATAAACACGGATAGATGTCCCACAACTGCTGTTTTAAAAGCAAGACACTTGAATAAATCTGTCTGTTCATTTATCCAATCTTTTATAGCATGCTGGGTAAGGGTACTGCCTATGATGTGTAAATCTCTGGCAACTGCAGGGTTACGAGTCAGTATACACATTCCATGAAACACCCTGGTCATTTTCCTATGATCACCATTAAAAAAAGTCCCAATACTATGAAGTACCTATGATTGAGTGCCGGAGGGTGCAAAATTCATAGGGTGGATCATACGGGGTCAGTATGTATGTATGTATTTTTTATTACAACATTGACTGAATACATTTTTTTGTATTTCATATTTTATGAGCATCGGGAAAAAATTTTAATGGTGATTTTATAGTGCATTGAGAACTGGGGCAAGTCCCTGACACTCGGCTGCCTACGTTTGGACTAGCAATATAGACTCCTCATGTCTTAATGCAACATATTCCTATGACGTCTAATTGCACCTGTTAAAGGGAATGGCAACCCAAAAATGATTTTGGCCCAATTCTAAACAACTTTGCAATATACATTCATTACACATCCTCTATAGTTTTTAAATTATATGTATATGTTAGTGATAAATTTCTCGACCCGACCCTAACCCGCCCCCTCCGAAACCGCACCTGGCCCGGGCCCGCTGCTGCCCTCTATTTATAGCCACGCGCCTGCCTCGCAGTGACGTAACAAAACGGGCAGAGGCGGCCGGAAATCTCTAAATTCCGTTGCCGGAACGGGCGGGGAGAGCAGGAGAAGAGCTGCAAATAACTTTAAAAGCACTGAACATTCTTAATAAATAACTTTCTTTATAAAATAGATAATCACAATTACATAAATACTCACTATAAACCAGATATCTTTAGTTTTTGGGTCACAAACTTTCAAAATTAGAATCAATTGGTACCCTGACAAAAAGGAACTTGTCGGCTACTTTCATAATTTGTAGGTTAATAATATTAAAGGGGTATGCTATCCATTTTTTCCCCCCTTTGTACATTGAATGGGTAAATAGCTACGTTAATCCAAATAAAATATGGCGTATGCTTTAAAAGTATCTTTTTTTGCTATTAGTTGCTGTTAATGGTACAATTGAAAGTACAACTGATCAGACATATTTGGTTCTTCAGAGCAATTGTGGCAGGAGGAAAAAGACAATTTAATTTCCATTCCACACTGGAAATAAGGCAATTTGCTCACTCATTGTCACATAAAAAGTAAACTCTATTTGCCAACTATTATGCTGGAATTCCGACTAAAACTGCATTATTGGTAAAAAAAAAAAAAAAAAAAAGGCATTTGGCTTGCATCTAGTGCATTGCTTTTGGCGGTAAATGAGCTCTTACACTTTCAAGAATAGGCAGAACAATTTTGTGTTCTATTTCCAGGTGATTCTTGGACCGCCAAACAACTAAGAGGAAAAAGCAATGAAGATTTGCACAAACTTTGGTATGAAACTCCCACAGTGGATTTTAATAGCAGCCTACCCATTATCCAAGAGCAGACTTGATATGTGTGAAATTCTGTGAAAACTGAATATTTTTAGAAACAGACATATGACCGGTCTGTTATCTGTTATCTATATTGGAGATGGTTTTCCAAAGAAAGACAAAAATGTTTGTAAGGAAACATATCCCCCTTTTGTAATGTAAGCAAATTCAGTTAGGCTAATGTACAAAATGGTGCATAAACACAGTACAGACTTCCAGAAATAAATGGACAAATATGATTCCACCGACTGATAGGAAACCATGATAGTCAGTGTTTGTACTCCCCACGCCTTAGGCTCACAGTGTAATACAACTCCTCCCTCACCATGTTCCATTTTGTGTTTATGCAGCTTTTTTAAAATACGCCCAACTAAATGAACTTGTGAAAAAGGGGGTATATTTTCCCTTTCAACTAAGCTGAAAATATGTCATATTGTATTCTGTTTTCTTTAGGTATGTATTGCTCAAAGAGAAAAACATGCTTTTAACTTTGGAACAGGAGTCTAAACGGCAAAGATTACCAATGCCAAGTCCAGAGCGTCTTTCCAAGGTAACAATGTGTTAAGATTTAAAATTTCCACACTATGGACCACTCTCCATAGGTTCCAAAGCAGCGGATAAGATAGAGCGCAGCCTGAATGACAAATGGGATCAGATTTGGGTTGCATCAATACTGGCTATCCTAGCCACAAGTCATGCGTTACTCTTTCAGGAAAAATATAATTTCAGTGTTTATCCTTACTATGCTTTCCAAAAGAAAAACTGCAAGGTGTTGAGGCAGATCTATTAATTCCCTGCAGTGTTTCAGGGTTTTGTGAATTATGCATTTAAAGGAGAAGCAAAGCTAACGAAGCAATTTATTGCCAATAGATTAGCCACAATAGTGCAAGCTATAACACTATATTTATTCTGCAGAATACTTTTTTTTCTTCCTTTTTTCAGAGTGATAGCCTGCAAAAGACTGTAAAACATTTTTTTGGTTACCCGGGTTCCCCCCTGCATTTCCTAACATATGGCACATAAACTATACAGTGGGCTCATGTGTAAGGCAATATATAAACTCTGTTTTATTTAGGATCCCCAAACTTGTGTAATGTATTTGCTGCAACATATACGTCCATTCAACTTTCACTTCCCGACGTATGCAAATTAGCCAACGCTAGCGCAACTTCGCTTTGCTTGCTGATGTAACGCTAGAGCAACTTTGCCAGTGTTCGGCGCCCTGGACGCAGCTTCGCATTTTAGGGAATTAGCATTGTCCTGGCAAATTTACACCTGGCAAAGTGTTTTGCTAAATGGGCGAATCGGTCGCTAGCGAATTTGCCCCACAGTTTTTATCTTATTTGCTTAGCTTATGTGTGCTAGGCCAAATCAAAGGCCCACCTAATCCACACCAAAGGTTAGCCATGTGATCCTGATAATTAGCCAGGAATCATACGATTGGATAGGCCAATTTGGGAAAATGAGGCCCTTGTTTGCCCAGAATTTTTTTTTTTTTTTTTAACCAAGCTCAATTGCAACTAGAAATAGCTTGGCTAAGATTACTAAAAGTACACTTTGCATTCTAGCCACATTGTTCAGTGGGGTTAGGAATGCTCCCAGTATAGAGAATCTGTAGGAATGGATGCCTTGCATACTCTGGTATTGTGTATTTTCAGTATTAAACAATTACTGTTTGTTTATACTTCTATTTTTACCCTTGGTCGATGTTTGCTGTCAGAGGTTTCACACTGTGGAGCTGGCCCCCAGGGGTGTCCAAAGCATTGGATGGGGTGGGGGGCAAGCCTGAAGGCCAATTATAATAAAAGCCAGTGTAAGGTTGCTGCTGTTCTTGATATTCCCAAAAGCACAGCATGAGGCCAATTAGGTGAACCGTTAATATGATGTTTTTAGATATTTCCAAACTTACCCTGTGATAAGGGGGGTCCTGAACAGATGTTGTCAGTGCATTAACCACTATTTATTTATTTCATGTTCCTTCACTACTGCAGGTGGGAAAAGCAATGCGGAGATTAGATACTGTCATTACTGAAAGAGAAGATTCCCTCAGGTTGTTACAGACTGGTCAGGAAAAGCCAATACCTGGAGACTGGAGAAAAGACTGCTTTGGTGAAACAACATGGTAGGTAACTTTCTGTATCGTCAGCCTGAATTTCTGAAAATGTTTTGCCTTTTCTGTAATAATAAACAATACGTTACCTAAATAACAGTACCTTGTACTTGAGCCAAACTAAGCTGCCTGAATCCATAGCCGTGGCAAAACAATACTACTGAGTTTATTTTATGTTGAAATCATTTGTATGGTGATCCAAAATACAGAAAGATCTGGAAACCCCAAGGTCCCAAGCATTCTGGATAACAGACCTATTTCTATACAATGAAACGGCTCTTCAATGTGATCTGTAAATAGGTACATGCATAGTAGTTCTGATTTTAGGATTTAGTAGTTCTTTTACGAATATATGTGCTAAATTGCCCTAAAGCAGTAACTGATAGCAACCAATTTTGATCAGTCTATTACAAGTCAAGCAAAGACCCGGTTGGTTGCTATAAGCACTTATATAGTCCTTTTATCTAGGACAAGTGACCCATCTTTTTTATTTATAAGCCACATATTCATGAAACAAGTTGCCAAATACAGCTGCAATTGGTATTGGTGCAGTATAATACACATCCACCTGCTAATGAATGATACTAGTGCATCTTTAGCAATCAAAGCACTCGTATCAAGTTTACACTGCAGTCATTAAGTAATACGTACACAGCTTTAACGATGGGTCATCAATATAGCGGGGCAGCCCAGAATCAATTTCAGTATTCGGCTTTGAAAAAATTCAGCTCTGAAAAAATTCAGCTCTCCATAACTTTACCATGTATTATCCATACCTATGTTTCTTTCAAGTCTCAGTAAGTCTTCCACTGTATGGTGCTATGGACTTCTTTAATTCAACAAATCCTGCTGTTCTTGATTTGCACATTATTGTAATTGTTGGTAATATAGTATCGTATAATGACAGGTACAACTACAAAGAGTGGCCGATGCCTTGGTTCATGAACAGAGGTTACAAGAAAAAGAATTTCTTTTCACTACCCTACGTTAATCATTTCATTAGGTAAGTGCAATGGTTACCTGGTTTACAATACAATAGGATTACATTATTGAATGGTATGATTGACAGTTTTTATGGGATTTTAGGGACCCACTATATGACATTTTATTTCTTTTAGGTTGAAGTTAGAAAAGAAATTGCGCAGTGCAGCAAGAAGAAATAAAGCTGAAAAGCAGAAGCAGCTGGACTTGGAAGGAAGGTTCCCTCGTCTAGCTAATACATCAAAGTAATTATGCAACATATAAACCCATAATAAAACTTTGTATTCAAAGATGCAGTGTTTATTTTAGCATACATGATTTTTTCCCCTCTAAAATGTATTTTTTTTTTTTGTGGGGGGGGAGAACCTGTATTTGGTCAAATTATTTATACAGTGGATTAAAGGGGCAATATACCCCCCTCCCCTCCCCTGTTCAGCAAATAGAGCTTGTGCTGAACATATTTTGCCATGAGCTAAACAGGGACATTGAAGCTACACTATAGGCTTGGTCCCTGCAATGTAATTACATTATCAGAGCACAGATAAGATAGCCCTCCTATATAATGGATTCCTGCTAACAAAAATCACAACATAAGGTTAAAAGAGGGGGATTTGCATATTAGTAATCAAATGATCTAGCGCGGTAGAAGATGCCAGAAGAAGGAACGAACTATTCTGATATTGTTCTGTTTAGAAAGACATCAGAAACTTCAGCTGCCTTTCCTAAAGAAAACCGCATCAGAACAGTTCTCATTCTTTTAACACATTTTCTGGGCTGGATCGCGGTCAGAAAATTGACCTGGAAGTAGAACTGTTAGTACAAAAAATTATATGGTAGCCAATGCTCAGTTTGTGTTTTAACATCAAGTCAGCAGTTCACTTTCTAATGATATTAGAATCAACATTCAGTTCCACAAAGTTTGCTCTGTTGACCCTTAAAGGACAAGGAAAGTCTAAAATAGAATAAGGCTAGAAATACTGTATTTTGTATACTAAACATTAACATGAACTTACTGCACCACAAAGCCTAATCAAATGATTTATGCTTTCAAAGTTGGCTGTCATCTTGTAACTTTGTTAAACATCTTTGCCTGGCCCTGACCCTGCACATGCTCAGTGTGGTCTGGGCTGCGTAGGGATCATCTTAAACAAAGCTGCTTGAATTCTGCATGGCTGGTAAGTAAGGCGGGGGCTCCCCTGCTGTTCATAAATGATTGTTTCCCTGCTCAGCAGTTAAAGGAAAACTATACCCCCAAAATTAACTTAAGCAACAGATAGTTTATATCAAATTGAATGACATTACAGTATCTTACCAAACTGGAATATATATTTACATAGATATTGCCCTTTTACATTTCTTGCCTTGAACCACCATTTCGTGACTCTATCTGTGCTGCCTCAGAGATCACCTGACCAGAAATACTACAACACTGACTGTAACAGGAAGAAGTGAGGAAGCAAAAGGCAGAACTGTCTGTTAATTGGCTCATGTGACCTTACATGTGGTTTGTATGTGTGCACAGTGAATCGTACGATCTCAGGGGGCAGCCCTTATTTTTTAAAATGGCAATTTTCTATTTATGATTACCCAATGGCACATACTACTAAAAAAGTATATAATTATGATAATGGTTCATTTACATGAAGCAGGGTTTTACACATGAGCTGTTTAACTCAGTATCTTTTAATAGAGACCTACATTGTTTGGGGGGTATAGTTTTCCTTTAAGGACCATCTGACAATTCCTATCCACAGCAGTAAATGAAGGGAGAATCACTGCATACAGTCAGGTTTCTTATAAAAACGGTACACATTTTTTAATTAAAGTATATTGGAGATAGGTTTGTTTTTCATTAAAGAAAGTAAAAATGGGATTTTATTTTTTTGCCTTTCCTTGTCCTTTAAATGGATTGTGTACGTAACATTTAAAGGGATACTGTCATGGGAAAAAACTTTTCAAAATGAATCAGTTTATAGTGCTGCTCCAGCAGAATTCTGCACTGAAATCCATTCTCAAAAGAACAATTTTTTTTATATTCAATTTTGAAATCTGACATGGGGCTAGACATTTTGTCAATTTCCCAGCTGCCCCTGGTCATGTGACTTGTGCCTGCACTTTAGGAGAGAAATGTTTTCTGGCAGGCTGCTGTTTTTCCTTCTCAATGTAACTGAATGTGTCTCAGTGGGACATGGGTTTTTACTATTGAGTGTTGTTCTTCTACCATCTACCAAGCAACTTGCAGTAAAGACTGATTGAAGTTTATCAGAGCACAAGTCACATGACTGGGGGCAGCTGGGAAATTGACAATATGTCTAGCCCCATGTCAGATTTCAAAATTGAATATAAAAAAAAAACAGTTTGCTCTTTTGAGAATTGGATTTCAGTGAAGAATTCTGCCCATGACAGTATCCCTTTAACCAAGTATGAGGTAAAGGGTGATATTCTAAGGCGATTTGCACTTTCATTTTATTATTTGTAGTTTTTAAACGATCTAGCTTTTTGTTCAGCAGCTATCTGGTTGCTAGAGTCCAATGAAATATGAAGAGAAAGATGTTATAAACATGAATAAAAATGTAGCTTTTTTTAGTCAGAAGAAGGCAAAAACAGTGGAAAAAATGTAAAAGGTTGCCAAGAATTGCCCAGTCTATAACATGGCAAAAGTATCTAAAATTTAATATAAATATGGAATCCGATATCAGACCAGGACCACAGAGCTAAAAATGCTACTTTATTTTTTCTGCAGCAACTGCATTTAATAAGAAAGTTTGTGCAAGTGAGAGCCTCATGGAAGGCTTAAATAAAATAAAGGTTATTGCTTAGAAAAAAAAGGCATATTGTATGCATTTGACTACAGAGGACTAAAATGAATAGTACTACAAAAAAAAAAAAAAGTCCATTTGTTTCCTGAGTATGCTAAAGCTATTTCAGAAATGGGCAAAAGAAAGGAACAGGAGCCTGTTGACGGGACTATGGACATTTTCTCTCCACACATTGTTTTCCTCCTTCTTCATATTCCTGTTTTGAGATCCACATCTGCTGAAATGTCCCCTGTATAAACAGAAAGGCATGAACGAATGAAAACAAGATGGCTGAATAAATGGCCCATACAGCTAAATCAAACATTAGGCATGCATCATTAATTGAAAACCTGAAAAGTACTGGGGACACATTTATTGCCAGAGGGGGAAGCAGAAGACTGGCATTGAGACGTAAACTAAAAAATACTTTGATCTCTCATCAGCAAACTAATCGTGTTTATACTAAGAAGTGGAGTAAAAAGCAAAATAGTTGGTTTTAAATCTGTCTGTTTACAGAGAACGTTCATTGGCGTACAAACTTTTTGTTCATTTACAAAAAAAAAAATTTACTTTTTTTTTTTTCCAACGGCTATTTTTGTGCATACTTTGTGATCTTTTAATAACTTTCATGGCATTCGTGATTTTAGAGAAAACATTAATCATGATTTCTAAAAGCTCTAATGCCATTGAAATTCAACCTTTAATAAATGGGCCTCCTAGGGGCAGATTTATCAGAATGTGAGTTAAGAGCATAATAAATAAAAACTCACCCACGTTCTATTCATTTCTATAGGATTTTTAGAACTGTATATTGAGTTCTAACATTCACCCATTCATAAATACAATTCTAAAAATCCCAGAGGAATGAATAGAACGTGGGTGAGTTTTTATTTATTAAGCTCTAAACTCACATTGATAAATCTGCCCCATAGTGTTGACAATTTTTTTTGTAAAACGTTTTTGTGGTGTTGCGAGTGCTTTTTTTTTGGAAAATAGATGGCATCACGAGCAAGGGGGAATTTGAGGAGCAACACCTCAATACATCAGTCATAAACATAGTTTGTCTTCCAGCATGAAAATGATCAAAAGCATACCTCCAAAGTTAACAAAATTGCTTAAAGAAGGCTATTCCAAGCATTTGATTCATGTTGAGCAATGAAAAGGCAATGCCACGAAATACTTGAAATTGTAAACAGAAATACTAGAATTCAGAAATGGTAAATAAAGCTAAAATAAATTGGCTTCTAATCTATTATTTTGAAATAACCTCTAATAAAGTAGATGTAGATGTGCGAATTGACTTAACACGTCATGTATGGTAACATAATAATAGTTAAGTTATAAAACAAAAAAATACAGTATGAACAGCTTTAGCATAGGTGTATATAAACTTTAGGACTCAACTGCAGCATTCAGACTAAACACATGGTTCTGTGTATCAGCAAAGCATGTTTACTATGCCTTCTGTACCATCCTTTGTATAACTTTGGTACAGGTATGGGCCCTATTATCCAGAATGCTCGGGACCCGGGGCTTTCCAGATAACGGATCTTTCCGTAATTTAGATCTTCATACCTTAAGTCTACTAGAAATTCATTTAAACATGAAATAAAGCCAACAGGCTGGTTTTGCTTCAAATAAGGATTAATTATACCTTAGTTTGGATCAAGTACAAGGTACGGTTTATTACTACATAGAAAAAGGCAATTTTTTGTAAATTTTGGTTAGTTGGATAAAATGGAATATGCGAGACAGCCTTTACATAATTTAGAGCTTTCTGGGTAACGGGTTTCCGGATAATGGATCCCACACCTGTACCAGCACACTGAAGTGCTTTTTAGAAACTATTGCACTTTGGGAGTGTTTTTACTTACCAAAGAAGCAAGAATTGAGCCACCAATCCAGGAACTAAACCGCCTTTCCACAGTTGTGTTATTTGCAATCAGTTTTAATCTCATGCTCTGGAGAAAGAAGGAAATAAAAGTTAAGTAACTTAACTAGATCTTGAAAATTAGACTTTATAAATAGGGATTCTGACCCAGGTATCCAAAAAAAAAACACAGTAGTATGACCCCCACTCAATATACCCCCACTCAACCATTGTATACAACACAGAAATTCCCAACAGTTCACATCTACCCTTCACTGTATTATAGATAGACAGACAGTCTTTTTGTGGACAGACACTTACTGGTGGCGTTTTCTGTGAAAGTTCTCTTGTTAGTCTGTCTGTAAAACCCTGTAATAATGTATTTCCTCCTGCCACAATTACACTGCCATACAAACCCTAAAAGAAAATGAATCGATAGTTACAAATACATTTTAAACTGTAGTTCTCTAAATGTTATTTTAGGCACCTTCCATGCTAAACAAATCTGATCTTCAAAACAGCCAAAATAAAATGGTAAGTTGTTTGTCATTTGATATTTTGTTGTTTTTTTTTTTTTTTAAAAAAAAAAAAAAAAGTTAGAAATGTCATCAATGAAATGGATCATAACAATTTTGCCTATAATACATGAACTTACCGGTCTAATATCAATGTCGCACATTCCAACACTTGTTGTCACAACATGGCTTACACCAAGCATGGTATTACCAGACAGCCCCTGAAAGTATAATACATACATTACATATAAGAAACAGTAGATTTGCAGCCCTTGTTCCATTGCAATTTAACAATGAATGGGCAAAAACATTGTAATATCCATATGTGCAGCAAAGCTGGAACAACTGTACCAGAAGTCAGGTGGGTCTACCAAGTGTTAATTTAGAGGGAAGAATACTTATATGACCAAAAAATGTCTGCTTTTTCTTTTTTTATGTCACTACCATTTGTGTCACAATAAATACAATTTTGCAATAGTTCTTTAAATTAGTGTCATAAAATAAAGTCTATAGCCTAGGCTAAATATTTGATAGGTAGCTATTAGAAATGAAATATCAGGATCTACTGCAGACACAAATGTAAAAAAAGAAAATTAAAAACCATGATGAAAAGTGACTGCCTTTTAAACTTACCTTGACATTGGAAGGATCAAATAAACCCTCTGGAATTTTTAATCTCTCTGCTCCAAAATCACAGTTGTAACCATTGGGAAATTCATAATGAACAGTTGGCATCTGAGCAGCCACCCTGCAAAAATAAGATTGAACTACAATGTTTTAACAATGCCAAATATATTAATTATAATATAACAATTATATCTAAATTAAGACTATACTTTAAAGCAGCGCTGTCCAACTGGTAGCCTGCATCTGCCTGCTGTGTCTGCTTACCATGTGTAAACTTCAAAAGGTATCACTACAGAGATTAACTGGCTCCTGCATGGTTTAAACCTCAAATTCAGACTGTAAACTCCTGCACTGTTCACAACTGTAACACCTCTGTTGTTCACAACCCCTAAAGCCCTGTTCTGTTCACACCTGAGACCCAGACTGAAACTGACCACATTGTTCATCTGTTCACACATACAGAATGCTGAAGGGGCACCACACTCTGCCTGCCCTATGCTCCCTGTGTGTGTGCCATACTCTGCCTGCCCTATGCTCTGTGTGTACCATACTCTGCCTGTCCTATGCTCCCTGGGTGTGCTGTCCTTTGCCTGTCCTATTCTCCTTGGGCATGCCATACTCTGCCTGCCCTATGCTCCCTAGGAGTGCGGTCATTTGCCTGTCCTATTCTCCTTGAGTGTGCCATACTGTGCCTGTGTGTGCCACTAGCCTTCCCTATGCTCCCTGTGTGTGCCATAATCTGCCTCTGGAACATAAGCCTGGTAAGGTTTGTGCAGGGGGTTAGCATTTGAAAATTGTTGTTAGGGGCCCCTAAGGGGTTTAATCATGTGCTGGGGGGGGGTGCTATGTTATTCACAGGGAAGGATGAAGCATTTGGATTTAACCATGTCTTAATATGACTTAACTTTTTGCACATATGGAGTGATGAGTAATATCCCTGCAGTGAGCACCAACCATTTGGTTTTTTCGTGTGCTAGGACATTAAATGTAGACATGGTATTGTGGTAACATGGGTGTGGTTTAAAAACAGGGAGTGGTTAACCCTAGCTTCCATTATTGGCCCTCCACCAAGTAGGCCAGAAACGTTCTGGCCCTTGGTACCACAGAAGTTGGACAGCACTGCTTTTAAAGGATTGCTCCAACCAAAACAGTTTTACACAATGAAAGAAAAAGTAATTTCAAGCAATTTTTGAATATAAGCTAAAACAATCTTAATTGTGTTACGGTTATTTGTAAAAATAAGTCTCTCTCTTATGGGTTTACATTCTCTACCCCATTAAAACTGAGAACAGACTTCTGCTACATTGAAAAACCAGAACAGAAAGGGATACAAATGCTGCTTTTCATAGCAATAACATTTACAAGTAATTTTAAAGTACAATGAAAGGCTTGAAAGTTTTTTTTTATTTACTGGGAATGTACCAAAATATTAGGCACCCCATGTGAATTAAATCGCCAAGTTATTGTTGCTAAACGTTATCTTTTCATACATTATGCAGAAAAGTGAAATTTCTGAAACACGGTCTTGAATGTTTCACTTTTTTCTAAGGAAAACAATAGCTAAGTGAACCTTTGTTTTAGGAGATCTGACTTTTTTTTATTTTCTACATTCTAAGTATAAAATGAACATTTGCTGAAAATGCTGCAGTGCAAAACAGTTCAGTATTACTCAGTAATTGCATTACTGATAGTTCTTACTGTTCATCATAGGTAGAGTCTGAAACCTGAAGACAGGATGCCTGGAAATCCTGGATAACACTCTAGAATAAAAATGGGAAACACTGTTAATTTTGCTTGAAAATAAAGAAAAAAGCCCACATCCATATTGGTTAAACACATTTAATCTGCTTGGCTTGGCAAATAGGTAATTTTAATGCAATACTTTTGCTTGTTATTAGTCTGTGCACTGATGTAGCCTTATATATAACAAAATGGACTTACATTGCACATATAATTATGCCATGAACGAGTGACCGGAGGTAGTTTTTCTTTTCTCTTCCAATTGGGCGGCGCCCCTTCACGCACTGCCTCCTAGAAAAAACACAATACATATCCAGGTGAATTATTCCTTAAGAACTCTGAACAGAAAAAGATACTTAGCAATGTGAATTACAAAGACATCTCACCTTTGAAGCAATCATATATGGGGGAATCAGATCCACGTTCATCTCTTGAAATAACTCTCTACACTGCATAGTAATAAAGTCCCCGGCAAGGGGTGATTTCACAATACCTTAAAATACAGAAGAAACATGTTTTAAGTAACAGGAATGATGTGTGAAAATGTATTGTAAAGTAGAACAGCTATTCACAATGTAAAAGAAAATCTGAAAAGTCAAGCAGGCATAATTGTAACCTATAATTCATTGCTTAGGCTACATGTTGAATATGGCAAGTTAGGAGGACAAAAAAAATAAATAAAAAAAAACTCTCATCTTACAAGAAGGGATATATTCTCACTAGTAAAAAAGGCTGACCAATAAACAAAAATGTTTTACAGCCCTTAATATATGTATACCTCAGAGAGATTTCCATAGAGCAAATAAAATAAACGCCTGTCTATACAGTATAAATTGGCTTTACCAGTCACAGGCTACCAGTAGTAGCCCACAAACACCCGAAGGGTGTTCATACATGTTTTAAATGTCAATACTTGCTTTTACCTTGCTGAAGTACATATCCATCATGTACAGGAATGGCAGTAGTATGTGTAGATCCACTATCCAAGATAAGCCCTGTAGATCGGCCATTTGCAAATCTTGTATGCATGGTCAAGGTTTTGTTTTTTTATATAGATGATAGAGATATATATAGATGATAGATATATATATATATATATATATATATATATATATATATATATATATATATATATATATATATTATATATATATATATATATATTATATATTAATATATATATTAAATTAAGTACATGCTGTTCGATTAAATAGGTTACTGATCCCAGCAAAAGTTGTAGCATTTCCATGGTTAGCCATTAAAGGCCTCATTCTATTCCATGCTGACTAAAGGCCCAATGTCTCCTGACACGTATAGTCACTCGTTAACCGGTAATGTTTTTGATGGTATCTGACATTCAATGACAGTTTATAGGCTTCTGAAAGATGATGATCATTACATGTTTTGTGTTGGATCACCACTTTTTTTTTTTTTTTAATTTGTATTCATGCATCACCATATTGTTATACAGCCTCTTCTCAAGGCTTAGGCTAATCATCTAATAAAATAAAATTGAGGAGGTAAAAGTAATTCAGACAAAATGCATATGGACTGTTTTCCAGGATAACAGCCAAAACCAGCAATATATCTTCAGGCATAGTAGAAGCAGGGGCACCAAAATATGTTATAGCCCATACCTGCACAGTCATAAAACAGCAAAGGTATTCCACTGTATGAAGCAAATTTCAGTTTGGAAATGTATATTATAGTGGTTTAAAACACAATATCAAAATTAGTAAAATGGGCAGGGAAATCGGTTTATTAAGAAAAAGAAACAATGAAAAAGATAATATTCTAACTTGCATGCATGCATTTTATTTTGATACTAGCAGCTGAAAGGATACGCTGAAAGAACAGCAGTTTTGCAAAGGAAGAACGCTGGAATATTGTAGTGCTCAAACATAAGCTCTGTTAATTTCTCTCGCTTTACTCTAGTATTCCACTAAAGAAAGAGAATTGTGAAGTTAAACACTAAAGTAGAAAACACAATACTAAAAGAAGAAAAAAAAAAGCTGCATTTTTACAAAGAAAGCAGGGTTTCGTGTTTTTTGAGCGATACCCATTTGTCCCTAAACAGGACAAGGCACAATGGAAGTATACATAGTATAAATTTTCATTTGTTTACTACATGTATAGGCCTTGCAGCAAGAGATACACAAAACATCTGTAGCAAATCGGTATTTCAAGGTGGTACACTCAAAACTTATTGGCAACATCACTCACAGGAGTGCTTCGGCAAAGACTACCACTTAGTGCTGCAGACACTTGTATAAATGGGTTCCCTTGTTGCATGGATTGAAATTGTAACAGACGGGAACTGCCTCATCACTGGGCAGCCTGAGTTTTGTGTACATCACCTATGGTTAATTGCTGCTTGCAATTTAGTTTGCAACTAGCCTATAGTAATAGATCTTCAGGTTCACATCATCCCTTACTATTCTTATTATAGCTCATGAAAGCACATGTACAGTTTTTTAAACTCACACAGTGCCCCTTCAAACTAGGGATGCACTGAATCCAGGATTCGGTCTTTTCCAGCAGGATTCGGCCGAATCCTTCTGCCCGGCCGAACCGAATCCTAATTTGCATATGCAAATTAGGGGCAGGGAGGGAAATTGCGTGACTTTTTGTCAGAAAACAAGGAAGTAAAAAATGTGTACCCCTTCCCACCCCTAATTTGCATATGCAAATTACGGTTTGGTTCGGTATTCGGCCGAATCCTTCGTGAAGGATTCGTGGATTTGGTGCATCCCTACTACAAACACAACTGTCATTAAGGTAGTATTAGTAAAATCCCAAAGTATATGACTTCTCACACAAAACTATAGGTCTATCCCTTGAGAATGCCCGTTTGGTGGCGAAACAGCTTCTGGGAGTTTGCTTAGGAGGAGACGAGGGGTCCCCTGCAAGGATAATAAGAAGGTGGATGGTATGGATCAGCCTGTGCATATTATGTAATCCATCTCGTGACATGGCATTTAGTGAACCATAATTGATGTTCCTCGGAAGGTCTGGAAGCCATAAAAGTCAGATAAGTATGTAGGTCACCCAGTGGAAATTTGGATGCTATTTGTTAATACAATATCATAATGGAAGGACTATATGAGCAACTCTACAATAAATAAGCTTCCCCAGGAGCTATACTGACCATTGGACACAAGCAACAGTGTCTTTAAGAGCGTTTTGAATTGCAGGCTGCACTTGCTGTGCATGCATTGTTGAACTATAAGGTTACTTGGAGGTTGCACAATACAGCACGTGGTTTAGCAATGACACCTATTTTGATATTGCCACAATTGAGCACTGCGGTTGATTCAAATCCTGCCTTATGATACTTTGGAACTTTTGAATTTAGTACTGGGGTAAAAATTATGCTTGGGTTATATCACTTTACTTATTATTATTAATTAGTAGCACATTGTTATTAGTGGGGAGGGCCCCTCCGTGTATCCTCTTGTTCATGTTTTTATTTTTTAAAGATGATGATTTAAATAAAACATGATATGTGGTTTTATCTATGACTGTTTCATGCAATGCAGTGGCCTTTTTACTGCGAGGAGAACAAATGAAGTGGTTTCATAAAGGTTATACAATTTGGTAAACTATTTTTATCCAGTAAACCATGCCAGTTTTAAAGCCCCGGACTAGTTCAATAAAATAAATAAAAATAATATTTACCGCTGCCTCAGACATCAGCACTGGATGTAAATTGGCTTCAGACTTGATGTGTGTCTTGTATATATTGTCTATAATGGCTTGAAAACTGTCCCAATCTTCGACTGTAAGGCAAAACATTAAATTGAATAAAGACTATATATAAACCTGTGCTTAATATTCTGTTAAAATGGATGTGCTTTTACATAACAGTACTATAGACAAGTGAGCCTACAATAGCAACTCTGACTCAAATACGGAAGCACAATATGGAGCTAAAACCATGTTTCTTTTTAAGCTACAGTGACCAGAATCTGATTTATTGGTTTGGTCTGTCCATGTGTACACTAGAACCAGCCATTTATGAAAAAGAAAGTGCACTGGACATTGTAATCAAATATATGAGTCTAGAAAAGAAACGTCACCAGAATCTTTTGCTTGTTAATTTGTGTAGCACATTTTTAACAGCAACTATACTTCTTGACCGTTTTTTGTCATTACACATACGCTCTGTGTTCCCAGTGCATTTATTCTATATGCAAAAAGCTAAGTGATCAGGATATCTTTAGAATGGCTTTCTCTGAAGCATATATCTAATATTTCAAAAGCTGCCTCTTCAATGCAGCAAGAAATTATATGCACTGAGTAATGAAGAGCAAACACCAAGTGTAAATCTGGATACAAGAAGGGGCAAATTAATGCACACTATAATAAAGGGTCCAAGGCAGGCTGCTATGGGATCAGGATGGGGGAAAGAGACCCGCAGCATGTAAGAATAAAATATTTTAAAAAAAAAATAAAAAACCCATCATGACCGAAATTCCTCTAGCGCTTGCCCAATCTTATTACTTGCCCCTGAATACTTGCTTGTTGGCTAACCTTAAACATGAAAGGATGGCTGATGCTTTATAAGTAGCTCTCCTTCAAAACCAAGGATAGCCTTTTGTAAAAAGAGACAATGTAATAAATAGGCAGCAAATAGCAAATGTTTTGACACTAAATTACCTATGCTACCACACATTTTGTGCGCAAAGACCATTTTTTGGACTTACACAGTTAAAACCACTAAACAGTTTGTGCTTTAATGTAATTATTTATTATAAAGCACCACACTCTGCCAATCTAAAACGGTTAATTAAAATTTCAGATTTCAAATTAGGTTGGCCAGAAACAGTAACTTACTCATTCCATTTTTAAGAGGGGAAAATGCCTCCATATTTTCCCTTGGAACCCTGAGTGAGTTGGTATCGATGAAGTACGTTGGGCTTCTTTGTTTATTTTGATCTCCATCTGTCTCCATTGGTGTGCTGCCATCTTCCCGATCAATAACCACACCGATTGTTGTGGGAAAATCTACCTGCAAGTTTAAAAGTGCATTACTATTGCAATTATATTACACATAACAGTTCCTCCAAAAAAAAGTCATCAAGTATATTTCCCAAAGGACAAACTTAAAGCAATGTATACCAATACTAACTCAAATGAGGCTGTATATAGACAGTTGAAAGATAGTGAACTGTGTATTGTTTTAAAGTTGTTGAAGTCAGTGGGGGAGCAGGTGTAAGTATACAAGAAGGTGATGGACACTCAAAGATATGCGACTTGTAAGAATTAAAAGTTAAAATCTTTATTTAAAGGAACAGTAACACCAAAAACTGAAAGTGTTTTAAAGTAATGAAAATATCATGTAGTGCTGCCCTGCACTGGTAAAACGGATCTGTTTGCTTCAGAAACACTACTATACTTCATATAAACAAGCTGCTGTGTAGCAATGGCGGAAATTGAAAAACGGCTAAATGGCACAGGATAGATAATGGATAACAGATAACACCATTAGACAGACAGAGCTTATCTGCTGTCTGCTGTGTAACTTTAGCCTTTTCTCCTTTGAATGGCTGCCCCCATGGCTACACAGCAGCTTATTTATATAAACAATAGTAGTGTTTCTGAAGCAAACACAGCAGTTTTACTAGTGCAGGGCAACACTGCATTATATTTTTATTACTTTTAAACAATTTAATTTTTTGATGTTACTGGTCCTTTAAGACAACATCTCCACAGCCTTACACATTTCATGCTACAAGAGCATTTACTTATAGACACCAGCTTCTGGAGATCGGTGTGGATCTTTGCTCATCACCTTTATCTATACTTATGGAGTTACACTCCCCTGCCGAAGGCACAGACACACAGTTAGATAATATATCCCATCCATTTTAAGAATTCATATAAACAAATTTCCTATTCTAAAGTTATCAGCGCCACCTAGAAACAGAGCCCAAAAATCAGAGCCTAACAAGCAAAGTTATGAAACAGAATAAGCACTGATATATATATAGAGAGAGAGAGAGAGAGAGAGAGAGAGAGAGAGAGAGAGAGATATAGATAGATAGATATAGATAGATATAGATAGATATAGATAGATATACACACACACTTATTTAATGTTTACCTTTGGACAGTCCTCTCCTGCATATCCAGCACGCACAGAGTATGAGCCAATGTCAAATACCAAAGCTCCAACCTCATCTAGCAGAGAAAAATATTGGTAATTAGTGGTGGTGTTGCTGCTGCATATGTATAATAACATATAGAAAACAGAACTTCAAATATTGGTTAGCGTTGGTATAAATATATAATTAAATGCCTTGGTGCCATCATTGGGATTCTGGCCCTGCCTGGCACAGCACTGTGGCAGTTCTCCCTGTGTCTGTGCAGGTTTCTTCCAACATATCAAAAATATATAGGCAGGTTAGTGCCCCATTAGCTGCACTTCTTCCTTCCAGGACCCCCTTGTAAAGAATTCTCACTGCAAGCTCTTTGAACATTATGGTTATACCCAAAGCAAAACAGCACTGGCATGTACAATGGAATGGAATTAAAATGACAAGGTATTCTCTAAGAGCATGAAGGAATAATTGTACCACAGCCTGCATTATGAATTTTTCCTTCATTTGACGCGGAATTAAGAGACACCTGTAAAGGTACGGAAGATTATTATAGATCAGGGGTGTCCAAACTTTTTGCAATGAGGGCCATATTTGGTGAGGTGAAAAGGCGTGGGGGCCATCCATTCAGCCGGACATCCATTCCAAGGTAGCTAGCTTGTGATCAGGATCATTCACTCCTGGAGATGGACGTGTACATGGCATTTTGGAAGTGGAGTTTGGACTTATTCTCCGCGCCTCATTTAAACAAGAAACCACGTAGAAGTAATATTTGGGCACATGATTAGTGAAATGATCTGCCACTTGGTCTATACTGCTGCCTGTGTGCTGAAGGTGTTAGCAATAGATACGTATTGGAACATAGTGACGCGCCACTCTCACATACTTCTTTAGGGCTGAAGGTGCAATAGACGTACTGACGTGCCAGTACTGTAAACTAAAGAAGTATGTGAGAGTGGTGTGTCACTATGTTCCAATACGTATCTATTACTAACACCTTCAGCACACAGGCAGCAGTACAGACCAAGTGGCAGATCATTTCACTAATCATGTGCCAAATATGACTGCTACGCAATTGCTGATGTGCTGGGGGGCCACAATATTATTAATTTCATGATGAAGGCTGAGGGTCGGTGTAGATTTGAAAACGGCCGCAATTGGCACCAGGGCCTGACTTTGGACATGTCTGTTATAGATATAATCCCATACTAATATAGTGCCACCTTTATATGCCGCTGTCTGTGAAAATAAACACTGCCATTGCTGTATTCATATCTTCCTCCCCTGTTAATAAATAAATAATAATAAATCTCACTTACTAACCAGGTGTCACCCTCGGCCCCTATCCACAAGAGCTTACAATCTAACTGTACCTAGTACACACACACACACTATGGTCAGTTTCATTATGAACTAATAACCTGTCTGAATGTTTTTGTGGAAGGAAACTCATGTAGAGACAGCGAGAAGATACAAACTCTTTGCATATATACATATAATGTTCTGGATGGGATGCAACTTAAGACAGCGATATTAGCTACAGGAGCACCGTGCTTCCCGTGCAATCAAATCAATTGGGCGAAATAAAGATGGCCGAACAAAAGCAAATTATATTTATGCTTCTATGAATCACCAATAATTTCCTGCTCACCTCCGCCATAAACGCCTCCGCTCATATCCAGCTTGTTTCCTCAAGGAGTACAGTACCAGGCCACTATTTGGATACAGTCGGACCTTCACACAACCCGCCAACAATGGGAACCACGCTCTTCTTGATTGCACCCCAGCAAAACGCGTCACCGGTGCCAACTACCAATCAAAACGCACAATCCACAGCGGCTTCATGCCTTCCCCCATTCACAAAGGCGTTTCCCCAACACAGGAGGAAATAATAAGCAAGTCGTGCGCATGCGCGCTTACTAATCAATTGCTGAGGGAATGTTGCGCTAGAATAATTCTACCGATCAATTACAGTTTTGCTGGTCACATGTGTCAAAGTTAGCAAAAGCTTGCACACCCTTTACTATGTCAGTGTTTGAAGTTCGCGAAAATGCAATTTCACGCGGCTGTGATTTGTTGGGGTGTACTAGTATGGCCGATTTATAACTTCCGCTAATAAGGAGTGGAAACATGGCGAGTACTAGGAAGTAGTAGGTCTAGTCTGAGACCAGAGACGAGATTGGCTTCAGAAAACATTGTATTTGTTCTGTGACAACTGATAATGCTGTAGAAGCGAAGGTTTGTGCTACTGCCACATAAAAATAAATAAATGTGGTACCACTTAATGAGAGAGTATTAAATCAAAAAACCAAATGAAGTAAAGAATGAAGGAGAAAACACTCACAGTTCACCTCAGTCCCAAGGTGCAAAGTCAAAATTACTGTGTCCAAACGGAATGTGAGGGTCTCCAAAACTACGAAAACATGTAAAAAAGTAGAAAATTTATTAGGACATCATGTCCTAATAAATTTTCTACTTTTTTACATTTGTTTTCGTATTTTTGGAGACCCTCACATTCCGTTTGGACACAGTAATTTTAACTGATAATGCTGCCCAAAAAAACAGTTAAAATATGTTTTTGTTTAACCTTGGGAAGATCATAAAGGCCCTGGTTATCAGACTACTTTTTGATCAAGATTTTTAGAATGCTTTTTAATTTTTTTTTACATACTTACATGTTTTTTGTCTTGCGGGACCCAGGCTTAATATAAATTATCTGTCTGTTAGGGATAATCACATTAGTAGATAAGAAGGCATTTTGAAATGGAAATGCTATGGCAGATAAATAGTAGAGCATCTGAAAAGAAAAATAAACCGTAACACAACAATACACAACTGAAGCCTCACAATGGAAAACTATGCAGCAATCATAAACGCAGACTGAAACGTGACAAAATAGGAAGGCTAATAATGGGAAACTATGCAAAACAAATAATGGAGACCAGTGGAAAAGTTGATCTGTTAAAGGTTTTGATTATTTTAGTACCTGGAAATCATAGCTATGTAAATTGTACAACAATGCTGGCTAATGCATTTTAGAGCATTGATCAGTTACCATATACACTGTAAATTAATGTGGGTTAGTTTCAAATGCTTTGCAATCCACCCGCAGCAGGCCCGGACTGGGGGTAAAAAAGCAGCCCGGGCAAACAAAATCAAAGCAGCCCACTTGTAAACATGCAATGGTTTTGTACACATTTGCTCATATATTGGGGTAAAACTACAAAAAATGATGTGCATAAAGTGCTGCCTTTCTCAGAAGTGTAATTCATGTAAAATATGTTAAAGATTCTGCAGCCTTGTGCCTTTATATGGTCACAGAACCCCTCAGTGACTTCTAATATCCTTATCATTTACAGTAGGGGGTACATTATCTCTTATTATACATGAGTAATTCTCAGAGTAACTTGTTTTCAGTTGAAAGCTAATTTACAAATAGAACAAACTGTGTCTGATGTTGCACTGGGTACTGCAGCAGCGCAGCTGTTCTTATAAGAAGCATTTTCTGGCTGTATCTGCTGCTGCTGCACAAGTCTGTATGTCAAATGACAGAAAACCAATATGTTCTGCTGAACCCTGCAACTAAGATGCAAGTCAATCACATTTTGTAAACAAAGGAAAAGTGTAAGGCTAGGGCCACACGGGAAGATTCAGGGAGATTGGTCGCCTGGCGACTAATCGCCGCGTCTTTGAGGCGTCTAATCTCCCTGAATGGCTTGCTGGTATCTCGAACCTCACGACGCAATTTCGAGCGACTTTGAAAAACGTGTCGTCGCGTGTGAATAGGCGAATTTAGCGCTAGCGGGTTCGAGATACCAGCAAGCCATTCAGGGAGATTAGATGCGGCGATTAGTCGCCAGGTGACGAATCTCCCTGAAATCTTCCCGTGTGGCCTAGCCCTAAGGAAGGAAACCTAATTCTGTAATAGGTTGAAACGACAAAGGTCCCTTATGTCACACTCTTGTAAATTTCTTCTTAATGAAATATAATAATCATTAATTAATTAGAGTAAATTGATTTAAATTAATTGAGGTTTTTTATTTCATCACACAATATATATAAAATCATGTACAAAATTCATTTATCAAATTTCATATGTAGCAATTAATTTATAGCATTAAATTCATATTATCAGTTTGTATATAAATATTTATTTCATCTTGATTATCTTAGCAGTAACTTAAAGCATAAAAAGTTCTATATTAAAAATAGACTAATTGTGTAATAGAACTGAAATGATTTTCATTTTGTAGGAAGCAGGAAAGGGACATAAAAACATCTGTAACAGGTTTAGATCACTTGTGATTCTGCACCTCCAGCAAATCTGCAACCTGCTTGTACATATTTCTCTACATGGCCGATATACAGCAGATCTGCAGGGGAAATGTTAAATGTACATACCAGCTAAGGAACAGATCAGCTGGGACACACGCAGCACGGCAGAGGCAGCAGCAGCACGAGCGCAGAAAGGAGTGGGAGGGGGCGGAGCCACAGCGGCAGATAGGATGGAGGAGCAGTCCTAAAGCCAGCCGGCTCTATCAGGAGCAGCCCTCTTACACAAGATATAGAGCGGCCCCACGGGCAAATGCCCGAACAGACAGATGGTCAGTCCGGGCCTGCCCCAAATATTACACTTACTGGCCTTCAGGGGGCTCCAACTCCCATTCAAAGCTTTGGGTGCTATTGGGCAGTGGCCAAGCTATACAGGCATGGTATTTTTTAACTAAAAATGTAGCCAGCATAACTCTTCTCTGGTTGCAAGGGACCCATGGAAAGTTACCTATTATTGACCACAGGATAATGTTTCTTGAGAAAAAAATCTATAGATAATGAAACTTGTGTTTAAATATACAATATACTTTATTATAGGTTAGGTATACAGAATCTAGTTTTCCTAAAATTATTAGTTAAAAATATCACTATAGGAGTGTCACTGAGCAGGGTCAGCCATGATAACTGTGATAAGGATAAAGTACACTCCAGCTGCCAGCATATCAAGACAAAATGAATAATAATTAAACTGTGCTTTGGTCTGGCAGCCAGTTTTTTTCTTGAATTTATAGTCAAAATAATGTGCATTATATGTGCATGAGGCAAGGAGTATTTGGAACTCCTTTTATGTCTCAGTCTGCAGCCCCTAAAATTTATGTTTTATCAGAAACATGGTTAAGAGACCCAGCTTTATAGGTCTTAGCCTGTGGGAGTGGAACTGTTTAATTTTTTCTGCATTTAGTATTACTGTCCACAAGTGGACACAGATCCATAGAGCAGACTGAGATCAATTAACACTGCTGCACAGCAAGTGTGATTAATAATGCCCGCATGTAAATACCTTTTTAAGTAAATTTAGCACAATGTGAAATGTGTTATAATATAAAATTTACATTTTAGTAACATCAAATTTTATATTTTAGTTAGCTCTTCTTTGGTTTACTAATGTTATCTTTCCTAAATGAATACTAAATCCCACAACTTTCTACTACAACTATGTACATTTTACTATATATAAATAAATATCCAAATACATCCTGTACAGCCACTTTTTATGATTCCCATATAATAATCTATCATTCTTTGAGATCCAGTTATATTGTACATCATTTAAAAACAGAGAGAACTGCAACTTCTAATATGTAAAAATAAAAAGACTAAAATGCAAGGTTTTTCTTTTTTGCAAAAATTATCATTCATAATGACTGTGAATGGACCCCCACACAAAAACAAAACAAAAAAAAGGCATTAAACAGATTGCTTATATCTCTCATATTTATATGTGTTTTATATTTACTGAGTCAGATATATAATTAAATAGATGGAAACATATAAACTAGTGGGTAGAGCCTATTATTTAAGAACACATGGGCAGACTGTTTGAGTCTTTGCTATAGGTCATCCAAGTCCATAGCAAAGAGTCACCAAGAGGCAGGTTGCAAAGTAGTTCAAAACATCCACACTTGGTGTCTCCGAGAATGCAATGAAGGCAGATTTACAATAAGGGTGGGGCCAGAGGTGGAAATGGTACATCCCTGTCAGGTTTTCAACCAAAAGGAAAAAAATTCTCAATAGAAAACAACAGTTGTAATGTTCAGCTTTTCACATATTTCATGTAGCAATTTGTTTCCTTTTTTAAAAACCTTTTTTAGTTTCTGTATAACACAGCATTCAAATATCCCTTTATTCCCACTACAGTGAATAGATTATTATTTGAACTACATCTTCCAGCATCCTATGCAGGAAGGGTGGGCTGGAGCCTGCGTGCAGTCATTCCACAGTCTTTCTTCATCAGCCTTCCTTACAGCAGACAGAGACAGGACAAAAGGATCTCAGCTGGAAAAAATACAATTACATGCGATCCACGGTTCACCATTTAGCTCGTAGGTAAGTGCTTTCAATCCATCCTTCTCTTTCATCAGCGTCTTTTGATTTGCTGCTTGTTTTGCTTAATTTCTTAAATGTGCTAAATGCTAATACAATTAGCAGAGCTGTATATATTCAAATCGATTATCAGATGCTATACAGTGTGTGAGTATTCTAGATATCTGTGCATATATATATATATATATATATATATATATATATATATATATATTCTGTTGCTATATATATAGAGCTAGATGTATATGTTGTATTTGTTTGCATTTGCAGACTTCTGATAGAATGAGTGCATGCGTATTAAACCAGTTGGTTACATTTAGACATAAGGAAATGGACCCCAGCCCCAGGGAGGGACTGCAATGTTGGATTTGATTTATGAAGCAGGGGAGGATATCCTTGCAGGGGCAAGGGGAAGGGATCTTTCCTGCAGCTTATCATTTTGACACAGGGGACATGTAAAGATGGTCTATATTTGTGCTGCTACATCTGTTCCTGTGGGTGTGCCTTGTGTGGATGGTGCCACTTCAGGAGGCTGGAACAAATCACTGGGATGCTTGTTTTTTTCTACTGACAGCTTCTGATATAAAATGCCTTATGTTAGATAGCCCACTTTAAATGGAGAAGCATGATCACTGTTCTATTAAGCAAATTTTACATAAAAAAAAGAAAAATTGCATAAATAAGTATTATGTTGCTTTACAATATGTGAAGAACTGCTTTGCCATTTTCTTGAAATAAATAATTAACAAGGGCTGAAAATTCTAAATTCTGGTTGCGCACATAAAGCTGGTATATTCCATATGAGTTATAATACCACAGAACATCTGACTGTATGTTCACCAGGGGGCAGCCCAAATGGCATAAATTCCTGGAAACTGTAAAATAACCTGAGCTGGGCCACAAAAAATCTGAATAAATTCAAGGAAGATACAGAGTGGTTCTACTGCAGGAGGGCAGTCCTTTTAAACTTTACTTTTAAAATGTTATTGTCCTTGGTATTTTAAATTGATGGCAGGCCTTTGAAGTGCATGTGTAGCCTAACTGGGAGTGCCACTTATAGATAATCTCATCCATTGTGTGGAAACAAGATCAGACCGAGCTCGGGACACACCGAGTAATTTCACTTGAGATTAAGGGTGATGGTTAAATCTTCTCTACCACAGGAAATGCTTTCCCACTGGCATACATAAATCTCTGGTGGGAAAATACACAATTTGCTTCAGCTTTCTGAAGTCACCTGTAGTTGCCTTGCTATTGTCATGGAAGGCATTTTAGGGAGATTTTTGACCGTGGGCGACAAATCTTCCTGTGTGCCATTGCTTTCTGATCTTTGGGCAATATAAATGTATTTTAAAAGGCCTAATGAAAAATGAGGAGGTGGAGAATTAAGCGATTAGCTGCCAATTGCCAATGAGAGTGTAGGAATTTCATAAATCAAGAAGGTAAACCAGAAGATAATCTCAAAATATATGATGTCCTCCTACAGTGTCGGACTGGGACACCAGGGGCCCACCAAAAAAACCTTAGACCAAGGGTCCACTCTCAGTACTCTCCTCGCCCAACCTCTATTCTCCTAGTCTCTTTTTCTTTACATACCATAATACTATAAGTTATTATCCCATCTATTTAGTCTCTTTTTCGCAAAGAAATAGGGAATAGCCATGAAATAGCCCAAATGTTTAGCAGCATGAGGGCCCACTGACACCTGGGTCCACCGGGAGTTTTCGTGGTATCCTGGTGGGCCAGTCCGACACTGTCCTCCTATGCTAGAAAATGGGTTAGAAAATGGTCAAAGGTATCTGCCCATGCAGACTTATGGACATAGTTGGCTAAGCTGGTTCCAAGAATAGAATGCCTTAACCATGATATTCAGGACATATTGAAGGGGTACAAGGTGCAAAGGAGCCCTTAATATCTGCTCTAACACAAGGCATACATCACATTCTGTACCTGCCACTCTTACAGGTGCTACTGCTCTGTGTTGTGCCATTTAGTGCTACAACATTTATGCTTGTACCAATGGTAAATGAACTCTTATAGCACACAAAAGCAATGGCAATCCAAAGAGGTATAGGGCCCAGTGGGGACTAACTGATAAGCAATTTCGATATAGGATGGTGCCAAAGTTTAAGGGCATGCTGTAATAAGGGAAGTACTGGAAGGACAAGAAAGGTAGAAAGGTATTTGTGACTGAAGTGTAAAGCTTTATTTTTCACCTTTTTATGTCTTTCTACAGAAGCTCTAACGGGGGGGGGGGTCACCCTGTTCTAAATTGATACATTAGTTGATATATTTCTTACCTTTGGCCCTGCTGATCAGACTCCCTGAGTATCATTAAAGGCAGCTGTTATAATTGATACAATAGTTGCTGACATTCCACAGATGCTGCTGAGAAATGTACCTAATGTAAACTAATGTAGCAAATTGTAATAGTTTAGAAATTGCTGTGAATTTGCTGTGCACCTAGATTACTGAGCTGCCAGATTAATACACCAGAGACAGGAAAATTAAACATTAACCTTAAATTTTGGAAAAACTATATAAAAAAAAAAAATGGACAGCAATTGAAAAAAGTCTTTATTTCTGGTGAACAATCTGAGAAATCCATCTCTGACACCACATCCTTTCTCCTTACCCATAAATCAGTTTTGTGCTAGCATTTTCAGAAGTTTCCAGTAAGCCCATGGGATACACAGGCCGATTTGTCAATTTGGTGAAACAAGCAAGTGGATGATATTAAGGGCTTATGAAGACCCATAGGGAGACAGCCATATCCATAGCCCAGTATGTTCATCAGTTTATGGTTAATGACCAACCACCAGTACCACCAGGCGCCCTAGGTGACCCGGCCGACCATGTCTCCCCCTCCTCATGCGCATGTGCACCTGTTCAGAGGAGGAGCACATGCACTCAGAATACAGGAGTTACGCCGGGGACAGAAAGGTCCGAACTAGGGGAAGGCGCAGAAGAGATACTGTGCCTTGCGGCTGGCGCCACTCTAACTTTGCTCCCTAGGCACGTGACTCTTCTGCCTACCTCTAGTTCCTTCCCTGCCAACCACATGTTGGTTAGTGATATTTTTGTTCAGCCATGTACACAGGTTAATAAGCTGCCTACTAAGAGTGGCTGAGTAACCAGAAATAAAGGTTGGGTTATGGCAAGCTTAGCATTGTGGAACTGTGATATACAAGCAACATGATAAGAAACAGTACCCTTATAAGTGGTTTATATTCAAAAGATTTTAGAATAGTTTCTATATGGTCAAAAAAAGACACACTTTTTGATTAACACAATATTGAACTAGCTAGCTATTGTATCTGTTTTTGTTTCATCAAAACTTTTCTGTAAGGAAAATTTGTGTAAGGAAAATGCACAACTCTGTACTAATTCAAGTAATTCTGGACATATTTTAAATTATGACTGTGTGAGATTTTTCATGCAGTTGTACTTAAAGGCGATCAAAACCCCAAAATCATTTGATGTAAACTTAGAGTGTTTCTCGGATCAATGACCAAACCATAAATATAAAATGATTTATAATTATATTCAACATTTAACATTTTGTTAACCCCTAAATGACTTGTTTAGTTATAAAAAGAAAAGGTAAGATATATTCACCTCTAAATTTTAAACCATTAGGCAGGGGAGCATTAAGGCTGTGACAAAAAAATTCATATAGACAAATGCAAGAGATCCTCTGCACTCGATCCATTATCAATATATTAAGGACATTAATTGTGCATTAAGCTACTAAAAATGCCACCCTCTTTAAACAAAACAGGGATTGTTTGTCCATATATTGCAATATATTCAAGCTGGTTAGCTATGTCAAATTCATCCCTTGTCTGGCCAGTCTTACATTCAACTTTCATCTGATTCATTAAGAATTCTATTGCTTCATTATACATTTTACACAGGGACTAAGTTTTACCTGCAACGTACTTGCTGCTTTCAAGGTTTAATTTTCCAAACTTGGCTGCCCTTTTATTAGACACCAGTGGGATCACCTGACTATAGCTGGGAAGGGTGGGAGCTGCAACATGGAGCTGGCCACTGCTCCTGTAAAAACTAAAATAAACAAGGGAAAGTTGTGCTTAACACTAAATTTTAAACCATTAGGCGGGAGGCTGTGACCAAAAAAATCATATATAGACAAAGACAAAAGGTCTTTTGCACTCAACCCATTATCAATATATAAAGAACAAGGTAGAATTTTTAATGAATGATGAAAGTGAGCGTAGGACTGGCCAGACCAGGGATGACTTTGACGTAGTGGGCCAGCTTAAATATATTGCAATATATGGACAAACAAACTGTTTTGTTTAAAGGGGAGAGTATTTTTTAAAAAGCTTAATATACAAAATACAAAATATACAAGGTTGAGTGCAGAGGACCTTTTGTTCAGTTAACCTGAGACGCATTTTAAGTACATAGCACAAGCATGTCAGCACATTGGCCATAGACTTTAGAGTTTGTATGTTTTAGATTATGCTCTAATAAAGCCTTTTTATTTATTTTTTATATTATATTGGCGTGCATGACTCATTTTTACTTTTGCACTTTGAATTCTTGCGATACCAGGGTTGCCTGCATTTCTGTGCATTTCTACAATAGCAAAAAATAGCAAAAAAAAAGTGTTTTTGTGAATGTTTCTGGTGATGGTGAGCCATCCCATAGAATCAGAAGATCATCTATGTAGCACTGTAAAATACAGTCTGCCACATGTAAGGGATGTGTCATATTTAGGTTGGCAAATGTGGGTGCAACATTGCTTCCCATGGCAATGCCTTGTTGTTGAATATATTATGATATCACCAAAGATATAGTTATTCTGATTGCAAGATGATTCCAAGTAAATCAAGAAAAAAGATTTCTGTTGATCAGTGTAATGAGTGCTGTTTAAAGATTGTTGTACAGCCCAAATCCCTGATCAATGTGAAATGAAAGTACAATTAAACCCTAATTTTAAATTCCTGCACTATACTTTTTCCTCCATTTTACATTTTTTGGTGTCCCTTTGAAAACATAAATCAGTGTTTTACACTATAAAAACCTGAGACATCAATCTCCAGTTCAACTCTTGAGATTTTTAATTACATTCCCCTATAGTGTTATATGGGAAGCATACACAGTAGCTTATAAGGTGTTATTATACATAACTTTTAACACATTTTTAAAGCCACTTGTGCTGCAACGTCTATTCGTACATCCATCAGCATGCTGTAGCCATACATGATATTATGCCTCGTCTTCCCTTCCTAATCATAGAACAGAAATTGGGTTCTTTGAAATGCCCATATAAATGTGCTATTATAGATGGTTTTGCTTGTCTTGTAAAAGGAATTTTCTTTGCACACTGTAGGCTCCTGCTATACATTCTTTAGAATACAAAGAGATACTATTTATAAATAGACATTTTTCCCTTTTAAGAACCTGTATTTTTGGAATATCTGAGTTCTTAATGTCTAACAACCTTGTTCACCAGCTAGTAAAACAAAACGTATAAAACATTTAGATAAAGCCAGATATGCAGAATCTACAGCAAATCGTTTCTAACAAAAAACAGGTCATTTAAATTCAGACTGGGTAGCTTTGCTAGGCCGAATACCTATTTTTAGATTCAGCTGTTGCTAAATTTAGATAATGAACATTTGGAGTTCTATTTTCTCCCTTTTTTATTTTATGTGTTTATATGAAAAAAAAAACTATACCAATTGTTCTCCACACTTATTTAATATCTTTAACTATGTAACTATGTAACTTTACTGTCAGAGAAGCTGAAAAATCAAGGCATTATATAAGCCCACTGCATGTTGGGAATTAGTCTAATGGAATTTAAATTAAAGCAAGAATTTTACACTTATTAAAAGAGAGTTTTTCTAGAAAAAATAATTATTAATGATGCCTTACATTTATTCTTGTGATGATGCACATGAGTCTCTCTATATCAGTCAGCTTGTTGCATTTAGCTCAGGTAAGACACACAAAGAGGAAGATAGGCTCTGTAAGTGGCAGACAGGGGCACCTGGGACTTGCCAGATCATTTCATACTAAGGGCCCCCAGAATACTTCTGCATTTCAAAGTTGTGAAAGAGCTAGATTTGTAAATTATACTGTGATATATAAGAGAATCTTACATAGGTGTCAGAAATTAAATTACAACTACAGTAGAACCTAATGTGCCTGCAAACATTATTGTTATCCAGAAACCTCCGAATTTCAGGAAGGTCGTCTCCCATAGACTCTATTTTATCCAAATAACCTACATTTTTAAAAATGATTTTTTTTTTTTTTTTTTAAAACAGTAATTTGTATTTGATCCAAACTAAGATATAATGAATCCCAATTGGAAGCAAAACCAGCCTATTTGGTTAATTTAATGTTTACATCATTTTCTAGTAGACTTAAGGTACGGAGATCCAAATTACAGAAAGATCTGTTATTCAGACAACCCCAGGTCCCGAGAATTCTGGATAACAGTTCCCATACCTGTACCTATATAAATGTAATTCAATCCAAATAAAACATTTGGGGCATTTTATTGTATACAGTAACTTAAAGAACTATAAGCAGATTTGTAATTGTGACCAAAGGTGGCCATACACTATAAGATCCGCTCGTTCGGCCCTGGGGCTGAACAATCGGATTACAATAGTAAGAATGGGCTCCGACGGGTCCCAGGACCTCATCAACTAGCTGATGTGGTCCTGGATTGTACAAAAAATCAAACTTAACCGATCGATTTTTGACCCGATATCGATCTGGAGGACCCGTCGGGAACCCCCACACATGGGCAGATAAGCTGCCAAATCAGTCTAAAGGACCAATATTGGCAGCTTAAATCTGCCTGTGTATGGTCACCTTTAAACCAAAATGTACATCTTCTGCAAGGTTGCATATTCACTTAAAAAAAAAACCCAGCCAGCTAGAAACTGTTGTGTGTGCAGTGGCGGAACTACCGGGGGAGCAGGGGGTGCGAGCGAGCCAGGGCTGAAATCGGTAACCATTCCTACCCTCAATATGTCACTAATTTGGTCCATAGTCTGGCTAGTCGGTACATGCAGAAATTAGAAGTCAGAATTAAAGATAAATGGGAGAGTCTAAAAGATAAGCAAAAAAAACAACAACACAACAACAACATTTAATCCAACACAAGAAACATAAATAGTGTTGTATTCAATATATTTTCTTCCTATTATTTTAATTACGAATAAAATATATTTTATTGCAAAACATGAATATATCTTTGTGTCGTTTACCATTGAAATGGGTTATATAGAGTTACTAAACACTATATTTATGAGACACTCTCTACCCTTATTTGCTGCCTGTGTCTCAGCTGTAGCTTAGAAGGTGGTCATTATACAGGAGACTTAACTGTGACTCACAGAGTGCATGCCATTTCTACTGTTGTCAGCTGTTTGCTACCTGAAGCAAGGATCTCATCTAATGGCTAAGTTGTCCTTGTTGGAGCACACATAGAGGGCAGGGACTTAACAATGGCAACACTCCAGTAGTTAACCACTTTTCCCAGGATATTGGCAAAGGAGCAGATTTACTAACATGGAAAGAATATTCTCAGTTGTGTTCTTAGCTTTTCTCTCTTCACTTTTTCCCTTTGGGGGGGGGGGTTGTCAGGAATTTTTCTATGAATATTCTGGCAAACTTGCAGCAGTGTCCAACAGATTGTTCAAAAATATAGTGTTTTTTGTCTACTCAGAGCATGAGATGAACAGTCTTTAGAAAAATTCCTGAGGGAATATGTAAAAATGCTTTAGTAAATAACAGGGAAATATACCATTGGCGAGAAACATGGGGCCCAGGACAATTCAACCTTCTTTATAAATTTGAAAAAAACCTTTGAAGTTACTTATCTACCCAGAACTGGGATTTAGTACTAGGAAGACCTACAAAAATCCATGGGATGAATGTAAGTATATTGTCCTAAAGTAGGATTTGACAATGCACCCTCTCAGCCTGGAATGCAAAGTACAGAACTGAAGTTTTTGTGAGATAAAATGCTGAGATACTACTTAAAATTAAGTTTTAAGTCTCACAAATTGAAATTAGGAACCTTGCATTCCAGCGTGGGAGGGTGAATCTAGAAAACCACACTTGACACGTTCTTGACAATTTCAACTTTGAAAAATATTCCCTAAAAAGACTATATTCTATATCATATAATGCATTAGAGTTCCACATGAATTGAGAAATATATCCTAATACCCATGAGCCATGAAAATCCTGTCGATTTTACCCTTATAAACGGTGCTTAATGATGTTATTGGTTATAATCGGAGCTTAGTGATATAATTTTTGTCACATGACTCACCAAGACTTGTGTATTATAATAAAAACATACCCCTGTTGCAAAATATGAATATATTAGAAGTCAATGAGGAGTTTCATGATCTGTATAAAAACACTCGGCCTTGAGTTTTTATATGGTCATGGAACTACTCAGTAACTTATAATATCCTTATATTTTACAAGAGGGGGAACTTTACTTTATATTTGTCACTTGATATCAGAGAGTCATATACAAGTATATTTTACTGATGCTTTATTCAAGTACAAGCAGTGACAACATTCCATTATGCATCAGCTATCTCCTCTGCAACTACTGTTCAACAATTCTTAGTGCAGTATCTTCTAATCTGTAAACTTTACCACATTCATTTATTTTATTTTCACTTATTTAGGTCATATAAATGGCATCTGTTTAAAGTCAAAGGTGTGTTTTATACTGAACCATGTAAAGGTAAAATTACCTTTTCAGTTATGGCAATCCAAAGGGTCATATTAATAAAAGGATGATATAGAGTTTGCCACCTTTTCCAGAGGAGAACTAAATAGGGTCAAATTTAACAAAGGATTTACCAAATATTTTCACTTTATTAAATATGCACCTATAAGTCCTATACAAGTGAACAGAGAGCTGGGGTTTTTCCCTCTGACAACCTGGGGTAACTTTGGTGTTGGACTTGTCAGATTTGGAGAGCCCTGTCCAACACACTTTACAACAGACCAACAATAATATTGCAAATAGAAAAAAATAAAGCCCCCACTAGCCACAAGTACATTTTTTAACCTATGCACAATTTGCCAGGAGAAATTAAATTGAAATATGACCTACATTAAAGCAGGTATTCAAAAGTGAGATAACAAATAATGGCATCTATGTTAAATTGTTAATGATGTTTTGTCTTTTTAGAGATCAGAACAGTATGCAATGTCAGTAATACTACCATTCAGAAGCAGTTTATTACTGCTATAATGCAGACTCATATTCTTTAAATCCCCCCCCCAAAAATGATATGTTCTCATTATATTTTAATAACCAACTTCCCCTTATAACTGCCTTTGCATCTCTTGTTTTGTTGCCAAATCTCCATAAATGCAGGGTGCTGTGGAATCACACTTCCTATGGCGTTAATTAGGAGGTACTATTAATAGCACTACATATACACAGAATACAAAATGTAATGTGCTTTTATTCACTGAGAGAAAGACCACAGATTTGCTGACTTAAATCACATGTCCATATATGTATATAGTTATTTATAAAGCACAGCTGGTTCACAGAGCTTTACATAGTTAAGTGATACAATACAGGAAATACAGATATACAGTACAGTGAACAAAGATACAATTAATATAGCAGCTGAGATTAAATAATAATTTAATAATAATAATAATAATAATAATAATAATAATAATAATAATAATAATAAAAAAGGGTCACTGACATTGATCACCTGACTCATACAGGGCCAGATTTTCAATTCCCCCACCCCATACAGGGCCAGATTTTCAAGGTCCCTGCTCCTGGCATACTTGACCAGCCTCAGCACCCGATTTACTCTAAACACCTCTCTACACACACTTGTGAACATTTGAATCTCCCAGTCAGTTCCCAGTGCAGATACAGCAGGGCAGCATGCCGACCTGCAAGGTGCCCATACATGTGAAGGTCCACTCATTTGGATGATATAGGGCTGATACGAATGTTAAGGTGGCCATACACGGGCAGATAAAGCTGCCGATATCGGTCGTTTGGACCGATTTGACAGCTTATCTGCCCGTGTATGGGGGCTTCCGACGGGTCATCCCGATCGATATCTGGCCACGATATCGATTGGGAAGGTTGGATTTTTACCCGACCGACCCGTCGGAGCCGCTTGGCGCATCGTAATTCGATCGTTCGGCCATACGGTCGAACGCTCGAATTACCCTAGATATAGCCACGCAGTTTAGTGGCATATCGGGGGAAAGATCCATGTCGCCAACCGAGCGGATCTTTAAGTCTATGGCCACCTTTAGGCTCCCAGTCCAATGATTGGATCATTATTTCCACCAATGCAGGCCATTGGGGAGAGGACTGTATCAACACACCAATGTGGTCTTGCTTCGACAGGAAAATCAGACCTGCCCAATGGATATATGGCCTATTTTTGGCCAGATATTGGTTAGGATTGTCTGTTGGCTGGCCACATACATGAGCCAATAAGCTGCTGACTTGTCAGGAGCTTTTATTGGCCTGTGTATGGCTAATATAAATTCATGTCACCCTAGGCCCTGGTAAAGATGCATTAGATTGATTCTGCTAAAACATATGAGGAGAAAGGAATCCAATCTGCCCTGTCAGAATTACCTGCAAATGAGACTGGCTTGACGATACAGAAAAGAGGAAAATGAGTTGTTCGCACAACCTGTTTTAATTCCACCAAGAGGGTTACATTAGGTTGCGTTTAAGTGTGCTGCATATTATCTTCTTCTAAATGTCTTGTGTTTGTGTTGGCTTCCAGCCACATCATTTGCTCTCTAGCAAAACAACTTTACTTGAAATATGTTTTCTAAGGGGTCTATTGAGCTGCTGAGCTTGTGTAGAAGTCAGTGGGAGCTGATGTCAGCAAATTTTAAAATATTTATTTACTTTGAGTATTTTTGAGTATTTTTTGTTTGAAAGTGCACATAAAATTTAGATTACATGAGGATTTCAAGGTTTTTATATTCTTCAATTCAAATTTGTGCCTCGTTATTTGTGTTTTTATGTATTCATATCTTTTAATAAAAACTTAGACACTCATGCTTTTTTACAATGTGAGTTTAGTTGTGGTTGAAAAAAAACTCTAAAACGATGCAAATTTTAATTTTGATAAATAGGTCTCCCCGTGTCTCTTCTGTGGTATTGCTGGTACAGTGGAGCAGGGCAGTGAATAGCAGGCTGCAGTTGTACCAGTCCACAGGACTTCTATCATTCTTCATCCATTACATGTGTCTTCTTACACTATATTTTATTAATTTTATTTTTCTAAAGCTACTGCAAATGACAAGAATCGGCACCAGAATATAATTAATTCACATTTTCTTATTTTTGCCTTGCTTGTGGGACTATTTGCAGTAAGCTAGAGGTGCCTTTATAAAGGTATCTTATAAAATAATGGAAACATAAACTGTATAATAGTAGAACCCCCATGACATCTGCTCAAAGTGGGCACCTTCTGGGAAAATTATCGGGGAAAATCTTGACTAAAAGAGCCAGATTACTAAAACATTAACATTATGAAATTTGAAATTTAAAATATGACTAGGAAATCAATTTCAACTTTTGCTCTTCTAGGAAAGTCCTGCAAAAGGTTCACATCTTTTCACCCAGGAAAACTATTGGAATGGAAGTTTTCAATTCAAACTTTTTTTACTGGTCATACAATGTGAAACGAAAGCAATATTTTAATATTTTTTATAAATCCACTCACAAGAGGGGGAATGTAATTAAAAATCACAAGCGCTGTTTAAAATGGCATTTTTGCAAGTGTTTGGAGCTGCTCGCAATGTAAAATCATTCGCAGGTGTATATTACATCGCTAAGTAAAAGTTAGCATTAACACCTGCCCTGTAGTTTCATTAATTATTTTGTCGCAAAATATGCTTTGCGTAATTGTATTATATGTTATCATATGTTATATATTATAATGTTTGCAAAATTTGCTCACTAACTTTGCGAGAAAGTCGATGAGTTCTGTAATCGGCCAAAAAGGACGCAAACATGGTCACTAACATTTAATGGTCTTTGCAAATGTCTCAAAAGACAGTGTAGAGATACATGTGGGCTATATAAATAAAGGATAGTAATAATACAGTCCAAAAGTATAATCATTGTGGTGTTTATACATCCTGGTGTCTTTTAAACCCAAGTTTCTCTTAATTTGCCACTTGTTCCTTTAGCCTCAATTTCATGAATATCTGTCAAGTTGTGCCTGCACATTTGCTGCATTTGTGTTTTCCATTTGAGGTGTAAGAGTTGTTTTCCAGTCAGGCTCAGCATCGAACTGGGGGACTCCTGGGCTCTACCTGCAACTGGCTGAAAAAAGGCCATTACTGATTGGTTGCTATGGGGTACTACTTAGGTGCAAATTTTACCAGTGTTGATAAATGAGCCCCGATACTACCTGTTTGCTAGAACTTTATTTCCGTAGCAACCTGGCAGTTTGATAAATAAAATGGAAGACCAAGAGGAAAAATCCTGAAATGATAGATAATTAAAAGTATAATAAAATGTACCCCTTTAATCAGTTTTTTTGGTTGCCAGGGTCCATAAACACATAAACCAGACAGCATTTGCAGTCTGGAAATAGGTAAAATTATACTGTAAAGTAGGCCATAGATGTAAAGATCTTTAAAAGATCTTTTTGTTATCGTTAGACCACGATTATCTTGAAACAATCGTTTAAATGTACGATTTGTCCATCAACTAAAAAAACCATTTCAGATAGATTGCAGATAGATTGCACTGGGACCAAAAATTTTTTTTTAACCTGGCCGATCAATTTTCTGACAGATGTCGGACGAAAATCGTAAGATGTACGATCGTTCGATTCCCACTAACTTCACGATAATTTGACAAATAGGTCGGATTGCACTGAAATCGATCGTTCACCAATGAAAGATCTTTGCGTCTATGGGGACCTTAATGCTACCATTTCAAAAAACAAAATGGACCAATTTTAAAGCTGCGTAGCCTAGGAAAACTTCCCCATTGTTTAGTAACAAAAATAGCTTTGAGAAAGAGATGCTGCAAAGACGTCAGCTTTTTGTGTTTTGTTTTGTTTTTTGTTACAAATAAACTTACATTTCCAAGTCCTGAAGTGCCCCAGGGATCTACATGAAATGGTCCTGAATATGGACAATTGGAAGCGTAGCAAAATGATTTGCTGAGTGCAGAACAATTGCATGAAAAAGTTACATTATATATGTCCGTTCATGTATGTTCTAAGCTTTACGCTTCCATTAACTAAGTGGTGCAGTCAAAGCACGCTATAGGTCAGTAAAAACAGGCATCTCTGTAAGTGCATGCTGTTGTTCTGCTCTTCAGATGAAAACACATTTAAAAAAATATTGCTGTACATTAACAAAATCTTAGCAAGCCAGTCAAAATCATAATTAATTTTGCCCAACGTGAACTGCATGGTGCACAGGATACGTGTGAGCATGACTACCTGTTGCCAAATGAGCCAGTAAAGAAATACATAATAAGCACCCTGCAGTGATGGAAGTTGTAGTGTACACCTCTTCTTTAACAAACTGGTCTGTGCTACATTGCTGCATTTGTTATCACAGATAAGGTGGCACAACTGTGCCCTGCAGCCAAATACCACAGGGCAGTTTTCATTTAAAGAAGAGGTACGCTGGACAAAGGATTCTAGGGAGAGACCCTGTTTCAGGACTTTGGACCACAGCAAATGTCTACTCCCCACTGACTTCATAATGAAAAGTTCCCATGTTGTGTGTTCTGCTGGAAGTAGGGGATATGTACCATTGCTAAAGGAGGTTTTTCATCATTTTCTGCCAAGGTACTAGGATATTTTAACATATGAGGCCCAGAAAAAAAATTGACATTGGGGAAATATACAATAGCAAATTTTATTTTTACAATAAGAGAAAAAAATATGCAGCCATGATATCAAGACATGTAAATTGGGTCTGGTGGGAAAAGTAGACATAAGCTACACAAAACTTTTGTACTGTGTGCTACACGCCCACTTCTCCCTGTTACATTACGTAATATAAAGTTAGCAACTTTTATTTCATATTTTTATTTCATCTGTCCTATAAATGTGTCCCATAAATGTGGGGTTGAACACTTATACCTGCATCAGACAGCAACAGACTTCTTCAACAGACTGCTTGATCTATTTTCATGTATTAAATAGAGTACACATGATAAAACACTTTGGAGCATATTTGTAAAAGGCTGCATTTACTGTTACTTAAAACAACTTGTAAAATTCTATAATATTTATAAAGCAGCTGCCTCGATACTAACTCACACCTTTCCCTTTTGTTGTTTCTGTAAATTAAACTGGTACACATTCCAGTCAAATGGTTGTTTTTTGAAGGAAAGGATTGCACATTTGCTGACTGGATCAGAGATGGCTTCCTTCCCCTTAAGCTCAGGTTATCAAGTTATCATGCATGGCAAAAAGCTGCTCCTGGTAACTTTTCTGAAATAAACTTTGTGTGGCTCCACTGTTGGAGACACACAATTGTGTTTCAGTGGAGCAGGTGCAGGCCAACAAAGGGGCAGGGTTTAGGGATGAGACACAGGGATATACAGACCTATGTCAGATCACCAATCGAACAGGGGGGTACGTTTTGGGAGGATCAGGGTTTAAATGGACAATCAGAAAAAATAGATATTACAAATTTACTGACAACGGTCAGTTTGTACTCCCAGCCTAGGCAGGTGTTTTGCCAACAATGCAAAGCTAACAAAGACATCAGTTGGATTTTCATTAAAAAAAAAATCATACTATTTTATTTTGATTGGCTATATAGATACAGATGCTGTTGTAGGAACAAATGCATATGACCAAATTATTCACACCTGTTGAAGAAACAACCAATATTCACACAGTTATATCTGTCCAAATCATTTGCTCATCACCCATGAACAGATTAACATGCAAAATCTTGTGCAGGTATCTGACAATAATGTATGAGTGCCTGGCCAGCAAAAACCCATCTGTAATGCAGCCATAGTAGCAGAGTGCTGTACTGTGTTAGGCTAATGCAACACATAGCTTGTGAGTAGTTCATATAAATAGTACCATTAGTTAAAGGGGTAGTTCCCCTTTAAAACTTTAAGTATGTTATAGAATGGCCAATTCTAAGCACATTTCAATTGATCGTCGTTATTTTTTTTTTATATAGTTTTTAATTATTTGCCTTCTTTTTCTAATTCTTTCTAGCTTGTAAATGGGGTCACTGATCCATCTAAAACACATATGTTCTGTAAGGCTACAGTATTATTGTTATTGCTACCTTTTATTACTCATCTTTGTATTGAGACCCTCCCCTATTCATACTCCAGCACCTTTTTTAAATCAGTGCATGGTTGCTAGCGTAACTTGGAACCTAGCATCTAGATTGCAAACTGAGCAGAGAGCTTGCTGAATAAAAAGTTAAATAAATAAAAAGCCATACACATAAAAAAAATCAAACCCAATTGCAAATTGTCTCAGAATATCACTCTCTACATCATATTAAAAGTTAACACAAAGGCAAACAAGCCCTTTAATGTGCTAATAAGTCAAGTCAGTCAGTTCATTGGAGGCGGTGGGTTACCTTAAGTTTTACAATTTATTGGTGGTGACTAGAGTTTAACCCTGCTGCCCCTGTCAAGCTTCTCTGCATTGTCTTACACTTGACATACAAGTCATGTAAGTTTGTAGGCAACTTACATTTGTTTCTAGGCAGTTTCTATGGAAGTTATGTAAATTAAGTTTACGCAACTGTATATGTAACTTAGGCAATTGAGTAACTTTCACAATGTAGCTGGGCCCCCCATTTGGATGAAGATTTCACAACAAGGCCTGAGATAACAGTCCCCCTTCCCCCATTGCGGCCCTGGGGCTAATAAAGCCGCACCTCGGTTAGGAGGAGACAATACTATTTTGCCAAAAGCACTATGCTTTTATGGACTGGGAGAGAGCCATGTGGTGGCCATGTTGGATATGTTGGCCAGCTGATATATTTAAATGAATATATGTGGTGTTTGAGGTATGGTGATCCACGTAACATAAAGTTTCTTATGCAGAAAACACCAGCCATTCTGTAAAATAGAACTTATACCTGTATATAATACAATCAGGGCCGTCGTTAGAAATCACAGGGCCGCAACTTGTAAGGGGGGCCCTGGCGCCAGAAAACATTGGTGGCAGGGGCCTATAGAGTATTAAAATAATACATTGGTGGCCAGGGGATTCAAAAAAATAAAAAAACACACATTGGTGTTCAGAAGCGTCTTCGGCGCTGTCAAGGAAGGCACGGCTCTTTCGACAAGTTCATCACTGCCCGGGCCCGGTACACTTGTACCCCCTGTGCCCCCCTGATGGCAGCCATGAATACAATATAATAATTATTACTGTATGTCTCTATGTGTAGGCGCTCGCATCTAAGGTGTACTCACTCATTGACCGGGTACAGTCCAAAATTGTAGAGAGTAGCATCAAAACATGCTAACCTCTTGGTCTTATATAATGAGGGTTTATTAAAAAAGAGCCTAATGTTTAAGCTGTTGACGTCCATTTAGATAGAAAGTCAGTGCATCCATGGTGTTGGTGCCATACAGGACTGGGTTATTCCAACTTTTTATTTAAGTACCACACGAGTTGGACCTCTATATATGTGAATAACTTTTCCTTCCTAAACTGCAGTAATACGTGATTTACATATAATTCCCACGAGTAGTTAATGATTTATTGCTGTTTTCAGTGTCTGACTGTGTCTATGACAGGTTTTGGTGTCTATTTTAAGTTCTACCTCTGTTTTTTTATTTTTACGCAACAGCAGCTATTTTGAAAGCAGTTGTAGACTGTGTTTTATATATGTGATTTTACGTAATGTTCCATGCAATCTTACATTTTTGGTATTTTATGGACATTTGCATTAAAAGTGCTCTTTCACAAAGTACTCCATACATTTTACAGTATATCACTTTCACAAGTGTTCATTATTTGAATTTTGATGTCTTGGCTTCTGATGTAATGTCTCAGTTGTCATCACACTGTATTTAGTACCAATTCTAGTCTATTTAAAAAAAAAAACACCTTTTTGATTGTATAAGACCTATGTGTGCTGATGGAATGGAATCCAACCGTTTTTGCACATGAAAGAGTAATTACTCCTTAATTCCTCCTATCTGCCCTGGGCCAACCAACTTGCTAATTTTTTACTGTGCATGCACATAAATTATATGTAAAGGCAAGTTTGTAGGCCATGGAAACGTTCCCATAATAATCCTAGTCCCTACCAGATTATCATTTTTTCTGCAGTGCTCTGGGCCTCATAGCAACTGATGCATTCCAGTTCATTCTGAGGAAGTGAACTGGTTAAGTTTCCTTTTTTTTTCTGACGTAGGCCTAGGAATCCCATGGCAACTGTCTGTCATGTGGGCTCAGTCTGTGTGCAAGGGAAGAAGCTTCCTGCTGCTGGGAGTTGCTAGGCTTTGGCGTTAGTAAGTAGCATGGAAAGCAGAGGGGAATCTTGGGAGACATGCAGATCGCTCACAGCTGCTCAGATGGCTTTGCTACATTTTGTCTGTGTTTAAGAGCGACAGGCCCAACTTGTACTGTCATTGAAACATGACTTTTCTAATCCAGGTCATTCACAGACAATATATTTTATGCACTCATGTTTATAATTCTATATAGGGAATAATGTCTCCAGTGTCAGGTTTGGGAGTCAAAATAGGCCCTGGCATTTCAAGTACAAATTATAAACAAACATGTTTATAATTCTATATAGGGAATAATGTCACCACTGTCAGGTTTGGGAGTCAAAATAGGCCCTGGCATTTCAAGTACAAACAGGCCCCCAGCTGCACACAGGCATAATAGACTCTTTGGATTGGCAGTTGTAAAATGTAAGGCAACACACACACACAGAAAACCATGACACAGAAGGGTAATTTAGACCAGCTGTTTGTTGACAGCATCTTGAGATCTAATGATCACCAACGTATGGTAAGGCAACACCTGGAGATTCGGGGAGATTTAGTCATCCGGCGATTAATCGCCACTTCTTTGGGGCGACTAATCTGCCCGAACTGCTTCCCCGTGTCTTCCGTCTGCTTCAATGAATAAACGTCAGTGCCAATGCACTCGCGGTGCTTCGATTTCTGAAGTTGCCCGAAGTTTCTGAGGAAACTTCGGGCCACTTGGCATTATGAGCAGCAATCAGCAGTATTAACAGGGGCATAGAGTCACGGGAGGAGGGGGTCATTCTTCCACTGTATAGAGCACTTGTAAGGCCCCATCTAGAATATGGCATACAGTTTTGGTCTCTATCACTCAAACAGGACATTATTGTATTAGAGAGGGTACAAGGGCAACTAAGCTGGTAAAAGGTATGGAAAATCTTAGCTATGAGGAAAGACTGGCCTAATTGGGAATGTTCACGCTGGAGAAGAGGCTCTTAAAGGAAAACTATACCCCCCAAACAATGTAGGTCTCTATTAAATGATACTGAGTAAAACAGCTCATGTGTAAAACCCTGCTTCATGTAAATGAACCATTATCATAATAATATACTTTTTTAGTAGTATGTGCCATTGGGTAATCATAAATAGAAAATTGCCATTTTAAAAAATAAGGGCTGCCTTAGACCTTATTGACAACTTTGGACGGTTTTCAGGCTTAAAGGTTAACTGAGATAAGTCTGTGATTTTCCCCATTGATCCCCTCCCTGTTGAGTTTACTGCTAACATTGGCCGTCTCAGGGTGGTGCAGTCCTTTAAATACTTGGGGATCACCATTACGAAAGATTGTAAAGGTTTTGAGGAGGCCAATCTGTCCCCGATAACCAAGGCACTGGCCAACAAAATAGACGTATGGACGCAATTACCACTTACCCTCCCTGGCAGAGTGAACCTATTTAAAATGATTTTCCTCCCCAAATTTTTATATGCCCTCCATAACTCCCCTATCACACCCAGATCCCAGTGGTTCAAGTATGTGGATAGGCTTATCAGGAGACTTGTATGGGCCGGGGATCGCCCCCGTTTAAATTTAAGAACTCTACAAGCCCCAGTTGCTAGAGGAGGACTAGCCCTTCCCAACCTAAAGCTGTATTTCCTCGCAGGCCAGTTGACATACTCGCATTGGTGGCTGGTTCCCTGCCGGGACAACACAGCTATAACCCTAGAAGCTAACATAGTGGGATCATTGGAGGCCCTAGCAAACCTCCTTTATAGGGGACCTTCTATAAGGCACAACACCACAACCCCCATGCGAACAGTACTTGATGCATACCAGAAAGCACTTAAACTGGCACACGGGTCTCGAACAACATGGTCCAAGTGGACGCCACTCTGGGGTAACAGCCATCTTCCTCAATTTCTCACTATTCCTGATGTCTCTCAATGGGCTGCTAGTGGTATCAAACAACTGCAGGATGTAATAGTGGAAGGGGACTTAAAATCATTCCGAGCTTTGAAGGATGAATTTCACCTGCCCCAAGGTATGTTTTTCAGGTACCTCCAGCTCTCCCACGCCTTTCGTTCCCAATTCCCTGAGAGACCATTAGACGTGTCAGGCACTACTCTAGAAAAATACCTACGTAAAGATGGTCTAAACAAACCTCTCTCCCGCTCGTATGCACTGCTGTGGTTGGCCTCCCCTGATCCACTGGCAAATGTTCTAGGTAAATGGAAAAGGGATATCCCTGAACTAACCGATGACATGTGGGAGGACAGCTTAAGGCAGATCCCCAAGATAACTATACCTGTGAGGGATCGGTACATTCAAATGAAATTCCTGAATAGGGTCTATCTGACTCCCTATAGGCTGGGCAAAATGTTCCCTAATGCATCCGATTGCTTTAGATGTGGGGGAGATGTTGGTTCCTATATGCACGTATTTTGGTATTGTCCAATTATTCAGAAATTCTGGAAGGACATTGTGTCTTATTCCTCCGAAGCCTTAGATCTGCCCCGTATTTTGTCCCCACTGATCTGCCTATTGGGAATATTTGAGGACCTGGATCTGGACTACTGCACCAAAATCTGCTATCTTCAACTTCTCTACTTCGCAAAGAAAGCCATACTTCTGAATTGGAAATCCACTGCCCCTCCGTCCCTGTCATTCTGGCTGAATCTAGTCAACAGCTCTTTGTCAAACCAGAAACTGACATACCTTTCCCGCGGCTGTCCGCAAAAATTTACCAATATCTGGGGCTCGTGGTTGACCTACAGAGAGAACCCGGTCAATCTGCTGAGAAATGTGAATTGTTGAACTGTGTTGTTCCTGATTGCTAGACGTCTTAGCATGCCCTGCTCCCTTTGCCTTTGCTCTCGTATCTTTTCCTTTCTTTCTCTATCTCTCTCTCTTACCCTATTTTCTTTTGAAAACCTGAAAATAAAAACTTTTAAAAAAAAAAAAATAAGGGCTGCCCCCTGAGATCGTACGATTCACTGTACTCACATACAAACCACATGTAAGGTCACATGAGCCAATTAACAGACAGAGTTCTGCCTTTTGCTTCCTCACTTCTTCCTGTTACAGTTAGTGTTGTATTTCTGGTCAGGTGATCTCTGAGGCAGCACAGATAGAGTCACGAAATGGTGGTTGAAGGCAAGAGATGTAAAAGGGCAATATTTATGTAAATATATATTCCAGTTTGGGAAGATTCTTAAGTATTCATTTTGGGGGTATAGTTTTCCTTTAAGGGGTGATATGATAACTATGTATAGATATATAAGGGGATCATATAATAATCTCTCTAATGCTTTATTTACCAGTAGGTCTTTCCAGCTGACACAAGGTCACCCATTCCAATTAGAAGAAAAGAGGTTCCCCTAAATATTTCAAAGGGGTTTTTTACAGTGAAAGCTGTGATGATGTGGAATTCTCTCCCTAAATCAGTGGTACAGGCTGATACATTAGATACATTAGATAGCTTTAAAGGAGAAGGAAAGCTACATTTTATTGCCAATAGATTAGCTGCAATAGTGCAAGCTAGAATGCTATATTTATTCTGTAGAATGTTTTACCATACCTGAGTAAAAAGCTCTAGAAGCTCTCTGTTTGTTTAGTATAGGAGCTGCAGTATTAATGTGGTGTGACATCACTTCCTGCCTGAGTCTCTCCCTGCTCTGGGCTCAGATTACAGTTGAGAAGGGAGGGGTGGGGGGAGAGGAGCAAACTGAGCATGCTCTTGCCCAGGGCAATGAGGTTTAAGCTGAAGGCAGGAAGTCTGATACAGAAGCCCATGTGTACACAATAGAAGGAAAGAAATGCAGTGTTTATTTTGATAGGGGACTCAGAGCAGCACTACCTTGGGGGTTTACTGGTATATTTAGATGGACCTTTCTGATAAGGCTTACTTCGTTTTAACCTTTCCTTCTCCTTTAAGAAGGGGTTGGATTGATTTTTAGCAAGTGAGGGAATACAGGGTTATGGGAGATAGCTCATAGTACAAGTTGATCCAGGGACTAGTCCGATTGCCATTTTTTGCCATTTTGGAGTCAGGAAGGAATTTTTTTAGATAACAAGTTGTCTAATTGTTGGGCAGTGTCATTATGTGGCTACTAAAGCAAATAAAGTTCTGTCTTGCATAAATGGCATGAACTCAAGGGATGAAAACATAATTATGCCTCTTTATAGGTCCCTGGTAAGGCCTCACCTGGAGTATGTAGTGCAGTTTTGGACTCCAGTCTTTAAGAGGGATATAAATGAACTGGAGAGAGTGCAGAGACGTGCAACTCATTTGGTTAGAGGGATGGAAGACTTAAATTATGAAGGTAGACTGTCAAGGTTGGGGTTGTTTTCTCTGGAAAAAAGGCGCTTGCGAGGGGACATGATTACACTTTACAAGTACATTAGAGGACATTATAGACAAATAACAGGGGACCTTTTTACCCATAAAGTGGATCACCGTACCAGAGGCCACCCCTTTAGACTAGAAGAAAATAATTTTTATTTGAAGCAACATAGGGGGTTCTTCCCAGTCAGGACAGTGAGGTTGTGGAATGCACTGCCGGGTGATGTTTTGATGGCTGATTCAGTTAATGCCTTTAAGAATGGCATGGATGATTTTTTGGACAGACATAATATCAAAGGCTATTGTGATACTAAGCTCTATAGTTAGTATAGGTATGGGTATATAGAATTTAGTGAAAAGTAGGGAGGGGTGTGTGTATGGATGCTGGGTTTTCATTTGGAGGGGTTGAACTTGATGGACTTTGTCTTTTTTCAACCCAATTTAACTATTTAACTATGATGGACGTTTGTCTTTTTTCAACATTCCTTCCTTACTATGTTACTTTGTTACTATGACTTCGGAAATCGAAGCGCCGCGAGTGTATTGGCTCAGGCGTTTTTTCATTGAAGCAGATGGAAGACACGGGGAAGCAGTTCGGGGAGATTAGTCGCCCCAAAGAAGAGGCGATTAGTCGCGGAGCGACTAAATCTCCCCTGATCTCCAAAGGTCTACTGGTAGATCCTGATCTACCTTTTGGACACCCCTGTATTATAGGGCACACTGTGACTTTTGGTAAGGCAGAGATATGGTGCCGCCTTTGGTATGTGAAACCCAGGCCTAGGTCAGTGTGTGTGTTTTAGGGGTGAGGGTGCTTAGCACCACATCATATTGGCTTCGGGTAAAAAAAAAAAAAAATCAAAGCAGCCTGATTCTAAATGTGTAGCGGTCTTCTACTAGTGAGTGAAAAATTTCACAATGTATAGATTCGCTCTAAACTTCCACGTTTTACCAACAGTGAACATTTTCGCAAACCTCTGTCAAATACTGTATTCACCACCAAGCTTTTTTTGCTTTTGCTCAATACTGTCAACAAGACATAAAAGTAAGGAAAAAGTGCCACAAACAAAACACCCATAGACAAAATGTTTTGCAACAAAAAAAATTGTCAATATTCAAGACAAAAAAGTTTGCAAATTTTCCGGTGAACCAACGAGGAACATTCATTCATCACTATCTTCTACTCTTTTATATATCGCCACAAATGTATTGTGTTAAAACTGCCATTTATTATCATTCTTAACCCCAGAAATGCTAGTGACCATATCAGAAATAGGCATTAACCCTTGAAATGCCAATAATCACCCTAGACAATGAGTAATCAGCATTAACCCCAGACATGCCAGTAAGATTATTTTTGAAAACAGTTAATTAAGATGTTAATCACCTTTCTTTCCCATCCCCTTGCTGGTCTCCAGAACTGGGCAGTGATGCATGCCCAACATCATTTGGCTAATGTGCTCTTGAATTTTGATGAAATGTGCTAATTTGAAATAGATTTATAACAAAATGTATACAACGTCCTGAACACACAGGGAGATCCCCTAGTTTGGCGATGTCGTCAAACGAGTGGATCACTCCCCGATATGCCCACATTGAGGTGGGCAAAATCTGGGTGATCCCATCGTGGGCCCTAGGGCCCAATGATGGGATCAGAATGGAGGCAATATGGGCGGTCGGATCGCGGGACCGAATCAACAGACAGATGTGGCCGTGATGCAACGGAATTTTTTACCCTGCCTGATCAACGTCTGGTTGACTTTCAGCCAGATGTTGATCGGGGGAAGCCCGTTGGAGGGCCCCACACACGGGCCAATATTCTGCCGACTTGGTCAGTCAGCCCGTGTGTAGGGCCCTCCGACAGGATTTCCCCGATCTATGTTGATCGGCTGGATTAAAAATCATGATGGATCGCGCCCACATCTATTCGTTTATGCGGCCCCATGACCCAACCGTCCGTGTTGGCTACATTATGATCCGATCATTGGGCCCTAGGGCCAGGTCTGGACTGAGATTCAAAATAGGCACTGGCATTTCAAGTACACAGAGGCCCAAACAGGCCACACAGCAGCCCAAACAGACCACACTAGCCCAATAAATAGTGACTGCCTATGGACACTTACAGCCGCCCCTCTGGCATTTACACAGAACCCACATATTGCCAGTCCGGGCCTGCCTAGGTCCCAAGATAGGGTTGCCACCAGGCCTGGACTGGCCATCTGTGGGTTCTGGCAAATGTCAGAAGGCTGCTATAAGATGCTATAGAAAGTCAGTATTTAGTGGGCTGATGGGGGCTGTTTGGGCCTCTGTGTGGGCTGATTGGTCCTCTGTGTACCCAAAATGCCAGGGACTATTTTGATTTTCAGTCCAGACCTGGTTGCCACCTTTTCTGGAAAAAAATACCAACCTTCCTATATATTTATCTTTTTTCCCATTAACATTAGAATCAACTATCATTTTTACTGGCCAGGTGGCAACTCTAGCTAGGGTTGTCACCTGGCTGGTATTTTACCGACCTGGCCAGTAAAAATGATGGTAGATTCCAATGTTATTAATAGGGAAAAAAAAAATATATAGGAATGCCGGTATTTTTTTCCGGAAAAGGTGGCAACCCTAACCCACGATCAGATCAGCCCGATATCGCCCACCTCAATGTGGGCATATCGGGGAGAGATTCGCTTGTTTGGCGAAATGCCGAATGACCGGATCTCTAGGTGTATGGAGAGTGGAGATGAGATGTTGGCTGAGTGAGGGAAGACTTGCAGGGTTTAGGTAAGTTAAATAAGGAAGGGTTAAACAAGTAACTGCAGCAGAGGAATGAGAAAGCTTGTTTTAGTCCTGGCACATCAGGGGGGGAGGGCTCATGGATTACGTTGTGGAGGGGTGAGGCAGACAGTCCATTGAGGAGGAGGGGGAGAGGGGAGAGCAGAGCAGGAGACGTAATTATTCAGGTAGGCGGAGAGCTTCATTTCAGATGGAGGAGGAGGGATGAGGCAACCCTGCGATTTACAGCAAAGGGGAGTTCACAGAAGTAGGACATTACAAGAGGGGACTGTCAGGACCAAACAGCCCAATTTAACATAAAACAGAGGGAGCTAAATGGGGAGGTTGTTAGTCCGGGCCTGCTCCAATCCTTACTAAGACTAGTCTTTATCTGTAAAATACTTTGTGCTGTGGGAAACTGTAGTTCTGCCACAAGCAGACAGGCTGAACACTACTATTTCTAGGCTTGTCACCGCTTGGCTTAGAACTACACTTCCCAGCATCCCATGAAAGCCGATCGCCGCGCTATGTTCTTGATTAACTCCAACGGAACTATCTCACGATTCCTCACAGTTATTTCATGCATGTAGTTAAAAGCACCCGTTCTTTTGTTTTATTTTATCAACATGGATTCTAACACGTATTGGCGCTGTGACCCATGACACGATGTGTAAATCTAGAGAACATTGCAGCTTCCACAATTCGGCCTTTCACAATGCTTCATTTTCCCAATTGTACTCTAGCGATCAGGCAGGGCAGGATGATTACAAAAAGGAAGCTTTGTCGAGCACTGCTGTCTCCTCCCCTATTCACCGCATCACTTGGTAGGGTCCTTGCTCCTTCTGTGGGCTGTGCCATTAAGCTCCGGGGGGTGTTTCGGGAAGAAAGACACTAGTGCTAGCGTTCGACCGTCGTTGTTCTCGCTGTGTGTTTGAAGTGAATGCTTCAATTGATTCTAATAAAGGGACTGGGGATGTGCATGATAACATTACGGTGCTGGGTTTGGATTGTGTGAGCTGTCACTGGCACCCCTCTTCACCCTGCTGCTGTTGGTTCAAGTCTGGGTGTGGCGGATCTTAGGGCCGTGTGATCTGAGCTGCAGGGAGGCTGCGCTTTCTAACGGGATCCGGGGAGCTCGAGTCATCGGCGATCTAGGAAAACCGAGCCCGAGGCCACGAGGTAGGAACTGGTAATGGGAAGCCGCACATTCTAGGCCTGTAGCCAGGAAACGCCAGGGGCCTGACACAACATCATTATCCTGTGCGAGTACTGGGCTAGCTCACCCCTCCTGCTCCTCCTCAGCATTTCCTTCTCTCCTGCCCCTTCACCATCTCTCAGCAACATCACCGCTTTTTTCTACCCCAGACTTCTCCTCAAACACCCCCCAATTTCCATCTGTTCCCCACCCATCTTCCTCTTGTTCCATCTCACTAAGTGTCTTCTCATTCTTCTTCAACATTGTTGGTCCTCCCCATCTCCTCTATCGCTGCACCCTCTTGTCACTGTGCTCCCATTATTCTCTTCTGTCACAGCTGGGCCTCGCCAATTCCATTTTCTACTGTTATTCTCACTTCCCTCACTCATGCCCTCGCAGTCTTACTGGCATCCCCCAGTCACTCTCCTGCTCCTCCTTGTCCTTCCTCACTGATACCCCCAATAAAACTGTCCTTCCTCACTGATACCCCCAATAATACTGTCCTTCCTCACTGATACCCCCAATAATACTGTCCTTCCTCACTGATACCCCCAATAATACTGTCCTTCCTCACTGATACCCCCAATAATACTGTCCTTCCTCACTGATACCCCCAATAATACTGTCCTTCCTCACTGATACCCCCAATAATACTGCCCTTCCTCACTGATACCCCCAATAATACTGCCCTTCCTCACTGATACCCCCAATAATACTGCCCTTCCTCACTGATACCCCCAATAATACTGTCCTTCCTCACTGATACCCCCCAATAATATTGTCCATCCTCACTGATACCCCCCAATAATACTGTCCATCCTCAATGATACCCCCCAATAATATTGTCCTTCCTCACTGATACCCCCAATAATATTGTCCTTCCTCACCGATACCCCCAATAATATTGTCCTTCCTCACCGATACCCCCAATAATACTGTCCTTCCTCACCGATACCCCCAATAATACTGTCCTTCCTCACCGATAGCCCCCAATAATACTGGCCATCCTCACTGATAGCCCCCAATAATACTGGCCATCCTCACTGATAGCCCCCAATAATACTGGCCATCCTCACTGATAGCCCCCAATAATACTGTCCTTCCTCACTGATACCCCCCAATAATATTGTCATCCCTCACTGATGCCCCCCAATAATATTGTCATCCCTCACTGATGCCCCCCAATAATATTGTCATCCCTCACTGATGCCCCCCAATAATATTGTCATCCCTCACTGATGCCCCCCAATAATATTGTCATCCCTCACTGATGCCCCCCAATAATATTGTCATCCCTCACTGATGCCCCCCAATAATATTATTTGCCCCCAATTGTTGCCCCCCTCACATCTGCCCCCCCAGTGGCGTGGTTGACCCTCATAGCTGTTCCCAGCCCTGTGTGTTCAAAGAAGTTGGTCAGAGTAAATACTAGAAAGTGTGTTCCCAGATTGCATTGTGTGCACCAACATTTTTGTGAACAGAATAGATCTGTTAAATACAGACAAAGAGGTGGGTTTTGGACAGAAATCCCTGATTTGCCAGATGTCTCTGGGTACCCTGCATAGTAAAGTGCAGACTCACACCTTGGGAATTTGACCCCCACTTCCTTCTGAGATTTACAAGACATTTTTTTCATCTGCCCCTCCCCCCCAGTTGTGTTAATTTATCCTCCCAATGTCCAGTTGCACCCCAGCTTAGTTCTTTATTTGACATTCTCATGCAATACTTATCCCACATTATATCCTATCGGTATATTTTTTGTCTTATTGCTTCCTATATCCACTCCATCATTGCATCTTTTTTGCCCATCCCAGCATCAGGGCTGTCTCCCTTAGTTACAGGTTCAGACAGTGGCCCATCCTGCTTCCACTCTTCATACATATCCCTCTTCTTTATACAGGACTCTTCCTTTCTTCTCACTCATCCCTTGCATGCTTCCTTTTATTCAAGTTGCATTGTCTTTATATTTGTAATTATTTGTTATTTGTATATACATTTGAATCTGTTTGTCTTTCCTTTAATATTGACATACAGAAACAGTGTATCAGAAATGTACTCTCATTCAGCCTAGGCTCCATTTCCCACAATGCCTTGCACACTTCTGTCATTCTCTTTCCTTTTGAACAGCAGAAAATGCAAGGCATTATGGGAATTGAAGTCTTTGCTGGAGGAGGGCAGAGTGCTGATACAATGTTGGAATCTTATGAGTATCCAGGGAAAGGGGAGGATGGAATAGTAATGAAAATGTTTAATGTATATTGGAAAGTTGATTAGACTTACATTTTCATTTATTGGATGAACAAAAAAACTAACGAAAGGGTGTACATTAGTTTTAATTAGGGATGCACTGAATCCACTATTGCATATGCAAATTAGGGGTGGGAAGGGGAAAACATTCTTTACTCCCTTGTTTTGTGACAAAAAGTCAAGCGATTTCCCTCCCTGTCCCTAATTTGCATATGCAAATTAGGAGTTGGTTGGAATACTGCTGAAAAAGGCAGAATCCCATACCGAATCCTGGATTCAGTGCATCCCTAGTTTTAACATTTCTAGATAACATACTTATAAATGCCCAGGTAGTTATATGTCTGGTTTAACGGTTGTAGAGCATAATATCTAATGCTTTCATTATTTGCAGTTTTTTTATGGCCTCTCTTTTTTTGTATTGGTGGTTCTGCCTCTTTTAACAATGTAGCAGAAATCAGCCTTGCATGCGTTTTTTACAGGACTGTTAATGAGCTGGCTTCTGCTACATTGTTTTAAAAGTCAGAAGAACAGGACAGGTTATAGAAAGGGACAGATAGATGCTGCTTTCAATAGCCGTTATATTTACCTTAATCGAAATCCATTGAAAATATGCAATGAATGTGCATTGGGAAGTTGTTTCGATTTCTATTTTCTTTCATTGGGTAACTTTGTATTTTTGGGGTTTATTTCCTTTTTAAGGGTAATGCTTAATGAGCAGGGTTTTCATTACCTAGATATTGAATAGCATAGCTGGCAACAATGTAAATCTGCATTTTAAGCTCAGGTTTTTTCAGGGGGCACCTTTCTGTCTAATACACAGTGCGGGAGGGAGAGGTGAGAGGGCTATGGAAGGCAGTTTAGGGGGGGCTATTGTTACAAGGGGGAATTTCGTTTTTTCATAATGTGATACGCTAAAAAACTACTCTTCATAATACTACTACATTAAGGGGGTTATTTATCAAAGGTTAAGTTTGAGGTTTTTTTTTTTTATACCTCGAATGAACTCACAACGCTAATATTTTCTAATGTAAGAAAAAACTCAAATCCGTGAATTCAGGGTTAAAACCCCAAAAACTTGAATTAATTGAGTTTTCAACGGTAAAATACTTAAATTGCTGGAATTAATTTAGTTTTCGCACACAACCCACCGAAAATAACCCAAACATCATGAAGGCTACAAACATCTTTAAATGGTTCAAGGGACCTCTGCCATTGACTCCTACATGACCTCGATAGGTTTTAGCTGGAGTATTTTTGGATTCAAGCTATTTCCAGCTACAAATTATAATAATTAGAAAAGTTTGAGTTTTTGGTTTTTTTAACCCAAAAATTTAAGTTCAATGCTAATGACATGAATAAACATCCTCATAGAATGGTTAACCTTGCTGTTAAAGGGGTTGTTCACCTTTAGATTAACTTTTAGTATGATGTAGAGAGGGATATTCTGAGACAATTTGGTATTGGTTTTCATGTTTTATTGTTTGTGTTTTTTGAGTTACTCTCCAGTTTGCCACGTCAGTGATTGGTTGCTAGGGTCCAAATTACCCTAGAAACCATGCATTGATTTGAATAACAGACTGGATTATGAATAGGAGAAGCCTGAATATAAGGATGAGAAATAAAAATTAGCAATAACAATACATTTGTAGCCTTACAGAGCATTTGCTTTTTGTCAGACGAAAATGTGGTCAGAATGAGCTATTCTATAACATACTAAAAGTTAACGTAAAGGTGTTCCACCCCTTTAATTTTTAGTTTTTTAGATTTGCTTTTGTCTGCTACGGTGCCAGTGGGTTGTAGGAAAGGATATTTCATCTCCCCACAATATATCATTGTCCCTCTATTATGTAGGCAGTGTACACAAACATTTTTAGTGTGTACTTAACAATACACAGATGTTTTTGGTCTTTTTTTTGTGGTTACTGTATAAATGTTAGGGGATAAAAAATAAACCATCTTGATTTTTTCAGTTAAAAACCTGTAGGTTTGACGTTTGTTGTTGACAAGACATTTAAGCAGTGATCCATAAACCCTTGCTATATCTGTTTCACACCTACTTTATCTTTATTTTCTTACAATTGTTATTATAAGTGTGCATCTGTGAAAGTCTCGGCCTAACCCTAGCTACAACCAACATACTCGTGCTATGTCAGTCAGATTTCCCTTGTTGTAATTGGCTGATTCCAAATTGAGTGATCCATCTGTTTATTGCATAAAATATATAAGGCTTGAGGAAGCACACCAATAAATCTTAAGAATATTAGAAAACATCAAAAAATGTATTCATAAAAGAGATTTTAATAATCATCCTTGGAATTCTTTTTATAGCAATCATTCCCCTTTAAATAACAGTTGCTAAGCTTCTTGAACCCTTTTTATAATGTTGACGCATTCTTTTACATTTGTTTTGTCTAAGGATTCGCTCACGAAATGTCGTTTTCAGGGAACTGTTTGTTCTTTTAATTATTATGGCTATTGTACAGACAAAATTTTCTCTATAATATAGTGATGCACAGGTCAACCTGAATCCTATAGTTAGAACTTCTTCCAGATGTGGGTTTGGGAAGATTGCAACACAAACTCCCAGCAGGCTCTTTCCTTGATGATGATATGATGATGATGATGATATCATCACCTGTATCACATACCTCCTAACATTTTGGAAGTAAAAAGAGGGACAAAAAAAATTTTTCTGCATGTAGTGCAGCAATTTTTGACCACACCCTTTCTGTGGCCACACCCCCTAATTACCATGTTTGTTGTACAAAATTTGTCAGGTTATGAAAGTTTGAAAATATTTCTCCTTATCTAAACTGTGTTTTTGTGTCTCAAAATTGTTACAAAGTATCTTATTTGCACCTGTTAGCTGTTCTGGGCTCTCTGCTAAGAGCCAATTAAGTGAGAAACAGTGTTTCTTTTTCTGGCTGTTCAGTGCAGAGAAAGGAGGGACTTTCCAGTACAAATGAGGGACTGCGGGTTGAGCTGTCAAAAGAGGGACTGTCCCTCTGAAAAAAGGACAGTTGGGCAGTATGGTATCACACCCCTCCAGCATTGCATTTACCCATTTCACTGGGTTCACTGTAGTTGCCTTTTACCTGAAGTAAGATGCTTGTGAAGGGCAAATTAATTGTGTGTAGTCCCAGTCTGATGCCTGGCAACTATAGGGGTCCAAAAGGGATATTTTTTTTTTTACTACCCAGAATTGCGTATTATCAGTTGTTAATATTAAGAGCTTATATAACATAATGCTATTTATGATTTAGGCACGCTTGGACTTACCAGCAACGTACAGGAATAGAGTGCCTCTTATTTCAAATATCTTAATATAACTTAGATGAAAAGGATACAATACTTTTCGTGGGGTTGTTTATGTTCTCCTTCTGAGATACAGTGTAACTTTATATTAGTGGTATGGGACACCTTATCCAGAAATGCATTATGTAGATCAGGCTTGGACTGGCAATCTGTGGGTTCTGGCAAATGCCAGAGGAGCTGCAGTAAGGTCCCATAGACAGTCACTATTTAGTGGGCTGGTGGAGGACTATTTGGGCCTCTGTGTACCTGAAGTACCAGGGCCTTTTTTGATTCCCAGTCCAGACAAGATCTAGATAGCTCTGAGGCCATCTCCCATAGAGTCCACTTTAGGCAAATAATTCAATTTCTTTTCTCAGTACCTTGTATTTAATGTAGGGACGCACCAGGATTCATGTGCAGTTCTCTTTCCCCCTCATTTCCGTAACTGACATACAAATTAGAATTCAGTTCAGTATATACCAAATCTTTCACAAAGGATTCGGGATGTGGCCGAAACCTAAAATTAGGGATTTGGCACATCTCTATTTTCATGGTAAATAAGCTGCATGAATTCATATTGGTGTCTGAACAATCCTACTGAGTAAGCAGACCAGCTATGGTAATCCAAGTTACAGAAGATCCCTTATCTGGAAAACCCCATGTCCTAAGCATTGTGAATAATAGCTCCTATACCTGCATATAATATATCAGCCTTATTTTACAACCAAATAACATGCTTTTATGCAGAGTATATATATAATTGCAAAATATGAGCATCTTATTTATCTAAGTTATATGATTACATTACCAGCGGATTCATGAGGCATTGCATACATATAAAAGAACCCCGCTTATCAGAACTTTATTTTTGGTTTTGACTGAGAAAAAGAAGGCACAAGATATATACAATTTTCTTGGAAAGGTCTCTGAAGGTTGTTTTTTTTTTTTTTTTTTCTTATTTTATAACTTTTGAATGATCAATCTGTTTCTCTGGGGACAGGCATTGTATTTTGTGCTCAGATACTTTTCTACCATTGGAAAAACTTCCAGCAGAGAATACACTACGCATACCATAAGCCTTTAAGTAGCTGGTGGTTAGAGATAGAAATGAGTCTTATTTCAGAGGATTGACCATTAACCCTTTAAGTGCCAGCAGAATTTCACATTTTGGTTACGCGAAATGCCAGCCGTTTTTGAAACATTTTGTGCTCTCTCACTTTAGGAGCATTTTCTGAGAGGAAACCTATAGTTTACCTAGGAAAACTATACATTCTTTTTTTCGGTAGAAACTGAGCTTTCTAAATCTGCCTGAGTTTTCATGTATTTCCACCTGTGCAAAAAAAATTATAGTGCTAAATACCAAAAAAAAATGAAAAATTACCATTTTTCATCGTATATCAATTTATACCAGAAAAATATTTCATTTTACGGAGGAAAATCCAACTGATTTGGAAAGCCTTAAGTCTCTCGAACGTGCCAATACCAGATATGTATAGTTTTAGGGAGATTTAGGACTTCTGTACCTCAAAAACTCCCGGCAGTATATTACCGAATTTTGAAAGCACTAAGGCAGAAAACGGCATGCTTTAAATTCCAAGGCAAAAAATCCTGAAACCGTAGGTTTACCCCAGAAAACCATACATTTTTGAAAAGTACACATTCTGCCGATTACAAAATGGGTAACTATGTCTCTCTACTCCCAACTACCAAACATAAAAGCTTGTCTGAACATAGCGGTTTTTCATAAAAAAATCCAAAATTCTGAAAAATCATTTCAAAGGTTTCATTTTGCTGCTCCGCATATCCCAAACTATATTAGGTACCAAGAAAAAGCACCTGAAATATGATTGCCAGGGGTCCACTGAACAGTTTGATACCCATTATGCATAGGTTTACCAAAGTATCTGGCATTTAGAGACACCAATATGAAGTTAGCACATCCAAATTGTTCAGGACTTTACTTCAGCTACTGAGAAATGAACACATTGACTGCATTTTTTGTGGGGTAAAAACACAGAAATATATGTTTACCCCCCAAACCCATATATTTTTGGAAAGTACACATTCTACTCAAGCTAAAATGGGTACCCATGCCTTTCTGCTCCAAACTACTGAGTCGCAAGGCTTTCCCACAATTGTCGGTTTTGGTGAAATATCTGAAAATTGCCTCAAAGCTTCAACTTCTCAGCACCATATCACCCATGTATCGTTACGCACCAAGAAAAAGCACCCTAAATATGATTGCCAGGGTTCCTCCAAACAGTTTGGTGGCCATTGTTCATAGGTTTACCAAAGTATCTGGCATTTAGAGGCCCCAAAATGAAGTTAGCGCATACAAATAGTCCTGTGGGTAACTTCAGCTAATGAAAAATCAACACATTGACTGCATTTTTGTGGGGTAAAAACACAGAAATATATGTTTACCCCCCAAACCCATATATTTTTGGAAAGTACATATTCTACTGAATCTAAAATGGGTACCCATGCCTTTCTGCTCCAAACTACTGAGTCGCAAGGCTTTCCCAAAGTTGTCAGTTTTGGTGAAATATCTGAAAATTGCCTCAAAGCTTCAACTTCCCAGCACCATATCACCCATGTGTCATTACGTACTAAGAAATAGCACCCTAAATATGATTGCCAGGGTTCCTCTGAACATTTTGGTGGCCATTGTTCATAAGTTTACCAAAGTATCTGGCATTTAGAGGCCCCAAAATGACGTTAGCGCATACAAACAGTCCCGTGGGTAACTTCAGCTAATGAAAAATCAACACATTGACTGCATTTTTGTGGGGTAAAAACACAGAAATATATGTTTACCCCCCAAAACCCATATGTTTTTGGAAAGTACACATTCTACAGAATCTAAAATGGGTACCCATGCCTTTCTGCTCCAAACTACTGAGTCGCAAGGCTTTGCCAAATTTGGCGGTTTGGGTGAAATATCTGGAAATTGCCTCAAAGCTTCAACTTTCCAGCATCGTATTGTCCATGTATCATTACCAGCATAAAGCATCCTAAAAATAAACATAGGGGTCTACTAAACAGTTTGATGCCCAATGTGCATAGATATACCAAACTATGTGGCGCACAGAGACCCCCAAATGACAACATATATAGACATTTTCACCGCCGACGCACTGGCTGCTGCAATATAACCACTCGGTGTGTGTATTATGCAACATTAGACCACCTAACAGTACAGAGACCCCAGAAAACCATATATTTTCAGAAAGTACACATTCTGACGAATCCAATATGGGTAAATAAGTGTTTCTACTGTAAACTGCCAAACTGCAAAGCAATGCTGAACATAACGGTTTTTATCAAATTTCTGAAAATTGTCACAAAGCTTGAATTTTACCCCATTATATGCCCCACATTTCGTAACTTATCAGCATAAAACATCCTAAATATGAACGCCAGGGGACTACTGAACACTTTGATGCCCAATATGCATAGATATACCAAACTATGTGGCGCACAGAGACCCCCAAATGACAATAGTGTATATACATTTTCACGGCTGACGCGCTGGCTGCTGCAATATAAGCACCTGGTGTGTGTATTATGCGACATTAGACCCCCCTAACAGTACAGAGACCCCAGAAAACCATATATTTTCAGAAAGTACACATTCTGACGAATCCAATATGGGTAAATAAGTGTTTCTACTGCAAACTGCCAAACTGCAAATCAATGCTGAACGTAACGGTTTTTATCAAATTTCTGAAAATTGGCAGAAAGCTTGAATTTTACCCCATTATATGCCCCACATTTCGTAACGTATCAGCATAAAACATCCTAAATATGAACACCAGGGGTCTACTGAACACTTTGATGCCCAATATGCATAGATATACCAAACTATGTGGCGCACAGAGACCCCCAAATGGATATATAGTATATAAAATTTACAAGGCAAAACAAAATAAGGCAGTAAAGAGTGAAATGCAAAAAAATCCAATAAAACCACAAAAATCAATGTTTTTTTTCCAGACTAGTGTTATCGGCCGTCAGAATCACAGTTTGAATATTTTAGCTGGGCCAAACAGGTTCTACGGCTAGAAACAAGTGAACACAACATATGCAGAGCTGAAAATGCAATAAAATGGCTAAAAATTCAATAAAATGGCTAAAAATGCACCAAAATACCCAAAATTGCAATATAATTACCGAAATAACATACAAAAGGTATTGCATAGTACGGTTAGCGAATACGCTGTTCGTAATGGCAATAAAACATTTTTTCAGCCAAAAAAAGAGACGATGCGATAAGAAAAAAAAAAAAGCCACAATGCCATGTATGTGCGTGTGCGTGTGTACAAATGGTAAATTACATGTTATGTGTGCGTGTGTGCGTGTGCACATGTGTGTAAGTGAAGTGAGTGTAAGTGACCCCCCCAATCCCCAAAAATGTGTGTGTAAGTGTGAATCTAAGTGTGTATTACTGTAATAAGTGTGTGTTGGTGTGTTTGTGTGTGTGTAATTGTTGCACTAACCTGAAAAAATCGCTGGAGACTGTTGCAGGCGATCAGGAAGAGCCCCTGGAAGACATCTGCCTCGTGGTTCCTGTCTCTGTGCTGTGGGGGCGGAGATCGTCGATCCGGTGCAGGCTGCAGCAGCAGGACACGTAAGTAACACGCGCCTGCTGCTGTTTTTGGGCCCCTGGGCGATCGCGCCCCAGGGGCCACTCGATCCCCTGCTCTGCTCGTTGCCTAGGGGCAGGGGATCGAGGAGGAACGGAGCGAGCGGCTCTAACAGCCGCTCCTCCGCTCCTGAACCCGGAAGTGCTGCAGAACGTAGAATCTACGATCTGTGGCACTTTGGTCCTTTGATCCACAGAACGTAGATTCTACGTTCTGTGGCACTTAAAGGGTTAAATAAATTGCAGCTGAAATCCCAACACATCTTTGCTGTTTGTTTAGTGTTAAGATGCAGAGCCCCTGTCCCCTTACTTTACCTTGCTGGTTCTTCTTGTGTGATTCTCCTACTTTTGGGTGAAGCAAAGTCCATGCGTCATTGCTGGTCTGTGGCTTTTTAAAGGAAAACTGTTGCTATAAAAAAAAAAGCTAAACTGTTGTAGTGGTTGCTTAGTACATTTTTTTTTTTTTTTTTTTTTTACAATCAGGTTTTATTTCTTCTTACACTTTTTTTAAAATATATAATATAAAGTATATAATCTACTGTTAATATAAGCATAAAGATATAAATATATCTTTTTAAGTGTGATTTCTCAACCTGAATTATCGTACCGCATACAATTCAATCATGCTGCGTCAGTAGTGTAATCTGCTGGAATGAACTAATTACAGCAGCCATATTCTGCCAGAGACTCACAGCATGGGAGAGTGTGGGTTGCTCTGAGGGGTAAAAAAAGGTTAGGTAGAGAAACTCCTAGTAATTGTATAAAACATATAAACAGAAAAAAAACTGTACAGATGTACTAAACATCACTGCAGCTTAATAGTTTAGGTTCCCCTTTACTGGGTTGAGGGGAGCTGGCGTGCCCACACCCAGTGTGGGCACTGAAAGTATAATGGGGCCACACACTCATTTAAAGGGGATCTATCAAGAACATTTGATATAAGCTTCATCACACTAAAATAAGAAACTTTCTAAATACAATCAATTAAAAATTCTGTACCATTTAAGAATAATCCAGTTAGTTTTTCAGTATTTCAACTCTCCACAAACTTTCAATCTTCATGCTTTCTTGATCTGGGTCAGATTTTGATTGACAGGTAGGTCTAATAGATATTTTTGGGGCTACCCCTTCTTAGCAGAATAACTCAAATAACCAACTCCAGCACAAACAAAAGGTAACAATAACAGACTCTGGCAAACACCCTGCATACAGAGAAACAGGATTTCCATCAGAGACGGTTATTTTTAAAGAGTGAGCACCTGGGTTAAGGGTACAACCCCCCCCCAAAGGATGTGTGAGACCTGTCAATCACAAACTGACTCCACTACATGAACACAGAAAGAGAGACCGGTTGCTCAGAGGGGGAGAGTGAAGAGCAACTTGATTATTTCATAAATGGTACACCATTTTTAATTGATTATATTTAGAAAGTTTCTTATTTCAGCAAGGTGAAGCTTGTATAAAATTTTCATTTTCATGATAGATCCCCTTCAACACTAGCCTTGTGTAAGCGTGTGATGCTTTAATTCAGTCAATGGTGGTTACCTCCTTCAGCAGCAATAGTTTCACCAACATTTCCTGTTTATTTGAACTGTTGATCAGTGTTCCTGTTTATTTGAACTGTTGGTCGGTGTTTCTGAGGAACTCTTGTTGCCATGATATTTCAGTGGGGTTGTACAAAGCCTTTCAAGTTTGGAATCTAAAACACAAAACTCTTCTGTACTTTAAAGGGGATGTAAAGGCTTCCTATTAAGTTAAAGGAGAACCTAACCCTTTTTATTAAAATCCCCTACTCTACATAGACCCCCTTCCCTGCTCCCCCCCAGCCGAGGTGTTACCCTGGGTAAATGCCCCTAACTCTTTACTTACCCCTCTTTTCAGATTCAGCGCATTGGAGTTCGCTTCAGCAATTTCTGTGGCTTTCAGCGCATGCGCAGTTGTGACCGTGAACTCTGATGCCCTGAATCTGCAACGAGGGGTAAGTAAAGAGTTATGGGCTTTTACCCACGGTAACACCTAGACTGGGGGGGGGGCAGGTAGGGGGGTAGGGGATTTTAATAAAAAGGGTTTGGTTCTCCTTTAAGGGATTCTGAAATAATTCATAAAAACAAGCAACTTTGCAATATACATGAAGGACCCGGTGTCTTCAGCTCTACAAGCTGAAGGCTCTGGCTGTTGTCAGCCTGCATATTTTTGAGGCTGAGGGAAGCAGTTCTTCTCAGTGCCCCGGCTCATTTAATTTGAATCTGATCAGCATGTGTGTGCTGAGACATTTATTTATTTATTTATATATATATATATATATATATATATATATATATATATATATATATATATATATATATATATATATATATATATATATAAAATAAAGACTTTTTTTGATTTTGCACCTTTAAAAGTCCTGTGAGTGCGGTTCTTTTTGCTTTATATTTTTATATATATATATATATATATATATATATATATATATATATATATATATATATATATATATATATATATATATATATATATATATATATATATATATATATATATATATATATATATAGAGGCATCTCATAGCCTCACTAGGCAGCCTCAGTCAGTCCTACTTCAGCGGTTCAAGAAACGTATACAGTCACAAGCTACCCTCTCTCTCAGTGCAGTCAGAGCCGGTAGGAACAGAGAATACACAGGAAGCAACAAGCAGGCTTGCCTCTGATTGGCTGCTGGTGCTCACATGGGACCAAGAGTAAGAGAGAGAGATCGGATTACAGCAGAAAGGAAGCAAGGAACTGCCTGTGGCTGCAGAGGAAAACGGATTGATTATTTCAATAACCGTAAGAATAAAATAATGTATATTGGAAAGCTGTTTGTTTTTAGGGATTCTATCAGAATCCCTTAACATAATGGGATGACTTTACATCCCCTTTAAGATTAAATGTTTAGCCTGTCCATATCTGGACTGTTGGCCTCTTGCAGCTAAGCCACTTGTAATGTAGCAGGATGCATACGCAGCTGAAAGAGGCCACCAGTGTATGTATGGATACAGCCGAGTGGGACTGAGCTATTATTACATTACCAAACTTCAAATGGCTTTTGTGTAGGTTCTCATGCATATTGAAAAGCAGGTACATATGAACCATTTTTGTATTTCATTGTGAGGCAGTTAATTAACAATACCTCTGAAATGCTGAGTGTGTCTGCCAAAAGCTATGAGAGGTGGCTTTCATTATTAGTGAAAGGAGACCTTGGGTGTTTCTCTGCCAGCTGAAATATGCAAGTGGAGATATTCCGTTTGTGTCATAATCACTGAGATAGGTTGAATACAATAGACTGGGTGAGGCTCCTGACACACTGTGTGCAGGCAAGGGATCAGCCAGTCCATTCAATTCAAGCACTGAGAAGATTTCAGTACAGAAACCCAAATATTTTCACACAATCCTTTCTGTGTCCACTAAGGCTGATTCTGTGGACACACATACAAGGTGCGTAAGGCAGTGGATCAGCTCTACTGTAACATATGCCAGTGATGAAAGCAACCTGTGTGCCATTAACCTAAGGTTAATATATTTGAGTATTTTTAAAAGGGCTGCCTCTTTTGTTAAACTTCTGCTTTTCACTCTACTACACATGTGGACCCACACAATGAAGGAAGGTGGTTTCACAGTGGTGCTCGCTGACAAGTACCCCAGGCTGGTGCAGTTTTCTGCTAGCAGGAGCACTAGCTTGGGACTATCAGGTAATTGGTTATAATTTGGGTGGTTTGACATTTGGCAAAACCCAGGTCCAGATTTGTTGCCACAAAGGCCCAGGCCTAGGGTGGCAAAATTTTAGGGGTGGCATGCTCCTCAGCTGCATTCTAAGGATTAGTGGGGACACGCAGTGCATCTCCTGTTCTCCAGTGCCCCACGAATGCGCTCACATGGGGGGGGAGAGCGAAGGCAGATGGGAGGACCCTGCCGCCTAGGGGCGACAGAAAAGGAAATCCAGGCCTGCTCTCCTGTAGGGTAAGCACTCAGCCTGCTTCTATCCACCTGAGTTTTGCATGCAGACAGAGAGAAGTATATACACTCCTAGACGCTTCTCTGTAGCTGCACTGATATGCACAGCACTGGCCTGGATGCAGCTACACAGAGTGGAGGTTGGCGAGAAAATACATGCTTTTGAATTTTTGTGCAACTTATATGCAGTTTTTATGCCTACACAAAATCCAATGTCGACCCTGAACACCAATTACAACATACCTCTTTATTGTGTCTGGAAGAGAAGGCATATCCTCATTGCCTATAGTGAATACATTTATCTCTTCTAGAGGCTTAAAGGAATTGTTCAGTGTCAAAATAAAAACATAGATAGGCTATGGAAAATAAAAAATATTTCTAAAATAGTTAGTTAGGCAAAAATGTAATGTATAAAGACTGGAGTTACTGGATGTCTAACATAATAGCCAGAACACTACTTCCTGCTTTTCAGCTCTCTTGGTTTACACTGACTGGTTACCAGGCAGTAACCAATCAGAGACTTAAGGGGGGGGCACATAGGTCATATCTGTTGCTTTTGAATCTGAGCTGCGTGCTGAGAATCAATTGCAAACAGATATGTCCCATGTGGCCCCCCTTCAAGTCGCTGACTAACTCCCGAGTTAGAGCGCTGAAAAAGCAGAAAGTAGTGTTCTACAGTTTGATCTCAAATTGAGTTGCAACCATTCCATTCCTAGTTAAACATGAAAAATGGGATCTGTTATCCAGAAAGCTATGAATTACAGGAAGGGTATTATCCCTAGTCAATTTTGAGCAAGTATTTCTAATTTTTAAAAATGATTTCCTTTTTCTCTATTAATCATCAACAGTACATTGTATTTGATCCTAAATAAGATGTAGGAATGCATATTTGTTGCGAAACAATATTATTGGCTTTATTTAGTAGTATTTCAATTTTTTTTTTTTTTTAGCAGACTTGCTATGGTTAATCGAATTAAGGAAAAAGATGCAGAACCCCCCCCCCCCCGTCTCAACCATTTTGGATAATAAATCCTGTACCTGTTTTATGTATTTTGTTGAATGGCATGGATTACATAAATCCCTGCAGTAGGAATAAATAGTGCTTTGTTATAAAAAGTTTAGGGGGTTACGTAATGAAAAACACTTTGCCCAGGAGCAGTAACCCATAGCAACCAATCAGAAGGTAGCATTTACTAGTCAACTAGTCATCTGTTTAAACCCAAATATCTAATTGGTTGTTAAGGGTAACTGTTCCAGGACGACAGTGTAGCTGTTAGAACTGCTGCATATAGCAAAAATGCATATTCTCCAGGCTCATTACATAGTACCCTTTTATTTTCCAGAGGAAAATCACAGACACCTGTTAGAAAGTAACAAATGTAGCACTTCCTCCTAAAGTTAATTACACCGTATAAACCATTTATATCAGATCCACGGGAGAAGGGGAACTAAAATGGAGCAGCCTGACAACCATGTAGCCAAATAAGTCATTGTAACACGGTCATGTCTGAATTCATCTTTAGCATTTGATTTCTAACATAAATAAACAGCTAGGTTATGCCCCAAGTCTTCATGCAGATTGTGATTTCTGTTCTGTAGTGTCAAGAGGGGGGGGGGGGGTTTCCTCTATTATTGGTAATGTTAATCGAGCATTGTACTATTTATTTCTTGGGATGCGCCGAATCCACTATTTTTGATTCGGCCGAATCCTTCACGGAAGATTCAGCCGAATACCGAACAGAATCCGAATCCTAATCCGCATATGCAAATTAGGGGTGTTAATGGGAAAACATTTTTTACTTCCTTTTTTTTCCTTATTTGGATAAAATAAGGGATGCACCGAATCCACGATTCGGCTTGGATTCGGCCTTTTTCAGCAGGATTCCGATTTGGCCGAATCAAATCCGAATCCAAATTTGCATATGCAAATTAGTGTCGGGCGGGAAATCGCGAGACCTTTTGTCATAAAACAAGGAAGTAAAAAAATGTTTACCCCTTCCCACCCTAATTTGCATATGCAACTTCAAATTCGGTTCGGTATTCGGCCGAATCCAAAATATTTGATTCGGTGCATCCCTAGATAAAATTGAATATGTGGGAGATGGCCTTTCCATAGTTTGGAGCTTTCTGAACAATGGATCCCATACCTGTTTACACTTTGCAGCTTTGGATTCTCATAACAATTACTCACAGTAGTATATAGAAGTATATATTCTGCACCTTTTCTTAATTGTTGCAGGAGCCAGAGAAGGTGAAATATTGTGGGCAGTATATTCCAAGCTGCTCTTTTTATAATAATAATCAACTTTGCCTGTATTTCTCTATTCAGTGTCTATAGTCTGTGGCTGGAGCAAACGGAATCCACCATCAAGAATGTTTAATTTTGTCAGATCATTTTTTAATAATTAAGTACTGTTATACAATAACTTTTCCATAAGTGTTTACTGTTACAAAATTATGTCAATCGTAATGATGTATATTGTAAAATATAAAATGCAGGAATTACAGGGATATTCACACTTTTATATAAAAAAAAGTCCCTGTTGTATTATTCCTCATGGCCTGATTTCCTAGGGATGACACCTTTTTTTTCCTGTCCCTTACTCCCAGGATGCACCCCACCCCCCTCGCTTCTAGACCCATGTCATTAAGGTGTTATGTTTAATGTTGGGTTTATTTAATCATTTTTTATATTAGCCTTAAGGTATTGAGATTCAAATTGTGAAAAGAAAAGACCCCTTATCCAGAAAACCCCAGGTCCTGAGCATTCTGGGTAACCAGTCCCATACCTGTAATTCTGTTAAGATGGCTGCTATGAATATAATATGTTGTGTTCACTGCTGTGGTAGAGTCTGTGCTACTGTCTTGGTGTTTCAGGCTTGCATAAGCAACCATTGTTCTCAGTAAAAAAGCGCCTTCATAGAATTTAGGAAATTCAGCCCTTAATATTTCCATTTGGCAAATACAAAACTGAAGGTGTAGTGGATTTTTAATAATGGCAGTTATTGTTGTTGTTGTTTACAGCCACAGCTATTTGCAAAAGGTAAATTACGTAAACCTTTCTTTCTTATTTTTTCTTTTGCATAGCAGTCACTGTAAAAGGGAATGTGCCATAGAGAATGCACTGATTAAGGACAGAAGTGTACATGATACACACAGCTGTACATGTTGGAGAAGTAGAAATCCATTGTATTTTACTTTGGTTTCAGTAAGGAAATACATACAGAAGGCAGTGGCAGGGCCTTTTACCAAATCTTCACTCACAATGGGATTTTGAAAGCTGGGTGCTTTTGATTCTGTTCCCTTTGTCTGTCCCTGACAGAAACGTACACAGCAAAAGGCTCTGAGCAATTTTTGTGCATCTGGGTACTCCTAAGCAGCAGTCTAAAAGCAGGCCATTACTGCTATTGTAATTGGCCCTGGGGGAGCTTTTCTTGTCTTTATGTAACCCATGCAGTCATTCAATTCCCACTATGAACATATAAGCTGCCTGGCCCCTTCTCTACTGTGGTGCTGTGTACAGATGAAGCTTAATCGGGCTATGCCCTATTAGTGGAGGAGAAAACACAAATATTGTTCTGAACCACCCCATGTCTGTGACATGCATGACCCCTGCCTGTTATCAAGCAGAAAACTCTTGAGATAATGCCACGTGCCATTGTCATGCTCATTGGGCCCCTTCACCCCAGGGAAGTCCATAGTGATTTTGATGATGGGGCAGCTCCTTATGGGATTATGGTACGGGACCAGTTATCCAGAAAATTTAGGACCTCGTGTTTTCTGTATAACAGATCTTTCCATAATTTGGATCTTCATACCTTAAGTCTACTAGAAAATCATGTAAACAGTAAAAAGCCAATAGGCTGGTTTTGTTTCCAGTGAGGATTAATTATATCTTAGTTTGGATCAAGTACAAGGCACTGTTTCATTACTACAGAGAAAAACTAAATCATTTTTAAAAAATGGGATTATTTGGATAAAATGGAGTCTGGGAGCTTTCTGGATAACAGGTTTTTGGATAACTGATCCCATACTTGTTATTGTATTGTTATTGCTGTATTGGTACATATGGGTTTAAAGGAGATATATTGTGTGGAAAACAAGAATGTGCCAGTAAATTATACTTTTTAACTATAGAAAGAAAGTGCTCAAAAAATGTAATGTTTCAGAGGTCATTTATTAAACATGTCTGCAAAACCCTACTAGTTCCACCCATCTGTTCCACTTCCTGCTGCCTCCTTTCCCAGGCTGTGCAGGAAGGGGGTGAACTGCACTAAAGGACAGGAACCAATCCGCAGCTAGGCTGACCTGATACTGAACTTAAGCCTGTTTGCTTGTGTGACTGCAGGGCTGTGATTGGCTATCCCCCTCCTACTGTCATTCTTTCAGGGACCATGGGGACACGCCCACCCCTCATTTGAAACATGGACCGCCATAACTGCAGATCTATAGGGAGCTCCAATAAAAGAAGATAATATACATTTTTATCCCAGATTAAAACCAGCACCATACAGAATATTATTCATTAGTGCCTACAAGATTTTAAGAATTTACTTATCCTGTACGTCTCCTTTAAGACAGGGATTTACTCAGCGAAAATGTGGGGCAGATAATGACAGGGTTCGATTTGGGGGTTCAGCAAAACCTCTGACAGCAGCAAAATAAACAGTTCATTTTGTCACCAGATTTATAAGAATAGCTGAATCATTACAAAATATCCAGCAAACTGATCTAGATGAAAATTATATATATATATATATAATATATATTTTTTTTTTTTTTTAAGCTTACTGGTAAAGATGGCATAGACTGTTCTATTAAATAATGACACGGCAACTTCCTCCATACATCCCAACTTCACGTTTTTCGCGGGACAGTCGTGATTTTGACAGCTTAGCCCGCAGTTCCGGGTTGTTACTGAAATGTTCCAACTTTCTCTTTGATCTCCTGCACTGAACAGCCAGAAAAAGATACAATGTTTCTAAAACTTAATTAAACTATAGGTTTTTGGCTGCGAGCCCATAATACTCGGCAGCTGCACTTAGATACATGTGTAACAATTAAAGATAAGCAAAGATACAATTGTAACTATTTACAAGTTGCTTGGGGAAACTGACTGGCAGCTGCAATTCACCTTCATTAGTAAAACTGTAATAATACATAAAACCTGACCCTAAAATCCCAGAAATGTTTTCAGACTTTCCATAGCCTGCCAAATTTTGTAAAATGGATGTGATATTTAGGGGGTGTGGCCATAAAATGGGCGTGGTCAACATTTTTCACCACTGCAAATCTTTTTGTACCTCTTTCCATTTTTCAAATATTAGGAGTAGAGGTGCACCAAATCCACTATTTTGGATTTGGCCGAACCCCGAATCCTTCATGAAAGATTCGGCTGAATACGAATCCAAATCCAAATTTGCATATGCAAATTAGGGGTAGGAAGGGGAAAATATTTTTTACTTCCTTGTTTTGTAATAAAAGGTCCCAACCCAACCCTAATTTCCATATGTAAATTTGGATTCGGTTCAGCCGGCAGAAGGATCAGGCCAAATCCGAATCCTGCTGAAAAAGCTCGAATCCTAGCCAACTCCTGAACCGAATCGTGAATTCGATGCATCACTATTTAGGAGGTATGTCTTCCTCTACTGGGATTATGTACTTGCTGCCAGATAATGACCTTGCTTCTTGGATACAGAGCTTTTCTAAATAAGCGTGTGTGTTACAGTTTCCAGCGTACTTTTGTAGCTGACCAGGAATCTTCCCAGTAATGCATGTTCTACATCTGACCAAGTCATGCCTTAGATATGTATTCGTCACACGCTACTGGCCACATATGATATAAAGGCATCATGCAGCTGCTGACCAGGTGGCGCCTGAATGGTCCTTAACCAACTGACTGCCAGAAAAGCTCCACAAAACCCAAGTGCAATATTGTGTCTCCCCCGTGGCAGTGGAGGTGTTAGCTCGCATGTTCCTGAGGCGCGGCACACTGTTTCCTGTTTTTGTATGAGATGTCTGATGGAGGTACCTCTGTTTCATACACTTCCAGACTTGTCAAGGGGTGAAACAATAGCTAAGTGACCTCAGATCAAGGTTGCACCCAAGTTCCTTTCCTGTTTTGCCTTCAGTTTCTAAAGGTCTTAAGTGTGTGATTGTGATTCATAAAAAGTAGCAGCTACAGATGCCTTGTCATTGTTACATGGTTAATTATACATCAATTTGGCACAGATATTCTTGGAAAGTGTAGATTAGTAGCTGATAACTCTAGCCGCCTAGCAGCAAAATCTTTTTTTGTTTTTTTTGTTCTTGTGGGGACCCGAAGACATTTATTTTCTGTGGGGGGAACCTATTAGAGTAGTAGCTGTAATTCTCCCACAAGACGTAATACTTGGAGGGGCAAACCCTCACAACCTAATTCACTGACATTCCTGGATACATCCAGATACACTAGTGTTATTGAAAACTACTACTTCTGCTTAGCTCACATACCCACCCCCCTACATGTTTGGGCTGTCCCTATTATATTGGGCTCACAGAGGGAAGCACAATATCCTTACCTCCCATAGCCCCCTGTTATTTTACAATCATGTCAAGGGACCCTTGTGGGGACTGTAAATCTTTTAAAGGAGAAGGAAAGCTCCAAGACGGTTTATTGCCAACAGTTTAGCCACAATAGTGCAAACTAGAACACTATTTTATTCTGCAGAATTCTTTACCATACCTGAGTAAACAGCTCTAGACACTCTGTGTTTGATTAGGATAGAAGCTGCCATATAAGCTTGGTGTGACATCACTTCCTGTCTGAGTCTCTCCCTGCTCACTTACAGCTCTGAGCTCAGATTACAGCAGGGATGGGAGGGGGAGAGGAGCAATCTGAGCATGCTCAAGCCCTGCCCTGGAGGTTTAGGCTGAAAACAGGATACAGAAGACCATGTATACACAATAAAAGGAAAGAAACGGCGTGTTTCTTTTGACAGAGGACTCAGAGCAGCATTACTTTGAGGGTTTACTGGTATATTTATATAGACCTTTCTGATAAAGCTTACTTCATTTTAGCCTTTCCTTCTCCTTTAAGCAAATTATTCTGCTGAAAAAAATGGACATGGTCTTTGTTTTATTATGCTCCAATCTTTTTTTTTTATTCCCACTGCTTCTCCATATGGCAAACTACTTTTAGATCTGCTACTTCAACTGTTGCCTCTTCCTTCTCAGTTAGAATTAGCAATACATGCAAAGCATCATTTAATGTTTTCTATGTCAACCTTTGTTTTAAAGAGTAAATGTGCCCCTGCATGGGAGCATAGGTGCATCTTAAAGGGGTAGTTCATCATTTATGTTAACTTTGAGTATGATGAATGTAGTATTGCAGAATCTGCTCACGTTTATGGGTGGTGCTCTATCTGGGAACCTTGCTGCAATCCTTGCTATCCGTAATCCATACACTTATAGAAAATCAGATGGCACACACACAGAAGCATTCGTGCTTAATGGTTAAACTTCAACCATTTAGCACAAATGCTTCTGTGTGTGCCATCTGATATTCTATAACTTTGAGTATGTTATAGAATGGCCAATTCTAAGCAACTTTTCAATTGGTCTTCATTATTTTTTTTTTATAGTTTAATTTGCCTTTTTATCAGAGTTTTTCAGCTTTCAAATGGGGTTCATTGACCCCATCTAACAAAACAAATTCCAAAAAAAAAAAAAAATGCATGGTTGCTTGGGTAATTTGGACCCTAGCAACCAATTGCTGAAATTGCATACTGGAGAGCTGCTGAATAAAAATCGAAATAAGTCGAAAACCACAAATAATAAAAAATTTAAACAAATTGCAAATGGTGCCAGAATATCAAAGTTAACGCAAAGGTGAACAACCGCTTTAAAGAAGTCATCAGCCTGTTGGCCTGAAACATTCTACTCTTTATAAGTCAATATCTTTAAGGGGTTGTTCTCCTTCAAACACTTTTTTCAGTTCAGTTCGTTTCAGACAGTATACCAGAAATAGTGGGTAGTGGGACAATGCACACAATAATCCGTTTGGCAATTCTCTGTCACCATCAACTTTGCAAAGAAGTCCGGTTGATCGCTGGGAGGGGTTACTTTGGCGGAATGTGCGCTGCTGGGAGACAGGGCTGTAGTTGTGTCTAGGCTTATACTCGAGTCAATAAGTTTGTAACATCCCAAGCCATGTGATTTTTAGATAGAACGAAAATTGCAACTGTCATATTTTCTTTACCTTGATTGCAGGTGACCATCAGGCTGATGCAGCCCTCATAAAACCAGATATTCCATAAGATTTTAGTTATTTGAGAAAAAATATGGGTCTTACCATCATTGTTGGTGGCCAAGCTTACTAACCAGAGAGATGTTACACGTGACATAGAGACAAGCAAAGGCAAAATTGTGACTTGCAGCTTCACGTTTAAGTTAATGTGTGGTGCGATGTAGACTTCAGTATATGTATATGAATTATTTAGCTGTCAGCAGCTTTCCTGTTGACCAGCCTGGAAGATCACTGGGACCACTGGAATTTAATGTTATGGGCATTTATGTCAGTATCTGTATATCAGAAACATAAGGCTAGTGACACACGCTAAGATTCAGGGAGATTATCGCGCAGTGACAAATCGCCTCTTCGGACAACTAATCTCCCCGAAAAGCCTTCCCACTGGCTAGAATCTTAATTGCCGGCAAGATGGCACTCGGAGCACTTTGTTTTCCAAAGTCACCAGAAGTTGCCGCACAAGGAAACAAATCACTCAGAGTACCATCCTGCCGGCGATTTAGATTGTAGCCGGTGTGAAGGCTTTTCGGGGAGATCAGTCGCCCGAAGAAAAGGTGATTTGTTGCTGGGCGACTAAATCTCCCTAATCTTAGCATGTGTCACTAGCCTAAAGTTTACTGGAATGCTAGGTATTTAAGTAATTTAAATTGCATATCTTATCATATTCCTGCTCTCATAACTTTTATTTTAAATTATGTTTTACTTCTTACACTAACACCACAGTGCCGATTACTTACATACAGCCTTTGGTGCCAAGCCTTAAGCCATTAAAAATGATTAGCTTAGCAATTCATGAAATAGAAATTGATGCAGAGGATGTGTTGCTTAATAAATAATGTTTTTTATATTGCCCTTTAGATCTGTTCTCCTTTGTTTTGTGGCCACGGTGCAAGTTCGTTCCAGGTTTCCAGGATGAGTGAACTGGAACAGTTACGGCAAGAAGCAGAGCAACTGAGGAATCAAATACGAGTAAGATCTGATTGTTTTCTTCTTATTAGCTATGACTTCTCTAGGCTCTTAGTTTAAATTTGATTAGCAACTATACATCCACTGGAAAAACTCAATGCAGCCAGCCATACATTTCCATAGCAAAAGACAGAATTAAAGTTGTACTTTTGATCTAATGGCAGATTTTTTTTCTTTTTATTTCTATGCACTTCTGCCTGCACAAACCTTCTCTGTGCTCGCTATAGTTTCAGGGAGGGGGGCTTTCACTGTTCATTGCTCGGCCTAAAAGGGAAGTCCTGCCCTCTGAAATTCTTGAGCGCACATGGACTAATTGCAGCAAAAATGCCATTAGCTTAAACGAGCCATTGGCAACATTTGTGTTTGAAAACAAATCACTTCCAAGCTTACACTACTACAGGTTTCTGCGGCTTTCCTTTTTTTAAGGGATCTATAGCGAAAGTGAACTAAATAAAATCAATTAAATATTCTCCATTATCTGTAAAACCCAGGCCCCAATAATGCTGAGATGATATTTCTTATAACCAGGAGGCAATGTGCATTTTTTGTGAAAACTGTTTGCTCTGTTTGATCTGTGGCGGGGAGATAAAAACATCTTCAATTTTTATTTTGGTTAGGATGCCCGGAAAGCTTGCAGTGACACAACGCTCGTCCAGGTAATAAAGTTGTCTGGTGCACACTGTGCTGTCCTACCCTCCACCCCTACACAATTGCCTCTAAACCCAGTCACATTTATCTTTGCCAGATCACAGCAAGTTTGGACTCTGTAGGCCGAATTCAAATGCGAACGCGTCGCACACTGAGGGGCCACTTAGCAAAAATCTATGCCATGCACTGGGGATCAGACTCAAGGTAAGAGCACAGTATCAAGGCATATCTGCACATATTTACTTTTGTACATTATTTCATTTCGGTAATAAACCTGTGAACAAGGTATAACTGTTTTTGTAGGGTTCTGGCAAATAATATCATTGCATGCCATTTTTTTTCATTAAGAAATTTGTATATAGGGATCATGCTAGAATTTGAAATATTCAGTTTATACACTTAATATAATGTTTTCTGATTTTAGGCTATTAGTCAGTGCATCTCAAGATGGAAAATTAATTATTTGGGACAGTTACACAACAAACAAGGTAAAGTCGCATCTGCTTTTCACTAATCATTTTGTTTTTCTTAAACCTGATTGTGTCAAATAATCATTTTTGCCCTCACTTTGCACAGTGATCTGAGCAAATAGCACATATGTACTTTTTATTACAATCTAATTAGGTTGAATGCTCTCTCTATCTTGTGCTCATTGTGCTTATTTTTTGTTGTTGTTGCACCAAGTACATCCTTGGAACTGAATGACAATATCAACTAGCCTGCACACCAAAGCCAAACAAACATGAAGAATACTATAGAGTCTATACAGAGAGAACCATAATATTATATGTAGTGTATTTTAAAAACCAAACTTAAAACCAAAAAAAAAAATTGAATGTTCAACAAAATCAGTGTACATAGTATACTGCTCAGCTATGTATTTAGGAAGCATTGCATGCTTGTATAGTGTTTCTTGGTACAACAATATCCTGTGAGATGTTAATCTGCAAGATGAAGACATGCAAGAAATCTCCTATTTTTCATGATAAATTTTTTAATCATCTTCTGTCTCAATTAAGCTGTGTAAGCTAGGTTGCCAACCTTCTAAACTGTTAAATGTACATAACTTTCAGACTTTGTCATGACATAATCTAACTGTTTTAATGGTGATCTGACCCAGAAAATGAGTAAACTTAAAATTGTGTTTCTTTTCTGAGCAATCTAGCAGTTTAGAGGCATTTATAATTTTTAGCAGTTTCTGAGATATCTGCTTCTCAATACCTCTAATACCAAGCTCTTGGCTCAACTTATAATCAGCATCCTAAGGGTTAACTAAATCCAGAAAGTGCACAGACAGTTAAAGTTGCTGAAACTCTTGCCTATGTAATAAAAGGCACTACGTTTGCCTATGTGCAGTACTTTGTTTACCTGTAAAGATAAAACAGACAAACTGAATTTCCTAGTTCTTGTGAGCAATTGTGTGTGTGTGTGTTAATCAGAATACCATTGTACAGTAAGGAGAAGGGATGATTTTTTTGCACAGACCTCCTTATTCTCTGTTTGAAGGGCAGAGTAATGACATAAAGTATAATTTTCTTTCACACAGTTCAGTGCAAAAGTAAAAATGGGATAAATAGATAGGCTGTGCAAAATAAAAAAAGGTTTTTAATATAGTTAGTCATAAATGTCATAATAGCCAGAATCTTACTTCCTTCTTTTCAGCTCTCTAACTCTGAGTTAGTCAGCGACTTGAAGGGGGGCCAAATTGGACATAGCTGTTCAGTGAGTTTGCAATTGATCCTCAGCATTCAGCTCAGATTCAAAAGCAACAGACATCACCCATGTGGCCCCCCTCAAGTCACTGATTGGTTACTGCTTGGTCACCAGGGTAACCAGTCAGTGGAAAGGAAGAGAGCTGAAAAGCAGGAAGTAGTGTTCTGGCTATTATGTTAGACATCCAGTCACTCCAGTCTTTATTCATTACATTTTTGACTAATTATATTAGAATTATTTTTTTATTTTGCACAGCCTATCTATTTACCCAGTTTTTATACTGAACAATTCCTTTAAGGTTTGTGCCTCATTATCCAAGAATTATTTTTTTCCTTGACAACATAAGTTTGTATTGTATTTGAAGTATTCTATAGCTCTATAGTAATCCATGAATGTTATTTGATCCCTATTTATTTTCTTGTGTAAGAATTACAACCTTTATATTCAACACAGTGTTTCTGTTATTTACTAAATGTAAAAATGGCCTGATTTCAGCTTCAGTGGCTGACCACATGTCTAGACAGCAGCTTATTTATGTTAACTGTAGCAGTGCTTCTGAAGCAAACACACAAAAGGGTCACAGTATATTTGAAGGCACACCTGATCACAGGAGGAATAGGCAGAAAAAGCCAAGCCAAAACAAAACAATCATTAGTTTTGCTTTATAAAAAAATATTTCATTATATTTAAGAATATGCAGAATACATTGACCGCATATGTTCTATTTATTATAAAAGTCAGGGTATACTGCCCCTTTAGACAGTCAGGGCAATAAGTCTTGTGTATAAATATGAGTAAAAGTGGTGTATTTGCCATGAGACTGTATGTAACTATGAACTATAAAACTAGTGTATAGTGGGTGCAGTACTGCTATTGCTTATTTTTCTGACCTTGAGTTGTGTCTCTGAAGATGCACGCTATTCCTCTGCGATCCTCCTGGGTGATGACTTGTGCATATGCTCCATCTGGAAATTATGTTGCTTGTGGCGGATTAGACAACATCTGCTCCATCTACAACCTAAAAACGAGAGAAGGCAATGTGCGAGTGAGCAGGGAGTTACCAGGCCACACAGGTGAGAGATTCTAGATGGAAAACCAACTATTTGTATTGCAGACACAGCAATGTCCTGTGAACATGGCCTCTGTTATGATATACATATATTTAAAATAAAAAAACAATCACCGGATTAACATTGTACCAAGCCTAGTAATCGGTAGCCTTGTATATTCTCTACCTATACAGTCATATGAAAAATTCTTAATTCTTTGGAGTTTTGTTTGTCATTGGCTGAGCTTTCAAAGTAGCAACTTCCTTTTAACATATAACATGACTTATGGAAACAGTAGTATTTCAGCAGTGACATAACGTTTATTCCATTAACAGAAAATATGCAATATGCATCATAACAAAATTAGACAGGTGCAGAAATGTGGGCAAAAATATTACATCAATACTTAGTTGAGCCTCCTTTTACAAATGTAACAGCCTCTAGACGCCTCCTATAGCCTTTGATGAGTGTCTGGATTCTGGATGGTGGTATTTTTGCCCATTCGTCCATACAAAATCTTTCCAACTCGGTTAAATTTGATGGCTGCCGAGCATGGACACTGCTTCAAATCATCCCATAGCTTTTCCATGATATTCAAGTCGGGGGACTGTGACAGCGATTCCATAATATTGTACTTCTCCCTCTGCATAAATGCTTTTGTAGATTTCGAAGTGTGTTTAGGGTCATTGTCTTGTTGGAATATCCAACCCCTGTGTAACTTCAACTTTGTGACTGATGCTTGAACATTATCCTGAAGAATTTGTTAATATTGGGTTGAATTCAACTTGAATAAGGGCCCCAGTCCCTGAACTAGCCACACAGCCCCACAGCATGATGGAACCTCCCCCAAATTTGACAATAGGTAGCAGGTGTGTTATGACCAAATAACTCAAATTTTTGTCTCATCAGTCCAAAGCACTTTGTTCCAAAATGACTTTGGCTTGTCTAAATGAGCTTTTGCATACAACAAGCGACTCTGTAATGTGAATGCAGAAAGGGCTTCTTTCTTCTTATCGCCCTGCCATACAGATGTTCTTTGTGCAAATTGCGCTGAGTTGTAGAACGATGTACAGATACTCCACCTGCAGCAAGATGTTCTTGCAGGTCTTTGGGTTGTCTGTAACCATTCTCATAATCCTCTGCATATGCCGCTCCTGTATTTTTCTTGGCCTGCCAGACCTGGGTTTACAGCAACTGTGCCTGTGGCTTCCACTTCCTGATTACATTCTGGACAGTTTAAACCTCTGAGATAGCTTTTTGTAGCCTTTCCTTAAACCATGACACTGAACAATCTTTGTTTTCAGATCTTTTGAGAGTTGTTTTGAGGATCCCATGCTGTCACTCTTCAGAGAGTCAAACAGAAGCACAACTTGTAATTGGCCACCTTAAATACCTTTTCTCATGATTGGACACACCTGCCTATAAAGTTCAAGGCTTAACAAGCTAATTCAACCAATTTGGTGTTGCCAGTAATCAGTATTGAGCAGTTACATGCATTCAAATTAGCAAAATTACAAGGGTACCCACATTTTTGCACAGCCAGTTTTCCACATTTGATTTATTTCATACAACTGAATTCTTCACTAAAAATATTTGTTCAGAAAACACCATAGTAAATGAAAGACATATCTTTTTTGTTGAAAGTTGAGTAAATTATTATGCAGCCTGAGAGGGGCTCCCAAACTTTTTCATATGCCTGTATATTATCCAACCATAAAGGATATGAAACCCCTAATATTTACAAACTTGTGTTAGGGCACACTCCTCCCCCAATAACCAAATTGCATTGTTTTTAGATGTTATATCACCTTTTGTGGCAAGGAACAGAGCTTTAAGAAATCCCAAATCTCATTTTCCATGTTACAGCCATTTTTTTTTGCATTATAGATAACTTTGGCATGTTGAGATTGACGTTCCAGTTATCTTAACAAATGTAATGTGCATGCATTGAATTGAGAAGGAAATAATGTGCTTTTTGTAATCAGTTTTGTTGTTGGGTGGGGTTTCTATGTTTTTAAAGGGCCTCTTCTCCAATGTAACCAATCCTGGCTTTGTAAGCACTTTTCAGTACTTAGATCTTTCATACCCTCTGATATATTTGTGTCCCTTTTGAGTAATAGGATCCAGTACTACAGTGTGTATACTGGCCATATCAGTGCTTTATCAGATATCCTCGCCTCTCATCTTCTTGGCCTATAGCTGCTACATGCAATGGCAGGCAGAAGCAGTAAGTGTAGATCATCCACAACCACTTTTGAGTAAACAATCTGGTTGATTTGCCTCTGAATGATGCCACTTCGAGCATCAAGGTGTGGCTGAGACGGGGTCCGACACTGTTATTATTTGTTGAGGGCCAGGTCGGTGTCTGTAAAGGAGTTTGGTGTGGTTCCTAAATTAGTTAGACTGAGATATAAAAGAGGCTAATAACAAGTTGCCATATTTAATTTACTATCAACAGTCACATTTCTACCTGACGGGTTTCAGGCCCACACTTTCAACACGTGGTTTGTGTAACCCCTTGCCCTATCCTCCGCTATTTATATGTTTTTTACTGTCTACGTTCATGATTTTCCATTTCCACTGGCCAAAATATATGCAATACACAAGTAACCTAACCTAATGTATGAGAATGTTGGTTAGGCAACCGTTTTTTTTTTATTTCATAGGTTACTTGTCATGCTGCCGCTTCATTGATGATAATGAAATTGTCACAAGCTCAGGAGACACGACCTGGTAAGTAAGATTCTATTCCTGGGATATATATACTGTACAGAATGGTTCTTTTTAATTTAGCGTCTTGCTGACTCTGTGCTTAGAGGGTGCAGGCTTTTATCTATCCAACTGAGCTTGTTATTCTGATATAGGAAACGTGTTTGGTTTCATAGATATACAAACACCAAAGAGTGTATCTGTTTGGAAAGGGGGTTGTCCATATGTTTTCTAGTTTTGCCATGCACTGATTCACCTTTCCACCCTCACACTAGTGCTCTTTGGGACATTGAAACTGGCCAACAGACAACGACTTTCACAGGACACACTGGAGACGTCATGAGTCTGTCTCTGAGCCCCGACATGAGAACTTTTGTTTCCGGTGCTTGCGATGCTTCATCTAAGCTGTGGGACATCCGAGATGGGATGTGCAGGCAGTCATTTACTGGTCATGTGTCTGATATTAATGCAGTATGCGTAAGTATTACAGCATGGGGTGGATACAGACTTGCTGAGTATTTGCATATTGGTGTTTATATAAAGCATTGGCTCCTTACCCATTGAAACAGACATTATAATATCATAAGTGAACCCCCATCAGTCTTGTGGGCAATAATGAATAATATATACATCAGCTTTAACTTTGGGCTAAAAAAAAAAAAAAAAAAAAAAGATCATTATATATAAAAATTGCCCCTTTATTGGAGCTCTCTGTTGATCTGCTACTGTCCCAGTCTGTGTTTTTTAAATGAAGGGGCGTTATAGCAGTCTCTACCAGAAGCACAGTAGGAGTGGAATAGCCAATCACAGCCCTGCAATCACAAAGACAGGCTTCAGTTCCCTATCAGGTCAGCCTGCCAGCTGATTGGTTTCTGTGCAATAGTGCGGAGTGCCACCAGCTCCCCTCCACAGTCTGGGAAAGGAGGCAGCAGGAACTGGAACAAATTAATCAACCTGAAACACTGTTTTTTTTTAAAAGCACGTTTAATTTATCTTAAATTGTGTATAGTACACGATTATTACCCTTTAATATGCATCTTCTTTGCTCATCAGCCTAGCTGGATGAAATCCTGTAAGACCAGAAAAAAAAAAGATTATTTATTTGAAATGACATACCAGTGATTTCTGGCCACTGTATAAAACATGCTTCCTATTAGTGGCTGAATGTAATCAGGGTGTTTTTTCAGCCATGCTCAGTGCAGCCAACTGAAATGTGCCACACTCCTCCTGGGGCTCCCATTTATTTGAAAGCAGAAGTTCTGAATAAACGTAAATGCAACGCACTGTAAAGTGCCCAGTGTATCATATCACTTATGTTTCCATTATTTGTAACACCAGTCATTCAGTTTCTGGTTTAATAGTGATGTTCCATATTTATGAATGTTCTGTTTGAGTCGGGGGATGCCGATATTCTGCAAACAAAATCTGTGATGTTATCAATGCTTTTACTGCTCCCTCCTCTTCTCCAAAATGAGGAATTTCCCTCTACTGAACTCACATAACTGTATTGCAATATGGATTAGTTCTAGGTTTCCAGTACTTGGTTTCAATGAATGCGCCATCTAGTGGCACATTATCCAACATAATCTACATGGATATAACGGATTTCATACATACATATGTAGACATCTAGAAATAATATTTATTGGTATCCGGTCTGGACTGAGAATGAAATTAGTCCCTGGAATTTTAGGTAAACAGAGGCCCAAACAGAGGCCAAAAGAGCCCCAAACAGCCCAATAGTGACTGTCTATGGCCATTTATAGTAACCCTTTGGCATTTGCCAGAACCCACATATTGCCAGTCTGGGCCTGATGGGTATCAATTTTAATGATTTTCTTATAACGTGAATTCTGAATCCAGAACCCAGTTTGCATATTAAAGTTCGAGAAAAACAGGGCCCTTTTTTTCCACGAAAGCTGTGCGACTTCAAAAGACATGTCTCATATGAACTGCAGATGGGGCCAGGCATGTTTAATGGCACATGTTGGGTGATAGAACAATGGAGGTCAGAAACACAAAAGAAAGGGAGCCTCCTGTGGTCAGTAACTGTTAGCATGAAAGCAGGTATAAGAGACGGATGCTCAGCATTTAGTTGCCAGTCGCATTTCATTTATACTTTTTTTTTTTTTCCCAGTTTTTTCCCAATGGACACGCGTTTGCAACTGGCTCTGATGACGCTACCTGTAGACTGTTTGACCTGCGCGCGGACCAGGAACTGATGATGTATTCTCACGACAATATCATTTGCGGTATCACTTCAGTAGCATTCTCCAAAAGTGGGCGTCTGTTACTAGCTGGATATGATGACTTCAACTGTAACGTGTGGGACACCTTGAAGGGTGAAAGAGCAGGTGAGTTGCCTGAACCATCTCCATAAAATGTTCACAGGCATCAAAAAGGATCCTTAGCTTATTAGAGAGAGATAGATGTCAATGAATTTTACTCTTCAATGTATTGATTATTGATAAGATATGCGGATATAATTTATTGCATGCCTAGTTTATCTATCCTTATGTTTTCATGCATTTGTGAGCATTAGTCACCATATTTAGGAAGGTATATTTTTAGCTTTGAAAGGGATTGCATTGCCTTTTTTGTGCATAACAATGGAGGCAGATTTGGGGAGATTAGTCGCCCAGAAGAAGAGGAGATTTGTTGCTGGGCGACTAATCTCCCCGAATCTGCCAGTGTGCCCTGACCCTAAAGGATAGGCCCACACGAAGAGCTGCTAAGACTTTCCTTTTAAAAGTAGTTTTTTTTTTTGTTTTTTTTATGGTGAATGTTCCCTTTTTATAATTTTGAAAACACGTTTGTGTGACATCACTTGTGGCTTCATGCCTGGGATAATATATTAGATATTAAGCAGAATGATGTGATTGGAGAGAAGTAACCCTCGCTCTTTGTGCCCACAGGAGTCCTCGCCGGGCACGATAACCGCGTCAGCTGTTTAGGTGTAACCGACGATGGCATGGCTGTAGCTACAGGGTCTTGGGACAGTTTCCTCAGAATCTGGAATTAACTGGGAGGAAGATTAACGGTCTTGTACATTCTCCACCAAGATCTGGAGAGATCAATGCTGCAGCCTATAGCTGTGAAATAACATTTCTACCTTGTATTTGCAGGTGAAGTTTTTTCTATTCACTGATTATTATTACACAAAAAGGCTTTCTTTTCAACTAGTAAAAATCAAGTGAAGTCATAACGGTTTCAAGGGGAAAAGAGCATTGATGACTATTTAAAAAAAAAAAAAGGGGGGGGGGCTTGCACACAGGATCATGGTGACCAAGAATCTAGGAGCCAGTCTTTGTTTGTGGTTTGGTTAAGTTGTTTAACCCTTTTGCTGCAAGAAAAGTCAGTCTACAATTAGGGGGACCTTTTCCAGCAGCAATACGGTTAAAGGATTTCTGCTTTGTGCTCAAAGTCTGCTGAGTCTGTACTTTTTTTTTTTTTTTATTATTATTATTTTTTGTACATAACTGAATGTACACACTATAGCAGCCGATCATGTATGGTTTGTATGTAAAAAACAAAAAACAAAAAAAGAAAAAACCAACAAACAAACAAAAAAATTGCCTTTTTTTATTTAAAGAAAAGGAACTGTAGCTTTGAACGCCACAATAGTTTAGTGATAAATAGACTTGATCGTTTTATTATTATTATTATTATTTTTTTTTCCATTTTATTTCATTTTTTTCATTTTTGTGAACTTGCTGTGGATGAAATGGTCATTTGCAATGTATATGTATCAGTATAACTGTAGTATAGCTTCATTTTAGAGACAGGCCATTTTACTTTAAGGTTATTCCTTCCTTCATTCCTTCCCTAATTGATGGCTGGGTGTCCTTCTCTTCCATGTTTGCCTACACACAATGGAGCTGTGTGACTGCGAGCACCCTTCCATCACATTGTATTCTCTCAAGGTCTCTCCCATCTCCAGTGCACTAATGTCAATTGCTAAATACCCCCCATCTGCCTGCACTGACTTGAAGATACATCATTCCACCTTCCCCAATTGTTTCTTGAAAGCATTTGTTGCCTCCCACCAAAACAGCCATCAAACTGAGCAGCAATTTAGATTTTCCACTTTTAAAGGGGACCTGTCACCTTTAGAAATAAGTTTAGGAATTCACAATCACAGCAATCAGGCAGCAGCCATTTTGTGGGCCACTCGTATTAACGAGCTTGGCATCATGCCAAAATCTTGTTTATATGCCAGAATGGGTTCCTGATGCTCATGCCCAGGCAATGGCTACACAATTGGATGGTGACAAGTGAGGGGGGGTGTGAGAAGGACACTGACATCTAGGCTTTTCAGTTGCGGGAATAGGTGCAGGTCTGCGGGGTCGCGGGTCTGCAGGACGATGGTTGGGTGGCGGATCTCTTCCTGCTGCAGCCCTCTCCCTGCAGCTTTCCCTCCACTCATCTCCCCCTCCCATCTGAATTCCGCACAGCTCCCTTACATCACACGGTGCGCTTCTGTCCCTCTCGACTATCGGGCATGTTTGATGATGTCACTTCCGGTTTGCAGCAACATCACTTCCGGTTTGATGGTGGTCGGCGGGTCGGGTTACGGATAACACAGTTGCGGGTCCAGGTCGGGTAGTGGTTCAAAGTGGGTTAATATGCGCAACGTGGTTCACGTCGGGTCCGGGTCTTAGAAATTGTCTCCACGCAGGACTCTATCTAGAAGTGCAGACTGGAAAATGAAAGTAATTCCTTGCCCCACCTCTAAGCCTAAGGCATAGAGGAGGGGCAGGCCAAATATGATTGACAGCTGAGCCTTTTAAATGATTTTTTAACAGGTATGGATGTTCTCATAAAAAATAAATAAATAATAATTTGGGTTTCATGTTTGATTTGAAAGGATTTTTATGTCTGGGTTACAGGTTCCCCTTTAAAAACAAGGAAATGAACTGTAAGATGAGCCCCCCAGTCTTAGACTTTTCTAGCACTCGCTGTAATGTTATTTTGGCTTTTGTTTCCTGCTAGTTTTCTACTAGACTTGCATGTCTGCTTAATACAAATTCCTTCAACCAGAATCTTATTTAAACACACGCACACGACACGCTGTGGGTTATTTTACCTTGTGCATATGTATTGGAAATGGCTCCCCCTATGGCCAAACATGATTCGTGCCAAACTCCTCTTTGTGTGACTTCGGTGGCTTTATAGCAGCTGATGTCCCATCTGAATTCTGCTTCTAAATGTCGTGCCTCTTGTCATGTTTACACGCCTGTATGTGCCAATAAATGCACCAAACCAACGACTATTCCAGCACGCAAGTGCCATATAAAGGACCAAACTCAGATGGGGACAGATTTTTTTGCAGCTGGTTATGGTTTTGCTCCTAGGAATGTGAAGGCAAGTCAGATCATGTACATAAAGAATCTTCATAGCAGAAGGTTGGGATCTTCCCAGGCCCTCATCTGACCTCCCTCTTTATGTAGAATAATGTGTAAGAACATGGAACCAAATTAAAGCCGCTTCTGTTGTCCCGTTATTTGATGTGTCCTTGAAGTCCTGCAGCTTCCAAAAGACGAATGGAATTGTGGGTGGAGTCGGTTAGTGGGAGGTCCATGCCAGTCTTGCTGTGATCCGGTTAATCTATGGCTAGTTAACGTAAGGCACTGTATATTATTTGGCTAGTGTTGGACGTTTTAGGCTTAGATGTTCCGTTTTGTTAAAACCCAGCGCATGGGACATGTGACCTCCTCCTCGTGACAGTCTGTAGCAGCTATTTCTCAGCTGATGAATACACTGACAGTAGCAGCCGGACACTATACATGGGCTATTCAGTAGCTTCGTATCGTATGTAACCATTCAGCTGGATACCTGAGTATTACTGTTCTGATACGGAGGCCGAGCAATTGTCTATCTCATTAGTTGTTCACATTCACACCCTTTCCCTTTATTATGTGCCAAGCTGGCTTTACAATTCCAGCTGCAGTTTGTTTTGCCTTTTGATTCGTGTCTGATTGGGAATGAAGACAGTGTTCCACTGAGGAGAAGCCAAATCTTCCTGCCTTTCCCATGTTCTCTGTGTTCACCTCCTGCAAAGGCTGCTGGGAGTTGTTGTGCTCACATACACAGGGTAACCCTTTCCCTCCTCCCCCCCCCCCTACATTCTTATATAATGTGCCAACTGTTAATGAATCTGCTGGGTGTCTCATACAGCACCAATAACTTTACATTTGTTTTCATCTGCCCACAATATCTTTCAGCGGGATACACCCAGGTATCACATAGAACTCTGCAACACATAAAGAAAAGTATCAGCACTCAGCCATTTATTAAGTGACGGACAATCAGGGAGGTAGATTTATCAAGGGTCAAATTGAAAATTCGAATTCTAATTTTCAGATTCAACTAGGGAGTTATTCAAATTCGATTCAAGTTTTTTTAAAAAAAATTCTAATTTAGATTTTCGAGATTTATCATACTCTGTCTCTTTAAGAACTTGAATTCGACTATTCGCCACATAAAACCTGCCAAATTGCTGTTTAAGTCAATGGGAGAGGTCCAAGGATCAATCTCGAGTTGTTCGCAGCCTTCCTGACATTTTTTTCGAAAGAAAAAAAACTCGAATCAATTTTTAAAATTCAAATCGAATTTGATTCGAGTTTTTGGTCCATTCCATTCATCTGAGTTTACATTTTTTTTTTCTTTTAATTTCAATTGGTCGAATATACGGGAGTTTAGGGTTTTCAAAACTCGCATGAATTCGAAATTCGACCCTTGATAAATGTGCCTCCCAGTGTTTTGGGGGAATAACCCTCCATATGTCAGGACCAAGCGTTGATTGTGCACACAAGACAGCGTGTGACTTAATAAATGGCAGAGCCTTTTCATCGTGAAAGCAAGTTCCACTATTGTTCTTTATTATTAGGCGCTAATATGACACTGCGTTTACCGAATCAGGACCAAGTGGCAGCGAGAAGCAGTCAGTCTCCTTGCAAATTGCCGCCTGTGAACTTTTGGGTTATTTTAGTCTGGATCTCTTGAAACACTTTGCAGCATTTCTGTCTCTATTAAGCAGGGTTGCCAGGTCTAATTTCCAAAAACGGCCAATGTCGGCTACAAAACCAGCCCAAAACTAGCCAAGGGGCACTTCAAAAGTAGCCCAAAAATAGCACAATATGTGCAGTGAAAAAAAAGTAAAAAAATAAATGAATATATATGAAAATATGCCTTTTTACCGATTTTTCCGTGAAGCAAAATGGGTCAGATTCGCCCATCACCTGGGGGCGTAATTACAGAGGGGGGCCCAGGAGGTATAGGGGTCCTTATAAGGCTTTAGTACATAATACAGTTTTAATGAATATTGGTAAAATAGGTCACATTCTAGACATTTTGGTGGCCAGCAGATTTTTGCCCCAAAATTGCCTGAAATTGAGGAAAGTCAGAAAATGTGAGAATGTTTAAGAGTGACGGGACACTGGAATACAGAGCCCAAAATCTAGTAAATCCCATCTGCATCTACATCTTTCAGTCCCATTGCATGCTGGGTATTGTAGTCTTACATTAAAGTTGGCAAATTGTTAAACAAAATCTACATTACCCAACATGCATTGGGAGACTTGGCACATTAGGGCAAGAAAAAACTTGGTCTGGTTTCCAAAGTACAAACCAGCCAAAGGGCCAAAAAGTAGCCCAAATCTATACCTTGGCTAGTTTGTACTTTCTAAACCCGCATGGGCTTTAAATTAATAGAAAAAAGGTTTTGGCCGCTCCAGACTGGCCCCCTGTGTGTTGTTCTTAGTGCAGCTCCATTTTGGTGTACCAGGTGCTCTGCCACCAGCGTCCCCACTCTGATAAGATATGCAAGAGGATAGAAAGGCGGCACTCTGGTTTAAAAGAAGATGGTTTATTGTAACAGGTGACAAACCAACATCACTTGATGCGCTTTGGGAGCAACTCCCTTAAGCTTGAAGCCTATGATTAAGGGAGTTGCTCCCGAAACGCGTCAGGTGATGTTGGTATGTGACCTGTTACAATAAAACCACCTTCTTTTAAACCAGAGTGCCGCCTTTCTATCCTCTTGCATATGTTTAAATTAGTAGCCCAATTTGTCTGGCAACCCTGGTGCTAAGTAAGGAAGCGCCGGTTATTAAAGTGCCGCGCGTGTTGGAGATGTATCTTCCCGACGTGGGGGAGGAGCTCTGGTCTGTTGCTACTTGTATAAAATCCACAGTGAATGGTAATGCAGTGTTGTATGTCCATATGACTCCCAAATCTCTGCGTGCCTCAGCCAGTGTTTTGCCGTATAATGCTCCGTCTGGAACAATGTCCACCTCACTGGAGACTTCTACATCTTTCCAGCCTTTTATTGCTTTCCTTACATAGTGGTGCTTAATCCTGCGCATTTCTCCATTCTGGGGGAAAAAAAAGCAAAAAAATATAAATGTAAAAAAAAAAAGCCTCTTCTAGCATGTGAGTTCTTTACACTTTGTATCCATAGAAGTGGGACCTGTAGTTGCTTTTCTCAGGAGCGTTGTTTCGTTTGCTTTACAATAACACTTTCATTTCTACTCACACGTCGTCCCCTATAAATAGAGAATCCCAATTGCGCGCCGCCTTTTGGCTCGTGTCTGTACGAAGAACTGTCAATGAATAAAACCAGGGACACGCCATTGCTTTTCTTTCTTTTATTATTATTTCTTTTAACCGTTGCTGTTGTATAAAGAGATTTCCCTGTGAAATAATCACTTGCAAGAAATGTTCTGTTTATATTTTTCCACAATTGATTTTTTTTTCTTTGTATTTGTACAGTGGCTCAGTGAAACAAATATGTTGCCATGAATTGATATTGTAACCAATAAACAAGTGCTTTTAACCAGATACTTGCTGTGCCCGTGCATATTCACTTGTGCTGCTCAACCGAATCTCTCCCTGTGCAGGGAAGAACTGGCGGCCTATCAGGATATCCAGGATCGGCCATGTTTGCTGAGTTGCTTGTGTTTACACTATAACATGTCCATTCAGTCATCTAGAGAGACGTGGAGGGGGAAGTATAATCCTCAATGCACCTTCATGCTTACTGCTTCCCCCATGATTGGCGGATTTAGACAATGAGCTTTGTATAAACAACACCACCCACCCACCGTGTTTTGGCTTACAGATAAGTAGAAGCCCATCATGCACTGGTAAACTAAGGATCTGCCTCGCAAGAACCAGGAAGTTGGAAACATGAAGTCGATTCAGTTTTTTTTCCCTGTTAAGTAGAAAGAAATTTAAAAAAACAAAACATATTTCCTAACTAAAATAGTGGGCTGAACGTACTTTATGCCTAAGCCTTATTAATTGCACTCATGTTGGTCTACTTCCACTTTCAGGGGTGGTTTACCTTTAAGGTAACATTTTAGTATGTTCTAGAATGACTAAGCAACTTTTCAATTGGCGGATTTTTTTTTCTTTCAATTTTTTTTATCATTATTGCATTAGTTGTCTTCTTCTGACTCTTTCCATGGGGGTCACTGATTTGATCTAAAAATAAATGCTGTGTAAGACTACGCAGTTAAGGGGTTATTTATCAACCGTTGAGTTTGAGTCTTGTGGGCTTTTTTTTTTATAGGGATGCACCGAATCCAGGATTCGGCCTTTTTCAGCAGGATTTGAATTCAGTCGATTCCTTCTGCCCAGCTGAATCGAATCCAAACCTAACTTGCATATGCTAATTAGGGGCAGGGAGGGAAATCACATGATTTTTTTGTTACAAAACAAGGAAGTAAAAAATGTTTTCCCCTTAATGCCCCTAGTTTCATATGCGGATTCGGTATTCGGCGAATCTTTTGTGAAGGACTCGGGTGTTCGGCTGAATCCAAAATAGTGGATTTGGTGCATCTCTAGTTTTTTTTTGAATATTTTCTGATTTAAGAAAAAACTATTTTACTTCCAATAAGGATTCATTATATCTTAGTTTGGATCAAGTACAAGGTACTGTTATTATTACAAAGAAAAAGGAAACCATTTTTAAAAATATTTTCATCAAATGGAGTCTGTGGGAGACGGCCTTTCCGTAATTCGTTGCTTTCTGGATTACGGATCCCATACCAGTAATAGGAGTCTAGTTTAATCCTTGTGCATAAGCCTGTTTGTTGCTAAAAGTAAGTCCTTTGTTTATACCTTTTACTTTAGGATGTAAACCCAAAACGAGTAACTTTCCATTCAGTACAAATATTCAGCGGTCTGATAGTTCATCATAAATTAGGGATGCACCAAATCCAGGGTTTGGGATTTGGCCTTTTTCAGCAGGATTCTGATTTGGTCGAATCCTTCAGCCTGGCTGAACTGAATCCGCAAATTAGGGGTGGGGAGGGAAATCGCATGACTTTGTCACAAAAGAAGTAAAAATGTTTCCCCCCTTCCCACCCCTAATTTGCGTATGCAAATTCAGATTCGGCCGATTTTTTTAGAGAAAGATTCAGGGGTTTGGCCGAATCCAGAACAATGGATTTGGTGCATCCCTAAGATAAATGCAACGAAAAGCAGGCTTTGTCTATGCCTTATTGCACTCCAGGTTCTGGTTCTTGAAAGTATTAGCCAAGACAAGTGAGTTAATCAGCTGGCTTCAGTTACACGGCTTTAAAAGTCAGAAGCACGAGTGTAGAGTAGTGAAACGTCTTTATTGATTACTCAGCAAGTCCAGTTGTTTTTAGATTGACCTATACTAGATATACTATGACCTGGATGAATGAAAATCTTCATAGTCAGAGAACTGCAAGGTGCAGATTTACCTTTACATTGCAATCTCCCTCATGAACCTGTAGTAAATGTATATAGTGTTTGCAATTATAATTCCCTTTTACATCCCTATTAAGACCCATTACTGGAAGAATTGTTGTAGTATAGTTTTGCTACCAATTTCCCTACATTTTTTAACCCTTGAATGACCTTCCATTCCCGACTAAAGCAGAACTGTCATCACACAGTGAATCTGACAATATATATAGCAAATTAGCTTTATTAACCATTTCCAAGCGTGCTCAATTCATTATTACAAATAGGAACAATTTATGTAAGAACCGATGGAATATGTCAGTGCCATATAAATAATAAGCTCAGTCTTACATGTCAGTCATCATTCAGGTGTCCATGCAGAGTCTGCTTATTAAATATGCACGAGAGAACTCCTCACCATACAGAAAGCTTTAAGAGTATAATGGGTTCTGTGCAGTCTGTTGCCCAGGAAAGAAGACTTTGTAGAAACACTGACTGCAACTAATATCACACATAACTTCTCTGCAACCTGCTGAACTATATATATTCCCCACTGATCCTTCATTCCTGTTGGACAGCCACTAATAAATACTGGATCATATATTTTGCTAAACAGACAGATTCGGCTCTTTGTGCCCTTCATTGTACCACAGGAGAGGTTGCTTGGTGAGGTATTGGTGATATAATGTGTGCCAATGGCAGAAAAAAAACAATAAAAGCCCATCAGTTTGTTTGCCATTTCCCCACCCCCTAGATTAGTGATCCCCAACCATTGGCTTATGAGCAGCATGTTTCTTCCAGTGGCCACAAACTAGAGGTGTAATGTCAAATAGATCCTCCTCTAGACTTGCAGTCCACATAGGAGCTACCATAATAGCCAATCACAGAACTTAGTTCCTAGACACACCCCTAGGAACATTTTCATGCTTGAGCTGCTCCCCAACTCTTTCTACATTTGAATGTGGCTCACAGGCTGCCCTAGAGTCTCATTGTAATGCAACTCCATCCTGAAAGGGGAGGGGGATGAAGGCTTTGCCTGGCCCCCTATAGTTGTTCCACACCTCCCACAACCTTCAGGAATGCCCAATGGACCTGACTGTATTTTCCCACTAATTGATGTGCCAAGAAGACTGCAGCTTGTCCCATAGACAGGACTATCCGCTAGAAGCTCTCCGCTGCAGGAAAGCCAAACAATTCAGAGATAAATAGAATAGAGTAGCCATTTAAGCACAGTATCTATTCTCCTTACTAGTGGGGTGGATTAATGTTAAATATCTGGTACACTTTTAAGTGTAGTGTAAAGAAAATTTAAGGTAACCATACACTAAGATCCGCTTGTTTGGGAAGGTCGCCAAACGAGCGGATCTTAACCTGATATGACCACTAACAGCTGGGCGATATTGGGTGGATCCAAACGTTCGGCCCTGGGGCCGAATAATCAAATTACAAGACTACGAATGGGCTCCGACGGGTCCCAGGACCTCACCAACTAGCTGATGTGGTCCTGGATTGTACAAAAAACTGGACCGATCAATATCTGCCCAATTTTTTGGCCACACATGGGCAAATAAGCTGCAGAATCTGTCTAAAGGACCAATATCGGCAGCTTTAATCTGCCCGTGTATGGCCACCTTTAGTCCTGTTACATAAATGGCTACAAAACCAAGTGCAGTGTTGGGGCCCCTATAATAATAATGGCCAACCTGTAGCTGTCTCTTGCCGAACTAGAAGTGCAAGAATCAAACAGCAGGCAACAAGGAAGAGATCTGTAGTTGAACATTATAACGTATGTTACCAGAGTCCATGTACAAAATAGCAGCCCCTGGCAATGTCAGAAGATGGCACACAATTCATAAGCGAACGCCAGCTTCACAGGCAGTGGCACAGATAATAATCCAAATACTTTACTTTTATAAAGATTTCACTTTTGCCTATAAAATGGCATATTTGCTTAAACAGCACTGTTTCTCTGTTGCCCATACACAAAAATAAATTTTTTTATTTGCCAAAATATATATATATATATATATTCCTCTTTTCCATTAATGAGAGGCGAGTGTGCAAGTCTGTACAGTATCCACGCCTTGCAGAAGGTTGGTTATGTTCAGTGGTTTCCATCTTCACTACAAGGATCTGCCGGCACTAAATATTGTGAGGTAGAAAGCTCTTCGAGAAACTTCTCAATTCCCCTTCAATCCGTGATGCTCGGTTTCTGTAAGCCACACAATAAACAGAACAAAACTTACACAACATATATCTAAAGTCGTTTTAGACCATTGCCGAAAACATGGGGAAAAATAATACATGTGAGGAGATACAAGCTAGAGAGACGTCACACAAAGCAGGACAGATATCTATAGTACCAGCAACACGAACACAAGGTTTAGGCACTGGCAGCCGATACTAAATGATCTCTTCACTCCAAGGCAACAGAGTGTTTATATGATTTCAGTATCAGTGTTTTTAAAGGAACTCAAAGGGAGTGCAGGTCTGTGCTAAAGACTGGGCAGCCAGAAGGAATCATCGTGCTCCATGTGATACTAATTCATTGGCCTCATAACAAATATATTGTCTTGTAATAGACTTGAAGCAGAAGACGGACATGTCAGTTCCTGTAAGTCAAAAACAAATACGTTCAGTAGAAAACAGAGAAGTCTAATGTTGCAAGAGATCAGAGGCCTTAGATGCCCTTTCCCATCTCCTTCATGAGCAGAGCAACATCAGAACACTTCTGGTTTCCTTCTGACGGCATATGTTTGACTGTACAGTTATATTCTTTATATTCAATAAATAACCCAAGTACATTGAGCAATTTTACATTTTCTTTTTTTTTTTAGATTAGAGCATCACCTCACCAGTGCTTGGGCCTTTAATTTCCAGATGAAAATCCATTAAAAAAAACAAACACACAAAAACCTTAAAGGGAATCTGTCGTCATTTTAAACTTTTTTTTTTTTTTTGCATTTTTATAAAAAACACACATCCATAAACACTGTCTGGCAAATAAAATGTTAATCCACAAATCCATGCATAAGTTATTTTAGTTTGTATTTTGTCATGGGGGCTTCCATTTTTGCTCATTACACATTCATCCTGTGCTGCTCTAACAGCAGGCACAGCATTACCTGTGTGCTTGGAGGCAGCCCCTCTGTAATGAAAAGCCAGGTCGCACTACGACATGAGATAGATGTAGCTGTACACTCCTCCTCCCCTCTCTGCCCCTGTGTGTTTGGAGGAGAGAGGTCACATGGTTTGCAGGGAAGCAATTACCTCCTCCCACAGACACTATCAAAGCTCCTCCCCTTCTGTAAGTTTGTTCTCTGCTTTCCTTTGGTGAGGGGAACTTTCTCTCCTTGCTGCCTTCCTAGTTAGTTTTACTGGTTACTAGATGAGGTAAAGGAGCTGTGAGTTCCATCTGCTATTCACCTCACACACACTGCGCTCCTTTCCTGCCTGCAATACTTCTTTTTTCATTAACTACTTACTGTCTCCTTTCTTCTGAGCTATTTTAACCCTTTCTAGACTTCCTCCTACGTTTTCCTGGTTTTCAAGTATGTCCTTATTTTATCCTTTTTTCTATTCCCTGTCATCAGTCCTGGGAGTGTACTCCTGTGTTTCATTTTTGTGTAAACAAATTTAAATAAACTATCTATATAAAATATTTTTTCCAGTGCCCAAAATGAATTGTGTGTGTGTGTGTGTGTGTGTGTGTGTGTGTGTGTGTGTGTGTGTGTGTGTGTATATATATATATATATATATATATATATATATATATATATATATATATATATATATATATTTTTGAAACGTAAGTGGGGGCAGTGATCACAGGACTATCTTATTTCAGTCCTTCTGAAGTGGTGTCAGTGGGAGTTTATCTTGATTCCTGCCTATTGTTCAATTGACAGGCTCAGCAGACAAGGCTCTATTTACATTACAGCAGCTTGTAGGAGGGAGGGGTAATGACATCACTCCAACTTGCAGTGCAGCAGTAAAGTGTGACTGAAGTTTATCAGAGCACAAGTCACATGACCTGAGGGCAGCTGGGAAATGTCAAAATGTCTAGCCCCATAGCAAATTTTAAAATTAGATATAAAAAAATCCATTTCTTGTTTTGAAAAACAGATTTCAATGCAGGATTCTGCTGTAGTAGCACTATTAACTGATACATTTTGTAAAAAACATTTTTTTCCATGACAGTATCCCTTTAAAGGGATACTGTCATGGGAATGTATTTTCCCCAAATGCATCAGTTAATAGTGCTGATCCAGCAGAATTCCACATTAAAATCCATTTCTCAAAAGAGCAAAGATTTTTTTATATTCAATTTTGAAATCTGACATGGGGCTAGACATATCGTCAGTTTCCCAGCTGCCCCAAGTCATGTGACTTGTGCTCTGATAAAGTTCAGTCACTCTTTACTGCTGTACTGCAAGTTGAAGTGATATCACCTCCTCCCCCCCCCCCAGCAGCCAAACAAAAGAACAATGGGAAGGTAACCAGATAACAGCTCCCTAACACAAGATAACAGCTGCCTGGTAGATCTAAGAACAACACTCAATAGTAAATTCCAGGTCCCACTGAGACACATTCAGTTACATTGAGTAGAAGAAACAACAGCCTGCCAGAAAGCAGTTCCATCCTAAAGTGCTGGCTCTTTCTGAAAGTACAAGACCAGGCAAAATGACCTGAGATGGCTGCCTACACACCAATATTACAACTTAATAAAAATACACTTGCTGGTTCAGGAATGAAATGTTATATTGTAGAGTGAATTATCTGCAGTGTAAACAGTGTAATTTAGAAATAAAACGACTTAATAAAAATCATGACAGAATCCCTTTAAGCTTTTTTTTACAAGTGCCTCTTGTATTCACTGCTTTGTATGTAAATTTGTATGTTCCGTGTATATACCAACTTATTGTAAAGCGCTGCAGAATATGTTGGTGCTTTAAAAATATGTGACATTAATATAGACATTGCTGGTAGACAATATGGAGAGTCTTTAAATTTAAAGGACCAGTAACATCAACATTTTCAGTATATCAGTATACCACGAAAAAAAACCACCAAGACTAATTAAACTTTAAAATTAAGAAATAACTTAACGAAACTCCGCTTGCGCTCCTCTTTAGAAAAGGTTATCCGGCGATCCATCATGCGTAGCTCGATTTCTTCTCCCTGCCTTCCTTATAGGGAGGAAAAATCAAGCGCCGCACGATGGATCGTCGCTGTTCTGAAGAGTAGCACAAGTGGAGCTTCAGTTAGTTATTTTCTTATTTTTTTAAAGTTTAATTAGTCTTGGTGGGTTTTTTTGTGGTATCAAAATATTTAAAAAAAAAAATCCATTAGTATGTTACTGGTCCTTTAATAAAGCTATAGAAGCATCAGTAACCTTCACTATAAGGTCATTGTTGACTGTATTTGGGAAAGAGGCTTTTACTAAAGTCTCTGCAGTACCTGAGTACTTTGGAGTTACTCTGAATTTGCTCCAGCTGATGGATTTCTTCAGACAGTTTGTCTATTGATTCTGTTAGGTCTCTCACCGTCACTTCTACTTGTTGATGTAATCGTTTAAAAGTGTTGTCCAGCTCCCTAGTGAAAAATAAAAGACACATGGAAAACGTATATTTTATCCTGCTCTATTCCAAGATACAGAAAAATTATTATTGAAAAATGAAAAAAAGATTGGAAGTGTAAGGAGTAGATAGTATATGCTCATGCCCATCTAGAGGGTAAACAAATATCACTTTACTATAGGCAGCAGCTCTCCTCCTCTAATTCCCACAATGCCGTGCATGTTCTGTGATTAACGGTCCTGGCAAAAGGACAGCCTGATGAACAGGGAACAGTTTTATTATTATTTATTAGATTAACATTGACTCTATGGAAGATGGTCTTCCTGTAATCAGAGCTTTCTGGATAAGAGATTCCATACCTGTACAAAAGAAACTTTAAAAGCCATGTACATTGGATATTTGCTTAGAATGACATTTTCTTCCCGTGACTCACTTATTAACCTGCTGACTGCAGTTGGCACTGGTGAAGCTAACGATCATCTTGAGTTTCTGAGCGGCGTAATTCACAAACTGCCTTTTGAACGTTCTCTCTTTGGCTCTTGTTGTCCATGTCAGACGTTCATAAACGTATAAACTGCCATAGGTCAACAACATTCCAGTGATTAACCTCCACCCCACAGTCCTCCAGACCTGAAACAAAACAAACACATTAAAAAGAAGTATTGGAATTACTTACCATGGTCTCGCTGACTGAATACAATACATATATAAATTAACAGTTTTAATCTGTGTTAAGTGAAACTTTCAATCCATCTGCACAGCCATACAATTATCAGAAAGTCAAATCCCGGACCTCCAAGGTCTCTTGCCTAATAAACATACAGTGCTATTGGCTAAGGCTTGATTCGGCCCATGGGTTTCATATAGCGATTTGCAGCATTCATGATTTTAAAGACCTCGCAGCACATCAGTGCATCACATTTTTCTAGTAGTCCCCAAAACACCTGAATAAGTACCCCAGTTTCTTCTCAAACTTAGGAGCCCCCCAACAAAATACCATTTAGTGTATAATTAGCATTCATTATTGCATAAATTTGCATTTATCATCACTCTCCTCTCCTTTGCCAATTTGCTGCCCCAAATGTATTTAAAGGAACAGATCAGTATAAAAATAAAAACTGGGTAAATAGATCGGCTGTGCAAAATAAAAAATGCTTGTAATATAGTTAGTTAGGCAGAAATATGTATAATGCCGGAATGACTGGATATCTCACAGAACAGAACACTACTTCCTGCTTTGCAGCTCTCTAACTCTGTGTTAGTCAGCAACTTTAAGGGGGACCACATGGTACATTTCTGTTCAGTGAGTTTGCAATTAATCCTTAGCATTCAGCTCAGATTCAAAAGTCACTCATTGGTTACTGCCTGGTAACCAATCAGTGGAAACCAATTGAGCTGAAATGCAGGAAGTAGTGTTGTAGCTGTTCTATTACACATCCAGTCACTCCAGCCTTTATACATTACATTTATAGTTTTTACTAACTAACTATATTAGAAACATTATTTATTTTGCACAGCCTATCTATTTACCCAGTTTTTATTTTTATAATGAACAATTCCTTTAAGTCCCTGTGTAAAGAAGAAATGTCAAGCATGGATTGCATGTAGCATATTCTCTGTTAAAGGAGAAAGAAAGGCTTGTTGCACTTGGGAACGCCAAATGTTAGGCACCCCAAATTAATGTATTGACTTACCTGAAACCCCAGGCCGGTGCTCCTATCAGCAGAAAACTGCACCGGCCCGGGGTTATACCAGTGAGCACCACAGAGCGATTCTCTTCCAGCTTCTTCGGTCTTAAAATTTCCTGAGGCAAACGCAGTAGAACTAAATAGATGACTTTTTAGTTAAAGTTTGGCTTTTTGTTCTACTGCGCAGTCGCCTGAAGAAGGAGATAGACGGAAGAGGATCACTCCATAGTGCCCACTGGTATAACCCCGGGTTGGTGCAGTTTTCTGCTGATAGGAACACCGGCCCGGGGTTTCAGGTAAGTCAATACAATCACTTTTGGGGTGCCTAACATTTGGCACCTCCAAGTGCAACAAGCCTTTCCTTATCCTTTAAGAACCTTCAGAAAACGAAAGCCCTGCTGAGAATGTGAACCTAAAGGTCATTATATATAAATTGACACGGAGGAGGTACTATGAGGTTCCCTGTCCAAGTACAAAGTTCAAGGACAAATTCAACTAGAATGTAATACATACAGTATATGGCAGTAAACCACATATCAGAAGATACTCACAACTCCACCAACTATGAGGACACCCATTGAACCCCTTGATGTTAGAGATGCCAGTCCTGAGACGACAGAAAGCATGAGTTCCTCTGGAGATGCAGGCTGAGGGGGTAAAACTGGGTTCACGGTTGCTGAAGGGGTAGTTACAGGCTGGGGAATCTGAAAAAAAACATATATAAAAGAACCACTTACCACAGTTTTTAGGCCACATTACAACATGAACAAATGTCAATACATACAGGGACAATGTATAATGTTGCTAGACACAAATTACTGCCTGAATAAGGATGATACAATGCAAGCCACTGTACTCCCCATTAATGCAGTCAATGATATATTAAATGTTACCCTACCATTTAGCAACCTAGCCCAAATCATTTTTAGTTGGGGCCGGAAATAAAATGCCCCCTGCTGTGCTAAATCAAACAGTAGTTTTTCCTTAAAGGGATTCTGTCATGATTTTTATGATGTCGTTTTTATTTGTAAATTAAACTGTTTGCACTGCAAATAATTCACTCTACAATATAACATTTCATTCCTGAACCAGCAAGTGTATTTTTTTTAGTTGTAATATTGGTGTGTCTGGGCCATCTCAGGTCAATTTGCATGGTCATGTGCTTTCAGAAAGAGCCAGCACTTTAGGATGGAACTGCTTTCTGGCAGGCTATTGTTTCTCCTACTCAATGTAACTGATGTGTCTCAGTGGGACCTGGATTTTACTATTTAGTTATGTTCTTAGATCAACCAGGCAGCTGTTATCTTGTATTAAGGAGTTGTTATCTGGTTACCTTCCCATTGTTTTGTTGTTTGGCTGCTGGAGGGGAAAGGGAGGGGGTGGTATCACTCCAACTTGCAGTACTGCAGTAAAGAGTGACTGAAGTTTATCAGAGCACAAGTCACATGACTGGGGGCAGCTGGGAAACTGACAATATGTCTAGCCCCATGTCAGATTTATTAAATATTGAAAAATCTGTTTGCTGTTTTGAGAAATGTATTTCAGTGCAGAATTCTGCTGGAGCAGCACTATTAACTGATGCGTTTAAAAAAAAAAAAAAAAAAACATTTTTCCCATGACAGTATCCCTTTTAAATGGTGTGAATGATTAGTGCATTATCATACCTGAAAGATTGGTTTTGCAAAGCCCATTAAAAGGTGACTGTTTTTACAGCCAAGGAAGCGATTAGCAAGTGCCATTAAACCAAAAGAAAAGCGAAACTCAATGTCTTCTTGGAAATCACAGCAGAGATTTTCACAGTTGATGTTGTAGCTGAGGTCGAACTTTTTACACGGGAGAGACACAACGGTCTGATCTTGGACAGAAGGCGGCAGCAAAGGCATCAGCTTCTCTATTAGAGTTTGGATAAAGCAGACAAAATGAAAAACAAATAAAACAACACAAAACCTCGGATCCTTTTGGTGAGAAGGAAACTCCTGAATAATTTTAGTAGCCAATACAATGTGATCATATCCCACAGCATTTGGGGGTACTGAAGAAAATGAGAATTTAGTTTTTACCTATGATGTCTTCTTGTGCTCTCTGGATGGATGAGTTCACTGCATCAGAACAGCGATTGGCCAGTTTTCTTCCCATGCCATTTTCTATGTGCATATTCAGTTCCTGGTATTAAAGAACACTCCGTTCAGTGAGACTTGTAAACAGTAAAGCAGTTCTGCTTCCTATATTCACCATAAAAGCAGTTATGAGCATATCCTGGACTTTTCTGGCCAGGGGATCTTTACATAATGTAGATCACCATAACTTAAGTCTGCAGAAAATCATTTAAACATGAAATAAAACCGACAGGATTGTTTTGCCACCAATGTGGATTCATGCAGCTAGTTACCATCAAGTACAAGATAAATCACTTTTAAAAAATTATAATTATTTGCTTAACTAAGATTTAATTAATGAATTTTGGGGCATATGCTAACTTTATAGCAAGGACTGTGCACAGGTCCACTTTAAAATACTACTTATAAATTAGAAACATGCACAGCTTCTTACTTAAAACATTTATTGGTGCAAAAATTCATATCAATACATTCAAAAACACACCACAGTGCAGTGTCTCCCCCCCCCCCCCCGTCTGCCTACCTTGTGTTAGCCACTCCCTCCTGACGCGTTTCATCAGAGGAGGTGTGGCTGGTACCGGTCATGTCCCCTAAATACCTGTGGGCTTATTTTATACAGGTTGCAGGGCTGCCCATATAGCTATCTTTGTTAACCCTCATTATCTAATTAGTAACATATTCCGTTCTATTCTAAGCTGGATCAGCTGGCCTCTACAATTCTCCATAATAAATTTTAAAAATTATCGGTACCGGGGATAGGGAACATAACCATAAAAATATTTCCGTTATAGTTGAAATTGAACAAATCTGATTGCGCATGATAAGAAACTGCTTGAGTGCCATAAATTACATAAACAACTCCCACTTTTACCCTACATTATAAAATGCCAGTGTACAATCAAATTCATAAATATAAACCGGACATTAAAAACATTATTAGCTCCATAATGTTGTAATAAAAAGGTTTTAATTCAAAGTGACTGTTCATTCCCTATGGTCTAATTGTCCCTATTTTAAAAATCCAGTTTGATTCTAGTCTTAATAAGGAGATTTTGTGTACTCACCGTTAAATCTCTTTCTCTTCAGTCGCTTGGGGGACACAGGGACAGTGGGGTATAGCTGGAACCACTAGGAGGCAGGACACAATAAAAAAAAAATAGAAACTTGACCTCTCCTCCTCCTGCTATACTCCTCCTCTGTAGGCAGAGACACTCAGTTCGTACCAAAGGAGAAACAGGAGGTTATTAATAATCAACAGAAAATCTGATAACTAATTACAAGAAGAACAGATGGTTGAGTCAACCAAGTCTGAAGCCAAGAGAAGGCCTCTATCCAGGGAGGGAAGCCCTGTGTCCCCCAAGCGACTGAAGAGAAAGAGATTTAACGGTGAGTACACAAAATCTCCTTTTCTCTAGGTCTGCTTGGGGGACACAGGGACAGTGGGGACGTACCAAAGCTGTCCCCTGAATCTAGGGCGGGAAGTAGAGGCCTACGTGGAACCAGCCACTGCAGCCTGAAGTACCTTCCTGCCGTAGCGGGTGTCAGATGCCACAAGGTGCCAAACTGGTAAAATTTGGCAAAAGTATGGATTGAAGTCCACGTTGCAGCCTTGTTCCGCTGAGGCTTGGTTTCGAAAAGCCCTCTGGTGGAATGTGCCCTGATTGATCTGGGGGAACCTGACCCTGTGATGAATAGGATCTCTGGATGGCCTGTTTTATCCATCGGGATATGGTGGACTAAGTAGCTGGTGTGCCTCTGAGGGCCTGAGGGAAGGACGAACAAGGAGTCCGATAGACGGATGTCCTCGACCCGGTGCAGGTAAAACTTGAGGGCCCTAACGGGGTCGAGGGTGTACAGTGCTGCTTCCTTCGCATTGGAAAGGGATGGGCAGAAGGTAGGAATCGTAATTTCCTGGTTGAGGTGGAAAGTGGAAACCACTTTGGGAAGAAAAGAGGGTGAAGTATGAAGTACTGCCCTGTCATTGTGGAAGGTCAATAGAGGAGACCTACAGGAGAGGGCAGAGATCTCAGATACTCTCCGTGCTGAGGCAATAGCCAGCAGAAAAAAACTGTTTTCCATGTGAGCCACTGAAGTGGAATAGAATCCATGGGTTTAAAGGGAGCGTGTTGCAGGGCACGTAGGACTAGGGTTATGTCCCGATTTGGCACCGGTGAAAGTACCGGACGCTTTGTGTGGGCCATTCCCTGAAGAAAAATCTGGGAGCAAGGCGAGATGTCTTTGGAATAGGATGGAAGTGCCGAAAACTAAGATTTCAGTGATCCGAGGGACATGTCCAGGGACAGTGCCTCCTGTATAAGGCCAGAAGGTGTGGAGTGGAAAACTTCAGTGAATTGAAACCATTACATCGGCACCACCAATGGTAAGTGAACCAGACCCTATGGTACTTCTTGGCGGAGACCGGTTTGCGGGCTGCACGCATGGTAGAATGACAGCGTCAGAGAACCCCTTCCGTCTCAGGATCGCGGTTTCAGTAGCCACGCCATCAAATTGAGGTTGGCAGGACAGTGATGAAGGATTTGACCCTGAGAGAGAAGGTCCAGGATGAGAGGCCAAGGTTCCTCTACTGAGAGATGTACTAGATCCGAGACCCAGGATCGACGGGGCCATGTTGGAGCTATGAGGATGAGAGTAGTGTGTTCTCTCTGAAGCTTCTTGATCGTTCTTGGAATGAACGCGGGATGGAAGTCCCAGGGAGAGGTGAGGGCGTTTGCCGCCAGAGGGTCCCTGGACCTTGCAAAGAAGAGAGGAACTTTACGATTGTGAGGTGATCGACCTCCATCTTTGAGTGATCTTGTGGAGGATGTTGTCCTTTAGAGGCCACTCGCAGGGATTTAGGGATTGGCTGCTGAGATAATCTGCATCATTGTTCCGATAGAGACCAGCGATCCTGCGCTAACCGACCCTCTGCACTGCTCATATACTGATGCACTGCTCCCCAACCAAAGAGGCTTGCATCTGTGGTGAGCAGTCACCATTGTGGATCCCCTAGGGGTCTGCCCCTGGTCAGGTGACTGGTTTGCATCAACCAGAGAAGAGAGACTCGAGTCCTGCGGGATAAACGAAATTCCAGGAGAAGGGACTCCCAACACCTTCATGTAGAATCTCGCGGTGTGGGACTTCGAGAGGAGAGACCGCACGAGGGTCCTTAGATGCTGGACCTTATCACTGGGACAGTTTTTGTCTGGGTGTTGAACTGCATCCAGAGGAAGACCATGGATAGGCTTGGGGTTAACAAGGACTTGTCCAGGTTGATGAACCAACCAAACTCCTGTAATCGAACCATGGTGAAGTGCAACGCCTGCTGGGCCACTGCAAAGAAGGGTGCCTTGATCAGGAGATCGTCCAGATAAGGAGTTATGGAGATCCCCCTGGTGTGGATTAGAGCAGTGGCCACCGCCATGATCTTGGTAAAGACACGAGGGGCCGAATTCAGGCCAAGGGCCGTGAGTTGGAAGTGGCGATTTTGGAAGGCAAATCGGTAGAATCTCTGATGGTGACAGAAAATTGGGGCCGCGATGACAGACCTGAGGGATTCCAACTTGAACCTTCGCGGTCGAATGAAAGTATGGAGTTCCTTGAGGTCGAGGATTGGCCGAACAGATCCATCCTTCTTGGGAACTACAAACAAGTTTGAGTAATAGCATTGGAATCTCTCCTCAGTCGGAAAAGGGATGATGACCTCTGAATAATAAGATAAGCTTGCCAATCGTGTCGTGCAGCCTTTTGATGCCCCTAAGGATATCTGGACATGAAGAACCGGCGGGGCGGGAGAGAAGCAAATTCTAGGTGGTAGCCCTGACTCACGACCTTGTGTACCCAGGCGTTTTGAGTCAGATTCTTCCAGAAGTCGGCAAACCTGCAAAGTCTCCCCCCCCCACGGCTAAGTCGCTGGAGGGAAGAAGGGGTGAGTAATGCAGACGTGGGCTTGCGGGACTGCCAGGATGGCCTGGACCTTCCACTGAAGCGTCCTCTGCAGGTGGTGGAGTGTCGTGAGAGACTTTTTTGAAGACAAGTCCGCAGTCTCATCCAGAGAGAGCTGCGAACCGATACCGACAAGTCAAGTCGGCTGAAGTTCTGCTAATCACCTGTAGCGCATCGAGGGAGGCTTCGCATAGGTAGTCAGCCTCCTTGATTTGCGAGGCCAAATGAGCGAGTTCTTCACGGGGGACCCTTGTGGCAATCGCTCGGCATAAGGCGTCCGACCAAGTTTGGACGGCTCTACTTACCCAAGCCGAGTCTAGAACCGCCTGGAGGGAGGTACCTGAAGCAGAGAAGAGGGAACTTAGAATGCCCTCAAGCTTCTTGTCCATGGAGTCCTTGAAGGAGGCTGCATCAGGAACTGGTAAGGCAGTGTCCTTAGATAGTCGAGAGACAGGCGTGTCCACTGAAGGTGGGGAGGTCCACTTTTCCGTTTGATCCTGTGGAAAAGGATATAGTTTGAGAAAACGGCGGTTAGCCTGGAAACATCCCTCTGGCTTGTACCATTCCTGTTGGATAATTTGCTCGAGTTGAGCATGAGAGGGAAAGGAAGGTGAGGACCTGCTGCAGCGCTTAAACAAGGAGGTACTGCAACTAGGTTCAGGCTCCTTTAAGTGAAGGGTCTCTAATACTGAAATGAGGGAATCAATGGCCTCGGAGGAGAGTTTGGGGGGTTCCTCTGGGTTGGAACTGTGAGATAGTTCACCATCAGACAGAGCCGGATCCTCCTCGGAGTCAGGCGGCAGGGATGAAGTAGTGATGGACTCTGCCTCACACTCATCCTCGGAAGAAGATGGGGCTCTACATTTTGGATGCTTAGGCTGAGGCTTATCTAGCCACACTAGCAGTTTATTAAGGGAGAGAGCCAATTTAGGAATGCCGGCGACAAGCTTAGATGCCCATTCTAGGGGAGGCTCTGGGTCCAGGGGAGTGGAGTCCCGGGGCTGGCCTGATGGGTCCCCATGGGAGGCTTGGCTTACCTGAGGACGGAGTTTTGAAGTTTCCGAAACTGCCTCAGGTGGCTTGCACGTGGAACACTGAGGGTCCTTGTGACCAGATGCGGCATTTGGCACAAGCTAAATACTTAACCGATGAAGTAGTTGCTGGCCTGGAAAAAAGGTTATCACCTGTACCTTCAGACATGGTGTACACATGCTGTTCCTGTAAGAGAGGAATTAAGTTAACAATATATAGTGAATAAAGTACCCCCTCTTGTAAAATATAAGGATATTATAAGTCACCGAGGAGTTTCATGACCATATAAAAACACGAGGCCGAAGGCCGAGTGTTTTTATACAGGTCATGGAACTCCGAGGCAACTTCTAATATCCTCATATTTTACAACTGGGGGTACTTTATTTATTATAATACACAAGTTTCAATGAGTCATGTGACAGAAATTACATCAGAACTCACCGTTTATAACTGATGACATCAGAACTCACCGTTTATAAGGATATAATTTACAGGATATTCATGGCTTTTGTGTATTATATATATATAAATAATGTAGGTTTATATATATAGGGTGCACGTACAGTAAGTGCAAAATCTGCCCCAGCCGTTGCCTCCCCAGGTAGAGTGAAAGACAGCGCTGGTGAAGCCTCTTGTAAAATAGTGGTACGCAACCGGTGCTAAGCCCACAATAACTCTCTTGTGCTGCTGACAGTGAGGACAGTAGGAAACATAAGTGCCATTCCTGGAAAATTTGTAGAGATGATTTGGCAGCTGTGCTCTCAATCACAGTAAGGCACCCCCGCTCCAGGTGTAGGAAATTAACCAATTAGTTAGAGAACTGAGAGAAAGCAAGTGAAGAACTTGCTACTAGGTGCTCTTTATTGCACACAACATGCCAGAAGCCCTTTATCAAGTGTCTTTGTGTTTGGTGGAGGCTGATTAACATACTGCCTGGGTCTGAACTAGTGACCTGCAGGTTGCAACAAACTCTCCTATACTGCTGTGCAAGGCAGATGGATTGTGCAGAGGGGGAGGGGGGGCTCAGAGATTGACTAGGCTGCTATTAAGGATATATGCTTACCTTAAATGAGCCACGGCAGGAGTTCCCAGACTGTAGTGTAGGGATCCCTGGGGCATATAAGGAGGATTGAGCAACAGGATGAACCTGGCTATACCTCAGCCCTGTGTCCCGGCCAGCGCATCATCTCTCTGGATATCAGAGGGAGGGAATCAATGCTGGATGGTCAGTGCAGAGCACAAGAGACCCCAGTGACATCCTCAAGTAATGGATCAGACTACTCAGTGTAGCTGTCCAGTTCCATATCATGTGAAGGAATTGTAATGAAATAAAAATAAAGAGCAAAATAAATAGTAAAATACTCCAGAATGCAGGAGACGGTCCTAACCTCCTGAGGACACAACAAAACTGAGTGTCTCTGCCTACAGAGGAGGGGTATAGCAGGAGGAGGAGGGATCAAGTTTCTATTTTTTTTTTATTGTGTCCTGCCTCCTAGAGGTTCCAGCTATACCCCACTGTCCCTGTGTCCCCCAAGCAGACCTTGAGAAAATCTAGTAGTTAAATTACCCCCACTGTTCTTATCAATGCCAAACTTTTTACATTTTTGAGTGGATCCTCCATGAACCGCCTTAAAATGTCTAAATATTGGGTTATCATTATCTTTATTCTCAATACCTCTCAAGTGTTCCCCCAATCTGACCCGTATTTGTCTTATCTTGCGGCCGACATATAAGGCGCCACATTGGCATTGCACCACATATTTTGTAACACAAGTTATCGTTTTCCCTATTTTTAAACTCTTGACTCTTTGCTTTATCACTGAACTCGGTTACTTTTTAATATTTTTACAAACTACACAGCTTTTACAGGGAAAAAAACCTTTTAAATATAGCCATGTACTTTTCTTTTTTAAATATCTGTTTAACCGATTAGGGGCAACCTGACTAGCTATAGACTTGGCTTTCCTACTGATGACCATTGGGGTTAATTTAACTAAAATTTTATGGAATATGTCATTCCCATAATTCGGATCTTGCTAGATATCGGCTTGCAGGATAATAGAGCCTATACCTGTATGTTATGACCATTAAGTAACACTCATTTAGGAAATTCAGATCTACTATATACAGTAAGGAGAATGACTGTGTAGAACATTCTATTTACAGTCACTGTTGCAGCTTCTAAAATCTGTTTGACCTTCTGTATAAATACTTGTCCTTGGCTTTGTCAAATAAATGCATGTTGTGAATGTTAGAACTTGAAACTAAGAAATACAGCAGCGCTTACATTCTTGTAAAGCTTCAAAACGGATAAAGATGGGTGGAATTCGCCATCAAACTTGTCAACCAGAAGAGAAAGATGGTGTATCTCATCCGTCATGGCATTGGAGACCTGTATACACACACACACACAGTGACAATAAAGACATTGTACTTGGATTAATGCTGTCACAGTTACACAGATTCCTAGCCTCTTTGTGAGGAGCCCAAATTCATCCAGACACAGAGAAACAAGTACTAGTTAATAGAGAATTGGTATCAGGGCTGTTGTAACGTAATGAAGGGGCCATGGTGAATGCTTAAAAGCTGCTAGCCCATCCTGAAAAACAGAAAATGTAGAATGTCCAACCCACTGCCATCAAGATATGCTTCCTGAATTAGTGAATTAAAGGATAAGTAAACCTTTAAAATACGTAAATGTAAAATTCATGAGGGTGCTATTCCAAGCACTTTTGCAATGTACATTCATTATTTATTTTGTTTTAATTCCAAGATATTAAGGGATAATATTATAGAATTGTTACAACAGCGCCACCTGCTGGGCAGTTTCCCACCATTCTGACCACCAAGTAGTCAAGGAAGTTGTCAGGAGAAAAACAGGCTGCTCTGATGTTCTTCTGCTTAGGAAAAAAATTAGAAACCTCTCTGAAATATTGCCCTAAGCAGAAGAACATCAGAGCAGCGTGTTTCTTTCTCCTGACAACTTCCTTGACTACTTCCTGGTCAGAATGGTGGGAAAATGTAACTAAATTAATTCATATTAACGGTACATGTGCCACTGCCCAAACAGAACAGCAGAGGGTGTTCCTGTTACACATTCACTGTATTCAGCAACATGAAGTATAAAAGAAAAAAAAACGGCTTTCCAATTCTAGTCAGGAGACATCTTGTTTAAGGACAATGGTATATGCACCGATACCTGTGCTGGCAATGAATTTGGATCATTTCCTATTCACATGTATTGAGTTGCTGGTTATCACTGGCATAATGAGGGACCTGGCATTTTGACCAGCGCCAATAGTACCAGTAAGAAATGCTGCATGTACAACAGCCTGAATGGATGATATTTATGTATTTAATTTTCATGAGGGATTTATTATTATTATTTATTTATATAGCGCCAGCATATTTTGCAGCGCTGTAAAGTAAATGTGTTTATACAACTAACTCACATGAATTACATACATAGAACATATGGAGATATATATATCACAACCAATACCGGTACAAAAGGTGAGGAAGGCCCTGTGCAAAGGAGCTTACAATCTAAAGGGAAGGGAATGGGAGTGGGCAGGATCAGAATTAAGTGGGTGAGAAATGTGGTACTGTATGTGGTATTGCATTTGGTAGTTAAGCAGAGTGAGGGTAGGCTTCTCTAAAGAAGTGCGTTTTAAATGATCTTTTGAAAGCAGAAAGGTTGGGAGAAAGTCAGACAAACCATTGGAAAGAATTCCAGAGGAGGGGTGCAGCCCTTGCAAAGTCTTGAATGCGAGCATGTGAGGAGGTAATGAGAGAAGAGTTGAGTAGCAGGTCAGTAGAGGAGCGTAGCAAGCGGTTGGGTGAGTATATAGAGATGAGATCAGAGATGTAGGGTGGGGCAGAGTTATGAAGTGCTTTGAATGTCAGGGTCATTAATTTTATTCTGAAAGGCAGCGGAAGCCAGTGACGCGTTTCGCGCTATTGGGAGCTTCATCAGGAGGAAGCACCCAATAGCGTGAAATGCATCAGGAGGGAGTGGCTGAACATAAGGTAGGCAAACTGGGGGGAGACACTGCATTGTGGTGTGTAATGTTGAAATGTCATGGAAGGCTTATGCGAATTGTAGTTTGTTTGAATTGCACAAATAAATGCTTTAAGCGAGACGCTGTGCATGTCTGATTTATATACAAAAAGAGACAGGGCCGTGTCACGAAGACCAAGTGAATGGAGGGACTGGAGAAGAAGAGGATTGTCCACAGTGTCAAATGCAGCGGAGAGATCAAGCAGTATTAGTAGTGAGAAGTGATTGTTGGCTTTAGTGGTTAAAAGGTCATTAGTTAGTCGAGTCAGGGCAGTTTCAGTGGAGTGTTGTTTCTTAAAAACAGATTGTAGGGGGTCCAGCAGGTTGTTGTCAGAGAGGAATGAGGTTAGTCAGTTGTACTAGGTTAGACTAGGCGCTCAAGTAGTGTAGAGATGAAAGGTAGCAGAGAGGTAGGCCGGAGGATATCAAGATTGGAGGGATCAAGAGAGGGTTTTTTTCAGAATGGGGGTGACATGAGCATGTTTTAGTTGAGAAGGAAAGATTCCAGTTAAGAGCGAGAGATTAAATAGATAATTTAAGCCTTTGATTAGACAGGGATTGGTATTGCGGAGAAGTGTCCAATTGTTTAATTAGACCAGCAAAGAAAACTGATGTAATTCACACATAACACATTTTAGACAGTGAGCTAACCTGTTCATTGACTTCCTTTGTGATATGCAGAATTCTTCTCTCAATTTCTTCTGTTAGGATCAGCAATTGTGTCTGCACATACTCAAGCCTGTCATTCTGATTCTCTCTTTCTACCATACAGCGTACCCTGAAATTATCCACATGCATGGTTTACATTAAATCTAAAGGCCTTGGATTGTTCCCCTCCTTTATAACGTTGATAAGGTGTACCACAACACATGGATATTCCACTCATCATCATTATTATTATATGATTAGAGCTGCAGAAGGTGTCTCAGTCCTGGCACACAGTCCATAATAGCATGGGTGTTTATTATAAGCATTGTGGCACATACAGTGTCTGAATCTTATGTGTATAAAGATGAAATATACTTAAATATTGCTTCTGCTGAATTATTGTAGATCCGTGATGGCATCACTAATGCTGCAGCTGAAGGAAAGGGGCTTGTTGTACATTAAACTAAACCTTAAAGGAGAAATAAACCCTAAAAATGCCATATTTTATATACTGAACTTATTGCACCAGTCTAAAGTTTCAGCTTCTCAATAGCAAAAATGATCCAGGACTTCAAACTTGTCACAGGGGGTCACCATCTGCGACACTCATATGCTCAGTGGGCTCTGGGCAGCTGCTACGCTTAGGGGTTGTCACAAATTATCAAGCAGAAAATGAGGTTGGTCTGTAATATAAGCTGATGCTACAGGGCTGATTATTAAATTCTGATTCTAGTTGCACTGGTTTCTGAGCTGCCATGTAGTAATTATCTGTATTAATTTCTAATCAGCCTTATATTGTGACATTTATATTCTATGTGTACTGTATATTGTGAGTGGGTCCCTAAGCTCAGTAAGTGACAACAGCACAGAGCATATGCAGTGAATCAGCAGAAAAGAAGAAGGGGAGCTACTGGGGCATCTTTGGAGACACAGATCTTTACTGCTTAAGGACTGTGGTTGCCTTGGGCTGGTACAGAAGCCCAAAACAAAATGTACAAAATTTATAGCTACTTCTTTAGTTAAGCTTTAGTTCTCCTTTAAAGTGGTGGTTTACCTTTCAGTTAACTTTTAGAATACTTTTAGTATCTAACCAACTTTTCAACTGGCCTTCATTTTTTTATATAGTTTTTGAATTATTTGCCTTCTTCTGCTGACTCTTTCCAGCTTTCAATTGGGGGTCACTGACCCCATCTAAAAAACAAATGCTCTGTAAGGCTACAAAGTATTGTTATTGATACTTTTTATTTAAAGGGGTTGTTCACCTTCAAACAACTAGTTGTTTTCCGATAGATCACAAGAAATAACTACTTTTTCAAAACACTTTCTATGTGTGACCATTTTTCTAATATTGAAGTGTAAAGTGTATTTTTTCACCTTCTGAAGCAGCTCTGTGAGGGGGGTCTCCGACCCCCTAAACTGTTCTAAATGGATACATTTAGTTGATACATTTCTTATCTTTGTTCCTGCTGAGCAGAATCTCTGGGTTTCATTACAGGCAGCTGTTAGAATTGATACAATTGTTGCTAATACTCCAGAGATGCCGCTGAGAAATCGATCAACTCCATGTTGCAAAATTGTAACAGGTCAGAATCTGCACCTGAATTACTGAGCTGCCAGACTCAAACATTCATATTTAAACTTAGATTTTGGAAAAACAGTAAAAAGTAAATAATGGAAAGTAATTGAAAAAAGTCTTTATTTCTGGGGAACAATCTGAAAACAACTGAAATGAAAAAAAGTCTTTGGAAGGCGAACAGCCCCTTTAATAAATAAGGAGAAAAAACTTGTGCTGATTTCTTTTCAGAAAATATATTGAGATAAATTCGGACTTTGATAAATGGGCCTCTTAGTATGATGAAGAGAGTTACATTCTGAGAATGTCTTAATTGGTTTTCATTATTTATTATTTGTGTTTTTTTAGTTAGGCCTGAATAGAAAGAGTAAAAAAAAAAGTAGCAATAACGGATTATTTTGTAACTTTACAGAGCATTTGTATTTAGATGGGTTCAGTGACCCACTTTTGAAAACTGCAAAGAGTCAGAAGAAAAAGACAAATTGTTAAAAAAAACTATAACAAACAAATAAAGACCAATTGAAAAGTTGCTTCGATTTTGGCATTTTATAACATACTAAAAGTTATCCTAAAGGTGAACCACCCCTTTAATACACTTTCTCGAAAAATCGGGAAAAAAATGAATCGTATGATCGAAAACTCAGGTTTTTTCAGATTTTCGCCCGAAAACCACTGAATCTTCAGATTATTGCGCGAAACTCAGCGCAGATCAAAATATCTTTGGGCCTTTTCTAATGATGCAACGAATCCATTATTTTGGATTTGGCCGAACCCTTCGCAAAAGATTTGGCCGAATACCGAGCCCCGAGGGTGGGAAGGGAAAAACTTTTTTTACTTCTTTGTTTTGTGACAAAAAGTCATATGATTTCCCTCCCTGCCCCTAATTTGCATATGCAAATTAGGATTCGGATTCCCTTCAGCCAGGCAGAAGGATTGGACTGAATCCGAATCCTGCTGAAAAAGGCTGAATCCCAAACCAAATCCTGGATTCGGTGCATCCCTAGACTTTTCCCACTGACTTATATGCAACCTCGGCAGGTCGGAGATGCTGGATTTTCAGATTCTGACTTTTTCCATCCTTGGGTTATAATAAATCCTGAAAAATTTTGTTTTTTTTTCCCACTAAAAATTCAGATCTTATAGTAAAAAAAAAAACACAATTTTTTTGGGTTTTGGTATTCAGAGTTTAGTAAATAACCCCCTAAAAGTTATTCAAAGGTGAACAGCCTCTTTAAGGTCTATACATTAGATATAAGCTTTCTACACTTACCACTGCACAAACATTATTAGACTAAGTATTCAAGATGGAATGGAAAACTGAAGCAATCATCAGCTGTACGGTCCTACCTTTTGTCTGCTGCCTTGATGTTTATAGCATCCATAATAGCTTTCACGGTGTCAGTAATTTGTTTAGCTGTGATAGTGTGCTGCTCAAACTTTGTTTTCACTGCTGACTGCGAGATACATTCCTGTGGGGCCCAAGTCACAACACATTACTGTGATTCCATACAAAGCCAGTCAGGAATTACAAGAGGCAGGTGGCACCAAACAGTGCCCAAAAGAAACACTTGCTGCTGCCAAAAAAAACACATAATGAATAGAAGCCGAAAATATGATCATAAATAAAACAAAACAAAAACATATGAGACGAGGAAGCAGCAGGGATGTGTCTCTTGTACCCCATTTTCTTCACCGCAGTAATGTGAAACTCTCATCAAAAGAAATCAAACAGTGTAAGGAAAAAGAAAAAAAAAGAAATATTTGTAAAGCACAAATCTAAAGCTATAAAATGTATCCTAATGGGTAAAAAAGAAAAGTGAATAAAGTTAGCAGCCCAGTTCACTGACTCATGGAATGAGAATGTCATGATGTTGGGTCCACGGACCTTAGATTAAGATCTACCTAATTGCAAGAATGCCCACAGCTACACTCTGTGAGCTCTACGGGGCCAAAGCTAATGCTACTGGTGCAGGAACTGACCACTCAAATGCTTGGCAATAGAAAAAAAAAACTATAGCTGAAAATGACAATACGATTACAGCATATGACATTATACATTACTTATGGCATCTCAGTAGAAATGGTAATGGATATTGCAGTAGCAGGGCTGGATTCTTTTTATACTGGTTTTTTTATTGTGGATTTAAACCATAGAATGTGTGTATGTGCTCTGCATTCTTCTCCTAAAACATGGCTTAGTAATTCTAGAAGTGACACTGCAGGAAATGATACCACTTTAACAAAGGCGCTGGTTAGTAATAAAAGTGCATTATCATTATATAAAAACAGGGCCAGAAATCTCATTCTATAAGAAAGTTTAGCTATAGTATGCTAACATTCTCTGTGTCCCACTACAGAGCACCAAACTGTAGCACATAAGAACAATAACACAAGGCACAATCAGGGTGTGTACCAGCCAGTGACCTAATTACTACATTAATTAGTAACAAATTGACTCTACTAGGGATGCACCGAATCCAGGATTCGGTTCGGGATTCGGCCTTTTTCAGCAGGATTCGGATTCGGCCGAATCCTTCTGCCCAGCCGAACCGAATCTGAACCCTAATTTGCATATGCAAATTAGGGGTGGGGAGGGAAATCACGTGACTTTTTGTCAGAAAACAAGGAAGTAAAAACTGTTTTCCCCTTCCCACCCCTAATTTGCATATGCAAATTAGGGTTCAGATTCGGTTCGGTATTCGGCCGAATCTTTAGCGAAGGATTCGGGGGTTCGGCCGAATCCAAAAAAGTGGATTCGGTGCATCCCTAGACTCTACGGAAGTATTAAATGCTTATACATGTGACCTAGCACCTAGGGATTGATGTGGAGGGTTTTAAATAAAAAACAATGATGGAAAACAAACAATGACGCTAGATACAGAAAGAAAAAAAATACTAAGGGTTTTGTTCCCCAAAGAAGTAAATCTAGAGGTCAGCAATGACGAACAAGAGGTTGCATAGAAGCCACACACTGTTACAGCTTGGCTAGGCTGCAGGAGGAAAGAGCTGAAACAGGCAAGAGAGGTTAGTGTGAGCAATAACAAACATTCATTCACACTTTCAATGTCACTACATTTCAATGATACAGCAACAGTGAGAAATGGTCCGATTTACTAATATAAGAGGCTTTACATTTACTGCCATCTTTTGACTTATTCTGACAAGTGAGCAGGTTAGCAGAATTGGGTTAAATAATGGTAATGAGTGGCAAACTGATCAGTGAGAAACAAGCACCATCAAACAAGCTGAAGGAAGGACGGCCAGACTTTCACCTCTGACTTTTTCTGAATCCGTGACCACATTCCTTTTGATAGTTTAACAGCATCATGGGGCTACCAGTGGTTGTGCTGGAGAGCAGTCAGTAATTGCAGTCAAGGAACAATAAAACATCTTACTACCACTGGACATAAACATAATTACGCCCCCTAATTTAGCAACTGGAGTTTAAAGATTTGGTCTCTGACTAAGCAGTGGGGCCTGTATCAGGACCAGTCCTTAAAATCCTCAAGTCAATAACATCAGCACATGGATATCCATAACTCCCTCTATTTCAGCATACCAAGTGAGAGGCATTTGAACACAAACAAAATGCAATGACACAGTAATGGGATAGGATGGGGGGGGGGGGGTAGTGAAAAGAAACTGGTACATTACCTCAAACAGCTTTTCAAATTTCTGAAATTCCAAGAATCTGGTGTGAAATCCCTCAGCAAGCGCAGCACCTGCACAAATTACAAGATACTTTATTGGATTACATGTGATCATACAGACACTTTGGATCACACAGAACAGTAAGTTTGCTTTGTATTATTTGAGTATCTCCAACTCTCTAATTCACAGGCCCTTCTACTGCTACTATGGATCCTCAGCAAGGTCAGATCAGCTTTGGAAATTAACTGGTTGTGTTTATCATCTCACCCTAGTTGAGCTTTGGGATATCCCTGTCTGGGTTTTATGGTTACCACAAAATAATTTCCTCCGTCTACCACTGGATGATAAATACACCCATACAGAGGATCAGTACAAACACAGATCATACCCACCGGCCTCTGGCATCCCTTGTGCCTTGTACATTCTGGCATTCAGGACTTCCCTGGCTGAAACAAAAAAGATGCGCTTCTGTGCCTCTGAGGAATCCACCACTTTCAGTTCATCCACGAGAAAAGACTGGCAACGTTCCGTGTGTTGTTTACGTACCTAATGCACAAATAGACTGGATCAGATTAAATCCGTCATTGTGTTCTGTAGGGAAATGATAGTACATACACTGATCCGCACACACACTGTTATCTGTAGTAGGGGGCTTGGCCCCTCTTTTTATTGTTATATCACCAGTATGATCAACTTTTCAGGGGGTTTAACCTCCCTTCATCAGGGAAATGTAGGGAAAAGACTCATGAATCTCTGGACCCTGTGGTGCTTTCTGCCATTTTCACATAATTTCACAGGGGTAATGGGTGGCAAGTTCTGTTGCCTACTGTAATATCCTCATGAGTAAAACTGGTATACTCCTGAAGAAGTTGCAGAGACGAAAATCACCAGGATCAAATTTAAAGGAACAGTAACACCAACAAATGAAAGTGTTTTAATTTAATGAAAATATCATGTAGTGTTGTACTGCACTGGTAAAACGGACGTGTTTGCTTCAGAAACACTACTATAGTTCATATAAACAAGCTGCTGTGTAGCAATGGTGGAAATTAAAGAAAGGCTATGGCACAGGATACAAAGTGGATAGCATATAACACCATTATGTCCTACAGAGCGTATCTGCTATCTGCTGTGTAACCTGAGCCTTTTCTCCTTTGAATGGCTGCCCCCATTGCTACACAGCAGCTTATTTATATAAACAATAGTAGTGTTTCTGAAGCAAACACACCAGTTTTACTAGTGCAGAACACTACATGATATTTTCATTATGTAAAACTGTAGTATGAATGTGGAACAGATCCAAAACGGCAGTCGAACTGCAGAAAATCCGTTTATTGGGGAGCGTACAACATGTTTCGGGACAAGCCCTTTATCAAGTGCACACATGATAAAGGGCTTGTCCCGAAACATGTTGTACACTCCCCTATAAACGGATTTTCTGCAGTTCGACTGCCGTTTTGGATCTGTTCCACATTCATACTACAGTTTTACATATTGATTGGGTTATCGGACACAGGATACCCGTGGACAGGTCTGATCTAATTATGTGGTGAGCTCCTTTCATACTAAATTGTGCATGATATTTTCATTACTTTAAAACACTTGTTTTTTGTTACTGTTTCTTTAAGACTGAATTCCCCTTTAGAGAAGTGGAAACCAATGCAACAGAGAGAAAGCTAATATATAAGGATATCATGGTATAATAATATATATATATATATATATATATATTATATGTGTGTGTGTGTTTGTGTGTGTGTGTATATATATATAGCATAGTAGAATACCCCTTTTGATAGGTGTACATTTCACTGCTTCTGATACACTGATCTAATTCAATGGAGTTTATACTTTAAATTAGCATCTAGGTATTTGCCTACCTCTGGATCCACTTGTAGAGCGTTTTAGAAGATTCAGAATGGATGGATGGTGTAACAACCAAGCCACCTTGCATTATTTATTGTACATACTCACATCTTCCATATACTCTGGTTCAGATGCAGAGGCATCCCAGCGATTGTTAAGAATGAATATATTGGGCTTGGAAAGTTTCTCGTTGACCTTATGGAAAAAATGTTTCTCCTAAAAATAGAGATGGAGAAAGGTTTTTCAGAATTATTTGCAAAATCAAAATGTGAGATTAGAGTTTACGACAGAAAACTCCCTATTAAATCCAGTGGGATTAAGTACTGTAAAATGATGTACTGTAACTTTCCCATTGTTAAATATGCTTTTAAAAATCCCATAAAGAGGAGTAGAAAGTGGATGGGTTTTTCTGTGGTGACCTCTAATCTCACATTTTGATAAAGCTGCCCATTAGCGTTTCACCAATTTATAGCAACATAAATATGTTGCCAACCATAGTTGGATTTTTATGCCTCTTTTTTTTTTTTTAATACATTTTATATTAACATTCATATCTCTGTAAGGAGATGAGATTAGAAATGTATTTTGTATATAAATAGCAGACAAGAAACCCTGTGCTGAATGTATAACCTGCATCCTTGCATTTGGATCTTTGTCTGCAACAGAATTAATCAGAGCAGAATTAATTCCTCCCAAATGGTGTTGCCATGGCTGACAAAAGAGGAGTCTGCCCAATGACATATAAACATATATATAGTGAATAAAATACCCCCTATTATAAAATATAAGGATATTAAAAGTTATCAAGGCCGATAACTCTGAAGGTGGAGTTCAGATAACTCTGAAGGTGAAACTTTGAGGTGACTTAATATCCTCATATTTTGCAACAAGGGTACTTTATTTATTATAATACTTATAAGTCATGTGACAGAAATGTCGTCACTAAGCTCCAATGACATCATTAAGCACTATCTATAAAGTGATAATTTACAGGATATTCATGGCTCGTGTATTATATACACAAACACAAAATATTTATTTTTCTTAAATAAGATTGAACAAGACAAAAAATATTTGTATGCGAGTCCCATCAATTTGTGTAAGGAATATGACCTGGATCCACAGGTTAGTATTAATAAGTGGCACTCTATACTCCAATTTTGAAGTAACACCGGTAAGGGTTAGGGCACACCTGGAGATTTGGGGAGATTTAGTTTGGCCGACGACGAATCGTCTCTTCTTTGGGGCGACTAATCTCCCCAAACTGCTTCCCCGTGTCTTCCACCGGCTTTAATGAAGAAACGCCTGCGCCAATTCGATTTCCGAATTCGTCCGAAGTTTCCTCACGAGAAAACTTCGGGCGACTTCGGAAATTGAAGCACCGCGAGTGCATTGGCACCAGTTGGAACCAGTTCAGATTTAAAATAGGATGAGACTCTCATCCTATTTTAGATCCCAACTGGTTAGCTGGAAGTACACTGGAATTGCATGGACTATATGCAATATAACCAGTGTTACTTCAAAAGTGATGTATAGAGTGTTAAGAATGAAGACATGATCCAGATGCAGCCCCATGACAAGCATTGTCATATCTTCATCAGACACTTTCCACAAAGGAAAAAAAACTACAATAAAAAACAGAGATTAAAAAAGATCAAACTAAGGTAAAATCTGCACCAGATTAGCAGTCAGGCTGCTTATCTAGCAAGCTGTGTTACTCCCCCAGGCTCCAAGTCACTTCAACTGATCACCAAATTCCTAAAGCTTGTCCTAAACTCATAAATAACCACAGAATGAAATATTTTAACAGAATACCATTAAAGCATAAATGTACACAAAATATTTCACATCATCATAAAATCTCACCGTGTTCATGAGAGTAGATTCTGAATTTGCCACCAGAACAAAGACATCTGCGTCCAAGCAAAATTTATCAATCCAGCTGTCCAGCTCTGTTGTCACATCTGTTCCTGGACTGCACAAAAAATATTCATGGTATGTATGGTTACATGTGTTGCCAATTTTTGCTTATTAATATTATTAAAGCATAGATGGAAAGCATATTGCTTAGTTATGTTAGTTACTGGAAAACTGCAACAGCATAACATATTACAGTGAAGAGTGTATAGTAACTAGGGATGCACCAAATCCACAATTTTGGATTCGGCTGAATCCCCGAATCCTTCGTAAAAAATTCAGCCAAATTCTTAGTGAAAGATTTGGTCGAGTCCCCGAATCGAATCCCAATGCAAATTAGGAGTGGGAATGGAAAAAGTAGAAACATTTCTTTTTAACTTCCTAGTTTTGTGATGAAACGTCACCTGATTTCCCTTCCTGCCCCTAATTTGCACATGCCAATTAGGATTCGGTTCAGCCAGGCACAAAGATTCGGCCGAATCCGAAGCCTTCCCGAATCCTGTGCATTCCTAATAGTAACCCTGGAGGCGATGTGTTAAAAACAACAGCCATCTTAGTATCAACATAAGGAGGGAAGGTTGATTATTTTTTTTTTTTACCTGTCTACAAGGACCAAGTCATCTCGAAGGAGAGCACATTTTGCTTTTGGCCAGAACACATGAACAAGACAGCCAGCTCCCAAGTCTTTGTCCATATGCAGTGCATGTGCAAGCTGATTAACAGTCTGCAAAGGTAAATACAAAGAAAAAAGGTGCAGTTCATCAATAGCTACAAGGCCTGAGGAAAAACGTTCCTGTATTACAAATACATTTAATGAATAGTAGATGTAAAGAAATGTGTTTAATAAGCAGCACATAATGGATGTTTTTTAATGTACTACGGAAAGAATTTTAGGACATCCTGCAGCGAAATACATCTCCTTCATGCGATGTCCTATACCTTCGGAACGGCGCATCGGTTGCTTTTACCGTCAGTCATCGTTCAAATCTGCAATCACACCTCAGTCCTCTACCCTCCCTTCTCATCTGCCCTCAGCCTTCCGCCCTCTTCCCGTCGCCCTCGCTGCTCAGCACTCCCCCCCTCAGATCTCTCTTTTCAGCCGACAGTCATATCCATAACTTTCTAAAGTGGTGAGCGAGGGCGGAAGGAAGAGGACTGAGGGCGGAAGGCAGAGTACTGAGGGCGGAAGGCAGAGGACTGAAGGAGGAGGATGGAGGGCTGAGGGCGAAAGTGAGGGCAGAGTTCACGTGACTGACGGCTGAGAAGGGAGGGTAGAGGACTGAGGTGTGATTGCAGATTTGGACTATGACTGACGGTAAAAGCAACCGATGCTCCATTCCGAAGGCATAGGATATCGCATGAAGGAGATGTATTTCGCTGCAGGATGTCCTAAAATGCATTCCGAACATATGCAGTTGTACCTTTACACTTTTCTTCTCCTCTGAACTCTCGGTCATCAGGTATGCTTTGTCCCCATCTGTGCCCTCAACACTAAGGAAGCAGTTGGTAGTGTGTCCAATGCCACTAGGCAGCACTTTATCCCACAGCATAGAATTTATCACTGTGCTCTTGCCACTACTTGTTCTGTGGGGAAAGACAAAAGCATGACAGATTATTCAAATTACATTTAGCCTGCGATATCAACATAAAGCATTAAGAATTATTGCACATTCTATAAAGGTTCTACGTTTAACTATGTAGAAAACAGAAATGAAAATCTTTAGCACGTCTGAATCCTGCTCACCTTTATATAAAGTGTTTACATTACAGAAAGGCAGTTTAGTAATTCAGATACCAGAGGGCATGCTTTATTATATTTTTTGCAGAGGTCCGCTCTTAAATCTCAGATTATAAGTTGCCATTATTTGTAAATCACATATCTTTAAAATGCGTTGAAGGCTCTTACCTGCCAAAAAATGCCACTTTCATATTCCTGCGTGCGAGAACTTCCCCAATGCCAGCTAGTTTGGTCTTAGATGCCTGAATCTTCTTTAGATCATCCTCTGTACTTACATTGTTTAGCTCTGGATTCTGAAATGTTGCTATGCAGAAATAAAGGAAGATGCAGTTAAAAGCTGAAGCAAATACAGCAGTCCATACCTATTGCATGTACAAGTGCAGTTTGCCACAGTGTAATGTTCTAGGGAGCATATACATGAAAAACCCTGCATTGATAAGGAGGGACATACTGGAAGAACCCAGACAGTTGGGTTTGGGTAGGGCAATAAAAATTTAAGAAGATGAAAGGAAAATATAGATTTTTTTTGCTTTAATAAAATAATATGCAGAATATAATATGTGTGCTGATGCTAATCAGTTGATAATCGGCTTTCGGTTAAATATCCAGCTGTTATTATGAACACAGAAAGAATTTCAGCTATAAAGCCTATAGTACAGACACGTTTATACTTTAATCAAAGGCATTTTGACTACTGTTGCCCTCCAGTGACTGGCGAGTGTTATTTGAGCAAAAGTCAATCTGTCAGAAATGCGTCTGCTTCACACATGGTGCTTATCATTTAGTAGCTGTAACATGGTGGTCGGGTGGTGTTTTGATCGCTGTTGTTTTCTACAAGATGGCAGCAGTGATCAAACTCTTACTAGACCTGGAACAAAACTGCACCTTATAATACATGCAACTGTTTATCTGGGAATGTGCAGTGTTATACTACAGACATTACATGAATGATACCTTCTACAAAGGTTACTCCTTCACTGACATATTCCACCAACTGGTCAAAGATAGAAGTAATGGCCTTCTTGGCTAGCACAAAGTGCTTCAGGGGAGAGACGCTTGCTTCTTCCATGGCTTACCTGGGTGAAAATAAAATGGTGGTGTTTAGTACCAAGAGAATTACCCATCCAGACAGTACAAAGCAATAGTTACCTTGCACCAATATCTTTGCCCTTAGGTCACATTCTCATTCTGGGAATGAGAGCATGTGATATCATCTTAGATTATTTTTGCAAAAGGGCTGTGGGGCATGGACTATAGATAGATAGATAGATAGATAGATAGATAGATAGATAGATAGATAGATAGATAGATAGATAGATAGATAATCATTTAAAACATTAAATAGATGAGTTAAAATAAACAAGTCTAAAGTATTCTATCTAAAATGCCTAAGTGTTAGTATTTACTGAAGGACATATAAACCCCCCATCACAAAAATTAATCATTGAACAGACTCTTTGAAATCTTTAGATACCAGCCACTCTGGTTGTTAAAATATTAACAGTTAGGCTGCAGCATCCCCTTAATCACTTATAAATCCTTCTACTCTTCTCCCCCCTCTGCCCCCTCCATCAGGAATTACTTTGGCTGTCGGCGCATGAGCATGCTCAATTCTTCTCAGCTCAGCTTATTAAACACACCCTCCAGTCTAACAGCCAATGAAGAGATAGCATTGCTGGTTCCCATAGAAACTCTAGCTGTCTGATCCTATTTTTTTTCTCTTAACCAGCTCTCGGGAGCTCAGCTTAACCATTACAGCGCTCAACCCCAGCAGAACTTTTTATCAAAGTACATTGTGACTGTGTACACCTGCATTCTGCATTGCATGAACTTTACAGCATACATGTCCTGTTTGCAGATGTCAATGTTACTGATCATGTGTCAGAGGGAAAATGGGTGAACGGGCGAAGCTGCTGTTTTAGGAACATGTGATGGCGCTGGCAAACGGAGGGGGTATATGCAGTACAAATGATGGGTGGGGAAGATATGCCCAATTTATATACATGGTAGGAAAAGGTAGGATTTACATATCCTTTAAGATTGTCTTAGGTAAATGTGCGCAGAGCCAAAAACATGTATTTGAAGCTGTGGTTCTACTAAAAATCTACTATTGTTTGATACCATAGCTTGACCACTTTTTTATTGACATGTGGCAGGACCACCATCAATGGGGGGACAGGGTACTGGGGTCAGGAACCCCATAACAGAGGGGGTCTTAGAAGACACAGAAATGTGATTTTCAGGTTGCAGAGGGTGGGGCTTGACAAGTCTGTGGGGTTTGCCATGTGTCTGCAGTTTTTCTTGTTCATTGGGGGTTCCATTCTACCTGTTGGAAGGACCTCCTACCAGAGGCCAAGGTAATCAGTGGGCTGATAACTGTTTATTCTGTTTATTTTTATAAACACAGGATTAAACATGTATAATAATTAGTTATCTGGATCATTTGTGTGGAAAAACAGCTTTAGGCATAGAGGCGGGGCAGACAATTACTTTCACTTTCCATTCAGCACTTCCTAGATGTCACTGCACTTCCCACATTGCCCCTCTGTCTTTACCATTTAATTGTGTAACCAGGGCATGGGGATAGACATCAGGTCCCCCATTCCAGCGCACAAACAAGATTCTGAGATGATACAAGGCTTGCCTTAATAACAGTGTCTACAAAATGGCTCCTGCCTGCTTGCTATAATTATGAGTTCCCAGACTGAAGGAAACAAGATTCAAATAATTTATGTAGTGTAATTGTAGTTAATGTTGCTTGACTAACGTGATAAAATAGGATTTGGAATCATTTTTTGGGGTGACAGGCCCCCTTTAACACAACTGGATCATAAAGGATAAGAATTGTGTGGCCTTTATGCATTTCCACTTTCTCCATTTCAAGTGTACCAAAACCATTATGCAGGGGCATGGATTCAACATGTTGTCCAAATGTAATCACCAGGACTCAGCCTTCAGTAACAGTATAGAAATTGAAAGGTCAGTGATGTTCAGCTTGATAGCAAAACATGATGATAGCAGAAATCATTTAAAATCCCTAATATAAAAAATAACATACTCCACTTAGCATTACCAAAGCTACATATTAAAATAACATTTGAAACACAAGTTTTTAAAAGGAATGCACCGTGTTTTGTCCTTGGGAGGTTAATTACAACTCTGCCTCCCCCCTTTGTGGTGACTGCTTTTTAAACAGAAGTCCATTACGCAGGGGGATTAGCTATGCACTGGTAATCTAATCTCTGAACGATAGAGGTATGGAAGGGAAAGAGGAAAATGAGAGAATGGAACAAGAGAAAGCAGACAAGGTAGAATAGAGTAGAATACATGGCTAATGCCACACAAGGCTGTGGCTTAGCCAATCCATGGGCACCGCGCTCTCCTGTACTGCGCCCAAAGTCACTGCCTTGGCCTGGGTGCAGACACTTGGAGCAGATTTCATATGTGAACAGTAAGGGGTCATTTATCAACACTGGACACATTTGCCCATGTGCAGTGACTAGGGTTGCCACCTTTTCTGGAAAAAAATACCGGCCTTCCTATACATTTTTATTTTTTTCCCTATTAATGACATTGGGATCAACCATCATTTTTAACGGCCAGGCCGGTAAAACACTGGCCAGGTGGCAACCCTAGCAGTAACCCATGGCAACCAATCAAATTGTGGCAATCATTGTTCTACTTGCAGCTGGCTCTAAAAATCTAATCACTGATTGGTTGCTATAGGTAACTGACCATGGGCAAATTTACCCAGTGTTGATAAATGAGCCCCCATGAGAATACTTTTTTTGCACTGAAATCCACTCTCCATGTCTGCACCCAGTCTTTTGCAGTGACTCTGTGTGCAGACACCCCAATGATAGCAAGCAGCCAGTAACAGCCAGCAGCTTAATGAGAATACTAGAAATTGTAGGTGCTGGCCAGAGTACAGAATGTACATTAGCATTAGGGCATCTTCCAGCAGCTCTGGACTGGGAGTCAGAAAAGACCCTGGCATTCCAACTTCACAGAGGCCCAAAAGGCAGCCCCTCTGACATTTGCCAGAGCCCACAGATTGCAAATCTGGGCCTGTCCTTTAGCAATTAACTGCAATTATTAACTGCAATAATTAGGAATTGTGCTACATGCAGCAGTTATAGGAACGTGAACCTTATACACACCTTCGTAGCCTGTCAGCACTCCTTCATACGCGATCTGTACTCCTGCACACATTCTCAGTCCTCCTCACCCAAATGCTCACCAGTACTCCAAACCCTAAAAGTGTAACCTTAAAGGGGTGTTTCACCTTTAAGTCGTCTTTTAGGATGTTATAGAATGGCCAATTCTAAGCAACTTTTCAACTGATCTGCACTGTTTTTTTAGTTTTTTAATATTTTTTCTTTTTCTTATGACTCTTTCCAGCTTCCAAATAGGGGTCACTGACCCCATCTAAAAACAAGTGCTGTGTAAGGCTACAAATGTATTGTTATAGCTAACTTGTATTACTCCTTTTTTATTCTGGCTCTCGCCTATTCACATTCCAGTATCTTATTCAAATAAATGCCTGGTTGCTGGGGTAATTTGGTCCCTAACAACCAGATTGCTGAAATTCCAAACTGGAGAGCTGCAGAATAAAAAGCTAAATAACTCAAAAACCACAAATAAGAAAAAAAAATGAAAAGTAATTGCAATTGTGTCAAAATATCACTCTCTGCATCATACTAAATGTTAACTCAAAGGTCTCCTTTGAGGAAAGTGTGGGGGATAAGCATTAGGGTGGCTGATAAATGCAGAGAAAGTTGCAATGCACAAGGGTGACACTTGGAGTTGGGAGTCCTGACGACTAAGCCCTACTGCTGAGATTTGAGTAGAAGGGAAGACATATGTGTGCATGAGGTTCAAGTACAAATTCTGGGAACACAGTGAATACAGGACAAGCGAATTGTCCTGAGTGATGTGCCAGTTTTTCTACAGCATAGGCAGACAATCCTACACACTCACAGCCTTGGCCCAAGCTGCTGCTTACACATACAGACAGACGCATGCAGACACAGACACATGCAGACAGACACATGCAGACAGACACATGCAGACAGACACATGCAGATGCAGCCACTGCAGGATCTCGAGCTGGACAACTAACCAGACAAAATATCGCGCAATACACAGATATACACACATACAGCGTCAGCGAGATCCACGATCCCCTCAGCAGTCCCAGTACGTCAATTAAACCATGTTATCAATCGCCGGTAACCTGACTCAGTGGTAGCCAATGGTTTGTAGAGGCGGGGCCCGACGTCACGTCCCGTCATAAAAGTAAGAAACGCCGTCCACTTGACTGCCCTTGGAGAGAGTTGTTCTTCCGGGAGGAAGTCACGTGATTGCAGCGTAGTTGCGTTTATTTCGCGGAACACTTCGTGAAAATGAAGTGGGTGTGTACTTTTCGTAGAAGTCATGAGAATTTTTTTTTTTGCTTCTATCCTCGGCCACATTTGTAATAACGTTAGTCTTTCATGCGTTCATGAGTCACCATGTTGCAAATACGCCTGCGCGAACGGAACTTGCGTCGTCTGAGCGCTACTAGCGTGTAACTTACGTGTGCGTCCCCCACCCCACAGTTTAGAGCAGCAGCCTTGGATGGTTCACTGTTCACGGGGCTGGGACGTGTTTGACCATTTTTGTGCCCTACTCTTGCACTGTTCCTGGCGCTATAGGGACGTACCAAATGCACTAAACCATGGGGAGCGGTTTAGAGTAATTAAACTATAATGTACTGTTGCCCTGTTGGTAGAATTTGTGTTTGTTTTGGAAAGACAACTATAGTTTATGTAAATAGGCAGCTTGTATATAAACTTTATTAGTGTTCCTGAAGCAAATAAAGACTTTTTTTCAATTACTTTCCATTATTTATTTTCGTGTTTCTTAAATCTAAGTTTAAGGTTCGTGTCTCTGGTGTTTCAGTCTGTCAGCTCAGTAATTCCGGTGCAGACTGAGCTGTTACTACGATTTTGCAACATTTAGTTGATACATTTCTCAGCAGCATCTCTGGAGTATTAGCAACTATTGTATCAATTCTAACAGCTGCCTGTAATGAAACCCAGAGATTTTGCTTAGCAGGGACAAAGATAAGAAATGTATCCATTTAGAACAGTTTACAGGGTCAGCGACCCCCCTTCCCAGGGCTGCTTTAGAAGGTGAAAAAAAAAGAAGACACTTAGCACTTCAATATTAGAAAAACGGCATTGCATAGAAAGTGATTGGAAAAAGTCGGTATTTCTGGTGATCTATAGGAAAACAATTAGTTGTTTGAAGGTGAACCACCCCTTTCAAATAACCATTAAAAAAACCTTTGCGGGCTGTCACATCTCATTAAATAGTAGCAGGGCTGCTGTAAAGCATGCACATTCCAAAAGAAGAGCAATCTTTCAGATACAGACATTGTGCAGGAGAGCTTGCCATATTCGCTGCTGTATAAGTCTGTAAATTATGGTAACAGGTTCAGCAGGCAGAGAGGCTGTTCTTAATTCAGCATTGTTCTGCACAGAAATGTATTGGAATCTGCCACTGAAGAGGCAGTGGGAAGTAAAACATAAAAGTAAATGAGTGAGGCTCAAACAAGCAGAATACTACGAGAGGTGCAAGAAGAGCGAATGGCATAACAAAAAACTGGGATGAACCAGGGGGAGAGATATACAGAAATGTTGAATTTGGGGGGTATGTTTAAACAATAAAAAATCAAACAGGAGCCAGTATTTTAATATTCACTAGCACAAAAACCTGACAAAGTGCAAAAATCGATGGTTGTGCATTATCTTGGCTACATCTGCATGGCCCCAAAGCATTTCATGACAGGCATAACATTTCCCCAAGCAGCTGCAACTAAAAAGTTTGTTGAATGATCAATTTTGGTTCTGCAGCAACAACTGAAATGATACATCTCCAGCCACTACTGAACTGGCAGGTAAACGGAAACCATTTCCTTTCATTGCAGCCACTTTGGACTGTTCTCTTTAACCCCTTGTTCTTCAGCAGTCCCCAAACTCTCCATACGGCACACAGTTCCAAGCAACTGTAATAAAAACAATTCCTATTAGTTGCCAGTTTGCCAGTAGTGAATCATAACAGTTCAGGACTGTTGCAGCAAAATCTTATCTGTAATAAGATAATAAATCAAAATTTCAAAACGGCTACTCATCTTCTGAATAGGGCATGCATGTCACATTTGCATCAAGTGTGCAAGTATTCAACATTTTATATATATATATATATATATATATATATATATATATATATATATATATATATATATATATATATATATATATATATATATATAAAACAAAAAAAACTTCCGCACACATAGGCTTGAGTTTGTAAGCCAAAACGTTGAAATAAATCATCATCATCATTTATTTAAATCTACCATCTTTTTTTCACTTATCAAGACCTATGTGTGCGGAAGTTTTTTTTGTTTTATAGATATGAATCCAGCACCTAGGCATTAACATGGCTATCTGAGTGCACCTATCTAGTTATATGTCTATATATATATATATATATATATATATATATATATATATATATATATATATATATATATATATATATATTTATATATTTTTTTTTTTTGAGAACTCCTGCAAAATCACTCAATCCTTTAAAACTAGCTTGATGTAGAGAGTGCTATTCTAAGACAATTTGCAAATTATCTTCAATTAATTATGTTTTTGTTTTTTTTTTATTTAGCGTTTTGTTCAGCAGCCCTCAAAGTTTGGAATTTCAGCATATGGTTGGTAAATTTCAAATTAATCTAGTAGTAGTGTGAGTAAGAGACTGGAGAGGGCCTGCATAGAAACAGAAGTAAAAAAAAATGTAGCCATGAAATGGTAGCCTCACAGTTTTTTGGCTTTCGGGGTCAGTGACCCCCATTTGAAAGCTGTAAAGAAGAGAATGGCAAATAATTCAAAAACTATAAAAATTAAGACCTGTTAAAAGGTTGCAAAAGATTGCTCATTTGATAAAATACTGAAATTTGAATCAAAAATCTGTTACAACATAAAAAAAATAGCCATGGATTATTCTTTAAAACCTTTTTATCAAAACTTGCAATCATACACAATATCAACAAATTATTTGTTTGCAAATCTCATTCACTGATTATACAAAGAAGAGCAGTATTATCACAGAAATCCATAAAAACAATCACAAAATGTTCATTTTTTTTTTTATTTTCTTACCTTACTTAAACGTACAGCTATTTAAACACCTAAAGAGACAGGAGTGTTTACAACTGGATACTGTTTATCATTAAACTTCTCGGGGAAGTCAGATGAATGAACACAATGACATTCAATTTGTTGAACTACAATACACAATGTACACCGGCTTGCATACCAGTGAAAGTTTTCAAGATTTAAATATAGGTACAACACATCATTAGAGGACTCCAGATACCATTTACTTTGGGACAGCTGGTCCATCAAAGGAACATATTCTCAGACAATTAAGCTTTTTCATGTGACTGTAGATGGATATTAAGTTTTTCTTCTGATCCAAACCTCAGTAGGCATTTTCTGCATTTATGGGGCATATCTGTCGAATGCCTGAAATCTAAGTGAGTTTTCAGATCTTCAAGTTGACCCGTGGAATATTCACAATATTGGCACAAATAGACACCTTCAGAAGAATGCAAATTTAAATGCTGACTGTATTCTAACATGCCAGAAAAGCCTTTCCCACAATCATCACAAACATGTGGATAAAATCGCGTGTGTTCAATCGCTACATGCCTATTCACATTAGTATGGAGCCGACTGCTGAAACCACACACTTGGCAAACAAAAAAGTTTTTGGATTTATCAAAGCTAATTTTGTTTAAAAGGCTGAACTGCCCGTGTTCTCCATTGTTATAGGCGTCGCTCAGTTCTATTAGCCGGCACGTGTGTTCATTCACAACATGGCTGTGCAGATCTTCTGGATCATTGGTCTCATGCTCACAGAACTGACACAAGTATTGTTCGTCACAGCTATGCTCTTGAAAGTGAAGGTAGAGTTCACTACTTGTGCAAAATGGCAAGTCACACTGCTCGCACCAGTATAGGAAGTCATTAAAGTGAGCATCTGCCACGTGCTGATTAAGGCTTTCAAAGGAACTGGTCTTGTATTCGCAGTGTTTACAGACTAGCTGATCCTCCTCGTGTATCTTCCCGTGTTCCAGTAGTAATTCATCACTTGGGAAGGTTTGTTTGCAAACCTTGCAGATGTGAGACTCGGCACACTTGTGTTTCAGAATCATGTGCTGCTTTAGATCAGAGAAGTACTTGCTATTATAATCACACTGCTCACATCGAAATAGGCCGCTACTGTTGGCCCTTAGTAAGGGCCACTTTTGTTGAGCGGTCAGATTTGAAGACAGACTGTTTTCAGGACTTTCACTGATCTGAAGTGGGATGTCTTTGATTTCCTCTTCAATGGCAGGTGATGGAATACTTTCTGCCTCTTCTGTGAGAACCTCTACTATGACATCTTCATGAACAGGCTGAGGAATTATCGTTGGGGAATCGCAAACATCTGTGTTGTCTCCATTAGCACCAGGTTCCTCTGTAATGCAAACAGAATAAGATAAATGAGCATGCCATGCCATGTAAGCAAACATACATGCTGCTTCAAAATAAACCATATTTGTAGTTACAAAAGCATTCCAGTCATATTTGCCATTTTCAAAATTTTAACTTAAAAATGCAGTTACTGTTCTGGGGACCTGTATTATGCTTAGTCACTTGTAATGCAAAATCAGGTAGCAGAGGCTCGAGATTACAAGCAAGACTTTACAGTCTTTTGTGCTCTCTACAAACAAACTAGACTGCAATGTCATTTCTCACCTTGTTCAGGGCTTACAGAAATGACTAAACTACAACCTTCCTAATTTATTAAAGGGGCCCACCCCTTCTAACTCTTTCCAGATTTCAATTGCGGGTCACTGACCCCTATTTAAAAAAGAACAAATGCCCTGTTATTGTACAAATGTATTGTTATTGCTACTTTGTATTACTCAAGTAATCTTTCTATTCAAAACCTCTCCTATTCATTTTCTAGGCTCTTATTCAAATCAATGCATTGTTGCTAGGTGAATGCATGGTTGCTCGGGTAATTTGGACCTGAGCATCCAGACTGCTTAAACTGCAGACTACTGAATAAAAAGCTAAATAATTTAAAGCAACACAAATAATAAAAAATGAAAGCCAATTGCAAATGGTCTCAGAATATCACTCTATACACAATACTAAAAGATAATTTAAAAGTGAACAACTCCTTTAAGCAACTTATTTTCATGATTGTACCCATTTAAGATGGGAGGGCATATCTCATTCTGTTTGCTAGCCAAACTAAAAAAAAATATCCTCTGGGAACAGGTTCTAGACTATATCCAGAATACAAATCCCTGCCTAAAATATTTACACTCAAGGTATGCCTATTTGGCATTGTGGATGATATTGTCTTGACTCTGCAGCACATATCCTTTTCTAAACCCTATTGTTTTATGCTAGGAAATGTATCCTTCAATGGATGGCACATTCTCCCCTGACTAACTGGCTCAACCTAATTTGAGCCCTTCTCCCACTGATACAACTCACCAACACTGCAAGGGGTGCCCCCAAACATATGATAAGGTATGGGGAGAAGGGGTTGAGGCTATAGACTAAGACTATATGGACACCCCTATGAGATCATACCCCTTCCTTCACTGGGAACCCCAGGTTCCTCCCTTTTCCCTTGTAGGTGATGGAAATGCCACTCAGAGTAGGTAGCCACAAACTGATCAACACAGATGTATTGGTTATATCTCAGACATAATAAAACACCTTTGCAGAACCACTATGTATTGTTTTATTATGGTGTTTATGTTACAAATGCTTAAATAAAAACCCTTAAAAAAAAAAAAGTCTTATCAATCAGCAGAAATAAACAGCCGAGACTAGTAATACCAGAATATACCTTCAATTTCTTGAGGTTTAGGATCCACTTGTACAATTGAACAGACACTGTAACAGTGATCAAAGAATATTCCATTGTTTTCTGTAGTTTTCACCGGCCCAGCAACATCTGTAAACAAAAGGTTAAAACAATTCAATTCAGATTCACCAACAAACAATTATCGTGCATGTGCCTATTTACACTATACAACATTTATGTTTAGTGCAAATGTAATGTACCTCAAATATTCAATATCTTAGATAAGCTTACCACTGTGGATACCTCTCCAATCAAATATGTCTACACACAAGGTAAGACAACACTTACGTAATCAAATTGCATATAATGTTAATGATATCGAACACTTAAGTACAAAAATCTTATTTAGAAAGGTGTACAGTGAGCCTGCGTGGCCCTATGCGAGGTACTCATTGTTCCCAGGTTTGCAGGAATCTGCTATGTGTTACCATAAAACAGCAATGTTTTATGACATGTATGACTGGTGACTCAGTATGGTGCAGATACAGGGGTTAGAAGGACATGTAGTATTTGTTTATCAGCTAGAGTAGTGGGAAGGAAGTAGGGCTCTCAGAGAGTTTACTGTAGTAACTAAGGAACTGCAATAATATTTTGTGGGGATAGCAGAGAACTAGCTTTGGTTTTACATTTGTAGGGGGTGGCATTAACAAGGCCCTTTCCTTGAAATTTTTTTGGCAACAACTTTTTCAACTTTAGTTTGTTTTTATTGCTACTTGTTTTTAGCGAAGCTTTGCAGTTTGGAGCAGGAAGTCACTAACCCATCTTGGATTCTTAAGCCTGTGTACTTTTTTTTTTTTGGGTATTTGTACTGTTTGGCGGTCTTATTACAATATGCATTTAGGGTGCTTATTTGCAGCAGCCAGTGTGCAGCCATGAAAATCGATATGTATTATAACACATGGCCCAGTAATGAAAATACAAATCTATGCATACACACTCAGAAAATGGATATAAAAAGCATTGCAGCCTGAGAAGCAGAAAGACAGTTATCCACTTTTGGATTTGTCTTCTTTCCAAAAATATATGGTTTCCTAGGGTAAACCTACAGTTGGCAGAATTTTTTCAGTCATGAAATCTAAAGTATGCTGATATCTTGGGAGGTGCTTTGGAAATGTAGTAGTGTACTGCTGGGAGTGAAAGAGCACAAAATGTTCAAAAATTGCCTTGCAATATCTCTACAACCCATTAACAAACTGTGCACATTCCAGGACCTCCAGGCCAAATATGATTTAAGCAAATCATTGCAATAGCAACATCTCCAAATCAAACACTTTGCTCTTGAAACAATAGGACCCCAGATACCTACAGAACACACACCACTGGATACAATTATGGCAAACTGAGGGAGCAGGAAAGGGCTTATATCGGACATCTATGGATATTCTGAAACTTCTTTCATCAAATACAATTATATGCAAGCGTGGGAAAAAATCCTTGGAGAAGATACACCTCTCACCAAAAGGACATCATTATGGGAAAATCTTAAAAAGGCCTCAATGCATGTCACGCAAAACAAAATAAATTATAAATTTATTATGCAATGGTATAGGACACCCGCCAAGCTACATTCAATATACCCCGCAGTATCACCAGAGTGCATGAGTGCATTTTTTGGACCTGCCCTCTCCTAGAATACTACTGGAAAGAAGTATTATATTTGTTAGAACCCCTTTTGGGATTCAACCTACAGCTAGACCCACAAACATTCCTGCTACGATTGCCATTTCCCAAACTCAAAAAACAGGTACAGAAATTAACCACTCTCATTTTGACTGAATCTAAACGAGTAATAGCTTGTAACTGAAAAAAGGCACAGCCCCGAACGGGCGCCAAACTAAAGTCAGCAATGCAAGATATTCAATGGAATATTTAGCAGCACTACACCGCTGCCAACTACCAAATTTTGCGAAAGTGTGGTCTCCATTGAACTCTATGCACCCCTTGACAGCATAGTGAAATGTCACAAAATTATATCTCCCCAAAAACCCCCAGGCTCAGATGGTTAAAACTGTTCCCTTTCTCTTTATTTTTCCTCCTTTCTCCTCTTGCTGTTTTTTGCTTCCATCTTTCTTTATTTTTTAACTTCCTTTAACCATTTGACTCACAAACACAATGTGTAAGGCTTATTCACATAACTAGTAATATGTTCAACATGAGAATGTGAAGTGATGGCCTTCCTTAATATATACAATGTGAATGAATGTATGCTATGACATGAAAATTAAAATTCAAACCAAAATATAGTTAAAAAAAATAAAATTGCCTCACATTAAGCATAACTGTAGAGAAAGATCCCAGCAATTAAAGGGTCAAATACCAGAGAAAACCGGTAATAATATACATCTGCGGGGGAGGCCAGGACAGGGTCATTACAGCATAGGATATTAAGCACAAGAGATGATCCAAAGGAATGTGCACTACCGGTACATAATTTAAAATATTCAGTGCTCCCTCAGAATGTTGATGCAAATAGAGCTCACAAACTAAAAAATACAGTGGGCAGTTGAAAGATACAAAAACTTTTGAACTATAAATAATTTACCAGGAGAAGGAACAGTGGTACCCTGACCAGCATATCGTGATGGGAAAGAAGTCTTCCTTTTTCTTTTCTTTGGATGTTCATTCATGTTGAGGCAAGCTACGCACAGAAGAAAGAAACACTTGCTCAGAAGGCATTAAAGCAGCAAAAAAAATATTACATGCATCATAATAAGCAGCCTACTCATATGAATGTATTTTTACAGTTACCGAGAACAGATTTAAATAACTTTAGAAAACTAAATTTATTTAACCAATGTAACAGAAAATGAAGCAACTACTTGTCATGTGATGGACTGAAAACGCATACCTTAGCCACTATTTTTGGCATGATTTGCAGTTCAGTGGTATGCAGGGGCGTAGCTACAGGAGAAGCCGACCATCCAGCTGCAGGGGGGGGGGCTAGGAGGTATATTTCAACAAATATTGATAAAACAGGACAAACCCTGCATATGTTTTGGGTCCTAAAATCAATTGGCTGTAAGGCCCAGTAACATCTAGTTAGCAAGAGAGTATGCAACAGAACAACCTCACCCTGCACTCGCCCCATTGTTGTTCAACTACAGCATTCATGGACTGAAAGACTGCATAACACATGGGACTGCAAAGCAGAATGTGGTTTTTATACGAGACCTAAATGCCACAAGCATGCAGCTGAAAAGGATACGTTTAGGGGGATCTCTTATCAGAAAATCAACACATAGTATTTGTGTTCATTTCTACCTCATTTACACCACTATGTAGCCATAAAAAATAAGTGCAAGTACATACATTTTTCCATTATCAGTATCCCTTTAGAGAGATAATGGTAGTGGCACTCACAAAGCAGACAATATTACCTGCATTCTGATCATTGCATTACAGCTACACAAATACACTGTATTTAATACAGTACTTACAGCAGATTCCCTATTCATTCAAACCACGCAGGTACAGGAGAGTTGATGCCTGGGGGTGACCAATACGTCTGCAGGGAAAAGAAAACAAAATGAAAACAAAACTGTAAAAGAAACACAACTGCTCTTTGGAGTAGTGGTTTAATGTAAAAAACAGCCCCCAAATATATGCTAATGTCATCAAAGCGGAGCCTACTTACTGTGTACAATGTTTTTTAAACAAATCCTGGGGCTGCATAATTCAGTTTTGAGCAAAATATTTTCTATTAAAGATCAGAATGAACTTAGAAATGAAAGCAATTTAGTCAGTGTATTGTGCTCTTCTGGCTAGTGGGGAGGGGGGGGGGGGTATTAGCTGAACAGCTATGTGGCCATGCACAAATGTAACCAAACTATACAATATCCTATGCTCAGCTGGTTACCCTCATACAGGTCACTTTGAGACGGTGGCAGAGAGGGGATGCTTGGAGTAAGAGTAGAATGAAAGTACAACCATAAATTGCAGATAATGAGGAGCGCGATCTTCTTTTATCAAGGTGTTTTGAGATGCCAGGTAGGCATTTTATGTGCAGTACCAAGGTGCAGTATCAGTGAAATATTTTTTTATTTAGAGGTTGGGACTTATTTTTACAGAATGGATTGGATACGCTATAACTTTATGTTAAATGATGCAGGACATTTACTTTGAGACCTTTTGGTGTATTATGTTGTATGCCACAATTTGGGAGTCAAATCTACTGTCTTTCTGAGTTACTGCACAATCACATTGGGGAATTTTTGGATGCACTAAATGCTGTATAACAAGAACTTTCACCTGGGTGGGACTCAAGTAGGATGTGCTTAAAATGTCAAATTGTTTCCTTTTTTTGTTACACTTGATAAAGGGCGTGTGAGGCTCAAAACATGTGTTTTGTAGTCTGGAATAAATTACTTTGTAGCAGAAAATCTGCTTCTGGATTGCGCTCTTGTTATGTGCAATTTATGGTTACATTAACAGACCAGCGATGAGGTGGAAGAGGATAGAAGCATCACAGCATTTCAAATTTAGGCAGTGCGCTGAAGTATCTGGTTTTAGCAGATAAAGTATGTTTGAAGCAAAAAGAAAGGTTTAGGTCTAGAAAAGACATGTAAGATGCAGAATTGAGGACATTATGGGGCAAATTTACTTAAGGTCGAATATCGAGGGTTAATTAACCCTCGATATTCGCTGTCGAAGTTAAATCCTTCGACTTCAAATATTGTTAAAACCTTCGATTCAAAGGATTTTAATCCATCGATCGAACGATTTTTCTTTGACCAAAAAAAGCTACCAAAGCCTATGGGGACCTTCCTCATAGGCCAACGTTGACTTCAGTAGCTTTTAGGTGGCGAACTAGTGGGTCAAAGTTTTTTCTTAAAGAGACAGTACTTTGACTACCGAAAGGTCGAATAGTCGTACAATTTTTATTTTGAATCAAAGTCAAAGTAAGTCAAAATTCTGAGTTTTTTTTCTCTAGTCCTTCACTCGAGCTAAGTAAATGGGCCCCTATGTGAAGAGTACCCAGTATTATACAGGAGGCTAGCAGAAAGCTACATGGCTTGTGTAAAAACACTCAGCCTTTGGCCTTGTGCTTCTATATGCTCATGGAACGCCTTGTTCATTGATAATATCCTTATATTTTACAGTAGGGGGTATTTTATTCCCTATATACACGTCAGGATGTACTGCAGCCAGTCCAATAACAACAAATAATACATATATACAAAAAATGGAGGATCTATTAATCTTAGACAGTCCTATAGAATGTGTATTGTGTGGCTATAAGGACAACAGGAGAAGGTGTAGTATTCACTGCACTGTGGGCCAGTCAGGACTATACACACGTCACGTGATTGCGTCACGTACCAAAGCGTCTCACGAGTAAAATAATGACTAAACCTCATGGATCCTCCGTGAATGAACGACAAACAGGGCTAAATAAGAAACCGGAGCCCCTGCAAGTTGAATTGCCTGACTAGAATCAGCACAAGGTGCCGCAAACAATCCCCTCATTCAAGGCTTCCAACTCGAGTCTCACCTAAAGTGCAACGGAACGAAGCAACGATCAAATGGGTCGGAATAACCCAAGACTCGTTCTCCTCTCGCTGACTGCCGGGAAAAAAACCAACATGGAGATCACGCCTCCCCAAGGCCCCACACCAACGACTGGCGACATGGAAAGTAAAATGGCAGCTTTAGCGAGGGACGAAGTAGCGTCACAACGCCGCCTGCTGGGCTCCAGTAGCAAATACAGCTGTAATTACATGGACTGGCATGTCTGCATGCGCCATCAGCACCGGCATGTTAACTGCTCACCGGGGCGGGTCCTACAAACCCACGAAATGTTCTTTTGTCAACAAGGGAACAACTGGTGTTTGAAAATATTTGCGCTGCTAGAGATGCTACTGAAACTGTAACTTGCTTGTTTTTGAGGGATACATATGGGATAATGTTCTTTCTACTAGACATCTTATTGGCTAGTGGGAACAGGACTCAAAGGGGCTCATTTATACACCCAGGGCAAATGTGCAACTGGCCTGGGACCCATAGCAACCAATCAGTGATTTGCTTTTCTCAGCCACCTGCAGGTTGAACAATGAAAGCAAACCTTTGATTGGTTGCTATGGGTTACTGCCCAGGTGCAAATTTGCCCAGGGTTTATAAATGAGCCCCACAGTGTCCCTCACCAATTTGAAGTGCAATTTTTAGGGATGTACCGAATTCAAGGTTCGGTTAGGGATTAAACCAGGATTCTGCATGATTTTTCAGAAGGGTTTAGATATTAGTGCTTGGTCGAATCCTGTAACTTTTTGTCACCAAACAAGGAAGTGAACATTTTTTTAACTGCATATGCAAATTAGGATTCGGTTTGGGATTTCATGGATTCAGCGCATCCCTACTTTTAAAGGAGAATTCAACCCTAAAGTTAAAAAACTCCTACCCTACATAGACCCTCCTCCCCCCCAGCCTAAGTGTTACCCCGAGCAAATGCCCCATACGTTTTACTTACCCTTCGGTGCAGATTCTGTTCAGCAGAGTTCATGGGCACTATCTTCAGCTGCTTCAGTAATCTTTGGAATGAGATGGCACTATATTCATTTTCTAATGTTCTCTGGGGTTGTTAAACCTAAAGTTAGAACCATATTTATTGTGGAAGCACCAAAGCTATATTTTCAAGATTTGGCCAAACCATTTCAGGATAGATCAAACCCCTAATTTGCATTTGCAAATTTCTGATCCCCTTAATCAAATGACCAAGTCTTGTGGTTTAAGGGTTCAGATTTAGTTTCACTTGTATCCTATAAAGGCTCAGATTCGGTCTAATCCCAAATTTAGCCCAGGATTCGGTGAATCCGTGTTTGTTATACTACTATGGGGCAAATTCACCAAGTGTCGAATATCGAGGGTTAATTAACCCTCGATATTCGACTGGGAATTAAAATCCTTCAAATATAGAAGTTGAAGGATTTTTAGGAATAATCCTTCGATCGAACGATTAAATCCTCTGAATCGAACAATTCGAAGGATTTTAATCCAACGATCGAAGGATTATCCTTCAACCAAAAAAACTTAGGCAAGCCTATGGGGACCTTCCCCATAGACTAACATTGGGTTCGGTAGGTCTTAGATGGCGAACTAGGGGGTCGAAGTTTTTTCTTAAAGAGATAGTACTCCGACTATCGAATGGTCGAATAGTCGAACAATTTTTAGTTCGAATCCTTTGATTCGAAGGTCGAAGTAGCCCATTCGATGGTCGAAGTAGCCCAAAAAACACTTTGAAATTCGAAGTTTTTTTTACTTCGAATCCTTCACTCGAGCTTGGTGAATTGGAAGTGTTCTGGGTGCAGTTAACACAAAGCTGGTACTGCATTTATTTTGTCTGTGTATTTTGTGGAATTAAACATTACACTTGTGGTGTTTATACAAATGGCCTGTAGATGTCACTGTGCTCAATACATACTGTGCATACTTCCTGGTAGCTTAAAAGTGAAAGTTTACTGTTGTGTAATCCGACCAGGCGGCCGCGCGGTCCTAGCGCCCACCTCCCCTTCCCAGCGCGCCGGCGAAAAAACGCCGGCGCAGCTGCTGTAATTGAATGGGGACGCACGCGTGCCCATAATGCGGCTGAGCGGCATGCCGCCCCTATTTTTTTGCCGCCCTAGGCCCGGGCCTATGCGGCATTGCCGCAAATCCGGGCCTGATGCCTGCATGACTCTGCTAATAAAGCACTGTTATACTCCTCATCCTCGGCTACCAAAAACATAACAAATGGTGACAAATGATGGCTCTTCTACCTTTGCAGCAGCCTGCACCTTTTGAAATTTGAAAAATTACATATTGCTGCTGACCAAGGGGAGATTTCTCTGCTAATAAAGCACTGTTATACTCTACTCATCCTCAGCTACCCAAAACATAACAACACTGGCACTGCATTTATTCTGCTGTAGGTTTTGGAGGCATTAAACAAAAAGTTGGCACTGTGATAATAATGCTGTGTTCTGGGACATTGACCATGAAGTTGGCACACTTTATTGTGTGTGTGTGTACATCTATATACCAGGCATATGAGATTTGGTATAGACAAATAATATCACAGTACTAGCTTCAATAATTAAAGGTGAAGAAAAGTAGTTTACCACTGGAGGTGCTAAATGTTAGGCACCCCCAAGTCAATGTATTTACTTACCTGAAACCCCAGGCCAGGGCTCCTATCAGCAGAAAACTGCACCAGCCCAGGGTTATTCCAGTGAGCACCACAGAGGGATTCTCTTCCGGCTTCTTCTTTCTTCAAATTTCCCTGGGCAGACATGTGCAGTAGAATGAAAAAGCCGACATTTTAGTTAAAATTCTGCTTTTAACTCTAATGCGCATGCGCAGCCGCGATGAAGAAAGAAGAAGCTGGAAGAGAATCTCTCTGTGGTGCTCGCTGGAATAACCCCTGGACCTGTGCAGTTTTCTGCTGATAGGAGCACTGGCCTGGGGTTTCAGGCAAGTAAATACATTCACTTGGGGGGCCTAATATTTGGCACCCCCAGGTGGTAAACGACTTTCATCTCCTTTAAAACACAGAAAAAGCCAAGACTAGCACATGTATGTAAAGCAAAGATTAGTACACTATGTTCTACATGTAACCTCCAAAAGATGGTCCCATTTTGGACCGTTTTTGAGAAGTCTAAAGCTGGCCATAGACATGCAGATATATCCTTTTGAATGTTCTGCCCCTTACTTCAGTTAACAGACAGTAATCATACGAAAGTTACATCTGACAAATAGTAGTGATAGTCACCCATTGATATGCAGAGATATTATCCTTAGCTGACAGAAATCTGACCTGTCCGATCAACTAAACGACCGATCACCATGGCTTGAAAAATGTCAGGACAATCCACACATGCTCCAAAAATCGTACGAAATGAAGATTCGTACGACTTAATCTTTGTGTCCATGTCCAGCTTTAGGTATGAATTTAGGAAATTCTTATTGATCAAAACCAGTGTCAGGAAAGCCCAGCAGAACAGGTCAATGCTGACACTGGCAGGCAGAGTTTTATTAAAACCAATAAAATGCCCTTTTTAATGTGATAAACTTTGAATTCTCCTTTTGCTAATTTTTCTTAGCAAATGAATCTGCCTTCTTCTGCGAAGGCTGTTCTTTTGCTCCTTATGGTGTTTTGCTTCCTGCTGAATTCCCAAGAGCTCTTGAAGGTTGAACATGTGCCATCTGTGCACTGAAGCACCAGGGAGTCCTTTCTAACAATACGCTCATATCCTGCTTTTCTACAATTTAACTGTGAATCACATACTATCTGTTATTGCATGGATCCCTGCCCAGTGCTACAAATATACATCTTTTTTAGTCAATGTGATATATTTATTTGTATGTAAATGTTTATAAACAATATAATGTTTTTTTGTTGCAAATTGTGTATCATATATTTTGTATACATCCATTTATCTAAAGTCCTCCCACGTTTCATAGTAGCGGGTCTATCAAAACCATGATACCCATAGAAATGTAGGCTTAAGTGTGCTTAACACTTAATAGCAGGCATGGGAAGGTTGCTGTAAAGAAAGAGTTAATTTTATATGCTTACCTGAGGTAGAAAATTGCAGTCAGCGAAGTCCCTGGCTTGCTTGAAGGTCCCGGGTGACAGCTGGGTAGAAAAGAAAGGCGATTGGTGGTTAGCAATCACGTGACCTAAAAGAAGGGTATAAAAGCCAGTTCAGGGCTAGCTTACCTGTCAGTCGGCGAAGATCGTTGAAGGAGGAGCATCGTCAACATGCTGTCCAGATTTGCTCCCACCCGCCCACCCGGTTGTGTAATATATTGAGTGTATGTTGTTAATAAAGCTTATAATAAGAAAAAAAAAAACTATTGTCGCAGCTGGATGAAAAATTAAATTTTGTTATATAAGTAGTTTCCTGGCCGGAACAATCAAAAGGCGGAACTATTTGTGATAGGCTACCCAATGAAGGAATTGGGCTGGCTAGTTTATGTATTTTGAGAGTACATGGTATGTTGAAAAATCTATTAATAAATTCTGCTGCGGCCATTCTCCAATTAAAGTATGTTGTCATGTGTATTATTTGATATGTGTTATTTTCTGTATTATAGCATACCGTTCCCATGTATTTTCCTGCTGAATAGGACTATATGGGATAATATGTGTAGACAAGTTGCTAGTGCCTGCACTGTGTGTAAGTCATCTAACGGGCTGTACAATGGCCCCACAGGTATAACAGTACACCTGCTGTGTCATGTGGTTCCAAGGCTTTGTACATTCTGCTTCTACTGATCTTATAATGTATGACTGCTGAGAAAATTTATCTCCAGGCTGCCTGCCTTGTCCTCACTTAAAAAGTGCACAGACTCCTAATGACACTATATTATATGTGGGTTTTTTTTCTACACACAGTTTTGTGATTACTTCATCATAGGCAAAATATTACTTCTCTTGATTTGAAAGAATACATCAAAACTGCAAAGAATAAACAATTTTATGTTGTATCACAGGAAATATTTATTGAAGCCTATAGGGGAAAACTTGAGCATACAATTATGTGTCTTGTGCACGAAATGCATAAGGATGTGCTGTATCCAACATGTTTTAAATATCAGTCTAGTGTATATTTCATTTTCTTCAGTGGATTGTGGCATCAGTGAGTGACTGCTGTTATTTTTTAATATGAAATCTGGAGACAAACAAGCATACGTTAGGGCATAATATGCACCTTCTTAGTATTAACACATCATCATTCCTGAGCAGGAAAGTCATCAGGGGAGTTTGCTGTGAACATGCTTCCTCTTCTTTGCATCCTGATACATCACATGAATAAGGAATGCAGCTCTTCAATTTGGATATGATTGGGCATAAGCATGCAGCTGCACTACATTTTATTCTTTTATTTACTGTCTTGAAATGAAGTTGTCTGCATCACACACAAATGGTAATTTTAACAGACACTTACTGAAATTATTTGTCCAAAATGATGATTGTTATGAATGAATTACTAAATTAATAATGTTGCACTATATATACTTTATTTAGCTCACTCAAATGTATAATAGGCAAACATTTTGGTCTCTTTCTCAAAACCTTTATTAAGATGTTGATAACAGAAATGACAAGGGAGCCAAAATGTGTGCCTTAAGTGTGTGGGAGAAAACTGTTAAAGATTGGAATTTTACAAGTTCTAAGATATAATTATTCTCCATATCTGTAGGAAACTGCTGTGCAAGTTATAGGATCCGTTATCCGGAAACCCATTATCCAGAAAACTCCGAATTACGGAAAGGCAATATCCCATAGATTCCATTTTATCTTTTTGTTTAAAAATGATTTTTTTTCCTCTCTGTAATAATAAAACAGTAGCTTGTACTTGATCCCAACTAAGATATAATTAATCCTTATTGGAAGCAAAACCAGCCTGTTGGGATTATTTTTTAAATGATTTACTAGTGGTATGACAGATAGCAGTTAGGCAGGTCATATATAGACTTAAAAGGTTGAATTTGATGGACGCGTGTCTTTTTTTCAACCAAACTTACTATGTTACTAAGATCCAAATTACGGAAAGTCCATTATTCAAAAAACCCCAGGTCTCGAACATTCTTTTTCCTTACCTGTATATTTGTTTTGTACTTTGATGACACTATAATACATTTTTCGTGTCTTTTTTTTTTAGAGTCCAGAAGACTCCACTTACAGCCATTATTATGCAATTTTATGTTAACAACACCATGTGATCTACCATCAGGGCCGTCATCAGAAATAGAAAATCTTAGCGTGGTAAATGGCGGAGCTCACCTGCACGCCGTTGCCCCAGTGGTCGCTGCTCTTGTGAGATCCCGGTCTCTTCCTTACCGGCTTCTACAATGTATCAACAACCTCGCTTCTGAGCGCTGATCCAGAACCAATGCCTCCCCTATTTTGGATCAGCGCTCAGAAGCAAAGTTGTTGATACGCCATCAGAAATCACAGGGCCCCGTAGAACCAAATTTTCTGGCCCCAGTCCACCCCCACCACATTAAAAAGCCCACAAAGACAGCGCTAAAAACGGTAACCCCCCCACACACACACACAAGTTATCCAAAGCCATTGGTGTTCAGGACCCCATTATAAGTTAAAGTTAAAAAAAAACATTGGCAGCCTGGGTCCCACATAAACATTGGTGGTCAGGGCCCCCACACAAGTACTCTAGTCTGTTTGCGGCTTCAGCTCTTCAGGACTTTGGCTCTTCAGGACTTCAGTGGTTTGGCACTGTCAAGGGGGCCCGACTAATTCAAAAAGGGCAGCACAGCCGGGGGCCCCTTTAGGCCCGGTATGTGTGCCCCCTGATGGCAGCCCTGTCTAACATAAACACATTAAGTATACCTCCCAACACTTTGGAAATAAAAAGAGGGACAACATTTTTTTGACCACTCCCATTTTGTGGCCACACCCCTAATTACCATATTCATGTTACAAAATTTGGCAGGTAATGAAAGTTTGAACATATTTCTGTGTTTTTTTTTTTAATAATTACAGTTTTGCTAATGAAGGTGAATTGCCCTTTAAGCTGTGAGTCTAACTTCTCCCAAGAGACCGATTATCTTATATTGTTACAATTACTTATTTGCTTATCTCAAAATTGTTACAAATGTATCTGCAGCTGTGGCTGTTCGGGGCTCTGCCAAAAGTCAATTAAGTTAGAAACTTTGTTTCTTTTTCTGGCTGTTCAGTGCAGAGAAAAACGGGACTTTCCAGTACAAACGAGGGACTGCGGGTTGAGATGTCAAAAGAGGGACTGTCCCTCTAAAAACGGGACAGTTGGGAGGTATGCATTAAGCAAGATTATGCTGAGCTAATATAGCATTCATATTACATATTGGTAGTTACAGGGCTTCCTAATGAAGGCAAACAAAGCAAGTAAACCAAAAGACAGACAGTAACTTGCTTACAAAAAAAATTACTGAAAAGTAGGATAAGGCACAATGGGGCTCATTTATTGAGGAAGGAGTGTATGCAATGGCAAGGAACTGCACACTAAGCCTCCTTAATAAATGAGCCCTGCTGTGCATCATTCTACTTTCTTAGAAAACCCAACAAGGATTTTGCGCTTGCTGACAGCCATCGGTAATTAGCCGTCTGCTTTTTAATTGTATCTATTTCCATTTGTATTGGATTGTTTCTATTTCCCAGAATGCACAATGACATATGAGATGTGAAACCACTACAATAAATCAGAAGGACTTTAAAAACCACCAAGGGGTTTAGTCACCAAAATTATATGAATTTTTCTTTATATATACAGTATATAAAATGATGTAACAACTGTAATATACAGGGGGAGATTTATCAAAGGTTACGCTTGTTTCTTCTGCAAGATAGTTTTCAGGTTTATTCAAGAAACGTGAGAAAGTGGAGGCAATTAGTTTGGGGGATCAATAAATATTTGCAATCCATTTAGCAAAGGATTTCAAAAATGTTATCATTGGTTTATGCAAGGTCTAAGATGGAAAAAACGATGGGCAAAATTGTATTAGTGGACCTAGGAAAAAGTAAAAAAAAAACTTTGTGACCTGCATATTATAAATTCCTACTATAGACAACAACAGTATATAGAAAACATTGTCAACAATAATAGTGGTGACAGTGCGAGGAAGGGGGAATAATGTTCTCTAAGCTGTTTAAACTATGTCATGGGCTATAGTTTGTGCTTAGTAGTGGTTTTACAATAGGGGTAGCAGACTCCCACTTGAAATCATTTTATCTGGGTGCACAAGGCAAGTCAATGCTTAGTTATGACATTTGCCACATAACTCATTGAAACATGGTTTTCAACGAGCGTTGTTTCTTTCTGTGAATGAACTGCTTGTGTTTTATAACAGTCGTTACATTATTACTAGATCACTTGGTGTGCAGGCAGTATCTGTTTATATTGTGTTCCCAATGGCTTTTATATACAGAATTATATATACAGAAGGTTGTAAGTAAGTGAGGATGGAGCTGGGTGAGCTGACGAATAGCCAAGGGGCCAATTTATTAAAATTCAGATTTCCTTGTATCGTGTTTATTAAAAAACAAATCTCAAAAATTTGAGATTGATGAAGTGTAAAAACCATGAAAAACTGTAATACAAAACTTCACAAAGTAAAAACAGTCAAGGTCTACGGTTGTAGAAGTCAATGGGAGCTGCGATGATCCTATTGGACCATTTTTTTGGACATTCAGACTTTTAGTGGTTTTAGTGGATTTTGTTTTGCTTGTAATTGTCCAAAAACTCAATTTTTTTTTCAGATTGTTCAGCACTTTTTTCATTTGTACTTTTTATATTTGGATCTTTCATGGCATTCGTGGTTTTACAGAAATATAGTTTAATCGTGGTTTTAAAAAAGCTGTAATATCACAAAAATTTCCACCTTTAAAGGGGAACTCCGGCTTCAAACCAAAAGTTGATAAAGAGGCCCACATAACACAGAAACCCCTAATATATCCATCACAGTTACCTGTTTCTTCAAAAAGTATGAATAAATGCCATTTTCTTTGCTGAAATTTAACAGTTCTTCTCTTTCTGCATCATTTGAAATACTGGCAGGGAAGGAGGGACTAAACACTGATGTTACAAATTGTAACAACTTCTCCAACTCCACATCTTACAGACAGCATGCAGGAACTACATAACCACAATGCACTGTGATGTTTTGTTCCTTATTGAAATCATGTGTGCAGGGAATTGTGGGGTTTGGAGGATGCAGGCTAAGGACAGATGGCTGTTGATACAAAGTAACAATAGTCAGCCAGCTCAGCAAAGTAGTCAGACAGATCAGAAGGAGAGCAGGAGGCTAGGCTTAGGGAACTGTTCCAAACTATTAAAAATCATGAAAAGTCTGCATATTATTTAATTGATGTATATTGCAAAGTTGCTTGAAATTGTGTTTACTTTTCAAAAAGCTTAGGTTATGTTTTTGTGGAGTTCCCCTTTAATAAATAGGCCTCAATAAGACGGAATTGTGGAAACATTGTTTGTGGAAAACCCTGTGAATGAAACACAGACACAGCTCAGCTTGAAAATTTCCATGGTGCTGTTGCTTTGATACCATAATATATCCCAGGTATGGGATCTGTTATACGGAAACCCATTATGCTGAAATCTCTGAATTACGGTAAGGTTGTCTTCCATGGAATCTATTTTATCCAAATCCATATTTTTTTAAAATGATATCCTTTAATCTATAATAATAATAATAATAATAATAATAATAATAATAATGATAATAAAACAGTAGCTTGTACTTGATCCACACTAAGATATAATTAATCCTTATTGGAAGCAAAACCAGTGTATTGGACTAATTTAATGTTTAGATTTTTTTCTAGTAGACTTAAGGTATGAAGATCCAAGTTATCCAGAAAACCCCAGGTCCTTAGTATTCTGGATAACAGGTCTCATACCTGTATTTGTTATGGTCCCTGCAATGGAATCTTATTTCCAGTGCTTTAAAACATCCCAAGATATATTAGCATCACTGGTTATTTAATATTAACACTCCATAATAAAAGATACATTCATTGTATAATGTCTATGAGAAAACTGGATTGGCAGACTCTGCTGAAGGGCTAACAGCATTACTTGGCCTGCAGGCAGTAAAGAGGTTAATTGTGTTATTTAAAAGCAATGAATTAACAACAGTGTTGATTAATTGCTAATGAGTGGTCTTTGGCATTTCACAAAATTTCCATGCAATTTTTTTTTTTTTTTATACAAACACATTTCTAGTTTTGCTGCTGCTTTCTCACGGTTTTCAGTGGCCTCTTAGAAGAGAAAACCCAGATGCCACCTTTTAAAATATGCATGAGCCACCGAGTAGCTACAGCTTCCTTACTCTTCAACACAAAAAGATTATGTACAATTTTAGCCCATTCAGCCAGCGACAACAAAATATTCATTAATTATTCACCGGCAGTTGGGCTGATGTGGAAAAAAAACACCGGCAAGTTATCATGTTCTAGGATACAAAAGCCTCAGCTTTAAATTCTTTCAGTAGATATTAAGCAAAGATCAATGAAGGGTGCAAGAAAGATGACGAGCAAAAAGCAGGATCCCAACGAGAAGGAGCCGGAAAGAACTTTATTTCTATTGTCGGGTAAAGTATATTATTTAAGTTTGCTTATTTAGTGCTGGCAGCAAGGGTTAAACTTTAGAAGCAGCTGATGAGGACAGATCAGAGAGGATTACAGTCTTATTTGACACCCAGTTAGGGATAACCTGTCCAACTGAAAAGAGGAAGATTATCCTCTTCTATGGATAATGAGGACTAAACTTTCACTTTGTTCATTAACAAGCATTTGCAACCTGTTGGCAACCAGATATTGGTGAACTACAACTCTCACAATCCCACTGGGAGTTGGAGAGTGGTGGGTTGATCACCCTCTGTTCCAGGAGTTCCTGTGATACCTAAATCATACAAAGATGAAACCTATTACAATTCTTTAAGGCAATTTATTGGAAAAAAACCCACATTTTTTTGCTTATCGCCACATTAAATGGGATCCACATTGTGTAGATAATGTGATTATGCACTGGTGTTATGAACAGAATTCAAATTATTTACAGCTTCATATCTGAAGGGAAAAATACAGGCATGGCTCTGCCATGTTTACTTATTACATTAACACGACAAATGAGATTAACTTGTTTTTAAAGCACAAGCAATATCTAAAAAAAAAATCATATTGGTTATTTCTGTACAGCTATGGGACCTGTTATCCAGAATTCTCAGGACCTGGGTTTTTCCAGATAAGGGGTCTTTCCATAATTTGGATCTCCATACCTGCTAAAATATTATTTAACCTGCTAAAATAATCTAAACATTAATTAAACCCAATAGGATTGTTTTGCCTCCAATAAGGATGTAATATGTTAGTTGGGGTACAAGGTACTGTTTTATTAATACAGAGAAAAAGGAAAAAATTATTTGATTAAAATGGAGTCTATGGGAGGTGGCTTTCTCGTAATTTGGAGCTTTCTGGATAACTGGTTTTCAGATAATGGATCTCATGCCTATACTCTATGGGGCACATTTACTAAGCTCGAGTGAAGGATTAGAATAAAAAATACTTCGAATTTCGAAGTATTTTTTTGGCTACTTCGACCATCGAATTGGCTACTTCGACCTTCGACAACGACTTCGAACCGAACGATTCGAACTAAAAATCCTTTGACTATTAGACCATTCGATAAACGAAGTACTGTCTCTTAAACTTCGACCCCCTAGTTCGCCACCTAAAACCTACCGAGCACCAATGTTAGCCTATGGGGAAGGTCCCCATAGGCTTTCCTAGCAATTTCTGATCTAAGGAAAATCGTTCGATCGATGGATTAAAATCCTTCAAATCGTTCGATTCAAAGGATTTAATCGTTCAATCGAACGAATTGCGGTAAATCCTTCGACTTCGATATTTCGAAGTCGAAGGATTTAACTTCGATGGTCGAATATCGAGGGTTAATTAACCCTCGATATTTGACCCATAGTAAATGTGCCCCTTGGCAAATGTGACTTCTGTAAAGTGGAATGTCTGTTTTATATTACAGTGTGTTTGCTATGTATCTGTTGTTAAACAAAGTCATTTTACTATGTCCAGTGGATCTTTAGGCCAATGCCGTTGGGCTGCATTCTTGTTGGCATATTCTTACTGGCAGAGAAATAACATATGCCACCTGTGCAGCCTCCCATTAACTTCATTGGAAGCTGCCTGGCAGTGCTGGTTCAACACATTTTTACCCAGAAAAAAGCAAAGGATTAGAATAAAAAATACTTAGAATTTCGAAGTATTTTTGTGGCTACTTCGACCATCGAATTGGCTACTTCGACCTTTGACAACGAGTTTGACTTCGAAACGAACGATTCGAACTAAAAATCCTTTGACTATTAGACCATTCGATAATCGAAGTACTGTCTCTTAAACTTCGACCCCCTAGTTTGCCACCTAAAACATACCGAGCACCAATGTTAGCCTATGGGGAAGGTCCCCATAGGCTTTCCTAGCAATTTCTGATCTAAGGAAAATCGTTCGTTCGATGGATTAAAATCCTTCAAATCGTTCGATTCAAAGGATTTAATCGTTCGATAAATCCTTCGACTTCGATATTCGATGTCGAAGGATTTAACTTCGATGGTCGAATATCGAGGGTTAATTAACCCTTGATATTCGACCCATAGTAAATGTGCCCCTTGGCAAATGTGACTTCTGTAAAGTGGAATGTCTGTTTTATATTACAGTGTGTTTGCTATGTATCTGTTGCTAAACAAAGTCATTTTACTGTGTCCAGTGGATCTTTAGGCCAATGCCGTTGGGCTGCATTCTTGTTGGCATATTCTTACTGGCAGAGAAATAACATACGCCACCTGTGCAGCCTCCCATTAACTTCATTGGAAGCTGCCTGGCAGTGCTGGTTCAACACGTTTTCACCCAGAAAAAGCATATTGGAGGCAGTGCTGGGAGTGTCCGGGCAGAACTGGTAGAAAAACCACTGTTGACTTGTGTATGGGCACAGATTGATGCACCTACCTTGTGATCCGATCATTGAACAATCTTACCTACCAATTTGTGAATGTGGCCTTCAAAATGAAATGACGGTATTTTAAATAATAAAATCATGTTTTCTAAAAATCATAGGGGTTTTTCATTGCCTGGTGTTGCTTGGCCTTACCGTTTTCAAGATAAATTGGCAAACGTTTGGTAATTGAACAATGATATAACTATATAAGTTACATAGTTGAATAATTATTCCAGAAAGTCCAATCAGTTCTCAGAATCAGTTGGATTAACTTTTGTTATTTGAGCATTTTAAAGAGTATAGTTTCAAAGGACTGATAGCACCAAAAAATGAAAGGGTTGTGTATGTATGTAAATATAATGTACTCTCTGTGTAGCCATAAGAACAGGCGGTCAAGCTGAAATTGGGCTATAGGGCACATGTTTACATAGCAGATGAGAGAACAGAATCATTTAAGTTCTCACACAGAAAGCTAAACATAACAAATGTCATTCATGGTTCTTTCGCAGAACTGCACAGTATAATAGGGCATTTGTTTGCCACTAAATAGTTTATTTGTAGGTGCGGGGTTAACAATAACAGACTTAACATTTAAGATCTTTTCACTTTATTGCATTACTGGTGCTTTAAAGGTGGGCAATATAGTTTACACCAAAAAAATGTGTCGGAGAGATAAAAGGTGATTCACTTACGGGTGAATGAATGCCACGAATTCTGAAATGAATCTGTTACAAAACAGATGACCCCATTATTCATAAGATATTTTTGTTTTAATCCAGGGTAACTCTGAAAATGTCATTATTTTAAACCTCCTTTAGAACTGGCACAGCCCAAGGAAGTAGCAAGAATTCTGCTGTGAAAACATGTGTAAAAAGCTGTGCTTAAATCAGTAATTCATGCTGGGTTTGACATGGTGTATTTTATTTCATCTTCACAGTCACCAAAATTCATTGCACTACTTTTTACATTGGTGTGATTTTGTACAAAATATCATGGCATTAAAGTAGTTATTTTTGGTATATTCTAACTCCCACTTTGTTACATTCTTTTGTAAATATGCCTGGAACTGTTATGAGCAAAACATTTCATGCAAACTGATTTCTTATAAATAAGGAGAAGAAATAGTCACATACAGTGCCTTGCAGAAGTATTCAGACTTTTGACCAATTCTGAATAATCAACCTTTCTCTGAAATGTTTCTCTCTGTGACATTTTTATATCCAGAACATGCAATTGTTTAAGAAACTGTAATATGCTGTTTGCATAAGTATTTGATCCCCGCACTTATGATATTTTTGTATAGTCACCTTTAGCAGCAACAACTTTAAGTCTTTTGGGGTATGTATGTGTCAGCTTTACACTCTGCTTTGGACTAAATTTGTGCTATTTCTTCGATGACTGGTTTGCTCCAGGTTAGTCAGGTGATGTTTGTGTATAGCAGTTTATAAATAGTGCCAAGCAATGTGAATGCATTTTGCAGCTACATGCTGTTAACAGAGCCTGTAACCTTTCATCCTTGCTACTGAATACAGTAGTTCTAGCTGGGGTGGTGCAATTGCATTGTCAAGATAAAAACCCCTGCCCTGAGCAAAGGCACGTGCGGGAGAATCATACTAAGCCTTGCGCGTGGCCACATTTTCTCAGATTAAAGGAGAACTAAAGTTTAAGTAGTAGGCTAGAAATGTTGTACATTATTTTTTTGGCTTCTGTACCAGCCCAAGGCAACCACAGCCGTTTAGCAGGGAAGATCTGTGTCTCCAAAGATGCCCCAGTAGCTCCCTATATTCTTTTCTGCTGTTTCACTGCACATACTTTGTGCTGCTTTCATTTACTGAGCTTAGGGACAGACTCACAATATACAGTACACAGTATATAAATGTCACAATAGGCTGATTAGTAATTAATACAGATAATTACTACACGGCAGCACAGAAACTAGTGAAACTAGCATCAGAATTTAATAATCAGCCCTGTATCTTATATTACAGGCCAACCTCATTTTCTGCTTGATAATTAGTGACGACCCCTAAGCTTAGCTTCTCAATAGCTGCTCAGAGCCCACTGAGCATGTGAGTGTCACAGACACTTTCCAAGATGGTGACCCCCTGTGACAAGATTGAAGTCCTGGATCATTGCTGCTATTGAGAAGCTGAAACGTTAGGCTGATGCAATAAATTCAGTATATAAAATATGGCATTTTTAGCTTTATTAATATAGCGTTAATTGAAAAGGAACTGGAAAAAAAACCACACTGGTGCTCAGCAGTAAAGTCACACGGTAAGAACGTCAGGAATCCTGTGGCTTTGTGATCTTTTCCAAGTGAGCTGTAACGAAGATGGTGCATTCGAGATCAAGAAATCTGAGACAAAAACCTATGAATTCATATTCCAATTGCTGAAATGAATTATTTATAAAAAAAAACAATTTGGCGGTTCAGAAATACAGAATATCTCTGCCTGGGATCTTTGTCTTGCTGAAAGGTGAACTTTTAGGACTGAAACAAGTTCTCTTGTACACTTTGGCACAATTGCCAGTACCTGCTGTTCATAAGCAGCCCCCTCATGCTTTCAGCACCATACTTGTAGACATGGGTCATATGAAAAGCCTTGCACAGCACTAGCCTGTACAGGAGAGAGGTACAAAATAGTCATCATTCTAATTATTCTAAAACCAAATAAATAAGATAGACCCAGTTGTGATTAAGGCACAAAACAAATGAGAAAAGTAACTGGATGCACTCGCACATCCTGGCCCTCATAGAAAAACAACTCCCTGGTGCACAGTGATGGAGGTATCGCCCATCTCACTTCCAAATTGATGCAAAGATGCTGGCACACAAGGTAATGCTGGCAGGGTGAACCCTTGCTAAAATCATGCATGCATGCTGCAATAAACTTTAAGCAAACAAAACAAATGAGCCCATAACAGTTTTTTGGCCAAAGTTCAAAGCAGTACATATGTCTAAAATCTAATACTGCCCGCACATAAAAAAAACATCTCACAGACAGTGATGTAAGGTGGTGGTAGCATCACCCTGGGCTTCATTTCATCAGCAGGAACTGGGCATCTTGTTACAAGAGAAGGAAGAATGAGAAGTGCAAAAGGCAAATACTGCCAGAACCCATTTCACTCTGCTTAAACTGAAACTTGGCTGACATTAAATCTGTCTGCAGGGCAATGTTTCCAAACTGAAGGCCTAAAACGCTGCGGTGCTCAGGAAAGTGGATGTCTTTCGACGGGTGAGTCCAAATCCCGAAATCTGTCCTATCCAGAATCTGTGGCAGTATTTGGAAACTGAGGTGGACAATCGTTATCCGACTAACCTGAATAACCTGGAGCAAATCTGTATAGAAGAATCGGACCAAATTGCTGCTAAGAAGTTGCGACATGTTTACCCTAAAAAGGCAAAAGTTGGACATGGTCATGGACAGGTGGGTCTACGAAATGGTACAATGTGCATACAGCATATTTAATTTTTTTTCCTTAACAATTAACAAAAACAATAGCAAATAAAAACATAAATAATTACATAGAAGTCTGAGCTGCTCATATTATATGAGAAGTGAATCTTTGAAGTGGAGAATGATCTCTGGACCTGTTACCTGTAAAGGAAACTAATATTGAGCAAAGTGCTTCAACCTGTCCTAAGGAACCTTGTGGAACTGGATTGAACAAGTCTCGGTCCAAATGTGCTGCTGGATTCAGCTTACCATTGCTTAAAAGATGCTAGAAGTATTAACTGCAAACGATTAAAGGCGTGGTTCACCTTTAGGTTAACTTTTAGTATGTTAAAAAACGGCTAATTCATAGCAACTTTTCAATTGACCTTCTTTTCTATAGTTTTTGAATTGTATTTGCTTTCTTCTGACTCTTTCCAGCTTTCAAATGGGGGTCACCAACCCTGTCTAAAAAAAAAACCAAATGCTCTGCAAGGCTACAAATGTTTTGTTATTGCTACTTTTTATTACTCATCTTTCCATCTAGCTCTTTTCCTATTCATATTCCAGTCTCTTATTCAAATCAATGCATGGTTGCTACGGTAACTTGGATTACTGAAATTGCAAACTGGAGAGCTGCTGAATAAAAAGCGAAATAACCCCAAAAAGTAAAAGCCAAATGCAATTTTCTTAGAATATTACTCTCAACATAAATTTAAAGGTGAACAACCCTTTCAGTGTATTTAGACAGTTTTCTATTTGCAGTAAGATTGTGGTACATGCCACTAATAGTACTGTATGGCAATAACAATGCTGATTTACTACCATGGGTGTCAATTTGGTCTTTGCTTTCATTTTATAACTTATAATGAACGGTTCAAAACTATTTGCTTATGGGTTGCTATTGGCAACTACACGTGTGCATTTTAGTACCTATGTCAGTAAATGAACCCCTGTAAAATAAATCTATACATACTACTAGTTTTAATGTGAATTTGTTGGTGCAGACTCTAAATCCATGTCGAAGGCAGCTGTAAAAAAAAGTCAACACCTTCCCTTAAGGGCTTCAGTGAGCTCTTGAGACACAACAACATCCCAGTGGAGTAAAGGTTTCTATAGAAACATGCCACTTGCTGAAACCAAAAGACACAGTAGATAAAATATTCTTCTAATCACAGGCATTAGTTAGAGGCCTATTATGTTTATAGGTGGGAAAGTCACTCCTGGCTATGCAAGCAAGTTTATTCTCTTTATAATAAAAGACGTGAATCTGGTGTTCTTGTACAAGAGAAGTATAATTATGTGTCTGCGATAATCTGTAAATTGGAGAAGCTGAGGGAATTATTCAGTGTTGATGGCTGGGGTTTGGTCTTGACAGCGGGAGATTTCTCTGCCTGTGTATTCCACCCTTGATGGCTCTGCTTAAAGAGGCAATGTGGAAGCAGCCAGTAGCACACAGACAGTCGTTCAGTGTTCCCATCCAGATCACATTGCACGGCAGCCGCAGACGCTACATGAGGTGAGAGACAGGCCTTTTCTCATTTCAATATGACTCTTGTGTTACGAGAAGTGTAGGGACAGCAAAGGTAGCAATTCCACCCTTCTTTTCGTTTCAGGTTACTGTAAAAAAAATTGTGTTTTGCTTTCCAACGAAGCAAATGGCTGTAATTCATTGGAATGTATTGTTAAACCAAGAACAATAATAAAAAAATAGTAGTTAGGAATAAAACTGTGTGGATTTTGAGAACGAAAAGCAGAACTGGTTGTAGCAGAGGACAGGATGGAGTAGATTAATAGTGCCTCTTCAATCTGAAAAATATACTCTTTGTAATGGTGCAAATTCAAGATCACAGATATTCTACAGGAGCCGGTAACCATAGTGTACAGTATATTCAATACAGTCATATGAAAACGTTTGGGAACCCCTCTTAATTCTTTGGAGTTTTGTTTATCATTGGCTGAGCTTTCGGAGTAGCAACTTCTTTTTAACATATAACATGACTTATGGAAACAGTAGTATTTCAGCATTGACATAAAGTTTGTTGGATTGACAGAAAATATGCAATATGCATCATAACAAAATTAGACAGGTGCATAAATTTGGGCAGCCCAACAGAAATATTACATCAATAGTTAGTTGCACCTCATTTTGCAAATGTAACAGCCTCTAGACGTCTCCTATAGCCTTTGATGAGTGTCTGAATTCTGGATGGCAGTTTTTTTGACCATTCGTCCATACAAAATCTCTCCAGTTCAGTTAAATTTGATGGCTGCCGAGCATGGACAGCCTTCTTCAAATCATCCCATAGATTTTCCATGATATTCAAGTCGGGGGACTGTGACGGCCATTCCAGAATATTGTACTTCTCCCTCTGTATAAATGCCTTTGTAGATTTTGAAGTGTGTTTAGGGTCATTGACTTGTGGGAATATCCAACCCCTGCGTAACTTCAACTTTGTGACTGATGCTTGAACATTATCCTGAAGAATTTGTTGATATTGGGTTGAATTCATCCGACCCTCGACTTTAACAAGAGCCACAGTCCCTGAACTAGCCACACAGCCTCACAGCATGATGGAACCTGCACCACATTTGACAGTAGGTAGTAGTAGTAGGTGTTTTTCTTGGAAAGCGGTGTTCTTCTTCCGCCAATGCAAAGCGCCTGGAAAGCGGTGTTCTTCTTCCGCCAACGCAAAGCGCCTTTTGTTATGACCAAATAACTACATTTTTGTCTCATCAGTTCAAAGCACTTTTCTCCAAAATGACTGTTGCTTGTCTAAATGAGCTTTTGCATACAACAAGCGACTCTGTTTGTGGTGTGAATGCAGAAAGAGCTTCTTTCTCATCACCCTGCTATACAGATATTCTTTGTGCAAATCGCGCTGAATAATCCTGAATTGTAGAACGATGTACAGATACACCATTTGCAGAAAGATGTTCTTGCAGATCCTTGGAGGTGATCTCTGGGTTGTCTGTAACCATTCTCACAATCCTCCGCATATGCTGCTCCTGTATTTTTCTTGGCCTGCCAGACCTGGGTTTTACAGCAACTGTGCCTGTGGCTTCCACTTCCTGATTACATTCCTTACAGTTGAAGCTGACAGTTTAAACCTCCGAGATAGGTTTTTGTAGCCTTCCCCTAAACCATGATACTGAACAATCTTTGTTTTCAGATCTTTTGAGAGTTGATTTGAGGATCCCATGCTGTCACTCTTCAGAGGAGAGTCAAACAGAAGCACAACTTGCAATTGGCCACCTTAAATACCTTTTCTCATGATTGGACACACCTGTCTATGAAGTTCAAAGCTAATCCAACCAATCTGGTGTTGTCAGTAATCAGTATTGAGCAGTTACATGCATTCAAATTAGCAAAATTACAAAGGTACCCACATTTTTCAACAGCTAGTTCTAATTTTATATAATTCCATACAACTGAATACTGCTTCACTAAAAATCTTTGTTCAGAAAACACCCCAGTTCTCAGATGTTCCTGGGAAATGAAAGACATACCACTGTTATCTTTTTTTGTTGAAAGTGGAGTAAATTATTATGCAGGCTGAGAGGGGTTCCCAAACTTTTTCATACGGCTGTATATTATAGGGATTGGTTTACATAACAACAACTGTGTCAGGGGCAAAATGTGAGCCAGTGCAGCCCTTTGCACTAGAGGCTGCTCAGGCATTTGCAGGTCCTATGGTGATTCTCAGTTCTAGGGATGTTTTCTCTGCCGTGGGGATAATGTTGTTGCCAAGGTTTACAAGATTGTGTTGTGTGTTTTCCATCACTGCAGTTATGGGGGTTCCTTGGGGTGCCAAGTAGGTACCCTATCCCAGTTATCTTTAATTTTTTCATTATCAAGGGATCTGGCATTGTCATCCCCCAAAATGAATCATTATATGAAATTATATGATTTCAAAACTGTAGTGTAAACTATCACCTAACCAAAATCTGACAACCCTGGTAGCTAAACATAGTCTAAGAGATCCAGCACCTGATGATTTGTTAATACAGTTATCTATATAAACACTCAAATCCACATTTTATAGGATCAGATGTGAAGGGACCTGCATTATAGGATGCATGTCTGCCATTTCAGCGAGGGGTTTGCTTTTCCAATAGTTTTTGTATTTTATTTCATTTCAAAGTTCTTTGTAAATGTAATTGCTATTTAAGATAGTATCTGGTTGTTAGTTTTCTCTGTATTCCTGGTCCTGACATCCAGAAGCCAGCGGATTAATCTGAAGGGGAACTGATTTCTGCTGACTTTAAAAACCTCTGAAAATATTTAATGGATGTGAGAGATGTGTATGCAGATTTCCCTGGGAGCCCCCCTGACTTGGGTGGATTCTATTCTCAAGTACTACCTTGACCTTGGGGAAGAACCATTTCATTGGTTATTTGAGCAAATTTATTTAATTTGGTTATTTTTTCTGTACTGTGAAAAGCTATCTCTAAGCTCTTGCAAAGGTAACACTCCTTTATGCTGTAAGCTCTTCTGTCATATGTTCCCAAGTTTATAAAAACTCTGTGATTTCTTTGTTAGGGGTCCTGACTCTTTGTTAGTTCAGAATTCACGGAGTTCGTGCCAAATAACCTTTATATTTTCACCTCAAGTGGTCTCCAGTTGCTGCAGTTCCACAATAGATGTATATTGGTTATAATGACATTTTCTTCATTTGGCAAAACACAGTTTTTGGATGAAATATTCCTTTAACTCATATAAAAGTCATATGTACAATTGAGGCATCTTCTATTTTTTCATTATAGGACTGGATTATTTTATGACTTCCAGCAAATTGGGTAAATAATACTCAGCGGGGATATATGAGAGTTTGTAGCATTTTTGTCTGCAACATGAAATAGTGATGCTTCTAATTTGACTCAAACTCAGGCACTTAAATCAACATATTTGTTAATAAACTTCAAAAAAGGTCAGCTAACAGTAGGGCCGGATTTATATAGTGGGCTCCCCTAGGCCCATGTCGTCCGTCTCCCCTGTCCCCTCCCCTTTATTCGTGCAAATTCTCATCATCGGGACCAGAGTAATGGGGATTGGAGTAAGTGATTGTATCTCCAGCACATCCCCACAGTTCTTGAACCAATGAGGGTGTGGTTGGGCAGCATGCCGCCGCCCTAAAATCCTGCCGCCCTAGGCCCGGGCCTAGGTGGCCTTTCCACAAATCCGGGCCTGGCTAACAGTGGTGTCTCTTTTCTTTAAGGGAAGCCTTCGCTGCAGTACCTGCCAAGGCGAAACGGAAAGAGAGCAGCAGCGATGGGGTGAAGTCACCGGAAAAAATGAAAAAACAAGCCTCCAATGCAGGAGAAGATAGAGCAATGCTGCTGGGCTTCACTATGATGGGACTTTCAGTGCTCATGTTCTTCTTACTGGGCATCACAATTCTAAAGCCATTCATGCTCAGGTGAGTTGGCAACAGTCCACAAATATTGAGGTGCCAATACAATAGCTGCAGCCTATGGCACAGAGGATATTTATTCTGTATGGCACACAGGCTACATATTCCATGTCAACATAATTCCACAATTTGACATCCAGAAGTAGTTGTATTATAATTGTTCTCTCCAAATGAAAAGCAAATGGAAAATTGTGCTCAACACTATAGTAGAAGAGGCTGCCAAGAAGCTATGACCGCATCATTTATATGCTCACCCAAATCAATGTACGTATATCGAAGGACAAAAATGGGGGCTGATGTAATCAGATAGGTGCACGAATGCAGTCACCCATAGTAACAATCTGCAATTTGTTAATGATCTAATTGGTTGCTATGGGAACTTGTGCTAGGGCACATTAGACCCGGTGTTAGTAAATCAACCTAAGACAGAAAACAACTCCACTTTGAAGGAAACAAAAAAAGTATGTACATACACTATATTGCTTTTATTACCCTCTAATTAGTGACATTGACTTTTTAAAGGGGACGTCAACCCAAAAAATATGTTTAGCCCAACAAAAGAAAACATAAGTCTAAGCAATATTGCAATATACATTATTTAACAATTTTCTTGTTTGTAAGTTATTTGTATATATATTTTGCTATTGAATGCAGCGTTTTGTCTGTCCCTGTCTATTCTCTGCCCTGATGGCTCAGAATGTTGATACAATTTAAGACAAGGCAGCTAATTAACAGACCTGGCTTTTCTGGGGAACTAAGACTTTTGCAACATTGTTTAAAAATTAACAAAAGGGTGTTAAAAGGGGTGGTTCACCTTTCAGTTAACTTTTAGTATGAATGGCCAGTTCTAAGCAACTTATTCCATTGATCTTCATGATTTCTTTTATATTTTGTATTATTTGCCTTCTTCTTCTGACTATCTCCATCTTTCAACTTGGGGTCACTGACCCCATCTAAAAATAAATGCTCTGTAAGGCTACACATTTATTGTTATTTATACTTTTTTATTACTCATCTTTCTATTCAGGCCTCTCCTATTCATATTCCAGTCTCTTATTCAAATCAGTTCATGGTTGCTGTGGTATTTTGGACCCTAGCAACCAGACTGATGAAACTGCAAACTGGTGAGCGGCTGAATAAAAAGCCAATAAACTCAAACACCACAAATAAAGAATGAAAAGCAATTGCAAATTGCCTCAGAATATCACACTTTACACCATACTAAAAGTTAATTTAAAGGTGAACAACTTATTTAAGCAAATGCTGCTTTCAATAGCAATTGTTTTTACAAATAACTTTAAAAGCACTGAAAAATTTTAATAAGTGCATATTGAAAAGTTGCTTAGAACTGTTGTTTTTTTTATTAGGCAAATTTTTATATTGGGATTGACTTGCTCTTTAAGCCACACATCTAAGAATCTCTCTCACTGGTGTGTGGATCACCCCTCCCTCACCCCCTGCCAGTCCCTTAAATTGTGTATCATTCAGACTAGCCAGTTAAGACAGAGACAAACGTGTAGATTCGGGAAGATTTAGTCGCCTGGCGACAAATCGCCTCTTCTTCTGGTGTCTAATCTCCACGAACTGCCATCTCGCCAGCTACAATCGAAATCGCCAACAGGATGGCACTCGGAGCACTTTGTTTTCCAAAGTCGCCCGAAATTGCCTCACGAGGAAACTTCGGGCGACTTTGGAAAACGAATAGCTCCGAGTGCCATCCCTCCGCTGATTTTGATTCTAGTTTGTGAGAGGCAGTTTAGGGAGATTAGTCGCCCGAAGAAGAGGCAATCTCCACGTTTATCTCAGCCCTTAGGGGGCACTGATTTATAAAGAAATAGCATACAAGAAATTTATGCTCAATACTAAACATTGTTTAAATTTGAAAGGCTGATGGGGGGGTGCAGTTAGGGTAATTAAAAAAAAAAAAACGATGCAGGAACGAAATCCTGGATTTGGTAATTTCCCATCAGATTTTGCAGGATTCAGATTCAGTTGTATCCTAAGTTTTCGGCTGAACCAGATCCTTAACGTCATGCTCTACAGTCACAATACAATATTTTTCTCAAACTGGAATATGCAAATTAGTATTCAGATTCAGTTCCATATTCTGCTACATACTGATTTGCATATCTAAATAATCCAAGAATGATGGATTCAGTGAATCCCTACAAAAAACTGATTCTCTCCATATTCATATGTTTCAGGCATTCCTCTGTCCATCACATTATTTTTTTTCTCTTGTCCTTGTAGCCTAAGGGTAGGCCTACACGGACGGTTTCAGCGCAATCCGATGGAAACAATGTAAGAGATAGAAGTGTCGGTTGAAGTCGCATCGCTGATCCGATGCGACACGACTTTCGGATTGCAGACGCAGCGTGCATCGAATCGCGCCGAAAACGTGCGTGTAGTCCTACCTTAAATGATTGCACCAATCTGTAGGAGAAAATGTAATAAAAGTCACAGCGTTTGCACTAGGCCTTTTAACCTATAGCAACCTATAGATCTCTGCTTTTGGGGCTCTACAGACGAGCGTTTGAAGCTACGCTCCCCTGCGTTCCGTTTTTATGTGTTCAGCCGCAGGGGAGCGCAGGAGTAGACGCATTCAGTTTTTTCAGGGGAGCGCAGCTTCAAACGCTCGTCTGTAAGAGCCCTTAAGCAGGCGACTAGTAAATGATACTTGCTGCTTGGTTGCAATTAGAATGCTTTAATTGGGGCTGAATTACAAACATAGGTGCTAAATTGCACCAGTGTAGGAACCAATCAGAAATGAGCTTTAAGCAGTTTACCACAAGGCCTAATTGGTTACTACTGGCAACTGCACTGGTACAGTTTAGCACCTGTGTTTGTAAATGAACCTTTACTGTCGTGAAAAAGACAGCAGAATCTTATACTGAATAGCATTTCTAAACCTGTAGGTGTTTTGTGCATTTTTCCCATAGTGCCAAAGTCTGTACAACATCTGAGTGTACCCAGTACCCAGCTTCCTTATTTGAAAATGCTTTGCTTAGCACACTGACTTTCAGTATCTCTATAAACAGCAGCATTTGCTATTATCATAATATAAAATAATGCAGAAGGGCCATGTACCCAGGAGTTTAGGGTTTAAGAGGGGGCCGTCCATTGGGGAAAAGTGCAAGTTACAATTCTTACATATTTATACTATAAACCTAAAAGGTGTTGAACTACAACTCTCCAACGCTTACTGACAGCGAACATTTGTCAGCAGGTGGTTGGCATTGTAATTTAGTGACTGGAATATGGCAGGTTGGATACCGATGATTTGCATTTTTATCTTCTCAGACTGGGGTTGCAGACTTCCAGCATTGTCACAGGTCCCTCCTACTCTAAATCCTGCCCTTGTAGCAGCAACTATTTCAGGGTATGTACCAGTGTTCCCTCTAAGCCATACACTCATGATTATGCATATGCAAGCTATGGCACCAGTGCTCACAATTAATTGTGGACCACACAGAACTTTCTGTATATCCACAAATATCAGAATGTGTATTGGTCTCCCCACCTGTAACAGACTCATAGTTGTTCTGCTCAGTGTACAATCACCCGGTGTCATTAAATATAGATGCGAATGTCATTCTATACAGTGAAAGGACATCCTGTGTTATCATTAAAAGCGTCTTAGTCACATAGCGTCTCTATACACAGAAGCCTTTGTCATCCCCTATGCCACTAGTATTGGTAAGTTATATATATATATATATATATATATATATATATATATATATATATATATATATATATATATATATATATATATATATATATATATATATATGGTGGCGGTCCTCTTTGGACAGGCTAGGATCTGTGTTTAACTCTGACTGACAGGAACATCCTCCTATCCAAGTTCAGATTTTGAGCAGCAAAGGAAGTCACTCCTTGACACACTAAAGAACAGAGAGCACATATTGCTTCACAATCTATTTGTGTGATAAGGTATTAAGGATAGTAAGCTTCATTTTTTATCTTTATACTTGACTGGGACATCTACTGTGAAAAATAAATGGCTTTTTCCTGTGGTGCTGAACTTACTGCTTCCATGAGAGCAATCGTGGAGGTGACCATAGATGGGAAGATCAAATAAGCGGGTGGGTGGGCCAAGCTGATCTGATCAAATTGGGCAGCCCCCAAGCCATTAATTGGTTTGTATAGGAGGCCCATGTAGACCTATTGACTAAAGGTGCCCATACACGCTGCAATTATGATCTTTCTTCAAAAAGAGGGAATCTTTCCAGGAAAATTGTTCATTCTGTTCATTTTAATACACAGGTGTAAAGATGAACTGTCAGATATACAGGTAGAAACAATAGAATTCTACATTTTTATGACAATTCAGACAATGATCAAAATTTTCCGGCCAGCCCGATCGACAGAGGCGGGCCAGGCTAGCTGGGCGCCCTAGGCAACCCAGTCGGCCAGCTCGCCCTCACTTACCCGGTCGCTTGCGCAGTGACGTCACCCGGTCGCAAGCGCATTGATGAGGTGCCGCGCATGCGCACAGACTACACAAGCCGCCGACGCTCGTGTTAGTCTGAGTTACGTCTGGCGAGTAGTAGTCTGGTCTAGGGGTAGGCAGCAGAGGTAGCTGCCCTGCGCCCCTCAATTGTTGCACCCTAGGCAGCTGCCTCTCCTGCCTACCCCCGATCGACGAGCTGACTGATATTTCGATTGTCTACCACCATACACGCAGCGAATATCTTACGAAAATTTGTTTCGTACAATATTATTGGTGCATCTATGGCCACCTCAAGGGCTTTATAAATGCCTGTCCTATTGATACCTCAGCCCCAATTAGATATCAGTTGGGAAGTCCACTACTATGGACCAAAAGGACTCAGGCATCTATGAATTAATTAGCAACCTATTGATTGGCCCCAGATTTTGTTTAGACAAATCTGAGTGTGATCAGTTTACTAACCTTACTACTGTTCCTTATCACATAGACAACGTCATTTGCAATTACAGGTGTGGGATCTGTTATCCAGAAACCCTTTATCCAGAAAGCTCCGTATTACAGCAATGCCATCTCCCATAGAGCCAAATTTACTAAATCGTGAAGTGGCTAACGCTAGCGCAAATTCGCCAGCGTGACTTCATTTTGTTACTTCGCCGATTTACTAATGGGTGCTGGCGAAATTTGCTAGTGAAGTGGACCTACTCTAGTGCTACTTCGCACCCTTACGCCAGGCGAAGTTGCGCTATGGCGAAGGGACGTAACTACGCTAATTCACTAACTTGCTCATTTTACTGAACGTTACCTCTTGCGCCAGACTTGCCTTCACCACCTCAGACCAGACGATGTGCAGTAGAGTAGATAGGGATTGCTTCAAAAAAAGTCTTAGTCCCAAAAAACGCTGGCGTCTTTGCCTTTTTTAAGGGTGATAGGCTGAAAAAGATAGTAAATTTTTTTGGGGGCACCCTCCTTCCCCCCTACATTTCCTAACATATGGCACCTAAACTATACAGTGGGCACATGTGTAGGGCAAAATAACAACTCTATTTTATTTTATGAAGATTTCCCAGCCTTGTGTAGTGTAATGTATTTGCTGCTACATTCAACTTTAACTTGGCGCTGTATGCAAATTAGGCATCGCTAGCATCATTTCGCTTTGCTTGACGAATTAACGCTAGTGCAACTTTGCTATCATTCGCCTCCCTGAGCGCAACTTCGGATTTTAGTGAATTTGCACAGTGCTGGCGAAACTACGCCTGTCGAAGTACGGCGACGCTGGCGCTGGCGCAACTCCATTTTAATGCATTAAGTTAAAAGTATAAAAATGATTTCCTTTTTCTGTGCAATAATAAAATAGTACTTTGTACTTGATTCCATCTAAGCTACGTATATTGAATCCTAATTGGAGACAAAACAATTCTATTAGTTTTAATTATTGTTTAAATTACTTTTTAGTAGACTTAAGAGATGGAGATCCAAATTAAGAAAGATTCCTTATCTGGAAAACCCAAGTCCTGAACATTCTGGATAACAGGTCCCATAACTGTTACCGTACAAATCCATAACAAATTAACTGCATAGGAAGTAGTGCTATTGTAGATTTTGTATGTATCCAGCACTCCCAAATAGGATTGCCAACTTTTCTGGAAAAAAATACTTGTCTTCCTATGTTTTCTCTTTTTTTCCTATGGATAACATTGGCATCAAGCTAATTTTCACTGGGAGGGCTGGAACAAGGGGTAGGCAGAAGAGGCATGTGCCTTCCATTAGTTTGGACCCCTGTGTTCCCCAGCTGTGATACCATTTCCCTAAATCAGCGTGTGCTCTTCCACGCATGTGTGCTTTAACACGCATATGCACAAGTAGGGAGTAGAACGTGTAGTCGCCGGGTTGAAATACAGGTGGCAACCCTATTCACTAATTATGTGCGGGTCAGGTTTTTCTTGACCTGCACCCACCCGAAGCCGTCCTCCCTGCACCCACGCCCACCCGCACCTACCTGCCAGCTTCCTTTTATAGACCCACTGATGACATCACAAAAGGGGCGGGGCAAGCAGGCGCAGAGTCTATAAAAGAAGAACCCGGAAGTCGGAAGCCGGCACTGCAACGTGGTGGGCAGTGAGAGCAGAGGAGTGTGAGGTCAGCTTGAACCCGCGGGTATCGGGCCGGCACATCACTACTACTCACAATGCTTTATATAAAATACAAAACAGGGCCAAAATAGCCTCTACAACATATCTTTATATTTAGCACTGTGATGTTATATGCTGGGTCAGTGGCCCTATTGTTTGTCTCCAGCTAATGGATAATTGAAGTTGCCAAGGGAGGTGCTGCCTCAGGACTCCGGGTCAGTTAGTGATTGGGGAACGAGGGGTGCAATGTATTACAATGTAATTTGTAATATGATTATATTAGCTGAGAATATATTTATTACAATTTATAGTAAATTGTAATTAATTTCTAGTATTACAATTAGAATAAACAATTGTTCTGTATTAAAATGCCATCATATTGATACACAAACCACGGTGTGGTCCTGTTATCCAGAAAGCCTGGGATCTGGGGCTTTCTTCATACTTCAATTAACGATTTACTGACTTTTTAGTAGAATTAAACTCAATAGAATAGTTTTGCCTCCAATAAGGATTAATCATATCTTAGCTGGGGTGAAAAACAAGATACTGTTTTATTATTACAGAGAAAAAGGAAATAATTTAAAAAATATATAATTACATATGAAGTCTATGGGAGAAGGCCTTCCTGTAATTCAGAGTTTTCTAGATTATGGGTTTCAGGATAACGGATCCCAACTGCATTTATTTTACAAGGTCCATCCAACCCCCGTTGTAGTAGTCTTCAAAACCCTTACATGTAATGCCTCTCCCTTCTAAATCACTAATAGATAATTGCCATCATCTCCATTAAACTTTAAGGATGCATGTGATTTCAGGATAAATTACACAGTTCTCCTAGGGTTCCTCTGCTGAGTTTCAAAACAAAGAGTCAATCATGAGGATAAAAGAATATTCAAAGAACTGTAGGACAAAGTAATCCAAAGGCACATTGGAGATGGGTATAAATAATTCCAAGACCATTAATAACTCTTTCAGCTCAGTCAGAATGTTAAAGGAGAACAAGTGCCTGAAAATGAAGTACCTAATGCCTAGGGCCTATTGCAGCCTTATAACAATAAAGATCTTCTAGAATTCATTTCTTTGTGGCCCCCCTCGCTGAATTTGAGATATTGTATGTTGCCAGTGTCTCTCTAGAGCTGTTTCTACATTTAAAATGAATCTTTTACCTCCTTTTTCATTGTCACTATCCCTTACCTTTTTTTCTTTCTTCCTTTGCTCTCTGCCTTCCTTTGTGGCTTTGCTGTTTCTCTTCTACTTTTCAACCTTTATTCAAAAGTTATTTGTCTCCCTCTGTACCAACAGTACTGAGCTAGTAGACTGCTTCTGTCTGTATGCTAAAATTTGCTTTTTGTGAAAAATAGAGACAGATTAATGGCTCTTATACGTGTTTGTATGTGCATCTACTGAAATGCATGCCATCAAATTTCATATACCGCATTTAGAAGCAGTAACGTAACTAGAGGGGCGGGCCCTGGTGCGTGACGCACAGCCGGGCCTCCCGCCCTCTCCGTACGCAATTTTCCACCCAGATTCCAGTGGGGAGTGAGCTGCCGGGGGGCCCTGAGGGGGTGCGGGCCCTGGCCCCCTCGCACCCCCTGTAGTTCCGCCACTGTTTAGAAATGTATGTATATAAATAGTGGATTCGGTGCATCCCATATATTATTTTATATATCTATTTATTCTGAACATGAGTCAATTGCATAGAAATGCAGCATGTTGATGCAGGTGTGCCGAGATGCAGATCTGAATGCTCCTGGGTACAACAACAGGGAGGATAAAATTGAATCAATTAATTCATGTATCTCTGAAGCCTGATTCTCAAAGCACATCAAACTGACTTAGGGGCAAATGACTTAAGGGGCAAATTCAGCGGCTAACGTTAGCGCAAATTTGCCAGCGTGACGTCATTTTGTTGCTTCGCCGATTTACTAACAGGTGCTGGCGTAAATTCTCTAGCGAAGTGGACCTACTCTAGCGTTACTTCGCACCCTGATGCCAGGCGAAGATGCGCTATGGCGACGGTACGTAACTCTGCTAATTCACTAAGTTGTGCATTTTACTGAACGTTACCTCTTGCGCCAGACTTGCCATCCCCACCTCAGACCAGATGAAGTGCAATAGAGTAGATAGGGCTTGCTTCAAAAAAAGTTGAAAGTCCCAAAAAACGCTGGTGTCTTTTACTTTTTTAAGGTTGATAGGCTGAAATTTTTTTCAGGGGTACTCTTCCTTCCCTCCTACATTTCCTAACATATGGCACCTAAACTATACAGTGGGCACATGTATAGGGCAAAATAACAACTTTTATGAAGCTTTCCCAGGCTTGTGTAGTGTAATGTATTTGCTGCTACATATACGTCCATTGTACTTTAACTTGGCGCCGTATGCAAATTAGGCATCGCTAGCGTAACTTCGCTTTGCTTGACGAATTAACACTAGCGCAACTTTGCTACCTTTCGCCTCCCTGAGTGTAACTTCAGATTTTAGTGAATTAGCGGCGCCCTGGCGGAACTTTGTCTGGCAAAGGCGTTGCTTGTGTATTTTCGCCACTTAGTAAATTTGCCCCTAAGAGTCTTTACTCTGATTAACTACTGTAAGTGGGTAGTTAGAAACCACAAAAACCTATTAGTCAGCCTTCCAAATACTGAAATGAAGATGCCTAATGTGTGCTACTATTCTAAATTATGATTTTTCTTTTTGGGATATTTCTTTTAGATCTATAGGAGCTTGGCACACTCTGCCATAGTGAAATTCACCCACACTTTATTGCAGGGATCCCCAACCTATTTTACCCACGAGCCACGCTCAAATATAAAGAGTTGGGGAGCAACACAAGCATTAAAAAGTTCTTGGAGGTGCCCTATAAGTGCAGTGATTGGCTATTGAGTAGCTCCTGTGTGGATTGACAGCCTACTGGAGGCTCTATTTGGCAGTACACATGTTTTTTATGCAACCAAAACTTTCCTCCAAGCCAGGAATTCAAAAATAAACACCAGCTTTGAGGCCACTGGGAGCAACATCCAAGGGATTGGTGAGCAACATGTTGCTCGCAAGCCACTGACTGGGAACCACTGCTTTATTGATTTCTATAGGTTTTGTAATGGTGCATTTATCAAAGAATTAACTCTCACCCTCTGACAAATATGTTTTTAAAAATCCCAGTTTTTTTTTTACAGAGTGGTTCAATTCTGTGATAAATATGCACCTTTGTCTTCAAAAAGAGTCACTCCAGAGAGGAGTGTGTAATTAGTAGCCATAGATGTCTGTTTATAGAGTACTGTAAAATCCTCCTAAAGACAATTGTATACAACTGAATTCCCTGAAAATGGTGCAGATGTGTTCTTATTCCTCAAGAACCAGAGTATTATTTGATAAAAATAGCAAAATAATTGGACTAGATTGAATCTTGCAGTTGGACTGACAGAAACAGCTAAGGGTTTTTGGTTCCCTCTCCATACTAAACATCAGCCATGAAAGGGCAGTTTTATATTTGATTCAAGTGACAAAAAAAGCACAAAGCTAGAGGAACAGCAAGCTGCTGAAATGAAGATAGGAGAATACAGACCAGCTCATTATTTGGATGCACGTGTTGAAAAGTTATTTTTGCACACATCTTAGCAACCAGGAATGAACCGGAAAATAGAAAATATCTTCTCAACATGTTGAGATTCAAGTTTGAGATCAGCACCTATCAGATTGTACGGTCTCTCTTCTGCTAATAAGTTGTCTGTTAAAGATTTTAATCTTTGAGGGCAACAACAGACATTTTAACCCTGGAGTTGAAGATATCAGTACGAGAGGCAATTTGATCTGCTCGTGTAACACGAGACAGTTTAACCCTGAAAGGTTAGGAGGAACAATTTAATCCTTAGGTGTAACAAGATATATTTTAACCCTCTAATTTAACATAGAGGAGAAGCATTTTGATTGGCATTCTCATAAGCAGAATAAACAGAGCAATCTAAATCTAATTTCAAATGGTTATTTTAGAAGTCAGATTTCAGGACATAAAACGTGTAATTATTGATTGAAAGGGACTAATCTGAGTGACAGACCATAACTCTAGCTTGCTGCATAGTTTGAGTGACTTCCTGTGAAATTTCATAAGAACTTGTTAGTTCCTGTATCTCCAGTATGTTGTGCCTTCCTTATATTTACTTTGGATGAGACCCAAAAGAGTAGAAAGAATCAGGCAGAACCACTCACTTATGAGCCCAGAAATTCCAGGAAGATCATTGCAGAAATGGTCAATAAGCTCTCCATTAACTCCAGGCAAGCACAATGGGGCAAATTCACTAAGATGCGAAGTTGCGCCAGGCACAACTTCGCCGCACTTCGCTAGGCGTAGTTTCGCCAGCGCTCCGCAAATTCACTAAAATCCGAAGTTGCGCACAAGGGTAGCGTAAGGTTGCGAAGTTGCACTAGCGTTGATTCGCTATGTAAAGCGAAGTTACGCTAGCGAAGGCTAATTTGCATACGGCGCGAAATTCAAATTTCAATGGAGGAACACGTATCAGCACTACAAATGCCTAGAAAACCTTCAAATCAGCAAATAAAATTTTTATTTTGCCCTACACATGTGCCCACTGTCTAGGTAAGTTGCCATGAGTCAGCGTTTTTTGGGACTTAGAAAAAAATTTGACTTTTTTTGAAACAATCCCTATCTACTCTATTGCGCTTCGCCAGGTCTGAGGTGGTGAAGGAAGTCTAGCGTAAAAGGTAGCGTTCAGTACACTGCGCAAGTTAGTGAATTTGCGTAGTTACGTCGCTAGCGAAAATTCGCCTGGCGTAAGGATGCGAAGTAACACTAGCGAAACTACGCCAGCGTTCGTTAGTGAATTTGCGCAGTAACGAAAAATACCAAACGCTAGTGAATTTACGCTAGCGTTCGGCACTTAGTGACTTTGCGCCAATGAGTACCTCAATAATCCCAGACATGCCAGCAAGATCAATGCAAAAAATGGATCCTGAGCACAATGCACAAATTAACCCTAGATATGCCAATAAGGTCACTGCAGAAAACGGATAATGAGCACAATAACCTCAGACATGTGAGTAAAGCTGGACATACACATTAAGATCGCTTGCTTGGCAAAGTCGCCAAATGAGCACATCTTTGCCCAAATTGGCTACGTATGTATCCACTTGCGCTGATCCAATCCTTTGGCCAGACAAAGGCCTATATCAACCTTTCAGGAAAGGACCACATCAATGCAGCAAGGTGGTTTTTGCTCAATGTCATTTACAAACCTGCCCAATAGGTATCTGGGCAATATCTGAGCAGATATTTGTTGGGGTGGTCATTAGTAAGGGTCCATACACAGGCAGAGAAGTAGCCAACTTCTTAAGATTACTGCAGACAATTGATAATATGCACTACATTAACCACAGATATGCCTGAAAGATCACTGGAGGAAATAGACTACAAAAAGAACCCGAAAGGGATGGGAGTTGGACGAAATGGGTTGTATTGTCCAATGATGTGAATATATACAATAACTATTATTTGAATAAACTGATTTGCATACAATGTTTAAGGAGTAATTTAAAAAAAACAAGTGAAGCCGCAAATTTTTTTATTGTTTAAAGTGTCTGGAATGAAGAATCGAACTGCACAATTGTCCAGGCTGATATCATGGAAGACTGGGTCGACTGTTCGTTTACATGTGGCGTAGATTGCCACGGCCAATCAAAGTATCCCTGCCTCCAGGTATTGGTGAATGTGTCTCTTTCCGGCCAGACGGCTGTCCTGCATTACAATGAAGAAGCAGTACAAATAAACCCAAAAGTAAGTCATTAAACGAATGGTGGGATTTTCTTATTTTGAAGGAAATCGAGATTATAAAATTTATTTTATAGCAAAGAAAATTGTACATTAGTGCTAAATCTATGACCTTCTGGGGGGGGGGGGGTGGCTGTGCCTTCTTTGATTACTTTATATAGAATAATGCAAATTAGTTGAGTAACAATGATCCCACATGTGCATATTAAATTGAAATTCAAATTAAAAGGATAACTTTAGGCTCTTTCCTTTAAAATATTTGCCATATGTTATAGCACAATTACATACATTTTATGGGCATTAGTGATTGTATTTACAGATATGGGGCCTGTGTTTCTGGATTTTCTATTATTTGGATCTCATATCTTAAGTCTTCTAAAAAAATAATTTAACCATAAATTAAACCCAATAGGATTGTTTTGCCTCCAATAAGAATTAATATCTCAGTTAGGATCAAGTACAAGGTACTGTTTTATTATTACAGAGAAAGGAGGAGTCTATGGGGCAAATTCACTAACCTCCGAAAATTCGCCAGCGACGGCTTCACTCACAGCGCAACACTTCACCAGGTGTAGATTCGCCAGGACAACGCTAATTCACTAAAATCCGAATTTGCGTCCAGGACGCTGGCGAAGTTGCGCTAGCGTTGCCTAATTTGCATACGGCGGGAAGTTAAAGTTGAATGGACGTATAAGCAAATACATTACACTACACAAGCCTGGGAAACCTTCATAAAATAAAATAGAGTTGTTATATTACCCTACACATGAGCCCAGTGTAGAGTTTATGTGCCATATGTTAGGAAATGTAGGGGGGAAGCCGGTTACCCCAAAAAAATTTTACCCTATTTTTCAGCCTATCACCCTGAAAAAGGAAAATACGCCAGTGTTTTTTGGGACTTAGAAAAATGTTCAACTATTTTTTTAGGAAGTCCTATCTACTCTATTGCACTTCGCCTGGTCTGAGGTGGTGAAGGCAAGTCTGGTGCAAGAGGTAACGTTCAGTAAAATCCGCATCTTAATCAATTTGCCTAGTTATGTCCAAAGTGCAAATTCGCCAGGCGTTAGGGAGCGAAGTACCTAGAGTCTATCTCCTTCGCTAGCGAATTTTCGCCCACGTTAGTCACTTCGCCCTTTAGTAAATTTGCCCCTATGGGAGATTGCATTCCCATAATTCTGAGCTTTCTGGATAACAGGTTTCTGGATAACTGATCCCATACCTGTACGGGATAGCAATTTGTTATACAGTTATCTCAGATATTGCCTATTTATCACCATACCATACCATAATAATGGTATTATATGTTTAAATAATTAAATAATACTGCGGGTTATTATATTGTGATGTTTCAATATGCACAATTGTGTTGTTTTATACAGTGCTTCTATATTCCAAGGTGCCAAAGAGATAAAAATGATTTACTGGATGGGGTCATGAACATAAAAGAATATTTTGATCGCAAGAATGACACACCCTTTTTATGTTTCCATCGGCCGGAAAGCAAACCAGAGGATGTCATCTTGATGAAAAAATATGACAGGTCGGTGGTCTTTCACTGCCTGTTTTGGCCTTCTCTAATGCTTCTTGGAGGAGTTTTGATAGTAGGAATGGTGAAGCTAACGCAGCATCTCTCTCTGTTGTGCAAAGTGTACTGCAGTGCCGCTAAAGAAGAGCTCGGCAGTGTTGCATCAAGATCTGACTTGCAGCAGACCAAGAAGGAAGACAAGTGTTTAAGGTGGAGATTAAACTCCCAAAGTATGAACAATGAACCATTTAACTGAATGTGGGAAAAAGAGAAAGAAGCATGACTTTTTAATGTATTGGTGAAGACACCCCACTTGTGTATTCCTGATGTTCCAGGCACCTCAGGGGAAAAGTTTTTGTGCCAGGGACAGTTGGGGTATCTACAATGCTGCTTGGTTGGAGCTCCCACCATCCTCCACATAATACTGGCTACAAGAGGAGGGTGCAGAAGGTGCCAGCTGGAGGTCTTTAAGATGACTTTCCCTGATGTAGATATGTGACCGTAGTTTACAGCCAGAACAATACAAAATTAGAAGCCTTTGGCAGTGGTTAGGCACTTTTTGTAGCTATATCGTTATTTTTAGATAAATGTAAAATTTTTCTCTGCTTTACAATAAACAATACTTATAATAGCTACATGGAATATGTTGGCTTCTTTATAAGGACATGCTAGGATAAAAAAAAAAGTTGGTCAGCATTTAAGAAGAATGGAACATCAGACCTTGCTTCAATCATGTTCTGTGTTGGCAAACAGAGGATCTGAAGTGGTGCTTGAGAAGGCATGCGCCAATCCCATTCAGCTAGTCTGCAGTTTTTAACCAGATGCAGTTATATTCAACGTGGTGATGTTCCAGAGGGGGGCCTTGGGAGGGGTACTTGAGTTATATGCACTTTAGTACTCTGTTAAAGACCCCTATTAACTGATACGTTTTGAAAAAAACATGTTTTGCCATGACAGTATCCCTTTAAGTTTCCCTTCCAAGTACAAATGCCGACACCATTTTACAGTATATAATATGCTTTAGGTCCTAATATACACTGTTTCTTTAAAGAGCAACCAAATATAATCGAAAGGATCAACACAAAAAGATAAATACATTTATTTATATATTCTTACATAATGGTCAAAAATGTTGAAACAATGAAGGTACACAATAAAGTAACTGATGTGATGAGGAGCAAGGATTGGCCCGTTTGTGAAGAAGGGCCTGCGGCACATTGTAGCACCATCTAGCAGACATGGGCTCACCTCTAGCCTTGGAACTGTTCTATAGAGGCCATGCGAGTAGACCTTTCACTGATATAAGGGGCCTAAACATTATTGTAAGGCAATGCATAGCAGGTTTCTAGAGCAGTGAAAAATGTTGACAAAGGAAAACAGAAAGTCATTAATAAGGATTTAAAACAGTTTCTTAATATCTGACCTACATATAATACAAACACATGCAGCTGTCAGAAATACTTATTTTGGCTCATAACATTGCTGTAAAAAAACTTCATATACATATATATAAATATACACAGTAGTAAAGAAAAAAAATAGAATCACTAAAGGCTGTTAATCATTCACGACATTCCAGGTTGCAGAAAGTGAGCTTTCAGGAAGCGGTTTCTGCAAAATATAGTTTTCCATTGCTGAACACTTTCAAGGTAAACCCAGCCAAGTATTACTTTGTTTAGCTCAAGGTAAGTGGTGCACATGATAAAAAGAAACTACTATTCCTGCTCCTTTTGTAGGAGAATGTACAGGGCTGAATCTGGATACAGAACATTGATATTTAATATATGGCAAGCTTTAAAACTCTCATTCTTTTACTAAAGGCTTAACCACAGTTAACTGCTGAGTGAAACTGGAGGCCTCTTGATCAGTTTTATGTGACAAATAAATTTCCCTTTTATCCAATATCTTCCCTTTCTCTAAACAGTATGGGGCTGGCACGATCAAAGTGAGCTTCCCTTGTTTGTGTGTGAATCAGGAAACCATTTAAAGCTTCAGGCTGGGAAAAAAAAAATAGAAATCACTGGTGTTCTTGCACACTGTCGACTAGGAGGCTTTTAGATGCAAGCCGAGCGGACTTTCCATGGAAGCCAATAAGCTAACAAACAAGTAGCACGAGAGGCTGCTGTGTGTGCCTTGTACCACAGGGAAACATACAGTACATTTTAGCCAACCATTGTGCTGATGCCATTTATAAGATTCTCACAGAGGTTTGAAAACTCTGCATCACAATACAATTTCCCCAATATAACATACTCTCCTCTAAAGGTGGCCATACATGGATAGATCCGCTCGTTTGGCAATGTCGCCAAACGAGCGGATCGCCCTCCGATATGCCCACCTTGAGGTGGGCAATATCGGGCAGATCCGATCGTGGGCCCTAGGGCCCAACGATCGGATCCTAGCATTCGCAAACGGGCGGTCGGATCGCGGGACCGCATCAACGAACAGATGCGGCCACGATCCGACGGGATTTTTAAACCCATCCGATCGAGATCTGGCCGACTTTCGGCCAGATCTCGATCGGGGAAGCCCGTCGGGGGCCCCCATACACGGGCCAATAAGCTGCCGACACAGTCTGTCGGCAGCTTTTATCAGCCCGTGTATGGCAGTAAAGTGTGCCTGAAGTTTATCAGAGTCACATGACCTGAGGGCAGCTTGGAAATGTCAAAATGTCTAGCCCCACAGCAAATTTAAAAAACGGTTTTCAATGCCAGATTCTGCTGAAGTAGCACTATTAGTTGATACATTTTGTAAAAAAAATTTTTTTCCCGCGACAGTATCCCTTTAACTCTACTTTCCAGAACTGTAGGTTTAACAGAGAAGACATCCTCAGGTATTACAAATCTAAATCAAAACATCCATCCAAATGATTTCTAGCTTAGTACACAGCAATGCTAAACAACTTCAGATTCGTAAGCGAAGGATCACCCAGCAAACAGACTGAGTTCCAGACTGCATGTGCGATATATAACTTTAATGGTTTCTCATCCAAATGGACCAACTGAACCGTGAATAAATATGGATAAACCATTAAAATAAACAGATTATGGTTGAAGATGCATGGAAACAGACAGCCTAGTGTCATTGTATTACAGTGTAAGTTCTACATGATTACTACATGAGTTTCCTGGGTTTCATTTGGAGTCAGAATAAACATTTACTGGATGGCATAGGCATAGGAAACAGAACAGGTGGGAACACAAACACCTGCATTCTAAGGGTCTGGCCACACGAACAGATTAGTCGCCAAATCTCCTCTTCTTCAAGGCGACTAATCTCCCCGATCTGCCTTCCGCTGGCTAAAATGTAAATCACCTGGGGGCAGGCACATAGAACGCTTCATTTTCCGAAGTCACCTGTAATTGCCTCACAAGGAAACTTTGGGCGACATCGGAAAACAAAGTGCTCCATGTGTCTGCCCCCAGGAGATTTACATTTTAGCCGGCGGAAGGCAGATCGGGAAGATTAGTCGCCGCGAAGAAGACGAGAATTGTCGTCTGGCGACTAATCTCCCCGTGTGGCCAGACCCTTAGAGGCACAGGATGGGACATATCCCTGCACCTGATACAGCTCCTGCCTGACAAGTCACATTAAATCTAACAAAGCCCTCTGACTTAGTCTAGTGGATGTTTAGCATGTAATCTGATCAGCAGCTGTCCAACTGTAGCATTATAAATCTTGTGCATATGGGTGTGTGTGTATATAAATAACTGAAGAATAATCAAGTACAATCTATAAATGGTCTGTATTACTGAATAAAAGTACTTGTCGGTTAAGCAAGTGTATTTATGCATGGATTGCAAGGGAATAAGCAGGTATAGGAAATGTAATAATGAAAGTGCAAATCCTAAATCCTCGTAGTAACTGGGGAGGTTTGCTGGCAGCTCAATTGTACAATAGAAGTAATATGAACAATCGAACCTCTAAAACAAAATATAATTGTAAGTAAGCTGAAGAGGATACATTTCACATTAAAAGATCCATGCTCTTATGGGAAGTGATAACCTGATAAAAATCATACATTACTCCAATTCCCAAAGTCTAAAATGATGTTTACTACTCGATAGGAACCGTGTTTATGTTATTGCCTTAAGGGAGGAGGTGACAAGTGGAGATTCACAGAGATCCGACAACTATTTCAACCTTCCCCCGGATACTCCATATTAGACAAAAGCTCTATAAGAGGAACAGGCAGTAATAAAAAGGACATCACATTTAAAGCCAGGAATTAAGAGTGGCAGTGCAGAACAAAAGGGACATACCACATAATATCATGCATTTATTGGAGCAGTGATCAACTCAGCAGCCTTCTTATTAGAAAGACATTGGGAAGGTAGTATAACTAACCAAAATCAGCAACCAGTTTTGCAGAACATCTGTACTACAATAAGGAATCATATTGGCATTTGTAGTTCAGCAACCGCATTCACTTGTCTTACTCTATTTTAGGTTTGTTAAACAGTCCTTTGTAACTTCCAACAGATCACCTGTAATGTTGTGCTTAAAGGAAAACTATAACCCTCAAACAATGTAGGTCTGTATAAAAAGAATAAAACAGCTCATATGTAAAACCCTGCTTCATGTAAATAAACTAAAAAAATACTTTTTTTTTTAGTAGTATGTGCCATTGGGTATCATAAATAGAAAACGGCCATTTTAAAAAATAAGGACAGCCCCCTTGGATCGTATGCTTCACGCTGCACACAAACAAACTGTACTTGTTAGGTCACATGAGCCAATTAACAGACAGAGTTTTGTCTTTTGCTTCAACACTTCTTCCTGTTACAGCTAGAGCTGCAGTATTTCTGGTCAGGTGATCTCTGAGGCAGCACACAGACCATCACAAAATGGTGGTTCAAGGCAATATTTACTTAAATATATATTCTAATTTGATAAGATTCTTTAATATGCCACTTATTTTGATAAACTATCCATTGCTCAAGTATTCATTTTGGGGCTATAGTTTTCCTTTAAGATCTCCAGACACTCATGCCTGCAGTTGTGTGCCCCGGTGGAAGACAACAAATGTGTCTATTTATTACAATAGCATTCTGCTTTGAGTAAAATGAATTATGTTAAGGACACACACTGCAGATATAATTTCCTATAGTAAAAGGGCAGATTTATCAAGGGTCGAGTAGGAAATTAGAATTTCCGAATTGTATTTCGGTCAAAACTCCCAAAATCGTATTGGGAATAATCCAAACTCAATTCAAATTTGAGATTTATCAAACCTTTACTCTAGGAATAATTTGAAATAGACTATTCGAAACCTACATTCGCCAAATAAGTTTTATAAGTCAATGGGAGAAGTCCAGTGATCCATTTCAAGATGTTAATAGCATTCAAGAAAAAAAAAAAAAACTATTCGAGTTTAGTCAAATTCAAAATCTAATTAGACTCAGTGAAATTTGTTCGAGTTTTAGACGTTCGAATTTTCTTAACCTCCCAATCGAAGTATATTTGAATTTAGAGAGTAAAATTCGACATTTGATAAATGGGCCTCTAAATGTATATACCATGGGTTCAGACTGGCCAAGTATAACAGTATAGCTTGAATCAGAGCAAATGCAATGAAGACACAACCCAGGGGACATTAGCCGTAAGAAGTCATCTAGTAGATTAAAAGGACAGAAATCAACAAACAGGACAGTGCAAATGTTTTTTTTTTATGATCTGTGAAAGCTTAAAAAAAATCCTGTCTGAAGTTTTAGACGAATTCCAAAGCAGAATTAATGTTATATAAGAGTGTGTTTGTTTCTACAATCATCAGAAAAAAAGAGATTCCTTAAGGTAAAACTGGTCCATAGCCAACTAACCCTTTGATCACTTGTGTCAGACTCACTGGACTCCAACTATTGTGCAGCAATAAACCACCAACATCTTTCCAGAGCTCGAGTGCCATGTGCTGAGGTCTTAACAAGATCTTTGACGTATGGATATTGGCTGGTTTGTTTATCTGATATGCTGAAAAGGTCATCTGCAGATGCACCAGGTGTGTCATTGCATGGTGCAACTGTAGATAATCACGTACAGTCCATCTATTTCACACGCAGGCCAATCCATTACATGCAGAACAATATCAGCCAGTGTATGGCTTGTGTCCCATTAATGAGCTTGGTTGGTCAGGCTTTAATCAGGTTAGATGCGGAGCAAATACTGTAGAGTGATGGCAAATTGCATTAATGTGTGAATGAGGCCTAAATATGTGCAAATAGGTTCCTAGCACAAGGGATCTAATAAAGAAATGTATATACAAAACTGTAGCAAGTTGTTCTGCGTGGGCTCAGAGTTATAACAGAACTGATATAGGGCAAACAGGCAACTCTACAGTAGACAAAAGAGAAATACAGTACAAAGGGTTAAATGACAAGTCACTGCTAAACAACACAATGAGTGTATAATAAACATGACTCCTATGGTGAAATAAACCTTTTCCAAAGAAACAAAGCCTGCCCATCCATGATCCATGGAATAGTGCAATTACATCATGTAAACATTTCCTACATACACGAGTTTGTAAAAACAAAATTGTGACCTCTACCAGATGAATGAACTCTATGTTTAACAGGTAATTCTAAGCAACATTTCAACTGGTCTTCATTATTTTTAAATAGTTTAATTACTTGCCGCCTTCTACTGACGGTTTCCTGCTTTCAAATGGCGGTCAGTGACCCATCTAAACAACCAATGCTCTGTAAGGCTTCACGTTTGTTGTTATTGCTACGTTTTATTACTCATCTTTCTATTCAGGGCTTCTTCTATTGGTATTCCAGTCTCTTATTCAAACCAGTGCATGGTTGCTAGGGTAATTTGGACTCTAGCAAAAAGATTGTTGAATTTACAAAATTGAGAGCTGCTGAATAAAAAGTTAAATAATTAAGGCAATTGCAGATTGTGTCAGAACATCACTCTCTACATCATACTAATGGTGTCATTTATCAAAGGTCAACATTTTAGAGTTTTTTTTATACCTTGAATGAACTCAAATGGTTTCTTTGTAAGAAAAAAAAACTTGAATCAGCGATTTTGGGGTTAACAATCCAAAAATTTGTGTTTTCGTGCAAAACCCTCAGAAAAAACTTTAACATCATGGAGGCTATTAAGGTGGACCTTTCACCTACACATAAAAAGATGTATAATGGAAGTCCTTTGCAAATTAAACATGGAACCCAAATATTTTTTTCATGGATACTGGTTATACAGGTGTTTAAATATCTGAGCTGTCAATCAAATATTATCTGCCCCACCTCTATGCCTGAGGCATAGAGGTGGGGCAGTCAATTACTTTCACTTTCCATTCAGCAATTCCTAAATGTCCATGCACTTCTCACATCCCCCCTTCCCTCCTCATACTCTATAATTGTGTAGGGCACTGGGCATGGGCATTAGGTCTCTCATTCTGGCACATAAACAAGATTTTGGGGTGATTCGCAATTAGTCTTAATAACTGTGTCCACAAAATGGCACCTGTCTGCTTGCTGTGATTGTATAATTCCAATATGGGAGGAAACAAAATTTAAACAACATATAGTTTAAGTAAAGTTTATTTTGCTTGACATTATTGAAAAGAATTTGGAATTCTCTCTTAGGGGGACAGGTCCCCTTTAACATCTTCAAATGGTTCAAGGGACCTCTGCGATTGACTCCTACAGGACCGCTTAAGGTTTTAGACGGTGTATATTTGTATTAAAGTTATTTCCAGGGTCAGGGTATAATACATCTCATTTTTTGTAACCTGAAAAATTGATCTGACCAAAAAAAAAAAAATAAGTAACCTCGAAAACTTGAATTTTCGTGAAAAACACAACTCAATCCTTAATAAATCTGACCCAATGTTTGAAATAGTTACAGAATAGAAACACTAGAAAATGAAATTGGCCAATAGACGTTTGCATATAGTAATACATAAAGGACTGCACCTTTCAGAATTCAAAATGTAGATCTGTAAGATGTAAATTCTAAACAAATATTATTCTGCCTCCCATGGTAGGAATAATACATGTTTAAACCATTGTTTAAGTAGCAGATACAATTTGCTAGTATGTAGTAGAGATGACTGCGCAGTGCAAATAAAACAATGTCTAAATAAAGCATTTCTTTTATGTCTTGCTATTACGCTTTTCAGGAAAACAAAATACATGTCAGCAGTGCAGGTGCACCTTGCTATAAGCCATTCAGCAGCTATGGACACTGCATTTTTCATAGGTTGAGTGGAAGATATAAAAGTATAAAATATAATATAATAAAAGAGGAGTTCTGTATTACAAATAATATCCACTGCCCAGCCAAAGAATACATTTTACAGAACTGCACAACGTTCTATTAGAATCATCTCAGCCCGGGGCAATAGGAGCTGCAAACAGCATTTAAAGGGGTGGTTCACCTTCAAACAACTAGTTGGTTTAAGATAGATCACCAGAAATAACGACTTTTTCCAATGACTTTCTACGTGTGACCTTTTTCCGAATATTGAAGTGTAAAGTGTCATTTTTCACCTTCTGAAGCAGCTCTGGGAGGGGGGGGGGGGTGTCGCTGATCCTGTAAACTGTTATAAATTGATACATTAGTTGATACATTTCTTATCTTTGTCCAGAATCTCTGGGTTTCATTACAGGCAGCTGTTAGAATTGATACAATCAGGGCCGCCATTAGAAATCACGGGGCCCCGTACATCAAAATTTTCCCCACCCACCCCAGAACCCGCCCACATCACAGTTAAAACACCACACAGACATCAGCGCTAAAAAAGGGAACACAAAAGTTTTAAAAAGCTATTGATTGTCAGGGCCCCAGAGAATATTTTTTTAAAAAGAAAAACATTGGTGGCAGGGGCCTATAGAGTATTAAAATAATATATTGGTGGCCAGGGGATTAAAAAAAAAAAATAAAAATTGGTGTTCAGTAGAATTCGTGGCTTCAGGACTTCAACTTCGCCTCCTTTCGTGACTTTTGGTCTTTTCGCTTCAGGACTTCAATTTCGGCTGTTTTTGTGACTTCGGATCTTTTCGCCGCTTTCCGGACTTCAGCTATTCGGCACCTCTGCTGTTCGGCTTTTCGGGACAGAAGGTTAAGGGGCCCGGCTTTTTGAACAGTGCAGCACAGCCGGGCCCCCCTTCAGGCCCGGGCCAGGAGTACCCCCTGTGCCCCCCTGATGGTGGCCCTGGATACAATAGGTGCGAATACTCCAGAGATGCTGTTGAGAAATGTATCAACTAAATGTTGTAAAATTATAACAGTTTAGAGTCTGCGCCTCAATTACTGAGCTGTCAGACAAACACCAGAGACACGAACATTCAACTTTAAACTTGGATTTTTGAAAAACAGTAAAAAAATAAATAATGTAAAGTAAGTGAAAAAAGTTTTTAATTCTGGGGAACAATCTAAAAACAACTGAATTGAAAAAAGTAGAGATGCACTGAATCCACTATTCCTTGGTGAAAGATTCGGGCGAATACCGAACCCTAATTTGCATATGCAAATTAGGGGCAGGAAGAAGTGGGAAAAATTCTTCTTTCGTGAAGAAAAGTTACACGATTTCCCTACCCACCCCTAATTTACATATGCAAATTAGGATTTGGATTTGGTTCGGCCAGGCAGAAGGATTCGGCCGAATCCTGAACCGAATCCTGGATTCGGTGCATCCCTAGAAAAAAGTGTTTGGAAGGTAAACAACCCCATTTAAGAACACTGATGGCATCAGTCAATTGGCTCAATAATTACACTTTGACTGAACAAACCTTTGCTCCAGCGATCTGAAACATTTGCTTTTTAAAGGAGAAAAAAAAACACAGAAAAATGGGTAAAATGTTACCAAATTTACATGAATAATATGTGCTGCAACATTAAAAGTCAAGAATAACTGTAAACAAAAACACCTCAAAGTATTCATAAGTCACAATAGCAAAAGGTGCAGGAGGTGTTATACCCAAATTTTGCACCTTTTTTTTTTTTTTAGGAAATACAACACATTTTCCTCAATAACTTTTTAAAAAAAAAAAAAAAACTGCACTGAAAAAGCCAGACAGCTTTGCGACACATGCTTGTATAGTATGCAGGAGCATTTGGCTGTATAAATCCTATTCAAAGTAATTTAAAGTATTTAATGATATTGCAAAAGCCAAATAAATAGAAGAGTACATATCTTCATGAAGGACACCGCGCTCTAACGCAAGCCTTCTGCAGAGCCGGATGAACAACATTGCACCATCAATTTCAGTGCAAACCTTGTATTGCACACGTAGTAATTCTATAAAATGAAGCAGAACACAGATACACGTTAACACAGTGATAACTACAAATATTATTGCAAATGAAGGGTTTTGGATTTCATTTACGTTAATTTGAAACTTTAAGGACAGAAATTCAACGTTCACCTAATTACGTATTCTGCATGAGATCACATGGTATAAAAAATATTTGATGGTATTTCATGAAAGGTTTGCAATAGATCGTTTTCACATTCTTACCACGTTAAAAACAACACCAAAAAACATATTCAAATATTATACAATGAAAAAAAAAAAAAAAAAAAAAAAAAAAAAAGATTATAAAATATAAATGGCCATTGATCCATCGTTTCCATCATTTGTGGGGCTTCCAGGACTTTCCCCGGAGCTTTTTAATTCCACTATGTAATGAGTAGTAACAGTGCTACATACGAATGACTAGAGTTTAACTGCAAAGTGTAAAAAGTACTTGCAAAATAAGCTAGGCTTTATCATAGCAGGTTTGGTCTTTTCATATATTTCATAATGTTGGGTGTTTTCTATTTCTATAAAGAAATCAATACACGGAACCCAGCCTACGTTTTGTAGCAGCCAGTCACAAACTATCTAGGATCACACAAAAAAACATTTAAACATTAGTGGCAACAACTGGGCTTTACCCTGCCCTGTAATTTTTGTAAAGTGCATCCGGACACAAATGAAGGGGTGAAAGGGATGTTGACTCCAATAATAACTACGGACGATCACACAAAAAAGATTGGTAAAGTGCTCATTTCTGTTTTGTTGATGAATTAGCCCACAGGCTATAGTTAAATGACCTGTGATAAGGAAATCTAGAACAGAACTGTCCTTTTACTAGTAAACAGACTGCTGCTGTTCACTCCAGAACCAACACCCAATGCATTACTTAAATTGAATGCAAAGGACCAATGGGAAACCATATAACAAATTGCACAATTTGAGTTGCAGGCTAGTAACACTAAACTTTCCTCACTTACCCCCAAATATAATAAAAGGCACTTAGTTTGCCCAGGAGCAGTAAACCATAGCAACCAATAAGAGCTTTGCATTTAAAGGAGAAAGCAACCCCCTAGGCTCAAAAATCCCTCCCCTGTGTATGCCCCTACTGCGCATGTCCCGAAAGTCACGAAGAAAAAGAAATCGGAAACTTTGTGACTTTCGGGTGCATGCGCAGTAGATGTGAACCGGCAAATGCCTTCTACTGCGCATGCGCCACCAAATGCCGATGACTACAGGAAGAAGAGCGATCGGGAGAAGATGGCTGCCATGAACTCCGCTGGAGAGGACCTAGAAGGAGAGATAAGTAACAAGTTAGGGGCATTTACCCGGGTGGGGGGGGGTGAGGTATTTTTGCGCCTAGGGGGTTGAATTCTCCCTTAAGGTGACCAGTAAATGCTACCTGCTGAGGGTTATTTCACCTGGGCAAACAGTGCCTTTAATTACATAACCCCATTAGAATTTAGCTACACTACTATAGAAGTTGTATTACAGGTATGGGATCTCTTAACAGGAAATCAATTATCCAGAAAACTTTAGGTCATCTCCCATAGAGTAGTCCGTTTTCAAGCAAATAATTCAAATCTTTAAAAAAAAAAAAATGTATTTCTCTGTAATAAAAATCAGTACCTTGTACTTGATGGTAACTAAGTTGCATGAATCCATATTGGTGACAAAACAATCATATTGGGTTTATTTAGGTGGTTATTTATCAAATCAATTTTTTAGTTTTTTTATACCTCGAATTAACTCGCAACTCAAATGGTTTCTAATTAAGAAAAACCTAGAGTCAGGGAGTTCGGAGTTAACAACCTGAACTTGAATTAATCAAGTTTTCTGCGAGAAAAAAAAATGTTCTAATGGATTGAGTTTTTGAATGAAAACCTCTGAAAAAAACTCAAACATCGTGAAGGCTATACACATCGTCAAATGGTTCAAGGGACCTCTGCCATTGACTTCTACATGACCTTGACAGGTTTTAGATTATGAATTTTCAGATTCGAGCTATCCCAGGGTCGGGATGTAATAAATCTTAAAAAATAATTTTTTATATCTGAAAAAAATCGATCTTTGATTCTAAAAATAATCTTGACAACTCTAATTTTTAATGGAAAACAATTTGAACCTTAATAAATCTGCCCCTTAATGTTTAAATGATTTATAGCAGACGAGTTATGGAGATCCAAATTATGGAAAGATCCATGATCTCCAGGTCCCAAGCATTCTGGATAATAAATCCCATCCTGTAATATTATATTATATCACTTAAATAAGATCTGTGTGTTTCAGGTGAATCTTCACTGAAGCACAGTAAGTAAAATCAAACATGATGTGTTAATGAATTTGGAGCAACCTTGTAGCAAAGTATAAATAGTAAATAATTCCTTGAAACACGGTGCCTTCATTGCCAAAATCTAAATCATATAGAATTTAAAGAATACACTTTGATCCACCTCTAAGAGGTAAGAATGTTAAGCAGTAGCTGCTTTAGTAATAAAAGTACAGAATTAGGAGAAACTTTTCATTTCATGATAACTTAAGGCAATTCATCAGGGGGTTGAAGCCCAAAACATGCTGTGTGATTAAACTGTACTTGTACGGGGATCTGCCTAGTGCCTGTCCCTCAATTCTGATATTTTGCTTTGTCTTATTGTACCTTGACTGGCAGTATAGGCGAGTGTAGGATAGATTGGCTGGTGCCCCACATTGGCTAATTTTTAAGTGAAACAACTGGATAATGTTATATAGTTAAATCCAAGGAGGCCATGTCTACCTCAACGCCACCCATCTGATGATGTAAAAGGTTACATATTGTGCGATTGAGACATCTTTGCAGATGGCCAGATTATTCCATTCATTTGGGCCTTCTGAGCAGAAGCAAGAAAGACCAGCAGTTCTGCTCAATTCTGTATAAGCTGATGCCCCATCTACCCACTTGCAAGAGTATATAAACATTCAAAAGACACTGCCCAAATCAAAATTATGGCCGAAATAGGCCAAACTGCCCAATTAGATTTGGTTATGTATGGCCACCCTAAAAAACTGTATTGCCGATTGTCAGATTCTTTATGATTATTCTTTCTGATTACGACTGCATGTAAAATGAATACAAAATACTAGATTTAAGCACACTGCATGCTTCTAGGCAAGCAACAAGTTATGAACCCATTTAGAAACACTCGCACCAAAATCGCTCAGAAGGTGGCTGTGCTTTTTTTTAACACCTCTTTAAAATGTGGTCTCGACATACCTTAGGGGTCTCTCTCTCCAGAAAATACATAAATGGATGAGTGTGTATAAATGCACCTGTGTGCATATATCTGTAATTATATACACAATGCTGAACCAAGGCAAAATCAAATGTATGTACAAAATATAAAAAATATCTATAAACTTAAAAGTTAATATAGATTTCCCCTAAAAATACTTAGAAACAAATGGTAAATAAAATGGACTGATTACTGGAACCTAGATATCAGTGAAGACTGCTGCAATACACACTTTGTCGGCACTAAAATACACCAGCATTCCTCAAAATAGCCTAGGAAGACTATAAAAATAAGAGCTCTATATTAAGCATGACATCCATTTAGAGAAATAAAGTAGATTGCTCTTCTGGTCTCTGGGTTGGTAGTATTTCAACATGAAGAAATACACAAAGAGACAGACACAGCCACACATGTTGTGTGCTTGTTAAATGTTTGGGTTTTGACCACGCTGGGACTTCATCTTAACTTCAAGTTTCACATTTTGCTATCCACAACAGTGAATTGTTTGTCATGATAAAAAGAAAAAAATGCAGAAATGTTGCAATGTTTCTCAGAAGGCTTAGGTAGGATCAGCATGGAAAGTAAAAATAAGCGACCTGTTAAACTCATATAAGTTAAAAAATACTGTGAGACATACAAGGAGGATAACAGCCTCCTATACCTTTTCTGGCATCACTCCTTTTACACAATGGATCACAATGAGCATTTCGAAACGCACATGGGAATCACAAAAATATTTTTCGACGCCAAACTACTATTTGTATCAAAGAGGTTGTAACCTTGGCTATTAAACACAAGTGGAGGTTAGCCTTCGGTTTGGGCTTAAGGCATAACTATACAGGCTTAACTATTTTTGCTCACAAAACGTAGTGTTGTTGACGACCCTGTAAGTGTTAATGATTCTGTTAAATTGTCGTAGCTGCTGTGAAATTAATGCTTTGTGTGGTTTGTGCAATTCATATTCAGCTGTTCGTTGATGGCTGTCACTAATAACAGCGCAGTGCTCAACCCAGAATATGGTTGTTAAGTCATTTGCCAGCTTCCCTGTTCGAATTAAAGATGCTTTATTGTATGGAAGATCCAGTCCATTTTTGTTGTCCAGCCACCATGATGTGCGTCATTCATCTGCTTCATGAAGTATTCCAAAGCTTCTTGTTCAGTTTTATCCAATGCTAATGTCTTTCGAATATAGGCAATGTCATCAAAAGACTGCAGTTCAGGCATTCCAGAGCCAAGCATCATAGAGAATAAGTTGATGAAAAGGTTGGCATGCTGACGGATTGCCAAGTAAGCTTTGTAACACATCTCTTGAAATCTGAAAGGGAAATTGAAAGCAGAAATAAAAAGAACTGTCATTTTAAATGTTATACCAATAATCACATACTCATTTAAAGTTCATGGAAAACATGACATGATTGAGGTTTTCTAAGCTTTAAAGAATCACTAAACCTAAAAACAATTTAACCAATCGCATTCACATTGCTTAGCAGATGGTGTTTAATACAGTTTGTGGTCTACTTCACTGCCAGCTATTGTCCTCTTACTGCCCAGAAGGCGTGGAACAGCTCATGATCCAAAGCATACCACATCATCTATAAAACATGGCGGAGGCAGTGTGATGGCTTGGGCGTGCAGGGCTGACAGTGGCACTGGGACACTAGTGTTTATCCATGATGTGACACCGGACAGAAGCAGCTGAATAAATTCTGAGGTGTTCAGAGACATACTGTCTGCTCAAATCCAGCTAAATGCAGTCAAAATGATTGGGAGGAGTTTCATAATAAAGAGGGACAATGCCTCAAAACATACAGCCACAGCAACCCAGGAGTTTATTAAAGCAAAGAAGTGGAATATTCTTGAATAGCCAAATCAGTCACCTGATCTGAACCCAATTGAGCATGCATTTCACTTGTTGAAGACTAAACATCGGACAGAAAGGCCCACAAACAAACAGCAACTGAAAGCCACTGCAGAGCATTAAAAAGGAGGAAACCCAGAATCTGGTGATGTCCATGAGTTCAAGACTTCAGGCTGTGATTGCCAGCAAAGGGGTTTCAACCAAGTATTAGAAATGAACATTTTGTGTTCAGTTTTTTGATTTGCCCAATTACTTTTGAGCCCCTGAAATGAAGTGAAATGAAGAATGAAAGGCTTTAGTTCCTCACTTTTTTTATGTAATCTTTTTGTTCAACCCACTGAAATAAAGCTGAAAGTCTGCAGTTCAACTGCATCGGAGTAGTTTCATTTAAAATTCATTGTGGTGATGTGCAGAACCAAAATTAGAAAAAAAAAAAAACTTGTCACTGTCCAAATATTTATGGACCTAACTTTATATAACAGATCAGTATTTAACTGTATGCATTAAAAATGGACCCAAATTATGGATCAACTTTTATTTTGGAAAGACAGTCTTGCTTTTTTCTTATACAAACTATTTGCCTGATTTATCAATCAACATTTAAATCAATAGTTAATGCTCCGTCTCACCTCTCAAAATCCCTGGTTTTCGTGCATTCTTGAATTCCCTTGCTGATCACAATCAGAAAATCTTGGGTTAAGACAAACGGTACCCTTTCGCGTTTATAGCCAAATTTTTTCTTCTTGTGATCCAGAAAGTGCCCAAAATCTATGTGAAACAGCTGATGGAAAAAAATAAAGGTTTAATACAATGAGAAAAGATCAAGGATGAAAAAAGGAACAACACAATGACTTACCTGCCCATTGTCTTTAACCATAATGTTACTGTTATGCCGATCACCTATTCCAAGAATGAAAGTTGCAACACAGTAACCGGCACACGATCGAGTGAATAGGTCGATGGCGGCATCGTATCTACAAGAATAAACACAATAAGGCAGTAGTACTGGTTAAACCAGTGGCACAGCTTTAAACAGCTTTGTATTTGAAGATTTTAGCTCAAAATAATATTTTCCAAATGCAAATAGGTTATATACCAAGTTGCAAAATGTAATGCTCGCTTTACAGCAATGACCACTCCGCACAGAAGACACTGCCTTTAATATCAATCCGGATTTATTCGATCACACAATGTAGAAACATAGTAACAGTGGGGGGTGCAAATTCAAAAACATATGTTTCGTGCCTGTATAGTCGGCACTTACTCAGGGTTCTATACCAACCATATGATAATTATTAAGTGGTTTCTGGTCTGGTGGGTTGCTCAGATTTATTATTTTACAGTATATTTTTCATTCAGATTAAATTGTATTGAGGTCTAAAATGAAGATAGCAAGAGAAGAGCAAAATATTGGAACAGGAAGTTAAGTAGTAACATAGAGCTTAGTCATCAGTAGGGAAAAGTACATGGAACACAGTCGATAAGTTGGCAAAAGAGCAAGAAGTCAATTTTAACAGTGGGAAAACCAGCAAGTTTCCACATAAGAAGCAAAATTATGTAATCACAGAACTGTGGTCAGAAAAAAAACAAATTGTTTCCTGGACCCATACCAAATACATATTTGTAAAAATGCCAGAGAGTCTTTCCCAATCTAAAGACTGGAAGCATGACTAGATTTCCCTACTAACACGCTGATATCACACCCCTTCCCAGAATTGTCAGTTAGAGACCTCTGTAAACAAATGCTAAAAAAACCAAAAAAAATAACCCCAATATTTACTTTAAACACATAATTTAAATTACATTTAACACCAATTACAGTTATGAAAAGTATTCCGCTCCCAGAGTTCACAAACTGCAACAGAAAAGTGAAGAGTCATTAACAAAGTTTTACTTACGTTTCACCCTTGTTTTTATCCTTGAGCCATTGATGCAATGTGTGACTGTTGAACTGCAACGCTCCTTTCAAACCTCCTTTGCACTGAATCTGCATAATGGTATGTGAGCATCTCACTACTTCAATAAGTCCTACACAGTCCCCAATTGACAGGCAACCATACGGCAACATCCTAAAGCAAGAGAGTCATGTTGTTAATAAATATAAATGCTAGGATAAGGAAAGATATGGATCTGTTACACGTGTACGTAATACAATACAGTATGGACTGAAAGCAAAAATCGACACTATTCGAAAACTAAAAGTTCAGCAAAGTAGACTAGACCTAATTTTTACAGTGAAAAAGATGCCCTCAGTAAAAAAATGAGTTTAGGGACTGACTCACAACATATATAATATATACACAATATAATGATGTTGAGCTGTAGAGACAATTGAAGACAGAGATAATTACTGTTACAGGGCTGCTGAACATCTGGGCTGGTATAGCAAGTTCAGCATATAAAGTATACAATTTCTTGCAATATTCTTTGTAGGCTTACGTTCTCCTGAATATCTTAAAAATCTTAGCCTTGTCAAGGCAATAGAGAGGATAGTGCTAGAAACCCCTAGTTACATTCATTTGAGCAAACAGGATGCATCTGTATACATCCATTTTTTTTCTCCTTGGATACTTACCGTAGATCAAGGCCTTGATTTTGCCAAATGTTTTCCATGATTCTTATGATCTGGAGCGTAAGCATGTCTTGTCGTAAATCTTAAAAAAAAGAATTATAATAGCAATTTTCTTTAGCTGTAGCATCTTCTTATTTTTAATAACTCATTTCAACAGAATCAGCATAGTGTTCTATAACTTACAAGGCATATATAAACAGAAATGTATTTTGTATTCTAAACAGTCTATAAATATAGAGGTTCAGTGGCACCATGATAATAATAACAATAATGGCATACAGAGTAACTGATAGGAACTCATCATCAGGACTGGAACTAGGGGTAGACAGAAGAAGCACGTATCTAGGGCACAAACGTGGCGAGCTAGGCACATAACTCTTCCGTCACTAAGCCATAGTTTAGGCCGTTGATCCACCACCTGCTATTCATTTGTACCGTATATACCCGAGTATAAGCCGAGTTTTTCAGCATCCAAAATGTGCTGAAAAAGTCTACCTCGGCTTATACTTGGGTCAGCGGTACCCGACTCCAGTAGCTGAGATTGCAGTCACTTTTAATCATTCCTATACCAACAGTTGACTTGGGGAGAGACTGCAATATCCCACAATGCCCTCTGTTGGTTATATGAAAGAATAAGTGCGCCCTCTGTTGGTTATATGAAAGAATAACAGTGACTGCAATATCACACAGCGCCATCTGTTGGTTATATGAAAGAATAACAGTGACTGCAATATCACACAGCGCCATCTGTTGGTTGTATGAAAGAATAACAGTGTGCCCTCTGTTGGTTATATGAAAGATTAACAGTGACTGCAATATCACACAGCGCCCTCTGTTGGTTATATGAAAGAATAACAGTGACTGCAATATCACACAGCGCCATCTGTTGGTCATATGGAAGAATAACAGTGACTGCAATATCACAGTGTGCCCTCTGTTGGTTATATGAAAGATTAACAGTGACTGCAATATCACACAGCACCCTCTGTTGGTTATATGAAAGAATAACAGTGACTGCAATATCACAGTGTGCCCTCTGTTGGTTATACAAAAGATTAACAGTGATGGCAATATCAAACAGCACCCTCTGCACATGGTAGTGGGACAGTGGGACAATGCACACAGTAATCCGTTTGGCAATTCTCTGTCACCATCAGCTTTGCAAATAAGTCCGGTTGATCGATGGGGGGGTCGCTTTGGCAGAATGTGCGCTGCTGGGAGACAGGGCTGTAGTTGTGTCTAGGCTTATACTAGAGTCAATAAGTTTTCCCAGTTTTCGTAGGTAAAATTAGGTACCTCGGCTTATACTCGGGTCGGCTTATACTCGAGTATATACGGTATGTACGAATCAGCATAAAAGAAGCCCTAACATAATGTGTAACATCTTTACCCTACTTTGTTTAACTTTAGATTTCCTTTAAAAAAAATGGAAATCTGAATCTCCAAACATTGGCAATTGTCCAGTATTAACAAATCTAGTGATGCAGTTTTTTTTGGACTGGTCTGATACAGGATGATCTGTAAATCATGCCATTGGAGATTGCATGTCATGTGTGTGATTTTTCTGGTATATTGCTAATGAGGTATAGGGTCAATGGGCTGTTTATTGTTTTTGCACAACTTTAAAATACATTTATGCAGAAAACCAGGTTTCATAAACATTAAGCTTACCATCTCCATTTTTAAAGATGATCTCATTATTCAAAAACAGCATCTCTGACATGATATCTGGATTTTCCCAGTTTAACCAGAGTGGTCTTTTTGCAGATGACATTATTCTGCACTCTTCAAGCCTAGAATATGCAAGACACAATCAGTCACTCACTTACAAACTCAAATCTCAAGAAAAGGCTTAATGAATTGACAAGGCTTGCCTCTTCTCGTACAGGGGGTCATATACTGTGGACATTGGTTTATCTTGCCTTGGTATAGCAGGAATAGGGTAGGTCCTCAATAATTATGTGAACTTTTCACCAGCAACAGAATAAAGTAATTAAAACCAGGTATTCACCTAATTTTAAACAGGTTTTAAGGGACTCAAAAGCTGATAGGCTGACTTTATTTAGGTCCTCTAAGACAAAGGTTGACAAATACTGCAACTGATTTCTCATTACCACTTTCTATCAACACAATTTCATGTCATGCTTCAAGGTACTGCATTATATAAGCATGTTAGAAGTCACCAAGGACTCACACAACCATGCAAACACACTTGGCTCAGGCTTTCGCTCTATTTCTACAGCAGCTCCTCCCAGCGTAAGTTACATCCAACAGGGGTAATTTAAAGGAAAACTATACCACCCAAACAATGTAGGTCTCTATAAAAAGATATTGCATAAAACAGATCATATGTAAAACCCTGCTTCATGTAAATAAAATAATTTTCTTAATAATATACTTTTCTAGTAGTATGTGCCATTGGGTAATCATAAATAGAAAATTGCCATTTTAAAAAATAAGGGCCGCCCCCTGGGATCATAGGATTCACTGTACTCACAAACATACCAACAAACCATACATGTTAGGTCACATGAGCCAATTAACAGACAGAGTTTGAGTGTCTTTTGCTTCCACACTTCTTCCTGTTACAGTTAGAGTTGTAGTATTTCTGGTCAGGTGATCTCTGAGGCAGCACACAGACCATCACGAAATGGTGGCTCAAGGCAAGAGATGTAAAAGGGCAATATTTACTTAAATATATATTCCAGTTTGGTAAGATTCTTTAATATAGCACTTAATATGATATGAACTGTTGCTTAAGTGTTCATTTTGGGGGTATAGTTTTCCTTTAAGAAAGCTCAGTTTGCTTGTGTGGCCTGACCTATAAACATGTTTAAAGGCACCTTCATTCATTTGGCAATAAAGTAAAATTAACTGGTTCATTAATATAAACAGATTTTTGATAGTAATCTCGTAAATATTATGGCTATTTAGAATTAGACCAATTAAATTATTGTTATATTACCAAGCAAATACAAAACAAAAAAAAAAAAAAAACAACCTGAGGTTTCCTAATTGGTGAGCAGGATTTAGAGGAGACGTAAATCCCTGTAACGCATCCATAAAATCTGGCCGCTTCATTTGTTCAACCAGGAACTTCATTTGCACCTAGAAGTAGATTTACACAATTGCATACACGGATATATTTACCAGAAAACTATTATCACAGCCAATCTGAGCTTTTGAATGGTAGCCAATGTGGTCAGCAACAAAGGGGCAAGTTTAAAATGTAGTTAAGGAAATATGCCTTCTAACTGTACATCCTCCATTTGCTTCTACAAATACACACCTGCAATTTATATACAGAAATGGGATGAGTTATCCAAGTTATGCAACCACTTATCCAGAAAGCTCCAGATAATGGAAAGGCAGTCTCCCGTAGATTCCATTGTATTCAATTTTTTTAAAATTGATTTCCCTTTTTTCTGCAATAATAAAACAGTACCTTGTACTTGATCCAAACGAATATATAATTAATTCTTCTTGGAGGCAAAACCAGCTTATTGAGTTAATTTAATGTTTACATGATTTTCTAATAGACTTGGATACGAAGATCCAGATTATGGAAAGATCCATTATCTGGAAAACTCCAGGTCCCGAGCATTCTGGATAACAGGTCCCATACATATACAAGTCGAAGATGTAAAAATATTTTGTCTCTTTCTTTCTCTCAGCATATAATTAGTTTATATTGTCCTGGACTGAACATCTTAACAATTCCCCAGTAAAGAACCTTTGATGTTGTTTGCCCTTTAAAAAACCTAGCAGTTACCTACTGTTCTCCCATAACTCTACAGACTGTCCTTTTCTACATATACATTTAAACTAAATTCATAGCAGTTTGAATTACTCTCTAAATGAACAGGCCATGCCTAGATATTAAAACTCCTGCCCTTTCTCTTCTTTTTTTGTCTATTTGTGCCCCGAGGAAGACCCTTAAGGTCGAAACGCGTTGGGCTCACCTCTTTGTATAATTTTTGTATATTTTTGTAATGTTTCTTGTTTTTGCTTTTTTGAAATAAATGCATTATTTTTGGAATTGGGTGTGCAATCCACTATTTGTAATCCCTTTTGGAGACCCTCATGGGGAGTCCCCTATGGATTAGCACCCCACAATTTTGGTTTAAGGGTGTGCGCCTTCTTTATTCTATTTTGTAGATATTAAAACTCGGCAACAACTGCCTGTCTAACCAAGCCTAAGAATAATTCACTTCATATTTTAAATACCTTTTGTGTCTCATCCTTCTTCTCCTGCTTTAGAATATCTGTGAGGTTGATCAGTTTTTCCATTGCCTCCACCTGCTTACTTAAATGTTTTAAATACATTCCACATGCACGGCAATATGATTCCAGCAAAAGACCAAACCTCTGGCTGACCGTTTTATTGTGCATTTCAGACCTGAAAAGAAGAATAACAAAGCTGGTAATGGCATGCCAGTCCCCACAAGATTCAATATTTGTTTTAGGTCATTTGAAAGTCACAGGGTCTGACAAAAAATCCCATACTTAAAGGGATCCTGTCATTGGAAAGCATGTTTTTTTCAAAACGCATTCAGTTAATATTGCTACTCCAGCAGAATTCTGCACTGAAATCCATTCCTTAAAAGAGCAAACAGATTTTTTTATATTCAATTTTGAAATCTGACATGGGGCTAGACATATTGTCAATTTCCCAGCTGCCCCAAGTCATGTGACTTGTGCCTGCACTTTAGGAGAGAAATGCTTTCTGGCAGGCTGCTGTTTTTCCTTCTCAATGTAACAATGTGTCTCAGTGGGACATGGGTTTTTACTATTGAGTGTTGTTCTTAGATCTTACCAGGCAGCTGTTATCTTGTGTTAGGGAGCTGTTATCTGTTACCTTCCCATTGTCCTTTTGTTTGGCTGCTGGGGGGGGAAATGGAAGGGGGCAATATCACTTCAACTTGCAGTACAGCAGTAAAGAGTGATTGAAGTTTATCAGAGCACAAGTCACATGACTTGGGGCAGCTGGGAAATTGACATTATGTCTAGCCCCATGTCAGATTTCAAAATTGAATATAAAAAAATCTGTTTGCTCTTTTGAGAAATGGATTTCAGCACAAAATTCTGCTGGAGCAGCACTATTAACCGATTCATTTTGAAAAAAATGTTTTTTCCCATGACAGTATCCCTTTAATACAACACAGCTTCCAGCCATTATTTGACATTGTCATAAATATTTATATTAATATATAAAACTAGGACCAATAAGGAAGATATTCTTAAAGGGAAACTATACTCTTTTCAATAAGAGCTCATTCTGTTGGGCTAATGTATAAAAGATGCACAAACACTATCTGAACTTTCAGAAAGTCCCCAAGGGAGGGGTTGCATTACATTGTGAGGCTTAGGGTGGGTGGGGACAGAGACTATTATGGCTTCCTCTCAATCAGAATCATGTATGCCTGTATAAAAAAAAAAAAAAAAAAAAAAAAATTATATATATATATATATATATATATATTTATATATATATATATATATATATATATATATATATATATATATATATATATATATATATATATATATATATATATATATATATATATATATATATATATATATATATTAGAAGGAGAACCAGCACACACTGTAATCATTTGAAGTGAAGTCTTTATTTGCACAACGTGCAATACACACATTTCTGGAAGTTCAGATAGCTCATGACAAATGGGGAAAAAGGTATATTTGTCCTTTAACTCCCCAACAAAATGTTTTGAAGTGTTAAACAATCCATTTCAAAGTTAAAGGCACAGACAGGTTTATCAGAGTTAGTTATTCTTAGCAACCAGAATGGTTGTTATGCCCTCCCTTGTTCAGAAATTAAAAAAAAAATATTGTCAATAATGGCAAATTGCATTTCCAAAACATCTACATCAAAATAAAAGTGAACCCGGAAAGTTAAATTCTGCTTTAAAACATAAAAGTGAAACTAGTTGGTTTAATTTACGGATACTATATAATAATAATAATTATAATGCCATTATGACCAACCTTAACTTGCTTCAGACAACAAATGGTGTTGCAAATAGTGTACTAGGTCTACAAACAATCAGGAACATACCTTAGATAATTCTGGGATAGCTAACTGAAGGAGAAATATTGAGCTATATTTAACATATGCACAATCTGTTGCACTTTTTAAGCTTTTTTGTTTGTTTATGCATGTCTATTTCTATGCATGGTGGTAGGTAGGAGCATTGTTCTCATGTAGTACTTTTATAATTAGGTACTGCAACACTGTTACTGCAACTTTGAAGACACTTGTGTCGGTCTGCTTGCTCAGGGGGCAGGATATTGCAGTACAAAATTTCCTGGGAAATCAAATATGTATATTTCACTTGTTGCACTAAAGTATCACTACATGTGTGCTTATTCTAGATTACATACTTTAAATGCCAGAAAAAGAAATGTCCTATTCTTTGATTGACCAGAGCCCTTTTCAACAGAAATCTCACTAGATGGTTGTCCAAGTACTGCTCATATTTCATAACCTGCAAAGAACAAAAACACAGAAGACATGTTGAGTCTTTACAGCTAACGCTCTAAAGCAACCATTATCTGTCTCTAAATATATGGAATATTGAAGCGTCTGAACTCCTAAAGACAGCTTAACTATTTAAAATGTGAACTTGTATGAAACATGTATAAATCTCAAATCTAATAAAGACTTCAAATATCCTTTTAAAAATCTACTTATGTTGATTTAAAAATTCCATTTAGGGACTAAAGGAAAAAAAAAAAAAATTACCTGCACAAGTTGGATCAAAAACTGCGATAGCTTATCATCTGTCAAATACTTCTCAAGGCAAGAAACGGCAAATGACCGTACAATCCGATCTGGGTAATTAAAATCCAACAGTTCCATTGCTTGTTCTGGCCGGATAGCAGGCCACTCTTTTAGAAGACAATACATCTGTGCAAAACAGAAATAAAACAGACCACCTTAGCAGTTAAAGGAAAAGTTAACTCTGCTTTCAAATGGAGGATTAGTTCCAATCTATTTCAGAATCCTTCCCGGCAAAATACATGGCATAGTTTAGTGAAGAAAGGGGTTGTTCACCTTCCAAAATTTTTTTCAGTTCAGTTGTTTTCAGATTATTCACCAAAAATAAAGACTTTTTTCAATTGCTTTCCATCTTTTATTTTTTACGATTTCTCGAAAATTTAAGTTCAATGTTCCTGTCTCTGGTGTTTCAGTGTGGCAGCTCAGTAATCCAGGCACAGATTCTGAACAGTTACAATTTGCTACATTAGTTGATGCATGAAGTTGATACATTTCTCAGCCGCATCTTTGGAAAATTAGCAACTATTATATCAAAGATAAGAAATGTATCAACTAATGTATCAATTTCAAACAATTACAAATTACAGTCAGAACCCCCCCCCCCAGAACTGCTTCAGAAAGGCATACGAAGGTGAAATTTTACACTTCAATAGTAGAAAAATCAGTCACAAATAGAAAGTAACTGGAAAACAACTAGGTGTTTGAAGGTGAACAACCCCTTTAAAGGGAAACACCACAAAAACATAAGCTTTCTGACTTTGCAATAAACATCAATTAAAAAAATATGCAGACTTTTCATGATTTTTAATGGTTTCTGACAGTTCCCTCATCCTAGCCCCTTGCTCTCCTGCTTATCTGTCTGACTACTTTGCTGAGCTGGCTGACTACTATGTATCAACAGCCATCTGTCCTCAGCCTGCATCATCCAAACCCCACAATTCCCTGCACACGTGATTTCAATAAGGAACAGAACATCACAGTGCAATGCATTGTGGGTTATGTAGTTCCTGCATGCTGTCTGTAAGCTGTGGAGAAGTTGTTAAAATTTGTAACATCAGTGTTTTAGTCCCTCCTTCCCTGCCAGGATTTCAAATGATGCAGAAAGCGAACAGCTGGATTTCAGCAAAGAAAATGGCATTTATTCATAAGGTAACTTTAATGGGTATATTAGGGGTTTCTGTGCTATGTGGGCCTCTTTATCAAATCTTGGTTTGGAAGCCGGAGTTCAGTTAACATTTAGTATGTTATAGAAAATTGCTGAATATCACTTAAGTGTTGTCGATAGCACAAACAGCCAATCCTACCAATTAAAAGGCATGTCTGCATACTTTTTGCCTGTACTTTATAAGATTATTTATTGGGGTAACTACATCCAACTTTATTATTTCGAGGTCCTTTGAATATGTAGTCCATTTTCTCATTTCTGTACACACCTACAGGTGTGTAGCTTGCTGATTATTATCAGTTAAATATATTGCACTGAACCAAGCTTATCGGTTATCTTCTATGTTAATGTGAGCCCTACTGATCTTGCACAGCAGCTGCTTTTGGTACAAAGTAATACGCAAACAGAAATTATATTAGTTCTGGGTCTGTCTGTTGTTGCTACAGCTGCTTTAGGCTAGAGATGAACCAAATCCACTATTTTGGATTCGGCCAAACCCCCGAATCCTTCTCGAAAGATTCGGCCGAATACGGAATCGAAATCCTAATTTGCATATGCAAATTAGGGGTGGGAAGGGGAAAACATTTTTTACTTCCTTGTTTTGTGACAAAAAGTCACATGATTTCCCTCCCCGTCCCTAATTTGCATATGCAAATTAGGATTCGGTTCGGCCAGAAGGATTTGGCTGAATCTGAATCCTGCTGAAAAAGGCCGAATCCCGAACCGAATCCTGGATTCGGTGCATCCCTACTTTAGGCAGTACGTTTTCAAAAAATTACAGTGGGAAAGTCAGCAGGCAGATAGGATGGTTTTGAGCGCAACTTTTTTTCCCATCTTAGTACAGACATTACCCATTTAGGCTTCTTATATTAACACACCAGCAAAAGGAAATATGGAATATATATAACAAGAACTTCATGGATTGCACACACTGGGAGGACAAGTAGTACGATAAATAAATATGTATAAAATAAACAGAGGTTAAGTGCCATGTGGTAATAGAATTAGCAATTAAACTAAACCTTGGTGCAAAATGTTTTGACATTAAAACCTTACCTGTGAAACATCATCTCTGCAATTCCATTTCACAGACAGAAGAAGCTTAGAAAGAACTTCAGGTATGTTTCGACAATAAAGTCTGTGAAAGCAAAATGTATGTATACAAGATTAGACTGCTGGTTCCTCTCTTCCCAATTAGGTTGAAGTAAGTCCAACATTATTGAATGCCCCCTACGTTTATGCACAGATACTCATTAAATATACACACATTAGATAGGAAGACTGGATGCTTACCCATGCAAAAAAATGAATCCACAGACTGAATAAAGGCAACATTTCTAAGATACATCACAACCCATATGAGCAGCCAAATACATTTTAATTTCATCACTTATTGCAAATGCACCGATCTCTCACTCCCATATATATTAATGTTTACATATAAATAAACAATACGTGAAAATGGTCTTGGCCAGCAATAAACATCCTCAGCAGTGAAATGGTTGATGTATATTCTGTGCACTTAATGGCTGCAATAAAAAATACGTTTGTCAGCACAGCAAGGACAGTATACCTGTGGCTCCAAAGGAATTCTTTTTCTTGTTCAGTAATTTCAGAAAGAGGGTCACGGTTAGAAATGGCTCTGAGCTGCTCTTTGTCATTTTCTCTTACTTCATTTTCTCTAACAATTCTGTTACTCTGCAAACACAAGGAAACTTGACTATTCAAGATTACTGTTAAAGCCTGTCTGATCATGACTGTTGTATAATCAAGTAGAAAATAGTCAGTTGCCTGCAAACATTCACTAAAATATGATAAAAATGAACAAAATCGTTTCAATGCCATTCAGTTTAACTTATCTCATACCCACTGCAACATTGCATGTAATATAACCAAAATATTTAAAGAAGAACTAAAGCTTAACTAAAGAAGTAGGCTAGGAATACTGTACATTATGTTTTGGGTTTCTCTACCAGCCCAAGGCAACCACAACACATTAGCAAGGAAGATCTGTGACTCCAAAGATGCCCCAGTCAGTAGTTCCCCATATTGATTCATTGCACATGTTCTGTGCTGCTGTCACTTACTGAGATTAGGGACCCACTTACAATATACAGTACATGGGGAGGCACATTTTTCAAGGGGTCGATTTTTTCCAATTAATGTTTTTTTTTTTTTTTTTTTAAACTTTCTTAAACTCCCATAAATTCAAAATGTCTAAATGTATTAATAAAATCAAACTTTTTCAGTTCGGACTAATTGAATTGACCTCAAGCTCGAATCAAATTTAAATAACTCCCTAGTTGAATTTGACAGTTTTGACCATAAAAAATTTAAAAAAATTCAAATTCTCAATTTGACCCATGATACATCTGCCCCATAGAATATAAATGTCACAATATAAAAGTGTAGAAATAAGTCAAATCAACTGAACTTGCGGTGTTGGTTTGACTTTTTACTACAGCTATACCAGTTGATGTGACTTATTTCTACAGATAAACCATGACCTGGGTGAATGAGAATCTTCACAAACATATCACAATATTAAGGCTGATTAGTAATTAAAGGGGACCTGTCACCCAAAAAAAAATATTCAAAATCCTATTTTATCACATTAGTCAAGCAAAATGAACTTTAATTACACTATATAAATTATTTGAATCTTGATTCCTTCAGTCTGAGATTTCAATATTATAGCAAGCAGGCAGCAGCCATTTTGTGGACACTTATTAAAGGGGACCCGTCACCCAAAGAAATTATTCAAAATCCTATTTTATCACATTAGTCAATCAAAATGAACTTTCATTACACTATATAAATTATTTGAATCTTATTTCCTTCAGTCTGGGATTTCAAAATTATAGCAAGCAGGCAGCAGCCATTTTGTGGACACTGTTATTAAGACAAGCCTTTTGTCATCTCAGAATATTGTTTGTGCACCAGAAAGGGGGACCCCGATGTCCACCCCCATGCCCTGGATACACAATTAAATGGTTAAGAGAACGGGGGGAATGTGGGGAGAGCAGTGGCATCTAGTAATTGCTGAATGGAAAGTGAAAGTTATTGTCTGCCCGCCTCTATGCCATTGGCACAGAGGAGGGGCAGACAATATTTGATTGACAGCAGAGATTTTTAAATGAGCTTACAGCAGCTATGAATGCTTTAATAAAAAATAGAAATTGGATTTCATGTTTAATTTGAAAAGGACTTTTATTATACAGATTTTTGTGTCTGGGTGACAGGTCCACTTTAAGGCAAACCTTGCATCATCTCAGAATCTTGTTTGTGCACCAGAAAGGGGGACCAGATGTCCATCCCCATGCCCTGGCTACACAAATAAATGGTAAAGAGAACGGGAGAATATGTGGAGAGCAGTGACATCTAGGAAGTGCTGAATAGAAAGTGAAAGTAATTGTCTGCCCTGCCTCTATGCCCAGGGCATAGAGGAGTGGGAGGCAATATTTGATTGACAGCTGAGAATTTTAAATGAGCTTACAACAGCTATGAATGCTTTAATAAAAAATAGAAATTGGATTTCATGTTTAATTTGAAAAGGACTTTTATTTTCCAGATGTGCGTCTGGTTGACATGTCCACTTTAATACAATTTCAATTCAGCACTTCCTAGATGTCACCGCACTCCTTACAATCCCGTTCTCTTCACCATTTAATTGTGTAACCAAAGTTCCAGACCGAAGGAAACAAGATTAAAATAATTTATACCGTGTAATTAAAGTTAATTTTGCATGACTAATGTGATAAAATAGGATTTGGAAAAAAAAAAAATTTAGGCGACAGGTAAGGGAAGGGGAGGCTTTGTCTGGAGAATTCAAATGTACAATACAGTTGTGTTGTTCATTTTCCCACTATGTGGAGAAATCTCTGACATTTTAGAAGTGTTATAATTTTTTCCACGCACACAGCAGAGTGGAATGCATTGCAAATTCAACAAAAGATGTCCCTTCCAAAGTGCAATGTAATTTGAGTATGCTGGCAATACAAACGTGGTGGCATCACCGCAAAAAAAACAAAGAAAAGTATATGTAGTAGAGCTTCTATCCGGTTCAAATAACGCGTCTTGTTTCTCTGGAAGAAGTTTAATTCAATATTTACCCAGCATAAATTTCATTAGGAAAATAAGTAGTTAGACATTAGTTGTTGCAGTAATATTTCTGACCTATTTCAGAGACTGGCTTCTATAGTTCAGTGACATAGTGGGAAATGGTACACAGTAGGTTTTGTTATCAGTGCTTAAGGGCTCATTCACACCACAGGAAAGACATTTTCTCATGTTAGGTCACCCTCATAGGATATGGCACAGCATGGGCACCAAAACATACTGCATAACCCTAAAGAGATAATGGCCCTTTAACTGGAAAGTTTCATTATGCCTTGATAAACCCCAACTGCGTCAGGACTTGACTTTGAGGAAAGGAGGGGCTAAGTCCCAACAGGCTGAGGCCCTGCATATTGGGCAAACCCAGGCCGCAACTTACACTGTCAAATATCAACAAAACATGGACAGAACCAAAATATCAGATTCAGCATAGTAGCTTATTACAGGCAAAACAACACTTTTTAGAAATGCAAAACGTTTTGTTATCCATTTAAATCTTTTTCAGGGATTGTGTAAAATTACACAAATGTGTATAATTACATAGTTAACAATTGTATACAATCAGTAATATACAAAATTAATTATAGAACTTTGTATATTACCAATTATACACGTGTTAACTATGTAACTTAAATAAAGACTCAAATGGTATATACACACGCACATATGATATTGTAATACATCACTTTTGATTTTGGATAATACTGAGTAGCGCATAAGAATGATATCTAAAGAAACCTTACATTTTCTAATGGAAAACATCTATAGATATTTTTCAAAGAGTCCTTTTAAAAGAATTGTTCAGTATAAAAATAAAAACTAGGTAAATGGATAGGCTGTGCAAAATAAAAAATGTTTCTAATATAGTTAGCCAAAAATGTAATGTATAAAGGCTTAAGTGACTGGATGTCTAACATAACAGAACACTACTTCCTGCTCTTCAGCTCTCTTGGTTTCCACTGACTGATTACACTGTTGACAAAGCAGTAACCAATCAGTAATTTGAGGGGGGGGGGGGGGGCACATGAGCCATAACTGTTGCATTTGAATCTGAGCTGAATGTGGAGAATTAATTGCAAACTCACTGAACAGTTATGTCCCATGTGCCCCCCCCCTTAAAGTTGCTGACTAACACAGAGTTAGAGAGCTGAAAAGCAGGAAGTTGTATTCTGTTCTGTTAGACATCCGCTCACTCCATAAACATTACAAACTAACTATATTAGAAAATTTTTTATTTTGCACAGCTTATTTATCCAGTTTTTATTTTTACACTGAACTTTTCCTTTAAGGTACTACTGGCTCATTGTGCAGTTTAGCCTTGCTTAAACCGTCAATATCTAGCATACTGACCACCATCTTACTTTTCACTTTGCTTTATGGCCTTCTGAGTAGGGATGCAACAAATCCAGGATTCGTTCAGGATTCGGCCTTTCAGCAGGATTCAGATTCGGCCGAATCCTTCTGCCCAGCCTTACCGAATCTGAATTTGCATATGCAAATTAGGGGTGGGGAGGCAATCACTATTTTTATTCCAAAGGGACAATATACGTTCAAAATCAGGAGACTATACTGTTTTTTAAAAACCTATATATACCTGCATATGAGCATTTCTGTGGACATTTGTCTTTCAACCGCTAATAAATAAAGTGCATCTGGCAAATACAGTGAAAAAAAATACTTGCATGCATGTTCAATAAATAAATAACTTACGAGTCCAGAATGGCTGTAGTTATAGCCCAATTCTCGCTCCAGAACTTTATTTGCATGATCTTCGATTGCGGTCATATCAGGAAATTTGACTGGGCTACTGAAACAGTCAAATTCTAGTTCCAAACAGGGTGTTTCCTGAAAAAAAGATAAAGAAAATAAAAATACTGAAACCTAGGGATGCACCGAATCCACTATTTTGCATATGCAAATTTGGATTTGGTTCGGCCAGAGAGAAGGATTCAGCTGAATCCTAATCCTGCTGAAAAAGGCAGAATCCTGTCCAAATCCCGAACCGAATCCTGGATTCGGTGCATCCCTACTGAAACCACAATAAAATAATGGGTCTACTCTAGAAAGATAATTTACCTTGTTAGGATTGGAGCCACTAACTCCAATAGGATTTAGCAAGTCTTCTAACCCATGAGGTACAGGCCACAAATTTAGAGCCATTTTTCCAGACACCAGTGTATCTGTGTAGTCAAACAGGTTTATATTTCCCCATGCTAAAGGGCAGTGCTCCTGAAAGAAAACAAATATAAAACATGAAAACTGTACAAGACAAATACAGTATGTTTTGTCGCCTGTTGAAAATCCAGAGAGGACATTAGAAAAATCCCAAAATACCTTTGTATTGCATGTGCAGGGAACAGTGGAATGTGGATGGAGGCATTTTTTGGTGATTAAACATACAGACACAAGCAATTTCAAGTTCAGCAGGCAGGCAACAACACACAAACACTGCTTTACTGCAACGGCATTGACAACCCCGTAGTTGCAACCCGAACGATTGAGGGTTGTCACCAGCTTGCTGAGCTGCAAATCATTCAACCTGAATCACCCCATGTGACATTCTCCTAAAGTACTGCATAGCTAATACACTGTGTTTACCACGGACAGGTTTTATATAATGCATATGTGCAGCTGTACCTTGGCATTAATACAACTATGTAATATGATCCCCACTCACTCACTCATACATGGACTTCTTTTTTAACATATGACAGTACAAAGCTAAATAGATGTAAAGACTAACACTGCAGATATACATCCTAAATGATTTTGTATTGTTTGAAAAAAAGGATATTGTGCCAAAGCAAAACTGTTACGCAATAATCACATGAAGACAAGGAAATGAATGTAAGCATAAAGTGACAATAACTTTTTCCCCAAAGTAAGACATTTTTTCCAGTAAGTTGCTAACTATGCACACAATATACGCTACATAAGTATTTCAAGCAAAGGTACAAAAAACAGGTTACCCGAGAACAAGGTATTTTAATTACAAATGCTTTAAGTTAAGTTTTCTATTAGTGGACTTACTTCTTTGGCACCCTTCCGTCCCTTTACGGAGCAAATGGAGAGGCAAACTCGTGCAGCTCGTGGTAAATCAGGAATGAACATATCATATAAAAGCCATTCATTCCATCTGAAAAAAAAATAAATAAAAATGCAGTTGCAGAAGAAAGAAACTGCCTCAAAAGGCAGTCCAAAACCGAAATGGCTTGGGGGGGGGTTGTTTACCTCCAGTGGATCAACATAAAAAATGTTATATAGGCGGAAATTGGAGGGCCTTTAATTTGTGGAGATTTTTAGGTGACAAAATTAAACGAAAATAAAAAAAAAAACGGTCTTATTTACCTTGGATTTGAGCAAGGCACCCTCTGAGTGTTAACATTGTCACATAATGGCTCAACTCCATGATAGATTCCAGTTCGAACATAGATCTGCACAAAATAAGGTGGTTAAACTTTAACTTTAAGAGACTGGTTCATGGTAAAAGTTACATGGGCTATTGTAAATAGGGATTTGCAGAACACATTGCTTTTTATAGCTATGCCTTCCATTTCTAGTTCTAAAAATGACCTGGAAGCAGCAGCACACATTATTGTCAGGTGTTGGTAAAACTTATTATATACTGTATATAGTCCAATCCACGAAAGCACTCATGGCAAAAAGAAATAAACGTTCTTTAGTGCATGGTGACCCTAGATCAGAATTTCAGGTTACCTCATTACCTTATCAATGTCTCGAATGTTTACATTGACATATGTGGCACAAAGGATTTTTATTCTAAGAGTACTGTTGATTGCCCACAATGACTTGGCTGAAGCTTCTCCATTCATGTATGGTGCTGCTGTGGAAATCCTCCTTGAATAAGATGGCATGGTAAATATATCCACTGGAATTTGATTGTACAGGCTCTCTTTGGCCATTAACATTAAATTAGGCATCCGACCAAGCATTATACAACTTCTTATATACTGGAGAAAAAAAAGAAAAAACATGCACAACGTTCTGAGTTTGTTACTATTACAATTATTTTGCACATAGACTGCATTCACTTTGCTTAAGGACAGTTTGTTCTGTCTACATACAGTATACTTCTGCATGCATAAGTCAGTTTTTCAACAACAGTAAGATATATGGGATTAATTCATAGCAGAGAATTTTTAACAGTAATAACCTGCACAGTCCCTATTAAACCCACTGCCAACTGGGAATAATAGTTATAAAACATGAAGCTAAAATGAACGTTTCCTTTCTGCTTTACATGTTAGACGATTTATATAGGAAGCCTTATCAACTTTTATCAGCCTTAGGGTAAGGTCACACTAGGAGATTCGGAGAGATTGTCGCCTGGCGACTAATCGCCTCGTCTTTTGAGCGACCATCTCCCCGAACTACCTCAGCGTTTTTCCCCATAGGCTACAATGAAAAGTCGGAGGCAACTTTGGGCGACTATTGAAAACGCATCGCAGCGTGTGCATTAGCGCAGGCGACTTTTCATTGTAGCCTATGGGGGAAAACGCTGAGGCAGTTCTGGGAGATAATCGCTCGTTGTTTTTCATTGTATATTTGGCTTTTTGTTCAGCACCTCTCCAGTTTTGGTAATTCAGCAGCTATCTGGTTGCTAGGGTCTAAACTACCCTAGAAAACAGGCAGTGGTTTGAATGAGAGACGGAAATATAAATAGGACAGGGACTGAATAGAAAGAGAAGCAATAAAGAAGTAATAAAATGTAACAAAAATAACATTGTAGCGTCACAGAGAAAGTCTTGTCTGCCCCATTTGAAAATGGAAAAAGGCAGAAGAGGAATGCAAATAATTCAAAAGCTGTAAAAAATAAATAATGAAAACCAAATGCAATGTTGCTAGGACTACAATCCTCAATAACATACTAAAACTGAATCTATAATTTTAAATTGTTCTTATTTTTATGGTTTCCAAATTATTAAACTTCTACTAAGCCCTTTTTTAATGATTATATTGGAATTAGTTGGATCGAATGACAAGCTTATTTATCCAACCATCTGGGCAAAAATCCACTTGCTTGATGACGTGGCAAAACAAGCAGTTCTTTTTGTATGTATGTATGTTTAAAGATACTTGAAAAATAAGTAAGTGTTTCAAAGGTGCTAGGATACTATACACAATAGAAAGCATTTGTTTTAAAAACCAGACAAGAATGGTAAAATCTATGGCAACATGACTTAATGTTGGCAGGCAATACCAGGAAATGATAGTGTAACAATATATATGCTTGGAACGATCCAGGCTTTATTTAAACTGGTAGTTTTAGTTTCTTTAGCAAAACTGAACAAAAAATAAAAAATACCAAAAACCAATTCTCACCTTATACTGACTCAGTGGATATTTTTCCAACAAATACTCATCACATCCACAGACCTTCAAAATGTATTTTCCTTGGTACTCCAGAACACAAAGCTTTAGCTGTTCTGTTGACAGCAGCATACTCCTTGTTTTCTTCCTGATAGCTTCAGCGATTACATGTTCTGGCACACAATCATGGTTAATCTTCAAAGAATACTTCTGCTTTTCATTGTTAGGAGATACAATGACCCATATGACCACAATGATTTGCCCTAAAAGAATAAATCTGTCACTCAAAATCTGCCATGATAAAGTTATAATGGCTTTCAAAGATCCAGACAACGGATACACAAAAAAATGCTGAAATTCTTTTGATAGAGAAACTGTTTTTTTGGACTTATTGTGCATTATTTTCATTGCATAACTATTAATTTTTTTGTCTGGTCTGCCAAGATACACTAAGGGGCAGACTTATCAAAGTGTGAGATTAGAGGACAGATTTATCAAGGGTCGAATTGAAAATCGAATTCTAAATTCAAATTCGTGTTTTTTTTATGGTAAAACAACTGTATGAGCATGCACTCCTAAAGCACACCGATGTGGCAAAACTCGATTTTATGCCATGAATTAAAACAACCTCGTCCTAATGCACCCAAGTCAACCTGTTTATTTTGTGAGCCATGGCTACATTTGCTTGCTGATTTAATTAAATATTTTGAGGTCAAACAAATAATTTTGTATAGTCAGCATTTCTTTTCTTTTTAGGATAGAGCCGCAAATAATCCTTTCCTTTTTATGGTCAAAACTGTCAAATTTTACTAGGGAGTTTATGAAATTCGATTAGAGTTTTTCAAATTATATTTCCGAGATTTATTATAATCTGGCCCTTGAACTCTACTTTTCTCCACCTAAAACCTGCTGAATTGCTGTTTAAGTCAATGGAAAAGGTTCAGGGAATCATTTTTCGAATAGAATTTGATTACAGTTTTTGGGTCGATACTATTTATCAGAGTTTTAGAATTTCAATTTTATTAATAAATTTCTCTCGGTCGAATTTTTATCAATTGACCCTTGATAAATGTTCCTCTAGAACTCTTTACGGAAAAACTCACTCACTTTCTATTCATTCCTATAGCATTTTTAGAATCATATGTATCAAATTGTGAACTCCATTGATAAGTATGATTCTAAAAATCCCATAGGAAGGAATAGAAAGCGAGTGAGTTTTTGTGTGACTGGTCATGTGACTTGTGGCTGCACTTTTGAGTATTGTCCTTAAATCTACCAGGCAGCTGTTATCTTGTGTTAGGGAGCTGCTATATGGTTACCTTCCCATTGTTCTTTTGCTTGGCTGCTGGGGGGGGGGGGGGGGGAAGGGAGGGTGGTGATATCACTCCAACTTGCAGTACAGCAGTAAAGAGTGATTGAAGTTTATCAGAGCACAAGTCACATGACTTGGGGCAGCTGAGAAATTGACAATATGTCTAGCCCCATGTCAGAATTCAAAATTGAATATAAAAAAATCTGTTTGCTCTTTTGAGAAATGGATTTCAGTGCAGAATTCTTCTGGAGCAGCACTATTAACTGATTCATTTTTTCCCATGACAGTATCCCTTTAAGGCTATGGCACAAAGCCCTTTTGACTACAAGGAGGTGCTCTTAGAAAAAAGCCAAAGTGGGCAAAAAGCCCTAAATTATCGGTCACAACGAATTGGGAATGCATTGGCTATGACAGGTGATACTGGCACTGACTGACTGCCATTTAACTTGCATCTAAATCTGACACAGACTACTTTAAGCAGCAGTATAGTAAATGTAAATTTGCCTTTATCTTGTCTAAATGCACAAAAGGCTATAAAAAAAAAAACAAGCAGAAGTAGCAATATTTAGTATATTATATATATTATAAATGTAAATATTTTTATATTAAAACACAACTGTCTTAGGTAAAACATGTTAAACCTATAAAACCTTACCTTTATCTAGTTTGCTTTCTATGTGTTTGGGAAGCTCTGAAGAGGATTCTACATTAGGTGGGTAAACATACAACGCTCTGCTGATCGGCCCATTAGCATCACGAAGTTCGACTGAATCTTTGCAAACATTTAGGACATTTTTCCTAAAGTCCTGAACCTCCGAATCCTTAACCATATCAAATTCACATACCGGCATTCCAATGGCAAAGCCTTTAAAGAAAAGAGGAAAAAAAGGTTACAGGTAGGAATTAAAGCTTAAGGTATAATATTTATGTATCATAGTATTTACATATCATGGTCTTTAGTGATACTGACACTTAAAAGCAGTGGATGCATCAGATATATATATGCATGTACATTTCTGTTTTCTCCTCAATTTTGACAGCAATTGCTGCATCAATAGAAAAGTGTTTTGTCTTTGAAGCATTATCCAAAGTTATTGCACAAAAAGCTCCAGATGTACTGAAGAACAAAGATGCAGACAAAGGGGTCTGGTCTTTCACCTACATAATCTAGAACTAATTCAGTGTCAAGCTTATGATACTGCCTCAAATTTTTAAAACTACTTTCAAGTTTAGGGAGTATGAAATAAATGTATTGCTTCTGAAATAAGCAAGACAAAAGATTATGGGTCTGATTCACTAAATTCGAGTGAAGGATTCAAAGTAAAAAAACTTCGAATTTTGAAGTATTTTTTGGGCTACTTCGACCTTCGACTACGACTTTGAATCGAAGGATTCGAACTAAAAATCGTTCGACTATTCGATAGTCAAAGTACTGTCTCTTTAAAAAAAAACTTCGACCCCCTAGTTCCGCTGCTAAATGCTACCGAAGTCAATGTTAGCCTATGGGGAATGTCCCCATAGGCTTTCCTAAGTTTTTTTGATCGAAGGATATTCCTTCGATCATTGGATTAAAATCCTTCGAATCGTTCCATTCGAAGGATTTAATCGTTCGATCGAACGAATAATCCTTCGATCGTACGATCGCAGTATTTGCGCTAAAGCCTTCGACTTCGATATTTGAAGTATTTCAATTCCTAGTCGAATATCGAGGGTTAATTAACCCTCGATATTCGACCCTTAGTGAATCAGCCCCTATATGTTGAATAATTTAAAGTGACTGAAATGATATGCAATGTCAGCATGAAATAGTGATGGAAAATGTTACACACATTATTGTTATTTTATGTTGATTTGGTGTACTTCAATGATACAGCTCTTCTTCTTCCAGACAGTTTGTGCCAGCAAGGGAAGACCTTTGAAAAAGTAAATTCTGGGGTGTATGGTTTGCCCTGAATCTAGATGCATCTTAGATTTGGGAAGGCCTGTGGAATCAGTAATAACTGATGCATCAAAATAATTCAAAGTAAGTTTTATTAAGTAGGTAACATATGTTCAGCATAAAATAGTGATAACAAATGCTTTACTATTAAAAAAATATATAATTTTTTTTAGCAGGCAGCATCATGATGCTGCTGCCAGAAACCCTTTCTCCTGCCTTCAGCGAATACAAAAGACAGTTCATCTAAATAAACAATTTTCATAATATACTTTTTTAGTAGTATGTGCCTTTGGGTAATTCTAAATAGAAAACTGCCATTTTAAAAAATAAAGGCCACCCTCTGGGATCGTAGGATTCACGGTGCACACAAACCAAACAAAACAAACCATACATATTAGGTCATGAGCCAATTAACACACAGAGTTCTGTCTTTTGCTTCCGCACTTCTTCCTGTTACAGTTAGAACTGCAGAATTTCTGGTCAGATGATCTGAGGCAGCACACAAACATCACCAAATGATGGTTCAAGGCAAGAGATATAAAAGGGCAATATTTATATATATATATATATATATATATATATATATATATATATATATATATATATATATATATATATATATATATATATATATATATATATATATATATATATATATATCAGTTTGGTAATATTATTTAATGTCACTTAATATGATATAAATTGTTGCTTAAATATTCATTTTGTGGGTATAGTTTGCAAAGTATGTTTTCCATGAAAAATTTGAGGTTTTGAGTCAAAAATACACCATCTAAAACCTGTCAAGGTATTGTAGGAGATCCCTTGAACCACTTGAAGATGTTAACAGTCTTCATGTTGTTCGAGGTTTTTTTGGTGTGTTTCGCCCGAAACTCGATCAATTTGAGTGATTTGATTTTTTTTCTTGCCAGTTGTTAACCTGAACACACCAATTCACTTTTTTTCCCATTCGAGTTTTGTCTTAAATTGGAAACCATTCAAGTTGTGAGTTCATTCGAGATCTAAAAAATCTCATATAACTAAAATTCTACCTTTGATAAATAACCTCAGAGTCAGAAACATCATTCTGCAGTGCAGACAGACAGCAGATTAAAAGTAACCAATGTGGTTTATTTAAGCCAGACATGCATTCCTTACCTTTAACAACTTCATCTCTGAGAGGCGCTATAACATACACTGCAATACTCTCTCTCCGTATATAAATGAAGGTATAGCAGGATGTGCAATGTACTGGATACTAGCACAAAAATTAAGAATGAAATCTCCTAACATAAATATATCCAAGATGTTTCTTTATTATCTTAATAGCTCTTGTAAATTTTTATCTTGCTTTGTTGGTGAATTTATGGGACAAATATATTGTTGTTTCCAGCCAGGTTGCGCCATTGTGCATGGGTGGGGAACTTTTTTAGGAAAAGGAAATCTAGGGAATGCAGTCAGTCCTGAACCTAGTCCTGGTAGTGTTATGTAAATAAAAAAAAAAATGGTTACTATCTTACTTTTTTAAAAAGGTATTAGGACTGCTAATTATATTGTGTCTATTTTCAAAAATGAAGACTGCAGTGCTGCATAGGTGTCCAAATATCCTTGAAACTCCAAGCATTAGATATCAAATGGGCATAGTGACAATTATCTATGCTTTAAAGAAAACTTTACTTAACATATTAGGTCTCATTTACACCTGAAAGCAGAGTTGCGGTCCCTGCAATTTCTCCGTAGTCAGTTGTGCGTAAAACCACTTGAATGGTACTTGCTGCAAAAAGCTCTCCTTGGACCTTCCGAATAGTTTCTCCTGGCACTGCTCAGTCTTTTCTACCTTTAAAAGGTAAACCACTTCTTTAACTAGGAAAAGTGCAATAATTGGGGCTATGCTAAAATCTATGCAGCACATAGGCTTGACTATCTCTCAGGCCTGGTGTCTTCTGTGCTCTGTAGAATCAGTCCTATATTAGTTATATTTCATAAACATGAAGGGATTATTTCCTGGTCTTTTAAGTGGATACTAACAAAATTTCAACCTAAAAAAAATAGTGCAGCACACATCTAAATAAATAGCTAATTGGCCATACAAAATATGTATGAAATGGAAAGGGATGATCTGGCTAACTTAAGAAAAACATGGAGGCCCATATTAGACATATGACAGACCAATCAATTTAGTATAACTAGCAGCAACAGCGCTATGCTGTTATGCAATTCCTTTGGATTTGCCACAATTACAAGTGGGGAGAAAACATGTAAACATACTTGGAAGATATACATTTCACTTGTCAGCAATAAAATAGTAACATTTTATTTAACATTGATATTATTGGTCTTACAGCCCTTGCCTTACCCAATAAACATACATCTATAATTATGGCAAACAATATTGACAATATTTTTTTCCCCCAAAGCCCCTCCCTTGTCTGAAACCAAGGCAAAGTTTGCCAGTAAAGCTCACAATAAGGTAAAATGACAGTATTTAAAAACAAAACAACTAACAGCACAACATAAAGATAACTTTAAGATCAGTATTTCTGTGTGGTGGACTTTTTCTACAAATTAAACCATAACTCTCCTCATTCTTTTCTATCGGGACTGTACAGGTGTTGCAGAATGCAAATGAAACCCATTTGTAAACCTCTATATTTAAAAAACAGCAAGAACAACAACTGAGCAAAAGCCTCAAATTTGTTTACTTTGACACAAGTTTAGTTTGACCCATTTCTCTTACAAGCCAATGAACAAGGAAGTGCAAGTTGATACTGGGTTTTTTGTTCACGGTTTTAGATCAGCTTTATCTCTTTAACAAAGATCATTTGCTAGGATTTTCCCTTGAGGAAGCAAAGTCATTTTTATGTATCCCAGATCATAGATGAGTCAAACTAAGCGGGGGGGGGGGGGTGGGGGGGTGGTTGACAGACAATTTTGAAGGTGGGCCAGCTTTCCTATAAAACATGACTATGCAGGCTTATGTTATGTGCTTGTTTTTCAGTTAAGGTTTCAACCCTGACTAAACAGAAGCATGAAGCATCTAAGGGCAATCACACGTGGGGCTATTTGTCATTATTTGTAGCTGAGAACTGTGTCATTGCCCTAAATCTTACATTACTAGTAGACTCACAACCACCAAATGTCACACGCTAAATGTAGACTAGCACCCAATCTGTGTTTTACAAGGCATATGGAGGAAAAAGACTAATCTAGCGTCTTTAATTAATAGCCAGTGTTCTTACCAATTTCTCGATTAAGGATTTTCTCTTCTCGGTTTCCTACAGGCTCAACTACTTTCAAGAAAGGTTGGAACAGTCGAAGATCACAAAGGCGGCGGGTCTCGTCGAAAAATTCTTCTCTTTCAGCATCCTGTGTTACACTCACAAAAATATAAGAGGACTCATCTTGGAGTAGATGGTAAAGAGGGTACTTTCGGGCCTCTTTAAAGAGCTCATGTTTGATATTTACAAGGGTCGCTTCCCGAAGACATTCTAAAACCACCACCATTCCATTTGGTAATAAACATTCCACTAGAATTCTTGGGGGCATCAAATGAATACCCCATAGCTCACCGGAGGAAGGTCTGGGCGGCATGATTATGAAACTGTGATTTCCCTCTCGAAAAAGGTTTTAGATGTCATAAAAATTCATTATTCTTGTATATGTACATGTGGAACCTAAAAAAAAAGAAAGGAAATGCGTTCAGATATAAGAAATAAATCTTGCACAGATTTTCAGAACATTTTTTTGGATTCGTTCAGGATTCGGCTGAATCCTTCCTGAAAGATACTGGATTTGTCTGAATCCCTAAATAGCGGATTCAATGCATACCTACCTTTGTGTAATGTGCTAATGGTGTGTAAGAATAAATCAGATTTGAGACATTCACTATCTAGGCAAGACATTAACAAGATAAAAACTTGCAGATTTTTGCATGTGCAGCACTATAATTTAGATTTTGGAACATTTCAATCACAGATTTTTCCCTATTTCGTTTCACAATTATTGCATATTTGCTTTGTCCTCCTACAAATAAAAAAATAAGGCAGCCAATTATATAATGTTTAGTAATGGAACAAGACATAGAGAAAATATTAAGCCTTAATGCATTATTTTAACAAAAGCAGAGGGACACACATAGCAATTAATGCAAAGTAGCTCAGACAACTGAGGAAAAGCACAACTGTCACAAGTGATTTCTTTCTCCAAAGGCACCCAGTAAGTGATGGTTCCTCTGTGAAAAAGTGGAAAACTGAATAAAAATCTATTTCCATGAATACTGAGAGAATGACAATCACTTGAAAATGCAGGCCAACAGCAGCGTTTCTTTTGTCGTTGTTACAAAATACTTTACCATAAGGGATACTGAGAACAGGGTCTGCTAAAACACTCAAATTGCATAATCATTCAAAAATGCTTTTTTTATGCCTTTTTGGGTCAATATGTGACTAGGGCTGCCACCTGCCAAGTATTTTACTGGCCTAACTGGCAAAAATGATACTTGACCCCAATGTTAATAGGGAAAAAATGTTAATATATAGGAAGGTCGGTATTTTTTTTCCAAAAAAAGGTGGCAACCCTGTACTTGATGCGAGGCTTTTAACAAACACAATTCTTAGTATTTCCTACAGCAGATATTTTCCAATGTTTTGCAACTGCAACAAAAACCTTATGCCATTGCCTTTACAATTTCTTGAGTAATCTGCTACCAAATACCAATATCAAGTAGATCTGTTGGATACAAATCTCCATGTTTTCACCCACGCCACAATGCTTATCCCCAACTAGCATGCGGTGAAATAATATACATGCAAATTAGGGCAAGCTTGGGTTATTTTTGCTGAAATTATAGAAAGTGGGTTTGTGCATGCTTGCCTTAAATACTTATAATTTTATGCACTTGCACAAATGTATGCACTTGCACAAATACTAAATTACAAATAGAACAGGGGACCAACGAGTGGAAAGAAATCACCCACAATTTAGTTCAGGTTGGACGGGAGCATTGGAGCTCACTACATATAGTGGAGGAGCATGTATGGATGCAAACATCTGTGTGAATTGTGTCAATACAAACTCTGGGGCAGTTTTACTAAGGGTTGAACGGTAAATTCAAATTTTTTCTTTTTTTGGTCATAATTCACAAATTCTAATTTCAAACCACCAACTTGAATTTGAATGCGAGATTTATCACACCATGACCCTGGAAACGGTTCTAATTTTAGCTGTTCAAATTTTTTCATAATACCATTCGAATTGTAAATAAAATCAAATGTATTAGACTTAAAAAAAAAAAAAAAATCACATTACTCATTACATGTGATTTTTGATAAATAACCCCCTCAGTGTTGCATACATTGTAATAATGTACTTTGCCCTTGCAATAGCAAATGAGAGTTGAAAACAAAAGGAAAAAAAACACACCCCATGAAGATCTGCAAGATACAAACACATAAAAGAATATGTAACCCCAGAAAACAAAAACCTTTGGGTGCATTTAAATAAATGTAAGCTACTATAATGTACCTGACTGCAGATGGTATGAGCCAAAATAGAACAGGAATAACTTAGTTAACGTTAATCATGGAAAGTAAATTAACAGTCTGTAGAAATCACTAGAAAGACTGTTAACGTGAGACTGCTGTTGTCCTAAATCCATCCCACATCCTAATTTCACTGTGTTTCCTTTATTACAGGAAGGGAAGCATGGCAAGGGGAAGCCATACACCTACAACGAGAACAAAACAAGTGAGGGAAGTGATCAGTTCTAAAATAAGATTCCATTAAAAAAACAGTATTCCATAGCTAAAAACAAAAATGTAATAAATAAAAAAAAAAAAAAAAAAAAAAGGAAGCAGGATGAACATGAACCATGAATTGTTTCAGATATTAGAATATGTACTGGGGCTGCTCATTTTCTATTCACTCTGTAGCCCATGATGTAAATTATTTGTACGGATACAACACAGTAACATTTGTACATAACTTGGGCAATATAAATAGATGATATGAACAGGGCTAGAATTCAGGGATTGGCTTGCAGTTTCATGGCTCACATTTCAAACTCATATCTAAAGTAATGTATGCAGCATACAAGGAGTGAAACGAGCAATGTCCAGGATAACAAACAAGCACGCTATTTTTGCAGTGAGTCAGTCTTGCTCCTACTGAATTCCTGCCAGACCACTAATCCCAACGCAATAGCAGGGAACAAAAGAATCCCAGTGCCGGGAAAGCAAAAGTTTTAGTTTGAGGTCAGATCTCTTTCTAAACATTAGTAGGAATAGATCAAGTCAAGACTAAACACCAATAAATTGATCAACAATATTAACAGTGGGTTTGTACCATTAAACTTTAGCTTAGTACTTTACACCTACAGATCAAAAAATGGATTTCAGTAAGAAAGTAAGGTGAATTGTATAGACCCCTTGTTAGAGCAATGAATTTGCAATCTACTTGGGTTAACCCGCATAAGTTGCTTTTGGAAGCGAACTGTTTCGGACAATTTTCAACATGTGTATTGTGGGCTGAAAATCCCAGTACTAAAAACATGAATTTAACAATGTATTCGGTGAGCATAGCAAGCTATGCAGTATATTCAAATAAAACACTGAATATGTACTATGTATGTATGTACAGTAGGTCTGTGGTATAATTTTCAGTGATCATAAAAATGCAATCATATTCCTGCTGACCTCTACCTTATTTACCCACTGATACAACAGCCACTTTCCTTCTGTTGTCACACAAACAACGTGTAGGGTTGAGAAATGTTTTGGTTAGACCTACCATTATTACATAAGATAAGAGTAGGGGTCACCAACAAATAAAAGTACACATGCAGCCTAGAAACCATGTTGCAATATCACATATATGCAGACGACCCCGCCCTCCCTTGGCCCGCACCTGACTTCCGCGTTGCTTTAATAGACCCACCCCGCTGATGATGTCACAAAAGGGGCGGGACAAGCAGGCTCTGCATTTATAAAAGACAAACACGAAAGTCGGCATTTGACAGTGGCGAGGAAGAGTGTGAGGTCGGCCCGAACCCGCACGGGTATTGGGTCGGCCACACATCACTACTAGGTACCGCCATCAATAACCTCTCACACTCAGACCCTGATAACTGCCTATCGATTTTCTCATGGATGAACCAACGCCGCCTGAAACTAAACCTAGCTAAAACTATGCTCACAGTCTTCCCACAGAAACCATTGCTATTGATGGTATGATCATTAATACTTGTTTTTCAGCATACTGCAGGGGAGTTATCATGGACCAGTCCTTTCCTTCAGTAATCATATTAAAGGGGACCCGTCACCCCAAAAAAACATTCCAAATCCTATTTTATCACATTAGTCAAGCAAAATGAACTTTAATTACACTATATAAATTATTTGAATCTTGTTTCCTTCAGTCTGGGAATTCATAACTATAGCAAGCAGGCAGGAGTCATTTTGTGGACAGTGTTATTAAGGCAAGTCTTGCATCATCTCAGAATCTTGTTTGTGCACCAGAATGGGTGACCCGATGTCCATTCCAATGCCCTGGCTACGCAATTAAACGGTAAAGAGAACGGGGGAATGTGTGGAGAGCAGTGACATCTAGGAAGTGCTGAATGGAAAGTGAAAGTAATTGTCTGCCCGCCTCTATGCCACTGGCATAGAGGAGGGGCATACAATATTTGATTGACAGCTGAGATTTTTAAATGAGCTTACAACAGCTATGAATGCTTTAATAAAAATAGAAATTGGATTTCATGTCTAATTTGAAAAGGACTTTTATTATACAGATTTTTGTGTCTGGGTGACAGGTCCCCTTTAATGCAACTGATAAAACCCGCTGCTATTTCCTATGCAATAGTGACAAAATACATTTCCTTTCACAAGCAACAGAGAAAACACTAATCCACACTTATCCTACACTGTTAGGACTACTGCAATCTCCTAATAACTGGTCTCCCAGAGTTCCACCTCTCTCCCCTGCAATCAATCTTAGGGGCGGTTATTTATCAAAGGTTGAATTTTAGAGCTTTATGAGCTTTTTTAGACCTCCAATGAAGCCGCAACTTAAATGGTTTTGAATTTTAAAAAAAAATACATGAATGTAAAAAACTCCAATCAATGTAGTCGGGGTGAAAAACACGAATTGTTTTTGAGCGAAACTCAATGAAAAAAAACACAAACATCACAAAGGCTACAAACATCTTCAATGGTTCATGACTTCTACATGCCCGCCAGGTTTTATATGGTGTATTTTCGGATTCAAGCTATTTTTTTTTTGGAGTTTTGACTGAAAAATACCCTATACAAACTCAAATCTTTTGTGGGAAAAAAACAACCCCTTAATGTCTGCTACTAGAATCCTCCTGATCTGTCCTAAGAGGAAACCTGTTCGTCCACAGGTAAAGAACTATCACGGTTGCATATAAAATCCTTCTGCTAACATTAAAAATCCTTAACTCCTCTGCTCCATACAACATTTCTTTATTTGTATCTCTGTATGTTCCTGGCTGTCTCCTTTATTCCAAACCACCGTCTACTTACACCATCCACACCCACTGCCACCTCTTGTCTAAAGCCTTTCAACCTTGCGGCTCTTTCACTATAAATTCTATCCCTGAAATCCACTCAATCCTTTTAAAAAGAAAGTCAGATCCTACATTTTGGGGCACTAGAACATACATTGTCTGGTCCAGTCCTGGCACCTAAGGGCCATGCCCAAATCTCTGTGAACCTTTCTCTTGTGTCTGTACGTTATCCATACACTTAGTCCTATATTATACATTTCAAGGGAGACCTACATTGTCTTTTAGCATATGGCACTTAATCTATGTAAGTTTATAATTATTACTATTCTTGTTAGCTATTTGTTTTTCTTATTAGGCTTGCTCTGTGTACTTAAAAAGATAGTGACACCAGAAATGTAACTCTTTTTTTACATCTATCATACTATTGCCTTTAAAAGCTACTTATAACTTTGCCATGAAGTATTTGCACAATGCTTTTACATTACCTGTCTGATCCCCCATGTTCCTGTATGAGGGGGCTGCCATATTTGTGCAGCAGAGGTCCGTTAGCATTAGAAACTCTAACTGACAGGCTGAGATGGGACACTCGGGTTGGCAAAAGTCAGGTTTAGAAGCTTCAACTAAACAATTACTTACAAAAATTAACCTCTCAGCAAAAAACGATCAACATGACCTATAGGTAACTTTTAATGTACATTCATATTTTAATGTCAGTTTCTCATGAGCTACTTTTTAAAACTGTACAGTGCTCGTGTAACACTATATAGCATTATACATACATACAAAACAAATGTGCTAATGCTAAATCATGTGCCAACATGTGAGAGGAGACGGGTAAATGTTAGAGGAAGAAAAGAAGACAGCGACAGCTGGCAAACAATATGAAACACAACTGAGCGAAGCCCAAGTGTGACTCAAAGTTGCAAGAGGCGCTTTGTTCCACAGCTGCTGTTAAACTTGCCTCATAATAGCTGTAGTTTGGAAGAGATGACATAGTTCATGACAAGAATACTGGCAGGAAGATGACAGCAAGAGGATTTCTAATAACCATAAGCTGATTGCTGAATAGTACTGTTCCATACACATAAAAACACAGCGAGAGTTGTAGCATATGCGCTATGGACACTCAGTAATTGGTTTAGTGACAAGCACGTGTCACATGGAAACAATATCGAGTTTAATGGTATATCAGTGGACAGGCTGCCAGTTGTACAGAAGTGCAAAGCCCAAAGCTCAGGCACCACGGAGCAGATGTACAACACTGCCGGCTGCAACAGGATAAGATAACACCCCAATGGCAGAGCTAGACTGGAGTCTGGGAAGAGGGAAACCCGTGGCAACCCAAACAGCCGACTCCTCATCAGGTGGTGCTGGAATTTCCAGATCAACAACAGCTGAAAACCAGTAAGTTTGACGCTGCTGATATACGGCAATGGACACTGAACATATTCTTATGCAAAACTACATTGACTCACCCGCCGCCCAACAGCCCCGCTTTTCGCGGGACAGTCCCGATTTTCTAAACAAAACCCGCAGTCCCGTATCGCTGCTGAAACGTCCCGCAACGCCTTTAATGTGCAGTTCTTTGGCTCCTGCCTGACAGCTAGTCCGGACGCCACAAGCCTCATCTCGCGATAAGAGGCGTCACGCCTTCACGCATATAAACGTAGTGACGCGGCACGTTGCCGCCTTAAAGGGGTGGTTCACCTTTAAGTTAACTTTTAGTATGCTATAGAATGGCGCATTCTAAGCAACTTTTCAATTGGTCCTAATTATATATTTTTAATATCTTTTTAGTTGTTTGGCTATTTCTTCTGACTCTTTCTAGCTTTCAAACCTGGGGTCACTGACCCCATCTAAAAAAACGAATAAGTCTACAAATAGGGTATAGAAGTCTACAAATAGGGTTGCCACCTTTTCTGGAATAAAATACCAGCCTTCCTATAAAATTATCTTTATTCTCTATTAATACCATTGGGATCAACCATCGTTTTTACCAGCCAGGTGGCAACTAGGGTTGCCACCTTTTCTGGGAAAAAACAACGGCCTTCCTATATATTTATCTTGTTTCCCAAGTGATAACATTGGGATCAATCATCATCCCCAGCCAGGTGGCAATCCTAGTGACAACCCTAGCTACAAATGTATTGTTGTTGGTACTTTTTAATACTCATCTTTCTATTCAGGCCTTGCCTGTTCTCATTCCAGTCTCTTATTCAAATCATTGCATAGTTGCTAGGGTAAATTGGACCCTAGCAACTAGATTGCTGAAACTGCAAACTGGAGAGCTGCTGAATAAAAATGAGAGATAACTCAAAAACCACAAATAATAAAAAATGAGAACCAATATCACTCTTACATAATACTAAAAGTTAATTTAAATGTGAACCACCCCTTTATGGTAGAGATGAACAATTGTGTGTGTGTGTTTAGTATAGAACATAGCAACACGTTGAAATCTGTGGTGGGTATGGCTGGCTGTGAGTATTTGTTAACAATGCTTGTTTTCTGTATACGCAACTCCTGCTTTTGTCAAGGGAAAAAAATGACTATTTTTCTTTGTGGTTATCAGCCGTGTCTATTGCTATCAGAGCTTACTTCCCAATTTTGACCTTATCTAAGGAATTTATTATTTTTCTCTGCTCATTAGAACTTATACAGAGGCAGAAAACCCTACTTTGTTTTTTTTTTCCTCCAGTGGGTCTCTGCAACAGCCTGGTATCTGCTACGGCACTCTCTGCAACAGCCTTGTATCTGCAGTCTCTGCTCCCAAGTCATTTTTTTGTGCTTACAGCTTCTACTTGTGCCTGATTGCATAATTTCAGGGGGTGCTATTGCACCCAGGCTTGCACCCTCCATGGGGTCTGCTGAGCAGGGGATTTTTTGCATGTGTGTCCAAAGGATAGGGGCAAGTTCGCATCCTGCACCCATGTCCGGCTTGTGTTAGTTACAGTTACACAACTGCTACCGACACCACCAGTATTTCAATACTATATTGACTATTAGCCAAAAGTACAGGTCTTTTATATCTCTGTGAAGAGCTCCCTGGCTTGTGCAAGGGAATTAAAAAAATAAAATTTTCTCCCAATTTGACCGGAAAGGAAGATTTTTTTTTGTGCTAGAGCCACATGAAATTAAATAGTCTTTTTTAGTTTTTTTCTATTCTAAAGGCTTTCAGTGCATTTTGTGGAAAAAGGGCCAGATATATCACAATTTAGGAGAAGACAATACGGGTGAAACTGGACAAATATAGTCTTGAGTTATTAGGTGCTTTTTATATTAACAGTGGCATCAGGGGGTCCAAGTGAGGTTGGGTAAAATTAATCAAAAGTAATCTTTTACTCGTTATTTACTCTGATCCTAACATCACATTGGGCAGGTTTCTTGTCAGTTCTGTAGCAGAAGTTCCTGGTTCCCAAAAGGGCGTTGGTGAAGACTGTTGCCAACAAACAGGGTCTGACGGGGCTGGCGGGACATTGGGAAAAAAAACGGTGGGCCCCAGGCTCTTGTGGCCCCTCCAGCCCAGATCTGCACTCTGAGCTTTCTTTTTCTGTAGCCAGAGACTGTCCCAACACAGTGCGCTCGAGCAGTTACTCGCACGCGCATACCTGTCGCACTGGGCGGTGCATGCAGGGGGGGTCTGGTGGAGGAGAGTCCTGCAGTGGCAGAGGGGGGCTGTGGCAGCAGAGGGGGGCCCAGCAACAGCAGCCCCGGTGGGCTCCCCAGTCCGACCCTGCTGACAGAGGTTTCCCCTGTCTCACGAGGAGTCAGACCACACCAGTCGTCACCCACGTTTACCTGTAAACAGACTTGCAGTTACTATTAATGTGAAGACCAGGGCAATATCTGTGCCCAACCTTTGCGCCTGCATGCTATCCACCCGCTCTGTAGGGCAGGGTTTTTTTATCCTAATGCCTCTTTTACCACGTGACACTTTTTCCCGCTGTATATTTATTTACTATTATTTATTATACAGTTTGTCCTCTCTGTGTGTACTTTTCTGTATAGTAAGATTGTACAGCACTGTGTATCCTAGTTGCGCTTTACATATAAAGTTATACATATATAGAATATTTTTTACAATTTAGGGACAACATGTGGTCTAATTTAGGAGAAGATAATGGGTGAAATTGACCAAAAGTATTCTAGTTTTTTACTCTGGTATAAGAGGATCCCAGTGTTTTATGTGACAAGTGTGACCAGTGTTTTAATAATTTAAGGTTAGGACAAAAAATTTTGGATAATAGGTAAAACTGACCTACAGTAATATATAGTGTTTTTGCAAACAAGTACCACATGTTCCACAATTTAGGGACAAGGCAATTGACAAAAGTGACAATCACTTTTGTAATTTTCTCAGCTTTTTGTATTGTTTTATTGTTTTACTTGGTACCCGTGAACCTGAGAAGTATGGAAACTGGATACCAATTACAGCAACGTGGGCTGTTTTTTAATTTGTAGTAACTTGACTGATCTCTAGCAGCAGAGAAGCTGCAATGGTAAATTAAGTTTTTTTTTTACTAAACTCTGAATGCAAAAATCACAAAAAAATCGTGATCACAAATTTTTCGGAATTTATTAAACCCGAGGGATGAAGTCAGAATCTGAAAATCCGGCATCTCAGACCTGATGAGGTTGCTGGATTCTGTGCAATTCCTCAAAGTTTTCTGGTGAAAATTCCGAACAACTTTTGAAAATCATATGGAAAAATCGGAAAAAAACGTGAAAATCAGATTTTTTCCTGCAAAGCAAATTTTCAGGAGAATGTAATAATAAATAAGGGGCCGATTCACTAACTTCGATTGAAGGATTCGAAGTAAAAAAACTTCGAATTTCGAAGTGTTTTTTGGGCTACTTCGACCATCGAATGGGCTACTTCGACCTTCGACTACGACTTCGTATCGAAGGATTCAAACTAAAAATCGTTCGACTATTCGACCATTCGATAGTCAAAAGTACTGTCTCTTTAAAAAAAACTTTGACCCCCTAGTTCGCCATCTAAAACCTACGGAACTCAATGTTAGCCTATGGGGAAGGTCCCCATAGGCTTTCCTAAGTTTTTTTGATCAAAGGATATTCCTTCGATCGTTGGATTTAAATCCTTCGAATCGAACAATTCGAAGGATTTAATCGTTCGATCGAAGGAATAATCCTTCGATCGTTCGATACTACTATCTGCGCTAAATCCTTTGACTTCGATATTCGAAGTCGAAGGATTTTAATTCCCAGTCAAATATCGAGGGTTAATTAACCCTCGATATTCGACCCTTGGTGAATCGGCCCCTAAGTGTAAAAAACCCGAGCGGATATGATTGGAGTTTGTAGCAGAAAATATTGAGATAAATTTGGACTTAAATAAGTCCGAATGGTGATTTATTATCAAAATCATGGCAATCCTACTTGCTACTAATTGAAACACTGAACTTTGAATCACTACACCAGGCAAACATGGCGCAAATTCACTAAGCGCCGAACGCTAGCGTTAATTCGCTAGCGTTTGGCATTTTTCGTTACTGCGCAAATTCACTAACGAACGCTGGCGTAATTTCGCTAGTGTTACTTCGCACCCTTACGCCAGGTGAATTTTCGCTAGCGACGTAACTACGCAAATTCACTAACTTGCGCAGTGTACTGAACGCTACCTTTTACGCTAGACTTCCTTCGCCACCTCAGACCTGGCGAAGCGCAATAGAGTAGATAGGGATTGTTTCAAAAGTCAAAATTTTTTCTAAGTCCCAACAAACGCTGGCGTGTTTTCTACATGATGGGTGATAGGCTGAAAAAGATTGAAAATATTTTTGGGGCTCCCCTCCTTCCCCCCTACATTTCCTGACTCATGGCATCTTACCTAGACAGTGGGCACATGTGTAGGGCAAAATAAAATTTTTATTTGCTGATTTGAAGGTTTTCTAGGCATTTGAAGTGGTGATACGTGTTCCTCCACTGAAATTTGAATTTCGCGCCGTATGCAAATGAACCATTGCTAGCGAAACTTTGCTTCGCTTGGCGAACTAACGCCAGCGCAACTTTGAAAACTTACGCTACCCCTGTGCGAAACTTCTGATTTTAGTGAATTTGCGGAGCGCTGGCAAAAATACGCCTGGCGAAACGTGGCGAAGTACGGCGAAGTTGCGCCTGGCGCAATTTCGTATCTTAGTGAATTTGCCCCATAGAGCGGTCAGCCCCATCTCGTTGAAGTAAAATAAAATTGATTTAATCCTTTAAAAAAACATGTACACATATTGGGCAGGGAGAGAGAAAAGTTTTTCTGCTTTTCATGACTATGCCAAGTCACTTCCTTAGAAGCCATTGCACCCCCTGCAGACAACTCACATTTATTAAAACTACTTAAAACAATACAATGATCAAAGTAACCAATACATTATTTAACAATATATACAACATATATGTATATATTATTCAGTCATTGCTGAGCATTACCCATTAATCAGTACATTAAACCAATAAATAAATTAATGCAATTGAGTTTTTGCCAATATCCTACATTCACATGAATGTACGGGGGAATGAAATAAAAGTCGATAACAGAAAAACTATTTGCATTGTAGTAATGTTATGCCCTTGCGCAAAAAATTTTGCTTTGAACGAATTTAATATAGTTTTTGGGAACCCGGAAACTGTGTATCGACCACGTCCCACAGTGAAAGACCGTTTGCTATCTTTATAGTTTTCACCAATGCGCAGTAAATGTACTAAAACTTCTTACTGAAAAAGTTTTTATGTGTGCTCCAAAACATTATGATACCTTCAAGCACTTCTTAAGAGTGCGCAATTAAAATTTGCAATGTGCAATTTAAATTCGCAATGCAGTTTAAGGAACAATATTACATTGCGAGATGTGGATTTTTATTCTTAATGGCGCAAATTGTTTTGCTCTTTGCGACTTTTATTACTTTTCCCCTTTGAGTCTAAACTGTTTGTGGAATTAATATGGATGTAATAAACATATGTACATTGATGAATCTCCCAAAAGCACCAATTCCATAAGATGCATAAACCTAAAATACTGACAAAACAATTTAATTCCCATTCTCTATTTAGACCTATAGGTGAAATAGTGTTCAATTTAAATATCCAATAGGCTTCCATCCTTAAGAGCTGTTAAAACTGGATCCTGTCTCAAAAGTCTCCAAAATCTCAAGGGACCACCCTTGAAATAAATAGTAATAACTAGGATAAACCCTTTGTTGAGATCATGACTAGATTGATCGGTAGCACCAATTTGCAATACATTTTTGGCATATTAAGTGGTCAAAAGCCGAAAAACACCCCTTTCATTGTCAGTTTTGATATCCCCAAATACATAGCCATAGCCATACAAGCCATAGCTTGGGAATTAAAGAACTCTACCCCACAAGGGCCCCCCCTCAAAACACTCCTATGATGACTATTATTAGCAAGAAATAAGGTGTAATGGGACATGAAATAATACGTATTGAGCAAAAAACTTAAAGCCTGTATCAAATATTAATTTTGAAAGTCACAATATAATCCTACATCCTCCAACCAAAATTGGATACCTTCTGCTTCTGCTGATGATAGAGTGACACTTCATCCATGGTTACCCACAAAAAGGAGGGCTTCAATATAACATGTTGGATAATCCCTAATAGTTAATGTAAAGGGTAACAGATGCCAGTCCATGCAATCCTACTTTCTGTTAATTCAACTAATTAAACAGAAAATATATTACATTTGTATCAATAAAAAAAACCTGACAAACACATTTCTATATATATAGATATACAGTATAAAGATATGTGTATGTTTAGATTGATAAAAATTAGGTATACTGTCTTCTTGTATCTGTTAGTAAAATTGGGTAGTCCAAAATACAATTAAAATACAATTTACTGGCTTCTGCCACATGTTTACAAATGGTGACAAGCACAGCATTACCACGAAAATGTCAAAGTATGGAAATTCACAGAAGGCAACAGACTGCAGTTTCTCCAGCTGCATATTATAACGGCATAGAGGACACATCATGTGATATCTGCCTTAATATTTTCAATATTCCTTTTATCACTACATAATAAAACACACTATGTGAGACTAGACTGGGAGGCACATTTAGTTACAACTGTATTAGATTTGAATATACTCAAACTCGATCCATGTTTTTTCTCTGAAAAAAAACTCAAAGGTCAGGAAGGCTACTAAGGCTACTAAAATGTCTAAATTGGTCCATGGACCTCTCCCATTGACTTATACATGAACTCGGCAGGTTTAAGGTGGCAAATAGTTGAATTCGAATTCTTAAAGGCCAGAGTATGAAAAATCTCAAAATTCTAATTAAAACTCGAATTAAAACTCGAATCGAATTTGGATAATTTTCAATTCGAATTTTAGAGTTTTGACCATAAATTCAATCATGAATTCAAATTTTCAAATCGACCCTTAATAAATCTGCCCCTTAATGATTTTGTTATTCATTTGAGTTATTCCTGTTATTACTAATTGAGAAAATTCACCATGTAACACTGGCTTAATGCTTTTTTCTATATTTACTTAGATTATCTGGCCCAGAATGGAACATATTATTAGTGCACGTAGGGTAGAAATGATACACATTATGTTTTGGGGTTCTGTTTAGGGATGTAGCGAACTGCCGATTTGGTGTTCGCGAACGCCGTTCGCGAACACAGGCAAAAAATGCAAACGTTCGCGAACAGTTCGCGAACTTCGAACACCCGCTAAAATCGTTCGATTCGAACGATCGAAGGATTTTAATCGTTCGATTGAACGATTTTCATTCGAAACGAACGATCGAAGCATTCGATCGAATGCTTTTCATTCGATCGAATGCTTTTCATTCGATCGAATGCTTACAATCGTTCGAACGAATGGAAATCGTTCGATTTTTAGTGGTTGAAGGAATTCGAATGGTCGAATGGTCGAACGATTTCTATTCGAATCGAACGCGAACTCAAAATGCGAACGTCGCGCGACGTTCGCGAACATTCGGCGGACGCGAACAGTCGAAGTTCGCGCGAACAAGTTCGCCGGCGAACAGTTCGCTACATCCCTAGTTCTGTTTCAGCTGAATGCCACCGCAGTTCTTTAGCAGTGAGGATCTGTACTTCTGAATATACTCCCCTAAAGCTCCCTGTCTTCTCTTTGCTGATTCACAGCATATGCTCTGTGCTGCTGTTTAAGGCCTGAGTCAAATTATACTTTATGTATACAAAATAAAAGTCACAATACAAGGCTAATTATTAATTAATTAATATTCTCATTACATAGCAGATCTGACACAAGCGCAGTTAGCATCCAAATGTAATAATCTGCCCTGTAGCATCATCTTAAATGACAAGTAAACCTAATTTTCTGTTTAAAAGGGTTGTTCACCTTTGAGTTAACTTTTAGTATGATGTTCACTTTTGAGTTAACTTTTAGTATGATGTTCACTTTTGAGTTAACTTTTAGTATGATGTAGGGAGTGATATTTTGAAACAATTTGCATATGGTTTTCATAATTTATTATTTGTGGTTTTTGAGTTATTTAGCTTTTTATTCAGCAGATCTCCAGTTTGCATTTTCAGCAATCAGGTTGCTAGGGTTCAAATTAGTATGAATAGGAGAGGGCCTGAATAGAAAGGTGAGTAATAAAAAGTAGGTATAACTATAAAATTATAGCCTTACAGGGGATTTGCTCTTTAGATGGGGTCAGGGACTCACATTTGAATCACAAGAAGGCAAATAATTTAAAAAAACTATAAAAAAAAATAATGAAGTTCAATTGAAAAGTTGCTTAGAATTGGCCATTCTATAACATACTAAAATGTAACCATCTTTTTAAGTTTTGCAATGCTAAAACCATATTGCAATACATATCACCTTTTTTTTGTCTTTACAAATCTCAGAAAAGTGGTGGACTTTATACTAATGCATCATTTACTTACTGTAGCTCACTAGCTTCTAGAGCAGGGGTAGGGAATCTGCGGCTACAGAGCCTCATGCGGCTCTTCATCCTGCTTGCTGCGACTCAGTCTTGCGGCTTTGCCTGTCAGGTCGTATTTACAGCCCTCGCACCTGCTGGCGGCTTCTTGAGTGTACGACCGCGGTAAGCACACTCAAGAAGCTGCCAGCAGGTGCGAGGGCTGTATAGACATCACAGGAGTGGCAAGACTGAGCCGCAGCAAGTTGATTCATCACACACTCAAGACAAGCGAGAGACGATCAGCATGGAGCTTCAGAAACAGAAGTCACATTAAACAGATGAGAACACTAGCATTTAATAGGGCTATTCAGTGTTTAATCTATTTCAAAGTAGCCCTGCATATACACAATGCACTTCTGTTTGTTGTATTTTGTTGTTGTAACAGTTAAAATTAAAAAAAGGTTAAAAAAGTTTATAAGCTGTGTTATGTTTTGTGGCTCCAGACTATTTTTCTTTAGTGGGAGAGGGGCAAAATGGCTCTTTTGATAGTAAAGGTTGCTGACCCCTGTTCTAGAGATTTCTTGGTATGAGTGCATAGATCAAAACACGTTATATTTTCATCCCAAATTAGTTTGAGTGTAGTATTTCATGTGCAGCTTGATAAAATAAAGAAGTTGATGAATTACTAGTTTGTCCTTTGATGTGTATGTACCAGTATCTGTTATGTGATTCTGCATCAAAGCATCAAGTAGACATTTTCTTTTATTCGATTTTACAAACATTTGAAACTGACAGCCATCTGCGAAGAATATGTAATTAGTAATGTTCTCTTAAGTGAGAAAATGTGCTAGAATGAGTCATTTAATGAGACTACTGGGAATTGAGAGATTCCGAGAAGAATTTGTTGCCTGCATAGCATATCAACTATTCCCCACCCAGAGCCAATTTATCAGGCAATAAAACTTTGCTCAGAACAGAACCTAAAACTTGAATGCTTGCAAAACAACTTGGCACAGGCATTATTATAGTAGGATTGCGCTGATATTTTCTGTCTGAACTGTTATCAAGAATCTAGACAGTTGCTTTTCCTTGGGTTTTCACATGCTGTACTGGACTCTAGATTTTATATATATTCAAATATGTGTGTGTGTATATAAATAATAAAATCTATATTATATATAAAATCTGTGGAATATATGTAAAATGTGCCTAAAGAAATCATCAAGATGAGTAGTATACATTGTCAGGGTAAACATACAGTAGAATAAAGCAGTATGAATAAAATCACAACTAATGATGCTCTTATAGTGTATAGTATAGTGTAGAACAAAGTAACATAGAGGGTTCATTTCTACTGTGAGCTGGGAGGCAAATAGTAACTAATCTAAACATGGAGAAAATGTAAAACCACATGCAAGGTCTTGAGGAGATTATGATGAGGAAACAGCAGGCAGATGTTGATAACAGGAGAAAGTTTTACAATGTATACAGGAGGAGAGCAGAAAGGTGCTGATAAGGAGATAAGAAAAGAGGCCTGTTTGTACTTACTGTAGTTAATCATCAGACCATTTAATGGAGAAGGAAAGCTACCAAAGCAGTTTATTGTCAATAGATTAGCCACAACAGTGCAAGCTAGAATGCCATTTTTATCATTTAGAATGCTTTTCCATACAGCTCTAGACACTGTTTCTGTTTGTTTAGGGTAGCAGCTGCCATATCAGCTTGCTGTGACATCACTTCCTGTCTGAGTCTCTCCCTGTTCGCTCTTAGCTCAAATTATAGTAGGGAATGGAGGAGGGAGGGAGGAAGGAGAGGAGCAAACTGAGCATTAGGGATGCACGAATCCACTATTTTGGATTTGGCCAAACCCCCAAATCCTTCGCGATTTCCCTCCCTGCCCTTAATTTGCATATGCAAATTAGGATTCGGTTTCGGTTTGGCCGTGCAGAAGAATTCGGCCGAATCAGAATCCTGCCGAAAACGGCCAAATCCTGGCTAAATCCCAAACCGAATCCTGGATTCGGTGCATCCCTACTGAGCATGCTCAAGCCCAAGTGCTGGAGGTTTAAGCTGAAAACAGGAAGTCTGATACAAAAGCCCAAGTGTAGACAATAAAATGAAAGAAATGTGGTGTTTCCTTTGACAGAGGACTCAGAGCAGCATTAAGCTGGCCATAGATGCAAAGATCAATCCTAATCGTCCTATCTGCAATATATGCAGAGAAATTATCGCCAGCCGATAGAAATCTTTTAACCTGGCTGATCGACTAAAGACCAATCTCCGTGGGACAAAAAATGTCGGGACTCTCCACACATGGTCCGAAAAACGCACGAATCGAGGATCAGATCTTTGCAACTATGGCCAGCTTTACTTTAAAGTGCACCTGTCATCGAGACACAAAAAGCTGTATAATAAAAGTCCTTTTTAAATAAAACATGAAATCCAATTTCTATTTTTTTATTAAAGCATTCATAACTGTTGTAAGCTGATTTAAATATCTCATCTGTCAATAGGGATGTCGCGGACTGTTCGCCGGCGAACTTGTTCGCGCGAACATCGACTGTTCGCGCTCGCCGAATGTTCGCGAACGTCGCGCAACGTTCGCCATTTTGGGTTCGCCTTACCTGGCGCTTTTTTTTGAAATCTCACCCCAGACCAGCAGATACATGGCAGCCAATCAGGAAGCTCTCCCTCCTGGACCACCCCCACACCCCCTGGACCACTCCCCTTCCATATATAAACTGAAGCCCTGCAGTGTTTTTTCATTCTGCCTGTGTGTGCTTGCAAGAGCTAGTGTAGGGAGAGAGCTGTTACTGATTTCACTGATTTCTTTGAGGGACAGTTGATAGTAAGTTTGCTGGCTAGTAATCTACTTGATACTGCTCTGTATTGGAGGGACAGAAGTCTGCAGGGATTTGAGGGACATTTTAGGTTAGGTAGCTTTGCTGGCTAGTAATCTACCTTCTACTGCAGTGCTCTGTATGTAGCTGCCTGCTGTGGGCACTGATCTCTTCTGATCTCATCTGCTGACTGCTGTAATAACCCAATAGTCCTTGTAAGGACTGCTTTTATTTTCTTTTTTGTTGTTTTACTTTGCTACTATAACAGCCCAGTGCTATTAGTCTAGCTGTGTTGGGGAGTGGGACTGGTGTGCTGCTGTGCTGCTCCTTGTAGTTCAGCAGCAGCAACCCGAGAATTTTTTTTTTTTTTAATATACATATATTTTTTTTTTCTTTTACTTATCTTACTGTTCTTTAACGTGTACAGTGCTGTTGCTGTTCTTCATAGTAGTGCACCAATAGTAGTGCACTTGCAGGCATTATTTGCCCAGTGTGTTCTTCAAACAACAACCATCTAGCTGTGTGAGCTTGTTCACATTCTGTCTAAATATCAATAATAATATCGTCTCCAGAAACACCACCCGAGTGACGTTTTTCAGGCAGCAATAATATATTTCGTATCCACTGCTGTAGTAGTGTATACGTTGACCTTGTAGGCCTTGTTTGCCCAGTGTGTTCTTCATTTTCAAACAACTGGCATTTAGCTGTGTGAGCTTGTTCACATTCTGTCTAAATATCAATAATAGTACCGTCTCTAGAAACACCACCCGAGTGACGTTTTTCAGGCAGCAATAATATATTCCGTATCCACTGCTGTAGTAGTGTATACGTTAACCTTGTAGGCATTATTTGCCCAGTGTGTTCTTCATTTTCAAACAACTGCCATCTAGCTGTGTGAGCTTGTTCACATTCTGTCTAAATATCAATAATAGTACCGTCTCTAGAAACACCACCCGAGTGATGTTTTTCAGGCAGCAATAATATATTCCGTATCCACTGCTGTAGTAGTGTATACGTTAACCTTGTAGGCATTATTTGCCCAGTGTGTTCTTCATTTTCAAACAACTGCCATCTAGCTGTGTGAGCTTGTTCACATTCTGTCTAAATATCAATAATAGTACCGTCTCTAGAAACACCACCCGAGTGACGTTTTTCAGGCAGCAATAATATATTCCGTATCCACTGCTGTAGTAGTGTATACGTTAACCTTGTAGGCATTATTTGCCCAGTGTGTTCTTCATTTTCAAACAACTGGCATTTAGCTGTGTGAGCTTGTTCACATTCTGTCTAAATATCAATAATAGTACCGTCTCTAGAAACACCACCCGAGTGACGTTTTTCAGGCAGCAATAATATATTCCGTATCCACTGCTGTAGTAGTGTATACGTTAACCTTGTAGGCATTATTTGCCCAGTGTGTTCTTCATTTTCAAACAACTGCCATCTAGCTGTGTGAGCTTGTTCACATTCTGTCTAAATATCAATAATAGTACCGTCTCTAGAAACACCACCCGAGTGACGTTTTTCAGGCAGCAATAATATATTCCGTATCCACTGCTGTAGTAGTGTATACGTTAACCTTGTAGGCATTATTTGCCCAGTGTGTTCTTCATTTTCAAACAACTCCCATCTAGCTGTGTGAGCTTGTTCACATTCTGTCTAAATATCAATAATAGTACCGTCTCTAGAAACACCACCCGAGTGACGTTTTTCAGGCAGCAATAATATATTCCGTATCCACTGCTGTAGTAGTGTATACGTTGACCTTGTAGGCCTTGTTTGCCCAGTGTGTTCTTCATTTTCAAACAACTGGCATTTAGCTGTGTGAGCTTGTTCACATTCTGTCTAAATATCAATAATAGTACCGTCTCTAGAAACACCACCCGAGTGACGTTTTTCAGGCAGCAATAATATATTCCGTATCCACTGCTGTAGTAGTGTATACGTTAACCTTGTAGGCATTATTTGCCCAGTGTGTTCTTCATTTTCAAACAACTGCCATCTAGCTGTGTGAGCTTGTTCACATTCTGTCTAAATATCAATAATAGTACCGTCTCTAGAAACACCACCCGAGTGACGTTTTTCAGGCAGCAATAATATATTCCGTATCCACTGCTGTAGTAGTGTATACGTTAACCTTGTAGGCATTATTTGCCCAGTGTGTTCTTCATTTTCAAACAACTGCCATCTAGCTGTGTGAGCTTGTTCACATTCTGTCTAAATATCAATAATAGTACAGTCTCTAGAAACACCACCCGAGTGACGTTTTTCAGGCAGCAATAATATATTCCGTATCCACTGCTGTAGTAGTGTATACGTTAACCTTGTAGGCATTATTTGCCCAGTGTGTTCTTCATTTTCAAACCACTGGCATTTAGCTGTGTGAGCTTGTTCACATTCTGTCTAAATATCAATAATAGTACCGTCTCTAGAAACACCACCCGAGTGACGTTTTTCAGGCAGCAATAATATATTCCGTATCCACTGCTGTAGTAGTGTATACGTTAACCTTGTAGGCATTATTTGCCCAGTGTGTTCTTCATTTTCAAACAACTGCCATCTAGCTGTGTGAGCTTGTTCACATTCTGTCTAAATATCAATAATAATACCGTCTCCAGAAACACCACCCGAGTGACGTTTTTCAAGCAGCAATAATATATTCCGTATCCACTGCTGTAGTAGTGTATACGTTGACCTTGTAGGCCTTGTTTGCCCAGTGTGTTCTTCATTTTCAAACAACTGGCATTTAGCTGTGTGAGCTTGTTCACATTCTGTCTAAATAGCAATAATAATACCGTCTCCAGAAACACCACCTGAGTTGTTGTTGTTGTTTTAAAAATAATGCCAGGCAAAGGCAGGCCGCCACGCAGAGGCACTAGGGGCCGTGCTGCTATGCTATCCTGTGGCCCTAGGAAATTGCCCAGTTTTAAAAAGGCAATGACCCTGAACTCCCAAAATGCTGAAGAGGTAGTTGACTGGTTTACACAGCACACCCCATCCTCTACCGTTTCTAACTTTACCACAACATCCTCATCCTCCACTGCTGTGGGCACCCCACGTAACACTTCCTCCACCACCGGCGCCCCTTCTTCACTGGAGTCAGAGGAGTTATTTTCACATGAGTTTCTTGAACTGAGTGATGCGCAACCATTATTGGCAGAAGAAGATGAAGGAGATGAGGACGTTACACCAGATTTAATTCTGGCAGAGAACACAACAGAGATGGACATAATGAGTGATGAGGAGGTCCCCGCTGCTGCTTCCTTCTGTGAGCTGTCAGAAGAAATTGATGCATCTGAGGAGAATGAGGATGAGGAGATTGATGTTTTGTGGGTGCCCAGTAGAAGAGAGCAAGAGGATAGTTCAGATGGAGAGACGGAGAGTCAGAAAGGCAGATGGAGAATAAGACTTAGAAGAAGCAGGGACGACAGCTCGCAGGGAACAGTAGGGCAACAACATGTATCGGCACCTGTGGTCAGCCGGCCAACGCACCCGCCATTGCCGCCAACGCCGCCAACTTCTACTGTTACCGCCAGATTGCCAGCTTCAAAAAGGTCAGCAGTGTGGGATTTTTTTAATGTGTGTGCCTCTGACAAAAGCGTTGTAATTTGCAATGAGTGCAGTCAGAAACTGAGTCTTGGGAAGCCCAACAGCCACATAGGTACAACTTCTATGCGAAGGCACATGAACGGCAAGCACAAAGCACTTTGGGAGCAACACCTCAAAGGCAACAGGCAAACTAAAAGCCACCCTCCTTCTGGTCCAGCATCTTACTGCTCTACCTCTGCTGTCCTTGACCCGTCTGAACCACCCTCCACTCCGCCTTCCACCTTGACCACCAGTTCCCATTCCCAGTCATCTGCCCCCAGCCAAGTTTCTGTGAGGGCCATGTTTGAGCGTAAGAAGCCAATGTCTGCGAGTCACCCCCTTGCCCGGCGTCTGACAGCTGGCTTGTCCGCACTCTTAGCCCGCCAGCTTTTACCATACCAGCTGGTGGACTCTGAGGCCTTCCGCAAATTTGTAGCAATTGGGACACCGCAGTGGAAGGTACCCAGCCGCAATTTTTTTTCAAAAAAGGGAATACCACACCTGTACCACCATGTGCAGAGCCAAGTCACCGCATCTCTGTCACTTAGTGTTGGGCCAAAGGTCCATATGACTACTGACGCATGGTCCTCCAAGCATGGTCAGGGCAGGTATGTCACCTACACTGCCCACTGGGTGAACTTGGTAATGGCTGGGAAGCAGGGAATGTGTGGCTCAACAACAACAGTGGAGTTGGTGTCACCGCCACGGATTGCACGCGGTTCTGCCACCACCTCTACTCCTCCTTCGCTCTCTACCTCGTCTTCTTCCTCTTCTTCGTCCTCTGCTGCTGGGTCCTCCTCATCCACACCTGTGCACCCCCAGCTCCCCCTAGGCTATTCGACGTGCCAGGTACGCCGTTGTCATGCTGTCTTGGGGATGACGTGCCTGGAAAGCAGAAACCATACCGGATCTGTACTCCTGTCATCTCTGCAGTCACAGGCCGATCGGTGGCTGACCCCACACCAACTGAAGATCGGAAAAGTGGTGTGTGACAACGGAAGCAATCTGTTGGCAGCACCGAGACTGGGCAATTTAACACATGTGCCCTGCATGGCACATGTTCTGAATTTAATAGTCCAATGTTTTGTCTCAAAGTACCCAGGATTCCAGGACGTTCTCAGGCAGTCCAGGAAGGTGTCGGCCCATTTCAGACGGTCCTACACAGCCATGGCACGCCTTGCTGACATTCAGCAGCGGTACAACATGCCAGTCAGGCGTTTGATTTGCAACAGCCAGACTCGGTGGAATTCAACGTTCCTCATGTTGGAACGTCTGCTGCAACAACAAAGAGCCGTCAACGAATACCTGTTTGAACTGGGTGGTAGGACTGGATCTGCAGAGCTGGGGATTTTTTTCCCCCGTTACTGGGTGCTTATGCGCGATGCCTGCAGGCTCATGCGCCGTTTTGAAGAGGTTACAAATATGGTCAGTCGCACCGAAGGCACCATCAGCGACCTAATACCCTTTGCTTTCTTCCTGGAGCGTGCCGTGCGACGAGTGACAGATGAGGCTGTAGACCAGCGTGACGAGGAGCAGGAAGCGCACGATTTCTGGTCGGAATCACCAGAACGAACCCAGGCACCTGCTGCAACGCAGGGAGAGGTGTCAGAAGTGGAGTCAGAGGAGGAAGGTGGCTTTGTGGAGGAGGAGGACCAACAGGAGCAGGCTTCCCAGGGGGCTAGTGGTGACCTTTTGGGGACCCCTGGTCTTGTACGTGGCTGGGGGGAGGAGACCGTGGATGATGCAGTCCTTGATAACGAGGAAGCGGAGATGGATACCTCTGCATCCAACCTTGTGAGAATGGGGTCTTTCATGCTGTCATGCCTGTTGAAGGACCCCCGTATCAAGAGGCTTAAGGAGAAGGACCTGTACTGGGTCGCAACGCTACTAGACCCTCGGTACAAGCATAAAGTGGCAGAAATGTTACCAACATACCACAAGTCCGAAAGGATGCTGCATTTACAAACCAGCCTGCAAAACATGTTGTACAATGCTTTTAAGGGTGATGTCACTTCAGGAACTCATCAACATTCCAGGGGCAGAGGTGCCAGTAATCCTGCCACGAGCGCACCTGCAAGGACAAAGCACTTTGGCCACTCTGTAACGTCAGACATGCAAATGTTTTTCAGTCCAAGGCAGCGCCAGAACCCTTCTGGATCCACCCTCAAAGAACGCCTCGACCGGCAGGTAGCGGACTACCTGGCATTAACTGCAGATATCGACACTCTTAGGAGCGATGAACCCCTGGACTACTGGGTGCGCAGGCTTGATCTGTGGCCAGAGCTGTCACAATTTGCCATGAACCTCTTGTCTTGCCCCGCCTCAAGTGTCCTCTCAGAAAGGACCTTCAGTGCAGCAGGAGGGATTGTAACTGAGAAGAGAACTCGCCTAGGTCACAAAAGTGTGGATTACCTGACCTTTATTAAAATGAATGAGGGGTGGATCTCGGAGGGTTACTGCACGCCGGAAGACTTGTTCTGAGTTTCTGATTCTGACTCCCCATGCAGCTGTCCTTCTCTGCACGCCTCATGACTCCACACACAGCTGTCCTTTAGCGTCCTCCTCCCTCCACCACCGTTACAAACTAGGGTGCAAACCCTACTGGTTTAATTTGAATCCAGGTAAATCCTGAGTTTTTCTGGCCTCTGTGCTTCAGTGGCTGTGACAAAAAAAATGAATATTTTCAGCATTTATATGGCATATTTTTTCTGGCCTCTGTGCTTCAGTGGCTGTGACAAAAAAAAAAAAAAATTTTCAGCATTTATATGGCATATTTTTTCTGGCCTCTGAGCTTCAGTGGCTGTGACAAAAAAAAATGAATTTTTTCAGCATTTATATGGCATATTTTTTCTGGCCTCTGTGCTTCAGTGGCTGTGACCAAAAAAAGGAATATTTTCAGCATTTATATGGCATATTTTTTCTGGCCTCTGTGCTTCAGTGGCTGTGACAAAAAAAAGGAATATTTTCAGCATTTATATGGCATATTTTTTCTGGCCTCTGTGCTTCAGTGGCTGTGACAAAAAAAAATGAATTTTTTCAGCATTTATATGGCATATTTTTTCTGGCCTCTGTGCTTCAGTGGCTGCGACAAAAAAAAGGAATATTTTCAGCATTTATATGGCATATTGTTTCTGGCCTCTGTGCTTCAGTGGCTGTGACAAAAAAAAAGGAATATTTTCAGCATTTATATGGCATATTTTTTCTGGCCTCTGTGCTGCAGTGGCTGCGACAAAAAAAATTAATATTTTCAGCATTTATATGGCATATTTTTTCTGGCCTCTGTGCTTCAGTGGCTGCAACAAAAAAAATTTATATTGTTTGCATTTATATGGCATATTTTTTCTGGCCTCTGTGCTTCAGTGGCTGCGACAAAAAAAATTTATATTGTTAGCATTTATATGGCATATTTTTTCTGGCCTCTGTGCTTCAGTGGCTGCGACAAAAAAAATTATATTGTTTGCATTTATATGGCATATTTTTTCTGGCCTCTGTGCTTCAGTGGCTGCGACAAAAAAAATTTATATTGTTAGCATTTATATGGCATATTTTTTCTGGCCTCTGTGCTGCAGTGGCTGCGACAAAAAAAAAATGAATATTTTCAGCATTTATATGGCATATTGTTTCTGGCCTCTGTGCTTCAGTGGCTGCGACAAAAAAAACATAATTTTTCAGGAAAGTACACATGCCTAATTTTTCAGGGTTCTGCAACAGTGGCAAAATCGCATCTTTTATGGTCACCGCAGGTGATCAATAAAGTACACCAAAACTGGGCCCACACTGCAGAATCAGTGTTTTTTGGTTTGCTTCACTGTACATTGAATTACCTCTGCCTGACCGTGCACGTGCGCACAAGCACGGTGACTGCTAAACACACCACTACAGAAATATTGCCACCAACAGGACGAACATCCTGGAGGTGACAAGCTCAACTAGTAATTAACAACTATTATTTGCTTACTTGACGGTATCATTCATTAAAGCTCTTTGCGTTCTTTTGCGTTGCAGTAAGCGCCGCGTTTCGTCTTTGCGTGTGAACAGGCTGTAACCTTTACACGACTTGATTGGCATGTAGACGCCGGACGTTTTAAAGCATTTTATTACACAGGTTTAGAAATGTAGTGTGATTTCTGCCCTTTACAGCACAAAATGCAGCGCTGTGTCAACAATGTATTTTTCAGATACATTTTTGCCCTTGATCCCCCTCTGGCATGCCACTGTCCAGGTCGTTGCACCCTTTAAACAACTTTAAAATCATTTTTCTGGCCAGAAATGTCTTTTTTAGCTTTTAAAATTCGCCTTCCCATTGAAGTCTATGGGGTTCGCGACGTTCGCGAACCGTTCGCATTTTTGACGCAAGTTCGCGAATATGTTTGCGAACTTTTTTTCCGACGTTCGCTACATCCCTATCTGTCAATTAAATATTGTCTGCCCCTCCTCTATGCCCTGGGCATTTCTTAGGGCATAGATTTCCACTCAGCACTTCCTATATGTCACTGCTCTGCCGTTCTCTTCTCCGTTTAATCGTGTAGCCAGTGCATCGGGATGGACATCAGGTCCCCCATTCTGGTGCACAAACAAGATTCTGAGATGATGCAAATCTTGCCTTAATAACAGTGTCCACAAAAAGGCTCCTGCCGGCTTGCTACAATTATAAATTCCCAGACTGAAGGAAACAAGATTCAAATAATTTATATAGTATAATTAAATTTCATTTTGCTTGACTGATGTGATAAAATAGGATTATGAATAATTATATTTGGGTGACGGGTCCCCTTTAAGGGTTTACTAGTGTCTGTACGACTGTGAATATGGCATTTTCTTCATACAAAACAGGTACTATGGCACAATTCCAGTATTTATCATTGGACACTATCAAAATCCTAAGACACACCAGATGCATTGGAAGGTGGTGAGTAGTGATGACTGATGAACAAGGTACACTTGGTTGCGTTGGTCTCCCCGTCATTGGTAAACATGTATTCATGTTCTGCATTGCCAGGTCCTTGTAACATGTAACATAGTTTTATGTTTTCACAGAAGTTTCAGAGGTTCACATAATGCACTTTTTTATTGGGATGTCATTTATGGTTTTTTTGCTCATTTAGGGGCAGCTGTATCAAGGGTCGAATTTCGATTTCATGGGAGTTATTTAAAATTCCCATGAACTTGAACTTCTACCAATTGCAATTTATTAAAAAAAAAAATCAAATTTTTTGAAACTCGGGTGAATAGGATCAACCTGCAAACTCAAATCAAATTTGAATCCAATTCGATTCAGTTTTTTCTCAGAAAAAAACTTGAATGTCAGGAAGGCTACAAACAACTCCAAATTGATCCCAGGACATCTTTCATAAGCTAAAACAGCAATTCGGCAGGTTTAAGGTGTTGAAAAGTCGAATTTGAGTTCTTAAATGGCCAGTGTATGATTAATCCCGAAAATCGAAAAGCTTGAATTGAATTTTAACAATTCCCTAGTCAAATTTCACAGTTTTGGCCTTAAAAAACTCAAAAATTCTAATTTTTATTTCGATCCTTGATAAATCTGCTCCTTAAAGGGACACTGTCATGGGAATTTTTTTTTCAAAATTAATCAGTTAATAGTGCTGATCCAGCAGAATTCTGCACTGAAATCCATTTCTCAAAAGAGCAAACAGATTTTTTTATATTCAATTTTGAAATCTGACATGGGGCTAGACATATTGTCAATTTCCCAGCTGCCCCAAGTCATGTGACTGATAAACTTCAATCACTCTTTACTGCTGTACTGCAAGTTGGAGTGATATCACCCCCTCCCTTCCCCCCCCCCAGCAGCCAAACAAAAGAACAATTGGTAGGTAACCAGATAACAGCTCCCCAACACAAGATAATAGCTGCCTGGCAGATCTAAGAACAACACTTAATAGTAAAAACCCATGTCCCACTGAGACTCCTTCAGTTACATTGAGAAGGAAAAACAGCAGCCTGCCAGAAAGTATTTCTCTCCTAAAGTGCAGGCACAAGTCACATGACCAGGGGCAGCTGGGAAATCAGACACAAGTGTTAGTTGGAGGATCAGTGGCTGGTGATTTGTGCAACACCACTGTATTAGGCCAAAAATCTATGCCTAGCTCTAGGTACTTCTAATTGGTTGGTCTGTGATACATCCAATAGACTTATTTGACAAACCAATGAAATTGGTTTAATTATTCTAATTAAAATATGAATTAATACCTAATATGCTTAGTAGAAAATTTAATAGGTTCTAAAGTGCAGTGCCAACCAGGGCCGGAACTAGGGGTAGGCAGAGTAGGCACGTGCCTAGGGCGCAAAGCTGGGAGGGCGACAGGCACGTACCTCCTCTGTCGCCTACCCCAAGTCCGGTTCCCTTCTCTGGCCGACTCGATGTAGTTTTCGCGATTTATGCGCTTCTGCGCATGCGCACACGCACTAAATAGGCGATGCGACTGCCGGGCCTGCCTAGGGCGCCTGACCAGCATGGCCCGGCACTGGTGCCAACCAATCCTCAATTATTGTAGAGATTATATAGAGTAAATTAAATAACATTTCATATTAAATTGATTAGTTCCAATTTATTAATAAAGTAAAAATCAATGGAATGCTTCCTGCTATTATACATGACTGTGTCATTTTGGGGTGTGGACACAGGACACCCCTGCAGGAGAATCCACCTACAATCGATAATGGTGAGCTACAGTATACTCTAATTTACCCAGAGTTCCTCCATTCAAAGAAATGTACACCCCTGCATTGGATAAAAAAAGTAGACGGCTTGTAATTATTAAAGGGGAACTATTGCGACAATAAAAATTTAACATAAAGTTCCCCTTTAACTGATGCTATGCTAAATGCCACCTCCCTTGCCCATCTGAAAACATAAAAATTGTATAGGGTCTATACACCATCGCCACTGGACACTTTTTGGGCAGACCAGGAGGGCACCTGGATGGGGTGCAGAAAGTATTGGAAACACAGGCAGACAAGGGATAACACACTACACCAGTGTTATACCTTCCAAAACTAAGGACTTAATTTTTCAGAAATCATTGAAGTCTGGCATGGTGACTAGAGATTGGGGAATTGCTAATGTAACTTGTTCTCTGCCTGAAAACTATAGGCTAGTTAGTCAGACTTCAGTGTTAATAAAGCTTTTTGAAAGGGTATTAAGGGATAGGATACTTTAATTAACTCACTTGATTATTTGCTTTTCACTTTGTTTATTAATGACCCCTAGGTGGGCATTGAAAGCTGTTTCTATATTTGCAGATGATACTAAATTTTGCAGAATTATAAGTTCCATGCAAGATGCTCCCACTTTGCAGAGTGATTCGACTAAAATGGAAAACTGGACAACAAACTGGAAAATAAAGTTCAATGTTGATAAATGCAAGGTTATGCACTTTAGCAGAAATAAATGCAAGTTATAGACTAAATGGCAGAGTGTTGGGAGTTTCCTTAACTGAGAAGGATCTGGGTTTTTTTGTAGATAACGATTTGTCTAATTCCAGGCAGTATCATTCTGTGGCTACTAAAGCAAATAAAGTTCTGTCTTGCATAAAAAAGTGCATTAACTCAAGGGATGAAAACATAATTATGCCTCTTTAGCTGGAGAGAGTGCAGCGTGTGTTTTCACAGTGAATGTGATCAGTTTTAAACAAGGCAATGTCTTTTTTCCCCATCATCTAAGTGAAATCTTTTTAATCAATTGGTGGAACTAAAATAAAAATATTATAAAGACAAAAAGGACAGTACAATCACTTAACAAAAATCTAGCTGTGTAGATGGGATTTGATTTGGACAGCTTGTTAGGACTATGGTTGCATCACATGGTGGCGCTATGACAGCATTTCTGTCAATGTATGTCTTCTCAGCTCACCATGCAAGAAATCTCAGCTCAACTGTTGCAAGAAATTGTTTGGCTCACTAGAATGAGTTCTGTGCCAGAGAGATCCCCCCTCCCATATGGGGGGAATTGACCCCTGGGCAGTTTCCCAATGGTAATTAATGGACATAGATAGATTACACTGTTTATTTCCTAAATTTCTACTTGTTTTATATAAAAACATATCCTCCTTAGTCTGGCACCATGCCAGGGATCATATATTCTTGGATAAAAGCAGAATAAAAACTAACAAATCTGCTTGTGTGCGAAACCTGGGATTTTGTTGGTACCAAACGAAATACTCCAGCACACGTTTTTCTGCTTAAGGGTTAATACCCATGTTTATTGTCAAGCCAAAAAAAGGTTACAACGTTTCGGGGGTATAGCCCTTCGTCAGGTGGCGAGGTTATGCACCTGACGAAGGGGTACGCTCCTGAAACGTTGTAACCTTTCTTTGGTTGACATTAAACACGGGTATTAACCCTTAAGCAGAAAAACGTGTGCTGGAGTATTTTGTTTGGTCTGAATGGTGGAGGTGCCGTCTTCCTATGCCCAAGCACCGTGCATGATATTGAGAGACCAGAAGTGCACCTGCAACCTTTGGCTGATCTAGGTTTTGTTGGTAGGCATGCTGGTATCCAGTTAGGGCTGCTAGGGTGGTGGGCTACAGATGGGGTCCATCTACCAGATATCACAATTGACATGTTTATATTAGGCATACAAGATGGAATTGAGAGGGGACTCTGGGCACTCTGTGGGGGGACTCCACCCACTTAAGGAGTCAATCAACAGGCCCATGGTGGAATTGAATGCTTATCAGATGAGGAAACCTCTTTGGGGTTCTTTAGACACGGGTTCCTTGGGCTGACCAGCTATAATGTGCCCACCCTTGCAGAATTGTAGACACCTGTAATATTTACACTTCTAGCAATTTGGTACACAGTTTGATGAGGGACAAGCATTCCTTTGGCAGAGTCTGTTTCACAACTACTAAGTGGATACCTTTACCAATACTGTATGTGCTACACAAATGAGCTGCAGTCTTTCAGTTCCATCTTGCACTGACCCAGTGTACTGTATTTATTGTGACAAGAGGGGGGGCTACATGTTCTGCAGAAAAGTGATTTTATGAAACGAAATGCCTGGAAACTGCAACAGTCAAAAACATGACTTGTACTTTTGATTAAATATTAAGAGGCACTGATGGTGGTGGTATTGTTGGAAAACAAAAAGAAAATTACGTTTATTTCTCTTTCTTTTAGTAGCTGTGAGCAGGAAAAAAAACTATGTCCACCACAGACTTCCCCTTGTTGCTTGAAGCTAGTGCTAAAGCATCCCGTTCAAAATTCTCACTCCACTCAAAGCTGCTACGTGACGCGTCCTGCGTTTATATACGTATAGTCGTGACGCCACACTCTCGCGAGAACTTGTGGAGTCTGGACAAGCTGTCAGGCAGGAGCCAAACAGCTGGACATTTGTGCCGCTGCGGGACGTTTAAGTAGAGATTCAGGACTGCGGGGATGCTGGTGTCCGGATCGGAGGACTGTCCCGCAAGAAGCGGGACTGTTGGGCGGTATGCACGATTCTGATTTATTCCAGGTAGGGGCTGGTTGGGTTATCATGTTAGGTTGAAAGGTTGGGTCATGTTTGGTTGAAGGCTGTCATGTTGGGTTTAAATGCTGTGCCATGTTGGATACTTGGATTAGAAGATGGGGTTAGCAGGCAGGGTCAGGTGGGGTTAGCAGGCAGTGTCAGGTGGGGTTAGCAGGCAGGGTCAGGTGGGGTTAGCAGGCAGGGTCAGGTGGGGTTAGCAGGCAGTGTCAGGTGGGGTTAGCAGGCAGTGTCAGGTGGGGTTAGCAGGCAGTGTCAGGTGGGGTTAGCAGGCAGGGTCAGGTGGGGTTGGTTTAGCAGACCATAGCTGTATGCTTGCCAAGATTCTCAACTCCAAGCACCTTCCAGCAACCCTAGGTAAAAATATTATGGAATAATTCCTGCTGGAAAGCCAAGAGTTACAGGAAATGATATTAGCGGTAGCTACATCAACCAACTATTCTTACAAGTTTCAAAACTGGAATTCATCGTTATGTCTGCTTTTAGAGAAAATGTGTCCATATTAAAGGAATTGTTCGGTGTAAAAATGAAAACGGGGTAAATAGATAGGCTGTGCAAAATTAAAAAATGTTTCTAATATAGTTAGTTAGCCAAAAATATAATGTATAAAGGCTGGAGTGACTGGATGTCTAACATAATAGCCAGAACACTACTTCCTGCTTTACAGCTCTCTTGTTTTCCTCTGATTGGTTACCAGGCAGTAACCAATCAGAGACTTGAGGGGGGGGGCACGTGGGTCATATCTGTTGCTTTTGAATCTGAGCTGAATGCTGAGGATCAATTGCAAACTCACTGAACAGATATGTCCCATGTGACCCACCCCTCAAAGTCGCTGACTGACTCAGAGTTATAGAGCTGAAAACAGGAAGTAGTGTTCTGATTATTATGTTAGACATCCAATCACTCCAGCCTTTTTATACATTACATTTTTGGCTAACTATATTAGAAACATTTTTTATTTTGCACAGCCTCTATTTACACAGTTTTTATTTTTACACTGAACTGTTCCTTTAACAGAAGTCAATCTTCCCCAATTGACGGCCCATCTCAAGTCATTATGTAAACACTTGTTCGTTTTATCTGTATGTATAAAGAGCTCTCTATTTTTCCTGGTGCATTAGCCTATAGCTGTCCTGGATTGCTTATAGGTCAGCTCTTACAAGTGTCACTTCTTTTCAGCCGCTAAAAAAAAATAAGGCATAGATCAAAGGGGCATATTTATCAAAAGGTGAAAATAGAACTTGTAACGGTTTGTAAGATTAGAATATTCACATTTTAGGGGCTTATCAAAGAGTAAAAATTATGTTTTACCCTGTGATACCCTTAAAATGGTGCAAACGTAAATAGAGAGAGGTGGCAAGTTCTGTTTTTTTTTTCACCTTTCGAAAAATATGACCTAAACTCTTCTGGGTACAAAGCCCCAATTTTCATAAACAGCAAGATGGCACAAAACTGGACCATCACAACCATTGTAGGCTATGATTTTATGTGCCCTCTAAGACACAATAAAAGAAATGTGTAAGGCTTGCTTTTTGAGCTGTTTTCTATTTAAATAAAGCCATTTTACCTGCATCATTTATTTTGTGATGGTTCCATTTTATGCCATCTTGCTGTTTCTGAAATAACGTATACTTTAAACTCGTATAAGCTGATGTTCTGGGGCATGTGCACCATGACCCTTGTTTTGACTGGTAAGTTTACCCCACAATTGTACAAAACAGTACAAAATCCCAGTGGCTACTCTTGTACTTTTCCTCTGTGCAATGCTCACTTCATTTTCACGCTGTTATTCGGCTGTTGTTACTGTTTTCTATTCTCATGCTTTTTCACAAATGGTTTAACATTAAGGCTTAAGGCTATATTTATTCAATTACTGTGTTTACAACTGACGCTGTATGCATTATACTGAACTGTTTTCACAGCTGTGCCTTTTATTTTCAGTGGCTGTATTACTATATTTGAAGTGGGAAGTCTGATTAATTTTTAAATGTGCTGCATGGAAAGACCTTCTCCCTTTCCTGACATTCCCCATTGTGTCAAAGGGTTCAAACACAACTAAAGCCCTTTTGCGTTTTGTCTCTGCACGGATTAAAGGAATGCAAAATAAATCCCCACTACAAATTCCCAAGAACATCACTCTATCCTCTCCAGTTCTGATATTGTTACACATTTATATTCTGGTACTGCATAGGTTCTCACATCTACAAATTTGAGGCATATGTTCTAAACATGAAACATGGCAAAACTATATTTTTAAACAGGTATGGAACCTATTATCCAGAATGCTCTGGAACTGGGGTTTTCTGTGTAGAGACCCGGAGATTTGGGTGTATTTATCTCAGGCATTTCCTCTTGGTAAAAGGACACCTAAGGGCCCTTTAGTTAATTCAGGCAGCTATGTCCCTTGCTGGGTCCATATTAGTACATGGAGTTTGTCCACTAGATGGCACTGTTGGTTAATATAAAAGGGGTTAGCACCATGAGGTCTGGGTCTGTCCTGGGACTTTGCCTCACAGAGAGGTACTACAGGTCCAGGTCTGCCGGGAAGGTTAGTAAAGTGTAAGATAGTGATAGTAGTACAGTAATAGTCGCTCTAGGAGTGAAAGTCAGCTCAGGGTAGCTAGTGAGCAGATGTGGCTCCAACGAGGAGTTGTAGTGGGGTTAGGACCCCGTGGTATTTGAACCACTAGTGCAGGGACTACAGTGGGTGAGTTGAGGACCAGATAGGATACCAAGACCCAAGATCCCAGGCTGAATACAGTGGGTGAGGTGAGGATCAAGTCCGGTGCCAAGATACAAGACCTCAGGCTGAGAAACCCTTGCCTTAGTGCTTCACCAGAGGGATAGTGCCTAGTGAGAGTGGTAACTATTCCCCATGTCTATTGTTGCTGTACCTTTGATACATACTGAATACTAGCCCGTTTGCTGCACCCTGTACTCTCTGGAGGGATTATTGCTGTGTGAAGCTATTCTATGATAACTGTGAACATCAAAGTGCCTGTGAACTACTACCTTGCTACTGTTCTCTGTAAATAAACCAGTTATAGTTTACTGCAAAGAAACTGTCTGGCTGAATATCCTGCTGCATTTATCTACACCAGGTACCGGGAGTTGCAGGGAGTTGCACGGGTACACTGGGGGTCTGGGCACACTACAAGCAGTTTTAGCCTGGTCACACATTGCCTTAATACACAGCGAAAGTACACTCAAGGGTGTGCTACATCTGAATAATGGATCTTTCTGTAATTTGGCTACCTTAAGTCTGCTAGAATAACATTTAAACACTAAATAGGCTGATTTTGCTTTGAATAAGGATTAATAATATCTTAGTTTGGATCAAGTACAATGAACTGTTTTCACAGCTGTGCCTTTTATTTTCAGTGGCTGTATTACTATATTTGAAGTGGGAAGTCTGATTAATTTTTAAATGTGCTGCATGGAAAGACCTTCTCCCTTTCCTGACATTCCCCATTGTGTCAAAGGGTTCAAACACAACTAAAGCCCTTTTGCGTTTTGTCTCTGCACAGATTAAAGGAATGCAAAATAAATCCCCACTACAAATTCCCAAGAACATCACTCTATCCTCTCCAGTTCTGATATTGTTACACATTTATATTCTGGTACTGCATAGGTTCTCACATCTACAAATTTGAGGCATATGTTCTAAACATGAAACATGGCAAAACTATATTTTTAAACAGGTATGGAACCTATTATCCAGAATGCTCTGGAACTGGGGTTTTCTGTGTAGAGACCCGGAGATTTGGGTGTATTTATCTCAGGCATTTCCTCTTGGTAAAAGGACACCTAAGGGCCCTTTAGTTAATTCAGGCAGCTATGTCCCTTGCTGGGTCCATATTAGTACATGGAGTTTGTCCACTAGATGGCACTGTTGGTTAATATAAAAGGAGTTAGCACCATGAGGTCTGGGTCTGTCCTGGGACTTTGCCTCACAGAGAGGTACTACAGGTCCAGGTCTGCCGGGAAGGTTAGTAAAGTGTAAGATAGTGATAGTAGTACAGTAATAGTCGCTCTAGGAGTGAAAGTCAGCTCAGGGTAGCTAGTGAGCAGATGTGGCTCCAACGAGGAGGTGTAGTGGGGTTAGGACCCCGTGGTATTTGAACCACTAGTGCAGGGACTACAGTGGGTGAGTTGAGGACCAGATAGGATACCAAGACCCAAGATCCCAGGCTGAATACAGTGGGTGAGGTGAGGATCAAGTCCGGTGCCAAGATACAAGACCTCAGGCTGAGAAACCCTTGCCTTAGTGCTTCACCAGAGGGATAGTGCCTAGTGAGAGTGGTAACTATTCCCCATGTCTATTGTTGCTGTACCTTTGATACATACTGAATACTAGCCCGTTTGCTGCACCCTGTACTCTCTGGAGGGATTATTGCTGTGTGAAGCTATTCTATGATAACTGTGAACATCAAAGTGCCTGTGAACTACTACCTTGCTACTGTTCTCTGTAAATAAACCAGTTATAGTTTACTGCAAAGAAACTGTCTGGCTGAATATCCTGCTGCATTTATCTACACCAGGTACCGGGAGTTGCAGGGAGTTGCACGGGTACACTGGGGGTCTGGGCACACTACAAGCAGTTTTAGCCTGGTCACACATTGCCTTAATACACAGCGAAAGTACACTCAAGGGTGTGCTACATCTGAATAATGGATCTTTCTGTAATTTGGATACCTTAAGTCTGCTAGAATAACATTTAAACACTAAATAGGCTGATTTTGCTTTGAATAAGGATTAATAATATCTTAGTTTGGATCAAGTACAATGTACTGTTCTATCATTACATTTTTAAAAATTTGGATTATATTGAGAAAGTGGAGTCTATGAGAGATGGCCTTTATGTAATTCTGAGATTTCTGGATAATGCTTTCTGGACAACATGCCTGCACTAATATAACCAGGATATACCTTATAAAAAAAATAAAGGTACCATCTGTTTGTTGTATAAGGACCTGTACAAAATTGTTATGGTTATGGAACAAGCATTACTTCCATATATTTGTATGTGAATAATTTTTCTTCTGCTGTAAAATGTAATATTAGAAGTCACCAAGGAGTTCTATGGCCATGTATAAGAATTATGTATGATATAACAATTTTGGAAGTCATCAAGGAGTTCCTAGACTGTATTAAGGTTTAAGGAAGGCATGTAGCTAATGTACAATGTATTAGAAGACTGAAAGTTTTTTAATGCAGTTCATGGAAAACAATGTTTTCTGACATCCTTAAAAAGGGTAGTGTACATTATTATTTTATACACAAGAATTTTTTTGTGCTCCATGAAGTTGCTTGTGTTATGGCTCTAAGTTCTTCACTCAGATTTTAAAATAAATCTGTTTATTACCTCGTCGGTCAGGTTTCATGCCCTTCCTCAGGAGTTCTTTGCTACAGCCCTTAATTAACCCAGGATAAAAGTGCTCTGTATTTACTGAACTATACATCTCTGTACACCATCAAAGCAAAGCATTATTTCCTGAAAATCATGGTAGCTGGGGAGAGTATCTCTAAGGAAACTGTTCAGCTAACTAAAGAGTTCAGTGTTTGAAAGTTAGCAAATGACTAGGTGTCTGGGTATTGAACATTAGCAGATACTGTATGTATTGTGAACTGGTAATACCACACTATTACATTACAAAGTAACAAAAACTGGAAAGTTTTAATAAATGTATATTGGAATGGAGAGTTGCTTAGAATTATGTTTTCTTTTACTAGGCAAATTTTTATTTTGTGGTTTTTGACTGGTCTGTGGAGGGGAGGTTGTGGTTCTCTTTTAAATGTTTATTTGCAATGTTTGTCTGCAAATAACATAGACGGTTTGGTGAAGATGAAGCTTTCAAATGGAGGTCACTGACCCTATCTAAAAAAACAAATACTCTGTAAGGCTACAAATTTATTGTTATTGCTGCTTTTTATTACTTCTCTTTCTGTTCAGGCCCTCTCCAATTCATATCCATCCTCTTATTTAAATCAGTGCATGGTTGCTAGGGTAATTGGGAACCTAGCAATCAGATTGTTGCAATTGCAGACTGGAAAGCTGCTGAATAAAAAGCTAAATAACTCAAACACCACAAATAATAAAATATGAAAACCAATTGCAAATTTTCTCAGAATATCACTGTACATCATACTAATGGTTGATTCAAATGTGCACAAACCCTTTACATAAACTCAATAGGATAAATCAATATTTATTCCTGCAGCTTAGTTACCATTAAGTACACAGTACTGTTTTACTATTACAAAGTAAAGGTAAATCCTTTTAAATAAATGTTTAAAATAGACTCTAATAGTATAATGGATCATATACCTCTACAAATTAACATATCTGCTTTCCTACAGTAATGTTATTCTAGTTCAGTCTGAAGCTAGCCATATATAAGTAAAGCCCATGAGGCTGTCATAGGGGCTGAGGCTTTGCCTGATTTGGCCATGTGCTGGTTGAAATGTATCCACCGGTCCATTGACTGGATCATATTGCGGGCTGTGCAGACCAGTTGAGACAGGACCATATCAACTAGCCAATGCAGACAGGATTTTTTAATCTGCAATATGTTATTCGGCAGGTTTCATACAATATCCAACAAGCTGCTGGTTTGGAGGAGGCAGATTGGTATCTTATAAATTTAATTCCAGTCATTGGCTGTCTAATAGCACTGCACAACTGAAATACCTCTTAAGCATCTGCTGCACTTTGCAGCTGATTTATTACTATAGGTGCTAAATTAGACTAATACAGTAGCTAGGTAGTTTTGATAAGACTTTTACAAGTCTGTAAATGAATACTAAAATTTGGATTGGTGTCACTAGTAAATTACAGTACTTAAATCTGACCCATCATATCTTCAGTTGGCTTTTGCTGGGTGTAAAAAGCTCCTAAAATGTATTTATGCCGTGGCTTGGGAACGTACCAATTTCTCTCTGATCTTAGGGTCAATTTCCTTCCTTCTTCCTCTTCTTCCATAGTAGAAATCTGTGCATTTATTTTTTTTGTTTATTCTAATAACTATTAGGGATGCACCGAATCCACTGTCTGGGATTCAGCTGAATCCTTGGTGAAAGATTGGCTGAATAACGAACCAAATCTGAATCCTAATTTGCATATGCAAATTAGGGGCAGGAAAGGTCATGTGATTTCCCTACCCGCCCATAATTTACATATGCAAATTAAGATTCGGATTCAGTTTAGCTAGGCATAAGAATTAGGCCAAGTCCTGGCTGATTCCCGAACCGAATCCTGGATTTGGTGCATCCCTAATAACTATTGTTTACTGTTTTGCTGTTTCTGTGTGTTGTACATTTGTGTGACAGTCACCTACTCCAGTACATTTTGTGGGCCATTAGTCTAAGCAGTGCACTGTTCCAAAATAAAATTCTTTCCCTGTACACTAATCATTCAGCTGGAGTAGTGCATTTTTTGCTGTTTGAAATTAAAAATATTTAAAACCTGTTTTTCATGTTTTATTTGTAGGTCAGATCGTGTTCGCAGCTCAAAACATTTGCAGCCACCTGATCTATTCTTGTTTTAGTGTCAAACTTCCAGAAACCTTCTTGGCAAATGACTGTGCTGCAACATGCCAGCCCTCCATCTCATCCAGAGTGCACTGCTTGTCCTTCTTCCTTGTGAATAGGCAAAAGGCAAAACATGATCCCTATTGCCATTCAGTCTCAGAGGTGTCCTGTTAATGCTTCCCATTCAGCTTCCTTAGAAGTTACCCAGGATGAAGAACTCGCAAAGGTCTTGGAACAAGATCCCTCATTGGAAGATCTTTGTAAGCCTCTGTCTTGTAAGCTGTGTAATGTCACTCTAAACTCTGCACAGCAGGCTCAAGCTCACTATCAGGTGAGGCAAAGGAGGAAAAATGTTTTCTTATTTTCTGAGCTATTCCAAGTATATCATCAGGTCAAAGAAGTGTTTAAAGCATGCTAGGAGACTGTTTTTCAACGTTGTGGAAAGTGATAATAGCCATTTCTAAATAATGAGGAATATATATATATATATATATATATATATATATATATATATATATATATATATATATATATATATATATATATATATATATATATATATATATATATATATATATATATATATATATATATGATACATATGATACAAAATGATGACACTCGCAGGATTTTAGCAAAAACAGACAAAAAGTGTCAAAAAAGAAAAGGTTTATTTAGCCAACGTTTCGGTCCCACACAGGAACCTTTGTCAAGGAAGCACAGTGCAGAGTGAATGTTCAAACTAAATAGCCACAGAGAGGCTGGGTGGTGATAGAGCCCGCCCACCATGATGACATCAGAGTCATGGGAAACACACCTGTAGGAATAAAAAAAGAGAGAGACCCTCTGGTTGTAACAATGGGCTCCTGCATGTAACACAATTCTTTAGGTCCATTCGAATTGACTAACCCACACTTATAGTGGGACCATGGGATAGCGTGTGAAAAAAGGGTAATAAAGTGCCTTCTACCCATATAGTACAGTAGAGGTGGACAAGTTTACCGTAAAGGAAACAAAAGACACGGGCATCATGCTTGAGCACCGGGAGGCTTTATCGATCCCTATCTTCCTAGTAGGCAGTCAAACCTGTATATGCCTATATTGTAAATATTATGGGGTTGCTGAGACACTGGAACAGCTTGCCAGCCAGCACACCCCACTTTTGCAGAGGCATAGGATCAAAAGGGGAAAAAATGCATTTGCCGTTTGTCTCGGCCCACATATCTGTACAATGAATTGAATCACCTGCTATAAGGTCCATAGTCTATACATAGAATGACCAGTCCGACCTACAACAACAGGAGTCACTTAAATGTGTCCTAAACCATTGGGTCAAACAAAGCAAAGGTGCGAGTGAGAAAGCATAAGTGAAGTGAGATAAAAACAATACAGTAACTAGTGGACATATGGGTATAACAAGACAGTCACAATCTAGCAGAGGTGGGCTACTACCACACAGGTGGAATATCCAAAAGTCCACAAAACCGTCCGTCAAGGGGGACCTCCGGCACATCTTGAGCTGAGACTAGATAAAGCAACCCAGTGGTAGTGTTTCATTCAGTCCCTTGGGTGTTAGGGTGTCCAACTTAAATATCCAGCGAGTTTCTCTGTGTAGGAGGGCCTGATTCCTGTCCCCTCCTCTCGTGAGTGGTGGTTGGTGATCTATAGCCATGCATTTGAATGTCGGGAGGCCATGATTATGATTGAGGAAGTGCCTAGCTACTGGCTGTGTGGCTTGGCCATCTTTGAGGGCTATACTTATTGCTGACTGGTGGTTGCTAATGCGTTCTCTTAATGTGGTAATGGTCTTACCCACATAGTACAATCCACAGGGACAGGTTATAATATACACAACAAATGTCGAAGTGCAGGTTAGTCTATGGTTAATTTTTAATCTCTTCCCAGTGTATGGGTGAGGGAAATCAGGGCCACTCAGTAGGCACCGACAGGTGGTACAATCCGGGCTACTGTAGCAGCCCAGTTTCTTTTTGCTGGATAACCAATAGGTTTGTGTTACTCCACGACCTTTGAAGTCGGTAACCATTAGAATGTCTCTCAAGTTCCTGTCCCGTCTGTACCCCATCATTGGCTGGGGTGCCTGAAACAGTGATAGGGAATCTTCCATAGAAATCATGGACCAATTCGATTTAATCAGTCCAGAGAGATTATTGGCTGCCGAGGTGACGAGTACGTGGTGGTGAAAATTAATGGAGCAGGATCGTATTCAATATTGTATTCAATAAAGAGTCCTGTGTGTGTTGCATTGCTCTTGAGTTGTGTGTGTGTGTATATATATATATATATATATATATATATATATATATATATATATATATATATATATATATATATATATATATATATACACACACACACAAACAAACTAGGGAAAGTTGTGCTCACCACTAATTTTTAAAAACATTAGGCGGGGGTGCAATGAGGCTGTGACCACAAAATACATATAGACAAATACAAGAGGTCTCATTACACCCCACCTAATTAGTGGTGAGCACAACTTTCCCTTGTTTGTTAGAGTTATACAGGAGCAGTGACCAGCTCCAGGTTGTAGCTCCCACCCTTCCCAGCTATAGTCAGGTATATATATAATGCATTTATGCCAGAGACATTTTTTCTCTCCTTTGAATCAATTCAGGAAGAATTAGCAGCTGTAGTTCTAATAAAAATAAAGAATGGCGGAGACAATAATAAAATAGCAATTAAGAAGCAATGGTTTTACCTTGGGTTTCAAAGTTACTCTTTTTAAATCCAGAAATCCTCAACTGAGTAAGTCTCGGCTAAAAAAATCATGTATTATATAATATTGTACCACTGGAAGAGTTAATCACAATTTACAACTATTAATAACAGTGACACACTTTACACTTTACTGAGTATATTCTGCTGAGATCGCACAAACTACAACCACAGCTGTTTATCTGAAAACCCAAATATTCTGTTTTGTAAGCGTCTTTGGAAATTATACACTTAGAGGCATATTTAGTAACATACTTTTGAATGGGAAGGTCAACTGTAAAACTTGTGCTTGCAAGATGTGCCAGTGATGCTCAATTTAGAGAAACGGGGTTTACAAGTTTTTAAACTTGCAGCCTCCAAAGACCAGGCATGCAGTTGGAGTCATAGAGGGATGTCTTGCAGATTAGTGCCCCTACGGTTTTAGAGTTGGCTTCTACTTAAAGTTAAGAGGGGGGTCCACAGATTATGAAAACTGCTCTAATTCAATACATTTCTTAATACGTTTCTTTGGTCCTGTTGAGTAACTCTTGTATTCATTTTAACATCTGACTTTATGTTCAGCAGAGCCAAAGATAAGAATCAAGTAATCTAGCAAATTGTAATAGAGACTGCCCGTGGATTACTGAGCTACCAGAAACACCAGAGAGAGAGAGAGAGAGAAAAATCAAATTTTAAGTTTTGAACTATCTTTTATTATGATGTAGAGAGTGATATTCTTCGACAATTTGCAATTGGTTTTAATTTAATGCTATTCAGCTTTTTATTCAGAAACTCTCCAGTTTGCAATGTCAGCAGTTTGGTTGCTGCGGTACAAACTGCCCTAGCAACTATGCACGGATGTGAATGAGAGACTAGAATAAGAATAGGAGAGAACCTGAAAAGAAAGATGACTAATACAAATTAGCAGTAACCATAAATGTGTAGCTTTATGAGCATTTGCTTTTTAGATGGGGTCAGTGACCCCCCATTTGAAAGTTGGAAAGAGTCTGAAGAAAAAGGCATTCTATAAAATACTGAAAGTTAATTTAAGGCGATCTATACTTTTAGAAAAACTGTCAATTTAAACACGGAAATCAATTGTAAAATGTATTTTTGGTGTACTTTCTGAAAACAATGTAACAAACTATCCCTATAATGCAGAGGTCCATTTACATGAATGCAAATAAAAGCTGTGTAAGCTTCCTTAAAGGAAACTAAACCCCGTGAAACCCCCCGCGATGTTAAGTCCAGAATTACCCCAGAATTATGTCCCCTCTTGAAATAGTGACCGCACATGCTGAGAGACTGCAGCGGAGCTCACGAGAACCATATTCTCTTCGGTAATCTTCTTGAAGTGGGGGCCAGTGGGGACTTAACATTGCAGGGGTTTAGTTCTCCTTTAATACAACTGGATTGAACCTAGCTTACTAAATAAAAAATGTATGTAAGTTGTGGCATCACAGCTACTCCACAGCTTTATAGATTAGTGACAAATATAGCAGCTGTGTTAATTTTGGGGAACAATTGATTCATTTAAATGTCATCATTAGCTATAATACTGAAATATATTATTGCTCTGTTTTTTCCCATTCAGTCAATTTTTTTTTCTTGCAGAGTGGCATTTATGCCCTCACTCTAACATCATTGTGACAGCTCAGGAGACACAGCAAGAAAACTGAGACCCCCATATGTAAAACAAAATGCAAAAGTCTGCCCAGGTAAATTAATCCATAGCAACCAATAAGATTTTTTTTAAACAGGTAACCACTAAATATTACCTGCTTACTGGTTGCTATATGCGAGTTGACCTGTTGCATACATTTCACTTTTTATTACATAACTCTCAGAGTGGATTAAAAATATTACATACCTTTTAATAGGTTTTAATAACTGTTTTTCTGCCCTGGGATTCTATGGTAAAATTAAAAATTTCAGATCTCCAGAGATATGGGTATAGGTGGGCAGCTTTTACAGGCAAAACCCTCTTGCCAGAGTTGAGAAATGTGAATGGCCAGTAAAGAACAGAATGTCATGTTCCCGATCCAACTAGACTCACTAGAGAGGACAGAGACCTCAGCAGGATGCCTTGTCACTGTGAGCTAAACTAACATTTCAAACAAAACTAACAGAATGTCGCAAGAAGTAACCTGTTATAAGGAATATGGTGCTATGTCATTGCTCTAGCAGTGCTGGCATCATATGTAAAACTGGAGTTGTTAAATTAAAAGACTAGTATTTGTGATCATCCTTTTCCTCAATACCCTTTCATGTGAATTGGAGAAAAGTTTCCATCATTCTCTACACTATTCCCTTTACTTATTTTTGCAATTTTTTAGCCTCAACAGTCTTTGCCGTATATTCCAGTATTACAGTCTCATTAACTGTTTTTCATTCTATGTACAAAAGCAGTGCAAGATTCCAGTGTAACCAAAATATTATATTGTCCATAACCTGCCCTCTCATTTCAAATTCTTTCAGTCCTTGCCTATCCATTTATATTTATGTTCTAGGGCAAAAATCATAACAAGAAGCTTCGCAATTACTGTGCATCGAGTAGCTGTCCTGCATCATCAAGAATGAGTCAAACCGTGGAGATGATTTCGCCCCAAGCCGTATCGTCATTGAATGTAAGAATTTAACATAATTGTTGCAGTCATTGACCAGAAATAAAAAGAAACATTACACTTATCAAGCATTGTTGGAAAGGCCTCAAAATATTATGGTGCCCACATTTTTTCACGAATTTTCTGGAAGTGGTACGCACGTGTCTATTTACAGTTGGCAGAGAATCCCTATGTGAGATTAGCCTTGTGGGTATGATTCTCACCTGACCCTTCAGCCAAGAAGCTGCCAGCTCTAATCCTCATGGTGCCATGCCTGTGGAATGCAGGACCTGGAGTTGGCTAAATGACTGTTGTTTGATCTTCATTATTCATGGTACTTGACATTAGCCATGAAGATTTTTGTTGCTGAGCTCACTTCTCTGTCTTGGCCTTTTTGCTTCAAGTATTTAGAGAGTCCACACCCGATAGTTTAACAACAAGTTGAAAAAGCAATCTACAGTACATAAAGGATAACAAAATAATCAAGGAAGGATTGCAAACACATTTCAACCCATTCCTGGGTCTTCATCAGGGCAAAAGACCAGGGCAAATATGATGAGAAAAAAAATATATTTCTATATATTTTTTTTATATATTTTCTATTTTTTTTACATTGAATTCTCTATTAATAATGAATTCATGAAAAATGAATCAAAACATGGTGACACAACTGATGATGTTTTTTTATATATGTCATGTAATTAAAGGGGCAGTTTACATTTGAAATCAAATTGTAGCTGCACAGACAATAATATTTTTTTGCTGCCAGGATCTGTAGCACAATCTGAAAGCTGAAAAGTGGAAGATAAATAATTCAGTTGAAAATTTGCTATGAATAGAACACTCTATAACATAATAAAAGTTAACTTAAAGGGATACTGTCATGGGAAAACATGTTTTTTTCAATACACATCAGTTAATAGTGCTGCTCTGAAATTCTGAAGTTCTGCACTGAAATCCAATTCTCAAAAAGAGCAAACAGATTTTGTTATATTCAATTTTGAAATTTGACATAGGGCTAGACATATTGTCAATTTCCCAGCTGCCCCAGTCATGTTGCTGTACTGCAAGTTGGAGTGATATCACCCCCCCCCCCCGGGAGCCTAACAACAGAACAATGGGAAGGTAACGAGATAGCACTAACACAAGATAACGGCTCCCTGGAAGATCTAAGAACAGCACTAAATAGTAAAAGCCAAGTCCCACTGAGACTGATTCAGTTACATTAAGTAGGAGAAATAACAGCCTGCCAGAAAGTCACATGACTGGGGCAGCTGGAAAACTGACAAAATGTCTAGCCCCATGTCAAATTTCAAAATTGAATACAAAAAAATCTGTTTGCTCTTTTGAGAAATGGTATCAGTGCAGAATTCTGCTGGAGCAGCATTATTAACTGATGTGTTCTGGAAAAAACATGTTTTTCCATGACAGTATCCCTTTAAAGGTAAACTGCCACAGATGATCTTGCTGATGTATTGTTGCCATTTGGCCTCTTTATGGAGTTATTTTTTGTGCCATACATGTACATCCTTCTGTCGTATATTTAGCTCATACGGACAATATGGGCAACCGGTATATTATAATTTGCCTTTTGTGGTCTGGACAATAACACGACGATGAAACATTAACGGTGTTAGTTGCTAGTGTTTATCATCAGATTTATATGTATGATCCTCTTTTTAAAAATGCTGTTGTCTTCCCTTTCAGACATCCTCCACAAAAGCATGTGGGCGTGTAATTCTTGCCACTGAGAATGATTACTGCAAATTGTGTGATGCTTCTTTCAGCTCCCCAGTTGTAGCCCAAGCTCACTACCAAGGAAAGAACCATGCAAAAAGATTACGCCTAGCCGAAACACCTGCAAACTGTTTTATGTAGGTACAAGATTATCCAAGTGACATCACTAAACATCACTGTTTATAAATTGCTTTTTAAGTAAGGTTTCTTCTTATTATTAGTTATTATATATTATATTAGTTAGTTACTAACCATTATAAGCTAAACAAAAAATAGATTATGGATAAAGTCACTTTGGTAGGTAAAGTCACGTTTATACAGCTATTTGGATTTCCTTGCACTCTTTCTTATACATTTACATAAGGAGATCATCAGCTATTTGAGCATGAAACATATGCCAATAATCTGCTCATTTGGAAATTAGACTATGACAGTTTTGCTTGTGTGGCCCCTTAAAATGATCAGTTTTTGGCAATCAACTGCTTGTTAATCACAATTGCAAGTTAATCAGCCAAAATAATAACACACAAACCAACCACTGGGCTGTCTGTGCATTAGTAGTGTAATTTAGTCTTAAACAGCAGAGGTTTTGTACATTCATTTGTGAATGTTTTTGCTTCTGAAAATGTAATGTGCATTGTAGCTACAAACTGTTATTAAAATAAGGTGCATTCATTTTAAAATTTACAATACGCTTATTTTTTGTTTTCCATTGTATTGCTTTATACTGAAAAGTCAATCTGCATTATTCTAGTGTAACCCTTTCTTAATGGAAATTGACCCTTTGCAGAATGCTTGTCTGAGTTCACATGAATTATTAATTTGCTAGTTTTTAAGATATTTGCAGTTTTACCAGTCTCTGCTGCCATAGGTGCATGCACATTACCCTCTGCACACACGCTAATCACTGAGGGAAGGGGGCAGGCGAAGGTCCCAAATACAGCTTTAGTATCGATCAGAGAAGAGTCATCTGACATTTCTCTGGTCCGAGTTCTTTACAGACCAGATTAACTTAAAAATATATGTGAGGTGTCTGAATTGTTCATGTTATTTTTTCTTCTCTGAATTAAGGGATTCAACTGAATGTAAGAGAAAAACTCGAAAGGAAGGGAATGAGCATAAGGTGATGGCAATGCGAAGAAATGCCTGCGCGGTTCAGAACAATACAGGTGCCTTAACTATATGGTTTATAATCACTGTGTCAAATATTAACATAGTAAATGTATTCAAATATTAATAGTATTATAAAGTTCTACCAGAAGCTTGCACAATATAGATTTTCTGAATTCTAGCTTCCACACATCTTTATTCTTTTCAGGCCCTATTAAATGTAGACATTTAAGGGTGTCCTAAACCATTCTTGCTCTAATTAAAACATTTGCCTAATCTTCTTGCATCTGCCAAATATACACCTAGGGGCCGATTCACTAACTTCAAGTGAAGGATTCGAAGGTAAAAAACTTTGAATTTCAAAGTTTTTTTTTGGGCTACTTCGACCATCGAATGGGCTACTTCGACCTTCAACTACGACTTCGAATCAAACTATTCGAAGTAAAAATCGTTCGACTATACGACCATTCGATAGTCGAAGGACTGTCTCTTTAAAAAAAACTTCGACCCCCTAGTTTGCCATCTAAAAGCTACCGAAGTCAATGTTAGGAAGGTCCCCATAGGCTTGGCTAACTTTTTTTGATCGAAGGATATACCTTCGATCGTTGGATTAAAATCCTTCGAACCGTTTGATTCGAAGGATTTTATCGTTCGATTCGAAGGATTTTATCGTTCGATCGAAGGAATTATCCTTCGATCGTTCGATCGAACTATCTGCGCTAAATCCGAATATCGAAGTCGAAGGATTTTAATTCCTAGTCGAATATCGAGGGTTAATTAACCCTCGATGTTCGACCCATAGTGAATCGGCCCACAACTGTCTTAGAGTTATTTTTCATCCTAGTGCACATCCTACATTTAAAAATAGCTGCTGTAGTTCTTGATAATCTCAGTAAAAAGTGTAGTTTTATGGTAAATATTTACATTTAAATGGCTTATCAACATCATTACATTATAGAATAGAATGCCAAATGTAGCCCAGCTTGAACAATCTCCATGCTAGTATAAAACAGAGAAACTCCAGTGGCACGCTTTTATTGAGAAGTGACAGTTTTTTTGGAACAGTAACACGCATTGTTGAATGGTTATTGCACAGACACTGTGAAATTGGTTTTCTCTATTCTTTTGTAAATGTAGAGGCTGCAGCTGTGAGAAAATTAAATTTGTTCATCTTGCCTTTATTTATTTTTGAATTGTATGGAATATCTGGCTTTTCTTTGTCTTCCATTCCTTACAATTATATTGTATTCAAAATTGCAGAAATACTTGTGACTATAAACGTTTATAAAAGTGCATATTTTATAAGGCTCATTTTTTAATGCTTCGGGGATTCTGTTGTGCTGTTCTTGATGGGTAAAAGCTTAGCTAAAGAAGCAGGGTAAAAATGTTTGTAGTTATGTTGTGGGCTTTGAGGGTAGGACTCCACGAGCGATTTTGTTGCGATCCGACGCGCTGCGACAAAACGCGTGCGAATTGTCATATGCGACAAAAATAAGGCAAGAGATAGAATTGTCGCATGGTGTGGCAGCATTGATCCGATGCGATCAACGCTCTCTATCTATGGTTATTAGTCATCTCTTCCACCAGGAGTAAATGTCTGTTATATTTTGCAATGCCGTATGGCAGTATTGCAAACAAGCAAATGACTCTAGTATACTAGGTTTGATGCCAGCCAATATCTGCAAGGATTCCTATATCTGCCTAGCTTTACCTCTGGGTTGTCTCATTTCTCCCACTCTCCAAGAAAATACAGGCGGTTTAATTCACTCTTGATAAAATTAACTCACCATAGTGTGCTTGTTAGCTTCACTGTAAAATGCTGTGCAACATGTAAATGCTATATAAATAAATAATAATACAGCCAATATACTAACTGTTTGAGATGAGGACAGGGATGGAGACTGAAACGGGTAGCAATGGGAAGCAAAATGAAAACTGGGATGAGCTTTACACATTAATGGCATGAATCCTGTAAAATTTAGGAAAGCAGCTCCTAATGTCTCACTAACATCTTTCATACTAAAGGCCAAGGTTCACCTGCTTAGTTTTATTTTTCTCGCCTATCGGTGCTCTATTAATAACATTCTCAGACAGGTTTATTGCTCTGTAGCTGAAATGGTATCACAAGTACAGACTAGTTCTGTGTTCTATTTCCTTTATTAACATCTAGTGAAGAAGCATGTACAGCTTTGAAACTGTATGCACCCAGATAGTTTTCTTCATATATATATATATATATATATATATATATATATATATATATATATCTGTTTTTTTACAGTCCACTATTACAAAAATTTTTATTGTCATTTTAGGTCCATATTTCAATCCTCGTTCTCGACAGAGAATTCCCAGAGACCTAGCCATGTGTGTCACTCCCAGTGGGCAGTTTTACTGTTCAATGTGCAACGCAGGAGCCAGTGAAGAACTGGAGTTTCGGCAACACCTAGAGACAAAGCAGCACAAAAGCAAAGTCTCTGAGCAGCGATACCGCAGTGAAATGGAGAACTTGGGTTACATGTAGTAAAATGGTCTGTGCCAACTTTGTTTATTTAATTTTGTTAGTTTTTAGCTTGTGTTTAAACCCTTAGCTCTATGAGGATATTGCAACTGGAGGTACCTGTAATATGCCTATGGATTTGCTGTGTCCTGGAAGTTGTGGTTAGTTACAGATACATCATTACAATATATTGGCGTGGCATTACTTTTATGTTTCCAAGCCATTTTTACAAATGCTGGTCGGCAAAAATTGAGAATCTACAAGAATTTAGCTGTGAGAACAGAGAACTCGCAAAATCATATTCTGCAAAAGAGGTGTTCTTCAGTTCTACATATTTTATGTAGGTCTCTATGTTCAGCTCTTATAAGATAAAACCAACTCATGGTAAAAAAGAAACATAGCATAAGAGCTAACAACCCAACTATTAGGTCAGTAGAGGTTACAAAATAGTCCCATGACCACAAAGGGCACAGATCTCCAGGTCTTTATACATTTCTGAGACTTCACAGGATTAAAGGGCTTTCTTTGATTTAACTGATAAATGTGTATGTGAGTAATCATATTTTATCATTTTAATAATAATTAGCTTGTTTTGCTTCCCAATTTCCTTTTTATGGGAGCCCTAGGTGACTTCTTTAGGTACATTTTAGCTTAGGGAAGGCAGATATTGAAACTGTAAGATAATAGTTCCAGTCTTACAGTTGAAGCATTTCACATGTAATGTTAAAATACATCTAGTATATTTTATATTAGGCACTTTACTGTCTGCTTTAAATTATAAGAAGTCACTGAGGAATAAGATACTTCATAATGGAGACACTTTTATAAATAATTGTCTCAATTAATTGTGTTGATACATGGAATTTGCATCAGCTATTAACAACTAGGATAGGTAAGTATGCAGAGCTGACCACCATTGGAAATGCATGTGTTTGACTTCCCAAAACAGACAAACACATTCAGATAAATTGGCAGATCTATCAGCTTTGGTAAGGGGGTCAATTTGTTAAAATGGTTCTGACGTTTCCTGTGTTAAATAATAAAAATGGATGACATCACTGGGATTCCTTCTGGATTCCCAAGTACAATCTACAATAAACCTGCCCCATAATCTATGATAAAGGCATGGTTCATTTCCATTAAGTACATCATCTGAAATATTTTACATTCCTTGAATATAATTTTAGAATGTTTTTTTTTCCTTTGTGTTTTAGTTAACGCAGCATATGAAACACAATCAAAATAGAATTAATGCTTTTACTTTATTTACAATGATCTGTGTGTTGTACATTAGTTGACTTAAAGAGAAGCAAAACCTATTGTGCATAAATGAGCTGCCATCCCAAAGAATTCAAGAACGCTTGAATATTTCTATGGATATATACTGAGAAGACTTACCTTTGTCATAGTTTACATGAACTTCTGAAATGTAGGCATTGGAAGAAACCAACAGTTTAAAGCATGCAACTGTGATGTATATTGGCGTATAAAACTGAAAAAGCTCAAGAACCCAATACTGTGTTTGCTAATAGACTGCACTGTATACAACCAATATTTTTTTCATTGTTAATGAATGGGCATTTAACAAATGTGCAATGAAATGTAGATAGTTATATGTGTATACTTTTTTTCTAATTGCACTCCATTCCTTTGCTGCAAGAAGAGCTAAATGTTCCTTCTGTAGCTGAAGGGATAATATGTATGGGACCTTGGCCAGTAATTTTACAAGGGACATCATTTTTACTCCAGTGTTGTATATTTTGATTTAGGGCATTAGATGAAAAATGTGGCTGCTTCTCCATTTTAGGTCATTGGCCTCCACTTTTCTGCTAGTTGAATCTTACAGATTATCTCGCTGCTTCTCAAAGGCAGTAAAAGCTGGTTTTCTCACCGTATCCTGTGTTAGCTATGTATTCATCAATGTCCTAACCTGCTTATTCTTCATGTATATTAAAACAGTTGATGCAAATTTGCACCCAGCGATAGGAAGGAGAATTGTGGAGTGCGGTAAACATATACATAGATATGACCATACCCACATAAAATGCCTCCTGGCACAGCTCATTATTACATGTCTTCCGGGGAAAACTACAAGTCTTGCTGTGAGAGAATTGACAGCATTCTATGGAGTCCGAGGTCAACACTGGCCTCTTGTCCGTAGCCCAAAGTATAGTTTGCTGCAACTGAACAACAAATGTATGGAACAAGGAATTTACCTTGCACCAAAGTGGTGCCTTCTACATCACCCCATACTACGTTGTATAACTTAGATTCCAGTATGTAAAGCAGCAATGCTGTTGGCAGGCCTTGATAGTTCTGTCTCAGTGGGTTCTGGGAGTTTTAGTACAATAGAAACTAGCAAATGCAGTGTCCATTGGGCAATCAAGGATGCACATGGGGCATTTATTTATATATTTAGACTGACAAAAACAATCCATGATCGGCCAACGGGCAATGACTTTATTAGTTTAAATAAAAGCTGCTTGTTTTCCGTCAATTCCAAGTTTGGTGAATTTCTGTATTGCTACAAAATATATTTCAGGATATAAATACTGTATATCAATGACAGAATAGGTTATATTTGAGAATGAAAGTGTCAGACATTCATTTATATATTTTTTATATCCCAAAACAACTCAGTGACCGTGATTTTGAAAGAAAGTATAGTTTTCCGTAGTTTTTCTGGAACCTTTATTTTGTATCGATAAAATCCTGCTTTATCTTTATCCATGCAAAAATATTTGAAACTTTGTGTTTGCAGAGCCCACAGTAGCGATATCGCTTGATATTTCTGCCCTGCATCATAAATTCAGCTTATTCCGGCATGTAATGTTTCTCTGCTTTAAATCGGAATTCCCTTCATGATAAGTAGCATAGTGGCAATTTATTTCAGTTATTTTAAAAAAGGGGTTTCCAGTTGCCTTGCAAATAACAAGGTTCCTTTTTACCCTTCATATGGAAAGTCACTGCCTGGGAACCCCTGTTTTTTAAATTTTTTTAATGCACTTTTCCTTTAAATCAAAGGGGTTGGTTTTAAACATTTGTTTTGTTTGATTTATATCTTGACTTTACTGCAGTATATTATAATTGCTACACATTCATAAAGGAATATTACTCCCTTTTTGGCCTTGTGACTTTTACCTAAGGCAAAGAGCAAGCTTAGGGCAACTGCATAGAAACTTTCCATGCTGTTCTCTTTTTAGTGAAGAAGCCACAATATCAGTTGCCTACATATTTTGGCAGTAGTAATAAAAAAAAAAATAACAAGCCTTTGTTGGTACTAATCAGTACTAAGAGCTACACTGTTCTGAGGAGGAGTAGAAGGTGGTACCAACCATCAGTTATTGACTGACTGGGGCAATTGCTGCTTCGTATGACAATTCAGCCTTGTTCCATCCCATGGACATGGAAAAGGAAACAAACCCTTTATATCGTTGATGCTTTTGTGAGGGGGCATTTAACTTTAGCTTCCATTGGGGCCCTTGATCAGTCATACTTGCCATTGTGACAATTGAAACACAGCATTGATATATATATGGTTCACAATCTTCACAAGCTTGTTTTGCCTTTATTTGTGTGCTGGTTCATGCTGGAGACATGTTAGATGTAGGTGTCTTCCTTCCCCCGAGTCCAGTGTGGTTTGATATTGCCATGGTAACCACTGATGCAGACATTATTTTAAAGGAATTGTTCAGTGTAAAAATAAAAACTGGGTAAATAGATAGGCTGTGCAAAATAAAAAATGTTTCTAATATAGTTAGTTAGCCAAAAATGTAATGTATAAAGGCTGGAGTGATTTGATGTATAACTTGTCAGTCAGAACCCAACTTCCTGCTTTTCAGCTCTCTTGGTTTACACTGACTGGTTACCCTGGCTACCAGGCACTAACCAATCAGAGACTTGAGGGGGGGCCACATGGGTCATATCTGTTGCTTTTGAATCTGAGCTGAATGCTGAGGATCAATTACAAACTCACTGAACAGAAATGTACCATGTGGCCCCCCTTCAAGTCGCTGACTAGCTCAGAGTTATAGAGCTGAAAAGCAGTAAGTTGGATTCTGGCTGTTTTATTAGACATCTGTTCACTCCAGCCTTTATATATTACATTTTTGGCTAACTAACTATATTAGAAACATTTTTTATTTTGCACAGCCTATCTATTTACACAGTTTTTATTTTCACACTGAACTATTCCTTTAAGAAGGAAGTATTGGGTAGATGGGGGATAAGTATACATAGAATACTAGGAGTTCTGTAGAAAATGGAATGAAATCTGGAAATGCTGTTTAAAATTTTCACTGGATATAAATCGCCTCATTCAAGTAGTGCCCCTTTAGAAATGTCTGTGGTGATTGCCTCTTGTTTCCCTCACCACAGTGTGGGCCCGTGGACTGTCTGTATTTTATTCTAGGTGAGAAAGGAAAACAATTTACAATAGGATTACCCCCTGTAAGACATATCATTAGCTCATGTGAAATCTGTTTCTCCTGTTTTATATTTTAGCATGTTCTGGTTTGTATTTTTTTTTATATTGAATGTTTTTTTTCTGTTCTTTTAAAGCCCTATTGTTCATTTATTGTAATTGCCATGTATTTTGCAAAATTGTAAAAACAAAGAAAAAAGCTAAATAGTGTTGATGTACCTTGTATTTATTAGTTCAACATGTTACTGTTTGCCTATAAAACCTTTTCTGTTCTTCACCACGCTGAGTGCCAGTATGTGTTTCTGACCTGTCACAAGGATTTATCAGGCAAATGAACTGCACACCTCTGAATTATTGTTTCAATTGAACACCTGAAAAATAAATGGCTCTGCAATCTCACATAATTGAGAAACTGTACTCTGGAAATCGTTCATTTCTACTGAGTAACCTGATACTTAGAATGCTTCTTGGGATAGAAAAGATATTGGAAAGCAGATTATAGTTCATTATATTGTTATTGTTGTAATACTTTAACCTGCAATTCAACACAATCGTTTCTGCGCTCAGAGCAAACCATTTTTATTTTTCAGAGACTGAAATATAATTTTTTGTACTACCTTGATGGCTGGTAAATCTTCAGCTGAATATATACTCTGCTAATAAGTAGATTTTTCATTTGCTTTATTTTCCATTAAATGTACAGCAAAATAAAGGCATGGGGTATATTATCTGCAAATACAATTCTGAAATATGTAATATTATCAGATGCAAAAATTTCTTTCTCAATTAACTCTCTAATAATGTTGGCATAACCATCGTATTGGATTGGTTTAAATGTTTTTAGTTGCCATAAGACCTGTGTGATTGGGCACTTGCTATGGAATGTTACTTCTCTGTAATGTTTCTAGTTCTAGGAGTAATTTCTAAGTGCCTACCATCTCCACTTCCATCTCAATTGAAATGGAAATGTTCTAATTCTAGAACTGGTGCTGTTCAGCCCCTGGAAACTGGCAGTGGTAGATTGGGAATTAAAACTGCCGGAGGATATGCATGTGTGCCGCCAGCCTAAATATAAATGGAGGCATACAAGCTTATTTATGTTACCTTGTCTATAGAGAGTACCTTAACCAAGCTAAGCAGTCATTGGTTATTTATGTAGTTACAGCAAGTTACACAGTACTTTACAATAATATAACAAACCAGTAATAAGGAAGCTCCCACTTATATGCAGATATTGTGGATATATGGTTGTGCATTTAGTACTGCAGGTGCTGTTGTAAATGACCTCTTATGTCTTGAATAATTGACAGTCAAGGACTCATTTACAAATTTAATTTGTAAATAAAGGAAAAATAAATTAAACCAGATAGGGTGATGCAGGTCCATGCCACTTACAACTGCTGTGGAATTCTGTACTTGTCCGTTTGGGAAAAATGCTGCGAGGTGACCCCATGGTAGACCTGTATCATCTCTATTAGATGCAAGGTCAGAGCACATTGGCTGCAAGGTGCATCTTGCCAGGGTATAGGAGGATTTCCTTGCCATGTTGGAATTGGCAGCACAATCTCCCCCGCTGTATGTAACTCTTTTGGTCACTGTCAAGCCTTTAGAATTGTTTGTTTATAAAGTACCAATATATTCTGCAGCCCAAGAACTTAGGGAGTTGTTTCTCACTGCTAAAGTCTCTTATTAAAATCTAGGTAAATGGTGTTTATCTGCCTTAGAATATACCAGTCTACAGAGCGTTTAAACAGAGTTAAATAACCACTAAACGATATCTGCAATGTCGACTTTCATGTATTATATATGCCTATTGGTCTCTCTAAAAAAAAATTGCAAATGAAGCTGACCAGAATCAATTTATGGTAATTCCTTACTTTTTTTGCACAAATCCAAAATTAAATTAGAACTCTTTATTTTTCTATTTTTTTTTTTACTGCCCCTAAGGGCAATACTTACTATTGGGGAACTATTGGTTCAAACTTTATACCTAGTTAGCATATCTTGCACCTACCAATACATATAACATTTTACATGTGCTCTTGTCAGGTGCACTTAGCAGGAATTCTGGTATAAATATTGTATTGAGGAAAAACAAGGGTAATTGCATTGATGTTTTTTGCACCCATTTGTAAATGAGCCCCAACATCTTTGAAAACAAGTATGAGTAAACATAAGCTGTGCAAAAAGAAAACACATAGGCACTAGCACACCAGAATGGTGGAGAGAAAAACAAGAAAGTCATTAGATGTGTTTCTTTCTTATGAGTAATTCAGGAACACATCTTCAAAGTCAGCACTGTCCTAATCCACACCCGTTTCATAATTTTTCCCTTTGTATATAAGAAGCCAATTAATTTTTCTAACAAATATCAGCTACATGTTTGCTTGGCTAAAATGTATAAGTAGCATAAGGAAAGATGCACTCAGTAAAACAGGTCAGCCAACCAATAAAGCACCACTATACAAGTACATTAGTGGACATTATAGACAAATAGCAGGGGGGCCTTTTTACCCATAAAGTGGATCACCGTACCAGAGGCCACCCCTTTAGACTAGAAGAAAAGAACTTTCATTTGAAGCAACGTAGGGGGTTCTTCACAGTCAGGACAGTGAGGTTGTGGAATGCACTGCCGGCTGATGTTGTGATGGTTGATTCAGTTAATGCCTTTAAGAATGGCTTGGATGATTTTTTGGACAGACATAATATCAAAAGCTATTGTGATACAAAGCTCTATAGTTAGTATAGGTATGGGTATATAGAATTGAATTAAAAGTAGGGAGGGGTGTGTGTATGGATGCTGGGTTTTCATTTGGAGGGGTTTGTTTTTTCAACCCAATTTAACTATGTAACTATGTAACTATAAGCATTCACTCACGCACTGTCCTGTACATTCATTTTCCAAAATATTTAGGTGGTGCCTTTGTTCCCTGAACACTCTTCTGGACAAGGACTATATAGGGCCATTGATGCTGTAATTTCCGAAAGGCTTTTGCTGTGATCAGTAGGGAAGGACATTTGTTCAATGCAGAGGACCAAACATTTGTACAAGCTGCAACAGAAGGTATTTCCTATTAAAAAGTACTTTCTAGCCTCATCATTCTAACTTTATTTCTAAACCTTCATAATGATTTTATTGTCTGTTTAAACAGGCCTGCTGGATAAATTCTGGCATTGACCGTTGCATTTTGTATTTCCCACATTATCTTGCTTGCTAACAGCAACGGACCCATCTGTTGAATGTATTCTAACTATTTATTTACCACTCACATGTCATAATTTGTTTTAAAGAGGCATGTTATTATGAGACCAACTACTTTGCCTTGTAATTCATTGCCATTATATATACAGGGTAACTCGAGCAACAAACCAGTTAATGCTACCTGCTCATTTGCTATAGGTTTTAGTAGAAAATGTTGCCACTTTTATTACATTACTTCCTTAGGTATATTCTACGTGTTCCCATCAGTCTCTAATCACTATGATATAATTAGATTATTCATTAGTATTACTATTATTTTACTACTTTGATTTAGCTAATGCAGTTTTTGCAACATATTGTGAAAGCTCATACATGTCTTGATATCAGAGAAGATGGGGAAAATCTGTCCTCACTCACAATTCTCAATATTTAAGAGTGCAGCAACCATCATTTAATATCCTTTTTGGATGGATGCTCAAGCAGCTCAACCCTAGCCAGGGGAAAGTTGTCGTAGAAGAAAAATATGCTGTGGCGTGTCTTTTTGCAAAGTGGGTAAAAAAGTGTTTTATTAAGACCAGGCAACATTTTGGGTCATTTCTTGAGCTTTATCAAGCCTGATAAAGGGAAATACACTTGAAAGGCTTGATAAAAGCCAAGAGAAGGCCCGAAACTTGCCTGGTTTGTGACCTCATTAAAACACTTTTCTGTTCCACTTTGCAAAAGGACGTGCCAAAGCATATTCTTAATTGTATATCTTGACCCACAGTAGCTACAGATATTCAATGTGTAAACAAAACAAACAAAAAAATGTGTGGTTACCAACAATGGCCTAAACAATATATAGAACCCAAGATGGTTTCAAGGGGATTAGTAACATAGTAAGTAACATAGTAACATAGTAAGTAAGGTTGAAAAAAGACACATGTCCATCGAGTTCAACCTTTTTTTTTTTTTTTTTTATTAACTACCTATCTGCCAGTTGATCCAGAGGAAGGCAAAAAAAACCCATCTGAAGCCTCTCCAATTTGCCTTAGAGGGGGAAAAATTCCTTCCTGACTCCAAAATGGCAATCGGACTAGTCCCTGGATCAACTTGGACTATGAGCTATTTCCCATAACCCTGTATTCCCTTACTTGCTAAAAAGCCATCCAACCCCTTCTTAAAGCTATCTAATGTATCAGCCTGTACAACTGATTCAGGGAGAGAATTCCACATCTTCACAGCTCTCACTGTAAAAAACCCCTTCCGAATATTTAGGCGGAAGCTCTTTTCTTCTAATCGGAATGGGTGACCTCGTGTTAGCTGGAAAGATTTACTGGTAAATAAAGCATTAGAGAGATTATTATATGATCCCCTTATATATTTATACATAGTCATCATATCACCCCTTAAGCGCCTCTTCTCTAGCGTGAACATCCCCAATTTGGCCAGTCTTTCCTCATAGCTAAGATTTTCAATACCTTTTACCAGCTTAGTTGCCCTTCTCTGTACCCTCTCTAATACAATAATGTCCTGTTTGAGCGATGGAGACCAAAACTGTACGGCATATTCTAGATGGGGCCTTACAAGTGCTCTATACAGTGGAAGAATGACCCCCTCCTCCCTTGACTCTATGCCCCTTTTAATACAGCTCAAGACCTTATTTGCCCTTGATGCTGCTGACTGGCATTGCTTGCTACAGCCAAGTTTATCATCTACAAGGACTCCAAGGTCCTTTTCCATAATGGATTTGCCTAGTGCAGTCCCATTAAGGGTATAAGTGGCTTGGATATTTTTACATCCCAGGTGCATGACTTTACATTTATCAACATTGAATCTCATTTGCCACTTAGCTGCCCAGATTGCCAGTTTGTCAAGATCATGTTGCAAGGATGCCACATCCTGGATGGAATTAATTGGGCTGGATAATTTTGTGTCATCTGCAAACCCTGATACATTACTTACAACACCCTCCCCTAAGTCATTAATGAACAAGTTAAATAAAAGTGGACCCAATACTGAGCCCTGGGGGACCCCACTAAGAACCTTACTCCAACTAGAGAATGTCCCATTAACAACTACCCTCTGTACCCGATCCTGTAGCCAGTTTCCTATCCATGTGCAAACGACTTCATTAAGCCCAACAGACCTTAGTTTAGAAAGCAGTCGTTTGTGGGGCACAGTATCAAACGCTTTGGCGAAATCCAAATAGATCACATCTACTGCCCCCCCACTATCCAGAATCTTACTTACCACATCATAAAATGCAATCAAATTCGTCTGACATGACCTATACTTCATAAAGCCATGCTGATTGTTGCTCATAATGCCATTCATTAGGACAAAATTTTGAATGTGATCCCTTAACAAGCCTTCAAATAATTTGCCCACCACAGATGTCAAGTTTACTGGCCTATAATTGCCAGGCTGAGATTGTAATCCCTTTTTAAATATTGGAATAACATCAGCTTTTCTCCAATCCATAGGCACCATACCAGATGACAGTGAATCTGAGAAAATCAGAAATAAGGGCTGGTCTAAAACTGAACTAAGCTCTCTTAGAACCCGGGGGTGTATGCCATCAGGCCCTGGAGCCTTGTTTACATTAATTTGTATTAAAGCTTTTTGAATCATATCCTGAGTCAGCCACTCGCTAGATTGAGTTGAACCATTCGTACAGTTATTAAGTGAGCCTGTGAACCCAGACTCCTCTATTGTATACACTGAAGAAAAGAACTGATTTAACACATTTGCCTTATCTGTATCTGTTACAACCATACTGGTACCATTATTTAATGGAGCAACACTCTCAACCTGCATCTTTTTACTATTAATATATTTAAAAAACTTTTTAGGGTTAGTTTTCACCTCCACCGCAATTAACTCTTCATTTCTTTTCTTAGCCTTCCGGATTGCTGATTTACAACATTTATTACAGTGTTTATATTCATTAAATGCAGCTTCTGTCCCTACAGATTTGTAGTTTTTAAATGCCTTTCTCTTCTGTCCCATTAACTTCTTTACTTCTGTATTAAGCCACACAGGATGATTCTTAGAGCTTCTACGTTTAGTCCTTAAGGGAATAAATTGAGAACAGTAATGATTTAATATCATTTTAAAGGACAACCATTTCTGTTCTGTGTTTTTAGCTGAAAACCTAATGCCCCAATCAATGCTCTGTAAGGCAGCCCTCAAGGCACTAAAATTAGCTTTTGCAAAATTCATGGTTTTTGTTGCCCCAGTATATTTTTGTTTTTTGCACCAGACATTAAAAGATATAACCTTATGGTCACTATTACCCAGGGGTTCAATGACTTGCACATTTGCTATAAGTTCTGGGTCATTTGAGATCACTAAATCAAGAATAGCATTTTTTCTGGTAGGCTCCTCAACAACCTGTGCTAAAAAATTGTCGTGTAATAAGTTTATAAACTTGTTCCCATTAACTGATCTAGCAGTACCGTTGCTCCAGTCAATATCTGGGTAATTAAAATCCCCCATTATCATTACTTTACCTAAACTAGTAGCCTTTTCTATTTGCATTAGGAGCTTTGCCTCTTCCTCCTCACTTACATTAGGGGGTCTATAGCATACGCCTACAATTAATTTGCTGGATTCTTTACAATTGGTGAAGAACTCCACCCATACGACTTCTGCCCCTTCATTTTCTAACATAACCTCCTCCTTTATATGAGCTTTTACATCCTGCCTAACATACAGACATACCCCTCCTCCTTTTCTATTGCCTCTGTCCCTCCGAAACAAAGTATAGCCACTGATATTTACTGCCCAGTCATGCGACTCATTCAGCCATGTTTCGGCCACACCAATCACATCATATTTTCCTTCCATCACCAGCAGCTCCAGCTCTCCCATTTTACCAGCCAGACTTCTTGCATTTGTAAACATACATTTAATACTGGCACCATATTGAACATATGACATGTGGTCCTCCCTCTCCTTAACAGTATCCCCAGCCATATCTCCTCCCCCATTTTCCCTTTCTTTGCCCACTATCTCATCTAACCTGTCTACCACTGAATCTTTTACTGAACCCTCCCCCCCACACCTAGTTTAAAATCTCCTCCAACCCTCTAGCCATCTTCTCTCCCAAAACAGCTGCCCCATCATCATTGAGGTGCAGCCCATCCCTAGCAAAGAGCCTGTAGCCGACTGAAAAATCAGCCCAGTTCTCCAAAAACCCTCCTCCCTACACCAATCTTTCAGCCACGCATTAATCTCCCTACGCTCCCGCTGTCTCCTTTTCGTTGCTCGTGGCTCAGGTAATATCTCTGAGAAAATTACCTTGGAAGTCCTCACCCTCAGCTTTGAACCTAGTTTTTTAAAATCATTTTTGAGGACTTCACCACCTCCTCTAACTTTGTCATTGGTACCTATGTGTACCAAGACCACTGGGTCTTCCCCAGCCCCTCCCAATAATCTGTCCACTCGTTCCACCACATGCCGAACCCTAGCACCAGGCAAGCAGCAGACTGTTCGGCATGTAGGGGCCTTGCGACAGATTACCCTATCCACCTTTCTAATAATTGAATCCCCTATAACTAGAACCTGCCTTTCCTTCCTTGCACTCCCCCCACCACCCGTATTAGAGCCACTGCCTCCCAGGGTGCTCCGAGAGTCAGCCTGCTCCATACACACCAGTTCGGAGTTTTCCTCCCCAGCATCTTCAGCCAAAACGGCGAATTTGCTGTTTTGGAAAAACTGTGGACCAGCCCCCCTACTCTTCTGTCCCCTACTTCCCCTCTTGACTGTCACAAACCTTCCTCCCTCATTAGCCTCCACTGCCCCTTCTCCTCCCCCCACTCCACTAGCCCCTGCCAGTGGTTGCTCTGCGAGCCTCCTGTCATTCCCCTCGTTTGCCGATGCTCTCAGTGCTGCAAGTTCACCCCTTAGAGTCTGCAGCTCAGATTCCAAGATGAAAACCCACCGACATCTCTCGCATGTAAATACTGCATGGAACTGCTGCTCCAACACCACATACATGTGACAAGACACACACTGAGTAATACCAGCAAACCCACTCATGTTTACACTGGGTACTTACAGTCTCCCAAATGTAATTCCTCACCAACGCCTTTTCAGTTTTAAACGCCTTAAGGTTTTTAACGCTGCTTAACACTTAATTCACATGCAACACTTAGATCACAACACTCGCTAAGCAGCTCCCACACTCGCTTTGCGTTCACAAGTGTAAGGTTTCAACCAGAGCACACAAAGCCTGTTCAGAATTTACCTGATTAACCCCTCCTCCTTAATTAGAAGAAAGAGGGAAAGGAGAAAAAAAAATGCTATTTGCTACCAGCAGTAAATAAAAACCCTTATTAACTTTTTTTTTTATGTTCCCCTTAGACCTCTAAAGCTAAAACACAAAAAGAAAGTAAATGCTCTTAATGTACCAAATAGTTTACCCCAAAGAGAGAAAAGAAAAAGCTGTTTGTCTCAGTCAGATAACTCACAGAACACACAGCAGTCAGTTATTTGCACTTACTCCCTCCTTGCACCCAGCACTCCCAGCATGCACAGCAAACACCAACGCCTTAAGGTTTTTAACGCTGCTTAACGCTGCTTTAAGTGATCAATACATTTCCAACATCATTTGGCGGTTATCATGAATTTATGAGGCAATGGCAGACTGTATGAGTTGACTACTCCATGAAACTAGCATGCATTATTGATCCATTTTCTATTATGGATATTAACTTAGTTAACTTAGTTTGCCGATTAATATTGAATCTGCCGAGGAGCCATGTAGTTCTAAACAATATTTGCTTAAAGGGATCCTGTCATCTGCAACATTTATTTATTAAATGGCAATTCCATCAAACTAAAGTCTTGAATGGTTCTGATTCTCGGGGGTAAATTAATCAATAGGCTACCCTAAGCTTTAGCCAATGGGCACAGTGTGTTCAGAGTCCCATCTAGCTTTTTGATATAATATTTTTATATTTTTATCTGCACTATGTTGGGTCTGAGTCCAGTCAGGTGTTATGCAGTCAGTACTTGCTTGCTACAAGAAGATTAGGCAAGTGGGAGGCAAGGCTTATGCATGTCTGTATGACGTGTGAGCCCAAGCTCTCTAAGGCACATCTGGTTTGGAGCATGCAGGGTCAGACTGGGCTGGCGGGACACCGGGAAAAAACCCGGTGGGCTCCTGGCTCTTTTGGGCCCTGCCGGCCCAGATCCGCTCCCTGTACTTTCTCCTTAGCTCCCTATGCGCATGCGGGGCCTGGCTGGCCCAGAGTCAGACGCGCTCCCTGCCCTTCCTCCCAGACCCTGTGGCAGCAAATGGTATGCATGCAACGCGCGCATGGGGGGGGACGCCAGGTCATAGCAAAAGGTATGTGCATGCATGCGCGTGGGAGGAGTGAGGGGAGGTGGTTTGCCGGAAGATTGACTTTGCGGCTGGGGGCCCGGAGGACGGTGTGGGGGGCCCCTGAGGCTGGGGCCCGGTGGGCCCTGGGCCAACTCTGGGAGCATGCCAGTGACAACACTGGCTTCAGAGGCTGTAGAGGCCCACTCCATATTTAACTTATACTTCCAGACCAGCATAGCACCTGGCTGCTGAGAGGCCTGTGGAAAGAGTAGCCTAGGGGCCTCACATCTCATTAATCGATTCTTTCCAAAGATGTGTAATGTGAATATTGATGGTTCTGTGGGTTTAACATAAATGACACAACAGATCTATGGTATCACAGCCCTCATAACCACATGAGTTAGCACAAAACCTCCTTTCTGTTGAAGAACGACTGGCTGGACTGATTGCTATTTTTTGCCCCCCCAGCTGAGAAGGAAGAAGCAAGACAACTACAGTATATTTAGAATCGGCAAGTTTATACCAATGCACAACTGCCCTGATTTTTACCTTTGTTTTTAAAAAAGGCTTCATGACAAAGGAAACTCTGTATGTAGGCTAAGGACCATTCCATAAGCTAATACGCCATGTGCTCTTGGCAAGCTATAGAGTACTTTTAATGAGTGTGAAAAAATCGATATATGTATCCTATACATATAGGATTATTTACATGTATTTCTAAATCGCCAACATATTCTGCAGCAATATATAGGAAATGGGTGTATAGAGTACATCAATACAAATTACAAGAGGTAATTTTACTGTACTTGCCAACTCACCATATGACATTGACTCAGACTACTGATAAATAAAAAATGTAGATACTGATTTGAAGCTAAACCACGTGTTTTTTTGGCAGCATATTTCCAGGGAAGAGCCCCACACCTCCCTACCCGTCTTACATTTACATGAATGGAAACCTCCTATCTCCACTGATACCAGCCAGTTTTTAGCTAGAAAATTACCATCTAAGTCATTACATGTGGATTCAGAATTAGAAAAAGATTTGCGCCTATGGTGATGGCAAGGTGCATTATGGGTAATAAAAGCATATTGCTTTGTGGCAGGACCTATGGAGGGTAAATTATTGTTTTGCACTTTCCCTAGTATTAAATGTATTTTTTCAGGGATGGGCTGCACCTCAATGATGATGGTGCAGATTTTTGGGGGAGAAGATGGCTTATGTGGGGAGGGTGCATTAAAGGATTCTGTGGAAACAGGTTAGATGAGGTAGTGGTCAAAGGAAGGGAACATGGGGGCAGAGGTATCGTTGGAGGTACTGACAAGGATAGGGAGGACCTCATGTCAAATATGCAATATGGTTACCAGTATTAAATGTATGTTTGCAAATGCAAGGAGTCTGACTGGTAAAATGTGAGAGCTGGAGGTGCTGGTGCTGGAGAGGAAGTAAGATATGATTTGTGTGGCCGAAACATGGCTGAATGAGTCGCATGACTGGGCAATTAATATCGGTGACTATACTTTGATTGGGAGGGACAGGGGCAATTGTTCTGTTGGCAAGCAGGTTTTAAAAGCTAATATAAAGGAGGAGGTGTTGTTGGAAACTTATGGGACAGACACCTTATGGGTGGAGCTCTTCACTAATTGTAAGGAGTCCAGCAAACCTGTTACATGACAATTTTGTGGCACAGGTTGTTGAGTAGCCAACCAGACAAAATGCTTTACTGGATCTAGTTATCTCTAATGACCCAGAACATTTATCGAACCCCTGGGCAATAGTGACCATAATGTGATCTCATTTAATGTCTGTTGCAAAAAAACAAATATACACTGGAGCAACAAAAAGCCTGAATTTAAAATGCCACAGAACATAGAATCTATGTTCTGTGGCTAAGGGTGCTGAAATGCCACAGAATGTAGATTCTATGTTCTGCAGCATTTCTCCCTGGGAAGTGGAGTGGCTAACAAAACCGGTCCTGCACTTTGCTCCATGCTCATTCCTGTGCCCCTAGGCAATGAGCATTATATCTAATGAGAAGCAGGAACATTAGGGTTAGAATGCATTCATATGTAAAGGAGTTGTTTACCTTTAAATTAACTTTTAGTATGGTGTAAATAGTGATATTCTGAGGCAGTTTGCAGTTGGTTTTCATTTTTTATTATTTGAGATTTTTTTAGTTATTTCGTTTTTTATTCTCCCGTTTGCAATTATAGTAATCTGGTTGCTAGGGCCCAAACTACCCTAGCAGCCATGTATTGTTTTGAGTAAAAATATGAATAGGAGAGGGACTGAGTAGAAAGAGAAGTAATAAAAAACAGTAATAACAATAAATGTGTACCCTTTCAGAACATTTGTTTTTTAGATGGGGTCTGGGACCCCTTTTGAAAGCTGCAGAGTCAGAAGTAGAAGGCAAATGTTTTTTTTTAAAAAAAACTACAAGAAATAAAAAATGAAGATCACTTGAAAATTTGATTAGATTTGGCCATTCTGTTACATACAGTTAAATTAATGGTGAACCAAAGGTGAATTGCCAATACCATGCATTAACCCAACGCAGAAAACGTTGTAGGATAAATTCAGACAGGACAAATTAATTGGCAATTTCATGTAAATTCATGTATGGAATAATTATTGTACCACATGAGTTATACGGGACAAATATCAGGGCAAATACTTTCTGGAAAATGGTAGCCTAATTGCATGTACACTAAACTCACAGCATATATCAGGATCAATATTGTATCAATACCAGTGTAGCGCTATAATAAACTGACATCACAATTGTGTATATGAGCTACTTTCTATGTGGTGTGGAATCACAAATGAGACAAAAAAATTCATTAGACTAGAACAAAAAAAAACCCACTACGACAAATTAAAATTTAAAATAGCAAAGGTCGAAAGGGTACCCAGCACATTAGCCACATTCAATAGGTCTATCAGTTCCTTGATCAACCGACTCTCGAAGACTCGTCCCTGATCAGAGTGAAGCCAATTGAGTAAACCATAATGAACAAAGAACTTCTCCCAAAATACCGTAGCCACAGTGGCAGCCAGAAGAACAGACCACGTATCAGACCATTAGTCTTTTCCACCCCCAAATGGCAATGTTGGTCATGTAAGCTCCTCAAAACAGTTCACCAGTAGGTTTGGGGTAGCACCAACTGCCTCCTTTCCAGATGGTCATGAAACAACTGAATCCTGTTGACGCTTCCATCAATAAACTTCAACTTTTCCCATTCCTTCAGATATATCTGACTTTCCTTAGGTATAGTCTTTCTCATACGCTCAGGATTTCTCCTAGCGACAGCCTCTCTGACATGACGACCCACTGGATCTCTCTTTTGTTCCCGAATCATATCACCAGTGCTCAGTTGAAAATTCTCTGGTACTCCAAACTCTGTAGGGTAAGCATACATGGACAGAATGCAGTCTTCTTTCCCCCCCAGGGAATCCACTGACCGCAATTTGTAAAAAGCTATTTGACCATTCTGCATAGCAGCCATAGCACAGTGCGCAGCCACCGATAAGCTGGAAATATCTTCCCATTCATCCTCTTCCAGATGAGGGGGTAGGCCACATTTATAGGACCTGGCTTTTACTTCAGAGAGAACTGATAATTGGATAGGACGGCCAACCACCGATGCCCGGCTGCATCCAACTTAGCAGTGGTTAAGATATAAGTTAACGGGTTATTGTCTATCCTCACTTCAAACGTAACCCAATAGAGATAGTCATGCAATTTTTCAGTAACTACCCATTTCAACGCCAGGAACTCTAATTTATGAACCAGTTAATTATTTTCAGCTGGGTTAAGACTTCTGCTGACATATGCAACCAACTTCAATCCTCCTGGGTATTCCTGGTGAAGGATGCCCCCCAGTCCTTTATAACTGGCATCAACATGCAGGACATACAGTTTCTGAGGGTCTGCATAAGTGAGGACAGGGGCCTCCGTGAGTCTGGAAGGCTTCTTCACAATCTGGGGACTGAAGGGTTACCTTTATGTTACACAATGCTACACAATTAATGCACGTGCTGTTCTGAGCATCACATGTTGTTTCTTTTCTGCAACTGTTACTATTTATTGATAAGCTATGTATCCTGTCACAAGATGTGTCTTACTCCTATGCTACAGATCATATGCTTCCTATACGTCAAAATGTTCTTTGTCTTTGTACTCAATATAAGCTGTTGTAACACTACCAATAAATTGAACTTGTTATGAGTCTCACTGCTTGCTAGTGTCTCTCTGTACAAGCTCCCGGATCTGAGGAACATATGGACGCACTGTCTTAGGGACTGTCTTAGGGACCCCTGGGCGTCAGTAGTCGGTTACCCCAACAATCTGGTGTCAGAAGTGGATTATAGCAAGCGGCATGGAGGGTAGGTAAAATCTGTCTTATTGACGATATTTTCCTTGCCACCTGTATATGCTTAATGCTGTATCTCTAAGTATAGGGTTGGGGTACTAATGGCTTTGGTGGCTATTAGATAAAGAGGATCCCTGATGAGGGACCAAATAGTAATTTTAGGTAAATTCCAGGAGTCTTTGGTAGACTCAAAAAGAGTCTTTGGTAGACTCAGAAAAAGTTTTTGGTAAGCTCAAGAGTTTGTGGTAAACTCAGTTTTGCTATTTGAGACAGGGGACCCTGAATGGTTACAGCGCTTCCGTACTGTTCTTTGCATGTTGTGCATGTTATGTTGTAATGTCATTTTGTAGTGTTTTAATGTTGTTTTAATCAACTGTATACTAAATATTCTGCAATATTAAGGATTACCGCTTGATTGAGGTGTCAGGTTTTGTTGGGACCTCTGATCCCAAGACAGCCCGCCCTTATCAGGTTTTCTTGCATGATATTTACTTCTCAAATAAATTTGTTGCAATATTAAGACTTATCTCGGAAATAGATAAAAGTTTTGTCGGGACCTCTGATCTCAAGACAGCTTTATCTAGCTCCTGATTTATTGCAACCCATTTATACTATAATTTTGTGAAATTTTCATATCATGGGAAGCAAAGGTTCTAAAGATTGCCACCACCCAATCCTGATGAAATGTGTAAACAATATGTGTATAGGTGTAGCCCCACAGGGGGATCTTATGTAGACCCATAGGTAGGTAAAATAGCAGGATGGGGAGAAGCTTTTTCTATACTGAACGTCTTGTGTCAGTGTGGTTCTTCTGGTGTACACCCATAATCTAATTAGGACGGGAATAGATATCCTCAGGAATGTCTGTGTCCTTATCAATTTTGACGCCCAAAGTGGGGCTGCAGGTTTTGACTGCTCATCAGCCGATACAAAGGACACAGGTCGACCAATAGAGGATGGGACGGAGACTGATCACCTCCGGGACACGGGAAGACCTATTTTTTAGTTTCTTACTCGTGTCAAACCTGCTACCTATTATTGTTCATACCTGTTGTCTAAATTGACTTCTGGCAGCCAGCAAAGACAGGTATTTTCTTGCCTGCAGCTCTTTATTGAACCTGTATAGAGCTATCTAATACCCGGTTTGTGTTTTATGTTTTGTGATATTCTCTTTCCAAGTGATTTGAATGACAGGGGAGTTTTGATGATAGAGACAGGGTATCCGGATGTTGATAGGATGCTGATACAACTCTGTCTCTGTACATCATAATACCCCATAAATCCCATCGGATTAGAGGTTATGTCCTGTCCTGATTGTGTGTGTGGTCTTCTATTTGGCATTACTGAGGGGGGCTGGAGATTGCCCAAAGTTAGACCAGGAGGTTACCCTGAACAGTATTTAGGCAGAAAAATTCCTTTTGTCTAAACGTCCCAGACTTTTTGGCATATCGCCTCAACTTTCACTTCCTAGTATTTAATAGCAGTCTAGGTCATAGTCTTATTGAAGTGTATGAGAAAGTCTCGAATCAAATGGGAAAGTTAAAGTTATGTATTAGAAGCTCTAGCCCTACAAGAGTTGAGTGGTTGTAACTCATATGGCATACATAGAGCCATCAACTCCCTATGCTGGGAATGTTTCCCGTCATAAGTGCAGTAGAAGAAGGTCAGGTAATTGACATACAAGAAGGTCAGGAAAATGCCCTAGAATCAGAGGAAGCTAGAAAGCAAAGAAAAGAACAAGAAAAGCTGCTAGCAGAAGGGTTAAGTTAGAAAATAGGGAATAGTAAGAAGAGACAATTTATCTTTCAGTGCTGAAAACAGCAGCGCTGATACAGGCAGTTCTCAGCCTCACAGCCAAGCTCTACCCTGCCCTTAGAGAAAAAGGGGGGGTGGGGAAACGGGCATCCCTGCAGCATGTTTCATTAACACAGACAGAAAGCACCAAATTTCTGAAATAAACACCATATATCCTTTTAAGGAAATTCCAATCACAGTATGGGCTGACTCCAAATTAGACGTTGGGTTTGTAGATTACATTCCATACATATGCCCACATACTCAACCTAGCTTTCTTAAAGATATTAAAGATATTGATTCTTCATTCAATAATAAAAATCTTAAATTGTGTACAAAGTAAATATCTTTTATCAGCAAGACTAACAAAGTATGAAGCAGCTTTACTAACACCATCAAATCTAATCAAAGATGTAGTGTCCTCAACCCTGCCACACTAATACCTGAAAAAGAGGGGGGGATGATCTGTTGATCTGTTGACATACATGAAAAAGTGAGGTTTGATAATGTAAAAGATGAACCTTTGTTAAATCCTTATTTTGAATTGTTTTTTGATGGTTCTCGCTACTGTTCTGAGGATGGTAAATATCATATGCAGTTGTAACATTTGTCTCATGGTTTAGTTCAGCAGAATCTACCTCCACACATGTCCGCTCAAGAAGCTGAGCTACAAGCACTCATCACATCATGCACACTAGCGGAAGGTCAAAGGGCGAACATTTTTTCTGATAGCAGGTACTGTATTGGTATTTGTCTCGACTATCTTCTGATTTGGAGGGCCAATTTTATGACATCATCAGGTAAACCAAATAAGAATACAAATATAAATTTAGTAAAACAGCTATTGTTAGCATTACAGCTTCCAACGGAGGTAGCCATTCTTAAAGTACAAGCGCACACAAAGCTTCAACCTCCAGAAGCTACAAGGAAATGCAAAAGCTGACGAGAGAGCCAAGTCAGCTGCCCTCTTGCCTATAATGACAGTAAGTTGCATCCTGGACATGGATATCCTGGCTACAATACAGGACTAGGCCCCTGAAATGGAAAAAGGAAAGTGGTCGAAGCTGGGAGCCTCCAAGGATGACATGGGTCTATGGAGAAATTGCCTATTATACTGTCTATCAAAAGCGGTGTATGCTATGATGGCACACCTAACTCATGGACTTGTGCACTCAGGTAAGAATGCAATGGCTGCTTCAGTTCAGAAAAGTTGGATAGCACCTGGGTTTCCAGCATTTGTTGCAAAATATGTTTTTTCTTGTGTTACCTGTTTAAGTCATAATCCTGGTCAGGTAGTCAAATCTCCGAGACAGCACTTTGCTAAACCAGAATAACCCTTCCAGTGATTACAAATAGACTACAGCCAACTGCCTAAAGTAGGTACATATGAATATGTACTAGTATGTATTGACATGTTCTCAGGATGGCCTGAGGCATGGCCAAGTTGCTAAGGCTACAACAAAAGCAACTGCTAAGAAACTTTAAATGAAGAAATCTGTAGGTATTCTTTACCAATCTACATTGAAAGTGACAGGGGTACACACTTTACAGTGCAGATAATGTCTTAAATAAAAAAAATAACCCTCAGAGTTTTGGCAAGGTTAAAAGCCTAAATGATGTTATTTAAAATATACGGCTTGGAAAATAGCACTATTAAAGCATTAAACAAGTTTAAATGACACATGGAAATTAATGATTGGTCTAAGTGTGTTTTTACAGGCAACCAAAGATGAAGCTAATGTATTTAGCATCAAGCAGATGGTATTTATACAACAACTCTTAATTTGACAGATACTAACTTTAAGAAAAGTATAGAGTGTTGGAACCTATTCTATTCTAAAGTAGAATTAGCTATTTATGAATTAATTACATAGAAATCTACCTACTACTTTGAATGTGGTGCATGGGCTTATGTTTGGTTACGAGAGAATAGCTATGGTACCTGTATTATTGCTATTTCAGCTCCTGCCATAGCAATTGTAGATTGTAGATTGGGATAATGTAACAGCAAATATTTTTTTTAATATCAGGCCACAATCTTAAGAGAATTGTTTACCATAGTAAAGTTTAATATTTTTTGTGGAATTGTAAATAAGATTAAAGAGTTACAATATGAAGCAAGGGCAAGTAGGCATAAGGGGTGGAACCCTTTTAAAGGTTTGCAATTTGATAATATATTTAGTTTTACTTAAGCAAGATAGTGTTTTCTTGTTCATGGTTTTCATTTTATGCCCTTTATAAACTTACTGTGTTTATAATTTCTCAACGTACAAAACTTAATACTAAACATATCTACTGTGTCTGTGTCTGAAATTATTTATAAAAGTAGTTTCTAACATTATAATTTGTTTACTTCTATAGAACAACTGAGCATGTGGAAGATTTTGGCAATAATTTTTCTTGCTACATGTTTATGATGATGATGATTTCAAATGAACTCTCTTTATTGATAATTCAAAATCTGTAATAGAGGGGAACCATTCCTATTTCACAGTTCCCTTTAATTCCGGACGTCTTTTCCATGTCACTTTCCAAAGCACTTTAAAGAAAAAGTTTGCTGACACCTGTCTCTACAAGAACACGACTATATCATGGAGATGCAAGTACACTAAGTTCATCATTTATAAGAACTATACTTGGGATAATACCTTTGCAGGTGCCTTTACTATAAATAAGTTCAAACCATCTTTTCTAAACGGCACTGGAACATGGATAAAGAGACTTATGTTTACTAAATGCAATATTTCAAAATATATGCCATGAAATCTTTTGGGTGTTGGTTGAATTAGATATGTAATACTTCATGTTAATTCTTTTAAACTGAAGTAGTTTGTATAGTTAGGCAAATAACAAGATTGGGATGGATTAGGAATTCTCCAGCATGTAGTTGTGTTAATTCTGCTGGTCAAGAATGAGTTCTTGGTTTTGAAGACAGGCCTAGCCCCTCTTCAGAGCATAGTAGTCTCAATATGGTTATTTGCATTTAGGTGAGTTTATAGTTTAGGTTAATTTTGGTCATGGGTGTGACCAAAAGGGGGGAATGTTAAGGTTGCCTTTATTATAATCCCATATATCATATCTAATATATGGTTGTATACCACTTTAAGCTAAGTCTTTTTCTATAAGCAGAAACCACATTGTATGTCAGCATGACACTAAGCACCATCCTTTAAACAAACTTTAAACTTATGCCTCTGTTCAAGGTTGGTCCTATTACACAGGACTAGGTGAACGGTCATTCAATACTTATTTCTGAAACTGAATACTCTTTTCTAATTGGTTATGGTGGGAAACCACCCTAACCCATGTTAAAGCATACTAGTTTAGTTACCTCTCTTCCCATTGGGATTCCTTCTGCTGGTTATAATTTATATAATTTGCTGGCTGTCTCTCTAATATTACTATGTTACAATGGCATTCCCATTTGTATTACTTCTCTCCTATTCCTTCCATTTATCGTTCCCTTACCTATTTCCCACCGGTGTTACCTATTGCTAATTATCAACTCCCTGTTTCTCTGTTCCGCACACTTATTCATCATCATACTGACACTGTTGCTGCTTATTATAAACACACGGATAAACTGTATGATACTGTTGTTAAAACTGTAGCTACCAAGCATAAATTACTTTCTCTAGGTTCCCAATTACAGGATGATTTGCAACACCATTTTCACTGGATGGTCTCCCACTGGTTCTCAAATCATGCACGCTATTTTTTATCCTATTCTCATTGTTACTGTTGTTTTGGTTCTTCTTGTTATTTTTAATTTATATCTTCTCTTTTCTTTTCGTACCCGTGTTAAGTCTCTTATTGATACTGCAGAACAGTCCCAATTAGCTCATCTTCATACTCACTCCTATAAACCTTCTTAACTGTGTATTAGTTTTTGTTTTGTATTTGTGTATTATGATTTTCATGATGATCATGATATGATCAAAGAGGGGATTGAAGGGTTACTTTTATGTTACACAATGCTATACTATTAATGTAAGTGTTATTCTGAGCATAACATGTTGTTTCTTTTCTGCAACTGTTACTATTTATTGATAAGCTATGTATCCTGTCACAAGATGTGTCTTACTCCTATGCTACAGATCATATGCTTCCTATACGTCAAAGTGTTCTTTGTCTTTGTACTCAATATAAGCTGTTGTAACACTACCAAAAAACCGAACTTCTTATGAGTCTCACTGCTTGCTAGTGTCTCTCTTTACAAGCTCCCGGATCCAAGGAACATACGGACGCGCTGTCTTAGGGACCCCTGGGCGTCAGTAGCCGGTTACCCCAATAGGGACCACCTGGCCTTAACTGAAGGCTGAAAGGAATTGGTCTCCTTGGTAGCATTTCCTGCCAGCAATCCATTTAAGGGATGAGCAAGTCTGGTATATCCTTAGACAAATCTTCGATAATATCCACAGAACCCCAAGAAGGATCGAAGTTCAGTCACATTGTTAGGCCGTGGCCAATCTCGTTCAGCTGCAACCTTCTCGGGGGCAGTAGCATTTCCTTCTGTAGATACAATATGCCCCACAAACTTCACTACCTTATGAGCGAACTTGCATTTATCGACAGAGAGCTTCAAACCCTCCTGGCGAAGGCGGTTCAGGACATTAAACAGCCTGGTATCATGTTCCTCCAAAGTGGAACCAAACTCAATTATATCATCCAGGTATACTATGCAATGTCTGGGAGTCAAAGCACTTTCTCCATGAGACGCTGAAAGGTGGCAGGAGCACAGCTTATGCCCTGAGGCATGTGTGTGAACTGGTAGAACCCCAAGGGACAGATGAAAGCTGTCTTCTCTTGATCATCCCTACTCATGGGAATTTCATAACACCCTAACCACAAGTTCCTCACAGAGAACCATGCACTACCATGTAATGTATCCAGGGCTCCCCCTGGAGGAATCTCCACCAGATGCCAAGGATTTCCTACACAACCCCCAGGTAGCTCCGGGGCGAACGTCTGGCAAATCTCCTGCAGCTCTGGAGATACGGGCAACACTGTTAGTGGAGTTCCCTCCCTGGGTTGCAGGAATCAAAGAAAAGCCTCCCCCACTGCCTTCACATTGGAGCCTACAATCACCGGAGCAGCCTCCTTGCCTCCAGACGGAGGACTGACATAAGCCACGACAGTGATTGAGGGATCGTTGTCCCCTACAAGTCCAGGGATGTACATAGACGCGTATATTTGTTTCCCCATTGACCCCGGTTCTACACTAAATTAACTACTGGAAAGACTGGGTGTCCTACAATTCTACTCTCTGCTGCCTGGTAATACTGTAATGACCGCCGTCTGCACCTTGTACCCCCCACCCTCCCTTGTTCCTAATGCAGGGCCCCAAGTTAGTTACGGCACTGCCACTGTACTCGGACCGGCACTTGTGGGATGCAATTTAGTAAAAAAAAAGAAGTGGCGGGATGGCATCCCACCCCAATTCCAGCACTGACCTTAAGTGGAACCCAGAGTCTAACACTTAGGGGCAAATTCACTAAGATGTGAAGTTGCGCTAGGCGCAACTTTGCCGCACTTCGCCAGGCGTAGTTTCGCCAGTGCTCCGCAAATTCACTAAAATCCGAAGTTGCGCACAGGGGTAGCGTAAGGTTGCGAAGTTGCGCTAGCGTTGATTCGCTATGTAAAGCGAAGTTACGCTAGCGAAAGCTAATTTGCATAGGGCGCGAAATTCAAATTTCAATGGAGGAACACGTATTAGCACTATAAATGCCTAGAAAACCTTCAAATCAGCAAATAAAAATTTTTATTTTGCCCTACACATGTGCCCACTGTCTAGGTAAGTTGCCATGAGTCAGGAAATGTAGGGGGGAAGGAGGGGAGCCCCAAAAATATTTTCAATCTTTTTCAGATATTTTTTTTATCACCCATCATGTAGAAAACACGCCAGCGTTTTTTGGGACTTAGAAAAAAATTTGACTTTTTTTGAAACAATCCCTATCTACTCTATTGCGATTCGCCAGGTCTGAGGTGGCGAAAGAAGTCTAGCGTAAAAGGTAGCGTTCAGTACACTGCGCAAGTTAGTGAATTTGCGTAGTTACGTCGCTAGCGAAAATTCGCCTGGTGTAAGGGTGCGAAGTAACGCTAGCGAAACTACGCCAGCGTTCATTAGTGAATTTGCGCAGTAACGAAAAATGCCAAACGCTAGCGAATTAACGCTAGCGTTCGGCGCTTAGTGAATTTGCGCCTTAGTCCCTACTATGGGGTCAATAATACCTGGGATCTTAATTCCTCTAATATCCTTGTCGGAGCTTTGAGCTTCTCAACTACATACCCTATCTATCACTACTAGAGTGATCTATTAAAGGGTATAACTATCACTTTACTATACTCAGACCGGGTTCCACCACCCCTAACCTCTGCTGCTTAACAGACGAAAGGTTCAGCAGCAATGGCCCTGACCACATGGTTTTCAAGCCTTTTATACTATGCCATAGTGCCATCTAGCATCCACTGTGAGAACTACAGGGGTTACATAAACACAAGGTCCCCAAAAGGACCCACTTAGGCGTCCATATTACTAGGGATGTGCCTGCCAATAATGTGTGAGGGAGTCTAAATTTTCACATCTCTACAGTTATAATTCCAAGGGGACATAAAGCATGAAATTGTCATTTCCTGCCACATAAGTTTGAGGGGGAGAAAATTACCTCCGTGTCAGCAGTTGCCCTGCTGAAGGAATTCCATCCTCTCCAAGAACCCCCAAACATTTCTTCTCCAGGATGCTGGTTTTGCCCTCAAATCTGAAAACTGGCTGGGGCTGTGGGGAGGTTCAAAGATCACCTCCAGCCAATCAGATGCCTAGCTGTACGAGGACTCAAACAGCTTGCAGGCATGATAGACGATCTCTGCACTGAAGTCTCATAATGAGAGAAGAAACATTCACAAGCAGTTTTTTTTTTTTTAACTCCTATTTATGTGTTAGAATGGTTGGGGGCGGCTTAGCCTTCCCTAGCCTTATTGAAAATCCACCTATGTTTGATTGCCGTTGCGAATAGTGAACTGCTCAATACCTTTTGTATGTTATTTTGGCAATTATATTGCAATTTCGGTGATTTTGCTGCATTTTTAGCCATTTTATTAAATGTTTAGCCATTTTATTGCATTTTCAGCTTTACAATAGGTGTTGTTTGCTTATTTCTGTCCATAAAACCTATTTGGCCATGCTAAAATATTCAAACTTTGATTCTGACTGCTGATTACACTAGGCAGGAAAATAAAGCTTTGATTTTTGTGGGATTTTATTGATTTGATACCATTTTGCTCTGTTCTTTCGTTTTGCCCATGGAAATTTTGTCTGATATATATCCATTTGGGGGTATCTGTGCGAAACATAGTTTGGTTTATATATGCATACCTGGCATCAAGCTGTTCAGTAGACCCCTGGCGTTCATATTTAAGATGCTTTATGCTGTTAGGCTACAAAATGTGGGGTATATAATGGGGTGAAATACAATACGATTTTTAGAAATTTCATAGAAATCTGTATGTATAGCTTTTCAGTTTGGTAGTTTGCAGTAGAAATATGTAATGACCTGCTTTACATTTGCCAGAATGTGTACTTTGTAAAATATATGGTTTTCTAGGGTCTCCATACCATTAGGGTGTCTTATGGTGCATAATACAAATGTCAGGTGCTTTCTGTATATTGTAGCAGTCATGCGTGAAAATTCATATGTAATATTTTCCGTTGGGAGTGTCTCTGTATGCCACATGGTTTGTAAACCTTTGCATATCAAGCATCAAACTATTCAGTAGATCCCTAGCATTCATATTTAGCATGCTTTGCTGGTAAGTTACGAAATGTGGGGTATATAATGGGGTAAAATGCAAGCTTTGTGATTTTTAGATTTTCATGATTTTTCTTGTTCATCATCACTTATTTTTAAAATTTCACTTCATTTTATTAATCAATGGTGTCTTCAGTGGTGGATTAATGAGATGTGATGCCCCTAGGCTACACTTTGCACAGCCCCTCCAAGCAAGGCACTATCCTGGTCTGGAAGTATAAGTTGAACATGGAGTGGACCGTTACAGCCTCTGAAGCCAGTAATGTCTCTGTCATGCACCAACCCAACATACCATAAAAAACTCAGGCGCAAACCCTATAGAGGCATGCACAGGCCTGCAAGTTGTTGCCTTCCCTCCTGGCTGCCTAATCTTCTCCCAGAAAGATGGTACCAACCGTGAACAGCAGGCGACCAAACCCAGACCCAGTACAGTGCAAATAAAAATAAATTTCTTAAAGACAATATAAATAATCATTGAAAAAGCTAGATGGTCCCTGAACAGTCTGGGCCAACTGTTCTTTAATAGAAATCAATTTATTCCATGAAAAAGATATCAAAGTCACTTTCAGTAACTAAGACTTACTAGTTCAGTGACTTAAACATCATATACCTATCACTAAGTGCTGGTGCCATAATTAAATAGTAAGTTAGGTTGAAGAAAGACACATGTCCATCAAGTTCAACCTTTTAAGTCTATATGTAACCTGCTAAAGGAATTTAAACTGGACTCCCATGAATAAGTTTGACATAGAGTAGTAAGTTTCTGACTAGGCCGACAGGTTATACCCAACCCTTTATGTAATATTCATACTGCAGCATCACAGGATTATATATTTTTAAAAATGAACACAATAGTAAACACAATATATGTAATCCAGTAAAAAATTTTATTAACATTAAAAGTTTCAAATTACATGAATTCCTTGGGTTGAAATAGGAGGTTTCACCTTAAGGGGAGATGTTGTAGAATTTTCTCCCTGAAGAAGCCGTGCACTTAGATACATTGGGTAGATTCATAAAAGGGTTGGTCATCTTTAGTGCTTGTGAACCTGAGAATATTAAAGATTGAGACTTCTTCTTCTTTAAAAGATGCTAAAGTATTGCCTTAAAGTCACGATGGGAAGAGTAAATAAATCAATTCTAATGTCAGGGATAAACTATGCAAGAATTTCCAGTATAGGGTACTTTGGTGCATTCACACAAGGGGCATCAAGAAAGATGCTTATTTCAGCTTTCAGATCAGTGACCTCTTGGTTTAAGGTTTCTATCTCTCCCAGAATTTGCTTATAAAGACAATATCTTCTTCAACATCCTTCTCATATTCTATAACCATGTCCGAAACATCCATTATTAGCTGGAGAATTGTTTGCTTCTCTTGTTGAATTTTCTTCCTGAAGCAGCCGTGCACTCAGATACACTGGGTCGATTCATAAAAGGGTTGGTCACCTTTAGTGCTTGTGAACCTGAGAATATTAAAGATTAAGACTTCTTCTTCTTTAAAAGATGCTAAAGTATTGCCTTAAAGTCGCGATGGGAAGAGTAAATAACTCAATTCTAATGTCAGGGATAAACTATGCAAGAATTTCCAGTATAGGGTACTTTGGTGCATTCACACAAGGGGCGCCACAAAGGCTGCTTATTTCAGCTTTCAGATCAGTGACCTCTTGGTTTAAGGTTTCTATCTCTCCCAGAATTTGCTTTATAAAGACAATATCTTCTTCAACATCCTTCTCATATTCTATGACCATGTCCGAAACATCCATCATTAGCTGGAGAATTGTTTGCTTCTCTTGTAGAATTTTCACCCTGAAGCAGCCGTGCACTCAGATACATTGGGTAGATTCATAAAAGGGTTGGTCACCTTTAGTGCTTGTGAACCTGAGAATATTAAAGATTGAGACTTCTTCTTCTTTAAAAGATGCTAAAGTATTCCCTTAAAGTCACGATGGGAAGAGCAAATAACTCAATTCTAATGTCAGGGATAAACTGTGCAAGAATTTCCAGTATAGGGTACTTTGGTGCATTCAGACAAGGGGCGTCAAAAAGGCTGCTTATTTCAGCTTTCAGATCAGTGACCTCTTGGTTTAAGGTTTCTATCTCTCCCAGAATTTGCTTTATAAAGACAATATCTTCTTCAACATCCTTCTCATATTCTATGACCATGTCCGAAACATCCATCATTAGCTGGAGAATTGTTTGCTTCTCTTGTAGAATTTTCTCCCTGAAGCAGCCGTGCACTCAGATACATTGGGTAGATTCATAAAAGGGTTGGTCACCTTTAGTGCTTGTGAACCTGAGAATATTAAAGATTGAGACTGCTTCTTCTTCTTTAAAAGATGCTAAAGTATTGCCTTAAAGTCACGATGGGAAGAGTAAATAAATCAATTCTAATTTCAGGGATAAACTGTGCAAGAATTTCCAGTATAGGGTACTTTGGTGCATTCACACAAGGGGCGTCAACAAGGCTGCTTATTTCAGCTTTCAGATCAGTGACCTCTTGGTTTAAGGTTTCTATCTCTCCCAGAATTTGCTTCATAAAGACAATATCTTCTTCAACATCCTTCTCATATTCTATGACCATGTCCGAAACATCCATCATTAGCTGGAGAATTGTTTGCTTCTCCTCACTGACCTGGCTAGAACTCTGTAATTTCTCACTGGTTGCTATGTCAGACAGTGGAAAAGATGCTATACAATGCAAATGAGCTACGATAATAATAGCAGATAGTGCAATGATCAAAAACAAGTTGTGAAATTGAAATTTATGATAAAATCTGTATAATTCCATATTAGGATAGTTCAAAGTGATTCAGATAAAGTAGCAGAAAATGTTTGTGCTGCTCTGTGAACAGTGCATCACAAACTGAAGTCAGCTGCTGTAATGTAACACTTACAGGTTACAAGTTTGATGACATCACCAGGTAAAGATGCTTAAACATTACCATATATGGTAATGCTTAGTGCACCAGATCAGGTGTGTGTTTACTTATGCAGTGACATCATAATAGTGTTATTTTAATGTGACTTTGATTCTGACTGCTGATTACACTGGGCGGTAAAAAAAAACGTTGATTTTTGTGGTTTTGTGGGATTTTATCGATTTGATAGCATTTCGCTCTGTTCTTTCATGATTTTTGAGGGTCTTTATGCCAGATACTTTGGTAAACCTATGTACAATGGGCATCACCCTGTTTGGAGGAGCCATGGCAATCATATTTAGGGAGTAGTTTGGAGCAGAAAAGAATGGGTACCCATTTTAAATTCGGTCGAATGTGTAATTTCAAAAATCTATATTTTTGGGGGTAAACATATATTTCTGTCTTTTTACCCCCCCAAAAAATGCAGTCAATGATTTTTTATTTGCTGAAGTGACCCCCAGTACTATTTGTATGCACTTACTTCATTTTGGAGCCTCTAAATGCCAGATACTTTTGGTAATCCTATGCATAATGGTCATCAACCTTTTTGGAGGAGCCCTGGCAATCATATTTAGGGTGCTTTTTCTTGGTACATAATGATACATGGGTGATGTGATGCTGGAAAGTTGAAGCTTTGAGGCAATTTTCAGGTATTTCACCAAAACCGCCAATTTTGGGAAAGCCTTGCAACTCGGTAGTTTGGAGCAGAAAGGCATAGAAATCCATTTTAGATTCGGTAGAATGTGACTTTCCAAAAGATATGGTTATTAGGGGTAAACATATATTTCTGTGTTTTTATCCCGCAAAAAATGCAATCAATGTGTTGATTTTTCATTAGCTGAAGTGCCCCCCCAGGACTATTTGTATGCGCTAACGTAATCTCAGAGCCTTTAAATGACCTGAGACACAGGCAACAAAAAAATGCATAATTCACTTGCATTAACCATACCAAGCCATAGCCTTTGCTTTCTTGGGTGTGGTGTGACCCTTCCAGTTACTTTATATTCTGCACAAAAAAATTCAGTGCTTGATAAAATCTGTACTTATATTTTGTGCATTTAGACAACAGCTTCAGAACCCGGTTCTTAATAAATGGAGTCTTAAATTATATAAATACTGGATGTATTTCATATTTATACAGTATATAAAATGGAATATATTCTCCCAGCTCCATTCTATCTGCCCCTCCCAACATGTCCCTATTGAAAAATGATACCCTTCCAATCCAGCAATTCTATTTTTCTTGTTCATCATCACTTATTTTTAAAATTTCACTTCATTTTATTAATCAATGGTGTCTTCAGTGGTGGATTAATGAGATGTGATGCCCCTAGGCTACACTTTGCACAGCCCCTCCCCTCCAATCTAGGTACTATCCTGGTCTGGAAGTATACGTTGAATATGGAGTGGACCGTTACAGCCTCTGAAGCCAGTGATGTCTCTGTCATGCACCAACCCAACACACCATAAAAAACTCAGGCACAAACCCCATAGAGGCATGCACAAGCCTGCAAGTTGTTGCCTTCCCTCCTGGCTGCCTAATCTTCTCCCAGAAAGAAGGTACCAACCGTGAACAGCAGGCGACCAAACCCAGACCCAGTACAGTGTAGATAAAAATACATTTTTTAAAGACAATATAAATAATCATTGAAAAAGCTAGATGGGTCCCTGAACAGTCTGGGCCAACTGTTCTTTAATAGAAATCAATTTAGTCCATGAGAAAGATATCAAAGTCACTTTCAGTAACTAAGACTTACTGGTTCAGTGACTTAAACATCATATACCTATCACTAAGTGCTGGTGCCATAATTAAATAGTAAGTTAGGTTGAAGAAAGACACATGTCCATCAAGTTCAACCTTTTAAGTCTAAATGTAACCTGCTAAAGGAATTTAAACTGGACTCCCATGAATAAGTTTGACATAGAGCAGTAAGTTTCTGACTAGGCCGAAAGGTTATACCCAACCCTTTATGTAATATTCATACTGCAGCATCACAGGATTATATATTTTTAAAAATGAACACAATAGTAAACACAATATATGTAATCCAGTAAAAAATTTTATTAACATTAAAAGGTTCAAATTACATGAATTCCTTGGGTTGAAAAAGGAGGTTTCTCCTTAAGGGGAGATGTTGTAGAATTTTCTCCCTGAAGCAGCCGTGCACTCAGATACATTGGGTAGATTCATAAAAGGGTTGGTCACCTTTAGTGCTTGTGAACCTGAGAATATTAAAGATTGAGACTTCTTCTTCTTTAAAAGATGCTAAAGTATTCCCTTAAAGTCACGATGGGAAGAGCAAATAACTCAATTCTAATGTCAGGGATAAACTGTGTAAGAATTTCCAGTATAGGGTAATTTGGTACATTCACACAAGGGGCGTCAAAAAGGCTGCTTATTTCAGCTTTCAAATCAGTGACCTCTTGGTTTAAGGTTTCTATCTCTCCCAGAATTTGCTTTATAAAGACAATATCTTCTTCAACATCCTTCTCATATTCTATGACCATGTCCGAAACATCCATCATTAGCTGGAGAATTGTTTGCTTCTCTTGTAGAATTTTCTCCCTGAAGCAGCCGTGCACTCAGATACATTGGGTAGATTCATAAAAGGGTTGGTCACCTTTAGTGCTTGTGAACCTGAGAATATTAAAGATTGAGACTTCTTCTTTAAAAGATGCTAAAGTATTGCCTTAAAGTCACGATGGGAAGAGCAAATAACTCAATTCTAATGTCAGGGATAAACTGTGCAAGAATTTCCAGTATAGGGTACTTTGGTGCATTCACACAAGGGGCGTCAACAAGGCTGCTTATTTCAGCTTTCAGATCAGTGACCTCTTGGTTTAAGGTTTCTATCTCTCCCAGAATTTGCTTTATAAAGACAATATCTTCTTCAACATCCTTCTCATATTCTATGACCATGTCCGAAACATCCATCATTAGCTGGAGAATTGTTTGCTTCTCTTGTAGAATTTTCTCCCTGAAGCAGCCGTGCACTCAGATACATTGGGTAGATTCATAAAAGGGTTGGTCACCTTTAGTGCTTGTGAACCTGAGAATATTAAAGATTGAGACTGCTTCTTCTTCTTTAAAAGATGCTAAAGTATTGCCTTAAAGTCACGATGGGAAGAGTAAATAAATCAATTCTAATTTCAGGGATAAACTGTGCAAGAATTTCCAGTATAGGGTACTTTGGTGCATTCACACAAGGGGCGTCAACAAGGCTGCTTATTTCAGCTTTCAGATCAGTGACCTCTTGGTTTAAGGTTTCTATCTCTCCCAGAATTTGCTTCATAAAGACAATATCTTCTTCAACATCCTTCTCATATTCTATGACCATGTCCGAAACATCCATCATTAGCTGGAGAATTGTTTGCTTCTCCTCACTGACCTGGCTAGAACTCTGTAATTTCTCACTGGTTGCTATGTCAGACAGTGGAAAAGATGCTATACAATGCAAATGAGCTACGATAATAATAGCAGATAGTGCAATGATCAAAAACAAGTTGTGAAATTGAAATTTATGATAAAATCTGTATAATTCCATATTAGGATAGTTCAAAGTGATTCAGATAAAGTAGCAGAAAATGTTTGTGCTGCTCTGTGAACAGTGCATCACAAACTGAAGTCAGCTGCTGTAATGTAACACTTACAGGTTACAAGTTTGATGACATCACCAGGTAAAGATGCTTAAACATTACCATATATGGTAATGCTTAGTGCACCAGATCAGGTGTGTGTTTACTTATGCAGTGACATCATAATAGTGTTATTTTAATGTGACTTTGATTCTGACTGCTGATTACACTGGGCGGTAAAAAAAAAAACGTTGATTTTTGTGGTTTTGTGGGATTTTATCGATTTGATAGCATTTTGCTCTGTTCTTTCATGATTTTTGAGGGTCTTTATGCCAGATACTTTGGTAAACCTATGTACAATGGGCATCACCCTGTTTGGAGGAGCCATGGCAATCATATTTAGGGAGTAGTTTGGAGCAGAAAAGAATGGGTACCCATTTTAAATTCGGTCGAATGTGTAATTTCAAAAATCTATATTTTTGGGGGTAAACATATATTTCTGTGTTTTTACCCCCCAAAAAAATGCAGTCAATGATTTTTTATTTGCTGAAGTGACCCCCAGTACTATTTGTATGCACTTACTTCATTTTGGGGCCTCTAAATGCCAGATACTTTTGGTAATCCTATGCATAATGGTCATCAACCTTTTTGGAGGAGCCCTGGCAATCATATTTAGGGTGCTTTTTCTTGGTACATAATGATACATGGGTGATGTGATGCTGGAAAGTTGAAGCTTTGAGGCAATTTTCAGGTATTTCACCAAAACTGCCAATTTTGGGAAAGCCTTGCAACTCGGTAGTTTGGAGCAGAAAGGCATAGAAATCCATTTTAGATTCGGTAGAATGTGACTTTCCAAAAGATATGGTTATTAGGGGTAAACATATATTTCTGTGTTTTTATCCCGCAAAAAATGCAATCAATGTGTTGATTTTTCATTAGCTGAAGTGCCCCCCCAGGACTATTTGTATGCGCTAACGTAATCTCAGAGCCTTTAAATGACCTGAGACACAGGCAACAAAAAAATGCATAATTCACTTGCATTAACCATACCAAGCCATAGCCTTTGCTTTCTTGGGTGTGGTGTGAGCCTTCCAGTTACTTTATATTCTGCACAAAAAAATTCAGTGCTTGATAAAATCTGTACTTATATTTTGTGCATTTAGACAACAGCTTCAGAACCCGGTTCTTAATAAATGGAGTCTTAAATTATATAAATACTGGATGTATTTCATATTTATACAGTATATAAAATGGAATATATTCTCCCAGCTCCATTCTATCTGCCCCTCCCAACATGTCCCTATTGAAAAATGATACCCTTCCAATCCAGCAATTCTATTTTTCTTGTTCATCATCACTTATTTTTAAAATTTCACTTCATTTTATTAATCAATGGTGTCTTCAGTGGTGGATTAATGAGATGTGATGCCCCTAGGCTACACTTTGCACAGCCCCTCCCCTCCAATCTAGGTACTATCCTGGTCTGGAAGTATACGTTGAATACGGAGTGGACCGTTACAGCCTCTGAAGCCAGTGATGTCTCTGTCATGCACCAACCCAACACACCATAAAAAACTCAGGCACAAACCCCATAGAGGCATGCACAAGCCTGCAAGTTGTTGCCTTCCCTACTGGCTGCCTAATCTTCTCCCAGAAAGAAGGTACCAACCGTGAACAGCAGGCGACCAAACCCAGACCCAGTACAGTGTAGATAAAAATACATTTTTTAAAGACAATATAAATAATCATTGAAAAAGCTAGATGGGTCCCTGAACAGTCTGGGCCAACTGTTCTTTAATAGAAATCAATTTAGTCCATGAGAAAGATATCAAAGTCACTTTCAGTAACTAAGACTTACTGGTTCAGTGACTTAAACATCATATACCTATCACTAAGTGCTGGTGCCATAATTAAATAGTAAGTTAGGTTGAAGAAAGACACATGTCCATCAAGTTCAACCTTTTAAGTCTAAATGTAACCTGCTAAAGGAATTTAAACTGGACTCCCATGAATAAGTTTGACATAGAGCAGTAAGTTTCTGACTAGGCCGATAGGTTATACCCAACCCTTTATGTAATATTCATACTGCAGCATCACAGGATTATATATTTTTAAAAATGAACACAATAGTAAACACAATATATGTAATCCAGTAAAAATTTTTATTAACATTAAAAGGTTCAAATTACATGAATTCCTTGGATTGAAAAAGGAGGTTTCACCTTAACGGGCGATGTTGTAGAATTTTCTCCCTGAAGCAGCCGTGCACTCAGATACATTGGGTAGATTCATAAAAGGGTTGGTCACCTTTAGTGCTTGTGAACCTGCGAATATTAAAGATTGAGACTTCTTCTTCTTTAAAAGATGCTAAAGTATTCCCTTAAAGTCACGATGGGAAGAGCAAATAACTCAATTCTAATGTCAGGGATAAACTGTGCAAGAATTTCCAGTATAGGGTACTTTGGTGCATTCACACAAGGGGCGTCAAAAAGGCTGCTTATTTCAGCTTTCAGATCAGTGACCTCTTGGTTTAAGGTTTCTATCTCTCCCAGAATTTGCTTTATAAAGACAATATCTTCTTCAACATCCTTCTCATATTTTATGACCATGTCCGAAACATCCATCATTAGCTGGAGAATTGTTTGCTTCTCTTGTAGAATTTTCACCCTGAAGCAGCCGTGCACTCAGATACATTGGGTAGATTCATAAAAGGGTTGGTCACCTTTAGTGCTTGTGAACCTGAGAATATTAAAGATTGAGACTGCTTCTTCTTCTTTAAAAGATGCTAAAGTATTGCCTTAAAGTCACGATGGGAAGAGTAAATAAATCAATTCTAATTTCAGGGATAAACTGTGCAAGAATTTCCAGTATAGGGTACTTTGGTGTATTCACACAAGGGGCGTCAACAAGGCTGCTTATTTCAGCTTTCAGATCAGAGACCTCTTGGTTTAAGGTTTCTATCTCTCCCAGAATTTGCTTCATAAAGACAATATCTTCTTCAACATCCTTCTCATATTCTATGACCATGTCCGAAACATCCATCATTAGCTGGAGAATTGTTTGCTTCTCCTCACTGACCTGGCTAGAACTCTGTAATTTCTCACTGGTTGCTATGTCAGACAGTGGAAAAGATGCTATACAATGCAAATGAGCTACGATAATAATAGCAGATAGTGCAATGATCAAAAACAAGTTGTGAAATTGAAATTTATGATAAAATCTGTATAATTCCATATTAGGATAGTTCAAAGTGATTCAGATAAAGTAGCAGAAAATGTTTGTGCTGCTCTGTGAACAGTGCATCACAAACTGAAGTCAGCTGCTGTAATGTAACACTTACAGGTTACAAGTTTGATGACATCACCAGGTAAAGATGCTTAAACATTACCATATATGGTAATGCTTAGTGCACCAGATCAGGTGTGTGTTTACTTATGCAGTGACATCATAATAGTGTTATTTTAATGTGACTTTGATTCTGACTGCTGATTACACTGGGCGGTAAAAAAAAACGTTGATTTTTGTGGTTTTGTGGGATTTTATCGATTTGATAGCATTTCGCTCTGTTCTTTCATGATTTTTGAGGGTCTTTATGCCAGATACTTTGGTAAACCTATGTACAATGGGCATCACCCTGTTTGGAGGAGCCATGGCAATCATATTTAGGGAGTAGTTTGGAGCAGAAAAGAATGGGTACCCATTTTAAATTCGGTCGAATGTGTAATTTCAAAAATCTATATTTTTGGGGGTAAACATATATTTCTGTCTTTTTACCCCCCCAAAAAATGCAGTCAATGATTTTTTATTTGCTGAAGTGACCCCCAGTACTATTTGTATGCACTTACTTCATTTTGGAGCCTCTAAATGCCAGATACTTTTGGTAATCCTATGCATAATGGTCATCAACCTTTTTGGAGGAGCCCTGGCAATCATATTTAGGGTGCTTTTTCTTGGTACATAATGATACATGGGTAATGTGATGCTGGAAAGTTGAAGCTTTGAGGCAATTTTCAGGTATTTCACCAAAACCGCCAATTTTGGGAAAGCCTTGCAACTCGGTAGTTTGGAGCAGAAAGGCATAGAAATCCATTTTAGATTCGGTAGAATGTGACTTTCCAAAAGATATGGTTATTAGGGGTAAACATATATTTCTGTGTTTTTATCCCGCAAAAAATGCAATCAATGTGTTGATTTTTCATTAGCTGAAGTGCCCCCCCAGGACTATTTGTATGCGCTAACGTAATCTCAGAGCCTTTAAATGACCTGAGACACAGGCAACAAAAAAATGCATAATTCACTTGCATTAACCATACCAAGCCATAGCCTTTGCTTTCTTGGGTGTGGTGTGACCCTTCCAGTTACTTTATATTCTGCACACAAAAATTCAGTGCTTGATAAAATCTGTACTTATATTTTGTGCATTTAGACAACAGCTTCAGAACCCGGTTCTTAATAAATGGAGTCTTAAATTATATAAATACTGGATGTATTTCATATTTATACAGTATATAAAATGGAATATATTCTCCCAGCTCCATTCTATCTGCCCCTCCCAACATGTCCCTATTGAAAAATGATACCCTTCCAATCCAGCAATTCTATTTTTCTTGTTCATCATCACTTATTTTTAAAATTTCACTTCATTTTATTAATCAATGGTGTCTTCAGTGGTGGATTAATGAGATGTGATGCCCCTAGGCTACACTTTGCACAGCCCCTCCCCTCCAATCTAGGTACTATCCTGGTCTGGAAGTATACGTTGAATATGGAGTGGACCGTTACAGCCTCTGAAGCCAGTGATGTCTCTGTCATGCACCAACCCAACACACCATAAAAAACTCAGGCACAAACCCCATAGAGGCATGCACAAGCCTGCAAGTTGTTGCCTTCCCTCCTGGCTGCCTAATCTTCTCCCAGAAAGAAGGTACCAACCGTGAACAGCAGGCGACCAAACCCAGACCCAGTACAGTGTAGATAAAAATACATTTTTTAAAGACAATATAAATAATCATTGAAAAAGCTAGATGGGTCCCTGAACAGTCTGGGCCAACTGTTCTTTAATAGAAATCAATTTAGTCCATGAGAAAGATATCAAAGTCACTTTCAGTAACTAAGACTTACTGGTTCAGTGACTTAAACATCATATACCTATCACTAAGTGCTGGTGCCATAATTAAATAGTAAGTTAGGTTGAAGAAAGACACATGTCCATCAAGTTCAACCTTTTAAGTCTAAATGTAACCTGCTAAAGGAATTTAAACTGGACTCCCATGAATAAGTTTGACATAGAGCAGTAAGTTTCTGACTAGGCCGAAAGGTTATACCCAACCCTTTATGTAATATTCATACTGCAGCATCACAGGATTATATATTTTTAAAAATGAACACAATAGTAAACACAATATATGTAATCCAGTAAAAAATTTTATTAACATTAAAAGGTTCAAATTACATGAATTCCTTGGGTTGAAAAAGGAGGTTTCTCCTTAAGGGGAGATGTTGTAGAATTTTCTCCCTGAAGCAGCCGTGCACTCAGATACATTGGGTAGATTCATAAAAGGGTTGGTCACCTTTAGTGCTTGTGAACCTGAGAATATTAAAGATTGAGACTTCTTCTTCTTTAAAAGATGCTAAAGTATTCCCTTAAAGTCACGATGGGAAGAGCAAATAACTCAATTCTAATGTCAGGGATAAACTGTGTAAGAATTTCCAGTATAGGGTAATTTGGTACATTCACACAAGGGGCGTCAAAAAGGCTGCTTATTTCAGCTTTCAGATCAGTGACCTCTTGGTTTAAGGTTTCTATCTCTCCCAGAATTTGCTTTATAAAGACAATATCTTCTTCAACATCCTTCTCATATTCTATGACCATGTCCGAAACATCCATCATTAGCTGGAGAATTGTTTGCTTCTCTTGTAGAATTTTCTCCCTGAAGCAGCCGTGCACTCAGATACATTGGGTAGATTCATAAAAGGGTTGGTCACCTTTAGTGCTTGTGAACCTGAGAATATTAAAGATTGAGACTTCTTCTTTAAAAGATGCTAAAGTATTGCCTTAAAGTCACGATGGGAAGAGCAAATAACTCAATTCTAATGTCAGGGATAAACTGTGCAAGAATTTCCAGTATAGGGTACTTTGGTGCATTCACACAAGGGGCGTCAACAAGGCTGCTTATTTCAGCTTTCAGATCAGTGACCTCTTGGTTTAAGGTTTCTATCTCTCCCAGAATTTGCTTTATAAAGACAATATCTTCTTCAACATCCTTCTCATATTCTATGACCATGTCCGAAACATCCATCATTAGCTGGAGAATTGTTTGCTTCTCTTGTAGAATTTTCTCCCTGAAGCAGCCGTGCACTCAGATACATTGGGTAGATTCATAAAAGGGTTGGTCACCTTTAGTGCTTGTGAACCTGAGAATATTAAAGATTGAGACTGCTTCTTCTTCTTTAAAAGATGCTAAAGTATTGCCTTAAAGTCACGATGGGAAGAGTAAATAAATCAATTCTAATTTCAGGGATAAACTGTGCAAGAATTTCCAGTATAGGGTACTTTGGTGCATTCACACAAGGGGCGTCAACAAGGCTGCTTATTTCAGCTTTCAGATCAGTGACCTCTTGGTTTAAGGTTTCTATCTCTCCCAGAATTTGCTTCATAAAGACAATATCTTCTTCAACATCCTTCTCATATTCTATGACCATGTCCGAAACATCCATCATTAGCTGGAGAATTGTTTGCTTCTCCTCACTGACCTGGCTAGAACTCTGTAATTTCTCACTGGTTGCTATGTCAGACAGTGGAAAAGATGCTATACAATGCAAATGAGCTACGATAATAATAGCAGATAGTGCAATGATCAAAAACAAGTTGTGAAATTGAAATTTATGATAAAATCTGTATAATTCCATATTAGGATAGTTCAAAGTGATTCAGATAAAGTAGCAGAAAATGTTTGTGCTGCTCTGTGAACAGTGCATCACAAACTGAAGTCAGCTGCTGTAATGTAACACTTACAGGTTACAAGTTTGATGACATCACCAGGTAAAGATGCTTAAACATTACCATATATGGTAATGCTTAGTGCACCAGATCAGGTGTGTGTTTACTTATGCAGTGACATCATAATAGTGTTATTTTAATGTGACTTTGATTCTGACTGCTGATTACACTGGGCGGTAAAAAAAAAAACGTTGATTTTTGTGGTTTTGTGGGATTTTATCGATTTGATAGCATTTTGCTCTGTTCTTTCATGATTTTTGAGGGTCTTTATGCCAGATACTTTGGTAAACCTATGTACAATGGGCATCACCCTGTTTGGAGGAGCCATGGCAATCATATTTAGGGAGTAGTTTGGAGCAGAAAAGAATGGGTACCCATTTTAAATTCGGTCGAATGTGTAATTTCAAAAATCTATATTTTTGGGGGTAAACATATATTTCTGTGTTTTTACCCCCCAAAAAAATGCAGTCAATGATTTTTTATTTGCTGAAGTGACCCCCAGTACTATTTGTATGCACTTACTTCATTTTGGGGCCTCTAAATGCCAGATACTTTTGGTAATCCTATGCATAATGGTCATCAACCTTTTTGGAGGAGCCCTGGCAATCATATTTAGGGTGCTTTTTCTTGGTACATAATGATACATGGGTGATGTGATGCTGGAAAGTTGAAGCTTTGAGGCAATTTTCAGGTATTTCACCAAAACTGCCAATTTTGGGAAAGCCTTGCAACTCGGTAGTTTGGAGCAGAAAGGCATAGAAATCCATTTTAGATTCGGTAGAATGTGACTTTCCAAAAGATATGGTTATTAGGGGTAAACATATATTTCTGTGTTTTTATCCCGCAAAAAATGCAATCAATGTGTTGATTTTTCATTAGCTGAAGTGCCCCCCCAGGACTATTTGTATGCGCTAACGTAATCTCAGAGCCTTTAAATGACCTGAGACACAGGCAACAAAAAAATGCATAATTCACTTGCATTAACCATACCAAGCCATAGCCTTTGCTTTCTTGGGTGTGGTGTGAGCCTTCCAGTTACTTTATATTCTGCACAAAAAAATTCAGTGCTTGATAAAATCTGTACTTATATTTTGTGCATTTAGACAACAGCTTCAGAACCCGGTTCTTAATAAATGGAGTCTTAAATTATATAAATACTGGATGTATTTCATATTTATACAGTATATAAAATGGAATATATTCTCCCAGCTCCATTCTATCTGCCCCTCCCAACATGTCCCTATTGAAAAATGATACCCTTCCAATCCAGCAATTCTATTTTTCTTGTTCATCATCACTTATTTTTAAAATTTCACTTCATTTTATTAATCAATGGTGTCTTCAGTGGTGGATTAATGAGATGTGATGCCCCTAGGCTACACTTTGCACAGCCCCTCCCCTCCAATCTAGGTACTATCCTGGTCTGGAAGTATACGTTGAATACGGAGTGGACCGTTACAGCCTCTGAAGCCAGTGATGTCTCTGTCATGCACCAACCCAACACACCATAAAAAACTCAGGCACAAACCCCATAGAGGCATGCACAAGCCTGCAAGTTGTTGCCTTCCCTACTGGCTGCCTAATCTTCTCCCAGAAAGAAGGTACCAACCTTGAACAGCAGGCGACCAAACCCAGACCCAGTACAGTGTAGATAAAAATACATTTTTTAAAGACAATATAAATAATCATTGAAAAAGCTAGATGGGTCCCTGAACAGTCTGGGCCAACTGTTCTTTAATAGAAATCAATTTAGTCCATGAGAAAGATATCAAAGTCACTTTCAGTAACTAAGACTTACTGGTTCAGTGACTTAAACATCATATACCTATCACTAAGTGCTGGTGCCATAATTAAATAGTAAGTTAGGTTGAAGAAAGACACATGTCCATCAAGTTCAACCTTTTAAGTCTAAATGTAACCTGCTAAAGGAATTTAAACTGGACTCCCATGAATAAGTTTGACATAGAGCAGTAAGTTTCTGACTAGGCCGATAGGTTATACCCAACCCTTTATGTAATATTCATACTGCAGCATCACAGGATTATATATTTTTAAAAATGAACACAATAGTAAACACAATATATGTAATCCAGTAAAAATTTTTATTAACATTAAAAGGTTCAAATTACATGAATTCCTTGGATTGAAAAAGGAGGTTTCACCTTAACGGGCGATGTTGTAGAATTTTCTCCCTGAAGCAGCCGTGCACTCAGATACATTGGGTAGATTCATAAAAGGGTTGGTCACCTTTAGTGCTTGTGAACCTGCGAATATTAAAGATTGAGACTTCTTCTTCTTTAAAAGATGCTAAAGTATTCCCTTAAAGTCACGATGGGAAGAGCAAATAACTCAATTCTAATGTCAGGGATAAACTGTGCAAGAATTTCCAGTATAGGGTACTTTGGTGCATTCACACAAGGGGCGTCAAAAAGGCTGCTTATTTCAGCTTTCAGATCAGTGACCTCTTGGTTTAAGGTTTCTATCTCTCCCAGAATTTGCTTTATAAAGACAATATCTTCTTCAACATCCTTCTCATATTTTATGACCATGTCCGAAACATCCATCATTAGCTGGAGAATTGTTTGCTTCTCTTGTAGAATTTTCACCCTGAAGCAGCCGTGCACTCAGATACATTGGGTAGATTCATAAAAGGGTTGGTCACCTTTAGTGCTTGTGAACCTGAGAATATTAAAGATTGAGACTGCTTCTTCTTCTTTAAAAGATGCTAAAGTATTGCCTTAAAGTCACGATGGGAAGAGTAAATAAATCAATTCTAATTTCAGGGATAAACTGTGCAAGAATTTCCAGTATAGGGTACTTTGGTGTATTCACACAAGGGGCGTCAACAAGGCTGCTTATTTCAGCTTTCAGATCAGAGACCTCTTGGTTTAAGGTTTCTATCTCTCCCAGAATTTGCTTCATAAAGACAATATCTTCTTCAACATCCTTCTCATATTCTATGACCATGTCCGAAACATCCATCATTAGCTGGAGAATTGTTTGCTTCTCCTCACTGACCTGGCTAGAACTCTGTAATTTCTCACTGGTTGCTATGTCAGACAGTGGAAAAGATGCTATACAATGCAAATGAGCTACGATAATAATAGCAGATAGTGCAATGATCAAAAACAAGTTGTGAAATTGAAATTTATGATAAAATCTGTATAATTCCATATTAGGATAGTTCAAAGTGATTCAGATAAAGTAGCAGAAAATGTTTGTGCTGCTCTGTGAACAGTGCATCACAAACTGAAGTCAGCTGCTGTAATGTAACACTTACAGGTTACAAGTTTGATGACATCACCAGGTAAAGATGCTTAAACATTACCATATATGGTAATGCTTAGTGCACCAGATCAGGTGTGTGTTTACTTATGCAGTGACATCATAATAGTGTTATTTTAATGTGACTTTGATTCTGACTGCTGATTACACTGGGCGGTAAAAAAAAAACGTTGATTTTTGTGGTTTTGTGGGATTTTATCGATTTGATAGCATTTTGCTCTGTTCTTTCATGATTTTTGAGGGTCTTTATGCCAGATACTTTGGTAAACCTATGTACAATGGGCATCACCCTGTTTGGAGGAGCCATGGCAATCATATTTAGGGAGTAGTTTGGAGCAGAAAAGAATGGGTACCCATTTTAAATTCGGTCGAATGTGTAATTTCAAAAATCTATATTTTTGGGGGTAAACATATATTTCTGTGTTTTTACCCCCCAAAAAAATGCAGTCAATGATTTTTTATTTGCTGAAGTGACCCCCAGTACTATTTGTATGCACTTACTTCATTTTGGGGCCTCTAAATGCCAGATACTTTTGGTAATCCTATGCATAATGGGCATCAACCTTTTTGGAGGAGCCCTGGCAATCATATTTAGGGTGCTTTTTCTTGGTACATAATGATACATGGGTGATGTGATGCTGGAAAGTTGAAGCTTTGAGGCAATTTTCAGGTATTTCACCAAAACTGCCAATTTTGGGAAAGCCTTGCAACTCGGTAGTTTGGAGCAGAAAGGCATAGAAATCCATTTTAGATTCGGTAGAATGTGACTTTCCAAAAGATATGGTTATTAGGGGTAAACATATATTTCTGTGTTTTTATCCCACAAAAAATGCAATCAATGTGTTGATTTTTCATTAGCTGAAGTGCCCCCCCAGGACTATTTGTATGCGCTAACGTAATCTCAGAGCCTTTAAATGACCTGAGACACAGGCAACAAAAAAATGCATAATTCACTTGCATTAACCATACCAAGCCATAGCCTTTGCTTTCTTGGGTGTGGTGTGACCCTTCCAGTTACTTTATATTCTGCACAAAAAAATTCAGTGCTTGATAAAATCTGTACTTATATTTTGTGCATTTAGACAACAGCTTCAGAACCCGGTTCCTAATAAATGGAGTCTTAAATTATATAAATACTGGATGTATTTTATATTTATACAGTATATAAAATGGAATATATTCTCCCAGCTCCATTCTATCTGCCCCTCCCAACATGTCCCTATTGAAAAATGATACCCTTCCAATCCAGCAATTCTATTTTTCTTGTTCATCATCACTTATTTTTAAAATTTCACTTCATTTTATTAATCAATGGTGTCTTCAGTGGTGGATTAATGAGATGTGATGCCCCTAGGCTACACTTTGCACAGCCCCTCCCCTCCAATCTAGGTACTATCCTGGTCTGGAAGTATACGTTGAATATGGAGTGGACCGTTACAGCCTCTGAAGCCAGTGATGTCTCTGTCATGCACCAACCCAACACACCATAAAAAACTCAGGCACAAACCTCATAGAGGCATGCACAAGCCTGCAAGTTGTTGCCTTCCCTACTGGCTGCCTAATCTTCTCACAGAAAGAAGGTACCAACCGTGAACAGCAGGCGACCAAACCCAGACCCAGTACAGTGTAGATAAAAATACATTTTTTAAAGACAATATAAATAATCATTGAAAAAGCTAGATGGGTCCCTGAACAGTCTGGGCCAACTGTTCTTTAATAGAAATCAATTTAGTCCATGAGAAAGATATCAAAGTCACTTTCAGTAACTAAGACTTACTGGTTCAGTGACTTAAACATCATATACCTATCACTAAGTGCTGGTGCCATAATTAAATAGTAAGTTAGGTTGAAGAAAGACACATGTCCATCAAGTTCAACCTTTTAAGTCTAAATGTAATCTGCTAAAGGAATTTAAATTGGACTCCCATGAATAAGTTTGACATAGAGCAGTAAGTTTCTGACTAGGCCGATAGGTTATACCCAACCCTTTATGTAATATTCATACTGCAGCATCACAGAATTATATATTTTTAAAAATGAACACAATAGTAAACACAATATATGTAATCCAGTAAAAAATTTTATTAACATTAAAAGGTTCAAATTACATGAAGTCCTTGGGTTGAAAAGGGAGGTTTCACCTTAAGGGGAGATGTTGTAGAATTTTCTCCCTGAAGCAGCCGTGCACTCAGATACATTGGGTAGATTCATAAAAGGGTTGGTCACCTTTAGTGCTTGTGAACCTGAGAATATTAAAGATTGAGACTTCTTCTTCTTTAAAAGATGCTAAAGTATTGCCTTAAAGTCACGATGGGAAGAGCAAATAACTCAATTCTAATGTCAGGGATAAACTGTGCAAGAATTTCCAGTATAGGGTACTTTGGTGCATTCAGACAAGGGGCGTCAAAAAGGCTGCTTATTTCAGCTTTCAGATCAGTGACCTCTTGGTTTAAGGTTTCTATCTCTCCCAGAATTTGCTTTATAAAGACAATATCTTCTTCAACATCCTTCTCATATTCTATGACCATGTCCGAAACATCCATCATTAGCTGGAGAATTGTTTGCTTCTCTTGTAGAATTTTCTCCCTGAAGCAGCCGTGCACTCAGATACATTGGGTAGATTCATAAAAGGGTTGGTCACCTTTAGTGCTTGTGAACCTGAGAATATTAAAGATTGAGACTGCTTCTTCTTCTTTAAAAGATGCTAAAGTATTGCCTTAAAGTCACGATGGGAAGAGTAAATAAATCAATTCTAATTTCAGGGATAAACTGTGCAAGAATTTCCAGTATAGGGTACTTTGGTGCATTCACACAAGGGGCGTCAACAAGGCTGCTTATTTCAGCTTTCAGATCAGTGACCTCTTGGTTTAAGGTTTCTATCTCTCCCAGAATTTGCTTCATAAAGACAATATCTTCTTCAACATCCTTCTCATATTCTATGACCATGTCCGAAACATCCATCATTAGCTGGAGAATTGTTTGCTTCTCCTCACTGACCTGGCTAGAACTCTGTAATTTCTCACTGGTTGCTATGTCAGACAGTGGAAAAGATGCTATACAATGCAAATGAGCTACGATAATAATAGCAGATAGTGCAATGATCAAAAACAAGTTGTGAAATTGAAATTTATGATAAAATCTGTATAATTCCATATTAGGATAGTTCAAAGTGATTCAGATAAAGTAGCAGAAAATGTTTGTGCTGCTCTGTGAACAGTGCATCACAAACTGAAGTCAGCTGCTGTAATGTAACACTTACAGGTTACAAGTTTGATGACATCACCAGGTAAAGATGCTTAAACATTACCATATATGGTAATGCTTAGTGCACCAGATCAGGTGTGTGTTTACTTATGCAGTGACATCATAATAGTGTTATTTTAATGTGACTTTGATTCTGACTGCTGATTACACTGGGCGGTAAAAAAAAACGTTGATTTTTGTGGTTTTGTGGGATTTTATCGATTTGATAGCATTTCGCTCTGTTCTTTCATGATTTTTGAGGGTCTTTATGCCAGATACTTTGGTAAACCTATGTACAATGGGCATCACCCTGTTTGGAGGAGCCATGGCAATCATATTTAGGGAGTAGTTTGGAGCAGAAAAGAATGGGTACCCATTTTAAATTCGGTCGAATGTGTAATTTCAAAAATCTATATTTTTGGGGGTAAACATATATTTCTGTCTTTTTACCCCCCCAAAAAATGCAGTCAATGATTTTTTATTTGCTGAAGTGACCCCCAGTACTATTTGTATGCACTTACTTCATTTTGGAGCCTCTAAATGCCAGATACTTTTGGTAATCCTATGCATAATGGTCATCAACCTTTTTGGAGGAGCCCTGGCAATCATATTTAGGGTGCTTTTTCTTGGTACATAATGATACATGGGTAATGTGATGCTGGAAAGTTGAAGCTTTGAGGCAATTTTCAGGTATTTCACCAAAACCGCCAATTTTGGGAAAGCCTTGCAACTCGGTAGTTTGGAGCAGAAAGGCATAGAAATCCATTTTAGATTCGGTAGAATGTGACTTTCCAAAAGATATGGTTATTAGGGGTAAACATATATTTCTGTGTTTTTATCCCGCAAAAAATGCAATCAATGTGTTGATTTTTCATTAGCTGAAGTGCCCCCCCAGGACTATTTGTATGCGCTAACGTAATCTCAGAGCCTTTAAATGACCTGAGACACAGGCAACAAAAAAATGCATAATTCACTTGCATTAACCATACCAAGCCATAGCCTTTGCTTTCTTGGGTGTGGTGTGACCCTTCCAGTTACTTTATATTCTGCACACAAAAATTCAGTGCTTGATAAAATCTGTACTTATATTTTGTGCATTTAGACAACAGCTTCAGAACCCGGTTCTTAATAAATGGAGTCTTAAATTATATAAATACTGGATGTATTTCATATTTATACAGTATATAAAATGGAATATATTCTCCCAGCTCCATTCTATCTGCCCCTCCCAACATGTCCCTATTGAAAAATGATACCCTTCCAATCCAGCAATTCTATTTTTCTTGTTCATCATCACTTATTTTTAAAATTTCACTTCATTTTATTAATCAATGGTGTCTTCAGTGGTGGATTAATGAGATGTGATGCCCCTAGGCTACACTTTGCACAGCCCCTCCCCTCCAATCTAGGTACTATCCTGGTCTGGAAGTATACGTTGAATATGGAGTGGACCGTTACAGCCTCTGAAGCCAGTGATGTCTCTGTCATGCACCAACCCAACACACCATAAAAAACTCAGGCACAAACCCCATAGAGGCATGCACAAGCCTGCAAGTTGTTGCCTTCCCTCCTGGCTGCCTAATCTTCTCCCAGAAAGAAGGTACCAACCGTGAACAGCAGGCGACCAAACCCAGACCCAGTACAGTGTAGATAAAAATACATTTTTTAAAGACAATATAAATAATCATTGAAAAAGCTAGATGGGTCCCTGAACAGTCTGGGCCAACTGTTCTTTAATAGAAATCAATTTAGTCCATGAGAAAGATATCAAAGTCACTTTCAGTAACTAAGACTTACTGGTTCAGTGACTTAAACATCATATACCTATCACTAAGTGCTGGTGCCATAATTAAATAGTAAGTTAGGTTGAAGAAAGACACATGTCCATCAAGTTCAACCTTTTAAGTCTAAATGTAACCTGCTAAAGGAATTTAAACTGGACTCCCATGAATAAGTTTGACATAGAGCAGTAAGTTTCTGACTAGGCCGAAAGGTTATACCCAACCCTTTATGTAATATTCATACTGCAGCATCACAGGATTATATATTTTTAAAAATGAACACAATAGTAAACACAATATATGTAATCCAGTAAAAAATTTTATTAACATTAAAAGGTTCAAATTACATGAATTCCTTGGGTTGAAAAAGGAGGTTTCTCCTTAAGGGGAGATGTTGTAGAATTTTCTCCCTGAAGCAGCCGTGCACTCAGATACATTGGGTAGATTCATAAAAGGGTTGGTCACCTTTAGTGCTTGTGAACCTGAGAATATTAAAGATTGAGACTTCTTCTTCTTTAAAAGATGCTAAAGTATTCCCTTAAAGTCACGATGGGAAGAGCAAATAACTCAATTCTAATGTCAGGGATAAACTGTGTAAGAATTTCCAGTATAGGGTAATTTGGTACATTCACACAAGGGGCGTCAAAAAGGCTGCTTATTTCAGCTTTCAGATCAGTGACCTCTTGGTTTAAGGTTTCTATCTCTCCCAGAATTTGCTTTATAAAGACAATATCTTCTTCAACATCCTTCTCATATTCTATGACCATGTCCGAAACATCCATCATTAGCTGGAGAATTGTTTGCTTCTCTTGTAGAATTTTCTCCCTGAAGCAGCCGTGCACTCAGATACATTGGGTAGATTCATAAAAGGGTTGGTCACCTTTAGTGCTTGTGAACCTGAGAATATTAAAGATTGAGACTTCTTCTTTAAAAGATGCTAAAGTATTGCCTTAAAGTCACGATGGGAAGAGCAAATAACTCAATTCTAATGTCAGGGATAAACTGTGCAAGAATTTCCAGTATAGGGTACTTTGGTGCATTCACACAAGGGGCGTCAACAAGGCTGCTTATTTCAGCTTTCAGATCAGTGACCTCTTGGTTTAAGGTTTCTATCTCTCCCAGAATTTGCTTTATAAAGACAATATCTTCTTCAACATCCTTCTCATATTCTATGACCATGTCCGAAACATCCATCATTAGCTGGAGAATTGTTTGCTTCTCTTGTAGAATTTTCTCCCTGAAGCAGCCGTGCACTCAGATACATTGGGTAGATTCATAAAAGGGTTGGTCACCTTTAGTGCTTGTGAACCTGAGAATATTAAAGATTGAGACTGCTCCTTCTTCTTTAAAAGATGCTAAAGTATTGCCTTAAAGTCACGATGGGAAGAGTAAATAAATCAATTCTAATTTCAGGGATAAACTGTGCAAGAATTTCCAGTATAGGGTACTTTGGTGCATTCACACAAGGGGCGTCAACAAGGCTGCTTATTTCAGCTTTCAGATCAGTGACCTCTTGGTTTAAGGTTTCTATCTCTCCCAGAATTTGCTTCATAAAGACAATATCTTCTTCAACATCCTTCTCATATTCTATGACCATGTCCGAAACATCCATCATTAGCTGGAGAATTGTTTGCTTCTCCTCACTGACCTGGCTAGAACTCTGTAATTTCTCACTGGTTGCTATGTCAGACAGTGGAAAAGATGCTATACAATGCAAATGAGCTACGATAATAATAGCAGATAGTGCAATGATCAAAAACAAGTTGTGAAATTGAAATTTATGATAAAATCTGTATAATTCCATATTAGGATAGTTCAAAGTGATTCAGATAAAGTAGCAGAAAATGTTTGTGCTGCTCTGTGAACAGTGCATCACAAACTGAAGTCAGCTGCTGTAATGTAACACTTACAGGTTACAAGTTTGATGACATCACCAGGTAAAGATGCTTAAACATTACCATATATGGTAATGCTTAGTGCACCAGATCAGGTGTGTGTTTACTTATGCAGTGACATCATAATAGTGTTATTTTAATGTGACTTTGATTCTGACTGCTGATTACACTGGGCGGTAAAAAAAAAAACGTTGATTTTTGTGGTTTTGTGGGATTTTATCGATTTGATAGCATTTTGCTCTGTTCTTTCATGATTTTTGAGGGTCTTTATGCCAGATACTTTGGTAAACCTATGTACAATGGGCATCACCCTGTTTGGAGGAGCCATGGCAATCATATTTAGGGAGTAGTTTGGAGCAGAAAAGAATGGGTACCCATTTTAAATTCGGTCGAATGTGTAATTTCAAAAATCTATATTTTTGGGGGTAAACATATATTTCTGTGTTTTTACCCCCCAAAAAAATGCAGTCAATGATTTTTTATTTGCTGAAGTGACCCCCAGTACTATTTGTATGCACTTACTTCATTTTGGGGCCTCTAAATGCCAGATACTTTTGGTAATCCTATGCATAATGGTCATCAACCTTTTTGGAGGAGCCCTGGCAATCATATTTAGGGTGCTTTTTCTTGGTACATAATGATACATGGGTGATGTGATGCTGGAAAGTTGAAGCTTTGAGGCAATTTTCAGGTATTTCACCAAAACTGCCAATTTTGGGAAAGCCTTGCAACTCGGTAGTTTGGAGCAGAAAGGCATAGAAATCCATTTTAGATTCGGTAGAATGTGACTTTCCAAAAGATATGGTTATTAGGGGTAAACATATATTTCTGTGTTTTTATCCCGCAAAAAATGCAATCAATGTGTTGATTTTTCATTAGCTGAAGTGCCCCCCCAGGACTATTTGTATGCGCTAACGTAATCTCAGAGCCTTTAAATGACCTGAGACACAGGCAACAAAAAAATGCATAATTCACTTGCATTAACCATACCAAGCCATAGCCTTTGCTTTCTTGGGTGTGGTGTGAGCCTTCCAGTTACTTTATATTCTGCACAAAAAAATTCAGTGCTTGATAAAATCTGTACTTATATTTTGTGCATTTAGACAACAGCTTCAGAACCCGGTTCTTAATAAATGGAGTCTTAAATTATATAAATACTGGATGTATTTCATATTTATACAGTATATAAAATGGAATATATTCTCCCAGCTCCATTCTATCTGCCCCTCCCAACATGTCCCTATTGAAAAATGATACCCTTCCAATCCAGCAATTCTATTTTTCTTGTTCATCATCACTTATTTTTAAAATTTCACTTCATTTTATTAATCAATGGTGTCTTCAGTGGTGGATTAATGAGATGTGATGCCCCTAGGCTACACTTTGCACAGCCCCTCCCCTCCAATCTAGGTACTATCCTGGTCTGGAAGTATACGTTGAATACGGAGTGGACCGTTACAGCCTCTGAAGCCAGTGATGTCTCTGTCATGCACCAACCCAACACACCATAAAAAACTCAGGCACAAACCCCATAGAGGCATGCACAAGCCTGCAAGTTGTTGCCTTCCCTACTGGCTGCCTAATCTTCTCCCAGAAAGAAGGTACCAACCGTGAACAGCAGGCGACCAAACCCAGACCCAGTACAGTGTAGATAAAAATACATTTTTTAAAGACAATATAAATAATCATTGAAAAAGCTAGATGGGTCCCTGAACAGTCTGGGCCAACTGTTCTTTAATAGAAATCAATTTAGTCCATGAGAAAGATATCAAAGTCACTTTCAGTAACTAAGACTTACTGGTTCAGTGACTTAAACATCATATACCTATCACTAAGTGCTGGTGCCATAATTAAATAGTAAGTTAGGTTGAAGAAAGACACATGTCCATCAAGTTCAACCTTTTAAGTCTAAATGTAACCTGCTAAAGGAATTTAAACTGGACTCCCATGAATAAGTTTGACATAGAGCAGTAAGTTTCTGACTAGGCCGATAGGTTATACCCAACCCTTTATGTAATATTCATACTGCAGCATCACAGAATTATATATTTTTAAAAATGAACACAATAGTAAACACAATATATGTAATCCAGTAAAAAATTTTATTAACATTAAAAGGTTCAAATTACATGAAGTCCTTGGGTTGAAAAGGGAGGTTTCACCTTAAGGGGAGATGTTGTAGAATTTTCTCCCTGAAGCAGCCGTGCACTCAGATACATTGGGTAGATTCATAAAAGGGTTGGTCACCTTTAGTGCTTGTGAACCTGAGAATATTAAAGATTGAGACTTCTTCTTCTTTAAAAGATGCTAAAGTATTCCCTTAAAGTCACGATGGGAAGAGCAAATAACTCAATTCTAATGTCAGGGATAAACTGTGCAAGAATTTCCAGTATAGGGTACTTTGGTGCATTCACACAAGGGGCGTCAAAAAGGCTGCTTATTTCAGCTTTCAGATCAGTGACCTCTTGGTTTAAGGTTTCTATCTCTCCCAGAATTTGCTTTATAAAGACAATATCTTCTTCAACATCCTTCTCATATTTTATGACCATGTCCGAAACATCCATCATTAGCTGGAGAATTGTTTGCTTCTCTTGTAGAATTTTCACCCTGAAGCAGCCGTGCACTCAGATACATTGGGTAGATTCATAAAAGGGTTGGTCACCTTTAGTGCTTGTGAACCTGAGAATATTAAAGATTGAGACTGCTTCTTCTTCTTTAAAAGATGCTAAAGTATTGCCTTAAAGTCACGATGGGAAGAGTAAATAAATCAATTCTAATTTCAGGGATAAACTGTGCAAGAATTTCCAGTATAGGGTACTTTGGTGCATTCACACAAGGGGCGTCAACAAGGCTGCTTATTTCAGCTTTCAGATCAGTGACCTCTTGGTTTAAGGTTTCTATCTCTCCAAGAATTTGCTTCATAAAGACAATATCTTCTTCAACATCCTTCTCATATTCTATGACCATGTCCGAAACATCCATCATTAGCTGGAGAATTGTTTGCTTCTCCTCACTGACCTGGCTAGAACTCTGTAATTTCTCACTGGTTGCTATGTCAGACAGTGGAAAAGATGCTATACAATGCAAATGAGCTACGATAATAATAGCAGATAGTGCAATGATCAAAAACAAGTTGTGAAATTGAAATTTATGATAAAATCTGTATAATTCCATATTAGGATAGTTCAAAGTGATTCAGATAAAGTAGCAGAAAATGTTTGTGCCGCTCTGTGAACAGTGCATCACAAACTGAAGTCAGCTGCTGTAATGTAACACTTACAGGTTACAAGTTTGATGACATCACCAGGTAAAGATGCTTAAACATTACCATATATGGTAATGCTTAGTGCACCAGATCAGGTGTGTGTTTACTTATGCAGTGACATCATAATAGTTCTATTGTAATGTGACTTTGATTCTGACTGCTGATTACACTGGGCGGTAAAAAAAAACGTTGATTTTTGTGGTTTTGTGGGATTTTATCGATTTGATAGCATTTCGCTCTGTTCTTTCATGATTTTTGAGGGTCTTTATGCCAGATACTTTGGTAAACCTATGTACAATGGGCATCACCCTGTTTGGAGGAGCCATGGCAATCATATTTAGGGAGTAGTTTGGAGCAGAAAAGAATGGGTACCCATTTTAAATTCGGTCGAATGTGTAATTTCAAAAATCTATATTTTTGGGGGTAAACATATATTTCTGTGTTTTTACCCCCCAAAAAAATGCAGTCAATGATTTTTTATTTGCTGAAGTGACCCCCAGTACTATTTGTATGCACTTACTTCATTTTGGGGCCTCTAAATGCCAGATACCTTTGGTAATCCTATGCATAATGGGCATCAACCTTTTTGGAGGAGCCCTGGCAATCATATTTAGGGTGCTTTTTCTTGGTACATAATGATACATGGGTGATGTGATGCTGGAAAGTTGAAGCTTTGAGGCAATTTTCAGGTATTTCACCAAAACTGCCAATTTTGGGAAAGCCTTGCAACTCGGTAGTTTGGAGCAGAAAGGCATAGAAATCCATTTTAGATTCGGTAGAATGTGACTTTCCAAAAGATATGGTTATTAGGGGTAAACATATATTTTTGTGTTTTTATCCCGCAAAAAATGCAATCAATGTGTTGATTTTTCATTAGCTGAAGTGCCCCCCCAGGACTATTTGTATGCGCTAACGTAATCTCAGAGCCTTTAAATGACCTGAGACACAGGCAACAAAAAAATGCATAATTCACTTGCATTAACCATACCAAGCCATAGCCTTTGCTTTCTTGGGTGTGGGGTGACCCTTCCAGTTACTTTATATTCTGCACAAAAAAATTCAGTGCTTGATAAAATCTGTACTTATATTTTGTGCATTTAGACAACAGCTTCAGAACCCGGTTCTTAATAAATGGAGTCTTAAATTATATAAATACTGGATGTATTTCATATTTATACAGTATATAAAATGGAATATATTCTCCCAGCTCCATTCTATCTGCCCCTCCCAACATGTCCCTATTGAAAAATGATACCCTTCCAATCCAGCAATTCTATTTTTCTTGTTCATCATCACTTATTTTTAAAATTTCACTTCATTTTATTAATCAATGGTGTCTTCAGTGGTGGATTAATGAGATGTGATGCCCCTAGGCTACACTTTGCACAGCCCCTCCCCTCCAATCTAGGTACTATCCTGGTCTGGAAGTATACGTTGAATACGGAGTGGACCGTTACAGCCTCTGAAGCCAGTGATGTCTCTGTCATGCACCAACCCAACACACCATAAAAAACTCAGGCACAAACCCCATAGAGGCATGCACAAGCCTGCAAGTTGTTGCCTTCCCTACTGGCTGCCTAATCTTCTCCCAGAAAGAAGGTACCAACCGTGAACAGCAGGCGACCAAACCCAGACCCAGTACAGTGTAGATAAAAATACATTTTTTAAAGACAATATAAATAATCATTGAAAAAGCTAGATGGGTCCCTGAACAGTCTGGGCCAACTGTTCTTTAATAGAAATCAATTTAGTCCATGAGAAAGATATCAAAGTCACTTTCAGTAACTAAGACTTACTGGTTCAGTGACTTAAACATCATATACCTATCACTAAGTGCTGGTGCCATAATTAAATAGTAAGTTAGGTTGAAGAAAGACACATGTCCATCAAGTTCAACCTTTTAAGTCTAAATGTAACCTGCTAAAGGAATTTAAACTGGACTCCCATGAATAAGTTTGACATAGAGCAGTAAGTTTCTGACTAGACCGATAGGTTATACCCAACCCTTTATGTAATATTCATACTGCAGCATCACAGGATTATATATTTTTAAAAATGAACACAATAGTAAACACAATATATGTAATCCAGTAAAAATTTTTATTAACATTAAAAGGTTCAAATTACATGAATTCCTTGGATTGAAAAAGGAGGTTTCACCTTAACGGGCGATGTTGTAGAATTTTCTCCCTGAAGCAGCCGTGCACTCAGATACATTGGGTAGATTCATAAAAGGGTTGGTCACCTTTAGTGCTTGTGAACCTGAGAATATGAAAGATTGAGACTTCTTCTTCTTTAAAAGATGCTAAAGTATTGCCTTAAAGTCACGATGGGAAGAGTAAATAAATCGATTCTAATGTCAGGGATAAACTATGCAAGAATTTCCAGTATAGGGTACTTTGGTGCATTCACACAAGGGGCGTCACAAAGGCTGCTTATTTCAGCTTTCAGATCAGTCACCTCTTGGTTTAAGGTTTCTATCTCTTCCAGAATTTGCTTTATAAAGACAATATCTTCTTCAACATCCTTCTCATATTCTATGACCATGTCCAAAACATCCATCATTAGCTGGAGAATTGTTTGCTTCTCTTGTAGAATTTTCACCCTGAAGCAGCTGTGCACTCAGATACATTGGGTAGATTCATAAAAGGGTTGGTCACCTTTAGTGCTTGTGAACCTGAGAATATTAAAGATTGAGACTTCTTCTTCTTTAAAAGATGCTAAAGTATTCCCTTAAAGTCACGATGGGAAGAGCAAATAACTCAATTCTAATGTCAGGGATAAACTGTGCAAGAATTTCCAGTATAGGGTACTTTGGTGCATTCACACAAGGGGCGTCAAAAAGGCTGCTTATTTCAGCTTTCAGATCAGTGACCTCTTGGTTTAAGGTTTCTATCTCTCCCAGAATTTGCTTTATAAAGACAATATCTTCTTCAACATCCTTCTCATATTTTATGACCATGTCCGAAACATCCATCATTAGCTGGAGAATGGTTTGCTTCTCTTGTAGAATTTTCACCCTGAAGCAGCCGTGCACTCAGATACATTGGGTAGATTCATAAAAGGGTTGGTCACCTTTAGTGCTTGTGAACCTGAGAATATTAAAGATTGAGACTGCTTCTTCTTCTTTAAAAGATGCTAAAGTATTGCCTTAAAGTCACGATGGGAAGAGTAAATAAATCAATTCTAATTTCAGGGATAAACTGTGCAAGAATTTCCAGTATAGGGTACTTTGGTGTATTCACACAAGGGGCGTCAACAAGGCTGCTTATTTCAGCTTTCAGATCAGAGACCTCTTGGTTTAAGGTTTCTATCTCTCCCAGAATTTGCTTCATAAAGACAATATCTTCTTCAACATCCTTCTCATATTCTATGACCATGTCCGAAACATCCATCATTAGCTGGAGAATTGTTTGCTTCTCCTCACTGACCTGGCTAGAACTCTGTAATTTCTCACTGGTTGCTATGTCAGACAGTGGAAAAGATGCTATACAATGCAAATGAGCTACGATAATAATAGCAGATAGTGCAATGATCAAAAACAAGTTGTAAAATTGAAATTTATGATAAAATCTGTATAATTCCATATTAGGATAGTTCAAAGTGATTCAGATAAAGTAGCAGAAAATGTTTGTGCTGCTCTGTGAACAGTGCATCACAAACTGAAGTCAGCTGCTGTAATGTAACACTTACAGGTTACAAGTTTGATGACATCACCAGGTAAAGATGCTTAAACATTACCATATATGGTAATGCTTAGTGCACCAGATCAGGTGTGTGTTTACTTATGCAGGGACATCATAATAGTGTTATTTTAATGTGACTTTGATTCTGACTGCTGATTACACTGGGCGGTAAAAAAAAAACGTTGATTTTTGTGGTTTTGTGGGATTTTATCGATTTGATAGCATTTTGCTCTGTTCTTTCATGATTTTTGAGGGTCTTTATGCCAGATACTTTGGTAAACCTATGTACAATGGGCATCACCCTGTTTGGAGGAGCCATGGCAATCATATTTAGGGAGTAGTTTGGAGCAGAAAAGAATGGGTACCCATTTTAAATTCGGTCGAATGTGTAATTTCAAAAATCTATATTTTTGGGGGTAAACATATATTTCTGTGTTTTTACCCCCCAAAAAAATGCAGTCAATGATTTTTTATTTGCTGAAGTGACCCCCAGTACTATTTGTATGCACTTACTTCATTTTGGGGCCTCTAAATGCCAGATACTTTTGGTAATCCTATGCATAATGGGCATCAACCTTTTTGGAGGAGCCCTGGCAATCATATTTAGGGTGCTTTTTCTTGGTACATAATGATACATGGGTGATGTGATGCTGGAAAGTTGAAGCTTTGAGGCAATTTTCAGGTATTTCACCAAAACTGCCAATTTTGGGAAAGCCTTGCAACTCGGTAGTTTGGAGCAGAAAGGCATAGAAATCCATTTTAGATTCGGTAGAATGTGACTTTCCAAAAGATATGGTTATTAGGGGTAAACATATATTTCTGTGTTTTTATCCCGCAAAAAATGCAATCAATGTGTTGATTTTTCATTAGCTGAAGTGCCCCCCCAGGACTATTTGTATGCGCTAACGTAATCTCAGAGCCTTTAAATGACCTGAGACACAGGCAACAAAAAAATGCATAATTCACTTGCATTAACCATACCAAGCCATAGCCTTTGCTTTCTTGGGTGTGGTGTGACCCTTCCAGTTACTTTATATTCTGCACAAAAAAATTCAGTGCTTGATAAAATCTGTACTTATATTTTGTGCATTTAGACAACAGCTTCAGAACCCGGTTCCTAATAAATGGAGTCTTAAATTATATAAATACTGGATGTATTTCATATTTATACAGTATATAAAATGGAATATATTCTCCCAGCTCCATTCTATCTGCCCCTCCCAACATGTCCCTATTGAAAAATGATACCCTTCCAATCCAGCAATTCTATTTTTCTTGTTCATCATCACTTATTTTTAAAATTTCACTTCATTTTATTAATCAATGGTGTCTTCAGTGGTGGATTAATGAGATGTGATGCCCCTAGGCTACACTTTGCACAGCCCCTCCCCTCCAATCTAGGTACTATCCTGGTCTGGAAGTATACGTTGAATATGGAGTGGACCGTTACAGCCTCTGAAGCCAGTGATGTCTCTGTCATGCACCAACCCAACACACCATAAAAAACTCAGGCACAAACCCCATAGAGGCATGCACAAGCCTGCAAGTTGTTGCCTTCCCTACTGGCTGCCTAATCTTCTCCCAGAAAGAAGGTACCAACCGTGAACAGCAGGCGACCAAACCCAGACCCAGTACAGTGTAGATAAAAATACATTTTTTAAAGACAATATAAATAATCATTGAAAAAGCTAGATGGGTCCCTGAACAGTCTGGGCCAACTGTTCTTTAATAGAAATCAATTTAGTCCATGAGAAAGATATCAAAGTCACTTTCAGTAACTAAGACTTACTGGTTCAGTGACTTAAACATCATATACCTATCACTAAGTGCTGGTGCCATAATTAAATAGTAAGTTAGGTTGAAGAAAGACACATGTCCATCAAGTTCAACCTTTTAAGTCTAAATGTAATCTGCTAAAGGAATTTAAATTGGACTCCCATGAATAAGTTTGACATAGAGCAGTAAGTTTCTGACTAGGCCGATAGGTTATACCCAACCCTTTATGTAATATTCATACTGCAGCATCACAGAATTATATATTTTTAAAAATGAACACAATAGTAAACACAATATATGTAATCCAGTAAAAAATTTTATTAACATTAAAAGGTTCAAATTACATGAAGTCCTTGGGTTGAAAAGGGAGGTTTCACCTTAAGGGGAGATGTTGTAGAATTTTCTCCCTGAAGCAGCCGTGCACTCAGATACATTGGGTAGATTCATAAAAGGGTTGGTCACCTTTAGTGCTTGTGAACCTGAGAATATTAAAGATTGAGACTTCTTCTTTAAAAGATGCTAAAGTTTTGCCTTAAAGTCACGATGGGAAGAGCAAATAACTCAATTCTAATGTCAGGGATAAACTGTGCAAGAATTTCCAGTATAGGGTACTTTGGTGCATTCACACAAGGGGCGTCAACAAGGCTGCTTATTTCAGCTTTCAGATCAGTGACCTCTTGGTTTAAGGTTTCTATCTCTCCCAGAATTTGCTTTATAAAGACAATATCTTCTTCAACATCCTTCTCATATTCTATGACCATGTCCGAAACATCCATCATTAGCTGGAGAATTGTTTGCTTCTCTTGTAGAATTTTCTCCCTGAAGCAGCCATGCACTCAGATACATTGGGTAGATTCATAAAAGGGTTGGTCACCTTTAGTGCTTGTGAACCTGAGAATATTAAAGATTGAGACTGCTTCTTCTTCTTTAAAAGATGCTAAAGTATTGCCTTAAAGTCACGATGGGAAGAGTAAATAAATCAATTCTAATTTCAGGGATAAACTGTGCAAGAATTTCCAGTATAGGGTACTTTGGTGCATTCACACAAGGGGCGTCAACAAGGCTGCTTATTTCAGCTTTCAGATCAGTGACCTCTTGGTTTAAGGTTTCTATCTCTCCCAGAATTTGCTTCATAAAGACAATATCTTCTTCAACATCCTTCTCATATTCTATGACCATGTCCGAAACATCCATCATTAGCTGGAGAATTGTTTGCTTCTCCTCACTGACCTGGCTAGAACTCTGTAATTTCTCACTGGTTGCTATGTCAGACAGTGGAAAAGATGCTATACAATGCAAATGAGCTACGATAATAATAGCAGATAGTGCAATGATCAAAAACAAGTTGTGAAATTGAAATTTATGATAAAATCTGTATAATTCCATATTAGGATAGTTCAAAGTGATTCAGATAAAGTAGCAGAAAATGTTTGTGCTGCTCTGTGAACAGTGCATCATAAACTGAAGTCAGCTGCTGTAATGTAACACTTACAGGTTACAAGTTTGATGACATCACCAGGTAAAGATGCTTAAACATTACCATATATGGTAATGCTTAGTGCACCAGATCAGGTGTGTGTTTACTTATGCAGTGACATCATAATAGTGTTATTGTAATGTGACTTTGATTCTGACTGCTGATTACACTGGGCGGTAAAAAAAAAAACGTTGATTTTTGTGGTTTTGTGGGATTTTATCGATTTGATAGCATTTTGCTCTGTTCTTTCATGATTTTTGAGGGTCTTTATGCCAGATACTTTGGTAAACCTATGTACAATGGGCATCACCCTGTTTGGAGGAGCCATGGCAATCATATTTAGGGAGTAGTTTGGAGCAGAAAAGAATGGGTACCCATTTTAAATTCGGTCGAATGTGTAATTTCAAAAATCTATATTTTTGGGGGTAAACATATATTTCTGTGTTTTTACCCCCCAAAAAAATGCAGTCAATGATTTTTTATTTGCTGAAGTGACCCCCAGTACTATTTGTATGCACTTACTTCATTTTGGGGCCTCTAAATGCCAGATACTTTTGGTAATCCTATGCATAATGGGCATCAACCTTTTTGGAGGAGCCCTGGCAATCATATTTAGGGTGCTTTTTCTTGGTACATAATGATACATGGGTGATGTGATGCTGGAAAGTTGAAGCTTTGAGGCAATTTTCAGGTATTTCACCAAAACTGCCAATTTTGGGAAAGCCTTGCAACTCGGTAGTTTGGAGCAGAAAGGCATAGAAATCCATTTTAGATTCGGTAGAATGTGACTTTCCAAAAGATATGGTTATTAGGGGTAAACATATATTTCTGTGTTTTTATCCCGCAAAAAATGCAATCAATGTGTTGATTTTTCATTAGCTGAAGTGCCCCCCCAGGACTATTTGTATGCGCTAACGTAATCTCAGAGCCTTTAAATGACCTGAGACACAGGCAACAAAAAAATGCATAATTCACTTGCATTAACCATACCAAGCCATAGCCTTTGCTTTCTTGGGTGTGGTGTGACCCTTCCAGTTACTTTATATTCTGCACAAAAAAATTCAGTGCTTGATAAAATCTGTACTTATATTTTGTGCATTTAGACAACAGCTTCAGAACCCGGTTCCTAATAAATGGAGTCTTAAATTATATAAATACTGGATGTATTTCATATTTATACAGTATATAAAATGGAATATATTCTCCCAGCTCCATTCTATCTGCCCCTCCCAACATGTCCCTATTGAAAAATGATACCCTTCCAATCCAGCAATTCTATTTTTCTTGTTCATCATCACTTATTTTTAAAATTTCACTTCATTTTATTAATCAATGGTGTCTTCAGTGGTGGATTAATGAGATGTGATGCCCCTAGGCTACACTTTGCACAGCCCCTCCCCTCCAATCTAGGTACTATCCTGGTCTGGAAGTATACGTTGAATACGGAGTGGACCGTTACAGCCTCTGAAGCCAGTGATGTCTCTGTCATGCACCAACCCAACACACCATAAAAAACTCAGGCACAAACCCCATAGAGGCATGCACAAGCCTGCAAGTTGTTGCCTTCCCTACTGGCTGCCTAATCTTCTCCCAGAAAGAAGGTACCAACCGTGAACAGCAGGCGACCAAACCCAGACCCAGTACAGTGTAGATAAAAATACATTTTTTAAAGACAATATAAATAATCATTGAAAAAGCTAGATGGGTCCCTGAACAGTCTGGGCCAACTGTTCTTTAATAGAAATCAATTTAGTCCATGAGAAAGATATCAAAGTCACTTTCAGTAACTAAGACTTACTGGTTCAGTGACTTAAACATCATATACCTATCACTAAGTGCTGGTGCCATAATTAAATAGTAAGTTAGGTTGAAGAAAGACACATGTCCATCAAGTTCAACCTTTTAAGTCTAAATGTAATCTGCTAAAGGAATTTAAATTGGACTCCCATGAATAAGTTTGACATAGAGCAGTAAGTTTCTGACTAGGCCGATAGGTTATACCCAACCCTTTATGTAATATTCATACTGCAGCATCACAGAATTATATATTTTTAAAAATGAACACAATAGTAAACACAATATATGTAATCCAGTAAAAAATTTTATTAACATTAAAAGGTTCAAATTACATGAAGTCCTTGGGTTGAAAAGGGAGGTTTCACCTTAAGGGGAGATGTTGTAGAATTTTCTCCCTGAAGCAGCCGTGCACTCAGATACATTGGGTAGATTCATAAAAGGGTTGGTCACCTTTAGTGCTTGTGAACCTGAGAATATTAAAGATTGAGACTTCTTCTTCTTTAAAAGATGCTAAAGTATTCCCTTAAAGTCACGATGGGAAGAGCAAATAACTCAATTCTAATGTCAGGGATAAACTGTGTAAGAATTTCCAGTATAGGGTAATTTGGTACATTCACACAAGGGGCGTCAAAAAGGCTGCTTATTTCAGCTTTCAGATCAGTGACCTCTTGGTTTAAGGTTTCTATCTCTCCCAGAATTTGCTTTATAAAGACAATATCTTCTTCAACATCCTTCTCATATTCTATGACCATGTCCGAAACATCCATCATTAGCTGGAGAATTGTTTGCTTCTCTTGTAGAATTTTCTCCCTGAAGCAGCCGTGCACTCAGATACATTGGGTAGATTCATAAAAGGGTTGGTCACCTTTAGTGCTTGTGAACCTGAGAATATTAAAGATTGAGACTGCTTCTTCTTCTTTAAAAGATGCTAAAGTATTGCCTTAAAGTCACGATGGGAAGAGTAAATAAATCAATTCTAATTTCAGGGATAAACTGTGCAAGAATTTCCAGTATAGGGTACTTTGGTGCATTCACACAAGGGGCGTCAACAAGGCTGCTTATTTCAGCTTTCAGATCAGTGACCTCTTGGTTTAAGGTTTCTATCTCTCCCAGAATTTGCTTCATAAAGACAATATCTTCTTCAACATCCTTCTCATATTCTATGACCATGTCCGAAACATCCATCATTAGCTGGAGAATTGTTTGCTTCTCCTCACTGACCTGGCTAGAACTCTGTAATTTCTCACTGGTTGCTATGTCAGACAGTGGAAAAGATGCTATACAATGCAAATGAGCTACGATAATAATAGCAGATAGTGCAATGATCAAAAACAAGTTGTGAAATTGAAATTTATGATAAAATCTGTATAATTCCATATTAGGATAGTTCAAAGTGATTCAGATAAAGTAGCAGAAAATGTTTGTGCTGCTCTGTGAACAGTGCATCACAAACTGAAGTCAGCTGCTGTAATGTAACACTTACAGGTTACAAGTTTGATGACATCACCAGGTAAAGATGCTTAAACATTACCATATATGGTAATGCTTAGTGCACCAGATCAGGTGTGTGTTTACTTATGCAGTGACATCATAATAGTGTTATTGTAATGTGACTTTGATTCTGACTGCTGATTACACTGGGCGGTAAAAAAAACAAAACGTTGATTTTTGTGGTTTTGTGGGATTTTATCGATTTGATAGCATTTTGCTCTGTTCTTTCATGATTTTTGAGGGTCTTTATGCCAGATACTTTGGTAAACCTATGTACAATGGGCATCACCCTGTTTGGAGGAGCCATGGCAATCATATTTAGGGAGTAGTTTGGAGCAGAAAAGAATGGGTACCCATTTTAAATTCGGTCGAATGTGTAATTTCAAAAATCTATATTTTTGGGGGTAAACATATATTTCTGTGTTTTTACCCCCCAAAAAAATGCAGTCAATGATTTTTTATTTGCTGAAGTGACCCCCAGTACTATTTGTATGCACTTACTTCATTTTGGGGCCTCTAAATGCCAGATACTTTTGGTAATCCTATGCATAATGGGCATCAACCTTTTTGGAGGAGCCCTGGCAATCATATTTAGGGTGCTTTTTCTTGGTACATAATGATACATGGGTGATGTGATGCTGGAAAGTTGAAGCTTTGAGGCAATTTTCAGGTATTTCACCAAAACTGCCAATTATGGGAAAGCCTTGCAACTCGGTAGTTTGGAGCAGAAAGGCATAGAAATCCATTTTAGATTCGGTAGAATGTCACTTTCCAAAAGATATGGTTATTAGGGGTAAACATATATTTCTGTGTTTTTATCCCGCATTAAATGCAATCAATGTGTTGATTTTTCATTAGCTGAAGTGCCCCCCCAGGACTATTTGTATGCGCTAACGTAATCTCAGAGCCTTTAAATGACCTGAGACACAGGCAACAAAAAAATGCATAATTCACTTGCATTAACCATACCAAGCCATAGCCTTTGCTTTCTTGGGTGTGGTGTGACCCTTCCAGTTACTTTATATTCTGCACAAAAAAATTCAGTGCTTGATAAAATCTGTACTTATATTTTGTGCATTTAGACAACAGCTTCAGAACCCGGTTCCTAATAAATGGAGTCTTAAATTATATAAATACTGGATGTATTTCATATTTATACAGTATATAAAATGGAATATATTCTCCTAGCTCCATTCTATCTGCCCCTCCCAACATGTCCCTATTGAAAAATGATACCCTTCCAATCCAGCAATTCTATTTTTCTTGTTCATCATCACTTATTTTTAAAATTTCACTTCATTTTATTAATCAATGGTGTCTTCAGTGGTGGATTAATGAGATGTGATGCCCCTAGGCTACACTTTGCACAGCCCCTCCCCTCCAATCTAGGTACTATCCTGGTCTGGAAGTATACGTTGAATATGGAGTGGACCGTTACAGCCTCTGAAGCCAGTGATGTCTCTGTCATGCACCAACCCAACACACCATAAAAAACTCAGGCACAAACCCCATAGAGGCATGCACAAGCCTGCAAGTTGTTGCCTTCCCTACTGGCTGCCTAATCTTCTCCCAGAAAGAAGGTACCAACCGTGAACAGCAGGCGACCAAACCCAGACCCAGTACAGTGTAGATAAAAATACATTTTTTAAAGACAATATAAATAATCATTGAAAAAGCTAGATGGGTCCCTGAACAGTCTGGGCCAACTGTTCTTTAATAGAAATCAATTTAGTCCATGAGAAAGATATCAAAGTCACTTTCAGTAACTAAGACTTACTGGTTCAGTGACTTAAACATCATATACCTATTACTAAGTGCTGGTGCCATAATTAAATAGTAAGTTAGGTTGAAGAAAGACACATGTCCATCAAGTTCAACCTTTTAAGTCCAAATGTAACCTGCTAAAGGAATTTAAATTGGACTCCCATGAATAAGTTTGACATAGAGCAGTAAGTTTCTGACTAGGCCGATAGGTTATACCCAACCCTTTATGTAATATTCATACTGCAGCATCACAGAATTATATATTTTTAAAAATGAATACAATAGTAAACACAATATATGTAATCCAGTAAAAATTTTTATTAACATTAAAAGGTTCAAATTACATGAATTCCTTGGATTGAAAAAGGAGGTTTCACCTTAACGGGCGATGTTGTAGAATTTTCTCCCTGAAGCAGCCGTGCACTCAGATACATTGGGTAGATTCATAAAAGGGTTGGTCACCTTTAGTGCTTGTGAACCTGAGAATATGAAAGATTGAGACTTCTTCTTCTTTAAAAGATGCTAAAGTATTGCCTTAAAGTCACGATGGGAAGAGTAAATAAATCGATTCTAATGTCAGGGATAAACTATGCAAGAATTTCCAGTATAGGGTACTTTGGTGCATTCACACAAGGGGCGTCACAAAGGCTGCTTATTTCAGCTTTCAGATCAGTCACCTCTTGGTTTAAGGTTTCTATCTCTTCCAGAATTTGCTTTATAAAGACAATATCTTCTTCAACATCCTTCTCATATTCTATGACCATGTCCAAAACATCCATCATTAGCTGGAGAATTGTTTGCTTCTCTTGTAGAATTTTCACCCTGAAGCAGCCGTGCACTCAGATACATTGGGTAGATTCATAAAAGGGTTGGTCACCTTTAGTGCTTGTGAACCTGAGAATATTAAAGATTGAGACTTCTTCTTCTTTAAAAGATGCTAAAGTATTCCCTTAAAGTCACGATGGGAAGAGCAAATAACTCAATTCTAATGTCAGGGATAAACTGTGCAAGAATTTCCAGTATAGGGTACTTTGGTGCATTCACACAAGGGGCGTCAAAAAGGCTGCTTATTTCAGCTTTCAGATCAGTGACCTCTTGGTTTAAGGTTTCTATCTCTCCCAGAATTTGCTTTATAAAGACAATATCTTCTTCAACATCCTTCTCATATTTTATGACCATGTCCGAAACATCCATCATTAGCTGGAGAATTGTTTGCTTCTCTTGTAGAATTTTCACCCTGAAGCAGCCGTGCACTCAGATACATTGGGTAGATTCATAAAAGGGTTGGTCACCTTTAGTGCTTGTGAACCTGAGAATATTAAAGATTGAGACTGCTTCTTCTTCTTTAAAAGATGCTAAAGTATTGCCTTAAAGTCACGATGGGAAGAGTAAATAAATCAATTCTAATTTCAGGGATAAACTGTGCAAGAATTTCCAGTATAGGGTACTTTGGTGCATTCACACAAGGGGCGTCAACAAGGCTGCTTATTTCAGCTTTCAGATCAGTGACCTCTTGGTTTAAGGTTTCTATCTCTCCCAGAATTTGCTTCATAAAGACAATATCTTCTTCAACATCCTTCTCATATTCTATGACCATGTCCGAAACATCCATCATTAGCTGGAGAATTGTTTGCTTCTCCTCACTGACCTGGCTAGAACTCTGTAATTTCTCACTGGTTGCTATGTCAGACAGTGGAAAAGATGCTATACAATGCAAATGAGCTACGATAATAATAGCAGATAGTGCAATGATCAAAAACAAGTTGTGAAATTGAAATTTATGATAAAATCTGTATAATTCCATATTAGGATAGTTCAAAGTGATTCAGATAAAGTAGCAGAAAATGTTTGTGCTGCTCTGTGAACAGTGCATCACAAACTGAAGTCAGCTGCTGTAATGTAACACTTACAGGTTACAAGTTTGATGACATCACCAGGTAAAGATGCTTAAACATTACCATATATGGTAATGCTTAGTGCACCAGATCAGGTGTGTGTTTACTTATGCAGTGACATCATAATAGTGTTATTGTAATGTGACTTTGATTCTGACTGCTGATTACACTGGGCGGTAAAAAAAAAACGTTGATTTTTGTGGTTTTGTGGGATTTTATCGATTTGATAGCATTTCGCTCTGTTCTTTCATGATTTTTGAGGGTCTTTATGCCAGATACTTTGGTAAACCTATGTACAATGGGCATCACCCTGTTTGGAGGAGCCATGGCAATCATATTTAGGGAGTAGTTTGGAGCAGAAAAGAATGGGTACCCATTTTAAATTCGGTCGAATGTGTAATTTCAAAAATCTATATTTTTGGGGGTAAACATATATTTCTGTGTTTTTACCCCCCAAAAAAATGCAGTCAATGATTTTTTATTTGCTGAAGTGACCCCCAGTACTATTTGTATGCACTTACTTCATTTTGGGGCCTCTAAATGCCAGATACTTTTGGTAATCCTATGCATAATGGGCATCAACCTTTTTGGAGGAGCCCTGGCAATCATATTTAGGGTGCTTTTTCTTGGTACATAATGATACATGGGTGATGTGATGCTGGAAAGTTGAAGCTTTGAGGCAATTTTCAGGTATTTCACCAAAACTGCCAATTTTGGGAAAGCCTTGCAACTCGGTAGTTTGGAGCAGAAAGGCATAGAAATCCATTTTAGATTCGGTAGAATGTGACTTTCCAAAAGATATGGTTATTAGGGGTAAACATATATTTTTGTGTTTTTATCCCGCAAAAAATGCAATCAATGTGTTGATTTTTCATTAGCTGAAGTGCCCCCCCAGGACTATTTGTATGCGCTAACGTAATCTCAGAGCCTTTAAATGACCTGAGACACAGGCAACAAAAAAAATGCATAATTCACTTGCATTAACCATACCAAGCCATAGCCTTTGCTTTCTTGGGTGTGGGGTAACCCTTCCAGTTACTTTATATTCTGCACAAAAAAATTCAGTGCTTGATAAAATCTGTACTTATATTTTGTGCATTTAGACAACAGCTTCAGAACCCGGTTCTTAATAAATGGAGTCTTAAATTATATAAATACTGGATGTATTTCATATTTATACAGTATATAAAATGGAATATATTCTCCCAGCTCCATTCTATCTGCCCCTCCCAACATGTCCCTATTGAAAAATGATACCCTTCCAATCCAGCAATTCTATTTTTCTTGTTCATCATCACTTATTTTTAAAATTTCACTTCATTTTATTAATCAATGGTGTCTTCAGTGGTGGATTAATGAGATGTGATGCCCCTAGGCTACACTTTGCACAGCCCCTCCCCTCCAATCTAGGTACTATCCTGGTCTGGAAGTATACGTTGAATACGGAGTGGACCGTTACAGCCTCTGAAGCCAGTGATGTCTCTGTCATGCACCAACCCAACACACCATAAAAAACTCAGGCACAAACCCCATAGAGGCATGCACAAGCCTGCAAGTTGTTGCCTTCCCTACTGGCTGCCTAATCTTCTCCCAGAAAGAAGGTACCAACCGTGAACAGCAGGCGACCAAACCCAGACCCAGTACAGTGTAGATAAAAATACATTTTTTAAAGACAATATAAATAATCATTGAAAAAGCTAGATGGGTCCCTGAACAGTCTGGGCCAACTGTTCTTTAATAGAAATCAATTTAGTCCATGAGAAAGATATCAAAGTCACTTTCAGTAACTAAGACTTACTGGTTCAGTGACTTAAACATCATATACCTATCACTAAGTGCTGGTGCCATAATTAAATAGTAAGTTAGGTTGAAGAAAGACACATGTCCATCAAGTTCAACCTTTTAAGTCTAAATGTAATCTGCTAAAGGAATTTAAATTGGACTCCCATGAATAAGTTTGACATAGAGCAGTAAGTTTCTGACTAGGCCGATAGGTTATACCCAACCCTTTATGTAATATTCATACTGCAGCATCACAGAATTATATATTTTTAAAAATGAACACAATAGTAAACACAATATATGTAATCCAGTAAAAAATTTTATTAACATTAAAAGGTTCAAATTACATGAAGTCCTTGGGTTGAAAAGGGAGGTTTCACCTTAAGGGGAGATGTTGTAGAATTTTCTCCCTGAAGCAGCCGTGCACTCAGATACATTGGGTAGATTCATAAAAGGGTTGGTCACCTTTAGTGCTTGTGAACCTGAGAATATTAAAGATTGAGACTTCTTCTTTAAAAGATGCTAAAGTTTTGCCTTAAAGTCACGATGGGAAGAGCAAATAACTCAATTCTAATGTCAGGGATAAACTGTGCAAGAATTTCCAGTATAGGGTACTTTGGTGCATTCACACAAGGGGCGTCAACAAGGCTGCTTATTTCAGCTTTCAGATCAGTGACCTCTTGGTTTAAGGTTTCTATCTCTCCCAGAATTTGCTTTATAAAGACAATATCTTCTTCAACATCCTTCTCATATTCTATGACCATGTCCGAAACATCCATCATTAGCTGGAGAATTGTTTGCTTCTCTTGTAGAATTTTCTCCCTGAAGCAGCCATGCACTCAGATACATTGGGTAGATTCATAAAAGGGTTGGTCACCTTTAGTGCTTGTGAACCTGAGAATATTAAAGATTGAGACTGCTTCTTCTTCTTTAAAAGATGCTAAAGTATTGCCTTAAAGTCACGATGGGAAGAGTAAATAAATCAATTCTAATTTCAGGGATAAACTGTGCAAGAATTTCCAGTATAGGGTACTTTGGTGCATTCACACAAGGGGCGTCAACAAGGCTGCTTATTTCAGCTTTCAGATCAGTGACCTCTTGGTTTAAGGTTTCTATCTCTCCCAGAATTTGCTTCATAAAGACAATATCTTCTTCAACATCCTTCTCATATTCTATGACCATGTCCGAAACATCCATCATTAGCTGGAGAATTGTTTGCTTCTCCTCACTGACCTGGCTAGAACTCTGTAATTTCTCACTGGTTGCTATGTCAGACAGTGGAAAAGATGCTATACAATGCAAATGAGCTACGATAATAATAGCAGATAGTGCAATGATCAAAAACAAGTTGTGAAATTGAAATTTATGATAAAATCTGTATAATTCCATATTAGGATAGTTCAAAGTGATTCAGATAAAGTAGCAGAAAATGTTTGTGCTGCTCTGTGAACAGTGCATCACAAACTGAAGTCAGCTGCTGTAATGTAACACTTACAGGTTACAAGTTTGATGACATCACCAGGTAAAGATGCTTAAACATTACCATATATGGTAATGCTTAGTGCACCAGATCAGGTGTGTGTTTACTTATGCAGTGACATCATAATAGTTTTATTGTAATGTGACTTTGATTCTGACTGCTGATTACACTGGGCGGTAAAAAAAAACGTTGATTTTTGTGGTTTTGTGGGATTTTATCGATTTGATAGCATTTCGCTCTGTTCTTTCATGATTTTTGAGGGTCTTTATGCCAGATACTTTGGTAAACCTATGTACAATGGGCATCACCCTGTTTGGAGGAGCCATGGCAATCATATTTAGGGAGTAGTTTGGAGCAGAAAAGAATGGGTACCCATTTTAAATTCGGTCGAATGTGTAATTTCAAAAATCTATATTTTTGGGGGTAAACATATATTTCTGTGTTTTTACCCCCCAAAAAAATGCAGTCAATGATTTTTTATTTGCTGAAGTGACCCCCAGTACTATTTGTATGCACTTACTTCATTTTGGGGCCTCTAAATGCCAGATACTTTTGGTAATCCTATGCATAATGGGCATCAACCTTTTTGGAGGAGCCCTGGCAATCATATTTAGGGTGCTTTTTCTTGGTACATAATGATACATGGGTGATGTGATGCTGGAAAGTTGAAGCTTTGAGGCAATTTTCAGGTATTTCACCAAAACTGCCAATTTTGGGAAAGCCTTGCAACTCGGTAGTTTGGAGCAGAAAGGCATAGAAATCCATTTTAGATTCGGTAGAATGTGACTTTCCAAAAGATATGGTTATTAGGGGTAAACATATATTTTTGTGTTTTTATCCCGCAAAAAATGCAATCAATGTGTTGATTTTTCATTAGCTGAAGTGCCCCCCCAGGACTATTTGTATGCGCTAACGTAATCTCAGAGCCTTTAAATGACCTGAGACACAGGCAACAAAAAAAATGCATAATTCACTTGCATTAACCATACCAAGCCATAGCCTTTGCTTTCTTGGGTGTGGGGTGACCCTTCCAGTTACTTTATATTCTGCACAAAAAAATTCAGTGCTTGATAAAATCTGTACTTATATTTTGTGCATTTAGACAACAGCTTCAGAACCCGGTTCTTAATAAATGGAGTCTTAAATTATATAAATACTGGATGTATTTCATATTTATACAGTATATAAAATGGAATATATTCTCCCAGCTCCATTCTATCTGCCCCTCCCAACATGTCCCTATTGAAAAATGATACCCTTCCAATCCAGCAATTCTATTTTTCTTGTTCATCATCACTTATTTTTAAAATTTCACTTCATTTTATTAATCAATGGTGTCTTCAGTGGTGGATTAATGAGATGTGATGCCCCTAGGCTACACTTTGCACAGCCCCTCCCCTCCAATCTAGGTACTATCCTGGTCTGGAAGTATACGTTGAATACGGAGTGGACCGTTACAGCCTCTGAAGCCAGTGATGTCTCTGTCATGCACCAACCCAACACACCATAAAAAACTCAGGCACAAACCCCATAGAGGCATGCACAAGCCTGCAAGTTGTTGCCTTCCCTACTGGCTGCCTAATCTTCTCCCAGAAAGAAGGTACCAACCGTGAACAGCAGGCGACCAAACCCAGACCCAGTACAGTGTAGATAAAAATACATTTTTTAAAGACAATATAAATAATCATTGAAAAAGCTAGATGGGTCCCTGAACAGTCTGGGCCAACTGTTCTTTAATAGAAATCAATTTAGTCCATGAGAAAGATATCAAAGTCACTTTCAGTAACTAAGACTTACTGGTTCAGTGACTTAAACATCATATACCTATCACTAAGTGCTGGTGCCATAATTAAATAGTAAGTTAGGTTGAAGAAAGACACATGTCCATCAAGTTCAACCTTTTAAGTCTAAATGTAACCTGCTAAAGGAATTTAAACTGGACTCCCATGAATAAGTTTGACATAGAGCAGTAAGTTTCTGACTAGGCCGATAGGTTATACCCAACCCTTTATGTAATATTCATACTGCAGCATCACAGGATTATATATTTTTAAAAATGAACACAATAGTAAACACAATATATGTAATCCAGTAAAAATTTTTATTAACATTAAAAGGTTCAAATTACATGAATTCCTTGGATTGAAAAAGGAGGTTTCACCTTAACGGGCGATGTTGTAGAATTTTCTCCCTGAAGCAGCCGTGCACTCAGATACATTGGGTAGATTCATAAAAGGGTTGGTCACCTTTAGTGCTTGTGAACCTGAGAATATGAAAGATTGAGACTTCTTCTTCTTTAAAAGATGCTAAAGTATTGCCTTAAAGTCACGATGGGAAGAGTAAATAAATCGATTCTAATGTCAGGGATAAACTATGCAAGAATTTCCAGTATAGGGTACTTTGGTGCATTCACACAAGGGGCGTCACAAAGGCTGCTTATTTCAGCTTTCAGATCAGTCACCTCTTGGTTTAAGGTTTCTATCTCTTCCAGAATTTGCTTTATAAAGACAATATCTTCTTCAACATCCTTCTCATATTCTATGACCATGTCCAAAACATCCATCATTAGCTGGAGAATTGTTTGCTTCTCTTGTAGAATTTTCACCCTGAAGCAGCTGTGCACTCAGATACATTGGGTAGATTCATAAAAGGGTTGGTCACCTTTAGTGCTTGTGAACCTGAGAATATTAAAGATTGAGACTTCTTCTTCTTTAAAAGATGCTAAAGTATTCCCTTAAAGTCACGATGGGAAGAGCAAATAACTCAATTCTAATGTCAGGGATAAACTGTGCAAGAATTTCCAGTATAGGGTACTTTGGTGCATTCACACAAGGGGCGTCAAAAAGGCTGCTTATTTCAGCTTTCAGATCAGTGACCTCTTGGTTTAAGGTTTCTATCTCTCCCAGAATTTGCTTTATAAAGACAATATCTTCTTCAACATCCTTCTCATATTTTATGACCATGTCCGAAACATCCATCATTAGCTGGAGAATTGTTTGCTTCTCTTGTAGAATTTTCACCCTGAAGCAGCCGTGCACTCAGATACATTGGGTAGATTCATAAAAGGGTTGGTCACCTTTAGTGCTTGTGAACCTGAGAATATTAAAGATTGAGACTGCTTCTTCTTCTTTAAAAGATGCTAAAGTATTGCCTTAAAGTCACGATGGGAAGAGTAAATAAATCAATTCTAATTTCAGGGATAAACTGTGCAAGAATTTCCAGTATAGGGTACTTTGGTGTATTCACACAAGGGGCGTCAACAAGGCTGCTTATTTCAGCTTTCAGATCAGAGACCTCTTGGTTTAAGGTTTCTATCTCTCCCAGAATTTGCTTCATAAAGACAATATCTTCTTCAACATCCTTCTCATATTCTATGACCATGTCCGAAACATCCATCATTAGCTGGAGAATTGTTTGCTTCTCCTCACTGACCTGGCTAGAACTCTGTAATTTCTCACTGGTTGCTATGTCAGACAGTGGAAAAGATGCTATACAATGCAAATGAGCTACGATAATAATAGCAGATAGTGCAATGATCAAAAACAAGTTGTGAAATTGAAATTTATGATAAAATCTGTATAATTCCATATTAGGATAGTTCAAAGTGATTCAGATAAAGTAGCAGAAAATGTTTGTGCTGCTCTGTGAACAGTGCATCACAAACTGAAGTCAGCTGCTGTAATGTAACACTTACAGGTTACAAGTTTGATGACATCACCAGGTAAAGATGCTTAAACATTACCATATATGGTAATGCTTAGTGCACCAGATCAGGTGTGTGTTTACTTATGCAGTGACATCATAATAGTGTTATTGTAATGTGACTTTGATTCTGACTGCTGATTACACTGGGCGGTAAAAAAAAAAACGTTGATTTTTGTGGTTTTGTGGGATTTTATCGATTTGATAGCATTTTGCTCTGTTCTTTCATGATTTTTGAGGGTCTTTATGCCAGATACTTTGGTAAACCTATGTACAATGGGCATCACCCTGTTTGGAGGAGCCATGGCAATCATATTTAGGGAGTAGTTTGGAGCAGAAAAGAATGGGTACCCATTTTAAATTCGGTCGAATGTGTAATTTCAAAAATCTATATTTTTGGGGGTAAACATATATTTCTGTGTTTTTACCCCCCAAAAAAATGCAGTCAATGATTTTTTATTTGCTGAAGTGACCCCCAGTACTATTTGTATGCACTTACTTCATTTTGGGGCCTCTAAATGCCAGATACTTTTGGTAATCCTATGCATAATGGGCATCAACCTTTTTGGAGGAGCCCTGGCAATCATATTTAGGGTGCTTTTTCTTGGTACATAATGATACATGGGTGATGTGATGCTGGAAAGTTGAAGCTTTGAGGCAATTTTCAGGTATTTCACCAAAACTGCCAATTTTGGGAAAGCCTTGCAACTCGGTAGTTTGGAGCAGAAAGGCATAGAAATCCATTTTAGATTCGGTAGAATGTGACTTTCCAAAAGATATGGTTATTAGGGGTAAACATATATTTCTGTGTTTTTATCCCGCATTAAATGCAATCAATGTGTTGATTTTTCATTAGCTGAAGTGCCCCCCCAGGACTATTTGTATGCGCTAACGTAATCTCAGAGCCTTTAAATGACCTGAGACACAGGCAACAAAAAAATGCATAATTCACTTGCATTAACCATACCAAGCCATAGCCTTTGCTTTCTTGGGTGTGGTGTGACCCTTCCAGTTACTTTATATTCTGCACAAAAAAATTCAGTGCTTGATAAAATCTGTACTTATATTTTGTGCATTTAGACAACAGCTTCAGAACCCGGTTCCTAATAAATGGAGTCTTAAATTATATAAATACTGGATGTATTTCATATTTATACAGTATATAAAATGGAATATATTCTCCCAGCTCCATTCTATCTGCCCCTCCCAACATGTCCCTATTGAAAAATGATACCCTTCCAATCCAGCAATTCTATTTTTCTTGTTCATCATCACTTATTTTTAAAATTTCACTTCATTTTATTAATCAATGGTGTCTTCAGTGGTGGATTAATGAGATGTGATGCCCCTAGGCTACACTTTGCACAGCCCCTCCCCTCCAATCTAGGTACTATCCTGGTCTGGAAGTATACGTTGAATATGGAGTGGACCGTTACAGCCTCTGAAGCCAGTGATGTCTCTGTCATGCACCAACCCAACACACCATAAAAAACTCAGGCACAAACCCCATAGAGGCATGCACAAGCCTGCAAGTTGTTGCCTTCCCTACTGGCTGCCTAATCTTCTCCCAGAAAGAAGGTACCAACCGTGAACAGCAGGCGACCAAACCCAGACCCAGTACAGTGTAGATAAAAATACATTTTTTAAAGACAATATAAATAATCATTGAAAAAGCTAGATGGGTCCCTGAACAGTCTGGGCCAACTGTTCTTTAATAGAAATCAATTTAGTCCATGAGTAAGATATCAAAGTCACTTTCAGTAACTAAGACTTACTGGTTCAGTGACTTAAACATCATATACCTATCACTAAGTGCTGGTGCCATAATTAAATAGTAAGTTAGGTTGAAGAAAGACACATGTCCATCAAGTTCAACCTTTTAAGTCTAAATGTAACCTGCTAAAGGAATTTAAATTGGACTCCCATGAATAAGTTTGACATAGAGCAGTAAGTTTCTGACTAGGCCGATAGGTTATACCCAACCCTTTATGTAATATTCATACTGCAGCATCACAGAATTATATATTTTTAAAAATGAACACAATAGTAAACACAATATATGTAATCCAGTAAAAATTTTTATTAACATTAAAAGGTTCAAATTACATGAATTCCTTGGATTGAAAAAGGAGGTTTCACCTTAACGGGCGATGTTGTAGAATTTTCTCCCTGAAGCAGCCGTGCACTCAGATACATTGGGTAGATTCATAAAAGGGTTGGTCACCTTTAGTGCTTGTGAACCTGAGAATATGAAAGATTGAGACTTCTTCTTCTTTAAAAGATGCTAAAGTATTGCCTTAAAGTCACGATGGGAAGAGTAAATAAATCGATTCTAATGTCAGGGATAAACTATGCAAGAATTTCCAGTATAGGGTACTTTGGTGCATTCACACAAGGGGCGTCACAAAGGCTGCTTATTTCAGCTTTCAGATCAGTCACCTCTTGGTTTAAGGTTTCTATCTCTCCCAGAATTTGCTTTATAAAGACAATATCTTCTTCAACATCCTTCTCATATTTTATGACCATGTCCGAAACATCCATCATTAGCTGGAGAATTGTTTGCTTCTCTTGTAGAATTTTCACCCTGAAGCAGCCGTGCACTCAGATACATTGGGTAGATTCATAAAAGGGTTGGTCACCTTTAGTGCTTGTGAACCTGAGAATATTAAAGATTGAGACTGCTTCTTCTTCTTTAAAAGATGCTAAAGTATTGCCTTAAAGTCACGATGGGAAGAGTAAATAAATCAATTCTAATTTCAGGGATAAACTGTGCAAGAATTTCCAGTATAGGGTACTTTGGTGCATTCACACAAGGGGCGTCAACAAGGCTGCTTATTTCAGCTTTCAGATCAGTGACCTCTTGGTTTAAGGTTTCTATCTCTCCAAGAATTTGCTTCATAAAGACAATATCTTCTTCAACATCCTTCTCATATTCTATGACCATGTCCGAAACATCCATCATTAGCTGGAGAATTGTTTGCTTCTCCTCACTGACCTGGCTAGAACTCTGTAATTTCTCACTGGTTGCTATGTCAGACAGTGGAAAAGATGCTATACAATGCAAATGAGCTACGATAATAATAGCAGATAGTGCAATGATCAAAAACAAGTTGTGAAATTGAAATTTATGATAAAATCTGTATAATTCCATATTAGGATAGTTCAAAGTGATTCAGATAAAGTAGCAGAAAATGTTTGTGCCGCTCTGTGAACAGTGCATCACAAACTGAAGTCAGCTGCTGTAATGTAACACTTACAGGTTACAAGTTTGATGACATCACCAGGTAAAGATGCTTAAACATTACCATATATGGTAATGCTTAGTGCACCAGATCAGGTGTGTGTTTACTTATGCAGTGACATCATAATAGTTTTATTGTAATGTGACTTTGATTCTGACTGCTGATTACACTGGGCGGTAAAAAAAAACGTTGATTTTTGTGGTTTTGTGGGATTTTATCGATTTGATAGCATTTCGCTCTGTTCTTTCATGATTTTTGAGGGTCTTTATGCCAGATACTTTGGTAAACCTATGTACAATGGGCATCACCCTGTTTGGAGGAGCCATGGCAATCATATTTAGGGAGTAGTTTGGAGCAGAAAAGAATGGGTACCCATTTTAAATTCGGTCGAATGTGTAATTTCAAAAATCTATATTTTTGGGGGTAAACATATATTTCTGTGTTTTTACCCCCCAAAAAAATGCAGTCAATGATTTTTTATTTGCTGAAGTGACCCCCAGTACTATTTGTATGCACTTACTTCATTTTGGGGCCTCTAAATGCCAGATACTTTTGGTAATCCTATGCATAATGGGCATCAACCTTTTTGGAGGAGCCCTGGCAATCATATTTAGGGTGCTTTTTCTTGGTACATAATGATACATGGGTGATGTGATGCTGGAAAGTTGAAGCTTTGAGGCAATTTTCAGGTATTTCACCAAAACTGCCAATTTTGGGAAAGCCTTGCAACTCGGTAGTTTGGAGCAGAAAGGCATAGAAATCCATTTTAGATTCGGTAGAATGTGACTTTCCAAAAGATATGGTTATTAGGGGTAAACATATATTTCTGTGTTTTTATCCCGCAAAAAATGCAATCAATGTGTTGATTTTTCATTAGCTGAAGTGCCCCCCCAGGACTATTTGTATGCGCTAACGTAATCTCAGAGCCTTTAAATGACCTGAGACACAGGCAACAAAAAAATGCATAATTCACTTGCAATAACCATACCAAGCCATAGCCTTTGCTTTCTTGGGTGTGGTGTGACCCTTCCAGTTACTTTATATTCTGCACAAAAAAATTCAGTGCTTGATAAAATCTGTACTTATATTTTGTGCATTTAGACAACAGCTTCAGAACCCGGTTCCTAATAAATGGAGTCTTAAATTATATAAATACTGGATGTATTTCATATTTATACAGTATATAAAATGGAATATATTCTCCCAGCTCCATTCTATCTGCCCCTCCCAACATGTCCCTATTGAAAAATGATACCCTTCCAATCCAGCAATTCTATTTTTCTTGTTCATCATCACTTATTTTTAAAATTTCACTTCATTTTATTAATCAATGGTGTCTTCAGTGGTGGATTAATGAGATGTGATGCCCCTAGGCTACACTTTGCACAGCCCCTCCCCTCCAATCTAGGTACTATCCTGGTCTGGAAGTATACGTTGAATATGGAGTGGACCGTTACAGCCTCTGAAGCCAGTGATGTCTCTGTCATGCACCAACCCAACACACCATAAAAAACTCAGGCACAAACCCCATAGAGGCATGCACAAGCCTGCAAGTTGTTGCCTTCCCTACTGGCTGCCTAATCTTCTCCCAGAAGGAAGGTACCAACCGTGAACAGCAGGCGACCAAACCCAGACCCAGACCCAGTACAGTGTAGATAAAAATACATTTTTTAAAGACAATATAAATAATCATTGAAAAAGCTAGATGGGTCCCTGAACAGTCTGGGCCAACTGTTCTTTAATAGAAATCAATTTAGTCCATGAGAAAGATATCAAAGTCACTTTCAGTAACTAAGACTTACTGGTTCAGTGACTTAAACATCATATACCTATCACTAAGTGCTGGTGCCATAATTAAATAGTAAGTTAGGTTGAAGAAAGACACATGTCCATCAAGTTCAACCTTTTAAGTCTAAATGTAACCTGCTAAAGGAATTTAAATTGGACTCCCATGAATAAGTTTGACATAGAGCAGTAAGTTTCTGACTAGGCCGATAGGTTATACCCAACCCTTTATGTAATATTCATACTGCAGCATCACAGAATTATATATTTTTAAAAAATGAACACAATAGTAAACACAATATATGTAATCCAGTAAAAAATTTTATTAACATTAAAAGGTTCAAATTACATGAAGTCCTTGGGTTGAAAAGGGAGGTTTCACCTTAAGGGGAGATGTTGTAGAATTTTCTCCCTGAAGCAGCCGTGCACTCAGATACATTGGGTAGATTCATAAAAGGGTTGGTCACCTTTAGTGCTTGTGAACCTGAGAATATTAAAGATTGAGACTTCTTCTTTAAAAGATGCTAAAGTTTTGCCTTAAAGTCACGATGGGAAGAGCAAATAACTCAATTCTAATGTCAGGGATAAACTGTGCAAGAATTTCCAGTATAGGGTACTTTGGTGCATTCACACAAGGGGCGTCAACAAGGCTGCTTATTTCAGCTTTCAGATCAGTGACCTCTTGGTTTAAGGTTTCTATCTCTCCCAGAATTTGCTTTATAAAGACAATATCTTCTTCAACATCCTTCTCATATTCTATGACCATGTCCGAAACATCCATCATTAGCTGGAGAATTGTTTGCTTCTCTTGTAGAATTTTCTCCCTGAAGCAGCTGTGCACTCAGATACATTGGGTAGATTCATAAAAGGGTTGGTCACCTTTAGTGCTTGTGAACCTGAGAATATTAAAGATTGAGACTGCTTCTTCTTCTTTAAAAGATGCTAAAGTATTGCCTTAAAGTCACGATGGGAAGAGTAAATAAATCAATTCTAATTTCAGGGATAAACTGTGCAAGAATTTCCAGTATAGGGTACTTTGGTGCATTCACACAAGGGGCGTCAACAAGGCTGCTTATTTCAGCTTTCAGATCAGTGACCTCTTGGTTTAAGGTTTCTATCTCTCCCAGAATTTGCTTCATAAAGACAATATCTTCTTCAACATCCTTCTCATATTCTATGACCATGTCCGAAACATCCATCATTAGCTGGAGAATTGTTTGCTTCTCCTCACTGACCTGGCTAGAACTCTGTAATTTCTCACTGGTTGCTATGTCAGACAGTGGAAAAGATGCTATACAATGCAAATGAGCTACGATAATAATAGCAGATAGTGCAATGATCAAAAACAAGTTGTGAAATTTTAAATTCGGTCAAATGTGTAATTTCAAAAATCTATATTTTTGGGGGTAAACATATATTTCTGTGTTTTTACCCCCCAAAAAAATGCAGTCAATGATTTTTTATTTGCTGAAGTGACCCCCAGTACTATTTGTATGCACTTACTTCATTTTGGGGCCTCTAAATACCAGATACTTTTGGTAATCCTATGCATAATGGGCATCAACCTTTTTGGAGGAGCCCTGGCAATCATATTTAGGGTGCTTTTTCTTGGTACATAATGATACATGGGTGATGTGATGCTGGAAAGTTGAAGCTTTGAGGCAATTTTCAGGTATTTCACCAAAACTGCCAATTTTGGGAAAGCCTTGCAACTCGGTAGTTTGGAGCAGAAAGGCATAGAAATCCATTTTAGATTCGGTAGAATGTGACTTTCCAAAAGATATGGTTATTAGGGGTAAACATATATTTCTGTGTTTTTATCCCGCAAAAAATGCAATCAATGTGTTGATTTTTCATTAGCTGAAGTGCCCCCCCAGGACTATTTGTATGCGCTAACGTAATCTCAGAGCCTTTAAATGACCTGAGACACAGGCAACAAAAAAATGCATAATTCACTTGCATTAACCATACCAAGCCATAGCCTTTGCTTTCTTGGGTGTGGTGTGACCCTTCCAGTTACTTTATATTCTGCACAAAAAAATTCAGTGCTTGATAAAATCTGTACTTATATTTTGTGCATTTAGACAACAGCTTCAGAACCCGGTTCTTAATAAATGGAGTCTTAAATTATATAAATACTGGATGTATTTCATATTTATACAGTATATAAAATGGAATATATTCTCCCAGCTCCATTCTATCTGCCCCTCCCAACATGTCCCTATTGAAAAATGATACCCTTCCAATCCAGCAATTCTATTTTTCTTGTTCATCATCACTTATTTTTAAAATTTCACTTCATTTTATTAATCAATGGTGTCTTCAGTGGTGGATTAATGAGATGTGATGCCCCTAGGCTACACTTTGCACAGCCCCTCCCCTCCAATCTAGGTACTATCCTGGTCTGGAAGTATACGTTGAATATGGAGTGGACCGTTACAGCCTCTGAAGCCAGTGATGTCTCTGTCATGCACCAACCCAACACACCATAAAAAACTCAGGCACAAACCCCATAGAGGCATGCACAAGCCTGCAAGTTGTTGCCTTCCCTACTGGCTGCCTAATCTTCTCCCAGAAAGAAGGTACCAACCGTGAACAGCAGGCGACCAAACCCAGACCCAGTACAGTGTAGATAAAAATACATTTTTTAAAGACAATATAAATAATCATTGAAAAAGCTAGATGGGTCCCTGAACAGTCTGGGCCAACTGTTCTTTAATAGAAATCAATTTAGTCCATGAGAAAGATATCAAAGTCACTTTCAGTAACTAAGACTTACTGGTTCAGTGACTTAAACATCATATACCTATCACTAAGTGCTGGTGCCATAATTAAATAGTAAGTTAGGTTGAAGAAAGACACATGTCCATCAAGTTCAACCTTTTAAGTCTAAATGTAACCTGCTAAAGGAATTTAAACTGGACTCCCATGAATAAGTTTGACATAGAGCAGTAAGTTTCTGACTAGGCCGATAGGTTATACCCAACCCTTTATGTAATATTCATACTGCAGCATCACAGGATTATATATTTTTAAAAATGAACACAATAGTAAACACAATATATGTAATCCAGTAAAAAATTTTATTAACATTAAAAGGTTCAAATTACATGAAGTCCTTGGGTTGAAAAGGGAGGTTTCACCTTAAGGGGAGATGTTGTAGAATTTTCTCCCTGAAGCAGCCGTGCACTCAGATACATTGGGTAGATTCATAAAAGGGTTGGTCACCTTTAGTGCTTGTGAACCTGAGAATATTAAAGATTGAGACTTCTTCTTTAAAAGATGCTAAAGTATTGCCTTAAAGTCACGATGGGAAGAGCAAATAACTCAATTCTAATGTCAGGGATAAACTGTGCAAGAATTTCCAGTATAGGGTACTTTGGTGCATTCACAGAAGGGGCGTCAACAAGGCTGCTTATTTCAGCTTTCAGATCAGTGACCTCTTGGTTTAAGGTTTCTATCTCTCCCAGAATTTGCTTTATAAAGACAATATCTTCTTCAACATCCTTCTCATATTCTATGACCATGTCCGAAACATCCATCATTAGCTGGAGAATTGTTTGCTTCTCTTGTAGAATTTTCTCCCTGAAGCAGCCGTGCACTCAGATACATTGGGTAGATTCATAAAAGGGTTGGTCACCTTTAGTGCTTGTGAACCTGAGAATATTAAAGATTGAGACTGCTTCTTCTTCTTTAAAAGATGCTAAAGTATTGCCTTAAAGTCACGATGGGAAGAGTAAATAAATCAATTCTAATTTCAGGGATAAACTGTGCAAGAATTTCCAGTATAGGGTACTTTGGTGCATTCACACAAGGGGCGTCAACAAGGCTGCTTATTTCAGCTTTCAGATCAGTGACCTCTTGGTTTAAGGTTTCTATCCCTCCCAGAATTTGCTTCATAAAGACAATATCTTCTTCAACATCCTTCTCATATTCTATGACCATGTCCGAAACATCCATCATTAGCTGGAGAATTGTTTGCTTCTCCTCACTGACCTGGCTAGAACTCTGTAATTTCTCATTGGTTGCTATGTCAGACAGTGGAAAAGATGCTATACAATGCAAATGAGCTACGATAATAATAGCAGATAGTGCAATGATCAAAAACAAGTTGTGAAATTGAAATTTATGATAAAATCTGTATAATTCCATATTAGGATAGTTCAAAGTGATTCAGATAAAGTAGCAGAAAATGTTTGTGCTGCTCTGTGAACAGTGCATCACAAACTGAAGTCAGCTGCTGTAATGTAACACTTACAGGTTACAAGTTTGATGACATCACCAGGTAAAGATGCTTAAACATTACCATATATGGTAATGCTTAGTGCACCAGATCAGGTGTGTGTTTACTTATGCAGTGACATCATAATAGTGTTATTTTAATGTGACTTTGATTCTGACTGCTGATTACACTGGGCGGTAAAAAAAAAACGTTGATTTTTGTGGTTTTGTGGGATTTTATCGATTTGATAGCATTTTGCTCTGTTCTTTCATGATTTTTGAGGGTCTTTATGCCAGATACTTTGGTAAACCTATGTACAATGGGCATCACCCTGTTTGGAGGAGCCATGGCAATCATATTTAGGGAGTAGTTTGGAGCAGAAAAGAATGGGTACCCATTTTAAATTCGGTCGAATGTGTAATTTCAAAAATCTATATTTTTGGGGGTAAACATATATTTCTGTGTTTTTACCCCCCCAAAAAATGCAGTCAATGATTTTTTATTTGCTGAAGTGACCCCCAGTACTATTTGTATGCACTTACTTCATTTTGGGGCCTCTAAATGCCAGATACTTTTGGTAATCCTATGCATAATGGGCATCAACCTTTTTGGAGGAGCCCTGGCAATCATATTTAGGGTGCTTTTTCTTGGTACATAATGATACATGGGTGATGTGATGCTGGAAAGTTGAAGCTTTGAGGCAATTTTCAGGTATTTCACCAAAACTGCCAATTTTGGGAAAGCCTTGCAACTCGGTAGTTTGGAGCAGAAAGGCATAGAAATCCATTTTAGATTCGGTAGAATGTGACTTTCCAAAAGATATGGTTATTAGGGGTAAACATATATTTCTGTGTTTTTATCCCGCAAAAAATGCAATCAATGTGTTGATTTTTCATTAGCTGAAGTGCCCCCCCCAGGACTATTAGTATGCGCTAACGTAATCTCAGAGCCTTTAAATGACCTGAGACACAGGCAACAAAAAAATGCATAATTCACTTGCATTAACCATACCAAGTCATAGCCCTTGCTTTCTTGGGTCTGGTGTGACCCTTCCAGTTACTTTATATTCTGCACAAAAAAATTCAGTGCTTGATAAAATCTGTACTTATATTTTGTGCATTTAGACAACAGCTTCAGAACCCGGTTCTTAATAAATGGAGTCTTAAATTATATAAATACTGGATGTATTTCATATTTATACAGTATATAACATGGAATATATTCTCCCAGCTCCATTCTATCTGCCCCTCCCAACATGTCCCTATTGAAAAATGATACCCTTCCAATCCAGCAGTTCTATTTTTCTTGTTCATCATCACTTATTTTTAAAATTTCACTTCATTTTATTAATCAATGGTGTCTTCAGTGGTGGATTAATGAGATGTGATGCCCCTAGGCTACACTTTGCACAGCCCCTCCCCTCCAATCTAGGTACTATCCTGGTCTGGAAGTATACGTTGAATACGGAGTGGACCGTTACAGCCTCTGAAGCCAGTAATGTCTCTGTCATGCACCAACCCAACACACCATAAAAAACTCAGGCACAAACCCCATAGAGGCATGCACAAGCCTGCAAGTTGTTGCCTTCCCTACTGGCTGCCTAATCTTCTCCCAGAAAGAAGGTACCAACCGTGAACAGCAGGCGACCAAACCCTGACACAGTACAGTGTAGATAAAAATACATTTTTTAAAGACAATATAAATAATCATTGAAAAAGCTAGATGGGTCCCTGAACAGTCTGGGCCAACTGTTCTTTAATAGAACTCAATTTAGTCCATGAGAAAGATATCAAAGTCACTTTCAGTAACTAAGACTTACTGGTTCAGTGACTTAAACATCATATACCTATCACTAAGTGCTGGTGCCATAATTAAATAGTAAGTTAGGTTGAAGAAAGACACATGTCCATCAAGTTCAACCTTTTAAGTCTAAATGTAACCTGCTAAAGGAATTTAAACTGGACTCCCATGAATAAGTTTGACATAGAGCAGTAAGTTTCTGACTAGGCCGATAGGTTATACCCAACCCGTTTTGTAATATTCATACTGCAGCATCACAGGATTATATATTTTTAAAAATGAACACAATAGTAAACACAATATATGTAATCCAGTAAAAAATTTTATTAACATTAAAAGGTTCAAATTACATGAATTCCTTGGGTTGAAAAAGGAGGTTTCACCTTAAGGGGAGATGTTGTAGAATTTTCTCCCTGAAGCAGCCGTGCACTCAGATACATTGGGTAGATTCATAAAAGGGTTGGTCACCTTTAGTGCTTGTGAACCTGAGAATATTAAAGATTGAGACTTCTTCTTCTTTAAAAGATGCTAAAGTATTCCCTTAAAGTCACGATGGGAAGAGCAAATAACTCAATTCTAATGTCAGGGATAAACTGTGTAAGAATTTCCAGTATAGGGTAATTTGGTACATTCACACAAGGGGCGTCAAAAAGGCTGCTTATTTCAGCTTTCAGATCAGTGACCTCTTGGTTTAAGGTTTCTATCTCTCCCAGAATTTGCTTTATAAAGACAATATCTTCTTCAACATCCTTCTCATATTCTATGACCATGTCCGAAACATCCATCATTAGCTGGAGAATTGTTTGCTTCTCTTGTAGAATTTTCACCCTGAAGCAGCTGTGCACTCAGATACATTGGGTAGATTCATAAAAGGGTTGGTGACCTTTAGTGCTTGTGAACCTGAGAATATTAAAGATTGAGACTGCTTCTTCTTCTTCTTTAAAAGATGCTAAAGGATTGCCTTAATGTCACGATGGGAAGAGTAAATAAATCAATTCTAATTTCAGGGATAAACTGTGCAAGAATTTCCAGTATAGGGTACTTTGGTGCATTCACACAAGGGGCATCAACAAGGCTGCTTATTTTAGCTTTCAGATCAGTGACCTCTTGGTTTAAGGTTTCTATCTCTCCCAGAATTTGCTTCATAAAGACAATATCTTCTTCAACATCCTTCTCATATTCTATGACCATGTCCAAAACATCCATCATTAGCTGGAGAATTGTTTGCTTCTCCTCACTGACCTGGCTAGAACTCTGTAATTTCTCACTGGTTGCTATGTCAGACAGTGGAAAAGATGCTATACAATGCAAATGAGCTACGATAATAATAGCAGATAGTGCAATGATCAAAAACAAGTTGTGAAATTGAAATTTATGATAAAATCTGTATAATTCCATATTAGGATAGTTCAAAGTGATTCAGATAAAGTAGCAGAAAATGTTTGTGCTGCTCTGTGAACAGTGCATCACAAACTGAAGTCAGCTGCTGTAATGTAACACTTACAGGTTACAAGTTTGATGACATCACCAGGTAAAGATGCTTAAACATTACCATATATGGTAATGCTTAGTGCACCAGATCAGGTGTGTGTTTACTTATGCATTGACATCATAATAGTGTTATTTTAATGTGTTTTTGATTCTGACTGCTGATTACACTGGGCGGTAAAAAAAAAACGTTGATTTTTGTGGTTTTGTGGGATTTTATCGATTTGATAGCATTTTGCTCTGTTCTTTCATGATTTTTGAGGGTCTTTATGCCAGATACTTTGGTAAACCTATGTACAATGGGCATCACCCTGTTTGGAGGAGCCATGGCAATCATATTTAGGGAGTAGTTTGGAGCAGAAAAGAATGGGTACCCATTTTAAATTCGGTCGAATGTGTAATTTCAAAAATCTATATTTTTGGGGGTAAACATATATTTCTGTGTTTTTACCCCCCAAAAAAATGCAGTCAATGATTTTTTATTTGCTGAAGTGACCCCCAGTACTATTTGTATGCACTTACTTCGTTTTGGGGCCTCTAAATGCCAGATACTTTTGGTAATCCTATGCATAATGGGCATCAACCTTTTTGGAGGAGCCCTGGCAATCATATTTAGGGTGCTTTTTCTTGGTACATAATGATACATGGGTGATGTGATGCTGGAAAGTTGAAGCTTTGAGGCAATTTTCAGGTATTTCACCAAAACTGCCAATTTTGGGAAAGCCTTGCAACTCGGTAGTTTGGAGCAGAAAGGCATAGAAATCCATTTTAGATTCGGTAGAATGTGACTTTCCAAAAGATATGGTTATTAGGGGTAAACATATATTTCTGTGTTTTTATCCCGCATTAAATGCAATCAATGTGTTGATTTTTCATTAGCTGAAGTGCCCCCCCAGGACTATTTGTATGCGCTAACGTAATCTCAGAGCCTTTAAATGACCTGAGACACAGGCAACAAAAAAATGCATAATTCACTTGCATTAACCATACCAAGTCATAGCCTTTGCTTTCTTTTTTTCATATTTAACTTTTTTTATTGAGTTTTACAGATTCATATTAAATCATTTAACAGTTGAAGGAAGATGTAAGAGAGAAGAAAGAAAGAAAGAAAAAGCACGAAAGAAAGAAGATGGTAAGAGAGAAGGGGAGGGGGAGGAGGGGGGGGAATGTTCCTTAATGCATATTTAAGACACTAATGATAAAGCTACTACATTGGAGGTCTACACTTGCATAGTACTGTTTGGAGTCACTGCTGGAATGTTATTGGTCAGTATAATAGTTGAGTTTCCAGTTTCGCCATTTATGGAGGGTGATAGTTGCGTTTGATGATTGTTGAACGCTTGTTGCTGTAAATTTTTCATAAGTGAGGTTAGAGTCTATGAGGTTAATTAAACTGTCCCTGTTAGGTATCTCAGTCTTTTTCCATAGTCTTGGAATTAGTAACCTGGCTGAGGTGAGAATGTGAAAAACCAATTTTCTGTTGTTAATGTGAATATCCTGTAGTCCATGATTTAATAATGCTAGTGATGGAGTTAGCACCATTGGGGTTGTGGTGGTTTCAATTATTAATTGTGATACCTCTTTCCAGAAGGGAGCAATTAAGTTGCATGACCACCATATATGGAACAAAGTCCCTTCCATTGTCTTGCATCTCCAGCAATTGGCCGAGGTGTCGGGGTACATTTTGTTGAGAACAGAGGGCGTTTTGTACCATCTAAAAAGTATTTTTCTTTGGTTTTCTATGTGGTTGGTGCATTTTGAGTATTTAAATGCTGCATTGGCTGCCTGTAGCCATTGCGGCAATGAAAAAGTTGTCTCAAGGTCTCGTTCCCATTTTTGGATATGAGTCGGTTTCACCTCTGTTGTATCAGCTGAGATTATTTTATAGACTTTAGATAGGCCTTTTTTTCGTCCTGCAGCGTGAAAGCATAGCTGTTCAAAAGGTGTGCGTTGTCGATGAATAGTTTTTTGGTATGGGTTTAGGAGGTGTCGGATTTGAAGATATTTGTAATGATCCTGTTTTGGGAGATGAAACTCAGTTTGTAAGTCTGTATATGATTTTAGAATATCGGCAGAGAACAATTGCGCCAATGTTGCTAGTCCTAAATTTTCCCAATTTTTCACGGACAGATCAGGTATCATTGTTTCAATAGTATTGAGTGGCATTAGTTTTGATGGGAATGTATGTATGTGAATGCTAGATTTGATATGGTTCCATAGTCTTAAGGCGGTCGTGGTGGTGTGGTACAGAGTCTTATTCTTTATTAGTTTCATAGGTGAATCAGTCCACATCAGTAGTTGGAGAGTTAAAGGATGTGTTTGTTCCTGCTCTATGTCAAGCCAGTGTTTATGAGTTGTGGGCAGATTCCACATTGCCAATTGTTCAAGGATAGCTGCCTTGTAGTAGTTTTCGATGTTAGGGACACCAAATCCTCCTTCTTGTTGTCGACGTTGCATCACATGCCGTTTGAGTCTTGGCTTGTTACCTCCCCAAATGAATGTGTCTAGAGTAGTTTGTGCTTGTCTTAAAAAAAATTTGGGTACTGTGATCGGTAGTGTTCTAAACACATACAGTAACTTGGGTAGAGACATCATTTTGACCGCAGCCATTCTCCCCATCCAGGAAATATATAGTGGTTTCCATTTATCGAATTGTGATTGTATTTCCTTTAGGACTTTTGGATAGTTGCTTTCGTAGGTTTTGGTGACAGAGTTGCCAAGTTCAATTCCTAAATAGGTAATCGTGTCACGTCTCCATTGAGATGGGTAGACTTTTTGTAGGTCTTTCACTTTAGTCTTGGGGATATTCATAGGTAGAGCTTGCGTTTTGTTAATGTTCAGTTTATAGTACGATAGTTGGCTGTAACTTGTCAAAATCTGAAAGAGTTTCGGAATAGATTGATCCAGGCTAGTTAAGGTCAGGATGATATCATCTGCGAAAAGTGCGAGTTTGTAGTGTGACCGTTGAGTTTTGATCCTTGTGATTTCAGCTGTGTCTCTAATAGTTTTGGCCAAGGGCTCCAAGATTAGGTTGAATATGAGTGGAGATAGAGGGCAACCCTGTCTCGTCCCATTGGTGATGTTAAAGGGATCAGACAGGAACCCCATATTTGTGACCTGCGCTGAGGGTTTGGAATATAGGGTCAATATTGAGTGCAGTATTTCATTTCGAAAACCGTATGCTCGTAGTGTTTCTTCCATGTATTGCCAGTGAACCCTATCAAAGGCCTTCTCGGCGTCGAGTGCTAGAATCAATGTCTGTGTCCTCTGGCGTGTGATTTTCTCTATTAGGGATAGCATTTTTCTGGTGTTGTCAACTCCTTGCCTACCTTTAGTGAAACCCGATTGATCTTGATGAATTAAGTTTGGCAGAATCTCTTTCAATCTGTTGGCTATTACTTTCGCATATAATTTGGTGTCTCCATTGAGTAGAGAAATGGGTCGAAAATTTGAGCACTGATTCGGGGTCTTGCCCGGTTTAGGGATCGTCGTTATGGTCGCTTGCAGCATCTCATTTGGGAGACTTCCACCTTGCATGATGTCGTTAAAGAGTTCAGTCAGGTGGGGGATCAGAATTGTTTGGAACTGTTTGTAGTAGGAGATTGTTAGACCATCTGGTCCTGGTGCTTTCCCTTGGGGGGTAGTGGTAATGGCTTTCTGTATTTCACTAGGAAGAATAGGTGTGTTTAGTATGTGCAGTTGTTCTGGGTTATTTGTGGCAGATTTGCTTTCTTGAGAAAGGCACATATGTCCTGTTCAGCTGGTTGATGAGTATCAGGGTCATGTTTCAGGTTGTATAGTGATGAGTAGTATGACGCAAACGTATCAGCTATTCCTTTGGGGTTGGTAACACTCTTGTTGTCTTTGTCCAGTATGTGATCAATCGCTCGACTAGTCTGTTTGTTCCGTAGTAGATTAGCCATAAGTTTGGATGCTTTGTTTCCCTTTGTATAATGTGTTGCTCTAAGTCTTTGAAGGCAATCATTTATTTTGATTAATTCCAGTTCATGCAATTTACTTCTTGCATCCCTGAGTGCCTTAGCTGTTTTTTTGGTAGGACAGGCTTTGTTTTGGGTTTCTAGTTCTTGTAGTTGTTTCATTAAAGTTTGTCTTGTCCTTTCTCTTTGCCGTTTGAGTGTGGAGGCATTTTTGATGAGTTGCCCCCGGATAACTGCTTTGTGTGCGCACCATAATGTTGCGTTGGAGACCTCCCCATTTGAGTTAAAATCAAAATATTCTTGTAGGATTTTACCACATTGCTGAGAAATTTCTTTGTTGTGGAGTAATGATTCATTTAATCTCCAGCGAGCGGAGGTTGTGGTGCATTTTCCCACATTGATAATTGTTGTTACTGGGGCATGGTCTGACCATGTTGTCAGTCCTATTTTGGTATTGTCTACATTTTGTAGTAGGTGCTTATCAGTGAAGATGTAATCTATCCTTGAATATTTTGCATGTGGGTATGAGTAATGCGTGAAGTCTTTTTCGGTCGGGTGGGTTTCACGCCATGAGTCATAAAGAGCATGATTTTTGAGATGTTTATGAAGGTTGGAGGCATGTGCGAGAGCCTCTTTTCGCGGAGCTTTGCTTCCCTCAGACTTCGTATCCAATTCTTGGTTTAGTGGTATGTTAAAGTCTCCACTTATTACTACTCGTCCTTGCTTCGTTTTATCTAAGATTTTGAAGAATGTTCTATAGAAGGAAGACTGTTTTGTAGTTGGGGCATACACCGACGCTATAGTGTAAATGTATTCCTGTAGTTGTATAACAGCAATGATATATCTTCCTAGAGGATCAGAGTGTTGGTTAATTATTCGGGGGTTTACTGTGGTATGAAACCAAATTGCCACTCCTTTCTTCTTTATTGTACTGCTTGCATAAATTTGCAAGGGGTAATCTTTACAGTCCAATCTGGTGGGACATCCAGAAATTAAGTGAGTTTCTTGTAGGCATAGTATTGTTGTTTTTAGCTGTTTAGCCCAGTGTATAAGTTGTGATCTTTTGTTAGGGCTGTTGAGCCCGTTAACATTAAGAGATGTTATAGATACTGTCATTTTTGTGGTGTTAGTTTGTGTTTCTTAAATGGGTACTCACGTCTAACCGGATGTCGTTGGTTCAGCTTTTTTCGTAGTAAACTGTAGAAGCTGGGGTGTCCAAATTTATTTCCGACCCTGTCCGTAGTAGCTGTTGCTGGGTTAAGGAGGGATAGGAGAGGAGGAGGGGAAGGGATGTGAAAAAAACGAGAATAGACAGAAATAGAGAAATCATTAGCATAACATTTGAACATTCAAACATATATACAACAATACTGAGCATAGTATCGTAGAAGGTGGCTCTTTGGTACTGTTGCCTAGTTATCCAGCATTTCGGATTGGTCAGTAGTCGATTTTGGCTGTAGTACCAGGAAGCCAGTATCGGGGAGGGGGTGTCCATTCTATAGTGAGTGTTTTGCAGGGTTTTTATATTTGAAAAGTTGAGTTAGAGTATTTGAGTGTTTGAGTGTATTCCTACGGCTGTAGGGATTATGTGATCAGCAAGGGTTTGGAGACATGTTTCATGTGGTATCGTTAACGTTCAAGTCGACCTGGTTTTGAACGGCCCGCGTGGTTGCGGTTCTTCGTTGGCTGGTCCTACTGGGCTGCCATTCTTGTTGCAGTTTGTGCATTTTGGTCGATTTCTTCAGTGAGACATCCTGTTGTTGGAGTAAGTTCCACTGTTGTAATAGCTGCTCTCCATGTTGTGGTGAGTTTATGACGACCACTGTGTCTTTATATTGCACTCTCAGTTTTACTGGAAAAAGCCATCTGTATGATATATTTGCTTCTCTCAGCAATGTTGTAACTGATGTAAATTCTTTACGTTTTTTCATAGTATGGGCTGAAAGGTCTGGAAAACATTGAAGTACAGCATATTTGTCCGGGAGAGTTTGTTTGTCCCTGAATGTGCTGAGAATTAGTTCTTTGATGTGGAAAAAGTGAAGTCGTAGGATCACTTCTCTGGGCGCATTGGGAGGCGCACTCTTGTTTTTGGGGAGTCTGTGTGCTCTATCTATGAGCAGTAGTTCAGGTTTTTCATCTGGTAATATATCCATTAGCATTTCGTTTAAGTATTGGTTTAGGTCTTCAGCTTTCACTGTCTCTGATATCCCTCTCAGCCTGATATTGTTCCTTCTGTTCCTGTCTTCTATATCCGCCAATTTGTTAGTGAGCTGTTGTACCTCAGTTTCTAATTCACTGTGCGAGTCTATAAGTTCGTTGTGTGAACTTACGAGTTCTGACATTTTAATTTCCAGGTGATCAGTGCGACCCTCGAGCTGTTTAACCTCCCTGTGTAATTCCGCAACAGTGTTCCTGAAGTCCGCCTGGATATCAGTGCGTAGTGAGGTAAGTAAATCTTTTAGAATTGGCAGGGTTACATTGTGCTGCATATGGGTATCAGATAGTGTTGGTACTGTTGCACCTACGTCCTCGTTGGTGCGAGGCGGGCTACTACAGCATGAACCAGTGCCATCTTGGCTGGGTGTGCATTCGCCTGCTTGTGAGGTTGATTTAGGGTAGAAAGCCGTCATTTTGACCGGTGATGGGCGTTTCTTTGACTTTCCCATATTGTTTGGTTATGGATAACAGTGGTGCTAATGAGCCTCCTTAATTGTTGTCGCCTTTCACTCAATTTATAGAGCCCCCTGCATACAACTCCTCCTCAGTGTGTTACTGCATCAGCAGTTAAAGTCATTGCTCATCCCATATAGTTATTGAGCATAAGTTGGGACTCCAGAGTTTCTCTGGTCTTAAGGCCAGTGCCTATAATGTCTGCAAGGAGGATGACAATTTCGGCTGGAACCAGGGATAGAGACCGGTCACGAAGGTCCAGCGGTTGCTGGTAGAGGTTATAAGTAGGAGTATGAAGTCAAACCATCTGATGTTGTGGCTGCCCTGGGGCCTTACAGAGTGGTAGTTCAAGCAGTTACATGTATCCCATGTTAGTGCCACTTGCCCTTTATTGTTGTGTGCAGGGGCCCTGTTAGTGTCCATCCAGTATGCAATACTGCTTGTTAGCGTTCACTGAAGGGCATGGGACCAAGCACGTGGTATGAGCAAGATACGATATGGCGCCTTGCAGCCTGTGGCTGAGGTTTGGTGAACCGCAGCACTTGGCTCCCTGCGCCTGCAGTGTTAGGATGTGCTCCCCAGGTGTCTCCGTATCCCCCTTCTAAATGGTAGGCCTCCCCCACTCCTTACTTAAGGCCCAGCGGCCACGGTGGGGGAGGATCCCGCTTCTGCGAGGCCGCGACTCCTGCGCGCTCTCACGTGAGTCCCCTGCTGCGCTGAGTTAATGAGGCCGCACCAATATCTCCGGCTCGGCTGCAGGTAGAGACTTCGCGTCTGCAGGGAACTGCAGCGGATCGATGGAGCCGTCACCAATGGTGAGTTGGGAGCCTCTAGAGTTAGAGGGTCGTAGGGAATTTTGAATCAGCCTTTGCTTTCTTGGGTCTGGTGTGACCCTTCCAGTTACTTTATATTCTGCACAAAAAAATTCAGTGCTTGATAAAATCTGTACTTATATTTTGTGCATTTAGACAACAGCTTCAGAACCCGGTTCTTAATAAATGGAGTCTTAAATTATATAAATACTGGATGTATTTCATATTTATACAGTATATAAAATGGAATATATTCTCCCAGCTCCATTCTATCTGCCCCTCCCAACATGTCCCTATTGAAAAATGATACCCTTCCAATCCAGCAGTTCTATTTTTCTTGTTCATCACTTATTTTTAAAATTTCACTTCATTTTATTAATCAATGGTGTCTTCAGTGGTGGATTAATGAGATGTGATGCCCCTAGGCTACACTTTGCACAGCCCCTCCCCTCCAATCTAGGTACTATCCTGGTCTGGAAGTATACGTTGAATATGGAGTGGACCGTTACAGCCTCTGAAGCCAGTGATGTCTCTGTCATGCACCAACCCAACACACCATAAAAAACTCAGGCACAAACCCCATAGAGGCATGCACAAGCCTGCAAGTTGTTGCCTTCCCTCCTGGCTGCCTAATCTTCTCCCAGAAAGAAGGTACCAACCGTGAACAGCAGGCGACCAAACCCAGACCCAGTACAGTGTAGATAAAAATACATTTTTTAAAGACAATATAAATAATCATTGAAAAAGCTAGATGGGTCCCTGAACAGTCTGGGCCAACTGTTCTTTAATAGAAATCAATTTAGTCCATGAGAAAGATATCAAAGTCACTTTCAGTAACTAAGACTTACTGGTTCAGTGACTTAAACATCATATACCTATCACTAAGTGCTGGTGCCATAATTAAATAGTAAGTTAGGTTGAAGAAAGACACATGTCCATCAAGTTCAACCTTTTAAGTCTAAATGTAACCTGCTAAAGGAATTTAAACTGGACTCCCATGAATAAGTTTGACATAGAGCAGTAAGTTTCTGACTAGGCTGATAGGTTATACCCAACCCTTTATGTAATATTCATACTGCAGCATCACAGGATTATATATTTTTAAAAATGAACACAATAGTAAACACAATATATGTAATCCAGTAAAAATTTTTATTAACATTAAAAGGTTCAAATTACATGAATTCCTTGGATTGAAAAAGGAGGTTTCACCTTAACGGGCGATGTTGTAGAATTTTCTCCCTGAAGCAGCCGTGCACTCAGATACATTGGGTAGATTCATAAAAGGGTTGGTCACCTTTAGTGCTTGTGAACCTGAGAATATGAAAGATTGAGACTTCTTCTTCTTTAAAAGATGCTAAAGTATTGCCTTAAAGTCACGATGGGAAGAGTAAATAAATCGATTCTAATGTCAGGGATAAACTATGCAAGAATTTCCAGTATAGGGTACTTTGGTGCATTCACACAAGGGGCGTCACAAAGGCTGCTTATTTCAGCTTTCAGATCAGTCACCTCTTGGTTTAAGGTTTCTATCTCTTCCAGAATTTGCTTTATAAAGACAATATCTTCTTCAACATCCTTCTCATATTCTATGACCATGTCCAAAACATCCATCATTAGCTGGAGAATTGTTTGCTTCTCTTGTAGAATTTTCACCCTGAAGCAGCCGTGCACTCAGATACATTGGGTAGATTCATAAAAGGGTTGGTCACCTTTAGTGCTTGTGAACCTGAGAATATTAAAGATTGAGACTTCTTCTTCTTTAAAAGATGCTAAAGTATTCCCTTAAAGTCACGATGGGAAGAGCAAATAACTCAATTCTAATGTCAGGGATAAACTGTGCAAGAATTTCCAGTATAGGGTACTTTGGTGCATTCACACAAGGGGCGTCAAAAAGGCTGCTTATTTCAGCTTTCAGATCAGTGACCTCTTGGTTTAAGGTTTCTATCTCTCCCAGAATTTGCTTTATAAAGACAATATCTTCTTCAACATCCTTCTCATATTCTATGACCATGTCCGAAACATCCATCATTAGCTGGAGAATTGTTTGCTTCTCTTGTAGAATTTTCTCCCTGAAGCAGCCGTGCACTCAGATACATTGGGTAGATTCATAAAAGGGTTGGTCACCTTTAGTGCTTGTGAACCTGAGAATATTAAAGATTGAGACGGCTTCTTCTTCTTTAAAAGATGCTAAAGTATTGCCTTAAAGTCACGATGGGAAGAGTAAATCAATTCTAATGTCAGGGATAAACTATGCAAGAATTTCAAGTATAGGGTACTTTGGTGCATTCACACAAGGGGCGTCACAAAGGCTGCTTATTTCAGCTTTCAGATCAGTGACCTCTTGGTTTAAGGTTTCTATCTCTCCCAGAATTTGCTTTATAAAGACAATATCTTCTTCAACATCCTTCTCATATTTTATGACCATGTCCGAAACATCCATCATTAGCTGGAGAATTGTTTGCTTCTCTTGTAGAATTTTCACCCTGAAGCAGCCGTGCACTCAGATACATTGGGTAGATTCATAAAAGGGTTGGTCACCTTTAGTGCTTGTGAACCTGAGAATATTAAAGATTGAGACGGCTTCTTCTTCTTTAAAAGATGCTAAAGTATTGCCTTAAAGTCACGATGGGAAGAGTAAATAAATCAATTCTAATTTCAGGGATAAACTGTGCAAGAATTTCCAGTATAGGGTACTTTGGTGCATTCACACAAGGGGCGTCAACAAGGCTGCTTATTTCAGCTTTCAGATCAGAGACCTCTTGGTTTAAGGTTTCTATCTCTCCCAGAATTTGCTTCATAAAGACAATATCTTCTTCAACATCCTTCTCATATTCTATGACCATGTCCGAAACATCCATCATTAGCTGGAGAATTGTTTGCTTCTCCTCACTGACCTGGCTAGAACTCTGTAATTTCTCACTGGCTGCTATGTCAGACAGTGGAAAAGATGCTATACAATGCAAATGAGCTACGATAATAATAGCAGATAGTGCAATGATCAAAAACAAGTTGTGAAATTGAAATTTATGATAAAATCTGTATAATTCCATATTAGGATAGTTCAAAGTGATTCAGATAAAGTAGCAGAAAATGTTTGTGCTGCTCTGTGAACAGTGCATCACAAACTGAAGTCAGCTGCTGTAATGTAACACTTACAGGTTACAAGTTTGATGACATCACCAGGTAAAGATGCTTAAACATTACCATATATGGTAATGCTTAGTGCACCAGATCAGGTGTGTGTTTACTTATGCAGTGACATCATAATAGTGTTATTTTAATGTGGCTTTGATTCTGACTGCTGATTACACTGGGCGGTAAAAAAAAAACGTTGATTTTTGTGGTTTTGTGGGATTTTATCGATTTGATAGCATTTTGCTCTGTTCTTTCATGATTTTTGAGGGTCTTTATGCCAGATACTTTGGTAAACCTATGTACAATGGGCATCACCCTGTTTGGAGGAGCCATGGCAATCATATTTAGGGAGTAGTTTGGAGCAGAAAAGAATGGGTACCCATTTTAAATTCGGTCGAATGTGTAATTTCAAAAATCTATATTTTTGGGGGTAAACATATATTTCTGTGTTTTTACCCCCCAAAAAAATGCAGTCAATGATTTTTTATTTGCTGAAGTGACCCCCAGTACTATTTGTATGCACTTACTTCATTTTGGGGCCTCTAAATGCCAGATACTTTTGGTAATCCTATGCATAATGGGCATCAACCTTTTTGGAGGAGCCCTGGCAATCATATTTAGGGTGCTTTTTCTTGGTACATAATGATACATGGGTGATGTGATGCTGGAAAGTTGAAGCTTTGAGGCAATTTTCAGGTATTTCACCAAAACTGCCAATTTTGGGAAAGCCTTGCAACTCGGTAGTTTGGAGCAGAAAGGCATAGAAATCCATTTTAGATTCGGTAGAATGTGACTTTCCAAAAGATATGGTTATTAGGGGTAAACATATATTTCTGTGTTTTTATCCCGCAAAAAATGCAATCAATGTGTTGATTTTTCATTAGCTGAAGTGCCCCCCCAGGACTATTTGTATGCGCTAACGTAATCTCAGCGCCTTTAAATGACCTGAGACACAGGCAACAAAAAAATGCATAATTCACTTGCATTAACCATACCAAGTCATAGCCTTTGCTTTCTTGGGTCTGGTGTGACCCTTCCAGTTACTTTATATTCTGCACAAAAAAATTCAGTGCTTGATAAAATCTGTACTTATATTTTGTGCATTTAGACAACAGCTTCAGAACCCAGTTCTTAATAAATGGAGTCTTAAATTATATAAATACTGGATGTATTTCATATTTATACAGTATATAAAATGGAATATATTCTCCCAGCTCCATTCTATCTGCCCCTCCCAACATGTCCCTATTGAAAAATGATACCCTTCCAATCCAGCAGTTCTATTTTTCTTGTTCATCATCACTTATTTTTAAAATTTCACTTCATTTTATTAATCAATGGTGTCTTCAGTGGTGGATTAATGAGATGTGATGCCCCTAGGCTACACTTTGCACAGCCCCTCCCCTCCAATCTAGGTACTATCCTGGTCTGGAAGTATACGTTGAATATGGAGTGGACCGTTACAGCCTCTGAAGCCAGTGATGTCTCTGTCATGCACCAACCCAACACACCATAAAAAACTCAGGCACAAACCCCATAGAGGCATGCACAAGCCTGCAAGTTGTTGCCTTCCCTACTGGCTGCCTAATCTTCTCCCAGAAAGAAGGTACCAACCGTGAACAGCAGGCGACCAAACCCAGACCCAGTACAGTGTAGATAAAAATACATTTTTTAAAGACAATATAAATAATCATTGAAAAAGCTAGATGGGTCCCTGAACAGTCTGGGCCAACTGTTCTTTAATAGAAATCAATTTAGTCCATGAGAAAGATATCAAAGTCACTTTCAGTAACTAAGACTTACTGGTTCAGTGACTTAAACATCATATACCTATCACTAAGTGCTGGTGCCATAATTAAATAGTAAGTTAGGTTGAAGAAAGACACATGTCCATCAAGTTCAACCTTTTAAGTCTAAATGTAACCTGCTAAAGGAATTTAAACTGGACTCCCATGAATAAGTTTGACATAGAGCAGTAAGTTTCTGACTAGGCCGATAGGTTATACCCAACCCTTTATGTAATATTCAGACTGCAGCATCACAGGATTATATATTTTTAAAAATGAACACAATAGTAAACACAATATATGTAATCCAGTAAAAAAATTTATTAACATTAAAAGGTTCAAATTACATGAATTCCTTGGGTTGAAAAAGGAGGTTTCACCTTAAGGGGAGATGTTGTAGAATTTTCTCCCTGAAGCAGCCGTGCACTCAGATACATTGGGTAGATTCATAAAAGGGTTGGTCACCTTTAGTGCTTGTGAACCTGAGAATATGAAAGATTGAGACTTCTTCTTCTTTAAAAGATGCTAAAGTATTGCCTTAAAGTCACGATGGGAAGAGTAAATAAATCGATTCTAATGTCAGGGATAAACTGTGCAAGAATTTCCAGTATAGGGTACTTTGGTGCATTCACACAAGGGGCGTCACAAAGGCTGCTTATTTCAGCTTTCAGATCAGTGACCTCTTGGTTTAAGGTTTCTATCTCTCCCAGAATTTGCTTTATAAAGACAATATCTTCTTCAACATCCTTCTCATATTCTATGACCATGTCCGAAACGTCCATCATTAGCTGGAGAATTGTTTGCTTCTCTTGTAGAATTTTCACCCTGAAGCAGCCGTGCACTCAGATACATTGGGTAGATTCATAAAAGGGTTGGTCACCTTTAGTGCTTGTGAACCTGAGAATATTAAAGATTGAGACTTCTTCTTCTTTAAAAGATGCTAAAGTATTCCCTTAAAGTCACGATGGGAAGAGCAAATAACTCAATTCTAATGTCAGGGATAAACTGTGCAAGAATTTCCAGTATAGGGTACTTTGGTGCATTCACACAAGGGGCGTCAAAAAGGCTGCTTATTTCAGCTTTCAGATCAGTGACCTCTTGGTTTAAGGTTTCTATCTCTCCCAGAATTTGCTTTATAAAGACAATATCTTCTTCAACATCCTTCTCATATTCTATGACCATGTCCGAAACATCCATCATTAGCTGGAGAATTGTTTGCTTCTCTTGTAGAATTTTCTCCCTGAAGCAGCCGTGCACTCAGATACATTGGGTAGATTCATAAAAGGGTTGGTCACCTTTAGTGCTTGTGAACCTGAGAATTTTAAAGATTGAGACTGCTTCTTCTTCTTTAAAAGATGCTAAAGTATTGCCTTAAAGTCACGATGGGAAGAGTAAATAAATCAATTCTAATTTCAGGGATAAACTGTGCAAGAATTTCCAGTATAGGGTACTTTGGTGCATTCACACAAGGGGCGTCAACAAGGCTGCTTATTTCAGCTTTCAGATCAGTGACCTCTTGGTTTAAGGTTTCTATCTCTCCCAGAATTTGCTTCATAAAGACAATATCTTCTTCAACATCCTTCTCATATTCTATGACCATGTCCGAAACATCCATCATTAGCTGGAGAATTGTTTGCTTCTCCTCACTGACCTGGCTAGAACTCTGTAATTTCTCACTGGTTGCTATGTCAGACAGTGGAAAAGATGCTATACAATGCAAATGAGCTACGATAATAATAGCAGATAGTGCAATGATCAAAAACAAGTTGTGAAATTGAAATTTATGATAAAATCTGTATAATTCCATATTAGGATAGTTCAAAGTGATTCAGATAAAGTAGCAGAAAATGTTTGTGCCGCTCTGTGAACAGTGCATCACAAACTGAAGTCAGCTGCTGTAATGTAACACTTACAGGTTACAAGTTTGATGACATCACCAGGTAAAGATGCTTAAACATTACCATATATGGTAATGCTTAGTGCACCAGATCAGGTGTGTGTTTACTTATGCAGTGACATCATAATAGTTTTATTGTAATGTGACTTTGATTCTGACTGCTGATTACACTGGGCGGTAAAAAAAAACGTTGATTTTTGTGGTTTTGTGGGATTTTATCGATTTGATAGCATTTTGCTCTGTTCTTTCATGATTTTTGAGGGTCTTTATGCCAGATACTTTGGTAAACCTATGTACAATGGGCATCACCCTGTTTGGAGGAGCCATGGCAATCATATTTAGGGAGTAGTTTGGAGCAGAAAAGAATGGGTACCCATTTTAAATTCGGTCGAATGTGTAATTTCAAAAATCTATATTTTTGGGGGTAAACATATATTTCTGTCTTTTTACCCCCCAAAAAATGCAGTCAATGATTTTTTATTTGCTGAAGTGACCCCCAGTACTATTTGTATGCACTTACTTCATTTTGGGGCCTCTAAATGCCAGATACTTTTGGTAATCCTATGCATAATGGTCATCAACCTTTTTGGAGGTGCCCTGGCAATCATATTTAGGGTGCTTTTTCTTGGTACATAATGATACATGGGTGATGTGATGCTGGAAAGTTGAAGCTTTGAGGCAATTTTCAGGTATTTCACCAAAACCGCCAATTTTGGGAAAGCCTTGCAACTCGGTAGTTTGGAGCAGAAAGGCATAGAAATCCATTTTAGATTCGGTAGAATGTGACTTTCCAAAAGATATGGTTATTAGGGGTAAACATATATTTCTGTGTTTTTATCCCGCAAAAAATGCAATCAATGTGTTGATTTTTCATTAGCTGAAGTGCCCCCCAGGACTATTTGTATGCGCTAACGTAATCTCAGAGCCTTTAAATGACCTGAGACACAGGCAACAAAAAAATGCATAATTCACTTGCATTAACCATACCAAGTCATAGCCTTTGCTTTCTTGGGTCTGGTGTGACCCTTCCAGTTACTTTATATTCTGCACAAAAAAATTCAGTGCTTGATAAAATCTGTACTTATATTTTGTGCATTTAGACAACAGCTTCAGAACCCGGTTCTTAATAAATGGAGTCTTAAATTATATAAATACTGGATGTATTTCATATTTATACAGTATATAAAATGGAATATATTCTCCCAGCTCGATTCTATCTGCCCCTCCCAACATGTCCCTATTGAAAAATGACACCCTTCTAATCCAGCAGTTCTATTTTTCTTGTTCATCATCATCACTTATTTTTAAAATTTCACTTCTTTATTAATCAATGGTGTCTTCAGTGGTGGATTAATGAGATGTGATGCCCCTAGGCTACACTTTGCACAGCCCCTCCCCTCCAATCTAGGTACTATCCTGGTCTGGAAGTATAAGTTGAATATGGAGTGGACCGTTACAGCCTCTGAAGCCAGTGATGTCTCTGTCATGCACCAACCCAACACACCATAAAAAACTCAGGCACAAACCCCATAGAGGCATGCACAAGCCTGCAAGTTGTTGCCTTCCCTCCTGGCTGCCTAATCTTCTCCCAGAAAGAAGGTACCAACCGTGAACAGCAGGCGACCAAACCCAGACCCAGTACAGTGTAGATAAAAATACATTTTTTAAAGACAATATAAATAATCATTGAAAAAGCTAGATGGGTCCCTGAACAGTCTGGGCCAACTGTTCTTTAATATAAATCAATTTAGTCCATGAGAAAGATATCAAAGTCACTTTCAGTAACTAAGACTTACTGGTTCAGTGACTTAAACATCATATACCTATCACTAAGTGCTGGTGCCATAATTAAATAGTAAGTTAGGTTGAAGAAAGACACATGTCCATCAAGTTCAACCTTTTAAGTCTAAATGTAACCTGCTAAAGGAATTTAAACTGGACTCCCATGAATAAGTTTGACATAGAGCAGTAAGTTTCTGACTAGGCCGATAGGTTATACCCAACCCTTTATGTAATATTCATACTGCAGCATCACAGGATTATATATTTTTAAAAATGAACACAATAGTAAACATAATATATGTAATCCAGTAAAAATTTTTATTAACATTAAAAGGTTCAAATTACATGAATTCCTTGGATTGAAAAAGGAGGTTTCACCTTAAGGGGCGATGTTGTAGAATTTTCTCCCTGAAGCAGCCGTGCACTCAGATACATTGGGTAGATTCATAACAGGGTTGGTCACCTATAGTGCTTGTGAACCTGAGAATATGAAAGATTGAGACTTCTTCTTCTTTAAAAGATGCTAAAGTATTGCCTTAAAGTCACGATGGGAAGAGTAAATAAATCGATTCTAATGTCAGGGATAAACTATGCAAGAATTTCCAGTATAGGGTACTTTGGTGCATTCACACAAGGGGCGTCACAAAGGCTGCTTATTTCAGCTTTCAGATCAGTCACCTCTTGGTTTAAGGTTTCTATCTCTTCCAGAATTTGCTTTATAAAGACAATATCTTCTTCAACATCCTTCTCATATTCTATGACCATGTCCAAAACATCCATCATTAGCTGGAGAATTGTTTGCTTCTCTTGTAGAATTTTCACCCTGAAGCAGCCGTGCACTCAGATACATTGGGTAGATTCATAAAAGGGTTGGTCACCTTTAGTGCTTGTGAACCTGAGAATATTAAAGATTGAGACTTCTTCTTCTTTAAAAGATGCTAAAGTATTCCCTTAAAGTCACGATGGGAAGAGCAAATAACTCAATTCTAATGTCAGGGATAAACTGTGCAAGAATTTCCAGTATAGGGTACTTTGGTGCATTCACACAAGGGGCTTCAAAAAGGCTGCTTATTTCAGCTTTCAGATCAGTGACCTCTTGGTTTAAGGTTTCTATCTCTCCCAGAATTTGCTTTATAAAGACAATATCTTCTTCAACATCCTTCTCATATTCTATGACCAAGTCCGAAACATCCATCATTAGCTGGAGAATTGTTTGCTTCTCTTGTAGAATTTTCTCCCTGAAGCAGCTGTGCACTCAGATACATTGGGTAGATTCATAAAAGGGTTGGTGACCTTTAGTGCTTGTGAACCTGAGAATATTAAAGATTGAGACTGCTTCTTCTTCTTTAAAAGATGCTAAAGTATTGCCTTAAAGTCACGATGGGAAGAGTAAATAAATCAATTCTAATTTCAGGGATAAACTGTGCAAGAATTTCCAGTATAGGGTACTTTGGTGCATTCACACAAGGGGCGTCAACAAGGCTGCTTATTTCAGCTTTCAGATCAGTGACCTCTTGGTTTAAGGTTTCTATCTCTCCCAGAATTTGCTTCATAAAGACAATATCTTCTTCAACATCCTTCTCATAATCTATGACCATGTCCGAAACATCCATCATTAGCTGGAGAATTGTTTGCTTCTCCTCACTGACCTGGCTAGAACTCTGTAATTTCTCACTGGTTGCTATGTCAGACAGTGGAAAAGATGCTATACAATGCAAATGAGCTACGATAATAATAGCAGATAGTGCAATGATCAAAAACAAGTTGTGAAATTGAAATTTATGATAAAATCTGTATAATTCCATATTAGGATAGTTCAAAGTGATTCAGATAAAGTAGCAGAAAATGTTTGTGCTGCTCTGTGAACAGTGCATCACAAACTGAAGTCAGCTGCTGTAATGTAACACTTACAGGTTACAAGTTTGATGACATCACCAGGTAAAGATGCTTAAACATTACCATATATGGTAATGCTTAGTGCACCAGATCAGGTGTGTGTTTACTTATGCAGTGACATCATAATAGTTTTATTGTAATGTGACTTTGATTCTGACTGCTGATTACACTGGGCGGTAAAAAAAAACGTTGATTTTTGTGGTTTTGTGGGATTTTATCGATTTGATAGCATTTTGCTCTGTTCTTTCATGATTTTTGAGGGTCTTTATGCCAGATACTTTGGTAAACCTATGTACAATGGGCATCACCCTGTTTGGAGGAGCCATGGCAATCATATTTAGGGAGTAGTTTGGAGCAAAAAAGAATGGGTACCCATTTTAAATTCGGTCAAATGTGTAATTTCAAAAATCTATATTTTTGGGGGTAAACATATATTTCTGTGTTTTTACCCCCCAAAAAAATGCAGTCAATGATTTTTTCATTTGCTGAAGTGACCCCCAGTACTATTTGTATGCACTTACTTCATTTTGGGGCTTCTAAATGCCAGATACTTTTGGTAATCCTATGCATAATGGGCATCAACCTTTTTGGAGGAGCCCTGGCAATCATATTTAGGGTGCTTTTTCTTGGTACATAATGATACATGGGTCATGTGATGCTGGAAAGTTGAAGCTTTGAGGCAATTTTCAGGTATTTCACCAAAACCGCCAATTTTGGGAAAGCCTTGCAACTCGGTAGTTTGGAGCAGAAAGGCATAGAAATCCATTTTAGATTCGGTAGAATGTGACTTTCCAAAAGATATGGTTATTAGGGGTAAACATATATTTCTGTGTTTTTATCCCGCAAAAAATGCAATCAATGTGTTGATTTTTCATTAGCTGAAGTGCCCCCCCAGGACTATTTGTATGCGCTAATGTAATCTCAGAGCCTTTAAATGACCTGAGACACAGGCAACAAAAAAATGCATAATTCACTTGCATTAACCATACCAAGCCATAGCCTTTGCTTTCTTGGGTCTGGTGTGAACCTTCCAGTTACTTTATATTCTGCACAAAAAAATTCAGTGCTTGATAAAATCTGTACTTATATTTTGTGCATTTAGACAACAGCCTCAGAACCCAGTTCTTAATAAATGGAGTCTTAAATTATATAAATACTGGATGTATTTCATATTTATACAGTATATAAAATGGAATATATTCTCCCAGCTCCATTCTATCTGCCCCTCCCAACATGTCCCTATTGAAAAATGACACCCTTCCAATCCAGCAGTTCTATTTTTCTTGTTCATCATCACTTATTTTTAAAATTTCACTTCATTTTATTAATCAATGGTGTCTTCAGTGGTGGATTAATGAGATGTGATGCCCCTAGGCTACACTTTGCACAGCCCCTCCCCTCCAATCTAGGTACTATCCTGGTCTGGAAGTATACGTTGAATATGGAGTGGACCGTTACAGCCTCTGAAGCCAGTGATGTCTCTGTCATGCACCAACCCAACACACCATAAAAAACTCAGGCACAAACCCCATAGAGGCATGCACAAGCCTGCAAGTTGTTGCCTTCCCTACTGGCTGCCTAATCTTCTCCCAGAAAGAAGGTACCAACCGTGAACAGCAGGCGACCAAACCCTGACACAGTACAGTGTAGATAAAAATACATTTTTTAAAGACAATATAAATAATCATTGAAAAAGCTAGATGGGTCCCTGAACAGTCTGGGCCAACTGTTCTTTAATAGAACTCAATTTAGTCCATGAGAAAGATATCAAAGTCACTTTCAGTAACTAAGACTTACTGGTTCAGTGACTTAAACATCATATACCTATCACTAAGTGCTGGTGCCATAATTAAATAGTAAGTTAGGTTGAAGAAAGACACATGTCCATCAAGTTCAACCTTTTAAGTCTAAATGTAACCTGCTAAAGGAATTTAAACTGGACTCCCATGAATAAGTTTGACATAGAGCAGTAAGTTTCTGACTAGGCCGATAGGTTATACCCAACCCTTTATGTAATATTCATACTGCAGCATCACAGGATGATATATTTTTAAAAATGAACACAATAGTAAACACAATATATGTAATCCAGTAAAAAATTTTATTAACATTAAAAGGTTCAAATTACATGAATTCCTTGGGTTGAAAAAGGAGGTTTCACCTTAAGGGGAGATGTTGTAGAATTTTCTCCCTGAAGCAGCCGTGCACTCAGATACATTGGGTAGATTCATAAAAGGGTTGGTCACCTTTAGTGCTTGTGAACCTGAGAATATTAAAGATTGAGACTTCTTCTTCTTTAAAAGATGCTAAAGTATTCCCTTAAAGTCACGATGGGAAGAGCAAATAACTCAATTCTAATGTCAGGGATAAACTGTGTAAGAATTTCCAGTATAGGGTAATTTGGTACATTCACACAAGGGGCGTCAAAAAGGCTGCTTATTTCAGCTTTCAGATCAGTGACCTCTTGGTTTAAGGTTTCTATCTCTCCCAGAATTTGCTTTATAAAGACAATATCTTCTTCAACATCCTTCTCATATTCTATGACCATGTCCGAAACATCCATCATTAGCTGGAGAATTGTTTGCTTCTCTTGTAGAATTTTCTCCCTGAAGCAGCCGTGCACTCAGATACATTGGGTAGATTCATAAAAGGGTTGGTCACCTTTAGTGCTTGTGAACCTGAGAATATTAAAGATTGAGACTGCTTCTTCTTCTTTAAAAGATGCTAAAGTATTGCCTTAAAGTCACGATGGGAAGAGTAAATAAATCAATTCTAATTTCAGGCATAAACTGTGCAAGAATTTCCAGTATAGGGTACTTTGGTGCATTCACACAAGGGGCGTCAACAAGGCTGCTTATTTCAGCTTTCAGATCAGTGACCTCTTGGTTTAAGGTTTCTATCTCTCCCAGAATTTGCTTCATAAAGACAATATCTTCTTCAACATCCTTCTCATATTCTATGACCATGTCCGAAACATCCATCATTAGCTGGAGAATTGTTTGCTTCTCCTCACTGACCTGGCTAGAACTCTGTAATTTCTCACTGGTTGCTATGTCAGACAGTGGAAAAGATGCTATACAATGCAAATGAGCTACGATAATAATAGCAGATAGTGCAATGATCAAAAACAAGTTGTGAAATTGAAATTTATGATAAAATCTGTATAATTCCATATTAGGATAGTTCAAAGTGATTCAGATAAAGTAGCAGAAAATGTTTGTGCTGCTCTGTGAACAGTGCATCACAAACTGAAGTCAGCTGCTGTAATGTAACACTTACAGGTTACAAGTTTGATGACATCACCAGGTAAAGATGCTTAAACATTACCATATATGGTAATGCTTAGTGCACCAGATCAGGTATGTGTTTACTTATGCAGTGACATCATAATAGTTTTATTGTAATGTGACTTTGATTCTGACTGCTGATTACACTGGGCGGTAAAAAAAAACGTTGATTTTTGTGGTTTTGTGGGATTTTATCGATTTGATAGCATTTCGCTCTGTTCTTTCATGACTTTTGAGGGTCTTTATGCCAGATACTTTGGTAAACCTATGTACAATGGGCATCACCCTGTTTGGAGGAGCCATGGCAATCATATTTAGGGAGTAGTTTGGAGCAGAAAAGAATGGGTACCCATTTTAAATTCGGTCAAATGTGTAATTTCAAAAATCTATATTTTTGGGGGTAAACATATATTTCTGTGTTTTTACCCCCCAAAAAAATGCAGTCAATGATTTTTTCATTTGCTGAAGTGACCCCCAGTACTATTTGTATGCACTTACTTCATTTTGGGGCCTCTAAATGCCAGATACTTTTGGTAATCCTATGCATAATGGGCATCAACCTTTTTGGAGGAGCCCTGGCAATCATATTTAGGGTGCTTTTTCTTGGTACATAATGATACATGGGTGATGTGATACTGGAAAGTTGAAGCTTTGAGGCAATTTTCAGGTATTTCACCAAAACTGCCAATTTTGGGAAAGCCTTGCAACTCGGTAGTTTGGAGCAGAAAGGCATAGAAATCCATTTTAGATTCGGTAGAATATGACTTTCCAAAAGATATGGTTATTAGGGGTAAACATATATTTCTGTGTTTTTATCCCGCAAAAAATGCAATCAATGTGTTGATTTTTCATTAGCTGAAGTGCCCCCCCAGGACTATTTGTATGCTCTAACGTAATCTCAGAGCCTTTAAATGACCTGAGACACAGGCAACAAAAAAATGCATAATTCACTTGCATTAACCATAACAAGTCATAGCCTTTGCTTTCTTGGGTCTGGTGTGACCCTTCCAGTTACTTTATATTCTGCACAAAAAAATTCAGTGCTTGATAAAATCTGTACTTATATTTTGTGCATTTAGACAACAGCTTCAGAACCCGGTTCTTAATAAATGGAGTCTTAAATTATATAAATACTGGATGTATTTCATATTTATACAGTATATAAAATGGAATATATTCTCCCAGCTCCATTCTATCTGCCCCTCCCAACATGTCCCTATTGAAAAATGACACCCTTCCAATCCAGCAGTTCTAATTTTTCTTGTTCATCATCACTTATTTTTAAAATTTCACTTCATTTTATTAAGCAATGGTGTCTTCAGTGGTGGATTAATGAGATGTGATGCCCCTAGGCTACACTTTGCACAGCCCCTCCCCTCCAATCTAGGTACTATCCTGGTCTGGAAGTATACGTTGAATATGGAGTGGACCGTTACAGCCTCTAAAGCCAGTGATGTCTCTGTCATGCACCAACCCAACACACCATAAAAAACTCAGGCACAAACCCCATAGAGGCATGCACAAGCCTGCAAGTTGTTGCCTTCCCTCCTGGCTGCCTAATCTTCTCCCAGAAAGAAGGTACCAACCGTGAACAGCAGGCGACCAAACCCAGACCCAGTACAGTGCAGATAAAAATAAATTTCTTAAAGACAATATAAATAATCATTGAAAAAGCTAGATGGGTCCCTGAACAGTCTGGGCCAACTGTTCTTTAATAGAAATCAATTTATTCCATGAGAAAGATATCAAAGTCACTTTCAGTAACTAAGACTTACTGGTTCAGTGACTTAAACATCATATACCTATCACTAAGTGCTGGTGCCATAATTACATAGTAAGTTAGGTTGAAGAAAGACACATGTCCATCAAGTTCAACCTTTTAAGTCTAAATGTAACCTGCTAAAGAAATTTAAACTGGACTCCCATGAATAAGTTTGACATAGAGTAGTAAGTTTCTGACTAGGCCGATAGGTTATACCCAACCCTTTATGTAATATTCATACTGCAGCATCACAGGATTATATATTTTTAAAAGTAAACACGATATATGTAATCCAGTAAAAAAATTTTATTAACATTAAAAGGTTCAAATTACATGAATTCCTTGGGTTGAAAAAGGAGGTTTCACCTTAAGGGGAGATGTTGTAGAATTTTCTCCCTGAAGCAGCCATGCACTCAGATACATTGGGTAGATTCATAAAAGGGTTGGTCACCTTTAGTGCTTGTGAACCTGAGAATATTAAAGATTGAGACTTCTTCTTCTTTAAAAGATGCTAAAGTATTGCCTTAAAGTCACGATGGGAAGAGTAAATAAATCGATTCTAATGTTAGGGATAAACTATGCAAGAATTTCCAGTATAGGGTACTTTGGTGCATTCACACAAGGGGCGTCACAAAGGCTGCTTATTTCAGCTTTCAGATCAGTGACCTCTTGGTTTAAGGTTTCTATCTCTCCCAGAATTTGCTTTATAAAGACAATATCTTCTTCAACATCCTTCTCATATTCTATGACCATGTCCGAAACATCCATCATTAGCTGGAGAATTGTTTGCTTCTCTTGTAGAATTTTCTCCCTGAAGCAGCCGTGCACTCAGATACATTGTGTAGATTCATAAAAGGGTTGGTCACCTTTAGTGCTTGTGAACCTGAGAATATTAAAGATTGAGACTGCTTCTTCTTCTTTAAAAGATGTATAAAAAGAAGTATTGCCTTAAAGTCACGATGGGAAGAGTAAATAAATCAATTCTAATTTCAGGGATAAACTGTGCAAGAATTTCCAGTATAGGGTACTTTGGTGCATTCACACAAGGGGCATCAACAAGGCTGCTTATTTCATCTTTCAGATCAGTGACCTCTTGGTTTAAGGTTTCTATCTCTCCCAGAATTTGCTTTATAAAGACAATATCTTCTTCAACATCCTTCTCATATTCTATGACCATGTCCGAAACAGCCATCATTATCATTGTTCAATATCTTAATTTAAGATGAAACCTCCTTTTTTATAAATCACAAGGAATGACCCCATATATTATTCTGAAGACTTATGAATAAGAAAAGATTCAAATAATTTGTACCTTATATATATATATATATATATATATATATATATATATATATAAATTGGGTTTACTATTGTGTTCATTTTTAAATAAATATGTTCCTGTGATACTGAATATTACATAATGGGTTGTTATAACCTGTCGGCCTAGTCCATAACTTCCTATTGATCTCTTTTAATAAACAGGCTACACTAGGCTGTGGTCTATGGAATAAGGCTGCACAGGGACCATCCAACATTTTTCAATGATTATTTTTAATTTTCTTTTAAAAAATGTCTCAATCCGCACTTTGCTGTGCCTGGGTTTGGTTGGGGGCTATGCACAGTCAGTACCTCCACTCTTTGGGCTAAGCTAAACGGGAGATTTTGATCAGATTTTGTGGCTCTGACTTTATTTCATCTTGCCATGCAACATCATGCAACAGCACAAGATTTAGTAGGATCCTCCAAAATCTGATCCCAATAGCTAGAATGTAAAGTTGGATTAGGTATGGTCGGATGGGCATGGTTTGTTCATGCATCTACACTTGACATTCAATGCATTTCAATGGGAAAGGAAGTCTGTCAGACGCCATCAGATTTTATATTTTCTAATCAAGACGCAGCATTCACATCCAACAGTCGTATTGCATCGGATGCAGGTCTGAACTGAGAATTAAAATAGGCCCTGGCATTTGAGGTACATAGTGGCCCAATCAGCCCACACAGATTCCCAAACAGCCCACACAGAGGCCCAAACAGCCCCCACCAGTCCACTAAATACTGACTTTTTATGGCACCTTATAGTAGCCCCTCTGGCATTTGCTAGAACCCACAGATTGCCAGTCCAGGCCTGATCGGATCCAAGTAGTTTACACATCATATTTTTGTATCAGTCCCATTATATTTTGACCCATGGGACTGCTTCCGACTTTTAGGACTCTATCTATCTGACCCCATCCTATAAAATCCCTGTGGAGTTTAACCCTTAGGCTTTACATGTTTCTATAGCACCGTCAAAATGATTCTTGTTTGACAACCTGTGGACTGGCAATCTCTGGCTTCTGGCAAATGCCAGAAAGGCTTCTGTAAGATGCTCTAGAGTAGACAGTCACTATTTATTGGGGTTGTGGGGGGGGCGTTTGGGCCCATGTTCAAGAAATGCCAGGGCCTATTTTAAATCCCAGTCAGGACCTGGACATCCTTCTATATAAAGGTAAGCATCTTGGCTGTTTGATGTACCTTCCATGTCCTTTTATTTGAACCAGTAATTCCTCTAGGACATAAGAACACTAGGTTTTTTTTTACCTTATTCATAATTTAGCGCATGCATTTGTATTATATTTAACTTTTTTGGAATCCTCATTAGGCTTCATTTTCACATCTGTCCTCACAACCTGAGTAATGATTCCTTGAGGGGGTTTTATACAGAAAGGTTGCCAGTTATTTTAATGATTCCTTGGTGGAGGCCAATTGCAAGGAAATTGTCCTCATTAGGCTAATCATTCTACACATTATTTATTAAACTCAGTGCTTTGAATTTAGTGATTTGTTACTCATTAAAAGGAATTGTTGAGGGCTCTCAATTTATGTATCTGTGTTTAGAGTTTGCGAACTTATAAATGCAAGATACAGTAAATAGCACAAAATTACCATCTAAGTGATATTCACAAAGCTACCTGGGTTAATACCAGCTCCTCTATATTTGTGCCTTGTATTAGTTGCTGCTTGTGTCTGATTTGCTGCATATGTTACAATGTACAGGGCATGTGGATGCCTTGAATAAGTTTACTTTTAAGTTTCATCTCACTTGTTGTACCCACTCATAAATTGCACACTAACATAATTTCCAGGACAGTTAATATTGCTGCCCGGAGATGAGGGTATTTGCTTTAGGGATGCACTGAATTCTGAATCGTTGGCAAAAGATTTGATTGAATACTAAGTGGAACTTGCTCAATTGCTCCCAATAATGAACCAGATTTAACTCAGTGACAAAATTTTACCTCCTGGTTTATAAGTAGAAAAGTCATGGACAGGATTCAATTTGAGGAGAAAAAACTTTTTTAGGACTTCAATAGAGTCTTAAAACCATGAGATAACTTTTTCTGAATTGAATTGAATCTCAAATTGAATCTTATCCATGACTTTTCACATGATAAACCTTTTTTTTCACTGACTTGAATCTGACCCAATGTGTTAAATCACATTAAACTATGTTAAACTGCACTTGTGTTTCAAAGTTGCTCTGAAAATCTTCAGTTTTTGGATTGTCATCAAGTGAAGCCTGGGCATGATTCTTTGAGTACAAGTGAACTTTATCCCTTGATGCGCGCTGCTGTTGTAATAGGGACACTATGCACAATTAGGGGCAGGTTTATCAAGGGTCAAATTAAAAATACGAATTTGAAATTTCACGTTTTTTATGACCAAAATCGGGGAATTGTTAAAATTCGATCTGAGTTTTTTTTTACAATTTCGACTTTTGAAATTTATCATACACTAGCCCTTTAAGAACTCAAATTTGACTATTCTCCACCTTAAACCTGCCAAATTGCTGTTTTAGCCTCCTGGGATCAATTTGGAGTAGTTTGCTGCCTCCTGACATTCAAGTTTTTTTGGAGAAGAAACTCGAATCTAATTAGATTAGAATTCAATTAAAATTTAAATAGAATTTGATTTGAGTTTGCGGGTCGATTCCATTCACCCGAGTTTTAAAAATGCGAATTTTTTAATAAATTGCAGTTAGTCGAATTCCGAGTTCATGGGAGTTTTAAATAACTCCCATGAACTCTAAATTTGACTCTTGATAAATCTGAAATGAGCAATTGCAAGTAACTTCTCTAGATACAAGTACCTTTAATGAACAGTGCGGCAAATGTTGTGCAACCACAACTTTGATTTTGCTGAATAAATGAGCTCTCTAATGTGTTCTACTAGAGACCATATCCTGCTACTATCTTTACCTAATTCATGGGGTCCTCCAGGACATGTTTACACTCACTCAAAATAGGGATGATTAACCCCTTACATCCTGTGCATTCTTCCCCTGGAAAACCCAGGCCCAGTTTACAAAACACAAACCCATTGTTATCTTACACTCCCAATACCCACCACTGGCAACGCACTACTGTTTCTGGAGCACTTGGGAATTGGCATGGGAGATTTAAATAACTGTCAGATCTACTGTGTGTCCATTTCCCAGTATTTCAGGACAAAAGCAGATGTAGCTGGGCAACACGGTGCCTTTGTGGCTTTCCTACAAAACCGGGCTTGGGAAAATCCCTTCCATTCCAGTAAGGATCCCAGGAAAATATCATGTTCGGTGTAAGGTCTCTCTAAAGGGGGTACTCCTTTGTCCCCTTTGGGCAACACCACCACAGCAAATTCATCCATGGTGGCCTTTAGTGGGTCTGTACACAAAGTTGACTCAAGATCTCTTTGGAAATCACTTTTGGATAGAAATGCTAAGTGAAGAGCTGTATAAAATCTTCATTTATTGAATCTTCATTAAAAACACCATTGAGAATTCATTGATAGATGAACAGAACAGGGGAGTGCATGGCTCAACGCGTTTCGTGACTATAATGGTCACTTCATCAGAAGCCAAAAGCGCCAGCTGCTGGCAACATATTTATAAATATTCATTAAAGGAACAGTAACATCAAAAATAACAGTGTTTTAAAGTAATGACAATGTAATGTAGTGTTGCCCTGCTCTGGTAAAACTGCTGTGTCTGCTTAAGAAACACTACTATTGTTTATATAAATAAGCTGCTGTGTAGCAATGGGGGCAGCCATTCAAAGGAGAAAAGGCTCAAGTTACACAGCAGATAGCAGATAAGCTCTGTCTGTCTAATGGTGTTATCTGTTATCCATTAGTTAACCTGTGCCATATAGCCATTTTTCCACCATTGCTCTACAGCAGGGGTCCCCAACCTTTTTCACCCGTAAGCAACATTTAGGTTTAAAAAGAGTTGGGGAGCAACACAAGCACGAAAAATGTTCCTGGGTGGTGCCAAATAAGGGTTGTGACTGGCTATGTGGTAGCCCCTATGTGGACTGGCAGTCTACAGGAGGGTCTGTTTGACAGTACTCTGGTCTTTAAGCAACCAAAACTTGCCTCCAAGCCTGTAATTCAAAAATAAGCACCTGCTTTGAGGCACTGAGAGCAACATCCAAGGGGTTGGAGAGCAACATGTTGCTCACGAGCTACTGGTTGGGGATCACTGCTCTACAGCAACTTGTTTATATGAACTGTATTAGTGTTTCTGAAGCAAACACATCAGTTTTACCAGTGCAGGGCAATAGTACATGATATTTTCATTACTTTAAACCCCTTACATTTTTTGGTGTTACTGTTCCTCTAAAAACACCAAGTGATTCCAAGTTATCTAATTAAAAATATCATAGTCACATTAACGTGTCAATTCAATATAATATAATAATAGTCCATCACTATCAATTTGGTTTTGTTCAATTTAATCCAATGCAACATGAAATTAACTAATTTAGTTCAAACAAAAGGAACACCAAGAGCCCCAATAGTGTAATATGTATTGGCAAGGGATAATGAAATAAGAGTAGATAACATATATTCACAAACCAAGGTTACAAATAGGCAACTACTGTAAAGGCAGGTGGGGAGATTGTCCTGACCCCACTCAGGATTAAGAAGTTGCTCTCTGTAGATAGAAAAGGGGTATCGACCCTCCACCCAGGGTGGACTTAGTATTGTATAAAAAAAACAGAGGCGCCAAAAGAATAAAAGGATATAAACAAAAACTTGGTAATCAGAGGAGGCAGTAGTGGACTTACCTGCTCCGAACAGACACAAAATGACTATAATTAAGCAGTCAAAATTTATTAACGAACTCCAATCAGTACAACGCCTTTCACGGGCTCAGACCCGCTTCTTCAGGCAATAAACATAGGAGTTACAGCTGTGAATTTCAGAGACCAAAGTGACAAATAGTATGCTGTATGCTTATTCATCAAAACAAAAGCTTTTTTAGTATTACAAAATATGTATGGTGGTCATTATTCTGGGATAAAGGTATGGTGCAGGGACTGGTTAGTTATTAATAAAAATAGGTTTTTTTTTTGGATATACCGTATATACTCGCGTATAAGCCGAGTTTTTCAGCACCCAAAATGTGCTGAAAAACTCAAACTCGGCTTATACGCGGGTCATACCTCCTTCCGCGGCCCCAGCAGGACTGACTGTGTCGCCGCCCGGAGCAGGTCCAGGAGCTCCGGGTGGCGCGTCCTTCCCTGCTGGCGTTCGCTCACAAAATGGCGGCGCCCAATGGCTGCCACGTGGGTAGCGGCCGGCGCCTGCTGGGGCCGCGGAAGGAGGTATGTGACAGAGGGAAGAGCAGCAGACGTGAGGGCCGGGGTGGGGAGAGCGACAGATGGGGAGGGCAGGGGGGGGAAGTGGCAGAGGGAAGCAAACATGAAATAGGGGTGGCAGAGGGAAGCAAACATGAAATCCGGGCGGCGACACAGTCAGTCACAGACAGTAACAGGTACCTGCCCAGTGTCCCCCAATTGTTGCGGCCGGGCCACATTCACATTTTGAAATCTGACATGGGGCCCCTAGGCTTATACACGAGTCAATACATTTTTCCAGTTTTCTTAGGTAAATTAGGTACCTCGGCTTATACACGGGTCGGCTTATACACGAGTATATACGGTACCAAAGTAAAGGTTAATAGGTATTAGAGGATACAACAATTATACAGGTGAAGTAAATAGGGTAAGAAGGAAGTGCAGTGAGCAAAAACCTAGTGGGGCTGCAAAGTTAATATAAAGTCATAACTAACAAAACATAACAAATAAGGCATAGAGTGGTGTGTGGTAATAAATAACAAGACGCACCATCTGGCAGAAGTATACACACTTAGCGCCTCTGTGCCGGCAGAGGACGCCTGAGTGTCTTTTATAGTGAGAGTTTGGTGGGGAACCAGCATCTTACAGACAGGAAGTGCATCATAGGGGGCGGGGTTAAGGCAAAAGGTTCAATACTATAATATAGGGAGTAAATAGTCGCCATGTTGGGAGGGGCAGTGTGGGGGTTACTTAGCCGCCATGTTGGATGGGACAGAGTAGTGAAATAGGTACATAAAAGTGCGTGAGGGTACACATATAAGAAATAGGGGAGTGTTGATCATATTGATGTGGGCAAGCGGCTATAAAATCAGGGGAGAATAAAAGAAAAAAATAATTTTTTTTTTTTTTTAATTTATATCAGGGCGGGTTATTAAAATGGAGTGCCATAGTGCATGATGCCTGAATAATAACCATATGGAGCAAAAAACAGGTTGCTTATACAAAATAATAAAAACATTATATAAAACATATATTAAAAATTGTAATCAAAAACATACATCCATAAAGTATCAGATACTGTGATCAAATGGTGAAGTCCAACAGTAGCTATAATCAATATATATAATATATATAAATATAATACATTGATATATAAAATATACGATATGCCACCTTATTTATTATTCCACTGTTCTAAAAACATTGGAAGTTTGAACCAAAAATAAAATATATATTATTTATTCACAGTAAAAACATGAGACTGTAAATATTCAATATGAAATGATTATAAATATAAAATAATTTAAAATTCAACTACATTTTGATTTTAATTTCAATTTTAAAAGTCATATTTTATATTTTAAATTAATTTAATCCAAATCAATATAAATATAGCCCACTTGATTTTTTAAAAAAAGGTTTATTATAATATCAATTATATAAAGTTCAAAACCACAATTATATTGGATTAGTCATATCTATTATAGTCTAATCCGGATTGATATGATTTAAAACCAATAGATATATAGACTAGGAAAAAATATATATGTATACATGTATACTAAATATAAGATATGAGATACCCTTTGGTCAGTTCTTAAGATTGCGTAGGATCTGTACTACGTGGGACTCGTTTAATTCCCAAGCTATGAGCTTGTGGGATCGCTTCATTGAAAGGGGTTATGCCACTGTGGATATAAAAAGAGCAAATCATAGAGCGGTGGGCTCTAACCGAAGCGACTTATTGAAAAGCCAATCTAAAGATAACATTGGAACACGGGGCCCTAGGAATTTCTATTCTAATAGACTCAGTGGATCTGTATCCCAATGTTCAGTAAACCAGGCTGATTTTCCTCAGATCATTACTACATACTCTAGGGATACCCCTCTTTGAAGAAAGTTATATGTAAACATTGGGGTGTTTTGACACAGGATCCCGCTTTGAAAATGATGTTACCCTCTCAACCAGGTTTCATCTTTAAGAGGGGTAAAACCATTGGTTCTTCTTTATCTCCAAGCTTGTTTTTGGACGAAAAATCAACGGACCCCTCAAATTGGCTTAGTGTCAAGGGCTGCTATAGATGTGGTAAATTATGCCATGCCTGTGCCTTGATGAATCCATCCAAGTTCTTTGTTTCTAGAAATAACCCGCATAAACATAAAATCAGGTTCTATGCCAACTGTGGCACAAAAGATGTCATATATTAAATTACTTGCGCTTGTGAAATTCAGTATGTAGGTAAAACTAACAGACCAGTAAGAAAACGTATTTCCAACATATGAATGGAGTGAGAGAGGAGATAGGAGTTTTGCCGTAGCCAAACATTTAATAGAACAACATGAAGGCAGAAAATGTATTTCCTTTCAAGTGGTCTCTGGTATTAGGAAGGGGGACATAGAGAAAGTTCTTTTGAGAAAAAAAGCCTTTTGGATCTTTACCATGGATACAGTGACACCTAGAGGCTTAAATAGAGAATGGGAACTTAATTGCTTCATAGACTAAATATTTATATTTCCCAGTGTATGTATTCCATATAGCTATACTTTATCATACTTTATTATATATTTTTGTTGTTTTTTTTTCCCTCCCTTTTTTCTTCCCCCACCACTATGGTATCTGTTCTCTTTGTCAGCTGCTCCTTCAATCTGCTTTTAAGCTACCCAATTATTGTAGGCAACTTTATTTGTTTATTCACATCTCATATCTCATATCTTATATTTAGTACATGTAATTTATCAATACTGTATGCATATATATTTTTTCCTAGTCTATATATTTATTGGTCTTTAATCATATCAATCTGGATTGGACATATTGGATAGGACTAATCCAATGTAATTGTGGTTTTGAACTTTATATAATTCATATTATAATAAACCTATACTAGGTTAACCCAGGCTGTATTAAACTAAATCAGTTCATTTCATGTTGCATTGGATTAAATTGAACCAAACCAAAATGATAGTGATGGACTGTTATTATATTATATTGAACTGACATGTTTTCAAAATCATATTTATTATAAAATTCTTTTGTAAAATTCCATATTCTTTTGTACTCTGGGATAAACGTTATTGTGACTATGATGTTTTTAATTAGATTGCTTGGAATCACTTGGTGTTTTTAATGAATATGTATAAATATGTTGCCAGCAGGTGGCGCTTTTGGCTTCTGACGAATTGACCGTTATAGTCACGAAACGCATTGAGCCATGCACTCTGTTCATCTATCAATGAATTCTCAATGGTGTTTTTAATGAAGATTCAATAAATGAAGATTTTATACAGCTCTTCACTTAGCATTTCTATATTACCCACGTGACCAGAATGGTACGTCCTGGATGTTTGGATAGAGCTCCCACCCTGCCCTACATGTGGAGTTTGTTTGTGTGCGCCTCTATGCTTACAAGATCTCTTTGGACCTTTTTCAGGATGGTCACTCTTTATGAGCACTAGACCATTGTTACGGTTGGCACCCAACACCAGAACAAATGCCAAGTACCCTGGTCTCAGCTCGTGCTTCAGTGTGACCGCCGTGGCCTCGGGAGGAGCCCTCAGCTACTTGAATGCCAACAGGACTTAAACGAGAGGTGCAAGGCAAGAGGTTCTGGATAGGCAGAGGGGCACGACTGTTAGCTAGAGTCTTTGGGCAGAAGGTCGTAGCACAAGGCGTTAGGCAATAGAGTAGTCAGATCAGGCTGGGTCGAGGCAGGCAGAGAATAAACGTAGTCAGGCAGGCAAGGGTCAAACCAGGAAGTCAATCAGAGGGTTAAACAGAATCGAAGTCGGTAAACAGGCAAGGGTGTGGATACAGAAAGTAGAATCGTCAAAGCCAGGCAGGGGTCACAACAAGAATCAATAACAGGTTCAAAACAGATTTAGCTTAAAGCTCAGAAGCACCAGGAACAAACTCCTATAATGGGCAACGATTCTAAACCTGAATGTCCCTTTAAAGATTTGAATTTCGCGCCAATTGCGCGCTGACGTTGTGACGTCAGCACGCATGCGTCTTTAAATAGAAAAGACGCACGGCGCACGTGCCTTAGGAAGGAAGAACATTGCGTGGCGGGCATCCCTGCCGTCCCCCCACTAGACCACCAGGGTTAGTAACTTTTATTACAACCATATTAAAGGAATTGTTCAGTGCAAAAATAAAAACTGGGTAAATAGATAGGCTGTGCAATATAAAAAATGTTTCTAATATAGTCAGTTAGCCAAAAATGTAATGTATAAAGGCTGGAATGATTTCATGTATAACAAGTCAGTCAGAGCACTACTTCCTGCTTTTCAGCTCTCTTTGTTTACACTGACTGGTTGCCCTGGCTACCAGACAGTAACCAATCAGAGACTTGAGGGGGGGCCACATGGGTCATTCCTGTTGCTTTTGAATCTGAGCTGAATGCTGAGGATCAATTACAAACTCACTGAACAGAAATGTACCATGTGGCCCCCCTTCAAGTCGCTGACTAGCTCAGAGTTATAGAGCTGAAAAGCAGGAAGTTGGATTCTGGCTGTTTTATTAGACATCTGTTCACTCCAGCCTTTATATATTACATTTTTGGCTAACCAACTATATTAGAAACATTTTTTATTTTGCACAGCTTATCTATTTACCCAGTTTTTATTTTCACACTGAACTATTCCTTTAAGTTCCCATACAGGAAGTGTTTTATAACTGGTGCTATCCTTCCTCTATAGTTCATTCATTTTCATTTTCCCATCCCTGATTCTTTCTTTAAAGGAACAGTTCAGAGTAAAAATAAAAAGTGGGTAAATAGATAGACTGTGCAAAATAAAAAATGTTTCTAATATAGTTAGTTAGCCAAAAATGTAATGTATAAAGGCTGGAGTGAGCAGATGACTAACATAACAGAACAGAATACAACTTCCTGCTTTTCAGCTCTCTATCTCTGAGTTATTTAGCAACATGAAGGGGGGCCACATGGGACATAACTGTTCAGTGAGTTTGCAATTGATCCTCAGCATCCAGCTCAGATTCAAAAGCAACAGATATGACCCATGTGCCCCCCCCTCAATTCACTGATTGGTCACTGCCTGGTAACAAATCAGTGGAAATCTCTATTCACTGATTGGTCACTGCCTGGTAACAAATCAGTGGAAACCAACTAATAACTAATGCCTAATATGGCTAGAAAACAGTAATGTTTATACTAAACTAACTGTACCAGCCAATAGGTTCAGCAGATCTATTACATTAATGATCTATGACTTCAAATGTGTCCATGGTAGCTGCTATCATACAGTATGTGCTAATGGTACTGTAACTGCACATGCTCAGTGATTTGTTTTGACTGTGCTCATATGAACAGAAAGTAGACGGTGGCTTTCATTTCAGAATTTGCCCTGCTAGTGTCAGAAATAACAAAAAAACATAAAGATTTCATAATAAAACAATATACAAAAAGTTTGTTCAGCACAAGCCCTAAGCACTGAACCAATGTTGTAAAGGGGGGTATATTGCTTCTTTAAATGCACCCAATTTAATGGGAGATTTTGTGCTTGTAATTGAACCCTAGCGACTAAAGCTATATAAAATAAGAAAAATGTTAAATGTTGCTCAGTTATGAACCAGATCCAGCACATTGCCTCTAAAACTATGTTGTACAAACCTGGTGTAAATTCTTACACCTCCTATGACAGAATCTAGTAGAGCGAACCGTTTACTATTTCAGCCCAATAGCAAACACCTTGGAACCATGCCCATCTTTCATATCAATGCTTCAGGCTGTACAACTCCACACTATTTGTCAGTCATTGAACAGAGCAAGGTGCTTTTGAAGCCTTGGAATAGAACAAAGTGACGTATATACGTATATATATTGTATATATATATATATATATATATATATATATATATATATATATATATATATATACAACCATGCTTCATAATTTCTGTTTAAACATATGCTCATCACTTTTTCCAAGCTAAAACTGGTTTCACCCTACTATTGTATTGTAAGAGGCTAATTGATGTGCATTATAGGGAAGAAAAGAGGGCAATCCCCATAAAGGTAATTCCTATAAATGAGAAATGACTTAACCTTTTGCTAAGTGCCAATTGCAGTTCATTGTATTGAGATCTGATGCAAAAGCCTTTATTAATTTATACGAGGCTATATTTTGCTTTATATCATGTTAAGTTCTAGGCTATTTTTCCTGCATCTGGCTGCCACCATCATGATTATATAATAATTATAGTAACTTATAGTTGCTTCCTGGCTGGCAGCAGAAATGTACCTAATCAGACCAGAATGCAGAGCCAAAGTGTCACGCGAGCAGCACATCTGTCAGCAACTGCCTGTTCACTATCACCCTCCTGATGTGGCTAGAACTGGTTGGATGTCAGCCAGGTAAAGGTGACCACACAATGTACGATTTTATGTTTTTTATGTGAATAACTGTATCATGAAGCAATAATTTTTATCATACAGTATGCCATCTACAGAAGTTGTAAAAATATCATTATGTTGTTGAAAGGTATAAAAGATTGTACACACCCAACGTCTGGTGGAAGCATCACAAACAGAAAGTGATGTTATTTTTGTTTTCAGCTGTTTTAGCATTTGCACTGTTGACAGCAGATGGATGCTCTTTTATTTATCAGGGAATAGTGAACACTCAATAAACCATTTTAGTAGTAAGTTGGTGCGGCAGGGGGTCTTTGCTATAAGAAGTCATCAGTTATATGCTCTTTATATGAGGCTGCAGGCTTTTACACTTTTATTTGGTCATGGAACTCTTTGGTGGCTTTTAATACCCCTATACATTACATTATCCTCTATATCATTATAAAAATAATCTGTACAACTTTTGTTAAATCCCAGTGCAGTTGAGGACACGGAAAGTTGGTTCTAATAGATTCAACATTGCGCAGAGAAGGCTGCACACAAGTCAGTCACTGATGGTTTTCAATTCAATTGATCTGCATTTTGACTTCAATATCAATAAAAAATGCATTTGTGAAAAATGTCAACAATGAACTGTATTTTTCCTACACAAATAAATCATTACTTAATTGAATTCCACTGAAGTAAATACCAATGATTGTTATGTAATGCTTTGTGCAGTGCTCTTGTGTCCATACTAATGAAATTACAATTAAAAATATGCTCAGTGCAAATAGCATCTCTGAACGTCATCTTTGTCTCAAGCTGTATGTTTATTAACCAGCCTAAAAGCAGAACCTGAGCTTAAAAGATACTTGTTTACTAAACAGTTGGTTTTTGGAGAAAGCATGCTTATCAAGATTCTTATGTTTTTAGGGTTGGTTTTAGTTTATGAGGATGTATAGTATCTGTTTTCAGTTCCCTCGCCTCATGCCCTCCACAGAAGCCTGTAACCAGGACTGGGGTTTATATACACGCTGTCTTAAAAAACAGGTTCTGCTAGGAAAAAACCTTGCCATTGAGGCAAAATGAGTGACCTTGTTGCTGAGGGTGAAAGAAAAATATTGTTGTAGGAAGCCCCACCTGACATTAAGCACACAGTGTATTGCACAAATATCTAAGGAAGAATTATGTTGTGCTTGACAAAAAAACTGCTATAACTCAGGAAAGAATAAAGTGGCTCTCTGTTGTCTTGCTTTAAAGTACATATATGATATACAGTCTGTGCACTGTAGCAAGCAAGCAAGGAAAAGGGAAGACTCTTTCACTAGTAAGTGTGTTACCTACAGGACCATCCTTTTGAAACAGTAGCAGTCAGAGCTGTAGATCTGCATTCTAGTTGCTCTAACTACTGTAACACAGAAGGCCCAGGTTCCCAAGGTTTTGGATATTGGAATGGAACCAATAAACTCTGCAACAGGAAACAGGAAAAGAGCTTCCACAACACCCTCAACTCTAGTCATACTATAGATAAGATAGTCTTTCATTCTAGCATGATTTCATGCAGGCAACAACACAACCTATGTGTCATTACAGAAAAGTGAGCAATATCTGATCAGTGTTGCCATAGGAAATAAAACTGAAGGCCATGTGGGTTAAGGTTGGGGGAGATGGCCTATACGTTTTCCTAGGTACTCCTGGAATCCCAGTCTGCATGTCAAAATTTAAGGTGAACGTTCATTTGCTGTTGTACTTCTGGCCAAATTGGGGATGTTCACAATGGAGAAGTATACATATAATGTATAAATATATAAGGGGATCATATAATAATCGCTATAATGCTTTCTAATGCTCTCTAAACAGGTATGGGACATCCAGAATGCTTGGGACCTGGGGTTTTTTTCAGATAAGGAATCTTTACATAATTTGGATATTCATACCTTAAGTCTACTAGAAAATCATGAAAACATTTAATAAACCCAATAGGCTAGTTATGCCATCCCATCCACAGGGACATCGCCAATTCACTAACAGGTGTAGAGGACAATTCGTTAGGAAGACAATACAGCAGGGTCAGTGTAAGGTATCAGAGAATACATAAGTCCTTATTACCAGGTCAGTGGTCAGAGGCAGTCGACAAGCATACAAGTCCGTAATATAGACAGAGGTCTGGGCTGGTGGCGAACAATGAAAGTCCAACAAACAGACCGAGTTCTGAGTAGGCTAAGACAAGGAAGAATCCAAAGAACAGGCCGATGTCAAACCAGGAGATCTACACTAAGCAAGGCAGGGAACAAGATTAGATCTCAGGAACAGGCAGGGAGGGACTAGGCAACGATTCAACAGATAACTTGCAAGCTCATGCTAGGGAGCTCAATGATCAAGCAACATGGGTTGTAAGAAACAGGTTTATATAGGAGCGTAGTTGTAGATTGCCTACACGTGATTAACGAGGGATTAATCACGCGATTGACAGCCCCCAGTGGCTCAGGAGATTAGTGCAGGTTGTGGTCAAGACAGTCCAGAGTTTGATTCTGTGTTATTTCTGACATTAGCCCCCCCTTGAGGATCGACCTCTGGGTGATCCCAGGATCTATGGGAAAATGTTTTCAAAAAGTTTTGGAATATCTCTGCAGTGCACTATTGATTAAATTATAAATATACACAGAGAAGCTCATATCTGTGAGCATATACAAAAAAATTAAACAATAAACATATTGCATTGAGATAAAAAGGATAGTCTGAAAATATTCAGATTTGGGAAAAGAGTCTAAAAATTAGACCAAGTAAGTCAGGGGCCAGAGTAGCTGAGTAGCCATAGACAGGAGCCAGAACAGAAGAATTGTCAGGTTTAAGAGCCATAACAGAAGAGTCGCCAGGGTCAGGAGCCAGAACAAAAGAGTTGCCAGGGTCAGGAGCCAGAACAAAAGAGTTGCCATAGACTGAATAGCCGACACATGCAGCCATTGGGGTGCTAGCACATGAGCTGGAAATGACTGGTCCACTGGCACAGAAGCTGGAGCTGATGACTGGAGTGATGTCACAGAGGCAGGAGAGGCCTCAGCTCCCAAAAGCACATGTTCCACCCCATGACATCACTGCCCAACCCCTCATGATGTCATTACTCGCACCCTGCCCCGGACTTCATCTGAAAGAAAAATGGCAACCCTAGATACAATAGGTTTTAAAATTAGTTTGCAGGGTGTCACGTCTCCTTCAAAGCTCAGCTAACATGTTTTAAAGGAGATCAGTTAGTGAGAAGACAAACATGTAGAAGTATTGCCGAGCTGCGCAATCATCATTAAAATATCATAATGGGAATCACTTCAGTACCTGACACAGTGTAGAAACTCACATGGGAACAATCTGCAGACTGCACTGAATGTTTATAATACATGCAAATTGTTTTACGTTTTAAAAAGTTATACAAAGAATTTTATGTAATCATCTGCAAAGTTATCACATTGGATTCATTGTTTACTGTATGGAGGGCTTAAAGGCTTATCAAGATAGTGGGCCCATAATTGGCTAGTTTAATTGCAATGACATTTCAGTGAAGGATTTCTTCATTATTTCTGAAGCAGGAATTGTGTCATCTTCTGATCCTCTAGTGGTATTTGTGTCTCTCTTTGTGCCTTTAAAAATAATTGTTACAAAAAAATGAGCCGTTAGTACCATACTTTGGCCAAAATATGTAATGCAATAGTAATGCTTCCCTTGTATGTTGTGTCTTTCTTAGTGAATAATGATGTGGCACCATTGAGTGTGACTGTCCAGCAGACCAGATAGATATCTGCCAGGCTCAACCAGGGTGTGAGACTTGGAGCTGCTACCTGCGGTAATACAAGTTCTTGGCAGGGTACATATTGCAAGGAATTGAATTTTGTCTTTATTTATCCCATCAGAAGTTAAACTGTGAAACTTCTATGTACACTGATTACAGGTTCACACTATGTTAGTCGGGCAGAAAGTTTTTCTGGTAGTGAGTCAAGCAGACTCCCAAATGTCCCCATTGCTGTACATAGTGGGACCCCCTCTCCCCAAGGTGTATCTCTCAGTGCCTACTAGATGGAGGCACTGCGCTGTAAGATTCCAGTTTTCCAGTCTCCCGAATTTCTATGGAGGGTTTCAGATTTGCCCTATTGCCCAAAGGTAAATATGGCAAGTGCGATGCTATTCTAAGGAAGTGTCTAAAAAAGGGTTACTATTGTCATAAAGGGCTGATCAGTTGATAGGTAATGCAGTGGTGATGAATTTACATAGTCCCAGTTCCAGACATTACAAAGTGCATTGAGCTTAGATGTGCCAGTAACTCTGTGTGCAAAGAAAGGTGCTGTCAGGAACTCCCTGGATTAGAATCAGGGACCTCCTATGTACTGCCAGCTGCTCCTCCTGCTTGAGCCACACAATGAAGTGTGGTTTGAGCCTGGTGGATATCAACAATGACTTTTTCATATGTCAATGTTCCCTGGTAACCACCTACAATCCAGCTGCAGGCAACAATAGCCCAAATAAGGAATTAAGCCTACCTCTCCCATACCCTAGTGCTGGATAATTAGCCCATTTGCTTTGTCCAAGCTTTGAGTTCCTGTCCTGAGTTTCCATCCTATAGTCATGCTCCTGCTATGCCATTGTCTCCTCTGGTTCTGACTCCCCAGTTTTGAACCATGGCCTGTTATTGGAATTCCACTTGTCTGTTGCCTTCCCCAACCTTATGTCTGTTCTCTCACTTTATTTTGCTTGCTGCCTGCCCTGACCTTGTACCTGAACCTGGACTTTGTTTTCTGCCTGTTCCATATTACATTCTGTAGAGGTTGGTGTTTTTAATTTTTCTTTTTTAAATGTTTGTTAAACATGAAGTTAATGACTCTAGACTAGCCTCCATATGTTTAGTAGTAGTTATACAGCTACTCACAAACAAGCCCATGCTCCCCACCATGACACAGGTACTTGGTATTGCTGATGACAGTATTTGGCCACAGTGAGAAAGATGCTCTTTCCAACCTGCAGAAACAGTGATACAATGTTGTCTCTTGAGACTTTTCAAGAGGATAATTGATGCAGGCAGTATGCAGAGATGCTGCTCCAGTTTTTTCCTTTGCTATTTTTGTTCATGTTCAGGCTGAGGAGAATTGTATTTAGTAAGATGTTAAAGTAACAAATCCGACCTTGAATATGTAAGAAAAATCATTATACTGTATTATAGAGAAACTGACTGGCAAATTCATTTCTTTTAAATAGAAAAAAAATGTAGGGACTTATTGTTTTTTAATTATTGTTTCCCTCAAATAGAAAACAGTGTATTATAGTGTACCCAGACTTCTTCCATGCTGCATGTTTTATATAGGCCATTTATTATGTGCATGTCAGGGTGCAAAGTGCTGAGAACAAATGTAATCCTCCATACTTTTTGCACTTTGCACATTATGAAAAATTGCTACAGGTCTCTGCATTCCAAAGCTGCTTCAACTCCCTTGAGTACAGCGATGTTTGTGTACAGCTATGTACAGTATATACTTTATGTGAGGTAGTCACTTGCAAGCCCCCCATCCACACCACCACTACTGTTTGCTCGCAAACCTTCCCTGCTGGTCGCTCACATCATGTCCTCCTATGTGGGTGAGTAGGTGACTACTTTTCCTAAGCTTCTCCAATTTGCACCCACCCATGTCCTTGCACCCTAGACAGCAATCTATTCTGCCTACCCCATAGTTGAGCATGGAAGGCAAATAGGCATGCTCCCCCCCCCAATTGTTATGCAAACTATGACTTGTTTTATTTTATAGTTTTATATCTACTTATGAATATAAGCCACACATTCCTATGTCATATTTTATGGCATAGTCATAAGAAAACAATGCAAAGCTAAACCTTCTTATAAATAGGACCCCTATTTTAAAACATGTAAATATTTTGGCCAGTAAATACAGTTTGGTGCAAGGATATTAACCTCTCTATAAAATGATTTACATTTAATTAACTTGCCATCCAAAGAAAGCCTGCATTTCTTGTACGTTCTGCTCTGATGAAATAATAGGTGATGCAACTTCAATTAGTTGCCTACATATCCATACATCTTTAGAAGCAAGAAATCTAAACAATATAAATCTTCCTTCACCATAACTAATGTCATATTCTTGGAAAGTCAATAGGGTTACTGTAGGTATGTGGAAGAATATCTATGCAATTCCTATATACATTTGCTGTTTCTTTTTTATAACTGCAGGGCATTTTGTAATATAGGAAAAGGCAATAACCCTTTGCCTGCCACAACTTTTTGATTGTGACGTTTCGTTGCCTGTAAACATGGGATGTAGAATAGATTAATGCGTATGTAAAAACTGCAACTTCGACAGGAAGGTCCCCGAGAGCTACACCTTAGAATGTATTGTCTTAGAACAGTGCTGTCCATCTTTTTGTCTGAATTTTTCTGGTCTACGTGGCGAAGGGCAAACGATGGAAGCCAGTGTTCACCACTCTCTCTGTTTTTAAGCCACACCCAGTTTAAACCACAGCATATTACCAAAAGAACTTTTATGACCATATCCACATTACTGGTGGTAGCACACCAAAAAACCAAATGGTTGGTGCTCACTGCAAGGATATCACTCATCAATCATATGTGAACAATTTAAGTCACATTAAAACATACCCTTAAACTCTATAAATATAATAAATTATATTTGTTTCTAAAATAATCTGCCTCTCTACATGCAGCTTTGTGCCAGAGTCAGTAATTCTAAATGCTAATACATTGTATAGTCAATCAAAATCTGACTCCTGCATTAAGACAGGTGGCTGAAAGGGGTTAGTGAAGAATAACTTGGTTATTTCAGAAACGGTGCAACATTTTAATTGATCATATTTAGAAAGTTCCTTATTTCCATGAGATTAAGTTTATATTCTGTTTTAATTTTTGTGGTAGTATACCTTCTGGTCACATGATTTAAGCTAGTCAACTACAGTGTGGCCAGTTCCTACACTCAATTTGCATCTGATTCATTAAGAATTCTATTGCTTCATTATACATTTTATAAAGGAACTAAGTTTTACCTGCAACTTACTTGCTGCTTTCAAAGTAAAACTCCAAAATTGGTTGCCCTTTTATTGGCCACTACTGGGATCACCTGACTATAGCTGGGAAGGGTGAGAGGTACAACATGGAGCTGGTCACTGCTCCTGTATAAATTGTAACAAACAAGGGAAAGAATTCTTAATGAATCAGATAAAAATTGAGCATAGGACTGGCCAGATATGGGATGACTTTGACGTAGTTGGCCAGTTTAAATATATTGCAATGTATGGACAAACAATCTCTGTTTTGTTTAAAGGGGAAGGCATTTTTAGTAGCTTAAGGCACAAAATGTTTCAATGTCTTAAATATATTGATAATGGGTTGAGTGCTGAGGACTCTTGTATTTGTCTATGTGAATTTTGTGGTTACAACCTCATTGCACCCCCGCTTAATGTTTTTAAAAATTAGTGGTGAGCACAACTTTCCCTTGTTTGTTATAATATATATATACACACACACACACACACACACACACACACACACACACACAGTATATAATCATAAGTGTGTAGTCTAATGTTATTTTCAACACATATATTACTTTTAGGAGATGTCCTTGTATCACACAGCTTTTTTCACTGGAAAACTGACCAGTGGCATTTCAATGTAAAGCATGAAAACAGTTAAAGATTTGCTTATAAAATGTAGAAACAAAATGGGTCAGAACTACGGTGAACAGCATAAAAACAATATGAGTGTCAGCACCTCTCCAAGTGAGCCAATTGCATAGCTGGCACATTTGAAACTCAGTGGCCATTTTTGGCAGATACACAAGGGAAAAGAACAAAGGTGATATTCAAAGCCACAGTTCTAAGGTGCTTCAGTGTCAGGCTTGGTTTCACAATCACCGTTCTTTACTGCAGATATTTTCATTTCTCTATAAAGGTTGCTGCTGTACGATGTGCAGTTTAAGAGCACCATTTTATTGTTTATTCAGGTGAATAACAGATGATCAAAAAGGCCATGTTTATGGTGTTGTACCAATGAATAATGATCCGTCTCTACTCTTCTTTATGGTATATATTTTCCTTTAATATTAATTAATGCTAATTAATTCAAATATAAAGAAGCCCACTATATAAATGAATATATAAATGTTCATGTTTTCACTGTGTTCTTATAGTTTCACCAGAACAATATGTCAAAACACTAAAAAACATGAACAAAATTTGTTTTGGGAATGGCATTCTTTTTTTCCATTTACACTAATGTAGCAGTGAGATAGATGAGAGGAAATTCTAAGAAAATATGATGAAGCACAGCATGCAAAAATAATGGAACCTTGAATCATGTGGTTGTCTTTTTTGACAGGCTAACACTCTTCATGCATTTATTGTTCTTAGCTAGTTGAAAGAAGCAAAGTTTTCTATACAATAACGATGATCTGCATAGGCAACTGTAGCCTTTATATGAATTTATAATGGTAGAATTCATGGTCAAAAACAATGCTTGGCTCTAGAACTAAATCGTATAAGCACAATAACTGTACTGCAACTATCACTTGCAACAGCAGAACACAGTGCGTAACCTAGGCAAGGTTTCACCTGTCATTCAATTAAAATACTGTTTCTCACAAACCACCAGGCCTGGGCAATGTAATTTTGCAGACTTGCAAGGTAGTGGTTCCGTATTGCTTTCCAGGGGTGATCCTGGCCCCTCCGCCGCCTGAGGCAGCAGCAGTTGCTGCTGCCCCCCCACCCCCGGAAATTCGCTCTTAAAGTACAAGGAGCAGCATTTTTGCTGCCTCTGGTACCTAGTGGGGCGCTGCCGTCTGAGGCGACAGCCTCAACTCGCCTCATTGGCGAAGCACCCCTGTTGCTTTCCAGTCTGGGATGAGGATTCTTAAAAATCACAGAAGGAATTTTGGTCATTCTAAGTAAATATTCCCTGCTATCAATAATTGTTGAATTGTTGAACACAGAGGTGACTTGATACAAAAAACAAATATATGTATTGCCTACTCTGGTTAATATCATAATTAGTAAAATCTGACATTTGGTGCCATTCATCTGTCTTACACTTAACTCCTCAACAAAACCTTGCAGAACAATTTCACTCAATTCCTCCAGTGAGTAGTAGTAAAAAGTTGAGGCGACTGCTCCGAACACAACACAGTTGGACATTTCATCTAGTAACATCAGCATATTTACTTGTGCATTATATTTATGATTTGCTTGAATTCAAGGCTGATGATTACATGATAGAGATGTGTCTTTTCTTTTGGCTTTAAATTATTCTTCTTGACAATGTAATAACATAAAGGTCATCTCATATACTAGCCATGTCAGTGTGATGCATGGTCATGAGAAATCTTTGCCTCTGGATAAGTGTGCATTGTCTTGGAATAAAAAAAATGGTCTACTTTTTCTAGCATATTATAGAGTGCTGGCACCTTATGGCTCTTATTTGCTAAGTGGCAATATTCCATGAAACAGCTGCTGCCTGGATTAGTTTTGTTAATATGTAGCTTATTAGGTGCTTAGAAGGTAAGCTAGAGGAAGAGGCACTAAGTAAACAGTTTGAGGGCTGTTTCTGAAGATCTAGAATACTGGAGCTTCCTTATTTCAGTGATGCACCCATAAATCTAAGGGATTGCCCCAAGATTGCTGCAATCGTATTGTATAATGAATTAGGTATTGGAGTCTTTAGAAGCTGTTCAGACAAATTCCTAATTACCCTGGTTATATTTTACTGTTCAGCACAGATAAACTATGATGACAGTATTTCCGTGGAACTGCATCTCTTCCAGCTAATACATTAATCCCCTCCCACTGGAAATCATTACAGCCTCCTAAACTACAGGACTGGTTAGTCAAAGTTAATGAAATTGCTAAATGGATATACTGTACAGGGTACTGAATATAATGAATATAAATGATTAATATAAAGCTAACACCCCTTTATTCTCTCTCTCTCAACCTTACTTCCCCTTTCCTTTCTGCTTTTCCTTTTTAATTTATTCGTTCCTTTCCTGCCCCCTCTTATTTACCCACCACCCCTTCCCACCCGTAGTGCCTCCCTTTACCCACCCCAGCATCACCTTTCTCACAAATGATCCCTTACTCTATACTGCAGATGTGTTAAGGGGACATGGTTCTGATGCAAGGGTTGTTCACCTTCCACTTCAGTTGTTTTCAGATTGTTCACCAGAAATAAAGACTTTTTTCAGTTGCTTTCTGTTTTTTTTTTATTTTTTACAAGTTTTCCAAAATTGAACTTTAACATTCCCATCTCTGGTGTTGTTTTAGTCTGGCAGCTCAGTAATCCAGGTGCAGAATTGTTACAATTTGCTACATTAGTTGGTGCATTTCTCATCTGTGCAATATTAGCAACTGCTTTATCTGTATGCTATATGTTGGCAGGGACAAAAGGGCTAATTATTCAGTGGTGGCAATGCATTAACCTTATTAACCAACCCTAGTTTCTGGAATAAAGGGAAATTAATTTAGTTGCCCAGGGATAGGGATGCTTCTTAGAAATGGCTTCTTAGATTAAAGATGTATATGGAATTGTATGGCATCCCTTGTTGGATTTTGTACATATGACCTGCTCTTACACCCCAGGGTAGGGAGGCTAATGAATTAAAAAATGGGTCCATCCTAACAAAAACTATACAAACAAACACAGGTTATACTGAACACAAAATATAAAAACTACCTACAGCAATTCACCCTTCCAACAGTAACGGCAGACCAACAAGAACACATGGCAAAACCAATAACAGTTGAAGAAATAAAAATAGCTATTAAGAGCTTTAAAAACTCTAAAGCTCCAGGCCCAGACAGCCTGAGCGCATAATATTATAAAGTCTTTACAAAAATACTAGCTCTCCAACTATGTCGTCTTTTCACTGATATTGGCAAAACAGTATAGTGTCTATATTTCAGCTATACCCAAACCACTTAAGGACCCAACCAAAGCTGAAAATTACAGGCCAATATCACTCCTCCACCTGGATCTGAAAATCTTAGCTAAAATATCCAACTATCAACAGCTCATCAAATCCCTTCCAAAAAAACTTGAAATATGGGTCAAATCATGGTTTGGAAGGATCTCAGCACTCAAAATGTCAATTCTACCATGTATATTATATTCATTCCGAACTATACCAATTACTTCACCAACAGGTCTGATAAATAAACTACAACACACCAGCCAGAAATTCCTACGGGGTAACATTAAACCATGCATTGCTAAAGCCAACATTTTTCATCATCAAACCCAAGGAGGACTGGAAGTCCCAAACTACACAAATTATTTCTATGCAGCTGTATTAGCACATCTACCAAAATGGCACATAAAGTTTAACCCTCCAGCCTGGGTGGAGATAGAATAATCAATTTGCTACACTGGAACTTCAATATATACTATGGAAAGACAAAAACTCCCTACCCCATATAAACTCGGCAGTGATACAATTTACATTAAGAACTTGGGATATAATAATCACACTACGACATGCCATTATATCACCCCACACCCCAGCTTCTCCACTTCTTGCCAATCCAACATTTCCATCAGGGGTGACCCCACTTCAAAAACTGCGGTTGCTTCCAAAAACCAAGGGCCAATGTGACGTTAAAGTTAATTGAATTACATAAAAATCACAAAGCCACTTATTAGATAAACTGCTTTCTTATTCACATAACTAGCTATAATGAAATATATATATATATATATATTATATATATATAGTGGCAAGCTGACGGCTTGAACATGTAACTTTTGGGGGAATCAGTCAATGGTGAGCAGGCAGCATAGGAAAAAGGAGCAGAAAGACAGGGACACACAGCTTCTTCAAGGAAAACACAGGTTTATTTTCCCACTTTCAAACAAACAATAATGTACGGACACAGGGGTGACCATTGTATTATACAAACAAAACATAAAATAAAACCGAGCCCACTGGGTACTACCTTCACACTTTGAAGCGTGTGCGTCCCCATTCAATTACACTAGGGCCGTCTGTGCTTTTTCGCAGGCGCGCCTGGAATGAGAAGTGTAGGCGGGCGCTAGCATCGCGCGGCTGCCTCATCAGACCGGGCAGCAGCTGAAGAAATCCGGCACTGGTTGAGAGACACACTCTCCCATTCTAATTAACTTTAAATAGCCTTTCCACAGGACAGCTTTCCTGTGGAAGGTGAACTCCAATCTCTGGACTGGAGCTGCGGAATGGAGTCCCTGGCTACTAAAGTCTTTAAACAGAGCGCTGATTCTCTGTTTAATAACTCCCTTCCTGGAGCCTCTCTCAGTACCTGGGGAGAAATTAAAGGCTAGTGTGACCTTTTTCCACCTTTTCTTAGTCACTCTACCACAATATATAATATCTTGGTGCATACAGTCCTGAAGAGGAACTGGGAATTATCATTTGCATTCTCTACAGATAAGGCCAAGCCATATTTACTTGCCTGGGGTCACGTGTAAACCTAATGAACTTTCCATTCAACAGAAAGAATGTTCCCTTTATAGAAAAATCATGGGTAATCTGTTGAATCTGATTCTGAACACATGCAGTCACATCCTATCTGTACAGAAAGGCTTTGATGAATTAAGCACCTAGTTGTACCATTTCTCAAATGTAGTATCTGTCTGCTCATCATGGGTCTATAGGGCAGCCATTACTGTAAATAACTATTTGGAACTGCATGCAATTTATTTTTCTGAATTTATTCAGTTATCAAAAACTTATCCGTTGGTTAGAAGTGCCTGCAACATAACTTCCCAAGGTCACCTTATACTTAGGGACTGTATTAAAGTAGTGCCAAACACAGATCTGACAATGGATTCATGGTTTAGTCAAGTGAGGTTAAAGCATGAGTGAATGGTGCAGCTGTTTGACCTTTTTTAGTTTTCACAGAATCATTTGTTCCAAAAGAGAGAGCTAATGGAGGGACGCTCCTGAAATGAATGTTAGATGCAAGCTGTGCTTTGCTAGCAATATGCCTTGCTACAACAGCAAAATGTCTGCATGTCCTTACATACAGCCCTTTGTATAATCTGTTCCCGAATTTTTTATTAGTTATTCTAACAGATTAATTCAAAGCATTTCCCTGTCCCAGTATGCAATTTAATGTTCAATAACATGTTTGATCTACTATACTGCATGGCTGTCAGGAGGCCAGAGTTTAATCTTCTCTCAATCAAAAAAGGCACTGATGTGTTTGTGTGTATATATTTATATATTTATATATATATATATATATCAGCCAACAATGTGATAATAAATTAATTTTTTAAAAAATACTCAAGACCTGTGAGTGCGGTTTCTATGCAATGGACTATTACTTTGGTTTTTGATACTGCACCCAGGCAAGTTATTTCTATTTTTCGAGAGTGCCAACTTTTGGATGTATATAAATATATATATATATATATATATATATATATTTATATATATATATATATATATATATAGATACATACACATCAGTGCCTTTTTCCAGCATAACGATGGCATGTAATTTATGGTCTTAATCTGTTTGATAATTAGTTATCTTCTGCACTCTGGTTATACTTAAGGCACAGCTGCCCAGTTAATTTTGAGCAAATTATGGTGCTCGGTTCTATGTTTTTACAGTAAATTGCATAGTGTAGGCAGCAGCTCAATTGTGCGCAGATAGACTTTTTGGTTTGCATGAATCTTTACTCACTCAGACAACAGCTGTACCCTGTCATTAAAGTCAATTTTAGCTTCAATTGATCAAGAAATGATGCTGCGCTCTGCGGAAAGTCTCTAAACTGAACATCACTTTTAACTCTTTTATTAAGTAGGTGTCAACAAAATGCATGTGTACTATGGAGAAATATTTTTGTTTAAATATTCTATAAGTCGCTCAATGGGTTTTGATGAGTATTCAGATATGTCTGAATATACTGAATATCAGTAGGTAACAGTGGTGGGTTAAAGAGATGTGAGGCCCCTGGGCTACACTTTCCACAACCCCCCCTAGCCAGGTACTGTTCTGGTCTGGAAGTATACAGGTAAGTTAAATATGGAATGGAAATTTACAGGCTCTGAAGCCAGTATTGTCACTGGCATGCTCCAAACCAGACGTGCCTTAGAGAGCGTGGGCTTACACACCATACAGACATGCACAAGCCTTGCTTCCTTGTCTCCTGGCTACCTAATCTTTTCCCAGCAAGCCGGTACAAACTGTGCATAACACCTGACTGGACCCAGGCCCAATATAGTGCAGATGGGCTTGAAGCAGCCTGGAATTGAATGCCCCCTATAATTAACCGAAGATAAACTGGTTTTTTTGGACAATGATGCAGACTAGGCAAGCAGTCCGCCATATTTCTTACCTACAACATAGCAATATTTCTCAGAATTCAATTAAATCCAGTGTTGCAAACTGGAACAAACACTTTGGATTCCTGAAATCTTTTTTAACTCTGGTCTGCTTCATTCTATAGTTGGAGATCCAAGAAGAATTTGTGGTTTCATTTACTGCTGGAGAATATATTCTAATTCAGTCTAGGTAGAGTCTATTTCAACTAATTTAATAAATCTAATTCTAAGTCAGTCTAGGTAAATGGCAGGGACGTGGGAGTTTGATATATTGTTACATATCCCTCCCGATAACCATGTACCCACCTGGTGGTTAACCAACAATCAACTTCATCTCCATTTCTGTCATAGTCTGTCAGGAAAAACCAAGAAAAAAGCCGGGAGTACTCCCGAAATAACAGCAGAAACCCTGTTTGTTTTCATGTTAAAAACACTTTAGATTTTTCTACTTACATTGGATATATGATGGCGTGCATTGGATGCTAACTTGACCTCTCCTTATTGAGTTACAGTTTATTGGCCTTTGCATAAGGCCAAAATGGTGACCACCCTGATGATATCTAGTGAGTAGATGTTCTTGTACATGGCCAGCTGAAGTCAAAGCTTCTACAGGGGGCATTCATGATATACAATCAGCTGATTTTGTTTTTTAACAAAGATTCTGGAAGGAAAGGACTTAGGGGCACGTTGCAATTGCTGGTTTGTAAGCATTGTCGTTGCTGCCCATCTTAAAGGAGAAGGAAAGGGTTGCCAAATGTTAGGCACCCCCAAGTGATTGTAGTTACTTACCTGAAACCCTGGGCCGGTGCTCCTATCAGCAGAAAACTGCACCGGCCTGGGGTTATACTAGCGAGCACTACGGAGTGATTCACTCCAGTCTTCTTCTGTCTTCAAATTCCTTGGGGCAAACGCATGCGCAGTTGAACAAAATAGCCGAATTTGTAGTTAAAGTTCGGCTTTTCATTCTACTACACATTTGCAGCTGCGTGAAGAAGGAGGAAAATGGAAGAAGATCGCTCAGTGGTGCTCAATGGTATAACCCCGGGCTGGTGCAGTTTTCTGCTGATACGAGCACCGGATTGGGGTTTCAGGTAAGGCAATACAATCACTTGGGGTGCCTAACATTTGGCACCCCCAAGTGCTGCAAGCCTTTCCTTCTCCTTTAATCCTACCATAATTATCATTGCTCCTCATCAGCCATGCAGCCTCTGGTCTTTTAATTTCTTCAACACAGGTGACATTGTAGACAGATCATTAGATATTCGGGGAAACCTCATAATTCCAGATATATACCATACTTAGTTGTAGTATTTAACTAGTATGTTTCATTTTGCACAGTCTAAAAAAGTGGATCAGGATGCATTTCAATGCATGTTGTACCTGTATAACTATGCATGTGACAAATAAAGAATCGTATCTTATCTCATACACCATACCTATGCAAAGCCAAAGTCAAGGCCAAATGTTACCCTGCCTGATTCAGCAATCTGCAGCATCTAGTTTCAGTTATACAATGTAAGCATTGCCACATATGTATATCTATTGGTAAATACTTTGTAAAAAGCAAGCTACTCTAGAAGCACAAGTACTACTTCTATGCTGTTTTGGAAGCTTTTAGGAAGGACAATGCTTACAGACAATTTTGACAGTGCTACAGTAGGTACCAAATCCGTGGCTGGTGTCCCATATGAAAACTTCCATATATTAAACTTTAGTTTAACAAATTCCAGAAACCCCCAAAGTGAAATCTTGCTGCATATAAAATAACTTAAAGGGGTTGTTCACCTTTAAATGTACTTTAGTGTGATGTAAAGTGTGATATTCGGAGACAATTTGCAATAGGTTTTCATGCATCATTATTTGTAGTTTTTGAGTTGTTTCTCTTTTTACTCAGCAGTTCTCCAGTTTGTAATTTCAGCAATCTGCATTGATTGAATAAGAGACTGGAATATGAATAGGAGAGGGTCTGAATAGAAAGATCAGTAATAAAAAGTAGCAATAACAATACATTTGTAGTCTTTCAGAGCTTTTGTTTTGTTAGATGGGGTTAGTGACTGCCATTTGAAAGCTGAAAAAAAGTAAAAAGAGCAAGACAAATATCTAAGAAACTATAAAATAGAAATAGTTAAGACTAATTGCAGAGTTGCTAGGGATTGACCATTCTATAACATACTTAGGGGGTTATTTATCAAAGTCCGAATTTATCTCAATATTTTCTGCTACAAACTCTTTTTTGCGCTTATTTATTATTAGATTTTCCCGAAAATTTGCTTTGCAGGAAGAAAAATCAGATTTTCATGATTTTTCTGTTTTTTTTCATCTGATTTTCACATTTTTTTTTTTTTTGTGCCTGAAAACTCAGATTTTTGCCCGAAAACTTTTTGGGGTATTGCACAAAACCCAGCGCACATCAAAAAATTATTGGGACTTCTCCCATTGACTTATCTGCAACCTCGACAGGTCTGAGAGCCGGATTTTATGATTCAGACTTTTCCATTCTTGGGGTTTAATAAATTCCGAAAAATTTGTGATTTTTTAAAAATCCGATTTTATAAAAATTTTATCAGGAATTTTTCATGATTTTTGCATTCAGCGATTAGTAAATAACCCCCTAAAAGTTACTTCAAAGGTGAACCACTCCTTTATGAAGTTTACTTAAATTGGCTTATACTGTTTTTGTTTTTTTGTTGGCAAGCAGCATAGTATTTCACATGACAATATTTGATCTAACCATCTGCTACTCCTCAAATGAAGCAGTTCTTCAAAACACACAGAGGACCTATTTTCTGTTAATCCGAGCCCTTAATTTGGCAACAGGGTCCAACCTCAAAATCATCTGGGAACTCCTTTCACACATCCTCACTGGAAACAGTGATCTGTAAATACACTTTCTATACCACAATGACAATTTCCTACTTTGTTCACTTGGGGATTATCTGCAGACTTTGGAGACATTTGTGTTCCCAAAAAGGTGAAGACTCAGGGCTTTGTGATTATGCACCATAAATGAGTGCATCCAGGAACACTACCTCAAGGATATGGAGAACAAAGGAAAGGGCCTAGTAAATAGTAGTGATAGATATTTGGGAACACTATGCAACAAGTTTATTTATCCAGTACTTTGACAGTATTTTTATGGTCAATAATTTATACAGTCGCAAAACAAGTACCATATGTTGTTCCAAATATACTTCCACACTAAACAGCCATGTAACGCTCCATGGCACACTTTCTTCCAAATAAATTTCTTGAATATACGCTAAAAGCTTTTTATAATTACTATGCTTATCTACGCATTCTTACCTACACAGGAAAGGCTACAGATATTAGGCGACAGATGCCTTTTTATTTATTAATGAAGCAGTATACCCCATTTTTGAAGATGAATGCAATCAATAGGACATGAGCTGAACATACTTTATGCTTGTTATGGAGGTGAATGAGTTGAGGATTATAGTCTGAAAACCCTTTCCACCAATACTTTTGTGAAGACCTAACTAAGGCTAGGCTATGAAGTGACTAACGCTAGAGACTTTTCGCCATCGTTGCCACCCACAGGGACATCACCAATTTGAAAAGGGACCGTCAAATTGGTGACCGTCACAAGCGTTCATTCGCACTCTATGACCAGGGAACTTTTTTTTGGGTTATTGCACTTGTGGAAAGTTATAGGGATGCACGAAATCCAGAATACATTTCCAAGCCAAAACAAATCTGAATCCTTAAAATCATGTTTCTCTTTCGTCCTTACTGGCCCTAATTTTAATAAATGAATTAGGGTTCGCAGCCCCGGATTTGTGGAAAGGCCACCTAGGCCCGGGCCTAGGGCGGCAGGATTTTAGGGGGGGTGGCATGCTGCCCAACCACACATACATTGCTCCGGTCCAGATGATGAAAAATTTGCACGAATAAAGGGGAGCGAACAGGGGCGACGAATGGCAGTGGGCCTAGGGGTGCCCACTATTAGGGATGTCGTGGACTGTTCGCCGGCGAACTTGTTCGCGGGAACATCGACTGTTCGCGCTCGCCGAATGTTCGCGAACGTCGTGCGACGTTCGCCATTTTGGGTTCGCCTTACCTGGCGCTTTTTTTTTACCTCTCACCCCAGACCAGCAGATACATGGCAGCCAATCAGGAAGCTCTCCCTCCTGGACCACCCCCACACCCCCTGGACCACTCCCCTTCCATATATAAACTGAAGCCCTGCAGCGTTTTTTCATTCTGCCTGTGTGTGCTTGGAAGAGCTAGTGTAGGGAGAGAGCTGTTAGTGATTTCACTGATTTGAGGGACAGTTGATAGTAAGTTTGCTGGCTAGTAATCTACTTGATACTGCTCTGTATTGGAGGGACAGAAGTCTGTAGGGATTTGAGGGACATTTTAGGTTAGGTAGCTTTGCTGGCTAGTAATCTACCTTCTACTGCAGTGCTCTGTATGTAGCTGCCTGCTGTGGGCACTGATCTCTTCTGATCTCATCTGCTGACTGCTGTAATAACCCAATAGTCCTTGTAAGGACTGCTTTTATTTTCTTTTTTGTTGTTTTACTTTGCTACTATAACAGCCCAGTGCTATTAGTCTAGCTGTGTTGGGGAGTGGGACTGGTGTGCTGCTGTGCTGCTCCTAGTAGTTCAGCAGCAGCAACCCGAGAATTTTTTTTTTTTTTTAATATACATATATTTTTTTTTCTTTTACTTATCTTACTGTTCTTTAACGTGTACAGTGCTGTTGCTGTTCTTCATAGTAGTGCACCAATAGTAGTGCACTTGCAGGCATTATTTGCCCAGTGTGTTCTTCAAACAACTGCCATCTAGCTGTGTGAGCTTGTTCACATTCTGTCAAAATATCAATAATAATACTGTCTCCAGAACCACCACCTGAGTGACGTTTTTCAGGCAGCAATAATATATTCCGTATCCACTGCTGTAGTAGTGTATACGTTGACCTTGTAGGCATTGTTTGCCAAGTGTGTTCTTCATTTTCAAACAACTGCCATCTAGCTGTGTGAGCTTGTTCACATTCTGTCTAAATATCAATAATAATACCGTCTCCAGAAACACCACCCGAGTGACGTTTTTCAAGCAGCAATAATATATTCCGTATCCACTGCTGTAGTAGTGTATACGTTGACCTTGTAGGCATTGTTTGCCCAGTGTGTTCTTCAAACAACTGCCATCTAGCTGTGTGAGCTTGTTCACATTCTGTCTAAATATCAATAATAATACCGTCTCCAGAACCACCACCTGAGTGACGTTTTTCAGGCAGCAATAATATATTCCGTATCCACTGCTGTAGTAGTGTATACGTTGACCTTGTAGGCATTGTTAGCCCAGTGTGTTCTTCAAACAACTGCCATCTAGCTGTGTGAGCTTGTTCACATTCTGTCTAAATATCAATAATAATACCGTCTCCAGAAACACCACCCGAGTGACGTTTTTCAAGCAGCAATAATATTCCGTATCCACTGCTGTAGTAGTGTATACGTTGACCTTGCAGGCATTGTTTCAATTTGTTTGCCCAGTGTGTTCTTCATTTTCAAACAACTGCCACCTAGCTGTGTGAGCTTGTTCACATTCTGTCTAAATATCAATAATAATACCGTCTCCAGAAACACCACCTAAGTTGTTGTTGTTGTTTTAAAAATAATGCCAGGCAAAGGCAGGCTGCCACGCAGAGGCACTAGGGGCTGTGCTGCTATGCTATCCTGTGGCCCTAGGAAATTGCCCAGTTTTAAAAAGGCAATGACCCTGAACTCCCAAAATGCTGAAGAGGTAGTTGACTGGCTTACACGGCACACCCCATCCTCTACCGTTTCTAACTTTACCACAACATCCTCATCCTCTACTGCTATGGCCACCCCACGTAACACTTCCTCCACCACCGGAACCCCTTCTTCACTGGAGTCAGAGGAGTTATTTTCACATGAGTTTCTTGAACTGAGTGATGCACAACCATTATTGGCAGAAGAAGATGAAGGAGATGAGGATGTTACACCAGATTTAATTCTGGCAGAGAACACAACAGAGATGGACATAATGAGTGATGAGGAGGTCCCCGCTGCTGCTTCCTTCTGTGAGCTGTCAGAAGAAATTGATGCATTTGAGGAGAATGAGGATGAGGAGATTGATGTTTTGTGGGTGCCCAGTAGAAGAGAGCAAGAGGAGGATAGTTCAGATGGAGAGACGGAGAGTCAGAGAGGCAGGAGGAGAATAAGACTTAGAAGAAGCAGGGAGGACAGCTCGCAGGGAACAGTAGGGCAACAACATGTATCGGCACCTGTGGTCAGCCGGCCAACGCACCCGCCATTGCCGCCAACGCCGCCAACTTCTACTGTTCCCGCCAGATTGCCAGCTTCAAAAAGGTCAGCAGTGTAGGATTTTTTTAATGTGTGTGCCTCTGACAAAAGCGTTGTAATTTGCAATGAGTGCAGTCAGAAATTGAGTCTTGGGAAGCCCAACAGCCACATAGGTACAACTTCTATGCGAAGGCACATGAACGGCAAGCACAAAGCACTTTGGGAGCAACACCTCAAAGGCAACAGGCAAACTAAAAGCCACCCTCCTTCTGGTCCAGCATCTTACTGCTCTACCTCTGCTGTCCTTGACCCGTCTGAACCACCCTCCACTCCGCCTTCCACCTTGATCACCAGTTCCCATTCCCAGTCATCTGCCCCCAGCCAAGTTTCTGTGAGGGCCATGTTTGAGCGTAAGAAGCCAATGTCTGCGAGTCACCCCCTTGCCCGGTGTCTGACAGCTGGCTTGTCTGCACTATTAGCCCGCCAGCTTTTACCATACCAGCTGGTGGACTCTGAGGCCTTCCGCAAATTTGTAGCAATTGGGACACCGCAGTGGAAGGTACCCAGCCGCAATTTTTTTTCAAAAAAGGGAATACCACACCTGTACCACCATGTGCAGAGCCAAGTCACCGCATCTCTGTCACTTGGTGTTGGGCCAAAGGTCCATATGACTACTGACGCATGGTCCTCCAAGCATGGTCAGGGCAGGTATGTCACCTACACTGCCCACTGGGTGAACTTGGTAATGGCTGGGAAGCAGGGAATGTGTGGCTCAACAACGACAGTGGAGTTGGTGTCACCGCCACGGATTGCACGCGGTTCTGCCACCACCTCTACTCCTCCTTCGCTCTCTACCTCGTCTTCTTCCTCTTCTTCCTCCTCTGCTGCTGGGTCCTCCTCCTCCACACCTGTGCACCCCCAGCTCCCCCTAGGCTATTCGACGTGCCAGGTACGCCGTTTTCATGCTGTCTTGGGGATGATGTGCCTGGAAAGCAGAAACCATACCGGATCTGTACTCCTGTCATCTCTGCAGTCACAGGCCGATCGGTGGCTGACCCCACACCAACTGAAGATCGGAAAAGTGGTGTGTGACAATGGAAGCAATCTGTTGGCAGCACTGAGACTGGGCAATTTAACACATGTGCCCTGCATGGCACATGTTCTGAATTTAATAGTCCAATGTTTTGTCTCGAAGTACCCAGGATTCCAGGACGTTCTCAGGCAGTCCAGGAAGGTGTCGGCCCATTTCAGACGTTCCTACACAGCCATGGCACACCTTGCTGACATTCAGCAGCGGTACAACATGCCAGTCAGGCGTTTGATTTGCGACAGCCAGACTCGCTGGAATTCAACGCTCCTCATGTTGGAACGTCTGCTGCAACAACAAAGAGCCGTCAATGAATACCTGTTTGAACTGGGTGGTAGGACTGGATCTGCAGAGCTGGGGATTTTTTTCCCCCGTTACTGTGTGCTTATGCGCGATGCCTGCAGGCTCATGCGCCCTTTTGAGGAGGTTACAAATATGGTCAGTCGCATCGAAGGCACCATCAGCGACCTAATACCCTTTGCTTTCTTCCTGGAGCGTGCCGTGCGAAGAGTGACAGATGAGGCTGTAGACCAGCGTGACGAGGAGCAGGAAGCGCACGATTTCTGGTCGGAATCACCAGAACGAACCCAGGCACCTGCTGCAACGCAGGGAGAGGTGTCAGAAGTGGAGTCAGAGGAGGAAGGTGGCTTTGTGGAGGAGGACGACCAACAGGAGCAGGCTTCCCAGGGGGCTAGTGGTGACCTTTTGGGGACCCCTGGTCTTGTACGTGGCTGGGGGGAGGAGACCGTGGATGATGCAGTCCTTGATAACGAGGAAGCGGAGATGGATACCTCTGCATCCAACCTTGTGAGAATGGGGTCTTTCATGCTGTCATGCCTGTTGAAGGACCCCCGTATCAAGAGGCTTAAGGAGAAGGACCTGTACTGGGTCGCAACGCTACTAGACCCTCGGTACAAGCATAAAGTGGCGGAAATGTTACCAACGTACCACAAGTCCGAAAAGATGCTGCATTTACAAACCAGCCTGCAAAACATGTTGTACAATGCTTTTAAGGGTGATGTCACTTCAGGAACTCATCAACATTCCAGGGGCAGAGGTGCCAGTAATCCTGCCACGAGTGCACCTGCAAGGACAAAGCACTTTGGCCACTCTGTAACGTCAGACATGCAAATGTTTTTCAGTCCAAGGCAGCGCCAGAACCCTTCTGGATCCACCCTCAAAGAACGCCTCGACCGGCAGGTAGCGGACTACCTGGCATTAACTGCAGATATCGACACTCTGAGGAGCGATGAACCCCTGGACTACTGGGTGCGCAGGCTTGATCTGTGGCCAGAGCTGTCACAATTTGCCATGAACCTCTTGTCTTGCCCCGCCTCAAGTGTCCTCTCAGAAAGGACCTTCAGTGCAGCAGGAGGGATTGAAACTGAGAAGAGAACTCGCCTAGGTCACAAAAGTGTGGATTACCTGACCTTTATTAAAATGAATGAGGGGTGGATCTCGGAGGGTTACTGCACGCCGGAAGACTTGTTCTGAGTTTCTGACTCCCCATGCAGCTGTCCTTCTCTGCACGCCTCATGACTCCACACACAGCTGTCCTTTAGCGTCCTCCTCCCTCCACCACCGTTACAAACTAGGGTGCAAACCCTACTGGTTTAATTTGAATCCAGGTAAATCCTGAGTTTTTCTGGCCTCTGTGCTTCAGTGGCTGCGACAAAAAAAATGAATATTTTCAGCATTTATATGGCATATTTTTTCTGGCCTCTGTGCTTCAGTGGCTGTGACAAAAAAAAATGAATATTTTCAGCATTTATATGGCATATTTTTTCTGGCCTCTGTGCTTCAGTGGCTGTGACAAAAAAATGAATATTTTCAGCATTTATATGGCATATTGTTTCTGGCCTCTGTGCTTCAGTGGCTGTGACAAAAAAAAAAGAATATTTTCAGCATTTATATGGCATATTGTTTCTGGCCTCTGTGCTTCAGTGGCTGCGACAAAAATAAATTAATATTTTCAGCATTTATATGGCATATTTTTTCTGGCCTCTGTGCTTCAGTGGCTGTGACAAAAAAAAAATGAATATTTTCAGCATTTATATGGCATATTGTTTCTGACCTCTGTGCTTCAGTGGCTGCGACAAAAAACAAATGAATATTTTCAACATTTATATGGCATATGTTTTCTGGCCTCTGTGCTTCAGTGGCTGTGACAAAAAAAAATGAATATTTTCAGCATTTATATGGCATATTTTTTCTGGCCTCTGTGCTTCAGTGGCTGTGACAAAAAAATGAATATTTTCAGCATTTATATGGCATATTGTTTCTGGCCTCTGTGCTTCAGTGGCTGCGACAAAAAACAAATGAATATTTTCAGCATTTATATGGCATATTGTTTCTGGCCTCTGTGCTTCAGTGGCTGCGACAAAAAACAAATGAATATTTTCAACATTTATATGGCATATGTTTTCTGGCCTCTGTGCTTCAGTGGCTGTGACAAAAAAAAATGAATATTTTCAGCATTTATATGGCATATTTTTTCTGGCCTCTGTGCTGCAGTGGCTGCGACAAAAAAAAAAAGAATATTTTCAGCATTTATATGGCATATTTTTCCTGGCCTCTGTGCTTCAGTGTCTGCGACAAAAAAAATTTATATTGTTAGCATTTATATGGCATATTTTTCCTGGCCTCTGTGCTTCAGTGGCTGCGACAAAAAAAATTGATATTGTTAGCATTTATATGGCATATTTTTTCTGGCCTCTGTGCTGCAGTGGCTGCGACAAAAAAAATTAATATTTTCAGCATTTATATGGCATATTGTTTCTGGCCTCTGTGCTTCAGTGGCTGCGACAAAAAAATCATAATTTTTCAGGAAAGTACACATGCCTAATTTTTCAGGGTTCTGCAACAGTGGCAAAATCGCATCTTTTATGGTCACCGCAGGTGATCAATAAAGTAGACCAAAACTGGGCCCACACTGCAGAATCAGTGTTTTTTGGTTCGCTTCACTGTACATTGAATTACCTCTGCCTGACCGTGCACGTGCGCACAAGCACGGTGACTGCTAAACACACCACTACAGAAATATTGCCACCAACAGGACGAACATCCTGGAGGTGACAAGCTCAACTAGTAATTAACAACTATTATTTGCTCACTTGACGGTATCATTCATTAAAGCTCTTTGCGTTTTTTTGCGTTGCAGTAAGCGCCGCGTTTCGTCTTTGCGTGTGAACAGGCTGTAACCTTTACACGACTTGATTGGCATGTAGACGCCGGACGTTTTAAAGCATTTTATTACACAGGTTTAGAAATGTAGTGTGATTTCTGCCCTTTACAGCACAAAACGCAGCGCTGTGTCAACAATGTATTTTTCAGATACATTTTTGCCCTTGATCCCCCTCTGGCATGCCACTGTCCAGGTCATTGCACCCTTTAAACAACTTTAAAATCATTTTTCTGGCCAGAAATGTCTTTTTTAGCTTTTAAAATTCGCCTTCCCATTGAAGTCTATGGGGTTTGCGACGTTCGCGAACCGTTCGCATTTTTGACACAAGTTCGCGAATATGTTCGCAAACTTTTTTTCCGACGTTCGCTACATCCCTACCCACTATGTAAATCCGGCCCTGAGGGTTCGGATTCTGTTCAGCCTTTGGCTGAATGTTTCACAAAGGATTCTGGTAAATCCCAAAATAGTGGATTTGCTGCATCTCTAGAATGTTTCACCTGAAAATACAAATGCCAGTGATACCGCTCATCTGAGTCCATCGTTATGCCGTGCACATATAATTGAACCATTGCCATTGTTTTCACTGATCACAAAAATAAAAGTACTGTACGGGGCAGATTTATCAAGGGTCGAATTTCGAATTTGAAAAGCTTCGAAATTCAAAAAGACCAACTGAAATGAAATCAAAGTTTTTTTTTTGCTGAATAGGTCAGTTTTCGATCGTATTCGAATCGTACGATTCAAAGTTTTTCCAAAAAAACGTAGATTTTTCAAAGTCCACCAATTGACTCCAAATAGGTTCTAGGAGGTCCGCCATAGGCTAAAACAGCAATTCAGCAGGTTTTAGATGGCAAATGGTCGACGTTGAATTTTTAAAGAGACAGTACATGATAAATTTCAATATTCGAATTTTTGATTTTTTTTTAAATTCAAATTGAATTTGGACTATTCCCTAGTCGAAGTACACAGAAATTAGCTTGAAATTTTCACTTCGCCCTTTGATAAATCTGCAAAAAATCTGCAAAAACACAACCAAACACAATGATCACACTCTTAAAATAATAATTTCCACATTCAGAAGCTGATATGAGATGTGCAAAATGAATGAAACATAGAAACTAACTAAGCTACTTAGTTTATTATGCATTCTTGTTTACCATTTGTTAGAAAAAGTTTTTGTGTTGCAAACTTTTTACATTTGGATATTTGAATTATCGAGGCAATAGCATTGAAGAATATGTTACTTGTTCAAATACATAATGAGTAAAGGTCAATGATTAATGCAATGACTGATTCATGGCTAAAAAACATTATTCTAGGAGTGCAGACAATCTCATAGTCACCTGGCGACTAATCACCTTGTCTTTGCGGCGACCAATCTCCGAACACCTTCCCTCACTCTTGCGCTGGCTAAAATGAAAAATCGCCAGCGCTAAGCACACGCTTTGTTTTCCGAAGTCGCCCGAAGTTTCCTTGTGAGGCAACTTCAGAAAACTAATTGCTGTGTGTGCTTAGCGCTGGCGAGTGAGGGAAGGTGTTCGGGGAGATTTGTCGCCTCAAAGACGAGGCGATTAGTCATCAGGCAACTAAAGGTGGCCATAAACGGGCCGCTGATGGGCCCCCCCGACAGGCTTCCCCGATCGAGATCTGGCTGAAAGTCGGCCAGATCTCGATCGGATGGGACTAAAAATCCCGTCAGATCGCTGCCGCATCTGTTCGTTGATGTGGTCTCGGGATCCAACCGCCCGTTAACATTCGTTAGGATCCGTTCATGTGCCCTAGAGCCCACGATCGGATCGGCCCGATATTGCCCACCTCAAGGTGGGCATATCAAGGAGAGATCTGCTTGTTTGGCGACATCGCCAAACGAGCGGATCTCTCCGTGTATGGCCACATAAGGGGCATGTTTACTAACATTGGAGATAAATATCTGGAGAGATTTCTGGAGATGTTGCCCATAGCAACCAATCAGATCTTTGCTTTTGTTTTCTAACTTGGCTGTGGCTGTTTAAATCTAATTGCTGATTGGTTGCCATGGGCAACATCTCCAAAAATCTCTCCAGATATTTATCTCCAATGTTAGTAAACATGCCCCTAAATCTCCCCGAAATGCCCAGTGTGTCCTTACCCTAACTGTAGAATAGCCACAGTGAAAAGATAAGATACTGAAGTGTCTTTGAAGTTGTAGAGCATTGGCAGTGAGTTAACTCACATTGCAGAAACGTGTTACTGATTCAGAAACATCTGAGCAATAGCCAAGAAATGTGAAGCTAAACTGAATATCAATAACATGTTTCCAACTGTGGAAGTAAATCCCATTCATAAAACACTGAGTCGAGAGGAAAATGAGTTTCACAGACGGCCAGTCTGAGCTAAGCAAGCATTTTCTGAGATGTGTGTACTTCTCTGTTCAAAGCCAACTTTAGCTCTGAACCAGCTCATTTAAGCTGCATTATCATTTCAAAACAAGCTCAGGCTGATGTTTATTAGCATTTAATTGAAGAAACTCTCACTCTTTTATGTTCAGCAAAACATTGCAAAGAAATAAGCTTGTAGCTAGAAACTTTTGTGACTGATAACAACAAATACGGGAATAACTGAAGGAAACACTAGGTACAGTTATGAATTGTAGAGTCTTACTTGGTCTTCATTATTCATTATTTCGGGCTCTATCCAACTTTCAAAATGGGAGCACTGACCACAGCAACCAAAAAAACCCAAATAAATGCTCTGTAAGGCTACCATTTTATTACTCTTGTTATTTTTTATTACTTATTTTTCTATTCAGGTCCTCTCCTGTCAGGGGCGATCCTGGTCCCTCCGCCGCCTGAGGCAGCAGCAGTTGGCGCTGCCCCCCCTCCCCCAGAAATTCGCTATTAAAGTACCAGGAGCAGCATTTTTGCTGCCCCTGGTACCTAGTGGGGCGCTGCCGCCTGAGGCGATAGCCTCGACTCGCCTCATTGGTGAAGCACCCCTGCCTCCTGTTCATATTGCAGTCACTCATTCAAACTACTCCAGGATTGCTAATGTAATTTAGACTCTCGCAACCAGATAACTGCTTAAATTCCAAACAGGAGAGTTGTTGAAAAAAAAAAGTAAACTATTGAAAAAAAAAGCTAAAATAATAAAAAATTAAGACCAATTACAAATTGTCTCTTTACAAAAACTAGGTAAACAGCCGTTTTAAGATAGTGCAGTTGCCATATGATACTAATTCATTATGGACTTGTCCTGCCAAATCTCCAGCAGTCTAATTCAGCATTTACTCTACTGTGGCTTCATATGAGTCATTTATTAAAGCAGACTCAATTTATTATTTTTTATATTTTTTTCAAAACTTTATGCTGAAAAAAAAGGTGTTAAAAATAATGAAGTTTTTTCAGTAGCTATTATATTTCTTCCCACCAAATTGATCACATAAAAAGAGAACTAAAACCCCCATACCAAAAGCCCCCCTTAACTGCCTGCCATTGCCCCCCCGTACTGTGTATTAGTCAAAAAACAACACAAAAAGGTGGGTTGCAACTTGCAGGAGAACTCCAAGGCTAATTAAAACATAAGTACAGCTTAATTGGTAACAAACATACAAAAAAAGAGGTTTGATCATACCCTTGGTCAGGACACATTTATCCCAAGAAATTCCACTATGCAAGGAGATGATAGCCTGAAAAAAATGACCAGAGATAGTTAGGGACCACCATATGGGGTTTAACTTGATGTGGTATGGTGGTTTGTCAATTTTTATGATCATAAATTTGTATCTAAAAAACGCTGTTTTTGTAAATACATGCACTTGCACAGATACTAAAATACTAGTGATACAAGGGTCAGGGAATGTGTATTGATCAAACCCCTCTCTTTTGTAAGTTTGTAGTTAATTTGGCCAGATCAGTAGCACTTCCATTGTACTTGTGAATATTACTTAGCCTTGGAGTGCTCCCACAACTCCCTTTTTGTGTCTTTTTTTTACAATAAAGTAATCTTTACTCTTTTACCAAGACTGACTCCTTTTAAGAACCACATCCCCAGGGTTGACAAGGGTAACCCTAATGACCTGCCTTGAAACTGGGAAGATTGTGTCTTAAATATACTGGGAACTGATTGGTTCCAGGCAGAGAGCTACCCAGTGATTGGAGAAACCATGTGTCCAGTGATTGTGAAGCTCTCAAGGGCAAGATGGGTCTTCATCTACCTGGAACCAATCAGGTGCCACCTTAGAAGGCAAGAATTTAGCTGTGCCACTGCCTCTGTTTGTTATGGCTTAAGAGCAGGAGAATCCCAATGTCGTCACAGCACATGAGTGGAAGGAGTAACAACATTGTAACAGTAGGCTGAGTGTAGAAAACCATCCTCTAGTTTATCTCTTGGGCATTATAGATTTGCAGGTGTTAATCTGTTATTATTATTATTTTATTATTATTAACATGTATTTATATAGCGCCAACATATTGTGTAGCACTGTAAAGTAAATGTGATTATACAACTAAATCACATGAATTATTTACATAGAACATATGGAGTAACATACATTACAATCAATACCGGTACAAAAGGAGAGGATGGCTCTATGCAGAAAGAGCGTACACTCTAAAGGGAAGGGAGTAATACACAAGGTGTGGGAGTGGGCAAGATCAAATTAAGTGGGTGAGAAATGTGGTACTGTATGTGGTGTTGCTTTTGGTAGTTAAGCAGAGTGAGGGTAGGCTTCTTGAAAGAAGTGCGTTTTAAGAGATTTCTTGATAGCAGAAAGGTTGGAAGAAAGTCAGACAGACCATGGGAGAGAGTTCCAGAGGAGGGGTGCAGCCCTTGCAAAGTCTTCAATGCGAGCATGTGAGGAGGTAATGAGGGAAGAGTTGAGTAGCAGGTCAGTAGAGGAGCGTAGTAAGCGGTTGGGTGAGTATATAGAGATGGGTTCAGAGATGTAGGGTGGGCAGAGTTATGAAGTGCTTTGAATGTCAGGGTCATCAATTTGAATTTGATTCTGAAAGGTAGCGGAAGCTGGTGCAGGGATTGACAGAATGGTGAGGCAGAGGAGGAGCGGTTGCTGAGGTGTATGAGCCTCGCAGCAGTGTCCATTATGGACTGGAGAGGTGACAGTCTCTGAAGGGGAAGGCCAATTAAAAGAGAGTTACAGTAGTATAGACGTGATATGATGAGAGAGTGAATAAGAATTTTGGCAGCATCTTGGGTGATAAATGATCGTATTTTGGATATGTTCCTTAGGTGGAAGTGACATGATTTAATAAGTGACTGGATATGAGGAGTAAAATAGTGGAATTGTTAGCTATGATGGATATTTCCGGGATGTTACTGGTGTTAGTTGGAGGAAAGAGAACCATTTCGGTTTTAGATTTAGGTTTAATTTAAGGTAGCGGACAGGCAGGAGGAGACGCTGAGTATCGTTTTTGTACTCCTTACAGTGTTTAATTGTCACTAAACATGTTACCTTTTACTCAGTCCCAAACTGCCACTATTCCACTAACGTGATATTCAACCTCTTTTTGCCTCTGTTATTTAGCATTATATCCACCCCTATCACCAGTTAGTTCATTCTGGTTTGCAGATCATTACTCTTGATAACCTTGATTGTATCAATGTATCAAGCATGAAGTTGGTACTGCATTTATTTTCAGAATAACGTTCTAAAGGCATCAAAAATCAGGTTGGCAGTACAGTTATTCTGCTTAGAACTCTAGGCAATTAAACAAAGCTGACACTGCATTTATTCTGCTATGTTTTCTAGTGAATTAATCACAGGTTGGCACTGCTTTAGCCTGTGTTCTGAGTGCAGTTGGCACTGTTTGGCAATTTGTTTGGCAAATATGGGCCAAGACTTTCAGTGGACATATTTAGAAGGCGTGGTCGGGGGTGGGCTGGAAACAATTATGACCACTTCTGACCAATCCACTGAGTAGATTTCAGATTTCACTTTACAAATTTAGTAAACTTACATTTATCATATAGAAGTAAGGATAATATTGTTAAAATCTGCAAATATCCTTGCAGATCCTACATAGATCTGAGTTTTTACTGAATAATGGTCTGGGTACCTAAAGAGTTAATTATGGACATTTGAAGAAAACAGATTAGTCATGCTTAACCAAGCAAGATTATCTTTGCATGAAATGCACTGTGAATGATTATTAATTAATTCCCACATTGATTTACCTGTGTATGATGTTATTAATTGATTTGGATATGTTTAAATTCTGATTTGTTATATAATTTTATGAATTTTTATGTTGCATGAATTTGAAAATTGCTATAGGGATGTAATTAACTCCTTGGTGGTGGTTTTTTGGGAGTCCTTGCAGCCACTTTTTAGACCATAATTTTTTGTTTGTTGTAAAATAATTGATGGGTCATTTACAACCTCAAGTCCAGTGAGCAAAATGTACAAATTTAAGCTCAAACACCATGCTTTTTTCGCCATAATGCTGCTTTTTTCCCAGAATTCCAGTATTGTTGCACACACCAGCGGGGCTTACAATTGTGGTTGATACAAGTGCACTGCACATACTGATTTAGGGCCCTGAGGGAACCCTGAAGTTATTGCCTGGACTGGAAGTGGCAGTAGCTCCAGGGTCCAAGATCAGTAGGCCAGTAAGACTGACTGGTGTCAAGCATAACTTGTGAGAATAGAAGTGCCATTTTCCACAAGCATCTTAATGCAACTGACAGCGGGGAAATTTGCATGAATTTTGTGTGCAGTTGTAAATTACCCCTATTATGTTTGTAATATAAAGCATATTGTGCAGAATATTATCTGGCAAATAATTCTAGTTGATAGTAACTGCTAGTTAGTTTACCTCTTGAAAGCCTCCTGTAATTATTATTGATGATTAATTGGAGGATTCAATCAGGCAAGTCCACTAATGAACTTGAAAAACTAAAAATTAGAATATCATTCGGTAAGCTTTCTATTGTGTTATTAATATGTGGAATAAAGACCTTGTGGCAGCTGTATAATTTACATTTTTTGCTTTCTTCACAATTTAGTCTGATGTAAAATCTCATTTTTTTTTTTATTGATAGAGACAAATTAGGGAGCCAAACCCATGTTAGGCTTAAATGAGAATGAAACATTTGCTTGGTGTCCACCCATGACACATTAGTCCTAAGCGATTGACTAGCATCGGCAATTACATTGATTGTACATTTAAAATACAGTACCTGACAATTTATTAACTGGTGTTCCAATTAATAAATCTGCATTACCTTGCCTGCTGTTTAAACTGTCGTGTAACTGTTTGCTTGTGGCAACTGTTTTGTCAAACTATAATCATTTGTTTGTCTGGCTTTTTTAAAGGTTTGGAAGGATGCACATCTCAGCCAGCAGCATTAATTTTATATTTATCTTTTGTATATTGTAGTTTAGTCAGAATAGCTTGAAACTTTATTGTAATTTGTATATTTTACCCAACCGTGGAGTGCTCCCACAACCTCCTTTTTGTATATTGATATACTTTGCCCAAACCTCTATGTGTTTGCAGTGCCCCCACACGTCTTTTTATTGGTGATCGAATGCCATTAACTAGGGCTTTCCAGCCTTTTTTTATTCATGAGCAACACTCAGATGTTAAAATCGTTGGTGAGCCACACAAGCATGGACAATGTTCCCAAATAGGGGCTGGCAATTTGGAAACCCCATATGGCCTGCTAGTTCGCAGTAGGTTCTGCTTGTAGTAAAACTGTATCTTTAGGCTTCCAAAACTTGTGTCCAATCCAGAAATGTAAAACTGGTTACCTACTTTAAGGCCACTGGGAGCAACATCCAGGCAGTTATTACAACATGTATACAGAGAAAACCATGTAATGCCGAGATACTTCTAAATGAACAAGAGAGCCCTGCTTACCCCGGTTTTCACCGACGCCCTTTTGGGGCCCGGAACTTTCTGCTGCGGAAATAGACAGGGATCCTATTCACAATTGAAGTATACTGGAATGTCAGAGCTGGCAGTGGTCAGTTGCGGGTGGCAAGGTTTGTAGTCAAGGCAGGTAAAGGGTCAGAGGCTGGTGGCAAGAATCAGAGAGAGTCAAAGAGTCAAACAACAGGCAGGAGTCAAAACCAGTAAAGATAATCAGAAGTATATGTAGGGAAGTGTTATTTGCCCTTTCCCTAACTGCATAACCCTGTGACTTTAAATCTGGATCCACCAAAAGCATGGCTGCTGCTTGCACTGCAGTGAGACAGTTTTCTGCCACAGCCTGGCCAATCAGCAAGAAGGATTTGCTTCTGACCTTGTGACCTCTCTGAAAGAAGTTTGGAGCCAAAATGAAAGTGAGGCTTAGGTTAACCAGGAAGAAGAGAAGAGGAAAGCATGGACTAATACCCTGAGAGCAGCCTGCAATCTCTCCTTCTCTCTTGTGAGTATTCCTGCTGATTTCTCTGAGTAGGAAGCTAGGGATTTCACCTATAGAACATTTACCCATATAGGGAATCCCATAGTCAGAGCACAGGGAGTTAGTTAACCCTTTCCAGTCAGCCATCATAGTGACTGGAAGTAGTGCAGCTGCCTAAGCTATTGCTAGGGAAGTAATCCCTGTAGGATAGATAGAACTTCAGCCCTGTAGTGAGTTGCCAGCGTGTACACCGGATCTGGACTGTGGATTTCCCACCAGCCTCCGTGACAGTGGATCTCCTCAGGAATTCAGGAAGCCTTTCCCTACACCAGCATCCCAAGCTCAGTGTGGATTAAAGCTGCCAGACTGCTTCCCTGTATCTGCTCTGCCTCACAGGATCTCTTTCTTCTTTCATTATCACTGGGAGTTGGTGAGACCTTCACTTTACACACCCCGGGGTGCATCAATCTAGTGTTGCAACACATACCTCTTCTATTACTACTTTGGTATATACTCTCAGACCTCTAGTGTGCACACTCACCATTCTTAAAGTGACAGTGGACATTTTCATACCAAGGGTGATACTTATTATATTGTCATATTCATTGTATTATTGTTATTTCACTGTTCATATTGCATTTTGCATATATTACAATTCCTAATATTACATATTACTGCATATCTGCCTATTGTGTGGTTTATTGTATGCTACAATTGGTACCGAAATCACTGCTATTGCAGTTCCCAGGGAGTTGTATGCCACCAATATCTGGTTTTAGCCCTGGGTGGAGGCACTTAACTTATCCAAACCCCACAAATCTCCCACTTAGCGGAGGCTTGGGATCTATACTGTTAGCGCCACAGTGTGGCCCTGGATATTCCTGCCAAGAAAGGGTTACATATATGCTTAGCAAGTCCGGGAAACTGAAAACAAGCTTGAGCAATGAGTTTGTGCCAGAATGCACCTTTTATTTTCAAATTTAGCATCAAAATTTGACGTCAGCACTTCCGACGACCTCGCAACTCACTAAGCATTGCCACGTGTATGTGTAATTTTGTAACTAAAAGTCCCTGCTTTGGAGATAAATACACTTGCACAGACATCAAAGTACTAATATTAGTACAAGGTAAGAGAATGTGCATTAATCCGTTACCCCTCTCTTCTGTATGTTTTAGTTTGTTTGGTAAAATCAGTTGTATGTTCTGTTCTCTGTATATTACTTGGCCTTGGAGTGCTCCCACAACCCCTGAACCTATTTTGTAACCCCCATTTTGCATAATCCTGTATTGATCTGATGTTGCTAGGCAAGGGCAGCTGGAACATCTTAAGCCAAGTCCCATGCTGGGATCTTATTATTATCCTTCATCTAAGTTAGAAGCAGATGAGGGTGGGTCTGACAATTTCATTTAATCTAGATACAGCTCTCTATAAAAATAATACTTATATGCTGACAATACTGTGCTGGAGGGCTAACCACATTATCTTACATGGCAGATAATGGCACATTTTATCGCATGATGGATAGCTTATTTTCTATGTTGCTGAAAACAGATTTCACTGGTGCATAATGAGAGGCTGCAGCATCTAAAGAAGCATCATGAGTGAAAGGCTCTGACAGTATCTCACATTCCAGCTTTAAGCATGATAAAGCGTTCATTGAGTGTGTAACTCTGAACCAGCACCATTATGTTTTCTAAGAAAGCCTCTGATTCTTTGCATATGGATAATGGAACCCATTTATCTTTGTTATTTAAGAAGAAAACAAGGATTTTTTGTTTTATATTTAAAAAAAATTATGTTTTACCATAACTCTCTAAAGGGGAACTATGCACCCCGCACAAATGAATGTAAAATTGCTAATAGTGCTACTTTTCATGGTTTTAACCATTTTAAACAAGAGGAGCAAGCTTATGATAAAGTGGTCGGAGGGCTACGAAACGCGCCAAGCGTAATAGTTCTGTGCACTACAGGTGATTTTTGGCATAGACTTTTTGTACTATTTTAATGGACAAATAAATATTGACTTTTTTTACTCTATGTGGTGCTCCGTGCCTTACACAAGAATAAATGATTTTGTTGCTATCCGGAGCAGTTTTTCATGTGAAGCACACAGTGAGTTGATCTTTGGAGTGCTCCCTAGAGACAGTTCTATCTTGTATAAACAACAGGAGCACCCCATGTTTCCTGGTGCATTTTAATGGCATTTTAGACAATGCACAGATTGTGGGTAAAAAAAAACATCCATTGGCTCACATCTTTCTTCTGCTTGTTTTTCCACATAAGTAGAGATGAGCGAATGCTTTAAAGTTAATGGGAGTTTTTTCTTATGGGACCAGGGAATGTGCATTGATCAATCTTCTTTTTCTCTATGTTTGTAGTTAATTTGGCCAGATCAGTAGCACTTCCATTTTATTTAGCCATGGAGTGCTCCCATAACCTTTCCTTTTTGCAGTTTTTTCTTATGGCGACTTTTTTTCATCCTAACGCATTAAAGTCATTTTGGGGGGAATATAATAAAATCTGCAAAGAGCAAAACAATTAGCACAATTAAGAATAAAAAGTCTAATTTCGCAATGTAATACTCTACCTTAAACTGTTATTACATTGAAAATTTTAATTGCGCATTGGCCAATTTTAAGAAGTGCTTGAAGGTGTCTAATCTTTTGGAGCAAACATAACAACTTTTTCATTAAGAAGTTTTATTACATTCACTGCACACTGGTGCTAACTATAAAATTCACAAACCTTCTTCCACTGTTGGAAGTGGTCGCTAAACATTTTCCGGGTTCGCAAAAGCTATATTACATTTGCACAAAGCAAAATTTGTTCGCACAGAGGCATACATTTTCACAGTTGCGAATATTTTTCCATTACTGACTTTTTTTTAATTACATTCCCCTCAATGGAAGTTTTTTCTTATGGGGACTTTTTTTGTCCAAATGCATTAGTCAATGGGTGTTTTTTCTTATGGGCATTTTTCTTTGAAAATTTTCACCCAGTTTGCACATGGCGAGATTCGGACTTTTGCTGCAAATCCATGGCTGGCAAAAAAATTCGCTCATCACTACACATAGGCCGTGTTGTGTTATTAAAGCTTAGGCACTAGGGGGCATATATAGCAAAGGGTTTGCTACAATTTGCCAGAAGAGAAATCCACAGCTTTAATCACTTAAAGGAATTCTGGCATAGTTTTTATGGTGTAGTTTTTATTTCTAAATGACACTGTTTGCATTACAAATAATGCACTCTACCATACACAACATTATTCCTGAACCAACAAGTTTATTTTTTTAGCTGTATTATTGGTGTGTAGGCAGCCATCTCAGGTCCTGTGCTTTCAGAAAGAGCCAGCAAAAAAAAAAAAACAGCACATGCTCATTATGGGCTCATTATGATTTTGATTTTTGTTTTGCATTTTTTGTATAGTTTTTTCTTTTGTCCAATAAATTAATTTTGTTTTTTCAAATTAGGTGTGCTATCCATTCCTTTTGCTAATGTTAACTCTAGGACTTCAGAAGTGCCTATAAATTTAGCAATAAATTGCAAACCTGCAGTATATCAAAATCGAGATATTTTGCACAAGGCATATATGAGTTGGGCCAACCAGGCTAGCTAATTCATTTTGTTCAAGATGAGATGCAGTAAAAGTAATTTGACGCCTCCTGTTGCTAATGGATACTAGGATTTAAAATGGAGTTCCCTTAAAGAGCTCTGCTTGCATATGATAGGCAGTTGCAAACTATAATACAAAAGGAAACGTACTTAAATATAATAGCTGGAATAGAATAGACTTTTCATTAAAACATCTCCCATAAATGATGTCTTCTTAATAAAACTCTCAAAGTCATAATTGCAAAAGTAACTGAGGGTTTATTAATGATGTTTCAAAAGTCTCAATACACATTTGAAGCCCTCATTACAACGTGGGGAACGTTTTCCTTAAGTGTTGAAGCCATTCATTGTGCTCAGTTCCAGCATTGAAGAACCTGGACCTTCTTCAAGCTTTCAGTAAAAAGGAAAGAAATGTCCTACGTATGTCTGTTCACTCTTCTGTATACTTTTGAGTGCAATATTTCCACCCTGGACCAAGAAAGTTGCTCCAACACTTTAAATAAACTAAAACCTCCCTGTGAATTACCTGTTGAAAAAAATGACTGTTACAAAATGGAGATATGTGGCTAGAACTATTCAGTCTCTCTGAGTGCCTCCACATTTTAGTCAGTGTGCAAGCTTGGATTCAAGTTCCATTTATCATTTCAACAGACCCATACCAAACTGACGACATTGGTCAGGATCCCATAAACCGACAGTTCAGAATTTCGTTTTCAGAGTTGATGTTCGCTAACAATTCAACAATTGGATGTAGCAACGCAGACACAATTTTCAGTCACTTGTCACAACAATATTGACCTTGATTCGATTGAAAATACAACACGTAGGTCCACCTAAACCTAAGTACTGATTTAAGATGTGTAAAGATGTCACTTCAATTTGAGAACAAGGCAAACTATATCCCTTTTCCTGCAACTTGGGGGACAGAGGACTCTCACAAAGCGTGTAAATCACCAAACTGTTCAAGGTCATATTTATGTACATATCCGGTAATTTGTTTTAATTATGGCAGCATTAACAAATCAAATCAATCAATGACCAAGGCGTTGGACAAATCATCATATATATATATATATATATATATATATATATATATATATATATACACATATATATATATATATATATATATATGTATATAAAAAAGAAATATAAAGACTTTTGCAAAGCAAATTTTTTTTGCACCTGCTTAGTCCCTATCGCTGTTATTTAAATTTTTCAAAAGAAAAAACATTTAAATTCCAGTATATTAGATATAATATATTGTCTTTATCCAGTAAAAAATATCAATAACCTCAAGTAAAAAATAAACAAGTACAGTAGCTGACAGTGTTTTTCTTTACAGTGATATGGTAGCAGTACAAGACAGGTGCCTAACTGATCCATTTCAGAGGTGGGAAGGGTTCCAAGGAATCCAGCAGAAACCCAGTTACCCCTGGAAAGTTTTATGAAACATTCTGGTCCCATCTCAACATAAAGGATTTAGCATTACTTAAATGTTTTTTGGCTACAGCTGTAGTAAATAAACAGATGGAAAATAATTTGTGGGCACACAGACAGCTCCCCAAGAATTTGCAAGAAAATAACTTGGAGATCCCGGTTTCACCCAGTAACTACATTTAATGGGCCTATTTACTAACAATCAAATTTCTATTTTTTTCAGAATTTGTGTAAAAACCACAAAAAAACACAAAAGTTGGTCCTATAGAAGTCAATAGGAGCTGTGCTGATCCTACTGGACCATTTTTAATCAATGCAGACTTTTCAGAGTTTTTTTTCACTACGAGTTGTCTGAGAAACTCAAAGTTTTCAAGGTATATGTATTTTTTTATCAGCATTTTTTTTTCATTCGTACTTTTTATATTCTGATCTTTTTAGTAACTTTCATGCCATTCAGGGTTTGGTGAGTATATTCGTGGTTTTGGTTTTAGAGAAAGTGAATATATATTGAAAACCTCTAAAACCACTAAAATGAGACTGTTGGTAAATAGGCCTCCATAGGAATAGGAATCCATCCACATTTAGTCTGTAACTTATGTTTAAAATAAGAATTTTTTCACAACATGAACACACAGTTGCTCCCTTGTTGAGATTATATAGTGAATAAAGTACCCCTTATTGTTAAATATAAGGATATTATAAATCACAAGGCCGAAGGCTGAGTGCTTTTATATAGGTCATGGAACTCCGAGGTGACTTCTAATATCATCATATTTTCCAACAAGGGGTACTTTATCTAATGTAAAACATAAGTATTAGTGAGTCATGTGACAGAAATTACATCACCGTTTATAATTGATGACATCACTAGTCACCGTTTATAAGGATATAATTACATGGCTTCATGGCTTATGTGTATTATAGATATTATTATATCTATCAGCATAAGAAAGGTCTTTGACATATTACAAAGCAGGGATTGGAAGCATTCTGCATCGCTATCCTAATCTGGAAGGAATATTATTCTAAATGTTCTTCAATTCAAAAGGATAGACCATTGCGATTGTTGTCTTTGCCGCTGGAGGGCTAATGTGTGTTTTACTTTGCTCTATACTGTTTACGTATTTATGCTATTAAAACCATTATGGTTCATCTTAAAGTTCATGCACAAGTGTTGTATTCTCCACCATTTTTTTCAGCCAGCGGAGAAGCATTTTAAACTGGCAGAGAAGCCTATCATTAGTTTTAATGGAACCTGGATTTCAGCAGCAGTGACATGTGGATTATGGCCCAAAAATGCTCAAATTTGATTTCAAATAAAAACTAATGAAAGGCTCCTGTGTGCATGAATTGGGGAAAAAAGCCAATGTAGAATACTTTTTGTGTGCCATAAGCCTTATTAACCGTTCCCTTTGTTAATCAAGCAGTGTGCAGAAAAAAGAGAAAATTTGAAATATAATTATGGTCAGTTTCATTAAAGCCTCGGGTGAATAAAATACATCAGTAGAACACTATAGCACATTGTAAAGGTCTAGGAAAGACCTTAAATTCCATAAGGTTTAACTCCTTATGAAATATTATGAAGGCAGTCTTTTTTTTCTATACATACATCATATTGTAAAGCGTTAAAATGTGCAGTCTTTCTAGGAATAGGCATTCCATTCCTTATACCATAGTTCCTTTTTTTTGACAGTGCAGATGTAGAAGCAATTAAAAAGGTCTGATAGACCTCATTCCAAGATCTTGGCAACTCATCTGGTAAATAAATGGTCCATTACCAGTCATAAAGGGAATGGGACAATTAAAATATAACCTTTTAACTTGGACTCTACTATTACACATAATGTGTAACAGAGAGTTATATGGAAGCCCTGTAACAGAATGAAAATTATTGTATAAAACGGTCTGAAATAAAGAACCTCTGTTTTCCTGCATCACTAAGCTAACTGTATCCCAAATAAACACAGTATTATAAGAAGATCCTCCATTTTTTGTTGTGTACCAATATGACACATACAGACCCATACTAACAGAGATGCCTGCCTATTAAGAAATTCATTGCAGACCCATGTGGCAGGCAGTGGGTTGAACCAGCCCTGTATCAGCTGTAAATCAAATATTTAAAACACACAATGAAAATTAACCAAATTTTTCTGACATCATGTTTGCATATAGAACAGAGTTTGCATTATTGCTCTACATAGAAGAATATATTAAGGAACTTATAAACAGACTGGCACATTACAAACTTAAGGTTCTTTGGTGAAGAATGAAAAATAAAAACCATAACAGTATTTTAATAGAAAGCAACTTCTGGGCGTGTTTCTATCTGTTGATCCTTTGGATTCTCTCACACAGAAGAGAAAGGTACTGTGTTAACTTTACCATTGCTACAATGACAATCCCACCAAGCATCATACATGTTGGCCAAAATAAAGAGTGGAATAAGACATCAGAACTGTAGAGTTTGGTCAAAATGACATTCTTTTGCTTTCCTTCTGGGTCATAAAAACACGGAAAGTGTTGATGTTTCCGGAAATTTTCCATAATGATACTGACAAGTGACAATGACTCTTCGTAGTTTTTCCCACATTTGGGAATATATGAACACTGAAACAACAAAAACAACAAGAAAATTAGAATGAATTCACACGTGAGCACAAAGTATATAGCCTTCCTTCAATAGGTATAAGTTTAATTTTCCCAGTACAGGTATGGGATCCATTATCCGGAAACCGGTTATCTTGAAAGCTCCAAATTACGGAATGTCCATTTCCCATAGACTTCGTTATCATTAAATAATCCAAATGTTTAAAAATGGTTTCATTTTTCTTTGTAGTAATAAAACATTACCTTGTGCTTGATCCAAACGAAGATATACCGTATACTTGAGTATAAGCCAAGTTTTTCAGCATCCAAAATGTTCTGAAAAAGTATACCTCAGCTTATACTCGAGTCAGTGGGCAGTAGCTGAGATTGCAGTCACTTTTAATCATTCCTATACCAACAGTTCGCTTGGGGAGAGACTGCAATATCACACAGCGCCCTCTGTTGGTTATATAAAAGAATAACAATGTGCCCTCTGTTGGTTATATGAAAGAATAGCAGTGCGCCCTCTGTTGGTTATATGAAAGAATAACAGAGACTGCAATATCACACAGCGCCATCTATAGGTTATATGAAAGATTAACAGTGACTGCAATATCACACAGCGCCCTCTGTTGGTTATATGAAAGAATAACAGTGACTGCAATATCACACAGCGCCCTCTGTTGGTTATATGAAGGATTAACAGTGATGGCAATATCACACAGTGCCCTCTGTTGGTTATACCCTCTGCACATGGTAGTGGGACAATGCACACAGTAATCACAGTAAATCACCTCTGTCACCATCAAGTTTGCAAAGAAGTCCAATTGATCGCTGGGGGGTCGCTTTGGCAGAATGTGTGCTGCTGGGAGACAGGACTGTAGTTGTGTCTAGGCTTATACTCGAGTCAATAAGTTTTCCCAGTTTTCGTAGGTAAAATTAGGTACCTCTGCTTATACTCGGGTCGGCTTATACTCGAGTATATACGGTAATTAATAATTAATGGAAGCAAAACCAGCTTTTTGGGTTTATTTAATGTTTAAATTATTTTCTAATAATCGTTATCCGGAAAACCCCAGGTCCCGAGCATTCTGGATAACAGGTCCTCTACCTGTATAGGTATAGGATCCATTATCTGGAAGCCCCAAAGACTCCATTTTACTTAAATATTTCAACATTTAAAACATATTTCCTTTTTTTCCTGTAATAATAAAATAGTACCTTCTACTTGATAAAAACTAAGATGTGATTAATCCTTATTGGTGGGAAAACAATCCCATTGGGTTTATGTAATATTTAAATTATTTCTAGCAGACTTAAGATATGGAGATCCAAATTACAGAAAGACCCAGAGAACGCCAGGTCCCAAGCATTCTGGAAAACACTCCCATACCTGTGTATTTTGGTAAAGCAATTTCTTATTATTTCCTATGCCTAGTGCATTTATATTAGCAGCTAATAGAACATTATGAGTACTTCTAAATATACCATGATGAAAAATGAAGTAATTCAAATGTTAGGGGTATATTGACTACAGTCACATAATCATGCTCACTTCAAAGACTACTTGTGATGAACTTTCTATCCATTACAAATGGATAAAGCAGGAAGCCAAGAAACAACTCTACAGATAATTATAGATAATTATATTGCTGCATTTACCAGTTAATAAATGAAGTGTGAATATAAAGTCATTTTACTGTATGATCAATTACTCACACAGTAATTACTTGTTATGCTCTGTTCAATAATATTAACTGTATTGAGCAAGACATTTTCAGGAGGATCTTTTAGGGGGTTATTTACTAAACTCCGAATGCCAAAAAACAGAAAAAATTGTGTTTTTTAGTGTAAAATATGAATTTTTAGTGGAAAAAAACCCCACTAATTTTTCAGGATTTATTATACCCCAAAAATGGAAAAATTCAGAATCTGAAAATCTGGCAACTCAGACCTGTTGAGGTTGTATATGAGTCAATGGGAGATGTTCCAAAGATTTTTTTGCACTGGGTTTTGTGCAATAACCCGAAGATTTTAGTGTTTTTGGGCAAAAATCTGAAAATTTCATATGATTTGTATTTTTCACGATATTTTTCGGGTTCCCCCCCCCCCTGCAAACAACATTTTCGGGAAAGTCTATTAATACTCTACTGACACTTTACTTAAAGGAGAACGAAAGCCCGAGGGCGCAAAACCCCTCCCCCCCTCCCCTCCGTTGCCCCCCCTCCCTCCTCCCCCCTGGCCTACCCCTCCCCCTGGGCAAATGCCCCTAACTTATTACTCACCCCTCTGCGCAGGTCCTGTCCATGGAGTTCGCAGTCGCCATCTTCTTCCACTCGTGTCTTCTTCCTGCTCTGACCGGCGTTTTCTGGCGCATGCGCAGTAGGAACAGTTACCGGTACGGCTCTACTGCGCATGCGCCGAATGTCACAAAGTGAAATCGGAAAACTTCGTGACATTCGGCGCATGCGCAGTAGAGCCGTACCGGTAACTGTTCCTACTGCGCATGCGCCAGAAAACGCCGGTCAGAGCAGGAAGAAGACGCGAGTGGAAGAAGATGGCGACTGCGAACTCCATGGACAGGACCTGCGCAGAGGGGTGAGTAACAAGTTAGGGGCATTTGCCCAGGGGGAGGGGTAGGCCAGGGGGGAGGAGGGAGGGGGGGCAACGGAGGGGAGGGGGGAGGGGTTTTGCGCCCTGGGGCTTTCGTTCTCCTTTAACTCTTAGAATGGAATACAAAAATACATGCCTTTAGGGTACAATTCAATAACAGTATTTCATCAACATTATGGCAACTAAGGGGGTTATTTATCAAAGTCCGAATTTATCTCAATATTTTCTGCTACAAACTCTGATCAAATCCACTCTGGTTTTTACGCTTATTTATTCTTACATTTTCCCAAAAATTTGCTTTGCGGGAAAAAATCTGATTTTCACTATGTTTTCATTTGATTTTCACGTATTTCACGAATTTTTCGGGAATTTTCACTCGAAAACTTCGGGGATTAACGCGAAACCTAGCCTACATCAAAAAATCATTGGGACTTCTCCCATTGACTTATATACAACATCGACAGGTCTGAGATGCAGGATTTTCAGATTTGGAACTTTTCCATCCTCAGGGTTTAATAAATTCCTGAAAAATGTGTGATTTTCTAAAAGTCTGATTTTATAAAGAGAAAAAAAATCACAAATTTTTCATGTTTTTGCATTTTTTTGGAGTTTAGTAAATAACCTTCTAAATGTCAGACAGCAACCCAGTGGTGTGACCAATTTTGACTTTTTTTAATCTGATATCACTGTGATTTAAGTGAAGCACAACTTCTGGAATAATATTCAGTGCAATTCTAGGATTCTCACCTACAGAGAGTGAAACTTTATGAAACTTTATTTACTTGGTCTTGCTATATTGCTGGACAATGAGTAAACCAACTTCATAGGGCTGTCTTTTCCCATATACAATAATAAGATAGTAATGAGCAGCCACTGGCAAAAAAACATAAAAAATGAAGATCAACTATAAAGTGTCTTAAAATCCCACTATCATACAAAAAGTTAATTTAAGATAGACTACCCATTCAAGCAACTTTTTTACTGAAAAGTATACAATAAGTACATTTAACATCTAATTTTCACAGACTCTTCCATTCTAGAAATGAACAGGAATTTCAACAAGACTGGACAGGATAATAATGTGTACAGTACAGGAGTGCTTACTTGTAGTTGTGCTTCTAGTCATATTGTCTGTGTGGGCTATAAGGGGCTATAAGGAGAGGAGTGGTACATGCCCTCATATACATAGAATAGAAAACACTATACAGATTGCCATTTCAAGGAGATGTAGCAAGGTATTAGAAATAACTCTGGCAGCAGGTGAGTGTGCTGGCAGTCTTTCAAGTGAACAAAAGGTCTTGCATAAACAACAGGGTGGAATTTAATAATATCAAGAAGGCTAAATGTAATCACAGGAAAAATGAAATAAGCCTTTTTATGTCTTGGGCCTCCGAATCAGTCCAAAGGCACTACTGCTCTTTAGCAGTGATTTAGATCTGTGCCTCTGATGATGCCTCCAGTAACTCCCCATCTTCTTTTGACTCCACAGCACATGCTCTGGGCTGCTGTCAGTTACATGAGCACAGGGACTGATTTACAACATAAAGGGGCCTATTTATCATGCTGTGTAAAAAATGGAATGAAGCATTACTGGTGATGTTGCCCAGAGCAATGAGATTTCAACAGTTACAAAACAAAAGCAAAGATCTGATTGGTTGCTATGAGCAACATCAATAGTAATGTGTCACTCATTGTATACACAATATAAAATACCAAACACCAAACAAATCAGATCAATAATGAATTCAAATTCACACTACATGGCAGCATATAAACCAATGCATTCTGCATTACAATTCATGAATAATCTGCCATGTAGCATTATCTGTTTGACAGATGTAACCTTACTTACTACTGATGCTTTCATGACATTTTGAGCCCTACGCTTAGCTTCTCAACAGCAGCCCAGGGCATACTGAGCATGTGCAGTGCCACTGGCATCCAAAGATGGCCTAACATAATCAAAAATGGGGAGCTGCTGTGGGCAACTAAATACAGCTGAGGCAGGGAACCTGGAATGCTCACATTCCAAACAACGTGACAGATGTTTTGCTGCAAGAAAAAAGTCTGAGGGAGTGCAAACATAATAAATAAAATAAAATGATAATCTTCATAAAAATGAAAGCTTTATAAAATACCTACAGTTTGTGCATCTGTTTATTGTATATCTATGATAGTAAAAATTCACATGGGGACCTTTGTCAGTTGTTCTAGCTGGTAACACTTCAAATCTCCTCTTCTCTCCCCTAACTGCCTCCCCTGCCTTCCCGCTGGCTAGAATAAAATAGGATAAAATAGAATGAAAATCCCTGGCGGGATGGCACTCGGAGCACTTCGTTTTCCGATGTCGCCTGAAGTTGCCTCACGAGGAAACTTCGGGCAAATTCAGAAACCGAAACCCTCCGCGTGCCATCCCACCGGCGATTTTCATTCTAGCCAGCAGGGAGGCAGACTAATCTCCCCGGGAAGAAGAGGAGATTTGTCGTCGGGCGATTAATCTCCCTGAATCGCAGCCTGTGTTTCTGCACTTAAATCAAAGTACCAGATAGCTTAATCTAGATTACATTAGTCAAAAGCAATGTTCCAGTCCTGGCTTTCTTTATCCTTAAGTGCTTAAGAACAAACAATAGCCTCCTGCATTGAGTGACCTTCATTTTCCTCTGTTTCTACCAGCATTGCTCACGTCTGCTACAACAATTCATTATATCCTGGGCTTTGAACGAAAACAAAGGAAGCCCCAGTGTCCACATTTTATAATCAGTATGCGGTCAACCACATCCTACACACCTGGTAGGGCAGAGATGAAAGACCTGAATGTTTTACACACCACTGAGCACCCACCAATGCCATAATGCTTGCAGGTGCAATGTTTAATGTAGATCATTCTGTTACCATAGAAGTAATAAAGAGGACAATGTAGAAGAAGGGAGGTGAGGGAGGAAAATCAGTGGAGCAGGAGGGTGGATGTCAAAAAAATGTCATAATTTTAGATGACATGTAAAAAATAGAATGACATGTTAAAGGCAATCCAGATGGGGTATAGAGAGCTACAATATATATATTGTATGCTTGATAGAAAAATAAAACAAAAGCTTACATTACATAATAATATATTTACATATAACCTAGATTTGCTCTGTATGTTTGTATACCTGAGGCTATGGCCACTGCAGTATATAATAACAAAGTAGTTAAGGGATAAATATACTGCTGTATGTTAGGTTTCATTTCTATTGTTTTAATAAAAATCAAATGTGTGAACCTTTAATGTTATAGGGCTGCCAAACTTCTTATCCTTTCTGCTTATCCAGAAAGGATAAGATCCCAAGTCCCAAGTATTCTGGATAATAGATCCCAAACACACACACATAGATACATATATGGGTAGGGGATCTCTTACGCAGAAACTCAATATCCAGAAAGCTTTGAATTACAAGAAGGCCATCTCCCATAGACTCAATTTTAAACAAATTGTAATTTGTTAAAAAATGTGTTCCCTTTTCTTTGTAATAACAAAGCATCTTGTACCTTGTAATTGATGATAAATAAACTGCACAAGTCCAAATTGGTGCCGAATCTATTTTATTGGGCTTAATAAAAATGTAAAAGTGTATTTATAGTAATGATTACTATTTAAATGTACATTTGAAGAAATGCTTGTCAAAGTTATGTGGGGAGAATTGATGAAAAAACTGCATTAGAATCTCACTGGAAATACATACAAAGAAAAGGTAAGAAAGAAATTTGCAAACTTTAACCTTACTTTGCAGTAACGTAACTAGAGGGGGTGGGCCCTGGTGCGTGATGCACAGCCGGGCCCCGCCCCCCTCCGTACGGCCTGCATTTCAGTGGCGCGCGGGGGGTGCGGGCCCTGGCCTTCTCGCACCCCCTGCTCCCCCGGTAGTTCCGCCACTGCTACTTTGATGTTTTTATAAATAGACCCTTTAACTTGCAGAGTCAAGTAAGGATCACAGATGGAGATACATTTGTAAAGGGTTGGATTTAAGTGCTTTAATATGCTTTATGTTTTTTTAATTTTGCACAAAAATCCATGGTAAGCAGTTTCAAAAGACAGCATTTCACAGCTCACAGTCTATGGATGAATAGGAGTTCAAAGAGAATGAGGAATGTGTGGCTTGGTAGTAATTGGATATTTAAAGCAGCATATTCATATTCCGAGCATTAGTTATTCAACATATTTCTTTAAAAGTTTATAATTATGGGAATAATTATTGATCAGTTCTGTTTTCATTGATTGGCAGAGCAGTATCTGCATGGAAGTTAGAAATAAAGCAAAGCCAAGCAGAATGCTTATCAGTGGTAAATATGATATGAATCATTTATATAGGAATGGGGTTGGGAAACATATGAGGGGTTATGTACTACTGCCCTTGCTGCAAGTGCAGGAGCACTAAGGGGAGCAAAAGAGCACCCTTTTAGTGCTCATTCACCTTGGTGTTGCAGCATGGGCAGGACCTCACCCTGTACCGGAGGTGCAGATCCCAATGCTGGCATGCTCAAGGCAACCATTATGTCATTATGACTGCCACAAAGCAGTGGTAAGTACAAAGCCCTGTTATGGCCTGTGCCCACTAGTTCTCATAAGGGCTTTAGCACAAAGGCTTCCCCACTCCCGCCCCTTTCTGGTCCCCTAACTGTCATGCCATTCAATTGTACAAGTCAGCAGCCATCTAGTTACTAGGGTTCAGTTTATCTTAGCACCTGGACAGTGTTTTGAATGAGAGACAGGAAGATGAATATGAGAAGACCTGAATAGAGAGATAATAATAAAAAGTTACAATACAATTGTGGTTGCACTGAGCAGTTGGTTTTTGGGCTGCTGAGTTAGTGACCCTCATTTGAAAGCTGTAAAAAGGCAGAAGATGAAAACAGATATTAAAAAAAAAACTATAAAAAAAATAAAGACCAGTTGAAATGTTAAGAACAGGCTATTCTACAAGATACTAACTGAAATATGAACAACACTTTTAATTTGTTGTTCATTTACATAACATTTCTATGTTTTATATTTTTGATTTATTCAAATCACTGTAGGTTTTACAGGATATTATTTCCAATTGAAGTGGTAGTTAAAGGGCAACTAATCTGACAGAAACAAATGTTGCATTAACTCTTGTAACATAGAGTGCCTCTACTGCTACCTACAACTAGAAGTTCTATTCCTTATCAAAACCTCTCAATGTTTGTCAAGTGAATTGTTACTAATATTGAACAAAGCACTAACTACTCCTGTTGTCTGCTGCTTCTTTTCATTCAGTGGGATGCTCTTGTTCACTGCCATCATCTGGTTCACTGTTTACCAAGCATTCATAAGACCAAAAGTTGTACATACACACCATGGAGGCGACTACCATCTACTGTATTAGGTACAAGAGTGGTTGATAGCATGATATTTTGGTTTACTCTTTCTCAAGTGCCAAGTAGATGGTCACCTGCCCTTTAGTGAGTGTGCAGCACCCCAGGGTTCAGGGCATCAGTGCCTAAAGGCAAAGAACTGCAGCCTGGGATGTAAGTGGGGTCAGAATAAGGGACTCTTTTGATTATGCCACAGGGCTGCTGGTTGTAAAAAAACAATAGCTCTATATTATAAGAGACCTTCTTATTAATGGTTGATTAGGGCCCAGTCAAACATTGATTACGTTGGGCATAAAATCATGCAGCCAAGGAATGCATCAGTTTTTTGATGTGGTCTGTAGTCACAGGGTTGACATGAGCTGATTTCTGGGTTTGAGGACCGAACAATTGGATCAGCCAGATTTGGCCAAATCTGGCTATACAGCTTGTTGATTAGGGCTAATTGTAATAGCTTGGCAACCACTAGTTCTTGAGGCAACGGATACATCACATAATTCTAAGACTGAATCAAAAGAAAATCGAAGTGCAGGACAAATCCACAGCAGTAATCTTTGACTGCAAATATTTATTGGGAACATGAAAATTGACGCAAATATTTATTGGAGGATTGACACAGGATACCCCACAGGACAACCGATATTAAGCACTTCTAATGGTGAGCTGCAGCCTATCTTTATATTGGATAATTCTAAGACCGGTGTGGTGCTGATACCCCTTCATGCACATGCTACTGATACCAAAGTCAATTATCATCAATTGCTTCTTTCCAAATGCTTGGGGTAAAACAAACAACAAAGCTGATATTTTTATGTCACTGAGGCACTCTAACATAATGTATACATACAGTATGTTATAAATAAAGTATAACATATACATAAATTACCCCAATATATCGTACAAATTTGTATAGTATAATTTATATATTTAGACACTTCCAGTTACAGTTGTGTTTCCAAGCAATATATCAGTGGAAAAGAGGATGGAAAGTTACTGTTACAAAGCTATATTTGCCTCCTGTCAAAGTGACTATACTAGTTAAAAAGGAATCATGAAATAATCTGCAATGGAAACATGATGTATATTTTCTTTATAATCAGCAAAACAACTTCACGTAGCTAGCAAATTCAGAGAAGGAAACGGGCAGAAGGGATTACTCAAAACCCCTGCTTTTCTTTTTTCCATCTGCTGTCTTCTTAAAGTATTAACAAAATGATGTTTGGCGTCAATTATCATTGCCTGTTTGGATGCAAAAGTAAAGTCAACAATCTTGGCAGATAATGAAAGGAAATAATAGATGAGATTTAGTGTTCGGTAAACAGCAGACTTCTTTCACAGATCACTGCTCCAGTTGTAGTATGTGTCGAGTTCATTTGCCCTACGGATTTCAAAAAATGCAATTTTCTATTCAGACTTGTCAGTGCCGCCAGGAATCCCTGAGCACAGCTGCATGTCTCAGAATCTTAGCATTGCAAAAAGGCGCTGTAGAAAGTGACATCTATTTTTTAAGATTAGATGTCTGCAGCATTAAACTGGTATGTTTATTCTAAAGCTGTGCTGATACCAAGAGCTAAAAAATATGAAGTTTGGCGATAGGTAATTCTGATATAATATGGAACATAAAGGAAATGTAATGTGTCCAACTTCAGGACCACGGACAAAGATTATTTAATTGTGACCTCACAAAAGAACACACAGTTTAAAAAATGCAACAATTTGATTATTTTGGTGATTTAGCCATAACGGCCTTATGTTTTGTCTTGGAACAATAATAATGGATGCCTCAAGAAATTAGCTAGGGTTACAAGTAGGAAAAGCACTGGCATTCTGCATATTTGGGCTGTAGTGAAACCTCAAAATCCAGTTTGATTTAACTTTATTTTAATAAACAATATAACCCCTTTCATCAGTGGCAGGGACTTCCGTTGTCGTTTTTGAACAGCTTGCTATTGAGCCCTTGTTGGAGGTCAGTGACTGTTTAGTGGCAGGACCTATATATTTTCTGCCCAAAAACTTGTTCACCTGTCAACAAGCTCTCTAAGTGGGGCAGGGACCAAAGGTAATATTTGAAAATTGCAGTGAATCGGGGCAAGAGTTCCATATTTCTTCTATAGGCAGAATGATTATTTTTTTTTGGGTGGTCAATAAGCTTTACATTATGCATATTATGCATATTTTTCATTTTTACTGTTTAAATGACTGTAGAGAAATGTTGCAGACTGCTGCAAAATAACATAACTTTAAGGATTGCAACAACAATCATAAAATAATATTTGTTGAATGTTGAAAATTCATTGCGCATTGCCCACTTTTAAGAAGTGCTTGAAGGTGTTGTAATCTTTTGGAGCAAACATAACTTTTTCATTAAGAAGTTTTATTACATTCACTGAGCACTGGCACAAACTATAAAATTTGCAAACCTTCTTCCACTGTCAGAAGTGGTCATTAAACAGTTTCTGGGTTCGCAAAAGCTATATTAAATTCACGCAAAGGAAAATTTGTTCGCACAGAGGCATACATTTTCGCATCGCAAATATTTTTTTTATTACATTCCCCCATTAATGCCTGCTTATCAAGAGATAAAATTGTATATTTATGAGAGTTCCACTGCTTTATACCATTTTGCTTACTTCATTAATATATTCTTCTGTTCCTCACTTTCTCATAAATACAAAGTGCAAAGTAAAAGCAGTGGATATATTTGGACTATTTTTGCATAACACTGGTCTTGAGGTTTTCATTTCTGTGAAATTGCTGCTCGTGTAATGCATACCAAATGTATTGAAAATTAGTGATTCTGGGCAGCATATCAGTTGATTGATCATAGAAAAAGTCCTTTTTAGAAAGGATGAATGCATTAAGGTCCTCTTGTTGCTTTGTGACTCTCTAAAAGTATAACCCAATATCTGTCCTTTTATCCTTTTACTCTCCATCACTTATTATTGACTAAAATAAATACAAGAATATTTTGCCATCCATGAGTTGGGATCAATTATAAGGTACTGTTTTAGTATTATTATTATTATTATTATTATTATTATTACAGAGAAAAAGGAAATCATTTTATAAAATTTGGATTATATAGTGAATAAAGTACCCCCCTTGTAAAATATAAGGATATTATAAGTTACCGAGGAGTTTCATGATCATATAAATAATACACAAAAGCCATGAATATCTTGTAAATTATATCCTTACAAACAGTGAGTTCTGATGTCATCAGTTATAAATGGTGAGTTCTGATGTCATTTCTGTCACATGACTCACTAAAACTTGTGTATTATAACAAATAAAGTACCACCAGTTGAAAAATATGAGGATATTAGAAGTGACCTCGGAGTTCCATGACCTGTATAAAAACACTCGGCTTTCGGCCTTGTGTTTTTATATGGTCATGAAACTCCTCGTAACTTATAATATTCCTATATTTTACAAAAGGGGTACTTTATTCACTATATAATGGAGTCTATAGAAGATGACCTTCCCCTAATTTTTGGATAACGGGTTTCCGGATAACAGATAACATACCTGTACATACTTATAAGTGCAGCCTTTGCTCCCCATACTAACATATCAGACGTGGTTCTACTGACAAAAAGCCAATGCTTCCCTATAGTCTACACTTGCACCCATTGCTTGAGCTCAGTCTATACTCTAAGGGGCAGATTTATCAAGGGTCGAATTTCGAAGTGGAAAATACTTTCAAAATCGACCATCGAATAGAATCCTCCGACATTCGAATTAGAAGTCGGAGGATTTTATTCATCGTACGATCGCATTCTGATCATATTCTGATTTTATCGTACGATTTTCCTTCGATACCCAAAAACTTAGAAATATGCTCTGGCAGGTCTCCATAGGCTAACATAGCACTTTAGCAGGTTTACGTTGGCGAAGTATTGAAGTCAAAGTTTTTTTAAAGAGACAGTACTTCGACTATCGAATGGTCGAATATTCAAACAATTTTTACTTTGAATCAAAGTCGAAGTAAATTCGAAGTTGTAGTATCCTATTCGATGGTCGAAGTATCCATAAAATTACTTTGAAATTCAACCTTTTTGTACTTACCTTAGTAAATCTCCCCCTAAGTACACACAAATTGAAGATTGGAGTAAACCACAACACTTTGCCATCTACTGTACTATTTCAGTCCTGCAGATTCATAGAATTACCTCAATTACCTCACTCTCCTATTTATTTGAGCGAGACATTTTTCAGCCTGTATGAGGAGGTGGTTGTGGTCCCTGATGCACCTTGCTCCTTGACTACATAAACTAGTTGCACAGGTTAAAAATAACACTACCAGTATTACATTCTTTATCTAGAAACCCCGTTATCTGGAAAGCTCCAAATGATGGGAAGGCCAACTCCCATAGACTTAATTTTAAGGAAATAATTCAGATTTTAAAAAATGAGTTCTCTTTTCTCTGTTATAATAAAACAGTACCTTTTATCTGATCCATACTACAAAATAGTTAATCCTCATTGGAAGCAAAACGAGCCTATTGGGTTTATTTAATGTTTATATGATTTTCTTGTTGGCTTAATGTATGAAGATCCAAATTACAGAAAGATCTGTAGAAAAGATCTGTAGAAAGATCTGCCCCAGGTCCTGAGCAATCTGGATAACAGGTCCCATACCTGTACTGTATATACAAGTGTCCTATAGGAGCTGACCGTAGCATGCTGCTGTTATTTCTATAAATACAATTACATATCATGGATATTTTCTAACCAGGATTAGAATGAATCTTTTCAATGCAGTCATTAAGCTTTTCCATAAGTACAGTGCTCATTGTATAACAAAAACATACAGCTATACAATTATGGCTCATTAAATTCATTTACTTTTTTTTTTTTACCTCTGAATTCACTTTCATAGTTTCTTCTGTGTGGTAGAGAAGGACCTTCTGTCCTGAAGAATTTAGGTTTACATAAACCTGTAGACAGGGGTACTGAGAGATTTTACAGCAGTCTGGACCACAACTGAAGGAGCAGTTGAAGGTTTCTGTTATAGATGCATTCATTAATGTGCATTGTGTCTCTTCCGTCCATACACTATCAAGCAACAACAGACAAAAAATGAAAACTTTACTGCATTATTTACTACATCCATTTAAAAAGCAGTAGTGGTGATGAAATGTTAGGTACCCCCAGTGAAACAGATTGCCAAGTTTTTCCTTAGTGCTCCTGTTAGAAGAAACCTGCACTTGTCTGGGAATAACACTCTGAGCACTTTGCTGGCATCTCCTTATTATAAGATCTTCATTCCTTTGGTGTTTGGTGATTGTTCATACAGTAGAGTAAATCTCGCTGAGTAGGAATTTGCACAAGGGATGCCTAGTAGAAAGGTTTTTCCACAGGCTTGTAAAGTTCTCACCTAACAGGACCACAAGCCTTGGTTACCCCCTGTAAAATAGACTTTACATGACTTTTTCATTTTATAAACATATTAACTTCTTCATGTTTCTGTGCCAATAGAAATAGGCAATTTAAACATATAAGCTCGAGGTTGTGAATACTTACAAGCAATAGGTTCCTGGGAAAGAATATTTATTATAACAAACAAGGGAAAGTTGTGCTCATCACTAATTTTTAAAAACATTAAGGGGCAGATTTTCTAAGGTTTGAGTGAATTTTCAAAGTACAAAAAGTTTGAATTTCGAAGTAATTTATATCTATCTATCTATCTATCTATCTATCTATCTATCTATCTATCTATCTATCTATCTATATATAATTCAATATATATGCAAGTGCATGTGTGTATAAAGTGGGTATAAAGACAGGGGTTTTTAGTTACAGTTATCTTAAGTTATATAAAGTTGTCTTTATACACACATGCACTTGCATATATATTGAATTATATGTGAGACAGGGGACCAGGGAATGTACATTTATTAATAGGATAAATCAGTTGCACTTCCATTGTATTTAAAGGACCAGTAACATCAAAAAGATTTTTTAAAAAATTCGTTAGTACATGAAAAAAAACACCAACACAAATTATATTTAAAAAAACCAAAGTCTTTAATAAGAAATAACTTACAGAAACTTCTTTTAGCTGCCACATTCTGTGCTTTCTGTAGTACAGCAGCGCTTCCAGCATGAACTTTCTGCAGATCTGCGGTGCCTTGCTCATCGGTTCCAGCCACGGTGCAATTACCAACACCCCCGAGGCGCCTTCTGCATTCGCTAATTATCCCAGATCTATGGGTACAGGATGGGAAGGTCCGGACATTAAAAGCCGGTTCTGGATGCTGCTGCTGCCCTTCGCCTCTTGAGCCGGTTGATCTCTTACTGCTGCCCCTGCGCACCGTATCTTCCTGGCCCAGTCTCCCCTCTTGCTGGCTGCCCGGGAACAACTGCCGGCAAAATGGCATTTCCGACGCATTCCATTTCCCTGCGCACTGGAACGCGCATTGAGTTGTGCACAGATATTATACACATGATGGAAGACACGGTGCCGGTGCGCAGGGAAATGGAATGCGTCGGAAATGGAATTCAAACAAAACAATTCGCCGGCAGTTGTTCCCGGGCAGCCAGCAAGAGGGGAGACTGGGCCAGGAAGATACGGTGCGCAGGGGCAGCAGTAAGAGATAAACCGGCTCAAGAGGCGAAGGGCAGCACCAGCATCCAGAGCCGGCTTTTAATGTCCGGACCTTCCTGTCCTGTACCCATAGATCTGGGATAATTAGCGAATGCAGAAGGTGCCTCTGGGATGTTGGTAATTGCACCGCGGCTGGAACTGATGAGCAAGGCATGCTGGAAAGTTCATGCTGGAAGCACGGTTGTACTACAGAAAGCACAGAATGTGGCAGCTAAAAGATCCAGCAGCAGAGAGCCAGGGAGGAGAAATCAAGTGCCGCTCAATGGATGGTCGCCCTTTCGCCGTTTCTGTACAAGACAGGAAGCAGAGTTTCTGTAAGTTATTTCTTAATAAAGACAATTTTAAAGTATAATGTGTGTTGGTGTTTTTTTTCGTTGTGTACTAACGAATCTTTTTAAAATTTTTTTTGATGTTAATGGTCCTTTAAATGTATTCTTGGTAGCCTGGAGCAGGCGATGCTCACAATGGTTTGTAATAGCACCCCCTACCCGCCCCTTCAACTAAAGTGGTCCCATACATTTAAAAATGGGTGTTGGTTTGGGCAATCTCTCCCTTTAAAAGCCGCAGCAGCTAGTGGGAGGATCTAGCCCTCTCATTAAAACCAAACTCAAGGTCAGGAGACACTGATCCCAAGGACTACTGCTTTTATATTATTGACCAGAGGTAAACAGTTAGGGACCACAGTATGGGGTTTATCTTGATGTGGTATGGTGGCTTACCAATTTTATGATCATAACTTTTTAACTAAAAACCCTTGTTTTTATACACACATGCACTTGCATATATATTGAATTATATGTGAGACAGGGGACCAGGGAATGTGCATTGATTAATAGGATAAATCAGTTGCACTTCCATTGTATTTAAACGTATTATATTTTTTTCTTGGTAGCCTGGAGTGCTTCCACTTTCCCTCCCCTTGTAATTTTTTGAATACTTCGACCATCGAATAGGATACTAAGACTTCGAATTTACTTTGAATAAATCGTTGGACTTTTCGACCATTCGATAATTGAAGTACTGTCTCTTTAAAAAAACTTCGACTTCAATACTTTCAAAACGTAAACCTGCCGAAGTGATATGTTAGCCTATGGGGACCTTCCAGAGCAATTTTCAAAGTTTTTTATATTCGAAGGAAAATTGTACGATCTTATGATAAAATCGTTCGAATCGTATGATTCGAAGTATGATCGGAGTACGATCATAGTACGAACGTACGATTGTACTACGATCGGAATACGATTGAACGATGAATAAAATCCTCCGACTTCGAATTCGAACGTCGGAGGATTCTTTTCGATGGTCGGATTTCGAAAAAAAAATTTCCGACCCTTGATAAATCTGCCCCTTAGGGTTTTTTTTTTTTTTTTTACAAAATAAGTGGTAAGCATAACTTTCCCTTGTTTATTATGGTTTATACAAGAGCATTGGCCAGCTCCATGTTGAGGGTTAATCCTAGTCCCTTTATAAAATATATAATGAAGCAATAGAATTCTTAATGAATCAGATGCAAGTTGAGTGTAGGACGGTCCACACCGGGGATGACTTTGACGTAGTTGGCCAGCTTAAATATATTACAATATATGGATAAGCAATCCATGTTTTGTTTAAAGGGTAAGGCATTTTTAATAGCTTAAGGCACAAACTGTTTCAATGTCCTTAATATATTGATAATGGGTTGAGTACAGAGGAATCTTGTATTTATCTATGTTAAAGAGTATATATCTAAATTCAAAATTGTGAATTTTAATTTGTTTGATTAAAAAATTTAACTTAAACGTGCACTTATTAATGAAAAAAAAATAGGTTAGATAAAAACTCTGAAATAAAAAACATTGAAAGCAGCAGATTTGCATTCTCCTCCTTTTCAATTGATCTTAACCTTTTAAAACATTTTGAAAAATCTGGAAAACTTGAATTGAAAATATTGCTTACATTTTACCTCGGACAGCTCCCATTAACGTCTACATGAACACAGCCATTTAGATGCCAAATTACAACATTTGACTTTTTCCACCTAATAAATGTCTAAAATTCAAATTGAAAACTCTCGAATTTGGGAGTTTTTGTGCAAGATAACTAGAATTTGAACATTGATAAATCAGCCCCTTAAGGGTCTCCGTTATAATAACTACATTCCTGATATTCCTCAATCTGACCTTATTAAATGATACAAGTCTTCTAGAATAAATATATAAAGCCTCAGTTGCTGAGAAGGCAAAGCAAAGCACAGCATGTCTACAAAACAAGGGGGTTGCAAAAATAAATGAAACCTGTGTAATCAATCAGCTGTGCTTGAAATCATCTGCCATCAGTACTGTGCCTGCCGGTATTGATTACCAATTGAAATCACAATATATACCTGTTTATGTTATGATGGTTATTAAATATATGTAGCTGTGGTCTAAGCAGCAAGCCAATACATTACAGAAGCCATGATGGACTAATATGTGAAATAGTAATAGGCTTTCATAAAATAAAAAGTCTGAGCACTCAAAGGTTGCTAGCTAAATGGATACTAGGGCAGATTTATTATTATTATTATTATTATTATTATTTCTAGATGAGGTTTAGGATTAATCCATGTTTTGTTTTTGAAAATGAAATGAAAAACCTTGTTTGGTTAGATTGAGATCTATATAGCATTTCTTACAACCATATGCCTGAACCCAAACTACAAATAATAATAATCTACCCTCCTTGCGTTGAATTTAGCTCTGCTGAAAGTTGTGGGAACAATGCTAAATACTGATAAAGGAACCTTTGTCATTAGAGCGTAAGCAAAAGCAGTTTAGTAGAACTTAGAACAGGATATTGCAACTAAAAGTAATAAAGGGTTATGGCAGAATTCAATTAGGGCTTCTTGTAAGACAGTGGCTTCTGAACAACCCACATTTCCTATTTGAATTACTTTTATATAAAACAAATTATATGTATAGATCATTCTTTTATAGAAATAGTAAACCTTAAAACATAATGTAAAATTGCCTAGAGTGCTTTTTAAGCACTTTTAAATTGACATTATATTTTTCAGTTTCAGAGCTATTTCAAATGTTATTAACTGCCAATACAATGAATTTTGTAACAACAGCACCAGCTGCTGGTCAGTTCTTCTGATCCCTTTCCTGAGCAGAGCAACATCAGAACATGTATTTTTTTTCCATCTGAAGGAACTGGGCAGATGGTGTTTCATTATATTGGGAGCTAATTATATGGGGAGTTAATCAAATTTTAAATACCTCTGAAATGAAAAACTGATTTATAAATAATGCAAATTGCAAAAGTACATAGTTGAGCACCCTGTGCAATTTTACAGTCAAATTTTTAAGGATTACTTATACTTTAAAGGGATGATTCACCTCAAAGTAAAATTTTAGCATATTATAGAATGGCCAGTTCTAAGCAACTTTAAAATTGGTCTTCATTATTTATATTTTTATAGTTTTTGAATTATTTGCCTTCTTCTTCTGACTCTTTCCAGTTTTCCCATCTAATAAAAAAAAATGCTCTGAAAGGCTACAATGTATTGTTATTGCTACTTTTTATTATTATTTATTCAGGCCATGTCCTATACATATTCCAGTCTCTTATTCAAATCAGTGCATTTTTGCTAGGGTACAGTATAATTCAGCACACAAATAATCCTCCTAAGGACAGGAGACACCTTCACTTTACTCTTAAAGAAAATATCCTTTAGACCAGGGATGCACCAAATCCACTATTGGGGATTCGCCGAATCCCCGAATCCTTGGTGAAAGATTCGGCCAAATACCAAACTGAATCCGAATTTGCATATGCAAATTAGGGGCAGGAAAGGAAAACGTGGAAACAAATCTTCTTTTGTGATGAAAAGTCATGTGATTTCCCTATCCACCCCTAATTTACATATGCAAATTAGGATTCGGATTCGGTTCAACCAGACACAAGGATTCGGCCGAATCCGAATCCTGCTAAAAAGGCCGAATCCTGGCTGAATCCCGAACTGAATCCTGGATTTGATGCATCCCTACTTTAGACCTTCTGTAAAGTAAAGATGCCTCCTCTCCTTTCTAGAACACTGCTTTTAATTTGGGATCATAATCAAATATTGGTCCTGAGTTGTTTGTATGGTAATTTGGCAGATTGATTCAATAATAATGAACATTGTGGAACCTCAGTTAAAGAATTTCATGCACATGACGGGTGCAGCGTCGATTCCACACCTATCCCTCTACCTCCCCCACACACCACAATTCTCCTACCACCCAAATAATACATACACACACCTGGTTTGGAAAGAGATGGCCGCAGTTGTTTATTTAACACAATAATACAGTAATAATCATGTATAACATTTTCAACCTTTTTTAACAACCGTTTGTATAACAAACTTTTAAACCTTTAACATATTATTCCCCCCACCTGGGGAGGAGGGAATGGGGGTGGGGTATCTGTACCCAAACTGCCAAGATAGGTTCCTGTTCCTTTCTCCTAACCCTAAACCGGGCTGCATACCACACTATAAGGACCCAGTGTAAGGCCAAAGGCCTCAGGAGTAGTGAGGACCAAGGGAGGAAAATAACAAAGTCCAAGTTCGCAGTACAGTAGAGGATGAAGCAGAAGAATGGTCAAACAGGCAACAAGATCAGTCCAGGCAGAAGAGGTTCAAGGTCGAGAATTCCAGGCAAGGGTCGGTACACAATAGACGAGAAGTTTTGCAATGAATCACACCCAGGAGTAGTAAACTAGACCTATAATTGGGCACTGATGACTGTCCGAAGTTCCCTTATAAAGGCCCAGGTTTGGCGCCAATTTTGGACGCATCGGCGTCATGACGTATGCGCGGACGCGCTGACGTCAGCGACTGACGCACTGACGTGTGCGACTGACGCCGGCGCCCATTATTGACGCCGATGCCCATTCCGTCGCCGGCGACCAATCCGAGAGTGGGAAGGACTTGACATCATCCGTCTGCGTCCGTGAGGGACCAGGGAGCCACCATCTTGGACGCCATCTTGATTACCCAGCTCGGATTCCATTACAGTACCCCCCCCTAGGGGGGGCCTCCGGACCACCTGGGTTAGAGGGAAATTGACGATGGAATTTTTGGACCAGGAGAGGGGCGTGGACATCTGAATCTCTTACCCAGGAGCACTCCTCAGGGCCGAATCCCTTCCACTCAATGAGGTATTGAAGGGTGCCCCTCGAAATCCGGGAGTCCAGGATTCGTTTAACCTCGAATTCTTGGTGTCCGTCCACCAAGACAGGAGCTGAAGAAGAAGAAGAAGAAGAGGAAGAAGTACCTGCAGGTTTGAGCAAGGAGACATGGAAGGCGTTTGGAATCCGCATCTCTGAGGGAAGTTGTAGACGGACAGCCACTGGGTTGATGATTTCAGAGATGGAGAAGGGACCAATAAACTTGGGACCAAGTTTCGGAGAGGGGACTTTGAGACGAATGTTCCGGGTGGATAGCCAAACCTTGTCACCAGGTGCGTACAAAGGGGAAGGGATTCGTCTTTGATCCGCGAACCTTTTCTGGACCAGGGAACTTTTCTCCAGATTGACGACCGTGGCGTGCCAGATGGCCGACATGTGGGCGGCTTGGTCGTTGGCGGCAGGGACATTGGTAAGAAGTAAATCCTGAGGAAAAGCCAAAGGGTTAAGACCGTACATACAGAAAAAAGGAGACTTTTCGGAGGAAACATGTAATGCATTGTTATGTGCGAATTCAGCCCATGGAAGCAGGTCCGCCCAATCATCTTGGCACAGTGATACGTGGCAACGGAGAAACTGTTCAAGGGCCTGGTTAACCCTTTCTGCTGCTCCATTAGATTGAGGATGGTATGAGGAAGAAAATTGAAGAGAAACACCAAGGGCTTTACATAGGGATCTCCAGAACTTAGAAACAAACTGGGAACCACGGTCAGAGACAATTTCGGCAGGGAAACCATGGAGGCGGAAAATGTGTTTAATGAATAATGAAGAAAGTTCAGGAGCAGAGGGAAGTTTTCGAAGAGGAGTAAAATGTGCAACTTTAGTGAATCTGTCAATTACCACCCAGATGACAGTGTAACCAGAGGAGTTAGGAAGGTCCACGATAAAGTCCATAGATAAATGAGTCCATGGGCGAGAAGGGATGGGTAATGGAAGGAGTAACCCCTTGGGAGGGGATCGGCCAGATTTGGATACAGCACATACAGAGCAAGAAGAAACAAAGTCTTTGACATCCTTTCTTAGGGAAGGCCACCATACAAGACGAGACAGAAGTTCAGTGGTTTTCTTGATTCCAGGATGCCCGGCCTGCTTGGAACTGTGGGACTGAACCAAAATGGAATGACGGAGTTCAGGAGGAACAAAAGCAACACCAGGAGGGGTTCCTACAGGAGCAGAAGGTTGAACAGACAATAACTGGGAGGCCAAGGATGGAAATAGAGCAGCGATGATTTTTGTAGGCGGTATAATGGACTCTGGTTCAATGGAAGCGAGATCTTCAATGAGAAAACTTCTGGAAAGAGCGTCTGCTTTCCTGTTTCTAACACCAGGCCGAAAAGTAAGAATGAAATTAAAACGGGAGAAGAATAGTGCCCACCTGGCCTGACGAGGGTTGAGGCGTTTAAGTGATTGGATATATTCAAGATTTTTATGGTCAGTATAGATGGTCACAGGGACAGAAGAACCTTCCAACAAATGTCTCCATTCTTCAAGGGCAAGTTTTACGGCCAGCAACTCTCGATTTCCAACATCATAATTTTTTTCGGAAGAGGTGAATTTCTTAGAGAAAAAAGCACAAGGATGAAGCTTTCCATCAGAGGACGCTCTTTGGGACAAAATTGCTCCGGCACCGACATCAGAGGCATCGACTTCAATAAAAAATGGCTGGAAAGGTTCAGGGTGTCGAAGAATGGGGGCGGAAGAAAAACAAATTTTAAGATCCTTGAATGCTTCCAAAGCTGAAGGTGGCCATTGCTGAGGCTTACCCCCTTTCTTGATAAGTGAAAGAATGGGAGCAATTTTGGAAGAAAACCCCTTGATAAACTGTCTATAGTAATTTGCAAAGCCAATAAATCTTTGGATGGCCTTAACACTGGTGGGGAGAGGCCAGTCCTGGATAGCGGAGATCTTGGCAGGATCCATTCTAAAACCTTGTTGAGAGATGATGTACCCCAGGAAAGAGATGGACGATACTTCAAAAGAACATTTTTCCAATTTAGCAAATAAGTTATTTTTCCGTAGACGGGAAAGGACTTCTTGGACTTGAAGACGATGCTCAACAAGGTTTTTGGAAAAAATAAGAATATCGTCCAAGTACACTACCACGTACTGGCCCAGTAAATCTCTGAAAATGTCATTTACGAATTCTTGGAAGACCGCGGGAGCGTTACAGAGACCGAATGGCATCACCAGATATTCATAATGCCCGTCCCGGGTGTTGAATGCGGTCTTCCATTCATCTCCCTCTCTTATCCGGATTAAATTATACGCCCCACGAAGATCCAACTTGGTAAAAAGACAAGCCCCTTTGAGTTGGTCGAACAGCTCGGAGATGAGAGGAAGAGGATAACGATTTTTAATCGTGATTTTATTCAGACCTCTATAATCAATGCAGGGCCGCAAACCTCCATCTTTTTTCTCTACAAAGAAGAAGCCGGCTCCAGCCGGGGAAGAAGAGGGACGAATAAAGCCTCTTTGCAGATTTTCTTGAATGTACTCCTTCATGGCACAGGTTTCAGAAGGAGACAGTGGATAGATGCGACCCCTGCGAGGCATGGTTCCCGGAAGAAGTTCGATGGGGCAATCATAAGGACGATGGGGAGGCAGGATTTCGGCAGACTTTTTATTGAAGACATCAGAGAAGGCTTGATAAACAGGGGGCAAAGAAGAATTGGAAGACACAGATGAAACTTTAATAATAGATTTAGTGGGTAAACAGTTCTGTTGGCAGAAGGAACTCCAGCGGGTGATCTGAGAAGAAGCCCAATCAATTACAGGGTTATGAGTATTTAACCAGGGCAGACCAAGTACAATGGGAGTAGAAGGACAATCGATTAGGAGGAAGGATAATCTTTCAAGGTGCATAGATCCCACAATAACGGAAAGTTCATCGGTGGAGTGGGAAATTGTAGCGGAGGATAGTGGACGATCGTCAATCGCCAATGCTCGCAGAGGAACAGCCAGAGATCGCAGGGGAATGGAATGGTTTTCAGCGAAGACCTTATCGATGAAATTCCCAGCTGCGCCGGAATCAAGGAAAGCCTCAGAAGAAATCGTCTGGGTTCCGAAACGAATCTGCACAGGAAGGAGGAAGCGTTGAGCAGAAGAATGGGGAGAGGGACCAATTCCACCCAGGTAAGTCTCCCCAGTCTTACCTAGGTGTTGGCGTTTCCCGGCTTCACTGGACACTCATAGGCGAAGTGGGACTTTCCACCACAGTAAAGGCAAAGTCCAGCAGCCCTTCTCCGAAGCTTTTCCTGTTCGGTCAGACGAGCCCGTCCGATCTGCATTGGTTCTTCCGAAGGCAGGGAAGAAGAAGCAGGAACCGCAGGACTTGGAGAAGACAAGGTGGAAGCCGGGTTGGGAAGGAAGGGTCTTTGAAAACGAGGAGCCAGAGTAGGTTGGAACCTGTGGAATCTTTTGGTTGGGGAGCGCTCTCTGTCGAGTTCAGCTTGAAACTCCCTCTGCCGAGTATCTACCTTTATGGCCAGGGCGACTAGATCTTCCCATCGGGATGGAATTTCCCTGGACACCAGATCAGACTTTATACGCATCGCCAGGCCGTTGTAAAAGGCAGCGTGATACCCGTCGTTGTTCCACGAAGTCTCTGCAACCAGGGTGCGAAACTCTATGGCGTACTCCGAGACTGAGCGAGTTCCCTGTTGAAGGTGGAACAGGCGTGCGGAGGCAGCAGTGGCACGACCCGGAGCATCAAAGACCACTCGAAGTTCCTGGACAAAGGCTCGAGCATTATCGATAATGGGATCCTCCTTTTCCCATAGAGGCGAAGCCCACTCCAGTGCCTTCCCTTGCAGACGGGAGAATATGAAGCCCACCTTGGCTCGTTCAGACAGGAATTGGCTGGGTGCGAGTGCAAAGTGGACCTCGCACTGGTTAATAAACCCACGACAAGCTGTAGGATCACCACTGTAGAGTGGGGGAGCCGGGATGCGTGGTTCGGAGGCGTGAAGCGGAGCCACAGGTACAGGTGCAGGAATAGGTTCAGCAGGTGTTAATGCCGACAGCTTAGCAAGAATGGTTTCCAGAGCCTGACCAAAATGAGATTGCTGTACCTCATAGGACTGCATGCGGGATGCCAGACCACGAAGCGCTCCACCGACATCAGGTGGCGCAGGATTCTCCTCCGAGGGGTCCATGGCCCAATTATAATGTAAGGCCAAAGGCCTCAGGAGTAGTGAGGACCAAGGGAGGAAAATAACAAAGTCCAAGTTCGCAGTACAGTAGAGGATGAAGCAGAAGAATGGTCAAACAGGCAACAAGATCAGTCCAGGCAGAAGAGGTTCAAGGTCGAGAATTCCAGGCAAGGGTCGGTACACAATAGACGAGAAGTTTTGCAATGAATCACACCCAGGAGTAGTAAACTAGACCTATAATTGGGCACTGATGACTGTCCGAAGTTCCCTTATAAAGGCCCAGGTTTGGCGCCAATTTTGGACGCATCGGCGTCATGACGTATGCGCGGACGCACTGACGTCAGCGACTGACGCACTGACGTGTGCGACTGACGCCGGCGCCCATTATTGACGCTGACGCCCATTCCGTCGCCGGCGACCAATCCGAGAGTGGGAAGGACTTGACATCATCCGTCTGCGTCCGTGAGGGACCAGGGAGCCACCATCTTGGACGCCATCTTGATTACCCAGCTCGGATTCCATTACACCCAGGCCTACCAGGCTACTTCCACTGACTATGAAATACCCCCCTTTTAACTTACCCTGGGGTTCTTGCAAAGATACCCCCCACAACTGTGACTAATACACATATTATAGGGAGGGAGGGTGGGATGCTGCGTCCTTCTTCCTCCACGTCCCGGCGCCGAATGGTGAGTATTACCGCTGTTCCTTCCTCTGCTCCTTCGCCTGGGACTCATTAGCCAATCAGCACCTGCAACAGAAAAAAGGGGTAGGGGCGGGGATCGCTGTACTCCTAAGGCCCCGTCAAGACCCTGTTGCCCCTAGTCAGGCCATGGGGTCCCCAGATACTGTACCATTAATAAATTGTTGATGTTTTGGTTGTGAATCAGTTAGAAGGCCAGCAAACTATTCTCTTGGCAATCAGAGGACATAATGTAACCCAAGTAGTAGTTACAAAGACTCTCACTAGTACATACAGATATATTATATGGACATGGCATGTAAAGCCACCATACAGGAGCAAACTCTTTGGCCCATATTTAATAAAAGGCACTATATTTGCCCAGCAGCAGTAACCCATAGGAACCAATTTGATATTGCTGCTGATCAGCTACATTACTTACTCACAGCCCATTGTCCATGGCAAGAAGCCCTGTAACTACTATCAAACTTTGGGGCAGATTTACTAAGGGGCAAATTGCCCATTGCTAACGAAAATTAGCCAGAAATCTCATCCGCAGGGACATCTCCAATTTACTAAAAGGGATTAATGACAATTCACTACTGAAAGATACCGTCGCTAGCACAGTTTCGCACCCTATTGCCAGGCACATATTTCACTCAGGCGAACGATTGTTAGTCCACAAATTCACTTAAGTGTCAGTTCTACAGAACGTTACCTCTTTCGTCAGAGTTACCTTCGCCAACTGAGACCGTAAAGTCATAAAAGTTCTTAAAAATGCTGGTGACTTTTCATTTTTTAAAGCGGGATTGCCTTCAAAAGTTCTAACTATTAAAGATTTTTGTGTTAATATTTTTTAACCAATTTGAGGGGCATGCCACATTTGATTTAGGGTGGGCTCATGTATAGGGCATTAGAGGATCTCTTTATTCTTTATTTTGCTTCCTTGGACATGTGTAATAAGTGGCCACTTCAAGCATTTTAACCAACATCTCTAATAAAGATGTCTATATGACCTATACAGTATGTACCTGCCCTATTCAAATTGACCTAAGTGTTAGTGAGTACTAACAAAGTTTCGCTAGGCAGAATTGATCGCCAAGAAATGTTTGTGCTGACGACTTAATGCTAGCGAAACATCGACAGCATTCAGCTGCTGAGACGCAACTTCGCATTTTATTGAATTAGCGTAGTGGTAACACATTTACTCCTGGCGAAGTGGCGCGAAGTTTGGCGGAGCGTTCGCTGGTGAAAATTGTCCCTTTAGTGAATTTGCCCCTTTATGCATTGCTGGTTCGCAAATGTGCTCAATTATATTTACTAGTATCTCTACCTTCTTAGCACCATTTTATTATTTATCTTTGTTAAAACAACATATTTATTTGTATGCTTCCCTTGTATACTGTTCTAAAGAGAATATAAACAAAACAAAGTGCTTGATTTTAGCTCAGCAGGCATCTTTATTCCCCATGGTGTCTGGTTTTTTTTTTTCCTGTTTGAATGGCTCACTACTTCTAATACATTCCATTACGGTCCTGTTCATTCTTTTACATTGTCCAGCTATTGTAAATGGTTATGTTGCTTTGCCATTTTTAATAATTGGGTGAATGTTATTCCCATGAGGGTAGGCTTTTAAGCCAATATTAATTTCTGCTGGGACAAAGTCATCTTTTCGTTTCGTCTATGTTTTTTCACCATTCCATTCAATTATTTTGCCAAAATTAGTGACCTGAACCAGAAATTGAAATGTGCAATGATTTTTGGAAAATGTTTCATTAAACCTGAATTAAATGGTTCGTTATATCTTAACTCATTACTAGTACATAAAAATACAACATTCATGATTTAGACTCTCACATTTTTTAAGTATACTGTCCCTCATGCCAATAGTTTACATTTGTTACATTTATAGTGGTGGGAGGCCACCTAGGCTACTTCTTATCATAAGTCTGCAGAACACACCATGAAGGGTGTATTAATGAATTCCATCTTTTACTGGAAAGGCATACGCTCCCCCGGCCAGCAAGATACTGTTTGTAATGATAAACTTGTGCTGTGCATTGCTTGTTGCTATGTTACTTCTGATAAACTAACACCCGCCGTTAAAGTTAATGCACTTTATTTCACAAAGACAGCTGGTGTAATTTTAGTAGATTTCTGTACTTAACTATAAAGAAGAGGAATAAATATGTGTTTGGAATACAAATCTTTTCATTTGCAGCTCAAAGGTCTGCTTTGAAATGGAAATGAAACGGTGCATAGGAATGTTTTGAAACAGATTGAAAATGTACATAGGAAAGAAAATACCCTAATAAATGCAATGAAATCAAATATATATCTGTAGGATGAAAACCAAATTACCTCTGTATGTATGACCGCAGCAATGTAATTCCTAGGAGAAAATACATCATAATGGAGCACACCATCATTGTAAGTCCCAGAAGTATAGCTCTGTCTTCTCCTGCTTTTAGTGCCGTCACAGTTTTTCTTTTGTCCAGAAGATCATGATCTTTGATTTTTTGGTAGAAATTTCTAATAATAAATAGAAATAAATTGCAGAAATTTGAAGTCCTGAAGTCTATAACTTTAAAATTAAAACAGGCCTATTTTTTAAAATTTGCGATCATAAAAATCACATGTCCGGCTACCATAGGAGTAATATACTATATACAGGACTATAATACCTGTTGATTTGCTCATTTTTTACAGATGGGAATGATGTGCAAGATGCCTACAGAGGTTTGTGCCTTATTCAGAATTTTGCACACTGCCCTCCCAATATAAGCCCATAGTGGGCGCTACACTGTGGGGGTTATTTATTAAAATTCAAATGTTAAAACCTCAAAAAATGCTATTTTTTTTTCACTAGAAAACTCAAATTTTTAGGGGGGGAACCTCCAGTTTTTGAGATTTATTATACCCCAATGCTTCAAAAAGCCTGAATCCGAAAATTTGCCATCTCAGACCTGTCAAGGTCCAATTTAGTCAATGGGAGAGCCACTTATCTAAATATGAAGTTTGCATGGTCTGCACTGAGTTTAGCCAAGAAAATCTGACTTTTAAATTCGAGCAATTCGAGAAAAAAGCCAGAAAAATTCAAGCGATCTAATTAAATCACTTTTTTTAAAATTAACTAGTAAGCTAAAATCGGCCATGGGAGTTTGGTCGTGGTTTTTTAAAATAGATAAACAATAGAGATAAAATTGGATATTGATATGAAGATCTATATTACAGAAAGACCCCTTATACAGAAAACCCCAGGTCTCGAGCATTCTGGATAACAGCTTCCATACCTATATAGTCCTAGCAAGTTAGACAGGGTTTTACAGTAATTTATAACAAACCGGGGTTTATAATAACTTAACATGTTTTGTAATTTATTGGATGTTTTTGTGATGAGTTGTATTAATACATTTAAAGTATGGGGGGATAAAATATGCCATTTCTGAATAGAGAAGTTTATAGACTAACTTAATGAGGTTTAACATGTTTCATATGTCACCTCTCTGCAGTATTAAATGGGCCAAAATCTGAAGGATTTTATATCTGTTGAAATACATTTGGTTTTTCCATGCAGAACACGTGTAATTTCACAGGCTGTTGTAGCTTTGTGATCTTCACTCAACTGGTTATGTCTCTGGGGGATAGTGAAGAGCTTCCAGCCACAAATGTCAAAAATGACACAACCTTTCTTTTGCGTCTTGGCTTCCTACAACATTTATGCTAATTGGATTTCTTGCTGCGGAATATCAGCAAATGCAAATGGCACACTTAATCCCTTAAAATGACAATCTGCTAATGGGTGAACAACATGGTTTGCTCATTGCATACCAAATAGTTTGTTCTAGTAATAGGTGTTTAGCTGGTGGGTGTAATTTAAAAACATTCTGTAGGTTCTGATATATACAGTACAGTATGCATGGCCTCCGTGTTTGGGCATAATTCACATCAAGCAAATACAAAACATAATATAAATGTATCATTTTTAAATGGAATTTTGTGTTCTGTTTGTGTATATAATATAAGTGCACTAAATATAATATAAAATGCTGTGATACATTCTTTTCCATTTCATGTGAGACAATTTAAACCGCCAGTATACTCACACTTGCATTTTTATTTCAGGCGTAATTGTGGGGGTGCAGCATTCATGCACCAGAGGTCATGTTTTTGGGAAAGAGAGTCCAGAAGGCAAAAGCATTTGCTTTAAGAGGCAATGGTACATAATCACAAACACTCTTCCCTTACCCAAGCAAATCAAATTTGTCTATTGTTGCTCATTTTATAGGGGAAGTACCACTGCTTTTAAGCACATACATTTTAGAGATTGTGTCCAACAAATTCAATACTCTAACTACCACAAAAATAAATGTCTGACGTGCAAGAACTTTTGAATGAAGCTTGGCAACCTCCTCCTCATATTGATCAACTTGGGGTTCATCAGATTTTGTCAACTAGAACTTGTGGCATGTTTTATCGCCAGGGTACGCTGAAAGGGTAGTGCAATGCAATTTTGAAAGTGACAAGGTGCATGCCGTACCACAAAGTATTTCCTGGACAACTCCATTTCATACTTACGGGGATAGCCCCGCTCCAGTGCTCCCATCAGAATGACCCTCCCCAAAGCTTTAAAAGCCCAACCCCACCCCCCAGTCCGGTGTCTTTTTTTTCCTTCTGTTTCAGTTTATTTTTTTTGCTCCTGTTAGAAGCAAGTTTTCTTTTTAACCTTGGGGAAGCATTAGGGCTGCTGTTAGCGTCCTAGGGACTCGGGGTTGGTCCTGGTGATCTTTTTACCCCTTAGCACATTACCTCAGGTTGAGTCTTCAGTGTTTTATCATTTGGATCAGGTAGGCACAGTGTTACTGTGGCTAATATCATTGGGTTTTCCTTGATCCATGTGCCCTCCAGCCTGATTATATCCAGGGCTATGACAAGTGATATGTCCCCCCCCCATCCATATGCCTAACTGCGTCCAACGGCATTGGGGTATATGGCCCATACATCCTTATGATTTTTACAGATGGGAGAGGGAGGTGGCAGTTAGTTACGTTTTTCTGATAACAATATTTAGTTAGCGGCCTGAACCTTATGGCCTCCTTCTCTTAGGAGGAATTTGGGTTTCAGAGCCAGCTGCCTCCCTCAAAAGACTTTCCCAAGGTTGAGGTAATTTGCAGCCTCCAGGGTTAAATAAAAGAAAACCCTGAGGTCTTAAATCTACTGGCAGTTAAAGCTAAAATTAAGCTGGGAATGCCATCTTGTTTGCAGAGTCTCTTAACTCTTAAAAATGTATGAGCCAGTTTGGACATTGGAGGAACTGTGCAGCGGCAATGCTGATATATATATATACATTCTATGAGCAATGATAATGTAATGCAGTGAAAATGCAATATTGTTTCCATGTGCTGGGAGCAGTTCTATGCAATGATGATCTGCAGGTTCTGAAAGCGGCATTAAGGCAAGACTTGTCTATATGTTACAGGTCCAGACTGAGAATTAAAATAGGCCCTGGCATTTCAGTTACACAGAGGCCCAATGAGCCCACACAGAGGCCCAAAAAGCCCCTACCAGCCCACTAAATACTGACTTTCTATGGGACCTTATAGCAGCCCCTCTGGAATTTGCCAGAACCCATAGATTGCCAGTCCGGGCCTGATATCATCATCATCATTTATTTATATAGCGCTGTCAAGATACGCAGTGCTGATATGTTATGTGAATGTCGCTAATACAATGTTAGCATTCTTATTTGAGCACAGAGAATACTATGTTTGTCTGCAGGTTCTGTGTATAGCAGCTGCAGATAATTAGGTAATTAATCTGGAGGTCGGTGTTCAGGTTCAGTTAATGAACAGGTAGATCCCTCTCCCACTCGCTCCCTTAGCAGCTCAGATTGATTCTCTGAAACATCAGGTAAGATTCTGTTACAACTCTTCCTTTTATAGTATAGGTTGTGAACTAAACTACACGTACTTCTACTCTGCTTTCTGAGTTTAGCTAGCTTAGAAGCTTAGACAGTGCTGTAAGGGAGTAAGAAAACTGGTCAGCCAGTATATACGTGTTTGCATGTGGATACTGGTTAGCTGGGATTTGACAGCAAAAGAAACTGGCCTCATATTCTTGGGCAGAGTGCTCTCAGTTTGCATAATGTAGGGAATTGTAGTCCTGGCACTGCTTAATATTACAACCAAACTGACTGTATATATGGGAACATTTCAGTGATTATAGAGCTGGCTTGAATAACCAAATACAAATGCATATGTTATACATTTATGGGCCTGTCACTGCATAATGTAGTAACCAAACTGACTGTATATGTGGAAACTTTTCAGTGGTTCTAGAGCTGGCTTTAATAACCAAATATGAATGTACAGGTTGTACACTTTTGGTCTGGGCATTTCTTAATATTACACCAAACTGAATGTAGATGGGTTATCATTAGTGATTCGGGGCTGGCTGTAATAAACACATATTAATGCACATCATACATTATTTGGCCCGGCCACTGGTTATTACTATAACCTTACTGTATGTATATTCTTAAACATTTCAGTGGCTTTGGGGCTTACTAAGGTTATAACCAAAAATAAATGTACATGCTATACATTTTCTAGTTTGGACACCAATCAATATAACAATCAAACTGAAGGTAGATGTTAAATGCTGAGTGATTGGTGTGGTAAGATTCTAGGCATTTCCAGAGGCTGCCTATACAGCCTCCAGGTATGTATGTAAGCATGGTAACACAAGTCAAGGCTCCAGTATTGATTTAGGTTACAGGCATGGATTACTCTTGCAAATAAGCCAATTGAGTATCGTATGCTTGCTTATAACCGCAGCCAAGACTGACTTAATGACGGCAGCCAAGTCAGATATAGGTATTGTGAACTTAATTAAGTGTATCAGCTGTGTTGCAGATAAGTATTATACCCTTATATACAGCAGTCCATAATGGCTTAGGAGACTGTGCCCTGGTAAGTATGCCCCAATCAGTATATGTGTTACAGATACAGTAAATGTGGTAACTGATGTAGACATATATCTTGTCCAAATGAATTGGCGGAGGCCAATTCTGATTCATACAAATGCTATGTAATATATAGGATTATGCACCGTGTGTATCACAAAGGTGGTGTGAGAGTAGTGGCCAGTTCTGGCTTAAATGTATATGGCTATACTGCATATGGGCATCAATGCAATAGTCAAACAGCAGGTAGGTATTGTACAATTGCTGTGTTATAACCATGTACTTGATTACTGCAACTTACTCCTCACAGGTATTCCAACAAGTCACCTTTCACAACTCCAATCTATTCTAAACGCGGCCGCTAGACTCATTCATCTAGCTCGCCGCTCAACATCAGCTGCTCCCATATGTATGTCCCTTCACTGGCTCCCAATCTCTTCTAGAATCAAATTCAAATTACTTACACTCACATTCAAGGCCCTTAATAATGAAACCCCTCCCTATATTTCATCTCTAATCTCCAAATACACTCCTTCACAAAACCTACGCTCTGCTTCTGATCTTCGCCTCACTTCTCCTCTGGTCACTTCTGCCCATTCTCGTCTACAAGACTTCTCTCGGGCTTCTGCTTTTCTCTGAAACTCTCTGCTACAAGCTGTCAGACTTTCTCCTTCCTTCCAAACTTTCAAGCGCTCCTTAAAGACCCATCTGTTTAAAGGAGAAGGAAAGCCCTAGGGCGCAAAACCCCTCGCCCCCCCCTCCCTCCTCTCCGTTGCCCCCCCTCCCTCCTGGCCTACCTGTCCCCCTGGGCAAATGCCCCTAACTTGTTACTCACCCCTCTGCGCAGGTCCTATCCACGGAGTTCGCAGTCGCCATCTTCTCCCATGCGCGTCTTCTTCCTGCGATGACTGGCGTTTTCTGGCGCATGCGCAGTAGGAACAGTTACCGGTACGGCTCTACTGCGCATGCGCCGAATGTCACGAATGTCACGAAGTTTTCCGATTTTCATGACTTCGTGACATTCAGCGCATGCGCAGTAGAGCCGTACCGGTAACTGTTCCTACTGCGCATGCGCCAGAAAACGCCGGTCATCGCAGGAAGAAGACGCGCGTGGAAGAAGATGGCGACTGCGAACTACATGGACAGGACCTGCGCAGAGGGGTGAGTAACAAGTTAGGGGCATTTGCCCAGGGGGACAGGTAGGCCGGGGGGGGGAGGGGGGGAGGGGTTTTGCGCCCTGGGGCTTTCCTTCTCCTTTAAAGAGGCCTATTCAATGTACCTTAATTAATCATTGCTGTATCAATAATGACAAATTGTTATATACAATTCTAATGTCTCAATTGTACCCTAACCTTTTAGTTTGTAAACCCTATTGTATTCTGTAATCCTTGTCTGTTATCCACCATTTATTCCCTGTTTGCTATAACTGCAGTAAAGCACTGCGTATCTTGACAGCGCTATATAAATAAATGATGATGATGACTTGTAGACCAAAATCATTGGTGTCTATGTGGTCCATATTTTTGTTACATTCATAACTGTAGGCTGTTGGAGTAGTTATCAGTCTTAAGGTACTCACTAATTAGAATCTATGTTCTATGCCTGGACTTTATGCCTGCTTATTAAGAAAATAATATATATACTGTATCCTGCCTTTTGCGATAGGATTGGCCTGGGACTGAATGGATGTAGATATGTGTACAATAATATATTCATTCAACAAGGATTCTAATATCGCCACAGCCGGAGATCAGGCAAGATAAATGTTCTGTATATTCCAATGATAAACCAAGGTCTATTTACAAAACTGGTATGATATTCATCAAGATCTCTTTCTTAGGTTACAGGGGTGCAACTTATCTGGTCTCGGTCTGGAAGACGGTGGGTACACCAGTCAGTGCAAATCTTAGTTATTTCATATATACTGAATCCACTACTGCTGCAGGGTTTTAGAGCCTTGAAATGAGGTATTCTATAGTACCGACCTATTCAGTTTGTCTCAAGTACAATAGGGGTCCACTCAGCTCTCTGACTATATACTCATGAACCATAGTATATGAATGGGTACCATATAAAGCTGGCTGTAAAATAGGTATACTCCATCAATGCAGCTATAGCTAAAGTTTCAGTTCCATTTAAAAAAACATAAAAAAAAATAAAAGTATCCATAGGTTCATTATAACAGGCTGTTTCTGTCATGTTAACCCTTACGGTGGACAGGAGGCATGCAATTATGGCATGCTGGGTTCTTAAGGTCTATGTTTCTCTGGGTTTGGCCTTTTACACCGCCACAGACTGGCCTGGCTAGTTGGGGTAAGCATCATAAGCCTTAACTTCAAGCTAGAAAAATTGTCTTATTCACCTTATCCTTTTGGACCAAGGCTTCAGTATCGGCCTTAGGCAAGGCCCTGGTTATGGCATCTCTTACCAACAGGCTTGGACATGCTAATATAGTTAGCAGGGGAGTTCCATTACAGAATAATAGGTGAATAATTCTATTCCCATACCTAGATTAATTTTAATCTTGAACACTTAAGAATGGTCTTTATGAACTGTCCAGGTCCCAAGCCAGAGCTATTGGATATGAATATAACCCATATCTAGCAGTATTGGTGATTGTTATACTTCCTGGAGTCAGTCAAATTTCTTCCTAGAGGGTAAACTCATGGGAGCATGCCATACAGATTTGATTCTAGGCCCCCAATCTATGGGCTACTATAACTTCAGCTATGTACAGGTCAAATCCGTGAAGGCCCGAGGACGGTATCATAGCAAGGTTATGCATATCTGCATGCACTTCTGTTACCTGGTCCACTCCAGGGCACGGTGATCATTTAATACTATCCAGTCTTGTTTGGTGTAAGGATCATGAGCTAATGATAAAAAGAATTTCAATCTGTACAGACTGCAGAATGCTCATAGATAACTCACAGGGCAGATAAGGTATGCCCACAGTGGCAGCACTCCTTCTCCATGAGTAATTTCACTGACCTTTCATTGAGAGGTGTATTGGTTATGGTCCAGAATAAATACAGGTTCCTTAGTATTAAAGAGACGGGGAACTACACTAGGTGATGCCATGTATCAGTAGTGTCATACAGAGCAGGGTCATGTAGAATAATAGTGGTTATTTTTCCTTCCCCTACTAAATCCTCTTTTGCAGGAGCCATTTCTAAGAATCCTCTGGTGGCTGTTATGCGGATGGAATAAACGTACTGGTATGAAGTAGGAGTAAGACTATGTAGAAGTGTTACTCTGGGTTCCTATCCGCTTCTCTTTAATTAAAGATAGTTCTATCTTTTTAAATGGAAATGTCATGCTGGTTTCACGCTCGGTATCATTACTTTGGTGTGGGTTCTTCCTTTAAGGAGTACCATTTCCTTTTCTTTCTCTGCCAGTCCATTTCCTCTGAAAATAGAGTTCACAGGTTTTCCACAAGGTGATTTTGGTCCACCTGTGGGGGTTTCATTCTTCTGAGTTTTATCTGGTATAGATTACACTCAGCCAGTTTTTCTTATGTGGAACAAATTCCCTCCCATTGGGATATTAGCTTGCTAAGTGCCGGTAAGTATGACATGGAGTTGTCCAGGAAAAGGGAAGATTGTATCATACTTACCGTAATCTTCCTTTCCTGGATAACTCCATGTCATAGTTCCCATCCCTTTTTCGGTAGTTTCTAGAAGCTTATTATGAGACAGGGGGGTGGGTTTGGGCTTTTAAAGCTTTGGGGAGGGTCCTTCTGATGGGAGCACTGGGGCGGGACTATCCTGGTAAGTATGACTTGGAGTTATCCAGGAAAGAAAGATCACGGTAAGTATGATACAATCTTCCCTTGTTCCGTAGCACCCTAATTAAAATTATGCATTGACTCACGTTTTGTTATAACATATAAGGATAATGTTTTCACATAAAAAGGGCCAGGTTATTTCTCACCTCATGGTTTATTACATGAAACATTCATTGATGTTCAAGGAGAAATCTGAATTAGAATATAAGCCTTTCTTATCTACAATATAACGGATTCCAGTCCATAATGTATTAAGGATTTAACCCGCGGCCCAAAAAAAAACTTTCATTTTTTTAATAAACTATGGCTAGTATAGTATTACTCTCTATTATTTAGTCTAAATACAAGCAAAGAAATCAATAGCCTGAGATTGTCTCAGAATCTGTAGAGATAAGATATCCGCAACCTGGGATCTGGAAACCTGTTATCCAAAAGGCTCGGTAATAAGTAAAACATGTTTTAATTTGATCCAACTTATCACCATTAGTAATATAGTGTCTCAAATATATGCATTGCAGCAAATGAAACATCAGGCGAATAAGGAATGAATAAGTAAACAATAAGTAAGGGGTAGGTTTATCAAGGGTCGAAGTAAAATTTGAATATCGACATTTATCATGTACTGTCTCTTTAAAAATTTGACTTCAACCATTCGCCATCTAAAACCTGCCAAATTGCTGTTGTAGCCTATGGCGGACCTCCTAGAACCTATTTCGAGTCAATTGGTGGACTTTGAAAAATTGAAGGTTTTTTTTTTTTTTTTGGAAAAACTTAGAATCGAAGTAACAGTGCATTCGATCGAATTCGATTCAAAGCTTTTTTTAAATAAAAACTTCAGTTTAGAAACAAAAAAACTGCCTATCCACCTGAAAAAAAAAAACTTTTGATAAATTTTGGTTGGTCTTTTTTTTACTAGAATTTCAGTTATGGGAGTTCCCATTACTTCAAAATTAGACCCTTGATAAATTTGCCCCTTAGGGAGAATTATCTCAATATGTTCTGCTATAAACTCCAATCAAATCTGCTTTTTTTTTTTTGCACTTATTTATTATTAAATGTTCCCGAAAACTTGCTTTGTGGGAAAAAAATCTGATTTTCAAGATTTTTCGGATTTTTCACCCGAAAACTCAAGTTATTTGCTCGAAAACTCAGAAAATGGGTTATTGCACGAAACCCAGCAGGACTCCCGTTGACTTATGTCAATTTTTTTTTTTTTTAAAGTCCGATTTTGCATTCGGAGTTTAGTAAATAACCCCCTTAGTATTATAGAATGACCAGTTCTATTTTGATTTATTTGCCTTTTTATTATTTTTCTTTCCAGTTTTAAAATAGTGGTCAATGAAATGCTATGTAAGGCTACACTGTTTTTCTTTGTTACTTTTTTATTACTCGTCTTTCTAGTCAGTTCCACTCCTATTCATATTGCAGTCTCTTTTTTTTTCAAATAAGTGCATGGTTGCTAGGGTAATTTGGACCATAGCAACCTGATTGCTGAAATTGAACTGAAGAGCTGCAGAATAACGCATAAACCCCAAATAACAAGAAATGAAAACCAATTGCAAATTGTCTCCAAAAATCACTCTACATCATACTAAAAGTTAAATCAAAAGTGAGCAACCCCTTTAAGGATTTCACCATTTATAGCAGTTAAAGTAAACCTAATAACTTATTCATAACTTCTGTGTAGATGCACAATATGCATTCATTTTTTACATTTTTCCTTTTGTGTGGTATAACTGAAATATTTAGTGTGATCACATATATAAAGAGTATTTTCTCTCTCTTGTATAGTATGTGCCTTCAGATTAATTTGTACCCTGACTACTCCTTTGGGTAATTTTGACCCTCGCAACCAGATTGCTGAAATTGCAAACTGGAGAGCTGCTAAATAAAAAAAAAAAAAGACATAACTCAAAAAACAGAAATAATAATAAAAAAAAATCAACCTCAATGTGTTTCAAAATATCACTCTTTTTAGTCTACACCATTGTAAAAGTTCATTTAAAGGTTAACAACCCCTTTAAAACCATCCAGAATTGCAATTTTCTTGTATGTTCACAAGAGAACTTAGTGCTTTTTTTAAGTCTGTAGAGAAATCTTTCACCACTGCTTAAGTGGCAGATAGTTTTCAGCTTAGACAAGGCAGTCAGAGATGCAGTGTATTTTCAGTCATGTGGATAAAGCCGGTGCAGAGCATCTATAACGTAATTGAGTACTGTACATTCATGCAGGGTCTTTTCTGACATAAGTGCATCTTGGGAATGTGGTGCAATTAGTCCCAATGTAACATGATTAAATGCATATTGATTTGAGTGAAACTCGGCCATCAAGAACATATGCTAGTGTTTTTAATATTGGAAGGGTGTAGCGCCTTCCTACATAACTATTGCTGCCTATTGGGATTTGAATTTGTTGCTATGCAAAATCATTGATAGGTGACGTAATTCCATTCCTTTTTCCAGAAATGGGCTGATACCAACCATATATCATATGAATACAGACACATGTAACTTTGCTGCTTAATGGAAAACTGTTTACACTGCAAATAATTCACTCTACCATATACAATTTAATTCCTGAACCAACAAGTGTATTTTTTTTAGCTGGACATGTGCTCTCAGAAAGAACCAGCACTTTATGAGTAAACTGCTTTCAGACAGGCTATTGTTCTTCTTCTCAGTGCAACTTAAGTTGCAGTGGGACAAGGATTTTTACTATTGAGTGCTATTCTCATATCTACCAGGGAGCTAATATTTTGTGTCAGAGAACTGTTATCTGGTTACTGTCCCATTGTTCGGCTGAAGGGCTGTTGGGGAGGTGAAAGGGAGGGGGGGATATATCAGTCAAAATGGCAGTGCAGCAGTGAAGAATGACTGAAGTTTATCAGAGCATAAGTCACATGAATAAGGGCACCTGGGAAACTGACAATATGTCTCGCCACATGTCAGATTTCAAAATTAAATATTAAAAAATCTGTTTGTTCTTTAGAAAAATGGATTTAGGTGGCGGCACTATTAACGGATGCATTTTGGAAAAAAAAAGTTTTACAGAATTCGTTTAACCAGAAACTGCTTGTCTAATTCATGGACATGAGTGTTCATTTACTGGTGAGAAGAGCAAGGTGAAAATCACAAAAACAGGCCATTACATTTTTGCCCAATATGTACTCTGCACAAACTTTTTACTCACTTCTGAAAAAGGGAGAACAGATTGTTACTGAGAATTACCAACTGGTGGGCACAACTTGTGATCTGCCAGAAGTGGTATTTAGAAATTATAACCAATTTACATCAAATTTAATCCTGCTGCCCTATGACTTTTTATAAAGTATATAATTAATTAGTTATTGTTTGCTTTGAGAAAAACAGCACCACCGTATAGATCCCTTGATAAATTGTACAAAAGTTACAAAGGGCAAAATACAACTGCAGGTGCATTAGGGACCCTCAATTAGCAAACTTAAGGCTCCATGCACTAAATGTTTGCGCCTACTCGTACCTCATCAAAATACTAAGTCTATTTTGCACCAACTGATAAGTAACCTCATTGTCTATAAACTGCTAGACACCTAGGTGCTGGTTTATCAAGGGTTGCATTTAGAATTTAAAAAATATAGAAATCAGACCAACCGAAATTTTTTGTAAAAAAAAAAAGTTTTTTTTTGCTGATGAATAGTCCGTATTCGTCCGAATTCGAATCGTACGAATCGAAGTAATCATGCATTCGAATAGTACGAATTAAAGTTTTTCCCAAAACCAATTGACTCCAAATAGGTTCTATGAGGTCCCCCATAGGCAAAAACAGCAATTCAGTGGGTTTCAAATGGCGAAAGGTCGAAGAGTCAATTCATGATAAATTTCGATATTTTAATTTTTAAGTTTTTTTTCAATTTCGAATCAAATTTGTACTATTCCCTAGTCAAAGTACATAAAAAAGCTCGAAATTAGAATTTTTTTAATTCCAATTTTCACTTCAACCTTTGATAAATCTGCCCCCTAGAGGCACATTTATCAAGGGTCGTATTTCAAATTCGTTGGGGAGATTTATTTAAAAAAAAAAAAAATGGAATTTGTTAAAGTCGGATGAATTTAAAGGACCCCAAAACTTGAATCGAATTCGATCAAACTCGATTCATGTTTTTTCTATGAAAAAGACTGGAATGTCAGAAATTCCAGTTGACCCCTGGACCTCTCCCATTGACTTAAACAGTAATTCAGCAGGATTTAGATGGCGAATAGTCAAATTCTTAAAGGACCAGAGTATGATACATCTCAAAAATCAAATTCGAATTTTTTAAAAATCTCGACTTGAGTTTGGATAATTCCCTAGTTGAATTTGACAGTTTTGACCATAAGTTTGACCCTTAATAAATCTGCCCCCTAGCATAGCCCAAAAGAAAAGAAAGCTGCCTCCCCCTTTTGAGAAATTTTAAGCCAAAAAGGAAAACATGTACTGTGTAGCTCAGTAACCTGTTAAGGTATCTTCCCTACTAATTGCAATGTTACACATTAAAGGGATACTGTCATGGGAAAAAAATGTTTTCAAAATGAATCAGTTAATAGTGTTGCTCCAGCAGAATTCTGCACTGAAATCCATTTTTTCAAAAGAGCAAACACATTTTGTTATTTTCATTTTTGAAATCTGACATGGGGCTAGACATATTGTCAATTTCCCAGCTGCCCCAAGTCATGTGACTTGTGCTCTGATAAACTTCAAATCACTCTATACTGCTGAACTGCAAGTTGGAGTGATATCACCCCCTCCCTTCCCCCCCCCCAGCAGCCAAACAAAAGAACAATGGTAAGGTAACCAGATTACAGCTCCCTAACACAAGATAACAGCTGCCTGGTAGAGCTAAGAACAGCACTCGATAGTAAAAACCCATGTCCCACTGAGACTCATTCAGTTACATTGAGAAGGAAAAACAGCAGCCTGCCAGAAAGCATTTCTCTCCTAAAGTGCAGGTACAAGTCACATGACCAGGGGCAGCTGGGAAATTGACAAAATGTCAGATTTCAAAATTGAATATAAAAAAATCTGTTTGTTCTTGAGAGAAATGGATTTTAGTGCAGAATTCTGCTGGAGCAGCATTCATAACTGATGTGTTTTGAAAAAAACATGTTTTCCGACGACAGGATCCCTTTAAGTACCCTTTTCCCACCATGAATAGCTTGGCTTTAAAAGAAATGCATTAGGTGCTGTTTACTCCATGGCTCGGTGGCAATACTCTCCTCACTGGAGGCATGCACAGAATTCAATTACATTTAATGGGTGTACTTTTGGGCAACTACAGGGAAAGTGAAATTATGTTATGCCTCCATAAGCTGGAGCCACAGAAACCATATGCTAGAAACCAGCAAGAGGCATATATATATATATATATATATATATATATATATATATATATATATATATATATATATATATATATATATATATATATATATATATATATATATATATATATATATATAATCTAATTTTCATGTAAGCAGTAGTTTCTGTATTGTGGTTAACTTTTGTAGTTAATATTCTATTGAGCACTAATTCCTTGAGGAATGCGTCTTGTTATTATGTGCAATGTTTCCCTAAAGCCAGCTTGCTATAAATGATGTACTCAGTCACACACAATGAAATATAATTCTACAGGTAAAGCTTTGATTGCTTTTATAAAGAACTTGTCAGAGTTGCCCAAAGACTGCACTGCGGGTATGAAATCAAGTTCTCACCCTGATGGCAATGTTTTTATGTAGCAACATTACTGAAGAGATTGTTGGAATGAATGCCAGTGCTTTCCACTTATGGCATAAGCTTTCAGTGTAGGTGGTGAACAAGCTCTCTTATTAGAACACTGGAGTTAACGGCTATTGCATACTAAAAACACAATACAGCTAGGAGTGTCTTAACTTAAAATTGAAACTACAATGGGTATGGGATCCATTATCTGGAAACCTGTTATCCAGAAAGCTCCAAATTACGGAATACCCATCTCCCATAGACTCCATTTTATCCAAATAATCCAAATTTTTAAAAATGATTTCCTTTTTCTCTGTAATAATAAAACAGTACCTTGTACTTGATCCAAACTAAGATATAATTAATCCTTATTGGAAGCAAAACCAGCCTATTGGGTTTATTTAATGTTTACATGATTTTCTAGTAGGCGGTATGATGATCCAAATTATGGAAAGATCCTTTATCCTTAAAGGGATCCTGTCATTGGAAAACATGTTTTTTTTCAAAACGCATCAGTTAATAGTGCTACTCCAGCAGAATTCTGCACTGAAATCCATTTCTCAAAAGAGCAAACAGATTTTTTTATATTCAATTTTGAAATCTGACATGGGGCTAGACATTTTGTCAATTTCCCAGCTGCCCCCAGTCATGTGACTTGTGCCTGCACTTTAGGAGAGAAATGCTTTCTGGCAGGCTGCTGTTTTTCCTTCTCAATGTAAAATGTGTCTCAGTGGGACATCGGTTTTTACTATTGAGTGTTGTTCTTCGATCTACCAGGCAGCTGTTATCTTGTGTTAGGGAGCTGTTATCTGGTTACCTTCCCATTTTTCTTTTGTTTGGCTGCTGGGGGGGGGGGAAGGTAGGGGGTGATATCACTCCAACTTGCAGTAAAGAGTGATTGAAGTTTATCAGAGCACAAGTCACATGACATGGGGCAGCTGGAAAATTGACAATATGTCTATCCCCATTTCAGATTTCAAAATTGCATATAAAAAAATCTGTTTGCTCTTCTGAGAAATGGATTTCCGCACAGAATTCTGCTGGAGCAACTTTATTATCTGATTCATTTTGAAAAAAAATGTTTTTCCCATGACAGTATCCCTATAAACCCCGAGCATTCTGGATAACAGGTCCCATACCTGTACTCTGTTTAGAGAAATTGGCACAGAAACTTGTAGGCACAAATTCCTAGATATCAAATCAGTTTTCCCAAAACTATGGGGTGCACCTAGGGTTGCCACCCGGCCGGTATTTTACCTGCCTAGCCGGTAAAACACCTGCCAGGGCCGGTATTACAACTTTACCAGCAATGTATCGGTCAGATACATTTAAACAGAATATGCTGTCCTAGATATTTGTGAAGCTATGTATGACCAAAGGTTGGAACTTCAAGGGGGTGCCCTTGGCCAAACATTGGACCTTTAAGGGTGGTGGCAGACGAGGCTACTGGGGGGGGGTTAGTCAACCTGCAACAAATTGCCTCTTCGTCGGGTGACTAATCTCCCCTAAATGCCTTCCAGCTGGCTAGAATGTAAATTGCCCGCAGGTTGCCACTCTAATTGCTTCGGCTTTCTGAAGTCCCCGAAGAGATTAGTAGCCTGAAGAAGAGGCGATTTGTCGCTGGGCGACCAATCTCCCCCAGTAGCCACGTCTGCCACCACCACCCTAAAGCTGGCCATAGACGCAAAGATCAGATTGTACTAATCTTTGATTGGTATGATTTTCGGGCCATGTGTGGAGAGTTCGGACATTTTTCGTCCCATGGAGATCGGTTGTTTGGTCGATCGGCCAGGTTAAATGATTTCTATCGGCTGCCAATAATATCTCTGCATGTATTGCCGATCTAACGATTTTCTGTGGGAGACTGTCACCAGCTTTTGTCGGATATAACTATCGTATGATTGCTGTCGGGCAGAACATCGGCTGATCTGTTCTTTTACTACTTTATTTGATCTGAAAGGTTAGGTCTGTAGATGAGGTCAGATTGTTCGAGGATTCGAACGATTGGATCTTTGTGTCTATGGCCAGCTTAAGTGGAACTTGAAAAAGTTTGACAACAGCAGTTGCACCTAAATTGCACTAATGGCACTAAATCATCTTTTGCATCAATTAATGTGAAAGAGGTTACCTTGTGCTTTAACCTTTTTATTGGCCAGGTGTGAAAGAGTTCTCCTTGTACACTGCTCCAAACCAATCACACAATACATGCATTCCATTTTGTGGGTGGCTCTTATTTAGTCATGGGCACAGTTGTGAAAATGAATTGTGGCCATTTACCGCCATTTACCGTCGGCGCAGTTACATTGCAGGTCCCAATTATTATAAATGTTATAAATGTGAAAAAGATGGTTTATTTGCTGTAACAGCAACGTATTCATCATGTACCATAATATTTATATTTGTGTGGGATCCCTTATCTGAAAACCCAATATACATAATCAATGTGATTATATGAGAAATTTACCTTGTACTTGACTCTAATAAATCTAGCATAAATAAATATTGTTGATAAAACTATCATATTTGGTTTAATTCACTTTTAAATGTTTTAGCAGACTGGTAATACAGTGGTCCAAATTATAGGGAAAAAACCCTTGGTCCCAAGAATCCTGCTGTCAGTCAATATATGTTGCTAAACCTTGAGATGCAGCCATACAACTCTCAATTGCACATTTACTCGTTCCTTTATATATTGTACACAAGAGCTACAGATATACAGTTTCACTAAAAGGCAGCCTGGTGTCTGGAACTGAAATACAGGTATGGGATACCCGTTATCCAGAAAGCTCCAATTTAAGGGAAGGCCATCTCCCATAATTTTAATCAAATAATTGTAAATTTTAAAAATGATTTACCTTTTCTCTGTAGTAATAAAATGTATGTTGTATGTGATCCCACAACAATCCTATTGGGTTTGTTTAATGTTTACATGATTTGAATTATCAAATAATGTGATCCAAATTATGTAAAGACCCCTTATCTGGAAAATCCCTGGTCCTAAGCATTCTAGATAGCAGGTCCCATAACTACATTACGAAATATTACCTAGTGGAAGGTGCCTGGTGATATTTCTTTCAAGACACTGTCAGTATGTTTTTTTTTTTTTACTGATTCATATACAGGTATGGAAAATACTTCGAAATTCGACCATCGAATAGAATCCTCCGACATTCGAATTCGAAGTTGGAGGATTTTATTCATTGTACGATCGTACTCTGATCATACTTAGAATTGTACGATTTGAGCGATCTTATGATTTTCCTTCGAAACCCAAAAACTTAGAAATATGCTCTGGCAGGTCCCCATAGGCTAACATAGCACTTTGGCAGGTTTAATTTGGCGAAGTATTGAAGTCGAAGTTTTTTTAAAGAGACAGTACTTCGATTATCGAATGGTCGAATATTCGAACAATTTTTACTTTGACTCGAAGTGAGTTCGAAGTCGTAGTATCCTATTCGATGGTCGAAGTATCCAAAGAATTACTTCGAATTTTGTATTTTTAAACTTTGAAAATTCCCTCGATTTCACTTTGACCTTGATAAATCTGCCCCTAAATCTACTAGAAAATCATTTAACCGTTAAGGGCCAGATTTATCAAAGGTTGAGTTGTTTCCCATGAGTTTTTCGAGGGTAGTTTACATTTAAAAACTAAAATTTTCAGGTTAAAAAAATAAAATTTTTTGAGATTTATTATACCCTGAAACTGGAAATAGCTCAAATCCAAAAATACTCTAGATAAAACCTGTCAACATCATGTACAGTAGAAGTCAATGGCAGAGGAACCATTTAAATATGTTAACAGCCTTTGTGATGGTTGGGTTTTATCAATTGGAGAGATTCACATTTTTTCCTGCGGAAAACTCTAATTTGAGTTTTCACGTTGTTCACTCTGAACTCACCGATTCCAGTTTTTTTAAATGAGTTTTTTGCTTAAATCGGAAAATCTTCGAGTTGTGAGTTTATTCGGGGTATAAAAAAACACTCAATTACAATTAGACCGTTGGTAAATAATCCCCTAAATAAACCCAATAGTCTAGTTTTGCTTCCAAGAAGGATTAATTCTATGTTAGTTTGGATCAAGTACAAGGTACAATTTTATTATAGTGAAAAAGGAAATCATTTTTAAAAATCTGGAATATTTGGATAAAATTGAGTCTATGGGAGATGACCATCCCGTTATTCAGAGCTTTCTGGAAAATGGGGTTCTGGATAATGGATCCCATACCTGTACTTGTTAACCATGGTTACTCTTAACCCATTCTTATATACTTAAGAGCAGGTAAGGGGCCTCATTAAATAGTTTAGGTGCACTTTACCATGTTTTAACCACAATGCAACATTTTTTCCCAGTACTCTACAGTAATTACGTCTGCCACAATCAGGGCAAAATTTTACTTCAGTTACCAGAGTCCCAATGAACCGGTTAGTAATTTGTGCCTTTGAGGTAAGGGGGGTTCGCGAGAGCAAGACAGGAGAAAGGGAACCTAACAGTAAACGTAGCACAACATGCAAATGGAGCCCTGTAATTACTGCATGGTCAGGTGTTATATACAGAGCGTTGTTGCACCATAATATACTGGCGCACATTGCTAGGTAGGCACAAATCAGCTTGCAATTTTCAGCTATCACTGTGTCTAGCAACTGTAAATGAGCCTCATGATCTCAGAAAACTTTCATTTAATGTAATATTGACTCTTTCCCAACTAAATGACAACATAATTTAAAACCAAAATCAATGATCCCAGTCAGTTAAATATTGCAGTTGCAAATATATTATTGTACGTGTTTCCCTGCAGCCCATAGCATTTCTTTTTTATTTTTTAATAAATAAAGGGCATCAGCAAGATTACCTAGGAAAAGTGAGACTGATCCTGAAACAAAGCATAACCCACAGTTGAGTGTTCATATCAAGTGCATCCATTATTTTGTTTAAAAATTGATTACTGAGTCTGCAGGGGGTACCCAGTAACAGTCATTTGGAGTTTAGCCAGTAAAAAAAAATCATATAATTCCACTTTTTCCACATTGCATTGCCCCCTTCCCCTTAAATAACAACAAGAGCCATAGGAACTACTCAATACAATAAAGAGGCACTTACCTTCTTTCATCGGGTCTGTATGATGACGAGGACCGGCCACTGGTCCAAATAAACATCTTAGAGTGTTGCCCAGCGTTGCCTTTTCTGACAGTGGAGGACTTGGAAGAATGACGTAGTGACCTGGGAGATGGATACTTTGTGTGACTTATTTGAAGATCAAGGGGACAATCAGGGCCCATTGCACAAAGCACTTGCAGCTATTCTTATCTAGAATAATACTCAATGGCTTCACAGCACAGAAGACAGATTTCCTGATTACTTAAAGTGATATGTAAAATAATGATCTTTTTTTTCTTTACAAATTTAATTGACACCAGTAAATTATCTTTTGCTTCCCTTTCTTCTCTTTTAATTTACTTTCCACCAGCATTAGGCTGAAGAGATAAGGAGCCCTTTATTCTTGCAGTTTTAGCAGATTGGCTTTCCAACATGATTGCGATCCCCTGTATTTAATAAATATTGTTGTGGACGCTAGAAGGTAGCACTTTATTTAATCCACTTCTGTCTTCTGATTCTTTTTTTTTTTTTTTTTGGGGTGGGGGGTAGAAAAGGGTTCCAGATAATGCTATAAATCCATTATGTAGTCAGGCTGCAATGAACGGCTGCTGGAACTGTAGTTAAACCTCACTGCAGCTTAACCTATAATAGTGCTCTTTGCTGACGCTGTTAATAAGAAGCGTAGCAACCTGGCCAGGTGCTGTTCCATGATGTCTCGTGCACATTGATGCAAACACAGTATGTTTTTAATGTTTGTTTTCTCTTCCTTTATTGCCCTTTGAACTGTTTAACTCGTTAGCAGAGCTTTAACTCTTTAGCAGCAGATTCAGATTTATTAACATGCCAGACTGTTGTGTTTTTAAATACAGTGGATCAAAGGAAAGAAAATTATTCTACTGGGTATAATTACCTACGTGCGATTATAAGAAAGACACAAATATAGATAAACTGTGCATGCACTGCATATATATTCCTAATGAAGGCTTGGCTACAGAGAGGCAAAATTAATACATTCAGATAAATAGAATGAAGTGCTGTTGTGTGTTGAATATGAGTTCTTTAAGACATTATGTAGATATGGGATCTATTGTCTGGAAGCCTATTATCCAAAAAAACTCTGAAATAAGGGAATGCATTGTCCATAGTGGACAAGTCGAAGTACTCCATGTGATACATGCAGTATATCCACCCGAGGGCGGCAGCTTTTTTTTTGGTGGGGGGTAGCTCTCAGGTGCCTATATAAAACATTTATTTTAAAAATAAAAACAGTCAGCGCTGGAGACTTTTTGCATAAATCTGGTGACGGAACTGGGGGTGAGGAGTATGCATTGTTAGACTGAGCGGAAATTATGTCCTGTGCACAGGGCCGGCATTACATAGAGGGCACCCCTAGGCCCACTGCCGTTTGTCGCCCCTGTCCCCTCCCCTTTATTCATGCAAATTTTCATCAATGGGGAAATTAAAAAAAAAATATTGTATCTCCAGCGCATCCCCAGTGTTTCTGAACCAATGTAGGTGTGGTTGGGCAGCATGCCGCCCCCCTAAAATCCTGCCGCCCTAGGCCTGGGCCTTTCCACAAATCCAGCCCTGACTGTGCGTTAGGTCACTTCTGTAAACTGGGGCCTAGGGTGGCAGCAAACCTAAATACAGTGCTAATTATGCAATTGCATCACTAGGCACAGATTATAACTGACATGAATAAGCACCTTCTATAAGGATATAATCTACAGGATATACATGGTTGTTCTCTGTGTGTGTATATATACAGTGTATATATGTAAACTAAATACATCTTTTGAAAAAGGCCCTAATGTGGGCCGAAACAGTGGATGTATAAGATATACACAATAAAAGAAATGTGTTTTTTTTTCACAACAATTGGAGTGTGGATTCTTAATATACAAAGGACCCGCTCTCACAGTTTCCGTGAAAATATTTAGATTTTATTCATACTTGTGCATGTCTGTTATTCCTCTTTATTAACTACTGTTAGACTTTTAGGCAACCACTTTTGGCACAAGGAAGTTGTGGGGGTGGAAACTGAGGGGTTTTAAATTCTGTCACACTACTGTGGGTCTGGTTGCACTGTTTGACTCCTGATGAAGGGCCATGTGGGGACCAAAACATTGAGCAAAATAAACCTTTGGAAGATTGATTCAGTAAGCTGTTCTTCTGCATTGCTTGTGTTGTTTCTTAGCTCAGGCACCCAGGTGTGCGCCTAATGTCTCTCTTTTGATCACAAGAATTTTTGGAGTGCGGGTCCATTCTGAAGGCTGTATATTATGTTTGACCGCAGCACCCATTATTGATTTTTGGAGGAAGAGTGCAGGTGCTATTAGAACAAATATATATAATTTCCCCCCCCCCCCAAAAGGGTGGCACACCGCTTCAATCTCCCACTCGTGTGCATGGTAAAATTTCATACAGGACCAGCAATACTGGGATTTTAGTGCAAAAAAATCTTGTATTAGCTGATACAACCAACAAACAAGGGAAAGTTGTGCTTACCACTATTTTTTTAAAACCATTAGGCGGGGGTGCAATGAGGCTGTGACCACAAAATACATATAGTCAAATACAAGAGTCCTCTGCACTCAACCCATTATCAATATATTTAAGACAGAGACATTTTGTGCATACTGCTACTGAAAAATGCCTTACCCTTTAAACAAAACAAGGATTGTTTGTCCATATATTGCAATATATTTAAGCTGGCCAACTACGTCAAAGTCATCCCATATCTGGCCAGTCCTATGCTCAATTTTATCTGATTCATTAAGAATTCTATTGCTTCATTATACATTTTACACAGGGACTAAGTTTTACCTGCAATTTACTTGCTGCTTTCAAAGTAAAACTCCCAAACTTGGCTGCCCTTTTATTAGACACCAGTGGGATCACCTGCTATAGCTGGGAAAAGTGGGAGCTACAACATGGAGCTGGTCACTGCTCCTGTATGACTATAACAAACAAGGTAAAATTGTGCTCACCACTATTTTTATAAAAACCATTAGGCGGGGGTGCAATGAGGCTGTGACCACAAAATACATATAGTCAAATACAAAAGTCATCTGCACAAGCAGATATGGGATGACTTTGATGGCCAGCTTAAATATATTGCAATATATGGACTAATTATATATATATATATATATATATATATATATATATATATATATATATATATATATATATATATATATATATATTTCAAATTGAATTCAATTCGAGTTTTTTCTCAGAAAAAAACTAGATTTTTAGGAAGGCTGCAAACAACTCCAAATTGATCCCAGGATGTCCCCCATAGGCTAAAACAGCAGTTCTTCAGGTTTAAGGTGGTGAATTCTTAAATGGCCATGATTTATCATGTACTGTCTCTTTAAAAATTTGACTTCGACCATTCACCACCTAAAATCTGATCCTAGAACCTATTTGGAGTCAATTGGTGGACTTTGAAATATCAACGTTTTTTTTAGGGAAACTTTTGATTCAGACGAATTCGAACGAATATGGACTATTCATTTTTTTTTTTTAAATAAATTTCGGTTGGTCTTTTTGAATTAGAAGGTTGAAGTTTTTCAAATTCTAAATTCGAGCCTTGATAAATCTGCCCCTAAGTAAACTGAATACTTTATTATTTCAAAGGTTTTCAGATGTTTTGCTTTAAACATGCTTTTGCAGTTTAGCGTTTGCTTTTCCCCACCCCTTTAACTTATAATACTTGATACTACTGTAGATACATGGTGCTAAGGTGCTGGAAATATCGAAGACTAGGGATGGGCGAATTTGACCCGTTTTGTTTCACCAAAAATTTGCAGACGCCCATTAAAGTCTATGGGCGTCAAAATAATTTTGTCGCACGGCAAAAAATTTTTGACGCGCATCTTTTTTTTTACGCCCGCTGCCATACAAGTCTATGGGCGCCATTTTTTCGGCAAAAAAATTCGCCCATCCCTATCGAAGAAGGCACCCTAAATCTGATTGCCCTTCAGTTTATTCTCCCATGCTTTGGGCCTTACTGTGGATCCAGCCCTACAGTTTGTGAACCTTTAGAATTACAGTAGTAAAGTTGGATATCTGATATGTCATTGGTGTATATTTCATAATGTACAAGACTCGGGTACAAATGTTAATAAACCCTAATTGTAAAAAAACTAAGCATATTGGTTACCTAATAGCAGCAACCTGAGCACAGCAGAGCAAATACACTGTAGTATAACACATAGTCAAAGTGGTCTATCAGCGATGGGAACAGATAAACCACACAATAGGAAAACAAGCTACAGTTGCTGTAAAAGTTCAGATATTTATTCTGACAAGACAAGTTCTCACTGGTCTCCGAGCCTATGAGTAAGTGCTCCCCATAGACACAAAACACGTCAGGCTATACTTTGCCATGTCAAATAAATGAAATTTTTCAACAACTGTCTTATCATTATTCTTGTGTGTCCCACTCTGAGAATTTCAATATTATAGTTACATCTCACATGGGTGCTGTTGTATTCCACTCCCAATCTTAGGACTGACATTTCTTTTTGATTATAAACCTATATTTATTGGATAAATTATAATTTGTCCTGTCAAATACTTGTGGAATACAGAGGCTAATATATTTTTCTATTAGTAATGTAAATATTGTTACAAATGCTCCCTCTGGCCCCCCTGTATGATGCATTTAGTTTAGCTGCAGACTAAAAAAAATCCAGCTTTTGTGTTGCTGGTCAACGTCAGCACAACACATTTCTTGTTCTGATAAAATCTCTCCCTCAGTAACTAGAGCTGCCATGGAGATGGAAGGTATGACTAAACTGAACGCAAACAGACTCCTCCAACCAGATTCATAGCTGTGTAATTCTCCAACCTCCCGTCTCATTCAAGGGCAAAAACCATTCTGAAAATGCTGACAAACGGACGTACGCAAGTCCAAATAATGAAAATAATCCGTACTCATTAATATGTTGCGAAAATGGAAATGATCATTTTTGCCTTCTGCATTTATTAAGTAATAAAAAGCATTTTACACTTAACATAACAGGAAAAGGTTACTTCCTGTTGAAATGCTTTCACAGGGCAGAAAGCCATGATTTTATGAAAGCAATAATGACACCGACAGAAGGGAAAAAAATCTCATTATCGTGGGAATTAATTTCTCTCATAGTTGATTATTACCAGCCATAAGGCATTTACTGTTTCACAAGATGATTGGGTTTAATAGAGGCAGTGAGAAATCATAAAAAGCATGTTGGTTGTACAGGTAGACAATGAAGTAGAAAACATGTAAACATGAAGAATCTTTCCTTTTTTCTTTTTTTTCAAATATTTACATTGCTCATATGAGATATCATTAACTCTTTCTGCACCATTAACTGATAACTCCTAGCCAACCACATCTATTTTACAGCTAATTACGTGCCTAATCTTGTATAAAACTGTAAATTAATGGCATCCACATTTTGATTTTTAAATGTCAAGTCTAATCTGAAATTTGTAGAACAAGATGCATTGCCTTTTTCTTTTTTTTGGTTCGAACCAAAACATGCATTCATATCACATATTTTTTTCTGACAAAGTTTAGGTTTAACAGAGTTATCCAAATTATCCACATTTTTAAAAAAAGATTTCCTTTTTCTCTGTAATAATAAAACAATAGCTTGTACTTGATCCAAACTAAGATATAATAAATCCTCATTGGAAGCAAACCCAGCCTATTTGTTTTATTGTTTACATGATTTTCTCGTAGACTTGGGGGGCAGATTTATCAAGGGTCGAATTTCGAAGTAAAAAATACTTTGAAATTCAACCATCGAATTAAAATACTTTGACTTCGAATATCGATTAGGTGAATGATTTTTCACCTAATTTGGCCATCGAACGATCAAAGTAAAATCGTTCGATCGAACGATTAAATAGATTCTTACGGTTTTAGCTTATGATCGAACGATTTTATTTCGATGTGTAAAGACTTAGAAAAATGCATTAGAAGGTCCCCATAGGCTAACATAGCACTTCGGCAGGTTTAATTTGGCGAACTATTGAAGTCGAAATTTTTTTTTTTTAAAGAGCCAGTACTTCGATTATTGAATATTCTAACTGTTTTACTTCGAATTCAAAGTCATAGTATCCTATTCGATGGTCGAAGTATCCAAAAAATGACTTCGACCGTTGATAAAGCTGCCCCTTAAGGTATGAAGACCCAAATTACGGAAAAAGTTATCAAGAAAACTCCAGGTCCAGAGCTTTCTGGATAACCGATCCCATACCTGCAATTCTAAATGATTCCCTTTTCTCTGTAATAATAAAACTGTACCTTGTACTTGATCCCAACTATGATATTATTAATCCATATAAGAGGATATTAGAGGATTAGAGGATATTGGATTTATTTAGGGGGTTATTTATCAAAATCCAAATTTTTCTGATTTTTTTAAATAAAAAAAAGTGAGACCAAACTAGAATCCATGATGTACCCTAATTTACAATAAAAAAAAAAAATCAGTTTGACAAAAACCGTGACTTTTCTGGATTGTTGCGTGAAAAATCAGAATATTTAAATCAGATTTGACTCATGAAAACTTTTTTTCGTGAAATCGGAAGAAAAGCCCGAAATGTTTAGATTATCCTATGAAACCCAGCGCAGACAATAATATCTTCAACATGCAAATTGGACCACTACCATTGACTGCTACAGGACCTCAACAGGTTGAAGGAGTATTTTTGGATTCTGACTTTTTGCAGCCTTGTGGTATAATAAATCTCGAAATATTTGAGGGTTTTTTTTCCCCATTAAAAAATCAGATTTTATAGTAACTTGCATTTTTCGAGTTTTCCGCATTCAGACTTTAATAAATAACCCCTTAATGTTTTCAATTATTTTTAGTAGACTAAAATATGGTGATCCAAATTATGGAAATATCCCTTATCTGGAAAAGGCCAGGTCCCAAGCATGCTGGATCATTGGCCCAATACCTGTACTGAATGTATTTTTACAACCATATTGCTTAGGAAATTGGCCTTAAAATTGTCTTTAGCCAGGCCCATGTGGGCGATATTTAAAAGTTGGCTGTTATAGAAATGTATGAGTTGCTCTTCTAGTCTTAGACTATAATGGCAGCAACACCTATAATAACTATAAATCATGTTATCTGTGGAGCAGTGTACGATATCTACCAGATTTTTTTTTCTTGCAATAAGGAAGAAAAGCAGAAAACACCTTTTAGGATCAAGAGACTGTACTCTCGAATTATGATGAGTACATGGAACCAACATATTTTCCTTTGGAACTGGATTTGTGAAGATTTATGAAAATTGCAGCACGAGTCTTTTTTCATATACTTGGCCAGGGGAATATTTTGCTTTACTAAATACTGAAGCATGATTGCTCCATGTAAGGTCTTACAAATCAGGGAGAGAGCACATTTTACAATTTTTTTTTTTTTTTAAAATAAGACTTACATGTCATTTTCATGTATAATGCAGTGCATTTTCTATTATTTTTTTAATAAACTGCTATACAGGTACTTCATTACCTCTCTTCCAGTCGCTACATGAGCTTACTTTTAGATGGCTTGTGTTATGGGGAGTTGAATAAAAAAAAAAAAAGGAAACAAAAACTATACAGATGTATAAAAATAAGTCAAAACTAAATATACGTAGTATAACTGTGAATGGTAATGCATTTTATTTGTGTTAGAAAATAAAGCACTTGTGCCTTTCACAGTTAATCACTTTGCTGCTGTAATGGTTTATTTGATAAAGGACTGGTTAAATAAAAAAATAAATGTTTTATATATTGCTGCAGCTGCTCTAGTGTACATTTAAAGACCAATCTTTGGCCAGGACCCCCCTTTACCGATGGAACCTTTTATCAGGACCCCCCTTAACTCATAAAATAGGTACACATAAAAGAATTACTGGTGTATTAGTAATTTTGTGATTTAGCCACAGTTCAAGAATATTTAGGGCATAAAATGCATATTCATCCCAAATATCAACCTAACTGACCTTCAAGCTGGGTTTTCAGGTGTATCTACGAGAGCCAATGGCTATTCTCTTCAGCTCTTCCCAGTTCTTCCCTTAATTGGCCCAAGCCAAGCCTCCCAAGGGGTCAGCCCCACCATTTTGGGAACCATTGCGTGGCGGTCCCAAAATGTAAAAAGAGTTGGGGAGCAACACAAACATGAACATGTTCCGTCATTGGTTATTTGTTAGCCCCTATGTGGACTGGCAGCATACAGAAGGCTCTGTTTGGCAGTGCACCTTTTTTTGCAACTAAAACCAAGCCAAAAATAAGAACCTGCTTTGAGGTCACTGGGAGCAACATCTAAGGGATTGGTGAGCAACATGTTGCTCATGAGCCACTGGTTGGGGATCACTGCTTTAAAGTATCTGATGTATTTAACAGGACCAGGCCATTGCATCCATTCTGCCTCTTCTGCTGAATTGTGTGCAAGTGCGCCTATTGATGCTGGAGAAACCTTGTGCTACTGCCACCATTGGTTCCCACAGCGGGTTGCATTAACAGGCTCAGTAGACTTACACCCAACGAATCACATGCTAATGCTGAATGCCACACTCTTGCCACAAGTTGCATGCGATTTGAAAACCTAAACAATGCTCAATTGTGTTGCATGCAATTTGAAAACATGAGCAATGCTCAATCGCGTTAATTTTGATGCATAGGCTGGAATTGTGACACAACACCAAACATGGCCTCTGGAATACTGGGAAAAAAATGGAATTGTGGGAAAAAATATGGCAATTTTTTCAGATAATTTACTGCGTACTCATTGGTCACTGACAAGAAAAAATGCAGGTTCTAACTGTTAGAGGAAGAAGTGTACCAGTAAAATACACAACTGCATATCTTTGTTTAGTGTGTGAGCACAGTGCTTCGTATGAGCCACAAGGATGTACTTAAAGGAATTGTTCAGTGTAAAAATAAAAACTGGGCAAATAGAAGGCTGTGCAAAATTAAAAAATGTTTCTAATATAGTTAGTTAGCCAAAAATTTAATATATAAAGACTGGAGTGACTGGATGTGTAACATAATAGCCAGAACGCTACTTCCTGCTTTTCAGCTCTCTTCGTTTACACTGATTGGTTACCAGGCATTAACCAATGAGAGACTCGGGGGGGGGGGTCATAACTGTTTGCGTTTGAATCTGACCTACATGCTAAGGATCAATTGCAAACTCACTAAACGGTTATATCCCACGTGGACCCCCTTAAAGTCGCTGACTAACTCAGCGTTAGAGAGTTAAAAAGCAGGAAGTAATGTTCTGGCTATTATGTTAGACATCCAGTCACTTCAGCCTTTATACATTACATTTTTGCCTAACTATATAAGAAACATTTTTTTATTTTGCTCAGCCTACAGTATCTATTTAGCCAGTTTTTATTTTTACACTTAACTGTTGGAAAGTGGCTTAGAATGACTGTTTCTTTCATTGTTTTACAGCCTTTGAGTGAACATCGCTTTTAAGACACTCCGTAATGAAGTAACCGTTTTCCTAGGAAACTGCTTTGACTGGCAGAATCCCTAGGTAGTGTAAAATAATTAAAGTTTGGTATGCCTTTTATACTTTACTTGCTTCATATTTGTTTGTTCAGAAATATCAAAATACATCTGTCATTTTACCTGAGGTAAAGCAAACTTAATTTTCTCAACTTTTTCTACTATCTTTTCTACTATACGTATCTGTTATCAATTGGCTCAGTTAATTGATTGAATCATTCCAATATAGGCTAATTTTGGTGCCTAAGTTAAATTATATCAATTTTGAAATCTGACATGGGGCTAGACATATTGTCAGTTTCCCAGCGGCCCCCAGTCATGTGACTTGTGCCTGCACTTTAGGCAAGCTGTTATTTCTCCTACTTAATGTAACTGAATCAGTCTCATTGGGACTTGGCTTTTACTATTGAGTGTTGTTCTACAAGGGAGCTATTATCTTTTGTTAGGGAGCTGCTATCTGTTTACCTTCCCATTTTTCTGTTGTTAGGCTGCTAGGGGGGAAGGGAGGGGGGTGATATCACTCCAACTTGCAGTACAGCAGTAAAGAGTGACTGAAGTTTATCAGAGCACAGGTCACATAACTGGGGGCAGCTGGGAAACTGACAATATGTCTACCCCCATGCCAGATTTCAAAATTGAATATAAAAAATTCTGTTCTTTTGAAAAATGGATTTTAGTGCAGAATTCTGCTGGAGCAGCACCATTAACTGATGCATTTTGAAAAACACATGTTTTCCCATGACAGTATTCCTTTAAGTTAACTTTAAGGGAGTTATTTATCAAAAACTGGAAATACTTTGGTTTTTGCTACTGCCACATAAAAAAAAGTCTATGGTACCACTTAGCAAATAAATGTTAAATGAGTAAAGATACAAAAATATATAATAGAAAAAATAATAATAAGGAGAAAACACTCACAGTTCATCTCAGTCCCAAGGTGCAAAAACCAAAAACACTGTATCCAAAGGATGTGAGGATCTCCAAAAATAAAAAGACAAATATAAAAAGTAGAAAAATTTATTAGGACATGAAAACCTAACGCGTTAGGTTTTCATGTCCTAATAAATTTTTCTAATTTTTTTATTTGTCTCTTTATTTTTGGAGATCCTCACATCCTTTGGATACAGTGTTTTTAGTTATTTATCAAAGTCCGAATTTATCTCAATATTTTCTGCTACAAAATCCAATCAAATTCACTCAGGTTTTTTCCGCTTATTTATAATTACATTTTCCCGAAAATTTGTTTTGCAGGAAAAAAATCTAATTTTCCAGATTTTTTTGATATTTTATCCAATCTTCACGAATTTTGTCGGATTTTTCACGCGAAAACTTTGGAGTATTGCACAAAACCTAGAGCACTTCAAAAAATCATTGGGACTTCTCCTATTGACTTATATGCGACCACAACACATCTGAGATGCCGGATTTTCCGATTCTTACTTTTCCAACCCCCTAAGTATGTTAAAGAATGGCCAATTCTATGCAACTTTTTATTGTCTTATTTGTTCTCTTTCTTCTAGTTTTTTAATTATTTGCATTCTTCTGATCCTTTCCAGTTTTCAAATGGGCATCACTGACCCCATTTAAAAAACAAATGCTCTGTAAGGCCACAGTTTTAATGCTATTGATACATTTTATTACTTATCTTTCTATTCAGGCCCTCTCCTATTCATATTCCAGTCTCTCAAATGAATGCATGGTTGCTAGGATAATTTGAAATTGCTGCTGAATAAAAAGGCTAAATAACTCACAAAGCACAAATAATAGAAAATTTCTACCAATTGCATTATACTAAAATCTACATTATACTAAAAGTTTACTTAAAGGTGCACAACCCCTTTAAGCTCTGCCTGTTTAGTGACCTCACCAAAATAGTGGTTCTTAAAGTGTATGCTGAGTCTCTTTTAGGGACAGCTAATAAGGATCTAACTGTTATGAGAATGTGGTTTGATAATGCTTGGGAAATCTTTATTTAAGAATCAATTAGTCTTCATTCCCAGTTGAAATGATCTGTTTTAAATCTAGCACGTTTTCCCCAAATTCTTTCACCACCATGCAAGACCACCAGACAGAGCATGAAAGAGTCTCTCTTTAACTAAAAACCCTATAGCTGAGGTTGGCACTAGATGCCTCATACCCTATTTGTGATGTAGAACTATTTATAGATAATTATACATTTCTAATTTTTTTCTGAAAAATGGAAATTCACAGTATGATAGAGAGCCACCTTCAACTTATCTATAAATAGCTATAGAAATGAGTGTCCAGTAATGCAACCAAATAATGATTGTTTGCAGATGTGAAAGCTTGTCATGCACCAAATCTATTCATATAGAAGGGGATGTGGTTATAGGACGCCATTATTGAGGGGCACACTTTTCATGGGGTTTTTTTTTCTAATTTTTTTTTGCAAGCGTTTAATAATTTGTTTCAGTAATTACGGTCACTCAATCAGGTGGAATCTCCCTCCATCACCTTCTCCCTCTTGCCAGCAAGTAATAGCTCCTTCTGTGCGGTGCGGCAGTGCGACGTGCGTATATACGTCAATGACATCACTGATACGGTTGGGTGACAGAGAGAGGCAGAGAGCTGGCGGGCTGCTTGGTGTGGCTTGCGCTTGCTGCTCTCAGCCTTGCACAGTTGCACTGAACTGAACATTCTTTCTATCACTGCAAAGTGTGAAGCTTCCTGCTGGCAAAGCCAGGTACAGATTTGGGGCCCATATGTTTGCTGTTGCTGCTGGGCACTGGCACAGGGACATAAATACTTGGGGGCAATACGATCATGTGCATGACTGTATGGTGCATGGCTGCTGAGCTTGCTGGTACAGGTATGGGGGGGCAGTATGATGGATGGCTGCTGGCACAGGTACAGGGGGGCTGTATTATGGATGGCTGCTGGGATTGCTGGTACAGGTACAGGAAAAGGGGCAGTAATATAAATGAAAAAGTGTTGTACATTTTCTTGCTTTCGTGGTTTAAAAACCATTATGGTAAGGAGGTAAATGGTAATGCAGGACAGGGGGGGGTGCTGATTGAAGCTCTTGCCTAGGGTGCCAAACTACCTTTGCCCGGCACTGGCAGGGATGCCACTCACATGTGAAAAATTTTAAGTCATATTAAGACATACCCTTAAACCCATTTGCCTCCTCCTCCCCTGTGTATAATACAGTATCCCAGCATATAATTAAACACCTTAGGGGCCCCTAATAATAATTTTAATTAGTGCTAACAAAACCCCAGAACAAATACCAGGCTTACAGTATGTTCCATAGGGATCATAGGTCAGGCAGAGTATGGAGAACACAGGGAGCAAAGAGCATGCAAAGTATGGCGAACACAGGGAGCATATGGAAGGCAGAACAGAGCAGGAGACAGGAAAATCAGGACCAGTCTAATATGTACTACATACCGTCACACAGTGTTGGTGCCTTGTTAGCATTTTGAATAAGGTGTGAACAGGTGAACAATGTGGGCAGTTTAAATCTGGGTCTCAGGTGTGAACAGTACAGGCCTTAAGGGGAGTGAACAATGTGGGGGGGGTTACATGTGTGAACAATACAATAGTCTGAATTTGAGGTTTAAACAATGGGGCCAGTTAATCTCTGTAGTGATACCTTTTAAAGTTTACACATGCTAAACAGACACAGCAGGCAGACTTTGATGTGGAGGGCCACATAAGGGGGGCGGCTCGCGGGCCACCAGTTGGACAGCCCTGGTTCAGTTGGTTCTTATACTACAATCCCTTCATATTACACATTTTTAGTTTTCCTTTAGAACTAAGGGGATGATGAATCAACATTTGAATCTTATTTTCTCTGTAATTTATATTTTATATAACCTAAACTCTCTGCATGTATTCATAGATGCCGCTGACAAACAGGAAAGGTAGCGTTCACAAGATCTGCCTTTTTTGTGTTATTAATTACACACAATAAATAATTTCACTCAAGGGCCATCTGCACAATTTTTCTGTCCAGTGTCGGCACAATTACAGACAATCCAATTTGATAACAGGGACCAAAGCAAACCACACCAAGAAAAAAAGTCATGCTTTAACTTTTTTTTAACCATAGTATTAATAAAGGTTACATTTTCTTGACTTAGTTAGAGGGAATGTGCTTTACTGGTCCTCTTTAGGGGGCATTTCTCTTTTGACCTTATTTGGTTTGCATTGTATGTTACATCCATCTGCACACCTCCTTCCATATTCCACTGGTTCTTTGTGTTAACGAGTAGATGTGTAGGAAGGGTAACCAGTTGTCAGTGATGGACTGGGAGCCCACCGGGGCTTCTGTCTCTGGGCCCCCCCTGCAGACCCTGAGGGCTGCTGCGCACTTGCGCACACAAGTGATGGCGAGGTTGTTAGAAGGAAGGCCCTGAAGCAGTAGCCCTCATGGTTTGGAGGTGGGGCCCTGATACAGAAGAAATCCAGGTTGCGGATCTGGGCTGGCGGGGCCCACTAGAGTGGGTGAACAGGAAAACAATCAGGAATTTTATTTCCACCAAGTTCTTCACTTTTCCACAAGCTCCAATTCAGATCCGAATTTCCCAGGAACATACATTCAACATTCTGTAAATCCACGAAGGCATCTCAGGTTTACTCTTTTATCCCAGAGGGTTACAATTGGATGGCTGAATTGGGTATTCACGCTGGTCTCCAGCAGTGTCGGAATTGAACACCAGGGGCCCACCCAAAAACCTTAGACTAGGGGCCCACTCTCAGTACTATTATTCTTCCTTTTCTTACTCAACCTCTATTCCCCTAGTCTTTCTTTCTTTACATACTATAATGCATTATTCCATCTGTTTAGTCTCTTTTTCTCAAAGAAATAGGTAATGACCATGAAATAGGCCAAATGTTTAGCAGCATTAGAGGGCCCACTGACACCTGGTCCCACCAGGACTTTTCCTGGTATCCCAGTGGGCCAGTCCGACACTGGTCTCCAGTCACTAGGAATCCTGTTCCCCACCTGTCTCAGTAATCCGGTACTCCCTGTGGTACCCCTTTACTATTCCAACCAGGCCTTTTACTACTGACAGACCTCAGGCCTGAAGCCCATCATACCCTGTTCTGACCTAAACCCTTCCTCTGGGGTAACTATCTTGTGGAATATCCACTCGGGTACTATCCCCACTACCCTCCTCATTGGGACATTAGCCGGCCCATGATTACTGTCCTAACTCAGACACCTAGTGCCTGCTCTACTTCCCCTTACCTATCTCAGCCTGCTCTATTTCCTCCCTTCAGGTCTCTTTTTTTCCAGTCCTGACCACTTCCTCCCATCAAAGACATAAAAACCAGGGTGTAGTCCCTTTTTATACCTCTAAAACTCACCCTCTGTTGGTGGGGGAGTGTATTGCATCCTTTCTTCTAATATCCTCTTGCATCTAGTATCTGTTTTATCACATTACACTTTAAGATTTATTTTTTTTCTAACAAATACATCCACACATTAATTAATTGACTTTTGCACATCAACTCAGTAACATTAAAATGTTCACCCCTTTACAGATGGTGCTAGTTTTTGATCAATTTTCACATAAATAAAAAAAACTATTTGCAAAAAGTTACTAACTAATGAAGATGAAAATCTTTGCTTTTTGAGAAAAATAAGTCTCCAGGCATATCAGAAGTAGACAACTGTTTTCCCTAGAAGCATGAATAATTATCTTCTTAGCCATAAATCATCTCCAAACTGTGGTCTTTTCTGTTCTTTATAATACTGATTTCTTGTATACATTTATTTAAAATACAACATGTAGCATATGCCCATAGCAACTATTAAAAAAAGCTCTTTGTGAGTTGCAGATTATTAGCTGTTTTGAGGAACTAGAAAAAAGCCTTGTGGCAGCTTCATAACAAGCATCTTGATGCTTCTAATTTTGCTGCTGTGTCATGTTAAATTTGTCCCTCACCCTACAGCAGTTTCTAAGCACTCAAATACAAAGAATTGATAAAAGCTACTTGCTCTGAAACACAGCTTTAAAGGCGAGGAAAAAATTAAAGGGCTTTACGCTATTTCAATTCAATATTCTGCACTTGAAAATGTAGTTTTCGCTTTGGAAACCTCTAACAGTTTTTGAAGGAAAAAAAGTTCCTTTGTAACTGCAGAATCTGCTCCACAGGGCTCTAGGGCTCAATTTGCAGAGCAAATAGCTGGGAAGGTATATTTTTTTAAATACAATTGTCTTACTACAAAAACAATAAAAACATTGCCATGCCATTCATGTAATTTACACACCCAAGGCTGAAAACAAAGATGATGCAAAAAATTGGACATCTGCTCCAAGGAACGTTTTTTTTTCCCCACAAATACTGGGCGGAAGTAAATACAGTGAAGGTGTAATAAATTATGTTTTTGATGTTACTACAAGAATATTACAAGTTCATTTATCTTCACAGCTGTTACAGCTCCCTTGTGAATTATTCTCTGCATATTTACATTTTTGCATCATAATGAAAAAATCACCAAACTGGAGCTGATGCCATTAGCAGCAATAACTGCAGAAGTCCATGAGGCCGCTATTGATGCATTACACTCAATGTCTTATATGACCTTGAAGTAATAGCTACACAGACATTTGCACTGACAATTAAAATGTACTCAACACACAAGTGTTTTACAGTACTTCCAATACTAATTACCACAAGGTTTATGTTAAAAAGCCAGAGGACAGGTAGTATTATGTGTTAGATTGCATACTCATGAAAGCAGCAGTGCAACAAGACCATAGAATGGACCTACCACTGCACTGGAGCGGGCATGCTGGAGTCCTGGCAGATTTCATTACTGTAATGGTAGTAAAAATTGTGCCACAGATTCTTTTAAACATGATCAATTTATCAAGCATATAATATCCTTACTTATATTTCTCCCCTGGTGTAGGATCAAGTACACAGAACTGGAATCCATAATTTAACTCACTTGCACATATTTTGGACCAATGCTACGTCTGTCTTATAAATTGCTTAAGAAACAGTGATTATCTTGAGTAAATTGACAATTCGGTGGCAGGAGCGTGATGTACTGTTATGGCTGAACCACACAGTGCAGCCTTTATCGATCCGACGCAATGTGAGGAAGCAGATGCGACAAGACGAATGCGGCAAATATAATGTAAGTAATAGGAATGTCAGACCTACAAGCTGCATGCATCCTGTTGGATGTGAACGCCGCAAGTTGCATCTTTATCCGACAGTCGTGTCTGATGCATGTAGGGTTGCCACCCAGCCAGTATTTTACAGGCCTTGCTGGTGGAAGACCTGCCAAGGCTGGGGCCAGTATTACAATTTAACCAGAAATGTAGTTGCGGTAAATTTGTAATACCCTTAACAAAACCCTTTGGCCTGCCCCCAATGCACTGGAAACGTAACTGTTCTCATGCTTCTGACCATCGCTGTAATGTGTCTCCACCCCCTCTTCCATCATACCCCGCCCCTTTTCCATCACAGTCTGACCCCTTTTTGTCACGGCCTGCCCCTTTTATTAACGCCCACACCACGGCCGATAGAAAATTTATGATAAGGTGGCAACTGTAGATGCACGCAGTTTGTAGGTCTGACATTCCTATTACTTACATTATATTCAGTGCATCCGTCTCATCGCATCGGCTTCCTCTCATTGTTTCGGATCAGTAGAAGCCATACTGCGTGGTTCAGCCCTAAGTCTGCACTGGGGCTTTAATGTGGCAACCTGGGACAGTCATAAATCAGAGCTTTATAGGAACTACCTGCTCAGCACTAAGGGGCAGATTTATGAAGGGTTGAATTTCGAATTTGAAAAACTTCAAAATTCGAATTCAAAAAGACCAGCTGAAATTAAATCAATTTTTTTTTTTTTTGGCCGAATAGGTCAACTTTCGATCGAATAGGTCCTTTTTCGATCTAAGTCAAATCGTACAAATATAAGTTCCCCCCCAAAAAACTCAAAGTCCACCAATTGACCCCAAATAGGTTCTAGGAGGTCCCCCATGGCTAAAACAGCAATTCGGAGGTTTTACATGGCGAATGGTCAAAGTTGAAGTTTTAAGAAGACAGTACATGATAACTTTAGAAATTCAAATTTTTTAATTTCTTTCAAATTCTAATCGAATTTGGACTATTCCCTAGTTGAAGTACACAAAAATTAGCTCTAAATTAGAATTTTTTAATTCAAATTTTCACTTCGACCTTTGATAAATCTGTCCCCTAAATGTACATGGGCATTTACATCCAGTCCCTTAATAAACAGACTGTAATGCTGCAGACTGTTCATCCACTTTCACTCATTTACAAACGAATTGGTGCAAGAAAATGATTGACAACTTCATATTTCATGTTGTAACTAGGGATGCACCGAATCCAGGATTCGTTTCGGGATTCATGCAGGATTCGGCCTTTTTCAGCAGGATTCAGATTCGGCCGAATCCTTCTGACTGGCTGAACCGAATCCAAAACCTAATTTGCATATGCAAATTAGAGGTGGGGAGGGAATAATGTGACTTTTTAATCACAAAACAAGGAAGTAAAAATGTTTTCCCCTTCCCACCCCTAATTTGAATATGCGTGAAGGATTTGGGGGTTCGGCCGAATCCAAAATAGTGGATTCGGTGCATCCCTAGTTGTAACTAATTTTGTATATTAGACACCAAGTGCTAATACAAATACACAAGTACTGTATGTACCACAATTTTGTATATTTCATGTGTGTGTGTGTGTGTGTACTTTCATGTGTATGTAGAACATTTCTTCCAGGATCCACCAGGTGTCTCTGAAGTGACATCTAAATCCAATTCCCTAGTTATCACTGTGTCTGCCATTATCTGACCCTAAAGCTAATGATTAATTCTGATGTGTCTGCTCAGTAGAAAAACAATATAAATGATATAAATCCACATTAGTAATGTTAGTACCTGTGTTTCTTATGTGAAAATTAAACACAGTGGGCTGATTTAACATAGGAACTAAATTGCCCCAGTGCAGTTACCCATAGCAGCAAATCAGAGTTTTGTTTTCTATTTTGTAGTAGGCAGTAAAATAAAGAATTGCTGATTGGCTGCTAATCTGACCATACTGTACCAGTAAAGCTCTGCTTGTTTGGTGAGGTTGCCAAACTAGCTTATCTTTAAAGGGATTGTTCACCTTTAAATTATATATTTTGTATGATTTAGAAAGTAATATTCTGAGACAATTTGCAATTGGTTTTCATTTTTTATTATTTGTGGGAGTTTTTTTATTCAGCAAAAGCTGTACCGTTTTTAATTCCAGCAATCTGGCTGATAAGGTATAAATTACCCTAGCAACCATGTACCGATTTGAATAAGAGACTGGAATATGAATAGGAGAGGCCTGAATAGAAAGATGAGTAATAAACAAAAAGGTGTACATTTAATATTACTATACATGTACTGGATTTTTTTTATTCAGAAATGCTTGGGATTTGGGGAAGGGGTTTCCATAAGTCTACTAAAACTAAACAATAATTTTACAAATATTTGTAAAATTGAAATTGCACTCCCATATTTTAGAGTTTTTTGGATAGTGGGTTTCCTGATAATTAACCCCATCCCTGTAAATACTTGTGCTTATATCGCCATCATATGCAATGTTCATTGATCCTATCGACTTTGCAATAATAGCAGAAATATTCTTTGTCCTTCAGAGAGGCATTTGCATCGATAACCCCTCCCAAGACATTATGAAAATAGGATCAGACTCTGTCATTAGATCATCGGTGTCAGGAAAGAATGGCAATGAGGAAAGCATGACGGCCACACTGCAGAATTGGATTTCACTTTAACGATTAAGTAATTTCAGTCCAGCCGCTGCTGTGAATCATTATCTTCCTCACAATGGCTAAACTGAAAAGAATTCTGGCAATGGAAAACACGGCATGATACATGATCAAGTTTAAAACTTCTGGTAGATACACTGGGGGAGCATTCTAAATGAGTCCAAATGGCATTTTCACTCAGTTGAACTTCTGTTGTGCCGCAGCATGACTATTTCTTCACACCCGCCCTTTGTATGTGAAGGGATCAAACCAAGATTTGATATACAGATGTTTGTACATCAAGACAATGGAAAATAGGAAAGTGCTTACTATAAAATGCAGGTTTCAGTATCTTATCTCAGAAATAAACAGTCTATGATAACCTGGAAAATTGTGTTTTTTTTTTTAAGCATGGCATTAATTCTATATTGGTAGTTCTTCTCTTAAAGGGGCTGCTCATCTTTAAATGAACTTTAAGTATGATGTAGAGAGTGATATTCTGTGACAATTTGCAATTGATATTCATTTGTTATTATTTGAGTGTTTTGAGCTTTTTATTCAGCAGCTCTCCAGTTTTGCAATTGCAACAATCTGGTTGCTAGGTTCCAAATTACGCTAGCAACAATGCAGTCATTTGAATAAGAGACAGGGATATGAATAGGAAGTGGCCTGAATAAAACAAAAAGTAGTAGTAGTAATAACAATACATTTGTAGCCTTATTTGTTTTTTTAGATGGGAGTTAGTTACACTCATTTGGAAGCTGGAAAGAGTCAAAGGAAGTAGGCAAATAATTAAGAAAAACAAAAAAGGAAGACCAATTGAAAAGTTGCTTAGAATTGGCCATTCTATAACATACTAAAAGTTAACTTAAAGGTGAACAACCACTTTAACCATCGTTAGATATAGTTCTGAGTGTATAAATGCAATTTTCTCTAACTGTGGAATTGTTGCTTGCATTTAGCCAGTTCTTAATTAAATATTCTTAATTATCAGATGAAAGTGAGTGTAGGACTGGCCAGACCAGAGATGACTCATCTTAAATATATTGCAATATATGGACGTAAGGCATTTTGTTAGTAGCTTAAAGGGGTGGTTCACCTTTAAGTTAATTTTTAGTATGTTATAACATGATAAATTCTAAGCACCTTTTCAATTGGTCTTTATTATTTACTTTTAATATCTTTTTAGTAATTTGCCTATTTCTTCTGACTCTTTCCAGCTTTCAGACAAACAAACAAAAATAACAAAAGCTCTACAATTGTATTGTTATTGGTATTTTTTATTATTCATCTTTTTCTATTCAGACCTCGCCTATTTATATTCCAGTCCATTATTCAAATCAATGCATGGTTGCTAGGGTAATTTGGACCCTAGCAACCAGATTGCTGAAACTGCAAACTGCAGAGCTTCTGAATAAAAAGCTAAATAACTCAAAAACCAAATAAATACTTTTTTCAATTAGTTTCCATTATTTATTTCTTACAGTTTTTCCAAAATCTAAGCTTAACGAATGTTCGTGTCTCTGGTGTTTGAGTCTGGCAGCTCAGTAATTGAGGTGCAGACTATGAACTGTTACAATTTTGCAACATTTAGTTGATACATTTCTCAGGAGCATCTCGTATTTATGGAACGCATTTTAGGACATCCTGCATAGAAATACCCTTCCTTCCTGCGATGTCCTATGCCTTCTGAATGGCGCATCGGGTGCTTTTACCGTCACTCATCGTCCAAATTTGCAATCACACCTCCGACCTCTACCCTCCCTTCTCAGCCGTCAGTCATGCTAACTCCGCCCTCAGCCTTCAGTCCTCAGTCCTCTTCTCAGGACTGAGGAGTGAAGGCTGAGGGCTGAAAGCTGAGGGCGGAGTTGTTTGAAGGTGAACAACCCCTTTAAGGCACATGGGTGCAAATTTACTAAAGGGCGAAGTGACTAACGTTAGCGAAAATTAGCCAGCATGACGTTTCCTGTTCCGCCAGATGTGCCTTTGCCAGCTCATACCAGGCGAAGTGCAATGGAATGTATAGGGCTTCTTCAATTTCTAGTTGTAAAATTTTCTATGTCCCAAAAAACGCTGGCATCTTTTACTTTTTAAGGGTGATAGGCTGCAAAAGTCTGTAAAATTTTTTTGGGTACCCGGGCTTCCCCATACATTTCCAAATATATGGTACATAAACTATACACTGGGCACATGTGTAGGGCAATAAAACAACTCTATTTTATTTTATTAAGGTTTCCTGGGCTTGTGTAGTGTAATGTATTTGCTGCAACATATACGTCCATTCAACTTTAACTTCCCGCCGTATGCAAATTAGCCAATGCTAGCACAACTTCGCTTCATTTGGCACAGTAACGCTAGCGCAACTTCACCAGAGTTCGGCACCCAGAACGCAACTTCGGATTTTAGTGAATTAGCGTTGTCCTGGCGAATCTACGCATGGTGAAGTGTTGCGATGTGAGCGAAGCTGGCACTGACGAATTTTCAGAGGTTAGTGAATTTGTCCCAAAATGTCTCAATGTCCTTAATTTATTGATAATGGGTTGAGTGCAGAGGACTCTTGTATTTGACTATATGTATTTTGTGGTCACAGCCTCATTGCACCCCCGCCTAATGGTTTAAAAATTAGTGGTAAGCACAACTTTCCCTTTGTTATAGTTATACAGGAGCAGTGACCAGCTCCATGTTGTAGCTCCCACCCTTCCCAGCTATAGTCAGGTGATCCCAGTGGTAGCCAATAAAAGGGCAACCATATTTGGGAGTTTTAACCTTGAAAGCAGCAAGTAAATTGCAGGTAAAACTTAGTCCCTGTGTAAAATGTATAATGAAGCAATAGAATTCTTAATGAATCAGATGAAAATTGAGAGTACGACTGGCCAGATATGGGATGATGTAGTTGGCCAACTTAAATATATTGCAATATATGGCTGAGCAGCAGATGGCCAACTGAAGTTTTGACATCTAACATTAACCTATAGATGGAGGAGGAAAGAATAAAAAATGGGACACAGCAATTCTCTACATGCCACTCACATATTGACATGACACTAATGCATCACTGCTGTTGGACTTTGTCTGTATTAATTGTTACAGCAGGGCATGTTTTTTGTTGTACCAGAAGTGCCAATAAAAATGAGGACATTATCTCAACCGTTCATTTATATCTGCCCACTCTGTCAGCCGTTATAGACAAATATTATGATAATAATCCTTCAATACTTATTACTAGACATACTGTATTCATGTATGGCTTACTATGACTGGTAACTCTGCTAAAAGGTACTGTTCACCTTCCAACATTTTTTTCAGTTCAGTTGGTTTCAGATTGTTCGCCAGAAATAAAGACTTTTTCCAATTACTTTTCATTATTTATTTTTTACTGTTTTCCAAAATTTAAGTTTAAAGTTCAATGTTCCAGTCTCTGGTGTTTCGGTCTGTCAGCTCAGTTATTCAGGTGCAAATTCTGAACTGTTACTATATATTATATTACCTGGGGCATTTCTATCTGTGGAACATTAGCAACTATTGTATCAATTCTAACAGCTGCCTTTAATGAAACTCCGAGATAGGAAATGTATCAACTAAATGTATCAATTTAGAACAGTTTACAGGGTCGGCGACCCCCCCTCCCGGAGCTACTTTAGAAGGTGAAAAATTATACTTTACACTTCAATATTACAAAAACAGTCACACCCAGACAATAGAAATTAATTTGAAAAAGTCTTTATTTCTGGTGAACAATCTGAAACCAGCTGAACTGAAAAAAGTGTTGGAAGGTGAACAACCCCTTTAAAGGAGATGCAATCCTTTATAATAACATCTATACATGCCTTCATTCCTGATGTTCACAATCATATTACAAGCAAAAAGAAAAATCAATATATGTAATTTAATATACAATGTTATATATAATATTAATAGCAATCACTTAGACTACATGATGCTACTACATGCCACTGGGATGTGAATCTTAGATCAGCAGCAAGAAAACATGAATCAACATTAAGAAGATGACAGATAGGAGTAAGATGTTGAAAAAATGGACAATTATCAAACAGCTAAGTATATGGATATATGTGGCCTCCCAGAAAGAACACTACATAGGATGGTTGCATCTAATAATACCTGTTATCCAGAATTTTCCAGATGATGGATATTTCCGTAAAAAAATCCGAGAGGCTGGTTTTGCTTCCAATAAGGATTAATCATATCTTAATATGGATAAGTACAAGGTACTATTTTATTTAGTACTATTTTATAATTACAGAGAAAATGAGAATTCTTTTTTAAAACTTGGATTATTTGGATAAAACTGAGTCTATGGGAGACAGCTATCCTGTAATTCGGAGCTTTCCGGATAATTGGTTTCCAGATAACGGGTCCTATACCTGTTGAGTGCAGATATTTAACCATGCAACCAATTTTTTGTATGGCAGTGCTTACTAATTAGGTATTACTCACTCTGTCTGCCATTATATATTGGTATGGTACCAAACTTGCATCGCAATTTAAAAAAATAGGATTTAAGTTTGTAATATAGGTGAAAAACTGAGCTACACACAATCATAGTAAAGTCCACCAAAACAATATACTAATTCCTAAGCCATGGCAGGGATTGCTTAGAAATATTATATTCAGCAGATTGTGCTCATGCAGCCTTGCCTTCTAATATTGCTGGAAAGCATATAATTGTTACAAATGACTTAGTACAGATGTAGTTACAGAACAGATAATAAACAAGATAAATATACAACATTTAATCTGATTTGGCTATTTAGAACTAAGATTTTCTTTAACTTTATAATGATGTGCATCTGAGGCTCTAGCAATGAAGGACTATAACCTGCTGTTCATGCCACTTAAACAGTGCAGGGATCATCTATACACTGGCTGAACACCGTTGTTGGATGACTCTCTTCCTTTTAATATATCCACTTCTGCATGTATTGGAAACTATATAAAAGCAAACAAACAAAGAGATGATGGCACGAACCTCACAGCGGGAGCCATAAATGTTCTGTTTATTTATGGTTAGCAGAAAGGGTGGCGAAATGCTCGAACATAATGTGTCTTTTATTGGAGAGAAAAACATTCTCATTCAGTTTTTTGCTGTAGTCCAGTTATTTCTTTTGAGTGTTTTAAATAGTTTGGAATTACAATAATGCACCTTTAAACTTTTCATATTGTATCAAATATTAAATTATTATATATACCCTTTATGTTTTAAATTGGCTGCTATATACAGCAACTCATTATTAACTATAGTAATTATATCTGTAGTAATTTTTTGGAGACTGTAATTGCTTTTTAGTCATATTCTTCCCAGACAGATGCTGAAAGCTGTGTGTAATATTCTTTAGTTCTGACATGTGACAGATGGATGGGTCTGTATGTTTAAGAATGGCATATCTATGAAACATCACAATAATAGCTAAGTATGAAATCCACTGAATGCATTGTCTATTCCTATTTAAATAATGTATTAAACATAACTTTATTTGGTTGGTCGGTACTGAACTGAAAATGATAAGCTCAGGTAAAGGCAAATGGTTACATAGCATTACTGCATAATTACAAATAAGAGCATCCCTCTGCTAGCTAAACTGGTAGCACTGGTACTAAGGTGGGGAGATGCTGTGAGATTCAGTTCACGGAGAACTGGATGCCAGTCATGCTACTGGTCTTAGAGCGGGTTCAAGGAAACCAAAAACACTTCCTATGGATGGCTGTTCACAACTGTGAACTTCAGTTGCCTACCAGTATATGGTGTTCTACTACATCATCAGCAGTGGTAAAGTGCAGGGTTTCCTTGTCCAATATACATGGGACACAAGATGGGAAGCCCATATGATACCCTTATTGAATGCAGCAGAACCAGCAAGCACTGCCCACATTACATTTAAAAATGGCTGCAGCTATTGAGACTCTATGAGAGCTTAAGGTGCAAAATGTAAATGTAAACAAGCCCTACAAGCATACAAATGCACATTGTTTAAAAGGCTGAAGCATCTCATCTCATCTTACGGTATTTGTTGCCTATGACACAATATACGGAGAGTACAAGGGTTTTTCATCTTAACACTCCAATGGACATTAAAATGGAAGACTCTCGTATTTAGCCACTAGTGATGGGCGAATAAATTCGGCAGACGTGAATTCATTTTCATCTTAACACTCCAATGGACATTAAAATGGAAGACTCTCGTATTTAGCCACTAGTGATGGGCGAATAAATTCGGCAGACGTGAATTCACGGAGAATGTCTGTGTTTCGTCATCCAGTGAATAAATTCTTGAAACTGAGGTGAAAAGTTGCCTGGGAAAAATCCGCCACGTCAAAAAAAGGTTGGCATACATCAGAATAGTCGTGTGCATAAAAATCGTCACGTGTCAAAATTATTCGGACTACCATTGGACAAAATAGGTGCCCATATAAGAATTGTTGCGGGAATCAAAATTGACGTGCGTCAATTATTTTGATGCCCATTGATTTCACATTTAGGGCTATTTTTCTGATGTTTTTGACACAAGTGAGGGAGACACATAACGTTTAGTGGTCTCTCTCTCTCTCTTTCATTTTTGTAGCAGGCTTAAGGTGTGGGGATCCAAATTATGGAAAGACCACTTATCCGGAAATTGTCTCTATATTGTCCATGAATATTTATTTTGTAGATTAGTATACACAGTTCTTCAATATATTTCGGTCTACTTTTCACTTAAATATGCAAAACAGAACCACAGAGTTATGTTATAGGTTAAGGGAATCTCTAAAAAGAGACCCCAGTTTGTGCAGTCTTATTTGAGGGGTAATGCCCTGACTAGTGCTAAGTTGTGTTCTGATCTAATAACCCAGAGATGCCAAACTGACAGGTAGCATTTATTGGTCTGCTTTTTAAAAACAAACACCTGATTGGTTGCTATAGGTTTTTAGAATGGCAGCAGTAATTCCCCAATGATCTTCTGGACCCCAGCATCAATACTTGCCTCACATTTTGTAGAAAGTATTATCGATGGTGGCAAATGATGACTTAACATTTTTGTTAAACAGTTTGTCTAGTATAGGTCAATCTAAAAACAACTGGACTTGCTGAGTAATCAATGAAGACGTTTCACTACTCATCCGAGCAGCTTCTTCAGTTCAACTGACTGGTGTGGGAAGTTCTCGGCATATAAACTCTTCCACTAATCCATTTACAATGGCACATTGTAACTCTTCAAAGAGGTGACATCTGAAGAAACTCACAGAGGTGTTGATTCTGTGTAGTTGTGATAGGATTATCCAATGTGTCATGCAACTCCTAGATACAGGTGTTACTTGTGAGAGTTGCATGAATGGATGTGTGAAGTGTTCTGAATTCGCCGGGGTACAGATGTTAGAACAGCATTGTATGTAGCAGACAGGTGGTGTCGAAGGCCCCCACCTCTGTTCAGAGATGGTCTCTCCACCTTAACATGAATCGCCTCTTTCACGCCTCGTTCAAACCAGCGGTCTTCTTTATCCAAGATTTGGACCTTGCTGTCTTCAAAGGAGTGTCCCTTGTCTTTTAAGTGTAGAAAGACAGCTGAGTTTTGCCCTGTAGAGTTCTCCCTCCTGTGCTGAGCCATTCACAACTACACAGAATCAACACCTCTGTGAGTTTCTTCAGATGTCACCTCTTTGAAGAGTTACAATGTGCCATTGTAAATGGATTAGTGGAAGAGTATATATGCCGAGAACTTCCCACACCAGTCAGTTGAACTGAAGAAGCTGCTTGGATGAGTAGTGAAACGTCTTCATTGATTACTCAGCAAGTCCAGTTGTTTTTAGATTGACCTATACTAGATATACTATGACCTGGATGAATGAAAATCTTCATAGTCATCTTAAACAGTTTGGCAACGTTAATCATGTGCTTCTTTTTTGCTCCATTTAGACATTGCCATTGTATTATATAAGTATAGTTTACAATTTAAAGGCATTGTTCGGCTTTGAGTTAACTTTTAGCATGCTTTAGACATTCTGAGACAATTTGCAATTGGTTTTAATCTTTTATTATTTGTGGTTTTTGGTTTAGCTTTTTATTCAGCAGCTCTCCAGAAGCTATTTAAGCAATATGAATGCTGGGGTCCTTATACCCTAGCAACCATGCATTGATTTGGAATATGAATAGGAAGGGCCTGAATAGAAAGATGAGTAATAAAAGTAGCAGTAACAATAAATATGTAGCTTTACAGAGCATCCATTATTAGATGAAGTCCGTGACCCCACATGTAAGCTGGAAAGAGTCAGAAGCAAAAGGCAAATGATTGAAAAACTTTAAAAAAATAAATAGTGAAGACCAATTGAAAAGTTGCTTAGAATTGACCATTCTATAATATACTAAAAGTTAACTATAAGGAACCACCCTTTTAGACCATGTAAACTGAAAGTAAAGAAAGTGAATTATACCAAACTGCACAAAACACTGAATTGTAATATATATACTGAACAGAATAAAACTATGTTTTTTTTGCTGAGGGGTTTGCTAATGTTTATAATGGCACATAGATTTCCTTGTCATGGGAAAACATGTTTTTTTCAAAACGCATCAGTTAACAGTGCTACTCTAGCAGACATCTGCACTGAAATCCAATTCTCAAAAGAGCAAACAGATTTTTTTATATTCAGTTTTGAAATCTAACATGGGGCTAGACATATTGTCAGTTTCCTAGCTGTCTCCAGTCATGTGACTTGTGCCTGCACTTAAGGATGGAACTACTTTCTTTCAGGCTGTTATCTCTCCTACTTAATGTAACTAAATAAGTCTCAGTGGGACTTGGTTTTTACTATTGAGTGTTGTTTTTAGATCTACCAGGCAGCTTTTATCTTGTGTTAGGGAGCTGTTATCTGGTTACCTTTCCATTGTTCTTTTGCTAGGCTGCTGGGGAGGGAGAGGGGTGATATCACTCTAACTTGCAGTACAGCAGAGTACTGAGTGACTGAAGTTTATCAAAGCACAAGTCACATAACTGGGGGCAGCTGGGAAACGGACAATATGTTTAGCCCCATGTCAGATTTCAAAACTGAATACAAAAAAATCTGTTTGCTCTTTTGAAAAATGGATTTCAGTGCAGAATTCTGCTGGAGCAGCACTATTAACTGATACGTTTTGGAAAAAAACATGTTTTCCCAAGACAGTATCCCTTTAACTTTCCTACAGTGTGTCAGTCAGAATCAGTGTCTGCATTGTATGCTCCATATGTGTCTTGTTCCCTGCTATAATTGTCAATGTGACATTTTATAACTGAAAGATTATAATCCGAGTGTCAGTTTTTTTCCTGTGTGATGAGCTTTTAATATAAAAGATGCTTAGAGTTCACAGGTACACCACAGTCTGCCCAAAATCTCATTGGGATTTGTTACTGCAGAAGAAGGTTATCACAGCCAATGCATTCCTATAGACAGCTGCAAGGACAAGTGATTCCTTTTCTTATCATAGGCAGCCAAGCTTTAGGGGCACAACAGTGACAGTCTGCTGCTGCCAAAGTCAGATTCTGTAGATATAAGAATCAATTCCTTCATTACAATCTTCACTAGATCTATGTGCAATGGCCAAACAGCTGCCCTCCTAGAACTATAACCTCTTACCCTTCCTTAAATCAGAACCATCACTAGTAGTGACTGTCACTGTTTATTTTGGTACTTCCTCTAATGCTCTTGTTTCCATTCATGACAAATGTCTACAATTTATGGAAAGAAATTATCATTCAGATTGTAAAACATGTTTTAATAACACATCTCAAAATCCCTGGTGTCAGTCGAGCTCCTGGAAATTTACTCTGTGTTTATAGAAGAGGATTTACTATAGCCTTGATGCTGAAACTGAATAGCCTCACACACTGGAGAGCGAGGGAAGTCAATTAAATCATTTTAATAGCACTCAAGGGAGTTTCTATTAACTCATATTAAATATTAACATACACATTTTAGTCACTGAATATTTATTGTCATCCGTGCTTACTAAAAAGTGAGTGCTTTCTACTCCACTGATCTTCCAAACTGAATGTAGAATGAATGTTTGTTTGTATTTACAAGATCAGTGCAATCACTCATTGGGATTATAATTAAATCTCTATATTTACTGTATTTCATTTCAGAATATATGTTGTATAATATGTATCTAATGTATACACATAGTTTGATTGGTGTAGAAAAATCTCATGTAAAATGCTGTTATACAGTTTAAAATACATACCCAAAATGTGTTAATCCATCAGAATATAACACACCAATCTTTGTTAAAGTGATATTCTGCTCATTTACTAACACTGGACAAATTGACACTAGTGCAGTTATCTCATGGCAGATTGGAAACCAATTCTATTTCTGCTTTCATAGTATTACCTGCAGCTGGCTGAACAAAGCCCATTACTGTGTAGGTGCCAATGTTTCCAGCCCTATTGTCATTATTTAAATACGTCTATAGTGTTTCTGTAGAAGGAGATAAATACAGCAGTTTCTGCATTTGGCAGCACTCTTTTGGAGAGGGGTGGCTGTGGTTAGTCGTACCTCCTCCCACCTCCTACTCATCCCCTAACTTCCCATGGCTGGTGGTAATATCAGGGTTGTATTGAAATCCGGACTCTGTTCTTAGCAACCGTTTTCCTGGCTAGAATTACTACCTGAATAAACGCTACTTTCTCCTTGTGCACCTTTGTACTTGGGAAATGTAAATAATCCCTTATTTATCAACCCCCCTTCTGAGTAAAAGGGAATCATGCTATTTATATAAGAAGCCAAAAAATGAAACGGGTCTATGATAGGCAGTGATATTCTGGCCTCCAGGATACTTATACAAGTATGAAATCTGTTATTTGGAAACCTGTAATCCAGAAAGCTCTGAATTAAAGCTTAGTCTCCCATAGACTCCATTTTATGCAAATAATTAAAATTTTTAACATTGATTCCCCTTTTCTCTGTAATAATGAAACAGTACCGTGTACTTGATCCAAACTAATATATAATTAATCCGCATGGGAGGCAAAACAATCCTATTGGGTTTATTTAATGTTTAAATTACATTTTCAAACTTAAGGTATGAAAATCCAAAGTACAGAAAGATCTATTATCTGAAAGCCCCAGGTCCCAAGTATTCTGGATAACAGGTCTCATAACTGTATATGTGATAGATCTCATTCTGCCTATTTGCATATCAGTGGATAAAAATTCTCGCAAGGCCATAGGGCATTCTATCTATTCTAGAGGCATTCTATCTATTCTAGAGTATTAATACAGAGTATTGTAACTGTGTGGCTAGGTGAATTGGCATTTTGACACCAAAATTGGTTTGTTTGATTTTAAATATAATAAAACAAAACTGGAGATTTGTTTTTCCATTTAAAAGCATAAAATGTTGTCTATGCTCAACTTTATTTTTCTCCAAATGCTTATTCTACAGACAGAGCTCATTTACTGGCATATTGGTGTATACCTGTTGCTCTACTGAGGTAATAGGAAGTACCAATATGCTGTACTCCAATGAAAAAAAATGTCCATTATATTGTGGAGAATGGTAAAAATGTTTCCTTAGCTTTACCAGCCATTGGTTGATGAAAGGAGTATCTATTAAGATGGCCTTGTGAGTTGTATCTTACAGATGTGCTCCCCAATATATTCTGCATTACAAATGAATGAAGACATATACTGTTGTAGGGATGTGAAAATCTTAGACACCCTTACACTTTACAGACAGGCACATCCCTTGTAATATGGACACCTCAGTGGGTCCTTGTGGGGACCTTGTCCTTATGTAACCCCTGCAGTTCACACAGTGTACACCAGATGGCACTGTGCCAGAGTATAAAAGGTTTAGGAACTAGGTGCTCTGGGTCCATTGCTTTAGCCCAACCAAGCAGGCTGGAAGGGAATGGGTAGTGCTGACCCTAGGTGCCTTGGCCCTAGTAATTGGACAGCTATACTCGTTTTATAGATCGCTCTAGGAGTGATAGAGAGGTTAATTAGTTGAGCAGCTCAAGGCTCCGCCGAGGAGATTAGAGAGATTAAGATCCCAGGGTATAACTAACCCAGAGTAAGGAACCAAGTGTTGAGATAGGGATGTGAGGAGTTCCCCTAGTCTGCCACTGGAAGATATCCTGAAAACTGGGCAATACCCATCACATGCTGTCAATTTACTCTCTGCTGTATATTCCCTAGCCTGTGGGGATTCAGCCTATACGTGCTGTAAATATATGCTTCCTTTATGCTGCTGTGTATGTTCTATACTCCTTTGTGGATCAATGTGCTAAATGATCTATGTGCTATTGTTCAATAAATACTGTTCTTGGTTCAACTGTTAAAGAACTACTGGCTACCAAGGAAAGTAGCTTAAACTGTCCTAGCACAAGTCAGTTTACTATAGCGCTACATTTTGGCACCCAACGTGGGGCTCTTAAAGGGTTTAACTGTAACATCGCACGCGGCCTAGTGTGACAGGCACTGCGTGTGCGGACTCAGTAGGAAAAAGGCACCTAGGCGGGGAAAGTCTGTAGTTCTTATTCCCCGAGCGGTGTGCCTACTGATTATATTGTGAGCGTGTATCCCTCACACATTTCAGTCACAGCAAAAGCATAATGGCTCCCCTGTCTGAAGCTGCCTTGTGGGACTGGTCCTTAGAAATGGGAGTGGATCCTGACTACACGTTTGTAGTGGATAATGTCCCAGAGGGGTGCCCTATAGATATTGTGAATCATTCCTTAAGGGGCAACCCCATATTTAATGCTTTTGAGTATGTTGCGCAAGAACCCTCCGATGAGAGGTTTTGTCCGGGTCTTGTATTGTGTCCCTGCCGTACCTAGCAGTGATACATGGCCTTCCAAGGTGTACCCTATGGGAGTCTCTGCAGAGGGGTGTCCGTGCCGGTATCAGAGCCTGCCTAAGTCTGCCCAGCTCATGTGCAGTCCCCCTCCTCTATCATTGCTTAATTTGACTTCTGAGTGTGAGGATCCGATGATAGATGAATCTTACTATAGCTCCAGCCTCTGGGAAGAAAAAAAGGCCTTTAGTATCAAGGATTCAGAGTACGCTGAAATTAAAATGTCTACCCCTGGGCTAAATCCATTCCTAGCTGCTGATGCCATAGACTTTAATGACTTTATGCTAGCTGAGGAACCTGTTTGTTTGGCCCTGGGAACAGAACCATTGGTGGACAGTTGCCCTGCGGCACCACCACCTTCACCCCCACCTATATCACCTCGTGTAGGAAAAGTTGCTGTGAAGGAATTTTGTGTTGCGCAACCCCCAGTGCCAACGCCCTACCTTGCATGGGTTAAGAAGGGAAACGCGTGAAAAAGTAGAAAAGGGTGTACCAGATTATCCCAAGGGGGTGTTACCCGAGCCATGGCGCGACGTCCCACCCTGGAGGATAGTACTGCTGCCATATTGAGTTTGGTTTCCATGCTGTTAGACTCGGCTGAGTCAGATAGGTGTGTTGACGAACCTATTGCGGAGTGTGTTGCCGAACCACTTGTTGAGCCTGTGGCTGAACCTGCTACTGAACCGGAGGTTCCGGAGCTTACCATGGAGCCTCTGCCCTGTGCTACTACCCGGGTGGAGCCCTAGCGGCAGTATGTGTATCAGGGTACCTTTTCCCCCGACTGAAAGGGGAGTGATGATTACTGCCTGTGGCGTGTGTGATATGGAAGCGCCCAACGCCTTGGAGGACCCGGATGGCGTGTGTTCGCAATGCGAGACCCGCTTATGGATGGGACCATTCAACCGGGCTGATCAACCTCCATTGGTCGAGAAGACACGGGATAAGGTGAGCGGCAAGACTATTCTTGTCTACCAAGAGATAGAGGAGGCCCCGGGGGTGTCAGCGGCTGCGGACCCCACAATAGAACTTGTCCCAGAGAAGGTCCCAGAGCCCGCGCTAGAGCCGGCCTTTGTACCCGTACTCGAAGCCGTACTAAATGAGTCACCTAGTGAGTTTTCACTCAATTCAGATTGTGCCTCCCCAACCGAAGTGGTTTCACTTGAGGGAGATGTGCCCGAAACCGCGGCTGCAGTCAGTGAAATCACCCCGTCCGGCTGGACGGCAGATGTGTGCTCCACTACCCCTTCGTTGAAGCCTGAGGGCTTGTGTGATGTTTTGACGGCCGTGATGCCTACGCCTTTGGTTGTGTTTACCACAGTGTTGGATGCACCAGGGGGAGAAGTGTGTACCCCTTCTGTTATAGGGGCCCCCGTTTGTTGTGTGCCTGCACCAGAACCGCTACCAGAAGACTGTCTGGAAAGGGCGTGGCACGCGCCTGAAGTTGATGTGGCCTGCAGGCCTGAAGCTGTTTCTATATCCTCGGAGGAGGAATACTTTCAGCATGTTTCTAATTCTGGAACAGAGAACCCGCTGGTTGAATCTCAAGTTTCCAAAACTCCTATGGTTGTTCCAGGAGCTGCCGCTCCTCATGTGAGGTCTAATTCTTCTGAGTCAAAGTCTTCATCCCGCAAAGTGTTGCTCAGTGATTCAAAGCCTTGTGGGAATTTGACTGTTACCATCTTTACAGCCCTTGCTGTTCCTACTCCAACTCCAGTCATAGGCCATGATGTGGACTGGAGAAAGTTTTCCTTCAACCGATTGGGGCCGATTGCACCCATAGCTCCCTCCATTCGAGACCCTCCAATATTGTAGGATGATGAGGATCTACTGGATAAGTTGATGTCATCCAGTGTGAACAGTGCGGATGAATCCATACTGGAAGTTCCTGCACAGATTCGGTGCCAAAGTAAAAGGCCTGTGGTGAGTGAGCCAACCAAATCCGTATGCCCCAAAGTGATTGTGCCTCAAACTCCTAGTGAGCCTGGAGAGAGCACTCAAGTGGCTGAAGTGTACCACTACGAGTGGGGAAAGATATCTCTGGAGAGGGAAAAGAATTTGCTGGCTGCTATCCTCAAGCTTAAGGACAACCATCCCTTAGGACCTGTTCCAGGATGGGAATATGAGAAAACTCCAGAAGCTGAGCATGGTCCAGGTCCTCCTACAGAAGTGCCTCGTAGCTTCATTGCTCCTCCTATCATAGGCCCCGAGGAGGAAAAAGATTTCTGGGTGCTGCCAGGACGGCAGATCCCAACGTCTTCACTTCTGTGTCCAGAGTACAGAGAGTGATAAATTTCCATGTGCACTGGACATGGGGTTACTTTATGCCCTATTCTCCTCTGTGGGTGTACGAAAAGGTGGCTGCATCTTACGAGAATTGGCTGATTGATGAGATCTTACGAAAGGAGAAGATGCCCCACAGTTGCCTCACAAACCCTGACAAGGTGAGGTGTGAGCAGGATTGGCAGTACCTGGGCTCCATCGAGAAAGAGTGGTGGTATGGTCGCACCATTCTCCAGAATGCAGTGAAGAGCTGTGGGAAGTACAACCCTACCAAGTACTTTAATTTGGAAGTTTATTTGGGAGATGGACAATGGGTGGACAAACCCCATCCCAAATACTAAATTCCCTATGAAGACACCAAGGCCAGGTTTCTTCACATGATTTGAGTCTACTGGTGGGTGGTGGTTTGTTTTTCCACTGATGATGCTCCATTGGGAGTGTGTTCCGTTTACATTTTTCCTGTCCCTCCAAAGTGACTGAACTTTCTTCAGGAAGGATTTTTCCTCTTTTGCTCCTCTTGGAGTTAGGTCTAAGGACTGTTTTAGTTAACACCTGCCCATTGGTAGGTTCATCCAATTTTCCCCTTTTACCCTCCTAAGTGCATTTGAAAAAGGACTGTGGGTTCGACTATTTGATGGACTAGAATACTGATGTGTTTGAAATGCAGTATTTCTAACTTGTACTTCCTTTTGCAGGTGTTTACTGATAAAGTTTACCTGCCTATGAATGAAACTGTTGCTATTGATATGTTTCTTTCCAGCTATGCCATTGTACCTGGGTTACTCAGGAGAGTTACCTCGAGGAGGTTATAAGGTAATGGTATAGAAATACAATGTATTTTTGGTCTCTGAAAAGGTTTCTTGCATGATGTGCCTTAACTGCTATATTTTCAGTATTTGCTCTTTGAAAGGTTCCTTGCCGGGACGGAAGGAATTCACCAGGGGGAGAATGTAGGGATGTGAAAATCTTAGACACCCTTACACTTTACAGACAGGCACATCCCTAGTAATATGGACACCTTAGTGGGTCCTTGTGGGGACCTTGTGCTTATGTAACCCCTGCAGTTCACACAGTGTACACCAGGTGGCACTGTGCCAGAGTATAAAAAGTTTAGGAAGCATGTGCTCTGGGTCCATTGCTTTAGCCCAACCAAGCAGGCTGGAAGGGAATGGGTAGTGCTGACCCTAGGCACCTTGGCCCTAGTAATTAGACAGCTATACTCGTTTTATAGATCGCTCTAGGATTGATAGAGAGGTTAATTAGTTGAGCAGCTCAAGGCTCCGCCGAGGAGATTAGAGGGATTAAGATCCCAGGGTATTACTAACCCAGAGTAAGGAACCAAGTGTTGAGATAGGGATGTCAGGAGTTCCCCTAGTCTGCCACTGGAAGATATCCTGAAAACTGGGCAATACCCATCACATGCTGTCAACTTACTCTCTGCTGTATATTCCCTAGCCTGTGGGGATTCAGCCTATACGTGCTGTGAGTATATGCTTCCTTTATGCTGCTGTGTATGTTCTATACTCCTTTGTGGATCAATGTGCTAAATGATCTATGTGCTATTGTTCAATAAATACTGTTCTTGGTTCAACTGTTAAAGAACTACTGGCGCCCATCATTGTGCTATCGCATCAGGTTACAGTTACACTATACCCTTGCCTCCACCCCGCTGCGAGGGCTTACCCCTGAGAAAGAGAGTTCATCGGTGGTCTCAGCCCACCAAGGAAAGTATCTTAAACTGTCCTAGCACAAGTCAGTTTACTATAGCGCTACACTGTATAAGCAGGGCCGGAACTAGGGGTAGGCAGAAGAGGCACTTGCCTAGGGCGCAAAGGCACAGGGGTGCCAGGCACGTACCTCTTCTGACGCCTTCCCCTAGCTCGGACCGCTATGTTCAGAAGATGTGGCTGTAGTTCTACGTAGTGTACGGTCTTCTGTGCATGCGCACACTCGCATTTTCTGCGCACACACACTCGCGCGGTTTCTGCGCTTGCGCATTCGCACTTCCTTTCCGCTCGCACACTTCTGCGCATGCGCGAACGGCGGGTCGAAGTAGTTGGCCGGATTGCCTAGGGCGCCCGCCGAGTAGGCCCGGCACTGTGTGTATAAGTAGATAGAACTCTTTAGGCTTTTTCTTTTTGGTCATGTAATCAGGAGAGATCACAGTAAATGGTAATTATTCAAAATTATTTTTCAGGAGCCCTTATTGGGACTACCCCTGTTCTACTCTGCATTGGCAATAACCTTTGTTTTCAAAAGATGTAGCGTTGCTGCATTCAGCTCCTTTATAAAGACATATACTCAGCTGCTTAGGCTTAGGTCAAAATAGGGTTATATTTTCAACATTGAAAATATTTCAGTATTATAAAGTGGAAAACTTAGTTTGGTACAAACTTTGTAATGGTAGAGGTGAAAGGCTTTAGTGCCTGAGCTAATACAGGTATGGGACATGTTATCCAGAATGCTCAGGACCTGGGGTTTTAGGGATAATAGATCTTTCCATAATTTGTATGTCATATCTTGTCTACTAGAAAATCATGTAAACATTAAATTAACCCAATAGGCTGGTTTTGCTTTCAATAAGGATTTATTATATCTCAGTTTGGATCAAGTACAAGATACTGTTTTATTACTACAGAGAAAAAAGAAATAATTAAATTAAAATTTTTGGCTTTAAATTTGGATTATTTGGATAAAATGGAGTCTATGGGAGATGGCCCTTCCATAATTTAGAGCTTTTCCAGATAACGGATCCCATCCCTGTATGTTTTTACAGGACTAGTTTACTATGTATAATGGCAAGGCAAAGTACAAAAAGTTCCATGTATTTGCACTTGGAAACTTGCCCCCTATAACATGCAACAATTTGTGCTCTATTCTAGTAGCAAAGCTGCTCACTCTGCATGTGTACAGGGCCCCTCTACACCTGACACCCTAAGGGAGGAACTCCACGATGCGGCTGGAGCTGACACGTTGCAATGTGCTGTTTTATTTTCGACAGTCGGATCAATGTAGTTCTTACCTGTGATTTCTCCTTCACTTCCTGTTATCTTCAGAACATCCAACATATCGCATGGCGACGTGTCGGCTCCAGCTGCATCATGGAGTTCCTCCCTAAGGTGGGCAATTTATTGCTTCTAAGCAAATCACCACTTGAGGCTGTATCATTAGTAAAGGGGCTATTTCAGATCTCCTGCATATAAAAGAAAATAGATCATTCACCACTTTTCTGAAAATTCCTTTTAACAATGATTTTAACACACCTGTATCAAATGCAAACTTGTGTGACCAAACAGCAGTGAACTTTTCTGCAAAAAAAAACAACAAAAATTCAAAATATAAAAGGAAATTCTTAACAGACCCATTTCTAAGTGTATATCTGGATCACAATGGCACACAATGTCAGTTTGGTCATACTGTTGGGGATATATTTACAGCCACCTGCACACAATACTTTTCCTTTGTGTTTTCTGAGCATGCTGGGACAGGTTGGGAATAAACACATGTATGTAATCAAACAGAGGCAAGACGAAAAATCTGTTTTTGCCTCAAATGCTTTTCGTCTTCCTTTCCATTGCATTTATAACAAACTGTTTGGTAATCAGTGTGTGCATTTTGTCTGAGATTCAGTGTAATGGGTAAATCTACATTTGCTGCTAGGCCATTTAAATTGTCAGTTTCCATTATTAACAAGCATACCGTGCTACTGCACTACTGTCATTGACGGATAGTTGCTGCAGCCCGAGGCTATCAGAAGTTGCTGGGATTTGTTGTTCAACAGAAGCCGTAGGTTGGACCTTGCTGCTATGTGGATTTTGGGATGATATATTTGATTGATGGCTTTAGTGTCAGATGGATCACACAATGAACATTAAGGTATCATTGTTATATAAATATATTGACTTTATAGCTGCAGAAACTCAAAAAAACTGCCAGATCCCCCTGCTCCATGTGACATTTGCAATACTTGCAAATAGAAAGAATAAGTATATATAAGGTGCAGCGGCATTGCTGCTAGACTGTGGAGATGTGACAATCATGAACACTGAATGAGGGTATTTATCTTTTCAGAGAACAGGTCCTTTTACAATACAATTACAGCTTTTATTACATCTCCCAATTTGTGATTTGTTAAAGATACAATTTTGTAATCAAGCCTACAGGTACGTGACGGCCCTGACAAATTGCCCCATACGCTAATAAATTGATTTTCCATAAAAAGCATCAGATTCTCACATTGATATTTCCACAACATTTAGCCAGTCAGCCAGTCTTTTACTTAGCCCCCCATTAAAATTACAGATCGCTCCTCGCAACTGGTAGTTAATCAAAGTCACTCTTCTGGCCGGAGCATTTAGAGCCCAGGTTTCATTACATAAACTCAGAGGTTTCTTTATAAACATACCTATATATATATACAAGATTAAAACAGCACCTTGTACTTGATCCAAATTAAGATGTAATTAATCCATATTGGAAGCAAAACCAGCCTATTGGGTTTATTTAATATCTACATGATTTTCTAGTAGAATTAAGTTATAAAGATCTAAATTATCCAGGTCCCAAGCATTCTGTATACCAGGTCCCATATCTGTATTAGATTTATTTTGAGTGTCCTTGAATGACAGTTAACACACAGGTAATCTGCATGATTATCTGTAAAATTGACTGCAGTCAGTGGGTAATGCCTCTTAGAATGATTTCATTTCAGCAGTGGAAGGCATAAAATGGAAATCAAATACTGTAAGTAAAGTAAAGTTTTGGCCAATCCAGTAAACCCACAGCAGATTACGATATGGTGTGCCCATCATTACCTGGGAATGCTTTATTATGTATGAGGCTTTTAGCAAAGAACTAACCAAACAGAAACTGTGTGCATGAGATTTAAATTACAGGAAATCTACATACCTAAACTCTGATACACACATTTTTTCATTTTTGTATTTTCAGTTGACAGATATATTTGCCGACATCTAGTAACCCACAGCAACTAGTGATAAGCAAAAGTGGCCCCATTTGCTTTCCTGAAAAAATAAAAAATAGAGAACCCTAGAACATGGATGGGGATAAGATTGTAGGTATATAAGAGATGTGACCTAAGTCATACCTCTCCTGATGAAGCGGCCAGTGACACGAAACGTGTTAGGAGGGAGTGGCTGACATGAGGTATGTTATGATGCAATGTTTTTATATTGAAATTCAGGTTTTGATATTTTTTGCTATGGTGGCTTGCACTAATAAATGTTTGAAGTGAGTTATTTGGCATGCTGTGTTAAAGGAGAAGCAAACCCAAAACTAAAAAACCCCTACCCCCCTACCCTACATAGACCACTCTCCCTCCTCCCCGCAGCTTAAGTGGTACCCCAGGCAAATGCCCCTAACTTTTTACTTACCCCTCGGGTGCAGATTCAGGCATCGGAGTTCACAGGCGCTATCTTCACCCGCTTTGGTAATCTTTGGAATGAGACTGGCGCTTCAGCAATTTTTGTGAGTTTTGGTTCATTCGCTGTTGTCGCGAAACAGAAAATTGCTCCAACTGTGCATGCGCCACTCCGCCGGTCTCATTCAGAAGATTACTGAAGAGAAGAAGATGGTGCCCGTGAACTCCGCTGGACAGAATCTGCATGGAGGGGTAAGTAAAGACTTAGGGGCATTTGCACAGTGTAACACTGGGGGGAGGAGGGAGAAGGGTCTATGTAGGGTAGGGGGGTTTTAACTTTTGGGTTTGCTTCTCCTTTAATAATTATCAAAAATTTGAAAAAATCTGCATTCGAGTCATAGGAATAAATACATTGGAGACAAAGGCATTTTTAGTTCTGCAATATCATATACCACTGTTAGAGAAGTCCCTTTCCACATATAACAATATTGGAATTTTTCTGTGTTTTTTTTCAGGTGCAAAAGACTGCCTTTTTTTTTCAGCGGAACACAAATGCAGAATTTGCTAAATATTTTGCCCCTGTCAAGATTTCAGATTTCACTGTAAAACTGTACAAACAGTCCAAAAAGTTCACTCATACCTAAAATCAACCCATCGGATTTTTGTTTTTAAATAGCTGACCAGTAAATACTACCTTCTGATTGGTTGCTATGGGTTACAAGAAGCAACCTTAAGACCGTTTATTACATGAACCCTATGACACTTAGGGGCAGATTTATTAAGGGCCGAATTTCAAAGTTAAAAATACTTCGAAATTGGATCATCAAATTAAAATACTTCGACTCCGAATATCGAAGTCAATGTTTTTTTCATAGAACGATTTCAGAGATTGATCGAATGATTTTACTTTGACTTCCAAAAACTTTAAAAAATGCATTAGAAGGTCCCCATCGGCTAACACAGCACTTCGGCAGGTTTCATTTGGCGAACTATTATAGTCAAAGTTTTTTTTAGAGAGACAGTACTTATCGAATACTGATTATCGAATATTCGAATATTCGAACTATTTTACTTCAAATCGAATTCGAAGTAAATTCGAAGTCGTAGTATCCTATTCGATGGTCGAAGTATCCAAAAAATTACTTTGAATTTCTAATTTTTTAACTTCAAAAATTCCCTCGAATTCCCTTCGACCCTTGATAAATCTGCCCCTTATTTCTGATGCATCACATTCAGGGCAATGTAATCAAAAATCTTAACTTTGCTATTTTGCTTAGGGGCAGATTTATTAAAGGTCGAGGTGAAGTTTCGAAGTGAAAAACTGTGAATTTCAAGCTACTTTTTTGTGTACTTCGACTAGGGAATAGTCATACTTCGATTTGAATGTGAAAAAACTTCGAAATTCGACGGTCTATTTTTTTCAAGTACTGTCTCCTTAAAACTTCGACTTCGACCACTCGCCACCTAAAAGCTGCCGAAATGCTGTTTTAGCCTATGGAGGACCTCCTACAACCTGTATGGAGGCAATTGGGGGAGTTTGGGAAACTTTGAATCGAAGTACGATCTGAAGTAGGCCGAAGTCAGCCCACTTCGACCCCAAAAAACGTCGACCTCCACTTGGTCTTTTTGAATTCGAAGTTCGACGTTTTTTTAATTTTGACCTTCGACCTTTGATAAATCTGCCCCTTGGTGTTCAGGGTTACTAGACAAGTAAAAAGCTCAGACCATGTATTACAAAACCTTCAGTGTGTTTTGGATGGTATTCAAGGATAGTATCATTCTTCCACAGCCTCCAACCAATTAGCCCACGGGTCAAAGGTGACTGACTATGCACACAACATATATATCCTGGACAATTGGAATTTCAGGTAAGGAAGAGGCTGTTGCTCCTCTTTCTGCCTCATCTGCTGATGCACCATGCAACCTCCAGCACAGTCTACTAATAACTCAATATTCATCAGGATGTCAAAACTGACCATAACCTGCCATGCATGGCCAAATGATTGGGTAGTATGGTCTAAATCAGGGAGACTGTGTAACCAAATCTGGGCATGTGAAGTGTAGAAATTAATAACTAAGCTATGTCTGTCTTACTTGTTGCTTTTGGTAGAGTATTCTACTTTAAGAAGGGGCTTTAATGAGGTCATTTTTGCCAAAGCAAGTTAAATGGCAAATCTGAGCAGAAAATTTCAGTAAAAAAGTTACTTTTAGGACAGAGACACATGCTCAGGTTTTGGGAGATTAGTCGCCAGCTCTTCTTCGGGGTGACTAATCTTCTCGAACTGCCTTCCACTGGCTAGAATGCAAATTGCTGGCGGGATGGCAAACGGTGTGCTTCGTTTTCCAAAGTTGCCTCACGAGGAATCTCAGACGACTTTGGAAAATGAAGAGCTCTGAGTGCCATCCCGCTGGCGATTTAGATTCTAGCCGGGGATTTATTAAAGAAGCGATTTATTGCCGGGCATAAATTTGCCCGAATCTGAGCGTGTGTCTCATCCACTCAACCCATTAAATTGTCTTATTTAAATAAGACCTTCATTCCATAACTTTTGTCTAAGCAAAGGCAAAACTTAGAAGATAACTGTAGTGTCTATTGAGGTTTTACTGGGCTATATATAGGAACACTGACATCCTATCTGCAGCTTGGAATTTTGTAGATAACCTTTCATATTTTTTGCAGAGATCAGAAATGCAAAAGAAAGATATCTGTTCTTTCATGCAGTTCGCATTTACAGCTGTGATTGCTTTATGGACTAAATCAAATATGTTCAGTATGAAGTCTGACCTTCATTTTCTTCACAGTGGTACAACTTGAATTTCTATCGACAGACTTTTTAGAGGCAAATGTTCTGGAAATACCATAGTATCTTTCATGATAGTGCTGGGTGCTAGTGTATGTTTGGGCACACATATATTCTCTGTCCTATGTTTGATATAGCCATACAATAACTTCCAGAACAATTAACTGACTGATATTTTGTATTTCCTTACTTAAAGGAATTGCTCAGTATAAAATAAAAACTGGGTAAATAGGCTGTGCAAAATAAAAAATGTTTTCAATATAGTTTGTTTGCCAAAAATGTCATGTATAAAGGCTGGAGTGATTGGATAACATAACAGAACACTACTTCCTGCTTTGCAGGTCTCTTGGTTTCCACTGATTGGTTACCAGGCAGTAACTAATAAGTGACAAGGTGGGGCCACATGGGTCATTAGTGTTTGCTTTTGAATCTGAACTGCATGCTGAGGATCAATTGCAAACTCACTGAACTATTTTGGCCCAAGTGCCCCCCTTAAAGTTGCTTGGGCCCATTTATTAAACCTTGAATTGTTTTGGTTGAGTTTTTAAAGGGTAAACTCTAATTTTGAGAGAAAAACCCCACAGATTTTTAGAGATTAAATATACCCCAAAGCTGCTAAAACCCAAATCCAAAAATACTCCATCTCAAACCTGTTGAGGTCATGTAAAAGTCAATGGCAGATGTCCTTGAAGTTGTTTCTTAACATTGTGATGTCAGTGCTGGATAATCCGATAAAGTCAAGGTTTTTTTCCGATGCTTCAATAAACTTTACTTTTATACGAGTTTTAGTAAATAAACCCTGCTGACTAATTTAAAGTTAAAGAGCTAAAAAGCAGGGAGTTCTGTTATGTTATTTTAGATATCCAGTCACTCCAGCCTTTATACATTACATTTTTGCCTAACTAACTATATTAGAAACATCCATTACCCAGTTTTTATTTTACACTGAACTGTTCCTTTAGGGCAGAGACACACAGGTAGATTTGGTGAGATTAGTCTCCCCGGCGACAAATCTCCTATTCTTCGGGGCGACTAATCTCCCTGAACTGCCTTCCCTGGCTTCCTGCTGGCTAGAATGAAAATTTCCGGCCGGATGGCCCTCAGAGCGCTTAGTTTTCCTAAGTCGTCCGAAGTTTCCTTGTTAGGAAACTTTGGGGGACTTCGGAAAACAAAGTGCTCTGAGTGCCATCCTGCCAGCGATTTTCATTCTAGCTGCGGGAAGGCAGTTCATGAAGATAAGTCGCCCGAAGAAGAGGAGATTTGTCGCTGGGCGACTAATCTCCCCGAATCTGCTGGTGTGTCTTTGCCCTTAAAGGAAATAGACATGCAATGTACATGTTTTATGGGAACAGGATGACTATGATGCAAAGAGAAACACTCTCTGTTTTCTTTAGATTGGTTGCTATACTTGAATGGAGACACATGTTAACATTTAATAACCACGTGTATTCCAAACAGTTATTGCTTCTGGAAAAAGAAACATTACCTTAAGGCATATCATGAACTTGATTTTCTCAAGTATTCACATATATCGCATAATGTTTCAGCAAAACCCTTTTAGCATGTACTCATTATTGTTATGTATCCAAGCTGCTTTAACATACAGTTCAGCAAGTAAAACAAAGCAAGTTAGCTATTCCGAATCTGTCTTAGAATTTAAGATTTTGAAAATGTTCACTGGATGGTCCAGTTATAACAGTTCAAAGTCTAAAAAATATTTGTTTGTGGAACTGTAACCGGATCTTGAAACAAACATATCGCCGACAGATACTTATATTGTCTTGAAGTCAGAGCTCCAGCAAGTGATTGCTGCACTTAAAATAAATCAGAAACAAAATAGTGGGAAGGAGAGTGTGTTCTGGCAGCTGTGCCAACATGATGTTTCATAAATTAAAGCTGACCATTGCTGTCTACTGTCTTAGCAGATGGAAAAGTTAATACCTAATCATCTACTGGCTGTGACTGGATAGTAGATCCAGAGACAGAGAATCAAAAAGCGTCTATTTCCTAAGCTCACGAGTGTTAACATTTTCTCTGGTCTAGAACAATTTACTATCAAAATATTTATCAAACAAATGCCGTGGTGGGTTTAATTAACACCCACAATTAAAGTGTATGTTAATATTGCATTTTAAGAACACAATACAGATGTACAGGTATGGGATCTGTTATTTGTAAATTTGTTATCCAGAAAGTTATTTCCTTTTTTTTTTGTACTAATAAAACAGTACGGGTATGGGATCCGTTATCTGGAAACCTGTTATTCTCAAAGCTCTGAATTATGCAAAGGCAGTCCCATAGACCCTTGTTGGAGTTTTAACCAGTCTAGTTTTGGAAAGCTGTTTGGTTTTTGAAGGTCTGAAAAGTGGACAGATGACAAAGATAGGCAGCTCCAATATACTTGTGTGTCACTGCACCGTGTCAATAGCCTCAAATGCATATTGCTTATAAACATTTCCTTTTAGGGTTACTGGTTTTGTTTGGGTCTCTAATCATTTATTTGGGGACATGGGGGGGTTATTTACTGTAATCCAAATTTATCTCATAATATTAATAAAAAAAAGCTTGACCAAACTCCCATGCCAGATTTAAGCTTATTTATTTGGTTTTATGCACAATAGATCTTGCCAGACTAACTTAATTTCTTTTTATGAGAAGGTAAGTAGAGACCTCGATTCTGGAATGGCAGTGGATGTGATTTACTTTGCTAAAGCATTTGATACAATGCCACACAAACGGTTACTGGTTAAATTAAGGAATGTTGGCCTGGAACATAGTATTTGTACCTGGATAGAGAACTGGCTAAAAGATAGACTACAATGAGTGGTGGTAAATGGAACATTTTCTAATTGGACCAGTGTTGTTAGTGGAGTACCTCAGGGCTCTGTACTAGGTCCCTTGCTTTTCAACTTGTTTATTAATGACCTGTAGGTGGGCATTGAAAGTACTGTTTCTATTTTTGCAGATGATACTAAATGGTACAGAACTTTAGGTTCCATGCAGGATGCTGCCACTTTGCAGAGTGATTTGTCTAAGTTGGAAAACTGGGCAGCAAACTGGAAAATGAGGTTCAATGTTGATAAATGCAAGGTTATGCACTTTGGCAAAAATAATATAAATGCAAGTTATACACAAAGGGGCAGATTTATCAAGGGTCGGATTTCGAGGGTTAAAAAACCCTCTAATTCAACCCTCGAAGTAAAATCCTTCAAATTCGAATATCGAATTTGAAGGATTTTAGCGCAAAAGGTTCGATCAATCCAACTATAAAATCCTTCAAATCGAACGATTTGAACGATTTTAAGTGACGATCTAATGATTTTTATTCGATCAAAAACAACGTAGAAAAGTGCTCTTGAAGGTCCCCCTAAGCTAAAATTGCACTTCGGTAGCTTTAATGTGGCGAAGTATGAAGTCAAAGTTTTTTTTAAAGAGACAGTACTTCGATTATTGAATGGTCGAATGGTCAAATAGTCGAACGATTTTTACTTTGAAACGTTCGAATCATTCAATTCGATCAAATTCAATCGAATTTGACCAATTCGATGGTTGAAGTACCCAAAAAAATACTTCGAAATTCGAATATTTTTGCATTCATACTATTCACTAGAGCTTAGCAAATCTGCCCCTAGATGGCAGTGTGTTGGGAGTTTCCTTAAATGAGAAGGATCTAGGGGTTTTTGCAGATAACGATATAGATAGATATAAGTTGTCTAATTCTGGGCAGTGTCATTCTGTGGCTACTAAAGCAAATAAAGTTCTGTCTTGCATAAAAAAGGCATTAACTCAAAGGATGAAAACATAATTATGCCTCTTTATAGGTCCCTGGTAAGGCCTCATCTGGAGTATGCAGTGCAGTTTTGGACTCCAGTCCTTAAGAGGGATATAAATGAGCTGGAGAGAGTGCAGAGATGTTCAACTAAACTGGTTAGAGGGATGGAAGAGGGTAGACTGTCAAGGTTGGGGTTGTTTTCTCTGGGAAAAAAGGCGCTTGCGAGGGGACATGATTACACTTTACAAGTACATTATAGACAAATAGCAGGGGACCTTTTTACCCATAAAGGCCACCCCTTTAGACTAGAAGAAAAGAACTTTCATTTGAAGCAACGTAGGGGGTTCTTCACAGACAGGACAGTGAGGTTGTGGAATGCACTGCCGGGTGATGTTGTAATGGCTGATTCAGTTAATGCCTTTAAGAATGACTTGGATGATTTTTTGGACAGACATAATATCAAAGTCTATTGCGATACTAAGCTCTATAGTTAGCACAGATATGGGTATATAGAATTTAATGAAAAGTAGGGATGGGTGTGTGTATGGATGCTGGGTTTTCATTTGGAGGGGTTGAACTTGATGGACTTTGTCTTTTTTCAACCCCATTTAACTATGTAACTATGTATTTATTAATTAAAAAACTCGATTTAATCGGATCACGAAAAACACTTTAAAATCAAGCAAAAACCTGAATCGTCGAATTTTCGGGCTTAACCCAGCACAGACCACAATAACTTCAAATTGGGATAGGTGCCTCTCCCTTTGACTTATACAGGACCTTGACAGATCGGAGATGGCAGATTTTTGGATTCTGAATTTATGCAGCATTGGGGTAAAATAAATCTTGAAAAATGTGAGGGTTTTTTTCATGAAAAAAGTTGAGTTTTTGTCCCAAAAAGTCTGACCAGAACAATTTGACTTTAATAAATAACCTCTTGTATGAGTTGCTCTTTTAGAGATATAGCTATGCATTTTTGGGAGCTACAAGATATTGACAGATTAAAAAATATTATGAGCCTCTGCAAGTAAGCGGCATTTTTTGTGTATATTCCATAATTCAATGCTTATGGGGTGGATTAATTCCTATGCCAGTGCATCTAATAATTAATTATTGGATAGGTTGAAAGCAGTAAAAAGGGTTAGTCTGTGAATATTTAATTTGTTGGGTTAATAGATCTGAACTCAAATATTTGAAGTACTGTGTTTGTACTGTAATATCCCCATTCTGGTGATATCAAAAAAGTACCATCATACATGTTTAACAACACAGTTGTTTCAAGAAATGCTGCTGAGTAAATTGAAAAGATTCAAGTATCTGTAGAGGTGACTTTTTGAAATTATGATGGAAGGCCATCCTGATGAACAATTCACCATTGCTTTCATTACAGCACAGAGTCTTAAATTCAGTTTCCATAGTAAGCCTTCACAGCATTACAAGAGCAGGGGTGTCCAAACCGTGCCCCTCTAGCTGTGATTAAACCATAAACACTTGTACTGTATATACTGACAGAAAGCAATCAAGAGATGCTGTAAACTATTCTGCAGTTCAACAGCTTCTTAATGAGTACATCAACCCCCAAGCAGAGCAAGGTTTAGTAAAGAGTTTGCCATCACAATTAAGGGAATATTTCTTAGGCAGCCAGTAATACAAATATATTAATCAACAATTCGTGATAATTCGTGTTTTTAACATGACATTGCTAAAATGTTGGCATGCTTCATGTTGGAACAGGTAGCTCAACAACTCAAAACTTTTTTTTTTAACAGAACAGTTCTGATTCTAGGTACAACATAACAATATTACTTTACAGTGGGCCTGTATGGATGTTCTCCCTACCCAAAAAATAACACCCTGCAGATGAGATAAAGTAAAGGAAACACAATATAATCACAAGATCAACACAGCAACCAATGGTATGTATCAGAAGTCTGATTACTTAATATAAGGAGAATAAAGGACAGACAGTCAACTTGGGGCACTTGTTCATTAGCATTATCCTCTGCATGCAGTGCACACCAGACTAGCATTTCTGAATCACGTGATTAAAACCATCAGTCATGTTGTATAGTTATCCACAACCTCTTGCGCGCTGCTAGATGTGAATTCAGTGTATACATCAAATGCATTAAATTTATTCCTTTACTTCTCCCTCCATTTCCATGTTATTCTTCAAAAAATTCAATACATGAAACTTGTTGTGTTCCCCATATTATATATAATTACAGGATATTACTATAACAAAAAATGAATAACATAAAATACAGCATAATAAGTAATTATTATTCAGTCTCTTATTGCTACTTCTCAGATCCCTCTCAGACTCTACCTGCATGTGTCCTGACCAAAGCACTCGAAACGCCTTAGGAATTTATAGATAAGATAGAAATTAAGCTACTGTATCAGCATTTATCATTACTTACTTTCCATTATCCTTGATATCTTGCTACTTTACTGCAATTCCTCTCGGAGCTATCATAATCATGTCAGAACCATATTATAACTTTACGGTTTGCCCTTTTAACGAAGTGCCTCAAGTGCAGATATGTTGAATGTTTTATCAGATAAAATGATCCATAATACAGTACTGGCAATTGCCTAGTAAATCAAATACTTCAGAATCTACTCAGCAAGTATGGAATGAGAACTGTAGATAAGTTTGCTTTTATAGCTTTTTATTGTGGCCATATTTATTTGCCCATGGGGAAGACTAAAAATAAAATACCTGCGATTATTTGTGCAGTGTCTTATAATGTTAAATGAACCAAACAATAAGTACATTACAGTGCAATGTAGGATAGCAAGACAACTACAAGTTCATAAACTTACAGCAATTTTTATCAATGTACCCGTCATTAATATTAACATTGAAAAAATCAAACAAAAAAGAATGCTTAAAGGACAATTTTAACTTTTTTAAACATCCAGTAGAATTGTCCACACTACAGACTGCAGATAAATACATAAACTGGCAGACTTTTATGGTATCGCTCATTAAAGGCCACGAGAAAACAGAGGAAATAGTTTAGAATGATAGTTTCATACTTCAACAACATCATGACACACCCTGATGGAATTAAATCATGTATTTGTAGTTGAGACCTGCACTGTCTAATTTGGTAGACCCAAGTGTGACCCTCAGAACTCCAATCATTATTTGCTGGCTTGAAATTACATCATAGTAAACTGGAAGTGAGACTGTAATAATCCAGACATAAATATCTGATGGTGGTGGCAGGAGGGGAAGTCAAGTAGAGAAGTCTAATCTGTGCCTACATTCAAATTTCATACCAGCAACCCATCCAATAGCAGCTAGAGGACTCTATAATATACTCAAATTCTTTTCGCCTGTTTTACAAACCTGTTTGGATGGTAGTAAAGCACAGAATGAACCTAGTGCTGTAAAAGTAAAGATGGGTCAACATTTACTCATTTTTATAGCAACAAAATGCAACCAATCTGGTGTTTGCCCATAAACAGTAGGTTGACAATTGCTATATATTGATTCTTTGCAATGTGCTAATAGAACAGTGGCAAACTGCATCATAGCTTTACCCCATACATGTCTTAATCTATTCCTTACTCACAGTGATGGACGAATTTCTCCCATTTCGCCGCAAAATTTGTGAATTTCCCATAGAATTTGCAAGAACTGGTGAAACATTTGCGAAAAAATCCCGTCCAATTTTGGACATGCATCCGAAAAGTCAGATTTTGGGGCTGGCATTAAAGTCAATGGGAATCTGAAAAGTGTTGACGCGTGGTGATTTTGACACAAGCGAATTTTCGGACGCAAGTCCACAATTTTTTGACGCAGGCAAATTTTTGCGTGAGATTCGCAAATGTATTCTCCCATCACTACTTACATAGAAATGCTGCAGACACACCATCTTGCTAAGAAAGAAAGATAAGGGATCTTTCCATAATTTTGGTCACCATACCTTAAGTCTGCTAAATATTTAAACATTAATTAAACCCAATAGGATTGTTTTGCCTGCAATAAGGATTAATGTTATTTCAGTTGGAATCCAGTACAAGAAACTGTGTTTTTATTACAGAGAAAAAGGAAATCACTTTTAAAATTTTGAATCATGTGATTCAAATGGCGTCAATGGCAGATTCCGTCATTCGAAGCTTTCTGGATAATGGGTTTCCGGATAATGGGTCCCATACCTGTAGTGGATTAAAATGCATTGCTTGGTGCATCTTATTGAAAGGACCAGGAAGTGCCATGAATGGTCCTAGACTGGTAATTTATCCCTAAAATTGCAAAAGCACACTGGGGTGTTCTGATAAGTCTGTGACCATGGGCACTCATGATGCTTACAACTGACAATGAATGTGATCCATGGCTAGTCATGGCTTTTTCTGGATCTGGGGTGGAATTCATTGCAATAAATCCCCTTATATACATTTTCAGTAACATATTGTCTCTGTATGATATATTTCCAACTCATTCTATCCTGAGTAATCTATAGAGTCTGTAACAGCGACCACGTGCATACATATCTGGATTTAAACACTTGAGTCATTTCAGTCATTATTTTCAGTCATTTTGTGCAACCCATGGACTTTCTGTACCATAGGGTTTAATTGATAAGGTTTAATGTTTTAATTCTGAAGGTACGATTCATGTTCATTTTCACTTCCTATCGAAAACCACAAGCAATTTTGGTATTTTGAAGAAGGAAGCCAGACTGTTAACCTTGCTTGACCTTCCTGAAAGTGCCTATTGCATTTAATAAAGGACTGCCTTGGATACGTTTGGATGAGCAAATCCTGGTTTTGACATTCCGAGAATCAGAGCAATGCAATCCATAGGATAGATCTGCTAGCTTTAACTTACTTGTCTGTAAAACAAAGATAAGTACAACCTGTCCACAAAGGGAGACATGTCAGGGAAAGAGATAATTCTGTCAGGCATTCAGTAAATTCAGAAAAAAGTCAGTTCACTTGATTCTATTCTTTCAGCAATAACAGGCAAGAAAAAAATCTGTATCTATCTATCTATCTATCATCTATCTATCATCTGTCTATCTGTCTGTCTGTCTGTCTATCTATCTATCTATCTAGCTATCTATCTAGCTATCTATCTAGCTATCATCTATTAGATGCTTTCTTTTTGAAAGAAATGGATTGTTCTTCTAGGTACTTACAGTGTTTTCTGAAAGCTATACGTTTAGAGGGGAAAGAGAACCTCATAAAGGTATGATATATGCAGAAAGTGCTCCATTGAATAATTTATCATAATTTGTCACCATTATAGTAGCTCTTGAGTAAGGCCGGATTGAAACATTTAAAGCCAGCCCAGGATTGAATTCCTTGTGCAGGAGGTCTCTCTATTCAGAATCCTCATTCATAAAAAGTTCTCCCTCCCAGGAAGGGTGCCAGTACATGCCAAAGCCCAGCACAGTGTTTTTAGAGCTGCTGAAATCACCATGTTGGTAGCATGTCTTTGTAGGCCATCCGACAGGGACATGATACTCACAATATGTTACATGACAAAATACACATTTTTACTGTGTATGTTATTGTTAGTATTGCATCCCTCTCAGATCATAGTCCATAATTCAGTGAATAGAGAGCGATGACCAGGGCCAGATTTAGTGAAGTGGCTCCCCAAGGCCGCATGGTCCTAAAACGGTCCACTTCTGAATGCACACTTCCTCTCCTCCGCATGGTCCTAGTGCCGGCCCAGCGGGGAGCACACGAGCGAGCTCACTTGCACCAGAGCACTGGGGAATTTTGAGTCATGCCGCCCCTAAAATTCCAGGCCTTTGTGGTCTCGCCACAAATCCAGGCCTGGAGATAGCTTTGCAGCAGGAAATTATTGTGACTATACCAAACCAATAAAACTGACCTGCTGCTTGTTTGCTATAGGTTATTGAATTGAGACAAACGTTTCTGCCTTATTATATAACTCCATTAAGCTGTCTGATAAAAGCTGCAGACTCAGACCCTTCAGAGAATGTTGGCAGCTTATTGGCCTGTGTCTGATGGCCTTCTGATGAGCAGTCTGACTGATATCTTGCTGAAAATCCCTGGGGCATCTAAGTGACTCTTTGAATGTCAGACTTTATAGAAATGTGTGTCCTCACATTTTTTTTGATGAACTGGGGAAAGAATTCACAAACTGCTCTACTTGCACTAGGTGTGCCTACTATAAGGGGATGTTATAAATGTCTGAAATGGAAAAGAAATGTTTTAATCAGTGATAAATTGGGATAGTGGGTCATCCCTTGAAAAACAAAAATAGCAGCTACCCAGATTGGCTCACAATACATTGGCAGTAAATATACCAGCAGCAGTTGAATAGTCTTCCCAGGGTTTATGTAATTGCTAACAAAAATAAGAAAAAGAAAGAACCCGGATATATTTATTAATGGTATATTAGGTACAGGAAAATTATTTGAAGTAGAAAGTAGTGCCTTTATCATATACAGGTGTAGGATCCCTTATCCGGAAACCCGATATCCAGAAAGCTCCGAATTATGTAATAGCTGTCTCCCGTAGACTCCATTTTATCCAAATAGTCCAAATTTTTTAAAATGATTTCCTTGTACTTGATCCCAACTTAGAAATAATTAATCCTTATTGGAAGCAATTAGGTTTATTTAATGTTTAAATGAATTTCTAGTAGACGTAAGGCATGAAGACCCAAATTACGGAAAGATCCATTATCCAGAAGACCCCAGGTCCCAAGCATTCTGGATAACAGGTCCCATATCTGTATATTATATTATCGAAGGTGGGAAAAATCACAGGAGGTGTGCTAGAACGCATGCAAAAAAAGAGGATTCAGTTTACTATGAACATTACAGATTTTTCTTTTTTACGTATTGACTCTTTGGGGCAAATTTACTAAAGGGCAAAGTGACTAACTCTGGCGAAAATTCATCAGAGTGACATCATTTCGGGACTTCGTCGATTTAGTAACGGGCGCTGGCGTAAATTCGCTAGCGAAGCAGATAGACCATAGTGCTACTTTTTTTTCGGGTTCCCTTCGTATTCCCCTACATTTCCTAACATATATACAGTGGGCACGTGTGTAGGGCAATATAACGCCTCTATTTTATTTTATTAAGGTTCCCTGGCCTTGTGTAGTGTAATGTATTTGCTGCAATGTATATGTCCATTGTACCTAAACTTCACGCCGTATGCTAATTAAGCATCGCTTCAAACTGCTTATCGTATTATCGCTACCGCAAGTTCTCTAGCGTTCGGAAACTCTGGACGCAACTTCGGATTTTCATGAATTAGCGTTGTCCTGGCAAATCCACGCCTGCAAATTGTTGCGATGTCAGCGAAGCCGTCACTGGAGGAATTTCGGAGGTAAGTACGTTTGCTAATGCAGTTTAACTAATCTTTCCTAATTATTTTATACTATATCTAAATAAATTTAAGAGGGCCTGACTTAGGGGCAGATTTATCAAAAGGTGAGTTTAGAGCTTAATAAATAAAAACTCACGCAAGTTCTATTCATTTCTATGGGACTTTTAGAACTGTATTTATCAAAAATTCCATAGGAATGAAAAGAATGCGGGTGAGTTTTTATTTGCTAAGATCTTAACTCACATTTTGATAAATATGCCCCTAAATGTTAGATACCCCAACTCTACTGAAATTTTTACTGGCTGTCCGGGGAATACATAGTGTACAGAAGACTTCTACTCTTTGTTAAATATGGTATTCTCCTAACACCTTCCCGAGAAGTGCTATAGCAGGTTTTTCTGTTACTATAGTCTTACTGACCTGATACACTTGATTGTCACTACTCACCTCACTTCACATCCATTCCATGTTGCTTACATCACCAGGAATCCATTTTTCCTTCAGCATGGGTCTAACTCCTCTAATTACTTCAACTGCACCACCTGAACTTTTCACATGTATTTATCATTCACTAACACCTCCAAAATATATCCTCTGCAACCATTAAAATATCAGTATTGGGATAATCTCACATATTTTGAAATAATCACATATTATTTGGAAATTCACAGGAATTCAGATGGAAATGTTATATATATATATATATCTATATCTATATATCTATATCTATATATCTATATATCTATATCTATATCTATATATATTCAAGGTGCACACCGTTTACACAAGAAAGTACCTGGGTACCAACCAGCGTATGTAGATGCGAATGTAAAAAGTAGCGGCACTCACAGGCTTTCAAGTAAGCTCAAAAATAAGAAATTTTATTTATGCTCAATGTTTTGATCCCCCACAAGGATCTTCGTCAGGAGGTTTGTTTGTATGCTCCTAACGAACATCCCTGTGGGGGATCGAAATGTTGAGCATAAATAAAATTTCTTATTTTTGAGCTTACTTGAAAGCCTGTGAGTGCCCCTACTTTTTGTGTGTGTGTTTCTGTATGCGTGTGTATTTGTGAATAAAACACAACACGATTTTCACGAAAAACCTTGGAGTGCATGTCCATTTATCATGATGTATCATTAAGCTTTTGACCAACGCACCCACTTTCATTAAATCCGGTAAGAGTGCGTTCACCTATATGGACATATATATATATATATATATATATATATATATATATATATATATTGATTGCAGCATTCTTATCAGCACCTTGCAGTTATTACTGATGCATAATCTTTCTCTATAGGCAAAAACATATTCTTGGCTTCAGAGCACTAAAGATTAAGAAGTACTGAAACCTAAAACATCTATATAACAAACTTAAAATACCATCCCAGTGGTTCAGTAACCCTATATCAGTAATGATACATGTTCTTCTAATCTTATTGTCTTTTGCAGACTAAGATTCACGTAACCCAAGCATAGTGTCCCTCCAAGGTAACCTTTAAAGTGAACTCCCATCAACTTGGTGAAAGATTAATGATGATAGTAGTGTATAAAAAACTTTTCTGGTCTCTGTAAAACTCACCAGATGCAGGAAGAGGTCCAGTTGCACCGGCCTGAACCTTCAGCTTTGGGGAGCAGACAATCACAAACAAAAGAGCAGGCACTTCCAAAGATCACTCCTCCAGGCAGACTTGTCAAATAATGGGTAACTTTATTCCGGTATACAAGGATTCAGCCTCACGCGTTTCACATCATACTGATACTTAATCATAGGCTGTCAGAGCCTGGAGGAGTGCCTGGAGGAGTGATCTTTGGAAGTGCCTGCTCATTTTGTTTGCAATTGTCCCGTCAACTTGGGTCTACACACTTGAGTCCCACTGGTGGATCACACTGGGGCAATTGAAGCTGACCCACAGGGTTAGATATCTGACTGTTCTGCTAAATAGCCCTGCTTGCTCTCTCCATAGCCTAAAAACCTAAAATACTGTGATTATTCTTGACTACCAGTGACAGAACATGCCTAGACCTAGATGGCTTACACCGCCTCTCACCCATGCCTAGAACATTAAAACTTCATGTGATACCTTGTCAACCCTACGACTAATGCATTGTTATTCAGGTATGGGATCCATTATCTGGAAACCTGCTACCCAAAAAGCTCCACATTATGGAAAGGCCATCTCCCATAGACTCCATTATAATAAAATAATCCATATTTTTTTTTAATTATTTCTTTTTTCTCTGTAATAATAAAACAGTACCTTATACTTGATTCAATAAATCGAATTAATCTTTACTGGAAGCAAAACCAGCCTATTGGGTTTATTAAATGTTAACATTATTTTCTAGTAGAATTAAGTTATAAAATCTTTTGATTTTTATGTGTATTTGTTATTTTTAAAAAGGTGAAAACAGAGCTCATCACAAAGAGGAAAAAGTAAATGCTCTCTATAGACATTTAGGGCTCTATTTATCAAGGGGTGAAATTGAGTTTACACTTTGAGTACGCCCTCAAAAATGAATGAGTTGTAAAACTGTGCCCGATGAACAATGACAAGGTCTGTTTTCACCCTTTGCTAAAGATGCCTCTTATGTGGTTATGCAATATAAGAAGCAACATTTGCTACACATATTATCATCTATGGCAACCAATCAGCATGTTGCATTTACTGGTCACCTGTTTAACAGTAACATCTTATTGGTTGCTGCTTCATTATACCTTTTATTACATATGGGGGTAAATGTCTTATTAAGTACAATTAAGGTACTGTATAAATACATGAACAGAATTTATTATTCTATAACACCAATATATTCAGAAGCAGTTTACTGAGACTAGCATCCCTTGCCCCAAGGGAGGAACCCACATAAGCATGGGGAGTACATATAAACCCCTTGCAGATAAACTCAGGACCCCAGCAATGCAAGGCTGTTTGCTAACTATTGTACCACCACCATGCTGCACATTGCAGAAGATGAAAAAGACTTGAATGACTTTTCTGAAATCCACTTTATTCATTTTTATTATTTACCCAATACAACAAGGGCTACATTTAGCAGGTGTAGTGTTAAATCTAAGCCTAAAATGAGAACTTGTTAGTAATTCTGCAATGACAGAATGTTCTTCTCTCTAGTGGTGTGTACAGGTGCTTTCCACTGCTCATGTGGTGCAATACATCAAGCAGATGGCAGGCAACAGGAGAGGAGGGAAGGAGTAAGAGCTTTCAAAAATATCTTAAACACTTTAAATGCAGTGGGGGGAAACTACTTGGAATAAAAGTGAAGGAAAAGGGCAGGTGGGCTAATGTGATTACGACAGCTGGAAGCTGGACTAAAGGAAAGCAGAGGCGACAGCTGGTTCTCAGCTCATCCTTTCAAAGTTAACTAGCTTTTATTAAAGGATGAAGGAGAATAGCCATGCATCTTTTTCTGGCAATAACATTGATTTGGCAGCAAGTGAACATCACAGGAGCTTAGGCTTTATGTGTTAGTGCAGTGCAAAGTCCTGTCAGCTCCTATCCCATCAGCTTGGGTGCATTTTCATTAGAACATAATTTATAACCTATACTAGATCAGCATATGTCAATTTATTTATTAAGTATGGCCTAGATGATGCTCACACATATTAGGAGGCACCCACGCAACTAGGTTGAATCTAACGGCACTAGATATAGTTAGGTACAACCTATATCAGCCCTGGATCTGGGTGCAGGGAACAAACAACAGAAGGCAAGCCCCTGTGACATCAGTACTAGTGAACAGTGATTAACTGTTCCACCATGTGACACGTGCAACAAATGCCAATTGTAATTAACAATTCTTACAGTTGTATACTACCTTCAGCGTTCCTTAGTAAGTGTTTCAGTTGAGACCTGACTATCTAGTTGCAGCATAGGAAGGACAATAGGAAGACAATGCATGGCTCATGCCTTTTATCTTGGGCTCCAGGCTGATGCTATGCTAGAAGAATAATCCTAGCTAACGATGGGTGAATCTGTTTTTGCTTTGATGAAAAATTCATAAAAATCTGTGAAAATTCGCAAAATGCATTCAATGGGTGTTTTTTTTTAGCAGAGGCTTTTTCCAAACCACCCAACTTTTTTTCATAATACTTTTAAGTCTATGGGCATCTTTTCACTGTGAATCAAGCAAAAAATGGTGTCCTTCACTATTTGATGCAACATCCACACTTCAGTGTGGTGTGGTCCTGGATCGGGGGGGGTCACAATTTTGGTCCTATACACAATCCAAAATGCTTTCAAGCCCACATATGACTACTTTTACAGTTTGGCCCAGCCATTGAAAATTCAAGGACCAACAGTCACTGTGGTTATTGCTCTTAGACTGTATAGTGAAATGTCACCTCCCTTTAGAATAATATTGTGTATATCCTAATAGTAGTAATAAACACGTTCATTTTGAGGCAGTCAAATTTGGCATGTTGCAAGTTTCCAATCTTTGAAGCGCAGTACATGAAGCACACGTAGCAAGCATTTCTAGAGTTGTGCCTGTCACCAGTACGAGTGTTTCAGGCAACATGTTTTACAGTGATGGGAAAGGACAACAGGCTGATCTTGCTTTTGGAAAGAAGATCAATGCTGACAATATGTACAGTTAATGACTAGAAAGATACTATGATTAGCTAAGAGGTAATTAAGGCACATATAAAAACAGGATCAACCCAAGATAAGACATATTTTAGGGGTCATTTATTTATTCCAAGTGCAGTGTGCAACGTTCAGTTTCAGATGCTATTGCTATGTGTTTTTGTTCATAAAATGCAGAATTTCCCCGCCATAATGCCAGAATCCTTGAGGTTGAGATGCATCTGATGCAAATCTAAAAATCTGATGCAGTTATGCTCAGAATTCTGAGATGGTGTCACTTCTGGTGCTCTGCATCATTTGCACTCAATTCTGTAATGAGTGAAACAGGTGGCTGTGGGGACCCTGGAGCTTCTCTCCTTTAGAACAGGAGGTGGGATGAAGGCAGGGAGTCTGGTGCAACTATACAGAAGCTCAAAGAACAGCTTAGGATGCAAGTACCTTTAATGAATGGAATTTTTCATGCCACAACTGTGACAAAAGTCTGTGTCTGCAACTGCACTTGTAGTAAGTAAATGACCCATTTAATCTTTTCCAGTTATTTTTGCTATGGCCATGATAACAGGCAAAGCAATGGAGAGTAGATTTGGCATTTCAAAAAGAAAATCACTTGCTGTAGAATTGTGCTGTCTCACTGAGAAGAAGATGAATGAATTATTAATTACCCAGTGGCTAGGGGCTACTGATGATTTCCCATTGCTGAAACAAATGGTTTGGTACGCCTGTAATGTAAATCAGGGTTATTTAATTTGAGGGACATTTTTTTATTACCTTTTTTTAATGCATCTGAATAATATGGTGGCCAGTAACTGTATGGGGATGGGCAGGTTGTGTTAAAGTTTCAGGTATGTTCCTGAATCTGAACTAACAGTGTGGCCTCAGCAGTCACATTCACAGCTGGTGCAAGGTCAGGTCAAACTTCATGTAGCAGTATGTCTCTGGAAGCATGAGAAGAATCTTTGTTAAGGTGGCAAGTTCAATCACACACCAAACAAGGTTCAGGGCTACATTTTTACAGCTTGGCCAAAGAGTTCCTGGTATGTCAAGGATATCAGGCAGGTCAGACAGAAGTAGAAGCTAAAGGGAGGTGCTTTAATGTATGACATTGTGCAACAGTAGCATGTGTGTCATGTGCTATATTTGCATATCGGAATGTATGGATTTTAAAAAAATGTCAGTTTGCTATGCTTTGTACATCATTTATGGGCAGTGTGTGACTAAATATTGCCGTTCAATGGCATTCTGTTAGAACAGCATATGAAAGAAAAAGATAAACAGAAGGAAACTAAAATTAAATAAGTAAGCATTTGGGGGAAATGATCATTATAATCCTTTATATTGTGCTAAAATTTACATGGTCTTTATCATACACACACACTGTGGTCAGTCTAATCATGAACCAACTAAACTGCCTGTATGCTTTTGCAATGTGAGAGAAAAGGTGAGTAGTCCAACAAAAATACAAGGAGAACATATACTGTAAACTCCATGAAGATAGAGCCCTGGTCCAACTCAGGACGTCCGTAAAAACAATAAAACAGAGCAATGATGAATAACAAAGACTAGTTAGGATGTTACTGTGAGCAAAGTACATTATGCAATGACCCCTAGTTACAAATTTTAAATTCTACACTTATTAGAGGACAATATATGCAAAAACTTGAAAATGAAATAATACTTGTCACATGATGAACTGAACTACAAACAATTATTTACCCCTTTTGATAAATATGAGGATATTAGATGTTTCCTTGGAGTCCTAAGACCCTATAATATGTATGGTTGTGGCTACAATACTTCCGGAATCAGTAATGTAAGGTATGTGGCAGAATATATTATGGTAGACAATAGATAACATATAAATCCACAGGCAAACATAAAAAATGAAATGCAGCAGAGCGCAGGCATGTGAATCTAAGAAGGCAGTGACTCCTATATAAACAATAGTGCTACTATCAACCCAATGAAGAATATATTCAAGGCAAGATTTTTTTAGGTATAAGTTTCACACACAGTTTTGGGATTTTAAACAGATTGTTCATCGACAGAAATATAGTAAGAATACAGTGGCAATTGCATTTGCCAAATCATCAAAAACATAGGTTGCAAAGGCAAAAAAGGAAACAACCATACCTCTTCAAGGCTGCGTATGATATGGAATCATATCCAGACATATCAGCAATTCAGCCCAACTCAAGCAAACTTTTTATCACACTAGTGAGGGATAATTAGCAATGTGTGTATCTGAAAGAACGAATACACTGTTTGCCATAGCATTTACTCCTGTAGGAGTGAAACAGCTAGAGAACCGTCCCATGGGAGGGATATCACTGTACCAAAACAAATGAACTAAACAACACAATTAACTTTGTTCCAGCAGACAAAGACTCCATTGCTCATTTGGGAAAAAACAAACATATACAGGTATGGGATATAATATCAGGAAACCCATTATCCAGACTGCTTTTAAAACCAGAAATGCCATTCCTGTTGTTTCAGTCAATAATTATTTGTTATTGAATGATGCCTTTTTAAATTATTATTATTATTATTGAATGATGCCTCATTAAAAGATGGATATACATTTTCGAATAATATTTTACAAAGCAAAATGACATACCGTTATTGGTCAGATTTTAATCTTCCGATACACCATGGCTACCAGCTTACAGTTCATTGCAAATGAGAAGTGAAGAGAAGCTGGGCCTGTGGCTGCTCTTTCCATGGAAAATTGTAACAATAGACAGGTATCCATAGAGTATGTGGTACCTTGTTCACTTATATGACCTGTGTTTGGTCTTTTTAAGGGTAAGTAACGCAGCCTAGCACCTTAAATGGTAACAGAATTGTATTGAGTTGCATTAATAGCCAGCTCGCAGACTTTTTTTCCGCTCAAGTTCTCTCCTGGATATGTTTTATTTAGTTGGATTGCTCTTTTTGAGTTACTGATTTAACCCATTGCTCAGGACTGTGAAATGTTTTGGTTGCCCTGATCAAGGATCATTTGGCTTTGTTGGTTTCTCCAATCCTGAAGAATGGCTATTTCTACCATTTTGTACCGTTTCTCTTTTCTTTGCTACGGAGGGGCCTAGCCCTATGCCCTAAAGATGGCACAAAAATATAAAAGTCCTAAGCCGAGTGTTTAAAAGAAGAAAAATAAATACATGGAGACCTTGGTGCAACTAAAAAGGGCATATGCAATATTGTGATTACTAATAAAAGCTAAAGCTTGAATAGAATAGGCATTATGTCAGACCATAGTGTACTCATTCTGTAATTGGCTGCCACCCATGTAAACTTAATCACACCAAGTTAAAGATAAGTTTCTGCTGAATTATAATTTTTCCCTCCTATTAATAATCCACAATTGTTTTATATGGATATATGTTTTATAATACACAAAAGCCATGAATATCTTGTAAATGATATCCTTATAAACAGTGAGGAGTGATGTCAACAGTTATAAACGGTGACTAGTGATGTCCTTTCTGTCACATGACTCACTGAAATTTGTGTATTACAATAAATAAAGTACCCCCTGTTGCAAAATATGAGGATATTAGAAGTTACCTCGGAGTTCCATGACCTGCATATGGTCATGAAACCCCTCTGTCACTTATAATATCCTTATAATTTACAAGAGGGATACTTTGTTCACTATATATACATCTATTATATGTGGCCCACTATAGATCACTACACTACTACCACTACAGATGACTTCCTCTGTGTGCGCTATCCCTAAATGATGTATTAAGCCAGAGATGCTGTTCATGCTAGCTAATTATTCAGAGACAATCTTATCTTACATTTTCTTACTTATATTACTTACATGCTTTATCCTTTCCTTTTCTTAACATTATTGGTTTGACCACTTCTTTTGGCTCCCTTTCCTACCAAGAACCCAAGCTTCGATTGACTAACCCAACCAGACTCCTATGTATTAAAATGCATCCTCTGTGCGAATGAGTTTAATATATACTTTGTGAACAATGGACAATACAAAATAGGTTGCCCAACTGGAGGTGTGTGACTGTGTTGTAAATCTAATAAAATGTCTAATGAAGAAGCAGTTCTTTTGCATGAAAAAAATTATGCCACCTTTAAGTGTGTCTAAAAAAAAGCATACACCAGTAATGAATATTATTGCATGTACTGTACCTGTTGTACATAACTTCCCAAAACATTTGCTGTACAATACAAGAGTCTTAATCACTTACATTTTGATACTAACCCCATATGTAATAAAAGGCACTAAGTGACCCATAATAATCAGTATTCAGGTCTGGTACTGCTCTATAGGCACCAGACCTGCGAGAGCCCCTACATGACCTCAGTGGATGTGACAACACATGTGTGTGATGTCACTTCTGCTACACTCTGATGAATGGACCTCCAGAGATTAAACAGTTCTGGAGCCTTCAATATTGCTTTCATAGTGAGTACAAGCCTAATCAGAAAATGGCACTCATGTTCTGCCAAAACTACATTCAACTGGCTCTTCTGCAGGCAGGCCAACAAAGGTTGTAGCGCAGTTCAGGGTACAAGGGGCAGCAAAAAAGTGCATTTGCACAGGAAAGGTAAGCACTGGGGGCGGCGGCATTGCAGGAGCCGTCTGAGGCTCCTTAAAGGAGAAGGAAAGCCCCAGGGCGCAAAACCCCTCCCCCCCTCCCCTCCGCTGCCCCCCCTCCCTCCTCCCCCTGGCCTACCTGTCCCCCTGGGCAAATGCCCCTAACTTGTTACTCACCCCTCTGCGCAGGTCCTGTCCACGGAGTTCACAGTCGCCATCTTCTCCCACGTGCGTCTTCTTCCTGCTCTGACCGGCGTTTTCTGGCGCATGCGCAGTAGGAACAGTTACCGGTACGGCTCTACTGCGCATGCGCCGAATGTCACGAAGTTTTCCGATTTCACTTCGTGACATTCGGCGCATGCGCAGTAGAGCCGTACCGGTAACTGTTCCTACTGCGCATGCGCCAGAAAACGCCGGTCATCGCAGGAAGAAGACGCGCGTGGAAGAAGATGGTGACTGTGAACTCCATGGACAGGACCTGCGCAGAGGGGTGAGTAACAAGTTAGGGGCATTTGCCCGGGGGACAGGTAGGCCAGGGGGGAGGAGGGAGGGGGGGCAACGGAGGGGAGGGGGGGAGGGGTTTTGCGCCCTGGGGCTTTCCTTCTCCTTTAAGAAGAATCAGTGCTGGATCCATAGATTAGTCTAAAATTCGTGAAATTGCCCCAATACAATTTGAATGAGAATCGCTACATGCCATCCCAATGAAAGGTCCATAGTGTTTTAAGATGCGACACAGAACATGTACAGGTTCTTGAAGTTGATTCCCATTCAAAGTGATTGGGAGAAAACAGCACCTTTTGTATTCCACTCACTAAGGGCTCTTACAGATGAGCGTTTGAAGCTGCACTCCCCTGCGTTCTGTTTTTATGCGTTCAGCCGCAGGGGAGCGCAGGAGAAGACGCATTCAGTTTTTTTCAATGGGGCTGTACTCACACAGGCACATGTAGGCGCCGAACGCAGGAAACATGCAGCATGTTGCGTCTCAACCGGCGTTCGGCGCCTACATGCGCCCGTGTGAGTACAGCCCTTTTGAAAAAAACTGAATGCGTCTACTCCTGCGCTCCCCTGCTTTGAACGCTCGTCTGTAAGAGCCCTTAGCTACATCATTTTTAGGCAACAAATCCCTCAAAATTGCCAATTGCTACTACCCTTAGTACTGCATTACAATTCCAAAGTAAACGTCCACTTATGGAATTAAATTAAGGAACCCCAGTGAAGCAAACTGATAAAAAACAGTCACCTTCCTGCCTATATTTAGTGTCAAATCTGTCAAATTGATTTCTACACCTAAATCAAGCTTCATAGACAGCAAAGAACATTTATATACAGAACATGTATTCATTAAAATAAGTTGTGTTTTTTCCGTTTGCAAGTACCTTTTAATTTGGAATTATAATAAGGTAAAAATCCACTCCAAAGTCACAATTATACACATTTTCTATTGATTATCTAACATGTTACACTCAGTTACTGACAAGCTGATGCATAAAGTCAATTTGTCCTCAAGCTCACTGACCCCTATACTATTTACTAGAGCTGTCAATATAAACAAATATTTCAATTTTTTTTCAAATATTTCACAGGGGGTAGGCAATTGTTTTGCATATAAAATCGCTTCCACCAGCAGGTTATTGCCCATATATCAGTAAATTGTGCAAAGTTGGTAAATGTATAATATATATGACATTAATATCCATTTGAGTAGGGATTGATCTGTGTTGGAATTTAGTAAACATTTTGCAAACCATTGATCATATCATGTAAAAATGGGCACCCCATGGGCGCGCAATGAGTGATCCAGGTGCACTCAGCAACTTCAGCCGTATACAATATTTTCCCAAATTGTAACTGATCTAATGATATAATGCATGGATTGATAAAGATTCTGTGATGCAGTTAATTAGCAGAGACATGAATTGCCACAGCTGTACTGATACAACAGTTTCCATAGTACATAAAACTGATGCAATAATTAGCTGGTGTTGCTTACCTAAGCAGCTAGCTCAACAGAAGTTTGGGGGCTTGGAAACTAGAAAGGCAAAGCTTTCAAAAAGAAAAAAGCATATAAAGTGCCCGGTCTGCAAAATCCCGATTTCCTGCCTTAATTTCTGCTTCAGAACAACATCAGTAGTGTTTCTTATCCATGCTCACAGTCCAAGCAGATGGTTCCCTTTCAATTTCCAGGAAGAGATGCTTTGGATATTCCTGTTGTACAATCCTCTCTGATTAACAAAAGAGTGTTTTTCTTATTGTGTCAGAGACCCATTGACTGTGATATACCAATTAGGACGACAGAAAGAGAAGCAAAGTTTTCATGCCACAGAGATCTTGCTTGAGTGGGAAAACACCAGAGCAAAGCACATAAATGGTAGCACAAAGAGGCTAATGTTCTAGTTAATGGATTGTGCCTGATTTTCTATGGAATAATAAGATTCAGCAAGGATCTCTTGTGCTTTCCTTTTTGTTCACAGGCGTTGCTTTGCCAAATGGAAAGCAAATTCACCATGAACATTTTGAGTCTCCCTAGGTCGCTTTGTAACACTTGTTGTAATCCTTCTAAAGGGAAGCCAACTGATCTCAGCTGCTGGGAGACACAAACTCAGAGTGTAAAGGTATACTTGCCAGAAAGAATAAACAGAATTGCTATAATACAAAACTAAAGTTTGTTCAGTCTGTCTTGAGAAATGGCTTGTAAGCAGCATATAATTCCAAAGCATATTACATCCATTCTACATGGACTGGACACCAAAAACAATATTTAGTGCTATTCCTTTTGCTACCAGTACATCATGTTTTACATGGGAAAATAAATCAGGGGTCATGACATGCTGTCACGGCCGGCACCCAATACCAGAACAAATGCCAAGGACCCTGGTCTCGGCTCGGCTTCTCCAGTAGTGTGACCACCTTTGGGCTTCGGGAGGAGCCCTCAGCTTGATTGGGTGCCAACTGGACTTAACGAGGGATACAAGGCGAGATGTTCTAGCTGGCAAAGGGGCACGACTGGATAGCAAGAGTCTTTGGGCAGAAGGTCAAGGACAAGGCGTCTGGTGGAAATGGAAACAGGACAGACCAGATCAGGACAGGCAGATAATAGAATCGTCAGGCAGGCAAGGGGTCAAAACCAGATAATCAGACAGACTGGATAAGGCAGAAGGATGGTCAGACAGGCTGGGTCGAGGCAGGTGGATATCAGAATCGTCAGGCAGGCAAGGGTCAAACCGGATTGTCATTCAAGGGGTTAAGCAGGAAGAGTTGTAGTAGGCAGGCAAGGGTCAAACACGGATAATCAATCAGGATAGCAAATTCAGGAACAGGTAGCACAAAGCTCAGGAAACCAGAGGATATGATCCTATAACGGGCACTGGCTACAGGTCTGAATGGGCCTTAAATAGGGATCCAATTGGCGCCAAAACATGCGCAATTTTGCGCCGTTGCGCACTGGCGCAATTACGCCAGCTCGTCTGCGCCTTTAAGAGGTCCCTATAACATGTCAAATGGCAGGGGACCTTTTTACCCATAAAGTGGATCACCGTACCAGAGGCCACCCGTTTAGACTAGAAGAAAAGAACTTTCATTTGAAGCAACGTAGGGGGTTCTTCACAGTCAGGACAGTGAGGTTGTGGAATGCACTGCTGGGTGATGTTGTGATGGCTGATTCAGTTAATGCCTTTAAGAATGGCTTGGATGATTTTTTGGACAGACATAATATCAAAGACTATTGTGATACTAAGCTCTATAGTTAGTATAGGTATGGGTATATAGAATTTAATTAAAAGTAGAGGGGTGTATGTATGGATGCTGGGTTTTCATTTGGAGGGGTTGAACTTGATGGACTTTGTCTTTTTTCAACCCAATTTAACTATGTAACTATGTATGTAACTATGTAACTATGTCTGCCACTAGGGACACATTTATCAGTAGCCATTCACCTACTTATGTATTTTTGGAGAATGGGACAAAACCCATGCATAGAACATACAAACTCCTTGAAGGTTGTGTCCAAGCCAGAACTGGACTCAAGCAAAAGCACAAGGCAGAAGTGCAATCCAGTGAGCCATTGTGTTGCTCATAATGATCCTCTCATTACAAAAAAGTACTAATCCCACACCCATTGTATTAATGCTTTAATATTTTGCTTTACATACCTTTATGATGATAGAACATATAGTACTTCTCAGAGGACATATTTTAGCCCTTGCCCCCCAACTCTTGTAATTGACATGACAGTAAACCATCTGTCACTGATCATGACAGGGAGTTTTCAGCCCAAATATTCTCAAATGTGCATTTTTAGCATAAACACTGCCCTTTAAAAGCAGCAACATTCATGTAAATAACAAGAGGCTACTTACAGTTACTTGGTCATTAATTTATCTTTGCTATAATCCTGCCTGTTGGTGATTTTCTTTTTAAGCTTTTGTGTTCCTGCATAGTTTCTGAGTTCCTTGCTTGGTTACTGTGTTACTTCTATGGATTTGCTGGTTCTAAACTTTGGCTTGTGTATAGAGCTCTGCCTTTGTCTGCAGCCTGGCCCGACCTCTGGCTTGTGTACAGGACTCTGCCTCTGGCTGCCACTTGCTCTGACTTCTGGCATCTGCAATCCTTTCTCCATGGGCTGTTTCTATTTTAGCAGACTGCTCATACTCTATCTTTCTGTGTAAGTAAACGTATGCTCATTCCTTATTTTAACATTCAAATTCAAGGTTGTTTGGGTCACTTATTGCTTAATAAAACAAAAATAAACCATAGAAAAGACAACTGCAAAAATGTACTAGGATTTATGCGGTTGCAGAAAAATGGATGAAGTTACTTGTGTCTAAAGCTGCTCCAAGTGTTCTTATTGATGCAGGGGAGTCCTGGAGCTACTGCCACTGCATAGGTATCTTTAGGTCACCCATAACAGATTATATCAATATCAATGATCTTACACCTAAAAAATCACATGCAGGTTCTGGGCTCTTTTTAGGGTCAGGGCACACTCTCAGATTAGGGGAGATTAGCTGCCCGGCGACAAATCTCGTCTTCTTTGGGGCGACTAATTTCCCCAAGCAACCTCCCGTCGGCTAGAATGTAAATCGCCGTCGGGATGGTGCTCGGATCGTTTCATTTTCTGAAGTTTCCCAAAGTTACCTCATGGAAAACGAAACGCTCCGAGTGCCATCCCAACGGCGATTTACATTCTAGCCAGCAGGAGGCAGTTCTGGGAGATTAGTCGCCCGGAACAGGGGGAGATTTTTTTCCGGGAGACTAATCTCCCCAAACCTTATTGTATCAGTCCCCATTACATCAGATGCAACTCCCTATCATGCCTATAACTGCATTGTAATTATAGAAAACATGCTGCATTCTGGGAAAAAACAATAATGAATTACAAGGATACAAGGGATACTTTATTGTCAATGCAAACTATAAACTCGTTACAGTGTATTGAAATTACTTTTCATCAAGACGCCTCCATGAAATAAAAAAAAATACATTTACAATAAATATATAATAATACTTCCAAAAGTTCCACATTGTTGTTTTCCCTTTTTATTTTTGGTTTTAAGAATGGCCTAATAGGACATTATAGTTCCATTTCCTATTTTAGTTTCATCCATCCAAACCATATACTACTACAAGTGATCCACAGTCCATTTTAATCCAAAAAAGTGCCCACATGTATCAATCTAAAAAGTGACAAGTGCATTGACTTTAAAAATTGCTTGAAAATGAATCTCCTCATCATCTCAAAGTTCCTGCTCATAATAATGAGTTCAAAATCCTGATGGCTTGAGGAAAAAACTTTTATAATAGCTAGACGGTACAGACCTAATACTACGGAACCATCTACCCGATAGTAATAGAGAAAACAATATATGAGATGGATGAAAAATGTCCCCTAATATGCTATTTGTTTGACGAATGACCTGTTTCTTATTAAGCTGAGAAATAGGCAAAAGTGGGCTTTCTATAATTCTTTCTGCTGTCCCTATTATTCTCTGCAAGGATTTTTGCTCATTTATAGAGCTATTTCCAAATAGAATTGCATCTGAAAAAATGCACTTTGGATACCTTACTTGCGGTGATAAATAACCCTTATTGTCTACATCATACAATCAAACAACTTTGGTCCTTTCTCATCGGAAACCTCTCCAATTTCTGGCCATAAGCATAATGCACATTCAGCAATTGCAGTTCTTATATTTTTTGTCTTCCTATTCATGAACAATGAATGTTCTATGATAAATCTATGAAAAATCTATTTGATGAAGTATCCAATTCCCAAGAAACAGACATAATTTTTAATGTATTTCATTCTTTTTTCTACACTGACACAGATGCCAAGATTCAAAGACAAGCCTGAAGCACATTGTTAAACTATTATTATAACTTTTGCAGTTTCAGGGAGCTAGAGTACTGCATTTATATCAGTAGATAATTCACTTGATACACCTGCAAGGGATAGAATGCCTAGTATAAGATATCTATTCGCTATTAAATGAAAGCGGCACAAACGGTACTGTATAAATTGTCACTTTTTGTATGTTGAAGCTGGAATATGAATTTCTGGCTTTTGCTAATATGCAGTTCCTGACATTTATGGAATAGCACACAGTAGTCTCCATGTTGACAAATTGGTGTATGCTGGACATACTTATTATTCTTGTGTATTGCCTGCTCATCTGCATATTCCACCCAGTAACACACATGAGCCCCACTCATGTCCAAAGTCTAGCCCTGGCACGTGCATGCATTTACTGTATGGGGCAGCCGGGGGAGCAGGTCTGGCCTGACCCTGTTTACCAACATCTACGTATATTAACTGCAGTTGTACTTGAATTAAACCTTACAATAGTCAGTAATTGTTGGCTTTCTCAATTAAAATTGCAAAAGTAAACAAAAGCCAATGGGGGTCATTTATAAACATTGGGCAAATTTGCACATGGGCAGTTACCCATAGCAACTGATCAGATTGCTTTCATTCTTTTCCTTGCAGCTGGCTGATAAAAGCTACTCACTGATTGGTTGCTATGGGTTACTGCCCAGGTGCAAATTTGCCCAGTGTTTATAAATAAGCCCCAATGTGTTGGACTGTTTACTATGATTCTTGGAACAACTGGACATAGATAAATAATGAGTAAAACAACAACCTAAAATTATTTTTTATGATATATTTGTTAAAGAAAGGCAATACATTATGGAGCAGATTTATCAAGGGTGGAAGTGAAAAATCGAATTTTGAATTTAAATTTTCAAGTTTTTTTTATGGCCAAAAGTATCAATTCCGACTAGAGAATTGTTAAAATTAGATTTGAGTTTTTTTTTTAAATTCGAATTTGATTTTTGAGATTTATCATACACTGGCCATTTAAGAACTCAAATTCAACTATTCCCCACCTAAAACCTGCATATTGCTGTTTTAGACAACGGAATACATCCTGGGATCAACGTGGAGTTGTTTCCAGCCTTCCTGACATTTGAGTTTTTTTCTGAGAGAAAACTCGAATTGAGTTTTTAAAATTTGATTTAAATTAGATTCGAGTTTTCAAAGCAATCCTATTCACCCAAGTTTTGAAAATCAGATTTTCGAATTCTGAGTTCATGGGAGCTATGGGAGTTTTTAAAAATTAGACCTTTGATAAATGTGCCTCTACATGACAAGGGCCGCCTACTTCAAGCTTAATACCTTCTACCCAAGTGCAGCTGATGCAGTAAACATCATAGGCCCACAAATGTTTGGTGAGCACAAGAAGATACAGTATGGGTGCAATCAGGGCTGCCGTTAGAAATCACACGGCCCCGTATAACAACATTTTCGTGGGCCCCCTGGACCCTGCCCACCCCAGCCCCCAAGCCCCACCCAAGACCCCCACTCCATATCACAGTTTAAAGACCACACAGACATCAACGCTAAAAAAGGTAACCCCCCACACACAAGTTTTAGAAAGCTATTGGGGACCAGGCCCCCCCTATAAGTTAAAAAAAAATATTGGTTCCAAGGCCCCTCATAAAAGTTTTTTTTAAAGAGCATTGGTGCCAGGGCCCCCCTTACAAGTTAAAATAAAAATTGAGGACCTAAAGAATATTTTTTTTAAAAAACATTGGCGCCAGGGCCCCTCCTTACAAGTTGAAAAAAAAATTGGGGCCCCAAAGAAAATTTAAAGAAAACATTGGCGGCAGGGGCCTATAGTGTATTAAAATAATACATTGGTGGCCAGGGGATTAAAAAAAAAAAAAAAATACACATTGCTGTTCAGAGAAACTGAACTTGTGGCTTCAGGACTTCAACTTCGCCTCCTTTCGTGACATTGGATCTTTTCGCAGCTTCAGGACTTCAATTTCTTCTGTTTTCGTGACTTCGGGTCTTTTTGCATTTCGGCTGTTTGGGACTTCGTAAGGAGGCGGCACAGATTCGGCGCTGTCAAGGTTCAGTTCAGCAATACTGGGCCCCCCATCAGGCCCGGGCCTCGTACAATTGTGCCACCTGTGCCCCCTAATGGCCCTGGGTGAAATATTGGAATTGGCTAGGTGAACCAACAAACATGCATATGAGAAACTTTTCACCAAATCTTTTGTTGTTGAAAATTTTCAGCTACAAAACATCATTTGACATCCAATAAAGCTAGCCACAAATAAGTTACCATGGGTTTTATTATTTCATACGTGGGTTTTATTGTTTGGGCTAAACTCCAGGAGAGATTTTGTCAGATGATGTTGGATCGACCATACGCATCCTATAAGTAAGATGTAGTCACATAAGTCAAAATATAATGGGACTGATACAAAATCTGTAAAAAATGTGTAAACTACGTGGAAAATTTTCCATCCGATGCAACATGAAGGTTGTTTGTGAATGCTGCGTCTTCATTCGACAAGATAAAATCTGATGCAACTATTTTTTCCCATTGATAATATTAAAGGCAATTTAATATTTTTTTCCCTATTGATATTAACTGTAGGTAAAGCTGCTCATTTACATATAAAACCTGATTACCATAAAAGAGATATTTTTAAGTACATGAAATTTTCTTATTTGCCCTCACACATCACTTTGGTATATATGCTCATTTGTAAACATGCAAATGCAAAGGGAATCTCAGTCTCAATTCTGCTGAGATTTGTGGCGTGATATAGTAACAGTTGGAGCCACACTCCTTTTAGCAGGATCCTTAGCTGGTGTTCAGAGCCATGTACAGGTATGGGATCTGTCATCCAGAATGCTCTAGATCTGGATTTTTCTGGATAAGAGATCTTTTCGTAGTTTGGATCTTCACACACTAAGGGGCCCATTTACTTAGTTCGAGTGAAGGAATAGAATAAAAAAAAACTTCGAATTTCAAATTTTTTTTTGGCTACTTCGACCGATTCGAACTAAAAATCGTTCGACTATTCGACCATTCGATAGTCGAAGTACTGTCTCTTTAAAAAAAACTTCGACCCCCTAGTTCGCCACCTAAAACCTACCGAAGTCAATGTTAGCCTATGGGGGGAACGATTTTTCGTTCGATTGAATGAATTGCGAAGGATTTAACTTCGACAGTCGAATATTGAGGGTTAATTAACCTTCGACATTAGACCCTATGTAAATCTGCCCCTAATTCTACTAAAAAATCATTGAAACTTTTAATAAACCCAACAGAATTGTTTTGCCTTAAATAAGGATGAATTATCTCTTTGTTAGGACCATTATTATAATTGTTTTATTTAAATAGAGCCTATGGGAGATGACCTTCCCTTAATTTGGAGCTTTCTGGTGAACAGGTTTCCAGATAATGGATCCTACACCTGTACATGCATAACCACCTTGGTCAATTTCTAATCCTTGCTTGCATGCACATCTGCACTGCACCTATTCTCTGTATCCCACTCATGGCCTGGCACTACCTGCAGTCCTACAGTCCTAACAGTAAAGTCTAACATTATGAACACAACTGATTATATATATATATAAAACGTAGGTACTGCCTGCTGCATGTTTAGATGCGGTGACTGCTATATATATATGTTAGTAGAAGTAGAAGGGTCATTATAGTAAAAATAATTAGCTCCAAAATAGAACATCTGCTATCAGCATAAATGGGAAGCAATTAAATAGAATGCTGGAGACTGCATAGTCGGGGAAACTGCATAAGCACGGTTACTGCGGATGTGCTTTCGAGGCACCCATTATATGCCTGAGAAAGTGTGTAAATATTAAAAACCACAACTCCATATATATAAATTAAATAACTGATCAAAGATTCCAGATCTATCTGTGGAATACAATTTGTCTGGCTATGAAATGTACATTAGACATTACAGAATACAAAACAACGCATTCCATAGTAACGGTCAATGTGCTTTAATGATGTGATGTTCTACGGAGCTTAACAAATGCAGTGCTATAAAAACAAATGTGACACAGAGCAGGGGATCCAAGCACTTTCTATTTGCACTGTAAAATATTGTTAAAATAAGTTTGAAGAATCACTATATTCCATTATGGTTACATTTACACCTTGTAAATTCTACTAATCTACTATCACCTACGTGTCCTTTTCATGTTTTACATATCATGCGCTAAACAAGCAAAACAGGGCAAATAAATAAATGATGATATTACCCCGAGCAGCAATTCCCCAAACTCCACTGCACAACAGTAAGCAAATTATTTTTCTTACTAAAACCAGCATATAGAAAACATTACTCTATTTTTATAAAGTGTCTTTTAGCAGGACATTTCTGCCTGTGAAATTTCCCCCACAGCGGAGTTAATGGGTAATGTTTATGCCTTGGGAAATAGAAACTGGCTATCAACATGAACTATATAAGTACTTAGCCAGTAATTTTACTAACTCCTCATCTGCACAGGCGAGTAACTGCAAAAACAGCTCCATTATAGTGATTTAGTTTTTATTTCACAATAAATAATCTATATACAAACTGTTCAGGCAAACATGCCTATCTAGAGGTTTAAATAAAAAACATTTTTTATGTATTATGCAGGCTGATTCAATATTTTGCACTTGAAGAAAATACTATGCAAATTTAGAATATAATGAACTTACCTTACCCTGTGATATAATAGTTAAAAATATGGAGGGTTCTGGCTATAGAGGCAGGCTTAATGCAAGGCTATACAGGCTTAATGCAAGTTCAAATGTAGGAAGAAATGCACTTATCAGTGAAAAATACATTTTTAAAACAACAACTTTCAGGTTTATTCCATAGAACTTCAATATCAAAGTGTCTGAAAGGACAATAACATTTCAACTGGAGAACCCAGAGGAGAGTTCCATTACCTTTGAGTGCAATTTCCTCTTGAACTGAAATGAACATTTTTCTTCCTAGTGTCTTGCACAGTGGACATTTTGAAATCTGAGATGGTAGGTTATTGGCCCCAGAACATACGGCCAGAAATTACATATCTTACAGCTTTAACCTCCCCCCCCAATTGGAATTTCTAATCAAAGAGCACATACAAACGGCATCCAACTAGTGATGGCACCTTTCCTGAAAAATAATGTTTACCCATATGCATTACTCTGTGTTTTAAATGCTGACAAAACAAGATACAGGACATGAGTTATATACTGATAACAGGATCAAATAGGGAAAATAATTTACATTAAGGAAAGCAAATCAATAAATAGTGAATTAATAATAAGTGCCCTGAGTCTTTAAAACAGCAATGAGGTGGCCTCAGCACTTGCAATGCTTGCATCCTTTTATTTTGTATCAAAAGCTGCATTTGTTGGTGAGTTCTGTAGAACGGAGTATTGGCCTAATGGTAACTTATTTATCCTTTTATAGTAATAGTTAGATTTATATTATTATATATTATATATTAATGCAGAATTTAATGAACTTAACCATTTAAACCCCATAAAACAACTTTTTACAGCTCCTAAATCTATCCGATGGCATCTTTAGCATCATTTTAACGTTAGGAAAGTAGCAAAGTAAGCTTTAATGGCAAAATATCTTCTGAAACACCCTTTAACATGAGTATTGTCTCCAATAGGATATACGTATGACAGTTTTTTCTACACCAAAGAGCTTAATCCCGTCTACTAAATTATTTGGTTGGTTATGTACAAAGATGCTCGAAATGAGCTTGGGCAATTGCTTACATACAGTATGCATAGCAAGGCTGGATTTGCAAGATATTTCACCAAACTTCCAAAATTGTTTCCACACATGATCCTGCAGCAGGCTGTCATTGAGACCTTGTCTTCGCAGTTTTTAAAAACTGTGAGCTCAAGTCAGAATTGATACAAAATTCTTGGTGTGCACCACAATTTGTTGTGTGCTCTGGCCTCAAAATGTGTGTGTACATGAAAGAGTGCACATCTAGAGGGAACATTGTTGCCAGCCTCACAGTCAGCCCCTTACTGTCTATGATTCTCCCCGATTCTCCTTCTCTTCTCCCTTTTCTTATGCCCCTCTTCTCTCCTTCATAGGTGACCCAGAACGTATTTCCCTTTGCCATGGCTAAGGGTATTAGTATTGACCACAATTGTCTTTACACATTCCATAAGACATGGAATAGACTGCATAAGGTAGGTGATGAGACATGGAAAAGTCTGCATTAAATACGTGTAGAAAGTTCCCATGGACCTTAGAGTCCCAGAGTTAATTTATATCCTACCCCACCTGGCATATTGTAATGGAAAAGTGGTGTGTGGGGAGATAAAGGACAAAAAGGGTTTTGAGAATGAACATATGAATCTTGACAGTACTTCAGAACACTACTAAGCATGGCAAATACATATATTTACTTGGAGACAGAGTAAATAAACAGGAAGGGTTTTATTCAACTAAAAGAAATGAAAGATGTTTCAGTTTAATAGAATATGTGCATATATGTTATCCAAAAGTCCGTTGCTATATTACAGAGCATTTAATGTAGTAAGAACATTCAAGAGAGGGCTGTATGGTTTCATCTTTCTATGCTTAGTAAATTACCAAGTGTAGTTACTTAAATATTGTCTTGTAAAATTAGGGATTTAAACAGGGTTTCTTCATTCAGTCTTGATAGGGTGGGTGCGGGCCTAGTAAGTAAACATTTTAGTAACCCCAAAATTTCTGCTTACTGGGCCTGCATCCTCCTGAGCTTGGGTTTAAGATTTGTTCAGTTTGAGGAAGTCTATCCATGCAGACCAAATGTGCCAATATTTTGCACTTTTGCTGTGATGTAGTTTTGTTATTTCCTCAATTTTCCTGGTTTCTTCCTGGAGGAGGATCCATTCTTGACTCGTAGATGGAGGTGCATCCTTCCATTATTTTGAAATTAAGGCTTTTGTCGCTTGTAACATGAATAGTTGGTTCTTAATCACCAAGGAAATGTTCAGGTTATAATGGAGTAGGAGTTTGGGAATACAGTCATTTAATACCCTGTCTTTGGTAACTGTTTCTATCATAGTTTTTATATCCTTCCAGTATCCCTTTAGTACCAGAGTCAAAGGCCCAATGATTGTGAACAATGGAAGAGGCAAAGTCGCTAGAATTGGGGCATTCCAACTATTCTGATTATGTCTTCTGGTGGAAAAGCAGCATTAAGTACTGTACACTGTTGTTTTGCTGCACTGTGGGTTGGGTACGACTCTGTCGATGTTGTATCTTGTCACTGTGTTAATTTCCTACTTAACACATACTGATAGGTTTTATTGACTTCTGATACAAACGAACCTAGCGTGCACGTCTATCCACCTTTTGTGTAAAATTAGACTGAAAAAAAGCTGATGCAAAGAATTAAATATTACAGCTAAATCACCAAACTACTATTTGTATTAAAAATATTAATATATCAACATTCTATTGTATTTCAGGAATTGCCTAACATTCAGGGGCACATTTACTAATGGTCGAATATCGAGGGTTAATGAACCCTCGATATTCGACCGTCTAAGTAAAATCCTTCGACTTTGAATATCGAAGTCGAAGAATTTACCGCATTTCCTACGATCAAATGATTTTCCTTCAATCAGAAATTTGTTAGGAAGCCTATGGGGACCTTCCCCGTAGGCTAACATTGTTCTGTTGGTTTTAGGTGGCGAAGTAGTTGGTCGAAGTTTTTTTAAAGAGACAGTACTTCGATTATCGAATGGTCGAATAGTCGAACGATTTTTAGTTTGAATCGTTTGATTCAAAGTCAAAGTCGTAGTCGAAGGTCGAAGTAGCCAATTCGATGGTCGAAGTAGCCAAAAAAAAAACATTCGAAATTCGAAGTATTTTTTCTTCTATTCCTTCACTCGAGCTAAGTAAATGTGCCCCTCAATGTCTTGATCTACGCTTAACAATTCAAACAATTTTTAAAACTTACAAATAACAGTTCTCTCATACTTTCAATAACCTGCTTTCAACAAGGCAACATAATGAAATCTTCCATCTGCTCCATAATTCAGATCACTCACTGCTTAAAATTACCTTTTTTATTAGCTTGCAAGTGCAACTCAATGATTTAAAACCTGTGACTGAACTTAAGATTACCAAGTACTTTTATTGCCCACCCAGTGGTTCAATTTTCAGTTATATTATACAGTATCAATTTTACAACGCATTCATATTTTATCTTAATTTAAACTAAATTCACACTAAATTCACACACACACACACACAAAAAATATATCCAGTAAGGTTATGTTATATGCGATCATTTCTTTATTATTGATGAATGCCATTTTCATGAAAAAGTGTTGCAAAACACACAAAATTGCCTTTACTTTGCAATATTACATTAACTAAAGTTTGTAGACTATAGTGGCATATTACATGGTGAATTATCTGTGTGTTTCATTACAAGTGTAATCCCTTTAGCTACATCTATTTTTCAAATACAGTAGAACACTGTTACATACAACCATCGCTCTCTGCCCAGCCCTTGCAGGCAGGCTGGAGGAAAGAATGTTGCAACAGAACTGAAAAGCTGGCCATACACAGGCCAATGAAAGTTGCTTACTTGGCCTTAGAGGTCCAGTCAGTAGCTTATAATCATTTATGGGGCCCTCAGAAGGAAATGCAGCATTGCTCGTTGACACAGTCCTTATCCCATGGGTCTCCATAAACCAGTGATTGGATAAGCCCGATTTGCCCTTCTTATGGATGGCCAAGTTGAGTAGACAACTACTTAGTGGAAATATTACAATCATTTGGGTGCAAATGACAGCAGATTTACTGAAGAACAAATCAAAATGAAAACTGAACTTCCTTTGTACACAGAATTGCATCTAGGTGGCAGGAAGAAGATTTATTCACATACTAAAACCCAGCAGGAGGTTTCAGTTCTATGACACAAATAGTGTTTTCTCCACCAGCAGAAAAACTCAGATACTCTGCTACCACCCTATATGTGCAGTAACTGACATGAATGACATCCCTCTTTCCCTGTACATTCAGGGCATATTTCAGCTAAAAAATTCAAATTTAAGCAAGCCATAAAGTTATTTTCTTTGCCAGTGGAGAAAACACCATGTGCAGCATAGCCCCAAGACAGAGAGCTGAGGAGGCAGGTTACCTGCTTCAGTGTACTAAGCAGTGGCAGATAAGTCACATGCATACCTCCCAACATTTTGGAAATATAAAGAAGGACAAAAAGGTTTGCCACGTGGAGTGTGGCAAAACATTTTTGACCATGCCCTTTTTGTGGCCACACCCCCTTATTACCATGTTAATTTTACTAATTTTGGCAGGTTATGAAAGTTTAAACACATTTCTGTGGTTTTTATGTGTTATTACAGTTTTGTTAATGAAGGGGAAACTCCCTTTAAGTTGCAATTCACAGTTTCCCCAAGAGACTTGCTTATCTTAAAATGTTACAAATGCTTCTTTGCTTATCTTAAATTATTGCAAAACTATCCAAGTGCACCTGGCACATATTCTAGGCTCTCTGCCAAAAGCCAATTAAGTTCGAAACGTATCTTTTTCTCAGTGCAAGAGATCAAAGCGAATGTTGGGACATTTCAGTAACAATCCGGGACTGTGGGTTGAGCTTTCCAAATCGGGACTGTTCTGCAAAAAATGGGACAGTTGAGGTATGGACATGTGTGGCCCCTAGGCTACATCCACACAGGCCCTCTGCTAGGCTATTGCTGGGTCCAGATGCGTGCCGATCCATGCACACAAACACCCAATCTCTGTACAAGAGGGCAGGTTTGACACATGCCAGTGAAGTCACTGAATTTGCACACATCCAGACACACACACTACCCTGGGCCACTTTTCACTCTGTCCCTAAAACTTTTGGCTGTCACCTGGGGGTTATTAACTCCACACTGTCACTCCTCATTGAAGCACAAAACTGTTCTTTCTGTGTAGCCCTGACTGTCTCACATTTCTAGATTGCGCATTACAAGACCTACACTATTATTTATTAATACTTCATTTACTGGGTCCTTGTCCCCTACATCCACTAAGGTGTTATGTTGTGCAAAATCACATAATAATCAAAATAATATCTCAGTGAATTTCATTAACGGCTCTAGATTACATAAAGCTTGGCATTTAGTAAAAGGCTTCTTTCTGCCTGTCAGTCAGGTGCTGAGTGTATAGATAGGTCGGTATGTGTATGTGTATTTATGTGCACTGAGGTTTGTTTGAAGGGGTTGAACTTGATGAACTTTTTTTTCAACCCAAATGAACTATGTAACTATACAAATGTATAAAGACGATATAAATAAAGACAATAAAGGAATTTAGCAACATTTACCATTTGTATTCATATTTTTTCTTTCTGCATTTCATGCCATTTAATTTTTTTTTCTATAGAAAATACTTCACTACTCATTTCTGAGCCTTGGGAAAAACTGACAACAAACATGTCTCGGATTCTAGCCAATCATTTAGAGCCTGCCTTATTGTGCAGAGTTATAGAAAACACAGAATTGCCAGTTCCTGGCTATCTCATATAAAACAGGATGCATATAAAGCCTTTATACTGCATGGTTAATTAGCAGTTAATTTAGATGCATACTGCAGGGTGCATGGGTGTTTTATGTATTTGAATTAACAGATGATATTCTGAGCAGCATGAGCATTTAATGTGCCCTCTTTTAAAAGGACAAACTGGTAACATTATATATTGTAGTTTGTAGCATTTTTAACTTATACAGACATCTGGTGCTAAGTATAGAGTGAAGCGCAGATGGGAGCAAGGAAGCCTTATCCTTACTTCCACTGGTCAGGTAGTACATACAGGGATCCATTGTGGCAGGGGTCTGCTTTGCTTTTCCTTTTTCTTTGTACTAAGTTATGAGAACTGATGCCTCTAAATCAGTATTACACTTGTCTGACAAGTTATCCAAACTTATCTTAAAGGCATCAGTGGAATCAACCAGCAGGGCATCCCGCATCTTCACCTCCATCATTATGAACAAACATTTTCATTCTGTAGGGGACTGGTAAATGTATCCCTGTTTACTTGGCATTCCCCAAAGATTGTGCCCAAGGGGAACCCTTAGTCTAAGGGAAGTAATGCACAATTTCCTGGGTCACAATATGACCCCTAGCTATACCATGTGTGGCTGATGGTGGTGCTTTGTTATAATATAAATACCTGAGCCATGTGGGTTCAGGGGGGAGTTTGCAGAAGCATTTGCTAGAGTGGCCTTTAGTACTTTGTTCTTTTCTATCTATTTTGCTCTTCACAATGCAAAAATCATCCTACCTATATCACAAGAAAACACTCCCTGGTACATGGGCTCCAGGATCATATACACATGAGAAGGCAGAAGATCATTTCCACCAACAATACCACTTATCCTCTTATTCTCTCATATCCTTATTGATCTATACCAAGTTTGTTTTTTTACCCTTTTACGCCTGTTTTGTTTTAAACACTATTTGGTTTTCAATACTTATTTTAACATGCAACACTAAATTTACAGTTTACACACTTGCTGTGCAGCCTCCTGTTAGTTCTGGTAAGTTTTAAAACCAGGTTGAGCAGAATTTAACTAATTGGCTAAACGATCAATTGTTTACCACAGTAAGACCACTAGATACAACATACTAATTGGCAGCTATAGGATAATAAAGTCATATATAGTATACTGACCTCTCACTGTTTTTAGTGCTGACGTGGGTGCTCCTGTTTCTTCCCACAGTGCAAAAACACATTGGTCTATTGATTGGCTTTTGATGAAATTATTATATTTTATTACTATTAACATGTATTTTTAGAGCACCAACATATATTTTTGTGGTTGTGGAAAGGGAATTTGATTAATTGGCTACACTATAGAAAGGACTGATGTGACTGATCAAACATGTCAAAATATGTTGGCACTATAGAAATAATGACAGTAATTTGTGTGTATTACATTTTATGTTCTGCTTATTAATGTGAGTGAAAGCAAAATTACTAAACTAAAATATACAGTTTATCTCTGTTTGCTCAAGTTGGGCACAATGTTTAACAAAATGGTTGTTTAAAGTTAAAATGAAAATAAATACTACATCTTCATCATTGACCCTAAACATGGTACCCGTGTTATTAAAACCACAACCTCCGCAAAACCCTCAAAGATTAAGGATGCTGGAGGTTTTAGTTCAATAGCAACTGGCAGGCTGCATCAACATACACAGACAAAACAATTGATATATATAAATATAGCACACCAAGAAGAAAACATTTATGTCTTTATTTAATTTGTTTCATGCTCTATTTATTTTTGAACTTAATGGCTGGATTTGTTTCAAACCTAATGAATATAACATGCAATCACATTTTTCCTGTCCTTGACAAGTTTTTTTTTTTTTATGTCCAAATGACCCATATGTGTTAAACAGCAAGGTATAAAAGTCATCTCCATGGCAACAAGAGCTGCCAGAACCTCTCATAGCTGGTGTACTGTTTAAATGTAAGTTGAGCTTATTCTTTATGTTTATATGAAATCTCTCTTTTAGGTATTTAAAGGAGCCCAACACAGGGTTAAAGTAATAACACGCACAAAGTTTGCTGTTTGAATACAAGCATCTGATTGATTGCTATGGGTTACCAGGCCTGGAGCAAACTTTATGATATTACATTATCCCTATTTGTCCATTACTATTCTGTACACAGCCTCTGAACATCAAGAGCGTATTTTCTAACTTAGGTAAAGTATGGCAGTGCTGCATAGCATTTTGCAGGGATATTCAATTATTTCTACCTACAACCTTATAGGCTAGACTCATAAATAATGTCGTTATCAGAGGGGAATGGTTAGTTTATTATTATTTATTATGAAGGGTTAGTTTATTATTTATTATACAGAGCCATAGTACTTATCAATTGACAAAGATTGTTTATCATTCCCATCAGTCCCCACTAGAAAGCCTATATAATCAGGAGCCAAATATGTTTCTTGAATGTTTTTAGAGCATGGAAGGAAACCATAATAGCCAGAGATAACAAACGTATGGCCCCGGCTCTTCACAGCAACAATGCTAACCATACACACCACCCAAAACCCTGTTCAGTTTCTGATAAACCCTTCCTCTTTTGAGATCAGTAATTATGGGCTTTTGTGATAAATGACACCAGCAATAGCCATGCAGCTCCTCACCTATATAAACCATGATCCATGCAGAAACCTGCACAAATCAATAATGGGCTACTATAATAAATGTTGTATTTGGCTGAAAGTTTGCTTCAGGTCTAGTCACCTCTAGTAGGTAGCATTTAATGGTCACCTTTTTGGTTGTTATGGGTTACTGCACCTGGGCACACTTTGGAGATTTCAGATTAACTTGGAAACCTGTAAAGTAGTGCAAGGTTTTTAGCCCTATTAGAGTTTTAATTAATCAAAACAGGGTCATAATTTGACTGAAAAATATCTGAATCTACAGATGTATAATGCTGAAGGGCTATAGAGTAACATAATATATGCCTGGAAATACTTGAATAACTTTTAGAATCAATTTTACTTAATGATTTTCTACTATATTATAGGATTTTACTTCAGGGTTACACTCGCATATGCAGAATAAAGGAAATGGAGAAATACTATACAAGATACAACAACAAAGAAAGAGAAGGAAAGAAGGTCGGTTAGAGATTCAGACCTTGATTTCTCACATTAGACAGTAGATTCAAACAGACATTATGTACATCTAACCTGGAGCCTCAAATGGCATCAAATTTCTCCCAGCAGCTTCTCTTTTAAATACATCAGTTTCTGCCTTGGAAGAGTGTCATTTTTTAATTTTTCCCAGAATTGTAGAGCAATTAAAATGTTTTTTTGGCATAGTACAATAACTGTAAGCAGTACAGTCAAGAGTATGGACCAGTTTATAAGGTACCTGTTAGTGCTAGATGGCAGAGTTCCGTGGAACAGATGTTTGGAAGCACAAGCTTCTCCTCTAAAAAGCAAAAGACTGTATCTATCTATCTATCTATCTATCTATCTATCTATCTATCTATCTATCATAAAAGTGGACAGCTCTGGAACCAACTTTAGAGCAAATGCCAAAGGCTATACTTGATGTTTTTTTTCCAATCTTAACTACTGTATAACTATATTTTAAGTGTAGAAAATAATCATTCTTGGCACCGATTTTCCTCTGGGCTCTTAGCCATGTTCTTAACAAAAGGCAATCAGGCAATGATCAGTCCAAAGGACAAAGAAATTTATTTCTGAGAAAACTATTTTATATTTTGGAGAGTTGTGTTCATTTAGTGCACTTGTAAGTGCTAAAAACACACATAAAGGAACACATTTTATTTGAGCAATTTTTTCCTTCAGTGTGCCTTTAAAATGATGAAATGATTGCTTTTTCCCTTACAACATCAAAGGGCAAGAAGGTGAGACTAATACTGCTAGGAACATCAGAATGTGGGCAGTACAGCAATGTTATTGATTTGCCAAACATAGGAAAAAAAAGGATAAACACGATGAACTCCAGTATGAAGATAAGCACCAAAATAAAATAAAGTGTTTCTTAGCCTGACCTCACTGTTCTTTGATACCTGCCAATGCGTCACTATGGAGTGCAATGCATTTACTTATATAAAGCCTCGACAGGCCAATGGATGTTGTGTCTCCAAGGATCTGATCTACAGTTATAAGCTTAGCATTCTGATGTTTGTCTGCAAACTAGTTCTTGGACTGAATCAACCTGCAGCAATATGTGCAATAAAGAAATCAGAAATATCACATTCTTGGGTCACAGTAAATGTAGTAGTTTTATATCGGTGCGTTCCACATTTTTGGGTTATTGTAACAGCAATATAGGTGCTGGTCTAAATTACTGCTTGTTCTCCCTCCATTCTCCTACCATTGCTTGCCAATTTCCACATGGTGAGCAGCTATCAACTTGTTCATTACACTCTTTTCTGAAGAAAGGCCACAGTATTAGCAGGAAATATGATTCCTCAATACAGTAGTCAGCTACAAGATGGTTGATGATGAGTTTCTAAACTGGATCAATGAAGCACCAAGGCAAAAATCAAGGTAGTTGTTCTGATTGGCCTACAGTCACCACTGCAATAAAGGTGAGAGTTGATAATGACCTTGGCAAGTTAAGCAAGTAAGACTGAAATGTTCCCAAGAAAATGTAGTGGATATCCACAAGACATGGGCACACAGACCTTTGGATTAACTCATGTTTAATTATAATACTTTAAATGGAAGAGTCATATTAATTCCAATGGTAGGATTTTCTAACTTATATATAACACTGAGATGAGGCCACATACCGCAATAACTGCTCTAAAAGATGTTTGCAATGTCAGTACATGCCATTTACAGTATCTCTCCGACCTCAGATTTTAGTGCAACATAAAACACAAGATTAATACTTTTCATATGAGTCACCAGTCCACTGGTGTTTATTTCCGATTTGGTCAGTGTCCCAGATGTGTGCTGTAGGATAGTGGACAATGACAAGCTGTACTAAATTGTGTGTACAATTTCTACCTATGTTGTTCTAAAGAAATAGAATCATAAAGAAAAGCTTGGCGTTATAAGTGCAGGGTCAGCATGACAAGGAATCGGAATGACCTGTAGACAAAATCACACTGATTATATTTAGGCAATGGCAAAATCAAATTTAGCTTGAAATCGCTGATGGGAACTGCTTCTGTCCCCTGACATCATTTCCCTCTTTTCTCCACCCCGCAAGTCTTCTCCTGTTTTAACCCTGTGATTGCTTATACAAGATCCATAACAGAACTCTTTCACTTCTCTAATGGTGGGAGATGCTTATGCTGGTGTTTGTCTGTCCCTTTTGTATGGAGAGGTAGTTCTAGCTCCATTGGTGACCTATGTCAATGGATTACAACAATCCAAACCAGCCATATAACACATATAATTACTCTTCCTTAAAAGCTTATGCTACAGACATCCTTCTTTCCATGTTGAAAGCTACAAAAATATTTTCATGTTTTTTTAGTTGACTCAGTTTCATAAACAAGCCCTCAGTCAAGATTGTTGAGTTTTCTTCGACTTAAAAAAAACTCACAAATTCGAATTTTGAAATGTGTTCTTACAGTGGGGTCATTTGGAAGAGTTTCCAGTCAGGTTGTAGGATAGGAGGAAAGGGTTAGGGGCAGCATTTCCCAGACCCCTATCCCTCATGCTGGGAAAAAAGGTCACAAGTAACTGACGTGCTAGGGTTTTGTAACAACATAAAAACCTTTCTTTATGATCATGCCTGTGACTTGCTAATTGTCTTTAAATAAAATAATTCACTTCTGTACTATAATCATCATCCCTTATTTCACTTAATTTAAAAAGTACTGCTGCCTGGAAATAAAATTCTAACAAAGCTCCACTTTGTTATATCTACAAGCAATGACTAAGCAGAGTCAGGATGATTGTTACTTTTACATTTACAAATCATAATAGATTATACATAACAAAATAGGGGACTAATGGTCCAAATCGCATGGTTTACCATGTAATTAAAACAACCCCCCCCCCAAAAAAAAACTGCTCCAAACCTAGGGTAGGAGCTGATATATTAATGTCTGCTGGGTACTTATAATAAATATAAAATGGCTATTAGCTAATCCAGGGTGGCACAGTTTGTAGAGGTTGTATGATTCAATAAACACATAAAAATCCTTCTTGTATTTGTCTAAATCACTAGCATTTTAATAGGTTTAATGTGGGCCTAAATAAGCAACACAATTATTGTGTTAAGCCATTCACAAGCTTTGAATTTGAATAGCAATTCTTTGTAAAGTTGAATAGAGTCATACCCATAGTTTCAACATAATACTCATTATAAACTGACTTTCAAGCTGCCAGTTTTTCATGCTGTGGTATAAATCAAAAAGTGAACCAGAAAAGTAAAAATTATATTCAAAATGGGGCTTAGGAAAAAATAGTGGATTTAATGAAACTTCACATGGTCCCCACATCCCCACTATTTTTTCCTAAGCCCGTGAGTGCTTCCAATTTCTGCTACTGTCTGATTTGGCTTGGGGAAGCACCCGGTAAGTGGTCTCAAGTTCCGCTTCCACTCTATGCAGGTGCAAGGTAAAGTATCATACATTATTCAAAAAAAACAGCAACACGAGACTTTTGTGCAAAAAAATACTTAATTTAAAAATAGTTACCGGTATGTGAGCATATACAGCCAATGTGAAGTTTCGGATGAAATATGTCTTATTGGTTTTATTTATTACACTGTGCACTTTTAAATGTTGCACTTGTCTATATATGATAATATAGTATTCATTTATTTTGAGCAATACAACACTGTATCCTAATCACCTTGACCCATGAGAATTTTAATGTATAAAATGTATGTATAGGTTCTATTGTAACATATTGCTCTAGTCACTTTACTATGTAATTTCCTTAATTGGTTGGTTATCATTGGCTATTTATATCTGATGAAGTGTGGGAGGTGGTTGCGCCGATGAAGGTCCGAGAGGGGACCAAAACGTCACGTTGGCTGTTTATGCTCACATAAATATAGTGTTTTTTTGTATAAAAGTTCCAGTGTTGCTGGGGTTAATTTAGAACTCAAGCACTGAAAAACAACATTTTAAATGAAAGCTTGTTGCAATGCCTGGTAGTAACATTGCACCACTTCACTTAAAAAATGAAGGTGCAGTGTTGGATTTGAAATACTGCAATAATGATGACATTGCTGGTATAGCAGTGGTGCATGCAGCTGCAGTATTCTCACAGCACCTAACAAAATGTAGGAAAGAAAACAGGAAAATGTGCAGATTTGTCACATGTATTTTTACTTTACCCCACAAATTGCCCATATCTCAAGGGAAAAATAAATATTTAGCAGTCTTAGTGCACGTTATAAAGTTAATCGATCCCCAATTGGTGCTGACAGCTGCCTTTTATAAGCTTTACTTTACTGTATGCCCTGGATTTGTGCTCACCAGCAGAATTTCCTCTTTGTCTCTTTCTTGCAGTTTGAAAATTAAGACCCATATTTCCCTTGTGACTTTTGACCACATGAAGAAGATTGGTTGCAATACAGCAGCAATATAAGGAGTTTTTTTTTTTTTTAAAATAAATGATTATTGAACTTGTGCCCCTGATCATTCAAAAAATCCAAGACCACCTTCCAGACTAAGTCTAAGAGGGAGGGTGGGAGTTCTAATATCTCTTTGCTATAAATTATAAGACTGTATCAAGGTAATACTTGTCCAATAACATTTCACTGGCTCTTATGCTGACCCAATTATTTGCCCAAGTGCAGTAGCGCAACCTTGCAAAGTAATCTTCATAGGGACCCAGCGCACTCTGATCCTCATTCCTCTGCTCACTTCCTGCTTCTGCCCACTTCCCACCCTGACCCCACCCATTCTCTAACTGGACTCTGCAGTGTGCTGACTTGCACTCTGCTTTCCAGCCACAGGTAAGAGAGTGGCTGGGAAAGAGAGGAGTTTCTTGTTTGCTATAGAGCAGTAACTCCCCAACCAGTAACTCGTGGGCTCTCCAACCCCTTGGATGTTGCTCCCAGTGGCCTCAAAGCAGGTGTTTATTTTTTAACAAGTTTTGGTTTACAAGTTTTGGTTGCATAAAAACCAGGTGTACTGCCAAACACAGCCTCAATGTAGGTTGACAATCCACATAGGTGCTACCAAATGGCCAATCACAACCCTTATTTGGAACCCCAAGAAAATGTCTCATGCTAGTGTTGCTCCCCAACTCTTTTTACTTCTAAAAGTTGCTCACGGGTTCAAAAGGTTGGGTATCCCTGGTATAGAGGAAGCAGACCCTGCAGTCCAGGCCCCCTTTTCCCCAGCCACCCCTGCGACTGCAGGTTCTGCTTCCTCTATAGTTACGCCACTGCCCAAGTGCTGTATACTCGGATCAGCTTGATTTAGCCCACCACATGGGTGACCCCATTGGGTAAAGAATTACTCATCTGGCAACCTGGCCAAACAAGGTGATCTTCACACAAGTGTTCAGCTTTAGTTATATGTGATAATGCTCTTACAATCAGATGTCACTGGGGCCAGTAAGAAGGTACAGTCTATATAAAAACTTGAGATTAAGCTTATGGGTTCTGCCCATCCCTACCAGACAATATGCATACAAAATTTACATTCATAAATAACCTGTTGGATTCTGGTCTAAAGAACTTACAAGTGGACTATTTTGTTTTTTTCTTATTTAAAATGGTAGTTCATCTATAAGTAAAGCACACCTCCCAACTGTCCCGTTTTTCACAGCACAGTCCCTCTTTTGACAGCTCAATCTGCAGTCCCAGGTTTGTTCCGACTTTCTCTTTGATCTCCTGCACTGAACAGTCAGAGAAAGATACAATGTTTCTAAAATGTAATTGGCTTGTGACTGAGAGCCCAGAATATGTGGCAGGTGCACTTAGATACTTTTGTAATAATTTAAGATAAGCAAAGAAGCAATTGTAACAATTTAAGATAAGCAGGTCTCTTGGGAGAACTGAGACTAGAAGCTTAATGGGCAATTAACTTTCATTAAGCAAAACTGTAATAACACATAAAACCACTGAGATGTGTTCAAACTTTCATAACCTGCCAAATTTTGTAAAATGAACATGGTATGCCACAAAAATGGGCATGTCATGAAATTTCCACCGCGCTTTGCACAGCAAATCTTTGTGTTCCTCTTTCTTTTTCCAAAATGTTGGCAGGTATGGTAAACTAAGTTAAACTATGTTATAGAATGGCTAATTCTTAGAAACTCTTCAATTGGTCTTCATTTTTTTTAAAAATAGATTTGAATAATTTGCCTTCTTCTAACTCAGCTTTTAAGCTTTCAGGTGGTGGTCACTCATCCCAACAGCCAAATGACTATTATTCGATGAGGCTACCATTTTGTAATTGTAACTTTTATACTTATCTTTCTATTCAGACCCTCTCCTATTTACATTTCAATCTCTCATTCAAGTCCCTGCTTGGCTGCTAGGGTAATTTTGAAAACCAGGTAGCTGCTGAAATTCATAACTAGAAAGCTAAATCATTCAAAAACCTAAATAATTAAAAATTAACACAGATTTTTAACATTTTTTTTTTAAATTTAATATGATGACTAACCAGATACTGTAGTTGTTTAACTGTTACCATGGAGGTAATCTGACAGATAAGGAAACTGTGTGACCTTGCAGCCAGGTTGCAGTTTATATAAGGGGTTGCAATTTTCTAGATTAATATTGCGTACATTTATTTAGGAGGTGAAGGTGAACTCTCCCTTAAAATGTATTTAAAACCATAATTTAGCACTGGGCAATGGTCCCTTAAATGTTGTTAGAGGTTCATGAAGAAATCACTTGTCAGTTGATACTGAAGTGAATGATCACTACTCCATTCAAATGACATTCTTTCTAGAAACAACTCAATATAAACTTTAATACAAAAGCAGCCATCTAAAATCAGTCCCTTTCAGTTTAATGACCCTCAGTATGATGCTTGCATGCATAAAGATCCTATCATCTCATTTTATGGTACATTTAATGTTGATATTGGCTGATGTGATTTCTACGTCTTGGTTAACAATTTGTTTTCTGCATCGGTAGGATCATACACTGTCATTACTGTTTTCTTTTAAATTAAATATAATGCAGTCCTACACATTATGCCAGTGAACACAGATAACATGGTAAATAAAAGAGTATTGTAGTCCATAGAGTGTAATCTCTTGTCCACAAGGGCTTCATTTCTTTTGGAATTTATCAGGAATAGTATTAATATTCCTGCTTTTGCTCAATGTGATGGAAAATGCATGCTTCTGATTCATAACCATGGTGATACAGTTTTGGGGATGTGACCAATCAGGTTTCATTTCATTTTAATGTGAGCTATGCATTGGAGACCGTGGCAATGTGGTTGCTGGTTTTGGCCTAATTTTAACCCAATAAAACAGTTTGTGATGCATGACTTCAGAAAAGAATGCCCTACACACGTCTCATTCATGCAAGTATACAGCTAATGGTGGAAAACATTGTCACTTTTCAAACTGTAAAATGTTGCAATACTTTTAAAGGTATCCGTTATCCAAAAACCTGGTAACCAGAAATCTCTGAATTATGGGATTACTTTCTCCCAAAGACCCCGTTTTATCCAAATAATCCAAAATTGTAAGAGTTATTTCATTTTTCTCTGTAACAATAAAACAATAATACTTGAAACAAACTAAGATTTAATTAATCCTTATTGGAAGCAAAACCAGACAATTGGGTTTATTAAATGTTTACATGATTTTCTAGCAGACTTAAGGTATGAAAATCCAAATTGCAGAAACATCCCTTATCCAGAAACCCCCAGGTCCTGGGCATTCTGTAAAACAGGTCCCATACCTATACAATAAAGCTAGCTGGGCCATCACTGGCACAAATAGTACCTAACATCTTGTTTAGTTAAGTAAAATGTACGGATGCAATAGCATCCTGAGTATGGACTTGCATTTCACCAGGCAATGCAAATTTAGATCCATTAGATTGTCAGAAACTAACATAAAGTACTCTCATGCTTAGAGACATGATGATTGATGCAATTTGCAATAGCTGGTGTCTAACATTTAAAAACTCCTTTAAACCTTATAATATTGGTATTTTTATGAAACCAGCTACTTTTGACCTTAGTTAAATCCAGTCCTTCGGTACAAACATACAAGAACTTTAGTTCTTGATTTGAAGTTACCTACCTGGTGTAAATAAAAATATTAAAATGTTCATGCATTGTTGTTATATATCTATATACAGACATATAACATTATATTACAGATAACTATGGGGCAAATTCACTAAGCGCCGAACGCTAGCGTTACTTCGCTAGCGTTTGGCATTTTCGTTACTCTGCAAATTCACTAAGAACGCTGGCGTAGTTTCGCTAGTGTTACTTCGCACCCTTACACCTGGCGAATTATCGCTACGGACGTAACTGCGCAGTGTACTGGACGCTACCTTTTACGCTAGACTTCCTTCGCCACCCCAGACCAGGCGAAGCGCAATAGAGTATATAGGGATTGCTTCAAAAAAAGTCAAAATTTTTTCTAAGCCCCAAAAAACGCTGGCGTGTTTTCTACATTATGGGTGATAGGCTGAAAAAGATCGCAAATTTTTTTGGGGCTCCCCTCCTTCCCCCCTACATTTCCTGACTCATGGCAACTTACCTATACAGTGGGCACATGTGTACGGCAAAATAAAATTTTTATTTGATGTTTTGAAGGTTTTCTAGCCATTTGTAGTGCTGATACGTATTCCTCCATTGAAATTTGAATTTGGCGCCGTATGCAAATTAACCATCGCTAGCGTAACTTCGCTTCGCTTAGCGAATCAACGCTAGCGCAACTTCGCAACCTTACGCTACCCCTGAGCGCAACTTCGGATTTTAATGAATTCGCGAAGCGCTGGCGAAACTACGCCTGGCGAAATTACGCCTGGCGAATTGTGGCGAAGTGCGGCGAAGTTACGCCTGGCGCAACTACAAATCTTAGTGAATTTGCCCCTATGTTCTCTATATATCATCTATCTATCTGCCATCTATCTATATCCATCTATCAATTATAAATACATATGTATTGTAAATATATATATATATACACACATACATCGAGGGTCATGCTCTTGACCTTATATTCTGCCACTCATGCTGCCCATCCAACTTAATTAACTCTCCCTACCCTCTGTCTGACCATCATCTACTCATTTCCATCATCTACTCTCCTTTCAGATACTGCTTTCATCTGCACCTTCACAACCATCTCTCTCTACCCACACATATAGAAACCTTAATGCCTTTGAACCACAACAATTATCATCAGTATCAGCACAATCCATATCTCATATTAATACTCTCTCCTGTCCCAATATGGCAGCTTCTCTCTGTAACGATGCCCTTTCAACAGCACTTGACTCCCTTGCACCTTCTACCACCCGTCAGAGCCGGCCAGCTAAACCCGAACCCTGGCACACTAGTGTAACTCGGTAACTCAGAAGATGTAGTAGATCAGCTGAGCGACGGTGGAGAAAGTCACGAACTGATCCGGACTTCATCCACTTCAAATTCATGCTCTCCTGCTATATCATTAGCCAAAGAACAATACTTCTCTTATCTAATATCTACTATGTCCTCCAAACCACAGCAGCTGTTTGCCCCATTTAACTCACACCTATGCCCCCTCCACCCCCTCCACCTATTAATGTTATAGCACAAGACCTTTCTCATTTCTTTAATGAAAAAATCGCTCATTAGGCTGAGCATACCGTCCGACAACAATCTCAGACCAACGTGCAGTCCACTCACATCTACTTTGCACTCCTTCACCCCTGCAACTCTAGATGAAGTTAACAAACTTCTAGCCTGCTCAAAACCCACCACCTGCTCCCTTGACCCCATACCCTCTCGCCTTCTCCACCCAATCTCTGATACACTCTCTCCTGCACTTACCCACCTATTTAACCTTTCACTCTTTACTGGTACCTTTCCATCATTATACAAACAAGCACTAATCACTCCTATCCTCAAAAAACCTTCTCTTGATCCCAGCTCTCCCACTAACTATCGGCCGGTCTCCCTTCTTCCATGCGCATCCAAATTACTAGAAAGGCTTGTTTACAAACGCCTGATCCAGCATCTCACTCACAACTCCCTCCTTGACCCCTTGCAATCTGGCTTCCTCCCATCACACTCGACTGAAACTGCACTCACCAAAGTAACCAATGATCTTCTATTGGCAAAGTCTAAAGGTCATTATTCCATTCTAATCCTTCTAGATCTCTCTGCAGCCTTTGACACAGTTGACCACACACTCCTCCTTGACATTCTACACTCAGCTGGCATTCGGGACACTGCTCTTTCATGGTTTACATCTTATCTGTCTGACCGTTCCTTTAAAGTTTCCTTCTCTAACTCTACTTCTACCACTTTCCCACTCTCTGTTGGAGTTCCTCAAGGCTCTGTTCTTGGCCCCCTGCTGTTCTCGCTCTATACAACTTCACTAGGAAAACTTATTCAGTCATTTGGACTTCAGTATCACCTTTATGCTGATGACACCCAACTCTACTTGTCTACTCCTGATCTTTCTAATTCTGTCCTTTCCCAAGTCACAGACTGTCTCTCTGCTGTCTCCTCCTGGATGTCACAGCGCCACCGGAAACTGAACCTCTCTAAAACAGAACTCATTATATTTCCTCCAAGATCTTCCCCTGTCCCTCAGATATCACTCACCGTAAACAACACCACCTTGCATTCCACCACACAGGCACACTGCCTAGGAGTTATCTTAGACTCTCATCTGTCTTTTTCACCACACATTCAAACACTTGCAAAATCTTGCCGTATTCAACTGCTCAACATTGCTCGAATACGACCCTCTCAGTTCAGAATCAACTAAAACACTCATTCAGTCTCTCATCATCTCCCGCTTTGATTACTGCAACTTACTCCTCACAGGTATTCCAACAAGTCACCTTTCACAACTCCAATCTGTTCTAAACGCGGCCGCTGGACTCATTCATCTAGCTCGCCGCTCAACATCAGCTGCTCCCATATGTATGTCCCTTCACTGGCTCCCAATCTCTTCTAGAATCAAATTACTTACACTCACATTCAAGGCCCTTAATAATGAAACCCCTCCCTATATTTCATCTCTAATGTCCAAATACACTCCTTCACAAAACCTACGCTCTGCTTCTGATCTTCGCCTCACTTCTCTTCTGATCACTTCTGCCCATTCTCGTCTACAAGACTTCTCTCTGGCTTCTGCTTTTCTCTGGAACTCTCTGCCACAAGCTGTCAGACTTTCTCCTTCTTTCCAAACTTTCAAGCGCTCCTTAAAGACCCATCTGTTTAAAGAGGCTTATTCGATGTACCTTAATTAATCATTGCTGTATCAAAAATGACAAAGTGTTTATATAATCCTAATGTCTCAATTGTACCCTAATCTTTTAGTTTGTAAACTCTAATCTCTAGGTCCTTCTAATCCTATTGTACTCTGTAATCCTTGTTTGTTATCCACCATTTATTCCCTGTTTGCTATAACTGCAGTAAAGCACTGCATATCTTGACAGTGCTATATAAATAAATGAAGATGATATATATATATATATATATATATATATATATATATATATATATATATATTTTCTTTTTTTTTTTTTTTTACCATTTTAATGCTTGGACCTGGTCAATAGAACTGTCCCTATTGAGGGAGGAGCAATGCATAACATGTTGATTTAACATACACATTATTCCTATTCATTGTTAATAACTGATAAAATTATTAATATTATTGGATGGAATACAAAGCCCCAGTGAAAAGATATAGCAGACAATATAATCAATGTATAAATAAAATGTATTTTTTACATATTAAACATGACATTTGTACACATGAAACATAACGAAAAATAAAATGTTAACATACCTTTATTTCATAGACCCCGGCTTTCCACATGGTTAAACTCTGCTTTGATTCCTTGTACACTTTCCTTAATTTCTTCTGTGTGGGCTGCCTCAAAATTATGATCCATGGAAATAAAAATTCCTCAAATCCTTTGAAGACTTACGGTAGTTTTGGGCTGGACAAGTAACGTTTGAATCCTGCCAGAAAAATGTAAGTGTCATTAGACCATCAAAACTGTCCTTGGAGCTGTCACCTTATTGCAAAGGCAGAAAAGGAAGCATTAAAGAAACAAACTGCAGGCACATTCTGTGCTCTATAGATGCATGAGGAGTCTTTTGCTTTTCCAATAGCTTTGTCGAGGCAGTGCTTACCCAAAGATTGCGGAAGTTGAAATCCTGACCCATTGAGACCTAGTCCAGGAATCCATACAGATCAGATCGCAAGCTACTTAAAACAAAGAGCTATGACTTAAAGGAAAAATCTCAGTGCTGCACCAAATGGAAGCATTTTACATTCTTCTGAAACACTGAATCACATTCTTGATTTCCACATTTAATGGATCTAATCTCGCTCGACAACCACGTCCTTGGAATCTATTTTATTTTCTAAAGGCAAGTTCGACCCAAGAAAATATCTCATTGTTGGCACTCTTCAGTTTCCCCACAGGGAAAAAAATCTCTCTTTTTCAATTACCTATTATTCCTTACAACAGTAATCAAAAGAGGAAAACAAAGAGATCCAGTCCTGTTTCGCAGCAAACAAACATGCTCTGTAGCTGTCTGAAACACAATCCTTTCTCCTGTAGATGTTAGGTCCTCTGAATTAGGAAGATACAGAATGTATAGCTCGGGTACCAGTCAGTCTCTCTGATTCATCAGGGAGTCTCCTTGGTAACTAGCTGTTCCTCTCTGATGATTCCTATTATATCAAAGCTCTCGCAATTTAAAGGTAAAAGAGTCTATGGAAAATAAACCAGTGCATCCTCTATATCCCTGTGTACTAGAAACAGGTTTGGCTTATATATACAGATGGATTTCATATCAATTCTATTTATGTAAATGCATTAACACATGTCTGAGACATAGACACAGACACATACTGTACGTATTGGACTTATCAGGGATGGTCAGAGAATGGGAATGACAATAATTCTGTTACAAAGATAAATTGCAGTAGAACATTCTGATTCTTATTCTTTCAATGCAGAAACATAACATCAAGTAAGCTAATATAAGAACATGTGAGTGTTTATTGTTTTTGCTGAGTTTTATTGAATATTGTATATCAGCAAAGAGAAGCAACATTAAATGCATAATAAACAGAAAAAATGTTTTCAAAGTTTTTTTTTAACCTTGACTTGCTTACTTTGTTTGTTTCTTTCTATAGCAATTTAAATAACTGGATTCTAGTTATTAAAAGGGGGATTATGCAGCTATCGGTATGTTAAGGGTAAAAACACACTGGGATGATTCCAAGGGACAATTGCATGCCAGGTGTACCCACCAGCCAAACATGTTAATGGCGGGTGATGTCTGATATGACCAGAAGGGGCAGAGTGGGGTTGGTGTGAGTCAAAGCAGCAAGCAGACAGAGCTGAACAGGATAGCGATGCTGATGGAGGCTTGCTGGGAAATGATTTTTCACTGGGCAGAATTAGACTTGTCAACCACCAGTGACTTGCTTGTGGGAAAATGGTCAGTCTAAACCTCCTTGAACTGCAGATTTTGGGCCAGCCAGCATATAACTATGGTGGTATCCTGCAATACCATCTATTCATACTAAACATTTAATCAGCAGTGAGTACTTGCAGAAGGGCTTATTGTGTCACTTTTGATAAAGACCCGTTTGTTTGCCCATTTCTCAAACAAACTAGATGGCCAGATGACAGCCAAAGTGGCCTGTGTATAATCATCTTTGGGGAATGTCATGCTCGTGTGCCATGTTAATCCAATATTAGAACACACTAATTCATGTCCCCTGTTAACTATATAATAAAAGAGCTGTGGGAGGTGATATGCAGGATGGTGGAAGGATTATATAGTGAATAAAGTACCCCCTCTTGTAAAATATAAGGATATTATTTACCGAGGAGTTTCATGACCATATAAAAACACGAGGCCGAAGGTCGAGTGTTTTTATACAGGTCATGGAACGCCGACGTAACTTCTAATATCCTCATATTTTACAACTGGAGGTACTTTATTTATTATAATACACAAATTTAAGTGAGTCATGTGACAGAAATGACATCACTACTCACCGTTTATAACGGATGACATCACTACTAACCGTTTATAAGGATATAATTTACAGGATATTCATGGCTTTTGTGTATTATATTGATATAGTACTCAAGAGCATAATCTGGAAAAAAATAAGAAGTGCCCTCAAAGGAGCTAAAAATTCTTGAAGAAAATCATATCTATTCCTACAAGTAGGATCTAATAAATTGAAATAGGAATAGTGTTAATCATGTGATTTAAAGGAACTTAATGCCTAGAAAGTGAAAAAGTAGCATGAAGTGGTGATTAGAGGTGAGGAGAAAAACCATCATTCATTATTAGTTAAAGGACACTGGTCAACCTTTTTTATACCACGGCAGATGTGTGGGCTAATAGAGCCTGCACTCCGGTTGGGGATACAAATGTCTTTTTTCAAAACAACTCCCTCCATCAGAGCTGTGCTGCCTGCACTAAGAGGGAGTTCCTGGGGCAGCCATGTTGGGGCACTCACATATACATAATAAGCAAGTGTTGCAACAGCACATGAGACTTGCTTATTATGTACTTGTACGCTGTGCAAGATGGCAGCCTGCACTGGTAACTCCCTCCCGGTGCAGGCAGCCTAGCACTGGTGGGGGCAATTTTTTTGAAAAAAGACTATTGTATCCCCAAATGGAGAGCCCACAAAAAAAAACAGTGTAATCGGTGCACTTTAAGGTTGGACATAGATGTAAAGTCTGCTGTCATCCTAATTCTTTTAAACTACTAATTTAAGAAAATGTAAGGTTATGCAATTCAGAAATAAAATGGGGCAAAATGCAGATGGAATAATTTATTAAGTAAAACCTATTTCAAAATATATCCAGCATATTTTTCTATTTCAACAAGAAGATAGATAATAGATAGATAGATAGAGAGAGAGAGAGAGAGAGAGAGCTACATTTAAGTAATAACTGAATACTTCTCCTGAGCTCTCTTCAAATCAACCTTGCTGCGATTGATGACTAGTGATGGGCGAATTTGCGCCATTTCGCTTCACCGGAAAATTAGTTTTTTTTTACGCCGGCACCCGTTTTTAACGCCAGCGTCCGTTTTTTCGGAAAAAATTTTGATGAGGGCGAATTTTTGCCTCGAATTTTCACGGGCATTTTGCGAATTTATTCGCTGGCGGCAAATCACGCAAATTCGTGCCTGCCGAATAAATTCGCCCATCACTATTGATGACATCGAACACGTTGAAGCCTTTTCTGGATTGGCTTAATCTGCGCTTGCTCCTATTCTAGAATTTCGATGTGGCTTCTTATATACTCATATTTTACAGTGGGCATATATTAATGAAATCACTAAGCACCAATTATAACTGATGATGTCACTAAGCACTGACTGTTCATAAAGTAAATAAAGTACCCCTATTGTAAAATATAAGGATGTTATAAGTTACCAAAGAGGAGTTCCATTGGGCCTCACTTCCACTTACTCCGCAAGGCAGAATTAGTCTGATAAAAATGACCATTCTCCCTAAGATCCTATATATACTATCATACTCTCCTATAGTCATCCCATCAAGCTATTTTCCAGTTTTGGATAAACTAATGGGACCTTTTATATGGGGAGCAGGACAACCCCGATTAAGACTTGGAATCCTAAAGAGATCAGCTTTGCATGGGGGGGGCGGCTTTGCCGGACTTTGAGCTTTATTTTTTTAGCTACCCAACTTGCTCACATGAAACCATGGATCACTGCAGACCCACGCTGCCTATCTGCAACTCTTTTGGAGTCAACCGGGGATGCCAACTACACAAAGGTTGCTAAGTAATCAGACAGGTAGTCATACGAGCAAAGAACACCCATTAATTCTACTAGGTCAAAAAATGTGGCTACGCGCCCAATCTTTGTGCCTTACCCAAACGAAGCACCCTGACACCCCTATATGGAACAACCGTCTACTCAAAGAATTCCAAAGCATAGAATCTGCAGGGCCATGGTCTAGCAAAGGAATAACTACTATTAATCATATTATCTCTGACAATTCACTCAAGCCGTTTGTGGTACTTCAACAAGAGTTCGGAATTTCAGAATCTTCCTGGTTACTGTATGAGCAGGTTAAACACGCATTCCTTGCTGACCCCTTTAAGTTGGGTAAACCCCCCTTTTGTAGAATATTAGAGCTGCAAGACAACCAACACTTAATTTCCAACTTATATGACGTGCTGAGATTTTGTAAACATGATAGACTTAGTCCCAATCTACTTGCAACCTGGCAGAAAGATATTCCCACATTGACAGCCGAGGAATGGCAAGATGCTCTAGAAGCCCCTAGATTTGTCTCGCCCAATGCTGATCATAAAATTAATTCAGAGATACATAATTCATTGAGCATACTTCACACCGGTGCGGCTGAACAGAATGAATCCACAACTTCCCCCAACCTGCACCCGGTGCAAGGTAAATACCGGCTCTTTTATACACATGTTATGGGAATGCTCCAACCTGCATCTTTATTGGCGAGAGGTATTCAATACTATTTCAAATGCAGTATCGGTGGAAATACGACCCACCCCAGAAATGGCTATACTAAACATAGGCGAAAGTTTCGTTTATAAGGCTGTCGTTTACATACATTTGCACATTATATACTGTGTGTATATATATATATATATATATATATATATATATATATATATATATATATATATATATATATATATATATACAGTGTATGCAGTGTATGTATACAGACACACACACATAGAATGGTCACAGTGATCTTCCTTCATAAATATATACATTTTTTGAAAAACTTTACTGAAAGTTTGCACAATACATAAGAAGTTTGAGAGTGGTTTCAGTCTGTGAAAAGATATGCCTTATTTCTATTATAGATATATTTAACTGATGATAGATATATCATTTATTACATAGCACTACAACGTATGAGGGTATACAGTGAAATCAATAAAGGCAAAGCTCTTGCCTAGATAGGAAGATCGCCTCATATACTGTAAATAGCTAACTATTCATTTTTTGTTTTTTTGCTTTCATGTTTATATCAATAGCCAACCCCCACTCCAAATAAATTTCTATTACAGCAGTAAACAGTTCATAATTCAATTAATATAGAAAGCTGACATGTGGTATTTTACTTTTGTTATCACTGCAATCACAATATTGAATGAGTAGCATATTGCAATATTTTAGTGGAATCATAGAAGTTGTTTACAGATGAATTTATATTAGCAAATCCTTGAATAGAAAACAAACAAAGACATACAAAACAAATGCGTATCTGCACGGCACTGTATGCATTTACACTAGAGATGGGTACATATCTATTAATTGATGTTATGTTGATGTTGTGTATAATCTCGGCTGTAAACCCAACACTGTAACCATGCAAAATTAGATTTATCACTTCCCACTTTTTAAAATAAATAGCAGCCATTCTAATTAATCTTGGTGACCGCAATACTGTATAATGTAATAATCTGTTCATTGGTTATAATGATGGGATGAAGTAATCAGCTATTGCATCACCTTTCACGCTAAATACTCCATACAGTATCTTTATGTGGTGCACAGGCATTGTTTAATATTTGAAGATTTCTTTATTTTTATGATTACAGCAGTTAGGAAATAAAGATATATATGTATAGCTACAGGTATCAATTATTCCAGATAATAAATATACACATGCTAGTGTCAATGTTTCAGTTCTGTTATAGATCCATGCAGAAGCACCCAGGCATTTTTGAACATGATTAATCATGTAAGTCATATAAAACGATTCTGGTCCTGGTGATACCATGATAGGAATTAATGAAGCATAGTATTTCATGTATGGTGAGGAAAAGAAACGCAAAAATTATTTATTCGTTTGACATTTCTGTCCCTTAAGGGGACCCTCCTCTAGACAATCAATTTTTTTAAGAATTAGGTTCATATGATTAAGGGATTTGATCCCGAAACGCTTTAGGTTCCTGTCCAGAAACCTGCTACAATAAACTTTGCCAGAAGTGCCGTCTACCTCGAGTCTTGTTATTGGATACAGTGGGGACACTGGAAACTGAGCACCTGGCAAAGGGAGGATTGAGCGTTGAGCTTGATCGGTCTCTCCTATTTTGTTTTTTTACTATATATATATATATATATATATATATATATATATATATATATATATATATATATATACTTCAAAAAGACCAGCAACACCAGGATTTGCCATGAGGAAGGTCCCTGCGTGGACTGAAACGTCACGTCGGCTATTCATGCAATAACTGAATACACTTTGTTTTGATACACAAAAATCTGCGTTGCTGGTCTTTTTGAAGTGTTTGGATTTTTTACCGTGCACCCAGGGAACACGACGTCAGCAGGGTGCTGCCCTAGTGAAGATATATATATATATATATATATATATATATATATATATATATATATATATATATATATATATATATTGTGTATATATATATATATATATATATATATATATATATATATATATATTGTATATATATATATATATATATATATATATATATTGTATATATATATATATATATATATATATATATATATATATATATATATATATATATATATATATATATACACACACACATACATCTGCCTCTGTCCTAGCTTAACAAAAAAATTTGAAAAAAATGTATTCCTTTACCACCAGAGCTCCGCTGGTCATGAAATGGGGGACACACTGCATCTGTCATGCTGGGGAGGGCTCACTGTGACTGTAATCAGGCCCGGATTTGTGGCAAGGCCACAAAGGCCCGGGTGGCACATTTGTAGGGGCGGCATGCCGCATCTATATTTCCGGGTTCCTACAGGAAACCCAGACTGGAGTTACAGTGGGAGCTTGCTACGCTGAGTGGTGAGTTTCAAAGTGAGCTGGGGGTAGAGGGTGCGTGTGCCATAGTGGTAGCGCGTGCACACATGTCAGGGTAGGGGGAGTCGGAGGCACTCAGCCTAGGGGCGCCTTATTAGCAAATCCGGTGCTGATTTTAATGAAATGTTGGTGCGACAATTTTTCATGTGGCATAAGATTTTGGGGGACATAGTGTATGCACCTAGGACTTCTTTACTCCTGATGATGCCATTCCAACCATGTAAAAAGGGTGTGTTTTCTGTTAAAGGGGATGTGCTAAATGGGGTGTGGCTACAAAGTGGGCATGGTCAAACTTTTGCCCATGGGCTATGCTGGGGTGATTCTCATTTTTGGCCAGTGTATCCGCTTCCTTATATACTTACCTTTCTTGTCTACATTGTGGTGGTATGTATTTAACCTTTGTATAGTTTGCACTGATATGCACTGCCAGTATCTGAATTATTACTATGTAATTGCAAATCTTTATATAAAGAAATATTTGTTTTTGTAATACCACCGATTTTGTTAATTATTTTTTTAAGTGTGCATCCTACTATAACAAAAATTCTATGCTGAGAAGTATGCCATAGTCAGTAACAACGTTTTCATTTACATTTTGTGATCATATTGGTTTAAATGGTTTAAAATGTAGTGGTGAGCACAACTTCCCCTTTTTTGTTATAGTTTATACAGAAGCAGTGGCCAGCTCCATGTTGTAGCTCCCACCCTTTCCAGCTATAGTCAGCTGATCCCAGTGGTGACCAATAAGTTAGCAACCATTTGGAAACTTTAGCCTTGAAAGCAAGAATGTTGCAGGTAAAATGTAGTCCCTTTGTAAAATGAATAGAATTCTTAATTAATCAGATGAAAGTGAGTGTAGGACTGGCCAGACCAGGGATGACTTTGCCGCAGTTGGCCAGCTTAAATATATTGTAATAGATGGACAAACAATCCCTGTTTTGTTTTAGTAGCTAAATGCACAAGATCTCTTACTGTCCTATATATATTGATAATGGGTTGCGTGCATTGCACCCCTGCCTAGTGGTTTGAAATTTAGTAGTGAGCACAACTTTCCCTTTTATGCTATAGATCAGTGATCCCCAACCAGTAGCTCGTGAGCAACATGTTGCTCTCCAACCCCTTGGATGTTGCTCCCAGTGACCTCAAAGCAGGTGCTTATTTTTGAATTCCAGGCAAGTTTTGGTTGTATAAAAACCAGATGCACTGCCACTCAGAGCCTCAATGTAGGTCGACAATCCACATAGAGGCTAAAAATGGCCAATTGCAGCACTTATTTGGCACCCCAAGAACATTTTATATGCTAGTGTTGCTCCCCAACTCCTTTTACTTATGAATGTTGCTCATGGGTTCAAAAGGTTGGGGATCCCTGCTATAGATAAAACTACATACCATACAACTGTTCAGTTTTAAATAATGTGTCAAGTAAGAAATAAATGTCATGGGTGCTAAAAGTCTAGGGCCTGGGTGGATTAGGGATAATGGCTTAAAAGATTTTCTTACTGGAATGCTGGAAGGTGTTCAACAATGTTAACAATGTTATTTTATATTCTGGCTTCCAGTAATGTCTACTGCTAATGACTAATAGAATCACGATTATGACATTTTTTTGTAGTTTTGCAATTGCAAGGTAAAAATAAATTACAAGTCACAAATACTGTAAGTAATAGCTGGCTAAGCAGGGGAAGCATTAATCCACATCCCTCTTTGTGTTTCCTAAGAAACTCTTATAATTCCCCAAATAGGTATTTACATTTATACTTAGCAGTACTGATTGTTCTGACTCCAAATGCAAGTATATGATGAGTTCAGGTACTGAAAGTGTTAAGTAACTGGAGTATCTGTTTAACTGACTGGTTTCCTAAAAGTGCTGTGTTTAGCATAGCAGGCTGCCTTAATAATTCCATATATAACAGAACACATTAAGGGGCCGATTCACTAACTTCGAGTGAAGGATTCGAAGGTAAAAAACTTCGAATTTTGAAGTTTTTTTTTGGGCTACTTCGACCATCAAATGGGCTACTTCAAACTTCGACTTCGAATCGAAGGATTCATAGTAAAAATCGTTCGACTATTCGACCATTCGATAGTATTCTTTAAAAAAAACTTCGACCCCCTAGTTCGCCATCTAAAAGCTACCAAAGTCAATGTTAGCCTATGGGGAAGGTCCCCATAGGCTTGCCTAACTTTTTTTTGATCGAAGGATATTCCTAGTGGTTTGAAAGGATATTCCTTCGATCACTGGATTAAAATCCTTTGAATCGTTCAATTCCAAGGATTTAATCAATTGATGGAACGATTATTCCTTCGATCGTCCGATCGTAGGAATAGCGCTAAATGCTTCGACTTCGATATTCGAAGTCGAAGGATTTTAATTCCTAGTCGAATATCGAGGGTTAATTAACCCTTGATATTCGACCCTTAGTGAATCGGCCCCTATGTGATCATTTATTTTGTGAAGGACAAGCCCATTAGGAAAAATAAATAACAGTTTAGTTGTGGGTTGTTGAGTATACCTTATGTCAGCTAAAAATTATGAAAACATTAAGGGGCACATTTACTTAGCTCAAGTGAAGGATTAGAATGAAAAATACTTTGAATTTTGAATTTTTTTTTGTCTACTTCGACCATCGAATTGGCTACTTAGACCTTCAACTACGACTTAGAATGGAACAATTCGAACTAAAAATCGTTCAGCTATTCAACCATTCGATAGTCAAAGTACTGTCTCTTTGAAAAAAACTTTGACTACCTACTTAAAACCTACCGAGCACCAATGTTAGCCTACGGGGACCTTCCCCATAGGCTTTCTAAGTCATTTCTGATAGAAGGAAAAATTGATCGAACGATTTGCGGTAAATCCTTCGACTTCGATATTCGAATTCGAAGGATTTTACTTTGAGGGTCGAATATTGAGGGTTAATTAACCCTTGATATTCGACCAATAGTAAATGTGCCCCTAAATAAACCCAATGGGCTGGTTACACTTCCAAAAGGAATTAATTACATTATATCTTCGTTAGGATCAAGTACAAGGTACTGTTTTAATATTACAGAGGAAATTATTTTTAAAAACTTATTTGGATAAAATGGAGTCTATGGGAGACAGCCTTTCCGGAATGCGTAGCTTTCTGGATAATGGGTTTCCAGATAGTGGTTTCCATACCTGTATAAATATCTTAACTGATATATCTTACTTTTTACAAGAAGTTAAAACAACCTGTAACCTATTAATGAGGGATGCACCGAACCCACTATTTTGGATTAGGCCGAACCCCCGAATCCTTCTTTAAAGATTCGGGCGAATACCGAACCATATCTGAACCCTAATTTGCACATGCAAATTAGGGGTGGGAAGAGGAAAAAATGTTACTTTCTTGTTTTGTGACAAAAAGTCACACGATTTCCCTCCCCGTCACTAATTTGCATATGCAAATTAGGATTCGGTTCGGCCTGGCAGAAGGATTCAGCTAATCTGAATCTTAAAAAGGCCGAATCCTGGGTGAATCCCGAACCGAATCCTGGATTCGCTGCATCCCTACTATTAACACACCGATTTACAGTATATTGCAGTATTAGTTTCAGTTCAAACGAAAAGGCGATGTGGCAATGGCGGAGAGCTTCCCATGCACGCCAGCTCCTGCTAAGCTGCAGCTCTTGCGATGTATCGGCTCCTTCTGACCAGCTACTACTAGTTTCAGTTCAGCTGGATATCACTTGACTGCAGTGAGAATCAAATAATTGCATTATATAGAATGTTGACAAGGAAAATGCAATACATTCAATTACGTTTCTCAGTGTTGCACTTGGGGCACAATAATAACTAACTTCCAGATTAATGTTTTTTTATGTACAGTATACCTACATATGGCAGTTGATCTTATTTAAGTAGGGTAAACTGCCCAAAGACTACAATACAACAAATAGCAATGTGTCGATGTTGAAAGCTCAACACAACCACCATGGATATTTTGTTAAGCTTGTACACAGGGAGTTAAATAACAAAAACAAGTGATGCGTTGAAAAGCAGTAGTTGCAGTCCAAAATGTTCGTGCAGAGAAGACATAATAAAGTAGCACAGTATGTTTACCTGTGCATGACATCACTTTCTCATCCCATTCATATCCTCTGCCATATTAATTCCACCATACACAGGCCTTTTACACTAACATTCTTTGTAGTCCCTACCAACTCTGTAAACCAGACACGTCTCCAATGAAAGCTAAATTCTCTTGTTTGCATTCACACCTGTGTTGTTTCCCTGCTTTGGTCACTGAGCACTACTTGAAATTTCAGAATCTTAAAATGCAGAAAACTCAGCAACATATGTTTTGCAGTTCATTGCTGTATGACAGCGCCTGGGGACCAAGGACTCTATTCCCGGTGTCACTAAGAAGCCTCAGCCTGTTCCTGGTGTCAGTAGGGATGCCAATATATTAAAGAAGAAAAATGTATTTATATCTCACTTTTGTGTAAAGGAATTTAGGGTTGATAGATGGAGATGTTTGTTTTATGGGGCAAACTTACTAAAGGATGAAGTGACATACTGGCGAAAATTCGCCAGCATGATGTCATTTCGGATCTTCACCAATTTATGGTCGCCGGCATAACTTCGCTAGCGAAGGAGATAGACTCTAGCGGTACTTTGCTCCCTAACGCCTAGAGAATTTGCGCTCTGGCAAATATACGTAACTACGCACATTCACTAAATTGTGGATTTTACTGAACGTTACCTCTTGCTCCAGACTTGCCTTTGCCACCTCAGACCAGGCGAAGTGCAATAGAGTAGATAGGAGTTCCTAAAAAAATAGTTGAATATTTTTCTAAGTCCCAAAAAACGCTGGCGTCTTTTACTTTTTTCAGGGTGATAGGCTGCAAAAAAAAAAAGCTTAATTTTTTTTGGGGTAACCAGCTTCCCCCCTACATTTCCTAACATATGACACATAAACTATACACTGGGCTCATGTGTAGGGCAATATAACAAAGTAACGCTAGTGCAACTTCACCAGCGTTCGGTGCCTTGGACACAACTTCGGATTTTAGTGAATTAGTGTTTTCCTGGCGAATCTACGCCTGACGAAGTGTTGTGATGTGAACAAAGCCGTCTGTGGCAAATTTTCGGTGGTTAGTGAATTTGCCCCCAAGTATTTATTGTGTCTTAAGGTATGAGACTTGCTATCCAGAATGCTTGGACCAGGGATTTTTCGGGTAAGGGATGTTTCTGTTATTTGGATCTCATTAGGTGATGTCTGCTAAAATTATTTAAACACTAAATGGACCCAATAGGATTGTTTTGCTGCCAATATGGAGTCATGCATTATCCCAGAGATAAAGGAATTGTTTGCTTAAAATGCACTTGAAGGGGCTGATTTATCAATGTTTGAATTCAAATTTTTACCACAATTCAAGTTTTTCTTTTTTGCGCTAAAACCCACAAATTCAAATAAGTGATTTTTTTTTAAGTTAAAAAAAATTGAAAAATTTGAATTTTAAAATTTTTAATCAATATATTTTTTTTCAATCAAGTATTTTTGATTAAAGTTTTTTTGATGAATAAGTACACATTCAAGTTTAGTACGTTTCTGAGTTTTTTATAATGACAAAAAAACCCTTGAAAATTCACAAATTTGATTTTTGATAAATACACCTCTAAGGGGGATGGCCTTCCCATAACTCAGAGCTTTCTTCACAATGGGCTTCTGGATGATGGATCCCATACCTGTAACACGTGGTATTGTCTATTGTTTTTAGCTGTTCCTTTTAACTAAAAGAATAAATGCAGACCTAGAGAATAAGTGAACTAGGATACACTTGTAAGAGTCCTCTCCATGCCTCCCCCAGGTTCTCCCTCTTAATCTTGTGATAAAGGCAAGATCTGAAAAACTTTATTTGAATCCCAATTACAAAAGTAATGTTTTTCTCATTCATAAATCTGGTATAATATTTACGAACCGCATATTTTGCTTTCATATCCCTTCACCCAGTTAAAGAACATGTACAGTAGCTTCAGATCAAATAATTTTGTCTACAAGAGTAGTACGTCTGTAAAATTTGTCAAAAATGTAAAATAAAAAACTACAAAAATCATAAACAAAAACATATCACAATATACCTGACAATAGCTATATCATAATGCAAAATACGGATTAATCCTGTACTGTTTCCCCTCTGCCTGTTTAGATTACATTTTTCGTGGCAGGAAAATAACTTTCTTCCTGATTAATGTTTATTTTTTATGTAGTGCATGCCAACATGTGGCACTTCATAGTTAGGTAGGATAAACTGCTCAAAGACTACAATACAACAAATAGCAATGTTCAGCAGTTGAAACCTCAACATAGAGTCCTGCGTGCGTCCATTTTTTGGAACACGAACCGACCCATACCCACAACCTGCAATCCGCAACCAGGACCTGCAACCCGCATTCTTACCCACTTGGACACGCAAGTACCTTATCTGCAACCTGGACCCGCGACCTGCAGACCATCAAGAATCAGGAAGTGCTGTCATTGTAACCCAGAAGTGACATCATCGGAAGTAGGCGTGATCAGAAAAAAAGGAGTAAAACAGGAAGTGCTGTTATTGTAAACCGGAAGTGACATCATCAGAAGTAGGCATGATCAGTAAAACAAGTAAAAATCGCTATTGAGAAGACCTGGGGCCCGATCAGCGGCCCGTAACATGCAGGACCACCGACCCGCATCTATAACTGCACCCGGAACTTTTACCCGCAAGGTACCGCAGGTTTTTGCGGGTAACCTGTGGGTACCCGACCTGCTGCAGGACTCTACCTCAACACAGAAAATATAAGCAACTTTCTAATATACATTACTTACATATTTTCAGTGTTTTTTATATGTAAATGTCACGTGTATTATAGAGGAAGTAGTGTATATGGCACTGGCAATTAACAATTGTGGCACAATTGTATTAGCCAGAACTCCAGCACAATTGGAAAATAATGCAGTAGCTAAACTGTGAAGAAAGAGGCCAGTTATAATTGTGAGAGACGGTTATGATGGTAGCTCTCGCCAATATGCAAGCGAGATGTGAATCACAGGAGGCTTATATTTTTGAGCTGTGCCTCTTTCCTATGAATACATGACTCACTTTTCATGCAGTATGACATGGACAGAAGTAAACTGACAGTTAGGATGGGAGAGGTAGACATTGCAATTGTGACCCCAAAATAATAGCTGTGAAAATCTGAATTTATTCTTGCCATTTTTAGTCATTAAAGCACAGGGTTAGAAGGATCTAAATGACGTGCTACCGTCATGTCATTCTCAATGCATATGCATGAAAATCTGTTTGCAGAAATATCTCTTAAGGGATAATGTGGAAGAGTTTCTAACAATGATAGGGGGTATTTAAACTTTATGCCTGTCTTATTAAAATGTAACAAATGCTAGGGAATAAAGTCCTTTTTAGGGTAAAATTAGCCAAGCTATTAAAAGTACAGTTATGGAATGCTTGGGATCGGAGGTTTCCCAGGTAAGGGGTCTATGCTTAAGTTGTCCACCATACCTTCACACATAATACAATACACAAGAGCCATGAAAATCCTGTAAATTATTTCCTTATAAACAGGGCTTAGTGATGTCCTCTGTCGTAATTGGAGCCTTTGGCCTTGTGTTTTTATATGGTCATGGAACTCCTCCATAATTTATAATTAGTGATGGGTGAATTTGCACCGTTTTGCTTCGCTGGAAAATTTGCGAACTTCCCACGTAATATGTTAAATGGCGAAAAATTAGCGAAACGGCGCCGGCGTCAAGTTTTTGATGCTGGCGAATTTTTTTGGCCGCCGGCGAATTTTTGGCGGTGAATTTTCGCAGGCATTTCGCGAATTTATTTGCTGGTGGCGAATCGCACAAATTCACCGCAAATTCGTGCCTGGCGAATAAATTCACCCATCAATACTTATATACTTTACAATAGGGGGTACTTTATTCACTATATATATATATATATATATATATATATATATATATATACACACACACACACCGTATATACTCGAGTATAAGCTGAGTTTTAATCATTCCTACACCAACAGTTCAATTGGGGAGAGACTGCAATATCACACAGCGCCCTCTGTTGGTTAAATCAAAGAATAATAGTGCGTCCTCTGTTGGTTATATTAAAGAATAAGTGACTGCAATATCACACAGCACCCTCTGTTGGTTATATCAAAGAATAACAGTGCATCCTCTGTTGGTTATATGAAAGAATAACAGTTACTGCAATATCACACAGCGCCCTCTGTAGGTTGTATGAAGGATTAACAGTGATGGCAATATCACACAGCACCCTCTGCACATGGTAGTGGGACAGTGGGACAATGCACACAGTAATCCATTTGGCAATTCTCTGTCACCATCAACTTTGCAAAGAAGTCCAGTTGATCGCTGGGGGGTCTCTTTGGCGGAATGTGTGCTGCTGGGAGACAGGGCTGTAGTTGTGACTAGGCTTATACTAGAGTCAATAAGTTCCCAGTTTTCGTAGGTAAAATTAGGTACCTCGGCTTATACTCAGATCGGCTTATACTCGAGTATATACGGTGTGTGTGTGTGTGTGTTTGCAATATCATTACATAAAACTCCAGGCTTAATAAATGTTGACTTCATAGTAACTAAAATAGTGGTTATATTTCCACTACACTTGCATGCCTAAGCAAGGAAGTATTAATAGCAATTCTTATTTCTTGTCAGGTTATTTTTCAAGCTAATAATACCAATTTTAAGAAGATATTCTGTGACCAAGAAGAGATGGGGTTGCACTACTGTATTCTTGTGGAATGTGCTATGTTCTCTGTCCATGATGCTGAATGAAATATCTTTAGTATATATATTTTGTTTCTTTACACTATGGTTACAGCAGCTGCAAGGGTGCTCCAAAAATAAGATTTTCGACTTAATTTCCATTTATTAGAATTGTGTCCTTAGTACCGGGTCAAGCCTTATTGGCAATCAATGCAAATGAGCTGCAAATTTGTGGGGACAAAGATCAATTTGCTCACTGAGAATCAACAAGAGCTAGAATAAATCAAGATTTGTCCTATTTCATGTCATTGTCTCCACCCTCCCCCAACCATGACCTTCACTGTACTGAAATCTGTTGAATACAAAATCAGTTTTGTAGCCTTACCTAAAAAGTACTTATACAAATTGCAAAGGACATACGTTTTCAGCTTAGACAGAAGGTCATCAAGAGTTTGGAAAGATTCTTTCTTGATTGTAAACCAATTGCTGTCTCCAGTCTTGCTATTCTTATTATATGTAAAGCACTGGTATAAATAAAGTATTATTTCTCCTCTTAACACTAATACTATAAAGAAAAGTCAGGTGTTATTGTGTTATACTGCTAGAGTTGGTGGTATGTTCAGGTTATTTGGGTTTATAAAAAAGTGACATAGTATAGTGGCCTAACAATGATTTTAAAAATGCACTTGCAAAGAGTAAATTGTGAATAAAACAGGGATCCATGGAATGCACATTGGCATTACTGCTGCTGTGATTCCTTTCCATGCTGCTTCCCAATATCTGAATGCTTTTCTGGAATTTTTTAAAAGTAGTTGCCTAGAGTTGAAAAAGTTTTACCTTACTTGTTATTTTGATATCTGATATGTATAATCTGCACGCTGCAATGGAAATGTTTGTTTTTATATAATCATGATTTTTTCTCTCTTTTAAGTTCTGAACAATTTTCTGGGTGCACTGTAGATTCCCTGCTTAACAAACATGGCTAGTTCTGTTGCCTGTAAACTAAATGATTTACATTGCTTCTAGTTATTTTGTATTCATCTGCATGTAGTTATCTGAAGAGTCATTGTTGCAAATAATGTGCCTGTACTATTTTCTGACAGATGTAGTAGTCAAATTGCTATTGCCTGTTTTGGAATGTTACAATAATTTCTGTCTTTAGTAATTGCTCAAAAATGATTGTGCAGTAAACAACTGGCAACAAGCTTGAGGGACACATTAAATTGTCTTTTACTGCCATTACAAGTCTTCAAGGATTGTAGCACCAAATGATATAGGTAACAAAATTCATATCAAGGTTATCTTAGCCCAGGGGTCCCCAACCTTTTTTTTACTCATGAGCTACATTGAAATGTTAAAACAGGTGGGGAGAAACACAAGCATGTAAAACATTCCTGGGGGTGCCAAATAAAGGCTGTGGCTGGCAATTTGGTAGCCTCTATGTGGACTGGCAGCCTAGAGGAGGTTCTGTTTGGCAGTACACCTGGTTTTTATGCAACCAAAAATTCCTCCAAGCCAGGAACTAAAAAATAAGCACCTGCTTTGAGGCCATTGGGAGCAACATCCAAGGGGTTGGTGAGCAACATTGCAAAATTGGACACAGTTCTTACATGAATTGAAGCCATTCATTGATGATACTTACAGTCAAAGCCAAGCCATGCAACTCCATGCAATTGCACTTAGCACCATTGTGTCCGTCCCACCTCCTGTTTCAAATTGTGCATGGATTGATGCAAAGACCCACAGAGGCAAGCATCAAGTGCACATCATTCTGACAGCATATAGTCTTTCAGAACAGTTTCATCCAAGTTGCATCAAAACCCAAGGGTAATTGCATGAATGTTGATGCATTGAATGGAATTGCCTTGGATACAACTCCCCCTCTTAACTCCCCCCCCCCCAAAAAAATTACAAAAAAATTGTGGGTACAATTCTGCATTCTGGGTATGAAAAAATATGACACAATTTATAAAGTAAACATACCTGTAAATATGCTGACCAACGTTGTAAGCTTATTGGGCTTATGATTTTTATTTACCTACTGCAGTTTAGAATTCACTACAATTGCAGATAGTTGCAGTTATACAGAAAAAAGTCCACTTTTGGGTAGATACTGACCTAATATCAAATTGTCCTTATAGTGGTCTCCCGTGTGTTTAGTGCTTCTCAACGAGCCGCAGTCCCCGTGTCAGATTGCAAAAGATTCCAAGTAAATCAAAGAATAGCCAGAGAGCACACCTTTATGTATTAAAAGGTTTCCATCTTTATTTTGCAGACAATCCTGCACAACATGTTTCGGCTACAACCGCCTTCATCATGCACCTGATGAAGGCGGTTGTAACCGAAACATGTTGTGCAGGATTGTCTGCGAAATAAAGATGGAAACCTTTTAATACAGGTGTGCTCTCTGGCTATTCTTTGATTTACTTAGATACTGACCTAGTCTTTGCATGCTAAGCTTGATAAAGATAACCTGTGTTTTCAACAGTAGTGTTTAAAGCTAAAATGCCAAAAGATGGGGACCTCAAAACCCTATGTGAAGATGAGGATGAAGTTGCTCCAGAGGAAGGACTAAAGGTCAAAAATTCGCCATCGACGGCTTCGCAGCCATCATAACACTTTGGCAGGCGTAAATTCGATAGGCCAACGCAAATTTACTACAATGCAAAGTTTCTTCCTGCCCGATGAACGCTGGTGAATTTTCACTAGCGTTACTTTGGCAATGCAAGCAAATTCAATTCTGCTTAGCTCAACTTCGTTAAAGGTCTTTTAATTTGCATATGGCGGGAAAATGCACCTATTTATGTTACATGGTGCATCTAATAAATTTACACTGATAACTACACATGCCAAGGGAAACCTAATAGTGATGGGCGAATCTGTTGCGTTTCGCTTCGTCGAATAATTCGCGAATTTCCAGCGAAATTCGAGAAACGGCAAAAAATTCAAAAAACGCGACGCGCTGCCCGATTTCGTTGTGCGTCAAAATAATTTTGTCGCGGGCGCATATAAGTGTTTCAACGCGCAACGTTATTTTTGACGCACAGTGCAATTTGATGAAACCCATGTTCTATGGGTGTTTTGTTTGTATAACCTTTTTTCACCTTTGGGGCTACAAATAAAAAATTGTCCCTTAGTTTCAAGCTTTGTAGTCTGTGATGATAAATGAATATGGTATCTTTTGCTTTGTGTCTGAATGTGCTGAATTGGATTGGACTCCATGGGAAGACCAATACACATGCGTGTTTTACTTAGTATACTGCTACACACATGCCCTGCATTGTTAGAGAACTCCTATCTTGAAAAAAATGGCTCCCATTTTGCAAGTTTCTTAAACTTTTAACGTTTGTGGATTTTTTTACATTACCTCTGGTCAACTGGTAATGGTATCTACTACTACTCTATATCTCTGTTTAACCAAAAAGTACCATCTGTACTATATCTAATAGTAGATTACTAACACAAGTACAACTAATAAATCTGAACAGATAGTATCTGGATGCTTTGTTTCTCAGATAAAAATGAATAAACCATATGTTTATGTGAATGAACCTTATATTTACATCATGTAATTGTAATGATTCTGAAATACTATGTAATGTAATTTTAATGACTCCGATTAAGAATAGTCATCGTTGTGTTATTAGAATCCAAACAATTTCAAGTACCATGTGAGTATTAGTTTAGTTAAATGAAAAATTAACTCAAAATATAGAAACTTTTTTAATATACAAAATAGCACAGCGGTGCTAGGCCAACAGATGTAATAAAATTACAGAGGAGGAGGAGGAGGAGCAACGACCCTCTGCAGGGACTCCACAATCTCCCTGACCTCGCCCATATCTTGCCTGATGCCATTGACCTGGTGGACCAGGGTGACCAGGAGCTCAGTGTGGTCATAGTAGGCATGTTCAGTCTGAGTGCCAACACTGAGCCCCTGGTGTGGTGGTGGTGGTGCCTGGTCCGGTGGTGGTGCTGCCGCCTGTTCGGGTAGTGGTGCTGCCCATGAGGTGGTGGTGCCTGGACAGGTGTCAGTGCTGCCTAGTCAGGTGGAGGCGGTGCTGCCTCATCAGGTGGTGGTGGTGCATTATCCCCATCTGATTCTGGATCATCCTGGATCCACTCAGCTGGCAATGAATAAATTTCAGTTTGAGTAACACAGCAATTGCATTTGTACAGTATGAATTATACAGGATAAGGTGTCATGTTGTAACTACAGGAAAATTAACTTTATTGTAGTTAAGAAGGGAAACCTATTTATTCAGTTTAAATAAATCTACCTTTATGTGAAGTAAAATTCTTATTAGCCTTGTCACAGGCCTAAACAAATACACATTTGCTCCAAAATACCAAAATAAATAGGAATCAAGTGCAGGGCAAGATTTACATAGTAGGCACCCCTAGGCCCACTGCCATTCGTCGCCCCTGTCCCCTCCCCTTTATTCGGGCAAATTTTTATCATCTGGACAGGAGCAATGGGGATTGCTGCATGGGAAACTATTGTATCTCCTGTGCATCCCCAGTGTTTCTGAACCAATATGGGTGTGGTTGGGCAGCATGCCGCCACCCTAAAATCCTCCAGCCCTAGGCCCGGGCCTTGGTGGCCTTTCCACATATCCGAGCCAGATCAAGTGGCTTTATTGTAGTTAAGAAGGGAAACCTATTTATTACGTTTAAATAAATCTACCTTTATGTGAAGTAAAATTCTTATTGGCCTTGCCACAGGCGTAAACAAATACACATTTGCTCCAAAAGACCAAATTAAATAGGAATCAAGTGGCTTTATTGTAGTTAAGAAGGGAAACCCATGTATTCCATTTAAATAAATCTATTATAATCTGTTTATATAATCTCCATTTGACAGCTCATTTACTTGTTATCTAACTTGTCTGCAATTATGTCAGTCAGTCCAAAGCAACTGTTCCAATCCTAATTACAGTATTCACTTAAATACATTTTTGCTGTAAAATAGCAAATCATTATAAGATGTTTTCTTTTTAAATAACTCTACCTTCAACCTCCACGCGCAACTCTTCAACAAACGCGCTGTAGCGCCTTTTCAAGTCGCTCCAGATTCTCTGGAGCTCCCTTAGGCCCAAGCAGACGCGGAACTCCCTCCGCAGCCTGCGCCTCAGCCTCTCCATGATGCTGCGGCGGAGTGCCTGTATGCCTCTCACATCAGGAGGGATATTGTTGTATCCCTCCCGGTGCAGGTACCTGACAAAGTACAGCAGCTGTTCCTCGCTCATCATGCCAGGTCCTGCCATTTTCAAACTGCACTCCTACAACTGTAAGCAAGGGCGGGGCTATTTATAGTGGCGACGCCCATTTTTGACGCGCACATGCGCAAACCTAGTTTTGCTATGATGCGCGCCTAATTTCGTCGCGCGGCGCCGAAATTGATAAATTGACTACTTTAACACTCAAATACATTGATTTTTTAAAATAAATTTTGATATTAAGTCACACTATATTTGCTAATTAGGCACTATTAGAAGTAACATTATTCCCCTAGCAATCATGCATTGATTTAAATAAGAGACTGGAATATGAATAGGAGAGGCCTAAATGGAAAAAAGTAGCAATGACTAACAATACATTTGTAGCCTGACATAGTATTTGCTTTTTAGTTGGGGTCAGTGACCCACATTTACAAGCTGCAAAGAGTCAGAACTTAGAAGAAAAAGGCAAATAATTAAAAAACCAAAAAAAATAATGAAAACCAAATTAAAAGTTGCTTAGAATTTGCCATACTATTGCATACTAAAAGTTACCTTAAAGGTGAACCACCCCTTTAAGGGCTTTGCATTGGATCTATGAATACATTGTATAAAGTGTTTGGAAACAAAAGATGGCGTGTGTTCTCTTTGAAGGTTATGGACAGCAAACTGGGACAAAACTGCTTGTGAAGTTGAAAGTTGCAAAATAGCAGATGCAGCTGAAAGTGGGATTTAAGCTGGACATCATCTAGGAATGAAATTCCTCTTTCCATTAACAAAACTGTGTTGTCTCGTTTATTTAACTCAAGGACAAAAGTATTCATAGAGGACAAATTCCATCTAAATTATTGCTTACAGAATGAATTTAAGTAGAGTTTATGGCTATGTTTGCGTCACCCAGGGTTGCCAGGTTGGTTGGTTTCCAGTCAAATTTACTGGGCTGATGTTTGGGGCCTGTTTGGGCCTCTGTGTAATTTGAATGCCAGGGCCTATTTTGACTCCCAAACCAGACATGGCTTTGGGACTACCATTAAAACATTTCCCTTACTTTTAAGCTTTGTACACAGTGATAAATGTATATATGCCATGTTTTGCTTTGAAATCAATGGGAAGAGCAATTCGCACCTATGTTTCACTCAGTAACTGCTACCCACACATGCCCTCCCTGTATACATTTTTAGAGCACTCCTATCATTTCAAAAGAAAGAATAATGACTGAGGCACAGGACTTTTGGCCGCAGTCGTTTCAGGGGTAATAATAGTGTGAATACATTTGACAACCAAGCAGCAAGCATTGTTGTAATCAATTGTATTTGAGCCAGAAGAATTAAATGAGGCAGGCCTCAACCCGAAGAAATTAGCCCACTAAGCAGCAAAAATAGAAGCAACATATTTAGAAGCCATGTTAGGCCTCAACCACCAGAAGAAATTAGCCAACTAAGCGGCAAAATCATAAGCAACATATTTAGAGGCCATGTGAGGCCTCAACCACCAGAAGAAATTAGCCAACAATGTAGCAGTATTCGAAGAAACATATTTAGAGGCCATGTTAGGCCTTAAGCACCTGAAGAAATTAGCCAACTAAGCATCAAAATTATAAGCAACATATTTAGAAGCCATGTTAGGCCTCAACCACCAGAAGAAATTAGCCAACTAAGTGGCAAAATCATAAGCAACATATTTAGAGGCCATGTTAGGCCTCAACCCAAAGAAATTAGCCAACAATGTGGCAGTATTCGAAGAAACATATTTAGAAGCCATGTTAGGCCTCAAGCACCTGAAGAAATTAGCCAACTAAGCATCAAAATTATAAGCAACATATTTAGAGGCCATGTTAGGCCTCAACCACCAGAAGAAATTAGCCAACTAAGCGGCAAAATCATAAGCAACATATTTAGAGGCCATATTAGGCCTCAACCCAAAGAAATTAGCCAACAATGTGGCAGTATTCGAAAAAACATATTTAGAAGCCATGTTAGGCCTCAAGCACCAGAAGAAATTAGCCAACTAAGCGGCAAAATCATAAGCAACATATTTAGAGGCCATGTTAGGCCTCAACCCAAAGAAATTAACCAACAATGTGGCAGTATTTGAAGAAACATATTTAGAAGCCAGGTTAGGCCTTAAGCACCTGAAGAAATTAGCCAACTAAGCATCAAAATTATAAGCAACATATTTAGAAGCCATGTTAGGCCTCAACCACCAGAAGAAATTAGCCAACAATGTGGCAGTATTCGAATAAACATATTTAGAGGCCATGTTAGGCCTCAACTACTAAAAAAAATTGCCGACAATGCAGCAGTAGTGTCAGCAACAGCAGAAGAAGCCTTGATAGACCTCCACCAGACTTTTGCCAAATAATGAGGCATTAGTAGCAACAGCAGCGGCAGTCATGTTGTAATCAACTCTATATTAGAGCCAGAAGAATTAAATGAGGCAGGCCTCAAACAGAGAAGACTTTTGCCAAATAATGAGGCATTAGTACCAACAGCAGCGGCAGTCATGTTGTAACTTATAATCAACTCTATATTACAGCCAGAAGAATTAAATGAGGCAGGCCTCAAACAGAAGAATTTTGCCAAATAATGAGGCAGCGGCAGCAACAGTCATGTTGTAACTTATAATCAACTCTATATTAGAGCCAGAAGAATTAAATGAGGCAGGCCTCAAACAGAAGACATTAGCCAACTAAGCGGCAAAATTATAAGCAACATATTTAGAAGCCATGTTAGGCCTCAACCAGAAGAAATTAGCCAACAATGTGGCAGTATTCGAAGAAACATTTTTAGAAGCCATGTTAGGCCTCAACCAGAAGAAATTTGCCAACTAAGCGGCAAAATTATAAGCAACATATTTAGAAGCCATGTTAGGCCTCAACCAGAAGAAATTAGCCAACAATGTGGCAGTATTCGAAGAAACATATTTAGAGGCCATGTTAGGCCTCAACTACTAAAAAAATTTGCCGACAATGCAGCAGTAGTATCTACGATAGCAGTAGGAGCTTTGATAGGCCCCCACCATAAAAAAATTTGCAGACAATGCAGCACAGCAGCAGTACTACTAGGGCTAGTAGCAGGCAGCAGCAGCAAGGGCAGCAGGTGCAGACAGATGGGGAATGGGCAATACTACTGAGGAGGAGAGTATGGGCAGCAATGGAGAGAGGAGGATAAATCTGTGGAGGAGAAGGAGGAGAGGAGGCTAGTCTCTGCTGTCTGCAATGGGCACTTGGACATCCCGCTTATCCATGCCTCATTCATTTTAATGAATGTCAGCTTATCCACGCTGCCAGTGGATAGCCGTGTCTGCTTCTCAGTGACCACCCCACCTGCGGCACTGAAGACACGCTCTGACAGGACACTGGCAGGGGGGCAAGCCAGCACCTCCAGAGCGTACTGTGCCAGTTCTGGCCACTGGTCGAGCCTCGAGACCCGATAATGCATGGGGTCATCGTCAGGGCGAATGGCATCCTGCACGCTGACTGACCCCATGTAGTCAGCCACCATATGCTCCACCCGCTGCTGGTGGTGGCTTTGGGTGCTGACTGGGCCTGCTGCTGGCCGTTGAGGCTCGAAAAAGCTCTTCCACACACCCATGAGATCTCCGCCCTTGCTGCTGCTGCTGCTGCTAGGCCCCCGTCTCTGCTGGGTGTGTGGAGTAGTGGAGGCCTGAGAAGTGTCAGACTGGGGGAAGGCCTTACACTTGTGAAGGCAAAGCGAGTGTGGGAGCTGCTTAGCGAGTGTTGCATGTGAATTAAGTGTTAAGCAGCGTTAAAAACCTTAAGGCGTTTAAAACTGAAAAGGCGTTGGTGAGGAATTACATTTGGGAGACTGTAAGTACCCAGTGTAAATATGAGTGGATTTGCTGGTATTACTCAGTGTGTGTCTTGTCACATGTATGTGGTCTACACAAACTCCACTAGCTAAATCCCACACAAATCTCTCACTATCCTGCTCTCTCTACCTCTACCAAAAACGCCACGAGTAATGGCCGCCTCTGCAGCTCCTTATATAGACAGTGGGATGGCTCACATCTAATTGGCTGCTGTGGGTGACGTTCAGTTTGTTGCGCGTCTTTTTTTTTTTTTTTGACGCGCACTCGCGGCGCAATTTCGCTAAAAATGCACCCGCGGTGAAACGCATAAATTCGCCGCAAATTTAACTATGGCGAGTTTATTCGCCCATCCCTAAACCCTAACAAAGTCAATTGAGTTGTTATAATGCCATACACAAAAGCCCACTGTAAAATAATGTTCCCATGTGTTATAAAATGTATGGGGGAAACTGGTTACACAAAAAAAAATGTAAACACTTTTGCAGCATGTCACCCTGAAACAAAGAAAAGAGGCCAGGTTTTTTTGGACTAAGAAGTTTTTCCACTCAAATATATGATGTAAGTAACAGAAGTTTGAGGAAGTTCTATGCACTCCACTTTGCCTGGTCTGAGCTGGCAAAGACAAGTCTGGCGATGGAGTGTGAATCACTGCTAGCATCTATATCCTTTGCTAGCGAAGTGACGCCTGCGCCCTTAGCAAATCGGCAAAGACCCTGCAGGTGGTTATGCTGGCAAATAGTCGCCAGCGTTAGTCACTTCGCCCTTTAGTAAATCTGCTCCATGAAGAGAAATATGGAGTCTTCAGGTTTATATGACTGCAGCACAGAAACTATACATAAATAAAACAAACACATTATATCGCTGGAGTTACTTACAAATAGGTTTCATTGCTAGTTTAATTTGTATTCAAATATATTTACTGTAGTTATCTGAAGATCCTTTGGTGCATATAATAATTTTTTGTAACAAAACACAGAATTTTTAAACCAATTCACTGTTAATAAATGACTCCAAAAATGTGTGCGGATACTAGGCTGCAGGAGGAAATTCAATTCAACTTTTCAATTGCTTTTATTGTACCTTATTTACCTTCCTGTTCTGTTGATTTTCAGAATGGTTATCAAAGTCACTGACTGCATCTAACCTTTTATCAAGGCCCTGTATTATTCATTTTCCATTCTGCTGTGGTTACTAGGAGAACAGGGAATCTAGCAACCAGATGTGACTTTTCAAAATGGATAGATGTAGAGCAGAATGTTTATTAAAGGAGAACAATAAAATTAACAAATGCAAAATATCTTAGAATAATATTTTCCAACGTTGGCTACACTTCACATTGTTGTTGTGTTGATGAACAATAAACCTAATTTGCAAATGTATAGTTCCCTCTTGATCACTTCTATTGCGTAAAGAAATGGAAATTCATAAATTAATATGGAGGATACAATACCTCCCATGCTTGCAATATTAAGGTGTATGTTTAGTGAAACTGCTCTTTGCTCTGTAGAGCATAGTGACTAAAATGTAATTATAGAACTGCATTCCATTCTTTTCATGTTTTTGAGTGAAATTTGAAAAAGAGATTACAGTTTTGATAAATCTGCCCCTTAGGGACTGATTTATTAATAATCAAAGATTGGGAACAAACAATGCAAAAAAAAACAGTGTGAGTTCTTTATTATGTGTTTTTCCATTGTTTGCTTTTTTCCCACTAGGTTTTTTTTCATCTTCATATTCTTTAAAAAATAAAATGTTTACCAGTTGGTATGCATTTTCTATTTTGAATAATGTGATTGTGAAAGATCAAGCTGTAAAGCTCTTGGAGTTCTTGCCATGCTTTTAAACACAAAAAATGCAGTCACATTTCTGCCAATCACATTGATCAACATGAATAAAATATCCATGTCAGCATACACATTTAGAATGCTGGGATAGAAAAATGCTCTTAACTAATAAAGCATAAGTATAATACTATTGCTAGCAGGGGACCTATGAAATCCCCTCTTGCTGGCTGTAAAGTAAAGAGCAAGTTAAACACAGACTCATGAGACACAGGCAGAACATCTGCTTATTATGGAGGATGTGATGCTCAAAGCAAGAGACAAGTGATTCATAAACAGTTCCTTTTTATTGAAGAATTGGGCACATAAAAGTGCAGAAGAGTAATCAGGCAGTACTTACTGTAATCATTAAGGCTTTGGCCCCTCTGTACCTCTTACTGGGGGTTCTTACTCTCTTCCCATATAGTTGGAATCTGCCTAATATGCATTCACCCTTCAGAGTACAACCCCAGTAAATATCTTTTTGGAGTTTAGAGCTACTTTGTTAACTAATACTGTCTATTTCATGTTCCTAGAACCATTGAATTTAGAACCTGGCCCTTAAAGCTGTACTCATGGGTTCTCCTTTAGCTTCTGGGAATTATTTGGTTCCTGCTCATACTAGACTCTGGAAAATGATCCCTCCACAAGAATGATAGAAATTCTTACACGTACAGAACTTTGGAAAGCCACTCACAGGGTACATCTCTAGCAGATACAATGTACAATATAATACAAGCCCGTGTAAACAGTATATATTACTTCATTGCTCTGGTAAGAGGTAAACAGCTTTTTATACATTATTATTAAAGGCAAGCGTTTATAATCTACCTATATGTTAGGTATAGTTGATGCACAAGATATAAAATGATGGACCTGCAGGGGAAGTATATGTTGGAAAAATATTGAGAGTGTTAGCAGGTCTGCATGAGTCAGCAGAATGTGATGTGCAGAAATCGATGTGCTATGGGAAATCACATACTTATTTGGTAAGCAGGTAAGTGTTGTATGCTTTACTGAGGAGGTGAATTTTAAGGGAACATTCAAACTCTGCAGGGTAGGAGAGTGTCCAATCCTGTAGGGTAATTAATTTCACATGTAGGGAGCTGCTCTGGTGATGCATGTGATGAGGTTACTAGGGCAGAAGAAAGTTTAAGATCATTAGAGAAGCAAAGTGGTGGACCTTGATTGTACCTGTAGATAAGGCTTGCCATCTAAAGGTGGAACATTGTTATTGTGAGCTTGGTAGATGGGTGTGAGGACTTTAAATTTGATGCGATAATGAATCGTTAGCCAGTGCACTGATTTGCAGAGAGGTGCAGATTTTGGACTTCTACCTTTGTTTTCTGACTGAGAACATTGCTTATTCCTGCAATATTTTAAGTTGTAATCAGCTAGATTTTGAAAGCAATTGAATGTGAGAAATGAACGTGAATAATGAATCAAGTATGACAGGCAACGTACATACTACAATGAAAAATAGTAACAGGCAATGTTGGGGTAGGGCATGTGGGTGTGAATAAGTTCTGTTTTCTCCAGGTTGAGAAGACATCTGAGGGAATATACAGTAGCAGAGAGGCAGCCGGACACTTGACATATGACAGAGGAAGAAAGATCAGGACAAGACAGATTTGGGTATCATCAGCATATACATGACACTGAAAGCCAAAGGAGTTGATGATTTGATACAGAGATTTAGTGTAAAGAGAGAAGAATAGAAGTCCAAGGACAGTGCCTTAAGGGACCTGAGAGTGTTGGAGTGGTGAGGAATAGGGATGAGCAAAATATGTTGCTGCATTTTGCCACAAAAAACACCCATAGACTCTAATGTATAGTAAAAAAAATGTGTCACATGATTTGAAAAATGTCATTCTAAAAAATGCCCATTGAATTAAATGCTCTTATTTTGCTGATTCCTGAACTTTCTGCAAAGCGAAACAGGTCAGATTTGCCCATCACTAGTGAGGAACTTTTATCCAAGAAAGAGACAGAAAAGAAATGTTAGAGAACTATGACCGGTGCCAGGAGTGCTGTATCATGTATGCTCTTTATTAATAGGCAACTGCACACATAATTTAATAAAAATAAACAAAAAGCACAGAACAAGCATAATACTTAGCTGTACGTAATAATTTGTATGAACGTGTGAATTAACAAATATGCCTAAGAATGCAACGGAAATTTACAGAATGGATCACTAGAAAATGGTCAATGTCAGTGGTCCCCAACCAATTGCTCACGAGCAACATGTTGCTCACCAACCCCTTGAATTTTGCTCCCTGTGGCATCAAAGCAGGAGCATATTTTTGAATTCGAGGCTGGGAGGCAAGTTTGGTTTCTTAAAACCAGGTGTACTGCCAAAGAGAATCTCCTGTAGGCTGCCAGTCCACATAGGGGCTACAAAATAGCCAATCATAGCCCTTATTTGGCATCCCCATGGACTTTTTCATACTTGTTTTGCTCCCCAACTATTTTTTACATTTAAATGTGGCTCACAAGTAAAAAAGGATGGGGACTAGTGATGGGCAATTTGTCCGGTTTTGCCACAAATTTTGTGAATTTCCTGATAAATTCGCAAAACTGGCGAAAAATTTGAGAAACGCAGATTTTGATGCCCACAACAACTTGCCTGCATCAAAATGGGAGCATCAAAGTTGTCGCTGGTGCCTTTTAAATTCAATGGGCATCCATTAACCGTCGCCGGCCTCAAAAAAACTTTGACGCCATTGATTTTATTCACGGGCGGTGAAATTCACACGGAGCAACGTATGTGAAATAATATTCCCTAATCCTATATTATACTGCTACAGCAATTCCCTCTAGTAAAAACCCCTTGACCGACTGTATGGTTATATACACTAAATAATGCTGCCTGACTAATCCAAGTTACATGTTAGCAATTTAGGATTCTTTATATTGTTTCACCATATCATATTCCTGGGTGTGTTTCAGGGGCCACTTTGTTATATTTCCGGGAACAGCAATTTTGGAAGGATCAGAGGCAGCAATGTGAGATCTAACAGTAGCAGTACATAGAAGCATAGAAGTTGGTAAACTTTTTATTTTAAAAATAACAAAACATGATTACAATTGAAGAAAACATTATAGAGAACTCATACTTGTTTTTTTTTATGTTTTTAAGTGGTTTGTTAATAAATCAGCCTCAAATAGCAGATTTTTCAAAATTCTAATTTTTTATTTTTTTCCAATTAAAGATTGGGATCAAACAATGTAAAACATTTGGACTATCATGCCTTGGTTGTTAATTCCTTATAATTTGAAGCCTTTTTTTTTTTACATGACAAATAAATACACCAAATGCTTTTGTTACCATAGACTGGAGACTGGACCATTCTGCATTAATATCCATTTTTCTCACTCTACACGATGAACTGAGTAGTCATACAGTAGTTACAGAACATATTTACCATGTCCACAAGTAGTGGACTGCTTCTGAAGTGAAGATAATGTAAGTACTTGTTTTAATGGGAACTACTTTGCTTTCTTCTAAAGAATTATATCTTTGAATGCTACACAACTTGAAACTACATCTTGGAGCAAAAGGTGAAAAGATATTTTTGCGCAAAAATGTCCAACAAATATTATGTTAGACTGTAAAAGTGAACAGAACGGTCGCATATTCTTCCATGGTAAACTGTCTCTTTGATTCTCTGATAAATGCATGTTCTGGAGTGTAAGCCATACACTGAAATTGTATTCAAGCCAGCCTTGTGAAATGCCTCTACACATCAAAGCATTCATAGGACTGACTACGAATTCACACTTGGGTACCGTATATACTCGAGTATAAGCCGTCCCGAGTATAAGCCAAGGTACCTAATTTTACCTCCAACAACTGGGAAAGCTTATTGACTCGAGTATAAGCCGAGGGTGAGAAATGCAGCAGCTTCTGGTAAGTTTCAATTTTGTTTTTGGATGACTATTCTTAGGCGCCGGCTACTATTCTAAGGCGCCGGCGAATATTCTTAGGCACCAGCGACCGTTTTTGCGCTTGACCCGAGTATAAGCCAAGGTAGAGTTTTTCAGCATATTTTGGGGGCTGAAAAACTCGGCTTATACTCGAGTATATACGGTACTGTATGTATTGCTCAACAGTTTGTTACAGTTAAGGCAGATGATTGGGCCAGGGGCTGTAACATCAGTGCTAAAATTGGGATTTAGGATCTAAGAAGGCAGGAGGGAGTACTAATTAAAATTAAAGAGAGTTCCTGAATTATACAAATGTATATTATATCATATTGGAATGAGCACACTCTTCTTGCATGCCCTATTTTGATTTTTCAAAGTCCACCAAATGACTCCAAATAAGTCCTAGGAGGTCTCCCATAGACTATAACCGCAATTCAGCAGGTTTTAGATGGTCAATGTCAAAGTTTTAAAGAGACAGTACATGATAAATTTTGATATTTGAATAGTCAAATTTTTTCAAATTCTAATCAAATTTTGGCCTGTTTGATAGTCGAAGTACACAAAAATAGATCGAAATTCAGATTTGTTTACTTCGAATTTTCACTTTGACCCTTGATAAATCTGCCCTTAAATGTTTTCATAGGTTTGTATTCCCATTGTCCATTTTGAAATTGCCCATGACAGAGATTAAGAAGTTATCCAAGTTGGGGGGCATATTTATCAAAATCCGAATTTTTCAGAGTATTGTAATAAAAAAGTCCGACCAAACTAGAATCCATGATTGGACCTTATTTATTATTAAAAACACATGATTTAATAGGATCCAAAATAGTCTGAATTTTGGGCTAATTCCAGCGCAGACCACAGAAACTAACAAATAGCATAGGAACCTCTCCCATTGACTTATATACAACCTCGGTAGGTCTGAGATGCTGGATTTTTGGATACTGACTTTTTCAATCCTCAGGGTATTATAAATCTTTTCAATGAATCAAGTTTTATAGTTGGACTTTAATAAATAACCCCAGAAGTGTTCTCCTATTGGAGTGTCCATTTTTGTATTGCTTATAGTAAATTGGTATTGAGTAGTCTTTTTCCAAGGCTTTGTCCAGTTTCTTCTAAATACATTATTTCAGTTTGACATTTTGTGCACAAAATACAACCTAGTCGTTGCCTTTGTCCTGAAACCATACCTGCTACACAAGAGAAATATTTTCAGTTTCTTCCTGTTCTTATCCACACTATCCTTTTTTTTCATTGTTCGATAATGTCATTACATCTCACACAGTAGCAACATTTGATGGTGAATGCTGAATGGATTACTTGTATTAACGCAACTTTATCAGCAATGAATAGGGATGTAGCGAACAGTTCGCCGGCGAACTAGTTCGCGCGAACTTCGACTGTTCGCGTCCGCCGAATGTTCGCGAACGTCGCGCGACGTTCGCCAATACGAGTTCGCGTTCGATTCGAACAAAAATCGTTCGACCATTCGATCGCTAAAATCGAAGGATTTTCGTTCGAATCGAACGATCGAAGCCATTGGATCGAATGAAATCATTCGATCGAATGGCTTCGATCGTTCGAGTCGAACGAAAATCCTTCGATCGAACGATTAAAATCCTTCGATCGTTCGAATCGAACGATTTTCGGATGTTCGAAGTTCGCAAACTGTTCGCGAACTGTCCGCATTTTTTGCCGGTGTTCGCGAACGGCGTTCGCGAACACATCGGCGGCGGTTCGCTACATCCCTAGCAATGAATAGAGATGTCGCGAACTGTTCGCCGGCGAACTTGTTCGCGCGAACATCGGGTGTTCGCGCTCGCCGGAAGTTCGCGAACGTCGCGCGACGTTCGCCATTTTGGGTTCGCCATTGTTGGCGCTTTTTTTTGCCCTCTCACCCCAGACCAGCAGGTACATGGCAGCCAATCAGGAAGCTCTCCCTTGGACCACTCCCCTTCCCTATAAAAACCGAAGCCCTGCAGCTTTTTTTCACTCTGCCTGTGTGTGCTGAAGAGATAGTGTAGGGAGAGAGCTGCTGCCTGTTAGTGATTTCAGGGACAGTTGAAAGTTTGCTGGCTAGTAATCGTTTTGATACTGCTCTGTTATTGGAGGGACAGAAGTCTGCAGGGGTTTGAGGGACATTTAAGCTTAGGTAGCTTTGCTGGCTAGTAATCTACCTTCTACTGCAGTGCTCTGTATGTAGCTGCAGTGGGCAGCTGTCCTGCTTCTGATCTCATCTGCTGACTGCTGCAATAGCAATAGTCCTTGTAAGGACTGCTTTTATTTATTTTTTTGTTGTTTTACTACTACTACTACTACTACTACTACTACTACTACTACTACTACTATAAGAGCCCAGTGCTATTAGTCTAGCAGTGTTGGGGAGTGGGACTGGTGTGCTAATCTGCTGCTCCTAGTAGTTCAGCAGCACCAACTTTAATTTTTTTTTTTTAATATTCATTCTTTTTTTATTTAACTTTTTTTTTATTTTACTACCGCTGTAGTAGTGTATAAGTTGACCTTTTAGGCATTATTTGCCCTGTAGGCATTTTTTGCCCGGTGTGTTATTCAACCAACTGCTATCTAGCTGTGTGCCCGTGTTCACATTCTGTCTAAATATCCATAATATTACCGTCTCCAGAAAAAACACCGGAGTGACTTTTTTCAAGCAGCCATAATAAATTTTACGTAATCCGTATCCATCGCTGTAGTAGTGTATAAGTTGACCTTTTAGGCATTATTTGCCCTGTAGGCATTTTTTGCCCAGTGTGTTATTCAACCAACTGCTATCTAGCTGTGTGCCCGTGTTCACATTCTGTCTAAATATCCATAATATTACCGTCTCCAGAAAAAACACCGGAGTGACTTTTTTCAAGCAGCCATAATAAATTTTACGTAATCCGTATCCATCGCTGTAGTAGTGTATAAGTTGACCTTTTAGGCATTATTTGCCCTGTAGGCATTTTTTGCCCAGTGTGTTATTCAACCAACTGCTATCTAGCTGTGTGCCCGTGTTCACATTCTGTCTAAATATCCATAATATTACCGTCTCCAGAAAAAACACCGGAGTGACTTTTTTCAAGCAGCCATAATAAATTTTACGTAATCCGTATCCATCGCTGTAGTAGTGTATAAGTTGACCTTTTAGGCATTATTTGCCCTGTAGGCATTTTTTGCCCAGTGTGTTATTCAACCAACTGCTATCTAGCTGTGTGCCCGTGTTCACATTCTGTCTAAATATCCATAATATTACCGTCTCCAGAAAAAACACCGGAGTGACTTTTTTCAAGCAGCCATAATAAATTTTACGTAATCCGTATCCCTCGCTGTAGTAGTGTATAAGTTGACCTTGTAGGCATTATTTGCCCTGTAGGCATTTTTTGCCCAGTGTGTTATTCAACCAACTGCTATCTAGCTGTGTGCCCGTGTTCACATTCTGTCTAAATATCCATAATATTACCGTCTCCAGAAAAAACACCGGAGTGACTTTTTTTCAAGCAGCATTCTTATATTTTACGTAATCCGTATCCACCGCTGTGTATACGTTGACCTTGTAGGCATTATTTGCCCTGTAGGCATTTTTTGCCCAGTGTGTTATTCAACCAACTGCTATCTAGCTGTGTGCCCGTGTTCACATTCTGTCTAAATATCCATAATATTACCGTCTCCAGAAAAAACACCGGAGTGACTTTTTTTCAAGCAGCATTCTTATATTTTACGTAATCCGTATCCACCGCTGTGTATACGTTGACCTTGTAGGCATTATTTGCCCTGTAGGCATTTTTTGCCCAGTGTGTTATTCAACCAACTGCTATCTAGCTGTGTGCCCGTGTTCACATTCTGTCTAAATATCCATAATATTACCGTCTCCAGAAAAAACACCGGAGTGACTTTTTTTCAAGCAGCATTCTTATATTTTACGTAATCCGTATCCACCGCTGTGTATACGTTGACCTTGTAGGCATTATTTGCCCTGTAGGCATTTTTTGCCCAGTGTGTTATTCAACCAACTGCTATCTAGCTGTGTGACCGTGTTCACATTCTGTCTAAATATCCATAATATTACCGTCTCCAGAAAAAACACCGGAGTGACTTTTTTTCAAGCAGCATTCTTATATTTTACGTAATCCGTATCCACCGCTGTGTATACGTTGACCTTGTAGGCATTATTTGCACAGTGTTTTCTTCAAACCGCCATCTAGCTGTGTGAGCTTGTTCACATTTTGTCTAAATATTGATAATATTATCGTCTCTAGAAAAACCACTTGAGTTACTTTTTTTCAAGCAGCATTCATATATTTTACGTAATCCGTATCCACCGCTGTAGTAGTGTATACGTTGATCTTGTAGGCATTATTTGCACACTGTTTTCTTCAAACTGCCATCTAGCTGTGTGTATTATCGTTTCCAGAAAAACCAACTGAGTTTTTGTTGTTGTTGTTTTTTTAAAAATAATGCCAGGCAAAGGCAGGCCGCCACGCAGAGGCCGTGCTAGGGGCCGTGCTGCTATGCAATCCTGTGGCCCTAGCAAATTGCCCAGTTTTAAAAAGCCAATGACCCTGAACTCCCAAAATGCTGAAGAGGTAGTTGACTGGCTTACACAGCACACCCCATCCTCTACCGTTTCTAACTTTACCACAACATCCTCCTCATCCTCCACTGCTATGGCCACCCCACGTAACACTTCCTCCACCACCGGTGCCCCATCTTCACTGGAGTCAGAGGAGTTATTTTCCCATGAGTTTCTTGAACTGAGTAATGCGCAACCATTATTGGCAGAAGAAGATGAAGGAGATGAGGACGTTACACCAGATTTAATTCTGGCAGAGAACACGACAGAGATGGACATAATGATGAGTGATGAGGAGGAGGAGGAGGTCCCCGCTGCTGCTTCCTTCTGTGATGTGTCAGAAGAAATTGATGCATCTGAGGAGAATGATGATGAGGAGATTGATGTTTTGTGGGTGCCTAGTAGAAGAGAGCAAGAGGAGGGTAGTTCAGATGGAGAGACGGAGAGTCAGAGAGGCAGTAGGAGAATAAGACTTAGAAGAAGCAGGGAGGCCAGCCCGCAGGGATCAGTAGGGCAACAACATGTATCGGCACCTGTGTTCAGCCGGCCAACGCACCCGCCATTGCCGCCAACTTCTACTGTTACCGCCAGATCGCACACTTCCAAAAAGTCAGCAGTGTGGGATTTTTTTAATGTGTGTGCCTCTGACAAAAGCATTGTAATTTGCAATGAGTGCAGTCAGAAACTGAGCCTTGGTAAGCCCAACAGCCACATAGGTACAACTTCTATGCGAAGGCACATGAGCGGCAAGCACAAAGCACTTTGGGAGCAACACCTCAAAGGCAACAGGCAAACTAAAAGTCACACTCCTTCTGGTCCAGCATCTTACTGCTCTACCTCTGCTCTCCTTGACCCATCTGAACCACCCTCCACTCCGCCTTCCACCTTGACCACCTGTTCCCATTCCCAGTCATCTGCCACCAGCCAAGTTTCTGTGAAGGCCATGTTTGAGCGTAAGAAGCCAATGTCTGACTGTCACCCCCTTGCCCGGCGTCTGACAGCTGGCTTGTCTGCACTCTTAGCCCGCCAGCTTTTACCATACCAGCTGGTGGACTCTGAGGCCTTCCGCAAATTTGTAGCAATTGGGACACCGCAGTGGAAGGTACCCAGCCGCAATTTTTTTTCTAAAAAGGGAATACCACACCTGTACCAACATGTGCAGAGCCAAGTTACCGCATCTCTGTCACTTAGTGTTGGGCCAAAGGTCCATATGACTACTGACGCATGGTCCTCCAAGCATGGTCAGGGCAGGTATGTCACCTACACTGCCCACTGGGTGAACTTGGTAATGGCTGGGAATGGGAAGCAGGGAATGGGTAGCTCAACAACAACAACAACAGTGGAGTTGGTGTCACCGCCACGGATTGCACGCGGTTCTGCCACCACCTCTACTCCTCCATCGCTCTCTACCTCGTCTTCTTCCTCTTCTTCTTCTTACTCTGCTGCTGGGTCCTCCTTCTCCTCCTCCACACCTGTGCACCCCCAGCTCCCCCTAGGCTATTCGACGTGCCAGGTACGCCGTTGTCACGCTGTCTTGGGGATGACGTGCCTGGAAAGCAAAAACCATACCGGATCTGTACTCCTGTCATCTCTGCAGTCACAGGCCGATCGGTGGCTGACCCCACACCAACTGCAGATCGGAAAAGTGGTGTGTGACAATGGAAGCAATCTGTTGGCAGCGTTGAGACTGGGAAATTTAACACATGTGCCCTGCATGGCACATGTGTTAAATTTAATAGTCCAACGTTTTGTCTCCAAGTACCCAGGATTCCAGGACGTTCTCACCCAGTCCAGAAAGGTGTCGGCCCATTTCAGACGTTCCTACACAGCCATGGCACGCCTTGCTGACATTCAGCAGCGCTACAACATGCCAGTCAGGCGTTTGATTTCTGACAGCCAGACTCGCTGGAATTCAACGCTCCTTATGTTGGAACGTCTGCTGCAACAACAAAGGGCCGTCAACGAGTACCTTTTTGAACTGGGTGGTAGGACTGGATCTGCAGAGCTGGGGATTTTTTTCCCCCGTTACTGGGTGCTTATGCGCGATGCCTGCAGGCTCATGCGACCTTTTGAAGAGGTGACAAATATGGTCAGTCGCACCGAAGGCACCATCAGCGACCTAATACCCTTCGCTTTCTTCCTGGAGCGTGCCGTGCGACGAGTGACAGATGAGGCTGTAGACCAGCGTGACGAGGAGCTGGAAGCGCACGATTTATGGTCGCAATCACCAGAACGAACCCAGGCACCTGCTGCAACGCAGGGAGAGGTGCCAGAAGTGGAGTCAGAGGAGGAAGGTGGCTTTGTGGAGGAGGAGGAGGAGGACCAACAGGAGCAGGCTTCCCAGGGGGCTAGTGGTGACCTTTTGGGGACCCCTGGTCTTGTACGTGGCTGGGGGGAGGAGACCGTGGATGATGCAGTCCTTGATAATGAGGAAGCGGAGATGGATAGCTCTGCATCCAACCTTGTGAGAATGGGGTCTTTCATGCTGGCATGCCTGTTGAAGGACCCCCGTATCAAGAGGCTTAAGGAGAAGGACCTGTACTGGGTCGCAACGCTACTAGACCCTCGGTACAAGCATAAAGTGTCAGAAATGTTACCAACATACCACAAGTCCGAAAAGATGCGGCATTTACAAACCAGCCTGCAAAACATGTTGTACAATGCTTTTAAGGGTGATGTCACTTCAGGAACTCATCAACATTCCAGGGGCAGAGGTGCCAGTAATCCTGCCACGAGCACACCTGCAAGGACAAAGCCCTTTGGCCGGTCTGTAACGTCAGACATGCAAATGTTTTTCTGTCCAAGGCAGCGCCACAACCCTTCGGGATCCACCCTCAAAGAACGCCTCGACCGGCAGGTAGCGGACTACCTGGCATTAACTGCAGATATCGACACTCTGAGGAGCGATGAACCCCTGGACTACTGGGTGCGCAGGCTTGATCTGTGGCCAGAGCTGTCACAATTTGCCATGAACCTCTTGTCTTGCCCAGCCTCAAGTGTGCTCTCAGAAAGGACCTTCAGTGCAGCAGGAGGGATTGTAACTGAGAAGAGAACTCGCCTAGGTCACAAAAGTGTCGATTACCTGACCTTTATTAAAATGAATGAGGGGTGGATCTCGGAGGGTTACTGCACGCCGGAAGACTTGTTCTGACTTCTATGCAGCTGTCCTTCTCTTCAAGCCTCATGACTCCACACACAGCTGTCCTTTAGCGTCCTCCTCCCTCCGCCACCGTTACAAACTAGGGTGCAAACCCTACTGGTTTAATTTTTTCTGGCCTCTGTGCTTCAGTGGCTGCAACCAAAAAAACTGGGCAAACAATGTCTACAAGGTCAACGTATGGCGAAAAATGACTATTTTCAGCATTTATATGGCATATTTTTTCTGGCAACTGTGCTTCAGTGGCTGCGTCCAAAAAAATGCATATTTTCTGCATTTATATGGCATAATTTTTCTGGCCTCTGTGCTTCAGTGGCTGCAACCAAAAAAATGCATATTTTCTGCATTTATATGGCATAATTTTTCTGGCCTCTGTGCTTCAGTGGCTGCAACCAAAAAAATGCATATTTTCTGCATTTATATGGCATAATTTTTCTGGCCTCTGTGCTTCAGTGGCTGCAACCAAAAAAATTTATATTTTCAGCATTTATATGGCATAATTTTTCTGGCAACTGTGCTTCAGTGGCTGCGACCAAAAAAATGACTATTTTCAGCATTTCTATGGCATATTTTTTCTGGCCTCTGTGCTTGAGTGGCTGCGGCCAAAAAAACTGGGCAAACAATGCCTACAAGGTCAACGTCGTTGACCTTGTAGGCATTGTTTGCCCAGTTTTTTTGGCCGCAGCCACTCAAGCACAGAGGCCAGAAAAAATATGCCATAGAAATGCTGAAAATAGTCATTTTTTGCCATACCTTGACTCAACGTATATGGCAAAAAATGACTATTTTCAGCATTTATATGGCATATTTTTTCTGGCAACTGTGCTTCAGTGGCTGCGACCAAGAAAACTGGGCAAACAATGCCTACAAGGTCAACGTATGGCAAAAAATGACTATTTTCAGCATTTATATGGCATATTTTTTCTGGCCTCTGTGCTTCAGTGGCTGCAACCAAAAAAATTTATATTTTCAGCATTTATATGGCATAATTTTTCTGGCCTCTGTGCTTCAGTGGCTGCAACCAAAAAAATTTATATTTTCAGCATTTATATGGCATATTTTTTCTGGCAACTGTGCTTCAGTGGCTGCGTCCAAAAAAACTGGGCAAACAATGTCTACAAGGTCAACGTATGGCGAAAAATGACTATTTTCAGCATTTATATGGCATAATTTTTCTGGCCTCTGTGCTTCAGTGGCTGCAACCAAAAAAATTTATATTTTCAGCATTTATATGGCATATTTTTTCTGGCAACTGTGCTTCAGTGGCTGCGTCCAAAAAAACTGGGCAAACAATGTCTACAAGGTCAACGTATGGCGAAAAATGACTATTTTCAGCATTTATATGGCATATTTTTTCTGGCAACTGTGCTTCAGTGGCTGCGTCCAAAAAAACTGGGCAAACAATGCCTACAAGGTCAACGTATGGCAGTTGTTTAAAGAGAACAGTAGATTACTAGCCAGCAAAGCTACCTAAGCTAAAATGTCCCTCAAATCCCTGCAGACTTCTGTCCCTCCAATACAGAGCAGTATCACGCAGATTACTAGCCAGCAAACTTACTATCATCTGTCCCTGAAATCACTAACAGCTCTCGCCCTACACTATCTCTTCCAAGCACACACAGGCAGATTTTTCAGATACATTTTTGCCCTTGATCCCCCTCTGGCATGCCACTGTCCAGGTCGTTGCACCCTTTAAACAACTTTAAAATCATTTTTCTGGCCAGAAATGTCTTTTGTAGATGTTAAAGTTCGCCTTCCCATTGAAGTCTATGGGGTTCGCGAACCGTTCGCGAACCGCTCGCATTTTTGCGCAAGTTCGCGAATATGTTCGCGAACTTTTTTTCCGACGTTCGCTACATCCCTAGCAATGAACACCAGGTAGTTCTTGCACCTGTTGTCTCCTTACAGTCACTATAGTAAGCAGTGTATTTCCTTGCAATGGTAAGTTTTTGCATTTCAGCTTTTTAACCACAATTGGATTTTGCAAAAAATATTTCTTATTTGCACAAACCTGACATACTAACAAATAATACTGTAAATCAGCCTCAGATTAGTTGCTCATTCTTGCTTGCCTTAGGCACTGGACTGCATCTTCCCTCATACCAACTTAGTCTAACATCTACCCATATAATACTAGCTGAAATATTTGCCCTAACATGCCCAGTTGGGCTACTGTACCTTAAGCTTATACATAACACCAAACCCATGAAAGCATTTTTAGTAGGGATGATACATCCAACACTCAGGGTTGGGAGCCTGCTTCCTCCAGCACCACTTCATTAGCACTTTTGGTTGTCTTATCTTGGACACATTCTGAAGCGCTTGCCATTTCTTAAAGTGATACTGACACTAGAAAATTAATTTTAGCATATGAATGTACATTAAATGTTACCTATAGGTCATGGTGATCATTTTTTGCTGAGAGGTTTGTTTTTGTATATAATTGTTAGTTGAAGTTCCTAAGCCTGACTCTCTGACACGCTGACACTCTGACTTTGCCAACCTGACTGTCCCATCTCAGCCTGTTAGTTACAAATTCTAATGCTAACGGACTCCTGCTGCACAAATATGGTAGCCCCCTCATACAGGAACATGGGGGATCAGACAGGTAATGTAAAAGCATCATGCAAATACTTTATGGCAAAGTTAGAAGTAGCTTGCAAAGCCAATATTATAATAGATGTAAAAAAAAAGTTTAATTTCAGGTGTCAGTATCTCTTTAAGTCACTTTGCCCCTCATCAAATAGTGTCCTTGCTGGTTGCCTTGCAAGTGGCCAACAAGAGAATGGTGACCACAAGCTGGTGTGGGAATGCCACCCACTAATATTGCCTATAAAATCAGTACTAGGATAGCAACTGTGGATGGTTTGCACTGCAATTTATTATCTTTTCTTATTCAAGAAATAAAGTATTTATTTAAACACAAATTTAACATTTTTTTTATGAAAAGGGGTTTTTTTTTTGCAACACTTTTTTTTCTAGATTCTTGGAAATACAATAGAAGCTATTGAATTAGAAAATCACATCCAGTGCCCTGTTTATTCTGAACATTTATTGCCAGCATAGAAAAACCATACATCATTTGCTTTATGTACCAAACGAAAGAAAATTGGCACAGTCAAGCTAATTTTTCTTAATCTAATTTATTTACACAAGTCATTTACGTTATAGTGCATGCATTTCATTAAAACATTGAGCAAAAGAACAATGAAGCCTAATGAGTCCCAGTGGGGTACTGTCACTAAATTAAAGTTTTTATTTGTTTCTAAAATTCTAAATTGTTACATATCTAATGCAGTGTTTTAGGGGCCTATTTATTAACCTCAATTTTTTCTGGTCTAGTTTTTAAAGGGAAAAACTCAATTATTTAGAGATTTATTATACCCCAAAACTGCTAAAATTCCAAGTCCTAAAATACTCCAGCTGAAACCTGTCGAAGTCATGTAGAAGTCAATGGTAAATGTCCCTGAGGATGTTTCTTGACATCATGATCTGAGCTGGTCTTTGTATGATAATCCAAAAATGTCTGGATTTTCAGGTAATAATTCTAAATAATTGAGCGACTCGATGTCAATTCATACAATTCAAATTGTCACACAGTTTTGTCCAGACTTTTCCCTCACCGACTTTTACAAGCTAATTTTTTGATAAATTAGTTGAATTTGTGTATGGCAGTTAGGTCAACTTTGTATTAATAAAAAAAAGAGTGAAGTTGATTTAAAAAAAAAAAACTAGGTGTAAAGTTGAGGGCAAGGACTTCCAAGGTAATTTTGTCAGAGATATTACCTGTGCCACGAGCAATGCTAAGAAGACAGCGGTGCTTACGGAGATTAATGGGTGGCTGAGAGATTGATGTAGGGAGGAGGGTTTTGGGATTTTGAAGAACTGAGCTGATTTCTCAGTAGGCTACAGGCTCTTTGCTAGGGATGGGCTGCACATCAATGATGATAGTGCAGCTGTTTTGGGAGGGAAGATGGCTAGAGGGTTGGAGGAGATTTTAAACTAGGTGTGAGAGGGAGGGTTCAGAAGAAGACAGGTTAGATGAGATAGTGGGCAAAGGAAGGGATAATGTGGGAGGAGATTTGGTTGGGGTACTGTTAAGAATAGGGAGGACCACATGTACCAGCAATTTGGTACCAGCAAGTTAATTATAGGGGTATGCTGTAGACCCCCTAACGTAAGTGAGGAGGAGGAGGCTAAGCTCCTGATGCAAATAGAAAAGGCTGCTAGTTTGGGTAAAGTAATGATAATGGGGGATTTTAATTATCCAGATATTGACTGGAGCAACAGTACTGCCAGATCAGTTAATGGGAACAAGTTAATAAACTTCTTGCATGACAATTTTATGGCACAGGTTGTTGAGGAGCTATTCTGGATCTAGTGATCTCTAATAACCAAGAACTTATAGCAAATGTGCAAATCATTGAACCCCTGGGAAATAGTGAGCATAATGTTATATCATTTGGGGCAAATTTACTAAGGGTCGAATTTTGAGGTTAAAAAACCCTCGAATTCGACCCTTGAAGTAAAATCCTTTCGAATATTGAATTAGAAGGAATTAGCACTAAAGCTTCATCGAATAAAAATCGTTCGATCAAACGATGAAATCGTTGGAATTGAATGATTCGAATGATTTTAAGTGATCGACCGAAGGATTTTTATTTGACCTAAAAAAACTTAGAAAAGTGCTGGGGATGGTCCCATTGGTAGCTTTAATCTGGCGAAGTATGAAATTGAAGTTTTTTTTAAAGAGACATTCGATGATCGAAGTACCCAAAAAAATACTTCGAAATTCGAATATTTTTTTATTCTAAGTATTCACTCAAGCTTAGTAAATCTGCCCCTTAATGTCAAACAAATAAACACTGGGGCAAAAAAAAAAAACATGAATTTCAGAAAAGCTAATATTAGTGCCTTGAGGGCTGCCCCTCAGAGCATTGATTGGGGCATGATTTGTTCAGCTATAAACACAGAACAGAACATTTAAAATTATATTAAATTGTTACTGTTGTCAATTTATTGCCTTAAGGAGTAAATGTAGAAGCACTAAGAAATCACCCTATTTCGCTTAATATAGAAGTAAAAAAGTTAGTAGGAAAGAAGAGAAAGGAGTTTACAAACTACAAGTCTGTTGGGACAGCAGCTGCATTTAATGAATATACACACTATAAGAAATGTTTTAAAACAGAAATCCAGAAGGCAAAGAAAGGAAATGAAGAGTGCATTGTGGCTGAGGCTAAGACCAACCCCAAAAAGTTTTTTAAGTATATTAATAATAAAAAGATGCGGGTTGAGAGTGTTGATCCTTTTAATAATGGTACCAATATAAACTTGTAACAGATACAGAAAAGGCAAATGTGCTAAATCAGTTCTTTTCTTCAGTGTATACAATAGAGGAGTCTGAGTTCCCAGCATCACTGCATATCTGCACTGATGGCTCAGCTCAATCTAGTCAGTGGTTGACTCAGGATATAATTCATAAAGCTTTAATAAAAATTAATGTAAACAAGGTGCCAGGGCCAGATGTCATACACCCCCTGGTTCAAAGAGAGCGTAGTTCAGTCTTAGACCAGTCCCTATTTCTGATTTTCTCAGATTCGTTTTATATGGTATGGTGCCTATTGATTAGAGAAAAACTGATGTCATTCCAATATTTAAAAAGGGATTACAATCTCAGCCTGGCAATTATAGGCCAGTAAATTTGACATCTGTGGTGGGCAAATTATTTCAAGGCTTGTTAAGGGATCACATTCAAAATGTTGCCCTAGAGAATGGCATTATGAGCAGCAATCTGCATGGCTTTATGCAGGATAGGTCATGTCAGACAAATTTGATTAACGAGGTAAGTAAGATGCTGGACAGTGGGAGGCAGATGTGATCTCTTTGGATTTTGCCAAAACGTTTGATACCGTACCCCACAAATGACTGCTTTCTAAACAAAGGTCTGTTGGGCTTAATGAAGAGGTTTTCACATGGATAAGAAACTAGCTACAGGATCGGGTACAGAGGGTGGCTGTTAATGGTACATTCTCTACTTGGATTAAGATTCTTAGTGGGGTCCCTCAGGCAGTGCCGGGCCAAGTCGGCTGGGCGCCCTAGGCAACCCAGCCGACTATGTCACCCCCTTTCCACATGCGTGTGCATGAACAATCGCATATGCACGAACATTCACGTGCGCTTGCACAGACCAGCAAAGGCACCAACAATGCATACATACGCATGCGTGGAGGAGCGCAAGCACACACAGTGCTGAAATTGCTGCTGTGGGTAGGGGCACAGGGTTCTTAACTAGGGGGAATCCGACAGAAGAGGTACTGTGTCTGGCACCCCTCTACCTTTGCGCCCTAGGCAAGTACCTCTTCTGCCTACCCCTAGTTTAAGCCCTGCCCTCAGGGCTTGGTATTGGGTCCACTTTTATTTCATTAATGACTTTGGGGAGGGTATTGTAAGATCTTGACAAACTGGCAATCTGGGCAGATAAGTGGCCAATGAGATTCAATGTTGATAAATGTAAAGTCATGCACCTGGGGTGTAAAAGTATCCAAGCCATTTTGGACCTTGGAGTCCTTGTATGTGATAAACTTGGCTGTAGCAAGCAATGCCAGTCAGCAGCATCAAGGGCAAATAAGGTCTTGAGCTGTAATTAAAGAGGCATTGATTCACAACAGAAGGGGTCATTCTTCCACTGTATAGATCACTGGTAAGGCCCCATCTAGAATATGCCATACAGTTTTGGTCTACAGTGCTCAAACAGAACATTATTGTATTAGAGAGGGTCCAGAGAAGGGCAACTAAGCTGGTAGAGGCGCTTAAGAGGTAATATGATAATTATGTATAAATATATAAGGGGATCATATAATAATCTCTCTAATGCTTTAATTGCCAGTAGGTCTTTCCCAGCTGACACAAGGTCACCAATTCCGATTAGAAGAAAAGAGGTTCCGCCTACAGTATATATTTGGAGTTTTTTTACAGTGAGAGCTGTGCAGATGTGGAATTCTCTCCCTGAATCAGTTGTACAGGCTTATACATTAGATAGCTTTATAAATGGTTTGTATGGATTTTTAGCAAGTAAGGGAATACAGGGTTATGGAAGATAGCTCATAGTACAAGTTGATCCAGGGACTAGTCCGATTGCCATTTTGGAGTCAGGAAGGATTTTTTCCCCCTCTGAGGCAAATTGGAGAGGCTTCAGATGGGATTTTTGCCTTCCTCTAGTCTAGATCAACTAGCAGTTAGGCAGGTTAAAAAAAAAAGAGTTAAAAGGTAGAACTTGGGGGCGTGGCTGACCAGGCACAAGTGAAGACGCACTATCAAGTGCTTCCAGGGCCCTGGGTTTAATATTGTAAATCCCCCCTCGAATAAGGGGCCCAGCACATACCAGCAGAGTCTGGGCTGTGTGGAGGAGGCATTGCTGCACTTTTCCAGCCGGAAAGGGGCCTTCTAGCCACATCTGGGCCGAAGTTTGAGTTGCGGCCTAGCAAGGCCTGAAGCCAGGGACTCACGTGATTGCGAGGCCCGCCCGCGGGTGACCGTCGGCGCGGTACAGGAGTGCTGCTGGTGGCACAGGACAGCGCTGAGAGGTACTGCAGCGGGGATAAGTGACTCCATAGGACCTCGGGTGCCACACAAACGGGCTGGCAAAGGATTGTGGGCCAAGGTGTTCAGCTCTAAGGCACAAACAAGGCCATCAGCTCCAGCAGCCTCTAGCACTGCGTTGCTCCATATTAGCCCTGTGCTACAACCCAGACTGGCAGGAAGGGAGTTTGGGGCCTAAATTGAACTGCACAGCAACCCAGAGGGACTATTGGCCAGATAACACCAGACTCCTTGGGGAAACTGCTAACCTTATAGCCAGGAGATTTAAAAGGAAATAAAGAGCCTGTATAAAGGGGCAGTATAGTATATATAATACCTGGTGATACTGCCTACAACGCCCAACCTATGCCTGGCCAAATTGACATGTGAGACAGGACAGATATGGAATACTGAGTAAATGTAGAGGGTCCCAGTGACAGCTCCGTGTACCACGGACTACATCCTTTCGCAAAGATCCTACCCCTGCAATAAACACAGAACCTATTATAAGACGTTATTTTTCCTAAGATGAGAAGCAGCAAAACACAAAAACTTAGGGCGGAGGCAGCATCCAAACTTGAGCAATTTGCCAGACAACCCTCCCTAACTGGCTCCCCACAGAAGGACAGCCAGATGGCGACTACAAGCTCCCCAACACCGCAACCAGAAGCGGCAACTCAATTGCTACTAGACGCTATTACGGACTGCAGGACATCACTTTCCACCAAAATAGAGGAAGTCAAAATTGACCTCTCGCTGCTCCGGGCTGACCTCCAGAATATGCGTGAGAGGGTGCGTGAGACAGAAAACAGAGTCTCGAGTTTGGAAGATGCCTGCGCCCCAATCCCTTCAACAATAGCTCGCATGGAAACAAAACTCAAAGCTTGCACCGATAAGCTGGACGACTATGAGAACCGGCAGAGACGCAATAATGTGCGTATTGTGGGGCTCCCTGAGAGAGCAGAAGGGAATGATCCAGTAGCCTTTGCTGAAAAATGGCTGAGGGACACTATCCCCACAGCCACCTTCTCATCCTTCTATGCGGTCGAAAGAGCCCATTGTGTGCCAGGCCGGAGTCCTCCTCCAGGTGCACCACCCAAACCCTAATTCGACTGCTGAACTTCAGAGACCGGGATGCCATTCTACAGGCTACCAGACAAAGCCCAGACATCATGGTGGAAGGGAAAAAAGTATCCATCTTCCCAGACTACTCGGCAGAACTTCAGAGGCAATGGGGCACCTTCACGGCAGCCAAGCGCCGCCTACGACAGGCTAATTTGAAATATGGCATGCTTTATCTGGCCAAGCTGAGGGTTCAAGCCGGTGATAGAGCCATGTTTTTCACCTCAGCTCAAGAGGTAAACGACTGGCTGGATGCATGGGGAAATCCGTCCCCCAGAGGCAGCCCTATTCGTCCCAACTAAAGTGTTGTCCAAAGGAAGGCGCTGCAGCAGGGGAGACTACTTGTATTTATGCTCCCCTGATTCATCCAGTCACCATAGACTAATACATATGGTTAAGACCATATGCTTACCGCGACCCACCTACTAATGTTGCCTCTCTCACTGGTATGGAAACTCCCATTGTTGGGTCAGCCCAGGACTCCCTTGGTTTCCTGATTTGGGGAATTATGCACACTGCAAATACTACTAACTGGGCACTATTACATCCTCTGCATCCCCTACCGAATTACACCTGTGTAAGTGACCCCTTAACAGAGAGAGATATAACAGCAGCACCTTTCTTTCAACTATTCTACTTAAATGTAGCCTGACACTGTTTGTTCAAGAATATGCCCTAAGCCCCACACCTCCAGATAAGGGAGGAATGATGACAGCATCCACCTATGTTTAGTACTCAGAAACATATGGTTGACCGCTCTCCAATACAGGGGCTGGGGCACCAGAGGACATGAATATGGGGTTGCTATGAAAGGCCTCTTTCTGCTGTACTTCTGGAATTTTGGTGACACTGGTGTTTCACTTCCAAAGGAACACCTAACTACAAAGGACTCTACACAGAATATTCTGTTATTCGAGTCAGGTCCTGCTGCCGCAGCGAAACTAAGGATCAACCTGTTATGACTATATTTTTTAGGTATCACGGAGACTCACACTTTACCCCTGTCTTATCCAGTTTCAAAGTTATCTGTCCTTGGATAACCACTCCCCCAGTTACAATGTTTTGGGAACAATACCTGCCAAGTTACTGGGTCAGGTTGGGAGGGAAGGGTTTTATGGGATGTTGTTGTTATGTTGTTAATTCTTGGTTCCTATGGTTCCTGCTTCGACATTTGAAAAATGGTACTGTGATGTATTTTTTTAACCAGACTACCTGTACGATAGAATTCACAAATGTTAAACATGGGTGGCCCACTTAAGTTTCTTTTCTGGAACATCAGGGGGCTGAATTCTAAATTCAAGAGAGCCTTAATGTTTGACTATGTCAAGAAGTACGCACCTGATGTTCTTCTCCTACAGGAAACACACCTGGTGGGTCAACGATTGATGGCACTTAAGAAGCCGTGGGTCGCACACACATATCATGCCACCTTTTCTACTCATGCCATTCTGGTTCGCAAAGGTATACAATTTGAATTGCTAGATATCGCTACCGATCACTATGGACGATATGTACTTATGGGATGTATGATATCCAATCAATTGATAACCATAGCTAATGTGTACATGCCTCCCCCCTTTGATAGTACGTTATTAGATAATATAATGAGTAAACTAGCAAACTTTCCACCAGCACCATTGCTCCTTATGGGGGGTTTCAATACATTACTGAACCCCTCGCTAGATAGGTTGACCCCAAGCCCCCAAACCACCTCTAGACTTTCTCTCTGGACCCAGGCCATGAACCTCACGGATCTCTGGCGCTGGAGAAATCCTGATACAAGTGTATTCTCTTGTTTCTCAGCTACCTATAACACCTTATCCCGTATTGATCTTGCCCTTGCCTCTGCAGAACTGCTGCCCTGGGTGAACTCGGTGGAATACTTACCTAGAGCTGTTTCTGATCATTCCCCTTTACTGGTAAAACTAGACCTTATCCCAGGACCCAGAGAACGTCTCTGGCGTCTTAGCCCAATTTGGTTAACGCAAACTAACATTAAGGAAGCAAATGAGGCAGCCCTCATAGAATTTTGGAACCTTAATCCTGGAACGGCAACCCTGGGGACTGTGTGGGAAGCAGGTAAAGCCACACTGAGGGGGGCACTTACCTCAGCAATTAAAGGAGCTAGGAAAGAAGCCACTCAGGTACTGGAAGAAAAACAGAAAATACTGACTAAGGCAGAAGAGAATTATATTAAAAATGTAGGACCAGATACACTCCATACCTTTAGGGCTGCACAAATCGCGCTAGAAGAAACTAGAGTCAAAATGACTCAAAAGAGATTGCTGTATGCTTCCCAAAGAACATTTGATAAAGGGGAGAAGAATGGGAAAATTCTAGCATACAGTATATCTCTAAATCCCAAACTCCATCCAACACTATCCCCAAAATCACCTCCCCTTCAGGCAACATAGTAACAAACCCCTCTCAGATAGCTGATGCTTTTGCAACTTACTACCAAACTTTGTATGCCACCAAAGTCAACTACTCATCAGAACAATTAACAAACTATCTTGATGATATCCAATTCCCCCAACTGTCACCACATGCAAATGCCCTCCTTAATGCCCCTATTACCTTAGTAGAAGTGCAAGATGCAATAGCCTCCCTTCAATCCAACAAAACACCCGGTCCTGATGGCCTTCCATCGGACTGGTACAAAACCTCCAGTGAAATCCTCTCCCCCTGGTTACACAAGACTATAATACATGCCACTGAGGAAGACAACCTCCCTCCCTCCTTCAATGAGGCAGTGATCGTGGTCACCCTGAAAGAAGGGAAGGACCCTCTTAAATGCGAGTCCTATCGACCTATCTCCCTGCTGAACACAGATGCCAAGGTGTTTGCTAAAGTCCTGGTCAACAGACTAAAGCAAACTATAGAGGAAATAGTGGAACCAGACCAAACTGGATTTATGCCCAATAGATCTACCAATGTAAATATCCGAAGGCTATTTACAAATTTGCATGCAACTCATAGTAATCATGGCTCACGTGTAGTAGTGTCACTGGATGCCGCTAAGGCGTTTGACTCTATAGAATGGCCATACCTTTGGGAAATCTTGAGGAGATTTGGCTTGGGGGACCAATTCATTAAATGGGTGAAACTATTATACCAACAACCGGTAGCGAGAGTCAGCACCAATGGCTACCTATCAGCTGTATTTAACCTTTATAGGGGCACCCGACAGGGATGCCCATTATCACCATTCCTTTTTGCCTTGGCAGTGGAGCCTCTAGCAGTCCTGGTCCGTCAGGCAAACAACATCACAGGACTCCGCCTGGGGAGAGTGGAAGAATGAATCTCTCTCTATGCGGACGACATACTGTTGTATCTGGATAACCCAGGTGACTCCCTTCAGGCAGTCCTGAGTATAGTGGATGACTTTTGACACTTTTCAGGGCTAAAAATCAATTGGGAAAAATCAAGCATACTCTCTATCGATACCAACATCGACCCTGACTTATTCCCTCCCACCCCTCCGGTCTGGGTGGACTCATTCAAATACCTTGGCATTGTGGTACATAGGAAGGTAGACGCCTTTATACCTTCTAATCTTGAGCCAATCCTCTCCACTATGAAAGCAAACTGAAAGTATGGGCTAATCTACCCATTTCCATCTGGGGCAGGATCAATCTTCTAAAAATGATATTTCTCCTCAAGTTCCTTTACATATTCCACAATTCCCCTGTTCCCATCCCCCGTTCCTTCTTTACCTCTATTGATATGGCCCAAACAGCGTTTCTCTGGGCTAACAAGCCTCCCAGGTTTGCTAGAGCCAAACTGCGGGCTCCTGTTAGCGAAGGGGGATTGGGCCTCCCACATTGGTACTTTTACTCACTGGCAGCCCAGATTTACTATATACATTGGTGGCTTAATCCGGATCCATATAATCCGAACTTCCCACTACAGGCCACTTTGGCAAGCTCAATAGAGTCACTCTCTTATATACCATTTCGCAAATCCTCCGATTTTTACACAACCCACCCAGTTATACTCACTCCATACAAAGCGTGGGTGGCATTGCTTAAAGTTTGCGATCTAGCACTACCCCTCCTGTCGCCTCATTTACCCCTATGGGGAAATTCCTTCCTCCCACATCTGCAACATATAGCAGAGTACAAAATATGGCCACAATGGGGCCTACGTACACTAGGGGACTTAGTTAAGGATGGAATGATATGCCCCAGGACCGAAATTAAACATGTCCAAACCCAGGAATCTCTCCCCTGGTTCTCCTATTTCCAGCTTAGACAGGCCACCAATGCTGAATTTCAAGGGAACGCTATGAACCTTACAACATCCAATATAGAATCAGCCCTGAGAGCCCCTACCACCAAGAAACTTGTTACTAGGCTGTACTCGCTTCTCCTAGCTACTATTAAGCCTCCATTTAACGCAGCGGGTGCAGCCTGGAGCAGAGACATCTCAGGATTGGAGGATGGGGACTGGGAGGAGGCAACTGATAGGGCCTATGACTATCTCGTCTCAACCAGAGATAGATTGATTCAGTTCAAGATCCTACATCGACTCCACTTAACTCCAAATAGGCTGTTTCGTATGAACAGACTCGACTCACCACAGTGTCCTAAGTGTAGGGCCTCAGAGGCGTCTTACCTACACCTCATCTGGTCATGCCCCCGAATCCAAGCCTTCCGGTCTCGGGTTCTCAACTATATTCAGGATAAAACGACACTACCCAACCTCTAACCCCTCAGGTGTGCATTCTTGGTGTAGTAGATGAGGTAACCCCAAGGGCGGCCATGAGAATTCTTTTTCGAACATTACTGTTCTATGCCAGGAAATGTATTCTCCTGAATTGGATGTCCCCCCAACCACCCACATTTAATGGCTGGTTGAACTTGCTAAAAACAACACTCCCCCTAATACAACTCACCTATACTGCAAGAGGATGCCCTCAGAAATATGATCTGGTGTGGCGGGACTGGCTGGAGGCCACAGAGGAGCCTTAATGTTAGAGATGGCAAGATATCAATGGCATTTAATATCTATATCACCTACTTAAGTGCCCTAGGGGCAATGGATCCAGAATTATACCCAAATTAAAGTATATACAAATGTACAGGATTCAAATATTTCAAATGCTGATATACTGTGTGATATGTTTACAATAAGATGGAACCATGCATAATACAATATTTGTTTGTTTGTTTATTGTTTGAAAATGCAAAATAAAAACCTTTTTTAAAAAAAAAAGGTAGAACTTGATGGATGTGTCTTTTTTCAACCTTACTTACTATGTTGCTTTATTAGATCAATTTGAGTTTTAGTCAATACCCCCCTAAGTTTATGTTTTTATTTTTATGTCGTTTTTCCAGATAGTAATATAACCTATACCCTTTATATGCTCAGTTAACCTCCACAACTATAGATTTTCACTACCTAATAATAATTACACAAAAGAGTGAGGGATGTTTTACAAAAAGGGGACTGTGATGTTTGTGAGACTACAATGTATTTTCTATACATTCAGCTTAGGCAGACTGTTCAAGTGTTCATTTAAAAAAAGGGTAAAATGAAAGTGTGAAAAATATAAAGTCACTTAAAAGGACTGTCTCCATATAAAGAAAGTACTAGGCTTTAATGTCATTGTACTGTTGTTAAATCAATGTAGTGCTGTATTGACAAAGCTTCATTGTAGTTTCTGCTTGAATTAACCTCATGCTTTGACATAACAGAAATGATCCATTAAAACAACCTAATTGTCATACAGTAAAACCTCAATTTTACATTTTCCTGTATTTAACATGATTTCTTTTTAGTCCTACCAATTATTAATGTATAATGCATTTTCCTGATTTTACACTTTCCTGGATTTTGCATATTTTTTTCTAGTCCCCTCAAAAACTTACAACGTGGGTTCTACTGTATTTATAAAGTAGGAGTGGGGTTTTTAAACCAGACCAAAGCCTAGCATTACATAATATGCCATTTTAGATGTGGTGTTACCCACTAAAGGCTAAAGTCAGGCAGAAAATAAATTCTAGGTGTTAAAATTTTTTATTATTAACATGTATTTATACAGCGCCAACATATTGCGTAGCACTGTAAAGTAAATGTGATTATACAACTACATCACACAAATTACATATATAGAATACAGTATATGGAGTAACAAACATCACAATCAATACAGGTACTAAAAGGTGAGGAAGGCTCTATGCATAGGCATACAGTCTAAAGGGAAGGGAGTAATACACAAGGTGTGGGAGTGGGCAAGATCGAAGTAAGTGGGTGAGAAATGTGGTACTGTATGTGGTGTTGCGTTTGGTAGTTAAGCAGAGTGAGGGTAGGCTTCTCGAAAGAAGTGCGTTTTCAGAGATTTTTTGAAAGCAGAAAGGTTGGGAGAAAATCGGACAAACCGTGGGAGAGCGTTCCAGAGGAGGGGTGCAGCCCTTGCGAAGTCTTGAATGCGAGCATGTGAGGAGGTAATACATGCTCGCATTCAAGACTTCATATTAACTCTTTTTAGGCCTAAATCTTACATTTGGCTACATATTCACATACAATCATTGTGCAGCTTTATATTACATAGAGTGACATGATTTTAAAGTAATGGTGTAACGATCTGTTACCTGGGATCCCGGAGGAGGACAGCTGGTCCTATGCAGACAAATGGCAACTGGAATTCCTCTACAGCTCCGGTCTTCACCGACGCCCTTTTGGGGCCCCAGACTTTCTGCGGCGGAGTCAGCAAAGGAGCCAAGCGTGTTAGCCAAAAGCGAAGTATCCAGGGATCAGGCAAAGGCGTAGTCAATTACAGGCAGTGGTTGGTTTCAGGAAGCAGAGAAGCGAAGTACCAAGGGATAAGGCAAAAGCGTCGTCAAGTTCAAGCAGTGGTCGGTCCAGGCAGCGAAGGTACAAGGTTGAATAAACAGGCCAAGGGTCGAATATACAGGAAAGCAGGCAAACGGGGCTTGAGCAGGAACTGTGGAAACAGAAGCCAGCTTGGGCAATGTGAGGAGGAAGAGGAAGGTATTTAAGGGGACAGGAACCAATCAGGAGCAGGCTGAGGAAGACAGACAGATCAGGGACCAATAGGAAGCCAGGCGCCCAATTTAGAGGTCATAGCTCCTCAGTGTTTTGGTGGGAGCATCCATTTTGGTGTGCACCAGTGTTTATGCGTCGGCGCCTAAGTTGACGCGCTCCAGCATTTATGCGCTTGGCGCGCTGCTGGTGTTACAGTACCCCCCCTTCAGGAGACCCCTCCGGGGGCTCCCAGGGCTTGTCGGGAAACCTCCTATGGAAGGTCCTCAATAATCTGGGGGCATGGGTATTGGCAGCACTCACCCACGATCTCTCCTCAGGACCAAAGCCTCTCCAGTGGACCAGGTACTGGACTCCTCTTCTGGACCTACGAGAGTCAATAATATCTTGTACCTCAAATTCCTGATGGCCATTCACGAAAACAGGAGGAGGAGGTGATTCCAGAGAAGAAAATGCATTCTGGACAACAGGTTTGAGCAATGAAACGTGGAAAGAGCTGGAAATGTTGGGAGGAAGGTCCAACCTCACAGACACCGGATTAATGATTTCCTTTACTTTAAAAGGACCGATGAATCGGGGACCCAGCTTAGGACAGGACTGCTTGAGCTTGATATTCCTAGAAGAGAGCCAGACAGAGTCCCCTACCTTGAACCCGGGAGCAGGGCGACGATGTTTATCGGCAGCCACCTTCTGGCGCGAAGAAGCCTTGGCAAGGGCGGAATGAGCATCTGTCCAGATCTTCTGAAAGTTCCGAAACAAGGAGTCAGCTGCAGGAACGACCACTTTGACAGCAGTTGGAGGAAGAGCTGAGGGAGAGAGACCATAGACACAGAAAAAGGGAGAGCAGTTCAAAGAGCTATGTTTGAGATTATTATGTGCAAACTCAGCCCAAGGAAGAAGATCAGACCAGTTATCCTGATTTTGTGAGATGAAACATCGGAGAAACTGCTCCAAAGATTGGTTCGTCCTTTCAGTCTGCCCATTACTCTGAGGATGGTAAGCCGTGGAAAAGTTCAGATGAATGTTCAGAAGTTTACAAAAAGCCCTCCAGAATCTTGAAACAAACTGAACGCCACGATCAGAGACAATGGAGGAAGGAATGCCATGCAGACGAAAAACCTCTTTGACGAAAAGCTGAGCGAGAGTGGAGGCTGTGGGCAACTTCTTGAGGGGAACAAAGTGTGCCATCTTCGAGAATCTATCCACGACGACCCAAATGGTAGTCATCCCCGAAGATTTGGGTAAATCCACCACAAAGTCCATTGCAATGTCCACCCAGGGTTGGGAGGGAGTGGGTAAAGGTTGAAGAAGGCCACAAGGAAGGGAACGAGGAGTCTTCTGTTGAGCACAGGTGACACAGGAAGACACAAACAAAGAGACATCTTGTTTCAAGGAGGGCCACCAAAAGTACCTGGATAACAAATCGATGGTCTTGTTGACACCAGGATGCCCAGCCAACTTGGAGGAATGAGCCCAGGACAGGACTTGAGGGACAGAGTAGGCAGGCACAAAGGTCTTCCCAGGAGGACATTCTGGAGGAGAGACAGAAACAGGAGCCACAATGAATTCAGGAGGGATAATTGGAGTAGGAGAGAGAACAGGGCTTCATCCGACGAAAATGATCTGGACAGGGCATCAGCCTTGGAGTTTTTTGAACCAGGGCGAAAAGAAATTGTGAAATTAAATCTGGAGAAAAAGAGAGCCCAACGTGCTTGGCGGGGATTCAGTCTCTTGGCAGAAGAGATGTATTCAAGATTTTTATGATCCGTAGAATGGTGATAGGTTCAGCCGAACCCTCCAGTAAATGACGCCATTCCTCTAGGGCCAATTTAACTGCCAAAAGTTCTCTGTTGCCCACGTCATAGTTTCTCTCAGCAGAGGAAAATTTCCGTGAAAAGAAGGCACAGGGATGTAACGGGCCATGAAAGTCAGACCGTTGTGAGAGGATGGCCCCAACTCCGGAATCAGAAGCATCCACCTCCAAAACAAAAGGACGAGAAACATCTGGATGAATCAAAACAGGAGCAGAAGAAAAGGCTTGTTTCAGGTCATCAAAAGCTCTCTGTGCTTCAGGGGTCCAGACAAACCTTGTACCCTTCCTAGTAAGGGCAGTGATGGGAAGGACGATGCCGGAAAAATTTCTAATGAACTTCCTATAGAAGTTGGCGAAGCCCAGGAACCGTTGGACTGCTTTCAGATTAGAAGGAGGGACCCATTTGTGGACCGCAGAGACTTTTGCTGGATCCATCTCAAAACCAGAGGCAGAAATGATGTAACCAAGAAAGGAAATCTTGGGCTGATGAAATTCGCATTTGTCAATCTTGGCAAACAAATTATTCTCTCTGAGGCGTTGAAGGACCTGTCTCAGATGAGAAACATGAAGAGATTCACAAGGGGAGAAAATCAAAATGTCATCCAGATAGATGACAACAAAGGAGTAGAGGAGGTCTCGGAAAATATCGTTCATGAAGTCTTGAAAGACAGCAGGGGCGTTGCAGAGGCCGAAAGGCATGACCAGGTACTCATAATGGCCGTCTCGTGTGTTGAAGGCTGTCTTCCACTCATCTCCTTGCCTTATATGGATAAGATTGTAGGCTCCCCTGAGGTCTAACTTAGAAAAAATTTTGGCGCCCTTGAGCTTATCAAAAAGTTCAGGAATGAGAGGGAGAGGATATCTGTTTTTGATAGTTATCTTGTTGAGACCACGATAATCAATGCATGGCCGAAGACCCCCATCCTTCTTCTGAACGAAGAAAAATCCGACACCAGCAGGTGAATTAGACTTCCTGATGAACCCCCTAGATAAATTGTCCTGGATGTAGTCCTTCATAGCCTGAGTTTCAGGTATGGATAAAGGGTAAGTTCTTCCCCTAGGAGGGACGGTTCCAGGGATCAGGTCAATGGGACAGTCATAGGGTCTATGGGGGGGAAGGACTTCAGCGCTTTTCTTCTCAAAGACATCAGAAAAGTCTCTATAACAGGCAGGAAGAGACTCGAGGGTGGATAAGGAACAAACGGAGACTGGAGAAGAAGAAGAAGAGAGCAAACAATTGGAAGAACAGCAGGAATTCCAAGCAGACAGTTCTCCAGCAGACCAGTCAATAGCAGGGTTATGCAGTTGCAGCCAAGGCAACCCTAGGATGACCGGAGTGGAAGGGCAGGAGATGGCCAAAAACGAAATCTTCTCTTTATGGAAAGAACCAACTTGCAAGTGCAGAGGGGAAGTGGAGTGAGTAATCAGTCCAGGAGAGATGGGATGTCCATCAATTGCTTGAGCCGCCAGAGGCACTTGAAGAGGAACAAGGGGCAAGGAAGAGGCTCGGGCAAAAGAGAGGTCAATGAAGTTCCCAGCAGCACCGGAGTCGATGAAAGCATGGCAAGGAATGGTTTTGGAGGAGTGCTTAATAAGACAGGGAACCAATAGGCGAGAGTAGTTTCTTGGTGGAGAAGAAGCGGCAGTGCCCAGGACGGTCTCCACCGGCCGAGCTAGGCTTTGGAGTTTCCCTGCGACCGAGGTTGAGACTTGTTAGGACAAGTTTTGACAAAATGACCCTTCAGGCCACAGTAAAGGCACAGACCTGCCGTACGACGACGAGACCTCTCCTCGGGGGTAAGTGTAGTAGCCCCCAGCTGCATGGGTTCCTCCGGCACAGGAAGAGAATTAGCTGGAGAAGGAATGTTGGAGTCGAGGAGCAGTCTGTGAGCACATGATTTGGCCGAAAGCCTCTCCTTCAGTCGAACATCAATTCGGATGACCAAAGAGACCAGGTCTTCAAACTGCGGAGGAAGATCTCGGGCAGCCAACTCGTCTTTTAGGGACTCATTGAGACCGTTCCAAAAAGCTGCCACAAGGGCCTCATTATTCCAGGATACCTCCGCGGCAATGGTACGGAAATCAATGGCGTACTCGGCTGCTGAGAGTGACCCCTGGGAGATCTTTAAGAGACGAGTCGAGGCATTCTCCTTCCTGCCAGGAGCATCAAAAATCTCACGGAAAGTGGATAGGAAGGCCGTGGAGTTGTGAACCAGAGGATCGTCCCGTTCCCAGAGAGGGGAAGCCCAGGCCAGGGCCTTTCCAAAAAGCAAAGTCAAGACATAGGCCACTTTGGACTTTTCATTAGGAAACTGTGAAAGCTCGAAGTGGATCTTGCACTGGTTCAAAAAACCTCGACAGGTCTCGGGGTCCCCTGAGTAACGAAGGGGTGCAGAAATCTTGGGTCTCCAGCAAAAACTCTCCCCACTGGGTAAATGAGCCGAGACCAGAACTGGAGCAGGCGGTGCCACAGAAACAGGAGGCAATGGGGTCTGGGAGGCCTGCAGGACATCTAGGCGACTGGACAGATGTTGAATACTCTGAGCGAGATGCAACTGCTGGGTCTCAGAATCCTCAAGACGCTTCATGAGAGCCTCCAAAACAGTCTCCAGAGAGGAAGGTCGACCAGCGGCTTGGGAGGGATCCATTTTAAAGGGCCCAAGCTAACTGTAACGATCTGTTACCTGGGATCCCGGAGGAGGACAGCTGGTCCTATGCAGACAAATGGCAACTGGAATTCCTCTACAGCTCCGGTCTTCACCGACGCCCTTTTGGGGCCCCGGACTTTCTGCGGCGGAGTCAGCAAAGGAGCCAAGCGTGTTAGCCAAAAGCGAAGTATCCAGGGATCAGGCAAAGGCGTAGTCAATTACAGGCAGTGGTTGGTTTCAGGAAGCAGAGAAGCGAAGTACCAAGGGATAAGGCAAAAGCGTCGTCAAGTTCAAGCAGTGGTCGGTCCAGGCAGCGAAGGTACAAGGTTGAATAAACAGGCCAAGGGTCGAATATACAGGAAAGCAGGCAAACAGGGCTTGAGCAGGAACTGTGGAAACAGAAGCCAGCTTGGGCAATGTGAGGAGGAAGAGGAAGGTATTTAAGGGGACAGGAACCAATCAGGAGCAGGCTGAGGAAGACAGACAGATCAGGGACCAATAGGAAGCCAGGCGCCCAATTTAGAGGTCATAGCTCCTCAGTGTTTTGGTGGGAGCATCCATTTTGGTGTGCACCAGTGTTTATGCATCGGCGCCTAAGTTGACGCGCTCCAGCATTTATGCGATTGGCGCGCTGCTGGTGTTACAAATGGTTTTTGTATTATTTTGCTAAAATATTTTCTTGCGGTAACAAACATACCAGTCTTTTTTGCTCAAACACCATTTATTGGTGCATGCTTCCATACAGAAACTAGGACTCAAAATGTTTCATAGTACTTAATTATAATTTATTAAGGATAAAATGGAATTAGTAATAATGTACTTTAGAACTAAATTTGGGATGCACAGGCCTCACTAATGGCTTTCTATATACTGTGTGTACAGAACAAATAAAACAGAATAGGATTTATTGGGGAGCATTGTTTCTAAGGTCCTGGTCTTGGCTCACGCTTCTGCCTATAACAACCGCCTTTTGCTTCAGGAGGACCCCTCTACTTCTCAGATGCTGCCAGTTCTTAAAGTGAGAGGACCAAGCAGAAGCTCTGGGCAGACAAGGGAACCATAACATTTAGAGGAAGAACGTGAAACAGGTAGGGTAGACGAAGGTCAGGCCAAAGTCAATACCAATCAGGCAGAGTAGTACAGAATTTTGGAACCAGGAGCGCAGTCAGGACATAGGAAAATAGACCTATGTTGGGTAAGGAACAATTGGGTGCTGTCCCTTTACATATTTAGATTTCTTGGCAAACAACGTCAGGCACGACACGCCAAATAAAATGGACGTGCATGTGTGGTGCGTGTCAATTCTGGATTCGGTGCCCATGAGGAGATGGTTTGAGGAGATGTGCAGGAGAGGAGGAACCCGGGATCCCTGCTGGAGAGGAGGTGGGCATCCCTGATGCCTCCCACGTATTATTACAGTTCTTCTGTCTGTTCCAGTGCAGATAAGAAATCTGTCAATGTGAAAGCTCATTTTACTGGGCAGTTAAGCAGAAAAACAGAAATACAGGTATGGAACCTTTTATTCAGAGTGTCCCATCCCTGGTGCCTCCCAGGTATTGTCAAATTTGTTAATACCTCGTTACAATCTGCATTATTAATAATTAAGAGGAGTGTTAGAGCTCAGCACTATCATTAAACTCCAACACCCCATAGAGCAAGTGTTAGCATGGATAATTGGGTCAATTCAAAACTTTCCTGACAGTATTTTTAATAAATGTGCTAAAATTCAAACTGCTGTGTATCCTTTAGTTAATCAGCCCCAAAGTTTTGACATAACTGTGCCACAGTTGACTGTGAAACATCTTATTCATTTTTACAGTTATTTATATACAGCTTTTTTTTTTCCATAGCCGCAGAAGTTATTCCTATACTTCTTGCACACTGTTATTTCTCAGTGGTGTTGCCTACAAGCTGTACACATTCTACAGCCCACAGAGCATATGCTGTGCTTTAGGCATATAATTAAGCAGTTATGTAAAAGACAGTGAAGAGCACAACCAAAATACTAAATAAATGATGACATTTAAAAAATTGGGTAATTAAAAGTTACACCAGGCAAACTTTGTTGGCGTTAACAGCATTCTTTTTTATTAGTATTTTCCTACTAATAAATGATAAATAAGTCTGAGTATTGCAGATAGCCTAGCTCCTCATTAGCATAGCATTTCCACTCCAAGTAAGGAAGAACAGGAGGCTGAATGGAGAAATATTCAGGAGGTGAAGGCAATTGAAGGTAATTTTAAATAGTCAAACATAAAAGTCGAGTGTGTCCATACTACTAAAATGTATTACCTACTTTTTCTGTTAGAGAACGTTACATGCCAAAAGGAAGGTCAAGATTTAAATAGTATTCCTTGAACTGACAACATTTCTAACTTGCTCATTGCCGAGATTAACATTAAAATACAGCACTTTGTTACTTCTCTAGTTAATTATAGCACTTCTTAGGAAATACATTTGGCTTTTATACTGTAATATTTATGTTGCTTTATAGTGCAGATGATCTAAAGAGTCATGAAAGGGCTCTAGGCATTTCTACCATTACTGTGCTTTTCTACTTCTATGGAGTTCATAAGGCTTGTTGACAAAAATTATATTGTAAATGATATGTTAGCTATACAACTTCAGCTCAAGGAGATTCCATTCTTGAGAACTGATTCTTACATAATAAACTGTGGAGACCAGTCTTACAAAAGATTTATTGTAAGTGCCATGGTATATATTAATGAATATTCCAAGGTAGCAATAGGGACATATCTAGGGGCAGATTTATTAAGGTTCAAGGTGTTTTTTACATGAAATTTTGAGTTGTACTTTTTGGTCAAAATTCAAAATTTCAGGTAAAAAAAACATTTTTTTTAGATTTATTATACTCTGACCCTGGAAATAGCCAACATCTACAAATACACCATCTAAAACCTGTCGCAGTCATGTAAGAATCAATGGCAGAAGTCTCTTGAACCATTTGAAGATGTTAACAGCATACATGAAGTTCGAATTTTTGCCAGAAAACTTGAATGATTAGAGCGATTTGAGGTTTTTTTCTTTTTTTTGCTGAAAACTTGATTAATTCTAGTTTTCAGGTTTTGGAACTCAAACTTGCAGAATCAGGTTTTTTTTATTTGAGCTTTTCTTAAATAAGATACTGTACCATTCGAGTTGTGAGTTCATTTGAGCTATAAAAAAACTCTAACACTCAACCTTGGATAAAAAAAAACTCCCCAAATGTTGTCTAATTGTTTTTCTCTGTCAAATTGGTGTTTTCCCCTCACTTCACATATTTTCACTTGTTAGTGTGCTTTTATATTCAGTCAAGGTGAGAATTGTGAAACCTTTTTATAGGATCAGTTTGCTAAAACCCATTGGGCAGCAAACCAAAGTAATCATTCAAAAAGTGAGCGAGTACAGAAACTGCAGTTTCTGCAGTCGTTTTGCCAGAACCCAGTCACTTAAGCCTTCAAATTTGCCCCGGGGTGTGGTTGGCAAGGATCTGGAACAAAGTGAGAGATGTATCGTACTTTACAGGGCAATGGCTTATAGAGTATAATTAAAGAATGCTTAGCTAGAGTACAAGCTTCTTGATGGACCGATTTAAGAATTTACTGGGCACCTTCGTGTCTCTGATTCAGGTGTTTTGGCTCAAACAATTGTATTTTTCTCAGTTTCTTAATCCACATTTTTTCGTTATTTTTCAAGTGTAAAATCAATAAATTTCACAAATACAAAAGTACACCAAGTACAAGTTGTCATGGTTATGTAGAAATCTTTTCTTGCAAAGATCTGTCTTTTGTTCTTGATTTTAGAGGTTTTCAGAGATCCTACCATTTGTCTGAATAGGAACGCTCTTTCTTTCACAACATTTTGAGGTTTTCAGATTGCTCAATGGCAATTTGCATTCATGTTTTTATAATCAGATCTTAGATGGCATTTGAGGTTTTAGAGAAATACCCCCATATGTAATAAAAGAAACTAAGGGGCGGATTTATCAAGGGTCGAATTTCGAAGTTAGAAATACTTCGAAATTCGACCATCGAATAAAAATACTTTGAATTCAAATATCAAATTCAAACTTTTTTTCATTGAATTTGGCTATTCTGCGGTCGAAGTAAAATCAAACGATTAAATCATTCGAATCAAATGATTCAAAGGACTTCAGGGATAGATCAACTTCAATTATCGAATGGTCGAATATTTAAACTATTTTACTTCGAATTGAATTCAAAGTCGTAGTATCCTATTTGATGGTCGAAGTATCCAAAAAATTACTTCGAATTTCTTTACTTCGAAAATTCCCTCGAATTCACTTTGACCCTTGATAAATCTGCCCCTAAGATTGCCCAGGTGCAGTATCTATTAGCAAACAATGAGATTTTTGCTTTTAAACAGGTGACCAATAAATGCTAGCTGCTGGTTGGTTGCTATGGGCTACTGCTCCTGGGCAAACTTAGTGCCTTTAATTATATAACCCCCTTTGAATTTAATGGTTTCAAAACCTCTATTACTATCACAATTCGACCTCTTAATAAATGAGTCTTTGCGTATTTTAACTGTTTTCTTTTACTTATATACGCATATAAAGGACCACAAAAGGCAGATTTACTGTGGGCTGCCCAATGCAGCAACATGCTGCCATTTTCAGTTGTGCCGTGCTGAGCAGCATTGACCAACCAAGCAGATTCAAATTGTTCTGGGTGCAGGCAAAGAAGCAAGCAGTTGCCAGCATAGGGGCTGAATCTTGGCCAGCTTTTTTAGGACAAGATCAGACCCCCCATGTGGCATTACCCTTGCTGATCCACTTTTTGAAAACCAAGATCAATCTAGTTGCTATTATGAATATGCAAAAGCAAATATTTCATGTAGTTATTCTTGTTCGATTATCCAATTTAACAAATATCTGATAATAAAAAGATATTTGCAGACAGTCAGACAGTTGCCCTGTCAAAAATTTTTACCCACCTTTTACCCAGTCTACTTGAAAATAAGTGTAGTGCTGTGGTTTCTTAAACTCTTATCAGGCCTCAAAAGGAGCTTGTTTAGTAATTCAGATAAGATGAAAAGGCTAGATTTCTCTTGGGGAGTATTGCTTTATGGTCTGTCTACCTCATGCAATAAACCCAAGCTTTTTATATATGTATAGATTTTATTGTGCACTGCCTCGTGGGATCCTTTCAGCATGCACTGCAGCATTTATAACCTGGCTTGTTCATATATTTTTTACTATCTGTGATAGGACAATAGCATTTTCTAATTTAAATTGCATCTGCATATTAAACTAGTTTGACAATTTCTAGTTGGTTGGAAGCTGTAAAAGCATTCATTCTGTATAATGCTAATTACTTTTACTTAGCTGAATTTATATAGTGAGCATAAAGTAGTGGATAATTCTATAATGAGCATCATTATTTGTTAGCATAAATGACTACTTGTATTTAAATCATTTATATCACACGCACAGAACAAAGTATGGGTTTTAAGATCACAATATAATATCCTGTAAAATAGTCTTTGCTTGAAAGTCAAAGGTTGTATTGTATCATATTACTTTAGATTAATAGGCATTTTGCTGCTCCTGATAAAAATAATTGATTATGTTGGTTGTTTTAAGACCAAATCTGCAGACCAAGCTGAATACTGTTTTATTATTACAGAGAAAAGGGAAATCCTTTTTTAAAATTTGGATTATTTGATTAAAATGGAGTCTATGGGAGATGGCCTTTCTTCAATTCAGAGTTTTCTGGATAACGGGTTTCCAGATAACAGATCCAATACCTGTACACCATAAAGAACTTGTACAATTTGATGCAAGATTATATGCCTTCTAACAAGCGTGAGCTTCTGTAGATTTCAAAATCATACTAATGCTAATAGATATGTAAAGTTGAATAGACAAGATGATATTTTATGCAAATTTTACTAGCTACCCTCATTTCTAATCATGTTCACTAAGACGTGTACAAGACCATTTTGTTAAGAAGTTTGCTGGGTAAGTTGACAAACCTTGGGAAAAAAAGGCTTTACAGTAGGTCATCTGTACCTGCTTTGAGTGAATCTGATTTTACTTTGGGTGTCTGCAGAGTTTGCAGCGATCCATCCCCAGGAGACCATAACCCTATAAATATATGCAATATAAACTTGTTACACCCTCCACCAAAGAAGTGGCAGTCGCTAGAGAAAATTTGCCAAAAATCCAATCTGCAGGGACATCGCCAATTTACTAACAGGCGTAGAGGACAATTTGCTAGTGAAAGAGACCGTTGCCAGCATAGTTTCATGCCCTATCGCCAAATGAATTGTGGCTCAGGCGAAAAATCTTTACTCCGCAAAGTCACTAAAGTGCACATTTTACAGAACATTACCCCTTTTGCCAGAGTTTCCTTTGCCACCGTAGACTTGGCAAACATTTGTGCTTGAATTGTTGCTCATCTTAAAGCTTTAATTCTTAGCAACAATGCAGTAAGATTCTAAGGCAAAAGTCTCTGGGTATAGAGGTTTTGTATAACTGTTCATATCTAGTATAGGTCAATCTAAAAACAACTGGACTTGCTGAGTAATCAATGAAGACGTTTCACTACTAATCCGAGCAGCTTCTTCAGTTCAACTGACTGGTGTGGGAAGTTTTCGGCATATAAACTCTTCCACTAATCCATTTACAATGGCAAATTGTAACTCTTCAAAGAGGTGACATCTGAAGAAACTCACAGAGGTGTTGATTCTGTGTAGTTGTGATAGTTTTTTTTTGGTCGAATAGGTCCGTTTTTGATCGAATAGGTCCGTATTTAAATCACAAGAATTGAAGGAATAGCGCATTTGATGGAATTTGATTCTGAGTTTTTCCCCAAAAAAACTTTGATTTTTCAAGGTCCACCAATTGACATTATATAAATAGGTTCTAGGAGGTCCCCCATAGGCTAAAACAGGCTAAGCAGGTTTTAGATGGCAAATTGAATTTGGACTATTCCCTAGTCGAAGTACACAAAAAATAGCTCAAAATTAAAAAAATTTCAATTTGAAAATTTACCTTGACCTTTGATAAATCTGCCCCTTAATGTAGGAGATTGTTTTATGCTCCCGGGGGAATTTAAAGCTCTGATCTTCCCTGTTGGGAAAATCAATGCATATGTCAGATTGGGGCAAATTTACTAAAGGACAAAGTGGCAGCCGCTAGCGGAAATTAGGCAGAAATCCCATCCTCAGGGACATCGCCAATTTACTAACAGGTGTAGAGGACAATTCTCTAGCGTAGTTTTGCTCCTTTTCACCAGGCGCATTTTCGATCAGACGAACTATTGTTACTCCGCACTCCACACTCAAGTGTGAATTTTACAGAACATTATCTTTTTCGCCAGAGTTTCCTTCTCCAACTTAGACCTGGCAAACTGATAAGGTGAAGCTTCATCCTCCTCAATCTTATTTCAGTGACATCATATCCTGTATGCCGGAAAGTCATAAAAGTTCTAAAAAACGCTGGTGTTTTTTTCTTATTTTAAACTATTAAAAATTTGTGTTAACATTTTTTCCAACCATTTGAGGCACATTAGTTTTTAGGGTGGGCTCATGCCTAGGACATTAGAGGATCTCTTTTGTCTTTATTTTGCTTCCTTTGACATTTGTAATAATAAGTGGCCACTTCAAGCATTTGCACCAACATTTCTAAGACCTATATGTAACTGTCCTATTCAAATTGACCTAAGCATAAAAGTAGTTCCGCTAGAGAGAAATGAACAGTAGCGTAAGTTGACGAATTAACACTAGCAAAACTTTGCCAGCGTTTGGCAACTTTGCATTTAGTGAATTAGCGTAGTAATGAATTTACTGCTGGCAAAGTGGCACAAAATGTGACGTACTAAATTTGACCCATGGTGCCAGTCAGCAAATGTAGGATGGAGTTTTCCAGATATTGGCTTGAAATAGGTAAGCATTTCCACCTGCTGCCATGTTCCATGAATTTAGCCAACCCCTGACTACATTGAACTCATCTGACTCTGGGTAGTACAGTAGCTCTGAAGGATCACATAAACATTTGAAAACAGTAATAGCAGATAGATATATATTAATATGTGAATAAGACCGTTAATCATTTTTTTGCAACTAATATTACAATTTCCCACCTCGTGTCCTGTGTCATAATAATGATATCTCCTGAACATAGATACAATTGATTTATAGATCCCAATGTAACAGTAATGACTGTGATGCTAGTCTATAGCTTGTCAATATGAACTGCTGCGGGCTGCTGACTTAGCCATACCTGACAGCGGTAGCTTTTTGGCTTGTATATGAAAAGAAAACAAATGCTTTCTTTACTGATATCTGATTGGGGCTAGTGTGGTCCCCTTCCTAATAGGATCCATGAACTATGGAAATGCAGTAAAATTATAGCCTACAAAGCTGAGTTCGTAACATCAATTGTTTGTTTTCTATAAAGTAAATGATAGAATAGATCATTCAGCATACTATACTCAGCAAATCTACAGTAACCTAATTAGATAAAGTAAAGTAAGTAATACACATTAAATGTAACAAGCAAAGTCTAATAACCATTAATGCAGCAATTTAGTTTAGTGGAATTGTTGCTGAATACACCGCCTTGAATCCATTAGTAAAGTAGCCCTGAGTATGGTTATTCTACACTTTCTATTTTAACCAAAATGCTTCTCCGTTAAGGCAAGTGTATCTTCACCTGACCATGTATCTATATGATCCCTTAATTTAGATGTTGAAATGGACTACCTTCCCAAATAAGATTTGCTTTAGGGCTACCACTTATGAAAATGAATGTGTAATATTACATTGGAGCTAGGGGCTACCACTGCATAAACTGATTCATGAACACATATTGGGCAGTCACACTACCAGGGACACAAACGGATTTTGAACAATTACATTGTCACAACAATTGCTCTATAATTTAATAAAAGAAGCTTGCATTTATCCATAATGATCATTCTGGTGCCAGCAATAATAAAAACCGCGTAGAAACCATCACTGTGTAGAACAGAGGAGCTGCTAAGCTGAAAAAACAGGGTATGGTTCCAAAATCTTTTGCACGGTACCAAAGGTCTCTTTATCCACTATAATTTGCAAGTTTTATTCGGCATGCAGCAACAGCCCTTGGGTGCTATAGAACAAATTTGTAATTTTGGATGCTTAGTTCTTGTAACTTGGGCAACAACTAATTTGAAAAGGAGTGTTTATAAAGACATAGGAGCAAATTTACCAGCGAATGCTCACACTTTACTGGGTGTAAATGAGCTACCACTATGCTAATTCACTAAAATGCGAACTTGTGTCTCAGCAGCCGAACACTGGCGAAGTTTTGCTAGCTTTAATTCGGCAATGTGAGCATTTCTTATTGATCTTTCACTCGCGTTTAATTCTGTCTAGCAAAACTTTGTTAGTACTCTTACGCTTAGGTCAGTTTGAATAGGGTGGGTACATATACATGTAAGTCATAAAGTCGTCTTTATTAGAGATGTTGGTTAAAATGCTTGAAGTGGCTACTTATTAGTACACATGTCCAAGGAAGCAAAAGAAAGAATAAAAAGATCCTATAATTCCATGACATGAGCCCACCCTAAAACAAATGTGGGATGCCCCTCAAATTGGTTAAAAAAAAATTAACAAAAAAATCTTTAATAGTAAGGACTTAATTGAAAAAAAGCCAGCATTTTTTTTTTACAACTTGTATGAGTTTCTGGCATACAGGATATGATGTCACTGACATAAGATTGAGAAAGGATGTAGCTACATCTTATCAGTTGTCCAGGTCTAAGGTGGAAAAGGAAACTCTGGGGAAAGAGAGTAACGATTGTTCACCTGAGCGAAAATTCATCTGGCTATGGGGCGCGAAACTGTGCCAGTGATGGTCTCTTTCTTTAGAGAATTGTCATCTTTGCCTGTTCGTAAATTGGAGATTTCTGGCGAATATTCAATAGCAACAGCCAATTGTTACATTATAGTATGTTATAGCACGGTATAGTTCTAATTAACTTTTCAATTGGTTTTATAGTTTTTTTGCCTTCTTCTTCTCACTTTCAAGCTTTTCCAGCATTCAAATGGGGATCACTGACCCCCATATACAGTTATCTTTGGACAGAGACAACTTGTTTTCTAATTTTGGTTCTGTACATTACCACAATGAATTTTTAATGAAACAACTCAGATTCAGTTGTACTGCAGACTTTCAGCAACTTTCAACGAGATCTGCAATTTCAGTGTAATTCCGCGCATGCACAGTTGCGCAAACGGGCAAACTACTCCAACTACGCATGCGCAGAAATACCGATCTCGCAGTCGGCTTACAGAGGACGCAGAATATGGATGCGTGGAACTTACTTGGAAAAATCTGCTTCGAGGGGTAATTATGGAGTATGGGGCATCTTCCCAATGGGGTAGTTAGCCTGGGGGGAGGAGAGAAGGGGGTCTAAAGAACAGTTTTAATTCTCCTTAAAGCTGCAACGCAAAAAGACCTGGATGTCCATGGAAGATGACAGTGGTGGATGATCACAGAATCATTTGCATGGTGAAGAGAAACCCCTTCACAACAGCCAAACAATTGAAAAGGAAGTAGGCATATTGATATCCAAGTCTACCATAAAGAGAAGACTGCATGAAAGTAAATACAGAGGGTGCACTGCAAGGTGCAAGCCACTCATAAGCATCAAGAATAGAAAGGCTAGATAGGACTTTGCTAAAAAAAAAAACATCTAAAAAAGCCAGCACAGTTCTGGAAAAACATTCTTTGGACAGATGAAACCAAGATCAACCTCTACCAGAATGATGGCAAGAAAAAAGTATTGAGAAGGCGTGGAACAGCTCATGATCCAAAGCATACCACATCATCTATAAAACATGGCGGAGGCAGTGTGATGGCTTGGGCGTGCATGGTTGCCAGTGGTACTGGGGCACTAGTGTTTATCCATGATGTGACACAGGACAGAAGCAGCCAAATGAATTCTGATGTTCTCAGAGACATACTGTCTGCTCAAATCCAGCTAAATGCAGTCAAATTGATTGGGAGGCGTTTCATAATACAGAGGGACAATGACCCAAAACATACAGCCAAAGCAAACCAGGCAACTGAAAGCCGCTGCAGTAAAGGCGTGGCAGAGGATTAAAAAGGAGGAAACCCAGAATCTGATGATGTCCATTGAGTTCAAGACTTCAGGCTGTCATTGCCAGCAAAGGGTTTTCAACCAAGTGTTAGAAATTAACATTTTATTTTTAATTTTTTAATTTGTCCAGTTACTTTTGAGTAGGGATGCACCGAGTCCAGGATTTGGTTCGGGATTCAGCCAGGATTCGGCCTTTTTCAGCAGGATTCGGCCGAATCGAATCCGAATCCTAATTTGCATATGCAAATTGAGGGCGGGGAGGGAAATTATGTGACTTTTTGTCAGAAAACAAGGAAGTAAAAAATGTTTTCCCCTTCCAACCCCTAATTGCATATGCAAATTAGGGTTCGGATTCGGTTCGGTATTCGGCCGAATCCTTCGTGAAGGATTCGGGGGTTCGGCCGAATCCAAAAAAGTGGATTCGGTGCATCCCTACTTTTGAGCCCCTGAAATTATTTTGTTTAAAAAAGGCTTTAGTTCCTCACATTTTTATGCAATCTTTTTGTTCAACTAATTAAAGCTGGAAGTCTGCAGTTCAACTTCATCTGAGTTGTTTCATTTAAAATTCATTGTGGTAATGTACAGAACCAAAATTAGAAAAAAGTTGTCTCTGTCCAAAGATTTATGGCCTTAACTGTAAAAACAAATGCTACTTTTATTACTCATCTGTCTATTCAGACCCTGTCCTATTTATATTCCAGTCTCTTAGTTAAATGAATGCATGGCTACGAGGGTAAATTGGTCCATAGCAACCAGATTGTATAAAGTACTGGAGAGCTGCTGATTAAAAAGCTAAATAACTCAAAAAGCACAAATAATAAAAATAAAAAGCAATTGCAAATTGTCTCAAAATCACTCTCTACATCATACTAAAAGTTAACTCAATGGCGAAGAACCCCTTTGAAAATTAATTTGGTAAGAGTCCTACAGTATATTATCTAGCCATTACAATAATAAATTATTCTAGTAACATTTATGACCCCACTGCCTCCATACCACCAATTCCCTGATTAGTGTTTTGCTTGTCAACAAAAGGATACTGAATTTAGTCCACAGTACCCGGTCTAAAAAAAACATGGTGGGGAAAGCACCCAAAGAAGTCAATTAAGCTGCTCCAAGGCATTGCTACTTACAGTATCTTAGGGACTGAACGGGGGGGGGGGTGGATTCATTGTTTTTCTCTGCAAAAGGCAGAGAATATTAATATTTAAGTAATAGATTTGCTAAAAGGCTAAAACATATTCATGGTTAAAAGCAACCTTAAAAATCATGAAAAAAATAATGATTATAAATTAATGGAAGACTTCAGAAAACTCTACAGAGAAGCAGTGGATTAAAAAAATTGTAGCACTATCATTAAAAAGTAAGATGGCCATTGAAACTAAAATGTAATTTTAGTGAGTCAGTGCACTTCCGTAAGTTAGGAATAAATATATATTTAAATGGCGAATTCTGTCCTTAAAATGCAAATGTTTCTCGATGAGTCTGATTAGACCTGCTGAAAGAGAATGCATTCCCATTTGGTTTATTTTGCTGTAATATTGCATTGCATTTCAACATGCTAAATATTGATGAGGAAAATTAAGATAACTGCAAAAGAATTTAGTAAGCATAAATTAGCATAGTCATTTATTACAGTAAAAATTGTCGCCCGTATGCATTTAGTTTTCATACAGTATAATAAAATAATTTGCAACCAGCAATTAAGCCTTTTACCCTTCTGCTAATCCTTAACTTATTTTAACATATTCACAGGAAATGTTTTCTTTTCATATATTTCCTAAACATCCATGGGAAACAAAGTTATTTTAGCATTCCATTTATATTTCAAGTCTCTGTTATATATCTGCATTTTAGGATGAACTTATAGTTTTCATATTTGTCAGTAAGCATATATGAATATTGTATGTATATTAATATAGTGCAGTACAGCAGAACAATAAATTAATAGAGCAAATAAGGGCAAACTAGGGGTACTACACCTAAGGCTTCTTAGGTTTAATAAATTAACCCTTCTTATGTTATTTAAATAACCACACAGTTTACTACATTTACAAAATGTTTTAGTTTTCTCAGCTTTATAATGCTTGACTATTTGTACCCTGGTCTGTGGTAGAATAGCGTTATAAATATACTCTTGTGCCCTTCCCCTATGTACTTTTGTGCAGAAAGGGTTATTATTCCTGTCTGTAGGGGTAAAAGGGGTGAACTCCAATACCTGGGGGTTTTGGCTGTGCCCCAGTGTGTGAAAATAAGTCAAATAAATAACAAAACGGCCTGTGGAACCTGAACTTGAGACAAAGAGAGTGCCAAGAAACCTGAACTTGAGAGAAAAGGAGAATTCCAAGAAACCTGAACTTTAGAGATAAGGAGAATTCCAAGAAACCTGAACTTGAGAGAAAAGGAGAGTTCCAAGAGACCTGAGTTTGAGAAAAAGGGAAAGTGCCAAGGGGCCTCTCAATGTACCTGGAGAAATTCAGTGTTTGGAGAGAGTGCAGCAGTGAAGCTGTCTTGGAAGTAGGCTGTGTGGCCTGGCTGATAGAGAGACTCTAAACTGTAAGTAACAAGGTGCTAACCTTGTGGTGGACCAAAGTCTGTGAGAGGCCCTGGGTTATTCAGGTAGATTACAATTGTAACCTCTATTTCGCCTCAATAACTGCGTTCTCAGACTATTACCAGTAGACCACGGGTTACAATGGACTCTCTCACCCAGAGTGGACCTTCACAAAGCAGAAGAGGAATATAACACCTCCCTTATACAGAAAAATAAAGAAAGAGGGTGCCAGAGGTTCTTGCAAAAAAAAAAAAAAAAGAAAGTGTTTATTGAACTTTTACAGGGTTTTAGTCACAGAACAGTTTTTCAGAGGCAAGTGGATTGTAACAAAGGCTGACACTTCCCTGTGGACAGACGTGACAGGAATCTCCCTTCACCTCTGTGACACACCCTGTAGTGGCCTGGATCACCTCCTGTATTCTGAGTTCCTCTCCACTGGAATCCTACACTACAGGCAATATGGCTTGGGAGAGATACCTCCAAAACTGCCACTCCTATGTTGTAAGTAACTCAGAACTGCTCTTTTTAGTTCAACCCATACTGACTTACACTCCGAGAGTGTACTTTACAGAAGCTACACCTGCCAGTGGGACACCAAGTACAAGCCAGATGTAATAGAAAGGCTATAAGGATGGCTACATTCTAGTCACATTCTAGGAATTAAATAGATTCTGAATCATCCCAAAAGTAACACATCTTTCAGCTCTGGATGATTGACTTTGAAACAGACTCAATGCTGATTCTGGATAAAAGAGTATATATATATATTAACAGTTACTTTCTATCAACAGATCCATACAAACTTGGACGACACGAGAAGTGGGATTATTATATACTCTGTTGCAGCTACATAGGATGTTGAGGGACTGTACAATCATAAGTAAATAGCTGCAACTATGTATATTTCTTCAAGAGTCTCATTTGTATGGCGAATAACAGATACTGTTTCTTTCAGAACGCACACATAGAAGATGGATTGATACTGTTGCTATTTAGTCAATAAGCGTTTAAGACTGACAGACTAATGTCGATTGATGTAATGTTTATTAGATGGAATGTATCTTTTTGGTGATTGGTTAACTAGGATACTGTTTTTCAGGTGTCTTGCTCTCTATACCCCCTATGGAATATGAAGGGTGGCGATTGAAGGTCGGCCGTGAGTAGTGATACATGCCTCTGCGCATAAGTAAGTAAACCCTGACTGCCCTACCCATCAGAAATATGAGCACAAAGATGCAAGATTGTGGAAAGTTCACAACCGATGGACGTTCGATCGCTCAAGCTAAAACACGAATCAAAGATGACGCTCGATCACGATGCGATGTGTCGACAGGGCTCCCCTCTGACTGATGGATTGGCGTGAGCACGGTGGTCCTTTGGACAACCTGTGCCACACGCTGCTCTTTTTGGTCGGATCGAGGGGGCCCTTGATGAGGATGAAGTCGTATGCCTGAGCGGTGTGCAGGTAGATGGCATTATGGAAATATACGGAGATCTTGTACCGCACGCTGATCGGTGGTATTGTTAGTGGCCGGCGCTGCATATCGCCAAATAAGGATGATGACCAGATGAGCTACGGGTGAAGAAGTTCTATCGCGAGTCTGACACATACCTGCAAGATACACTGATGGGCGTGAACACCGGCTCCTATTGGTAGCCGGTGACACACGCTGAACGGTGCTATGGTGGGAGGCCGGTACTTCACACTGATGCAGGGGGACGAATACACTGTGAGCCACAGGGTGATTGATGGATGAACGTACTCCAATCAGAAGCTTGGATGCTTATGGGCCGTGAAGGGCTCGCTCAGGCCACTGACGGCTGTTGGATTTGGTTTCACGATGCGGGCATAAGGGACTTACTATTGCATGGATCAGAGGTATGTGCCCTACAGAAGCGGCGATAAGGTAAAACATATGCGCTGTTGTTTTATTCCTGGGGGCAAGAGATTAATAGCGCACCATGTGTGCGCTATGTTAAAGAAATGTTTTTAAATCCACTTAGTAACACCGGATAGCAGCACGCTAATACAAGTGTCACTGTTCATAAATTTTAATATATGGTTTTTTCTATTAGTCCTGAATTGGACTTAAGTATAGACACTAGAACACCATTTTCTAGAACCCACCCACTAGGGGGCTATACACGTTGTGTTCACGATCACCAATGAAAACACATTGGTGTGATGACGTCATCACTTCATGGTTGGCGCCATTTTAGCATTTAAATATGTGTGTTGTGTGTGCAGTTTTCACCTCCTGAAGACGGCTTAAGTTAGGAGCCGAAACGTCGAAAATAAAGTAATTTTTTGTTTTTTCAACACTTATGAAAGTCCTGGTTGTGCGGTTTTTTTGATCATTTTGCTGTCTATGTTTTAACCAGCACCTAGGCATTTACTAAAACTTGGGAGTGCTACAGACTGCGAATTTTTATATATATATATATATATATATATATATATATATATATATATATATATATATATATAAACAGAAGATCAGCACTCTCTGTAGTTTAGTGAAACTGTGTTGATTTATTTATCAAATATCACAGCTTTTCGGTCCCACATGGGGACCTTTCTCAAGTATACAGTGTACATAGAGTGTAGAGAATAACACTTCTGTTCATATGTTATCCCTATTTGGATCGTGCACCTCTGGCTTCATCCTTGGATTGAGTGCAGGCACTGCGGGACATATATATATATATATATATATATATATATATATATATATATATATATATATATATATATATATATATATATATATATATATATATATATATATATATATATATATATATATATATATATGTATATATAAGCAAATATACAGTAATTAAATGTGTGTGTGTGTGTGTGTGTGTATATATAGTGCAGCATGTTTGATATGACAGCCTAACAGGTCATTGTTAAATCATCTGATTCTATACAAGATCGGGAGTCCATATAATATAATTTCCAACCAAGCCTACGGGACTCGCCCCAGTTCAAGAGGGCTATCAATTATAGAAAAGTTTATATCAAAAAATGATATAAGTCCCAAAGCTTCTTCAAGTAAAAAGTATTAATTTATTGTAGTACACATTTAAAAGAAATATAACTGGTACATACTACCCCCCATATCCCACCTTACGCGTTTCGCACCCTCCGGCGCTTAGTCATAGGTGTAATATCAGTGTTAGTGTATTGAGGGCAGATTTATCAAGGGTCGATTAGTCAATTTGAATTTGAATTTTGAGTTTAAGAATTCAAACATTTGAATTTTAATCACCCTATTCGAATGTGATATTTATCACACCTCCATTTCATGTAAACAGTCCTAATTCAAATATTCATCACCGAAAACCTGCTAACTTCATGTAGAAGCCAATGGCAGAGATCAGTTGAGTCATTTGGGAATATTAATTACCTTCCTGACACGCAGGGGTTTTTTTCGGGAGAAAAATTTGATTCATACCATTCGAATACAAATCGAATACGATTCAAATTTTTGGGTCTGAACCATTCGATCGAATATTAGCCATTCCAATTTTTTTTAAAAGGAGAAGAAAGCTACAGAGGCATTTTATTGCCTATAGATTAGCTGCAATAGTGCAAGCTAGAATGCTATATTTATTCTGTAGAATGTTTTACCATACATGAGTAAAAAGCTCTAGAAGCTCTTTGTTTGTTTAGGATAGCAGCTGCAGTATTCGCTTGGTTTGACATAAATTCCTGCCTGAGTCCCTCCCTGCTCAGTTATAGCTCTGGGCTCAGATTACATCAGAGAATGGAGGGGGGGGGGGGGAGAGGCACAAACTGAGTATGCTCTTGCCCGGGGCAAGGAGGTTTAAGCTGAAGGCAGGAAGTCTGATACAGAAGTCCATGTGTACACAATGGAGGAGAAAAGAAATGCAGTGTTTCTTTTGACAGCAGCACTACTTTGAGGGTTTACTGGTATATTTAGGTGGGTCTTTCTGATAAGGCTTAACCTTTCCTTCTCCTTTAAATAAGTTCTCAGTCCAGTATATTCAGATTTCAAAAAATTCTCATGAATTTGTAATTCAACCTTTGATAAATGGGCCTCTTAGAGTGCTTATAGATTTGTACTTAGTGATGGGCGAATTTGTGCAGTTTCGCTTCGCCGAAAAATTCGCGAAATGGCGAAAAATTCGCGAAACTGCGCCGGCGTCTCGTTTTTGATGCCGGCGCCCATTTTTTCGACGCCGGCGCCCGTTTTTGGCGCCGGCGTCCGTTTTTTCGAAAAAAAAATTTTGACGCCGGCTAATTTTTTCCGCGAATTTTCGCGGCGAATTTATTCGCCGACGTCGAATCGCGCAAATTCGCCGCGAATTCGCGCCTGGCCAATAAATTCGCCCATCACTATTTGTACTCTAATACATACACTAAATCCAATGAAAATATCAGTGTATGCCCTTTACAGACAAATGCAATGGGAAAATAATTGAAAAATAGCATTTGCCGAGCCTTTGAGGTTTCAGATCCTTAACTGAAAAATATCTGAATTTACCCCAACGTGTTAAATCATGCCAGCTGTTTTTCATTTTAACAGTAGCTTTATGCATTTCAGAATTCAGAACTCAGTTGGACATTAAAGCGCTTCATATTATCAGTAGGAAAATGCAGTGGTATGGAAAGGGAAAAATATATCCGTGATTGCTAGAAAAAATAAGTAGCGACTAATTAAAGCTGCTTCCTGACGGTCAATTATTCAGGCCTGACATCTGCTTCCATAATATCCTACTCACAAGCTCTGTGTGTATGTTTTATCATACAGACAATACAGCAGCTGGATGCACAGAGAATACACACAGCTTCTGATACAGATAAGCAAGGAATTTTAATTGATTTTGAAGCTGTGGAACATTGGCTACCTTTTATATAAAGCTGATAAAATATGAGGAGAGCAGGTGGTTAAATTGTCATTTCAAATATGTATTGTGTAATGAATACCTATTTACTGTAAGTAATATCTACATAGAAAAAAGAAACATGTCTAATACATTTTGTTCAGATGAAAAAAACATTTTCCAGTTTCATTTGCTAGTGCAGGGCAGTGACAGCAGCCAGACAGCTTCCTGCAGAAACTGTGGATAAAATAGACCGGGTTGCTAAGCAACACCTTATGTTTTCAGGGGAAGAAGGAAGGCGGAAGTGGAAGTAGCATCAAAGGTCGCTAAACTCATGAAAGTATAATCTATAGGGAATGAAAAAGTCTGACCTAACACTGTAACACTGGTTTAACCAAATGAACCAATAAAAACCATTAATGCTCACATTAACCCCTACCTGCAGGCTGCATCTGATTTTCTACTGTTACAGTTAGTATAATGCTGGGATGCTCCACCACCTTCAAATTTCCAAAACCTGCCTTGGCTATTTCTTTCCTCTGTTGTGATTATATTTCAGAAAGTCTAATAAAATAATATTTTTTTTAAAGGGCGAGATATTGTTGTATAGCCAGCAGATGAATTTAGAAAAAAAAGTACAGGTATGAGACATGTTATCCAGAATGCTCAGGACCTGGGGTCTTCCGGATAACAGATCTTTCTGTAATTTGCATCTTCATACCTTAATTCTACTATAACATCCTTTAAACATTAAATAAACCCAATAAGCTAGTTTTGCATCCAATAATGATTAATTATATCTTAGTTTAGATCAAATACAAGGCACAGTTTTATTATTACAGAGAAAAAGGAAATGATTCTTTAAAATTTGGATTATTTGGATTAAATGGAGTCTATAGGAGACGGCTATATCATACTTCAGAGCTTTTCTTGATAATGGGTTTAAGGAAAACGGATCCTGTACTTAATGCAGTGCATTATTTACTTGAACGTAAGGATTGCAAGCACAAATAAAATAGGTTCTGATGAAAGTTTTATGTGTTGAATGGATTTAAGCCCAGTTTGTTTGCAATTTTTAGCAAATAATAGGTCATGCTACTGTATAAAAATGCATTTGTCATTTTATGGTAGATGTGAGGCAACGCCGAAAACAAGATTTCTATTGCTTGACACATAAAAGATTGATCTTGACCATTCCCCTGCCTACTGCCTGACTCATCCTAGTCTTATTTTGGCCTCAGACTATTCTTGTTCAAGTTTATATGCCACCTGTCTTGACATTTTGTCTATACATATGCTAAAGGATATCAGTCTACTATAACTACACCTGTTTGCTGCCTATCTAAACCTTTAACATGAATTCCAACTCCACTACAATACAGCCTTGCCAGACCTCCATGATGACCTTGAGACCAATGTTACTCTGCTGCACTTCTCCTATTTCTTGTACTACTAGGTATGTTCAAATGCTGCTATACTCCTTAGCTGAGCTATGGAAGCAAATTTAGTGGCACTTTAATAAAGTCAGATAAGAAGCTGAGAACATGAGAACAGTAGGATAATTTACTAACATAGTTGCTAAATTGCAGTTGCCCACAGCACCCTATCAGCAATTAGATTAATTAGTTTACTGCAAGTTAGAAATCGAAAGCTAAGGCCTTATTGGTTGCTATAGGTAACTGCATAGGTGCAATTTAGTGACTAGGTTTGTAAAGTAGGTTGGCTTTTTTTTAACCCTTTGCTTGACTTGCCAGGTCATGAGTGATTTGTGAAAAGCAACATATTTCTCCTGTACTGCATACATAAACTGTCATTGGCAGCCAGTTTGCTTGCTAAGGAATAGCACCTATTTTGTTGACAGCCAAAGGGTTAATGGATTGCAGAAGTGACTTATGTGAGCTTATGCACTTGTACTTTATCTTTTTTTAATGGTCATTGTAGATTAATAAAAGCAGAGCAACTGTTCTGCTACATTTCATGCTCTGTCAGTTGGTCTGTTCCTCAGTTGTTTCATCCTGTCCTCATGGAATTTGTTCCATATTGCACCTTTCCTAGTATCTCATATAATGCCAAATGGTGCAGATGGTGTTCTTTGAAGAAACTTGTTAAAATACTTTGTTTATATTGCGGAAATATAATTGGCCATACATACTGTATCCGTTTTTGAACCAGTGGAGCTTACATTAAAATGACCCTACCATGTACACATATATACACAAAACAGTTTCATTAGGAGACCTTCAACCTGTCTGTATGTTTAAAGGGGTCTGGGGGAAAGACCAGAGTACCCAGGGGAAATCCAAGAAAACACAGGGTGTGCATATGGTGCAGATGGTAGCTTGGTAAACACAATACCCCAGCATGGTACAGTGTTGCCAAACTTACTGAATTATTGTACTCATCATCATATTATTCAAAACCCAGTCAAATAAGTTAATATGGCCCATGTTGTTACTGTGCTGTAATTACACTTTGCTTAAAGGAACATTTCAGTATAAAAACAAAAGCTGGGTAAAGAGGCTGTGCAAAATTAGAAATGTTTCTAATATAGTTAGTGAGACAAAAATGTAATCTACAAAGGCTGAAGTGAACGGATGTTTAATACAATAGCCAGAACACTACTTCCTGCTTTGCAGCTCTCTATCTCTTAGTTAGTTAGTGACTTAAAGGGGGAAGTTTGACCCATATGGCCCCCCCTCAAGTCACTGATTGGTTAGTAACTGGTTAGGTAGCCAATGAGACAGCTGCAAAGCTGGAAGAGGTGTTCTGACTATTATGTTAGACATCTGGTTACTCCAACCTTTATAGATTACATTTTTGGGTAACTAACTATATTAAAAACATTTTTTTATTTTGCACAGCCTATTTACCCAGTTTTTATTTTTACACTGTACAATTATTTTAAAAATGCTACAACTCCCAGTGCTCTTAAGCATATCTCTTGGCCCAAAAAGTATATTTATGTAATAGAAGTTTAGCCTTCAGTTTACTCTCTATTTCTCAATATTTGATATTTGTGGTTATAATTTCTCTGTTCCATGGGTTTTGGCAGGTGCAAAGGTCAAGTAATGGTTATGTGCAGAATTTTATTAATGGTCTACTAGTTCACAGGAATATAGTGTGGACCTTTCAGACATAGTCATGGAACAATTAACTTGATAGATATGTTAATCCAAATAGCCATTCAGATCAAGCATCATGTGACTCACATGGAAAATGATCCTTTCCAATGGTAAGAAGAACATTGTCTTGTGTTTCAGCTGTATACTGTGTCCATCTCAGAAGATGGCAGTTACAGATCTAACTTAAGGAGAATCAATATGTCTGTAGAGATTTGTATTTAGATTTCTAGCAAATCTTACAAATTGTCTGATAACCAGTGATGGGCAAATAAATTCATCAGGCGCGAATTTGCAGGGAATTTCTGATTTTCGCCATCAGCGTCAAAAGTTTCTGGATGCACGTCGGAAACGTCGAGTACGTCAACATTATTCAGATGCCCATTTAACACGAGCTTCAATTTTGACGCTGTGTCAACATTTTTTAGCGAGGCGAAACAAATTCGCCCATTACTACTGATAACCCATAAAATCAAATTGTATCATCTCCAACCATATATCTATATATAGATCCCAACATAGATTATGTAATAGCTCTCCCTACTGAATATAAAATTTGGTATGGTCTTATAATATTTTATGTACTGCTCAGGCATTAGGATTTATTTACCTAATGCGTCCACAAGTGGGGGTGCTCCAAAATAGACCCAATGGAGAGGTATGAATGTCGGAGCAACTCCATCTCTTAAAATGCAATGCGCAACTTGCACCAGACTCGTGTCAAAGTGCAGGCACAGTTGCATCTGTCTTAATGAATCTGTTGCAATGACAGTAGTTTGAATCAAGAAGATGCAAGTGCCATTTTGAACATGCACTCTAGAGGTGACACAATCCCCATGTGCTAGATTCAACCCAGTGGCATGCTTTTTAACATTTTGTTCACAGTTGTAGTGGATGCAACTTAGAGTCAGTTGAATTATGTTGGAATTATGGGGAAAAACATCACAACAAAGTATGGGATTTCTATTGCACAAACATATATCTCTTGGTGAATCATGCTTCAATTTGTAAGTGCAAAAGTCCATGACTGGTAAACATTCTCAGAGTCCTTTGCCATTATAATTAAGCAAAATTACAAAGCCTGACTTGGCTGGGGAATATTTGTGAAATGTTATTGAACAAATCTTGATAAGAAATGTAGGCAAATGTTGAGAAAGGGGATTCAGCTGATTAAACAAACACTTTATACACAAGAGCCTATGGAACCAAATCTGAGTACAAACAAAATTACCGAAACAGTATATAATTTCCATAGATACAGCATATAACATAAAAGAAAAGATAATCAGCATACATTTGTCCAACAATTACATTGTTGTATTTTACCTTAAATTGAGCTCTGACTCAATTATCAAGTGGTTTCAATTTAATTAACATTAATGTTATCTTTTGCCACACCGTGTTAGGAGTATTGATAATACTCTGAGAAGTCAGGGTGTAATTTAAGGATCACAGGCAGGTCTAGGCAAAGCAATTCAGAAATTGTTGGAGGATTTAAGTTGCAGTATGTCTTTTAATATGTTTTTCAGATGAGATATTCTTTCCATGGCTGCAGTCTTTATGAGCCTTTGCAAGGATTTCTTTTTCCTCTTTTAGGGTTCAATCCTGCTCAAATTGACTGCCAAGAAAATCATGTTAGGTTCAGCAGAAGCATATTGCATTGATCTTAATAGCTAAGCCATGTAAGATTGAAAATGGAGTATAAGCTTATTGCTCCCCACCTAAAAGATTGTAACTCCTCAGGTACAGGAAATTGCAAAGCAATGTTTCCTCTTAAAGGGGAAGTAAACCCCCTATGTAACATTTTGCATAATAAAAGCACATTTAATTCTTACCACCTTCCATTATATATTATATTTTCAGTAGTTTTAAGTTAACTAATATTATTGAAACATGTTCAATGATTCCAAAGTTATTTGTTATTGTAATTTCTGTTGAAAGCAGTTTTTGTCCTTTTCTGTTTCCTACATGGATTCTACATGTCATGAAATGTAGCAATCACAAACCAAAGCACCTGTAATTCTCTAATATTTCGCCATCTCTTGTCCTAATGTGGATACCTGTCTACTACAGCACACTCACTACTGCCCTTTATGAGCTTGCTCCTGCAAAAACTAAACGTGCTAGACCCAAACCACTTCAACCTTGACATACTGCTCATACAAAAGTGCTCCAAAGACACTCACACGCACTTGAATATTGCTGGTGGAAATGCCACTTAGAATCAGACTTTTGGAGCTACAAAACTGCCCTGCACTCCTATAACACTATAAAACCCTCTCTTGATCCCTCCAATCTTGATAACCTCTGGCCTATCTCTTTGCTACCTTTCATCTCTAAACTAGTTGAGTCTACAACCGACTCACCTCATTCCTCTCTGACAATAACCTGCTGGACCCCCTACAAACTGATTTTAAGCAACAACACTCCACTGAAACTGCCCTAAACCAACTAACTAATGACCTTTTTAACAGCTAAAGCCAACAATCACTTCTCACTACTGATACTTCGTGACATGGCCCTGTCCTGGTCCTCTTCTCACTTCACTAATCATTCCTTCAGTGTCTCCTACAATGGAGTAGCTCTGTCCTGGGCCCCCTATTATTCTCCCTCTATACTTCCTCCCTCTGCAAACTAATCTACTTGTATGGTTTCCACTACCACCTCTATGCTGACAATACTCAGATCTATCTCTCCTCTCCTGATCTCAACCCAGAACTCCTAACTCGGGTCTCCTCCTGCCTGTCCGCTATCTCTACTTGTCACAACGCTACCTTAAATTAAACCTCTCTAAAACAGAAATGGTTCTCTTTCCTCCAACTAATACCATTAACATCCCAGAAGTATTCATCATAGCTAACAATTCCACTATCACCCCCTCTCCCCAGGCCCGGTGCCTTGGGGTTATCCTAGATTCTGCCCTGTCATTCACTCCTCATATCCAGTCACTTATTAAATCATGTCACTTCCACCTAAGGAACATATCCAAAATCGTTCATTTTTCACCCAAGATGCTGCCAAAATTCTTATCCACTCTCTCGTGATATCATGTCTAGACTACTGTAACTCTCTTTTAATTGGCCTTCCCCTCCAGAGACTGTCACCTCTCTAGTCCATAATGAAAACTGCCGCGAGGCTCATAAACCTCAGCAACCGCTCCTCCTCTGCCTCGCCATTCTGTCAATCCCTGCACTGGCTTCTGCTACCTTTCAGAATACAATTCAAATGAATGACCCTGACATTCAAAGCACTTCATAACTCTGCCCCACCCATCTCTGATCTCATCTCTATATACTCTATATGCTTACTATGCTCCTCTAATGACCTGCTACTCAAGTCTACTCTCATTACCTCCTCACATGCCTGCATTCAATACTTTGCAAGGGCTGCACCCCATCTCTGGAATTTTCTCCGATGGTCTGTCTGACTTTCTCCCAACCTTTCTGCTTTCAAAAGATCACTTAAAACACACTTCTTTAGAGAAGCCTACCCTCCCTCTGCTTAACTACCAATACAATACCACATACAGTACTACATCGCTCACTCACTTAATTCTGATCTTGCCCACTCCCACACCTTGTGTCATATTCCCTTCCCTTTAGATTGTAAGCTCTTTTGTACAGGGCCTCTCATCTCTTGTACCGGTATTTGTTGTGATGTATGTAACTCTATGTTCTATGTATATAATTCATGTGATTTAGTAGTATAAACACATTTACTTTACAGCGCTGCGAAATATGTTGGTGCTATATAAATAAATGTTAATAATAATAATAATAATAATTAATAATAATTCTCCTTCTTTACAGATCTGGTATTGACAGAATATTCGGAGAATGAGAGCCTTGGCTTGAAGGGAACTGACTATTACTACATCAGAAGCCCATTTTACATTTTTCAGGGGTCCAGAAAAAAATAACATTAAATCCAGAAAAATTTAAAATCAAATAATGCGACCTGATTTTTAAATCAGAGGATATAAAATTCAGTTTTTACTGTACATTGGTACATGCAGTCAGGACCCGCAGTGCAGTATATACACAAGTGTTCAAAAGTTTGGAATCACTAAAATGTGCTTTAGGCACAATCACCAGGCCTCAACCCTATAAAGCTCTTGCAAGAAGAGCTTCACTGTTAAGGTTACAGAAAAATAGTCTGCATTTAAGCTGCACCTCAGGGAAAAACTCAGTTTCTTCTGAGTATCTGCAAAAACAGCTAGATCATTTGATGATAATTTGGTGAAAACAAGTACAGGTATGGAACCTGTTATCCAGAATGCTCGGAACCTGGGGTTTACCTGATAACAGATCTTTCTGTAATTTGCATCTTCTTGCAGTACTATAAGTCTACTAGAAAATTACTTAAACATTAAATCAACCCAATAGGCTGGTTTGGCCTCCAATAAGGATTGACTATATCATAGTTTGGATCAAGTACAATGCACTGTTTTATTTAGAAAGGAAATCATTTTTAGGATTTTGGATTGATTATAATGGAGTCTATAGGAGCTTTTTGGATAAAGGGTTTGCGAATAACAAATCCCATACCTGTATTAGTTTTTATTAAAAATAAATTTTGACTTTTGAGCGCTAATATAGCAAGTGACCGACAGGTAATACATTTAAAATTACTGAACATTTTTAAATTAGTGTATATGATACACTTGCTTAAGATTTATTTTACTGTAATTATGCACAATTTAGAGCTGGGCTTACTACCCCGTTAAACTGTACATGAATGTAGTAATACAAATAATATAAAGCAAAAGAAAAGCAATTAACCCTGTAACATAAATCAAGTACAAGTGGTTGTCATAGATCCGAGAAATACTAATGGGTGTCTGCTAGCGATAGCTGCTGTATGTATCCAGTAAAAAGCATTTAAGTTGATAACGGACTAAAGCAGCAGAAATTTACCAAAGAAGGTGGCAATCTTTCATTTCATTTCTGAAAGAGAATCAGCTAAAAAGCAGCTGTTATCTTTGTACCCAAGATCACTTTTCATTTTACCATCCTTGCATATATATATATGTATTTTGTGGTCACACCCTCATTGCACCCCCACCTAATGATTTTAAAAACTATTGGTGAGCACAACTTTCCCTTGTTTGTTATAGTTCTACAGGAGCAGTGACCAGCTCCATGTTGTAGCTCCCACCCTTCCCAGCTATAGTCAGGTGATCCCACTGGTGTCTAATAAAAGGGCAGCCAAGTTTGGAAGTTTTACTTTGAATGCAGCAAGTAAGTTGCAGGTAAAACGTATTCGTCCCTTTTATAAAATGTATAATGAAACCATAGAATTCTTAATGAATCAGATGAAAATTGAGCATAGGACTGGCCAGATATGGGATGACTTTGACGTAGTTGGCCAGCTTAAATATATTGCAATATATGGACAAACAATCCCTGTTTTGTTTAAAGGGTAAGGCATTTTTCAGTAGCAGTATGCACAAAATGTCTCTGTCTTAAATATATTGATAATGGGTTGAGTGCAGAGGAATCTTGTGTATATATATATATATATCTATATATATATATATATATATATATATATATATATATATATATATATATAATATGCACATTTCTTGACATCAGATGCCAACCCTCTGATTGCTATAGACCACTGTATTGAATGTGGTTATTATATTAATGGGTGATGTTTCATTTCAAAGCAGAGGAAAGGTTCTCTATAATTATTTTATTAATTTCCTTAATTTTACCTTTGGTTTGCAATAACTACATCTCAACTATTTTTCCATCAAATACATGACAATACAAAGGAATGTATACTTATATGAAGAATTTGCATGCTGATGATAATAGGATACCTTCCCCTTAAGGTAATCTATGATAAGGTAATTATATGTATACCTCCTGCTTGTGTTAGCAAATCTCATACAGAACCCACAGTAAAGGGGTCAGTTATAAAAGTTACAAAAATACTGGTTCTTAGCTATCATCACATCTGATGCACTTTATAAAATTTGCATTAAGAAAAAAGAAAAAGTTTTTGACAGTACAATGTAAAAATACAGTACAGGTCTTCTGGAAAAAGCATACCTTGTAGGCTTCATTGCGGCTGTGGTTAGGAGGGGAGGTAAGGGGAGAGTACAGATGTTTCAGACCGGTCTGGATGGTGGGGTCCATGATGGCTTGGGCCCACCAGGTTATAACTCATATCCCACTGGCCCAGTCCGACCCTGGAATTGTCTTATTATTACAGAGAAAGAACAAATTATAAGTCATAATTAAGAGTAAGAGCAATTTGGAAATAGGAAGTAGCAGTGCAGCATTATGGACATTTTGGATAACAGGTTTCTAAAGAATTGATCCCATACTGGTATAAGATTATATTTTATTTTAAAGGAATTCTGGTTTTACTGCAGTAGATGAGCCAATTGGAAAACTAAGCTGACTGATAGCATGTTTTATCAGACTATTAAACTTCTGTATAAGTGCAATTTGGATAGCCAGGTGCATGGTCAAATAGTACAAATTATATTATCACAAAAGTCTGCCATGTGTGCCAAGCTTATTTCTGTGAACTCCCTCCCAACATTTTTATATTATATCTCATATACATGATATTATCTCCCATCCATGATTTTGCCATATTTATTATTAAAATAACTAAAATTTATCGGATTGGGGAAAAAACTTGATAAAATCGAGGGAAAACCTGATTTTTTCAGACTTTTTTCCTGAATTTTTCCAGGGATTTGCAAAGACATACCAAAAAAGATGATTAATGATGATTTATGCCTAAATGAATGTTCAATATTCTGGGGTGCATCTATACACCTAATTTCATTGATGGATAATGGCAGATAGTGTAAAATGTAATTTTGGACTCCTACCCTAACTCTTTAAACAACCCCAGAAATATTATTTAATGACTTCCAATGCACTAGGTAGTAGCATGAGAGATAGCCAGATAGATAGATAGATAGATATATTATAGACAGATTGATGGATTGATAGATAGATAAATAGATAGATGATAGATACTGTAGATGAGATAGATGGATTGATAAATAATAGAAGGATAGATAGATAGATAGATAGATAGATAGATAGATAGATAGATAGATAGATAGATAGATAGATAGATAGATAGATAGATAGGATAGATGAGAGTTATATAATTATATATATTTATATATGGGTATTTTAACCAATAGAAGCCAATTAGGAAGTATAATTTTCTGGTTAGCTGTTTAAAAAGAAAGATCTAATTTGTAGCTATATGTTACTAGACCTCAGGAAACAATGATTTTTTTTATAACACACTAGTTATGTGATACATTAAATCATACAGAAGGCAATTCTCACTGCTTTAAATACTAGGAAATGATGTCAGAAATGCTCGGGCCCCTATGGCTGTAGTAAAATAGCAGCCAAATGAGTATTAGCTGTGACACATAATCAGTATTGCTGCAGGCAGCATTTAGTGAAAGATAATTCACGTCAGTATGAAATACAAGTCTTTCTATGTGCACTGCCTCTGGTTTGCACTGCAGATAGAGCATATGAGTGATATGTAGGTAGATAGGACCAGCAACCATGACACCTGTAATTCTGCCCCTGGCATCTCACTTTCTTCTAAACGCTGCTCATTGATGAAGGCTGACATGGCCACATGGGGTGACATCCTTTTCCATATATTTCTGGCCTGAAAATAAAAGTCTAAAGCTCTGTAGGAAGACATATACTGAAATGTGGCTGCCATGAGATGCTAGACTTAAAAAAAAACTGGTACAAAGTAGTGCTAGGACTGTTTTTATATGTGCAGAGGAAAAATGTGATAGCTGTCTGTGGGTAACGAAAGAATTGTATATGTTAAATTATAAATGTGGTTAGTAAAATTCTCTTGATGATACATAGAATAAACTAGTGACAGTTATAGGGTGCTAGGACCCAGTGGCCTAGGGGTGCCCAAAATCCGGGCCTGTATATGTAATTGGTAAAGGTGCAGAGGGCCAAATGAAGTGCATCTCTTTGCTCTCCATTCTGGTGGCACAACTTGTGAACTGGATTGTCAAAACAATCTGTCACACACTGACAGTCAGAAAAGATGCATTGATTCCCTGGCCACCCCAGGGATAAATATATATTTCTGTAAAATTCTAACTTTCTAAGAAGGGTTGGCACCATGAATCACATCAATTATTTAACCTTCACTTATGGTTACTTTTTAACTTGGTACTCTTTATTTGTATGGAAAATGCACAAAATAGTTAAATAGTTGGGTTGAAAAAAGACCAAAGTCCATTAAGATCAACCCCTCCAAACAAACCCCAGTGCAGATGCACAGACTCATACCAATCCTTTCATAAGCTCCCATAAACTATATATAATTATAATAATAATTATAGATTTTAGTATCACAATAGCCTATGATATTTTGTTTGTCAAAGAAATCATCTTAGTCACGAGTGATGAGCAAATTCTTTCTCCATGCATGGATTCACAGCGAAATTCCGCATTACGCCATTGTTGTATTTTAACGAAACTGTGACAAAAATCGGCTGCGAAAAAACAAGAAAAAAAACCTACTTACTTTAATGCAATTGGACTGAGAAATAAAGTCGCCCATAAACGCTAATATATTTTGCTACAAAAAAATGTCACCATCAAAAAAAGTATTTTGTGACAAAAAAGTTGCCGCAACAAAACGGACACCCATAGACTTTAATGCATTTGGTGAAATCTTTGCCATTTCAGAAATTTTTCAGTAGTTTCACAAAGTTTTCAGTAGTTTCACAAAATTTTTGGCTAAGTGAAATGGGAAGTTTCGCTCATCACTACAAGCCTCTTAAAGGCATTAAATAGAGACATCATCACAACATGATCCGACAGGGCATTCCAGAACTTCACCTCCCTCACCCTGAACAACTTGCTTCAAACAAAAGTTTCCTCTAAGCTAAAGGGGTGGCCTCTGGTGCAGTGATTCTTTTAGTGGGAAAAAAAGATTCCTCGCTATCCTCAATGACCTCTAATGTACTTTTTAAAGAGTATTTATGTCTCCTCACAAGTGCCTTTTTCCCAGAGAAGGTAATTACCCCCTTTTGCAGAGTCAGCGCAGTGGAGCTCACGGGGACCATCTTTAGCTGATTCGGTAATCTTTAGGTCTTCTTCTGGCGCTTTGGTAATTTTCTCCACTTTCGCTCCTTCTCTTTCGCTACAATGTTGAAGCGATCCGGGAAAATGTTCCAACTGCGCATGCGACGATACAGGGCTTCCTTACTGAGATTACGAAGCAGCTCTGAACTCTGCTGCGCTGACTCTGCAACAAGGGGTAATTACTGGCTATGGGGTATTTACTTGTGTTAACTCCTGTGCAGGGGGGGGGACTATGGAGGGTAGGGGTTTTTATTCGAAAAGGGGTTTCGTTCACCTTTAAGGACTGTAGCCCAAAACTCCAATACTCCAGGTGAGGCCTTACCAGGGATATATAAAGAGGCAAAATTATGTTTTCATTCCTTGAGTTAATTACCTTTTTTTATACAAGAAAGTACTTTATTTACTTTAGTTGCCACAGAATGACATTAAAGGGGGAAAAAACAGTTTATTGTCGGAGTTATGTTTCTATAAGGCTTGGATGTTTGTTAGTGCTGAATGGAGTTGAACAGCTCAAAGCATTTCCTTGAAAAACATTTTTGTACACATTCTTTGATAAATGTTCATTAAAATGCACTCCTGGCAGTCAGAAACATAAAGTAAACTGTGAAAATAATAAACTGCTAGGAATCCTAGATTTCATTATACTTTTTGACACGTGTAAGATTTTTCAGAGCTGCTTGTGTTTTATAAAAAAATGTTAAACACACAGACACACATATATAAAGACATACGTATAAACTGAATGAAAAGTTAGCCTTTTTGGATAAATAGGGAGAGTGGATTGGCAGGTTTTTTTTACAATGTTTGCTTAACTGTTTTTAATTTCGATTTTTTGCTGTAGCAAGAAGAAAATATATTTGTGCAACTGAAAAAGGGGGAAACACTATTGACAAGATGAAATATTACCTAAGAACATAGACCTCTAAGAACAGATGGTATGTAAATACTACAAAGTATTTTACAGCTAAGCTAATGCAGCTCATAATGGCCAGACGTTTAGAGTGAAAAAAAAGGATAACATTTATTGTAATTGCTGAGAAATTGCTTCTATAAGAGTAAATATGGTTTTGTCATAATACTGGCTTTTTTCAAAGTTTGCAACAGATTTAGTGGTAGAAAATAAATGAGCATGAGCATATACCTTGGCTGTACACTGGAAGATGTTATTCATGTACAAAACTCTATTTATCATAGAGTGTCATTGGCAACAATGAACTTAAATAATAAGGAAATATTACTTAAAATGACCCTGACATCTACCGCGCCTCCAAACCTTCACCATTCAATAGACGCCTCAAATAATTTTTGGGGTGTATGATCAGCTTACTACTAACTGAGGTCTGAATGACAGGCTAAAAAAAATCTTTAGCACCAGAGTATGGATAATTTTGCTTTAACTTATATTCAGCATTTACAGTATCAGCCATTCCACATTATGTTTTATTAACCTAAACTGTTCCACTTGTATACCAAAAAAGTGGAGCAGAGTATGAATAAATTAAGCAAGAAAGATATGACTGCTTATCTAATACCTTGTTACACCCACCACTTGCATTATGGATTTGCTTAATGCATGTAGTTTAATGTGAAAAAAGGCAACGTAGATACTGTATACCAAGGTACACAAATGTTCTATGTGGATGTTACATCCATTACTTCCATTACTCCCATGCATCATGTTGTGTCAAAGGTACTAGTTCAGTAAAGAGGTGTAATAACTAAGGCAAAACAGGAACGTATGGACTGATTAATGAGCTTAGAAGGCGTATTAATTATCACAGCCAAAAGAATTCTTGACTATATGAGTATTACAAATATTTTCTGGGATACAGAAATTGAAAATGTTAATCATCCACTACTGAATGAGTAATCTTCCTCTGGAATCTCATTACAGCTAGACTGATCAAATAGAAAAAGTGATTGGGGCGATGTACAAGTGACTATAGAATATATCAATTATTCCTTTATCCAAAAGGCTTTTCAGATTGGAATGTCATTGTTCTGATATATCTATACGCTTCTTTTAATGTTTTATCGCATTTACGAGGAAAACTTCGGGCGAGTTCGTAAAGCCAAATCGATCCGAGTGCCATCCCACCTGCGATTTACATTCTAGCCGGCGGGAAGGCAATTTGGTGAGATTAGTCACCCGAAGAATAAGCGATTTGTCGTTGGGCGACTAATCTCCCGAAATAGCAGCGTGTCTCTGCCCTTACTAAGATGACAAATATTTTGTTCTTCACTTGTTACACAGATGGAAGCAATGAGCCTTTTCACAAAGAAACAATGTTTACCTATTCCGATCAAATAGAAGATCATAGAAGGCAAATACTTGTTTCTTCCAGTGAGAACATTTCTACAATCCTTTATATTCTGTGGCTTGATTCAATACAGAAAAATGATCTCTGGAATATATAAATCAAAATACTAATCTAGACGAGCATTACCTGCCAGAGCACATTCTTTAGCTATAACGGTGCAATGTGCCCTACAATATGTTAGATTATTCTGTATGCTGTAAAACTGATAATTTATCATGTATTTCTTTCAAACACTGAAACAGAGTAGCTATAGAAGGCAAATTTTCTCTGCATGTACATTTTTGCATTCAATACTGCAATTTAGATGCCTATTTACTAATAATCACTCTTTGCTTATTTTAAGTTATTTATGGTTACACTGTGGCAGAATAATCTATAGGTTATATTAATTTAAACCAAACGATGCCATTTAAACCAAAATATGTCAACAATGACAATTGTATTTCAACATGAAAAGCCATTGTTAACACACAAGGGATTTCTTTTTAAATGGTACCAGATTGCCATATCTTTCTTTGGTATGAGTAGGTTTTGGTCCTCATGGATGCCAAAGTGTGGGGTTTTATGCTTAGAACTGTAAATCAGCCTCCAAAGATCTAGTATCTAGGTGGCATTATGTGGGCAGATTAGGCTCTCATGTCTGCATGAAACATCTTTTTAAAAGTACAATGAGGAAAACACTAAGAAAGGCTGATGGCACCAACTGTTCCATTTCAATGACAATAACAGGTTCTGTACAGCACCCAATTAAATGTAAGAAAGAAGTCTTGAATTAGCTTGAAAGTCTACTTGTTATGATGTCCTGCAAAAACTTCAGGGTGGGTTATCATGACATCACATTTGTCACAGGATGCAAACAATAAAATAACTTTTCCCTATTTGTTCCAAATTTCCTCCCTCCCACCCCATGACAGGGATTGCAAAATACTTGCAAGAACCATCCTCTGAGCAAGACATTTGGTGGGAGCAACAATTATGTTTTTGTCATTTATTAAGATGTAATGTTTTAATCATGCAACAATATCAGGGTATTCCCCTTGAAGTAAGGTATCAATATAGTAAAAAGTAGGACTGCCTTAAAAAGTAGGACCTTGACCAGATACTAAAGGGGTATTTATTAAAGGTCAAGTTGTGTTTGCCCGAAAAAAGAGTTGTTTTACTAAAAACTTGAATTTTACGGGATGAAAAAAACCTCAAATTGTTTGAGATTTATTATGCCCCAAATTCAAAAACACCCCAGCTAAAACCTGTCGAAGTCATGTAGAAGTCAATGGTAGAGGTCCCTTTAACCATCTGAAAATGTTTTTTGCCTTCATGATTATTTTTATGGTGGTTTGCGCTCCTTAACTCACTAAATTCGAGGTTTTTTTTAGCCTATAACTCGATAAATTCAAGGTATTCAAGTTTTTTTTTGCGTTCAATAGAGTTTTTTACATTTAGTTTTTTTTTTCATAAATATGCAAACATTTGAATTGTGAATTTATTCGAGGTAGAGAAAACCTTACAAACTCGATCTTTGATAAATAATCCCCTAAATGTTCTATTGTTACTGGATCAAAACCTACAGATCCTGAACTGTATCTTAAACTTACTTAGTGCAATTAAAATGAGTGGGATTATTTATTATGGTGGCTCTGAAGGAGCAGAATCCAAGAATCGACACAGAATCCAAGACATGTCTATCGAGATTTGTTATGCAACTAGACAGACAAGAGACCTATACCATGGTGGAATCACATTTGAACCTAAAAACTATATGATTTCTACCAAAATACATAAAGGTTTTACTTTGCCAAAATCAAAGGGAGTGGCAAAACTGACTGGCAAAATGACTACATGCAATGGACATCGAAAAACTGTAACAATGTAATGTGGAAAACAATTAGGTGCAAACTCACTAACCGGTGAAAATTCGCCATCGATGGCTTCGCGCACATCGCAACACTTCGTCAGGCGTAAATTCACCTGGACAATGCTAATTCACGAAGATCCGAAGTTGCACACAGGGTACCGAACGCTGGCGAAATTACGCCAGTGAAATTACGCTCATCAGTTTGAAGTTATGCTAGCGTTGGCTAATTAGCATACGCCGTGCAGTTAAAGTACAATGGCCATATATGCTGCACCAAATACATTACACTACACAAGGCCAGGGAACCTTAATAAAATTATATAAAGTTGTTATATTGCCCTACACATGTACCCAATGTATAGTTTAGGTGCCATATGTTAGCAAATGTAGGGGGAAGGAGGGTACCCAAAAAAAATTTACGATCTTTTCTATCACCCTTTAAATAGGAAAAAACGCCGGTTTTCAACTTTTTTTTGAGGAACTCCTATCTACTCTATTGCACCTCGCCTGGTCTGAGGTGGCGAAGGCAAGTCTGGCGATAGAGGTAACGGTCAGTTAAATCAAAAACTTTGTGAATTTGTGTAGTAACGCTCTTTCGCCAGACTGAAAATTGGCCTGGTGTTAAGAGTGCGAAGTTGCGCCAGAGTCTATCTTCTTGGCGGAATTACGCCAGTGAAATTACGCCAGCTTCCGTTAGTAAATCGGGCAAGTGCCAAAATGACGTCACGCTGGCGAATTTTCACCAGCGTTAGCCACTCAGCCCTTTAGTAAATTTCCCCCTTAGAATGGGTGAGCACTAATATTCAATTGAGTAGAATGGAATTTGACTGCTCAAAGCATTTTGCCACAATGACACGGATATCAGCTGTAATGAATGTGCTGGTTCACTTAAAGGGGTTGTTCACCTTTGAGTTTTGACTATTAGTATGATATAGAGAGGGATATTCAGAGACAATTTGCAATCTGTTTTCATTTTTTATTATTTGTGGTTTTTGAGTTATTTAGCTTTTGCAATGTCAGCAATCTGGTTGCTAGGGTCCAAATTACCCTTGCAACCATGCATTGATTTGAATGAGAATATAAAATATTAATAGGGGAGGGTCGGAACGGAAAGATGAGTAATAAAAAGTAGCAATATCTATAAATTTGTAGCTTTACGGAGCATTTGTTTTTAGACAGGGGCCAGTGACCCCCTTTTGAAAGCTAGAAAGAGTCAGAAGAAGAAGGCAAATAATTCATGAACTATAAAAATAAATAATGAAGACCAATTGAAAAGTTGCTTAGAATAGGCCATTCTATAACATAGTAAAAGTTAACCTGAAGGTGAACAACCCCTTTAAACTTTCCTGTCAGGAAAATGTTCCTGGCAGTGAGAACATTTTTATGTTCTAATCCTTAAATACCTAATTCCCCAGTTTTAACTACAATTAATCTGCCAAATATGTTCCAAACACAGAGAGAACAGTAATAAGTTGATACAGTGTATACCTACAGAAGGTATCTTTCTACTTTAAAAATATTAAAAATAGCATTTAACTCACGTAACTTATGTTAGAGGTCCTACACAAACCTTCAACTATCCTTGGTAGCCCTTGGAATATTGGGACAGAATTAATTTTTCAGAATTTTTTCAGCACGATTGCCTGCAAAAGTCCTAACAAATTTTTTTGGGGGGACTGTTTTTTTCCAGTCATTTCCTAACATATGGAACATTCATTTTACAGTGGGCTCATGTGTAGGGCATTATATTAACTCTCTTACCTTTATTAAGGTTCCCTGGACATGTGTAATATAAACCGGTAACTTAAACCATTTGCAGCAACGTTTATAATAAAGACGTCCATACAACTTTAAATTTTCTGCCCTATGCAAATTGACCTAAGCGCAAGATCACTAGCGAAGTTTCGCTAGGCACAAATGAATGCTAGCGCATCTTCGCTATGAAATGATTGCACAGCCGAAGTAACGCTAACGAAAAGTCTACATCATTCGACGCCTGGGACGAAACTTTGTGAATTAGCATATTTGTAGCATATTTGTGCCTGGTGAAGTGGTGCGATGGGTGCAAAGCTGATGCGCCGAAAATTCGCCCATTAGTGAATCTGCACCATAGACTCAGTGCCTTGACGTTAGTGAATCTGCCCCATTGACTCAGTGCCTTGACAGCCTAAAGCTGGCCATAGATGCAAAGATCCGATCGTACGAATCATCGTACGATCGGACTTTCCCATCTCCTGACCCGCCACTAACCATTCAGATCAAAGTCTTACCAGTCAGATTAGTTAAAGAACAGATCAGCCGATATTCTGCCCCTGACAGCAATCATACGATAGTTATGTCCAACCAAAGCTAGTGACAGTCTCCCACTGAAAATCGTACGATCGGCAATACACGCAGAGATATTATCGGCAGCCGACAGAAATTTTCTAACCTGTCCGATCGACCAAACGACCGATCTCCGCCGGACGAAAAATGTCGGGTCTCTCCACACACGGTCCGAAAATCGTACGAATCCTCGATTCGTACGATCAGATCTTTGCGTCTATGGCCAGCTTTACATGGTAATTATAATTTAAAAAAAAAATAGATAACACAACCAAGTAGCATTTAATTTATATGAGATATGTTATAATCCCTTCTATAACACCACAAAAAGACTGTTGCTGGTTTGTTCTCAAGAAATTGTTGTCCTTTTCTTTTTTACGTAGTCTTGACTTTACATTTCATTGACGTTCACTACTTCTCATGTTCTCCTACTGACCTGGATTTCCTCTTTTATATCCTTCTTCATTTGTAAGGCAGATGGTTATCCTGTATCTTGTTTACAAGAATGATCCCTTTTTTGTGCAAAGCTTAATAAAATAAAACATTCTTACTGGAAGAAGTCCTGTGATAGAATAATACTTATCTCACTTTATGAAAACAGGTTGTGCTAAAAGGGCAAATGGTGTCCAACACTACATAACCAGTTTTATTGAATTCAAGTTTGGTTTTACCACCTGTATTGTTAAATGATCAAGTAACAGAAGTACTTTAAAAAGGTAGCTAAAACCTCTATATCAGCTCACACTAACTAAGGGTCGTTAACTAACACAATACGGCCCTGCCCTCATCTCATGCTCTATGGCAGGTGGTAACGGCATGGTTAACCTGTACTGTTCACCCAGTGCAAGGTGGAGAGCTCAGTCAGACCAGGGGAAAAAATGCTGCCTAAATAATCACTAAGGGGCATGTATCATTTCTCTTGGTCTTTACAAACTACCCCCATAGTCACACACTCCACCTTACCTGCTCTGGTGAAGGAAATCTTAACAATCAAGAATGGAAAAATTTTGCTGTCCTAAAGCCGAGTGTACAAACTTTCCCAAGTACAATATATGTAAGGTATCAATGGTTGGAACCCAGGGTTTTCGAGATATGGGTGTTTTTGTAATAGGGAACACCATGTCTTAAATGAATTGTTCAGTATTAAAATAAAAATTAGATAAATAGATAGGATGTGCAAAATAAAAAAAAAAATCAATATAGTTAGTCAAAAATGTAATCTATAAAGGCTGGAGTGACTGAATGTCTAACATAATAGCCAGAACACTACTTCCTGCTTTGCAACTTTTTTGGTTTCCACTGATTGGTTACCAGGCAGTAACCAATAGCCAGTGGCTTGGGGGGGTACATGGTTAGAGGGATGGAAGGCAAATTATGAGGACTCTCAAGGTTGGAGTTGTTTCCTCTGGAAAAAAAGTCACTTGTGAGGGGACATGATTACACTTTACAAGTACATTAGAGGACATTATAGACAAATAACAGGAGACCTTTTTAACCATAAAGTGGATCACCGTACCAGAGGCCACCCCTTTAGACTAGAAGAAAAGAACTTTCATTTGAAGCAACGTAGGGGGTTCTTCACAGTCAGGACAGTGAGGTTGTGGAATGCACTGCCGGGTGATGTTGTGATGGCTGATTCAGTTAATGCCTTTAAGAATGGCTTGGGTGATTTCTTGGACAGACATAATATCAAAGGCTATTGTGATACTAAACTCTATAGTTAGTATAGATATGGGTATATAGAATTTATGTGAAAGTAGGGAGGGTGTGTGTATGGATGCTGGGTTTTCATTTGGAGGAGTTGAACTTGATGGACTTTGTCTTTTTTCAACCCAATTTAACTATGTAACTATGTCACTATAACTGTTTGCTGCTGAATCTGAGCTGAATGCTGAGGATCAATTGCAAACTCACTGAACAGTTATGTCCCATGTGGCCCCCTTTAAAGTCACTGACTAACTCAGAGTTAGAGAGCTGAAAAGCAGGAAGTAGTGTTCTGGCTATTATTTTGGACATCCAGTCACTCCAGCCATTATAATTGACATTTTTGGCCAACTACTTATATGAGAACATTTTTTATTTTGCACAGCCTATTTATTTATTCAATTTTTATTTAGACATTGAACTGTTCCTTTAAGACTACTGAAAAAAAAGCCCAATATGATTATTTTGGCTTCGTAGCTTAGCACGGTCAGATAATTACAGAGAAAACACCACCAAGCAAGAAATAGGGCAATAGCATTGCTATATTTTTCATCCTTCTGGATTATGCATTTTCCGAATAATAGATCCAGCTATGAGATGTACCAGAAATGTATCTCTGAAGGCTTGATTCAATTTTATACCTATCAAACACATCCCACTATTTATCAACCTAAAAGCGGTAAATTGTATTTTTTGTGTTAAAACTTGGAATTCGAGTTATGCTTTCAAAACTCATATGTACGATATTTATTAACCTTCATACATAAGCCCATATGTTTTTGGGTCAAGGAAAAAATGAATGTTTTGTAGGATAGAAAAAAAAGTTTAAAAGAGAATTAAAAACTTACGAAAAAGCTCTAGGAGCGCTTCTTGGCAGCCATGTGCAGCAGCTGCAAAAGTTAATTAGGTGCTGTTATGTATAAAAAGTGATGTGGATTGCAGAAAATAAGAATTATTATGTCACTGTTCAAATCCATGGGAAGACCTCCTTTTGAACTTTAAGAAAAAGATACACACAATGGATAAATTATATAGTAAGTTAAACAAGTACAGTATATGTAATTTGTATTTTGTTTATGAGAAACAAACATTTCAAATTCTAGCTGACAACAAATGGAGTTTCACAAGTTTGTCTCCTCACAATAAGTTATAGAATACCTCAATATTTGCCCCACAAAATATTCAGTGAAAAGCTATTGCATTCAACCAACATTATAATTATATTTGATTGAACACAGAAATATTCAGACACTAGGGGCAAATTCACTAAGCGCAGAAAATGCGCTAGCGACTCCTTCGTCACACCTCGCCAGGCGAGGTTACGCCAGGGCGCCACTAATTCACTAAAATCCGTAGTTACACTCAGGGAGGCGAAAGTTAGCTAAGTTTCGCTATCGTTAATTCGTCAAGCTAAGCGAGGTTACGATAGCGATGCCTAATTTGCATACGGCGCCAAGTTAAAGTACAATGGACGTATATGTAGCAGCAAATATATTACAGTACACAAGCCTGGGAAACCTTCATAAAATAAAATAGAGTTGTTATTTTGCCCTATACATGTGCCCACTGTATAGTTTAGGTGCCATATGTTAGGAAATGTAGGGGGGAATGAGGGTGCCCCCAACAAAAATGTATGATCTTTTTCATCCTCACCCTCATTCATCATTTTGGGGCTTAGAAAAAATTTAAACTTTTTTTGAAGCAAGCCCTATCTACTCTATTGCACTTCGCCTGGTCTGAGGTGGCGAAGACAAGTCTGGTGCAAGAGGTAACGTTCAGTAAAATGCGCAAGTTAGTGAATTAGCGTAGTTACGTCCCTTCGCCATAGCGCAACTTCGCCTGGCGTAAGGGTGCGTAGTAATGCTAGAGTAGGTCGACTTTGCTAGCAAATTTACGCCAGCACACGTTAGTAAATCAGCGAAGTAACGAAATGATGTCACACTGGCGAATTTGCACTAGCATTAGCCACTTTACGCTTTAGTGAATTTGCCCCAGTGCGTCACATACACGTAGAGTTACAGTCGAGATGTGTTTACGTGCTCCCATTTTGTTAGTAGCAATGTGAGATTATGGTAATTTGACAGGTCAGTTGAAAAGAAAGAGAAACCAAAAGGGTCAGATTTATTATGTGGAGTAAAAAACAGAAAAAAAAAAGAATTCACCACACATCTCCAGGCATCGTGTAAAAAAACAATGTAAAAATCGCATAATTTTTAATGCTCTTTTTCTTTGAGCAGGAACGTACAGGATCACTGTAAAATAATGGCAGCAAATAAGGTGTTTGCATAGAGTAAAACAGAACACACCTTGAAAAATTCGCCCTTTATTTTACACAGCTATTTCAACTTTTTTTTTTTCTGCAAATTTTGTTTACATAGCATAATAAATAAGCCCCTAAATGTACTACCAACAGTAGGAGTGCAAGCTTTATGGTACATTCAGCTGAACAAGGTGTAAAAAAACTATAATTTAATTTCAATTATTGTAGTACACTGTATGGTCCCAAAACAGCCAACTACAGCAGACAGTAGCTCATGTTATGCTACCAAGGCAGGCACAGATATTATGACCGCCGCAGGACAAGCTGATTTTCTGATTATAGTCTTGTAGCACTGAATGCTTGGTGATTGCAGTTATTTTTGCTTTTGTTTAGTTTAGAATTTTTTATAGGCAGTCACACCAGATGTTGGCCTGTTTTGATAATGGTTGTGACAAGTTCCAAATTCTTAATAATTTTTGACTTTTTGCGTTTGTTATAAACAATGGCTTTGATAACAATGAAGAAAACCAGGAATATTAGTTTGCGGTTGTTACCAGGTGGGCTTCCTGTTCTGTGGCTCTTTATTGGTCATTACAAGTTTCTGCAGAACCTGTGTATTCTGACTTAGGTGTAGTATTTCAGGTGGGGCTAGGAAGGCCTATCAATTACATTTCTTGGAGGGAGGCTCTGGTCTAGGTTGGAAGCTTTAAGAGATGGAATTTTGAGGCATACACTGACAACAGTTGATTTATTTGTTCTGCATATGCCTACTCTACATGGTAATCAGAACAAAAGCATTATAAATCCCCACTTAAAAATACCAAACCATTCAAAAAATAGCAAAGCTATCAGAATATATTCTACTTCATCATAGGAACATTGTTATATATTTAAACATAATTTGATTAAAAATTAAACATTGCAAATGCACATTTTAGCCAAAACAAGGAAGAGCCTAGTGAGATCTAGAAGCAATGAGACAACTATTTGCATATAAATATCTTTTGATTGAAATCTGCCCCCTGCTTGGAAGATGATACTCAGTAAATAGAGCACAACATTTTGTATAATTATTTTAGAACAAAGAACAGTTTGTGAACAGATCTATTCTTATCTCTTTGTGAAGGCTGATTTCCAGTTGTTTGAAAAAGCCTTAAAGCAGTAGCCTTTTTTTTCCTCTCTTTTCAGGAATGGCTGTGTTTTCGCATAAGTTATACAGGTATATCAAATTTAAACAGAGTGTATATAGCAGATAAAACATGCCTGTAGCAAGTCATCAGAGAAGATAGGTGTAGATGATTTTTATAAAGCATTTATATAAATAAAAATACAGATATAGTATCCCTTATCCGGAAACCCGATATTCAGAAAGCTCGGAATTATGGAATGGCTTCCATAGACTCCATTTTATCCAAATAATCCAAATTTTTAAAAATGATTTCCTTTTTCTGTGTAATAATAAAACAATAGCTTGTACTTGATCCCAACTAATATATAATTAATCCATATTGGAAGCAAAATCAGACTATTGGGTTTGTTTAATGTTTAAATTAATTTAAAGTGGACATAAGGCATGAAGACCCACATTACAGAAAGATCCATTATCTGGAAAACCCCAGGTCCCGAGCATTCTGGATAACAGGTCCCATACCTGTATATACAAAATCTGATATTTGGTGCTTCGCCCCAACTTCACTCTGACCAACTTATCTGCATTTTACCAGGAGACATTTCTGGAAAGTAGGGTCCCAAAGAGGTAAAATGTAGCAATTATATCAATAATAAGGGGGTTATTTAACCAAGGTCAAATTTTAGAGTTATGTGAGCTTTTATAGACCTTGAATGAACTCACAACGTGAATGGTTTCTAATTTAAGAAAAAAACCTTGAATCAGCAGGTTTGGGATCAACAACCGGAAAACTTGAATTTGATCGAGTTTTCGAGTGAAACCCTCTGAAAAAGACTCAAACATCATGAAGGCTGTTAACATCTTCAAATAGTTCAAGGAAATTCACAAATTTTCCTGCGAAACGAAACTGCGCAAATTCGCCCATCACTAGTTTTAGATGATGTATTTTTGGATTTGAGCTATTTCCAGGGTCGGGTATAATAAATCTCGAAAAATTGAGTTTTTTTTAAACTTAAAAATAATTTTGACTCAAAAATAACCTTCAAAACTCGAATTTTTGTGGAAAATACAATAAATCTGCCCCTTAATGTAAAAAATATGAGGGACATATATGTGGCTAGCACTAACAAAAGCATACAAATAAAAACATTCTTCCAAGTATCAGGGCTATTTTTTTCTGTTATGTCCTCTTCCAAAATCTAAACAAATGTTTACTCCAGGTGTACCTTTAGTTTAAACCACAATTTTCAAATTCAAGCGCTCCTAAATGTCAATTTACATATAGTAAGTGCCTGGTGCTCCCCAATTAATTCACATTTCACAGGAAGAAAGCACTCACGACTAAATTTTCATAAAAAATAATAGGATCTTTATTCAATCAACCACATATGTATGTGGTTGATGGAATAAAAATCCTATTATTTTTTATGAAAATTTAGCCATGAGTAAGTATATATATATATATATATTATATTTATTATGTTTTTTTTTTTTTTTTTTAAAAAACGTGTAACTATATAAAAAGTTTTTATTGCACATACTTGCTTGCACAATGTTTAGTGGGGACACTAGACCTCACGTTATCATGATAATTCTAGGAACACGCTGTTACAGTTTTTTTACGATTTTATCACTTATTTATATGTTTTCAATGGGTATTGGAACTGTGATTAACATTTTAATGATATGTTGGTTTACTGACATGAATATTTAATGGATGCTTTACACTGATTGGTGGATGTTTGTATTTATACATCATGTGATGACCACTGGGTGCATCCTGACGACGGTTCTGAGAGAACCGAAACGCGTTGATGTGGGGTAGTTTGTGACACTCCAATAAAAGAGATACTTTGATCACTGCAACCGTGAGTGCTTCTGATTGTATCTATTTGTTGTACCCCTGAGGAGCACCCGGGACTTGATTTATTGAGGGTGAGTGCCGGTGAAGCATTTGACTATATATATATATATATATATATATATATATATATATATAGTATATTTATGTGGTTGATATATATGTTACATTGCCAAGAATGTTGTTTGAAAAAATCTTTTATAAAAGTGTTTGAACTTAAAAATCCCAGAAGAGAGCTACTTCATCAGGGCTTGCAGCTATTCAGAGATCTGTGATTAGCAATGGCAGGGGTAGGGCCACTTCACTTAGATTTCTGTGTGATTTGTATAATTTTAAATTCACCTACTGGGCCAATTGCCACTTGAACGGAAAACAGAATCCATCATTTTGAAAGAAAATATGCCTTTTACAATCTTTAAGCAATACTTCAGAAAATGTAATTGGCAAATGCTATAAATAGCTTTAAATTATGGAAGACTAATAAATAGGCATTTTGATTTATTCCAGTTATTTATAGCAGCCACATGGATTAACATTTTAATTATATGGAAATGTGAAAACAAAATCTAGGTTGCAATGGAAATACAGACAAAATAAGGTCAGATTGCTGTAGTTAAGGAAGGTGTCACCTTGGAAAAAGAGGCATTTTTCTTGAGTTGTTTTGCCATATTTTGTGTCCTGCAATTTGATTCATTGCTCCTTAATCTGAACTAATCACTCACAAGTCACAAATAGTTTTTAGCTTTTCTCAACCAGTGAAACCCATTTATTTTCCCAGCTCATACTTAGTTTATCTTGTACTTGATACTGGGCAGGACAAGGAGAACAGAAATACAGTACAAACCACATTAATAGAGAAGAAACTAAATTTTGACGCGTGGCAAATTTTTTTTTGTCGCATAACGCCATACAAGTCTATGGCCGTCATTTCTGCAGCGAAACAAGGTAAAAAAAATTGCCCATCCCTAATGAGCAGTGCTAAACATTCACATAAACACCATTCTAAATAACACTTGCAAATGTTATTGTATTCCCCCTTAGTCTTTTATAATTGGCCATTGATAAATCTAGTAGGGAGGGATTCCCCTCCAAAAAATAATTTTTCTGTCATTACATCCATGACTAATAATAAAAGGTTAAAAGACGATTAGATTATACATATGTGCAAATACCTGTACATGTATGAGACATGTTATCCAGAATGGGTTTTTTTCCGATAATGTATTTTTCTGTAATTTAGGTCTCCATACCTTAAGTCTAGTAAAAAATTATTTAAACACAAATGGTTTTGTCTCCAATATGGATTAAATTATATCTGTGTTAGGATCAAGTACAAGGTACTGTTTTATTATTAGAGGAAAAAAGGAAACATTTTTAAAGAAATTGAACTATTTGATTAAAATGGAGTATATGGGAGATGGCCTTCCCATAATTAGGAGCTTTCTGGATAAACTGTTTCCAGATAACAGTTCCCATACCTACAGTATATTTGAAATCTTTATCTAGACCTTCATTTTAAGTGAGCATACAGTAGGTGCATAATGCAGTTGCCTGATTCTGTCTGCCATTTGCATAGGGAGTTGTAAGCAATAAGAAGTAAGAGGCTGATTTGTTTTTTGTTTTTTTTATAGTAAGGTTTGCACTTTTGTGGTCCCACACATGCTCACATTCTCTCAGGTCACATCCATATCAAGTTAACCTGTCCTATTTTGGACCACAAATTACATTTTATATGCAGTCCCCAGCAGAAAGATAAATAAATTATATATTTTTTCCATATTACACATCATCTTTTACATCAATTTCCTTTTTTTACCATGTCTACCTATGCAATAATATACTTGCATTTTGCTTTAATACCCATCTGTACTAGAAAAGAAACAGAGCATATGCTTGATTCTTGTATTTTATTTGTTAAGGGAATGCTAAAGATTTTATTAGAAGATCCTTATGAATAGTGTCAGCAAAAGATTTGTGTTTCTAAAGAAAACACGATTGCGTCTGTAGAACAGAGATATCCATCACTTCTTATCAGTCAGTAAAGAGCTGAAATGATGAGTAAGAGGAATTACACTGTTTAACAGATTGTACGTTTCACAGCCAGTGACTTAAACATTTTGTAAGGATTTACAATTTAATGACTTTGGCAAAACAACTTTGGTTGCACTTTGGGCTTGATCCTTTGCGGTCGTTAAAATTGAGAAACATTATTAAAGCATTAACTGCTAAGGGCTTCTAATTTTAACGGTGTTTATGGAAATATGAAATGTACCCTCTTTGACTTGCAATGGACAGAAGAATTTAAAACATCAATAAAATCCTGTCTAGCTCTGCCTGTTAGAAAATGGTTTGATTATATTTTAAATGAACGTAGAAATCCTTCAGGCACATACAGTAGCAGCTAAAATTACACCTTATCTTTCTGTGCATGACTTTATTATTATGGATTATCTGTACAGAGGGATCACAGAAGAGAAATGGGCGTATGAGAAATAAGAGTAGTACAGAAGGAATTCGAGCAAAAGATAAACTCAAACTCCCTGAAAATAATTACCATCTTTAACTCACAATGCTTTACAATCAGATATGTGGGTCCTGAATCAAATCAGATGAACACTGCACTGTTCTCTGAATATGTATAATCCTGATAGCCCACAATGCACCGCTTCTTTTATTGTATAATGCATTATAAATATCTATCAATAATAAGCTTCAGCTAAAAAAATAACATTAGTGATGTGTGGGTCAGGGTTTTTCTGACCTGCACCCGACCCTAACCCACCCTGTTCCAACCCACGCCGCCCGCACCCGCGCTTTTTCTAGACCCCCACCGATGATGTCACAATGACGTCACAAAAGGGGCGGGGGGAGCAGAAGCGAGACTATAAAACCGGAACCCGGAAGTAAGCATTTGAAGGTGGCCACCCGCGAGGGGCAGTGCGAGGTTGACCAGAACCCGTGGGTCCCGTGGGTATCAGGTCGGCCCTCACTTCACTAGAACATATATAAACGGACATACACAAAAATAGTAAAGGCACTAGGTAGATTTTGTAATTGTTTTCTCCTTTTCTTTGCCCCTCTCCCATTTGTATGTCTGTCACTAGTAATGGGCGAATTCATTCGCCAGGCGCAAATTCACAGTGAATTCCCACATTTCGCCGACGGCGAATAAATTTTAACATTAGTGATGTGTGGGTCAGGGTTTTTCTGACCTGCACCCGACCCTAACCCACCCTGTTCCAACCCACGCCGCCCGCACCCGCGCTTTTTCTAGACCCCCACCGATGATGTCACAATGACGTCACAAAAGGGGGGGGGAGCAGAAGCGAGACTATAAAACCGGAACCCGGAAGTAAGCATTTGAAGGTGGCCACCCGCTAGGGGCAGTGCGAGGTCGACCAGAACCCGTGGGTCCCGTGGGTATCAGGTCGGCCCTCACTTCACTAGAACATATATAAACGGACATACACAAAAATAGTAAAGGCACTAGGTAGATTTTGTAATTGTTTTCTCCTTTTCTTTGCCCCTCTCCCATTTGTATGTCTGTCACTAGTAATGGGCGAATTTATTCGCCAGGCGCAAATTCACAGTGAATTCCCACATTTCGCCGACGGCGAATAAATTTGCAAAACCACTGCGAAAAATCAGTTTTTGGACGCCGGCGCAGTCTACTAGAAAATCATGAGCCCAATAGGCTGATTACGAGTATGAGTTGGATTATGCATATGAGTGAGTGGAATTGTGAGTATGAGTGGGCTTATGCATATCAGTGAGCATACTTATGAGTATGAGTGGAATTATGCATATGAGTGAGTGGGATTACATGTAGGAGTGAGTAGGATTACACATATTTATAATAAAGTTACATTACCAAAAAAAACTTCTGAGCAAGGTCATCAGGAGTGGCTGAATATGCAAATATAAATGATGATGTAGCTGATAGAAAATGGCCACCTGGTTAAAGCACATCTTGCATTCAGGAAAACACTCTGGTGCAGGCTAACGGAGGGGATACAGATACTACCTGACCCAATACAGAGACAATGATGCATTTTGTGTGGGGAATATGTGCCCAACCTAAAGACATGGTAAGGGCTTATAGGGTTTACATGTCCGTTAATACAAACTTTCTCCAACTCTCCATAACCAGTGGCTGCAGCAAAGTATCCTCCAAATAGAATCCCAGTTTATTTGTTTAAATCTGGCTCCATGATCTCTGTCCCTGTAGCTGGAGTTGGAAACAGTAAAGGGGATGTATGTCTCTACACAGTCGCTGACTGCTCTACAGGGAAACAAACAAAGCTGCTCGAGTTCTGCATGGCTGGGAAGCAAGGCGGGGGCTCCCCCTACTGTTCATAAATATGATTGTTTCCCTGCCCAGCAGTTACGGACCGTCTGCCAATTCCTTTCCACAGCAGTAAATGAAGGGGGAATTTCACTGCATACAGTCAGGTTTCTTGTAAAAACTGTACACATTTTGTAATTAAAGTATATTGGAAATAGATTTATTTTTCATTACAGAAAATAAAATTTGGATTTTATTTTTTTGCCTTTCCTTATCCTTTAAGCTATTTTATAGAGAACCCTGTGAGCTATATTAGAAATTTGAGGCTGAGAAGTATAGACAACTGTTCCACTTTAGATGCACACTCCACAAACTCCTCTGAAGCAGAAAAGATCAAAAATGTTACAGTAACAAAACACCTTACGTGTTTCATGTGTGTCGACACGTAATAAGAAGTGTAGACAAGTATGCAAGGCAGAATTACTTTTAGTAAAACATAATTGGCAGAAATGGGAATGTGCAGATGCTCCACAGTATAACATAATTATATAACAAACATTTTGGAGGAGGATCCCCCTTTTCAAGTGCCCTTGAAAAGGGGGTTCTCCCGAATGGTTTGCTGGCAGGACTTATATAGATTGAGATCCTTAGCTATTTTATATTGTCTTGCCATGCATAAAACGCTGCTCACTTTCTTGTGTCTATTCACATTATGTATCTAGTTACTGTATAATAAACCACTAGAATATAGATGTAATCACATAACAGGTACAATGCTTGCTTCGGGGTTGGTAACCCAAAAAAATCCAAAAATGTATTTGCTTTTCTAGAACAGACCATTAAATTGTCCCTGCTGACTGGTTGCTATAGGTAACCAGAAGTGGAGCAAAGTTTATACTTGTACTGAGTATATCACCCTACAGATATTATAATAGCTCAATTACAGGAAATAAGCCTTCTTAGAAAAGTCTGGTTAATAGAAATGATCTCATTATATCATATTACTGGATATATAATGTATTTTCACATTTTCATTGTGGTTTGATGAATAGATGCAGTGGTGCTTGCTGTAAGCTGCTAGAAATATGCAGAGATACAAATACCATTGTGAATAGTTTCAGTGTTTGCTCAATTTTTTGTCCACTTTACACTTGTGTTTGTAAAGATCATACAGTTTATGTACAATATTCTAATAATATTGTCAAACACTTGGCCCATGTACAGGGTGTTTGACCCAATGCCCTACAACTGATAATGACAGCCCTTGTTGTATAACAGTAAATGCTTTCATCTGTAGCACTTTCCTAGTGTGCAATTACATTTTGTCCATGTCAGAAAATTGCACACAAAAGTGCTGATATTCTATTATGGAACTGCTAACATATACAGTACAATGTACAGGGATCATTGAGCTCTGGAGTTCAGCCACCAGTAGGGTGTTGGCATATGAGATTCTATACATTAAAATAAGCTTGAGAATTGACGCCATGCAGATGAAAAGGTATGTTGCAGAAGAAGGGAAATTACATATGTTTTACTCATATATAAAAGCATAGCCTTTTAGTACATTATTGTTATAAACTGGCCGATTTACTAAAATTCGGATTTCCTGTTTTTCAAGAATGGTATTTAGTCTCTAAAAATTCATGTTTTTTTTCATCTCTCTAAAGCTCATATAATACGAGATTTATTAAGTGTAAAAACAACAAAAAACTGTAATACAAAACGTTGGCAACCAAAAAAACAGTGAAGGTCCCATACAATGCAATGGGAGCTGCACTGATCCTATTGGACCTTTTTTCAGATTTTTTTTTTTTTTTGCTAGTAATTGTCAAAAAAAACAAAATTTTTAGAGGTTTCAGAGATATTTGTATTTTTTCCCTGATCTTTCAGTGTTTTTTTTTCATTTGTGTGGTTTATATTTAGACCTTTGAATAACTTTCATAGCATTCATGGTTTTATAGAAACAGATTTTAATAGTGGTTTCAAAAATATCTAATACCACTAAAATTCGACCTTAAGTAAATGAGCCTCTATTTGTTAGTCTATGATTCTAGCAAAAAAGTACCAGAACTGCCAACCCCAACTCTGAAAGCCTTGATACAAAAAGCAAAACATGTTTTTTTCAAACAAACTTCAGTGGAGAAAGAACTGTATTATTATGGTAGATACAGACAAGACGTCTGTGCTGTGGTGCATTTGAATGAGCAGACCTATACTTCAAGGTCTCACACATAACTACATTTTATATGAGATAACACTTGTCCTGACTCCTTAAAGGAAAACTATAACCCCAAAATGAACACTTAAGCAACAGATAGTTCATATCATATTAAGTGACATATTAAAGAATCTTACCTAACTGGAATATATATTTAAGTAAATATTGCCCTTTTACATCTCTTGTCTTGAGCCACCATTTCGTGATGGTCTGTGTGATGCCTCAGAGATCACCTGACCAGAAATACTACAACTCTAACTGTAACAGGAAGAAGTGTGGAAGCAAAAGACACAACTCTGTCTGTTAATTGGCTCATGTGACCTAATATGTATGGTTTGTTGGTATGTTTGTGTGCACAGTGAATCCTACGATCCCAGGGGGCGGCCCTTATTTTTTAAAATGGCAATTTTCTATTTATGATTACCCAATGGCACATACTACTAGAAAAGTATATTATTATGAAAATGGTTTATTTACATGAAGCAGGATTTTACATATGAGCTGTTTTATGCAATATCTTTTTATAGAGACCTACATTGTTTGGGGGGTATAGTTTTCCTTTAAACACAGTAGCTTACAATCGCATTTTGTTTTCTCGATCACTAGCATATTTAAGAAAAGAGATAGGCTCAGTAAAAAAGTTGATGATTCAATAAAAATTGCACTGTTCTGTTCATTTCAATGTAATATCTTGACAGCCAGGGTCGAATTGGGGGCCCCCTCTGGGCCCCCTGCCACAACTATAGTTCCCCCTACTTTCCCCTCTCCCGCACACTGTTTTTTTCTGCTACTGTCCCAGAGAAGGTAACTCTGTGGCTTAATGCAGGAAGCAGGTCTGGGCCGGCGGGGCCCACGAGAGCTGGGACCCACCAGGTTTTTTTGCCCAGTGTCCCGCAGCCTCAGTCCGACCATGTTGATAGTTTTAAACTTTTTAGGGAAAAAAATCGCAAACATCAACTAGCAGTGGCATAACTACATGATATGAGGCCCCACTGCTGTAGTTATGCCCCTGTCAACTAGAATGTTTGAATCTATCACGGTCTATAACTATATGAATTAATTTTTTTTAAACTTAAAGTGAAAGTTCTTATAATGGCATCCTATGAGAAAGTTTCATTCAGTAGGAAAATATCCTCCTTAATTTCAGATATTAGTAAATAAAGGAATTAGTTCTAACCCCACTAATCTGCCCTTGGTAGGTGTATAGGTCCTTTGGCTGAGTGTGATAGATGCAGATCTGAGAAACCTTCATGCACATAGTGGAGAATGTAGTATATGGTTGACACCTGGCTGTTTCACTCGGCCAGGTGGCCATTTCATAACCCTGCTGTTACAAATGAAGTCCCTAACCTAGAGCAATCCCCAAGGACCCGGTCACGGCTCACCCGTCCGTCTTTAACAACCACCTTTGGCTTTGGGAGGAGTCCTCCGCTACTCGGTGCTGCCAGGTCTTAATATGAGAGGAAAAGGGAGAGAGCTCTAGGCAAGTGAAATGTTACTTGCATGTTATTGGATCTTCCTCCGCCGGGATCCTGAGGCCGAAGACAGCGTCAACCCAAGTAGTATATTACATGGTAGTAATTAAGATGGGGACATCTGTTTATGGTGTAACAGCGAAAAAAGAATAAAAATTGATACTCTTGTTTTAACTTAAAAATCATCAAGATGTCAGAGTTTTACTCAAGGCCTACAATGCTTAAAGAAGCAGGTAGTTATTTATGTACAGTACAATGTCTAAGGATAATGTCTGAATCCACTGGAACATCCTTCTTCACATTCTTTTGCTGCTGCCTCAGTTAATATGAAGAATTTTTTTTTCAACTTATGCACAGGATAGCACTAAATAATAAATTGTGATAAAAAGTGTGAACATTTTTTTACATGGACACACATGTATATGCTTTATTATGCACCCTGTACATATTATATCCATGTCCATTAATTTTACAAAACCAGTTACCGGTGTGTTCTAAATTCCTGCAATTTAAAAGGGGATCTGGAAAATGGCAATGCATTTTAAACTGAACTAAAGCTTTTCTCCCTTTCTTTGTTACTGCTACATTAAATATCCCTTTCACATTAAATTGCTGAGTTAAACTAATTATGAAAAGAGCCCTTGGGGTCTCGTTTACTAACTGCTGGAACAGTGCTAGATGAAAAAATGGGCAGAGATTCTGAAAATGCCCCACAGGGATCACTTGGCTATGCCACTGTAGGTTTTTTTACTTCCATATTGTACCACCCAGTACGTCTATTAATTGTGCCATTGAAATGGCTTTAAGTACAGGGTTCCCATTTGTGTTCAGCTCCTGCATACTATTTTTTGTGCTGTAACGGAATCCTCACACCAGTGTGACACAAATGCAGTTTGGGCTTACTGTACTTACAAAAGAGTGCAGATTTTGCCCCTATACTGCTCTGTTTTTTGGCACTTAGCTGTGGGCCCTACATTTTGCAGCAAGGCACTGATTCTGGGCATTTAGGAATAATGCTGCCTAGCATGTAAAAAACCTATGGCAGCTTTGTTCTGTCAACCTCAGTATTAGTATTGTAATGATATTTTGAATATTTATAAAGTACTAACACATTCCACAGCGATGTACAATAAATGGGTAGAAACACTGAACATATAGAATTACCAACAAAGCAATTGATACAAGAGGTAAAGAGGGCCCTACACAAAAGAGTTTAAATTCAAAAAGCAGAAGGGGTTATGACGCAAGGTGTAGGCCAGGGCATGGCAAGAATAAACTAATACAAGCAAAATTATGCAGCTTACTACTCCACAGTCAAATGTACTAAAAGGTCATAAATTCCTCCAGGGTCATACTTAGTGCAGATTAGTTTTCTATGTGCAATTATCCCTGGTGGAAATAGCACTTCAAATACAGGTATGGGACCTGTTATCCAGAATTCTCAGGTCCTGGAGTTTTCTGGATAACATATCTTTCCATCAACTAGAAAATCATGTAAACATTAAGGGTTATTTACTAAAATTTGTTTTTTTTTTCGATTAATTTATAAAAAAAATCCGGCCAAACTAGAATACATGATATACCCTGATTTATCATAAAAAAAAAACATGGAAAAAATCAGACAAAAACCTTGACTTTTTCAGATTTGCTGCCCCAAAATTTTTTTTTGTGTAATCAGCAGAAGAGCCCAAAATGTTTGGCTTATCATACAAAACCCAGCATAGACAATAATATCTTCAAATTGCAAATATAAACTCTGCCATTGACTTCTACAGGACCTCGACAGGTTGAAGATGGAGTATTTTCGGATTCTGACTTTTTGCAGTCTCGGGTATAATAAATCTCAAAATATTTCAGGTTTTTTTTCAGTAATTAAATTTTATAGAAATTTTTTTTTTTCATGTTTTTACCATTCGGAATTTTATAAACAACCCCCTTAATAAGGATTAATTCTATCTCAGCTTGACTCATGTACAAGGTACTATTTTATTATTACAGAGAAAAGGAAATGTGGATTATTTGGATAAGTCTATGGGAGACTACCTTTTTGTAATTCAGTGCTTTCTGGATAATGGATTTCCAGATAATGGATCCCAAATGAAAATAAAATGCTCATATGTTCCTGCAGTAGAATGATTCTTTGCCAGTCCAATAAATATAGATGTAAGGTGCTTGACAGTGATTAAATCACAGTATAGGCTTGTTTTCCAACAAAGGATGCTAAGAATAAAAATGCACACAAATTGCTATGTCTTTTATCCACAACAGAGTGTAATTTATTCAGAATTGTAGGTTAGTAGGAGGAACCCGCTAAGCAAAGTGATGCAATTCAACAAAGCAGTCCTAACCACTTTGCTGGCTCTAGAAACAAGTTGCAAAGGCCATGTATAAACACAGGAACTCTTGTAAGAAGTGTTTCAATACACACATATTATTCACGGTCTTGTTCTCTACACTTGCTATTTCATTCATAAATGTTCCCTGTAATAATTTCATGAGCCATGGTGCAATGCCTTGTACAGTCAGCTTGTTAGAGCATTGACTCTAACACAACATAGCACATAGATCTTAATGGAATGAAAACAAGTTAAGGTTTTCTGACAGCCAATTTCCTAGAAAGTCATGAGAACAAAAAGGATCATCTTCTCATGGTTTGGAAAAACAAGATTAACTGAAAAACACATTAAACATGAAGTAATCAATTCATGCCGTGTGAACAAGATGGCTATATTATTGAATTATTCTAAGCAGGTATTAGTAAAGTAACCCAAAAGTGAAGACGTGTGCTGACTATGAGGCCAATGTTGGAAATGCATTCTGCCTGTTTTTATTTAAACAATATCTCCAGTGTAAGTGTTGTTCTAAACAGTGATGGGTAGTACAAGTGAAAAACTTTTATTTTGAGCTTGATCCACCATTGTGGGAGGAGAAGAAGTTAATTCATGGCAATCACATTCCCAGCAGATCCCCTGTAATATATAGTATACTCTGTCTTATTTATATGCCTGAGACATAAAGAATTACAAGGAATAGGGAGATTCAGAGCTCATCATCTCTTGTAATTAAGTCTGCTTACTACATGGGTATGTAGCAAGGATAAAAACAAAAACAATCATCCATCAACACTTTATATTATATAAAATTCATGCAACATAGGTGAGTATTGCCCCTCTCAATCTTATACAAGTAAAAATTTCAAGTTTTTTACTATAACATACAATTTATTATACCCCAAGGCTGCAAAAAGTCTGAATCTTAAAATCCGCCATCTCAGACCCACCAAGGTTGTATATAAGTTAATGGGAGAGGTCCCTCTCCTATTTGGAAGTTTCTGTGGTCTGCTGCAACTACAGTATTTCAGGCTTTTTAGGCAAAAATCAGAAAAATTGGGGCTTTTTGGGAAAAAGCCAGAGAAAAATCAAGTGAAAAAAACGTACGATTTTGCTCGATTCTTTAGAGTTTTTCCCGATCAGATTAAATTGAGCTTTTTTAATAATAAATAAGGTCAAATTGTGGATTCTAGTTTGATCAGACTTTTTCAAAGTAAATAATCAGAAAAAAACGGATATTAATAAATAGCCCCAAATGTATGCCATGAACTTCCACTCATGCCGGGAACTCCTTTAGTTAGACATTAAAATATTTTTTTTAACAAGGACAGCAATTTACTACACCCTGCATTTCACTGTATGCATATAATAGGGGACATGTCTCTAAAATTTGTCATGCTGTGCACTTTATTCATACCAGAAAGAATTCTAAAAAGAAAGCCCAGAATCCCTCCCTAAATTTCCATTTCCATTTAGAACACCCTTGAGACAGAAATTCACTCACTGGATTTTAAAGCATAACCAGGGCAGTATCCCGATTGGATTCCCAAATGCAGACCTCCAATTCGGGTTTAAACTGGTCTGCATTTATGAATCCCTGCTATGGCTGTGCTTTTAAACCCAGTGGCCAATGCTCAGGCTGCTCAAGGGTATTCCTTGTAAATGGAAATTTTAGGAGCAATTCTCTGCTTTCTTTCCTGAATTCTTTCTGCTTTGGATGCCTCTCCTCAACAAATACTGCTTTTTCAGTGGACCCACCTCCCTGGCTGTGCATATTCTGATGGCAGAACCCTGCACTGCACAGATAAGCAACAATCAAGGTATATTTCCCTAGCTTTGCCTTAAAACCTAGTGGGCAAGGCTCAATCTCAAGGGTATTCCTTGTAAATGGAAATTTTAGGAGCAATTCTGTATATATATCTTCCCAGATTTTTTCTTGTTTTGCACACAGATGAGAATGCCTGTCCTCAGCCAAAATGCTTTATGAAAGGATTCACTTCCCTAACTCTATACCTGATGTTTGGAAATCCCTGTACTGTACCGATGAGCCCCAATAAAACCAGTCTGCATTTGGGAATCTGATCAGTATTCTGCCCTGGTTGGTATTCCATTGACATTTTAGGGGCAATATTGGGTTTTCTTCCTATAATTCCTTCCACATACACACACAATTTGGGGATGGACACAATTTGGGGATTGACTCAATCATGGACCATGGAAGTTGCTTCATGTTGGTTTGAAAACTTGCATGTCATTTGTCCACTGCTTGTTTATTTCTGATTAGCACCTACAGGTTCTCTACATTTTTTTGAACTTGTCCAATTTCTTGTTTTGGCGTGTTGGACTTTGATTTAAATAAACATTATACACCAGCCAAGCACCAGTGAAATGGCATTAAATCAATATCCTATCCATTCAAAAATGAAATAAAATGGTTGTATACGAATAACAATTTTTTGTCAATCCCTAGGTAGAAGATACTGTGATTATTATACCTAGAGAAGCATATTTGTGGGCATTTAATGGCTGCTGAAAGTAAATGTAATAGTTTAAGGGAAACTGCACAAGATTTCCCTCAATTTGTCGCCCATGATTTTTAATAGCTTTGGGGACTGAATAACAACACATGTACCATTGCCTCAAAATAGTAATGCTTTGTACAAAAATAAAAACTAAGAGTAAAAATATTTATAGTAACATTTACATATTCCCCATTGCTTTTTACTTTTAGATTAAATGCAATGCACACAGCTTGGCATACCATAGACATTAGAGTTTAAGGGGCAAATTCCCTAACCGGCGAAAATTCGCCAGTGGCGGCTTCGCAGCCATCGTAACACTTTGCCAGGCGTAAATTTGCTAGGACAACGCTAATTCACTAAAATGCAAAGTTGTGTCCGAACGCTGGTGAATTTATTGCTTTACTTTGGCAATCAAAGCGAAGATGTTCTAGCGCTGCCTAATTTGCATACTGCGGGAAACAAAGACGTATATGTTGCAGCAAATACATTACATTACACAAGTCCAGGGAACCTTAATAAAGAAAATAGAGTTGTTATATTGCCCTACACATGGGCCCACTGTATAGTTTATGTTCCATATTTCAGAAAATGTAGGGGGGAACCCGGTTCCCCAAAAAAAACAATTACGGACCTTTGAAGGCTATAACTCTGAAAAAAGGAAAAGACGCCAGCATTTTTGGGACTTAGAAAATGTTTTCATTGAAAATGTAGGAAGTCCTATGCACTCCAATGCACTTCGTCGGGTCGGAGCTGGTGAATAGAGATGGCGCGAACTGTTCGCCGGCGAACTTGTTCGCGCGAACATCGGGTGTTCGCGCTCGCCGGAAGTTCGCGAACGTCGCGCGACGTTCGCCATTGTTGGCGCTTTTTTTTGCCCTCTCACCCCAGACCAGCAGGTACATGGCAGCCAATCAGGAAGCTCTCCCCTGGACCACTCCCCTTCCCTATAAAAACTGAAGCCCTGCAGCGTTTTTTCACTCTGCCTGTGTGTGCTGAAGAGATAGTGTAGGGAGAGAGCTGCTGCCTGTTAGTGATTTCAGGGACAGTTGAAAGTTTGCTGGCTAGTAATCGTTTTGATACTGCTCTGTTATTGGAGGGACAGAAGTCTGCAGGGGTTTGAGGGACATTTAAGCTTAGGTAGCTTTGCTGGCTAGTAATCTACCTTCTACTGCAGTGCTCTGTATGTAGCTGCAGTGGGCAGCTGTCCTGCTTCTGATCTCATCTGCTGACTGCTGCAATAACAGTAGTCCTTGTAAGGACTGCTTTTATTTATTTTTTTGTTCCAATACAGAGCAGTATCAAGCAGATTACTAGCCAGCAAACTTACTATCATCTGTCCCTGAAATCACTAACAGCACTCCCCCTACACTATCTCTTCCAAGCACACACAGGCAGATTTTTCAGATACATTTTTGCCCTTGATCCCCCTCTGGCATGCCACTGTCCAGGTCGTTGCACCCTTTAAACAACTTTAAAATCATTTTTCTGGCCAGAAATGTCTTTTTTAGATGTTAAAGTTCGCCTTCCCATTGAAGTCTATGGGGTTCGCGAACCGTTCGCGAACCGCTCGCATTTTTGCGCAAGTTCGCGAATATGTTCGCGAACTTTTTTTCCGACGTTCGCTACATCCCTACTGGTGAAGGCAAGTCTGGCAAAAGAGGTAATGTTCAGTAAAATCCGTATCTTAGTGAATTTGCAGAGTTACGTCCATTCGCCAAAGCAAAAATTCGCCTGACATTAGAGTGCGAAGCAACGCTAGCGTCTATCTCCTTCACTAGCGATGTGACGCCTGCGTCCGTTAGTAAATCGGCGAAGTGCCTGAATGATGTAACGCTGGCGAATTTTCACCAGCGTTAGTCACTTTGCCCTTTAGCAAATCTGCCACTAATATTAGATAAAATTAAACAACATCCAAGTGTCTGTGAACAAAGCATTATTTTATCTGTAATTCAGATGTAGATATTACCAGATCAATGTATCTGTTGGAAATCTTATGTAACATGTTACCCATTAATAAAAATACAAATAAAAAAAATAATCTTGTTTTATAATGCAGGAAAATGCTTCACAATGTTTCTATGAAAGTCCATTAGAAAGGCTTTTGGAATAGGTGGGGGGAATTTAAATCAAATGAAAGTAGGTCAGGGCTTTAGTCAAGATTCTCAATAAACAAAGCTCAACCATACTAACTCATCTCAATGAACATTACTAAGAGTTGCTTTCTAGGCCTACGAAACATAAAGCATGTTGTAAAAGTGGTAATCACCATGGATATTTAAAAGTGGAGATGGAGCAAGTTGTATATACTTCTTGCACTTTAGGGTTCATTTAATACACAAACTATTGGTTTTCAACTCAACCAACTGTAATGGAACTGTAAGATGCATTCTGTAGATAGTTTAACGGAGTATTCTGAGCAACTGAGTACTGAGCTTCCATTTATGGTTCCATGATGATTTCCAGTAGTCCTCATTTTCCATGGGCAGGCACCATTTCAGGAACTTGGTCCTAAAATGTCCTTGTGTGGTATGTTTTGGAGGAAGTAGGGCCGATATACAATTTCTAAGTAGATTTTTAAAGATTTTTGGCCCAGATACAATATAAGTATGTATATTTATTTGACTTCAGATGTGCATTACAATTATCACCAAAGTCCATTGAGCCCAACCCCTCCAAATGAGCCCCAGTAAACATATATACACATATTTATACATTCACATATTTAAACTATACATACCAATAACTTTACTAATTGTATATCACAATAGCCTTTGATATTATGACATAACTAATTTAATCTTCGTAATTTTCTTAAATAATGCTAGCATGAAATAAAAACTTTTTATATTAACTTGGAAAATAGATATAATTTTCTCATCACAGACACTGACATATTGATAATGTAGTATAGTTGCGTCCAGTTATTTTATTTAAGTTAGGGTTTGCATTAAGTTCAATTCACATATATTTTGTGGGGAATATAGTTTTACCTCCATATGGATATGACGAATCCCTAAGTCTCATTTTGTAAAAGCTTTTATTTCCATGGACTTCTTGAACATTATAAATACAGTGTCCTTGATCTATTGGAATAGAAGGATTAGGAGTGCTACAGCTAATGAACTAATGGTTGGCCTGAAGAGGCATTTGCTCAGTTTAAAGAGGGCCAAATCATGTTGTGCATACCCAATAAAAGGATGAAGTTTAGAAAACGCTGCTGAGACTACTTTCTACTGCTGAGTCTACTTTCTTGTCTATTCTGTAGTATGTTCCCCTAATTATTAGTTCCTTGTTTGGGAAAAGCCAAAGCTTTTACAGCATTTTAATATTCCCAGACCATGATGTGTGCAGGTGACTTCGCTGGGTTTTGTAATGCAATGCCATAAGTGATGGCAGATGTTCTACAAAGTGGTAATGTTCTGACTGTTAGAAATGAGACGGTTAATTTACGGATTTTGGGTTTAAAAAGGATAAACTTTAAATGCAGTGAATACAACAGATACATATAAAAATAATGGTTTCAGGAAAAATTATTTTGAAGTTGTAGAAGCGAAAAAAAATAGCATTTTTTTGATTCGAAATTGTTTGTGCAATTTGAACCCCAACTGAATGATGTATAATCTCTGTAAAGTGCTGCAAAATATGTCAGTGCTATAAAAATAAAGTAGTGCCCCTCTGAACCTTTATAAAATGCCAAATTCAAGACATATTTTGATATTAAATTTAATAAAAATGGAAAGCATTTTATAAGAAATAAAGAAAGATCTATATTGCATACCAGTCAGTAAAACCAATGCAAATACAAAAGGGTAATAACACAAGAAAAAAGTTTGGTTACAGATTACCTACAGACTACATAACCTCCTTTGATGCAAATCTGAATCAGGTGAAAATTTCTGTGTAAACTGATGTATAATCTCTGTAAAGTGCTATATAAAGGATACTAATAATAATAATAATAATAATAATAATAATAATAATAATAATAATAATAATAATAATAATACATACAATTCAGCCCTGTAAACATGCTATAGTTAATATTGCCTAGCTAAACAACTCATCCCTGTATCTGTTTGCTCCTTTTGTGTGAATAATGGCGTTTCCTAGCACCATGAAATTGCAACTTGATGACTAAAGAAGTGACAGTCTAGATGAATCAGAAAGGCCTCAGACTGATGAAATGACCATCTAAGCCCTGGAAAACAGAGAGCTGTGTTCATTATAGACCCTTCTAATGAGAGAACTTGCACATTTGTCTGTCTCTTGCCTTCCCAAGTGAGCCACAATTTCTGATTTTATAGATTGGTTGTCTCTACATGGCCATACTCATCTGCCATCGAGCTAGATTCTTGTACCCTTTTATCACAGTTTAATTCTAATCAGAGCTTGGTTAGAGGATTTCACAGAAAATCCATTTTGTGGTTTGGCATTAGCTTATTTGTGTGTCATTAGTTTGAATGTTTTGCTTCCTTCCTCTAGTTTTCTGGATAAATTATAGATAAGATGCATCATCTCCCTGTTTTTTAATACATTTTATTTCTGAAAATATTGTTATTATTGTTCGTTGCAACCAAAAGTACATTGTTGCATACTGGAAGGGCTATACCTGGATTGGATGTGGCCACCCTCTGATATGTTCTTAACTTGCTTATCATTTAGGATCCTTTACAATCAGCAGTTCGGGGGTGCAAGGTACAAGGGAGCTTGGTATGCCTGCTTTGAGATTTCTAATACATCTCAAAGCGCAGAGAATAGTAACACCAACTAGTTTGTGGATTGATAGGAGTGCCAATTTGCTCTTCAGCAGTTGCACCTCTGCCCATCGTTCATATGCTCTGTAGTGCTTGCGTCATTATTTTATTAAGGCATTGGCACAAGCAGTGAAATTGTGAATTTTATCATCTCTAGTCAGTTCCCCATTTCTTTTCTGAAGAGCGTGTTAAAATGTTCTCATAATTATAGAATAATAATTGCACGAATGGCCTGGCATAAGGACTGCATCGGTTTCAAATATCATCTTTATGAACAATTAACATGAATTACTGTATCTTGGCAACTTTTTCTCATTATATTACATATCATTTTGTTTCTAAAGCTAGCAGTTATTTATTATTATTATTGGCGTTAGCATTAAGAGGTATTTATTTGAAGACTAGGGATGTAGCGAACGTCAGAAAAAAAGTTCGCGAACATATTCGCGAACTTGCGCAAAAATGCGAGCGGTTCGCGAACGGTTCGCGAACCCCATAGACTTCAATGGGAAGGCGAACTTTAACATCTAAAAAAGACATTTCTGGCCAGAAAAATGATTTTAAAGTTGTTTAAAGGGTGCAACGACCTGGACAGTGGCATGCCAGAGGGGGATCAAGGGCAAAAATGTATCTGAAAAATCTGCCTGTGTGTGCTTGGAAGAGATAGTGTAGGGGGAGAGCTGTTAGTGATTTCAGGGACAGATGATAGTAAGTTTGCTGGCTAGTAATCTGCTTGATACTGCTCTGTATTGGAACAAAAAAATAAATAAAAGCAGTCCTTACAAGGACTATTGCTATTGCAGCAGTCAGCAGATGAGATCAGAAGCAGGACAGCTGCCCACTGCAGCTACATACAGAGCACTGCAGTAGAAGGTAGATTACTAGCCAGCAAAGCTACCTAAGCTTAAATGTCCCTCAAACCCCTGCAGACTTCTGTCCCTCCAATAACAGAGCAGTATCAACACGATTACTAGCCAGCAAACTTTCAACTGTCCCTGAAATCACTAACAGGCAGCAGCTCTCTCCCTACACTATCTCTTCAGCACACACAGGCAGAGTGAAAAAAACGCTGCAGGGCTTCGGTTTTTATAGGGAAGGGGAGTGGTCCAGGGGAGAGCTTCCTGATTGGCTGCCATGTACCTGCTGGTCTGGGGTGAGAGGGCAAAAAAAAGCGCCAACAATGGCGAACCCAAAATGGCGAACGTCGCGCGACGTTCGCGAACTTCCGGCGAGCGCGAACACCCGATGTTCGCGCGAACAAGTTCGCCGGCGAACAGTTCGCGCCATCTCTATTGAAGACCCATTATCCAAAAAGTTTCAGATTGCCATAGAGTTCATTTTAAGCAAATAATTCATATTTTTTTTTTTAAATGATTTCCTTCTTTCTCTGCAATGTTAAAAAGGTATCTTGTACTTGATCTTAACTAGGCTTCATGAATCCACATTGCTCGCTAAATAATATTGTTCTCTTCACATTGGAACCTTTTTTCATCAGGTAAAATATCTCCAGTGAATATTTGCCAGTTTACCAAGAATACAAGAATTAGTTTTTGCCAAGGGAAATTTCTCCAGGTTCAGGATGGTGAACTATAGAGATATAGCAGCTAATATCCCATATATAGTACATCAATTCTTGATGGTGGAAATTTTCACCAAGAGACCATTCGCCGCATTTCTCTTGGAATAGCATACTTGGTAAATATGAGCTGTGAAAAAATTCACCTGATGAATCGAAGTGTCCTTTGATGGAGTTAGACAAGGAAAAAAAATCACCATTTCGTAAATATAACCCTTAGAAACCAAGTTATTTGAAAGTAAAACACACATACAGGGGCTCATTTATCAACACTGGGCAAATTTGCCCATGGGCAGTTACCTATAGTAACCAATCAGTGATTAGCTTTTTGAAGCCAGCTGCAAGTAGAACAATGAATGCAGCAATTTGATTGGTTGCCATGGGTTACTGCCCATGGGCAAATATGCCCAGTGTTGATAAATGACCCCCTCAGTGTTGTATTTACCGAGAACTCTGACTTTCAGAGAATACAGGTCATTACTTTGCTTAAAGAATGCATTTCTATGTAGTGTTTAGGGTTGCGTGTTCTATGTTCTATGTTCTATTGCATCTAAGCTCTCGGTCAGAAAGGGTAAAGCGGATTCAGGAACAATAAATTCTACTGTCCTCTCATTGTTTCCATTGGAGATTATTTGCTTCTGGTTTTAGGAAGCAACATGTTTAGTATAAATCTGAAGGCATACAGCTTCAATGGGCCAGCATATATCTGACAGTATATGTTTTTCTGCTCTTTAGATCTGCTTGAGTTGCTTAATATACAGTAATTTTATTGTGTGGAAAGAATAACTGGATTTTGCTCTTAGGGCACCAGCAATTTTTACCGATGACCTGAACATAAAAGATCTTTGTAAACCCTGTGCAACAAACTGAAAAAAGACCATTGACACAATTTAGTTACATCACTGAACAACAATCTTGTGCCACTGTAAGACTTACAATGTTCTAAATGTTTAAAAATAAATATTAGAGAAAGTGGTGGATCTAAAGCTTAACCAAAACTATGGTTAAGCAGATTTATGACATATTTAATTAATACATCTTCTACTGGTAAGATAATAATATTTACATTTAAAGACTTTAAAATATTCACATATTTTAAATATATTTGTTTCATAAAAGTTCAAAGCGAGCTCAAACTAACATTTTCTCACTGCAATAAAGCAACTTACATATTTATTTCTTCTCCCAGCATGCAAGTAGTCTGGCACAGAGCAGACCTGAACTTATGGTGGACTACTCCTGCTGATCAAAAAAGCAATGTAAATACACCTTGTGTATTACTCCCTTCCCTTTAGACTGTATGCCTATGCATAGGGCCTTCCTCACCTTTTTGTACCTGTATTGATTGTGATGTTTGTTACTCCATATATTCTATATATGTAATTTGTGTGATGTAGTTGTATAATCACATTTACTTTACAGTGCTACGCAATATGTTGGCGCTATATAAATACATGTTAATAAAATAATAAAAAAAGAAGGAAGTCAGAGTAATCAGCACTCAAAGGGCACTCTGCAAACCTTTCTGTTTACCTTTGATCTGTTTGTACATTACAAATATAACAATGTGGCATCATATATTACGAAATGCGAGTTAAAAAGGGCCCTGTCCAAAAGAGTTTACAGTGTGAGGCCCTGCTGTTACTTTTCCATTATGGACGCATGGTATATTAGGAATTTTAGTTTAAATGGATAGCAGAAGATATTACTTGCACCTAAAGGCAATAGGGGTCATTTAATAACTGCAGTGCAATGTGCAAAAAAAAAGGGCGCAATCAGCCATGTTATTTATGCCCTGCAGGTAGCATAATTGCCACAGAGCACACTCAAGTGCAAGCAAGGCAGTCCTGTCCTTAAAGCCTGTCATACTGTAGGTCTCTGCTCCCCAATTTGGAACTCAGAGACATATGACAAACTGTAAGGACAGGGCTCTCTTATGTACACTGTCTCTGCACCTCGCCCTCAGACCAGTCCAGACTGTGATTCAAGATAGGCCTTGGAATTTCAAAAACACAGGGGCCCAAACAGCTCCCCATCAGCCCACTAGGGTAGTGTATTTCTTAGTGGTTCATCCTTGGAACTGTGAACATCTGTGACAAAAGCCAATGTAAGTCTCTGTTTGTTGCTTTGATAACCCCTAACTATCTAAAGTAAATTAAAGGGATACTGTCATGGGAAAAAATATTTTTCTCAAAATTAATCAGTTAATGGTGCTGCTCCAGCAGAATTCTGCACTGAAATCCATTTCTCAAAAGAGCAAACAGATTTTTTTATATTCAATTTTGAAATCTGACATGGGGCTAGATTTATTGGCAATTACCCAGCTGCCCCAAGTCATGTGACTTGTGCTCTGATAAACTTCAATCACTCTTTACTGCAAGTCGGAGTGATATCACCCCCTCCCTTTTCCTCCCCAGCAGCCAAACAAAAGAACAGCTCCCTAACACAAGATAACAGCTGCCTGGTAGATCTAAGAACAGCACTCAGTAGTAAAACCCATGTCCCACTGAGACACATTCAGTTACATTGAGAAGGAAAAACAGCAGCCTGCCAGAAAGCATTTCTCTCCTAAAGTGCAGACACAAGTCACATGACCAGGGGCAGCTGGGAAATTGACAAAATGTCTAGCCCCATGTCAGATTTCAAAATTGAATATAAAAAAATCTGTTTGCTTTTTTGAGAAATGTATGTGCAGAATTCTGCTGGAGCAGCACTATTAACTGATTCATTTTGAGAAAAATTTTTTTTTTCCCATGACAGTATCCCTTTAAGTACATCAAGCAAAACATTTTAGAAGGATAGGAAAACAATGAATAAAAAAAGACACAAACTGAAGTTTGAAGGAATGAAGTATTATAGCAATGCACCAACTGTTTTATGATAGTCAAAGCTCTGCGGACATGCATCTCCACCCCGCCAACAAATTCCAACTGTGTAAAAATTAAAACTCTTATGTGATTGTACCAACTGACTACAACAGAAGGCTGAGACAACCAATTACCTTAAATGAAACATGTATTGGGCTATTGCCCAGCATAAAACTGTATGCACCTCACTGCCCCTCGCCCCAAACTGCACTAAAATTCAACCAAACGACTCCTACGTACGCCTGTATAGCTTAAAAACAGGCACTGATTATACATTAATGGAAATGTGTTGAAATTTTAAGCCACAGGGAAGATAAAATTTAAAGGGCCTCAGAAATGCAAAAGAAATAAACACAAATGAAATGAATCTTAAAGATTGCAAATTCGATTTGCCGTTTGATTTTTTTTTTTGACCATCAATTTTATGTTTCCATCATTCGATTCTTGTTCATTGACGGCGAGTGGCACAGCGCAGTTGTCTGCTTCTTTTCTTCTGAACGGGTCAATGAAACTGTCATCTGTTTTAGCAATGAAATAAATATAACCTTATGATGTACTGCGGAAAAACTGCTTATTAGAGCATAGTGTTGGTTTAGAAATATCTAAAGTATTTTTAGGAGAGCAATAAGTGAATTTCGGAAGGGGCTTGTCATCCCTTGCACTTTGCTGTATCTAGCCAGAGGATATACATTTTGTTCGGATATGAGATATTCTTAATATGCATTGTGCAGTAGTTCTTAAAAAAGGGCCGCAATGACTCCTCTGATCTTTGCAGTTTGATTGGAACTTTGCAATAAAACTTCTACAGTGTTATCGTGTTTTCCATAGACATGAAATGAAGGGAATAAAAACACAGCATGTGTTTATTTTAAGTATGCTTGGTCTTTGGAGTCTGAGGAAAATGCATATGAACATGGAATACAAAAAACTATGGCCTCCTCTCATCACCAGCCATATCTAAATGGATACTGCATTTCTGTTTACTTGCCGAGGCTCATTCTTTGTGAAGCAACAGGCATTTGACATTCAAGAAGTTTTGCTAAACAATGATATGAACAAAAAGTCCCAATAGCCCTTTAATACAAGCGATATAGCATTTTATTGTGCCTATTAGGGAATAGTAATATATTCTTAGAAATTGGCAATACAGCTTTATGCTTTCAAACTGTCTAATTATCCTTGAACCCACATTTTCAGAGATGCACTGTATATTTGTAGAGATGTCGCGAACTGTTCGCCGGCGAACTTGTTCGCGCGAACATCGGGTGTTCGCGCTCGCCGGAAGTTCGCGAACGTCGCGCGACGTTCGCCATTTTGGGTTCGCCATTGTTGGCGCTTTTTTTTGCCCTCTCACCCCAGACCAGCAGGTACATGGCAGCCAATCAGGAAGCTCTCCCCTGGACCACTCCCCTTCCCTATAAAAACCGAAGCCCTGCAGCTTTTTTTCACTCTGCCTGTGTGTGCTGAAGAGATAGTGTAGGGAGAGAGCTGCTGCCTGTTAGTGATTTCAGGGACAGTTGAAAGTTTGCTGGCTAGTAATCGTTTTGATACTGCTCTGTTATTGGAGGGACAGAAGTCTGCAGGGGTTTGAGGGACATTTAAGCTTAGGTAGCTTTGCTGGCTAGTAATCTACCTTCTACTGCAGTGCTCTGTATGTAGCTGCAGTGGGCAGCTGTCCTGCTTCTGATCTCATCTGCTGACTGCTGCAATAGCAATAGTCCTTGTAAGGACTGCTTTTATTTATTTTTTTGTTGTTTTACTACTACTACTACTACTACTACTACTATAAGAGCCCAGTGCTATTAGTCTAGCAGTGTTGGGGAGTGGGACTGGTGTGCTAATCTGCTGCTCCTAGTAGTTCAGCAGCACCAACTTTAATTTTTTTTTTTTTAATATTCATTCTTTTTTTATTTAACTTTTTTTTATTTTACTACCGCTGTAGTAGTGTATAAGTTGACCTTTTAGGCATTATTTGCCCTGTAGGCATTTTTTGCCCAGTGTGTTATTCAACCAACTGCTATCTAGCTGTGTGACCGTGTTCACATTCTGTCTAAATATCCATAATATTACCGTCTCCAGAAAAAACACCGGAGTGACTTTTTTCAAGCAGCCATAATAAATTTTACGTAATCCGTATCCATCGCTGTAGTAGTGTATAAGTTGACCTTTTAGGCATTATTTGCCCTGTAGGCATTTTTTGCCCAGTGTGTTATTCAACCAACTGCTATCTAGCTGTGTGCCCGTGTTCACATTCTGTCTAAATATCCATAATATTACCGTCTCCAGAAAAAACACCGGAGTGACTTTTTTCAAGCAGCCATAATAAATTTTACGTAATCCGTATCCATCGCTGTAGTAGTGTATAAGTTGACCTTTTAGGCATTATTTGCCCTGTAGGCATTTTTTGCCCAGTGTGTTATTCAACCAACTGCTATCTAGCTGTGTGACCGTGTTCACATTCTGTCTAAATATCCATAATATTACCGTCTCCAGAAAAAACACCGGAGTGACTTTTTTTCAAGCAGCATTCTTATATTTTACGTAATCCGTATCCACCGCTGTGTATACGTTGACCTTTTAGGCATTATTTGCCCTGTAGGCATTTTTTGCCCAGTGTGTTATTCAACCAACTGCTATCTAGCTGTGTGACCGTGTTCACATTCTGTCTAAATATCCATAATATTACCGTCTCCAGAAAAAACACCGGAGTGACTTTTTTTCAAGCAGCATTCTTATATTTTACGTAATCCGTATCCACCGCTGTGTATACGTTGACCTTGTAGGCATTATTTGCCCTGTAGGCATTTTTTGCCCAGTGTGTTATTCAACCAACTGCTATCTAGCTGTGTGACCGTGTTCTCATTCTGTCTAAATATCCATAATATTACCGTCTCCAGAAAAAACACCGGAGTGACTTTTTTTCAAGCAGCATTCTTATATTTTACGTAATCCGTATCCACCGCTGTGTATACGTTGACCTTTTAGGCATTATTTGCCCTGTAGGCATTTTTTGCCCAGTGTGTTATTCAACCAACTGCTATCTAGCTGTGTGACCGTGTTCTCATTCTGTCTAAATATCCATAATATTACCGTCTCCAGAAAAAACACCGGAGTGACTTTTTTTCAAGCAGCATTCTTATATTTTACGTAATCCGTATCCACCGCTGTGTATACGTTGACCTTGTAGGCATTATTTGCACAGTGTTTTCTTCAAACCGCCATCTAGCTGTGTGAGCTTGTTCACATTTTGTCTAAATATTGATAATATTATCGTCTCTAGAAAAACCACTTGAGTTACTTTTTTTCAAGCAGCATTCATATATTTTACGTAATCCGTATCCACCGCTGTAGTAGTGTATACGTTGATCTTGTAGGCATTATTTGCACACTGTTTTCTTCAAACTGCCATCTAGCTGTGTGTATTATCGTTTCCAGAAAAACCAACTGAGTTTTTGTTGTTGTTGTTTTTTTAAAAATAATGCCAGGCAAAGGCAGGCCGCCACGCAGAGGCCGTGCTAGGGGCCGTGCTGCTATGCAATCCTGTGGCCCTAGCAAATTGCCCAGTTTTAAAAAGCCAATGACCCTGAACTCCCAAAATGCTGAAGAGGTAGTTGACTGGCTTACACAGCACACCCCATCCTCTACCGTTTCTAACTTTACCACAACATCCTCCTCATCCTCCACTGCTATGGCCACCCCACGTAACACTTCCTCCACCACCGGTGCCCCTTCTTCACTGGAGTCAGAGGAGTTATTTTCCCATGAGTTTCTTGAACTGAGTAATGCGCAACCATTATTGGCAGAAGAAGATGAAGGAGATGAGGACGTTACACCAGATTTAATTCTGGCAGAGAACACGACAGAGATGGACATAATGATGAGTGATGAGGAGGAGGAGGAGGTCCCCGCTGCTGCTTCCTTCTGTGATGTGTCAGAAGAAATTGATGCATCTGAGGAGAATGATGATGAGGAGATTGATGTTTTGTGGGTGCCTAGTAGAAGAGAGCAAGAGGAGGGTAGTTCAGATGGAGAGACGGAGAGTCAGAGAGGCAGTAGGAGAATAAGACTTAGAAGAAGCAGGGAGGCCAGCCCGCAGGGATCAGTAGGGCAACAACATGTATCGGCACCTGTGTTCAGCCGGCCAACGCACCCGCCATTGCCGCCAATGCCGCCAACTTCTACTGTTACCGCCAGATCGCACACTTCCAAAAAGTCAGCAGTGTGGGATTTTTTTAATGTGTGTGCCTCTGACAAAAGCATTGTAATTTGCAATGAGTGCAGTCAGAAACTGAGCCTTGGTAAGCCCAACAGCCACATAGGTACAACTTCTATGCGAAGGCACATGAGCGGCAAGCACAAAGCACTTTGGGAGCAACACCTCAAAGGCAACAGGCAAACTAAAAGCCACACTCCTTCTGGTCCAGCATCTTACTGCTCTACCTCTGCTCTCCTTGACCCATCTGAACCACCCTCCACTCCGCCTTCCACCTTGACCACCTGTTCCCATTCCCAGTCATCTGCCACCAGCCAAGTTTCTGTGAAGGCCATGTTTGAGCGTAAGAAGCCAATGTCTGACTGTCACCCCCTTGCCCGGCGTCTGACAGCTGGCTTGTCTGCACTCTTAGCCCGCCAGCTTTTACCATACCAGCTGGTGGACTCTGAGGCCTTCCGCAAATTTGTAGCAATTGGGACACCGCAGTGGAAGGTACCCAGCCGCAATTTTTTTTCTAAAAAGGGAATACCACACCTGTACCAACATGTGCAGAGCCAAGTTACCGCATCTCTGTCACTTAGTGTTGGGCCAAAGGTCCATATGACTACTGACGCATGGTCCTCCAAGCATGGTCAGGGCAGGTATGTCACCTACACTGCCCACTGGGTGAACTTGGTAATGGCTGGGAATGGGAAGCAGGGAATGGGTAGCTCAACAACAACAACAACAGTGGAGTTGGTGTCACCGCCACGGATTGCACGCGGTTCTGCCACCACCTCTACTCCTCCATCGCTCTCTACCTCGTCTTCTTCCTCTTCTTCTTCTTACTCTGCTGCTGGGTCCTCCTTCTCCTCCTCCACACCTGTGCACCCCCAGCTCCCCCTAGGCTATTCGACGTGCCAGGTACGCCGTTGTCACGCTGTCTTGGGGATGACGTGCCTGGAAAGCAAAAACCATACCGGATCTGTACTCCTGTCATCTCTGCAGTCACAGGCCGATCGGTGGCTGACCCCACACCAACTGCAGATCGGAAAAGTGGTGTGTGACAATGGAAGCAATCTGTTGGCAGCGTTGAGACTGGGAAATTTAACACATGTGCCCTGCATGGCACATGTGTTAAATTTAATAGTCCAACGTTTTGTCTCCAAGTACCCAGGATTCCAGGACGTTCTCACCCAGTCCAGAAAGGTGTCGGCCCATTTCAGACGTTCCTACACAGCCATGGCACGCCTTGCTGACATTCAGCAGCGCTACAACATGCCAGTCAGGCGTTTGATTTCTGACAGCCAGACTCGCTGGAATTCAACGCTCCTTATGTTGGAACGTCTGCTGCAACAACAAAGGGCCGTCAACGAGTACCTTTTTGAACTGGGTGGTAGGACTGGATCTGCAGAGCTGGGGATTTTTTTCCCCCGTTACTGGGTGCTTATGCGCGATGCCTGCAGGCTCATGCGACCTTTTGAAGAGGTGACAAATATGGTCAGTCGCACCGAAGGCACCATCAGCGACCTAATACCCTTCGCTTTCTTCCTGGAGCGTGCCGTGCGACGAGTGACAGATGAGGCTGTAGACCAGCGTGACGAGGAGCTGGAAGCGCACGATTTATGGTCGCAATCACCAGAACGAACCCAGGCACCTGCTGCAACGCAGGGAGAGGTGCCAGAAGTGGAGTCAGAGGAGGAAGGTGGCTTTGTGGAGGAGGAGGACCAACAGGAGCAGGCTTCCCAGGGGGCTAGTGGTGACCTTTTGGGGACCCCTGGTCTTGTACGTGGCTGGGGGGAGGAGACCGTGGATGATGCAGTCCTTGATAATGAGGAAGCGGAGATGGATAGCTCTGCATCCAACCTTGTGAGAATGGGGTCTTTCATGCTGGCATGCCTGTTGAAGGACCCCCGTATCAAGAGGCTTAAGGAGAAGGACCTGTACTGGGTCGCAACGCTACTAGACCCTCGGTACAAGCATAAAGTGGCAGAAATGTTACCAACATACCACAAGTCCGAAAAGATGCGGCATTTACAAACCAGCCTGCAAAACATGTTGTACAATGCTTTTAAGGGTGATGTCACTTCAGGAACTCATCAACATTCCAGGGGCAGAGGTGCCAGTAATCCTGCCACGAGCACACCTGCAAGGACAAAGCCCTTTGGCCGGTCTGTAACATCAGACATGCAAATGTTTTTCTGTCCAAGGCAGCGCCACAACCCTTCTGGATCCACCCTCAAAGAACGCCTCGACCGGCAGGTAGCGGACTACCTGGCATTAACTGCAGATATCGACACTCTGAGGAGCGATGAACCCCTGGACTACTGGGTGCGCAGGCTTGATCTGTGGCCAGAGCTGTCACAATTTGCCATGAACCTCTTGTCTTGCCCAGCCTCAAGTGTGCTCTCAGAAAGGACCTTCAGTGCAGCAGGAGGGATTGTAACTGAGAAGAGAACTCGCCTAGGTCACAAAAGTGTCGATTACCTGACCTTTATTAAAATGAATGAGGGGTGGATCTCGGAGGGTTACTGCACGCCGGAAGACTTGTTCTGACTTCTATGCAGCTGTCCTTCTCTTCAAGCCTCATGACTCCACACACAGCTGTCCTTTAGCGTCCTCCTCCCTCCGCCACCGTTACAAACTAGGGTGCAAACCCTACTGGTTTAATTTTTTCTGGCCTCTGTGCTTCAGTGGCTGCGTCCAAAAAAACGGGGCAAACAATGTCTACAAGGTCAACGTATGGCGAAAAATTACTATTTTCAGCATTTAAATGGCATATTTTTTCTGGCAACTGTGCTTCAGTGGCTGCGTCCAAAAAAATGCATATTTTCTGCATTTATATGGCATAATTTTTCTGGCCTCTGTGCTTCAGTGGCTGCAACCAAAAAAATGCATATTTTCTGCATTTATATGGCATAATTTTTCTGGCCTCTGTGCTTCAGTGGCTGCAACCAAAAAAATTTATATTTTCAGCATTTATATGGCATAATTTTTCTGGCAACTGTGCTTCAGTGGCTGCGACCAAAAAAATGACTATTTTCAGCATTTATATGGCATATTTTTTCTGGCCTCTGTGCTTCAGTGGCTGCGGCCAAAAAAACTGGGCAAACAATGCCTACAAGGTCAACGACGTTGACCTTGTAGGCATTGTTTGCCCAGTTTTTTTGGCCGCAGCCACTGAAGCACAGAGGCCAGAAAAAATATGCCACATAAATGCTGAAAATAGTCATTTTTTGCCATACGTTGACTCAACGTATATGGCAAAAAATGACTATTTTCAGCATTTATATGGCATATTTTTTCTGGCAACTGTGCTTCAGTGGCTGCGTCCAAAAAAACTGGGCAAACAATGTCTACAAGGTCAACGTATGGCGAAAAATGACTATTTTCAGCATTTATATGGCATATTTTTTCTGGCAACTGTGCTTCAGTGGCTGCGTCCAAAAAAACTGGGCAAACAATGTCTACAAGGTCAACGTATGGCGAAAAATGACTATTTTCAGCATTTATATGGCATATTTTTTCTGGCAACTGTGCTTCAGTGGCTGCGTCCAAAAAAAACTGGGCAAACAATGTCTACAAGGTCAACGTATGGCGAAAAATGACTATTTTCAGCATTTATATGGCATATTTTTTCTGGCAACTGTGCTTCAGTGGCTGCGTCCAAAAAAACTGGGCAAACAATGCCTACAAGGGCAACGTATGGCAGTTGTTTAAAGAGAACAGTAGATTACTAGCCAGCAAAGCTACCTAAGCTAAAATGTCCCTCAAATCCCTGCAGACTTCTGTCCCTCCAATACAGAGCAGTATCAAGCAGATTACTAGCCAGCAAACTTACTATCATCTGTCCCTGAAATCACTAACAGCTCTCCCCCTACACTATCTCTTCCAAGCACACACAGGCAGATTTTTCAGATAAATTTTTGCCCTTGATCCCCCTCTGGCATGCCACTGTCCAGGTCGTTGCACCCTTTAAACAACTTTAAAATCATTTTTCTGGCCAGAAATGTCTTTTTTAGATGTTAAAGTTCGCCTTCCCATTGAAGTCTATGGGGTTCGCGAACCGTTCGCGAACCGCTCGCATTTTTGCGCAAGTTCGCGAATATGTTCGCGAACTTTTTTTCCGACGTTCGCTACATCCCTATATATTTGTCGTTGAAACAGAACAGCATCTGCATCTGCCATAAAAAGCACCAATTGCAAGCTTCGCCATATGGCTGAAGTTGATAAAACGGATTCATCTGAACATTATGTTTATATAGCTCCGTAGCCGTGAGAAGTTGGTATTGCTGCTGCACCACCCCATTTCAATTTCTGCCACGGAGTGCTGCAAGAGTATAATTACTAATATCATAGCTAACCATCAACTGTGCAAATATTAATAAATACAACTCCAGGTGGGAGGCGGAGGAGATTGGTGTAACAAGTAGCACAAAATAATAAAAATATCTCCTAATAAAAACGAATGTGCATGTGGATAAAACAATATACAGTGAAATATTACATCAATAAACATTAGGTGTATAGAAGAGCTGAAGACACCAGTTTCAATCAGTTAGTTTTGTCGTTCTGTTTCACAAGGTAATTGTTTGCTGGTCAGTAGGTGTGTACGTAACTTACAGTATCTAACAGTGCATTCTAATGATGTCATTAAGTTCAAACCCTAGCATGTTTCTTGCTTATTTGCTTCCACACTAATGGGGTCATTAATGTCATCAACATTAACCACATCTCTGGTAAATATACAAGCTGGCATGTATGGCAATTATCAATGAACCCACTAATGAACTATTGTTATATGTAAATACATTCCATTGCATTGTATGCAATGTGGTACAATAGGGCAATGGCCATTGAAGAACAGGTAACACAAAACCTGTTTATTTTAATATTTATACAAATATATGACCAAAAAAGTCCCCTGGTCTTCTATCGGTTCTTGTCTAACTGAAATACTAACAATTGAATATTGAAAACATTGAATATGTAGTCATTTTTCTTTTGTTTAGTTTCTCCTAGCTTCTAAGACTGACTCACCTGACAGATACAAAGTGCAATTTCGAGAGCAATTGCCATGTTTTTTTCTCACATTTGCTTGGCATAAACTGCATTGCATCTACCACAATTGTGTCTGATTAATAGTTTTAGTTGCAACTCACTGCAGGGGAAAGCACAAGTTGCCCATTGGGTCTGTGGATGTAAATAAGCCATACTGTGTTATACAATACTCAATGGGGCAAATTTACTAAAGGGCGAAGTGACTAACGCTGGTGATAATTCACCAGCGCGACGTCATTTCGGTACTTCGCTGATTTACTAACAGCGCAGGTGTAACTTCTCTAGAGAAAGAGACTGACGCTGGTGCTCATTCTCACTCAATCACCAGGCAAAGTTGCGCTCTGGCAAAGGGACTTAACTGTGCAAATTCACTAAGATGCAGATTTTACTGAACGTTACGTCTTGCGTCAGACTTGTCTTCACCACCTCAGACCAGGCGAAGTGCAATAGAATAGATAGGACTTCCTCAATTTTTTTGGTCAAAATTTTTCCAAGTCCCAAAAAACGCTGGCATCTTTTCCGTTTTTCAGGGTGATAGGCTGCAAAAGAGCATAATTGGAAATAAGTTTCCCCAATACATGCATATCGACCATATCCTATAAACTAGCAGGACCCTAATGAAGCAATAGAAAGACAGTTATCTAACAGCTCTTTATAATGTGATTGTATGAATATCTAGAATTATGTGTTTTATTTGATAAGACTGTGGGCATGCTTGTTGATTTTTATTAGAAATATAGTACAGTTACAAGGTCTGCTATTCAGAACACTCAGGAGTTTTCTGGATAAGGGGGTCTTTCGGTAATTTGGATTTCCATAACTTGTCTATTACCTCATAATTTAAACATTAAAGGGGTTATTTTTCAAAGGTTGAATTTCAAATTGATGTGATTTTTTTTTTACTCTTATAAATTCTAATGTACTCATTACTCGAAAGTGAGGTTATCTATGATAAAATGTGAACGTCTAAAATACGAACAAATGGGAACGACCCGAAAATTTGATTCATTTTCGAAGAACGAAACTCAAATCAAATGTTCCTACAAAAAAAAAAAAAACTTGAATGTCAAGAAGGCTATTAACATCTTCAAAAGGGTCAATGGACCTCTGCCTTTGACTTGTAAATTAATGCAGCAGGATTTAGGTGGCGAATTAGAACTATTTCCATGGTCAAGATCCGATAAATCTCACATTCAAATTTACATTCGAGCTGGTGCTTTTAAATTCAAATTAGAGAGTTTTGACACAAAAAAAAAAAAAAATGCAAATTTTCTAACCTTAATAAATTTGCCCCTAAATAAAGTCAGCATAATTGTTTAGCTCCATTAAGGATTAATTATATTTTTGTTGTGATCATGTTGGGTGGGCATGGTACTGTCTTATTATTTAAGAGAGTAAGGAAATAATTTTTACTATTGTGAATGATTTGCTTTAATGGGAGTATATGGGAGATGGCCAGAAAAGTAGTAAACAAAAAGAAAGTAAAGAAAGTAAACACCGCTAATTTAGGCATTAAAAATGCATACACAGAGAAAGCTTTGCTATAATGTCCCTTTAATAAATTGCCGGCCAATATATATATATATATATATATATATATATATATATATATATATATATATATATATATATATATATATATATAATATATCACATTTGTCCCGCTCTTGGGTTCACTGATGTCTTAAACTGTATAAAGGGTGAAACGACAGATCCAGCGGGTGGCTCGGGTGCATCGCCCCAAGCCCGTAGCTATAGGTGAGTCACGTTAGGTGAAAAGTATTGGATGAGCACTCCATATCCATCTCTAAAGATAACTTTATTTCAAACTTGTTAAAACATCTATTCCCTGATGCGTTTCATATCAGCCGATACTAGTCATAGTTAAAGATCCCCACAGTCCACTAGCGTGAAAGGCTCTCTCCATTCATTTCTATGGGATTTTTAAAGGCGTATTTTTCAAATGGTGAACTTTCATCCTTTATTAATACGCCTTTAAAATCCCATACAAATGAATGGAGAGAGGTGGTATTTCACTCTAGAGGACAGTGGTGATCTCTAACTCTCTAACTTCACACTTTGATAAATATACCCCTAAGGGTTTTTTTCGAGATTTGTTAAAGCCTGATGCAGCAAAAAGCCCAAATTCGAAAATCTGCGATCTCAGACCTACCGAGGTTGTGTATAAGTCAATGGCAGAGGTCCCTATTCTATTTTGAAATTCTGTGGTCTGCGATTGAATCCAACCTCAGGCCTTTTTGGACAAAAATCTGAGCTTTTTGGGAAAAAGTATAAAAAAATAAATAAATCAAGCAAATCGGGAAAAAAACTCCAAAAAAATCCATACGATCGAGTTTTTACCTGAACAGATTATATTGTGCTTTTTTTAATAATAAATATGGTCAACTCGTGGATTCTAGTTTGTTCGGACTTTTTTTATTGAAAAAAATCAGTAAAGTTCAGATTTTGATAAATAACCCCCTAAGTAAACTTAATATGCTGGTCTTGCTCCCAGTAAGTATTAGTTATCATTTAGTTTGGATCAGGTACAAACCTACTGTTTTATTATTACAGAGGAAAAAGGAAATCATTTTTAAATATTGAAATGGAGTCTATGGAAGATCGCCTTTCCATAATTCAGAGCTTTCTGGATATTAGGTTTCCAGATAACCAATTCCATACCCATACATCCCTACCTATGGCAAAATATATATATATATATATATATATATATATATATATATATATATATATATATATATATATATATATATATATATAATATATACAAACATAGTGGAATATAAGTCAAAGTTTGGAGCAAGCCTAAAATCCCACAGCAACCAATTAGCAAGTAAAATATAGTGGTAACTTATTTGAAAACAAGTCTCTATAGGATAACATACTTTCCATATTATGTTGCTATCTTAATGGGCCACATACCTTACATAAATTAATTGCAGAGAAAAAGTGTGCATTTATTGTACCAAATGAGAAGGTTAGAGGAGCCATTGATGGGTTTACCGAGTGAATAAATATCTGGCAGAAACAAGAAGAAAAACCTATACACTTTCTTCAAACTGTTCAACTTTCCAGTAGATAATCATATTATTCATATAGATTTCTCTTTAAATTAAAATCTCTTGAAGATCTTCACACTGAGAGAAAAGCCTTCCCCTTGTTCTGACAAGCATATCTTACTATTACTTTATTAGCAAAAGTTATACACTGTATAAAAGCTAAAATTTCAGAAGGTCACAGCCTAATTCAGATTTCAGATCTCAGCTACAGATTTTGAGCGGTGTTTAGAGCTAGAGGTAGATTTAGTTGGGCAGAAACTCAGAAAACCTTTCACTACACTTTGAAGCAAGCAGGCAGAATTTAGCATGCAAAAGTGTTTAAAATATAATAAAAACACCACTAACCCTTTTAGTGCCACTGTCATCTTTGCAGGCCCTGAGCCTTTGCATAAGGTTGTGTAAGGGTAATGGATTTATAAGGACTTTAATACATTTTATTACTGTAACCAGGTTAGACAGTGAAATAATTAAGACATCATTTTAGAATCTGCCTTTCTCTACACCAAAAAACAAGAATCTGCCTAAAGAATGGATGTGTGTCACCTCTTCCCCACCAATACAGTAAAATGCTTACAACACAGATAACTGTATGTTGTTTCTGTAAATCACAACATCAACTGTGGTCAGCTACCAGAGGTTCAATTGTTCAAGCTGAAACCCACTGCTACCTTTTGAAAGCTGGGAATGAGAAGCAAACCAAATAATACTAAAAACATTGATTCTGCTTGATTCTATAGCTCATAAAAATAATTAATTTGATTAAAGTTTGATAAAGCTTGAATTTGACCTTGAAATGGTTATTCTTAAAATTCTGAAGTGAAAAATTCTGCTACAATTGAATCTGAAAAAAATTGGTTTTGTGTGCATTTTTTGCTTTGGATTCAACTGAAACGGGGACCCACAGAACAGGAGTAGTCTAATATAGTATGTAGATCGGGATTGGTTGATCTCTGAAAAAACTAACACTTCGGGGCAAATTTACTTAAAATTACTTAAATCCTTCAAATCATTTGGTTAGAAGGATCTTAATCCATCGATCGAACGATTTTTATTCGACCGAAAAAGCTTTGAAAACCTATGGGGATCTTCCCCATAGGCTAACATTGACTTCGGTAGCTTTTAGATGGCGAACTAGGGGGTCGAAGTTTTTACTTAAAGAGACAGTACTTTGACTATCGAATGGTCCAATAGTCGAACGATTTTTAGTTCAAAACATTTGATTCGAAGTCGAAGTAGCCCATTCAATGGTCGAAGTAGCCAAAAAAAAAACATTTGAAATTCTACGTTTTTTTTCTTCTATTCCTTCACTCGAACTAAGTAAATGGGCCCCTTCATCTTTCAAGCAAAGGTTTAGCATTTCAGAGATGTTTCCTGCAGGGGTGTTTAGGTTTCTCTGTTTTCCTTGACATTGGTTTATGTTCCTTCATGCACCATTGGCTGCCAGTCAGCTAAATTGCAAAACACAGGTACATGCCCATTTTTACTCTTTGCACCTTGACTGTAAGGTATTCCCTGACTGTGTTCATACTGTATGAGCTTGAAAATACTACTGGTAGTGTAGGCCTACTTGAATCAAGTTACCATATGATGCAGATTCTACCCTGGTTTGGACAAGTCTTTGGGAAAGAAGCTAATGCCATTCCCAGTGCAGACAAAAAAAGCATACAAATTCCTTTTACGCTGAAGTTGTGCTCATTTATTGGAAAAGCTAAGAAACTTCCATAAACTAATGAGGAATACAAAATAAAAATGATTCCAAAAATAGCTAGAGATACTGTGCTCTGCATAAGCAGCCATATGTTTCCACATTCTGCCGTATGCCTGTAATTTGGAGGCATTATAAATAATAACTTGGGTGAAGTCAGTGTATTTATGGGGATTATGCCACATTTCTCATTTGGAGCAATTATGTGAAATAAATTAGAATGCCCCCACACTGCAGATTTTAAACCAAATAATTTTCTTGCAGGTACTGGGGCACACTTGATTATGCTGAAGGATCAACATCTGAGCAGAATGTATTATTCAGAAATTAAAAATCCCTTCTGGTAATGGGTAGCACATAGTCCCCTCAAATCATGAATCCTCACCACTGAGAACCATGTCATATTTACCAGACTCTTTTACTCTATTACTCTTGCAAGACACACTTCGATGCTCTTCAGATTCTCTCAGAAAACAGTTTGGTGAAAATTAAAAATGTCCTTACTTCCATTCTTACTTTGTGCCTGTTGTCTCATTCTTATCTTTAATGGTCTTTAATACATCTTTACATATGGTTATTTTATGCATTCTATTTCTTAGTTACTGTAAATTCCAGCTTCCCAGCTAATATACAGGTATGGGACCCATTATCAGGAATGCTTGGGACCTGGGGTTTTCTGTATAATGGATCTTTCCATAATTTGGATCTTCACACCTTAAATCTACTAGAAAAGCAGGTAAACCTTAAATAAACTCAATAGGCTGCTTTTGCTTCTAGTAAGGATTCATAATATCTTAGTTTGGATCTAGTACAAGGTATTGTTTTATGATTACAGAGAAAAAGGAAATCTTTTTAAAAATTTGGTTTATTTGGATAAAATTAAGTCTATTGGAGCTTTCTGGGCAACCGGTTTCTGGATAATGGATCCTATACCTGTATTGTTACATGGAAAGGGAAATCACCTTCTATGAAGTGAAACTCCCTACTGGTCATATTATGTCATCATTATATAGCACTTCATATACCCATATAGCATCCACACCTCTCAATAGCTACTTTGTAGGGACTGTGTTTCTGTCAGGAATCGGTAGGGGGCACTGTGGAGGCAGAGGTGGGAAGGGCGAATACTTCAGGCAGGAACTCCATGGGACACGGAGAGCAAAGCACAGGATCAGGGAGATGAGGGCGAAGAGACTGGAACTGGACAAGGATGAAACAAGAACCGGGAAAGAGTAGAATCAGGACAGAAAGCAAAGCAGGAACAAGAGCTATGGCCAGTACCATAGTGCTCAATGTAGACCAATGCTCAGGCCCTGGTTGTAATGAGAGCTGGCCTTATATAGGGCTGAGTCAACCCTGATTGGATGCTGGGGTGAGATGGCTAATCCCGAGACCCAGCCTGAGTATAATTAAGAACTTGCCAGCTGCTTTCCTGGCCTGGGGTTTGGGGCAAGCAGCTAGAAACTACTAACCGGTTCCAGTTCCAGTCCTGTTCCGTCTTTGCCCATCTTTTCCCACTCCAGTCTGTTATGGATTCTTTGCCTGCTCAGTCCTGTCCTACTTTTCATGTCCTGGTCTTTGCTCGCTCCGTCCTTCTCCTGTCAGCACAATATCAGCTTCTGCCTAAAGGACTCCCCTTTCGTCTTTCCCTAATAATCCCAGGCAGTTTCCCACATATATCACTTGAGTGGAGAACTGGAAATATAGTAGCATTTTAGTTTGTTGTAAATAAGTTTTAGCATTAGGTAAATAGGAGCTGGTTACTGGCTTCAGTGGCAATGCATGGGGCATAGAGCCAACCTATGTATAAAGACATTGTATTCTGAATATTTGTCGGTATAGGGATATAGAATGCTTTGTCAGTATAGGGATATAGGATGGCCATTTATCACCATGTACCACAACAGCTACAACTATTTTCAAAGCAGGCACAGCAGCTTTGATCAAAAGAAAACGTTGTTTTTTTATTGTGCTGGGCCTTCATGGTTGCTTTTGGTTTTTCTTTTGTTTTAACATGAAAAGTCTTGCAGCTCAAATCTAAATCTAACAATTTGGCTGTCATTGTTGCACAAATGATCCTTCTCTTCCTTTCAGTAAAAAAGTTTGAGGTTGTTCAGTATACACATGTTTTGCTGTAAATAGCACATTTTAAACAGAATGAAACATGGTTTAACAGTAAAATCAAACACCGTAGCAGAAGAGGTCAGTAAATCACACAACACAAATTGCTTGTAAGGGGACCAACATTCACAGATTTAGCACATTTATACATTTCACAGTTGAACAGTTACAAACAAGAATGACTTTCTCCCATTCATTCCTTCACTATAGGTGGTATTGGTGGAACAGATGGGATTCTGTTGTACAGGTGGGATCAGCTGCAGTGCAGGACACTGCTAAAGTTACATAGTTACATAGTTAAATCGGGTTGAAAAAAGACAAAGGCTATCAAGTTCAACCCCTCCAAATGAAAACCCAGCATCCATACACACACCCCACCCAGATAGATGCTATATACCCATATCTATACCAAGTATAGAGTTTAGTATCACAATAGCCTTTGATATTATGTCTGTCCAAAAAATCATCCATGCCATTCTTAAAGGCATTAACTGAATCAGCCATCACAACATCACCCGGCAGTGCATTCCACAACCTCACTGTCCTGACTGTGAAGAACCCCCTACGTTGCTTCAAATGAAAGTTCTTTTCTTCTAGTCTAAAGGGGTGGCCTCTGGTACGGTGATCCACTTTATGGGTAAAAAGGACCCCTGCCATTTGTCTATATGTCCTCTAATGTACTTGGAAAGTGCGAGATCTGGCACGCTGCGCATCTGTCGGATGAAGACACAGCGTGCAGCATCTGCAGTGGACAGTCATGTCGCGTCCTACCCTTAAAGACTGGAGTCCAAAACTGCACTGCATACTCCAGATAAGGTATTACCAGGGACCTATAAAGAGGCATAATTATGTTTTCATCCCTTCAATTAATGCCCTTTTTTATGCAAGACAGAACTTTATTTGCTTTAGTAGACAACTTGTTATCTACCAAAACCCCCAAGATCCTTCTCATTTAATGAAAGTAAACGTCCTTTAAATGGTGTATGTGCAGCAACAGTATAGCAGCCAAGGTACCTGTCACAAACAGAATTCCACAGTCTCTGAAAGTAAAATGAAGTAAACTCAGACTAAAAATAAAATGAACTGCTAAAAAACCCTCTACTGCTACAGGACATTGCAAAACTGATGGAAGCAGTGGGATATATAGGCTTATAAATTAGAAACGTGCACAGCTTCTCACATCAAAGTTGCATATTAACACATTCACAAAACACACCACAGTGCAGTGTCTCCCCCCCCCGGTCTGCCTACCTTGTGTTAGCCACTCCCTCCTGACGCCTTTCGTGCTATTGGGTGCTTCATCAGAGGAGGTCAATATATAGGATATATAGGCTTAAAGAATCTGCAAAAAATCGAAGTGTTTTAAAGTAATGGAATATAATGCAATGTTGTAGAGATCTGCAATTTAACCTCTGATGTTAATACACCATTGGAGAAAACACCATACTCTCAAAGGCCCTATGACAGGTTCCAACAGAGTAAGTGTCAGGACAGCAAAAGTCTCTTAACCCTTTAAGTGCCAGCAGAATTTCACATTTTGGTTACGCGAAATGCCAGCCGTTTTTGAAACATTTTGTGCTCTCTCACTTTAGGGGCATTTTCTGAGGGGAAACCTATAGTTTACCTAGGAAAACTATACATTGTTTTTTTCGGTAGAAACTGAGCTTTCTAAATCTGCCTGAGTTTTCATGTATTTCCACCTGTGCAAAAAAAATTATAGTGCTAAATACCAAAAAAAATGAAAAATTACCATTTTTCATTGTATATCAATTTATACCAGAAAAATATTTCATTTTACAGATGAAAATCCAACTGATTTCGAAAGCCTTAAGTCTCTCGGACGTGCCAATACCAGATATGTATAGTTTTAGGGAGATTTAGGACTCCCGGCAGTATATTACCGAATTTTGAAAGCACTAAGGCAGAAAACGGCATGCTTTAGATTCCAAGGCAAAAAATCCTGAAACCGTAGGTTTACCCCAGAAAACCATACATTTTTGAAAAGTACACAGTCTGCCGATTACAAAATGGGTAACTATGTCTCTCTACTCCCAACTACCAAACATAAAAGCTTGTCTGAACATAGAGGGTTGCCAGGGGTCCACTGAACAGTTTGATACCCATTATGCATAGGTTTACCAAAGTATCTGGCATTTAGAGACACCAATATGAAGTTAGCACATCCAAATTGTTCAGGACTTTACTTCAGCTACTGAGAAATCAACACATTGACTGCATTTTTTGTGGGGTAAAAACACAGAAATATATGTTTACCCCCCCCATGGCTTTCCCAAAATTGTCGGTTTTGGTGAAATATCTGAAAATTGCCTCAAAGCTTCAACTTTCCAGCATCGTATTGTCCATGTATCATTACCAGCATAAAGCATCCTAAATATAAACATAAGGATCTACTAAACAGTTTGATGCCCAATGTGCATAGATATACCAAACTATGTGTGCACAGAGACCCCCATATGACAATATGTATAGACATTTTCACGGCTGACGCACTGGCTGCTGCAATATAACCACCCGTTGTGTGTATTATGCGATATTAGACCACCTAACAGTACAGAGACCCCAGAAAACCATATTTTCAGAAAGTACACATTCTGACGAATCCAATATGGGTAAATATGTGTTCCTACTGCAAACTGCCAAACTGCAAAGCAATGCTGAACATAACGGTTTTTATCAAATTTCTGAAAATCGTCACAAAGCTTGAATTTTACCCCATTATATGCCCCACATTTCATAACTTATCAGCATAAAACATCCTAAATATGAACGCCAGGGGTCTACTAAACACTTTGATGCCCAATATGCATAGATATACCAAACTATGTGGCGCACAGAGACCCACAAATGGATATATAGTAGATAAAATTTACAAGGCAAAACAAAATAAGGCAGTAAAGAGTGAAATGCAAAAAAATCCAATAAAACCACAAAAAATCAATGTTTTTTTTCCAGACTAGTGTTATCGGCCTTCAGAATCGCAGTTTGAATATTTTAGCTGGGCCAAACAGGTTATACGGCTAGAAACAAGTGAACACAACATATGCAGAGCTGAAAATGCAATAAAATGGCTAAAAATTCAATAAAATGGCTAAAAATGCACCAAAATACCCAAAATTGCAATATAATCACCGAAATAACATACAAAAGGTATTGCACAGTACGGTTAGCGAATACGCTATTCGTAATGGCAATAAAACATTTTTTTCAGCCAAAAAAAGAGACGATGCGATAAGAAAAAAAAAAAGCCACAATGCCATGTATGTGCGTGTGTACAATTGGTAAATGACATGTTATGTGCACGTGTGTGTGAGTGCAGTGAGTGTAAGTGACCCCCCCAATCCCCAAAAATGTATGTGTGTGTGTAAGTGTGAATCTAAGTGTGTATTACTGTAATAAGTGTGTGTTGGTGTGTTTGTGTGTGTAATTGTTGCACTAACCTGAAAAAGTCGGTGGAGACTGTTGCAGGCGATCTGGAAGAGCCCCAGGAAGACATCTGCATCGTCATCTGTGTCCCTGTGCTGTGGGGGCGGAGCTGGACGGCGCAGTGTAGGCTGCAGCAGCAGGACATGTAAGTAACACGTGCCTGCTGCTTTGGGGCCCCTGGGCGATTGCGCCCCAGGGGCCACTCGATCCCCTGCTCTGCTCGTTGCCTAGGGGCAGGGGATCGAAGAGGAACAGAGCAAGCGTCTCTAACAGCCGCTCCTCCGCTCCAGAACCCGGAAGTGTTGCAGAACGTAGAATCTACGTTCTGTGGCATTTCAAGTTACTTTTCCACAGAACGTAGATTCTTCGTTCGGTGGCACTTAAAGGGTTAAAGAAAAATGGCTTTTATTTATTTTTATTTATTTCAGCCGGCAGAATGCCAGCATGTACAAAGTAAAGGCAGTTTTCTTTCCAACAAAAAAATAGTTTCTGGCAGCAGCATAAGTTCAACAATAACAGAAGGCAGTGCAATTACAGACCTTCCACGTGGTGACTGTGTGTGCACAGGCACATAGCATCCTTTCTGTCAAGATCCCAGACACTCTTGCCCTGTCTCTCCCAGATAGTTATATTGAGAGACTGATCAGCCTGGAGTGCTGATTAGCCACCTGAGGCTAATAAACCCAGCTGGTCAATCAGTAGCACATCATTCTGCTACAGGCCCATTTAAGGCTCTTAGGCTAAGGCCACACTAGGCGATAGCGCCGCGATTTGACTCGCGGCGACTTTTCACCGCGACTTTTAATCTGCAATCGCTGGGGAAACTTTTGCGCTGGCGTCTATGGGGAATCGCGGCGTAAAAACACACGCGGCGATCTTTTTTCTATTGTCGCTCGAAATCGCCTAGCGAGGCGTTATTAAAAAATCTAAGTATAAAAAGAACAAACAGAAAAAAAGTGCTGAAAAAAATATGAATATCTCTAAAACCTCTAAGAAATTGTGTTTTTTCCCCAGGTAATTGCTAGACTTTTATGGGACCTCAACGGCTTTTACTCAACGGCAATTTACACAAAAAGCCCCTTAGAGTTCACAATCTCAATAGTGAGCTGATTTTTATGCTGTTTGTTATTTTTTTTAAGCAGCCAGTGAGGATAGACATGCGGAGAGGTCATTTGTGAGTATTCTCCCAGGCTGTCCCTTGCAGCAGCTAATTATCCTAGCCCTCACTTATCTGTAGCGAGTAATAGTTGGAAATGTATAACTGGGTGAGAAAGTCACCTTGCAACATGTGCCTTGGGTTGTGAATCATGCGCATAAGCTTTTAGTTCATTCCTGTTTCAGCTACTTGTTACCTTAGGGAACTTTGTCTCTCTGTTCCTAAATTTATATAAAGCATAATTTCAGCAGACCTGAAAACCTTACTCTATATTAGGGATGTAGCGAACTGTTCGCCGGCGAACTAGTTCGCGCAAACTTCGACTGTTCACGTCCGCCGAATGTTCACGAACGTCGCGCGACGTTCGCCAATTTGAGTTCGCGTTCGTTTCGAATAAAAATCATTCGACCATTCGACCATTCGATTCCTTCGGCCGCTAAAATCGAACGATTTCCATTCGTTCGAACGATTGTAAGCATTCGATCGAATGAAAAGCATTCGATCGAATGCCTTCGATCGTTCGATTCGAACGAAAATCCTTCGATCGAACGATTAAAATCCTTCGATCGTTCGAATCAAACGATTTTGTGGGTGTTCGAAGTTCGCAAACTGTTCGCATTTTTGCCGGTGTTCGCGAACGGCGTTCGCGAACACCAAAACGGCAGTTCGCTACATCCCTACTCTATATACAGTATGGGTGAATACAGTTGGTAGCAGCAGCTAACACTGATAATAACATTGAGTTTATTATCTGCTAAACAGGCAAGCACAGATATATTTGCTTAGCAGTGTTTATGATAGGAGACATATTACAAATATATTTCTGCAAATCATAATATAAAAATGATGCAGTTAAATACATCAAGCCTTTGCTTCTGGAAATAATCACTGTAATAGTTATTTATTTATAACCCGCCAGCACTTTCATCTGCACAGGTTAATCCTTTTTGTAGTAATATAAAATGCAGAGATTACAAAAAAAAATACTGTTCAGGTTTTATAATGACCAAATTATTCAAACAACAATAATTGTTGGCCTTTTAGGAACATCTTACATATCAGTATAGATTTTTTTTAATCTTTCATACTATCAAGACAAGTAAATGTATCAATATTTAAGTATCAAAGATATTGTATACAATACTGAGTTGTTTTTAAGTTGTATACAGGGAGCACCACCTAATAAGTCTTTATTTAGACATGAGCAGCCTATATAAAGCGTCAAATGGAGGCAGAAGAGAGACATTGTAAGGTCACAGGTAAAGTTCAGTCCAAACCCTCCTGCAAAGATTGTGAAGTTGGCCTGAACCTGACTCACCCACTGGTCCGGGCCAACCCGTACATCACTATTTGGTAGTTACTGGCCAGAGCTGGTCTGGGAGTAAAAAGCAGCTCGGGCAAGTGCGTGTGAACACACACACACACACAGACACACAGACACACACACAAACCCATCCCTTCCCTCCGTTGCCACTCTACCTGGAGCTTCTTGTTTGCAGAAACTGGGGGCGGGAACTCTCGCATAATTGGCTGGCATCTCCCAACCCGTCTTCTGCCCAATGAGAGGGCCTGATGTAGCTGATGGCCAATCATAGTAGGAACACAAGACTGCTTGGTGCGTTTGTATGAGAAGTAGAGCAGAGGCAGTAATTCGCATGTGTGCTGTGACTGTCTACCCCTGCCTAGCCAGCCGCGATAACTATGATCGTGGCTCTGGCAGCCACAAAGCGGCCCATTACTCCAGTAAAAGGAGCGGCCTTTCGGCACTTGCCCGAACAGACAGATTGCCAGTCCTGGTACTGCCAGTCTACTTCATGGGAATTAATCAGATCAATAGCCATGCAACATTTTATATGTAGGTTAACAGCTGCTACAGGGCTAGAAGGGGACAGTTGTATTGGGGGCTTTGCAGTATTTTGGGCAGTTTAACCCTGATTCTATCTCACTATATTCTTTAAGGGCAGGCTGTCCACCAACATGGAAAAATGCAGCCCTCCACATGAATCTTATGATCTTCAGTCAGCTCAAAGGCTCCACATATATTTTTGCACAATATTATCATTTTAATCTGGCTCTCAAACATGCAAAATTTAGCTAGTGTTTACATATAACAATACATGTCTAATACCAGTGTGTACACGAAAGTACCTGGTTTAAAGGGGCATAACATAACATCTTATACTTGGATTCAATGGTATGTGCTAAGAATATGTTATGCATTAGAAATAGCCCATTGAGTGGGGCAAGTACCTTTATCACAGGATTAAGGCTAGAAATAGAAAGGGCTCTTTCTAAATCTTCAAGAAGTCAACTAACAAAGGAGTGGTGATGATATTCCTTTTGGAATTTTTGAGACCTTAGTCTATTTTCACCATTTAGAGTGAAGAGGTATTAGATTAAGCAAAATCAAGAGCATTTTAGTAACCTGCTTGTGTGGACATTTTGGTTAAGGGCATTCCTGCTGTTTTGCCATTGGCCTATCGTTCATATTCCGGTTTCCCTCTTCCTGTCTAAGATGAGTGTGGAGCAGCCCAGTATTACCTGCCTTGTTCTAATAAATATACCAGGAGTTTCTCTGGTTGTCTGACTGCTTCACCTGAACTAACACAACAGAATCATTTAACCCACTGCTTAGGGTTACCACCTTTCCCCGCTGGGAACTCTAACGATATGGGGTCAGCTGTTGCCCCTGTTGTCTGTGTACAACAATGTACGGACATCTTTTTTTAATTTTTTTCAATGTATGGATAACAATGTCTTAATCCAGTATTTGCCATTAAAGTGATATATATACATTTTCAGCCCTAGAGCAAAAACGCAGGACCCAGCATAAGTCAAATAAATAAATAAATGCGGTTTCAAGATCATTTGAAAAAAACAAAGATCCTTCTAATTAAAGTTTGTTGGTCTGCAAACAATGCAAAAGGATTGCACAGATTTATTTCCAGTTTTCACACGATCCAGTAGCCTTAGTTCTCATTATTGAGAAGACAGAAAACAGAATATTCTTTCCTTCTTCCGTATATCATCTTGTCTATACTTTCAGTGTGTCTATTCGAGACTAGAAGAAAAGAGCATTCGTTTAAACTCTGTAAAATATCCCAAGTATAGCTGCATTATTGTTGCGTGTTTCTCTTAAGGAAACTCACCTACAGGTGAATAAAGGCTTCTGTTACACCCTTCCTCCACCCTTTAAAGAATAGACTCTTGCAGTATTTGGCCATTGGCCGGTGGATTTATTTCTTCACTGGAACAGTATTACTTGTAAAGACATAATAAAGCTCGGTATATTTAACTTCTTTAGTAATTATTCCATTTCATAAAGATGATTTGCCTTAAGTCAAAGTAAAAGGACTATAGATAGACTTAAGAACATGCCTGGTACGGAGAAGCCCTTTGTTTACAATGTGAATATTTAACGTGCTTCGCTGACATTTCCTACTGCTGGTTAACTCGTTCAAATGTTGAATCAGTAGCTCTATAACGTGATGCTCAGAGCTTTTTCAAACACATCTATAGCGGATTTCTCGAAACAGTCCCTAAGCAACTGAATGTTTTCTTATCACACAGACTTAATAGTTGTGAACGGTACAGTTCCTGCTTGCATTATGCAAAATGGATGAAGTGAACATCACAATGGATATTTTCATCCTGTGCTAACACTGATCTGACAAAATTATTTCTGATGCCCAATCCCCCTTCATCTTGTATATATGTGAGAAACAGATTCCTTATCTACTGTTTCCAGAGCTGGCAGTTTCTGTTTCTCTCTGCTTCACCATTGCTACTTCCACATAACACACCCGAGTTTTTAACCCAACGATGCCAATAAGCCAGATGATATGGAAGACTGAAGCCAAGTGTTTTCTTCATCACCTACTTGCATCATACATACTGGGAAATACAATGGTAAATACTCCCTCAGCTTTGTTCTAAAGTATTACAAAGATAAATGCCTCATCCAACAGTGGTGTTTTATTAGGAAATAACTGAGCAGACATCTTTTCTCTCTCTCTCTCTCTCTCTCTCTCTCTCTCTCTCTCTCTCTCTCTCTCGTTTCCAAGGCTGCCTGCACCTGCCTTCCATTTACCATGCATCCACCCATGCAAAGAGAAAACCATAATCATTGTAAAATGCAACAGTTTATCTTGTGTCTGCATGCAATACATACCTGTGCTGCTGTCACATCCTCTTCACATACACAATTTCTACCACAGACCCAGTACAATCCTTCAAACTGTCACCAGTATTAATATGCTGCGATCATTGCTTCTTGTTCTTGAGCCTTTTTGGGCAACTGTTGTCAGAAACACTTATGGATTTATATTCCTTAGTTTGGCTGAAATACTTCATTAAGACAAGGAGACTGACATGCATAGGAGACAGCCATGCTTCAAATTACATATCTGAAGCACAGTTAACGCAGAATCACAGTTTTAATGCTGTGTCCACTGACTTCTAATGATTGACAAGTTGCTTCTGTGTTCAGTACAAATCTAACTGGACTTTTACACACAGGGGGTTTGTGCCTGTTCTGGTAACTCACACAGCAAAATTTCTTTAAAAGTTGCTGCTATATATATATATATATATATATATATATATATATATATATATATATATATATAGCATTAGTTATTATGTAAACCTATTATCCAGAAAGCTTTTGCGCCGGCGCCGTTTCGCAAATTTTTCCACGTTTCGCGAATTTCGCTCAAAATTTGCGAATTTTCCAGCAAAGCGAAACGGTGAAAAATTTGCGAAACAGCGCCGGTGTCTCGTTTTTGACACCGGCCCCATTTTTGACGCTGGTGCCCGCTTTTTGATGCCGGCGGCCATTTTTGACGCCGACGGGCGTTTTTTTTCGACGCCGGCAAATTTTTTGGGGGCGAATTTTCGAATTTATTCGCTGGCGGTGAATCGCGCACATTCGCTGCGAATTCGCGCCTGCCAAATAAAATTGCCCATCACTATTTATCTAGGGTCGAGTGTTAGAGGGTTTTTTACATCAAATGAACTTGAATGCACTTGAAATTCAAATTTGAGAGTCCCCCAAACTGAAAACTTGAAATAATTGAGTTTTTGGCAAAAAAAACCCCTCAAATCACTTGAATCATTTGAGTTTTTGGGCAAAACCCTCAGAAAAAAAAAACTCAAACATCAAACAGGCTGTTAACTTTTTCGAATAGTTCAAAGGACCTCAACCATTGACTTCTATAAAACCTCAACAAGTTTTAGGTGGTGTATTTTCGGATTCAAGATACTTCCAGGTAGGGGTATGATAAATCTCGAATATTCTAGTTTTTTCTTTAAAAACTCAATGAATTTGAATTTTTTTTTTAACCCAAAAATGTGAGTTTTGACCAAAAAAAACCAACTCAAAAACTCTAACAACTCAAACCTTAATAAATCTGACCCTTAGGGGCAGATTTTCAAGGGTCGAATTTCGAAATAAAGGGAGTTTTTTTGAACTCCCATAACTTTGAAATGCTAATTAAAAAAGACCAATCAAAATTTATAAAAAAACAACAAAATGTTTTTGGCTTAATAGGTCCGTTTTCGATCGAATTTGAATCACACAAATCGAAGTAGCAGCGCATTTGATCTAATTCGATTCAAAGTTTTTCCAAAAAAACCTTTGATTTTCCAAAGTCCACCAATTGACTCCAAATGGGTTCTAGGAGGTCCCCCATAGGCTAAAATGGCAATTCGGCAGGTTCTAGATGGCGCATGGTCGAAATCAAATTTTTAAAGATAGAGTACATGATAAATTTCGTATTCGAATTTTCTAATTTTTTTCAAATTACAATCGAATTTGGACTTTTCCCTGGTACACAAAAATTAGCTCGAAATTCTATTTTTTCTCATTAAAATTTTCACTTCGACCTTTGATAAATATGCCCCTTAAAGTCACTGTTCTAATATGTGCTCATTTTGGGAACCATAAAGTATGTTGGGGTAAATAATACAGATGCGTTAACCCCATATTTTTATTTGGCTGAATACAGAATCCCACCCCATATTATGCAAACCAGGCATTTTGGTTGGCCCTCTCTTATGGTGTTTGCCTAGGTACTTGCAGAATGGGGGGGTGGAATAGCAATCAGAAGGGAAGTTCCGTTGAAGCTAGGATATGGGTAACCAGAGAACTTGGTGGTGGTGGGGGGGAATGGTAACTAGGTCAAACTCTTAACGATATCTCTTTAAGAGCGATAGATGAAAATATAGTTGCCAAAAGTATTTTGCTAAAAATGATTTCTTTGACCTTGGCCAACTTTGGATCTCTTTCTTTGTACTCAGGCACTTAATCTGTGTATTGCATTACAAGAATATACAAATAAAAATATGTTGATTGAAGTTTAATCAAAGGCAAATGTAGAAATGCTACTTTTGAATTTCCTATGTACTTTGTTTTAAAAGGTTTGAAAAGTTCACCCCCTCCCCAAGTGAATCACAAGTTAATGCTGTTAATTCAGCAAAACACAAACAGCAATGTCAACTCTATCAAGCCAGATTGTTGGTCTTTGGTTGCATGTTGGAGAATAACATCCACTATGAATAAAAGGAACAAACAAAGTAGCGCCATTTCTAACTCTCACAATTTACTCCTTACCCAGATGACGGTTGGGGATAAACAGAAGGTGCAATGACATTTCCATCCCCTACCTTTTTTTAAAAAAAATGTTTTGAAGTTTAAAAAAAAAAAAAAAAAAAAAACAAACAATAAAAAAAATGTTTTCATATTCAAAAGTTTAAAGGGGTTGTTCACCTTTAAAGTAACTTTTACAGATTTACTGAGGGTAGAAGTGAATTTGAGAGAATTTTTTTATTCGACCGCAGGATTGCCAAATTTGTTGAAAAAACTTTGAATTCGATATTCAAATTCAAAGTTTTTTTATTCGATGGTTGAATTTTGAAGTTTTTTGTACTTCAAAATTTGACCCTTGATAAATCTGCCCCCTAGTATGATATAGAGAGTGATAGTCTGATTTGCAATCGGTGTTCATTTTTTATTTGTGGTTTTTAAGTCATTACATTTTTTTATTCAGCAGCTCTCTAGTCTGAAATGTCAACAATCTAGTTGCTATGTTCCAAATGACCCTAGCATTGATTTGAATAAGAGACTGGACTGTGAATAAAATATAAAGATGAGAAACAAAAAGTAACAACAAGGGGGTTATTTACTAAACTCTGAATGCAAAAATCACAAAATTTCAGACTTTTAAAAAATCAAGAATTTTTCGGAATTAATAAAACCCCCAAGGATGGAAAAGTCTGAGTCAGAAAATACGGCAGATTCTCAGAGATCTCAGACCTGTCAAGGTTACATATAAGTCAATGGGAGTGGTCTGATGTGGGTAGGGTTTTGTGCAATACTTTGATGTTTTTGGAGTTTTCGGGGGAAAATTCCGAAAAAATTGTGAAATTAGTGAAAATCAAATGAAAAATCAGACGAAAAAAATTGTGAAGATCAAATAAGAAATCCTAAAAAAATCGTGAAAATCAGATTTTTTTCCAACAAAGCAAATTTTCGGGAAAATGTAATAATAAATAAGCATAAAAAACCCGAGCGGATTTGATCGGAGTTTGTAGCAGAAAATATTAAGATAAATTCGGACTTTGATGAATAACCCCCTAAATGTGTAGCCTTACAGAGCATTCGGTTTTTAGATGGGGTCTGTGAAAGCCAAATAATTTAGAAACTATAAAAGAGAAAAAAATCAGGGCCAATTGCAAAGAATTAGCCATTCTATGACATACTGAACGTTAACTTAAAGGTAAACCACCCTTTTAAAACCCACCTCAGTTCAATGGCTGGGAAAAAACTGTAAAACCAGTATATTCTATCTTTAAAGGATTATATATCCAACATCTTGGCTTAGGTGTACTATAGTTTTGCCTTGGTATTCTTAACCCATGTTTTTTACCCCCATAATAACACTGCTTTCAAATAGATCTATCTGTCGCTGAAGGCAACATTTCCTCCATTGAGCTCTTTGGCGGGGGGGGTGCATAAAAGTCAGGTATTTATAAAGAGGCTTTGCCTTCCATGAAATGAAAAAAACATTGCATCTGTACACAAGGAAATCTGCTGGCTGTGAACTGTAGTTACTCGGAATAGTTGTGCTGTTGTGAATCTGTTGGAAGATATTCAGAAAACACACCACGTATTCACTATATAATGCTACAGTGATCATTGGTAAATGTCTTAATTAATCTCCAACTCCCAAGTTTCTTTGCAAGTTTTAAGCAAAGTTAAAGTTCCTTGTTCATTTCCTGCAACTTTATATAATGTGTGTCATCATTAAGCATTGAGTCATTGTTTCAGATGCTAGCATCAAGGTCGTTAATGAATAGGATGATGAGTTTTCAATACTGAGAACATTAAGTTACGTTATCTCAAATACATTGTGTCAGGAGGAGACTTATCTTTGAAAACCAGAGCCACAGCTGCAATTGGTGAAACCCTGATATAAACATTATGTTTTCACAAATGTATAGCAAAGTGTATCGATACAGTTGCAATATTTACAGATATGATATGACTTGCTCACTTCCAGCTCATTTTCAGTCATTATGGGTTATAGAAGTTGCAGCAAAGGGATTTGTCTATTGAGGGTCAATTATATTTCCAGGCAAAAGAAAGTTAATAATTAAACATACTTTATCTTTTTTGAAGAACTGCTGGTATAGCTCTGACAGTAATGGGAAATAAAATGAAATAAGTCATAAAAGAAAAATCCATTAAAATGGCCAAAGATGACTTATCCGTCGCTCTCATAATGAATTCACCGAATATCAAACTGCTTTATGAACAAGTTTGGCAAGTCATTTTTGAACTTCTGAACTGTGGCTCATGAGTTTATAAATAACAAAGCAGACACATTTGTCTTTTGATCAAAATGTTTTCTTTGCATTTAAAAAAATATAATGCCTAAAACCTTCTTTATGAAATATTTGTTCCATTAACCTTTTTATAGCATTTACCTGGCTGGGAACATTACTTACAATTTAAAAGGAAGGGTTTGGTTTAACACTTGTGAGAAGGTCACTTTATACTCATCTTGTGTGTTTTTCCTAAAAGCAATTCTGTCTTTTAAGGGGTCTGTGAGGCAGATTTGTAAAGAATTAAATTATATGCTGCAGATCTATTACGCAACCAGTTTTTTGCTTGATTTATTCATTTGACTCACAATAAAGGGTTTTTGATTTTATCAGGATTCATTCCTACTTCCTTCTACATTATATAAGCTCTAGAGTAGCCCCTGCTGTGCATAATAAGGATATTACAAGTCCCCAGATCTTCTAATAGTACAAAACTTCTTACGGTTCAGAAAAGGGAATATTTCATTTGCTACCAAGTGTAAACCTAATAAAATTGGTACATTACTGCTTTATTTGATTTCTCTCTGCTCAGTACAACCAGAGTGTTAATGCATTTACATAAACAATAACCATCACAACAAACCAACATACCATGAGGCTCCTACATAGAAACAAATGGGTATGTGACTCTTTCCCTCTGATGAATTTAAATTTGTCTCACTCACACTATTAATTAAATAACTCTCTATGCCAACTGCTAACCAGTGACCTGCTGCAATACTTTCTACATAGACATTATGGTTTATTTACAAAGGGAATGTCAAACCTTAGAGTAAATCTGGTGCAACTAAAGCCGGCCATAGACGCACCGATCCTATCCTACGAATCGAGGATTCATACGATTTTCGGATCGTATATGGAGAGTGCCGCCATCTTTCGTCCGGTGGAGATCGGTCGATTGGTCGATTGGACACGTTTGATTTTGACCCGACCGATCCCGCCGGAGCCCATTGCGCATTGTAATCGGACGTATGGCCGAACGTTCAGATTACCCCCGATATAGCCATGCTCGTTAATGGCATATCGGGGAAAGATCCACTCGAGCAGATTTTTGCGTCTATGACCACCTATGACCAAGTCCCAAAGGGTAGCACAAGGGTTCTAAATGAGCTTTGCACCAAGAGGCATTCATACTTACACTTCATCTATGGAGCACAAGTAAGGGGTGTGTATGGGGTGTACATGTAAATGCCAATAATGCAAAAAGGCTCAAAAGCGATCATGGTACATTGTCAGCACCTGTTTTTTTCACGTTGACAATAACTGCATGAAAGATTCCTGCCAAATGGCAGGCTACAGTTTCCAGGTTTTCTAAGGAACTAAACAGCTCTAACAGAACTAAAGAGAGAACAGAGAGAATGCTGTGGTGCTTAAGAAGTAGGAGACTTAGACATGAATAATCTTGATTCTGATGGGCCAAGATTAGTGGTGACAGTATATCTAATCCATATTTGTTTTACAACTGCTTGTCTGAAAAAAGCCATTAGGGTACGGATGGCAACTTAATGCTTGGGAGTTGATTCATTAAAACTCAAGTTAGCATTTATGTTCCACAATTCGGGAAAAATGCAGACACAAAGAATATGCACAAGTACATTTCTAAAACGTAATAGTTAGGATTTATTATGAAAAAAAAAAGTTGTAGAATAAACAAAGGGGCACACATTTTACCTGAACTAGTAACCCATAACAACCAGTGAAAAGTTAGTCATTCCATTTGTTGGGGAACTTAGAAACCACTTAAGGTTAAAAGATAAACATTGCTTATTAATTATTGAACAAAAGCTGCGTGGATTCTGCACTCAAAAAACTCAGAATAACAAGACAAAGACAGACCAGACTTTTTAATACCCTCTGGTAGTACCACACTATGGGACAGGTATGTGAAGGAAGTTTAATATTACATAGTAACTGATAAGAACCACTCTTGAGATGTTACACAGGTGGTACAGGAATAAAGGGCAACATGAAACATGTTTGAGAAGTCCTTCATGGGCACTTTGAAACAGTCCTGTCCAGTTAAAGTGATACTGACACTGAAAAATTATTATTCAAAATATTAGGGGCAGATTTATCGAGGGTCGAAGTAAAAGTTCTAAGTAAAAAAAATCAAATTTCGACCTATTTTTGTGTACTTCGATTAGAGAATAGTTCAAATTCGATTCAAATTTGAAAAAATTTGAAAATTTGAAATTTATCATGTACTGTCTCTTTAAAAATTAGACTTCGACCATTCGCCATCTAAAACCATTGAATTGCTGTTTTAGCTTATGGAGGACCTCCTAGAACCTGTTTGGAGTCAACTGGAAATCGTTCTTTTTTTAAAAACTTAGGGGCATGTTTACTAACATTGGAGATAAATATCTGGAGAGATTTTTGGAGATGTTGCCCATGGCAAACAATCAGCAATTAGATTTAAACAGCCACAGCCAAGTTAGAAAACAAAAGCAAAGATCTGATTGGTTGCTATGGGCAACATCTCCAGAAATCTCTCCAGATATTTATCTCCAATGTTAGTAAACATGCCCCTTAGAATCGAATTATATTCAATATGATGTTACTTTGATTCGAACGATTCAAATTCAAACAAATACGGCCTATTTACCCACAGAAGAAAACTTCAATTTTTTTTTTATACATTTCGGTTGGTCTTTTTTATTTTTCAAAAAAACTCCCATTACTTCGAAATTCGACACTTGATAAATCTGTCCCTTAATGTACATCAAAAGTTACCTATAGCTCATGTTGATCGTTTTTCACTCATAGATCTGCTTTTGTAAGTAATTGTTACTAGTGATGGGCGAATTTATTCGCCAGGCGTGAATTCACAGTGAATTTGCACGATTCACCATTGGCGAATAAATTCGCGAAACGCCCTCGAAAATTCTAACTAATAGCTTAGCTTCTGTAAGTTATAAGTTCTCATACAACTGGTGATACAGTATAGACTACAAAGTTTTAAGCAGCATTTAACCAAAGCACCTAGAATGAGTTAAGCGCAGTCCTCAAAAACGATTTGAAAGCGCCTTTTTTGTACACTTTGCTTAATTTTATTCCTGAATGAAACTGGGGCGTTCAGTTAGCAACTGATGTGCAAACTATCCTTCTTTCGCCTGCACTTTCTCGAAGCCCCAATTAATTTTTAAGATGTTTTACTATTATTACTATTTTCCTACTGGCGGCATGTTTTAATTCCCAACTGGCAGAACCCTAGATTTTCTGACCTATAAAAATTAATGCTTCCCCATAACTTAATTAAATGTATTCATTTTTGGTTACCTTGCAATGATATTATATTACCTTTGAGTGCAGTCTCCTTCTGATATAGTTATGCATCACTTTCCTTGCTCAAGAGTAATTAGTTTGAAAACATATTCTGCTAGGAACTCATCTCTTCTGTCTGATTCCAATTATTTCTCATATTCATAAGAGTATTCAATGAACACATTCAATACCCAGGAAACACAATGTATGATATAAAAATAGAGTGGTTGTTTTTTATTATATATAGGGTGCTTTGACTGTGAACACCTGTTGTTAAAAATGTCCAACTAGTGTTGAAGTAAGTAATCCTAGAACCATCTTGTAGATGCAAAATTAGAACAAAGTCTAGACCAACGTGTAGCCAATCAGCTCAGAAAAATAATCTCAGTCTAGAAAACAGCACTGACCATTTTCAACAATAACAATACATAGGTAACTGTATAGGAAACTGTAATGTAAGGTTTCCCAAACCCAAAACAAACCCCAAAGTCCCAGCTTTGGCTCCTGCTTCTGCCTATAACAGTTGCTTTTCGGTGCCGCCAGGTCTTCAAGTGAGAGCAGCAAGGAGAGATTTCTACGCAGACAAGGGAACCAAACGTGTGCTGGAAGAACGGAGAACAAGGTGGTTGTGGTTGAGGGACAGGCTGGGTCGATACTAATCCAACAGAGCAGTACAAAATCAGGAGTCAAGAACATAGTTGAGATTACAGGCCAGTATCTATATGAACAGTAGCGCAGTACTGAAACAGGATCCGAAACAATAAATGGGAAAAGATCAGGACAGGCAGCAAGGTCAGGAACAAGCCGGGTCAGAAACAGACAAGAGAGGCTAGAAAACATGTTGGGCAACAAACAATTGCCCGCAGCCCCTTTAAATATTTGAAATTTTATGCCAAAAATGATGATGTCAGATGCAGCGTGCTTGTCGAAACCTGGAAGCAACATGGTCTCATGTCAAATGCAAATGAACCGGAGAGGAAGAGACGGGTGTCCCCCATGCACCACTAGACCACCAGGTATTCTCTCATTAACTAAACTTGTGAAGCACTGATCAAAACTGTCATATCAATATAACCAGAGTGACTGAAAAAGTTTTATTTACTTCTATCTTCAGTGAACCATTTAAAGCATAATGCTGATTAATTGCTAAGATTTACTGGTCATGGTAAAATTTTACTAGTGTTGCTTCAAAATGACTGCAAGGTGCATGCATGGGATCTGTCATCTAAAATCCATGGTTTTCCAGATAAAGGAGGGCATTTGTGTCTATAGTTATACTATTGAAGGCAACTGCAATGTCAAAAACATGGTTGAATATAGTTGGGGTAGTAAATATTTCTTCAGTGAGCCCATGCTGCCCATGACTGCCACTGCCACAGCTTCTGTAATAGCAATTACTAGAAAAAGGATTATGCAAAAGTGTCACCGATTTTAAAGCTAAGACACAATAAAATCAAGAAAATGTTACCTCATTGTATCCCATTCAGTGAGCCACAAAGTACTTAGGGCATGATTCTCAACATTCAAACGATTGTCATATGTTAAAGTGCATAGTGCTACAAAATAGAAATTCATCTGAAATAATAAGCTACAAATATCTCAAGTTTCTTTGCACATTTTCTCCTACCATAAGCAGTATTTTACAATTTAACAAATTAGGAGGTAGAAAACAATAAAAATAGATTAGTGAGTCATGCTCGCAGAGTCGTCTCATTTGCATAAGGCGCTGCAAATCTATCAGTGACACGCATGTGATGCAAACTGATTAGGCAAATGACGTGGGAGTCATGAAATAAATGCAGATTTTGTAATTTAGTAAGTGCTGCCTACGGCTTACCAGTGCTCGTTCCTCAACACTGTGCTGTAATTGAACATTTTAGATCAAATACTTTCAGAAAAGAAGTATGAGATTTAATTTACCAGAACAAGTCACACTTTTTTTTGGCATTCTTTGGATAATAGATCTTAAACCCCAAAACTGTAACTTGAAGGGCTATTTATTCTTACTGTTTATTTGGGAAGCGTAATTGAACAGGCTCAGCACCGCAGCTCTTATTATGCAGGAACATTACTAGTATTTGGTTTGTGTTGTGCAACACAATCAGTGCATATGGTGATATAAAAAATGGTGCAATGCTAACAAAAAAAAGAGCCAACAAGCCTTTAAATTGACAATATATGGCAAACAAATGGTTGAAAAATGCATGAAAAACGAATATTCTTTGCATTGGCCTGTTTTATCCTTTTAAGGTTTATATTATGTTTACCCCAATGAAAAAAATCACACTGCATGGAATAATAATGGAGAAATGAAAACCAATTGCGGACAACAAATAGATCTGAAAATATTGGGGAAAAAATCAGCAATGACCAGACTTATTTGGACACACACTATTACATATAAATATGATACAAATAGCCATTGTGTTCTAATGATTCTTAAATAATGAACTCTGCACAAATTATGAGTCATTTAGGAAGTGCAAGAGTGTAGCCCTTTCTGCTCATCTAGGGGAAAATTGCACTGAGCGAGCGTAGGATCGAAAATTTTACCCCAGACCCCCCCCAGCATATTGTAAGGACAGGGCTCCAATACAATCTGTGCCTCCTGCTACTCTGTACAGGTATTTGATCTGTTATCCAGAAACCGGATATCCAGAAATCTACGAATTACGGAATGGCCGTCTTTCATAGATTCCATTATGAAATAATCCAAATTTTTAAAAATTATTTCCTTTTTCTCTGTAGTAATAAAACAGCACCATGTACTTGATCCCAACTAAGATATAAATAATCCTTTTTGGAAGCAGAACCAGCCTATTTGGGTTTATTTAGCATTTACATGATTTTCTAGTAGACTTAAGGTATGAAGATCCAAATTACGTAAATATCCATTATCCAAAAAACCCCAGGTCCCAGGCATTCTGGATAATATGCCGCATACCTGTACCTTGTGTGTCTATGGGGCGTATAGTTGGTGGGTGGGCTTAACTTCTTAAATTTACAAATTTGTTTTCTCTGCATTTATTATAGAAAAATGAAAACACTGTACCTATAACATCTTAAATAACCTAAGGTGTGGGTTTAAGTGGCTTCTAATTGGTTCAGATCTAGCATAATGTAAAATGGTGCCTTTTTAGCTGCACGATTTTCACAAGTGACTTTTAGTTTGGCTCTGCTGATGGCTTACAGCTTTTTAAATTGCTTTCCCCAAGTGCATTGTGCATTACCTGCCAAGTAGGTTGGTCTGCTCCATGTCATTCACATTATTATTAGTGTTCCATATATGAATACAGTACGTTAATAAAGGGTTGAATTAATATGCGTCGTGAGGACCTGCAATTTAAGTCGGCTATGAAAAACAGTTTGATGGAAACGAAAGGAAGCTTTTAGCGTGACATTTATTTTGGTTGGGTGGACTCTTGATATTTACAGACTCCTAAGATAAATATAATTATAACCTTTATATTTTATCGCTCCTCAAGGACGGACAATATCTGAAGATAAAAGTCATTAGTGATCCTCAAGCTACCAGAACTGAGCGACAATGAATTTAGAAAGTGTGAATTTAAATTAAAGCAATATTCTCCAATCATACTGGCAGCCGGTCACTGGTAAAAGGAATCCTACATTTGGTCATGCCATCTGCGTGATTTCAATCATAGCGCCTGTATCTTTGGGCATGTACGTTTTGTTCATGGCTATCTGGCCTCTACTATAAACTTCTGTTGGGCCACTGGGATAGTTAGAGTCTTTTTGCTGTAGTTGGCTATAGTTATTTAGTGTTGTATTTTAGTTTGGACCTTGTATGGTGCATTGCTAGTCTTATCTGCTGGTCTTACATTTGTTCCAACCATTGCCTAAAACAAGCCTATCCTGGCCCCCGGCAATTTCTTTATTCTTATTCTAGTCCTAAAACAGAGTTATCTGGAAGATTTGTTGTAGACTGTGCTTTAATGTAATGCTCTGCAAAGTTAATTGTATTTTCATCTACATTACCAACTGGGTAAAGTGTCATCCCTTTTCCTTATGGTGGGGGGAGGGGTGGGAGGGGTGGAAGCAAATAAAGACGTCTTGCAAAAATAGAAAGTATAGTTTAATTTTCTGTGCAATAGAATACCTTTTTAATAGTCTGCATCTCTTTTGAATGGTATTTATTTGTGTTATACACAGCATCTAAATATCAGAGGCTTTTTGGCAGAGAGTCCAGAACAGCCAGCAGCTGCACTTGGATACTTTTGTAACAATTTAAGGTAAGCAAGTCTCTTGGGAGAACTGAGACTAGCAGCTTAAAGGGGAATTCTGGCTTCCAAACCAGAATTTGAGGCCCACATAACACAGAACCCACTAATATACCCATCACAGTTACCCGTTTCTTCAAAAAATATAAATAAATGCAATTTTCTATGCTGAAATCCAGCTGTTTAACAGTTCTTCTCTTTCTGCAGCATTTAAAATCCTGGCAAGGAAGGAGGGACTAAATTACAAATTGTAACAACTTCTCCACAGCTTACAGACAGTATGCAGGAACTACATAATCCACAATGTATTGCACTGTGATGTGCCATTCCTTATTGAAATCACGTTTGCAGGGAATTGTGGGGTTTGGAAGATGCAGGCTAAGGACAGCTGGTTGTTGATACAATATAACAGTAGTCAGCCAGCTCAGCCTAATAGTCAGAAGAGCAGGGGGCTAGGCTTAGGAAACGGTTCCAAACCGTTAAAAATCATGAAAATTCTAGATATTTTTTAATTGATGTATATTGCAAAGTTGCTTGAAATCATGTTTACTTTTGAAAAAGCCAAAGTTATGTTTTTGTGGAGTTCCCCTTTAAAGTTCAATTCAGTTTCATTAGCAAAACTGTCATAACACATAAAACATAAACATATTTTACTATTAGTAACTAATTACCAGTTGCTTCTACTGGGGACAATAAACAGGAAGATATACTGAGGGATTTGTTATATGCCGCCAATATTATTCTGCCCTGTAAGAAGCCCATATAGACGTGCAGTTGAAAACCTAAACAGGACTTAAAGGGGTGGTTCACCTTCAAGTTAACTTTTAGTATGTTATAGACTTACCAATTCTAAGCAACTTTTCAATTGGTTTTCATTGTTTATTTTCTATAGCTTTCTAATTATTTCCCTTTTTCTTCTGACTCTTTCCAGCTTTCAAATTGGGGTCACTGACTTCATCTTAAAAACAAATGCTTTCTAAGGCTACACATGTATTGTTATTGCTACTTGTTATTACTCATTTTTCTATTCAGGCCCTCTCTTATTCATGTTTCAGTCTCTTCTTCAAATCAATACATGATTGCTAGGGTAATTTGGACCCTAGCAATAAAATATTACCTTGTACTTGGGTATAACCATGATATAATTTTAGAGAAAACACCTCTATTGGGTTTACTTAACGTTTAAGTTAAATTATGGAGAAACAAATGATGGAAAGATTCTATATCCAGAAAACGACAGGTCCTAACCATTCTGGAGAACAGGTCCCATACCTACTATATACTACCATACTACCATACTAATAATATTAACAAATCGATAGCTGGGCAGCTGTAGAATACAATCCTACCGTGATGTGTAGGAACAATATTCTTGTCAGAAAAGTGTTGATAAATGAGAAAATACCACTGAGCAAACTACTAGAATCTTTCAGAATTTCTCCAGCAAACTGTTACAATAGAATGCTACAGTAGAAGATGTCCTCCATATTTTTAAGTGACAAGTATGTGGTATTAAAATGAACATTTCAAAGACAACGCTATTGAATAATGACTGAATATTTTTCTCACTACAGAAGATTTGGACACTAAGGTGAACTGAACAGACAAATCATAAATAAGATTTAGAGGTGGTTAAATATAAGGTTATGCACATGGGCTACAGCATAAATGTAGCTAATTATAGATTAACTACAGTCTGGAAAGGCATTGAACAATAATGGCACATAGCAGACATGGTAAGTGCATTCAGTGCCAGACAGCTGCTATGGAGGCTAATACAATTTTAGAATGCATGAAAAGGCAATTGATTCAAGAGGCACATACTCCATTACACATATCATACCTTGAGAGCATGGTTGCATTTTGGGCACCCATCTGTATATGAATTATTAAGAAACATGATGGTTTGAGCTATAAATAAAGTTTAGCAAATTACATTTTTTATGAGAAACATGTCACCTTGAAGATGACAAAGTAAATATACATAGATTTTCATAAATCAGAATAAAATGTTATCCATTTTTTTTTTATCTATGTAACATAAGAACCCAGAACTAACCCCAAGATTCTGGTCACGGCTCACACTTCCGTCTATAACTGCCGACTTTCTCTTCAGGAGGAGCCCTTTGCTACTTGGATGCCTCCAGATCTTAAAGTGAGAGGACCAAGGAGAGAGTCCTGGGCAGACATGGGAACCAAATGTGTACGAAAAGGACAGAGAACAAGGAGCAGAGTCAAGAGTCAGGTAGATACTGTACCAATCAGGCAGTTATAAAAACAGGGACATAGTCAAGGTCACAGGCTGGGGTCAACACCAACAGTTGCACAGTACAAAATCAGGATCCAGAAGAATGGTCAGCACACAGGCAGAGGTCGGTATAGGCAGTGAAGCAGCAGAAGTCAGGAATAGCAAGGGTCAAAGAACAGAGATCAGAACAATAAGAGCACCCAGGAACTGTTAGGAAATAGGCATACATTGGGGGATGTGAATAGGAACATGGTGCCAGTAAATATTTGAAAATTGCGCTGATCGATATGACATCAGACACAACGCCCGCGTCAAACCTAGAAGCGCATCACACACGAACAGTGTGAACAGGAGGTGGTAGGACGCTGCACCACTAGACCACCAGGTATTCTCATAATCTATCTGGATCAGTAGTTCCAAAACTCTGGGGCTAGAGGCGCATGGGCCAGTGTTGGGGTCTAACAGTCTGAATTACGAGTGAAATCTAGGGAAATAGTGTACTGACTTATTAAAAGGATTCTGTCATGAATTTTATGGTGTTATTATTATCACTAAATTACTCTGTGTATATTGCAAATAATTAATTGTACCATTTAAAATGTTATACTTAATCCACTAAAATGTTTTTGTTTTTCATTTCAGTAATATTGATGTGCAGACAACCATCTCAGTTCTGTGTGTCTAATCCTGTACTCAGAAAAAGTTACCACTTCACAACTTGTTTCAGATAAGCTATTGTTTTTCCTACTCAATGTAACTGGAGGAGTCACAACTTGAGTCAGACTTGGATTTTTACTATTGAGTAAAGTATTTAACACTAGATGGGGAATGAGAGATGCAGGTGTCACAGAGCTGATATCCTGTCACCTTCCCATTGTTCTGATGATTGGCCGCTGGGAGTGAAAGGGAGGAGGGGTGATATCACTCTAACTTTCAGTGCAGCAGTAAAGAGTGACTGAAGTTGATCAGAGCACAAGTCACATGACTGATGGATATTAAGAACATGGTTAACCACATGTTAAATTTTAACATTAAATATATAAAAAACTGTTTTCTCTATTGAAAAACATTTCAATGCAGGATTCAACTGGAGAAAAGCCATTAACTGATGCATTTTGTACAAAATATGTGTTCCCATGACATAATCCCTTTAACATGAAAAGCCCAGTAAGGTTGGTTAGGGTGAGATGTAGGAGGACAAACATCTGAAACTATAGCAGAATGGCTGATACAGCATTGGTTAGTGCCCAACTAATGTTGGATCTCAAAAGTTTGAGGCACCATTGTCCTTGATAATGCTGGTGACATACATGTTCTGTTCTTATAGTTCTCTTTGCTTATACATACTGTAAATACTCAGCATACTAATGTATTGGTCAGGAAAGTTGGCATTAAGGGTTTTGGAGAAAAAGATGTCCGTATGGGTATTTTTCTTCTAGTCACTACATGGTTTCTATAGTAAATGGTACCCAGGCAACCAGGGTACTATCCTAGCAACCAGAAACTGTTTGATTCTATTCTTAAGATCTGCAGAACAAAAACAAAATAATTAAAAATAAATAAGACCTTGGCTACATCATAGTAAAAGTTCATTTGAACGTTAACATCCCCTTTTCTTATTTTATATTTTTTAAACATTTGGTTGATTGCTTGCTGAATAATACAAGTCATACCGTATTCTGTTTTGTTGAAGGCCATTTTTGTGGCTCATAAAGAACCTTTTACAGTCGCCAGTGGTGATACATTATTTAATGCTTTAGCTTGGCTGATGAAATTAATCAATATAACTTCTTGGGCTTTTATTCTGCAATAACTCAAGGGAGGGAAAAAAATCAGGAAAGATCTACTTAAAAAGATATACAAAGCCTCCTTGTTCCAACACTGAATTCTCCCCAGAGTGTGGAGTATATGACACAAGAAACAACCCTATTTGTTTCCCAGCCTGTTCATTACATTGTATAATAGATATTACTAGCTTTGTGAGTATACCTTGTAGGGTAGGGTAGCAGAATGGAGAGTTGAGGACCTGTATCTGGTGCTCTGGCCTTTGTGTAAATGAATCCAAATGGTCATATGTACTATTTGCCAAGTCATTCACCTTTATGGAACTTTTTCAGAAGCTGGTTTGCTGCATGAACAATCTGTGCTTTCGGAATTGTAGTGAATCTCTGAAGGATTTCTCTTTCCAGTTCACTGCTTCTTGGAAATGCTTCGCTAATCACAATTACCACTCTTTTATGATGTTAATTTGTTTCAGATATATTCTTTATAGAAGCAAGCCTTTCATTTTGCCACGTGTTGCTTTGTTTTTCCAGATAGCTAGCAACATTCACCTGGGCATGTTCTATACTTTTCTTATTCCACTTTTGTTTTTATAATAAAAAGTGTAGATTCATTTTGTACTCAAGACTGTCTGAATGTCATTATTCCCTTGCCTTGTATAATCCATTGCTTTGCCAAACAACTATCTGCCTAAAAAACAGGACTGTCAAAGGGCAAAACTATAACAGTGGCAAAAATGCGGTGTTTTGTAATTTTGAAATCAATTAGAGTAATGTAAGAAAGCAGTTGTAGAGGTGGGTGCCCCTTTCAGACAATTCTGAGTTATGATCCCTAGGGCAGTTAGAAAATGGTATTTCAGGTTTAAGAAATCAATTTTGTTTCCCTTCTGTTTTGCAGCCACTGCTTCCTGTACTAATACAGGGGGAACCTAAGGCTGGAACCAACTAGTCAAGGTACTTGGAATCTTGTATATAAACCCTAAAATTTTATGTGGTTAAAAATGCCATGTTTTACTTTTGAATTTATTGCACCCACGTACACGTATAGTTTCAGCTTGTCAATAGCAGCAATGATCCAGGACTTCAAACTTGTCACAGGGGGGTCACCATCGTGGAAAGTTTCTGTGACACTCACATGCTCAGTGGGCTCTGAGCAGCTGTTGAAAAGCTAAGCTTAGGGGTCGTCACAAATTATCCATCAGAAAATTAGGTTTGTCTGTAGTATAAACTGATGCTACAAGGCAGATTATTAAATTCTGATGCTAGTTGCACTGGTTTCTGTGCTGCCATGTAGTAATTATCTGTATTAATTTCTAATCAGCCTTATATTGTCACATTTATATTGTATATATACTGTATATTGAGAGTCATCCCTAAGCTCAGTAACTGACAGCAGCATAGAGCATGTGCAGTGAATCAACAGACAAGAAGACGGGAAGCTACTCGGGCATCTTCAGAGACACAGATCTTCCTTGCTAAAGGGCTGTGGTTGCCTTGGGCTGGTACAGAAGCCAAAAACATAATGTACAACATTTCTAGATACTTCTGTAGTCAGTATTTTGTTCTCCTTTAAAATGTCTCAACATACAGCAGAAAGTCTGGCTCACTTTTGGTTTCAACAAGTGATTATTACTTTATTTCAAACACTGCATATCTATGCTCCTTTTCATATTACAAATAATTAATTTAAGAATGTTTAATAATATTGAATTCCAAATTGGCATAATGGTTATGGAACATTTCCAATATAATTGTCATGCTACTGGGTATCTTGTCGGCCCTGTATAAATTAATGATGATGATGCTACATTCATGTATATGTAATCTATTGTATATGTATATGTAATCAAAAAACAAAATCTGCAAATAATCTTACTTTTGTAACAAGATATATGAATCTAAAGACCAATTAAGTGAAGAAAAGGGGTACTGTATTTGCATCCATTTCAGCACTTTGCATTTATAAATAAGATACACAGACAAGGGAGTCCTGCAGTCAAATCAACACTTATTAATAAAACGCTAAAGTGACTTTTGGGGTGCATGCATTGGTGTGCTGGAGACGGCAGTAGTCATGCAGATAATGACTATTAAATGCAATTTACCAGGGCAGACACCTGCACCTGCAATTATAGATTGCACACAAGCTGCTTCCAATTTTACAACAGAGTTTTTGTGAAAAATACAATGAAATACTTTAAAACATGGCACAGAGTCTTATTGCCCACATGGTCTATTATTTCACAAATCCTATTTCAAAAAATGGATGTGGTTTTGCAAATCTGCCGATGCACTGGAAGTATCTCACATGGACATATAAGGATAAATAAAGTCACTTTGCTGCTGTAATCAGTTGCATTGCTGTATTCATCTGGTGAATGATGCAGGTCTCTGTGTTCAGTTTTTAAAGGCAGAGAACAGCAGCAGTTCCTTAGAGAGCAGGGCTGGGCAGAAAAATAAATATGGTTTATTATGTCATTTTTTTTGCAAACTTCAGCGTGTGATATTTTGGGCTTTCCTTGCCAGTGATGTGATAGGTTCAGAAGAGGTGGCTAGCATAAGCTGTGAAATTCCAAAAAAGTTACTGCTAATATTGTCTGCAGCCTTCCTGGCATCTGCAGTGTGCAGTCATTTGGGCTACATACACTTGGTAGTGGCGGACATTATTTATTGGAATCTTGGGTTCATAGTAAGCACATAACATATACTGCACATGCATGGAACTGATTTGGACATTTCATGGTGCCTCCATGTGCTATTGTTATGATATTTAGAGGGCATCCATCATCTGACTCAATCAGTGATCAATAATAAATGAAAGGGTCACCGCAGGAAGCATCTTCAAGGTGTGTTTAAACCAGGTACAAATTTAATGTTAATTTGTCTTTGTTTTTTTTTACCATTTTTTTATTTTTTGGGTGGGAGGGTCATTAACAAATCTCATGACAAAAATAGCCTCTTTGAATGATATTTTACAATGTGACCAGCAAGTGGTAGTTGATACATAGTTAATTAGTTATATACTGATTCCCAAAACATTAGACACATTTTACATTTATTTTTATTTCTGTATGCTGAAACACATTTCAGCCTTGAATGTAAACTGAGTTTTTAATCCTAGTAAATCTACACCATAATGGTGCTTTATTTCTACAACAAATCTGGCTGGCTGTGGGACGGCATCTTCATACCAACTGCAATCAGTTATTCGTTTGGACCAGCCTTCTAAAAGTTGGTTTTGGTTGTTATGGGCACTGGTGCATTTTACACCCATGTTAATAAATTGGCCACTACAGGTGAAATTTACAACTGTGTAGCCCTCGCACAGAATTAAGTGGAATGGATTAGGGTAAATATACTGGTCCATAACCCAGATCTTCGTAACCTTTCTAAAAACCATTGGGGGCTCTGAGGTAACAGGACAATGAACAAATATGCCCTTTGATGCCCCTAAGACTTGTAGGTTAGATCTTAAAGAGCCACGTTCCAAGATTGAAGGATTTGTGTGGTTTGGCTCCCTCTAACTTCTGTAGGTGGGGGTTCAAAAGGAAAGTCTTCAGTAGGGAACATTCACTTCATTAACATAGTCTGTGGAAAGACACAACATAAAACCATACCATAAAGCAAGCCTGCAGGTGTATTCTTCTTTATTAGTACTCTAGTCTTACTAGTTAGTAGTGAATTAATTTGCCAGGCACAAATTCGCTGTGAATTTCAGCAAAACTGCGGGAGAATTTACCGGCGAAAAATCCGCCGCAACATAAAAAATTGTTGTGCGCCAGAATAGTCGTGCACATAAAATTGTCATGCTTTAAAATTATTCAGATGCCCATTGACTTAGATGCTTTTGGACAAAATAGTTGTGCGTATAAAAATTATCACTCACGTCAAAATTGTCATGCGTCAAAATTATTTTGACACCCTTCAATGCGTTTCATGAATTTTTCAGCAAATTTGCAAATTTTTCGGCGAAATGGCACAGATTCGCCCATCACTAGTAATTAGATTGGGAATGTAGCTAAGCAAATGGATTTGGTGATCCGGGACAGCCTGACATATCATTTTCAGGGGACTATGTATAACTGTGACTAAGTGACAATGAAGATTATCTTCAAGATATTATAAAGAAGAGGTAATTGTATTTGTGGGTATTATTATTTCCGGGCATATTATTTCATATAAGCTTTAAGACATTTGAACAGCTACAGATAATTTGTTTAACATATTTAAGTGCCATGAATATAGATAATGGACTCATAATAAGGGTGGAAAAGTGATAGGGATAAGAAGAGGGGAAGTACTGGGGACAAATAGAATTGTATCTTTAATGAAATTTACTGCAGTCGGCTACACAGTTATATTGATACAGAAATTTTTTGCATGAACCTTTTTAAACACATTTTCACTAATAAGAGCAGTTTCAGTACACGCAGGTGAGTTAACTGCATGCACATTTGGGGCTTACATATTTTCAGATTTAAAGAAGTAAACCTTAAAAAATATTTCCTTTTATATTAATGGGTAGTATTTTTAGTATATTTATAGAATGAGCATGGGTTGTTTATAATAATGCAGAAATAACATTGTGGTTGGGAGTCTTCATTATCAGTTTTGTTGCCATACCATTCTCATAGTATGTATATGTATGTATATAGTGATGGGCTAATTTCTCCCGTTTGGCTTCGCGGAAAAATTCGCAAATGTGCCTTGTATTGCAACACAAAAACCATCTATGAGAGTTTTTTTAGCATGTTCACAAAAAGAAGCATTCGGTTATTAATATCTCTGGTTATTAATAGCTCTGAAAGACGGATTATTTTTTATTTGCATCATTGTTTATCAGAAAAGGATGTGTAACCTATAGAAACAGATGAAAAATAGGCTAAACATAATAATGTAGAATAAGCCATCGCTGCTAAGCAGTTGTATGTTTTATAGTGAATAATGTACCCTCTATTTAAATATATAAGGATAATATGTCACAGAGAAGTTCCATGACCATATATAGGGTTCTAGGGTTGTTTTGTGTCAACTGGTGCAACTGATCTCAATTCAAAATGGAAGGACTATGCGTATAACTATGCGTAAGTGCAAGCAGCGCATTTTCACAAAAGTGTCTTTAATGATGGGGATTTCGCGCGTAACTGACTGCAGGAAACTTGTATGAACGCAACTGCGCTTGTGGTGGTTAATGACTTCTATAATTTTATAGTAGCCGGGAAACATTTCTCTTTAAATCTATGGGGAAAGGAATCATGGGAATCTATGGGAATCAGGAATCTACAGAATTATCAGCTTAAGTTATACTCACTGGATTCAATTATTGGCATATTGGGTAGCCCGGTGCATCACTAACAAAACAAGATCTGCTCATTCGCTGCTCAAGTATGATTCTTGTATTACATTTATTTCAGTAGAACCTACATTTTACATTTTTCCGAGGACCATGAAAAAAAATTATGCAAAATGAGGGAAATGTATTTAAACAACTCATTCTTCAAGCAGTGGCATAACTAGTGTGTGCAAAGCCTCCCTGCATCTTTGGAGCAGTCAGACGTGCAGCAATCCCTGCCCATCCCCTGCCTACCTACTCCCTCCCCGCCCCCAGTTAGCCCTTTTCTCTTGCCTTCCTGTGTCCTCCCCGGAGTGCCCACTCAAAGGTAGGCGAGTGGCTGGGGAGGGAGGGAGGGACTATCGTCTGGGCTCCCCTGTTGCCCCGGGTTCTCCACTTCCGCGGGTGCAGGTTCTGCTTCCTGTATAGTTTTGCCACTGTTTTAAAGCACTCAAAGGATATAAGAATAGGAGTCAGTTTTATTTTGAAATAAAATGTTCGTTATGTTAATGACAAGGGTTAATCATTGCAGCATTAATGTTATATTATGGGTGGCACGAGCATTTGACTATTTGACTATTTATAGACATGACAAAGTGTGCATCTGGTTAGTATTTTAAACCAGTTTATTTCAATAATAGTAATAACCTTCATAGAGGACAAAGAGATATTTTTGGGAACAATGGGACAATACTTTTAATTAAAATCCAGGAAAATATGCGGAATCAGGGAAAGCACCCATTGAAATACATTATACATTTGTGGGACCACAAAAAAAAAATATAAAATGCAGGACAACTTAAAATTAGGGTATGTTAAATTTAGGTTTCACGGCATATGTATCTGTTATCACATATATATTTTATTGCTGGGAAAAGAACAAATGGAAGAGGGATTTTAGTTATATCTTTTAAGGATTTCCATATATTTTAGCTTCAAATGATGGAAGTCTTTTTTATCTAATCGCATTGAAATGTCTATTTTGGTCCCTGGTTTTATTTTAAAGTACAACCAAGAGCAGCAATACTTGCATGTTTACTCATAACAAAGACTTTATATTGGGTTTCTGGATTATTACCATGGCATTGAAGAACAAACAAGATGAATTCCTGTATTGGATATGATAAAAGTCTTACTGGGTTTTGGTGGACAGATGTATGATCAGAAGCTTTTAGCCCTTGGCAAAGTCAATCGTTACAAACAGTTACTGCCAGAGTGCTGCTGTTTGCCGCTTTCAATCTGTAACCTACTACTGGGAAATACTAATAACCTATTGCAACTGTTGAGCATATGGTGGATGCTGATAACAAAGTTGTAAAGAGAAAGCTAATGCCCATGCTATTCCAAGACTTTTCTTCTTAACTTTGAGTGTTCAGGAGTGTTAACTCTCCACTTAATAAAAGCCAATACTAAAGAGAAGATAAATTGTTTTTTAAAGGGATTATTGATATATAAAGGATTGAATGCTTCCACCAGTATCATGCTATGCTACGCTTCATTTAACACATATCCATATCCACACCTATTTTTATATAGCATGTGTTTTAATACTCTAAAGGGGAGTTTACAATCGCAAGATGTAATAATTTAATCTTTGCCCTAATTTATACTTCCCCTTACTCAGGGTCGGATTTACATAGCGGGCGCTCTTATGCCCGCTGTTGTTCGTCAACCACCATCCCTGCCCTTTTATTCAAATTTTCATCATCGGGACCGGTGCAATGGGGATTGGCGCGTGGGAAATTGAAAGAACTATCGTATCTCTTGCGCATCCTCATTGTTTCAGAACCAATGTGGGTGTGGTTGGGCAGCATGCCACCCCTTAAAGTCCTGCCGCCCTAGACCCGGGCCTTGGTGACCACTCCACAAATCTGGGCCTGCCCTAACTGTCCATATGGTGACCAGAAAATGTTTATTAATGTGGAAGATGCCACCAGGAATCCAAAATACTGAGTGAGAACAAAATAATATTTGGTTTAAGGAGCAATGGTCGAGTAACCAGGTTAGTAGGGTTGTCTTTGAGAAGCAAATTCATTTAGGTTGTGATATCAAACATCATATTTAAAAACAATTCCTAATAACCTATTTTGTGCACTGTTGTTTTTGAATGAAACAGGTGCAATGATAGTCTAATGATTCATTGTATGAAAATGAACCTTACTGTTGTCTTCTTCTCAGATGAGTGAACACTCATACATTCTTCATTTGAGCATGGTCAATCTACCATTAAAAACATTCCCAAGTACATACTGTAATCTCATGATGAATGCATCAATATTTAATCAAGCATATCATTATAAGACAGAAATGTATCTTTATTTTATTTGGTCTGTAAAATTAAAAAGAACAAGAAATGGTTATCTTAAAAATATTTCATAATGTAATCTTAACGGGGAAAAAAACATGGATTTTCTTTGGGATATATGATACAGAAAAACAATGAACGACAATAATTGCTAAAAAAATATACTGCATTCGTCACTACATAAGCATTAATACAGATATACAGTAAATATCCCAAATAATTTTATGGTGTGCAGAACAACACTATCGCAGGACTAACATTTGGATGGGTCAAATCAGGCCTCAAGACTTTAACACCCTCAAGACAAGTTAAACAACATATCCCATTGATGTTTAATAGATGATCATTTGATTTCTGCAGATCATCAGTTTGTAGGTGCAGGCAGAACATATTTCTCCTGCTTTTCAGTGCAGTGCACTGAGCCTTCAAGAGCTGTTTAATTAGCCTATGTCAAAAGACAGAAATCTGTTCCAAGGTCACGGAAATTTATAACATAAAGGAACCTGTTGTTTATCATTTTTGCATAAACAATGCTGTTTACAATAATAATAGCTTGGATAAAAAATCTATTTACACTACAGTTTATAATGCAATATAGAGTCCAACTAAAGCATGCATGTTCAGTGACCACCATTATTTTAGGTATAGGATCTGTTGTATGGAACCTGGGTTTTTTTCTGAATAAGAAGTCTTTCTGAAAATTTGATCATGCATGAATATAGATTCATGCATCTTAGTTACCATCTAGCACAAGGTATTTGCTTATTATTACAGAGTAAAAGCAAATCATAAAAAACTGACAGGTATGGGATCCTTTATTTAGAAACCTGTTAGCCAGAAAGCTCTGAATTACAGGAAGGCCATTTCCCATAGCGTTGATTTTACACTAATGATTTTAATTTTGAAAAATGATCTATTTTTCTTCTGTAGTAATAAAACATTGTGATCTTGTGATTGATACTAAGCTGCATAAATCCATACTGGTGGCAAAACAATTGTGTTGGGTTTAATTAGTGTTTGAATGATTTAGCAGACATCTGAACTACAGAAAAATTCTTATCCACAAAACTCCAGATTCCAAGAATTTAGAAAATGGATACTATAACTATTCAGCATGGACAGTTTTTTAAATATAGAAGTATCAAACTGCTGATGTAGAAACTGCTTTGCTTGCTTAAATTGCCTTCAATTTAAAGAAGCTGTCGGACATCCACCAGTAGAGGGCTCATTGAGTCCCATTTAGTGGAATGTAGTTTTGGCACATCTCTCAATAGTTTTCCTGGTCATTCAGATAGGCAGAGCATTCAGAAATTAGGAGCTATCCTGACGAATATAAGACCAAAGTAAGTAATATACATACCTAAGGTATGAGCTGTGTTTCAAAGTAGCAGGCAGACTGTAAACAAAAAAAAGCTGTTAGAAGTAAAAGTACAGGTATGGGACATGTTATCCAGAATGCTCGGGACCTGGGGTTTTCTGGATAATGGATCTTTCCGTAATTTGGATCTTCATAGATTAAGTCTACTAAAAAAACATTAAATGAACATATCATGTAGCGTTGCCCTGCCCTGGTAAAAGTGATGTGTTTGCTTCAGAAACACTACTATAGTTCATATAAACAAGCTGCTGAGTAGCAATGGTGGAAATTGAAAAAAGGCTATATGGCACAGGATAAATAGTGGATAACAGATAACAGCATTATTTATGTTCTACAGAGCTTATCTGCTATCTGCTGTGTAGCCGGAGCCTTTTCTCCTTTGAATGACTGCCCCCATGGTTACACAGCAGTTTATTTATATAAACAATAGTAGTGTTTCTGAACCAAACACAGCAGTTTTACCAGTGCAGGGCAATACTGCATTATATTTTTGTTACTTTAAAACAATTAAATTTTTTGATGTTACTGGTCCCTTTAGGAACTGAAACCGTCAACATGCGTTTTTCAGCACGTAGGTTTCTTTTCCCAACTTGCACTTCTCATTGTTTTCATTCCCCATAATTCCACTGGCTGGAAATAGAAAGTATATTTAGAAATAGAAAAACTATTTTCAAACTTGCAGATCCCATAGAGTCTATTGATTTGGTAGTTTCTTGACATATTGGCTTTTCTGCTAAAAAATGCCAATACTGGCGTCCCGTGGCAGATTTTCAGCTTTCAAGCGCCCTGTGAGAATTGCCATAGTGCATTTTCCATTAGTTTCAGTGGTAGTGCAGTTTATGTGTATTTACGCCAGACAGAGCTTTTTTAAAAACGCAACGTAAAAACGATACGTCTGGCCTTGCCCTTAGCATTAAATAAACCCATTAGGCTGGTTTTGCTTCCAATAAGGATTAATTATAGCTTAGTTGGGATCAAGTACAAGGTATTGTTTAATCATTACAGAAAAAAAGAAATCTATTTTAAAAATTTGAATTCTTTGTTTAAAATGGAGTCTATGGAAGATGTCCTTTCCATTTTTCAGAGCTTACTGGATGATGGGTTTCTGGATAACGGATCCCTACCTGTACCTACTAAAGTTAGTGTGCTAGTGCTGATTTTGCCCTGTGTCCAGTTAGGTTTATGCTCTAATCCTAATATTAAACTTAAACATTATAAGATGATAATGGCCAGTTGGTTAAGAGCTTCCATCAATATTATATCTGAATGTATATATGTATATATACACACTATAAACAGTAACCTGCTGTCAATTTCAATGACACAGAGAATGTTCTAAATCATTTTTGTCATATAGATTCAGATTTTCTGCTTGTAATTGTATTCACTTTATTTGTGCTATTTCCAATAGATTGTCTGGTTATTAGTTCAGCATTCCATTCCACAGTGTTATATAATTGTCATTCTCAGCCTAATAACAATTTAAGTATACTACTGGGACAAAGGGATAATGCATGTACCGTGTGTCAAGATGGATTTTTCCAGTATGTGGCTACAAAGGAAGCTGTCTTCCGTCTCGGCATGTGGCTATTTTTGATTGACATGCCAAGCACATCTTCCTTGATAGCAGAGCAAGTCTTTGCTAATCCAAAGGGAACACTTGGACCATTAACACAAGATAAGCAAAGAGTTTAACTCCTTAAAGACATCTATACATCAGTCTTTACCTTATACTGTATATGTTTCTGCACTGGATTTTTGATTGTTTGTGGGTCCTCTATTTTAATGTATTTTTTCTATAATTGTAATGCATTACATTAAATAATACTGAAGGACTACAACGGAGCTTAATAAGTACACTATTTATCTATCATCGCCTTTTACACCACTTTCTATGGCATACAACATGTTTCACATAAATATTACCCGGTGTGCTTACGGTATCTCCTGCAGCTTATTTGAAAAAAAGAGAGAAAGCTGGAATAGTTTTTTTTAGAATCTGAGCAATCAGCCACTGCATATGAACCCATGTCAAAATACTATGACATCCTTATACATAAATACATTATGCCTTCCTAGTCTGGCAGCTAAGTTACTTCAATTAATTGCTTGTGCTTCACAGAAACTGCATTCCAGGGGGTGCGCTTTTTGATATTGCTTTGTGTCAAGAAGATGGTTTGGTGCCAGAACGCCTGCTCCATCTTAAGGGAACGATAATTCCTTTAAGCATGGGCTTTCACAGTTTCTTTGTTGTTTCAGACTATGCTCTTCCTATAAAAATTGTGGCAACTATTCCCAGCTAATCAGCTTCCGCAGAATGTATAATTAACATAAATTAATAGATAAAAAACCTTAACTTTTTGCATCAGGACCACTTACAGTGTACTACAACAATAAAATAGTAATAAAAATGCTTAAATCCTCCCATAGGACCAACTCTGAGCCAGGACGTAATGCCTGTCCCCAACCAATATGAAATTGACCACTTACTGATTAAGGTTTAGAAGGCCATGAAAGTCCTTTTTTCTTATATATATATGTATACTGTATAGGAACCTGTAAAGGTTGACCTTTTTAAGCAAGTTATGAAGTATAAGTAAAAAATGAGGTTATAAGTGTTCATAGAATACATGGACTCCTGCTTCTGAGCCTGATGCAATAGTTCCATTTTCATTTTAAACACTAGCCATGTTGTCTATTCATTGCCCTTAAAAACGCAAGTGATATGGGAGATTCCAGTCATTTGAATTGATGCAAGTATAATCAGAAGGTGAATGCCATATGCTCAAATAAACTAGCCCTTCAAGGAGAAAAAAAACCCTACCCCCCTACCCTACATAGACCCCCTCCCTGTTCCCCCCAGCCTAAGTGTTACCCCTGGCAAATGCCCCTAAGGTTTTACTTACCCCACAGTGCAGATTCAGGCATCAGAGTTCACGGGCGCCATCTTCAGCCGATTTGGTAATCTTCGTAATGAGGCCAGCGCTTCTGCAATCTTTGTGAGTTTCAGCGCATACGAAGTCTTTACGAAGTCTTTGCGAAACAGAAACGTGCTCCAACTGCACATGCGCCGCCACGCCGGTCTCATTCCGAAGATTTCAGAAGAGAAGAAGATGGCGCACATGAACTTGATGCCTGAATCTGCCCTGAGGGGTAAGTAAAACGTTAGGGGCATTTGCCAGTGGTAACACTTAGGCTGGCGGGAGGAGGGAGATTGGTTCTATGTAGGGTAGGGAGATAGGGATTTTTTAACTTTAGGGTTGAATTCTCCTTTCAGATTCAGTTGATTATATTTGTAGCTATTATAATTCAAGATTATTTACCTTTCTTATTAGAAAATTGATTTTATTCTCCATCACATCCTCTTTTATTTTAAATACAAGCTTACCTCAATAGGAAATTCTATAATCTGACTGCCATTACAGTATAAAACATTTCTGTACTACTCCTCTTTCCTCCAGTCTCATTTGATGTCCTCTCGTCACTTGTTCCTTGACATTTTGTTGATAGAAAACGCTTTCATAATTATACTGTGTTCATATGCTGATACAAGACCTAGTTCCAGTCTTCATTACACAACCACTCAAAACTGGCAGGAACCACAGAGCCACATTCTTTCATTTTATTAAGATCTTTCTCAAGATCAGCAAAAGGTTTTGAAGGGCTTAATTGGATGTATGCGATTTTTTTTCAAACTCAGAAATGGATTTCTGTATTCTGGATGGAAAGAAAACACATCTTACTGCACATATAATGTAGTTGGTCATTCTTTCAGAATGCTGAACTCAATTTTTATGAACTATACACTTATCATTATATTTACTAGTGACTCTGTTTGCAGTGTATCAACTTCAGTAGTTTGGTTCAGCAAGAAACATACCCTGAAAAAGTCCATTAACCTATTTTAAGAGAAACCAGACACAATTCTCCAGTCCAGTAATGCCACTGCGACTGATATACAGAAAAAGTCAACAGAGCAGGTGCAATCTACAAGGCTGTCACCAGGTAGGGTAATGCATTCTGATTTATTGAATATTACAGACATACTGTGCACCACAACAAAAGCAATTATGTTCAAAGCTTTGGATAACTGAACAACATTTAATTATTGTGGTTGGAATATTTTGGAAATATACTTTATGTCTTCACCTTCTTTAAATGATTTGGAAGCTTTAAGTTGCTGTAATTTGCAGAACTTGTTAGTATTTTCTCAGCATTTGTGTCATTAGTGTGGTTCATTAGTGTGACTTCAGATCACATCACAATGTAATTATAGTAATTATAACCCAATGACTAGTGTGACTGTCATGTCATAAAATATATATTTGTTAGTCTTTTAATGCTTGCATAATACTATAGAACCCCCCCATTTTAAATTTTTCAGGGAACTTAAAAATGGTGTAAAACCCAGGAAAATGTAAAATAAGGGAATACAATTTGGGAAACCTTAAAATCAGAGGATATACAGTAAAACTGAGGTTTTACTAAGCCTGTAGAGAGCCTTGCTACACTTTCATGTATCCTTAACAATGCCTCTTGTACTCTGGATAATGTTAAATGTCCCCAGATAACAAAGTCATGGTTAGTCAATAATCAGGACTATTCTGGACTATACTGCCTATTCACTGTCCAGATCTAGACAGGAAAGGGGATTACAGGACTTCTTGAGGAAAGAAGGAGAAGTCTGGATATGGTGAATGTAAAGATAAATGATAACTCCACATTTTAAGGCCGATAGGATATTTATTTGAGGAAGAAATTCAAGAAGGATAAAGTGGGTATGTTGGTCTGTGGAGCTTAATCACGGAGTAAAAACTGGACCTCCATCTGCTTTCAGAGAAACTATTTAGTAACCAGTGAAACCATCTGTAACCAATGATTGTGACCATCCCATTGCAGAGAATGATAACTTTGAGAAGCTGCCTTCCAGTGTGAGTAACCCCTTGAGTGACAAAGAACTTGATGGCGGAACAATTAAATACTTGTAAATTGAATCCATGTTAATTTCTGTAAGGAATATCCTTTGGGATTGATCGCATCTGGGCAATATTGCCCAGTATAGTATTAAAGTACATGATGTAACTAGCCAGCAAATTAATGTCAAACCAATAAAATACCATAGTGGAACTGCAAGGGCAACCTCTTGTACCATGATTTTGGATTTTTTGGAAATCCATCCTCAGTTCAGTGAAGCGTCAAATGTATATTCTTTAGGCAGTACTGCAAATGCAGAGTAAAATGCAGGCCACCAAGCAAAAAGCACAAAAAGACAGACATTTTGTGCAAACCATTCTACAGACTTGAACAATTTTTGTGATTACATTTTGCCACTAACTGCCTTAATGCCTGTGGAAAAGAAGATTTGTAATGAAAACAAGATTGTGATCTATTTAATCTCTCTTTCCCATATATGGATATTCATCTATTGCGAAGGACAATTCAATTTTCAGTGACATTTCTGCTCTCTCCATTCAGTTATCATAAAATCACCTATGTGTGATGGGGCAGTGAAGGCAAAAATGGTGCTGACATAAGTCTTTTCTGGAACCATCTTATTTCCAATCTGCTTCCATGTCTAGCCAGTAGCCACCACTGCAGCCTTCCTATATTTGTATCCCCCTCTTTATACATTCCACCAGCGGTTTGGAGAGTCTTATTCTGTTATTTAGGTTTATACTATGTCAAAAAACAGCTGTGCTGCATTCATTCTGATGTGAGTTTTGATACAATGCCCTTTTTAGGAGAAAATACACTAAAGAATGAAAAATAAATTCTCTGTTGATAGAGACAAACACAGCTTCTATACTGTTAGCCATATGCAATGAATACTGTGGCTGATCCCCCTCTCAATTATCTTCTTCTGGCATTGTAAATTCTGGTTTTGTAGTAATAGAGAAGAAATGCCCATGACCTTGTGGAATTTTATTTATATAATGAAGAGGTTGAAGTGAAATGGTGTCTGACTTTTTGTGGGTTCATTAGAATGTGTTTGTTAGCTGTAGAAAAGATGACAGTTGTGACATTACTTTAAGTCCTGCAGTAGCTAAAAGAGTCTGCCCTATTAAGAATTGTCTTAGGGTCATTCATAGTGAAATGTTTTGCCATCGGTTATGCCTGGTCTATTTGGACTAAGAATAAAAAATTCTCTACCGTGATGTTATCTGTAACAATGATTGGTAATTGAATGTTGCTTTTGTCTGATTGTTTAAGATTACATAAATAATTTCTAAAATAATAACTAAGCTTAATACACGATAGTTATCAAGAAATGAAACCTTATCTGAACATGCTTTATTTAGATAAATCTAGTGTATTTAGAGAAGGAATCTGTTCTCCCAGGAGCATAATATTTTATCCATTGCTGTCACTTTGTGTTAGTTTGAGATGGTGTATAGCAGGCAGAGGTAAAGTCACTGAGTGATTGCTAAATATTTATGCAGAGACTTTTTTCTTTGCTGTGCTGCTTTCTAGTTCCCTTACTATCTGATGTTTTGTTGTTGAGGAGAATCTATCTTTGTGAATATGAAAGCACCTTAATAAGCCTTCCAATCAATGTACACACCTTTTTCTTAATGATTCTGCAAACTGGAATTACTCTCATTATCTGTTGAAATCAGTCTTCCAGCAAGTGTTTTCTGTATTTGGATTAACGTTACTTGCTTCATGCTGCATGAAACATGTTGTTATTAACAAAAGGTAGACAATTATTTTCTTGAAAACATATTCTGCTCTAGTTATCTCACCATATATCAACACTGTATTCCTTACAGGCATGACAAATGTACAAGAGAAGAATTACTATTCAAGTTGGTATCAGTGCTTGCTCCTCATATCCTCAATTCATGACCTGCACACATGTACAGAGGAGACTATAAATCACAGCTGTGAAAATTGTAATATGAAAGATAAACATTTGCCTTGTGTATGTTTTTGTGTAACGGCAGTTTTGATCTCTTGGAGGCCTATTTATAAAGGTCAGATTTTAGTAGTTTTAGAGGGTTTTGAAACCACATCGAAACTCACAAACTCTAAAACTACGAATGTCATGACATTTATAAAAAGATTCAAATGAAACAGTACACAAAATGGAAAATTACACTTAATGATGTGCTAAAAAAATATGAATACCCTAAAAAACTCGAGTTTTTCTGACAATTCCTAGAGTAAAAAAAAATCTGAAAACCTCTAAAACTCTGAATTGATTTAAAGTGGTCCATTGAGATCAGCGCAGCTCCCATTGACTTCTATAAGACCTCGACAATGTTTACCTGGAAAAGTTTTGTATTAGTGGTTTTTGTGGTTTTTACACTTAACAATTTAAAAAAAATAGGAAAACCATTCATTTTTTAAAAACTCATGGAAAGAAAAAGAAATTCAATTTAACTTAGTACTAGTGCTAGTTTATTTTGTGTACTTTATGATAAACAAAGTTAATTTTTTTTCAATCCAGGTGGCATTTAATAAAGTAAGAATGGCCATAGTAGTTTGGGAACCTGACAGCCCATGTTGATCTGTGTGTCCTTAAAGCATCCCTGTCTTAAAACCATAATCCCTGTGAGTGGGAAATGGCATATTATTTGTATCTGCAATAACTACTTATATCTACTAAAAGTGCTAATATTAAGGGGGTAATTTATCAAAGGTCGAGTTTTAAAGGTTTGTGAAGTTTTTTATAGCTCGAATGGACTCACAACTTGAACTGAATTTTCTGATTTAAGAAAAAACTTGAATTCGGGATAAACAACCTGAAAACTCGAATGTATTGAGTTTTCTCTGAAAAAAAAACCTTGAATCCCTTGAATTAACATCATGAAGGCTACAAACAACTTTAAATAGTTGACAGCACCTCTGCCATTGACTTCTATATGATCTTGATAGGTTTTTCGCTGGAGTAGTTTTGGATTCAAGCTATTTCCAGCTTTGGGGTATAAAAAATCTAAAAACCTGAGATATAAGGTTACACCAATAAATAAGTTTGCACCTTGTACTTGATTTTTTTAGGGGCACTGTTTAAATACTTATAAACTCAGTGCTCTTACAAAGAAATAGATAACAAGCAAATGAATTGTCCATCCAGATCAAATAATATTACATTGTCCCCTTAAAGATGTTTGTGAGACACCAGTGGCAGTCAATCAATTAACATTAAAATCAACCTCACTCCATCTTATGGAATATAATGAGTGTATGTGAATATTATGTGTATACATTTTTATAGGGATGGGTTTTATAGAATTTAAAAAAGTAGGTTTTAATTAATTACAGGTGTGGGGGGGACAGTGCAAGCCACAATATTCAATTAATTAGCCTGAATATTAGCCACTATAAGTTTCTTACTGTCTTGAAATAATGATCTAATTTATTGCATATGAGCACCCCAATAGTTTCCTTGAAAGCAGATGTTTGCAGTTCACCATAGAAGGTTGTGACTTTATAGAAGACATACAGGCAACCAGAACACATGTAAAACTGATTGTAATATTATAGAGCAAAGAATGTTGAATCAATAGTTAATGACACAATTGGAAAAAACAGGATTATATTTTTTCAGACTGCATTTTTAGAACTTTAGAGCTCTATACTTTTTTTGTAATCTGAGCTAAGGGCATATTTTCTAATGAAACTATTCCTTCATCTTAAACCGACTATCCATCAATTCTCTTTCTGCTAAAAACTGAGTAGGTGCAGCTATTCTAGAAACTTACATTGAAGTTAACAAGAAAGACATTAAAACAAAGCTCAGGAGTCTCAAAAAAATCTTAAAAACAAACATGCTGATCTCATGAATAAGAGCAGATTCACATATTTTTATATATGTGTTCACAAAGCATTAAAATGGAACCCCACACATGTTTTTGTTTTGCAGTAAGAAATGGACTGTAATACAGGTAACGTTCCAATGCACAATTAAACATGTTCAGTGGTTTTAAAATGATTGCAATTTATAGGAAGCAGCTGGACATACCCTTAATCCCATAGTTAATACTATAAGGTTATGTTTAAGTTTTGAGTAATAATACTTCCCCCTATCTCCAGTTAGAGATATTACCATGTATTCACTTCATACAGTCAAATCAGTTGACTTAAACTGTTTATACCCAAAACTTTATTAAAAGAATGCAGGGCTTCTTTTTGCTGGAGATAAATGAGCTGCTAATATTTAGGGCTCATGACAATATTGTGCTGTTGTATTTTTTTTTACTCCACTATGGCACTGCAACTAGAAACTGGTCCTATTCATTCCTGAAACTCTATACTCAAAGGTAAGTAGGCAAATCCTGAAGTCAGAAAAATAGATATCTTTTATTTTTCCTATTAGCGCATATACTCTGAGAAGCGCATACTCTGAGAGGTCTAAAGGAGTTATTTACTATTCTCCTAGGCAAAAGTGTGCATCCACAAAGCACTTCTGCCCTGACAGCTCTGTTTGTATAAGGGTAGCTGCAGGTCTATACACACTTTAGAGAACTGCACTAATTCTTTATACATAGAAAGCACTGAGCACACTGAGTACACAAAAAGATCCAGTTTCAGCTGGTTTTTTTTATACATTGCTTTCTAATAGAAAATTACTCCTTCGTTTTTATTTTTTTCTGGTAAGAATTATGGCTTCAGACTGGGGCAGGATACAACTGTGAAAGTATCTATGAAGGTTTACATTCATCCAGGTCATGGTTTATCTAGTAGAAGTAAATCTAGTAGAAGTAAATCTAGAGTCGTTTCACTACTCATCCGAGCAGCTTCTTCTGGTAAGGGAAATCCTCGGCAGATACACTCTTTCAATAATCCAAGCATCTTCTATGACGAATCAGCAAGTCCAGTTACTCTAGATTTATTTCTACTTAATATAACTTGAAAGTAGTTTTGCTATAATATCACTGACACATTCTGTGAGCTGTCAGACCTTCTCTGTTTTGAGACAGTACAGGTATGGTATCCGGTATCTGGAAACTCGTTATCCAGAAAGCTCCGAATTAAGGTAAGGCAGTCTCCTATGGACTCCATTTTATTCAAATAATTAAAAATTTTCAAAATGGTTTCCTTTTTCTCTGTAGTAATAAAACAGTACTTTGTACTTTATCCAAATTAAGATCTATTTAATCGTTGCTGGAAGCAGAAACAGCCTATTGGACTCATTTAATGTTTACATGATTTTCTGGTAGACTTAAGGTATAAAGATCTAAATTTTGGAAAGATCCATTATCCAGGTCCCGAGCATTATGGATAACAGGTCCCGTGTCTGTAGCTACATATTAAATATATGGAAACTCAGTCTATACACAGGCCTACTAAAGGTACCTTGGAAGACGTCAAAAAGAAATGAAACATCAGTTGGGCTGAAGATGTTTATCGTAATTGCATTATCCTTATTGTCATTTTGAAATATTCTCCATATTCCTTTGCCATGGCTCTCTATGTTATTATTACACGGTTTGATTATTTTGTTTTTCTTCGTTTAAACGTTCCATTTCATGTTAATTTTGTTTGAGGTTGTACTTTCTAACATATATTTGACTCGCATTGATTTTTGAGTATTGTTCCGTATATATCCCATTAGTCTTTTCCTGGGGTGATTGACCACCTATGCATGGTTCACTGAAGAATAATTGGTCACATCCTTTCTTTTGAACTGCAATGTTCATTTAACATTGTTTTCCTAGTGGTTCTAATTATGGATAATAGTGAACATGTTAAATATATGAAACGTCTCTCGTTATGTCTCAGGTCACCTTGATCTCTCTCTCACTCAACCCCTTCAAGCTTTAGTGAACATTAGTGATGTACAGTAGCAGATTTGTCAGCCTTGTCATATCGTGAGGTTAATTCTCCTTTAAATCTTAATTTTCAGCAGTGCTTAACATTACTCTTGCTAATAAAAGTGCTCTATATAGATTACATCTTTGCAGAATACACACATTACTATACAATGACCTACAGAACAATATTCAGTATCTATATTTATTTCTACCAACCACTGTAATGTATACGTTTCTCCATGGATAGAGAGATAATTGCTATTTTCTCTGCCTGGGTAGGGTATTAAGCGTCACAAAATGACTGGTGTTTAGAAATGTGAGCTGCCAGAACACTGATCCTCTTTTCAGACAGCAAAGGTTATTGTCATTGATAAAGCAAGCAATTCTTTTTTTCGTGACATTTTATCAGTGCATTTCTTATGTAGTTTTTCGTACCATCAACAACCCAAACACAAACAGTCAAATTTTAAGATGAGTCATTTATGTCTATCTGTCTTTTACAATGCTGTAGTTAAAGTAGCTTTTAACAGTTTTGCTTAGCAACAAATACAGTTATGGTGGTAATACAGTATCATATATTTAGTCATAATTTAGAACTAAGGGATATAGACCCTATATAGGCTGCTACAGTTAATCTAGATCTCAGAACATCAGTGGTTTGTTTTGGCTCATGTAATACAGTTTTGCATAAAAAAAATCTAAATATATCTCTTTAACATTGTGTTGCAGAGTAAAAACCCAATGGTTGCCTAACTCAGGCAGCAAAAGCACTTATACCAAAAAAATGGAAATCACCAGAAGCTCCAACCCTTGTTGAGTGGTTTTCCGCTGTTGAAAACATTAAACAGATGGAAGAAATCACTCACATATTACATATTACATAATAAGAGTATGCAGTTTTGGAAAGTGTGGCATCCGTGGACAAATTTCTGGGAGTCCCTGACATCTGAATTTAATAATGTATAATCCACCTATGATATTTTGCTGATTAACCAGGGTTAAGTAGGTAAAATATTCTGTAAACAATATTGGGTCTTTTTACACTTATTACATTTATTATACTTAATATGCTTATCATCTTTAAAATGCCTATTATGTGTATTAGACTTTTAGCGGCAAATTTACTTATGGTCGAATATCGAGGGTTAATTAACCCTCGATATTCGACTGCCGAATTGAAATCCTTCAACTTCGAATATCGAAGTCAATGGATTTACAGCAAATAGTTAGATCGAACGAAAAATCCATTGATCGAACGATTTTTCTTTGACATAAAAATTGTTCCAAAGCCTATGGGGACCTTCGGTAGGTTTTAGGTGAACTAGGGAGTCGAAGTTTTTTTTTAAAGAGACAGTACTTCGACTATCGAATGGTCGAATAGTCAAACGATTTTTAGTTCGAATCGTTCGATTCGAAGTCGTAGTCGAAGTAGCCAATTCGATGGTCGAAGTAGCCAAAAAAAAAAACATTCGAAATTCAACGTTTTTTTATTCTATTCCTTCACTCGAACTAAGTAAATGGGCCATTTAATGTGTTTTGATTTGTTATTGATTGCATATTGTTTACTTGTTAGCAAGTCCCCCCTCCTGTTTTTCCTTTTTTCTTTTCTGTATTCTCCTTCTTTTTCCTTTTTTGTTCAAAAAAAATTAAAATAAAAATAAAGAATTAAAAAAAAAAAAACCCCCGATGGGTACTTCCACTAAAGCCACTAGCCACAAAATGGCAATGGCACAAGATTGGCAAGACATCCCGTTTACATGGGAAATAAATGTGTCTATAGGGATGTAGATAAACATTTAAGGGATAAATGGTGTGGCAGGGTGCAGAGTGAAATAAACTGAGCCTAAGCCACTGTTAGCACCCAAATTCAACTCAAGAATGCAAGTACCTGTTCTTCCCCATCATGAATAAAAAACCGTCTGCAATTGGCAGCACTGCATTAATGAGGGGTAGATAAAGGAGAGGCATGAAGATCATAGAGAGGCATCAGTGGCTGCAGAATGCATATGAACCCTTTACTTATTCACTAAAGCAGATGGTAAGTATAGGGCTGTCTTGTGCACCTTGTTCCAGTGAAATCCAGAACAATGTGTAGAGTGCAGCAAGACCCTGAAAGCAAATGTTTTTCAATGAGCACTAAGGACTGTGATTTTGTGCTTGTACTTGCATGCGGTGTCATTCTAAATGAACCCTTGAACTCAAGAGAAAAGATCCCCAATAGTTGTATCTTATAGGAGCTCGCATGCTCTTCCCTTTTTTGGTTTCCTAGAGTTCTTTGTTGTCCTCCCACATTTTAAATATGTACGGGCTGATGAATTGGCTCCTGATTAAATTAGTCCTAGTGTGTAAAACGATGCGTAAATGTGTCAGCGATATATAAATAATGGCTAATTACTGTATAATAATAATTTGAGCAAAAATGATGTACTGAATCAAAACCAGGTACAACAGAGGGGATTAGTGGGGAGAAATTAAAATAAAGAAGAATAGCATGACTCCATACTGGAAAGAAGAGAAGTACAGGTGTCCATTTAAAGAACATATAGAAAACATAAATTGCAGGGGTTATTTCTAAAATTCGAAAGTTAAAATTTCAAAATACTTGATTTTTTTTAGAGATTTATTATACCCAATGCTGCAAAAAGCCTGAATCTGAAAAATCTAAAATTTGAGCAATTCAGGAAAAAGTCCTGAAAAATTAGAGCAATTTGGGTTTTCACTAGGTTTTATTCCACAATCCGATTGAATACGTCTTTATTGATAAATAAGATAAAGTCGGGCATAGAAGTTGTGTTTTTCTTTTTTTATTAATTTGGATTTTAGTAAATAACCCCCTTCATATTGCCTTTACTCACTATGCCAAACATAGTACACAGAGTGCAGTAAATTGTTAGTTATTAATATTACGTTAGTGCTATGAAAAGGGGTAACAGCACCTTATAATGACTATGAAGATTTTCATTCATCCAGGTCATAGTAGATTGACCTATACTAGATAGCACCTTATAATGAATTGTGAGCCCCAAGACTTTTCGCAGTAAAATCAATTAGTTATTCCAAACACTAAGGGGCACATTTGCTATTGGTCGAATATCGAGGGTTAATTAACCCTCGATATTAGACCGTCGAAGTAAAATCCTTCGACTTCGAATCTCAAAGTCAAAGGATTTACCGCATTCCCTTCAATCGAACGATAGAAGGAAAAATCTTTCGATTGAACAATTAAATCCTTCAAATCGAACGATTCGATGGATTTGAATCCATCGATCGAACGGTTTTCCTTCGATCAAAAAAAGCTAGGAAATCCTATGGGGACCTTCCCCATAGGTTAACATTGGTGCTCGGTAGGTTTTAGGTGGCGAAGTAGGTGGTAGAAGTTTTTTTTAAAGAGAGAGTACTTCGACTATCGTTCGATTCGAAGTCGTAGTTGAAGGTCGAAGCAGCCAATTCGATGGCCGAAGTAGCCAAAAAAAACTTCTAAATTCGAAGTTTTTTTCCTTCTAATCCTTCACTCGAGCTAAGTAAATGTGCCCGTAAGGGTCAGGGCACACATAAATCGCCAGCAGGATGGCACTCAGAGCGATTAGTTTTCCGAAGTCGTCCGAAGTTGCCTCACGAGGAAACTTCAGGCGATTTTGGAAAACAAATCGCTCCAAGGGCCATCCCGCCGCCGATTTACATTTTAGCTGGCAGGAAGGCAGGGGAGGCAGTTCGGGGAGATTAGTCGCCCAGAAGAAGAGGAGATTTGTTGCCGGGCGACTAATCTCCCCGAATCTGCCTGTGTGCCCTGACCCTTATGTTGTTTTCTCACTGTAATATAACAAAATTATACTGAGATAATGGATGCTGAGTATTGCTCACCTAATAAAATTTTAATCAGTTTATTTCAATTTCTCAGCCAAATGAAATTACCTTGTTCTCTTGTAAGGAAGATAAGGCAGAATATTGTCAAGAACATAAGAATTACAATAATGTATTAGGCAAGATGATGTTAGTTAAAAAAAAAACTTTTTATCTCTTTGATTTATTGGTATGATTCAGTTGTTGGTGTACTGATGCAGGTGCTATATAACCGGAGGTTCTATTATAAATCCATATTTCATAGTCAATTAACCACAACACTTTGATATGGGTGAATCTTGGCATATAATTGCACATTGAGTAAAGGCTGGAGGTTATTTGCAGCATATGTACAAACTGAGGATACACAGTAGTCATTGTGCCTCATGTATGGGATAAATGGTCAAAGTTGACAAAAAATGTCAATACTGTGCATTTGTCATAATGTTATACTGAACAAAAATGTCCATGATTTGCTGCTTGTAGTAGTGTACAGCTATAACTAGCCAAAACAATTACTCCAAATTTACTTAGTAATGAAGTGAAAGCTCAAAGAAATTGGCTGTCTCTTCAGTATGTCAAGGGATAGTAATCCTACTTGCAAATGCCAAAACATGGATGGTAGCTGGGGTTAGTACTACTGTCTGGCAGCATTGAGATCCTAAGAATAATCTTGAACACTATTTGCAAGCAGTTTGTTTTCTCTTCCCATGCCTGCATGGTTTGCCTCCAGATACCTACATATAGGTAGGTTAATTGGTCCCCATGAAATTGACCCTACTGTACAGTATGTGTGATGGGATCTTCACGGCTCCACTGGGGCAGGAACTGATGTGAATGATGAACAATCTCTGTAAATGGCTGTGTAAAATGTGCATGTCCAACATATTAACTGTTACATTTATGACTGTGTAACGGTTTATTTATTAACAAAATATCTTTAATAACCTAATCTGTATTAGAGTTTTCTAAGTGTTTAGATGCTCAATCATCCATGAAACTCTTGAAGTGGAATTGTTATACCTGCTTCAGTTTTCTGACCTTCACGGGGCATTATGTAATTATTTTTGCATTTTTTATTGCAGTTAAGCAAAAGACTGGTGGAACAGAAACACTTAGAAAAGGAATATTAAATGTATATATATATGCGTGTGTGTATATGTAAGAGCTTGGGGAAAAACATGGACCAGGGAGCATGTATTGCTGGAGAAGCTGATGAAATTCTTCCAGTAATAACTGTTTTTTGATAATGTTTGCTAATGTGGAAATAGTGAGAGCCTGAGAAATGTTAAGAGAAACTTTGAAAATGTAAATAAAAAGTCTTATTGGGAACGGGTTATTGCAGAATGGAGATTCGTTTAAGAAAACTATTATTAGCATGCATGAGACAGTTTGGTTGCCTTGACGATGAGGAGGCAAAAGTTATTATAGAAGAAAGAAAGATGAAATATGTAAAGAAGAGATAATGATGATAGTCCTACAATGATAGGTATTTAGCAGGGAAAAAACTGAGTTGTTAGTAGAGAGTAATCCCTAGAGCAGGGGTCCCCAAACTTTTTTACTCATGAGCCATATTCAAATGTAAAAAAAAAGTTGGAGAACAACATAAGTATGCAAAGATTTATTGGGGGTACCAAATATGGGCTGCTTTTGACTATTTGGTAGCCCCCATTTGGACTGGCAGCCTACAGGAGTCTGTTTAGCAGTACACGTGGTTTTTATGCAACCAAATATTGCCTTCAAGCCTGGAATTAAAAAATAAGCACCTGCTTTAAAGCCCCTGAAAGCAACATCCAATGGGTTGGTGAGCAGCATGTTGCTTGCAAGGTACTGGTTGGGGATCACTGCCCTAGAGACTGTGTTTACTGATGCCTAGTAATGCAGAATAAGTATGGGACATTAGCTCCACAAAGTTTTTCCTAGGAATCAAAATAAAAGGTTGTCAAGTGCATATGTAGTTCTCACTGCGGTTCGACCTGCCTCTTAATACTCATTTTTGGAGTATATGGAAACAGCACGTGTGCCTCTTGCAAACTGATTCAGATATAGGGAGAAAGATATGATGAGTATACATAACATAAAAATCATATTTGTAGAACAGAAACTCATGATGATAGATTTAAATATAAAAACATAACGGTATTACAGCTACGCAACCTTAAGAATGTCTGAGACTTGAGATTTTCCACATAAAGTCTTTCCATAATTTCAGTTACAATGCACTGAGACTACTATACAATTATACACAGAAACCAGTGTAGCTAGCATCATAATTTAATAATCAGCACTGTAGCATCAGCTTATATTACAGGCCAACCTCGTTTTCTGCTTGATAATTTACGACAACCCCTAAGCTTAGCTCCTCAACAGCTGCTCAGAGCCCACTGAGCATGTGAGTGTCACAAACACTTTCCAAAATGTTGACCCCCTGTGACAAGTTTGAAGTTCTGGATCATTGCTGCTATTGAGAAGCTGAAACTTTAGGCTGGTGCAATAAGTTCAGTATATAAAATGTGGCATTTGTAGCTATATTCATTTTTAGGGTTTAGTTCTCCTTTAAAGGGCACCTACAACTCACATATTCTTTCTTCCACTGGAGATGCAGGCAAATAGAGTTTGCACTCTGGTCGGAGTAACAACGACTGCTAGAGGGATGCGAATGGCCATTTGCGGCACTAAGAATTTGTGCTGCATCTTTTGCTCATGTGCATGTGCGCCATAATACACTGCCACCCACAGCTAGGGCTCCATTCTGGTGCAATTTGTCACCTAGTGCTCACACTAGGTTTAAAAACGCTCTAGCTGTATTAGTTTGCAGCAGTTGAGCACCAGTGACACCTTCTGGTCAAATCAGGAATCTGCCATGAACGCTGCTCTGGGGAAAAGGACTTGCTCCCCCTCCCATATCCAATTTAGTTCCAACACTTAGCTGCATGCCACATGCCTTATAACTACTAAATGGCGAGAAAAACAACAGCTGAAGTTAAGCATCTGAGCCAAGTCTGTTGCTGAACTACTCAAATGACATTCTTGTTGCAACACTAAAATCTTTATTCTATACTAAAATCCTTTTCATGTTCTACACAATATAAGTACAAAATAAAAGCAAGTTAAAAACAAGATACATTGTAACAGTGTTATCTTCAACAAAATAGATAATGAAAACAGCTTGCATTGTAGAAATATCAAGTAAACTTTGTATCTAATTATACACAGATTAGTTAAAAGAAACACTTGGTTCATGCTGTTACTAATGTGTCGATCTCTGAATGGTGTTGAGGGACTAACATATGATCTATCTCCTCTATTACTGAATCAATTAATAAGTACTATATAATATTCTCGTGGCCCCTAGCTGTAATGCTGCTGAAAAAATACATAGAAAAACACAACCTCCATGTTCAAATCCCATAAGCTTCGTTAATGGTAACTGATTAGTAAGTGGAAGATGCATATGCCAGCCAATCATGTGTCAAAACCCATCGTAGCCCAGGAGTACATATATGGGGAAATATGTGAGCTAATGTTGAAGTGTATACATATACAAAATATTAATGTGGTGATATAATTAAAAACAATAACGTGTTTCACCAATATTACTGTGCATAATAACTTATATGTACCATGTGAACCCTCCCTCAGTTCATCAAAATATGAAGTGTACCACCCCTAAGGTATATATCAACCCCCTTGTTTTAATGCAATACTGAAATAGACAATCAAATAATAAAGAAAAAAAGGGGGAAAAAAAGACAAAAAATAGATAATAAAAGCATATAATGTGAAGTAAAGAGTCTCTATCCACGTTGTGTAGCCTTAGTAAAATGTATCATCGTGTACAGTGTGTCCCAAATTGCGGTCGATCACCACCCGCCAGCCTCAAATCCACGCTGCAGGGATGTACGGGATCGAGTGCAGCACTTGCCATACCATGGACGAATCCAACCAGATGTAAACCACCATACAGTTTCATACTCAGGAGCTTGTGAAGATGGAGTGAGCAGTGTTGGCGTGCCCTAAGGGCATGGCAAATGGGCACTAATTCGGGACACACTGTACACAATGATACATTTTACTAATGCTACACAACGTGGCTCCACAGTCTGACCCTGTATATCCCTCAAAACAGTGTTGTACTTGTATGTAAAACTTTGCAAACGGTTGTACATGCTATACTTCTCTTGTATGTTTTGTATACATTCTTGTATTCTGAGGTAAATTTGTTGCATGTTATACTTATGTGTTGTTATAATTGAGTGTTGAACTGCAAAGCTATGCAACCTTTATTTTTATTTATTTTACAAGAGTAATTTAGAAGTTGGGCAACCCCAGGTATAGACACTCACAGTTATTTTGAAATCGGCAGTGCTGTTTTACTGTATCAGGCCCTCCGGAACTTATTTAATTACCCTGTACTTAAACGCCCACACTTAGTGAAATGGTATATGGGAGGAGTCATTGAGCCAGCAAATTCAAATTCATGTCCATCTAAATAATTCCCACTTACAGTGTAAAATTGCAAAGGGGGGGCCTTAAAAGCAGAAACATACTAAAAGTATGTTGTCTGAATAAATAAATGCAATAAGTCTCCACTAGGGATGGGCGAAAAAATTAGTTTGATTTGTGGAAAATTCTTTGAGTTTCGCCACATGCAATTTTTTTCGCAAAACCACATAAAATATTCGCTGTGCGTCAGACTTTGATGCTGACAAACGTTAATGTCAGTTGTGGAATGCACTGCGGGATGATGTTGTGATGGCTGATTCTGTTAATGCTTTTAAGAGGGCTTGGAAAACACACGCGGCGATCTTTTTTCTATTGTCGCTCGAAATCGCCTAGCGAGGCAATTTCGAGCGACAGTAGAAAAAAGATTGCCGCGTGTGTTTTTACGCCGCGATTCCCCATAGACACCAGCGCAAAAGTTTCCCCAGCGATTGCGGATTAAAAGTCGCGGCGACAAATCGCGGCGCTATCGCCTAGTGTGGCCCTAGCCTTAACTATGTAACTATTAGATGCCTGTGGCGTTTCTTTATAAGTTCATTATTGTTGCAAACTCTGTGTGTTTTACTATACTAGTGGAATTCCCCTGAGGTTATTTATATTAATGCTCAGTGATAACCTGAGCCACACAACATTATTTTAGAAAGCATCATCATCCTACACTTTAGTTTGTTTGTCCCTTGGCTTGATCATGTCAAAAGAACATTGCTTTAAATAGCACAAGCTCCAGCATCAAAATACTATGTCCTTAAATCACTAACTCCATGTGACATTAATTTGTTTTAAGGTACTGCAATGTCAAGTCCCATTAGATTGAAGCTGACGTTGCGCTGCCTGGAAAAATTATTCTACTCAGTCATGTGTGTAAACTCTATTTTCAATACGTCAACTTTACACTGTGTTTAAGCCTCTTGATGTTCAGACTACAATTAGAGCCGTAAGTACAATGAACCATAACACACTCTGTTTGCTTAGATATAAATTAACCAGTATCCTGTAGAATTTATCATCTGAATACGATTTAAATTGCATCTAGAATGTTCTGCCATTGCACCAAAATATGCTGAATATGTTTAGGAAATGGGGTCTGGGTAAAACAGATTTTTCGTTCTCTAGTTTCTTTATGACATTACAGTCAAAATTATATCTATAATTTAATGATGATATCATGTAGCGCTACCACTCAGATGAGTGGTGAAAATTTTCGAGATTATTTATCAAGTCCACTTGCTTCACACTTATCAGTACTAGATAATTAGCTGAATACAAACTTATTCATAGAGAAGAACCAATATTCATAGCTGAACCAATAATAACAGACTCAATGCAGAAGATGTTCTTGTTACCTTCTAGCTAACCACAATTCTGAAAGCTATTGACAGCACACTCTTAGCTCTACAGGTAATATATAGTACATTAGCTCGGCAGTTACTCAAGTGCCTAATGTATAAAAGTCCTCTACAGCACGTCAGCTTTTAAATTGCTTCTAGCTTCAGCTGTGCTGAAGTGCTTGGCCATGGCTGAGACTATCCCTTAAGTGGTTTGGATGTGTGGCTTCTTTTGGAGCCTGAAATCCGACCCAGATCATTAATGAATCATATAATATAATAAGGGATACCATACACATTACATATAATGAAATGGTCTTATACAACAAACCATTGAACACCCTTATTGTAACAAAGTATCCAACAGGGATGCGATGAGATGTTATTTTGCTTTCTTTGTAAAGAGTTGCTATTCCCCCTTAAGGTAACACAGAGTAAAACATAAATATACAAATAAAGATATATATATATCTGCACTCTTACCGAATTAAAGACTTTGCCGGGTGCAAGGGCCAAAATATCTTCATACAATATAATGGAAGGACCCGCACTCCATTTTATCGTGAATCAAATGTATTTTTATTTTAATGCATATCCAATGTTTTGGCCCACTTTCAAAAGGCCCTAAAAAGTGGGCCAAAACGTTGGATATGCATTAAAATAAAAATACATTGGATTCATGATAAAATGGAGTGTGGGTCCTTCCATTATATATATAGATATATATATATATATATATATATATATATATATATATATATATATATATATATATATATATATATATATATATATATATATATATATATATATATATATATATATAGACAAATACAACCCATTGTCAATATATTTAAGACAGAGACATTTTGTGCATACTGCTACGGAAAAATGCCTTACCCTTTAAACAAAACAGGGATTGTTTGTCCATATATTGCAATATATTTAAGCTGGCCAACTACGTCAAAGTCATCCCATATCTGGCCAGTCCTATGCTCAATTTTCATCTGATTCATTAAGAATTCTATTGCTTTTACAAAAGGACTAAATTGTACCTGCAACTTACTAGCTGCTTTCAAAGTAAACCTCCATACTTGGCTGCCCTTTTGTTAGACACCAGTGGGATCACCTGACTATAGAATTCGCTGGAATTTCCACATTTTACCGCCAGCAAATAAATTATCAAAACTGTGGTGCATTTCACTGGAAATTTGAGAATTTTCCGGCGAAACGGGACAAATTTGCCAATCACTATTTATAACTCTTGTTAAGTATGGAACCCTTTATTTTTGTATACAAACCAACACATTTGTCACATAAGAGTTCTGGTCATTGCACATGCTGAGGCTCCCAAAAGAGGGCGTAGTAGAGAAAGCTATTGTTTTAGCTAGAAACATTTTGGTTCTAAACAATGAGAAATGTGACCACTTAAGCTCTGAATAGCAATTTTTCTATTAGCATTCCAAACTAGAGTCCTAATAGGTCTGTATCCAAATGGAATAGTATAAATACAGTTACATAGTTACATAGTTACATAGTTAAATTGGGTTGAAAAAAGACAAAGTCCATCAAGTTCAACCCCTCCAAATGAAAACCCAGCATCCATACATACACCCCTCTACTTTTAATTAAATTCTATATACCCATACTAACTATAGAGCTTAGTATCACAATAGCCTTTGATATTATGTCTGTCCAAAAAATCATCCAAGCCATTCTTAAAGGCATTAACTGAATCAGCCATCACAACATCACCCGGCAGTGCATTCCACAACCTCACTGTCCTGACTGTGAAGAACCCCCTACGTTGCTTCAAATGAAAGTTCTTTTCTAAACGGGTGGCCTCTGGTACGGTGATCCACTTTGTGGGTAAAAAGGTCCCCTGCTATTTGTCTATAATGTCCTCTAATGTACTTGTAAAGTGTAATCATGTCCCCTCGCAAGCGCCTTTTTTCCAGAGAAAACAACCCCAACCTTGACAGTCTACCCTCATAATTTAAGTCTTCCGTCCCTCTAACCAATTTAGTTGCACGTCTCTGCACTCTCTCCAGCTCATTTATATCCCTCTTAAGGACTGGATTCCAAAACTGCACTGCATACTCCAGATGAGGCCTTACCAGGGACCTATAAAGAGGCATAATTATGTTTTCATCCCTTGAGTTAATGCCCTTTTTTATGCAAGACAGAACTTTATTTGCTTTAGTAGCCACAGAATGACACTGCCCAGAATTAGACAACTTGTTATCTACAAAGACCCCTAGATCCTTCTCATTTAAGGAAACTCCCAATACACTGCCATTTAGTGTATAACTTGCATTTATATTATTTTTGCCAAAGTGCATAACCTTGCATTTACTATTGTAGTTGTACTATTTTAGACTGTGTGGCTAATGCTGGCCCACACTGGAGGAAGCAGTTGTACTTATGATGTTATAGCATTGTATCTGTTGAAGCTGGGTTGTTTGAAATGGCTTGTTTCCCAGTATCATCATGTAATGTAAGTGATGGTTCCCTTAACACCAATAACATCAAGACTGATAATGGTTACCTCCACAAACTACTCTTTTACTACTCCTCTTCTATTTATTATTCTTCCTCTTCAATTGTAAACCCCCTGCATCCTTCCCAATTCTCTCATTATTTATTTCAGATTCCCTACTTAAACCAACGCTGTCGTTGCCAAACCTGGCCTTACCCATTATTTTAAGTTCCCACCTTTTTCATCTCTGGCTATTAGCTTAACGTTTATTTAACCCCAGCCCCTCTCATCCCCATACTCATTGTTACTTTCTGTATCCCTTTAACCTCCTGTTAAATCCTCTTTTCTTTTGAATCCTTTACACTACTATTAGAAACCTATAGAATTGGAAGTTCAGCAGGTTCAGGCCAGCAATTCTCTTCAGTAAAGGGATACGGTCATCAGAAAACATGTTTTTTTCAAAACGCATCAGTTAATAGTGCTGCTCCAGCAGAATTCTGCACTGAAATCTATTTCTCAAAAGAGCAAACAGATTTTTTTTATATTCAATTTTGAAATCTGACATGGGGCTAGACATTTTGTCAATTTCCCAGCTTCCCCTGGTCATGTGACTTGTGCCTGCACTTTAGGAGAGAAATGCTTTCTGGCAGGCTGCTGTTTTTCCCTTCTCAATGTAACTGAATGTGTCTCAGTGAGATATGGGTTTTTACTATTGAGTGTTGTTCTTAGATCTGCCAGGCAGCTGTTATCTTGTGTTAGGGAGCTGCTATCTGGTTACCTTCCCATTGTTCTTTTGTTTGGCTGCTGGGGGGAAAAGGGGAGGGGGGTGATATCACTCCAACTTGCAGTACAGCAGTAAAGAGTGATTAATGTTTATCAGAGCACACGTCACATGACTTGGGGCAGCTGGGAAATTGACAATATGTCTAGCCCCATGTCAGATTTCAAAATTGAATATAAAAAAATCGGTTTGCTCTTTTGAGAAATGGATTTCAGTGCAGAATTCTGCTGGAACAGCACTATTAACTGATTCATTTTGAATTTTTTTTTTCCCATGACAGTATCCCTTTAATGGATTAATGGGTCATCTCAGACCTGTCGAGGTTGCATATAAGTCAATGGGAGAAGTCCCAACGATTTTTTGATGTGCGCTGGGTTTTGGGCAATACCCCAAAGTTTTCGGAGATTTTGGGTGAAAATTACGAAAAAATCGTGAAAATCGGATGAAAAAGTCTGAAAAATTTGTAAAAAATCTGATTTTTTTCCCGCAAAGCAAATTTTCGGCAAAGTGTAATAATAAATAAGCGTAAAAAACCCGAGCGGATTTGATTGGAGTTTGTAGCAGAAAATATTGAGATAAATTTGGGCTTTGATAAATAACCCCCAAAATGTGTCAGACTTGAAAAAGGGCCCATAATGCCTTAAACTTTGTATGTGGACTCACAATATAGCAAAACTTAGCCATTATCCTGCAGTCGAATTTGATTATTATCATCCCTTATTTCTAAAGCACCAACATACTCAACAGTACTGTACAATAAATATGTATAAAAATATGTATACATGTAACATACAAATACAACCAATAACTGATACAAGAGGTAAAGAGCCCCTGCCTAAAAGTGCTTACAATTTAAAAATCCCATTTTTTGCATTATGTAAGGGCATTTTAATGGATGCCAGTAACAGAACATGGAGGAAACAGAAAATCAGGAAGCTTTGCAACTCGTGGTATAGTGTCTTACCTATACATCTGACATCTGTCCTTAAATGACTGTCTCTCCTGTCGGCTACAAACTTTGGTTTCTGTTATGTAAGTATTATTTTAACAAACCGAGGATGATTATTCTCTGAATAAAGTGACTCGAAATAGGTGAGAGAACAATCATACCTGCTCAATGTTCAGCAGTTTAGAATATATACATAAAGATTTATGCTAAAGACAAATGGGGGAATGTAATAAAAGTGGGTAACGGAAAAACTATTTGCAATGCGAAAAGTTATGTCTTTGCGCGAACAAATTTTGCTTTGCGTGAATTTAATATAGCTTTTGCGAACCCGGAAACTGTCAGTCAGTGTAATAAAACTTCTTACTGAAAAAGTCGTTGTGTTTGCTCCAAAAGATTACGACACCTTCAAGCACTTCTTAAGAGTGTGCAATTAAAATCCGCAATGTAATAACATTTTAACAAACAATATTACATTGCAAGATGTGGATTTTTATTCTTATTGGTGCGAATTGTTTTGCTTTTATTACATTACCCCGTAAGTCTCCCTAAAGCTAAAACATATTGCATTTACAAATCAGCAGAAGGAAAAACCATTATCTGAAATACAACTTCCAGAACAAAGGAAGGAAATCCACTCAAAAATATCATTATGGATCACATAGACATAATTCGGAGAGGGGAAATAACTGGACTTTCACACCAGACTTTATCTCACTGAAAGGGCGTTTGAATCTTCCTTTATATAAAAGCAGCTCTTACTTATGAGGGTGACTTTGATAGAGGTGGAAATAGATTTGTTACATATTATTTAAATCAGTTCATGTAGAAGCTACTTAAATAAAAATCTCGTTATTATTTTTGTATTTCTGCTTGTATAATCTTAAATAAAAGAAAATTCAAATAGAATAATGCACTGGGATGACAACAAACTGCTACCAGTAGATAACTTTTTAAGGTATGATGGTGCCATCTAGTGTCATCTTCTACTTACATCTCATAGGCAGCAAAAACATTTGCAATTGCTGACAAGTTAGCATTGGCACAATAGCTCTCATTTGAAATGAAAGTGATAGAGCCCCAAATTACACTCCTTAGTGCTCATTTATCTAGAAGGCGTGTTTGCTCTATGCATCTCATGGGTGCAAAAGTGAGAAAACATGGAGACTTGGCACCTGTTCTTTTGTGCCCTGACCCGCTGTTTACAAATGACAAATGACCCTTTAGATCACATAAGGCACCAAATATAAAGCAGTGAAAGTTTAATAATAGCTAAAGGCAAATTAAAAATAAGAGCACCCCCTTTTGAATTGCATTTTGCTCAGCAAGTGTGAGCATAAAAGTATCTGTCGTACGCAGATTTTGATTCAGTTCAGTTTAACCAACTTCCAAATATTTGTTTCATTGCAAATGTTTTTAAAGGAAAAAAACTTGGAATGAAATAGCTTATTTTAGGGGTATAATTTCCTAATTAAATGGTCATCAACTGATACATTACTTGTTTTAAATTAAGTAGTGTATCTACAATATGTCACCCTTTTTCAGGACACTGGGGAACTGGCTTTGGTAGAAGTGGTAGAGACTGAGATCCAGTACACAGCTGTGCAGTGACCACATCTATTGGGGGTCCAGTGTACAACCCAGGGGAGAATGGGCACCCCATTTGGAAATGGGGAAAATACTAATACACAAGTATGAATGATTACCTATATATTAAAGGAACTTGAAATTGGCATTTATTACAATGTTACACCAATAGGGCACATTGTCTTAGCATGAACCAAAATACTTTTAAAGAAACACTCCTCTTAATTAACTTAAAAGACTGTCCAGTTTGTGCAACACAGACCCATTCCAACATATAACCTGTAAAGTAATGCTACCTACCCCCAAGTGCATTCCTCATAGCCAGTATAGCAGGTACTAAATAGGACCTAATCCTCTCTGTAGGTAATAAGCCTATAATATACAGTATGTCCCTCAATGACTTTCAAATGGTAGTTTACTCAGGCTCCTTATTACATAGTATTGCATTCCAATTCAAGGTGCTTGCTAGATGATAGATCTGCTTCACTGGTCTGGAAAGAAACCAGTCCAAACCTTACTTCTAGACTAAGTTTTTCAAGGTTTCTTTCCTCCATGTTCCCTTGAATGGTATCAGTGGGTTTGCTTTTACAAAATGGCAAGTGGGCATTTGTATTAATGCTGGCACTTCCATGGCTGGCAGGTCAGCAACTAGAAGCTGCAAAAGGGTTGCTGGCAGCAACAGGGGCCTTGGCACTAAGAATGCGATATCTACTCTCTCCTTGGACAGTCTGGTAACACCTTCACAATCAAATCTAGAGATCTAGAGGTCTGTATCTAAAATAATTTATCTTCCCTTAAACAGAGTGCTTCCACAGGCTCAGTTTTCCACATGCTCAGTCTTTCACATCTTTTTGGGATGACAGAGGGACCAGTGTTTGTGCCAGCATGGCTTTATGCGTAATAGATCTTGCCAGACTAACTTAATTTCTTTTTATGAGAATGTAAGTAGAGACCTCGATTCTGGTATGCCAGTGGATGTGATTTACTTAGACTTTGCTAAAGCATTTGATACAGTGCCACACAAAAGGTTACTGGTTAAATTAAGGAATGTTGGCCTGGAACATAGTATTTGTACCTGGATAGAGAACTGGCTAAAAGATAGACTACAAAGAGTGGTGGTAATTGGAACATTTTCTAATTGGACCAGTGTTGTTAGTGGAGTACCGCAGGGCTCTGTACTAGGTCCCTTGCTTTTCAACTTGTTTATTAATGACCTGGAGGTGGGCATTGAAAGTACTGTTTCTATTTTTGCAGATGATACTAAATTGTGCAGAACTATAGGTTCCATGCAGGATGCTGCCACTTTGCAGAGTGATTTGTCTAAACTGGAAAACTGGGCAGCAAACTGGAAAATGAGGTTCAATGTTGATAAATGCAAGGTTATGCACTTTGGCAAAAATAATATAAATGCAAGTTATACCCTAAATGGCAGTGTGTTGGGAGTTCCTTAAATAAGAAGGATCTAGGGGTCTTTGTAGATAACACGTTGTCTAATTCTAGGCAGTGTCATTATGTGGCTACTAAAGCAAATAAATTTCTGTCTTGCATAAAAAAGGGCATTAACTCAAGGGATGAAAATATAATTATGCCTCTTTATAGGTCCCTGGTGAGGCCTCATCTGGAGTATGTAAGTTTTGGACTCCAGTCCTTAAGAGGGATATAAATGAGCTGGAGAGAGTGCAGAGACATGCAACTAAATTGGTTAGAGGGATGGAAGACTTAAATTATGTGGGTAGACTGTCAAGGTTGGGGTTGTTTTCTCTGGAAAAAAGGCGCTTGCGAGGGGACATGAATAAACTTTACAAGTACATTAGAGGACATTATAGACAAATGGCAGGGGACCTTTTTACCCATAGAGTGGATCACCGTACCAGAGGCCACCCCTTTAGACTAGAAGAAAAGAACTTTCATTTGAAGCAACATAGGGGGTTCTTCACAGTCAGGACAGTGAGGTTGTGGAATGCACTGCAGGGTGATGTTGTGATGGCTGATTCAGTTAATGCCTTTAAGAATGGCTTGGATGATTTTTTGAACAGACATAATATCAAAGGCTATTGTGATACTAAGCTCTATAGTTAGTATAGGTATGGGTATATAGAATTTAATTAAAAGTAGGGATGGGTGTATGTATGGATGCTGGGTTTTCATTTGGAGGGGTTGAACTTGATGGACTTTGTCTTTTTTCAACCCAATTTAACTATGTAACTAACTATGTAACTATGTTCCTTAGGTGGAAGTGACATGATTTAAAAAGTGACAGGATATGAGGAGTGAATGACAGGGCAGAATCTAGGATAACCCCAAGGCACCGGGCCTGGGGAGAGGGGGTGATAGTGGAATTGTTAACTATGATGGATACTTCCGGGATGTTACTTGTGTTAGTTGGAGGAAAGAGAACCATTTCAGTTTTAGAGAGGTTTAATTTAAGGTAGCGTTGCGACATCCAGGTAGAGATAGCTGACAGGCAGGAGGAGACGCGAGTTAGGAGTTCTGGGTTGAGATCAGGAGATGAGAGATAGATCTGAGTATCGTCATAGAGGTGGTAGTGGAAACCATGCAAGTTGATTAATTTGCCGAGGGAGGAAGTATAGATGGAGAATAGCAATGCTCCCAGGACAGAGCCTTGAGGAACTCCAACAGAAAGAGGTAGGGGAGAAGATGATACTCCATTGTAGGAGACACTGAAGGAACGATTGCTGATGTACTGTAAGAAGAGAACCAGGACAGGGCTGTGTCACGAAGGCCAAGCAAAAGGAGGGACTGGAGGAGGAGAGGGTGATCTACAGTGTCAAATGCGGCTGAGAGATTTACAGCTCCATACTTTATTTCTGAACAATCAGCTTTTCTGAATATCATCTTAATATAAATAAATGATGATGATGATGATGATGATGATGACCAGATACTGTAGAGCTTAAGTACTGTCCACAACATAACAAGACATTCCATAACCATTCTTCCAATACTCTCTCGCTCTCACGGGATGGGCATCACTTTACATGACTCTGTTCAACTACTATTCTAAACAGTCTCTCTTTCAAATGCAAAAAACACATTGTGGAGCTTTATCTGTTGTTCAGAAATGAATGATATCACAATGCACATCTGTCTCTTCTGTGTCATCAGTAATCTCAGGCAGCACAATATTCAGCCTTGACGTCAGTATCAATATCAGAGGACACTATACATCTCAGTCTCCTTTTTTTTTCTATTATGCAAGATCCTTGCAGGGTCCTGGCAAGACATCACTATCAGTGGCATAGCTAGATGTTACTTTGCCCCAGAGCAAATTAATTTTAGGGCCCCCCAACATATTCAAAGGTTGTCCTGTTTTACTAATACATGTTGAAATTGCTCATTAATTAAGGCCCCCATGGGGTCCCCTATACTTCCTGTGCCCCCTGCAGCTGCAAGGTTTGCTTCCTCTGTAGTTACGCCCCTGATCACTATGCAGGAGTTATGTAGAATCTGGCCTGTCTTGGCGTAGGCTTTAACTAATTGTCTTTGTTAAAAATTTTCTCCAGTGGCTGCAATTTTTTAAAGATTTGGTCCCAAACAGCACACAATTGGTCAACACTCAAATGTGCAACGTGCAACTCGCTGCATTGAAAAATGCAAGTTGTCTACTGTCTCTGCCAATGAAAATGAGCCCTCTACTCTTAAAACTCTGGGTTCACAATTGAAATGTGAATGGTACAACTCTTTTTCTTCTAAGATTGGATTTTGCCTCATGTTACAAAGGGTGCTGATGTCCTGGCAGATAGACAAGCATGGGAACCCTCCACAGTAGTAGTGGTTAACCGTGAAAAACTTAATCCTCATGAACACAGTGCCACCTCTTAATGGGCTTCATGGGATGTAATTTAGGGAACCCATCTAGAAAATAAAATACCACTTTTACGAATACTAATTACTAATACTTTACTAATACTATCATATATATTATGGTACAAATTATCTATGTAGAATTCTCCTGTTCAATCCTCCTGTTAAATCTTAAAAAAAACGAACTAATAATTAAAGTTAGTTAAAGGAATATAATACAATAGCACCAATTGATACAGAATAATAAACGCTACTATAATGTCTGTCTATCTTGTCAACATTTTGTGTTAATTTACCAAGAATTTTCATGGTTGTAAATGAACGAGGAGAGAGGCCAAGGAAAATAATAGGTCCCACAAGATTTCAATATATATGTATTTAAAAGTGCATCTCTGTCAAGGTTTAGGGTCCTGAAAAGAGTTCTAGTTATGGCAGTCTATCAGCATTTTATTATCATTAATTCAAAATTGACATGGCAAAAGCAGCTTAGGGAACTAGAACTGCAAGTGAAGTCAGTGACACCTTCATAACATCTAATTACACTCTATCCCTCCACTTAATTTTCTGATGAGTCATAACATGTTTAATTTATTGATTTCTTTCATCATCCGAATACTAACACTAATATAAAGTGTATCATATTTATACTTTATTAATGGGTAAAACTTAAAAACTTCATACATTTCTTGGTAGACCGAATAAACCTTTTTCTAATATTGACTGCACTATTTCAAAATGTAAAATTCAGTTAGCTCATTCGTGAGTTTAAAGAGGCAGAATAAATTATTTATTTTTCTGGCAATGTATTATGCAGAAATGTGTTTTCGGAAAAGATCGCAGGTCAAAGACACGGCCGCTTGGTAACCGTACTGTGCAAGAAAAGAAATGACCTTTAAAAAATAATTATATCTCAGTCAACATCTCAGTGCTGCTGAAATTGGCTTAGATTCCATGATTTGTTTTAGAAATTAAACAGCTTGGGACAGTTAAGTACATTTTCTGAGCCTAACGAAATATAATAATGTTTTATAAGATAAGTCTTCCGTTTTATGAAATAATTATAGTAGAATATACTGAAGATAATCTAAGAATCTAGAATTCTTCTTGACTGTGCAGCATCTATATGGCAGGCCTCCTTGCATAATTTCCCCATATTTATCTATTTCTACCCAAACACTTCACCCACTTCGAGACAGTTATTTCATGCAGGATGGGATGTTAACAGTCTACAGTTTTTATTGAGAAAAGAAAAGAAGAAATGAAAACATAAAAACAGTACGTTCAAGGACAACATTGTAAACCATTAACATGAAACAATATCACGTTATACCCCCAATGCTTGTCAACTAAAAAAAAAACACAATGGCTGCACACCATCCCAGCCACCTTCCAGAGCACTGTCAGATGGGGATGTGGCAACAGGCAAACCTAATACACCATACTCTTTGGAACCTTGTCCGACAAGATTACCATCTAACTTTTACGTCCATGTGCCAGACTCCGGGGTCCCCACCCCTTATCAAGCATTCCTCCGCAAATTGTGACAACACAACCGGCCTCCCTATGCACTTTACTACTTGGCTAAACTCAAAGGGAGTTTGGGCCGGACAATGATCCTTGGCTTCCAACAGATAAAGAGGCCTTCTCTTCCTTTCCCTTTCTAATTTCTTTCCAAATCCTGACCTCCTCTCCTTTCCAATCCCAGTCTTACCTATTAAAGGAAAAATATACCCAAAAACAATGTAGGTCTCTATAAAAATATATTGCATGAAACAGCTCATATGTAAAATCCTGCTTCATGTAAATAATAAATAGAAAATTGCCATTTTAAGAACTAAGGGCTGCCCTCTAGGATCCTACGATTCCTGGTGCACCCCTACAAACCATACATGCACTCCATACAAACCATACAGAGTTCTGTCTCTTACTCCCACACTTCTTCCTGTTACAGCTAGAGCTGCAGTATTTCTGGTCAGGTGATCTCTGTGGCAGCACACAGACCATCACAAAATGGTGGTTCAAGGTAAAAGAGCAATATTTACTGACATCTATATTCCAGTTGGGTAAGATCCTTTAATAGGCCACTTAATATGATATAAACTATCAGTTGCTTAAGTATTCATTTTGGAGGTAAAGAGTTTCTTTAACCACCAAAATCCTGCCTGTCATTCCTAACAAATTCAAGACTCTTATCAGCAATTACAAAATTGCAGTATGACACCAATTCCTGTTCAGATGGAACAGACTTGATTCAAGGAGCAACATCAGACACCCTACAGCAATATTCATTTTTTTTTGGGTTAGGTAGCTATCATGGTGAAATATCACTCCACACTACTTCCATCTGACACCCTACTGGCGTATGCAATATTGCAAGTTTCTGAGATTAGGTAGCTATCATTGTGAAATATCACACCACAAGACCTCCCTCCATCTGTCATCAATGCATCAAAATAAACCTTTTACCACCATACAGGACACTTTTTAGATCTAGTGGCCAGTTACAATATTTGCCACTCTGTAATTCCAAATTTCTAACTGTTATATTCTTCTAAATAAACTTCCTGGTAGTTAGGTTAGGCCATGTACCACAATGTAGAAACTGAAATTAAATGTTTAAGGGTTGGCCATTTGCTACTCCTATCAGACATATACGTATTTTGGGATGTTTATATCACCTCTGCCTGTTGCTTTTCTTGAATGATTGTACATATCAAAGCAATTTGTAAAAATGATGTATCTATGCTATGCTCAATCTATGCAGGGCCAGTACTAGGGGTAGGCAGAAAAGGCACCTGCCTAGGTCAACAATAGAGGGTGCTGGGCAGTTACCTGTTAAAGTCTTCTGCCTAGCCATAATCCATGTTGGCTCCCCTCTGCTGCTCTCCCCTCCTCTCTGTCACTCTCCCATCCCTCCCATCTGTCACTCTCCCATCCCTCCCATCTGTCACTCTCCCATCCCTCCCATCTGTTACTCTCCCATCCCTCCCCTCTGTCACTCTCCCCTCTCTCCCCTGTCCTCCCCTCTGCCATGACGCATGTGTGCTCACAGTCATAGGGGGGCATGGTAGCTGGCTGGGCTGCTTACAGCACCCGAGTTAGTTGCTAGAAGATAATATAATAGGATCTATTTATAAAGCTGTTTATGCATAGAAAATGTAATAAAAAGTAGTGTAACATGAATATCCTATTAGTAATACTAAGCATTCAGGTTTATAAAATATAGCAGCTGACCAACTTCAGATGGAATGAGCCAGGATGAACAATGAAATGACAGGGGGAATTACATTACTAGTGAGAAAAATTCTGGGCAGAGATTGGCTTGCCACCCACACACCCACAATCTGCTGTTATCATATTTTTTACACAATGCAATTTCTGTAGTTCATTCCATTATTTTACACCCCATAGCCCTAGTACAACCCATTTTAGACAATGGGAAAAACAGTGGAGAGGAGGGTGGAATTTTGGTATGGGGAGAGTACCAATAAATGGCTTGCCATGAGGGAGCTAATTGTATATGAAAACAGTTGACTCCCTTTCTCAGCTGGGCCCTTGCCATGGCAGAGCAGGAAGGGAGGATGTTTGTGTAACTACACACCTCTCAGTTGCTGGAATTAAATGAAAAGGGCACCAGAGGTTCTTAAACAGGCAACGTTTAATTACAATACAGGATTAATACTCTGGAGGTCCAGTAATATTCAAGTACATGTTAGCTAGGAACCAGTAGAAATATTCAGGAAGTAAATACTTGGCTGAATCTCTGTTATTTTTGTGATCCCTTCACTTTAAGGCCAGTTTTGCCTCAGGTAAAGCTACCTCCATCTATCAACCCAAGCTGGATCATATGGCTGCTCTTGCTAGCTGCAGCTGTCTAACTCATATTCCTAGAATGTACAGGCACTTTCCTATTTCTTTCTAACTTCATCCATGCAGTTCCAAATTCTGTAAAGATTGGTTCTCTTACGGCCAGAATTATTTACTGGGGTCAGGCTCCCTAACAGACATCCACCTTGGTCAGAGGGTGGAGGCTTCCCAATCCCCTAAACAAGAAGTAGTCATACTCTCCCTGGATTAATGGAAAATACTAACCCACCCAGGTGCGGAACAAAGGAAAATATTTAGAAAGAGATAGGTTTCCTAATGACACACATATTTAGAAATACATATTTTACATGGCCTTTTACATGCCAGTTATATTACACCAATTTTCATACCATTTTTTCTGTTGTAACTCACTATACAAAACTTTATAAACTGGCCTCATAGTGTGCTGAATGCTCAGAGCAAACATGAAGCAAAACAGCAATTCACCTGCAGAAATGCACTTTCCCAAAGGAATGTCTAAAGTAAGTGCAAACAAAACTGATCTGTGCTGTAGTACTGCAAGGGAAGCAAACACAAAAGACACCTTTATCTCTCTATTCCTACCCATTGTTATTTGGCGGGCCAGTTATGTTAAATAATAAATTTGGATGCTTTGTAATTTATTCTTTTAGTCTGCTTGGCACTGACAATAACAACATATTAAATCAGACACCGTCATGTCTTTACAACCATTTGATCCAGCTAAATCCGACAATGCTTGCATGCTGTTGCCTTTCAACAGTACCATGTTGTAAACAGTTTACCCAACTGATGAATTGATTTTTTAAATTACATCTAGCAAACACAGACAGATAAAACTACTTGTGTACACTGATTTTAATCAGATGTTGTCATCTGAATCTGCTCTGATCTTATTTTCATTCCAGTAAGATCAAAGAGAATAAGTACCTTGCATAAAAATGCTTAAACTTCTTTCAACAGAGGGATAGATCAACTTTTAGGCTCACATGTGAATCAAGTAATTGGTATGTTTCTTGTAAAATGGCCAGTTTTCTATTTATTCTATCATTGTATTATAAACAGGGCCGTTAGCATCCAGAGACTTGCTTCAATGATAGTTTCCAATGTAAAGAGGAGAGGGCCCTAACGTAACAAAAATGTCCCCCCTCAGGCACTGAAAGGTTAAGGAAAGGGTGTCTTGACCAGGTTAGGGGAACTGGTGTATGTGGTAGGGCAACAGAAGGACCTGTGATGTAGTATAGGAAGGAGCTGGAGGGGATTCACTTCATTTTTCACTGGCATATTCCCCTGCTTAGCAGAAGGCACGGCAGTACTTCTTTGAGTATTGGACCAAGGAGGTAACAGGGTGGAGTATATGCTTGCCATCTGTCTGCAGAGTAGCGCAGTGGAGCTCCAGTAGCATATGCAGTTGGGCCAAGTCAGGAATCAACTGCTCATGCGCAAATCGCGTTGAGTCCCGAAAGTATATAAATCGGCTGGAAGATGGTGCCCTGGAGCTCTGCTGCTCTTCTCTGCATTTTAGGCTCAGATTTTTAAGGGTTTTTTTTTAACTAATGCACAGTTCGAGGAAGGAGAGGGGAGAGGGGTGGAATGCCAGGCAGTTAAGGAAAATTTACGTTTTTGCGAATGTAACGCTTTTCTGGCCTATCCCGCCAATTAGGGGTTAAGGGTGTCCAGCTAGTGTATGAGCATGGGTTACACTGTGAAACTACACTCAGGGCGGAGCCTTCACTAAATGAAAGCTTCCCCTTTAAGATGGTGTAAAACTACAACCCACAGGCATATAAGTGTAAAAGATAAAATAATGGACGCCAGGAGGTTCTTTAAAAAGTGAAAACAGTGTGATGGTTTATTAGCATAATAATATGGCAAAGCAATTGACCACAGGTTTACTCACGCAGGAGCTGTAGTAGGAGTTAGCATATCACAGAGGAGACAGGATAGCATTGATGATGATGCAGCATGCACAGATGTAACTCCTCAAGTCAAACAATAGGAAGAATATCTCACTCCCAAAGACCAGCGACCAAAGTGAAACAGGATCGATCAAGTAGGGGTCAGGCAGTGCTCTGCGAACTGAGTTCCCTATCACTGAGTTCCTTACAATAAAGGCACCTTAAAAGCCTTTGGGAGGCTACTCCCTGCTATTCTCTTTGTTGGAGCACAGAACTGCTCATGCTACCTAAATCTGGCTATCTCTCTCTCCTAGAGAGACTATAACAGGATCTGCCCTAATGATAGCTAATCCTCGTTCACGGGATTGCCTGGTTCCCGACTTAAGCACCAAAGTTACAGGTCCCTTTGGGGTAAATGGCTTACTGGGGCCTTGGTGATCCCAGGCTCAATGGGAAACACCTAGCAGCACAGACACCAGGAGCCAAAGAGGAAGAGGCCACTCCCTACACAGCACTATATAGCAGTGTGGCAGGGGAGTGTCATTACACTCTTTGTCCAATAGGTGTAGATGTTACACTTAACCAGTTAGAAGGGCTTGGCCCAATAACAAGGGAAAAGAGAACTTAAGCAAAGGTAGGGGATTAACTCTATAGGAGCCTAATAGATCCTATAGGTCCCTACACGAATATTTATGCTATAAAATAGTCTTGTTTTATGGCGGTTATTATGGCAATATTTACTGTGACATTTATGGCCAGAAATGCATCTTCAAAACTCACAAACTTTATTAACTATTAATTAACTATTAATTAATTAATTATACCATCCAGCAACATTACCAGAGTGCCAATAGAGTCATAGGAACAAGAAATGATACCAGTCAATCTCTTTGCTTTATAGAAATGCACAGTTTAATGTAGCCAATCACAATGAAACCAAAAAAGTGTAGAGGCTGACGAATCCTTGGACTGTGATGCCGCTGCCAATAATACGACTCTGAGCTAAAACTGCTGCTTTTGCAACAGATAGAAGCAGAAGCCAAAACATCCTGTCAGCAGTAGCTACAGATCTGTCTCCTGTCGGCAAAGAATGATGGGTAAAAAAAAACAATATTATGGGATATTTCCTGCCCCTTGAGAATTTTCTGGTGAAAAAAATACTTTTACGCCACTACATAGGTGGCGGTAAAAGTTTGCGAATATTCTGGCGTTAATTTTGTCTTTAGCACATTTCGCTGTTTAGTAAACCATGCGTTAATGTGTACGTAGCGTTATTTTCAGTGAATGCGATAACTGGCGAACAATTATTCTTGCTCAAGAAAATTCGCAAATTTATATTTACCGCAGGTTAGTAAACTGGCGATAACATATTTGGCGAAAATTCTGTCTATATTTTGTGCGAATATTTTTAACGCACTTTAGTAAACGGACCCCAAAATAGACATTTATCTTTCAGGAACTGACAGTCAGCAAAATCAATACCCGCTGCACATAAAACAGACAGTGTTCACAGTGATCTTGTTATCAAGAGAGTGCACAGTATATATTTTCAATGTACCTCACCCTGCAGTTCTTTACTTTTTACAACACTAGATGTCTCTGTTTCCTTTTACAGAGGGTAACTTGTCCATATAGGGAATGCATGTTTTGCCAAGCAAAATCCACTGTGTGATCTCATTTTAATTATTAAAATCATTTTCACAGCAGCTCAGTTGCTGGAAATGTTATGTGACAATGTTTCTATATCTGCCATGTCTGCTCATGACATAATGGGAATAAATATATCACTTTATATTTTTTAAATACGTCTGCTAGAAGACAAGACAACTTTGCTAATTTCAGTTTGTTGGTCGTTAAGTGCGATTTTAGTTTCATGCTACACTATGAACCTATTTGTTATAGTAAATTATTTTGCAAGGCCCCTAAAAGGACAACTATTAGTAGCTATTAGTAGAGCATTGACAAAACAATAGTAATATCTTTCCGTATATATGTATGTATTGTAACTAAGATAATTCCAACTTTAGAATTCATTCTGCAAAAAACAATCCATATTTTATTAACATAAGTCATCAGCATAACCAGTCTGCTTCCTGATTTGTTGGCTGTTGTACGATTTGGCCAGACATAAACAAATTACACAGAGCCGCATAACTTACCCATAGATTATTTGACTGGATTATTACATACAAATGTAGGCCACTTGTCTTTAGACCACGCACACACACACACGTCACTCATCAGCCACATTTTTCCATTCAGAGAGAATTTACAGTACAATCAAACCAGAGGGCCCTCTAAAGCAACTGTTTGGTCAGAAGTGACTAGATTAAATTAAGCAATTGGTCTGTGCCTATGTGGGACAACTTAAGCCAGGGGTCATCAACATTTTTGAATCATGAGCCACATTCAAATGTAAAAAGAGTTAGGGAACTGGGCAGAAAACTGGGTAGCAAGCTGGCTCAATGTTGATAAATGCAAGGTTATGCACTTTTGCAAAAATAATATAAATGCAAGTTATACACTAAATGGCAGTGTGTTGGGAGTTTCCTTATATGAGAAGGATCTTGGGGTTTTTGTAGATAACAAGTTGTCTAATTCTGGGCAGTGTCATTCTGTGGCTACTAAAGCAAATAAAGTTCTGTCTTACATAAAAAAGGGCATTAACTCAAGTGATGAAAACATAATTATGCCTCTTTATAGGTCCCTGGTGAGGCCTCATCTGGAGTATGCAGTGCAGTTTTGGATTCCCGTCCTTAAGAGGGATATACTGTAAATGAGCTGGAGAGAGTGCAGAGAAGTGCAACTAAACTGGTTAGAGAGAGGGAAGACTTAAATTATGAGGGTAGACTGACTAGAAGAAAATAACTTTCATTTGAAGCAACGTAGGGGGTTCTTCACAGTCAGGACAGTGAGGTTGTGGAATGCACTGCCGGGTGATGTTGTGATGGCTGATTCAGTTAATGCCTTTAAGAATGGCTTGGATGATTTTTTGGACAGACATAATATCAAAGGCTATTGTACAACTAACCTCTATAGTTAGTATAGGTATGGGTATATAGAATATATGTGAAAGTATGGAGGGGTGTGTGTATGGATGCTGGGTTTTCATTTGGAGGGGCTGGTTTTGATGGACTTTGTCTTTTTTCATCCTGATTTAACTATGTAACTATGTAACAAGGGCAAAAAAAGTTCCTTGGGGGATGCGAAAAAAAAAGACTGTGATTGGATATGTGGTAGCCCTTATGTGGACTGGCAGCCTACAGGAGGGTGTATTTGGCAGTACACCTGGTTTTTATGCAACCAAAACGTGCCTCCAAGCCAGGGAATCAAAAATAAATACCTTATTTAAAGCCACTAGAAGCAACACCTAAGGGGGTGGTAAGCAACACATAATCAAAAACAATCAAGGATACCATCAACACACCCACCCACTCTAGAAAATGTCCAATAAGTACACCATTAACTCCACACATGTCAGTAAGATCACTGAAAAATGGCCAATGAGCACTCCATTAACTCAATGAATAGAGAGAAAGCATTAGCTGACCCTTGCACAAGCAGAATAGTAATAGCAGTTTTCTTCTTTCCTTGTGCTCCAACAGCTGTTTGGCACACTCTCTTTCTGTCTGCCTGCTCAATACGCTGCACAAAAACCAAGATGTCAGTGTTTTTCACAGTGAAAAGAGAAGCGGGAAGTAAGGAGGATAATAAATTAAATTTAAAAAACCTTGTGGCACAGTGGGCCCCGGGCAGATTCCCAATTGGCCCTATGGATAAAGCAGCTCTGGCTATATATAGTGTGTGAATAACACAGAGGAAAGAAGTATGCATAGCTTCATTTGGTGCAAGATAGAGGGTGCTTTGGTTCAATCTGGCCATGTGTGAGGACTCAGGTCCACTGTTCCTAAGACTGAATGCATAAATGCATGGAGGAGATAGCAGAAACTGTGAAATAGGCAGGAAGGTTTTGGCAAACAGGCTTCATGTTTAATTAGGCACAAGCAGTAGGACAGGCTAGCAAAGCTGTCAACTTCTGCAAAACAGGGGACGGGGGTGCACTGGCATGTGCTGCCACGATTTTTCCGAGTTTGTGATATGACGACAACGGAAGTAAAGCGGAATTGAAAATCATCAGAAATTGGGGAAATGTAAAGAGTGACCGGAGACTGGGGCAGAATGGAAAATCTAGTAACTCCCGAAAAAATGGGGGGGGGGATTTGTCAGCTCTGAGGTAGGCACAGTTGGTACAGAGTACTCTGAGCAACTGCATGGAGAATGTGAGGTGATGGGTGTATGATTCCCCACATCCCCAAAACAAAGGGGTCATATCTATTCAGATACTTGGCAGAAAAAGCAGGAAGCCAAAGTCCACTCAGTTAATTCTTTGATAAAGGGTTGGCACTGAGTACTCTCACTTCAGAGCATACAATGTATAGATGTTATTTATTAAAGGTCAAGATGTGTTTTTCCCGAAAAATTCGGGTTTATCGAGGGTGGTTTCACTACAACCTCTTTTTTCGGGTTAAAAAAACTTTTTGAGATTTATCGTGCTCCAAAACTGCTAAAAGACAGAATCTGAAAATATTTCAGCTAAAACCTGTCAAGGTCATATAGAAGTCAATGGTAGAGGTCCCATGAATCATTTGAAGATGTTCTTTTGCCTTCATGAATTTCATTTTTTGTTACTGTGGATTTCACTAGAAAAATTTGAGGTATTTGAGAGTTTGTTAGCCAATAACGCGATCATTCCAAGTATTCGAGTTTTTCCCCCGATTGCATCCAATCAAGTTTTTTTACGTTTTTCATACATTCGAGTTGTGAGTTTATTCGAGGTAGAAAAAAACAAAATCCTCACAAACGCAACCTTTGTTAATTAACCCCCATAGAATCATATTTGGCAAAACAATTGCGGTAAAAAACACAATAATGAAATAATGCTAGGGGTTTCATGTTTTCAAATGCACATCAATAAGTAGTATACAGCGGGAAGTATAGGACTAATGTTGACATGGCATAAGTTCAATTTAGACACTTGGGAAACTTGAAAAAACTTGTTCACAGTTCGAAGTTCACATTAGAGGTTTGTCTTCTGCAGGCGTAACTCTTCCCAAACAGACAAAAACTTCTCTCTCCTTTCTTTGTGTGTGTATAGTAAATAATGGCTGTATATCATTTCTAGCAGATGGTCAACTCTAGACTGTCCGAGAGTTAGCAGTGATGAGCGAATTATTTTGCCTAGTTTCACCATGAAAATGATGCCCATAGACTCTAAAGAATGAAAAAAATTGATACATGTCAAAAATCTGTTGTGAAATTGTTGTTTTTGACAAGTGAAATGGGGCAGATTAGCACAGCGTGATTGATTAGCACAAAAAATATTGCAGCTGATCAACTGTATAAGTGCTTCTGAACTAAACGTCCATTTTCTACCAGAGCAGGTTAACATTTCATTATGGGACTGTTTTACAAACGTGGGTTTGCTCAAGCACAATGGCAACAAAACAGCAATTCATTTTTAATAGTCTACTACCAATTATTAAAATGCAAGAAAACACCTGTTTAGTGGTTACTGGCAACTGCACTTTTACTAGTCAACACCTAGGGGCACATTTACTAAGGGTCTAATATCGAGGGTTAATAAACCCCCGAATTCGACCCTTGAAGTAAAATCCTACGAATTCGAATATCGAATTCGAAGGATTAACCGCAAATCCTACGATCGAAGGAAAAATCGTTTGATCCTTCGAATCAAATAATTTTAATCGATCGATCGAAGGATTTTCCTTCGAACAAAAAAACCTTAGAAAAGTGATGGGGAAGGTCCCCATAGGCTAACATTGTACCTCAGTAAGTTTAAACTGCCAAAGTATGTTGTCTAAGTACTTTGACTATCGAATGGTCGAATAGTCGAACGATTTTTACTTCGAACCGTTCGAATCGAAGTCGTAGTCGAAGGTCGTAGTAGCCTATTCGATGGTCGAAGTACCCAAAAAAATACTTCGAAATTCAATGTTTTTTTCATTCGAATCTTTCACTCGATGCGCCCCCTAGTTTACAAAATAAGCCCTTAAATTTATCAAACCCCGTATTCTTTATTCGTGTTACAGGTCCTTTAATTCCAAATATTACTTTCACTGAAAGAATGTCAGGAAGATTTGCAGTCTAATACTTTCACGCTTTGCACTAAACAGTTATGGTGCACCCCGTCACTTTAAAGGCTTTTAGATATGCAAATTTTACATTTATTTGTATACACTAATTAAGGTTTCTGGGTAATACTACGGTAATAAATGCACTTGCCTACAACACGTTAAAAACAAAGAAAAAGAAAAGAGGAAAATTCATAAATAAGATAAATGTAAAACAATATAATCACCGATAAGAACATTACTGCCTTTATGTGAATAAGGAGCACTTTAAAGCATAAATCAGAGGGGAAAAAAAGCAATTTACTAGTATATGGCTATAAAAATTTACAATAAAGTTAAGTCTTGGAATAGCTTTACAATTTAATTTTTTTATTGGTTAAAAGCAATGACCGGAGATAAGCAATGCTTGCAAGGTGTGCAATGTGGAACAATGCAAGTTGACTTAATTAAGTTGGAAAAAGGCTCCCATCAATGTTTATTGCCCTATCCACAGTATCCACAGATTTTGTGGCTAGTGATAAGCATTTAACTTCTGAGTTGCAGAGAAGCATTAAACACACTGTAAAACAGTACAGAGAAATAACCGAACCAATCATTCTATTCCCAGGGTGAATTAAAGCAACTTTATAGCGGCTCAGTCGTTGTAATATATTTTGAAGAGGGGGCAAACAGGAAAAAAAGCTTAAATAGTAATATGTAAAGAACATTCAAGGATGAATGAAAAGTCTAAGGAAGTATTTGTCATTATTGTGCATCAGTATATATCATTATTGTGCATCAGTAAACATAATTATTGTGTATATGCTTATAAATCTTATTGGTACTGTATGGTTCTGACAAGCAATCATTCTTAGTTAGTTGGACCAGGATCACAAAAAATGTACTTCTCATCATTACTCTATAAATAAAAAATGAATCTTGATGACTGAACTGCATTACATTTTTCTGCAGCATCACTTAGTTCCATTGTTATTTCATTTATTAAGGTTATGATATAACATTTTCGTTTTATTTTCCTGTATTTATGTCTGGGTTTTTAAAGCAAAACTGTCATAATTCAAGTTGTGGCATAATAGGGGTTTGGGTTGGAAATACATATTGATTTAAAGGGGTTGTTCACCTTTGTCTTAACTTTTAGTATGATGTACAGAGTGATGTTTTGAGACAATTTCATTTATTATTATTAGTTTTCAGGTTATTTAGCTTTTTATTCAGCAGCTCTCCAGTTTGCAATTTCAGCAATCTGGTTGTTATGATCCAAATTCTCCTAGCAGCCATGCATTGATTTGAATTATGGACTGGAATATGGATAGGAGGGAACCTGAATAGAAGAATAAGTAATTAAAAGTAGCAATAACAATACATTTGTAGACTTACAGAGAATTTGTTTTTTTAGCTGGAAAGAGCAAATAATTGAAAACTATATAAAAAGTTGTTTTTTTTTTAAATATTTTTTATAGTTACTTAGAATTAGTCATTCTATAGCTTACTAAAAGTTAACTTAGAGATGAACCACCCCTTTACATATAAACAAAAGTGGTTCTCTTGGTTATTTATTGTAGTAAATAGCACAGTGAGGATGCAAGGTAGGGTTCATTTACATAAGAGTAGGTTCAAGGGATGGAGGGCTGATGGCTTCAAAACTGCACCCCTTAGAGGAGCTCATGTTGGATTGATAAAGGTGTCTAACAGAAATCATGGTGTAGGAAGGATGGCTGAGGTTCATTGTGTATAAAAAGCATGGCCTAATTTACACAACATATCAAGGGTTCAGACACAAGTGTTAGAGAATTAAGGGGGAAATATAAAATTTGCGCACAAATAAGAATCAAAATTTGCATGTCACAATGCAATTTTCTTCATTAGGCTTTTATTGCATTATGAATCGTAATTGCGCATTCAAACCTTTAACAACTGCTTGAAGGTGGCGTAAACCTTTGGAGCAAACGTAACAACTTTTTCACTAGGAAGTTTTATTACATTCACTGTGTGTACTAAAAAATTCTCAATTGCTGTCCTACTGTTGCGTGAGAGGCAAAGTGTTTGCAAAAGCAAAATTGTTCGCAGCATTTATTCCCCATCCCATTTTACATTGCCCCATAAAAGGCACGAAATGACACCCTTTTTTGCTTACCTATCCAGCACTTGCATCTGGGGCACTCTGTATCTCTCACTGGCCTATTGAATTTTAACTATGTTTGATCAACTCCCCAAGCATGAAAATCAGAATTATGATAGAACTGCTAATCGGCTGATTAGAAGTTCCTGGGTGTTAATTCTTTGTGAATCCTGACTGATCTATTGTGTTTTGACCCTTGTCTGATTTACTACTCTGATCTCTCCAATCCTGATCCTGCCTGTCTGTGGCTATTCTGACCTCTCCAATCCGACCTTTGCCTGTCCATCGACTATTCTACGCTCTCTATCCTGATTCCTGCCTGTCTGACCATTCTATCTGCTTGTGCTGGCCTGGCCTGCCTGTTCCTGGTGGTGTTCTTCCTTCCAGTATCCTGGTGAGACGATCGTGCCCTTATGTTAGTCCACAGCCGTTTAGCTTAGCTCCTCTCTCAATTAAGACCTGGCGGCATCCAATTAGCCGAGGGCTCCTCCTGAGGTGAAAGGTGGCGGTTAAAGGCAGAAGTGAGAGCCGAGACTAGGGAGCTTAGCTTGGGTTCTGGATATAGGGTGCTGAACGTGACATACTAATTTTGAAGTTGATTCTGCAAAACCTAAAAAAACTACTCTTAGCTAGTGTCTCAGTCACTATTTCGATACATTAATCCAGTGAAATTGAATATCTAACGCATGCTCTTTTAACTGCACCTGTTCAATTTTCCACAGGTAATGACTCAATCCCAACACCTGTACTGGCTTTTCCAGCCTTAGTGGACAAAACATTTTTGGAGAGATATACTGTACTTTCTTTTAGAGGCCTTACCACGGTGCCATAATTAGGGTTGCCATCTTTTCCAATCGGGGAAAGGGGGCAGCGGCAGGTGGATGACGTTGGGGGGAGCGGACCAGTGATTGTAAGGGGGCAAGGCAGATGACATCAGGTGAGGGACTAATCACCATGTCATTAATGTCAATGGCCTATCCGGATTTCCTAATTTGGAAATCCGGACAGGCACTTTTGACCCGGACAGTCCTTCAAAAAATTGGGCTGTCTGGGTGAAATCCGGACAGATGGCAACCCTAGCCATAATACACACACACATATAGTCCCACGAAGCACAGTACTCAACTGTTCTTATTTAAACAAAAATAAAGTTTTTTATTTAATTTACTAACCGGAAAGATACTGATATGTCAAGTTAGTAAATTAAATAATTTATTTTTTATTTTTGTTCAAATAAGACCTGTTGAGTACTGTATTTCAAATGACTATTGCACCAGTACCCACGCAAACAGGACAAGATGCTGCTTCTGTATAGGCAAAGCAGCAAGCAATGACAATGAGCTTCTTGTTGTTCTGTTTAGCAAGTCATATGATCAGTTAATTAGGAGACGTTGTTTGGAGGCACAAGCCGTAGGCCCACTCTTAGAACATTTCTACATTCATTGTGATAATAACCTTAAGCTGCCTCTAAACAGAAAGAGTACAGATGGTTTTATGATGTTCACTAGCTAATGATCTTGCTCATGTGCACAGCATTTCTATGCAGCTTTTCTCAGTTTCATTGCCTACCCAGGCACATAGCACATTTCAATCTTCACAAGCTCATATTATTTGTCCGCGCATATCTTCCTATAATAAAAGAGAGCTGAGAGATTTCAAATTGAACAAGTGGAAAATTCTCTCTAAACATTCAGCATGAGTCATCTCCAGCAGTACACCTGACCTTAAGTGTTTGATTTTACTGCCGCTCCACGCTCTGCAATCATATCGGAACATTGTGTTCTGGGAAGGATACATTTGTTATTGCGCTACTTATTGGGACTCGTTGCTTTCTGGTGAGGAGAAAGATAATGCTAATAAAAACTGTTAGTATAAAATCATTGTAACATCTAAAAGATGCGGCATTTCATTCTCTTTATGGGGGATGAGCCATTATAGTTATAGATTTCTTTTCATCATATCTTTAAAATGCATTTTTTATAACAGGATTTACCAACATTCTCATTTCCATTCATTATAGAGCCAACTATGGATGAAATGTTACAACACACTGGAGATGTAGGCCTATGGCACATGAGCTTTTGACTATTGCTGCCTTCTGTTGTAAATTATGTTTTGGGCTTTTGTACCAGCTCAAAGCAACCACAACCCTTTAGCAGTAAAGATCTGTGTCTCCAAAGATGCCGCAGTAGCTCCCCATCTTCTTTTCTGCTGATTCACTGCACATGCTCTGTATAATAAGTTCTGTATATAAAATATGGCATTTCTAACCATATTCATTTTTATAACTATGTATTGGTTCCAGTTTGGTTGTTCACAGTGTAGTTTGTATGTTATTTAAACTTCTGCCTCCACTATGTTTGCCCAAGTGCAGTAATTTATAGTTACCAGCAGTGTCGGACTGGCCCACCGGGATACCAGGAAAACTCCCAGTGGGCCCAGGTGTCAGTGGGCCTCTTGCTTCTAACCATTTGGCCTATTTCATGGTCATTCCCTATTATTAGGCTTAATAATGGAAGAATAGAGTATAGTAAGTAGCTATAAAGACTAGGGGGCAGATTTGCTAAAGGACAAAGTGACTAATGCTGGTGAAAATTTGCCAGTGTGACGTCATTTTGGCACTTCACCGATTTACTAATGCGTGCAGGCGTAACTTCGCTACTAAAAGAGACAGACGCTAGAGATCATTTGCACTCTATCGCCAGGTGAATTTTCGCTCTGGGGAATGGACATAACACAAATTCACTAAGATGCGGATTTTCCTGAACGTTACCTCATTTGCCGGACTTGCCTTCGTCAGCTCAGACCAGGCGAAGTGGAATGGAGTGCATAGGACTTCCTCAATTTTTAGTGCAAAAAAATTCTAAGTCCCAAAAAACCCTGGCGTCTTTTCCTTTTTTTTTGAGTGATAGCCTGAAAATCTCCGTAAATTTTTCTTTTGGGTACCTGGGTTCCCCCAATACATTTCCTAACATATGGAACATAAACTATACACTGGGCTCATGTATAGGGAATTATAACAACTCTATTTTTTTTATTAAGGTTCCCTGGACTTGTGTAGTGTAATGTATTTGCTGCAACATATACGTCCATTCAACTTTATAAGCTCCCGCCGTATAAAGTGTTCGGCACCCTGGACGCAACTTCACATTTTAGTCAATTAACGTTATCCTAAGCAAAATAAGCCTGGCAAAGTATTGCAATGGCTGCAAAGCCGTCGCTGGCGAATTTTCGCAGGTTCGAGAATTTGCCCCTAGGAGAATAAAGAGGTTAAATGAGTAGAAGAGAAATAATAGTTTGGAAAGTGGGCCCACGGTCTGAGGTTTTCTGGTGGGCCCCTGGCATCCCAGTCCGACACTGGTTAACAGTAAGATGTTTGCTTTCAAAATATATACTGACACCAGAAATTAAACCTTTTTTTAAATCTATCAAACATTTTCTTTGCATGTTATTTATCATTTAATAAAAGTACAGTATTTGACTAATGCTTTTACATTACTTATCTGGCCCCCATGTTCTTCTGTGAGGGGGCTGCCTTATTTGTGCATCGGTAGTCCATTAGCATTAGAGAAGGAATAAGGTTGAGAAGGGACAGTCATGTTGGCAAAACAGCTAGGTTTAGGAACTTTAGGAAGTAATATTTACTCTATAATCTAATAATCTACTCTTTAATCTACATGAATATTTTGAAAAAAAAATGTTTTTGGTGTCAGTATCTCTTAAAACAGGTGACCAGTAAATGCTACTTGCTGTTGCTCATGGGTTACGGCCCCTGGACAAACTTATTGCCTTTTATTACATAACCCCATTAGCTCCTACAAGTAGGTATGTTTGGTGCTCTGTAAACACGTTTGATAGAATTAAACTTACAGTTGCTAGGTCACAACATTACATAGTTACATAGTTAAATTGGGTTGAAAAAAGACAAAGTCCATCATGTTCAACCCCTCCAAATGAAAACCCAGCATCCATACACACACCCCTCCCTACTTTTAATTAAATTCTATATACCCATATCTATACTAACTATAGAGCTTAGTATCAGAATAGCCTTTGATATTGTCTGTCCAAAAAATCATCCAAGCCATTCTTAAAGGCATTAACTGAATCAGCATTCCACAACCTCACTGTCCTGACTGTGAAGAACCCCCTACGTTGCTTCAAATGAAAGTTCTTTTCTTCTAGTCTGAAGGGGTGGCCTCTGGTACGGTGATCCACTTTATGGGTAAAAAGGTCCCCTGCTATTTGTCTATAATGTCCTCTAATGTACTTGTAAAGTGTAATCATGTCCCCTCGCAAGCGCCTTTTTTCCAGAGAAAACAACCCCAACCTTGTCAGTCTACCCTCATAATTTAAGTCTTCCACACCTCTAACCAGTTTAGTTGCACTTAGTCTCTGCACTCTTTCCAGGTCATTTATATCCCTCTTAAGGACTGGAGTCCAAAACTGCACTGCATACTCCAGATGAGGCCTTACCAGGGACCTATAAAGAGGCATAATTATGTTTTCATCCCTTGAGTTAATGCCCTTTTTTATGCAAGACAGAACTTTATTTGCTTTAGTAGCCACAGAATGACACTGCCCAGAATTAGACAGCTTGTTATCTACAAAAACCCCTAGATCCTTCTCATTTAAGGAAACTTCCAACACACTGCCATTTAGTGTATAACTTGCATTTATATTATTTTTGCCAAAGTGCATAACCTTGCATTTATCAACATTGAACCTCATTTTCCAGTTTTCTGTCCAGTTTTCCAACTTAAGGTGGCCATACATGGGCCGATAAAAGCTGCAGACAGAGCGAGTCGGCAGCTTATTGGCCAGCGTATGGGGCCCCCCGACGGGCTTCCCCGATCGAGATCTGGCCAAAAGTCGGCTCGATCGGATGGGACTAAAAATCCGATCATATCGCGGCCGCATCTGTTCGTTGATGTGGTCCCGCGATCCGACCGCCCATTACTATTCGTTAGGATCCCTAGGGCCCACGATCGGATGAGCCCGAAATTACCCACCTCAATGTGGGCATATCGGGGAGAGATCCGCTCGTTTGGCGACATCGCCAAACGAGCGGATCTCTCCGTGTATAGCCACCTTTAGACAAATCACTACTGAATTCACATAAATATAATTCTTCTCAGCAAGTGTGCAGCTTAGATACATGCAGTCTTCAGATCTATGACCAGCAGAATGAATGTTGTGCCTACTGTAAGTTTAAAGTGAGAAACTGTTAAGAATAATGTATGTTTGTCATGCTAAATCAGTATCCTTCTCACACTTTATAAACTTATACTGTACATAGCAGTGCTAGCTATCAACATCATTCAGAGATTGTTTTGATTGCTACTTCCTAGAGAAGCAGTTTTGGAGCTCAGGGCAAAAGTAAAACCTTTGCAATGGGAAAATGGAGCAAAGGATATAAAAATACAGGCTCAGATCAGGTCAGACTGCCTGGAGGACCTAGATCAGTTAGAGGGCAAAACTGGTTCCAGCTGCAGATCAAGGACTGTTAGCACTGTCGATAAAGCCTTGGGTTAGGTTATGTACAACATTTGGGAAATTGCCCTTAGTCCTTAGAAGCTTTTGCAGCTGTTCTGCTGAGTGACTGGTGAAGCTTTCTATAATCACACTGAATATATCATTCCCATCAGTAAAACAGTGACCTTCTTTTTATGTTTTTTCCCTAAGGATGTTGGAAAGTTTCAATATATAATATGTACATTGTTACTTAGCTGCCTTCTTCATACTGCATACTTACAACTTCATATGTGTATTCTTTCTACGGATCAGCTGGAAACTTTCAGGAAAAGAACAATTTATAAAGCAGGTTTTCAGGCTACAGATTGCAAAGTTTCAAGCCTCCTGTGTTGTCTCTCTTAAAAAAGCTTAATACACCCAGGGAATGAACCCCCAGTTTAACTACACAAGTTATCATAATCAAGTAACTCATGTTATTTGACAAAGAAGTGGCATATATCAATGGCAACTAGTCAGCAATGATAATCCCTGCAGCACTATGTATCTTACAATTGCGCAATGGCATCCAACAATCTTCTGCCTTTTTAAAAATGCTGATTGAGTTTCTGCTTTGTAACCAATGCAGAGCTATCTTTGGCAAATATTGAATATGTGTCCCTTATTATATATTTATTGGCAACCCTTTTAAGCTTGATTTACTGGCGTAAACCTTTGGAGCAAACGTAACAACTTTTTCACTAGGAAGTTTTATTACATTCACTGTGTGTACTAAAAAATTCTCAATTGCTGTCCTACTGTTGCGTGAGAGGCAAAGTGTTTGCAAAAGCAAAATTGTTCGCAGCATTTATTCCCCATCCCATTTTACATTGCCCCATAAAAGGCACGAAATGACACCCTTTTTTGCTTACCTATCCAGCACTTGCATCTGGGGCACTCTGTATCTCTCACTGGCCTATTGAATTTTAACTATGTTTGATCAACTCCCCAAGCATGAAAATCAGAATTATGATAGAACTGCTAATCGGCTGATTAGAAGTTCCTGGGTGTTAATTCTTTGTGAATCCTGACTGATCTATTGTGTTTTGACCCTTGTCTGATTTACTACTCTGATCTCTCCAATCCTGATCCTGCCTGTCTGTGGCTATTCTGACCTCTCCAATCCGACCTTTGCCTGTCCATCGACTATTCTACGCTCTCTATCCTGATTCCTGCCTGTCTGACCATTCTATCTGCTTGTGCTGGCCTGGCCTGCCTGTTCCTGGTGGTGTTCTTCCTTCCAGTATCCTGGTGAGACGATCGTGCCCTTATGTTAGTCCACAGCCGTTTAGCTTAGCTCCTCTCTCAATTAAGACCTGGCGGCATCCAATTAGCCGAGGGCTCCTCCTGAGGTGAAAGGTGGCGGTTAAAGGCAGAAGTGAGAGCCGAGACTAGGGAGCTTAGCTTGGGTTCTGGATATAGGGTGCTGAACGTGACATACTAATTTTGAAGTTGATTCTGCAAAACCTAAAAAAACTACTCTTAGCTAGTGTCTCAGTCACTATTTCGATACATTAATCCAGTGAAATTGAATATCTAACGCATGCTCTTTTAACTGCACCTGTTCAATTTTCCACAGGTAATGACTCAATCCCAACACCTGTACTGGCTTTTCCAGCCTTAGTGGACAAAACATTTTTGGAGAGATATACTGTACTTTCTTTTAGAGGCCTTACCACGGTGCCATAATTAGGGTTGCCATCTTTTCCAATCGGGGAAAGGGGGCAGCGGCAGGTGGATGACGTTGGGGGGAGCGGACCAGTGATTGTAAGGGGGCAAGGCAGATGACATCAGGTGAGGGACTAATCACCATGTCATTAATGTCAATGGCCTATCCGGATTTCCTAATTTGGAAATCCGGACAGGCACTTTTGACCCGGACAGTCCTTCAAAAAATTGGGCTGTCTGGGTGAAATCCGGACAGATGGCAACCCTAGCCATAATACACACACACATATAGTCCCACGAAGCACAGTACTCAACTGTTCTTATTTAAACAAAAATAAAGTTTTTTATTTAATTTACTAACCGGAAAGATACTGATATGTCAAGTTAGTAAATTAAATAATTTATTTTTTATTTTTGTTCAAATAAGACCTGTTGAGTACTGTATTTCAAATGACTATTGCACCAGTACCCACGCAAACAGGACAAGATGCTGCTTCTGTATAGGCAAAGCAGCAAGCAATGACAATGAGCTTCTTGTTGTTCTGTTTAGCAAGTCATATGATCAGTTAATTAGGAGACGTTGTTTGGAGGCACAAGCCGTAGGCCCACTCTTAGAACATTTCTACATTCATTGTGATAATAACCTTAAGCTGCCTCTAAACAGAAAGAGTACAGATGGTTTTATGATGTTCACTAGCTAATGATCTTGCTCATGTGCACAGCATTTCTATGCAGCTTTTCTCAGTTTCATTGCCTACCCAGGCACATAGCACATTTCAATCTTCACAAGCTCATATTATTTGTCCGCGCATATCTTCCTATAATAAAAGAGAGCTGAGAGATTTCAAATTGAACAAGTGGAAAATTCTCTCTAAACATTCAGCATGAGTCATCTCCAGCAGTACACCTGACCTTAAGTGTTTGATTTTACTGCCGCTCCACGCTCTGCAATCATATCGGAACATTGTGTTCTGGGAAGGATACATTTGTTATTGCGCTACTTATTGGGACTCGTTGCTTTCTGGTGAGGAGAAAGATAATGCTAATAAAAACTGTTAGTATAAAATCATTGTAACATCTAAAAGATGCGGCATTTCATTCTCTTTATGGGGGATGAGCCATTATAGTTATAGATTTCTTTTCATCATATCTTTAAAATGCATTTTTTATAACAGGATTTACCAACATTCTCATTTCCATTCATTATAGAGCCAACTATGGATGAAATGTTACAACACACTGGAGATGTAGGCCTATGGCACATGAGCTTTTGACTATTGCTGCCTTCTGTTGTAAATTATGTTTTGGGCTTTTGTACCAGCTCAAAGCAACCACAACCCTTTAGCAGTAAAGATCTGTGTCTCCAAAGATGCCGCAGTAGCTCCCCATCTTCTTTTCTGCTGATTCACTGCACATGCTCTGTATAATAAGTTCTGTATATAAAATATGGCATTTCTAACCATATTCATTTTTATAACTATGTATTGGTTCCAGTTTGGTTGTTCACAGTGTAGTTTGTATGTTATTTAAACTTCTGCCTCCACTATGTTTGCCCAAGTGCAGTAATTTATAGTTACCAGCAGTGTCGGACTGGCCCACCGGGATACCAGGAAAACTCCCAGTGGGCCCAGGTGTCAGTGGGCCTCTTGCTTCTAACCATTTGGCCTATTTCATGGTCATTCCCTATTATTAGGCTTAATAATGGAAGAATAGAGTATAGTAAGTAGCTATAAAGACTAGGGGGCAGATTTGCTAAAGGACAAAGTGACTAATGCTGGTGAAAATTTGCCAGTGTGACGTCATTTTGGCACTTCACCGATTTACTAATGCGTGCAGGCGTAACTTCGCTACTAAAAGAGACAGACGCTAGAGATCATTTGCACTCTATCGCCAGGTGAATTTTCGCTCTGGGGAATGGACATAACACAAATTCACTAAGATGCGGATTTTCCTGAACGTTACCTCATTTGCCGGACTTGCCTTCGTCAGCTCAGACCAGGCGAAGTGGAATGGAGTGCATAGGACTTCCTCAATTTTTAGTGCAAAAAAATTCTAAGTCCCAAAAAACCCTGGCGTCTTTTCCTTTTTTTTTGAGTGATAGCCTGAAAATCTCCGTAAATTTTTCTTTTGGGTACCTGGGTTCCCCCAATACATTTCCTAACATATGGAACATAAACTATACACTGGGCTCATGTATAGGGAATTATAACAACTCTATTTTTTTTATTAAGGTTCCCTGGACTTGTGTAGTGTAATGTATTTGCTGCAACATATACGTCCATTCAACTTTATAAGCTCCCGCCGTATAAAGTGTTCGGCACCCTGGACGCAACTTCACATTTTAGTCAATTAACGTTATCCTAAGCAAAATAAGCCTGGCAAAGTATTGCAATGGCTGCAAAGCCGTCGCTGGCGAATTTTCGCAGGTTCGAGAATTTGCCCCTAGGAGAATAAAGAGGTTAAATGAGTAGAAGAGAAATAATAGTTTGGAAAGTGGGCCCACGGTCTGAGGTTTTCTGGTGGGCCCCTGGCATCCCAGTCCGACACTGGTTAACAGTAAGATGTTTGCTTTCAAAATATATACTGACACCAGAAATTAAACCTTTTTTTAAATCTATCAAACATTTTCTTTGCATGTTATTTATCATTTAATAAAAGTACAGTATTTGACTTATGCTTTTACATTACTTATCTGGCCCCCATGTTCTTCTGTGAGGGGGCTGCCTTATTTGTGCATCGGTAGTCCATTAGCATTAGAGAAGGAATAGGGTTGAGAAGGGACAGTCATGTTGGCAAAACAGCTAGGTTTAGGAACTTTAGGAAGTAATATTTACTCTATAATCTAATAATCTACTCTTTAATCTACATGAATATTTTGAAAAAAAAATGTTTTTGGTGTCAGTATCTCTTAAAACAGGTGACCAGTAAATGCTACTTGCTGTTGCTCATGGGTTACGGCCCCTGGACAAACTTATTGCCTTTTATTACATAACCCCATTAGCTCCTACAAGTAGGTATGTTTGGTGCTCTGTAAACACGTTTGATAGAATTAAACTTACAGTTGCTAGGTCACAACATTACATAGTTACATAGTTAAATTGGGTTGAAAAAAGACAAAGTCCATCATGTTCAACCCCTCCAAATGAAAACCCAGCATCCATACACACACCCCTCCCTACTTTTAATTAAATTCTATATACCCATATCTATACTAACTATAGAGCTTAGTATCAGAATAGCCTTTGATATTGTCTGTCCAAAAAATCATCCAAGCCATTCTTAAAGGCATTAACTGAATCAGCATTCCACAACCTCACTGTCCTGACTGTGAAGAACCCCCTACGTTGCTTCAAATGAAAGTTCTTTTCTTCTAGTCTGAAGGGGTGGCCTCTGGTACGGTGATCCACTTTATGGGTAAAAAGGTCCCCTGCTATTTGTCTATAATGTCCTCTAATGTACTTGTAAAGTGTAATCATGTCCCCTCGCAAGCGCCTTTTTTCCAGAGAAAACAACCCCAACCTTGTCAGTCTACCCTCATAATTTAAGTCTTCCACACCTCTAACCAGTTTAGTTGCACTTAGTCTCTGCACTCTTTCCAGGTCATTTATATCCCTCTTAAGGACTGGAGTCCAAAACTGCACTGCATACTCCAGATGAGGCCTTACCAGGGACCTATAAAGAGGCATAATTATGTTTTCATCCCTTGAGTTAATGCCCTTTTTTATGCAAGACAGAACTTTATTTGCTTTAGTAGCCACAGAATGACACTGCCCAGAATTAGACAGCTTGTTATCTACAAAAACCCCTAGATCCTTCTCATTTAAGGAAACTTCCAACACACTGCCATTTAGTGTATAACTTGCATTTATATTATTTTTGCCAAAGTGCATAACCTTGCATTTATCAACATTGAACCTCATTTTCCAGTTTTCTGTCCAGTTTTCCAACTTAAGGTGGCCATACATGGGCCGATAAAAGCTGCAGACAGAGCGAGTCGGCAGCTTATTGGCCAGCGTATGGGGCCCCCCGACGGGCTTCCCCGATCGAGATCTGGCCAAAAGTCGGCTCGATCGGATGGGACTAAAAATCCGATCATATCGCGGCCGCATCTGTTCGTTGATGTGGTCCCGCGATCCGACCGCCCATTACTATTCGTTAGGATCCCTAGGGCCCACGATCGGATGAGCCCGAAATTACCCACCTCAATGTGGGCATATCGGGGAGAGATCCGCTCGTTTGGCGACATCGCCAAACGAGCGGATCTCTCCGTGTATAGCCACCTTTAGACAAATCACTACTGAATTCACATAAATATAATTCTTCTCAGCAAGTGTGCAGCTTAGATACATGCAGTCTTCAGATCTATGACCAGCAGAATGAATGTTGTGCCTACTGTAAGTTTAAAGTGAGAAACTGTTAAGAATAATGTATGTTTGTCATGCTAAATCAGTATCCTTCTCACACTTTATAAACTTATACTGTACATAGCAGTGCTAGCTATCAACATCATTCAGAGATTGTTTTGATTGCTACTTCCTAGAGAAGCAGTTTTGGAGCTCAGGGCAAAAGTAAAACCTTTGCAATGGGAAAATGGAGCAAAGGATATAAAAATACAGGCTCAGATCAGGTCAGACTGCCTGGAGGACCTAGATCAGTTAGAGGGCAAAACTGGTTCCAGCTGCAGATCAAGGACTGTTAGCACTGTCGATAAAGCCTTGGGTTAGGTTATGTACAACATTTGGGAAATTGCCCTTAGTCCTTAGAAGCTTTTGCAGCTGTTCTGCTGAGTGACTGGTGAAGCTTTCTATAATCACACTGAATATATCATTCCCATCAGTAAAACAGTGACCTTCTTTTTATGTTTTTTCCCTAAGGATGTTGGAAAGTTTCAATATATAATATGTACATTGTTACTTAGCTGCCTTCTTCATACTGCATACTTACAACTTCATATGTGTATTCTTTCTACGGATCAGCTGGAAACTTTCAGGAAAAGAACAATTTATAAAGCAGGTTTTCAGGCTACAGATTGCAAAGTTTCAAGCCTCCTGTGTTGTCTCTCTTAAAAAAGCTTAATACACCCAGGGAATGAACCCCCAGTTTAACTACACAAGTTATCATAATCAAGTAACTCATGTTATTTGACAAAGAAGTGGCATATATCAATGGCAACTAGTCAGCAATGATAATCCCTGCAGCACTATGTATCTTACAATTGCGCAATGGCATCCAACAATCTTCTGCCTTTTTAAAAATGCTGATTGAGTTTCTGCTTTGTAACCAATGCAGAGCTATCTTTGGCAAATATTGAATATGTGTCCCTTATTATATATTTATTGGCAACCCTTTTAAGCTTGATTTACTGGAGATAAAATGTTTTCTTGCTGTCACTGTTCACATCTGCTATGAAGTACTAGTGCTCAGCACTCCCACAAGCCTCTCCAAGTCTACTGTAGTACCAAGAAGCACGAGGCACACAGATTTCTTACTGGGCCAGACCGATCAATACTACATTTATTATGAATTAATATATTATAGTCATATTAATATGAATGCATTTGGTGTCCTACAAGTCAAATTTAATATAAGTCAGATATGGCAGATAGGGGTTACCTTTTTAAAAAAAATATAACCACAGATCATGATTCATGAATACTATAAGTTTATGGCTAATGAAGCGTTTTGACCATCATTGAAGTTGGCTGGAAAATACTGTATCATGGGCATCTGTCACCGCCAGTTTGACCACTGTGTTATTCTATAAACTAACGCTGATCAGAACTTTTATTCAGAGAGCTTGTAGTACAAAACAGTTAAGGTTCGTGGCTGAATGTTTTGTTCCTGACAAAGTGGCTAACAGTAAGAACAGCAGAAACACTAACGGGCTGATTTACTAAAACTCAAATTCATCTTGTTTTTTTTCTGAAAACAAAGTCAACCTAACTCCCTTCCATAAATTGAACTCATCTATCAATAATTTTTCTCAAAAAAGTAGGTGCGGCAAAACGTCACCAAAACTAGAGTGTCAATTTGTATAATATGATTGACATTCCAAAAACTCGGTTTTATCAAGTTTTCACTTCGAGAATGCTACTTTTTCAGACTTTTTAGGATTATCCAGCTCTGATCACAATGTCAAGAAACAACTTCATCTGCCATTTAATTCTACATGACTTTGACAGGTTTGAGATTTAGTATTTTCAAATTCCGATTTTTAGCAGCTTTGGGGTATGATAAAGCTCAAAAAATTCAAGTTCAAGTTTTCCCCCTAAAAACCTAAAAATCAAGGTTTAATAAATGAGCCCCTTAATATCAACTGAAGCCCTCTAATGGCTGGAGGTAAAGCACGCCACAACCACTGCAGTTTCCCATACTATGACACATAGTAAATAGCTATAATATCTTCTCATTTCTGGTAAACAAATTTTATTTATATTTTATTTATATTTTGGTTCTAGGGATGTAGCGAACTGCCGATTGAATGTTCGCGAACACCGGCAAAAAATGCGAACGTTCGCGGACAGTTTGCGAACTTCGAACACCCGCTAAAATCGTTCGATTCGAACGATCGAAGGATTTTAATCATTCGATCGAAGGATTTTCATTCGAATCGAACGATCAAAAACCATTCGATCGAATGCTTTTCATTCGATCGAATGCTTACAATCGTTCGAACGAATGGAAATCTTTTGATTTTTAGCGGTCGAAGGAATTCGAATGGTCGAATGGTCAAACGAATCGAACGCAAACCCAAATTGGCGAACGTCGCGCGATGTTCGTGTACATTCGGCGGACGCGAACGGTCGAAGTTCGCCGGCGAACAGTTCGATACATCCCTATTTGGTTCCAGAGTTCTTTATTACCAGGGCGAAGGGGAAAAAAAACCCATCTGGTTTTATTAGAAGGAAATTACCATCAAAAATGAAGTTTAAGAAATATATATTTTATGATAATCTGTAATGAAATACTTTTCTGACTTTATTCATTTTGTTTAATACTGTGGAAAATATAAACAAACAAGGATTCAAATATTAGCTACTTTATAATCTTCTGAAGGCAGCCATATCTCCTTGTAGTAATAACTCTCACAAATGGATTAGACTTTGGCATTTTAAGTGGAATTGCACCCTTTTTTTTTGTAAAAGTTACTTGAATTATCTAATTAGTGCTTTTTATTATTTTCAAACATATGAAATAAAGAATTAAGATTGTCTAAATACAGATTTTTGGACCAATCTGTGCCTCCACAAAATACACCATGGCATAATCATTGAGTAGTCCATTGCAGATCTATAAATATAATTTTATGCAGATTTAGTAATATTAACAAAACATTTTGTTCAAGAAATACAAATGCTGCCAAAAACTAGATCTATTTAAATGAAATGTAACTATAGAGGTTTCCAATAACCCTCAGGTTGGTAGCAAAATGTAGATTGTGATGAAGAGCCCCTGAAAAATTGTAGACTTGTATATCCAGTTCAAACAAATAGCTACTGTATAAATATAAGTGGAAGTTCAATGTGATAGTGATTCACATGCAGATTGATAAAACTGATGCAAAACTATTGCCTGTTTCAAATGGTAATGTAAAATGCAACAATAAAAATGCAGCTAAAATGCATTTTATATGCTGTCCCCAACTGATGTGCAAGCTGCACAGGTGAATGAAACCAATTTCAAGGTGGTTGTTTTTTTCCTGACAAGCTTAGAATAAATTCAGGCAACCGTAGTTTAACTGTCAAGCTCTATTTTTAAGAGCCAATCCCGTTTAATGTGGAAAATGAACCAAAACGGCAGAAGCACCTCAGTTTTCAACTTATATTCATTATATATTTATTTTGAACAGTAATGTGTAGAACTATGAATTAGTAGGTTCATTCTTAAGTATCAGATAAACAGGGAAATAATAGATGTATTTACCATATTTCAACAGCTTGGTAATAGCATTTAATTAGGCCATGTGTAGGTGCGTGTATACTGTATTACTGGGCTGCTGCAGTGTTACTATAGTAACTATCATTATGGCTATTTTCCCCTTGCTTTTCAAGTAAACAAATTTACATATCAGACTCAAGAAAACTCTTTTGGCATTAAAAAGGTTATGTAAAGCAGACAAATATTTCTTCATTAAGCACTTGAACTTTCAAGCTTACTTTATCGATATACACAATATGACTCCATGAGTCGGAACCAGAGCTTGACTTATCCTCATTAGGGCTCATTACTAATTGTCATGACTGGCCACAGGTGAGTGGCTGGCAGGTAGGAGCCGTGGTGCTGTATAACACGGATACAGCAGGTATTTGAGATTTTGATAGGCCGGAAACATGTTATGCAGAAGAATATTTTAATTATGAAAATTATGGCAATATAACAAATGAACAATAGATAAAAAACAATATAAGTTCTTAGACCAGGCCAGTGGTCAAGGGCAGGCAACAATAAAGGCAAGTCAGAGAAACAGGCCGAGGTCGGGGGCAGGCTGAAGACAATAACAAGTCCGTATGGCAGGCCGGGGTCGGAGGCAGGCTAATGGCAGAGGGTAGTCCAGTAAACAAGCCATGGTCAATTACCAGGAGATCTAACAGAGAGCAGGTAATGGGAACTGGAGCGGAGAACACAGGCACTAAGAAGGAACAGGGAACCGGACAGGGCCTTTCTGTAATTCAGAGCTTTCTGAATAATGGATTTCCAGCCAACGAATCCCATACCTGTACCCATGTTTGCTTATCTTGGTGGCACTATGTAAATAAGCGTTGATTTTATTGCAGATGCAATTAATGAGCATGCTTTGGTAAGCTAATAAACATTATTGTATTACTCCTATTTATTACGGTTCAAGTTGTTTTTTTCCACGCAAATTCAAGTTTTTGAGATATTTTTTTGGTTAAAAATTTAATTTTTGGGTTAAAAAATGGTCATATTTTTCAAGATTTATTATACCTGAAATCCGAAAATCCACCATCTAAAACCTTTCGAGGTCAATTAGAAGTCAATGGCAGAGGTCCCTTCAAGCATTTGAAGATATTAATAACCTACACGATGTTCAAGGTTTTTTTTAAAGGGTTTTGCCCGAAAACACAAACAATTTGAGCAATTCCAGGTTTTTTTTTTCAGAAAAATCGATTAATTTAAGTTTTTTTTGTTAACCCTAAATTCACTGAATCGAGTTTTTTCCATTCAGATTTTTGTGAGTTCATTTGAGGTATAACAACTCGAAAATGAGACCTTTGATAAATAACCCCTTAAGTAGATAAGGGAGGCATGACTTTTTCAACAATATGGTGACTTTAGGTTTGGTTAAAAATTATTTAACCAGTAAACAATGTGTGTAAACATTTGACTCTCCATTTAAAGGTGGAATGGGCAGAAAGCTAGTGTACCCCTATTGATAGAGGTAATAAAGAATGCCAGCTTTTGTACATAAATATGTAAAATTGATCAAGAAAAAGGCAAAGGCATAAAAGCTGAGTCCATCCCTGAAAGGCTCCTCGATGTCAGCCTGACTCTACTGAACAGTTAATTCATTTAAAAATGACTAGTTGGTAATATGTGTTTCTTAATGCCAAAGATAGTTGTTTTTTATGGTGTTCTTGTTTCTTTCCCATGTCTTCTATTATAATGATTGATGAAATATACATATTTGTGATCAGTAGTTTTGATGCCTTTGGCCTTTGGTAATAAATCCCTGCTCTGCCATGTGTGCACCAATTATGCTCTTTCCAAATCCTTTCTCGAAAGCTCATTGTATTTTTTTTCTGAGGAGTGAAGCAGTAAATCACACGCAGCAAACACTGTGATCAATACCTTGTTGCTGAATCTTTAGTGAGATGTGGAGCATGGCCTGGATGTGTCAGTTTGAATTAGAGGGAAAATAGGTGTCACTGAGGAGTTATATGAATAGACCTGCTACACCCCCCATTGACTAAACATTTAGATTTCTAGTTGTTAAGTTTTAATGAATACACTAGAACATCGTTTTATGGAGTTGGAGAGTATTTCTATAACAGTAAAACACACAGATATAGCTATTAGAGTCATGTATTGTTCTGCGACAGTTAATGACAGGATATTGAGAAAAATGCAGCAATGTAATGCACCAATTCCTTTACAGTATGGGACATGTTATCCAGAATGCTTGAGGTTTTCCAGATAACAGATATTTCTGTAATTTGGATCTTCATACCTCAAATCCACATGTGCCAACATAAAACATTTGAAATATAACCAGGGGACTACTGAATAGGGATGTAGCGAACTGCCGTTAATGTGTTCGCGAACACCGTTCGCGAACACCGGCAAAAAAGCGAACAGTTCGCGAACAGTTCGCGAACTTCGAACGCTCGATAAAATCGTTCGATCGAACGATCGAAGGATTTTATTCGTACGATCGAAGGATTTTCGTTCGAATCGAACGATCGAAGCTATTCGATCGAATGATTTTAATTCAATCGAATGCTTATAATCGTTCGAACGAATGGAAATCGTTCGATTTTAGCGATCGAATGGTCGAATGGTCGAACGAAATTTTACTTCGAATCGAACGCGAACACCAATTGGCGAACGTCGCGCGACGTTCGCGAACATTCGGCGGACGCGAACAGTCGAAGTTCGCGCGAACTAGTTCGCCGGCGAACAGTTCGCTACATCCCTACTACTGAACAGTCTGATGCATAATATACATAGATTTACCAAACAATGTGATGTATTTACATTGGCAAAAACTAGTAACTAAGAATATTGTAGAATTTTGCTTAGTGAGATCAGCAGTCAAATGTGCAGTTTTAAGTGCTTTTTGCTGTTTGTGCTCATACAAACAAGCAATCAATAGTTAAGCAGAACTGAAAAATGTAATAAAATGGCTAAAAATACAACAAAATTATCAATAATTTAAGAACATTACTCAAGATATTACTAAGTACAATTTGAAATAAAGGTATTTGAACTGGCAATAAAACATTTATTAGAGCAAATATTGTGAGCAAAAACTCCCAACCACCAAAAAATGTATGTGTAAGTGAAACTGTAATTTTGTGTAATTGTAAAAAGTGTGCGTGTGTTTGTGAGAGTGTATGTGTCACTTACTTGTTTAAGATGCAGGCTGAAGAGAGGAGGGAGGACTGCTGGAATCAGAGGAGGGCCACCATGATTTGCAGAATCGAGGGAGATAGGGATGGAAGGCATGGAAAGTAGAGGCAGCAGCAGACATGTTGTTTACATGTGTTCGCTGCTGCCTAGAGGCCCCTGAGCAATTGCTGCTCCCTGTTAAAAAAAAAAATACAGGAAAAATTAGCAAAATGAAAAATTCACAAATGTGTCAATGGTCAATTTTTTCCAGGCACTTTTCAGGTGACTTTTTCTCGACAACTTTTTCAGCAATAAATACAATGGAGTGAATTGATCTTTTTTGTAGCAAGTTTTTTTTTTGTAGACACTTTTACAGCACAGGATACATATGAGGCTATGAGCGTACATTAGGCAATAGGGGGTTTCCCGAAAATATATGCAGATGGCGGAATGTGGAGTTTTCCACCAAGGCAAAAAATTTGGCTCATGGCTAATCTACACTACTGCCCCTCAGTTATGCAGCACACACTTTTCTCTCATTTAAGGTACAGGTATGGGATCCATTATCCAGAAAGTTCCGAATTACAGAAAGGCCATCTCTCATAGACTCCATAATAAATAAATAATCCAAATTTTTAAAAATGATTTCCTTTTTCTCTGTAATAATAAAACAGTGCCTTGTACTTGATCCAACTAAGATATAATTAATCCTTATTGAAATCAAAACCAGCCTATTAGGTTTATATAGATATGAAGATCCAAATCACGGAAGGCCTGTTTTCAGTAAAGCCCCAGGTCCCGAGCATTCTGGATAAGTGGTCCCATACCTGTACAACATTTTTAAATACAAACTCTAGATACTGTAAATACTCTAAACAAACAAAAAAGTATATTAAAAATAGTCTGATATTTGTTTATAGTTTTGTTTTAATGATATTACTTTCCATCCCTAGATATTGCAGCAGACTAGCAAGGACTAACATGAAAGTGGCATTAAACAAAACATTTTAAGATTTCAGCAAGTCCCAGTAAGGAAAGACTTTTGCTCTATAAAAGTAGGTTTTTTTGTTAACCTATGGACTATTGAACTACATAGTATGGATACTTAGCTTTTGCAGTAAAATCAAAAGTAGGTTACCTTCAATTTTCAAGAAAAAAAATCCTATTTACTGTCTACTTCTCCCAAAAGGATTTTGATGTTGAAAGATTCAGACAGAAATGAACAAGACACATCACAAGCCATGAAATATTCTCTTAAATTAAAGGTTAGTGCTGACTATCAAACACCTACTGGAGTCTTACTTCAATATCTTTATATATAGAGAATGTTAGTATGGTATAGAATGACAATTTCTCAGCAACTGGTCTTCATTAGTTTTTATAGTTTTTTTTATTTATTTGCCTTATTCTTTTGACTTTTTTCCAGCTTTCAAATGGGGGCCACTGACCTCATCTAAAAACAATTGCTCTGTAAGTCTACAAATGTATTGTTATTGTTACTAGAGATGGCGCGAACTGTTCGCCGGCGAACTTGTTCGCGCGAACATCGGGTGTTCGCGCTCGCCGGAAGTTCGCGAACGTCGCGCGACGTTCGCCATTTTGGGTTCGCCATTGTTGGCGCTTTTTTTTGCCCTCTCACCCCAGACCAGCAGGTACATGGCAGCCAATCAGGAAGCTCTCCCCTGGACCACTCCCCTTCCCTATAAAAACCGAAGCCCTGCAGCGTTTTTTCACTCTGCCTGTGTGTGCTGAAGAGATAGTGTAGGGAGAGAGCTGCTGCCTGTTAGTGATTTCAGGGACAGTTGAAAGTTTGCTGGCTAGTAATCGTGTTGATACTGCTCTGTTATTGGAGGGACAGAAGTCTGCAGGGGTTTGAGGGACATTTAAGCTTAGGTAGCTTTGCTGGCTAGTAATCTACCTTCTACTGCAGTGCTCTGTATGTAGCTGCAGTGGGCAGCTGTCCTGCTTCTGATCTCATCTGCTGACTGCTGCAATAACAGTAGTCCTTGTAAGGACTGCTTTTATTTATTTTTTTGTTCCAATACAGAGCAGTATCAAGCAGATTACTAGCCAGCAAACTTACTATCATCTGTCCCTGAAATCACTAACAGCTCTCCCCCTACACTATCTCTTCCAAGCACACACAGGCAGATTTTTCAGATACATTTTTGCCCTTGATCCCCCTCTGGCATGCCACTGTCCAGGTCGTTGCACCCTTTAAACAACTTTAAAATCATTTTTCTGGCCAGAAATGTCTTTTTTAGATGTTAAAGTTCGCCTTCCCATTGAAGTCTATGGGGTTCGCGAACCGTTCGCGAACCGCTCGCATTTTTGCGCAAGTTCGCGAATATGTTCGCGAACTTTTTTTCCGACGTTCGCTACATCCCTAATTGTTACTTGTTATTGATCATCTTTCTTTTCAGGCTCTCCTCTAATCATACTCCAGCCTCTTATTCAAATCGGTGCATGGTTGCTAGGGCAATTTGGACCCTAGCAACCAGATTGCTTAACTCAAATGTGAACAACCCATTTAAGCTTCATTTTGCTGCTTTCAGAGCTACCATTTCAAAACTACTGCTAGCAATGGGATGATGGGCCTTTCAAAGAGATCAGATCTAAGCCACCCCTAATCATAGTCATAGCGGATTTAGGAAAGTGTGTGTGTGCTTGAACGAGACTGTAAGCATAGGATATTCAAGTACAAAATAGCATGTTAGATGGATAGAGAGAAAAGAACTGTTTTATTCCAAATGCAATATGATTAATCCATTATAAAACTATGATAACAGTTTGAATAATAAAGAAATCAAAATGTATATCCTGGAAAGCTCAAGTAAAAATCTTAGGGGGTTATTTACTAAACCTCTAATTTTTCTAGTGGGGCTTTTTGGGGTAAAAACTTTAATTTTTCAAGATTTATTATACCCCGATGCTGCAAAAAACCCAAATTTGAAAATCCGCCATCTCAGTCCTGTTGAGGTCATGCATATGTCAGTGGGAGAAGTCCCTTTCCCAATTTGAAGATATTGTGGTTTGCACTGGGTTTAGTCTGATAATCCAAAAAAAGTGGGGGTTTCAGGCAGAAATCCAGAAAAATCAAGAGATTTGGAAGAAAAATCCGAAAAATACTTTTTTGCTTGATTTTATCTAGTTTTTACTGATCTGGTTTATTTGAGTTATTTTATTGGTAAATAAAGCAAAATCTGGGATGGGAGTTTGGTCAAACTTTTTTTTATTGAAACAATGAGGTAAAATCCCATACTCATTTTGATCTGCCGGACTTTTTTCATATATATTCTCTTTGTGTTCAATGTTTATTTTTCCCCAGTGGCTATTTGGGGGGGGGGGGGGGGGGAATGCACAGCACTCAATTTAGTTTTTTCTTTTTAAAACAATTTGGTATTCTTTACAAGTGAGATCTTTTTTGCTTAACATTCCTGTCATGTAACAGAGAAAAGTTGAATCATGAAAAAGTAACCATGAAATGAATATATTACTCGATTGTCATAACCACATGCACTCAGACATAAATGGCATATCCACTTCACCAGCTGTGATTTCAATAGGCCAACAATGTTTTGATGCCCACTGCAGGACTCCGATTCTCTATTACAGCACCAGCTGTTTGCTTCTTTTACCGTATTTTGTCATTCAGATGTTTCCACTGAGATGTTTCATAATTTCTTAATAAAATAATAATAATAATAATAATGATTCCCCACACTACCTAGATTTTACTAGATCTGAACACTACAATGTATTTGAATATTATGCTTGTTCAAGAAATCATCCAAGCAGCTCTTATCTCCTGGTGTGCCATTGCCCTTAAAAGCATTAACAGAATCTGCCATCTCATCACCCAACAGGACATTCTATAACCTCACTGTCCTCACTGTAAAGAACCACCTACGCTGCTTCAAATGAAAGTTCTATTTATTCAGTCTTCCTTAATCTTGATTTGATTTCTCTTTGGGAAAAAATGTCCTCTAATGGATACACAAAGGGAATCATGTTCCCTTGCAAGTGTCTTTTTTCTAGAGAAAACAACCCCAAACTTGAAAGCTTTCTTTGCATGCAATATTGGCCTCTTTGTACCTATTAAAAGTTTCAATTGTCCCGGCTAACCTGAATTTCTTATATATATGATTTTAATTACCACCCTCAACACTAGCACCAGGGTCGGACTGGCGCATTCGGGCCCACTGGGTTCCAAACATCAGGGGCAAATGCGCAAAAGCTGCGCGCATTCACTAAAACCAGCACACTGTGCGCATGTGCAAAAGACGGCACGCCACAAAAAACGTCATGCAGTGTGCATGTTCAAAATCAGCGCACCGTGCCACACAGATTTTATTTTACTTTCGCCCAATCAGGGAACGGGTCTGGGCCGACTCTGACTAGCACTTCTATCAAACCATACGTCTTTCATTGCATACAAGGGAATTTACTTACATTAGGGTTTTCACCAGAGCATTTTTTGGAAGGGTGTCCAGGTGAAAAGTGCCTGTCTGGATTTCCAAATTAGGAAATCTGGACAGGACATTGAAGTTAATGATATGGAGATCAGCCCTACTGTCACTGGTCCACCCCCCGACTTCATCTGCCTGCCCGCTGCCTGTTTTCCCCAAACAAAAAAGGTGGCAACCCTAACATACATGTATATGTGTTTTTACAAGTTAAATGATCACTTCAGTGTAAAAAGTAATAACAAATAGGTAATGCACAATAAAAAATGTTTCTAATATAGTTAGTTATTCGCAAAACGCAATGTATAAAGGCTGGAGTGACTGGGTGTCTAACATAACAGAACAGAACCCAACTTCCTGCTTTTCAGCTCTCTAGTTAGTCAGCGACTTTAAGGGGGGCCACATGGGACATAACTGTTCAGTGAGTTTGCAATTGATCCTTAGCATGCAGGTCAGATTCAAAATGTGGTCCCTTTAAAGTCTCTGATTAGTTACTTACTGGTAACCAGCAAGAGAGCTGCAAAGCAGGAAGTAGTGTTCTTTTAACTCCAGCATTTAACTCCAGCCTTTATACATTACATTACAGCCTATCTATTTACCCAGTTTTTATTTTTTCACTGAATAATTCCTTTAATATATTGCAGAAATGCCTTTGCACTTACGGCCCTATTTATCATACTGCGTAAAACAAAATAATGGCAGAAAAACTGTGTAAAAATCTATGTAAACTAAATGGCAAATTTACCAAGGTGTGTGTTTTATTTTATGCTGCCAGAATGCCAGATTTAATTGCTGCTATTTTACACCACTTCCAACCTTGCATAATCCATTAAAGTCAATGGGAAAAATTCAAGCAGCAAGTAAATCCTGGTGGGAAAAAAAATGTGGAAAAATATACAATGGATGAATGCCATATTTTCCCATAGCCTTTTCAAACAGCTGTTTACAGCGGAATTTTACACAGAGGTGTGAGGAAATGGCCATCTCATAATTCAGAGCTTTCTGGATAATGGGTTTCTGAATAATGGACCCCATACTGTATTATATGGCCAAAAAGGATGTGTGCTATCCAAGTGTGGACTGTGATTTAAAATAGGCCCTAGCATTTCAAGTACACTGACTGAGGCCCAGGTATCTCATAACAAGCCCAAAATATATCAAAGGTCTGTGGAAGCAAGCAACAGCCTATCTAGCATTTGCAAGAGCATTCCGATTGCTACTTTGAGTCTGGTGCAGGCAACCATAGGATATCATATTGTGTAAAGCCATTGGAATGGACACCCCAAGCAGGTTATGGGAAAGCTTCCACATAGCAAAGGCCCGTATCCTAAAGAGAGAGTCCAATGTAACCCATGCTCCTACCTTAGCTGGACATTAACTATCTGTGGTCTGGATAGTCCAGATTAGCGTTATATGTCCCTCCCCCTTATACATTTTTTTAAAGCACAATTGGGTGCTCTGACACCATAGGCAAACCTCTCATCTTTCCCTACCCAAACAACAGCATGGTTTTTATCTGTTTGATTGTACCAATGGCTGAAAAAACATTACAACCCCATTTTACATTTTTTCAGGGACCAGGAAAAAATGATGTCAAATCAGGGAAATTTGTTAAAGAAGCATTCTTCAAGTGGAGAAAGGTTATACACACAGAGTCGGGTTTAACTTTGAAATAAAATATTTACTGTGTTAATGACAATGGCAGCATTTATGTTGCACTATGAGGGGCAGGTGCAAGTGTTCTCTGTCCATTACATGCACAACCTAAACCAATAAGAGGTTTGTGCATGACTGTAGGAGGTGCACACTAATTGGAATAGACTATTTACAGGCAAAACCATGGCGAAGTATTCATCTGGTTACTATTTTAACTACCACAAATTGCAGGAAAATTTTAAATCTGGTTTCTTAAAATAGAGTTAAAATAGAGTTTTGCCTGTATAACCCCAGCTAGGCTAGATGAGAGCTTGTCTGGCTAGGAAACATGCAGAGAACCGGTTACATTTGACCCTTTTTCCTTTTTCTACATGAAAAGGGTGATGGAATGGTGTTGTAAAACTGCACTTTACTTGTGCTGCGTGACTAAATAAAATGATTAACAGGCTTTATCGTTTAAGCGCCAATCGTGGTTTTTATACTCACAGTCCTTGAGGTTTATCACATACATGCAAGGCCGGATTGGAGCAATGGGGGCCCAAAAGGACTGCCACATGAAGGGCCCTCCAGGCAGTCACTGGGGGCCCCTCCCAGCTTCCCTCTGCAGACCAAAATGAACGTTGGTTTGTCGTGCGCCTGCGTGAACACCGCCGTGCACCTGCACAGAGGCTTATCAGTGCAAATTTTTCTTTAAGGGGGTGCGTGTCCGGGAGCAGGTCTGGGCTGGACCCCATTGGGTTTTTTCCCGGTGTCCTGCTGGCGGCCCAGTCCAACACTGCATACATGTCAGAAAACATCACAGCAATTCAGAACCAGCACCTTGTGATATCCCTGTGGAGATAGTGTACCACATGGATAGTTGCACCCTCAGGATCTCTGTACCATAACCTGCATCCCCACATATTGGATCAGGGAAATCACATAACCGAAATCCCTATCAGGCTGTGATCCCAACACTACAGGCCAGTCTTGCCTGATGAGAATTACCCTATTCCTCCTAGTTGGAGCATGGACTGCTCTTACTCACTAGTTATATTCTAGAAAGAACTACCTTGTCCTGATTCCACCTTATTCAAGGGGTTCCTGTATCCCTGACTTCACGAAGGGCCTTTCCTTTACAAGGGCAAAGTCCCAGGATCCTAGTACCATCTGTTCCCTCCTGAATTGGAAGGCAAAAAAGGAAGCTCCACCCTCTGCCCAGCACTTTATTAAAGTGCGACAGGAAGTGGTCATCAGCCTCTAGGCCAATGGTACACATTATGCTAATAAGCAAAAGTAGATACATGGGGCAAATTTACTAATGGGCGAAGTGGCTAACGCTAGCGAAAATTTGCCAGCGTGATGTCATTTTGCCACTTCGCCAATTTACTAACAGTGTCCCTGGCGAAAATTCGCTAGCGAAGTAGATAGACTAGTGCAACTTCATACCCTAATGCCTGGCGAAGTTGCACTCTGCCGAAAGGGGCAAAACTAAGCAAATTTACTGGGTTTTTTTTTGAACGTTACCTCTTTCTCCAGAGTTTACTTCGCAGGTCAGACCAGGTGAAGTGCGATAGAGTAGATAGGGGTTTGAAAAAAAAAGTTGAAAAAGTCCCCAAAAAACGCCGTCGTTTTTTACTTTTTAAAGGGTGTTAGGCTGAAAAAGATAAAAAACATTTTTTAGAGTGCCCACCTTCCCCCCTACATTTGATAACATACGGCACATAAACTATACTGTGGGCACATGTGTAGGGCATTAGAACACCTCTATATAATTTTATTAAGTTTCCCTGGGCTTGTGTAGTGTTATTTATTTGCTGCAGCATACATGTCCATTCAAACTTCTATTTCACAATGTATGCAAATTTCCGACCGCTAGCGTAACTTCGAACCGTTGATCGTAACATCGCTAGCGCAACTTTGCGAACGATCAGTAACTCATGCGCAACTTCGGATCTTCGTGAATTTGCGCAGCCCTGTCGAATCTATGCCTGGCGGAGTACGGCAAAGGCAGTGCTGGCGCAAATTCGGAGGTAAGTAAATTTGCCCCATGGGCTTTTGCCCAGAACCAGGAAGTGTATGCATTTAAAGCTATAGGAGCATTAAACCTTTCGGGCCCTACACCTTTATATAAAAAAAAAACACTTTTTTCTAACAATCTTTACCTTTACCTCTATCTCCTTTATTCTTGTTTGTTTTCCTCTCCTCTACCTTCCTTGTCCTTTTCTCTTTCCATATATTGCAGCGTTTTTCCTTGATCTTTTTTTATTATATAATTTGCAGCATTTCACCTGGTCATCTGCCTCTGCAACATCACCTTCTTTTCACTTCTCTCCATTCTCCCCCCCCCCCATTTTCTATCTGGCTATTTTACCATTCTCATTCTCCCATTTAATATTGCTCCCCTGAATGTTGCAAATTTTAATAAGCAAGGGACATCATTTTTTGGGGGCCATGCCCCCCCCCATCCCAGTGGTGGAATAAAGAGATGTGAGGCCCCTGGGCTACACTTTCCATAGCCCTCCTAGCAAGGTGCTCTCCTGGTGTGGAAGTATAAGTTAAATATGGAGTGGACCGTTACAGCTTCTGAAGCCAGTGAATTGTCACTGGCCTGCGGTAAACCTAACGCACCTTAGAGAATTTGGGCTAACATGCCATACAGTCGGGTCGCCACCTGTCTGGTTTTGAACCAGACAGCCTGGATTTGGGAGGGCTGTCCGGGTCAAAACTGTCTGCCAGGTTTTCCAAAGAAGAAAATCTGGCCAGGACTCCAATCAAATGCATCGTCGTTGCTACTCGTCTTTTTAGCTCTGTCCTATTGCTAGGGTAATTTGGACCCTAGTAACCATCTTACTGAAATTGCAACCTGGAGAGCTAATGAATAAAAAGCTATCTCTTCTAAAAAGGATGTGATCATCTAAATTCACTGCCCAGTGATGTGTTTCATCCAACCAGGTCTCAGTAATATCAACTATATTACAATTTTCTGTACATGCAATCAACTCCAGCTCGCCCTTGAAAAACTCCATGCATTTTCAAGCAGACAGCACAGATTATCAATATTGTAAAATTAGATTTATTTTATTTTTTTCTGCTTAGGGCTTGTATTACATAAACCTGTGATGTCTACATTGGTTTTGCCAGTAAGAGAGTCAACAGTGGGCAGTATCCACTTGTAATAATATCATAATAAGTAAGACATGGATGCACGATCCTTAGTTAAAAGTAAGCAGCTAATTTGCTGACAGATTAGGGTTTAAGAAAACAGATGGCAGCAGATAATGATATGTTTAGTTTACATATTGGAAACATTCAAAATGATTTCTGCTCAGTTACATTCACCTTGGAGAACCATCAATCATATTCAAACTGTCTTCAAAAGACACAGCATTCTCCTTTTAACATTATCCAGCTCCAGCTGTCCATCATTCTCTTCATAACCACCTCTAACATTAGCAATGATTCCCTTTAGCTACTATTTGGTTTTCACACAAATGCACACAATTCCATTTTATCTAAATCATTGCACTGAAGTAATCAACTTTTTTATTATAGACTAAACCTCTTGTTGGTAATAAAATCTAAAGAATAACCACACATGCAGGGAAAGAAGGTCCCAAATAAACAGTTACTTAAAAAATATTACCTGGAAACCAACAATATTTTTGCATTATTTTAAGAACGATAATGCCTTCCATCATGGCTACAACAGACAGGAGTGTCAAAAACATTTATGTAATAAATGCCACATACTTGAACCAGCTTGTACGTGGATACACACTTGAAGGCCGACATATCAAAAAGTTAATTGTTGAGCTTTTTATAATGCAAAATTTATTCTTCCTTACTTATCTTTCGGATCTTTGAGAGACTCAAAAATGCATGTTGCTAATGATGGGCCACCATGATAACATTCAATTCTGCAATATTTGTTCTGCATAATGTTTTCACTTCCAATTTTGAAAATTTGAAGGTATGGACTTTTTATTTTTGTATACTATTATTATTATTATTATTTCTATGCAGTGTACACTAATGGCTTATTAATTTATCATGTTAACCCAGATTTTGTTGCAATACTGCTTAGCATTCCTGTTATATGAGGCCTTGACAGGTTTATTCTTTGACCTTTAGGGCAAAATCACACAGGACATTTTGATCACTTGTAATAGCAGGAGTATGGGGTGCCGTTTGTCCCAAATACATTCTTGTATACAAAACTATCCTTAATACACAGAATGAATGTCTCTCATGTTATATAAGTATTTGTGACCATACACAGAGAAAAAAAATATACAAAAGACTTATTTCTATTAAAGAATGAAAACAAAATCTGGTTAGTGCACAAAAAGATGTCATTTTATCACAAACTCCATTCTGTACAGTTTAACAAGCAATCTGTCTCACAAATGTATAACCTCCATGTAACGGACACACTTATGTGCAAAGTTACTTACAGAATATATTATGTAAAAACAAAGTTGGACATAATATATAATAGTGTAACTAACTAGTGCTTGTCAAGCTAATTTTGACTGACAAAATAGATATCTGTGACAGAAAGCAAGATTTTATAGTACAGGATTCATTCTTTCCACAAAATGACAGTTTTGTTTCACAAAACAGATAAAATAACCATTCTGTGAAGCAACACTGGCAGTCACATTCCTGAACCAATAAGAACAAAGCTTATTGCCACATACAAACAAGATGAGAAGTGGCCAGCTCTACTCCACATGGCTAAGGCAAAGTATCTGACCTGCTATAGAGGGCGCCCTCTAATGTCCCCTGTGCTGCATAGTAATAAACATGAACAAACATTTCCTAAAAGAGCTGCTGTTAAACACTACAGGTTCATGAATGGAAGTTTTTACAAATGGCTGAGAAATATAATGCTGCACTTATAATGATTGTAGAGAAAGAAAAGTATGCAAAACATAAATATGATCATTTTAGGTGATATGGCTATTCTTATTGTAGTAACCTGCTTGTGTGACAATTTTGGTTAAGGGCATTCCTGCTGTTTTGCCATGATCTTATGACTCACTCCTGTTCCTCTTCCTGTCTAAGCTGAGAGCAATAATGGGACAGGCCACACCCACCTGCCATCTTCTATTAAATGTACCAGAAGTTACTGTGCTTGTCTGGCTGCTTTGCCTGATTCTCAGAGAAAGTTTTGTATATGATAGTTAGACTCCAATGTCTCCTCCTAGCTGTAATCTTGCACCAATTGGCTTATAGTAGTCTCTTAATAATGTGCTTAGCTATAGTTCAACTACTACATAATAGATTTAGCCAGAGACTTGGGACTGATCATGTGCACACATACCTCCCAACTGTCCCTTTTTCAGAGGGACAGTCCCTCTTTTGACAACTCAACCTGAGGTCCCTCATTTGTACCAGAAAGTCCCTCTTTTCTCTGCACTGAACAGCCAGAAAAAGAAACAAAGTTTCGAACTTAATTGGCTTTTGGCAGAGAGGCCAGTACAGCTAACAGGGGCAACTAAGATGCTTTATAACAATTTTGAGATAAGAAAATAAGTACATTTAACAGTTTAGATAATGAGAAATATTTTAAATTTTTTATAACCTGCTAAACTTTGTAAAGTGAACATGGTAATTAGGGGGTGCGGCCACAAAATGGGTGTGGTCAAAAAATTGCTGCACTACATGCAAAAAAAAAAAAAATTTTGTCTCTCTTTTTATTTCCAAAATGTTGGGAGGTATGACATACCTCCCAACTGTCCCTTTTTTGGAGGGACAGTCCCTCTTTTCTCTGCACTGAACAGCAAGAAAAAGAAACAAAATGTCTAACTTACAAGAAGTCATCTGTAGTATGGGTACTTCAATGTGGTAAACTAATTACTCACCATGTAAGGGAAGTGGCCCAGGTGCACTGCCCTGAGCACTCAGCATAGGGGGCGGACGAACCAAAATGTAAAAAGGAGCGGGCACCAATTCAAAGTGTAAAGATCTTTATTGTGTCCAAAATTTCTAACTTAATTGGCTTTTGGCAGAGAGGCCAGTACAGCTAACAGGTGGAACTAAGATACTTTGTAACAATTTTAAAATAAGAAAATAAGTAATTTTAACAGTTTAGATAAGGAGAAATATTTTCAAACTTTTATAACCTGCCAAATTTTGTAAAATGAACATGGTAATTACGGCGTGTGGCCACAAAAATGGGTGTGGTCAAAAAAATTGCCATGCTACATGACAAAAAATTTTACTTCCAAAATGTTGTGAGGTATGACCACGCATTCTCTATAGTATGATGTGTAGGTTATATGAGCAGCCACTCCTGAGTACTGTGTGTAAACAAAAGGAGGTCATTTAGGCAGGGGCAATTTTAGGGGATCATAATCTAGTTATATAAAAGCAACAAGCTATACAATGCTTTATATTTATTTATAACAAAAGACTCTAATCCTCTAACCCTTTCACATCAGAGTGGGTCGAGGGGGGCACAACACTAGAGCAGAGAGCACAACTGTGCCCATGTCACATGCATGTCCAGGGCCGTCAGCGGGGGGGGGGACAAGTGTTCCGGGCCTGAAGGGGGGCACAGAAGTGCTGCATTTTTAAAAGAGCCGGTCCCCTTTATGAGCGCCCGAGCCGTGCGGCCATTTCACATATTACAGAATGCGGAAGTGCCGAAAAGACGAAGCTGAAGTCCCGAAGCGGCGAAAAGACCCGAATTCACGAAAGGAGTTGAAGTCCTGAAGCCTTTTGTTTACACACAGTACTCAGGAGGATATAACCTACACATCATACTATACACAATGTGTGACATGATCAGTCCCTAGGGTTGCCACCTTTATTAAAAAAAAAATTACCGACCAGTGGGGGGCACCAAAAGGGTGCGGTCCGTGACTCTAAAGGGGGCGGAGCTACATAGGGTGCCGCTGAAAGGGGCGGAGCTATGTGGCATGCCACAAAAGGGGCGGAGCAACATCGCACAGCGCTGGAAAAAAGGTAAGTTATTTTCGAATTGGGGGCAGGCCAGGGGCTTTTTTTAAAGGGTATTTCAAATTACCGGCAATTGCATTGCTGGTAAATTTGCAATACCGGCCCTGGCCTTGGCAGGTGTTTTACCGGCTAGGCCGGTAAAATACCAGCCGGGTGGCAACTCTATCAGTCCCTAGGGTTACCACCTGGCTGGTATTTTACCAGCCTAGCCGGTATAACACCAGCCAAGGCCAGGGCCGGTATTACAAATTTACCGGTAATGTAGCTGCCGCTACATTTGTAATACCCTTATAAAGACCCTCTCGGCCCGCCCCCAATCCCCTGTAAGACCCTTTTTCTTCCCACCCCCCACCAACCGGTAACTAAATTACAAAAAGGTGGCAACCCTATCAGTCCCAAGTCTCTGGCTAAAGCTATTATGTAGTAGTTGAACTATAGCTAAGCACATTACTAAGAGACTACTACAAGCTAATTGGTGCAAGACTACAGCTAGGAGGAGACATTGGAGTCTAACTATCATATACAAAACTTATAACTTATAAGCAGCCAGACAAGCACAGTCATTTCTGGTACATTTAATACAATATGGCAGGTGGGTGTGGCCTGTCCCATTATTGCTCTCAGCTTAGACAGGAAGAGGAACAGGAGTGAGTCATAAGATAATGGCAAAACAGCAGGAATGCCCTTAACCAAAATGGTCACACAAGCAGGTTGCTACAATAAGAATAGCCATATCACCTAAAATGATCATATTTATATAAGTTTTGCATACTTTTCTTTCTCTACAATTATTATAAGTGCAGAATTATATTTCTCAGCCATTTGTAAAAACTTCCATTCATGAACCTGTAGTGTTTAACAGCAGCTCTTTTAGGAAATGTTTGTTCATGTTTATTACTATGCAGCACAGGGGACATTAGAGGGTGCCCTCTATAGTAGGTCAGATATTTTGCCTTAGCCATGTGGAGCAGAGCTGGCCACTTCTCATCTTGTTTGTATATGGCAATAAGCTTTGTTCTTATTGGTTGCTTCACAGAATGGTTATTTTATCTGTTTTGTGAAACAAAACTGTCATTTTGTGGAAAGAATGAATCCTGTACTATAAAATCTTGCTTTCTGTCACAGATATCTATTTTGTTAGTCAAATCTAGCTTGACAAGCACTAGTTAGTTACACTATTATATATTATGTCCAACTTTGTTTTTACATAATTCATTCTGTAAGTAACTTTGCACATAAGTGCATCCCTTACATGGAGGTTATACATTTGTGAGACAGATTGCTTGTTAAACTGTACAGAATGGAGTTTGTGATATAATGACATCCTTTTGTGCACTAACCAGATTTTGTTTTTATTCTTTAATAGAAATAAGTCTTTTGTATATTTTTTTTCTCTGTGTATGGTCACAAATACAAATAACACGAGAGACATTCATTCTGTGTATTAGGGATAGTTTTGTATACAGAATGTATTTGGGACAAACGGCACCCCATACAGGAGTGAGTTAAATATCTATTACCTGTCACAGAACACTGTATTTCTTTTATTTGAAAATGTCTGCTGCCTGGTACATGTATTCAGATAACTTCCAATTAAAGTCTGAAATACTATTGTATGTCACACAGAAGACTAACTGGCGATAATTGAACCATTGTGCCCTAAATAGTAAAAGGGGAATTTATATGTCACAGTGATAGTTGATCTAAGCCTGTAATTGGGTTATTCCAGTTAAAGTCTGTTAGAATTTTCTGGTTAGCCATGTTTTGGGGAAGTAGGGGTTTTCTTATTAGCCAAATGGGTTACTTAAACCATAAGAGTGGAGAGGAATCCCACATTCACACTCTTTACGTCCACTTGCTGGAGGGGGTAAATCATGCTGAAGAGCAGGGGGCTAGAGGTGTCAGTAGAAGAAAGATGATCTGTAAAGAAGCACTAGCTAACATGACAGCTAGTTCCTGTTAAAACTCATTCTAGGTGTGGGAGATATGAGCATATGAGTACAGCCTTAAACAACTGTGAGATCTGAGAGCCTATTGATAAGAGTCTGTAGGAATTTGGTAAACACACAGTCATGTTTTAGAACCACTGACACCAAGTTGCAAATGAGTTGAGGTCAGGGTAGATATCCTTCCTCCAATCTTACGGTGAGGATCCACCTTATGCATGCTCAGTTAGAAGTTGCAGCTCAGTAGACCTGTGACAAATCAGCTAGTGTTATAAGGGAAGGGGCAGTGTATCTAAAGCAGGGGTGTTCAAAAGGTAGATCGGGATCTACCAGTAGACCTTTATCTGGTGATCAGTAGATCTCAAGACACTGTCAACAAACAGTTTGACTTAATTACCCTCCTGTTTCATGCTTTTTTTTCAGATATTTATTACGTTAAGGTTACAGAAAAAACAATTGTTTATTAAATATAGCAATACATAAAGAATTTTTCATAAATTATTATTCAAGTAATATTTTCCATGGAACAGAATGTTTTTATGGATGTAGATCATAATGGGCCAACATCACTAAAAGTAGACCTTGCATTGGTAAAGTATGGGCACTCCTTTCATCCATCGATCAAACGTTTTTTCTTCTACTTCAAAAAAGAAAGGTTCCCATAGGCTAACACAGCACTTCGGTAGGTTTAATTTGGCGAAGTATTGAAGTCGAAGTTTTTAAAAGAGACAGTACTTCGATTATGGAATGGTCGAATAGTCTAAGTATTTTTACTTCGAATCAAATTCGAAGTTGTAGTAGCCTATTCGATGGTTGAAGTATCCAAAAAATTACTATGAATTTCTAATTTTTTTACTTTAAAATTCCCTCGAATTCACTTCGACCTTTGATAAATCTGCCCCTAGATATGAATTGATTATGCAAGTAAAAAGTAAATGCTTTGGACATAGTGGGGATTGGACACAGTTTGTACAGGTATATACTAGCACTCCCCAAAGCAAACATTAAGGGGGCTATTTACTAAACCTCAATTTTTTCTAGTCAAGGTTATTTCGGCAAAAACTGGAATTTTCAAACTTTTAGAGATTTATTATACCCCGAAGCTGCAAAAAGTCAGATTCCGAAAAAATCCGCCATCACAAATCTGCTGAGGTCATGTAGAAGTCAATGAAAGATGTCCTTTTTATAATTTGAAGATATTGTGATCTGCACTGGGTTTTGTCTCAGGTGATAATCTGAAAAAATCTGTGTTTTTTTTTTTCAAGTGTTTTTTCCCGACCCAATTTTATCGAGCTATTTTATTGATAAATAAGATAAAATTGTGGATGGGAGTTTGGTGGAGCTTGGTTTGATAAAAATATAAGATACATTTGAGTTTTAATAAATAACCCCTAAATGTATCGCTATGAATGCTGAATTGTCAATGAAAACCAAATAAATAAACCCATACCCCCATACATTTTGTCAGTTTGTATATTTCATAAAATGACCTGGAGAATATTTATTAGCACATGGATGATTTGCATAATTAAATGGTTAAATAAAAGAATTGATAATTATGGGAAATATTGGTATTTTAATTTTTCCACTAAACCATAAAGCCATAAATACAACTATACAAAAATGGCCTGATCCCATGAGTACTAATAAAGCTCATGACTCCGGAACTTGATAAAGAGGGTGAAAATCTGTGATAAAGAGGGTAAGTGCAACACCGAGACCCAATGTGATGCAGAGGACTGCACTCCTAGTGCGCACCCAAATGTCAGCATAATGAAGCTGCAGCAAATAGGCACAGGAGAATGGGGTCTTGTGGTGGTAAAATGCACGCTTACCACGACCAGCGGTGAGGAAGGCAAAACCCACTCACAGGAAGCATCTGGCTCACCATGGAAACAGGGGGCAGAGCCAACGCTAGATACTACCGACAACCGGCAAGCTTGATAACTCGGAGATCTGTAAGACCTTTGGTTGGAAAGGAAACCAAGCACCAGGGCCAGACTGGTAATCTATGGGTTCTGGCAAATGCAAGATGGGCTACTATAAGGTCCCATTGAAAGTCAGTATTTATTGGGCTGGTGGGGCTGTTTTGGCCTCTATGTGGGCTGAGTGGGCCTCTGTGTACCTGAAATGCCAGGGCCTAATTTAATTCTAATTCTAATTTAATTCTCAGTCCGGACCTGCCCAGCACTCTACACCGTGATGTGCTGCTTGTGAGTAGGACTACAAGGGAACAATCAGCCATATTCCTAGATCCCTTGGGGTAAGTGCTTTTAATTCTCACCAAAGGTGTCAAGGGCCATTGAGAGAGATGGCTTTTAATTACACAAGGACACATTACACACGGAAGCAATTGACACAATGATGAATAGGCACTGGTTTATAAGAATCAATGGTTTTTATTTCTTTTTTATTCAATTGCACAAGATGATAAAATGAAGGTTAACGATCATGTATGTTGTGAAAGATGTTGACACCCACTAATGATGTCACACTTACCTTTTTGGCGCCACTTTTCACCTTTAAAACACACCACTGTTATAGAGTTTGCACTTCCTGAAGACGGCCCGAGTAAAGGAGCCGAAATGTTGAAATAAATATAAGATTTGTTTTTTCACGTATAAAGTCCTTGGAGTGCGGTTTGTTACTAGTTTATATATATAGATATAGATATAGATATAGATATATATAGAAATAGATATATATAGATAGATATATATAGATATCTATCTATATATAGATATATATATATAGATCTATCTATCTATCTATCTATCTATCTATCTATCTATCTATCTATCTATCTATCATCTATCTATCTATCTATCTATACATATATACATATATACAAATGAAGAGTAAGTTGTTAAATATAACTGTACCATCCAAGCATTGTCAATGCCATGGGATATTTGTGCTTATACACAGCCTTAACTGCTTTTAGTGGTAAAAACATTTTGGGGCCCATTTACTTAGCTCGAGTGAAGGAATAGAATAAAAAAAAACTTCAAATTTCGAATGTTTTTTTTTGGCTACTTTGACCATCGAATTGGCTACTTCGACCTTCGACTACGACTTCGAATCGAACGATTCAAACTAAAAATTGTTCGACTATTCGATAGTCAAAGTACTGTCTCTTTAAAAAAAAACCCTACTTCGCCACCTAAAACTTACCGAAGTGCAATGTTAGCCTATGGGGAAGGTCCCCATAGGCTTTCTAATGTTTTCTTGGATTAAAATCCTTGTAATCGAACGATTCTAAGGATTTAATCTTGATCTAACTATTTGCGGTAAATCCTTCGACTTCGATATTCGAAGTCAAAGGATTTACATTCGGCAGTCGAATATCGAGAGTTAATTAACCCTTGATATTCAACCCTATGTAAATCTGCCCCCAAATCTTATTTTTTGTGAACTATCGCCTTTTGTCAGTTGCAGATATTTCTGTTCTTCTTCGGCACTGAACTATCACTGTGAAGGAACATTTCTTTCAACAATGTCAGCTTTTCTAAATATAATATTGGTTCCCTGCATCTGAGAAAACCGGGAATCAAAAGAAAATCAAAAATAAATCCAGTACATTTTTACAGAAAGTAGGTCATAATAACAAAGAATGTCTCTTATAAATCTAATGCAATATTAATTAAAAGAAAGTTCAAATGAAGAATGAAATTGATAGTTTCCCTTTTAATCAACTTTTAAAGTTTTTTCCCCTAAGTGAGATGTAGACACTGATATATCACAACGGTTTGCAACTTGTCTTATTTTTTCTGCTGTTTTTTTTTTTTTTACTACTGTAATTGTCCTTTAGTTTTTACATTTTCTCAGCCTGAATTTGAAATTGCTATCTTTTATTGTTATGTAGTACTTATCACTTGTTTCAAAGACAAGAAAGAATTAAAAAAACAACCAATTTAAATTGTCTCACAAAATCACTTTCTACTTCAAGGTAGACTACCCTTTTAATTGACACTGTAAATGAAAACTAAAAATAAACACAAGTGTAGCTTATTTTCACAGTGGCTAATTACAAATGGTGGCATTTCAATTGCTGACAGGCAGATGGCAGCCCATTGCAAGGCCTGCCACTCACACACTGTTGCTTGATACCCTGTGTTTCTAGCCAACACACATATTGCAGAGTAAAGTTATAGACCTTTTGGATACCTCTTGCTGGGTCTGCCTACTAGAATGGGTACATTCTTTTTAAGGAAAGGACACACTAGTTGTATGTGTGTCAGCCAAAGCTATAATGTTAATGCATACTCAGACAACTGTGGCTTAAGATTGTCTCATTATTTCTACAAATATTTAGTAGTATTACTGGAACTGTACCTTGCTGCTGATGTGCTGTTTTATTCACAAGGTGAATCAGTGCAGATGAAACTGGTGGTTGACATGAAAATCCATATCAGCATCAAGGATATTCCAAATTGTCAGCTATGAACACACAACCAAAGTGCCAAACACCTATACAACTGTTGGGAATGAACCTACCCTGTTCTGTTTTTATGGTGATATTATATGACTTGTACTGTCACTTTACAAAACACAAGTGACATGGATAACACATAATTCTTTCTTAGTGCTGCCATTCATTATCATCTGCACTTATTGATATTCACTGAAACGGTTGACTATACCCCTTTTACAAAATAGAATCATATTGAGGATGTTTTTTTTATCAAAGGTCGAATGTTTAAGGTTTGTGAGGTTCTTTATACCTCGAATGAACTCACCACTCAAATGTTTTCCGATTGAAGAAAAAAACTTGAATGGAAACAAATCTAATCAGTAAATATGTGGTGAAGAACCTGAAGACACAAATTAATTGAGTTCTTTTTTTGCGACAAAATTGCTCAGATTAATAAAGTTTCTGAACGAAACCCACAACCGTGAACATCATGAAGGCTATTAACATCTTTAAATGGTTCAAGGGACCTCTGCCATTGACTTTTACATGAACTTGACAGCTTTTAGCTGGAGTGTTTTTTGATTCAAGCTATTTCAACTTTGTTTTCATAAAGTTTATATTTGTTTTATTGCAAACTGTGTGTTTTATTTTTTCTAGTGGAACTTCCCTGAGATGTGCTCCTCAGTGTTCCCTAGGTGTAGGCCCTGCACTGTAAATCACAGCTTTTCATATGCAAAAGAGACTCAGGGCCCTGGATTGCCAAGGGTTAATAGCTATTTAAAGAGACAGTAACCAAATGAGGGCTATATGATCAAAAAATAAGATTAAAAAAGGCTGTGCGGGAAAAGACTCAAAAAAATTGTGTGACAATTCAAATCAAACAACTTTTTCTAATTTGAAGCTCGAATCCTACCACTTTTTTCGAGTAACTGTACCACTTTTTCAGATTATCATATGAAAACCAGTGCAGATCACAATGTCAAGAAACATCTTCAAATTATGAAACGGACATCTGCTATTGACTTATACATAACTTTAACAGGTTTTATCTGGAGTAGTTTCTAATTCAGATTTTTAGCAGCTTCGGTGTATACAAAGTAACAGTAAGTTAGGTTGAAAAAAGACAAGATGTCCATCAAGTGCAACCTTTTTACTTTTTTTAACCTGCCTAACTGCTAGTTTTAACTGCTCTAAAAAAGTTTTTTTTTCACCTAAAGTTTTAGTTTTTTCCTTTTAAAAAGGAGACCAATAAGAGGTTTAATAAATAAGCCTCTTAATCTTGAGTTAAAAATACTGATGAGAGAATCTGTCCCGTTTTTCCAGAAAATTCACAAAACAGCTGAAAAATTCATGGAATGCCGATAAATTCGTGAAACACAGTGAAATCATTGGGCATTTTTTCTCACTCTAAATGCATTACAATCAATGGGCATTTTTCTCACTCCAAATATGTAAATGGACATTGTTTGCAGCGTTTTTTTTCTCATCGAATCTATGCCTGGTGAAAAAAATTGCTCATGACAACTCAACAAGCATTTTTTGTGCTACTCCAAAATTTCAATTGAAAGGGCTGATGATGGGAAAATAGCATTCCTGTTTCACATACATGATCTTTTTATTTCATTTGCAGCCTTAGCTTTGCACATGTTTCAGATAAATTGGCCAGTGGCTGAGCTCATTGTGCACACTCAGCTGATGTTTGGAGCATTCTAGATGTGCAAAAGTCAAATACTGTAACAACTGGAACCAGGAGAGGCTATAGTGGGATTGTGAAGCTTTAAGAAATTATTTATTTGGTTTTATTTTGTAGCCCAGGTTTTAAGTTCAGTACCTACTTCATGGTTTGGTCAGGGCCTACCATGGCTCCTAACATTCATTCATGATCATATTGCATGGTGTTCATTTGTAAATAATACAATGAGGGTTTATAAATACACCGTTTATTTTGTACACTTTTACTCCATAAAATACTTTACACAGTTTTATAAATGTGCCTGATATGCATCCACATTTGTACCACAGTTGTACCACTGTTTTTTTTACAGTGCAAATTGTGAGGCTGTACAATGAGCTGAGACATCTTTATTGGCCTATACAATAATTAGTTTCAACAATTTCAATAAAAGGTTGGAGGCCATTCCAGCAACTAAACAAATTCAAGGTTACATGTATTAATGCATGTTGATCCAAGGTCGGGTCTTATTTCTAAACAGCAGTAAAACAATTGTATCCCCCCCACCATGTACAGATAGGAAAAGAGACTTTATCAAAAGGAATTATTTAAAAAAAGGATTGCATGCAGTAAACTTGTGCCTTTTCTCAGCCATTAAATACTGTTAAACTTCAGTGCTGACTCCACCATTTCTGTCTCTTTCCTTTACCCTGGCTGCTGACTTATGCATTTATCTTGCTCAAGAGAAAAGTAAATACATACATTTATGTCCACCTTGTTAAATAAATCTCCATTCATCCTCTCGGAGCAGCATTCTTTTCTCCATTCATTAGGGTTACATCAGTTTCAGTGGTACTGTTCTGATGATTATTACACTTTTCATTATGTTTTTGCACTCTCTGCAAAACAGTAAATATACTAAACTGAAAAAAAAAATTAAATAAAACAAATGTGAAAAAAACAGAATCTCAGTTCTGCAATGGGTTTTAAAAGCTACAAGTAGTGGTGAATTTAGATACAGAAAGCTATTCTAAAATGCAAGCATAGGATGCTAAAAAAGAGACAAAAAGTATTAGAAAACAGAAAAGTTTTAAGCTTTTACAAAGTATATTGAAAGATTATTATCCAGATTTGGTACAATGGCATTATATTCAGAATCACTTTCAGATTTCACTGTCTTTGGGGAAATCTGGCGGACGCGAACAGTCGAAGTTCGCGCGAACTAGTTCGCCGGCGAACAGTTCGCTACATCCCTAATGACAGAATCCTTCGAAAATACATCCACCCAATGACTAGATAAACACTGCTTTTCTGGAGCTCTTAAGTTAATTGAATGAAATGCAGCTGTTTGAACAATTCAGACTTCATACTATATAAACCTTAAAGGAATAGTTCAGTGTGAAAATAAAAACTGGATAAATAAATAGGCTGTGCAAAATAAAAAATGTTTCTAATATAGTTAGTTAGCAAAAAATGTAATGTATAAAGACTGGAGTGATTTTATGTGTAACATATCAGTCAGACACTACTCACTTCTGCTTTTCAGCTCTCTTTGTTTACACTGACTGGTTACCCTGGCTACCAGGCAGTAACCAATCAGAGACTTGAGGGGGGGCCACATGGGTCATTTCTGTTGCTTTTGAATCTGAGCTGAATGCTGAGGATCAATTACAAACTCACTGAACAGAAATGTCCCATGTGGCCCCCCTTCAAGTCGCTGACTAACTCAGAGTTATAGAGCTGAAAAGCAGGAAGTTGGATTCTGGCTGTTTTATTACACATTTGTTCACTCCAGCCCTCATACATTACATTTTTGGCTAACTAACTATATTAGAAACATTTTTTATTTTGCACAGACTATCTATTTACCCAGTTTTTATTTTCACACTGAACTATTCCTTTAAGGGTAGAACTACATGGACGATTTCCGTGCGCTTCTGTCGGATCCGACACTGGGTGACAAAACGCCCATGTCAAGTCGGATGTGATGGGAAACAAGGTAAGTAATACAAAAATCGGATGGTGTCGCAGCGTTCATCCGACACGACCGTCGGATGCAGACGCAGTATGCAGCATTTGCATCCGACAGTCGTTTCGCGTTGGACGAATGCTTCGACACCATCCGACTTTTGTATTACTTACCTTGTTTGCCGTTGCATCCAACTTGATGCGGGCATAAAAGTTCCTTTAATGCCCTAGACAGGAGCCCACCCTAAAATATATGTGGCATGCCCCTCAAATGTGTTTAAAAAATCTTTAATAGTTCGGACTTTTGAAGGCAATCCCACTTTAAAAATAGAAAAGTTTTTTACACTTTTTTTCTGTAAAGTCTGGCTTTCCAAAGTCTGTACAACGCTTAGAAGACCCGAAGAGGAAGAGGATCTGTCCATGGTGGTCCCTAGAAGAACCCCAGGCCAGTGTGGTTTTCTGCTGATAGGAGCGCTGGGGGGGCAGTTAAGTAAAAGTACTTGGCACCCCAAATTTAAAATGCTATTCCTTCTCCTTTAAAGTAGTATCGAAAGACAGATTGGGGTTTTTTCTCTCTGTAAAAAAGGCACTTGCGAGGGGACATGATTATGCCTTAAGTCCATTATAGGGCATTATAGACAGATAGTGGGAAGCTCTTTTCCCATAAAGAGGATCACCACACCATAGGCTATCCCTTTAGACTGGAGGGACTGATTTTCTTTGAAGCAGTGTAGTTGATTCTTCACAGTGAGAGCAGTGAGGTTGTGGAATGCTCTGTCCGGTGATATTGTTATGACTGATTCTGTTAATCCCTTTAAGAGGGGCTTGGATGTTTTTATTGGACAAGCATTATATCATAGGCTATTGTGATACTAAAATCTACAATTAGTATAGATATTGGTATATAAAGTGTACTGTATGTGAGTGTATGGAGGGATTGTTGTGAGTATGTGTAAATATGGATGCTGGGTTTCATTTGGAGGGGTTGAACTTGATGGCCTTTTTTCAACCCAACTTAACTATGTAGGTCTAAATATTAACTTCAAATGCAGCTATTAGCTTTTCTTTGGATCGTACTGACCATAATACAGGTTCTAACTCAGGACACCATTGGATTTGAAGTTTTTATGACTTCTTACCTGACCTGTTCTTCCTGTGATGTCTCTAAGGTGGAGGGGCCAAAGGCATAACACAGCAAACGGGCAGCCCTTATTTCAAGGGGAAGTTGTTATTTTGCATGGTGTCTGACCTACTACCTACCCTATCCCACACTTCTCACTTTTTCTAACTAAACTGGTTCGAGTTGCTCCTAAGGTAGCCAGTACATCACTAGAGCTATGGGGAAGATTACAGATTACCATAACAACAGCCCTTAGATGGTGAACTAGGATGACCTCCTTGAGACTAGCAAAAATGCAGTCCAGTTGTGATTCTTTGCTTCATTGGGAATTGCAATAAACTCACTGGACTTTTTAAGTGTAACAATCATTTATATTTCTTTGTGAAAAATAAATATGGGGCAGATTTATTGATAATTGCCTTTGTGTTTTTTTGTGAAAATAAAAGTGAAAAAAAAATATTTCTATTATACCAATCACTTTTTTACTTGAAATAGATAAGAATTATTATTTTTAAAAGAATGTGAAAGAAATGTAAAAGCAAAATGACGTCAATGGGAAATGTGTCTTCAGTATTTAAGCAAGTGGTTGAGGATTTTTGCTACTTCTTAACCATTTGCTTATTTTTATTTTCAGTGGAAAAATTTGAATTTGATTTATGATCAAGATTAGGCAGAAATGAAGACACAAACAGCAACTGAGTTTGGTTGCCATTTTTTTTACAATCACAATTTTTTCCTTGCAATTGTGAAATTTTAGATGAATCTTTCCCATAATTAAAAGAAAGATTAAAATAGAAACTTTTAATAGAAATAGAAAGATAAAATAGATAAAATAATACGTTTTCGACAGAGGAAAATATTAAAATCGATAAACATATAAACCCAGTAAGTAAAAATTCTATAAAATACCAAATATTTGCCAAGAAAACCGAGACCCCATTGAGCCATCTTGTTTCACAAAGATACTCTTTTGCACATACCTACTGTATATTCATGGAGATCAAAGAGTTGTTCCTTTCTCTGTAGGCATAGCTGTGTACAGAAGAGTGAAATTGGGCATCATGTAGACATGTAAGCTAAGAAATGCCATGTGAGCATGGAGCTAAGGAGCTCTGTACATATCATTGTGATAGTGCTTTTTGGATAGGTATTAAAGGAGAAGGAAAGCCCCAGGGCGCAAAACAACTCCCCCCCTCCCCTCCGTTGCCCCCCCTCCCTCCTCCCCCCTGGGCAAATGCCCCTAACTTGTTACTCACCCCTCTGCGCAGGTCCTGTCCACGGAGTTCACAGTCGCCATCTTCTCCCACGCGCGTCTTCTTCCTGCTCTGACCGGCATTTTCTGGCGCATGCGCAGTAGGAACAGTTACCGGTACGGCTCTACTGCGCATGCGCCGAATGTCACAAAGTTTTCGTGACATTCGGCGCATGCGCAGTAGAGCCATAGAGCAGGAAGAAGACGCGCGTGGGAGAAGATGGCGACTGTGAACTCCGTGGACAGGACCTGCGCAGAGGGGTGAGTAACAAGTTAGGGGCATTTGCCCAGGGGGACAGGTAGGCCAGGGGGGAGGAGGGAGGGGGGCAACCGAGGGGGGGAGGGGTTTTGCGCCCTGGGGCTTTCCTTCTCCTTTAAGGGGTGCAATTTTAATCCACTTACCACTCAAGCACTCGCACCTACAGCAGCCATAATGAGCATTACGGTTTTATTATTTTTACATTTTTAAATGCACTAACCGCACTAATTTAAAACACTTGCAGGGGAATGTAATAAAAGTCGCAAAGAAGACTAAAAATCCACATCTTGCAATGTAATATTGTTCCTTAAACTGTTATTGCATTGCGAATTTTAATTGCGCATTGCGAATTTTAATTGCGCACTCATAAGAAGTGCTTGAAGGTGTCGTAATCTTTTGGAGCAAGCATAACGACTTTTTCATTAAGAAGTTTTATTACATTGACTGCGCATTGGCGCAAACTATAAAATTCGCAAACGGTCTTTCATTGTCGGAAGTGGTCGCTAAACAGTTTCCGGGCTCGCAAAAGGTATATTAAATTCGCACAAAGCAAAATTTGTTCACGCAAAGGCATAACTTTCGCATTGCGAATAGTTTTTACGTTAGCGATTTTTATTCCCCCGTTGCATTTTTAAATTAGCATGTTGGCTTTATTGTGCTTAAATGTTATAATACGGAAAATTAAATTTGGTAACTAAAGTATCTTTATTAAATCCTATGTGTGTTGTGACATTAATCTCACATTGATATAAAAAGCCATGGAGTAAACTCTATGGACTATACAGAAGCTAACCAAGTCAAAGTGGGAAGCAAAGTGCCACTGTATGTTTGAAAATTGGACTATGGGGTTGAATGTTAATATATATTGGGAGGAAACAATACATTTGTTTAATTTATTCCAAATGTTAATTATACTAACAATATGAATGCTTTTCGTCTTATCTGAATGTATTTTATAATCACTGTCGAATATACATTTTAACTATAACTGTATGTTTGTAGCTAAACGATTGCATTACTATTCTATCTGCAGTCACAGACATTGGAAGTATAGGTAACTTGTATCTGGGTTACTTCAAATTACATTATGGAGGTCATTTAATCTGATTTTTTCTGATATTTTAAATAAAAAAAGTCAGATCAAACTAGAATCCATGATTTACCCTTATTTATCATTAAAAAACATGAAAAAAATTGGATCGGGAAAAACTGCAACTTTTTTGGATTGTCGTGCGACAACTGCGACTTTTTCGGATTGTCACATGAAAAATCTGAATTTTTTGGATTAGAAGCCTGAAATCAGAGGAATTGGAGTAGAAGCCCGAAATGTTCGGATTATTGTACGAAACTCATCGCATAATATCTTCACAAATATTACCTCTGCCATTGACTTCTATTGACTTCTACAGGACCTCGACAGTTTGAAGATGGAGTATTTTCGGTTTCAGACTTTTTGCATTCTTGGGGTATAATAAATCTCGAAAAATGTGAGTTTTTTTCCCATGAAACTCGATTTTTTTGAGTTTTTTGACTTCAGACTTTAATAAATAACCCCCTATGTGTATTCCAATACGTGTCTAGTATAAATGGGAACAGAGGTATTATATAAACAGCTTAAACGAATTACATTTCACAGTAACAGCCTGCATCGTGTATCAGAGCTCTTGCAGTTACCATAGAAACTATAAGCCAGGATAACATTGTTCATATTTTGGAATTGTATTACTTCTGCAATATCTTATATGAGAGATGAACAAGAATGCTGCTTTTATTAAATTATATATTCACACCGATGATATCACCTGTACATTTGCAGTGACTTAATTAAAAAAAGTCACAGATAAATAAATATATATATATATATATATATATATATATATACACAGTGTTGGACTGGGTCGGCGGGATACCCGGGAAAAAACCCGGTTGCCCCAGGCACTTGTGGGCCCCACCAGCCCAGTTCCGCTACTCAGTGGCACAACCCCTCTTTGTCAGGGGTCGTGGTAAAATCAAATTTTGTGCGTGTGCCGCGCGCATGTGCACTAGCGTTGCACACTGACACGCATACACACATACCTGGCACCAGAGCGGCAGGGGGGGCCAGAGGGGGGCCCAGGGCTCCAAGCCCACCAGTCCGTCCCTATATATATATATATGTGTGTGTGTGTTTATTTATTTACATGCATGGTGTGTGTTGATATTTGGGATTTACATTGTGACAATTACAGGGCTTTGTGCATTTCAAGTTTTGGTGCCCTTTTATGTACTTTAAGCTGGCTATAGACGTGTAGATTTACCTTCCTATCGGATGAACGGTGGTTTGGTGCCATCTCCAAATCTACCACTAACTATTCAGATCAAATAAAGTAGTAAAAGAACAAATCAGACGATGTTCTGCCCCTAAAAGCAATCGTACAAAAGATAGGTCTGGCAAAAGCTGGTGACAGTCTCCCACTGATATTGTCAGATAGGCAGTACATGCAGAGATATTTTCGGTAGCCGACAGAAATTTTCTAACCTGTCTGATCATCTGAACGACCGATCGCCATGGCATGAATCAAAGATTCGTATGATCAAATCTTTGGGTCTATGGCCACCTTAAGCCTAGTTCCTGCATTGATCCTTTAGCCAAATCGTTTCTGCCTCAGACCTGCCTAAGGCAAGTAATTATATCTGTATTTTCTGGATGGGGAGGTTGTCGTAGTTAAGGCAGGTTAGGACAAGGGCATGAAGTGTTTTAGTAGCTGCTTGAGAGGGAAAGGCTTAGCTTCCTGTTTTGCAATCCCACTTTCTACTATCTCCATAGGTGTTTCCCTGACTAATCATTTTCAGTCTTTATAAAAAAAAGATACATTTGTGGTTCTCCTAGAATATTGTGTTCTGAGAGTTTACTGGCATGTTGTCTTACCTGAGCATTCACAGCTGTCAGTATAGCCTGCCAGAATGCTGCTATGGCTCATTGGGAATTCCGAAGCAACTCTCCTTCTCTTTCAGGAAACTATTGAACTAGTGAATCTTATTTTGGCTCCAGCACAAAACATTTTAAGAAACACTCAATCCTAAGGTAAAAACACACAGTAGGAAAAGATAAACACTACATGCACCGTGGGCAAGATTTATACCTTTTATCTTTAACTTACAGACTTAAAAAAGGACTTAAAACAATATCATTGGCATTGATAAATATCAAATAAAAACACATTTTTTTCTCAGAAGGGAGGGTACAACTAAACCATAAAAATAGGACTTAAGTTTAAAAGGTAAGCAAGCTATTATTTTTTTCTATTTACATAAATGAAACAGTGGAAACAATGTATGATTGCAATAGAAAGCCACCTTTTAATTTCATTGAATTGAATAAGCACCTTTAAAAGTACAAATACAGAAATCTAATTTAAATGCATACAAGTGAACAAAGTAGAATAAACATCTACAATTACACAAATCAGAATATTGATATTCTAGATTGAGCATCTAGAATTGTTTTGCAGTTATAATAGATTCATGCAGCTTAATTACCATGAATAACATGATACTGTTTTTTATTAAAGACAGAAGGAATGTATTTAAACATATAGGGGATTATTTATCAAAGTCTGAATTTATCTCAATATTTTCTGAAAAAAATTACGACCAAATCCGCACGGGTTTTTACGGCTTATTTATTAATAAACTTTCCCGAGAATTTTTGAAAAATACGAATTTTATGATTTTTTGGAATTTCCATCCGAAAACAGTTTTTTTTCAGATTTTTGCCAGAAAACTTCTTTGAGACTTCTCCCATTGACTTATATGCTACCTCAGCAGGTCTGAGATGGCGGATTATCGAATTCTGGGGCTCATTTATTAACACTGGGCAAATTTGCCCATGGGCAGTTACCCATAGCAACCAATCAGTGATTAGCATATTAAAGCCAGCTGCAAGTAGAACAATGATTGCAACAATCTGATTGGTTGCCATGGGTTATTGCACATGGGCAAATTTGCCCAGTGTTGATAAATGACCCCCTATGACTTTTTCCATTATCAGGGTATAATTAATTCTGAAAAATTTGTGATTTTTATTCCACTAAAAATTTGGATTTTATACTAAAAAAAACAAAATTTTTCGGGTTTTTGGCATTCAGGGTTTAGAAAATAACCCCTACGATTTATTTGGCTAAAATACACTGTATTAGACAAGGCCTTTCTCTAGTTTAGAGCTCTCTGGATATCAGATTTCCAGATAAGAGATTCTATACTTGTACGGAATATGCCTTTTCAGTTATACTTAAGGTGCCCACACATGGAAAGATCCGCTCTTTTGGCGATGCCGCCAAACAAGCGGATCTCCCTCCGATATGCCCACCTTGAGGTGGGCAATATCGGCTGATCCGTTCGTGGGCCCTAGGGCCCAACGATCGGATCCTAACGATGCCCAAACAGGCGGTCGGATCGCGGGACCGCATCACCGAATAGATGCGGCCGCGATCCGACGGGATTTTCTGTCCCATCCGATCGAAATCTGGCCGACTTTCGGCCAGATCTCGATCGGTGAAGCCCATCGTGGGGCCCCATACACGGGCCAATAAGCTGCCGACACGGTCTGTCGGCAGCTTTTATCGGCCCGTGTATGGCCACCTTTAAAGATGAGTTAAAGGTCATTAAAATATTTTAAGGGGGAATAAATGAGAAATAAGTGCTCAAAAATGCTAACCTTGCATTTAACTATTTTTCTCTAATATACTGCCTGTAGATACAAGGGGGGGTAGAATTCTCATGGTCATTTCCATGAGTATCTTGCAATTCATTTATTTGTTCCAATAACCATTGTGTCTAGTTGAGCTATACAAAGAATTCAGAATATTTTCCTTTAATCATTGTATTATGTAATGTCATAAGATCTATGAACAAGAAAGGATTTTATATACTGTATGGGAAATCTGTAACAGGATAATTGCTTTGTCTCTTTCTGATGATGATGTTTTTCGCCCTAAGCTGGATATTAATTTCTAGTTTGTAATAAAGTAAAGTCTGTAAGAAGAATGATTTAGTGTTGTGCACATGGAAAGCTATTACAACTGAAAGGCTGGCTGTATACCACCTAAAAATAGACCTATTTGAAACAGCAGCAAAATGACTCATTAGTGCTAGCAGACTCACTCTGGGTCAGATAATTACCATTTACATCTGGCAGTTATACACTCTCCCCATTAAATCAAGGAATTCTTGTTGATGCCGTAGGAGGGAGAATATTAATATTTAACAATTTATTGCTGCCATTTATAATTTAGTACAGCAGCAGTTAAATCAAGTGTCCCGTATATTGCATTGTTCTTTTAATGTGTGCATCATGCGGCCTGTCATCGAGTGCAAGTACTACCATTAGAAAGAAATCTAAAAGAAATATTTCTGTTTTATGGGTCTTTTTTTCCTCTTTCCCATGGGCCGATTATAGCCTGTGCTACATCAATATTCAAATGAAGATTTTATTTTCCCTGGATGGGCAGTCTCCATTTGGTTTAACAACCCCATTCCAGATCTTTTATAAGATGTTTTATAAGTATTTTATAGTAGTCAAACTAGGACTTTTTTGTGAAGAGGACATTAGGTGAAATTTAGCAAACAGATAAAACAACGGCATCCACATTTATAGGGGTACAGTGAAGTGTAAAGTGATACTGGCCTGTAAACATACATGTTAGTAGTTCTGCTCAGCCACCAAATAGAACCCACAGATTTAGCATGTGACTTGTGGCAAAGGCAGCCATTAGTTCATGTGACCACTCAATAACATTATGTCATTGCTTTAGCGAGGAAGGAGGAGGCTAATTAATTCCATTAATAGCCCTGGCGAGCAGTTCCAAGGCAGGAAATGGCACATCCTTCTCACAGATTAAAGCCTTTAGGGCATAAGAAGCCTGAAGCAATTCAGATCTATCACGTTCATGGTCTATAATAAAACATCTATCATTTATTATTCAAGAGACATTGTTTTGAGGCACTGCCCTGCATGTGTCAGTATGAATTGAAGGGGATGGTAGATCTTTATTAAAACATTGTAATAGATAGTCTACAGGGCCCATTTACTTAGTTCGAGTGAAGGAATAGAGGAAAAAAAGTTTGAATTTCGAATGGTCGAATATGGCTACATCGACCATCGAATGGGCTACTTCGACCTTCGACTACGACCTTCGACTTTGAATCGAATGATTCAAACTAAAAATTGTTCGACAATTCGACCATTCGATAGTCGAAGTACTGTCTCTTTAAAAAATTCTTCGACCCCATAGTTCGCCACCTAAAACCTACCGAGGCCAATGTTAGCCTATGGGGAAGGTCCCCATAGGCTTCCTAACAATTTCCTGATTGAAGGAATATCCTTTGATTGATGGATTAAATCGAACGATTATTCCTTCGATCGTTCGATCATAGGAATAGCGCAAAATCCTTTGACTGTGATATTCGAAGGATTTTATATCGACAGTCGAATATCGAGGGTTAATTAACCCTCGATATTCGAGCCTAGGTAAATGTGCCCCTACATGTTAATTCAGCAGCAATTGCATCTATGCATTACAAATGGAGAGCAGCCTCATCCTGTCCTTCTCTATGCACATAACTGTAGGTGTAGTGCTTTCATATTCTTATATTAACACATTAATACATGATACCTGTAATAGTATACACATCTTTTACACTTTGTCCAAACCAGACAAACTGCAATTTCATATCAGTAGTTGCTTGCTCAGTGATATTGAAGCCCTTTCTAAAGGTGGCCATAGATACTATTATGATCTTTCTTGGAAAAGATCTTTCCAAGAAAGATGGTTGAGATGAATTGTCAGCTATACAGGTAGATATACAGGTAGAAACAATAGAATTCTCCCTGCATCTGACTAATCAGCACGAACAATGGACGATGTTTGGATGCCTTGCAAAGGTACCCGGTCAAAATTTTCCTTCCAGCTTGATCGATGAGCCGACTGTTATACAAGTCTTCAGCCGATATCAGTTGGCTCTTTTCCCACCACACGCACTGAATATTGTACAAAAATGTGTTTTGTACGATATTATCTGTGCGTCTATGGCCACCTCACGACTGCTGCACAATGTATTGTCTTCTAAGGTCTAGCAGAATTAATGTCTTCATTCACTGCATTGATATGCCTGGTATTTTAAAGTACATTTTAGAGATTGCTTCTGCCATTGTGATGCATAGTGATGGGCAAATTCGCAAAAATTCACCAGCAAAAATTAGTCAACGTTGAAAAAAATGGACGCCGGTGTCCTTTTTTGGACGCCAGCACATTTTAGCCAGCGAATTTGCGCTAGCCTCAAAAAACGGACGCCGGCATAAAAAAAAACGTACAAATGTTTCATGAATTTTTCACAGTTTCGCAAGAATTTCGCGAATTTTTCGGCGAAGCGAAACGCCCCAAATTCGCCCATCACTAGTGATGTATACAGTTGTCATCTTTTGCTACACTTTGCCTAACAAAGTATAACTCTCACTTCAGCTTTAGGACCCACTGCCATCGCCATGGTGTATGCAATTGCCTGATCTCTTTGCCTTTAACTGCATACAATTATATCAGCACATGTGTGCCCACTAGTTTTCTACCTTGTATACCATCACTATACTTTAATATTGTAATAATGCTCAGTTATATAAGTATTATATATATATTTTTGTAACACATTGCCTTCAACACTGTTACTGTGATAATACAGACAAATGTGGCCGCAGTCATTATTCATGCAGTTGATCATTACTGTCTCCATTTTGCATGAACAAATTATAACTAAGGGTCAGAGTCTGAATATACCGTAGTGATGTCATATAAAGTGCTAACGAATCACTTCTCTTCAGGGGTTACAGTCAAGGATATAAATCCACAAGCAATGCTTAATATCCACATTCTGATTGTCTACTCCATTCATTTATACAGTAAGTAACAAGTCTAATGACAGGGATTTGCTTTTATCAGATTTGCAAGTATTGGGTTCTTTGATAAGATCTGGTTGTACTGTCAATTATTCTGTCACTAAGGCTGTTAACATTAGTCATGTTTTCATACTCACAAGCACCAATAATAAAAGCAACTTTCCCTTTAGTAGCTCAAATTATAAAGAATGTGGATTTATCAGTATCAGTTACTTTAAGCTATTGACAACATTTCCAAAGTTCTAAGAAAAACTCAAACATCAAAATACAAAGTTAGTTTAGTACCAGGCTCTGCTTCATGTCCAGTTACACAAATAAAGAAAACATACAGCTTATGAGACAAGTGTATCTGTCAGGAATCACAAAGAATCAAACCCTGGCCTTTGGACAATCCTGCACTATACTGGTGAGCCAATGGGGAACACTGAACAGACTTACTATAACGTTTCATGCAACACACTTACCTTATCTTGCCTCATTAACAACATGTGTTGTCAGTCAAGCAATCAAGGCCCTTTATAAGCCTGTGCCATCAAACTTCCTGTTGCTTGATCATCTGAGCTCCTGAGCCCATTCTACCTGTGTTATGCTGATTCCTGACTGATTCCTGGTTTCTGTGTTCCCTGCCTTGCTCCGTGTTTGCCTTCCTGTGTTCTTCGCTCCTATCTTCCTGTTCCCACCTGGTACCCGACTCCTACTACTGTGGATTCCCTTGGTTCTGACTTCCAGCCTGTTTCTCAACCTTGCTCATCTGCTGCCTGCCATTTGACCTCAGTCTGCCTTTTGGACTTTGCCTGCCTGCTGTCAGCCCTGAACATTTTGCCTGTTTCAGGACTTGCCTCTCCATTGCCAGCCTTACTACAGGCCTGTATTTTTCAACTTCTGTGTGTTTGATTTTGATATTTTCTCATTTTGTAATTAAATCTTTTCTTTTTGCCTTACTATGGCTTCTATTAATTGTTCCTCAGCTTTTTGACAAAATCTAAAGTTCTGTCTATTACTGCCAGCACCCTTAGTTACACCAACCAGGCCAAAGCTGGCTAATATACTGTATTATATCTTCTTAGACGCTCAACAATATTGACTTGACTGTGTGGTTAAGGGGGAAAGGATAATTGCCAGTATTCAATCATTGAGGCCTCTTCCTTACGGTGACCTTCATGACCTCAATAGTGTAACACGCCAAAGGTCTTCCACTGTTTTATTCATTTTACATACATGAGGTCAAAATCTTTAGTGGGCCCCCATTTTCCTTGCTTCTTATTGCCTCTTTTCCTTGTTTCTGTATTCCTTCCTTCTACCCTTCCTGCTTCATACTGAAAGTTACAATAAAAAAAGAGAATTGGAAAAAAAAACCTTTGGTAAATCACATGTAACTGAATCATATGTAACTGTCCTCTACACTTAAGAGCATAGTTTACATATTTCAGCTATTTACCTGATTTGCTTAAAATACACCATCGATAAATCAAACATGAAGATTATTATAAAGGGTCAACATTAATTGTTGAAGTTAAAATGTATTTTGTTTAATTAGACACATATTTGTCATGCATGAAGATTTCTAGCATAACATATATGAAACATGGTGGGAATTATTTCTAATTAACATGGTTCTATGGTTGATAATAACTTTTCCAAGATTATTAGTACTGTACAGGTATGGGATACGTTATCCAGAAACCCGTTATCCTGAAATCTTGAAATTTCCAGAAGGCCACAAACTCAGTTTTAATCAAATAATAACCATGTTTTTTTAAAAAGATTTCCCTTTTCACTGTAATAATAAAACAGCACATTGTTCTTGATACCAACAAAGATACAATTAATCCTTACTGAAGGCAAAACAATCCTATTGCGTTTAATTAATATTTAAATAATTTTTTAGTAGACTTCAGGTATGGAGACCCAAATTACAGAAATACCCCCTATCTGGACAACCTCAGGTCCTTAGCATTCTGGATAACAGTTCCCATACCTGTACTTTACTATAAAACTATAAAACCACTGCAAGCTACATTTTATTTTATTCAATATGAATATTTTTTGTTACTGAACTTTGCAGTAGTCTAGCATGGATAATAAAATCCAAATAACATTTTGGTTTAAGGACAAAAGAATCGGGTAGAACAAAAAGTAAATATTATATAGACAAAGTCAAACTCACAAGAACATCGACATAATGGGAGCTGAAGAGTAAAAAGCATGGATCATGTAATACTTTAACATCATAAAAGAGATCACAAAGACAGCATTCATTCGTGAAATGCCTACAAAATGCACCTGAGAGAAGGTTCTTATACAGAAAAAAAAGAATGTTCCGGCTAGGAAAAGGAATGCTAAACAGCCCATATAAATGTCAAAGAACAAAAAAGTGAAGTTAAAAGAGTTAAGACTGGGAATATCAATCTAAAAATTAAAGGGCTGGCATCTTTTAATTACAAATTAAAGCTTTCTGATTTTCCCTATTATAATAGAGTTTTTCAAATAGTATGCATCAAGTCTCAAATATCATTTTCAATGTTCAACACAAAAACACAAGAAATTATATAGATAATACTGCTTAACACTACTAAAAAAATGATTTACTAATTTAGTAGCACAGTTTTCAAGCTCTAGCAAGATGTATGGAAAGTATAGGTGGGGTATTGCTATGGTATAGTCATTAATCCATTATATATTTCTAATTGTTACTTGCCATTATAAGGTGGCATATTTATTAGCTTTTTAAATTTGTTTATGGAAAAAAAAATATTAGCTTGTTTATAAAAAACTTGAAACTGGAAATATTTCACTGTGTAAATTTTCAGAAAAAAACGCAATCCTGATGAAAATTGCATTGCTCTATTCATTTTGATGAATTTGACTGTTTAAACATGAAAAATAAAATAGTTTTTATGTGGAAAATTCCAGTGATTTATAGAGAAGCTCACCAGGTTGTATATCTATAACACCTCTCTAAGAAGAAGAGTTACAATGTGCCATTGTGATTGAATTAGTGGAAGAGTCTATGGCGCAAATTCACTAAGCGCTGAAGCGCCGAACGCTAGCGTTAATTCGCTAGCATTTGGCATTTTCGTTACTGCGCAAATTCACTAACAAACGCTGGCGTAGTTTCGCTAGTGTTACTTCGCATCCTTACGCCAGGCGAATTTTCGCTAGCGATGTAACTACGCAAATTCACTAACTTGCGCAGTGTACTGAACGCTACCTTTTACACTAGACTTCCTTCGCCACCTCAGACCTGGCGAAGCGCAATAGAGTAGATAGGGATTGTTTCAAAAAAAGTCAAAATTTTTTCTAAGTCCCAAAAAACGCTGGCGTGTTTTCTATAGGCTGAAAAAGATCGAAAATTATTTTGGGGCTCCCCTTTCTCCCCCCTACATTTCCTGACTCATGGCAACTTACCTAGACAGTGGGCAAAATAAAAATTTTCTTTGCTGATTTGAAGGTTTTCTAGGCATTTGTAGTGCTGATACGTGTTCCTCCATTGAAATTTGAATTTTGCGCCGTATGCAAATGAACCTTCGCTAGCGTAACTTCGCATTACATAGCGAATCAACGCTAGCGCAACTTCGCAACCTTACGCCACCCCTGTGCGCAGCTTCGGATTTTAGTGAATTTGCGGAGCGCTGGCGAAACTACGCCTGGCGAAGTGCGGTGAAGTGCGGCGAAGTTGCGCCTGGCGCAACTTCGCATCTTAGTGAATTTGCCCCTATATGTCGAGAACTTCCCACTCCAGTTAGTTGAACTGAAGAAGCTGCTCGGATGAGTAATGAAACATCTTCAATAATTACTCAGCAAGTCAAGTTGTTTTTTGAATTACTTATATTAGAAATACCTGGATGAATAAAAATCTTCATAGTCATATCACCAGGTTGTATTTTTTTCAAGAATACTGCAATTTTTTCAAATTTGAGTATTTTCTCTACAATTTTACTCAAATTTCACAAAAACATAATAATCCTGGACCTCAACACATAGGCCCCTTATAGTTAGTGTGACTGGTCAATGATGATCCAGTGGATTTCCCAATTCACCTTGGGCCAATCATCTTTTACTACAAAAATGTTTTACAAGAATCTGCTCTGCTAGTAGCTGGAAAGGGAGCTGAAGAATCACTAATCAGGTAACACATTGAATTTCCTTTATCCTACACTCGTTATCACCCTTTCAGTTGGTACAGTTTTGCGGCAAAATCCATATTTTCATCAGTGGTAGTGAGATGATTTTATTATTCTAACTTTACTAGCTGTAACTGCTCATAGATTGCCATAGATTACTGCAATGAACCATATGTGCACCAAACTGTGTCACCACTCATTGGGGCAAATTTACTATGTGGCAACAATTCGCCAGCGATGGCTTCGCAGGCAGCGCAACACTTAGCCAGGCGAAAATTCACTCAGAGAACATTAATTCACTAACATGCAAAGTTGCGCCGAGGGCACCGGACATTGCCGAAGTTGCGCTAGTGTTAATTCAGCAAGCAGAGCTAGCGTTGCCCAATTTGCATATGGAGGGAAGTTAAATTTAAATGGACGTATATATGCAAATACATTACATTACACAAGCCCAGGGAAGCTTAGTAAAAGAAAATAGAGTTGATATAATGCCCTACAAATTATAGTATAATTAATTATAGTGTATAGTTGATGTGCCATATTTTAGGAAATGTAGGGGGAAGCGGGTTGACCCTAAAGAATTTTACTAGAACATTAGTTTTCAGCATGATTATACAGAAAGGTGTGAAAACATATGAGCAATAAGTAGATAATAAAAAAAGAAAACAAAACAGAGAAAATCATACAGTGATAGCGGTTCAGGTATCCTTCTAGCTACCGTATAGTAGCCATCATATGCAGTAGGTTCTATAACAATATAACTTTTTCTATAACAAAAAGTCTCAATAAATGGTATCACCATCAGTACTAGCAGTGTTGAGAGGGGGTAGGGTTCTAATTGGGTCCCCGTTGATCATGGAGTGAGCAAGGTACGAGGGGAGGAGGGTTGTTGTGTGTGGTATTCACCATGGTCCCCGTAGTTTGTACACTTGCTGAGTATTCCTCCCAGATTTACCAGGTTTTTGTGTATTGTTGTGCCGTGTTGGTAATTCTGGCTGTCATGTCCTCAAATCTTTTATTATCAACCCTGGAAATAACCTCTTTTAAGGTGGGAATCGCTGAGGACTTCCATTTAGAGGTTAGTGCTATACGGGCAGCAGTTGTGATATGGTTAACTATTCTTTGAGCTGGTTTAGTAAGCTTCGGGATTGGAAGGGCCAATAACAAGTGAGGCATTTCAATTTTCACTGAGATGTTCAGAACTGTACAGATCAGTTTGGATATCTCGTCCCAGAAGCCTGCAATTTTGGGGCAAGTCCATAATACTGTATATGGTCCAACGTACCGGTCTGAGCGCATCCCCTCCAGCAAGTGGGACTAGTCTGTGGGTATATTTTGGCCAATCTATCTGGGGTCAGGTACCACCTCATCATGACTTTGTAAATACTTTCTTTCTGTTGGGTGCATGTAACCATTTTGCGTGCATTTTCCCAAACAGTATACCATTGTTGTATGGACCATTCTTGCCCCAGAATTGTTTCCCAGTAAGTCATATACGAATGTTTCTGAAATGGGTCCTCTTGCAAAGTATTCATCAGTGTATATAAATGAGAGATCAGCCCTCTATTGGGGCTGCTTAGGATTTTTTCAAAGGGAGTGAGAGTTCTATTGGTTCATATGCTCATTGTACTCTCTATGAAATGTTTGATTTGGTTAATGTCCATTATCTTATCCGCTCCCCATTTACATTTGTCTCTTAGCTTTTTGTAGGGATAAAGTTTATGGCTCCGGGGGTCCACAAAATCCATGATTCTGACCAGATTGTGATTTAGATTTATACCTAAATATCTGAGTTGTGTTGATTGCCATTTATAATTGAATGTGGACCTTAGTGCTGCCTCGGAGCTTTCCCCAATGTTAAGTGCAAGCGCTTCTGACTTAGACCAGTTTATTTTGTAACCTGATATGTGACCACAATCCCGTAGAATATTGTGTAAATTGGGCAGTGATACATGCGGATTGCTTATGGTCATCATAACATCGTCAGCATATAGAGATATTTTAAAGTCCCCTTTGCCAACAGGGATACCTGTGATGTCAGGGTGGTTTCGGATCCTGGCCGCTAAAGGTCCAATGCTCAATGCATATAATAGAGGGGACAGGGGGCACCCCTGTCTCGTACCATTTCTAATATCTATAGGGTTTTCCCGTGTTCCCATTCATTTTTAGGTGGGCTGTTGGACTAGAGTAGAGCAGGTTTATAGCCTGTAAGAAGGGTCCCCTAAAGCCAAATTGTTGGAGAAGTTGGAACATGTATCCCCAATCTAGCCTGTCAAAGGCTTTCTCAGCATCTAACCTTAGTATTACTGAGGGGATACCCTGTGTTTGGATTATGTCTATTAAGTCTATTATTCTAAACGTGTTGTCACCTGCCTGTCTACCATAGACAAAGCTTACCTGATCTGCATCAATGAGGCGGAGTAGAATAGGTGTCAATCTATTTGCCAGGAGTTTGGTAAAAATTTTCAGGTCACAGTTGAGTAAAGCTATGGGTCTGTAATTGCCGCATTGTGTGGGGTCTTTTCCAGACTTAGGTAGGACAGTGATATAAGAGGAAAGCATGTGTTGTGGTTTAGGTTCTTTGTCTTGTAAAAAGTTATTGAAGAGGTCTGCCAGTATAGGTGAAAAACATTCTTTATAGGCTTTGTAGTATGAGTTGGGGAATCCATCAGGTCCCGGTGATTTATGGAGGGGAAGATGTTTTATAGTATCGAGGACCTCCTCTGTGGTGACCTCTCTATTGAGTTCCTCAATTTCATCTATAGATAGGGTGGGTAAATTACAATTTTCTAGGAATTGACTTAGCCGTGAGGAATCACCTCCTGGTGGGGCCATATGTGAAGAGGGTAGGTTGTATAGTGACATATAGTACGAATGGAAGGTGTCAGTAATCTGTGCTGGGTTATGTGTAACCTGGCCACTTGGCATATTTATAGTTAAAATCTGGGATTGCGTTGTTCGGTTTCGGACTTGGTTGGCTAACAAGGTGTGAGCTTTGTTTCCCATCTGATAATACTTCCGTTTGGACCAAATGATAGATTTTTCTGCCTCTCAGGTGGCAATTTGTTTCAATAGTGTGCGGGTGTCCTGTATAGCCTGATGGATGAGGGGGTTTGGGTGTTGTTGGTTCATAGTTTCTAAAAACTTCAGTTTGTTTTCTGTGAAGTGAAGTTGTTTGCGTTTTTTATTGGCTGTGGAGAGCAATATGAGATGGCCGCGAATAGTCGCCTTATGTGCTTCCCAGATTAAAGCTTTAGATTGGATGGACCCCTTATTAAGCTCGAAATATTCTTTTAGGAGGGTAGCTACTGTCGTCTTAGTATCTAGATGCAAAATAGTCTCATTCATTCTCCAGTGTGACTGTCTTGGTATCATTGGTGGTAAGTCTATGTGGAGAGTTATAGGGGCATGATCTGACCATGATATTGCCTCAATGGAAGTATCCATAGGGTATCTTAAACAATTTTGAGAGACAAAAAATAGTCTAATCTCGTGGAAATGGAGTGGGGTGACGAGTAAAATGTGTAGCGTCGTTCCTTAGGGTGGTTCAACCGCCAGGAATCAAATAGAGCATGCAATCTAATTAAGGCTCTAAATTGTCTTGCATTTTGTGTGACTGTGGAGCTTTGGCTTGGAGGTGTATCTCTGTCTAGCGTTGCAGAAAAAACCAAGTTAAAGTCCCTTCCTATTAATGTGATGGTGGAGAGGTGCTTCAAGGTCAAAGATAATACCTTACGTAACATATTTATCTGTCTAGTGTTTGGGGCATATACATTCAGTAGGGTAACTGGGGTACCAACATAGGAGCCTTGGAGTAGGAGATAGTGACCCTTCGGGTCTGAAATTTGTTTTGTTATTTTTAGGGGGCAGTTTTTGTGTATTAGCTTTGCCACTCCAGCTTTCTTCTGAGGGCTGCACGCTTGATAAAAGTGTGGGTATAAACGGGAACATAGTTTATTACCCTCCGATGCTTTAAAATGTGACTCTTGTATAAAGGCAATGTCCGCCTTAAGTTTAGTAAATTCTCTGAGGGTCAATGTTCATTTCCTGGGGCTATTCAGGCCCTTAACATTTAATGATACTAGGTGAATCATTGCATCGGTTGGGTAGGGAAAAGCACAGGCTGAGTAGAGGCAGCCATTCTAGCTTTGGAAGGCTCATATGTTGGTGAACCATCAGTATCAATATGCATTGGAAAACATATATAACAGTTCATCACATAACCATTTTACCGATATTATTGTTCCAACAAACATTTCAGGTACAAAAAAAGATGGCATGCTATTGTGAACTGGGAGGTCTAACCTCCCAGTAGATGCAGACATGTGCTCATTTACAATAGATGCAGACATGTGCTCATTTAGAATACAGACAAACAAGCATATGCCGAACAGGACCTTATCGCAATGTAGAGCTAGTCGTGGAACCATTAAACAGGTGAATACCTGAACCAGAGGGAGGATTGGTATGATGAACTCAACTGGTGAAACCAAACCCATTAAATCATTATAAATCATTAAAACATAAAAAAGTATGAGCCGTATAGCCATAGCCGGACCAATATGTAACTTAAATAGTTTAGCTCTGTTGTCTGTTTGTAGTCCAACCTGTATTGTCTCCAATGAGCCAACAGTCAATGTGAGAGAAGTGTCCATTAGACGTTCATTCTGGTATTGAGAAACAGCAGTTCGGCTGTAAATAAGGAACTTGTTTGGGACATGTAGAAATAGTACCGTGGCATACCTTGGAACATGAAATCCCTGCCCTATAACCCAGCTGGGAAAGCCCAGGAAGAACCAATGCAGAGAGAGATCTTGTGTGGGTTGATAGGTTGGCTGACAGCAATAGAACACCCCAAAAGATGAGCAAATAGAGAACCATATGGACATAAGTAAGGACTGCAAGTTACGGTGTGAGCCGTCTGTTTGTGGTTTAAAGTGGGATGGCGTTATGGGGCTCTCTGGTAATGAGGTGGGGGGCCGTTAGGGAAATATAGGGTGGCTGAGAAAGTATGTCAATGATCTGAGACAAATACCCTGCCTGGGGTTAGCAGTGGCGGGATGTCGGGAGTAACTGGAGAGAGATCTCCTGCCCAAGAACTGCATGAAGGAAATATGAATAAAGTAAACAGAAAAAAAAACTTTGTACAGTCATTAGGTGCACCTGTGGTTTGGTACCTGGTGACACTGTGAGTATGTTTCTAACAAATACCAGTGTCAGAGGGAGCATCAAGGTGGCCCGAATTGCCTCCGACAACATCAATTCCCGATACACGCCCATGGCTGTGAAATCACTGATGTGCATCCATCAGGGGTTCGGTTGTAGTTCCGGAGTGAGGAGATCCAGGCACGGTGTCTCAGGTTGGGGATCCGGACCGTTGCGAGGTGGAAGGTGAGGGTCTTGCACGTCTAGGGCTCACTGTTTCCCATTCCGGTGTCATCTTAGCACATTGGTGAGCAGGTTTGTCTGTGTCAAGTGGGATGGGAGAAAGTCCTATTTTACGCTCTTTTGAAGCCTATCACCCTGAAAAAAGGAAAAAGATGCCAGCGTTTTTTGGGACTTAGAAAAAGTTTAAACTAAAAATTGAGGAAGTCCTGTCTACTCTATTGCACTTGCCTTGTCTGAGGTGGCAAAGACAAGTTTGGCGCAAAAGGTAACGCTCAGAAAAATCTGCATCTTAGTGAATTTGCGCAGTTACGTCCCTTCGCCAGAGTGCAACTTCGCTTGGCGATTGAGTGCAAATGAGCGCCAGCGTCAGTCTCTTTCGCTAGCGAAGTTACGCCTGCACCCTTTAGTAAATTTGCCCCATTATTTGGATGAATCCATTTTTTAGAGAACTGTTTTGCTAGCTGTCACTGATAGGAAATATATAACATTTTTGTTCTGTTTCATTTATTGCCAAAGTTCTTCTTCATGCAAACAGAGGAGATCTTTTTTTTAATCGGAAATTGGGAAATATTAATTTATTTTCATTATTTTGGGTATGTAGGTGGATTTATATACTTTTACGTAATCTGTCTGTATGGTTTGATTTTGTGTTCATTTTGTTTTTTGCAATTCAATTCCTTCATCTAATAGCAGCACACTGTAGCGAAACCTAGCCACTTGGCAATCTTTCCATGTGACAGTAAAATGCCATGGAAATAAGCACTGACATTTTCACTGTTCACCTAATAATTCATATTAAACAGAAACATGAAGTGCAGGAAATAAAGTTTTATAACAGTGCAGAAAGCAGTATGGGCTTTAGTGAGAGCACAAATCTCACTTAAGCTGGCCATAGATGTTAGGATTTTTAAAAGATCTTTTCGTTATCGTTAGACCAAGCTTGAACAATTGGACAATAAATAGATTTCACTGTGACCAAGGAAAATTTTCTAACCTGGCCGATCAATTTTCTGACCAATGTCGGAGGAAAAATTATTAGATGCACAATTGTCAAATTCCCACTAACCTCGCGATTGCACTGAAATCGGTCATTCATAAAAGAAAAATCTTTGCGTCTATGGGGGCTTTAAGACTATGCCTAACATACAGTAATAAGTGGGCCATTAAATATAGTAACTTAGTATGAGACAATCTTAGTAAACATACCTTCATTCTCTCTTTACTCCTGTACTCGTAGTTCACGGCAGCCATCTTCTTCTTCTCCGGTAATTTTTGTGTCTTGACAGAAGTTTTAGCGCATGCGCAGTTGGAGTAAATTTCCGGTCCCGAACCGCTGCGCATGCGCCGAAAGTCATGTAAATTTCTGAAAATGTACTCCAACTGCCCATGCTCCAAAACTTCCGAAAATGACCAAAGAAAAAAGATAGCGCCCGTGAACTCCGAGGCCATAATCTGGGGAGGAGGGAGAGGGGTCTACTCAGGGTTGAGGGGAGGGTTTTTTTTATTACAGGATGAATTCTCCTTTAAGCTACAAATTCTCAACAATGTAGAGAAAGTGCTGCAGAATATATTGCCACTATATAAATAAAGGATACTAATGACAATGGTGTACTTCTTTTTATTACCAGTCCTCCTGCTGGATCCAAACTAGCTGTGTGGGCTCATTCAAAGGAAAACTCAAACCCCTATATCTTTAAAAATATATTGCATTAAACAGCTCATATGTAAAACCCTGCTTCATGTAATTAAACCATTTAATATACTTAATTAAACCATCATAATATACTTTTTTAGTAGTATGTGCCATTGGTTAATCCTAAATAGAAAATTGCCATTTTAAAAAATAAGGGCCGACCCCTTCGGATTGTAGGATTCACGGTGCACACAAACATAACAAACAAACCATACATGTTAGGTCACATGAGCCAATTAACAGACAGAGTTCTGTCTTTTGCTTCCACACTTCTTCCTGTTAGGGTTGAAGTATTTTTGGTCAGGTGATCTCTGAGGCAGCACAGGGGTCATCACGAAAAAGTGCAAATGAGCGCTGGTGGCTGTTTCTTTCGCTAGCGAAGTTGCGCCTGCGCCCATTAGTGCCTGAAAGCGGTAACACTGGCAAGTTGTCACCAGCATTAGTCACTTTGCCCTTTAGTAAATCTACCCTTTTGAAGGGTAGCAGAAAATACATTGATACCCAGAGACACTTAACTCCATATGAAATAAAAGTTGCAAAGTTTGCCCAGGTGCAGTAACACAAAGGGGCAAATTTACTAAGCGGCAACTTCACCTGGCAATTGAGTGCATATGAGCGCCAGAGTCAGTCTCTTTCACTAGCGAAGTTACACCTGCGCCTGTTAGTAAATTGGTGAAGTTCACAGTGACGTCACAGTGGTGAATTTTCACCTTTAGTAAATTTGCCCCATAGCATCTAGTGAGATGTTTGCTTTGAAACAGGTGATTAGAGGCAGTAGAGAAAAATATTGCACTCTATTCAAAGCCCATGGAAATCAGTATAATCAGTATAATCAATACAGAGGATTTAAGTTATGTGGAAGAGTTTAGGACAACCTTACAGTAAGCTATAGGGTACAACAATCATTGTTAACCTATGGGGTCTGCAGCAAAATCTGCAATGTAACTGTGGGTCTTAGTTGATGAGCACAATTTTTTACCAAGCATGGATTTACAGCAGAAACGGAACTAGAGGGGGCGGCCCTGTCGCAGGACGCGCAGCCGGGCCCCCCGCCCCCCTCCATACACCCGGAACTGGCCGGGGAACATGCGGCAGGCGGACTGCCGGGGGGCCCTGAGGGGGTGCGGGCCCTGGCCCGCTCGTACCCCCTGCTCCCTGGTAGTTCCGCCCCTGATTTACAGCAACATTCTCCATTATTATGCAGTGAAAATTGAATTTTTAGATTCACTTATCGCTAGTCTAAGGGGATTGAAAAGATGATAAGAAACCAGGTATAGGTTAAGCACCACAAGGTGTAGTCAGAGACTATAATTGGGTCGGCAACAATGAACAACAAACATATCTCAGCAAGAAATAGGCCTTGGATAATAAAGGCCTTGACCCTGAGATGGATCTTAGCCTTTACTTATCCCCAAAGTGGAAAATGTCAGTTATAAGAGAGATAAACAGTTAAAAGTAGCAGTCTGTTATGAATCACAAGAGCAAACAAGGGACAGAATTCGAGAAGAGAGAGAGGGTTCTTCTACATACTACGCAAGAGTTATCTATGTAAATGTAATTATCTTTTTTTTTCCAATTTCATTAATAGCCCCAAGTGCAAAGCACCAGAAGAAGAAATACTGAAATTTGCTGATGGTTAAAGATCTCTAGAACAGTTTTACCTTTTTAAATCTTTCGTTTATTTACTTTGCATTATTTCATTAATGCAAGTTTGCACATTTCAAAGGCTATTACATAATGGCTATGTATCTGTATTCCTTCCTTTGCATGTTTACGTCTACAAACGGATAGATACACTCACAAAGATATCTGCAAATATTACAGCGTGTTCTTTCATGAAAGGGCAGTTTGGCTTTTTACTCATTAGCGTTGATTTAGTTCTTGCTTATCCTTTTGTCTCTTCAGTGTTTCTTCTAGCAGATGTGCTTTTGTCCTCAGAAGTCTTTGGATCTGATCTGGCATTTGCTGCTTCTTCTTGTTTTGTATGCATAGCTGATGCAAATGCAGTATAAACATTGAATCGTATCCAAACCAGAATTACAGGGTGACATCATGTCTGAACAAATATAATATATTCTTCAGCATATTCCTCTGACAGTAGTATTTATGAGTATAATATAACCATCTGCTAATAGTTACCCACTTATAAACTTTCACTGAATACCGTTCAGAAAAAAGTCACACATTTTCATTTTAATCAGCTGGAAGGGCAAAATTACCTATACTTCCACTTTAGTGTTCTTATGTGTTACAAGCCCAATGTACCAGGCATTTTTAAGTCCTCTAGATCAATGTTGCTTCAAGTGTACAGCTTGTCCGACCTCATTCATTAGGCTTTCAAATCGTGCTCCTGCTGCTTTTTTTCTAGAGGTAATCTAAACAGTGGTTTTCAGATATTTTTTAGTTCATGCCCCCTGTGAGGTTCAACATTTGCTCAGGGCCCACACAGCTCATGTTAAGGTTATATGAAAACATTGTAGTATTAGCCATTCAACTGCAGTTCCAATGAAATCAAGGATAGCAAATATGGGCTTGTATTTTGTTTGTGAAGATAATGTGAAAAATATCACATACCAATAAATTCTGCAGACACCAGTAATCCTACATGTTTTGATTAATAAATCAAATGGGTAAGGCTTGAGTATTTGCTAGCATGTGGGGCCTTGGTGAAAAAAATTACGAGCCTCAGTTCTAGATGATATCATAAAACTTTTCCCTGACAGCAGGCCATGGCTAAAGAGTGGGAAATAAAGAGCATTGATCAGGCCAAGGTCCAGGGCATGTAGCTGTAAGATTGGAATGAGGCTCAGCAGTGCACAAACTTTGTATGAGATACATAAAACTATAACTCTCTGGCCACTCTGTTTATATCCCCCAGCTTGATATCCCTGTAATCTTTGCCTCAGAAATAAGAAAAGTGTTTTTAATAATGAATATCAAAAAATGTTCAAATGAAATTGAACAGTAGTGAAGTATATGGAAATGGCATTGAGACTTGCATATTTTCTGATGTAAAGCCGTTGGTATTATAGCACTTGGGCAAAATATTTAACATTTCAATGATTTTCTTCCTGTTACAGTTAGAGTTGAAGTATTTCTGGTCAGGTGATCTCTGAGGCAGCACACAGACCATCACGAAATGGTGGTTCAAGGCAAGAGATGTGAAAGGGTAATATTTACTTAAATATATATTCCAATTTGGTAAGATTCTTTAATATGCCACTTAAAGGAAAACTATACCCCCCAAACAATGTAGGTCTCTATAAAAAGATATTGCATAAAACAGCTCATATGTAAAATCCTGCTTCATGTAAATAAACCATTTTCATAATAATATACTTTTCTAGTAGTATGTGCCATTGGGTAATCATAAATAGAAAATTGCCATTTTAAAAAATAAGGGCCGCCCCCTGGGATCGTAGGATTCACTGTGCACACAAACATACCAACAAACCATACATATTAGGTCACATGAGCCAATTAACAGACAGAGTTGTGTCTTTTGCTTCCACACTTCTTCCTGTTACAGTTAGAGTTGTAGTATTTCTGGTCAGGTGATCTCTGAGGCATCACACAGACCATCACGAAATGGTGGCTCAAGACAAGAGATGTAAAAGGGCAATATTTACTTAAATATATATTCCAGTTAGGTAAGATTCTTTAATATGTCACTTAATATGATATGAACTATCTGTTGCTTAAGTGTTCATTTTGGGGTTATAGTTTTCCTTTAATATGATATGAACTATCTGTTGCTCAAATGTTCATTTTGGGAGTATAGTTTTCCTTTAAAGCAAGAGCCAGAAGTGTTTGTGTGATTTTTGAGCTAGAGTAGGCCTTCATTTAACTATTTTCTCTATTCAGTTTGTCTGCTCTCTGTGAGACCCAAAAGCCCTTGTTAGGTGTAAACTAATTCTAACAACTTTTACAGCCAATAAATTGCCTCTATTCATGAACTATGTTATCTCCATAAAGAACTATAACTGTGAAAATTGGAGAGACCAAAATTATAGAGTAATATATTTGGGTTACCAGATATCTTATTATATTATACTGATTTTATAAAGGTTATCCATTTATGGTATTGTCCCAAAATACTGCGTGGAAAGAATTGTATATTCAGAGAATTTTTCAGCTCAGTATTAAAATGTCACCACTTCTAGCTTTTTGGGTTTACATAAGGGATTAAAACTTGAAACTGATTCTAGGAGTAAAAAGGATGAACAAGTATAAGACAATTTATTATTTACTAATGGCTGCTAGTATTTACTAATGGCTGCAGCCTGTAAATCCATATTTTTGTTTTAGATATCTTGTCACATTTGAGATCTCTCTGCCTCCAGGAAGCAGTGAGGTCTATATATGGAAGTCCACAAAATAGGAAACATTAATTGACAGTTGGTCTATATACCTAAATAACTTACCAGATGTTGATAGAAAGGTAGTCAAAGAATTCTGTATAATTACCAGGGTATGAACTAAATTTGAATATTCCATATTTTGCTATATCTTGACATTTCTTTTAACATTCTATTTTTGTTCTTCTCAGAATTCAACTCTAAGAAGAACAACAGTGGAAAGTCCAAAATTAGAATAATTTGCTTAAAACTGACTTACTTTTGAATGCAGTAGCTCTCAGACTTTGAGGTAAAAGAAAAATCCTTATACTATAATGTCTTATTCAGATTTTAAGTTTATCCTTAAAATGTTATGAAATGTGTTTTCTGTTATACCCTGCATAACCCAATAACCAAACGTGTTTTATTCTTTGCCTTAAAGAGTTAGGGGCAGATTTACTTAGGGTCGAATATCGAGGGTTAATTAACCCTCGATATTCGACTGTCGAAGTTAAATCCTTCAACTTCGAATATCGAAGTCGAAGGATTTAGCGCTATTCGTTCGGTCGAACGATCGAGCGAAAAAACGTTTGATCGAATGATTAAATCCTTCAAACCGTTCGATTCGAAGCATTTTAATCCATCGATCGAACGATTTTTGTTCGACCAAATAAACATTAGAAAGCCTATGGGGACCTTCCCCATTGGCTAACATTGACTTCGGTAGCTTTTAGGTGGCGAACTAGGGGGTTGAAGTTTTTTCTTAAAGAGACTATACTATGCTGAGACTATAGAATGGTCGAATAGTCGAACGATTTTTAGTTCAAATCGTTCAATTCGAAGTCGAAGGTCGAAGTAGCCCATTCGATGGTCGAAGTAGCCAAAAAAAACATTCGAAATTCAGAGTTTTTTTTCCTCTATTCCTTCACTCGAGCTAAGTAAATGTGTCCCTTAATGTATTTGTAAATATTAATGCCATGGACATAGAATGAAGAGTTTGCAAGGACAATTGCACTGGAGACAGTCTTGCCTTATATATTCTAGATCTGGGCTGTGTGAGAAATAACCTTTTGGTAAAAATAGAAAATGTTCCACCGAAGTGTTGCTATATTTACATAGAGAGTATTTCCTGACATTGGCACTAAAATAAAATGTCTGAAAGAATGTAGATTTAGTTACACACTTTGATACAGCAATGGCCCTTCAGGCTCCTTGATGCCAGATTTAAAATATGTTGTGGGTTTAATGGCTGATAGTTTATTGTTATGTTTTAAGCTAAACTGCTTATAAAAGCTGGAAGAAGAATTGTAGATACCTAGAATTTATATATACACAAAGTAACATGATAGGCATATAAGCAGTTTCTTTAACCAGGTGTAAGTCAATATAACTATATATATACTATATATTATACTATATAACTGAAGAAACACAAAAAGGGGAAGATAGTGGTGCAGAACTTGACAACATAGAAAATGAAGGTCTAGTTCAAGCTTATCTATCATATCCAAACCTAAGCTAAGGCCCTGGTTCACTCCTATTGCTTTCCTTGCTTTTTGCTTGTGTAGGGATGTGTAAATAGCCACCCCTAGTATTTTGTGCAGGCAGTCCCTCCATGTTATGGACACCTAATTGGGTCCTAAAATACAGTTGGGAGGGGTACTGTTGACTCTTGTTGTTTCCCACAGTGACTAGCAGATGGCACTGTGCTAGAGTATAAAAGGCTCTGAAGCCATACTTTCTGGGTCCATCTTGTGCTGGCTCTAGCCTGTGCAGGAGGCAGAGCTCGAGTGGAACCTAGACAGGTCAGGTCTAGTAAGAATAGGATACTCACCCTTATAGATCACTCTAGGAGTGATAGTCAGTCAGTTTATTTATCTGAGCAGTCTGAGGCTCCTACGAGGATTGTAGTGGGATTAAGATCCCAGGGTACTAATTGCCCAGAAGTAGGGACTAAGTGTACAAACCTAGGGTAGATAGATTCCCCTCAGGTTCCACTTAGGGAAAAGGCTGAAACCTGGATGTACCTCCTCAAAGCTGCATGTATTGTTCCTATCTCTGAGGAGAATCATCACAAAAATCAGTATAATAAAAGTCCTTTTCAAATTAAACATGAAATCCAATTTCTATTTTTATTAAAGCATTCATAGCTGTTGTAAGCTCATTTAAAAATCTCAGATGTCAATCAAATATTGTCTGCCCCTCCTCTATGCCAGTGGCATAGAGGCGGGGCAGACAATTACTTTCACTTTCCATTCAGCACTTCCTAAATGTCACTGCTCTCCACACATTCCCCCGTTCTCTTTACCATTTAATTGTGTAGCCAGGGCATGGGAATGGACATCGGGTCCCCCATTCTGGTGCACAATCAAGAATCTGAGATGATGCAAGGCTTTCCTTAAAAACAGTGTCCACAAAATGGCTGCTGCCTGCTTGCTATAATTATGAATTCCCAGACTGAAGGAAACAAGATTCAAATAATTTATACAGTGTAATTAAAGTTCATTTTGCTTGACTAATGTAATAAAATAGGATTTTGAATAATTTTTTTGGGTGACGAGTCCCCTTTAATGTCTCATCCGGAGCATATGTACTAGGAGTGAAGCCCATAGTAGAGTAAGGTGCACTCAATTTACTAGAGCGCTACACTTGTTTTACCTGTTGCCAATCTGGCTATAGGAGATCTGTGTAAGCCATTAGTCTCGTTATAAAAACCCCTACACTGCACGGACTCATTTCCCAATGTAGGTCTACTTTCTGATGGTTCCTGAGTGTGATTTGTGTCTGATTATCTGTTCCTGACCCTTGTCTGGTTTTGTTGTATTGCTGCCTGAGCTGATTCTTGCCTGTTTTGACCACTCTACTGGATCCTTACTCTGTACCGTGGCCTGTTTATCCTGACTACGCTCCTGGTTCCTGATCCAGTGCTGCACTTTGTAGTCTGAATTTGAGGTGTAAACAATGCAGGGGCCAGTTAATCTCTGCACATTGTAAGCTCTGGTCTGATTGGTACTGGCTTGTTCCACGACTATGCTTCCTGTTCCCTGTCTTTCCTGTATATGTTATGGTTCCTTTGCCTGTCCAGAACTTCCCCCTTGTGCCTCTCACTTTAAGGCCTGGTGGCATACGAGTAGTGGTGGACTCCTCCCGAGGTGAAAGAAGTTAGAGGCAAAAGCATGACCCAAGACTAGGACCTTAGGGTTTGTTGTGGGTTTTGAGATACCATACATTACAGAGTTTAAGTAAATGTGCCCCTTGAACTCCAAGTAGATAGAGTCCATACGGCAGATTTACTAAAGTGCGAAGTGGCTGAAGCTAGAAACATTTTGCCAGAGAGGAACGAGACTTTTGCTAGGCTACTTTTTGCCCTGGCAAACGGTCATTACTTCTCAGATTCACTAAGATGTGAATTTTACTGAACGTAACCTCTTTTGCCACAGTTTACTTCGACACCTCAGACCAGACGAACTGATAAAACAAAGCTACATCTTCCTCAATCTTATGTCAGTAAGATCATATCCTGTATGCCGAAAATTTAGTAAAGTTGTAAAAAAACGCTGTAGACTTTTCTTTTTTTTACAGCGGGATTGCTTTCAAAAGACCAAACTATTAAAGATTTATTTGTGCACAATTTTTTAAAATTAATTTGAGGAGGGGCATGCCACATTTATTTAAGGGTGAGAACTCTTCTGTCTTTATTATGGCTCACTAAACATATGTTTGAAAAAGTGGCCACTTCAAGCATTTGCACCAACATTACTAATAAAGACTTCCATACGACTTTTAGGTACCCGCCCTATTCAAATTAACCTAAACGCAAGAGTGCTAACGAAGTTTCACTAGGCAGAAATAAACATTAGTAAAAATTCGCTATGAAATGCTCGCACTGCTGAAGTAACGCTAGCGAAAATTCGCCATCATTCAGCTGCTGAGGCAACTTCGCATTTTAGTGAATTAGCGAAACGCTAATGAATTTGTGCCTGGTGAAGTGGCACAGAGTGTGGCAAAGCAGTCGCGGGCGAAAATTCGCCCTTTAGTGAATTTGAGTACTGAAAACCAACAATGCAAACCATAATGATTAACTTCAGAACCATTTTACAAACCCCAAAGATTAAAGGACCAGTAACATCAAAAAAGGCGACACGGCGACGATCCATCTCACGGCACTCAATTTCTCCTCCCTTGCTATCTCCTATAAGGAAGGCAAGGAGGAGAAATGTAGGAGCTGATTTGTTAATTATTTATATTGCATTCTGATGTGATTTGTGCAAATCGTGGCACAAAAACACATTTGTTCATATATTCTTTTTTTTTTTTTTAATCACTTTTCCCCAGATATCAACATGGATCTCAACAGGTTGTAAATGATAAACGGCGGCACTTTTATTTTTTACATTCATAATGCCACAGTACATTTCACTAATAATATTAATAATAAGGTCTACATTATTCATGAAATGGCTGGACTACAACAATTTTCTCGCTGAGTTTTTGTCCTTGGATTCCTGTTCAAAAGAAGATGATTTGGGAAAGCAGACCAGGCCCTATGTCAGCAAAGGAAACTATAAGGAAACCAACTAAACAGCCTTTCTTTGACACTTATTATTATTTGGCAAGACACCCACTTATTCCCTGACAGGTTCTGTTAAAATATCTACCATATTCAGCACTTACCATATAAGATCTGCTGTGCACATTATTATGGCTTCACTAAACATGTCTGCTTTTTTTACTCAATCTTTCCTTTAGAGTCTGAAGGTTATTTGCCTTCTCGTATGATTCACTGTTATGTCACCACATCATTCTAGCCACCATAGCATATTTGATGCACAGTTTGTTGAGCATCATCAGATATTATTTACCAGTTATCTAACAATGATTATCGTATTAAAATAGCTTCTATACTATATACAGTTATATTACAAAATCCATTGGAAGTAAATTCACAGACATACTTACAGATAAGGGGGCAGTAGAATTATTGGGCATGGCGGCACACATGGTGGCATCTTGGGAGCTGGAGTGCCTTGTTACATCTGTCTTCAGCACTGCTATGGCCACAAGAAAAATGTTTGAAATATTGTCTAAAAATGCGTAAATGTATGTAATGATTTGCAATAGACCTGCTGCTCAGATTTAACAAAAAAGTTAGCAATCATTCTTCCATTGGCAAATGGGGTAGTTACACGCTTTCTGGGTCCACAAAAATCTACAGTATATTAAATCCACACAAAGGAAAAATTGTTTCCACAGGGGAAGCATTTTTCACATTGCAGACAGGGTCGAACTGAGCCGACGGGACACTGGGAAAAAAACCCGGTAGGCCCCAAGCTCTTGTGGGCCCCACTGGGCCAGACCCGTACCTTGCCTTCTTTTGCGACTGGCCCAACACTCTCGTACGTGTATACGTGCATGTGCGCTCACTCGTACACACAAACGCACAGGAGCACTCACTCGTACGTGCATACACACTGGCCGGGCAGCACAGCAGGGAGGGCGACCCTAGAACAGGAGCTCTGGTGGGCCCCAGACCCCCCGACCCCCCAGTCCGACCCTGATTGCAGATAGTTTTCCATTAATAACTTTTGCTAAATTAACCCCATAGGGTAAAAATGAATAGTTGAACAGGTTTATAAAACTACTGACATGACAAGGAGCATAACACTGCACAACATTATTTCAAAAGTAACATAAACAGATCTGAGCTGAAATCATTTATCTTTTTTTTTCATTGTTTTTGTTAAATCTGAGCAGCAGGTCTACTGTAAATCATTACATACATTTAAGCCTTTTTAGACAATATTTCAAAGTTTTTCTTGTGGCCATAATAAATATGCCTTATACCAGTTTATATGGGTATAAATCTATTTTGATGTGTGCATTATTAAAATTGTTTTAAGCTCTGCGTTCTACTTAAGAGACCCATTCGAGGATATATATAGCGCTCTGAGAGCAGCATAATAAATGGTTCACATTTGGAAAATGCAAGTTTTACTTTTGAATGTAGGTTTGGGGATTGCTAACTAAGGTGGATTCTCCATCTCAATATTACAATGTATATCATTGTTATGAAATTCTATGAATAATACATGACCTTACAAAGCATCATTTCTTGGCAGTAAGAAATCATATTAAGATTTTTCATAGTTTAAAGGTGTATCATTTCTATTTGCCTAAAGGCTGCTGCATATTTTTGAAAGACAGGAAGAACAATTAGGCTAACAAAATCAAATCATGCTTTTGGGTAAACAGGGCCAGTGCAAATTATTTGCTTTCCAACTGTGTCTTGAAAAATTATGACTAAATATAATTTACCAGAGGAATCCAATGTGGGTAATTTCTGCCTGGCATAGGTAAAGTTGGGCACAACCTCATTGCAACCCCATTTAATGGTTTAAAAATTAGTGTGAGCACAACTTTCCCTTGTTTGTAATGGGTGAGGAAGCAGAAGAAGATTACAATATGGTGCTCATACAGAAATATCCCATGTCGGTGCAGTTTTCATGTAACAGGACACCGGCAAGTGATATTGGGTATGAAATTATAATCACCGGGGACTGCTTAAAAAAAATTAAACCCCCAAATTGAATACTTAACCAATTGATATTTTATATCATATTAAGTGACATATTAAAGAATCTTACCAAACTGATATATAAATCAGTAAATGTCGCCCTTTTACATATTTTCCCTTGAGTCGCCATTTTGCAATGACCTGTGTGCTCCCTCAGAGATCACCTGACCAGAAATAATGCAGCTCTTACTGTAACAGGAAGACATGTGGGAGCAAAAATCTTTGTCCAGTATTTGGTGCATGTGACCTAACATATATGTGTGCTCTTGGTTTGTTTGAGTGCACCATGAATCGTAGGATCCCAGAGACAGCCCTTAGTTATTAAAATGGCAATGGCACATGCTGCTAGAAAAGTATATTTTTATGAAAATGGTTTATTTAAATGAAACAGGATTTTATGCAATATATCTTTATAGAAACCTACATTTTTGGAGGGTATCAGTTTTTTGCATCCACAACGATTTTAACTTTCCCTCTCCTTTTGAAATCATATCTTATAACAACAGGCGCAAGCACTATATTGCACAATGGTTGTGCAAACTTGCACCTTCGCAATATGCATGTAATTGTGTTGGCAGTCTGTGCAGAGTAGCAAGGTTCTTTTATGGTGCTTGTGAACAGACGCATTCATAAAGGAAATACAGGGACAGCATTCGTAAAATATACTTAATAACTTATAATATTCACGCTATTCACTATTCACAATCACTTTCCTTTGATTTCAAGCCACTGACTTTTGCAGTTAAAATCAAGGTTTTGGGGGGCAACAACCCCTTCCTTTGTCTGGATTACAGAAATTAAAGGATTCCTTTAAGAATGGGTAAGCAGAGTTGAGCAAATTGTTACAGGCATACTGGAAACCTGGGTCCCATCACAAGATGTCAGGATTCCTAGCATCTTACACATTCATTTTCCATTCTTAGGAAAACTGTACACCCAATCCCCAAAGCCAAGTTCCTCCTCACAACAATGTTGTTTCCAATTACATGTAATTGCATCAATAAATGTTACTTACATATATCATGTATATATTCTCTCTTTTTAAATCGTACAAGAGAACATACTATACAGAAGACTGCTCGGCAAATGAAAAAGAAACCAACTATTTAATTCTGATTTGAGCAAATGTCATTTTAAGTTTAGGCTGTGGATTAACTTGAATATTTTAACTTGTCTAGTTTGGCCTTTGCAGGACTGTCATCTGTATGAAGCTGCTACTTAAAGAATTATCTTCAGAATGATCTTTTCTCAGTTATTTCCAGTTTCAGGTTGACTTCCCAGCATTTAAATATTACCTATGCTCTTCTGTAACTTGTTTTCATTGATTTTCTTCTGCCTCTCTTTGCTGACCGTACAGTCTGTAAAAAGTGTTACTCTCACAATGAAGGTCAAGTTTGTATTTCCTCAGTGCACAGATAAGGCATGGGGACATGGAGGATAAATAATAAAGAATCAAAGGGCACTGTGAAATGAAAATCAGAAGCCCAGGGGCATACAGAGTAAAAAGAACAAAATCTGCATGTTCTCATTCCAACTAATGCATTGGAACATTTTTGGCAAAAAAGTATCTATGGGAAAATAAGAAATGTAATAGCATCACTCAAGCAGGCAGAAGTAAATTACTCTCTTACATCTCAATGTGTTGAAAATGTTTAATATTCTGTCTTAAGGGAATGGGTCCTGCAAATGATGTAATGACTTTAGCTAATGTGGAATTGTGGAAAGAATAGAGGATCCTGGAGTCCTTGATAGTCAGCTGTTTCATATCATAGACAGTAATATGTATATCACAGTCACACTGAAGAGGGTCACCTTTTGTAGAATGTGAATTGGGCAAGAATTTTGACACTGAACTACAAGCACAATGTACAAACTGATAAGATCGCAACTAGTGGCCAGTTTTGCCCTCATCAGTGTTCCATTATCAGCATATGTAGAGGCATGGATCCATATGAAAAGCATTCTAAGCAAGTAGACCTTCTGCTTTACATACAAATGTAAAGGATCAATTTCCCTGACTCTACATATGCTGATCAGAAACCCCTGTACTGCACTGATGAACCCCAATAAGGGTGAAACCGCTCTGGAGTTGGTATCTGATCATCAACTGTCCAACTGCCCCAGCTGTGCTTTATAACCCAGTTGGGGAGCAGTAGTCTGTAGGGCATTCCTTTAGAATGAACATAAGAGTTAAATTGTCTTCTTTTCGGGATATCTGCTTAAGGTGCAAGTTCTGTTGGGGGGGCTGTTGGGATAGTATGATTACCAATGTGTTTTGTTGGAGTTCCGGTCCAACTTCCTCAGGGTAGATTGAATTTTAAAGAGATTTTATAAGCTCCTCTTTACAAGAATATGATCTGTGTATTTGGCTTTGGTGCTCTCTCCCTGCTCCTCCTAATCCTAGATATGCAAATGTAAGGGTCATGCCAGTAGTGAATGGTTTTGCAACCAGACATTTATATTTATATGCACATTGATTTAACATCTTAACATTGAGCCTACTGAGGAACACTTTTTGTGATATTTTGTGCCCCCTTGTTTCTGATTTGGTTTTGGGGTACAAAGCAACCTCTAACCCCACTATAAATGCAATACTACATTAAGGGGCAGATTTATCAAGGGTTGAATTGAAAATTCAAATTTCGAGTTTATTTTAGTCTAATTTGACTAGAGAATAGTCCAAATTCGATTCAAGTTTTAAAAAAAAATTGAAAATTTAAATATCGAGTCATTTGATGGACCCTGAAAAATCTAGTTTTTTTGGAGAAAAACTTCTAATCCAATGAAATCTAATACGATCAGAATGGTTGGTCTTTTTTTATTCAAATTTCGAGTTGATGGGAGTTTAAAATAACTCCCATCAACTCGAAATTCTACCCTTGATAAATCTGCCCCTAAGCCTTTGCTACTGAACTTGGTTCAGAAGCTGTGTTGGAGACAGCTTAAGTGGTTTAATTGGTAATACAAATTACAAAAGTACAAAGTCTAGTAAAAATCCATGACCAGCACAAATAGCATGTAGTCCTCTTTTATTAACAACTAAATGACAAAGGCTCTGTAAGATATAAATGGGGGAATGTAATAAAAGTCAGTAACGGAAAAACTATTCACAATGCGAAAAGTTATGCCTTTGCACAAACAAATTTAGCTTTGTGCGAATTTAATATAGCTTTTGCGAATCTGAAAACTGTTTAGCGACCAACAGTGTAAGACCATTTTCGAAGTTTATAGTTTTCGCCAATGCGCAGTAAATGTAATAAATCTTCTTACTGAAAAAGTCGTTGTGTGTGCTCCAAAAGATTACGACACCTTCAAGCACTTCTTAAGAGTGCGCAATTAAAATTTGCAATGCACAATTAAAATTCCCAATGCAATAACAGTTTAAGTAACAATATTACATTACGAGATGTGGATTTTTATTCTTATTGGTACGAATTGTTTTTCTCTTTGCAACTTTAATTACATTCCCCCCATTGCCTTTATATTTTGTCTTCTATTTGAACTGTTTGTTTTTTTCCATCAACTGTCTGTAGAACAGCAGTAGGCTTTGAATGTGATTGACTGAATAATAGCAGTAATGCATGTTACATTTTTTTCTAGTTGTTCCAAGTGTTCTGTGCGGTCCCATCCTTGTAATTTGATTGTAGGAACAATTTGCTTTACATCTTAAGTTCATCATAATCATATGGTTGCCATGTGTGTAGGAGATAATATATTCAAAGTTCATGGCATTCAACTCCATTAATGTTTAACAAAATGCTTGTATAAACACTATCCTGTACAAGTCTCTTTCAATATGATTTTGCTGGAGGGGGGTCCATAGTAATGTAGCTCAATAGACATTATTTCATATTATACAAACTAGAGTTTGCCTAGACGTTATCAAGTAAATTATCCACATTTCTTTAACAGGGTATTAAAGACAAGAAATTGAAACTTGTTATTAGCATTGAATCTACTGTAGTGGCACCGGTTGTCTGCTTTCTATGGTGATTTTAAATTAGCTTAAGCTACATAATAGGCCAGAGAACCACATTAGTGTAGTGCCACTGTACTTCTAAATTAGTGTAGTGCCCACTGTACTTCTAAATTAAAAAGAATATGGCATTAGTTTAATAAAATTCAATACATTGAAGTAATGACATGCATTAGAAATACTGCCACACTCACATAGGTACACAGCAATGGAAAGGTATACAGTAATTCTTGATTTGCATTCAGTTTTCATGAGGGTGCTGCATTCTTCGTAAAATTGCATAAATAATAATAAAAACTCAACATTTAATGCTCATTAATAAACACTAGTATTATTTGCACTTTGGCAGTAATCCATATCAACCAATCAATAATCATATTTTCCATCCAGCTGAAGACAAAGCAATGAACGTAAACATTTGATTGGTTTCCATAGGTGCAAATTTGCTCAGTGTTCTTAAAATAGCACCATTAGTAAGGGGGTCCTCTTTAATTAGAAATGTATTTGTTAGGCACCCCCATTGACACTTACTGCTAACCTAGGACCCTGGGTCAAGACTTTCAGATTTCACAATGCTGCACATGTGCTGACCCGGGGTGGCACAAGAGATCCCTGGGAAATCAAAGAAGATGGCAGTGCAGTCTCTCATGCAAAGAACTCCAGGCTGGTTCATTTCTGAGAAGAGGACCGCTGGCCCTAGGTTAGGGATTAGATCCACTAGGGGTGCCTAACAAATTGGCACTCCCCAGTGTATTCAGATTCCTAAAAAGTAAGATGATACAAGTGGTACACAGTTACAAGTATGGGATCCATTATCCGGAAACATGTTATCCCTAAAGCTCTTAATTACGGGAAGGCTGTCTCCCGTTGACTCCATTTTAGCCAAATAATTACAATTTTTAAAAATTGTTTTAAAGCAAGCATATTTGGTATATTTGATGTTTAAATGATTTTAGTAGACTTACGGCATGAAGGTCCAAACTACAAAAAGGTCTCTCATCCAGAAAACCCCAGGTCCAGAGCATTCTGGATAACAGGTCCCATACTTGTACTATCAAAAGGCTTGTTTAGAACAGTAAGCCATATAGCAAATGTACATAATTTATTTTGTTGGGCTTTTATTACTGTCAGTAATACAGGGGGATTATATAAATTCAAACAGACCAGTTATATAGACCTCCTAAAAAGCCATTCTGGCATTGGAGCATTTACTATCACCCACCTCAATATTTTCTTTATGCATTTCATCATGGGTGTCCATTCACAATGGATCTGTAGTGTGGCAATCTGCAATTGGGTTCTGCAAGAATTAATGTGAAATGTGAAGCAAAAGAATATCTAATTTTTCTGCATAGTTCCGTAATGAAGTTTTACCATAGTCTGTTTTGAAGATTGAATTAGAATATGTTGTTTTATCTCATATACTGTTTATGCTGGAATATTTTTATTTTCTGCAGTATGTCAGCCAAACCACATCGGTATTCAGAAGCTTCTTATATTTCCCTAGCACTGGAAGTAGCTTTAAATTGCACAATATCATTTAGGTTTTACTGTAGTATGACTCTCCAGTTTCAGTAAATCTTGTGATTTATCTTTTTAACCTTACATAGAGAATCCTTTCCATTGTTATGTGCATTTAAAGGAAAATCTACAGTGTCCATATAACTGAAATAAATGAAAAGACAATAGACCCTGCAAGATACACTCATCTTCCAAATATTGCCCTTAACATGTCATAACACACTAAAGCAAAATCAACAGGATATGAACCATACTAACAAATACGATATATTACACCATTTGCTACATATTATTTGTTGCATTACATATTGATTCTGGTTCCAGCTTTAGCGTTTTATTATTCTGTTTCTATTTGGGTTCCTATTAAATGGTGTTTGTATTAATGTCTAGTATTGTTTGCATTTCCTACTGTCTCTCTCCATGCTGGAATATAAAATGCTACCTGTCTGCTAGGATCAGTGACCCTATAACCAGAAAACAGAGTGATTGCTACAGTTTTGTTGAAATTATTATATTCATGATTTATCCTTTTATCCAGATCCTCTATTTATTGGGAAACTAAAATTATATACTGTACCATGCACCACATTATTGTAAAAATAATTTAAGGAGGTTAATAATAAAAGAATGCAAAAGTTCTTTATACTATAAAATCTGAATTTTTATTGGAAAATAAAAACTCACATTTCTAGAGATTTATTATACCCCGAGGATGGAAAACGTCAGAATCCAAAAAATCCGGCATCTCAGACCTGCCAAGGTTGTATATAAGTCAATGAGAGAGGTTCCTATCCTATTTGAAAGTTTATATGCGCTGCGCTTAAATTAGCCCGAAAATCCAACTATTTCAGACTTTTCTGATAAACTCAGGCTTTTTAACATAAAGCCCGAAAAAATTTGATTTGAGAAATAATTTTGAGAAAATCGTAGGATTTATTATTCTAGCTTGCACTATTGTTGCTAATATATTGGCAATAGACTTCCTTGGTAGCTTTCCTTCTCCTTTAAAGGCAATAACTATAGGAAATAGTGTTCCATCATATGTGAACACATTTTTTTTTTAAATTTGGGATCACACAAATCTAGTCTGATATTTCATTCTCTGGTCATTGTTTTGCCTGTTAAAGTTGCACCGGTGTCATGTTTTCATCTGATGAGGTGACATGGAGTCTGTCAGGTCTTTTGTGTCTTTATTACCAGCAAGTGTCCTTTAAAGGAGAAACAAACCCTTTACCTTAACCCTGTGCAGAGTCACAGCATCGGAGTTCACTGCAGCCATCTTCCGGGTCTTCAGTAAGCTGAGATGGAGACTGGCTTGCCATTGCAGGTAAAATGAGTCAATTCATTAAGTTCTCCTGTGGATACAAATATATTTTTCCCACTGTATACTGTGTACATATTTATTTACAGTAAATATTTTTTTTCTGTTTATAATTCTAGGAACACAATGGAATACAAAGCTTATAAAAGTAAAAGAACCTTTAAGATAAAGTGCTTCCAGTGGCTATAGGATTTACATTTGAAACAAAGCTTTAATGTGATTGATTTTCCTTCAGGTCCCTTGCGTGTGCTAGACAGAAAGTCTGTATGACAAGCAGACAAAATTGGACTTTGAGAACAGAATTTTATCTTACTGTACGTTCTCAAAGGAGAAACACGTCAAGTTGAGCTGCTAAAGGGTTCTATTCTCTTCAAACTAAATTGAAATACGCACACACCTTGCAAGAGGGAGCAAAGCAGCTATTAGAAATGCAGTATGATTCTTTAGTATCCTTGCAAATGTCACCTACCCCAACACTGCGACCTTTATTACTCAAGGTAACAGATTTATACGTTAATAGAAGAAAACTACAATACAACAACTACAATGTAAAATATAAATCACATAAGTAGCAAGAAAAAGGCAAGAAAAATAGGAAATGAATAGCAATGGGCAAATTTGGGGCATTTCGCAAAACGGCGAAAAATGCACCGTCCAAAAAACGGACACCGGCGTCCATTTTTTTTGATGCCAGCAAATTTTTACGAAGGTTTTGCGAATTTATTCGCCAGCGGCGAATCACAGGAATTCGCCGCAAATTCGCCCCTGGCGAATACATTCGCCCATCACTAGAAATGAAAAATTAATCAAGTTAGGATCACATTGTGTGGGGAAGCTTGTGGCATTTTGGTCTTGGTCCTCCTTAGCTCATAACAAGTTACAGATGCATGTAGACATTGATGTAATTAGCATGATAAGAGTAGGGCATGAATAAACTGCAGTAACTCTTTGTAGGTGATTTGACACCCTTTGAGACATCTAATTAAAGTTGGTTTACTCCCCCCCAGAGTATTGGCTATTATACACGAGTCCCTGCAGTCTTTCATGTTAAGGCAGCAGATTTCCAGATTCTTTATTGCCACTATTTGAACAATTTTGTCTCTATAGTATAAGATAAGAATGCAATAGCGCTTCATCTGAATATGCCTCTTATAGTATAACTAATAACAGAAGTTACTACAGGGTACATGGCTACACTTCTATATAGATTTAAGAAATTCTCCTACTTACATGATTTAGGGCATTTATACTGTGGATGGAATGGTTAAAGCACAGAGAAAAGCCTTAGAAACCATGAAATGGTTAAGACTTTGAGTCAGGAACATTGCATAGCAAGGATTTGGTTATTTTTCATTCCTATGGGAAATGGACCGTTTTTCTCGTATCTATTATTTGTACATAATGCGTATAGTTTTCATATGTACTGCTAATACTATTAATGACATGCAAGTTATGTTTATAGATCTCTTATCACATATGGCCTGGCTACAAGGCTTTGATTATTTGTTACATAGATAAATGTATTGGGATCCTTTTAGTAGTCATTTATGTATGTTTGATTCATAGAAGGTACCTTAAGAGACGCTGAAAAATGAAAATCTTATCTTGAAAAAGTACCTCTAAGTAATACTCACACTCGTTTTGCCCTTGGGGAGAACTATATCACATGGGTAAAGGCACTCTATGATTCCCCTATGGCCAGACTAAGGGTGAACTCGGGTCTGTCACAGGAAGTGAAGCTGGCGAGAGGTACCCGACAGGGCTGCCCACTATCTCCCCTTCTTTTCGCCCTAGCAATTGAACCGCTAGCCATCAAAATATGGGGCAACACTCAAATTCAAGGACTGAAAATGTGGGGATGGGAGGAAAAAATTTCCCTATATGCTGATGACATGCTGGTCTACCTGGCAGAACCGAGGGACTCCCTGTCTGAGCGCCTACGGGAGATAGGACATTTCGGAGAGTTTTCAGGCCTCAGGGTAAATTGGGGGAAATCACTTGTTCCCTATTGATCCGGATACCGATAAAGACCCCAGACATGGTCCACTCTTGCAGTGGGTGACTCGTTTCAGATATCTTGGCATAAAAATTCACAGGAATCTATCACTATATCTTGAACTTAATCTGACTCCGATTGTCAGAAGCCTTAAACTTAAAGTACAAAACTGGGCGACTTTACCACTCTCCCTCCCAGGGCGCATTAATCTGCTAAAAATGATTTTTTTTACCCAAGTTTTTATATGCGTTTCATAATGCACCAATTTTACCCCCCAGAAGGTGGTTTGCAACAGTAGATGGTATTATGCGGGGCTTTATTTGGGCAGGACAACGGTCGAGGATTAAGTGGCAGACCCTACAGGCCCCAGTTGCTAGAGGCGCTCCCAAACCTTCTACTCTATTTTTATGCCAGTCAGTTAGTCTATGCCTGGAGGTGGCTGAACCCTAACCCGAACAATTAGGCGGTGGTTCTTGAGGCAGGAGTAATTTCCTCCTTTGAAGCATTGGCCAATCAGTTGCATAGAGGCCTCTCCTCCATATATTCCCTTACGCCTTGTATGAAAACGGTGTGTACAGTATTCCAGAGGGCAGTGGTGTCCCCATATAGGAAGAAGAGCAAGTGGTCAAGGTGGTCCCCCCTATGGGGCAATAATGATCTCCCTCATCTCAGATTGCTACCTGATGTGGCCACCTGGGCAGCGGCAGGGGTCAAAGTCCTTGGAGATATTGTTAGGCCTGGGGAGTTTAAGCAGTTTCCCCTACTGCAGGAGGATTTTGGCTTGCCACACCGTATGCTCTTTAGTTTTCTCAGACTACGCCATGCACTCCTGACTCAGTTCCCCGAAAGGGCCCCGGAGGTGACAGAGACCTCGCTTGAAAGGTATTTGAGATGCCCGGAGCTTCAGAAACCGCTTAGTTGGGTTTATACCCTTCTTGCACAAGATGCCTTTGACCCACTACAGCACTTTTGCCAGAAATGGCAGCCTGACTTCCCCCAACTAGATGAAGGCTCATGGAAAGATATTCTCAGCCAAATACCTGAGGTAAATATTTCCATCAGAGATAGGTACATTCACATCAAGTTTCTCAATCGAATTTACCTGACACCTCACAGACTGGCCCGGATCTATCCTGGTCTCCCAGATGTATGCCCCAAATGTAATCTTGATCAGGGAAACTACATGCATGTGTTTTGGGACTGTCCTCATATTGGCATATGGTGCACTTAAGCTTGGACTCCCTAATGTTCGCTCTCCTGAGCTCTGTTTGTTGGGTATTACTGAAGGACTATCGCTAACCCATTATGAATGGATGAGTCTGCTGCAACTGTTACACTTTGCCAAGAAAGCCATCCTGATGACCTGGAAAGCAACAGCTCCTCCAACAATAGGCTTCTGGAAAAAGCTTGTAAATGATGTTCTCCCTAGTCAAAAACTTACTTACTTAGTCAGAGGCTGCCCAGACAAATTTGGGAAGATATGGGGTGGGTGGCTAGAAAGTGACATTGATATCTAGATGCTCTTCTCATCGTAGGGCTGGAAGCTAGAGTGATATAGTTAAACTATCCGAACCCATGTCTAGGATGGTACTCACATACGCTTTGATTGAAGTTCTGTGCAGGGGAGCCCACACCCCCCCTTTTTCTATACAATCTTCTTCTTCCTTATCCCTTTTCCTACTTTCAATCTCTTTCTAATCTATTATGATTGTAAAAATTCAATAAAGAAAATCTTGCAAAAACAAAAAGTAATACTCACACATCTCTATCCTATTTTTTTTTTTAAGGTAGATAAAGTGACATTTACGTTTTAATCATAATGGTTAAAAAATTAGATTTTTAGAAGGCGCACACCCAATTTCAATTTAATAGTGAGGTGCTTGTCCCATGAAGACCGCCCATATAAAGTCTCCAAAAAAGAATCAAACAAAAGTTAAATATAGGGACTGCACACTCAAATTTAAAAGGCAAAAGTTTATTACATTTACAAAAAATACACTCACATGTTTAGCTATGGCCCAGTATTGGCCCTACGCGTTTCTACCACAAAAGTGGTCTTCATCAGGGGCAAAATCCATAAAGTATTAGAAAAAGGATAAAAAGGCAAAACAATTGCATACTTAAAACAAGTTTAAATACCTTTGCAAAGCATGAAAAGTGGCGTGTGATGTCACATCCGCCCTGGAGCAGAAGCGTGTGTTACAAAAAGTGCATTACGATCCACATGGAGCGCAAATGCGTTTCAGCGACGCCTATTATAGACGTCACTTCCGCCAACTACTAGAAAGATCTGGGAAAGTTCCTGCTGCTTCCCATATGGAGCGCACTTGCATTCCAACGTCACTGACATCCCATTTTTCCCATTGTATATTTTAGAAAAATGTTTTGTTACTTGTTCTTTTTTCTTTTGTTTTTTTCTTTGCTTTTTCATTATTATTTTTTGTTTTTTATTTTCAGTTGCAATGTTAATTAGAAGAGATGAGGAAGTTCCTTGCAAGCTTGTAATTATTTTGTAAATTACATGCAGTATGAGGTGGAAGCTGTTGACTATTTCAGCATAGACCACTGTTCAATTGATGTCAGTGACGTTGGAACGCAAGTGCACTCCATATGAGAAGCAGCAGGAGCTTCCCCAGATCTTTCTAGCAGTTGGCGGAAGTGACGTCTATAATAGGCGTCGCTGAAACACATTTGCGTTCCATGTGGATCGTAATGCACTTTTTGTAACACACGCTTCTGCTCCAGGGCGGATGTGACATCACACGCCACTTTTCATGCGTAGGGGGATTATGGAGGCTTTGCAAAGGTATTTAAACTTGTTTTAAGTATGCAATCGTTCTGCCTTTTTATCCTTTTTCTAATACTTTATGGATTTTTCCCCTGATGAAGACCACTTTTGTGGTTGAAACGCGTAGGGCCAATACTGGGCCATAGCTAAACATGTGAGTGTATTTTTTGTAAATGTAATAAACTTTTGCCTTTTAAATTTGAGTGTGCAGTCCCTATATTTAACTTCATAATGGTTGTCATAAAAGCTCTAATAAGCCCATGATTCTTTTCGATTTGGTCTGGTTGGTCTAAGATAAAGGGGTAGCATGACAAGTGTGGCTTAAGAGAAGGCAATTTGGAGGATTGCATATAATTTATATACTTATTGCCTACCAAATCAGACCATGCAGGTCTCTAGATTAACACTGTGAAAAGTTTGTTTATTTATTAGTTGAATCATTCTTCACACTATAGGCCTTATTTATCTAAATCCAAATTTTTCTGAGTATTTAAATTTAAAAAAAAATCCAACCAAATTAAAATCCATGTTTGGACCTTATTTATTATTAAAAAAAAGCATGATTTAATTGGATTGGGACAAACTCGATGAAATCGAGAGAAACCCCATATTTATTCTGTAGAATGCTCTCTCTGTTTAGGATAGCAGCTGCCATATTGGCTTGGTATGACAGCTTCCTACCTGAGTCTCTCCCTACTCGCTCATAGCTCTGGGCTCAGATAAAAGTGTAGAGGAGAGTAGGTAGAAGGGAGGGAGGGGGAGAGAGAGAGAGAGAGAGAGAGAAGCAAACTGAGCATGCTCAAGCCCATGCCCTGGATGTTTAAGCTGGAACAAGGATGTCTGACACAAAAGCCCATGTGGATACAATAAAAGGAAAGAAATGTGGTGTTTCTTTTGACATTACTTTGAGGGTTTACTGGTGTATTTATATATTCATATAGACCTTTATAAGGCTTAGAAACTTAGTTTTAAACTTTCCTTTATTTGAAGGTAATCACTTCCTGTGAATCTTAAGTAGTTATCTTATAAAATAACCAAAAGAGAAGAAAAGTCTTAATCAATGGGGGTCAATATGTAAGGTACTCCCCAGTGACTACAATTGCTAAACACAAATCCCAGGCAGGCACTAGAGATGGCGCGAACTGTTCGCCGGCGAACATCGGGTGTTCGCGCTCGCCGGAAGTTCGCGAACGTCGCGCGACGTTCGCCATTTTGGGTTCGCCATTGTTGGCGCTTTTTTTTGCCCTCTCACCCCAGACCAGCAGGTACATGGCAGCCAATCAGGAAGCTCTCCCCTGGACCACTCCCCTTCCCTATAAAAACCGAAGCCCTGCAGCGTTTTTTCACTCTGCCTGTGTGTGCTGAAGAGATAGTGTAGGGAGAGAGCTGCTGCCTGTTAGTGATTTCAGGGACAGTTGAAAGTTTGCTGGCTAGTAATCGTGTTGATACTGCTCTGTTATTGGAGGGACAGAAGTCTGCAGGGGTTTGAGGGACATTTAAGCTTAGGTAGCTTTGCTGGCTAGTAATCTACCTTCTACTGCAGTGCTCTGTATGTAGCTGCAGTGGGCAGCTGTCCTGCTTCTGATCTCATCTGCTGACTGCTGCAATAACAGTAGTCCTTGTAAGGACTGCTTTTATTTATTTTTTTGTTGTTTTACTACTACTACTACTACTACTACTACTACTACTACTATAAGAGCCCAGTGCTATTAGTCTAGCAGTGTTGGGGAGTGGGACTGGTGTGCTAATCTGCTGCTCCTAGTAGTTCAGCAGCACCAACAGTAGATTACTAGCCAGCAAAGCTACCTAAGCTAAAATGTCCCTCAAATCCCTGCAGACTTCTGTCCCTCCAATACAGAGCAGTATCAAGCAGATTACTAGCCAGCAAACTTACTATCATCTGTCCCTGAAATCACTAACAGCTCTCCCCCTACACTATCTCTTCCAAGCACACACAGGCAGATTTTTCAGATAAATTTTTGCCCTTGATCCCCCTCTGGCATGCCACTGTCCAGGTCGTTGCACCCTTTAAACAACTTTAAAATCATTTTTCTGGCCAGAAATGTCTTTTTTAGATGTTAAAGTTCGCCTTCCCATTGAAGTCTATGGGGTTCGCAAACCATTCGCGAACCGCTCGCATTTTTGCGCAAGTTCGCGAATATGTTCGCGAACTTTTTTTCCGACGTTCGCTACATCCCTAGCAGGCACTTCTCTTCCCTGAAAAATGTACTGACCTGGGATATTATGCTTGTGAGCATCGTGACTCCATTTTAATCCTTGCAAAATTCTGAATTTCCCTCTACTTTACATACAGACAAGGGATCCCTGAAATGGAAATTATTATGGTTGTGTGCTGCTTACCTGGGGACAGTGCATTTTACAGCAAAAAGGAGTGGTTAATTGGGGTTACTGATTATAATCACTTGGGGTGCAAACAAAAAATTGTCACCCCCAGTGTATAACACTGTCCTTTAAAAAACTATAAGAAATCAATCTAAGTTAGTGCTAGCAAGATTAAGGGGCAGATTTACCAAGGGTCGAATTGAAAATTAAAATTTTTAAATTCAAATTTCGAGTTTATTTTAGTGTAATTTCACTAGGCAATAGTCCAAATTCGATTTGAATTAAAAAAAAAACAACTACATTTGAATTCCGAAATTTATCATGTACTGTCCCTTTAAGAATTTGACTATTCGCCATCTAAAACCTGCAAAATTGTTGTTTTAGCCTATGGGGACCACCTACAATCAATTTGGAGTCATTTGGTGGACTTTTTTTTTTTTAAATATTCTTTATTTTTCTGGTAAAAAACTTGAATCGAATTTGATCAAATTCAATTCGAATTTGATTAGATTTTGCCGCTCGATCCTATTCACCTGTTTTTTAAAAAAATGTTGTTTTTTTTTTCATTTTGAGTTTATGGGAGTTGTTGGGAGTTTTTAGAAACTCCCATAAACTTGAAATTCGACCCTTGATAAATCTGCCCCTAAGACTAACCAGCAGTAACTTCAATGCATCATAGTGTTATAGAAAATTATTGGTATCCTTCATCCTCACAGACTTTCTCGCATCCTTTGTGAGCAAATAGCTATTGCGAACATTCGCAGTGTATGTAATAAAATGTTACAATCGCAAAATTCTATGAAATATTTAACAAAACTCCTGAGCAGTTGTTAATAACCTACTAATATATATGCGCCAGCGAATTCTTTTACATTAATTTGTAATGATTTGCCAGCAGTGGTAAACATTCACAAAAACACCATGTTAAACATTGCTTGTGATTTTTAATTGAATTCCCCCTGTAAGAGGAGTAAGTGGTGTAACTGGGTCCCCACATGTATTTTAGGGCCCCCTGTTTTACTAATATATGTTGAAACTGCTCATTAATTAAGGCCCCATGGGGCCCCCTATATCTCCTGGGCCCCCCTGCAGCTGCAGGGTCTGCTTCTTCTGTAGTTATGCCCCTGATTTCTACCTGGACCAATAGCTGCCCTGTGAACCTTACACCAGAAAAAAAATTCTGCGTAGCATCAGAGTGCAGGCCAACCCTGTCCTTACAACTTCCCATAGAATGCTTATAATTAAACATTAACAAATGATAATAGAAAAAAAATGGCAATGGATTGTTAGTGGCCGTTTTTTTCTTATGGCGACTTTTTTGTCCAAATGCATTAAAGTCAACAAGTGTTTTTTTCTTATGGTGCCTTTTTTGTCTCAGGGAGATTTCTGTCACAGCTAATTTTTAAGCAGCAAATTTTTGCTGCAGTTTTGCGAAAAAATTTGCAAATGGTGGAAAGCAGAAGTTCACTGCAAAGCCATGACTGGTGAAAAAATATGCTCATCCACAACTTACCACAAAATACATTTATGCTTCTAATAATATTAATAATATATTGCAAGTACGTACCATAATTGTAAAATATTACATTTTTTTTAATAATGTGCTACTTACATTTGTTTTTTATTAAAGTATATAAGATCTTTTAGGTTTTATATCTGCAGTCAGCTCATTTCATCTTTTTTTCCGTGGGCTGTGAACGAAGGAGAACAGTGACTGCCCTACTTAACAGTTACTCTTAGGAATACTAAAAAGGATTAAAATTCATAACAAAAGTCTTGTGACCCTTGGAGACAGCAAAACCTGAAATAACCCTGATATTCTGTCAGCTTGTATTTCACAGTTACATTTAAATAAAGAACAGCATGTAGTATATGTGCAAACTTACAAACATAAATAAAACATTTCTAAAAAGAAAAAAAAATTGCAGAGTTATGACCATGGGTGAAATGTCAGATGCTTTGGGGCAAATTCACTAAGATTCGTAGTTGCGCCAGGCGTAACTTCACCACACCAGGCGTAGTTTCGCTAGCGCTCCGCAAATTCACTAAAATCCGAAGTTGCGCTCAGGGGCAGCGTAAGGTTGCGAAGTTGCGCTAGCGTTGATTCGCTAAGCGAAGCGAAGTTACGCTAGCGACGGTTAATTTGCATACGGCGCCAAATTCAAATTTCAATAGAGAAATATGTAGCAGCACTACAAATGCCTGGGAAACCTTCAAAACATCAAATAATTTTTTTTATTTTGCCCTACACATGTGCCCCAGGTATAGTTAAGTTGCCATGAGTTAGGAAATGTAGGGGGGAAGGAGGGGAGCCCCAAAAAAATTTTCGATCTTTTTCAGCCTATCACCCATAATATAGAAAAAACGCCAGCGTTTTTTGGGACTTAGAAAAAATGTCAACTTTTTTTGAAGCAATCCCTATCTACTCTATTGCGCTTTGCCTGGTCTGAGGTGGTGAAGGAAGTCTAGCGTAAAAGGTAGCGTTCAGTACGTTTTCAATCATTTTTATTGGAGTTTTTTCTTTTTAAAACATATATCTAAGCAGGCATTAAGTGGCAAATAAGTATGAGAAATTTATAATAATAATGATATGACAAAAGGTAGCGTTCAGTACAATGCGTGCGTTAGTGAATTTGCGTAGTTACGTCTGTTGCGCAAATTCGCCAGGCGTAAGGGTGCGAAGTAACACTAGTGAATGTACGCCAGTGTTCGTTAGTGAATTTGCGAAGTAACGAAAATGACCAACACTAGCGAATTGACGCTAGCGTTAGGCGCTTCGGCCCCTTTGTGTCCTGCTCAGGCTCAATGATAACTTTCGTACAAAGCAAGGCTAAATCAGTCACTCAGACACCTGTATGAGGATTCTAAAGCACTGTGTAAGTCTCATATACATTGTCTCATGGTTTCAGCAACAATAGCATGTAAAAAGCACAGTCTTAAAAATCCAAACCACCAGAAAATTGCAGTCTATTTTATTTTTATGACACCTATATAACGACTAACGTTTCGGCCCTGTTCCAGGGCCTTTCTCAAAGTGCAGAATCTATCAATGTACATGCCTTATAAGTACTAACTGGCGGAAAAAACAACAGCTGTACCGGTATCACTTGATTAGCATCTGAGCCAAGTCTGTTGCTGAACTACTCAAATAACATTCTTGTTGCAACACTAAAATCTTTATGCTATACTAAAATCCTTTTCATGTTCTACACAATATAAGTACAAAGTAAAAGCAAGTTAAAAACAAGATGCATTGTAACAGTGTTATCTTCAACAAAATAGATAATGAAAACAGCTTGCATTGTAGAAATATCAAGTACACTTTGTATCTAATTATACACAGATTAGTTAAAAGAAACACTTGGTTCATGCTGTTACTAATGTGTCGATCTCTGAATGGTGTTGTGGGACTAACATATGATCTATCTCCTTTATCACTGAATCAATTAATAAGTACTATATAATATTCTCGTGGCCACTAGCTCACATGTAATGCTGCTGAAAAAATACATAGAAAAACACAACCTCTATGTTCAAATCCCATAAGCTTCGTTAATGGTAACTGATTAGTAAGTGGAAGATGCATATGCCATCCAATCATGTGTCAAAACCCATCCTAGCCCAGGAGTACATATATGGGGAAATATGTGAGCTAATGTTGAAGTGTATACATATACAAAATATTAATGTGGTGATACAATTAAAAACAATAACATGTGTTTCACCAATATTAGTGTGCATGATATCTTATATGTACCATGTGAACCCTCCCTCAGTTCATCAAAATATGAAGTGTACCACCCCTAAGGCATATATCAACCACCTTGTTTTAATGCAATACTGAAATAGACAATCAAATGATATAGAGAAAAAAGTGGAAAAAAAAGACAATAAAAAATAGACAATAAAAGCATATAATGTGAAAAATAAAGTAAAGAGTCTCTATCCACATTGTGTAGCCTTAGTAAAATGTATCATTGTGTACAGTGTGTCCCAAATTTGTGCCCACTTGCCATGCCCTTAGGGCACGCCAACCCTGCTCACTCCATCTTCACAAGCTCCTGTGTATGAAACTGTATGGTGGTTTACATCTGGTTGGATCCGCCTACCCATCCACGGTATGGCAAGTGCTGCACTGGATCCCGTACATCTGCAACCAAGTTGTAAGCCGACCAAGACACCCAGTCCCGGCCACAATCAGGAGGAGAAATTCCTCACCTGAGGACAGCAGCTAGCCCGAAGCCGAACCATACACCGGTGCATATGTAGCCACTCCACCCCTCTATATATGGGTACACATCCAGTGTGGATTTGAGGCTGGCGGGCGGTGATCAGCAGCAGTCAGTCCCCTCCAGCTTTGGTCTGTGACCGGTGGGCTCCCGGACATTACTTTTAGCCGGTAATTGGTGGGTGAAGTCAGAGGGAACAAGTGCGCCCGAGGGCCGAGCAGCATCATCCGGTTAAGGAAACCCCTCCAGCTTAGGTCTGTGGTTGGCGGATCTACGGACATTTACTTTTAGCCAGTTAGTGGTCGGATGAAATCAGTTGGAACGAGTGTGTTCACAGGCCAAGCAGCATCATCCGGTTTAGGGAACTATAGTATAACTCTCCACAGGAGCTGCCATTTCAGTCATATGTTATAGGTCGGCAAAACTTGTATCGACCCTCTCAAACACCACTGTTATTATCATCGCTAGTCATAGTGTAAGCAATGTAGAAAAGTCAAAAAACAGAAAAAATAAGAAACACGGTTGCACAGCTTAGAATTCCAAATCCAACCAGCAAAGAGCCATCACTCTTGAATAAAGTGTTTGTTTGCCTGGGTGCACGATCAATATAATAGTCCATCCATCCAAAGAAGATCGGCACTCTGGACCAGACCGAAACGTTAGTCTTATGCTGTGTTTTATTTTCAATAAAACCTTTTTCATATTTTTAAGCCCTGAGAGTGCCGATCTTCTTTGGATGGATGGAGATATTATATTGATTGTGCACCCAGGCAAACAAACACTTTATTCGAGAGTGCTGGCTGGTTATATATATATATATATATATATATATATATATATATATATATATATATTGTTAAATGTAGATGTTAAATTCCAGCTAGGGCACTATCTTCAACAATTTGTATGTTCTACCCATGCTTGTGAATGTCATAAAATAAGACAAGACTGTACACTCCACTAGAACCAAAAGGGAAAGAATGTCACATCCAAAATATGGACTTTGAGGGGCAAGTTCAAAGCAGTTGTCCCATTATAAAGCCAAACTAGAACTTGCAAGAAACCAAAAAAAGTTCATGAAAAAAAAAAACACTCTGTTTCCTAACTTGTTTCAGCCCTTAAAGGGGTCTTAATTAGGGGGAAGTAACAAAAATACACCTTTAGGCTAAGGCCACACTAGGCGATAGCGCCGCACTTTTAAGCCGCAATTGCTGGGGAAACTTTTGCACTGGCGTCTATGGGGAATCGCGAAAAATCGCCAGCGTAAAAACACACGCGGCGATCTTTTTTCTACTGTCGCTCGAAATTGCCTCGCTAGCCGATTTCGAGCGACAATAGAAAAAAGATCGCCGCTTGTGTTTTTACGCTGGCGATTTTTTGCGATTCCCCATAGACGCCAGCGCAAAAGTTTCCCCAGCGATTGCGGCTTAAAAGTCGCGGCGAAAAGTCGCCGCGAGTCAGATCGCGGCGCTATCGCCTAGTGTGGCCTTAGCTTTAGGGGAGATGAAATGTTTGGGCTTTATCAGTTTTTTGTGAAACAAAATGTGAAACAGAAGAACTTAAAAGTCTTACAAAAAAATCTAATTAAAATCTTCTATTAAAAAAGAATAGCCTCTTGCTTGTAATCTTTTTTTTGTCAGTATGTCCTGAGATGCATTTCTCTATGTATGGAAATTTGAGCAACATCTACTGGTGCACAACATTAAGTCTCTATTATTCTAAATGCCTGGGATTTTCCAGATAAATAATTTTTCTGTAATTTGGATCACTATAGGATAATATTGCTACCTATATGGATTTATGCAGCTAGTTGCCATCCAGTACATTGGCAAACCATTTGGATTACATACTTTAAAGGTAAACAAAATGTCTTCCATTGTTAAAATTCTTTAAGAGCATGTAGTTCAATAGACTCACTGGTAACTAGTGGAAGCCTAAAGAAACATTGATTTATTGAAACACTGAATACCAGTCATGTCTACTAATTATTAGTATTCTTACCTATTAAAGAAGCCTAGTGCTGCATCCTTATGAACCACCCAAGCTCTTCAGATACTCACTGTACAATCCCAGGCATTCAAAGTAGTAAGAATAAAACAGGGATGTTATTGACACATTTCACTGTATCAGTTATTTTTTGGCATTCTCCTGAATCCCAAATAGTACCCATGCCTATAGCACAAGATATTATGCCATCTTTAATATTATATAATACTGGAGTCCTGAATGGCAGATAAGTCATATGAAAAATATGACCTAAGACAAATACACTATATATGTAGCATTACTCTCGCAAATATAGTATTACACAGTCCAGTCAACAGTATTATATATATATATCAAAATAGATCTACAAAATGTTACTTTCCAATTTACATCTCATAAAACATACGTAATTTGTTTCAGTGGCTTTCAGAGTGGTATGAAACTCAACAAGATAAAGCCAGCAAACTGTACTGCTGCCGCTGAACAAGGTTATTTTTAGAGCATTTTGTAAAAACGCCTCGTGCATTTCATTGTGAATGAATCAGTGATACTGCTGCCATGGAAACAGGCCATGCCCGTGATTGGTCAAACAGTATCTAAGCCCTTGAATTTGAACAACTTCTCTCTCAGCTGCAAGAGATGTTAATATTTAATGCAGTGCAGAGACGTGTTGAAACCTAGCAACGCTATGGCAGCAGTTATGTAATTTTCTTTATTAACAGAATAAACAGATTTAGGTCACTCCAATTATTTTGCTTCCCAATAGCCCATACCGTTTTGTTCATGTTATTAGATTAGCATTATTGTAATTATTATTTGGAACACTTGATATATGAGGAAACAAAATTAGTTTTGGGTATGAAAAATATTATTATATTTGTCTATTTAATGCTGCAATATCCTTTCTTCGGTATGAAAATAGTTGATGTTGTTTCCTTATTTACCACCTTAAAGTGTGTAGTAATATGTTATGGCAGGTCCTCCCAAATATTTTTTTATAATACACAAAAGCCATGAATATCTTGTAAATTATATCCTTATAATACAGTATCTGTTTATTTTACAATAGGGGGTAAATTATTCACTATGTTATGCTGTAGACCAGGGCTGTCCAACTTCTGTAGTACCGGGGGCTGGAATTTTTATGGTCGAGGGCCGAAAATGGAAATGAGTGTTGACCACTCAATGTTTATAAACCACACCCACTTTAACCACGCCCATGTTATCACAAGATCATGTCCACATTAATGGTGGTAGCACACCAAAAAAACAAATGGCTGGTGCTCATATCACTCATAAGTGATATCACTTATAACGTTTAAGTCCCATTGCCACATCCCATAAGTAAGTCAAATCAACTGGACTTGCTGTATATTTCTTTTTCCAAGATGTTTCACTACTCTGGCTGGCTTTTTCAATTATAAATGTCTTGTACAAAAATATTTTTGGTTATATGCCTGGAATGTTACTCCAATAATATTTTTAACAAAACCAGAATGGGATCAGAGACCTCATGGAGCCAAGATGTTGATGGTATTAGCATGATTAGAGCTATGAGGTGTTAAGGGGGCCATACACGGGCCGATAAAAGCTGCCGACAGACCGTGTCGGCAGCTTATTGGCAGTGTATGGGGGCCCCCGACGGGCTTCCCCGATCGAGATCTGGCCGAAAGTCGGCCAGATCTCGATCGGATGGGGTTAAAAATCCCGTCGGATCGCGGCCGCATCTGTTCGTTGATGCGGTCCCGCGTTCCGACTGCCCGTTTCTGAAAGCTAGGATCCGATCGTTGGGCCCTAGGGCCCACGATCGGATCTGCCCGATATTGCCCACCTCAAGGTGGGCATATCGGAGGGAGATCCGCTCGTTTGGCGACATCGCCAAACGAGCGGATCTATCCATGTATGGCCACCTTTATTAAACCATCCAGGGAGAGGTGCTAAGCATTGTATGTGGCAGACAATAGGTATCGCACCCCCCCACATCTCTGTTCAAACTTGGGGGCAGATTTACTTAAGGGCAAAAGTGACTAACGCTGGCGAAGATTCGTCAGTGTTATCATTTTCACGAACTTTGCCTATTTACCAATGGGCACAGGCATCACTTTGCAAGCGAAAGAGATAGACGCTAGTGGTGATTAGCACTCTATCGCCAGGTGAATATTGACTATAGCCAAAGCCAAAGATGTGGATTTTACTGAATGTTACCATTTTCACCAGACTTGCCTTCAACCAGCTCAGACAAGGCAAAGTGCACTTCAGTGCATAGATCTTCCTCATTCTTCTGTTACTTACATCATATTTTTTAGTGGAAAAAGTTTCTAAGTCCAAAAAAACAATGGTGTCTTTTCTTTTTTCAGAGTGATAACCAGCAAAAGTCCTTAATTTTTTGGTAACCTGGGTTCCCCCCTCCATTTTCTAACATATGGAACTATACAGTGGGCTCATGTGTAGGGCATTATAACAACTTTATTTTCCTTATTAAGGTTCCCTGGACTTGTGTAATGTAATGTATTTGCTGCAACAGATACGTCCATTCAACTTTATAATTTCCCACCGTATGCAAATTAGCCTGAGCAAAGACCACTAACGAAGTTGCGCTAGGCAGAATTGAACACTAGTGCATCTTCGCTTTGATTTTTTTTTGCATTGCCAAAGTAACACAATGATTTGCCAGCATTCGGCAACCTGGACGCAACTTTGCATTTTCGTAAATTATCGTTGTCGGAGCGAATTTTTGACTGGCGAAGTGTTGTGATGGGTGCGAAGCCGTCACTGGTGAATTTTCTGCGCTTAGTAAATTTACCCCTTGGTTTTTCCATTTTCACATATATGGCTTCATTGATCCCTCTTATGAACCAATCCTCCTCCTTGTCCGGGATGTGAAGTTGCCAGTCTTCAAACTTGTGTCCTTTTTCCTATAGTTGTAGGTACACAGCTGAGTCCTGACCAGAGGAGCTGGCTCTCTTGTGCTGCACCATATGTTTGTTTAACAGTTGTTTGGTTTCTCCCACTTATAAATTGGGGGCATTCCTCATTGAACTGCACTGCATACACAATGTTATTCTTCTTATGCTTTGATATTGGCTCTTTTGGATGAACCAGTTGTTGCCTCGGTGTGTTGCTGGGTTTAAAGCCGACTGGTATACAGTATTTATTAAAGATCTTTCTAAGTTTTTCTGACACCCCAGTAAACCCCTTCACCAGTTTTTTTGGTGTTGTTCTACCATTTTTTTTGGGAGGGAGTTAACTTGTTTCAGTAGTGTGCAGTGGTTTCTCAATGTTCATTAGGTTAAATACAGTTTAAAAAATATGAATCATATTGTTTATTATACTGAACTTTTCAAGTGATGCCTAGTCTAATCCTGTGCCAAAACATGTAGCAAACATATTCACTGCCTGTGAATCAGAAATCCACATGAGGTTACAAGTGCTGTGTGACAAAAGTTATATAGGATCAGTCAAATGAGTATTTTTTTCAGGAGACATGCTGGCAGCAGCAGGACATATGAATTGAAAGAAAACATGATGGAAAACTTAATTAGCAAATAACAAAGGCAGGTTAGCTTGCTGCTACGAAACTATTTTCAGGCTTTCTTAAAAATAAAGCTAAAAAATTCTAGTAACCAGTGATTTTCCCCAGCTGTAACTTTAGACAAATGAGAAACCATTGTTTATTCCCCTTTAGCAATAACAGAAGCCTTCCTGACTTCACCCACTGTGCAGTTGCCAAGCAGCACAGTGTTCTACAGCAAATGGTTGAAAAGGGGATGGACAGAAGGGATCCAGAAAGGGCTCCAATTGCTAAATTCTGGCTTGCTGAGACAGAGTTTCCTTTTCTGACAGCGTGAAAGCTTTTACATGATACAATAAGCACAATCTGTAACCTATTGATTGCAGCAAGTAAAAAGGTATTTCTATATTCAAAATAAATACAGCTTTAGAATACAGTACATCATGTTCCAGTTCTGAGGCAGCTCCATTCATTTTTAAAAGCAATTGGTTTTTAAATAGTTGGCAATATTGTATTATAAGTGACCATGCTTTTGTAGAGTCCACATGAACCCCTTCAATGCACAGATAATGGGCCCAGCAAAAATAACTCTCCCAGCCAAAATATGCATTGCCAAAGTAACGTTAGCAAAGATTTGCCAGCATTCGGCAACTTGGACGCAACTTTGCATTTTCGTAAATTGGCGTTGTCGGCAAAGTGTTGTGATGGGTGCGAAGCCGTCACTGGTGAATTTTCACCGCTTAATGCACACAACAAAAAAGCAAGGGGTTGTAAAGAGACAGCATCAAGACAACGGAACACACTATAGCAAGGGTCTACCGTTCATACATCCATTATTGTCAAAATTTATAAAAGAACATGTACAAACAGATACATAAACAGGGGCAGTTTTTCAATGGGTAAGGCAGTTGTCTCCAACCACTGGCCTGTGTTGTTCAACAGCCCTTGGATGTTGCTCCCAGTGGCCTCAAAGCAGATTCTTTTTTTAATTCCTGACTTGGAAGCAAGTTTTGATTGCATCTACAGAAACAGGTTTATGCTTATGTTGCTCCCCAGCTCTTTTTATATTTGTGTGGCTCATGGGTAAAAAAAGGTTGGGGACCCCGGGGTTAAGGAGTCATCCTTTCACTCAATCTTAAGTAAAAACAATTTTTTCAACAAAAAACCCAACTTTTCTAAGATTCTCATCTGTGTTTTCTTGCTGAAACATCTTGGGAGCTCAAAAATAATTTCAAACCAATGAGCGCACCAATAAAAAAATGGATTTACAAATTGAGATCAGTGGAGGTCTACAACAATCTTGTCCAACGTGAAAAGCCGTACTTATGTGCCCTGGCTCATTGGCCATGTATAAGTTTCCTTGCGGGTACAGCTCATTTCTAGGACAAGATGTCAGGGGCATCAGTGATTCTGATACAGGAGCCACCATAGGGAATGGTAAAATCTGAAACCAAATGTACTTAAAAAGCTCAATTATTGACTCAAGTGTTCCCCATAACAAAAAGAGAGCCCTGTCTGATTCTGAAATGCTTTGCAATGACTATAAACTATTTATGATAATATACACTTACATGTATTAATTGCTCATATTGTGAGGATTGAGTCAATAATTGGTTTTATCTTTTGAGGGTATTTAACACTATATTTATTCATTTAATTTGGTTTAGGATCTTTACCTGCAGCCACACCTTAAAGCAATGTACCCAGGTAGAATCATGTGAAGTAAATACATAGCAGGTTATGTCATTGTATCTCTATTCACTGGTTGACTCTGCTTTACTCTTTGTTGCTTAATGATTTTTAACTACGTGTGTATGCCTATACATTTTTATTTATTTAAACAAAGAATTATGTGTTTTTAATTAGGGATCCTTTCTGTGGCGGGTTTCTTTTTCTTTGGAGACCTTCTATTCACAATGTCTGACCTTATAGTGTATATTTTTTATTAGTGCTATTTCCATAGCCCAATAAGCATACTCTTGGACTTGCATATGAATTTCTCGATACTTATGAACAGTTATTTTTAGCCAGGATTATCAAGGGAACAGAATACATAATGTGACACAGTTAAAAAGGAAACAGCTTAGGCTTCAGTACGTAAAACTTGTTTTTTTTTTTTTCACCCGGCACTGAATGTGGTTAACACATCAGAGAAAGGCTATGTGATCAGCACATTAAATATATAACAGCTGATGACACATTATCAATGTAGCATGTCGGGGCTGGAGCAAACTTCACACTATCACTGCAAATACATGTAGGTGAATGTGCTTAGCAATTCTCTGAAGATCAGAAAGAATGCTAGTGAGAAGAGGAATGTTGTCCTCATGAAATTATAAAGGATCAATGTCTATGTCTCATTAATGTATGTTTGAAAAAAAAAAAAACAACACATTTTCAGTTTATTTGATGCTTATTTACTATTGATGAATAGTGATGGGCAGATTTATTCGCCAGGCGCAAATCTGCTGCAAATTTCCGCATTTCGCGGCCAGTGAATAAATTTGCAAAATTGCCATCAAAATATATGGACGCTGACGACCATTTTAATCGCCTATTGACTTTAATTGGCGTCGGAATTGTCGCCAGCGTCAGAATTGCTACTGATGAGCCTCCACATAACACAAGAGCTAGTCAAGACTGTATGAGGGTTTAATGTTAGCAATTATATTCATGAAGGTATTTTCATTAGAGTTGGGCAAATTTGACACGTTTCGCTTTGCCAAATTTTTTTTTTTTTTTTTTTTAATGCACATCAATTTTTTTTGACACACACTGCCATACAAGTCTATGGGCGTCATTTTCGGGTAGTAGTGTTCTGGCTATTATGTTAGACATCCTCTCACTCCAGCCTTTATAAATTATATTTTTGGTTAACTAACTATATTAGAATTTTTTTTATTGTGCATAGACTATCTATCTACCCAGTTTTTATATTTACACTGAACTGTTGCTTTAAATAAACTGATGAGACAACAGCACAGCCACTTCCATATTTGTTTTTATTCTCCTGGTCTTTACACATATACTGATATAGCATCATGTATCCACAAGTTCCACATTTTAACTGCACATCCAGTAAGCAACATATACCTCAATGACTAATCAACACACCCCTTATAACACCTTCTAAAAAATAGATATCCATTTTCACACCAATTTGCAGGATATTAAGTCCAGTCCATTCCATTTTATGGACTGGAAGAAGAATTTCAGTGCAAATCAACATGTAATGTTTGTGGCAAACCTCTATGTTCAGAATATTTGTATATTTGTCTCTTTAAAGGACACATCTGGTATCAGGCAGCTCAGGCACAGTTGGTTATAACCATTGACTGAAGCATGCATGGATTTTATTTCAAAGTGAACAAGCAACAGTTCTTTATGGGTGCTTCAGTGTTGTGCTCAATGTCTGCCTGTGAAAAAGTATCAAATTAAATTATCAATGGTGTATTACAGGTATGGGACCTGTTATACAGAATGCTTAGGACCTGGGGTTTTCCAGATAATGGATCTTTCCGTAATTTGGTTCTTCATACCTTAAAGTGATATGGACACTAAAAAATGTATTAAAATATGAATGTAGGTTTGTTTTTCTAAGTTATTGTTGAAGTTTCTAAACCTGTTTTGCCAACCTGACTGTCCCACCTCAGCCTGTCAGTTAAAATACTAACGGACCTCTGCTGCACAAATATGGCAGCCCCTCATACAGGAACATGGGGCATCAGACAGGTAATGTAAAAGCATTGTGCAAATACTTTATGGCAAAGTTATAAGTAGCTTTCAAAGGCAATAGTATGATAGATGTAAAAAAAGAGTTTAATTTCTGATGTCAGTATCTCTTTAAGTCTACTAGAACATTTAAATAAACCCAACATGCTGGTTTTGCTTCCAATATGGATTAATTATATCTTAGTTTGTATCAAGTACAAGGTACTGTTTTATTATTACAGAGCAAAAGGAAATCATTTTTAAAAAATTTGGATAGACGGAGTCTATGGGAGATGTAATTCTGAGCTTTCTGGATAACAGGTTTCTGGATAACGGATCCCATATCTGTAACATAGTTCATTTGGGTTGAAAAAAAGACAGCAGTACATCAAGTTGAACCAATATTAAAATACTTATCCAGGCATCAATATCAAGAGTTATAATAAATCACCAATTGTGCTAGAGATACCAGAGTTATTACCAGATCCAAAGGAGATCTTTCCTATTTCGTTCTTGAACTACCTGAAATAAAAAGTTGTCATATAACATATTTACAAACATGTTAGCTTTTTTGACTTTGGCTACCTGATTACAGTAAATTTCTGGATAACTGAAGTCACCCATAATAACAACTTGACCTAGTGGTGGAGCCATTTCCATGAATAAAAGTAGCTGGGCTTCCTTTGTCTATGCTCACTGTATCCTTATGCATCAGCAAATTCATATGTAAGGAAATTTGATGTATCCTTGTAAGGCGTTCTAGTATATACAGTACATACTGATACAATATTGTTTTACTTGTATTAACATTAATGATAGCATCTACATATGACAGTGTTTTATTGAGTGTATGTAATGAATCATATCAATCTGTTCTATTTGTGATACCAACCATTGTCACTCATAATACTGTGAAAGGAACTGAGCAGTAGATCTTTCAGTTTGGTGCTCTTCCCCTCTATTTGTGTTTTTCACTTATTGCACCTTCTTTTCTCTCAAGGTTGAGCACTCCAACACTCCAGATCTTGGGCATTGGTGCATCCTGCTGAATAGGGTAGAACTGCAGGTGCCAAGTATGGTGGGATATTACAAGGATAAAGCAAAACATGGCAGAAACTTTGAGCAGGCCGTGGTTAACAAACCAGGCAAATTGGGGGAGATGGCAAACAAATGTAATCAATAAACAGGACTAAAACCTGCAACCAGAGTTCCTGAGATTGTACTGCAGCTTCTTTATCATAGTGCATTCTGTAATGTATGTCTTGCATCCTCCATCAGCACTGTAGCCTTTTTTTGTGTAGGGAGTCCACAGTTATAAAATGCAATGCTCAGAAATACTTACTTATTTGAAATGTACTCCCCTAAATTGACTGATGCAACCATTCCTGAGAGTAGGAAAAGACAAATAGGAAAAATTTAATGTTGAATATTTTGCAGTGAATATAGCCCCATGGTTCACACTAAATACAGAACACATTTCTCTTGATCAAAACCTAGCTTGTTACATTGCTCTGGACAGAGGCCAAAAACAGAGAAGACATTTTGTGATTTAAGGTCGTATTTTTCCTCCTTTCACACAGGCTTACATATGTACCATTAATACTCCTATATGTAATAAAATGCACAGAGTTTGTCCAGGAGCATTAATCCATAGCAGCCTGCAACCTGTTTGAAAATAGGAAACAATGCAGGATGCTGCCATTTGCAGAGCGATTTAACTAAATTGGAGAAATGGCGCAACAAACTGGCTAATGGGGGTCAATGCTGTTAAATGCAAGGTTATACACTTTGATTGAAATAACAAATGCTAATTATAAACAAAGAGACAGATTTATCAAAGTGTAATGTTAGAGCTCACCACAGTAAAATTCCACCACTCTCTCCTTTTGGATTTATGGAGTATTTACCAATGGGTGAAAGTAAGTGTTTACTATTTGATAAATACGCCTCTAGAAAACCCATATGAATAAACAGAGATTGGTTTAGTGTGATGAGCTTTAATTTCACAATAATTTCACACTCTGATAAATCTGCCCCTAAATGGTAATGTGTTGGGGACATTTTTAGTTGAGAAGGATTTTGGAATTTGCGTGGGTAAAAAGCTGTGTAACTCTAGGCAGTGTCGCTCAGTGGCTACTAAGGCTAAAACAGTGCTGTTTTGCATAAAAAGGGTATTAACTCAAGAGATGAAAATATAATTTTGCTTCTCTATAGGTCCCTGGTAAGTCCTCATCTTGAATATGCAGGGGAATTTTGAACTTTAGTCCTTAAAGGAGAAGGAAAATCTTTTGTATTGACTTACTTGAAACCTCTGGCCGGTGCTTCTATCAGCAGAAAACTGCACCAGCCCGGGGTTATATCAGTGAGCACCACGGAGCGATCCTCTTCCCTCTTCCTCTTTCTTCATGCAGCAGCGAAATGCATAGTAGAACCAAAAACCAAACTTTAGCTAAAAGTTGGCTATTTCGTTCAACTGCGCATGCGAAGAAAAAATAAGCCTAATTCAAATTCAAGGTTTTTGTGATCTTAAGATCTACAGTTAGTTAGAATAGATATTGGTATATATAGCTATATATGTACTGTATATAGATAGCTCTGCATAATTATATATGTGCACTGCAGTTTGTTTGGAGGGGTTGAACTTTTTGATTTTTTTTTCAACCTAAATCAACTATGTTACTAGGGGTGTATTTATCAAAGAGCGAAATTAGAGATCACCACAGTCCTCTAAAATGAAATTCCGCCACTCTCTATGCATTTCTATGGGATTTTGAAAGGTATATTTATCAACGAATGAACTTTCACTTTCACCCATTAATAAATACGCTTTTAAAAATCCCATAGAAATAATTGGCGAGTGGCAAAATTTCACTGTAGAGGACTGTGGCGATCTCTAACTTCACTCTTTGATAAATATACCTCTATGTATCATCAAATTTCCCTTCCAAAACTGGGTACCTCAGCTAGTATGTGTTTGAGTATATATCCCCCCAAAATAATAGTTATAATTTTTTATATAGTAAAATGAAATAAAAATGTAAATAATGACTAATAACTGGGGGGTTTGGATTTTTAAGACTGTGCTTTTTATATAAAGTGGTGTGTCCAATTCACTTGATATTAAACACCTTTAGTTATAGGAGCAATTGAACACCAAACCTTACATTTGCTAACTCTCTTCCTTGTTTCTTCCTCTGTCTATAAAGTCACTAGTTACATTTAATAGGTTAATTCTAGGGTTGTCGCCCACGCCTGAAGGAGCAATACTTTTACAAGAATATTGGCAATACAAACTACAGAAAACCACATCCAGTGCAGATGAATTAATGCTGATGAAAGCAGTTCAGTTAACCTATCCACATGTAAAATGCTGACACAAATTTCATGTGCTATATGCTTGGTTCTCAGCTAACAGAGTTTTTTATATATGTCATTAGAGAAAAATTGAACATGTTCCTGATAAATGTGTGAATATAGTTACATTTTTAAAGAAATTGAAAGAAAGCTACCACAGTTGAGTTATACTGACACAGTTGACAGAATATAATTTTAAAAAAATGCATAAATAAGAACAAAAATGAATAAATACGAGAGGTACTCTGCACTCACCCCATTTTCAAAATATTTAAGACATTGAGATATTTTGTGCTTTAAAAGGAAACTATCTCGAAAATGAAAATGTAATATTAGCTTCATCATACTCAAATAAGAAACTTTGTAAATACAATCAATTAAATATTCTGCAACCCAACTGCTGCATGAAGACAGAATGAGAGAAACAGACGATCAGAGAGGGATAGTGAACATAAACTTGATTATTTCAGAAACAATGCAGAATATTGCATTAAGTGTATTAAGAAAGTTTCTTATTCCAGTATGCTGAAGCTTACAGTATATTCAATTTTCATTTTCGCGATAGTTCCCCTTTAACAATAACAATACATTGTAGCCTTACAGAACATTTGTTTTTTAGTATATCTATATTTATGAAATATTTCCATAATTTCCCCCTTTTTGTTCAATGTAATGGGTGGTGGAACTATATAAAATGCTAACAGAACGTAATTGAAAGTGAGGATTTTCATGAATTGTTTGCAAATTGTCAGTGTTGGTATTGTATCACCTAAAACAGCATTAATGTGTTATTCTTTTAATCCAACATGTTGTGGGAACCCTGGAATTACCAGATGAGGCAGAACAGATATAATGGCATTTTGCACAACTGGATGGAAGTTCAAGTAGTTTGTTTGTATCCCAGTACCTTTAGTAAATACTGTCAAAAAGTACAACATTTAGGACCATTTGTGTGTGACTGCATTTGCAGCTGTGGCTTTATAGCAGAGAAAGTAAGTGGAAAAAGGGTATGTTTCATTCTCAATGTGGGCTAGCTGCATTATAAGAGGGACTTAGATCGATTGGGCCTTGGTAAGCTAGTGTTAGAGGATGCTGGGTAGACAAAAAAATAGATATAGATGTGTATATATCATCCAGGTGGGACCGAAACGTCGGATTAAGATGTAAAATCACTTGAATAAAAACTATTTTATATATATATATATATATATATATAGATAAATGTATGTGTACTCAGTAGAGTTATGGGATTCGGAAACCAGTTATCCTGCAAGCTCTGAATTACAGGACAGCCATCTTCCATAGACTGCATTTTAATCAAATAATTTACATTTTTAAAAAACTATTTCCTTTTCCCTGTAATAATAAAACAGTACCTTGTGCTTGATCCCAACTAAGATATAATTAATCCATATTGGAGGCAAAGCAATCCCTTTGGGATTATTTAATGTTTAAATGATTTTTAGCAAAGTAGGGAAAGATCCCTTATCCAGAAAAAGTCCCAAGCATTCTGGATAACAGGTTACATACCTGTATTGCCAATATTTTCTTAGATAAAAAAAAAAAAAATTCTCACCTTGCATATATTCCAAACATGATAAATCCATCATGTGAAGCCAAAGGAAATTATTCTGTGTTTCATATGATCCAGCTCTTGATCATCTTGAAGTGCAGAAATATAAATATATATATATATATATATATATATATATATATATATATATATATATATATAGTGAAAAAGGATTGCGGCACTCACAGGGTTTTAGTGAAAAAACAAAAAATGTTTTATTATTAAGCCTCAACATTTCGATCCCCCACAGGGATCCTCTTCAGGGATCTTCGTTTTTGCTCCTGACGAAGATCCCTGTGGGGGATCGAAACGTTGAGGCTTAATAATAAAACATTTTTTGTTTTTTCACTAAAACCCTGCGAGTGCCGCAATCCTTTTTCACTGCTTATTTCCCATGCTGGCACCCAGGTATTAATTTTGTCTACGGAGTGCACCATTCCTTTGGTTTATATATATATATATATATATATATATATATATATATATATATATATATATATATATGGGCCCTGTATTCACTGTTAATGTTATTAAATACTTTTCCTTTAAGTAAAACCACAGTAAACTAGACCACACTGAGTTACACCCAGTTTTTCTGTAGTTTAAGTTTCTGTAATAACATTGCTAGATTTTAGACTTAATAGCAATTATGTAACATGCTAACTTCAAAGATATCACTATTTTATTTTTACATTCAGCTTGAAACTAGGGATGCACCAAATCCAGGATTCGGTTCAGGGTTCTGCCTAGATTCTGCCTTTTTCAGCAGGATTCAGATTCAGCCTAATCCAAGTGCCTGGCAGAACCGAATTTGAAAAATTATTTGACTTTTCACCACATAAACAATTAATTCAACTTTTTGTTGTTTTTTTTTACATTTTCCCCTTCATTTCTCTCATTTCCATATGCAAATTAGGGTTCGAATTCAGTTTGGCATTCGCACAAATCTTATTTTGTGATTTGGCCGAATCCTAAAATAGTGGATTTGGTGCATCCCTACTTGAAACAAAACTAGACACGTTCTATACTTAATGCTGGTAACAGGCCCATGTCCTGTTTTCATTGTAACTGTATTCAGCACAAGAGGATAAATTACAATTTAAACAGCACTAACTTCCCTGCAATACTTTCTTAGGCAACTGGGTCACCTGGGGATAGCAGCAGATGGAGTATACCAGGCAAAGCAGTCACGGGCATGTGGCCAAAATGATGTGGACGTTAGAGAACAGAAACATGTTCCAAAGTTAAAGTATTAGTGATTAACTGAAAGTCCAGATTGCAGTCTGTTCCCTTGATTTACTTTATGATACTAGGGGGCCGATTCACTCAGCTCGAGTGAAGGGTTCGAATGAAAAATACTTCGAATTTCGAAGTATTTTTTGGGTACTTCGACCATCGAATGGGCTACTTCGACCTTCGACTACGACCTTCGACTTCGAATCGAAGGATTCGAAGTAAAAATCGTTCGACTATTCGACCATTCGATAGTCGAAGTACTTGCCCTTTAAAAAAAACTTCGACCCCCTACTTCGGCAGCTAAAAGCTACCGAAGTCAATGTTAGCCTATGGGGAAGGTCCCCATAGGCTTGCCTGTGATTTTTTGATCGAAGGATTTTCGTTCGATCGTTGGATTAAAATCCTTCGAATCGTTCGATTCGAAGGATTTAATCGTTCGATCGAACGAAAAATCCTTCGATCGTTCGATCGCAGGATGTGCGCTAAATCCTTCGACTTCGATATTCGAAGTCGAAGGATTTCAATTCGAGGGTCGAATTTCGAAGTATTTTTAACTTCGAAATTCGACCCTAAGTGAATCGGCCCCTAGGTGTCTTATAACTTTAATCTACATTATTTTCTTATTCCTACATAAAGTAGTGGTTGCTGAGAGGAAGAAGGTAATAAACATATGTGGAAATTTCCATTACTTCATTTGTCTGCAAATGAAAAAATCCAGCTAATAAAGATACACACCTATGTTTAACAAAAGCCCAACAGGCAAGCTATCTTTTAAAGAGTGTCTATTGTTTAAAATAAACAACAGTACGGAATCTTACAGTGTGTATTCTTTCTCTTTAGATTAACTTTTTTTGGAAACTTTTGTCAATATGATTTAGTAATGATTTAGATTTATTCATTTTATTGCAGTTGCAAAACTTGAAAAAAAATGAGGGTGAATACATGGGTTATAAGCCTGATTCTAACCATCTTCATTGAGGCTGGGTGACAAAAGTGGTATATATGTGATATAGAACTGAAGCACTAGCTACATCCATGTTCATTACCTTTGTTGGGAAAAGGCAGGACAGGTGAGTGCCCATGAAATGACTGCTCACCACCATCAACAATCATAGGGTCTAACATTAATATGTTTTGATTGTCTGGGCCCCTGATCAAGGCACATACAACAAATAAAATGAGCACCAAAGAAAAAATGGCTAGTGCAAGCACAACCACACCCTTGATCCATCCCATTATATTTCATTATGACAAAACCCTGCCTACAATCCATACAAAACCTGCCCACTATAGCTGCAAGCCCCACCTTTACAACCCGCAAATAACACTTTTAAGGCCCCTAACTTCAGTACCTCTACCAAGAGGCTCAAAATAACATGCTGCATTTTGACATTGTGGCCCTGTTCTTCTAAATAATATATAGTGGAGGCCATAGATGACAGATTAGGAAGTTAAACACTGTTTGAGTATTTCTTTTGACTCAAGCCAGAGAGTGTCTGTCAGGCTGTAAGCAATACTATAGAGAGGAAGGTGGGGAAGGTCCTTCAGGCAGGAACTGGTAAGGTGCAGACAGGAGCCAAGAAGGGGTGACGAAGGTACAGTAAAAGAACAGGGTGATGAGCATATGCGGGAAGTTAAAGTTGACATTACACAAGCCCAGGGAAGCTAAATAAAATAAAATAGAGTTGTTATATTGCCCTACACATGATCCCAGTGTATAGTTTATGTGCAATATGTTAGGAAATGTAGGGGGGAAGCTGGTCTCCCCCAAACATTTGTATGCTCTTTTCCAGCCTATCACCCTGAAAAAAAGCAAAAGACGCTAGCGTTTTTTGGGACTTTCAACTAAATTTTGAGGAAGTCCTATCTACTCTATTGCACTTTGTCTGGTCTGAGGTGGCGAAGGCAAGTCTGGCGCAAGAGGTAACGTTCAGTAAAATCCACATCTTAGTGAATTTACGCAGTTATGGCCCTTCACCAGAGCGCAAATTTGCCTGGTGATTGACTGCGAATGAGCTCCAGCATCAGTCTCTTTTGCTAGCGAAGTTACGCCTGCGCCCATCAGTAAATCGGTGAAGTACCGAAGTGACGTCACGCTGGCAAATTTTCGCCAGCATTAGTCACTTCGCCCTTTAATAAATTTGCCCTCAAGTGTATTCTGCCTGGTGAATTAATACAATAAAGCTACATCCGCAACATTATTGTGTCAGTGACAGCATTTCCTGTATTCCAAAAAAGCCATATAAAACACAAAACGCTGGTGTTTTTTCATGTTTAAAGTGTTTACAAGTTGTAACTGTTAAACATATGTCATTTACACTTTTTTTAACGATTTGATGCTCATGTCATATTTGTTTTAGGGTGGGCTCGTGGCCTAGGACAATCGAGGATCTCTATCTTCATGTTGCTTCCTTGGACATTTTTAATAATAAGTGGTCACTTCCTGCAATTTTACCAACATCACTAAGAAATACATACATATGACTTTTATATACCAGCTGAATTTAATTAACGTAAGCGTAAGTTAACAAAGGTTCGCTAGTGAGAAAGTAACGCTACAGAAAATTTGCTAAAAAATTTCACACTAACGAATTATCGCTGACAAAAGTACACAATAGCGTTCTTATTCCAAGACAAATGCTCATTTTGATGAATACGAGTATTTTTCACGAAATAACATCTGATGTAGTTGCACGAATGTAGTTGCACGAAGTATGGTGGAGCCTTCTGAAGCAAGAATTGGCTGACCCTATCCAAACAATAAGATTGCTGGGACTAAATAGGAAAGACCAGGAGATATATAATGAGCATGCATGCTAGCTGCTTACCTGGCCTAGAGCTTAGTTGCCCTTCTCTGGACCCTCTCTAATTCAATAATGTCCTGTTTGAGCACTGGAGACCGAAAATGTATGGCATGCTCGAGATGGGGCCTTACCAGTGCTCTATAAAGTGGAAGAATGACCCCTCGCTCCTGTGAATCAATGCCCCTTTTAATACAGCTCAAGACCTTATTTGCCCTCGATGGCGCAGACTGGCATTGCTTGCTACAGCCAAATTTATTATCTACATGGACTCCAAGGTCCTTTTTCTTTATGGATTTGCCTAGTTCAGTCACACTTAGGGTATAAGTGTCTTGGATATTTTTACATCCCAGGTGCAATAATTTACATTTATCAACATCTAATCTGTAACTTAGCTGCCCAGATTGCCAGTTTGTCAAGATCCTGCAGCAAGGATGTCACCTCCCGGATGGAATTTATTGGGCTGGATAGTTTCATCTACAAAAACTGAGGAGGACTTTGGTGCTAATTAACTAAAATGGGAATTTATTTAGCTTTGTGACATTCTTTTTATTTTCCTTTTCAGCCAGCATTTTACAGAGAGCAATAAAAAAAGTCTGGATTAACATATTAAGTATTTATTACTAATGTGGAGCCAGCATTTTCTATAAAGGGTGACTCAGCATTAAGAGAAGCTTATGTACTGTACGCAGAGAATCAATTTAATTAAGACAACCTAAAAATACAAAGATTATGTGTTCAGTGGTGGAGTAAACTACTGTGTTTCATCATTGCGTATATATATATATATATATATATATATATATATATATATATATATATATATACACACACACTATATATATATATATATATATATATATATATGTATATATATATATATATACACACACAGTATATATATATATATATATATATATATATATATATATATATATATATATATATATATATATTCTCAACAGAAAAACAAAAAAGCATTATTTTTTTCAGCTAAGTTTTTAAAAAAATAACACATTTATCAAAAAAATCAATGTGTCAGTCCAACAAAAGCTTTGTTCTAATCATGATCTATGCTCCATCTATAGGTTCACACGGATAAAGATAATGTGGTAGAGCTCATTTATTTGCTAAAATGCAATTGCTAGTAGCAACCAAACTTTGTAAAGAATATTGCTTACCCTGGTGGTCCAGTGACCTTCCCTGGTGATCTAGTGGTTAGCGGGGATACATACCACGGCTCTGGCGTGGACGCCCTCCGCGTGCATCCTACCTCCTTCAGTGCTGGTTCCCCTATGGTGCACTTCCGGGTTTATGTGCCACCGTGATGACGTCATTGCGCATTGGCGCAAAATTCAAATGTAAAAAAGGGGAATTAAGTTTTCTAAGCGCTGCCCGTTGTTAGGTTCTATTAATTAAAGTTCCTGGGTGTTTATTCTTCGTGAATCCTATTTGATCTTCTGTGTTTGACCTGGCCTGCCTTCTTGATTCCTCTGATCTCTCCAATCCTGACCCTTGCCTGCCTGACTACTCTGATATCTTCAATCCTGATCATAGCCTGCCTGTTTAACTCCGTACTCTCCAATCTGACCTTTGCCTGTCCACCGACTATTCTATGCTCTCCAATCCTGATTCCGGCCTGTCTGACTATTCTACTCTGCTTGTGTTGGCCTGGCCTGCCTGTTCCACGCTGTGTTGTCTGGCCTGCCCTCCTGAGGTGTTCTTCCATTCCAGTATCCTGGTGAGACGATCGTGCCCCTTTGCTCGTCCAGAACCGTTAGCTTTGCTCCTCTCTCAAAGAAGACCTGGCGGCATCCAGTTAGCCGAGAGCTCCTCCCGAGGTGAAAGGCAGTGGTTATAGGCGGAAGTGAGAGCCAAGACCAGGGAGCTTAGCTTGGGTTCTGGATTTAGGGTGCCGATTCGTGACAGGGTTATTTATCAAAGTCAGAATTTATTTCAATATTTTATGCTACATACTCCGATCAAATCCGCTCAGGTTTTTTATGCTTATTTATTAAATTTTCCCGAAAATTTGCTTAGCGGGAAAAAATCCGATTTTCACAATCTTTACGGATTTTTTAATCCGAATTTAATGATTTTTTTGGAATTTTTACCCGAAAACTTCAGGGTATTGCACAAACACAGCGCACATCAAAAAAATCATCGGGAATTTTCCCATTGACTTATATGCAACCTCGACAGGTCTGAGATGCCGGATTTTCAGATTTAGACTTTTCCATCCTCAGGATTTCATAAATTCCACGATAATTCGTGATTTCATAAAAATAAATCACAATTTTTTTGTGATTTTTGCATTCGGAGTTTAGTAAATAACACCCATAGATAATCTTGTTATAGATTATAAATCCTTTAGTGCAGGGATTATAAATCCTTTAGTGCAGTAGCTCGTGAGCAACATGTTGCTCCCCAACCCCTTGGATGTTGCTCCCAGTGGCTTCAAAGCAGGGGCTTATTTTTGAACTCCTGGCTTGGAGGCAAGTTTGATTGCATAAAAACCATGTGTACTGCCAAATAGAGTTTTCTGTAGGCTTCCAGTCCACATAGAGGCTACCAAATAGCCAATCACAGCCCTTCGTCGGCATCCTCCATGTTGCTTCCTAACCCTTATTACATTTGAATGTGGCTCACAGGTGAAAAAGGTTGGGGATCCCTGACTTAAAGAGATTCTGTTTTGGTGCAGTTTCTATTTCTCAATTACATTGTTTACATTGCAAATAATTCACTCTACAATATAAAATTTAATTCATGGACCAGCAAGTGTATTTTTTTTTTAAATTATTATATTGTGGTGTATGCAGCCATCTCAGGTCATTTTGCCTGGTCATGTGCTTTTCATAAATAACCAGCACTTTCGGATGGCAGGTGGTTGTTTCTTCTACTCAATGTAGCTGAATGTGTCACAGTGGAACCTGGATTTTTACTTTTGAGTGCTGCTCTTAAGCTCCCCATAGACGCGACAATTCAAACGACCGATTTTAGGGAAGCCCGACCGATCCTTTGAAATTATCGTGCACTTAGTGGGATTTCGAACAATCGTACATCTTACGATTTTTCAGCCGACATCTGTCAGGAAATTGATCAACCAGGTCAAAAAATCTTTGTCGGTCCCAGTACAATCTATCTATGTTTGCAGGGCCAAGCAGGCAGCTCCCCTTTGTTTTCCTAGCAAATTGGTCTTTTTAGTTGATGGTAAATTCGTACTCACGATCAGGATCTGATCTTTTAAAAATCTCAACATCTATGGCCAGCTTATACAGTATCTACCATGAAGCTGTTATCTTGTGTTAGGGAACTGTTATCTGGTTACCTTCCCACTGTTCTTAACCATGCCCCTGTTTGTGTGTATGCCTTTGTAAAGCACTGCATATATCTGTGCATAAATCAGCATTGATTCACACTAACGATTCGATCACTAGATAAACAGATCTAGTAAATAGATACAGCTCATGCTAAGAAGTCTGTTTAGTCTAGGGTGCAATTGGTACCTTCCAATTAGCAGAGAAATGAGCTGGGTGATATTAATGATATTCTTGAACACCAGGTGCATGTTCTATAAACAGTCACAAGGATGGGGCTGCTAGTGAGAACTGCAACAAATACATCTCTAATATGAATATCTTTTTTTGGAGATCACCTTGAAAACAGATTTTACTGGCTTCAGATTTTCTACAGTCATTGCACCAGATACAGTATTTTATGCATTCTTTACAATTATATTTATCAAACAAAATAGTAAACTATAATGGCATACTGTAAAGCACTCTGGATTCATGTGAAAAATAATGTTATTGCATATGTGTACTAAGAATACATCCTTAGGTGCCAGAATTCTAGTGCAACCAAAGCCTTGTGTTTATCTGTAGGCTAAACAAAAACGCAGAATATGTAATGTACAGACTGATCTCAACTTGAAAAGAAAGAAGCTGATAATCATAGTAGATAGCAGTATAAGTTATTTATAGACACACATCAGTTCCAGCTATGAGACATATCATAAAAGCATAATATGCCAGGAAATGATACAAATAGTCATGAAAAGTTAAACAAAAACAAACAGAAACTTCCCTCTATATTTCATGTGATTATGGTGGTCAGTCTGTGTATAGAAAACACATATTTTTTAAAACATTCTACTGGTACAATTGTATCAGTTGCAGGTATAGTTAAATAATTCCTATGAAATAAACAACAAAACTGACCACAGTAGTAAACAAAATGTGTTTTACAATATGATCTCCCAGGATGCTATCTGCTATAGTTATTCGTGTAGTTATGTAGTATATTAATTTTATTACTTAAATAATTTTTGAACTTACACAATGCATGCTTTTTACAAGTACAAGAGGGCACTTTTCCTTAGTGTTTGCATGTAGGGTTACCAAATCAAAGCTAGACTTTATTAGGGTTGAATATTACATTTGAATTCGATTTATTTTGTGTCAATATTCACACATTTGAATTTTAATCCCCAATTTGAATGTAATCACACCTCAGCCATGGAAATAGTTCTTGTTTGAATATTTGCCATTTAAAAACCGCTGAGATCATGTACAAGTCAATGGCAGAGGTCTGTTGAACCAATTGAATATGTTAATAGCCTTCCTTACAATCAAGTTTTTTTTTGGAGGGAAAAGTCGATTCAAATTCAATTTAAATTCAATTTGAATTTTCGGTTCGGGCCTATTCGATCAAATATTAGACGTTCAAATGTTGTCTTGAATATCCACCCATTTAAGTTGTGAGTACATTAGAATTTATTAGAGTTTTAAAAAATTTGACCTATGATAAATCTGCCCATTTATGGTAAAAACATCCAGACACTTGTCTGTCTAATGTCTCATACCCACACCTAGGGTTTTAATATGATGTTGCTCTGCTTGGACCACTTGAAGTTGGAATGTTGCTGCTGGAATTTTCTTCAGTTGGGTGATTAGGCCTGGTTTGCACTTGGGGGTCCGTTTACTGAAGTGCGGTAAATTTGACTTTAAGTTTCCACATGTTATCGCTGCAAATATTTTTCTGCCAGAATATTCGCAGTTTACTAAACAGCGATGTGCTCAGAAGTCATTGCGATCACTTGCGGTAACTACGTTAACAAACCATCTTACAATAGCGGAGTTGCGAACCAGGCATTAATGTGTACGTAGCGTTATTTTCAGCAAATGCGATAACTGGCAAAAACATATTCCTGTGCAAGAAAATTTGCAAATTTATATTTACCGCAGGTTAGTATACTGGTGAAAACATATTCAGCGAAAAATGTGTCTATATTTTGCGCACATACTTTTACCGCACTTTAGTAAACGGACCCCTTAGTTGGGTTTAGGTCAGGGCTACTCATCAATTAATAGATCCAGATTAATATTTCCCTACCTCAAACCTGTTCAAATGCCCTAGAGGTCAAGGGGAAATATTTTCAACACTTAAGCAAGCTTGAGTGTAACCTATTTAAAAATTGTAATAAATCCTGAAGGTGTGATTTCAAGAAAAGACAAATATGTTTTGCTACGATTCTGCAGGTTTTTTCGCCCCTGAAAATTAAAAAACTGAATAAATATGACGCTAAGAAGTCAGCTGAATCCCCATCCCAAAGAGAATCCTGGATTCAGTGCATTCTTTATTTATACAGTATGCATGCTTTCAAATCTAAAATAATTTTAGTAAATGCATTTATAGTGTACAATATTTGAAGTTTGGTATGGCTTATCTTTTAGCACACGCTTGTCATATATGCCACACAACACAGTAACAGTGTGTATATATATATATATATATATATATATATATATATATATATATATATATATATATATATATATATATATATATATATATATATATGTATTATGTATGTACCCTGGTAGCTTCTTCCAAATTTAAAAAGTATTAAGCCCCCACAATAAGAAATTAAGAATAACTGGTGATTGTTTTGTTTTTCAGTTACCTTTAGACACAAAGGGAATTATCAGCGTGAACAAAGACGTTATAAAATACTATTATTCAAAGGTGTTAAAACACCAGAACACAGCAGTATGCAAATGTGCCCTTTCTCTGTTGCCATGGAAACAGATGTATATAAATCATTCTATGCAAACATCAGTGTTTACCCACATCCTCTTATAGGCTTTTAGAGCTGATAAGAAAACAGCATCAACTGGGCCAAAAAAGGTACATGCTATGCATACTGCTCTTGTTTCTAATGTACTAACTAAAAAGTTTTTTTAATTGAGTTTGATCAGGAGGGGTAAAGTTATTACTCAAATTTAGTTATTTTTTAAAATAATTTACCATGGGTCAGTGATGCTGATATACACTGAAGGGTTGAAATCAATACATAGTTGTCTTACAATTTTCTAAATAAATAATCTGCACTCAGGAAGTATATGGGCAAACAAGTGTTATTAAAAAGGATGTAAAGGCATAAAAATAAAATCCCATTTTTACTTTCTTTAATGAAAAATAAATATATCCCCAATATATATTTAAAAATGTGTACCGTTATTATAATAAACCTGACTGTATGCAGTGAAATGCCCCCTTCGTTTTACTTGCTCTGACTGCTGTGGATAGGAAACTTCAGATGCTCCCTAACTGCTCTGCAGGGAAACAATCATACTTTCAAATGGCAGGGGGGAGCATGTGCATAGTCTTGGTCTATAGGGTATTGTTTTATTATTACAGAGGAAAAGGAAATCATTTTTTAAAATAGGAATTTTTGTGTCTATAGGAGATGGCTGTCCCGTAATTCAGTGCTTTCTGTATTATGGGTTTCCGGATAATGGATCCCATACCTGTATTGCATCATTTGTTCCAATAAAGTAATAGTTTACGGTGTAGCATCTCAGCATTATCAATGTAGGCCTATTTACCTGCTGTAGCTGTGTCAGAAATATGCTTTGGTATGTATGCTGCCCAAAATAAATAGAAGAAATGCTCCTTTCTTGGCCTGCTATTATGGCATAAGTCTCATGATTTTACAACCTAGTGTTTTAGTGCTGTCCAGTGAAACACATAAAGCAGATGTCAGCCTATATATAAATAGAAATGAGACTTGGTTTCCTAATGGCTGATATAAGTCAGAGGAGAAATGCAGCTCCTTCTGGCAAGGCCACGTCTCAAGCAGATCAGTAACACATACTTTTGAGGTTTACATAAGAGCTGCCAGACCAGCTGTAAACCTTAGTACATTCTTGCTTTTATTCATAAAAGGTATGGTATGCAGACTCTCCCATCACTTCTCTGCAGTTTGTTCAGATAGGGTTTGACTTCTGGGGGAGGAAATCTGGTTCACAATTGTCACTGTTGCTTACTGCTTAGGTATGTGCGGTGGTCTTTTTTTCCTGTTCTGTTTTCCATCTAGCTGTGCTTTTTTTCCCTGCTTTCTATTCAACTGAGGTTACGTCATTTTTCTATAGTCTTGCACACAACCACTTCATAATTGCTCATTGCATTTAAAGAGCAATTATATCATTAAATGACCATGTTCTGTATTATCATCATTTATTTATATAGAATTGATATATTCAGCAGTGTTTTACAGAGGCTGCACATCATTCACATCAGTACTTGCCCTAGTGGATCTTGCAATCTATGGTACCTATAGCTTTTTCACACATGTTGGTAAACTTTATCAGCGGCCAAATAACATTCATGTATATATGTAGAATATGGGATTAAACTAGGATGCCAGGGGTAAACCCACACAGATACGGGGGAGAACTCAAAAATCTTTTGAGCCATCATTGCAAGGAAGCAATGTTAATCAATGTACAGTACCACCATGCTGCTTTGTATGGTTATCTATAGACACAGGTATAGGACCTGTTATCCAAAATGCTCAGGACCTGGAGTTTTCTGGATAAAGGATCTTCATACCTTAAGCCTGCTAGAAAATCATTTAAACATTAAATAAAATGAATGGGCTTGTTGTACCTCGAATAAGGATAAATTATATCACAGTTTGGATTATGTACAAGGTACTGTTTTATTATAACAGAGAAAAAGGAAATCATTTTAAATGTTTGGATTATTTGGATAAAATGGAGTCTATGGGAGACGGCTTTACTGTAATTTAGAGCTTTCTGAATGACAGGTTTTAGGATAACGAATTCCATACCCGTATATCTACAACTTAAAATAAACATATCGCTCAGTTCTAGAATGCATAAATAATAATAATTTCATAACTGGTTGTTTCATCTGTGTGGGTTTTTTTCTCTATGCAGCACCGATCATTACTACAGGAAAAATAAACAGCATAGTTGGGTCTGTATTGCGGCTAAAATGAATAAATTTAATCTAAAATGACAAGATGTGCAACATGTTCCAGTAGCTCAGCTGGAGCTACTTCAGATAACTCGCCTGGTTGCTTTCTACTTTTCAGCCGTTTATAAAATCTCTTTTATTATTCTTCCCATATTAATGACAGTATAAGAAATTCAATAAAATCGAGCAAAAAGCCAAATTGTACGATTTTTTTCAGACTTTTCTCCCAAATCGCTAGATTTTTCCGGATTATCGGGCTAAACCAAGTACAGACCATGATATCTTCAAATTGGGATATGTTACAGGGCAACCCTTTTGAAATAGAAAAATAACAAAAGTGGTATAAAGGTGATACCTTTATTGGCTAACTAATATAATCATAGCAAGCTTTCAGAATATTTTAGTTCCTTTTTCAAGCAGATTACACTGAAGCTGTGGTGTTCTCTGGTATATATACAACATTCAGCTCATAGGTCAAATGACCAACAAAAAGATTTATCAATCTATATGTAAGGTGTCAAAGTCATTTACGAGGGGATCTGCAAGAGATAAGCAGATAAGGTACAAGATAAGATAAGTACCTTATCTGCTTATCTCTTGCAGATCCCCCTACATTTTTACTGGCTAACACGGTACCGCATACTTTACCTGCAAATTGAGATAGGGACATCTGCCATTGAGTTTTACATGACCTAGACAGGTTTGAGATGCCAGTTTTTTGGATCTGAGCTTTATGCAGCCCGGGGTATAATAATTCTCAAAAAAATCGAGTTTTTTTTTCCCACAAAAAAATCTAGTTTTACCTCTAAGTATATTTAAAAATTATTTAAACATCCAATTGGATTGGATTGCCTCAAATAAGGAATTATTATATCTTATTTAGAATTGAGAACACTGGGGCTGTAACTTTAAGGGCCAACAAAGGGCCTGCAGCAGGGGGTTTGGGGACCTGTAGACCAACCCGGATTTGTGGATTGGCCACAATGGCCCGGGCCTAGGATGGCAGGATTTTAGGGGGCAGCATGCTGCCCAACCACAGCCACATTGATTCAGAAGCACTGGGGATGCACAGGAGATAACATAGTAACATAGTAACATAGTAAGTAAGGTTGAAAAAAGACACATGTCCATCGAGTTCAACCTTTTTTTTTTTTTTTTTTAACTACCTATCTGCCAGTTGATCCAGAGGAAGGCAAAAAAAACCCATCTGAAGCCTCTCCAATTTGCCTTAGAGGGGGAAAAATTCCTTCCTGACTCCCAAATGGCAATCGGACTAGTCCCTGGATCAACTTGGACTATGAGCTATTTCCCATAACCCTGTATTCCCTTACTTGCTAAAAAGCCATCCAACCCCTTCTTAAAGCTATCTAATGTATCAGCCTGTACCACTGATTCAGGGAGAGAATTCCACATCTTCACAGCTCTCACTGTAAAAAACCCCTTCCGAATATTTAGGCGGAACCTCTTCTTCTAATCGGAATGGGTGACCTCGTGTCAGCTGGAAAGACCTACTGGTAAATAAAGCATTAGAGAGATTATTATATGATCCCCTTATATATTTATACATAGTCATCATATCACCCCTTAAGCGCCTCTTCTCCAGCGTCAACATCCCCAATTTGGCCAGTCTTTCCTCATAGCTAAGATTTTCAATACCTTTTACCAGCTTAGTTGCCCTTCTCTGTACCCTCTCTAATACAATAATGTCCTGTTTGAGTGATGGAGACCAAAACTGTACAGCATATTCTAGATGGGGCCTTACAAGTGCTCTATACAGTGGAAGAATGACCCCCTCCTCCCTTGACTCTATGCCCCTTTTAATACAGCTCAAGACCTTATTTGCCCTTGATGCTGCTGACTGGCATTGCTTGCTACAGCCAAGTTTATCATCTACAAGGACTCCAAGGTCCTTTTCCATAATGGATTTGCCTAGCACAGTCCCATTAAGGGTATAAGTGGCTTGGATATTTTTACATCCCAGGTGCATGACTTTACATTTATCAACATTGAATCTCATTTGCCACTTAGCTGCCCAGATTGCCAGTTTGTCAAGATCATGTTGCAAGGATGCCACATCCTGGATGGAATTAATTGGGCTGGATAATTTTGTGTCATCTGCAAACACTGATACATTACTTACAACACCCTCCCCTAAGTCATTAATGAACAAATTAAATAAAAGTGGACCCAATACTGAGCCCTGGGGGACCCCACTAAGAACCTTACTCCAAGTAGAGAATGTCCCATTAACAACTACCCTCTGTACCCGATCCTGTAGCCAGTTTCCTATCCATGTGCAAACGACTTCATTAAGCTCAACAGACCTTAGTTTAGAAAGCAGTCGTTTGTGGGGCACAGTATCAAACGCTTTGGCGAAATCCAAATAGATCACATCTACTGCCCCCCCAGTATCCAGAATCTTACTTACCACATCATAAAATGCAATCAAATTCGTCTGACATGACCTATCCTTCATAAAGCCATGCTGATTGTTGCTCATAATGCCATTCATTAGGACAAAATTTTGAATGTGATCCCTTAACAAGCCTTCAAATAATTTGCCCACCACAGATGTCAAGCTTACTGGCCTATAATTGCCAGGCTGAGATCGTAATCCCTTTTTAAATATTGGAATAAAATCAGCTTGTCTCCAATCCATAGGCACCATACCAGATGACAGTGAATCTGAGAAAATCAGAAATAAGGGCTGGTCTAAAACTGAACTAAGCTCTCTTAGAACCCGGGGGTGTATGCCATCAGGCCCTGGAGCCTTGTTTACATTAATTTGTATTAAAGCTTTTTGAATCATATCCTGAGTCAGCCACTGACTAGATTGAGCTGAACCATTCGTGCAGTTATTAAGTGAGCCTGTGAACCCAGACTCCTCTATTGTATACACTGAAGAAAAGAACTGATTTAACACATTTGCCTTATCTGTATCTGTTACAACCATACTGGTACCATTATTTAATGGAGCAACACTCTCAACCTGCATCTTTTTACTATTAATATATTTAAAAAACTTTTTAGGGTTAGTTTTCACCTCCACCGCAATTAACTCTTCATTTCTTTTCTTAGCCTTCCGGATTGCTGATTTACAACATTTATTACAGTGTTTATATTCATTAAATGCAGCTTCTGTCCCTACAGATTTGTAGCTTTTAAATGCCTCTCTCTTCTTTCCCATTAACTTCTTTACTTCTGTATTAAGACACACAGGATGATTCTTAGAGCTTCTACGTTTAGTCCTTAAGGGAATAAATTGAGAACAGTAATGATTTAATATCATTTTAAAGGACAACCATTTCTGCTCTGTGTTTTTAGCTGAAAATCTAATGCCCCAATCAATGCTCTGTAGGGCAGCCCTCAAGGCACTAAAATTAGCTTTTGCAAAATTCATGGTTTTTGTTGCCCCAGTATATTTTTGTTTTTTGCACCAGACATTAAAAGATATAACATTATGGTCACTATTACCCAGGGGTTCAATGACTTGCACATTTGCTATAAGTTCTGGGTCATTTGAGATCACTAAATCAAGAATAGCATTTTTTCTGGTAGGCTCCTCTACAACCTGTGCTAAAAAATTGTTGTGCAATAAGTTTATAAACTTGTTCCCATTAACTGATCCAGCAGTACCGTTGCTCCAGTCAATATCTGGGTAATTAAAATCTCCCATTATCATTACTTTACCTAAACTAGTAGCCTTTTCTATTTGCATTAGGAGCTTTGTCTCCTCCTCCTCACTTACATTAGGGGGTCTATAGCATACGCCTACAATTAATTTGCTGGATTCTTTACAATTGGTGAAGAACTCCACCCATATGACTTCTGCCCCCTCATTTTCTAACATAACCTCCTCCTTTATATGAGCTTTTAAATCCTGCCTAACATACAGACATACCCCTCCTCCTTTTCTATTGCCTCTGTCCCTCCGAAACAAAGTATAGCCACTGATATTTACTGCCCAGTCATGCGACTCATTCAGCCATGTTTCGGCCACACCAATCACATCATATTTTCCTTCCATCACCAGCAGCTCCAGCTCTCCCATTTTACCAGCCAGACTTCTTGCATTTGTAAACATACATTTAATACTGGCACCATATTGAACATATGACATGTGGTCCTCCCTATCCTTAACAGTATCCCCAGCCAAATCTCCTCCCCCATTTTCCCTTTCTTTGCCCACTATCTCATCTAACATGTCTACCACTGAATCTTTTACTGAAACCCCCCCCACACCTAGTTATGAGATATGATAGTTTTTAAAATTTCCCATGTTCCATCCTCAATGCACCGCACCCAATTATGAAAACTGATATGTGCATTAATGAAGGGGAGGGGATGGGGGCGATGAATGGCAGCAGGCCTAGGGGCGCCCACAATGTAAATCCAGCCCTGCCTCTAGACCATGGCCATCAGGGAGGGAGGAAGACAGTGGTCCTGGGTTGGCGAGGTGCATGAGAGCCATTACCTGCAAGCAGAGGAAGGAAAACATTTGCACTAGGCAAATTAAAAAAAAAAAAACATTCTGTTTTTGCCTTTCAGAACCATGTAATTCACAAAAATGATAAAACTAAATCGAACTGTAGAACTTAGTCCTGTCTAATGTATTTGAGAAACCCATAATCCCAGTTGCTTTTGGTCTGGAATCCAAAACTACATTTTGCCATGCTGCACATTCTATGCATAATGTTCTCAGTCTGAGAAGAACTGGAAGCATAGAATTCAATATTTGACAGTATGTATTTTTTTCCATAAAAGGGCATGTGTAATTTGAGAAGATAGTTCAAACCTTTACAATCACGTAACTAGATGATAAAGGACACTGTTAGACAGGAAATGGTTGTATAGATAAGAAATGTGTAGGGTGATTAAACGTTCCTGTAATGGAGGAAAGCTTCAATAGGCAGGGAGGAGTGTAGTTTAAAATAAAAACAATATTACTCCTTAGAGAAGTACATGAAGATACAATGTATGACAATAAATTAATATTGGTAAAAAAATAAATAGTATCACAGTGACAGGAAGAAGAAGAGTAGAGGGAAACTCCCAGACCTGAGCATCAATGACTCAAAGGTACAGAGCACGACACTCAGTGGCACAATGGATGAGGATGCATAAATGATGCATGAAGAGTGAGGAGTGTGCAAATGGATACCAATAGGACAATCACAACTATACATCTGCCACCACCGAATTTGCCATTGTGTACAACACTTAGTACTCCATACCAGAGCTGAAGGCAGGTGCATTGTGGCTAGCAAAAATATTTGTGCAAGGTTTTTGCTCTCCAGCCCCCCCCCCCAGCCCGTTGTTTATATACCAGGAGCAAAAGATTGCACGTAATATGTGTCCAGGTTCCTTCTTTTTTTATTAACATAGTGTAGAAAATATCAGATGTTCTCTGATTCCTAATACAATTTTCTACTAGTGTGTGGTGTGCTCTATGAGTAGGTGTGTTTAATTCTGCTTCATGCCACTAGATGGCTATTCCAAGCAGGTTTTACTTTTTAGGCGCTCTACAGTCCCCAGAGGCCACTGCATTCTCTTCTGAAGGAGGTTCAGTTGTTAATCCAGGAAATTCTTTTTGCAAATTTAGCACACCGTGTACTCACATCTCCTCCTTACATGCCACTGTAAGCACATGGTACAAATGTGCCAATATCACTGGGGTTATGGGGAGTGCAACAGGAAAGCAAAACTATGTCACAACCATACTTTTATTTTTCACAACATGTTTAATGTCCCAAGGATCACAAAGATAGCAATATTTAAAGAAACATTACTTCTTGTTGTACATGTCCTTATATCATTGCTTTATATTGTACGTGTCCTCTATACTACAAATCACTGATATCTAAATATGGTTAATCTACTTTTACTGCCCATAATAAAAATATATCAGTCATATGCAGCAAAAACTTCAAAGCAAAAGGAACCTCATTGTGTGTGGTGCCCTACCCTCCATGACCCCATCCTGTATTCATTTACACACATGCTTGCTTATCACTTCACAGACATACCTAGTTTAACTACTTCACAGAAATGATTAATGAAATACTTTGCCACTGCTCCTATGCAGCATGTATAAACCTCTCCCTGGTGGATCCATATCCACCTCTGCTGAAACTGGTTACTGCAGATAAATACACATAAATCATGAGCACGTGAATCTTGTAAATAAGTACACAGAGGATGATTTGTAACTGTCATGCAGAACCACAGTTTACAAAATCCTTGGCTCTAGTGCAAACATGTCAGTCATTATGGGGATACAACTTTAAGGAGCCCTGATATTGCTTGTACTTTAAAAACAACATTTAATGAGGTTTACAATGTCACAGGGAGGCTCAAATGTTATTACAAGTATGGGATCCATTATCTAGAAACCTGTTGTCCAGAAAGTTCCAAATTACAGAATGAGTGTCTGTGATAGACTCAATTATATTCAAATAATCCACATTTAAAAAAAAAAAATTCTCTGTAATGATAAAAACAGTAGCTTGTACTTGATCCAAACTAAGATATACCCACATATTGACTGGGTAACTGGGGAAATTCTTCAATGTGGTCAAAAATGTAAGGGCTCCTCAATTGGTGGCAGTCACATCCCTAGAGGGTTTACCCGCGGCTTATGTTGAATTCTCTGATGTGTTCTCTAAAAAAGCTGCGGAAACATAACCCCCACATAGGCGCTATGACTGCCCAATTGACCTCATTCCTGGGTCTACTCCCCCTAGGGTAGAACTTATTCTCTTTCTTTGCCTGAAGCCCAAGCAATGAAAGAGATACAACAAAGAAAATCTTGAAAGAGGTTTCATTAGGCCCTCTAGTTCCCCTGCTGGTGCTTTTTCCTGGGCAAGAAGGATGGAGGTCTTTGCCCATGTATTGAGTATAGGGGCCTTAACAAAATTTCAATCTTAAACCGCTATCCCCTTCCACTGATTTCTGAGTTATTCGATCAGGTAAAGAATGCTACTATCTATTCTAAACTTGACCTTAGGGGTGCATATAACCTCAATCGTATCAGGGAAGGGGATGAGTGGAAAACGGCCTTTAACACCAGGGATGGCCACTTGACAATATTCAATTTTTTTCCTCTAACTTGGATGACCATCAGAAACATGTCCAGGAGGTTTTGCTCAGGTTAAGGAAGAATAACTTATTCGAAAAACTGGAGAAATGCAACTTTGAGGTTTCTTCTGTCCATTTTTTTTTTTTTTGGGTTCAATATCTCCGGTAAGGGTCTATAAATGGATCCAGGCCATATTGGAATGGGCTCAGCCTCTTTCCTTACGTGCAACCCAAAGATTCTTAGGTTTTACTAACTATTATCGTTAATTTATAAAAAACTTTTCTTTGGTGGTGTCTTCAATTACGGATCTAACCAAAAAGGGAGCAGATCCAAGTATGTGGCCTCCCCGAATCCAAGTACGTGGCCTCCCGAGGCTATTCAAGCCTTTGAATTCCATAAGAAGGAATTGGTGTCTGCTCCCATTCTCCGTCACCCTGATACTACTGTTCCTTTTATTGTAGAAGTTGATGCCTCAGAGGCTGGGGCAGGGGCAGTCCTTTCTCCAAGGCATCCGATAACCAACAAGGTACATCCATTCTTCTCTAGGAAATTTTCACCTGCCAAAGCCAATTATGACATTGGTAATAGAGAATTGTTGGCTATCAAATGGGTCTTTGAGGAATGGCGACACTTGTTGGAGGGGGCTAAACATACTATAACGGTCTTTACTGACCACAAAAACCTGTTATACATTGAATCTGCTAAACGGTTAAATGGGCTTTATTTTTTACCCGGTTTAATTTCTCTCTCACATACAGGCCTGGTTCTAAAAACACTAAGGTAGATGCACTCTCTAGGAGTTTTGAGTCTAACCTGTCTGAACCTATTGAGTGTGTTCCCATCATTCCTGGTGAGTTGATTGTGGCAGTTCTGGGATCAGACCTTGCCACACTATTGTCTTCAGTTCAATCATCTGCCCCTGTAGATACTACCCCTGGCAGGTTATTTGTACCTGAGGACTTAAGGGAACAGGTTCTGGGTGAGGCTCATAATTCAAAATGGCGGGACATTCTGGTATTTCTAAAACCTTGTCTTTATTGTCTCGTAATGTGTGGTGGCCTTCATTTAAACAAGATGTTAAAAATTTTTGTTAATTCTTGCCCTGTCTGTCAAAGATCAAAATCTTCTAGAAACCTATCACAATTATTGCTAAGGCCATTGCCTATTCTATTCTATATATTTGTTGTTGACCTCCCTCCATCTCAAGGGAAATAGTGATTTGGGTGGTGGTGGATAGGTTCAGCAAAATGAGTCATTTCATTTCCCTCCCACACCTCCCATCTGCTAAGACTTTGGCTGAGTTATTTATTTCCAATATGTTTAAATTACATTGTTTTCCAGTCAATATTGTTTCTGACAGAGGGGTGCAGTTTGTTTCTAAGTTTTGGCAAGCATTCTGCTCTTTGGTTGGGATTGATCTGTCATTCTCAACTGCATACCACCCTCAAACCAAGGGTCAGACTGAGAGGGTTAATCAATCCCTTGAGCAATTCTTAAGGTGGTATGTGTCTGACTACATGGACTGAACTACTACCATGGGCAGAATTTGCTTATAATAATGCAACTCATGCTTCTACTGGTCAATCTCCATTTTTTATTGTTAATGGTTTACATGCCAAAGCATTTTTTTTCTGGTTCTTTATCCTCTGTACCATCTGTCAATTCTTCTGTCAAACAATTTGACAAGATCTGGTCCAGGGTGCCCGATTCTCTTTCTGCAGCTACAGCCGCTCAAAAAAGGGCATCTGATAGGACTCGTAGGGAAGCACCCAAATATCAGGTAGGGGACTCAGTTTGGTTATCCATAAAAAAATATCAAACTTAAGGTTCCTTCACTCAAGTTGGGACCCAGGTTTATTGGTCCATATCCCATTACTGAAATAATCAATCCTTCTGTTTGTCACAAATAACCTAACAATTTTAAAATATCTAATTATTTTCATGAATCTCTTTTGAAATCAGTTTCACAGGTCCATCCACAGTCCTTTCCTCCCCCAGTGTTGGTAGAGGGTCAGCCTGGATTTGTAGTCCAAGAATTTCTTGGCGCAAATTCACTAAGCGCTGAACGCTGGCGTAATTTCGCTAGTGTTACTTTGCACCCTTACGCCAGGCGAATTTTCGCTAGCGACGTAACTACGCAAATTCACAAACTTGAGCAGTGTACTGAACGCTACCTTTTACGCTAGACTTCCTTCGCCACCTCAGACCTGGCGAAGCGCAATAGAGTAGATAGGGATTGTTTCAAAAAAAGTCAAAAATTTTTCTAAGTCCCAAAAAACGCTGGCGTGTTTTCTACATGATGGGTGATAGGCTGAAAAAGATCGAAAATATTTTTGGGGCTCCCCTTCTTCCCCCCTACATTTCCTGACTCATGGCAACTTACCTAGACAGTGGGCACATGTGTAGGGCAAATTAAATTTTTATTTGCTGATGTGAAGGTTTTCTAGGCATTTGAAGTGGTGATACGTGTTCCTCCATTGAAATTTGAATTTCGCGCCGTATGTAAATGAACCATCGCTAGCGAAACTTCGCTTCGCTTGGTGAATTAACGCTAGCGCAACTTCGGAAACTTACGCTACCCCTGTGCGCAACTTCGGATTTTAGTGAATTTGCGGAGCGCTGGCAAAAATACACCTGGCGAAGTGTGGTGAAGTGCGGCGAATTTGCGCCTGGCACAACTTCGCATCTTAGTGAATTTGCCCCCTTGACTCTCACATTGTGCGGGGTAAGTTGCAATACCTAGTACAATGGAAGGGTTATGGCCCTGAGGAGAATTCTTGGGTTCCTGTTTGTGATATTAGGGCTGATCGTCCCAGGAACCAATTCCATCTAAAGTTTCCTGAGAGACCTGGGTGTCCGGTGGCCCCTCCTCGAGGGGGGGGTAATGTGAGGGCTACTCACCCTGGTGGCCTAGTGGGCTGGCGGGGACGTCTGTCACGCCGGTCTTCTTCTTTTGCACCGGTTTCCTAGTTTGCTCGCGACGCGCATCTGCTGTTTATAATGATGTCAAATTCAAACTATTTAAAGGGGACTTGGCATCGTTCTCATTATAGGTTCATTCCTTGTGAGTTCCTGGTGCCTTTCTGAGTTAATTTCTGTCTGACATCTGATACCTGTTGTGACCCCTGCCTGTTTTGACGATCCTGACTTCTAAAATCCTGACCCTGCATGGTAAACGACTCTTCTGCATCCGTATCCCTTCTGATTGATCTCCTGGTTTGACCCCTGCCTGTCTGACTCTGATTGCACTCTGCCTGCCCCGACCTGGCCTGTTTTGACTACGCTTTCTGTCTACATTTTGTACTATGACCTTCTGCCCAAAGACTTTGCTTTACCGTCGTGCCCCTTTGCTCGTCCAGAACCCTTCACTTGGCACCTCTCTTAATAAGACCTGGTGGCATCCGATTAGCCGAGGGCTTCTACCGAGGTGAAAGGCGGCTGTTAAAGGCAGAAGCCAGCTGTTAAAGGCAGAAGCAAGAGCCGAGAACAGGGTGCTTAGCATTGGTTCTGGATATAGGGTGCCGACCGTGACACCAGATTTGTTAACAGGATTGCAGCAGTTTACGCATTTTGATACGTTTGTGTGTGTGCATTTTGAGTATTATGGGAGAATCCATGGAATATGTACGCCCTAGCTGGTATTTTCTCTGTAATAATAAAAAAGGACTTGGTACTTGATGCCAAGTAAGCTGCATGAATCCATAATGGTGGATATTATCTCTCATCCATATTTATGCCCCCATAAACTGGTGGTCTTAATAATAAAAAAGCAAGTTCCCTGCCCTTCCTAAGGGTACTTACCCCACTGTATTATCTTAGGGGTTATTACCCTAACGTCAATAAAATATCCCCCTATTTAAGTCTCCCACAAATATACTTGCCATGGCACATCAGGGTCACAAATGTTGTTATCCTTTATCTGTCAGCAATGTAGAAAATATGTTTCTACATATATAATCTATTATATAAAATCTGAGATTCCATGTTATTTGGGTTAAATAATAGATCATACATTATAAATTTGATTATAATAATGTTCTGCCCCCTCCCATAGCCCATGAAATTATCAACTGTCACTAGTTTGCATTGAAAATAATGGGAAATGTTCTGCCTGCTCCAGATGCTTGTAGTGACAAGCAGACATCACCCACAAAGTGGTGCCCACTTGTCACTGCTAATCTCTGCTATAGGCAGAATATCCATATGTTGTGAAAATAAACAGATGTCCAACTGCTGGGCTGTACTAGTCACCGTAACTCAGCCCAAGTGTTATCAGCTTTATAAATCACTATGAGTAACACCACACTGAATATAAATCACAGTGAACAAAACTAGATATAGCTGCATTTAACTGCTTTAAACACGTAGGAGTTCCAAGGGCAGAGACACACGTGGAGATTCGCCTCTTCCTTGGGCGATTAATCTCCCGAACTGCCTTTCCGTCGGCTAGAATCTAAATCGCAGACGGGAGGGCACTCGGATCGCTTCCGTCTGAAGTTTTCTCGTGAGGCATCTTCGGGTGACTTCAGTAAACAAAGCATTCCTGAGTGCCATCCCACTGGCGATTTCGATTCTAGCTGGCGGGAAGGCAATTCGGGGAGATTAGTTGCCCGAAGAAGAGCCAATTTGTTGCCAGGAGACTAATCTCCCTGAATCTCCACATGTGTCTCTGCCCTAAATCCGCACCAAACATTTGTTTATGCAATATATGACTTACCCCTCACTGGTCACCGCTTTTGGCTGTGAACTGCCTGACCTGCATATTTGCATATCCTTATCTTTGTGGCACTCTATAATAAGGCACTACTACAAAACACAGTAATGCCTATTTTCTCTACCAACGTTCAAAAAATGTGACATTTCTGTACGTTATGCATTGCTCATCTGAGCATGCACCTCCTATTGGCATATTGCTGCAGTGTTTTTGCGCACACAAATTTGCAACTTAAGCTGGCCATAGACGAGCAGACTCTAGCCTAATATGGTACATCCGACCTGCAACTATCCATTCAGATTAAATACAGTAGCAAAAGAACAAATCAGATGATGTTCTGGCCATGACAGCAATCGTACAAAAGTTATGTCCGACAAATATCAGTGACAGTCACCCATTGATATCGCCAGACATGCAGAGATATTATCCTTAGCTGACAGAAATCTTCTAACCTGTCCCATCGACTAAATGACCGATCGCCATGGTAAGAAAAAAGTGGGGACAAACCACATACTGTCCCAAAATCGTACAAAAAAATTTTTGTGCAACTTTATCTTTCGTTTATAGCCTGTACTGTTACATTATTAGGGCTGTTACACATAGGTGTTTTTTTCAAGCATTTCTGTATGGTGGCTTTTTAATGTGTTTCACCACACAGGACAGCATGAATTAATGAAGCCCATTTTTCCCTATGTTGCCTGTGCCCAAGGCATATTGCTGACCCACCTAATGCAGGTGTGATACTTAGGGCTGCCACCTTTTAATAAAATTTCCACTGGCCGGTTGTGGGGGAGGGAACAAAAGGGCTGGTTGTGATGTAAAAGGGGTGGGCCATGATGTAAAAGGTGGTGATGGCCAGAAGGCAGAGAAAATGTAAGTTTTGAGCGAATTTCTGGGCAGGCCAAGGTCTTTTATTACATTTTACAAATTTATCGGCAGCTACAGTACATTGCTGGTAAATTTGTAATACAGCCTTGGCAGGTGTTTTACCGGCTACACCGATAAAATACTGGCCAGGTGGCAACCCTAGTGATACTGCATGTTGCATCCAACCTATGTTTGGTGATTCAGTGCTGTGAGTATAGGCAACATGGGAAAAAAATAGTTCATACCTGCCATTATGTATCTATAATTTAGGAAAAGGTGCTACTAGGCAATACAAATCCTATATTAAAGAAGAAAGTACATCTGGGAGAAAAGTACACTCCAGTTCATAAACAATATCCTCTTGAGTAAGCCCTGGTTGTGGGCGATACATGTGGGTTGATGGTGTCTGGCCAGTGTGCAACTGATAAAATATATTATGACTCACTGACAATTTTTACACTTTGCCTGGGATTGTTGAACTTTCTCAGGTTGATACAAAGCCCTAGTGCACAGAACATGTGGAATTCATACCTAGGTTATGTTTAGTACTACACAGATATTTCTGTAGTAGATTTCTCCCTGTTAAAACCCTCTATTTATATGGGTTATTTACGTAATGCAGTCTCCCTACATTGGAGTGTCTGGCTATAGATAACCAGCTTTTCCATTGTTTATGTATATGCACCTCCATTGTTTGTGCTGTTTTGGTAACTTTTTGTGTATGTTTTGTGGTTGTGATTAAATAATTACGATCTTTCTTGGAAAAGATCTTCCCAAGAAAGTTTGTTCGTTTCAATACACACGTGTAGAGCTGAATTGTCAGCTATACAAGTAAAAACAATAGAATTATACCTGTATCTTTCGATTCAGCACTAACAGTGGGCGATGTTTGGGTACCTTCAAAGGCACCTGATCAAAATTTTCCGAGGAGCCGACCGGTATCCAAGTCTTCTGCCAATATCAGATGGCTCTTTTCCCACCATACACGCACTGAATATGGTACACATTTTTTTTTGATGATATTATCCGTGCGTCTATGGCCACCTTAACAAAGAGTATTTTGTGCATGTGTTTTCCCAGACATTTTTTTCTTTGATATAATTTACATTTGTATGCCCTGTTAAAAAACAGTATAATCTGGGCTTTCTTCCATTTTTTATTTTTGTTTTAGTCAAAATATTAACTAGAATTGTTCCTGCAAACAGAAGATTCCTGCTGTACATTCAGTATTTACATTTAAGCATGTGAAAGAACAGAATTAAAAACTGGTGCAGATTAATCATTCCCCAATCCCCATAGACCTCTTTTATATGGATACCCTAGTGATTGTACCGGTATTGCATTGTTTGTCTGATACTAAACCAGTAGTGACACATTGTTTAGGATTGGATAGCTCAATGCCTAAAGCTGGCCATACACGGGCCAATAAAAGCAACCGACAGACTGAAGTAGCAGCTTATCGGATCGTGCGTGTAGCCTTCTGGTGGGCTTCCCTAATTGGTATCTGGCCGAAAGTCGGGCAGATGTCGATCGGGCAGGGTTAAAAATCCTGATGGATCGCAGCTGCATCTGTTTATATTGGGAACAATATGATCCAACCGCCCCTATTGGCAGCCCACGTTCGGATCAGCCCGATATTGCCCACCTCAATGTGGGCATATCGGGGAGAGATCCAGTCATTTGGTGAAATCGCCAAACGAGCGGATCTCTACGTGTATGGCCACCTTAATTGGTTACATTTGGACTATGACCATTACAGAATCTTAGGAGAAATAAAGAAAAAGCAAACTAAATATTTTTTTATTCAGCTTTCATATTTACATTGGGCACCACATGAAAAAAAATTTATGGTATACTTGCCCTTTAAGAGAAATAAATGGGAGGTTTCCATTCACTCTGACCCACATTTTGTGTTTTTGATTAAAACAGATTATGTAATCACCCATCAGACCAGTGATATACACACAGACGTATTTAGGACACATAGTTAGTATAAAAATTATTGTATTTGGCCTGGATTGCACAAATTTATACATAATTGCTAACAACCTACTAAAGGCCATTATTTTATGTATTGTGCTGCCTGGTAACTGGCACATGAAGTTCTTTACATTGATTTTTAAAGAACAAATTGATGCCTAGATGTGTGCAATATAACATGTCTTCCACAAATAAGCATTTGCTAAATGCAGAGATCCATCAGAAGCGAATTAAAGTCAGAGTGCTCCTCTATTAGAAACAAAGTGCCCGTCTACTACATAGCGCTTGGTATTTTTAAAAGTAGCAGTGTAATACACAAACCACTGATGATGTCAGCTTGTTATTGACTTTCCAAGTCTGAATGACTGAGCAAAGGAGAGGGGGTGGGGTGAAATCAATCTATTGCAAGCTGTGTGACCAGCCAAGCGAAAATGGGCTTCAAGGTTGTGGTGGGGGAAGGGAGACGCTGTTGCTGCATGTTAAGAAGGCTTCGTAAAGCATCCGTTCTGTTTAGCAGACGTGAACGCTCCACAGAGGCCTACAGAACTGAAACTAAGAGAAGCGATGTCTCTCTCTCCAGCAGCCAGAGCACAGGAAAAAAGGCAAAGAGCACGAGAAAGAGAGCGGCAGTTTTTTTCGGCATTTTTTACAGGAAATTATATATATATATATATATATATATATATATATATATATATATATATATAATCTACAGTCTGGTCATTTCCCTATGGGACCAGACTGTAAATTATATCCTTATAAACGGCGCGTTCTGACGTCAGTCTTTCTGCCCAAACGGACGTCGGACGTTTTATATGGTCACATAACTCCTCGGTGACTTATAATATCTTTATAAATAACAGTAGGGGGTACATTATCCACTATATAATACACAAAAGCCATGAATATCCTGTAAATTTTATCCTATTTTAGTGATGTCATCAGGGCCGGAACTAGGGGTAGGCAGAGTAGGCACGTGCCTAGGGCGCAAAGGTGGAGGGGCGCCAGGCACGTAGTTACTCCTACCCCATGTCCGGTCCCTTCTCTGCTGACTGCCCACTTGTTCCCATCTGAGCGAGTGCGCATGCGTACGAGCGTCTATTCGCGCATCCACTGAAGCTTCTTTTTGCGCATACGCAGAAGCGTCGTTTCAATTGGGTATTTGCGCACAAGCAAACATCTAGCTCGCGCACATGCGTGCAACCAGACGGCGCAGCAGCTTGGCCTGGTTCTGGATGTCATCAGTTATAATCAGAGCTTAGTGATGTCATTTCTGGCGAAACTAAACTGGTCAAATTCGCCCATCCCTATTCACATGTAGACATATGGTATAATATGATTTCACATTTCAAAGCCATTCCTCAACTGTATTTTAGAATGCCCTGTAATGTATGGTTTTATTATTACAGAGAAAAAAAAATAGGTTTTAAAATGTGGAATTATTAATTAAAATTGGGTTTATGGAAGATGACTTTTCCATATGTAAGAGCTTTCTGGATAACGGTTTTCCGGATAACGGATCCTATACCTGTAATAGGAAAGCACAGCAGTGTGATGAAGTAAGCAGTTGAAGATGTAAACTAATCCCTCATATGAACACAATATTGTTTATGAGCCTATAGAAAATCTGATACTTATATTCTGTGCCACAGTTCAAATGCAGAGTGCTTATTTAGAATTTCTACTTCTTTCAGTTTGTCAAAGATACTATGGGGCAAATTCACTAAGATGCGAAGTTGCGCCAGGCGCAACTTCGCCGCACTTTGCCAGGCGTAGTTTCGCCAGTGCTCCGCAAATTCACTAAAATCCGAAGTTGCGCACAGGGGTAGCATAAGGTTGCGAAGTTGCGCTAGCATTGATTCGCTATATAAAGCGAAGTTACGCTAGCGAAGGCTAATTTGCATACGGCACAAAATTCAAATTTCAATGGAGGAAAACGTATTAGCACTACAAATGCCTAGAAAACCTTCAAATCAGCAAATAAAAATTTTAATTTTGCCCTACACATGTGCCCACTGTCTAGGTAAGTTGCCATGAGTCAGGAAATGTAGGGGGGAAGGAGGGGAGCCCCAAAAATATTTTTGATCTTTTTCAGCCTATCACCCATCATGTAGAAAACACGCCTGCGTTTTTTGGGACTTAGAAAAAATTTTGACTTTTTTTGAAACAATCCCTATCTACTCTATTGCGCTTCGCCAGGTCTGAGGTGGCGAAGGAAGTCTAGCGTAAAAGGTAGCGTTCAGTACACTGCGCAAGTTAGTGAATTTGCGTAGTTACATTGCTAGCGAAAATTCGCCTGGCGTAAGGGTGCGAAGTAACACTAGCAAAACTACGCCAGCGTTCGTTAGTGAATTTGCGCAGTAACGAAAAATGCCAAATGCTAGCGAATTAACGCTAGCGAATTAACGCTAGCGTTCGGCGCTTCAGCGCTTAGTGAATTTGCGCCTCTGTCTGCAATGCCCCAACCTGCAATTAACCTCCCAACCCTGGAGATGTCTATACCCAATGTGTCAAAGGTCCAGTAAGCTGTCAATAAGTGCAATTCCACATGCAAAAAGTGTAAACACCCCTGTTCAAAAGCCCTGCAAAAAATAAAGGGATATACACATATATACATATACACATGGTTCCCTGGCGATTTAAGTCCAGTTAAAGCCAGATTTCATGTATCAGACTGGCCAACTGCCAGACAAATGCCTGCATCCACTGATTTAAACAGCAATGAGCTGTGAGTTTTGGTTACGGTATATGATTTAATGCAGACAGTTTGACCAATGTTCAGCATGCTGTATATTTGTTCAGTCTGTATCAGATCACTGCAGTACTTATTAACCAATCCTGATTCCAGTTATTCCAAACAGAAATGGGTTATAGTTATCATTGTGCACCAAGCCTAATAAAAAATGTGGAGGATAGAAACATGAAGTTTTAGATCTATCATAAAACCAGCACCATAGCAGCAACATCATCAAAGTACACTGAATTCTGTATAAATAACTGGTTCCAAGTGTTGCCTTTTACATGCCTTCTGCCCTGCCTTTGTCCATAAAAGGCAAATATATTGGTATAAGTGAAGTAGGGCCAGGCACTTGCAGATTTACTGCAAAAAAAGTTTTATTTCATGACTGTTTAGGGCTTTGTGAAAGTATGGAGTGGTGTGTGTATGGATGCTGGGTTTTCATTTGGAGGGGTTGAACTTGATGGTCTTTTTTCAACCAGATTTTTACTGTATATACTTATGTACAGTATAGCAACAAAACCAGCACCATACCACTTATAACTCATGTTATAGGTATAAATAAGGCTTGGCATATAGGGGAGCGATTTTTCTAAGGTCTGAGCCATGTGTATAGATGTGCTGCTTCCTGTTTTATCACCGATTTATATCTGTAGCCAGAAGATCCTGCACCTGCAGCTTTTCATAGACAGATTGAAAGATGGTAACCTAGATATAGAACATTCTACCTCATGGGTTTGCCAGCTGTAATTACCTCATTGCAATATAACAGGTAAAACAGACTATGCAGTATTTCCATATCTCTAGAAGCTATTATCATACCTGCCCTTTCCAGCTGGCACCTGACTCGGTTTGTTGCTCACCACCAGGTGCCTATGCAACTAATAGCATGGCAGGACCTTAAGTGTCATATTACAGTCCCATATTCTCACTTGGGTCCCAGTTCTGTGTATGTGGGATTAGCAGCCTGGGGGAAAATGCTAGCATACAAGTCTTAATGATGAATAATATGATGTATAGATTTTTAAACAAGAATAATTTTAAATCAGAAAAATACATTGAGTATTAACTATAAACTAATAATTAAGTTGATTAAATGGCTGTCAATGAGATACTATTTTCCAACCTTACTCTTCAAAGAAACTGTTCAGTAATAAATATTGCCTTATAGACATATAGTCCTTAAAAGAATTGTGAGAATTAATGTGCGAACATGTTTGCTATATAAGGGTCCTCTCAGAATGAAGATTGCTGTTCGCCTAGTCATCCAATCTGGATCAGGACTGTAAAATAAAGGCTTGATCTATTTATATTTATCAGTCCCATTGGGAATGGCAGATCTGCCAGGACACACATCAGTGCCAACATGCTATTTAAGTCTCTGTGACAGATTTGTACACCCTACCAATCTAATAAAGTTGAAAGGTCCTCACCCAATATGTATTTATTTTAATACATTGCCACAAGATAAGTCTTCATGCTGACACCAAAGACTAAATTAAGTATCATGCAGCTTCACCAGCATGACATAAACAAGATTATTTGCAAATTGGCCAGCCATTTATTATTATCTGTGATTTATAGGGTTGCCACCTCACCCCTTTTACACACATATGGAATAAACAGCCTGCATAGCCAATTAGCAATTCATTTAGCTGCATGAATCATGGCTGCACATAATCAGTTCAGTCTGCAGCATGCATCTAAATAAATTGCTAATTAGCCATGTAGGCTGTGCATTCCATATATATTTGATTTTAAATGGGTGAGGTGGCAAACCTAGTTATTTATATTGCACATATTTATACAGCACAGACATTGTTCATCATTCACATGAGTCTCTACTACAGTTTAGCTTACAATCTAAGGTCCTTATCATTTTCATATATGCTAGGGCCATTCTCATCAGAAGCCATAACCTGCCTCTATGGTGGTAATTGACAAAATTGTCTGTGAACTGTCTTTCTTTCATTAAAAAAAGAAAAGTGGTAGTTGAGTTGGAATTTAGGCAGACTTCTCTTTATGAATATGGAGAAAATATTTATACCACTTTTACTCAATAAAATGCTATTTCCACATTTGCGACTTTCCCCTTATGTTTTGATAACAGTGCAAAATTGAATACATCTTTAATATTATACTGTGTAAGTACTGTAGTCAAATTACCATTCAACAAGGTTATAACAAAATAACTTTATTGTGTAGAACTGTATAGCAAATTATATGCATATACAAAAAAACAGTCAAACCTACCCATGACAGCCTACAGCAAATAATCTGTATATTGAATGCACATGTATGTAATATTTAAAGTACCAGTAACATAAAAAAAAAACTTGTTAGTATACATCGAAAAAAAAACACCAAGGCAAATTAAATTTTAAAATCGCAAAGTCTTTATTAAGAAATAACTTACCTCTGCTTGTGCTCCTCTTCAGAAATCGATCGTGGCGATCCATCGTGCGGCGGTTTATTTTTCCTCCCAACGTTCCTTATAGGATGTAGCCAGGGAGGAGAAATCGAACACAGCCTTTTCTGAAGAGGAGCCAAAGCAGAGTTCTGGTAAGTTATTTCTTAATAAAGGCTTTGCGATTTTAAAATTTAATTTGTCTTGGTGTTTTTTTTTTTGTATACTAACAAAGTTTATTTTTTTTTTATGTTACCGGTCCTTTAAGTGTCTATGAGATGGGTGAGCTTCATATGTATGTGTGCATGTGTGTGTATGCGGGGGGGGGGGGGGGGTGTCTGAAAAAACCAAAGTTCCCATCAGAAACCCACATGGACATGATTAAAACATAGATCTATACATAAGCCTTTCAACATCCCCCTGAACTCTCCTCTTTTCTTGTAGCACCCCCACTCTAATTGCATGCTGTTTCTAAGACCGCAGGTACTTGTGAATTGAATTACCCTTTGCTCCTGTAGTAGAGCAAACAAAGTAGTAAAACATGAACTGAATGACTCTTAAATCCTTAAAGCACCATTATACCATCAAATTTACCAGAATTTTGCTTACTACAGGCAAATGTTTACACTGGAAACTGGTAACTGTATATCTCTGTACATGTTATGGAACTACTGAGCTATTGTTTAAAATAGTGCTTCCTGTCTGTCTGTTTTTTTAGCAGGATTTACACCCATAGTTTGAGTTGTCCGGCTGCCTTCACATTTCCTGCAAATGCTATTTTGCAATGTGCTTTTCAAATATTGTGCAATGCATATTCTCTCTGGGTGTTTCAGAAAAGAGTCTCTGAAGAAGGCACTGCACCTTTCATGAATTAAAAAGTTCAGAGTTCTGTTTGACAGTTCATATGGGATTTATATCCTCGGAGCACAGATCTTCTGTCTGAACTAAACAAGGGGATAGCCTTTAAACAAAGCAGGAAATTCCACACATACTACATTACTGAGAAAACAGAAAGGCAAGGCCAGATCTGGGGCAACTAGAAAGAGTGGGGGACAGTGAAACTTCTTTTATAAAATCTGAACAATATTGTCCTTCTTCATTTAGAGTATAATATATATACTATACTTTAACAAGGGAAAGTTGTGCTCACCACTAATATTTAAAACCATTAGGCGGGGGTGCAATGAGGCTGTAACCACAAAATACATATAGACAAATAAAGAGTCCTCTGCACTCAACCCATTATCAATATATTTAAAGGGATACTGTTATGGGAAAAAAAAAAATTTGAATCAGTTAATAGTGCTGAAATCCATTTCTCAAAAGAGCAAACCGATTTTTTTGATATTCAATTTTGAAATCTGACATGGGGCTAGACATATTGTCAATTTCCCAGCTGCCCCAAATCATGTGACTTGTGCTCTGATAAACTTCAATCACTCTTTACTGCTGTACTGCAAGTTAGAGTGATATCACCCCCTCCCTTTTCCCCCCAGCAGCCAAACAAAAGATTAGCTCCCTAACACAAGATAACAGCTGCCTGGTAGATCTAAGAACAGCACTCAATAGTAAAAACCCAAATCCCACACATTCAGTTACATTGAGAAGGAAAAACAGCAGCCTGCCAGAAAGCAGGCACAAGTCACATGACCAGAGACAGCTGGGGAATTGACAAAATGTCTAGCCCCATGTCAGATTTCAAAATTGAATAACAAAAAATCTGTTTGCTCTTTTGAGAAATGGATTTCAGTGCAGAATTCTGCTGGAGTGGCACTATTAACTAATGCATTTGGAAAAAAACATGTTTTCCGATGATAGGATCCCTTTAAGACAGAGACATTTTGTGCATACTGCTACTGAAAAATGCCTTACCCTTTAAACAAAACAGGGATTGTTTGTCCATAGTTATACAGGGGCAGTGACCAGCTCACTGTTGTAGCTCCCACCCTTCCCAGCTATAGTCAGGTGATCCCACTGGTGTCTAATAAAAGGGCAGCCAAGTTTGGGAGTTTTACTTTGAAAGCAGCAAGTAAGTTGCAGGTAAAACTTAGTCCCTTTGTAAAATGTATAATGAAGCAATAGAATTCTTAATGAATCAGATGAAAATTGAGCATAGGACTGGCCAGATACATAGTTGGCCAGCTTAAATATATTTCAAATATGGACAAACAATCCCTGCTATGCTCACCACTAATATTTAAAACCATTAGGCGGGGGTGCAATGAGGCTGTGACCACAAAATACATATAGTCAAATACAAGAGTCCTCTGCACTCAACCCATTATCAATATATTTAAGACAGAGACATTTTGTGCATACTGCTATTTAAAAATGCCTTACTCTTTAAACAAAACAGAGATTGTTTGTCCATATATTGCAATATATATATATATATATATATATATATATATATATATATACACACACTAGTATATATATATATAAATATATATATATATATATATATATATATATATATATATATATATAGTACATACTAGTATATATATATAAAATATATATATATATATATCTGCTGCAAGAAGGTTCGCACTCACAGGACTGGAGTAAAAGAAAAAAATTATTGCAAAGTAACAAACTGAACACAAAACCACCTTAAATTTACACAAGGGCGAGAAAAAGGCTTTCTTATGTATAGTCCCAATAGTTACAAAACACAGTCTCGTTTCGATATACTATTCCCGAAGATAATTTTCAGACCCATTAACGATTAAGTTAGGACCCATTCCCTAAAGAATAAAATAAAATTAGGTGTGTGATATTAGTGACACGTAGGGGCCCATTTACTTAGCTTGAATAAAGGAATAGAGGAAAAAAACTTTGAATTTCAAATGTTTTTTCTGGCTACTTCGACCATCGAATGGGCTACTTTGACCTTCGACTTCGATTCGAATGATTCGAACTAAAAATCGTTCGACTATTTGATAGTCAAAGTACTGTCTCTTTAAGAAAAAACTTCGACCCCCTAGTTCGCCACCTGAAAGCTACCGAAGTCAATGTTAGCCTATGGGGAAGGTCCCCATATATTTTTCGTTCGATCAAACTATTTGCGCTAAATCCTTCGACTTCGATATTCGAAGACGAAGGATTTAACTTTGATGGTCGAATATCGAGGGTTAATTAACCCTCGATATTCGACCCTATGAAAATCTGCCCCGTAATGGTTTAACCATTATTACTTAGGTATTATATTTTTTTAGAGAGAGCTCTTAATGAGTATATATGAGGAATGTGGAAATACAGAACTGACAACATATAACTATATGGAATATGGATCCAATAACCTAGTGGAGTTATGTATATTGATACAGTGTGCTATTTACTCTCTAGTTTTTACATTATTGTAACATCATTAATCTGAATTGTTCAAAAGTAACTAAATAGAGAACACTTGAGATTACAAAATGTCTTGTTTTTAATTGTTAGTGTTTTGAACTAGGGGATATATTGTCAATACTGATCATGAGACATGTACCAGCTGTCTTTTTCCCGCCCTTGTGTAAATTTAAGGTGGTTTTGTGTTCAGCTTATTACTTTGAGAAAGGCCTTGGGAAGGCCGAAACGTTAGTCCCATGCAATAAAATGTATTTTTACTTTTTATAAGTCCTGTGAGTGCGGACCTTCTTGCAGCAGTTACAGATAATTTATTGGAACTGCACCCAGGCATATTAAACAACTTTATCGAGAGTGCTGGCATACCTTGGATTTATATAAATATATATACAGTCCAGTAGTGAAAGGAAGCACTCACGGCATCAGGGCGATTTTGAAAAGTCCTTTACTAGATCATATCAGGATATGATGGTCCCTTTATATATATATATATATATATATATATATATATATATATATATATATATATATGTACTTCCAAATGAGTATCCGCACTCCAAGGCAAATAACTTCAGCAAAGGGGTGCACGGTAATTATGTATACACCAATTATTCTGAGACCAGCACTCCCTGTTATAAAAGCCAATTACTTTATTATTGCATCGTGTCTGTGCCCGGCGTTTCGGTCCCTGTTGGGACCTTTTTCAAGGATAATATAATAATTATCCTTGAAAAAGGTCCCAACAGGGACCGAAACGTTGGGCACAGACACGATGCAATAATAAAGTAATTGGCTTTTATAACAGGGAGTACTGGTCTCAGAATAATTGGTATATATATATATATATTTTTTTTCTGCCCCCTCCTTGCCACGCCTCCCCTAACTATGCCCATTCCCCAACCACACCCACCCCCAGGGGCCCTTATTGGTGGTCAGGGGCCCTCCTTGATGGTCATGAACCCTCCTTGGTGGCCAGTGGCCCGTACAGGTGGTCAGGGGACTGCACAGGTGGCCAGGGGTCTTTATATATATATTTATATATATATATATATATATATATATATATATATATATATATATATATATATATATATATATATATATATATATATATATATATATAGTCAAATACAAGAGTCCTCTGCACTCAACCCATTAGCAATATATTTAAGACAGAGACATTTTGTGCATACTGCTACTGAAAAATGCCTTACCCTTTAAACAAAACAGGGATTGTTTGTCCATATATTGCAATATATTTAAGCTGGCCAACTACGTCAAAGTCATCCAATATCTGGCCAGTCCTATGCTCAATTTTATCTGATTCATTAAGAATTCTATTGCTTCATTATACATTTTACAAAGGGACTAGGTTTTACCTGCAACTTACTTGCTGCTTTCAAAGTAAACCCCCATACTTGGCTGCCCTTTTATTAGACACCAGTGGGATCACCTGACTATAGCTGGGAAGGGTGGGAGCTACAACATGGAGCTGGTCACTGCTCCTGTATAACTATAACAAACAAGGGAAAGTTGTGCTCACCACTATTTTTTAAAAACATTAGGCGGGTGTGCAATGAGGGTGTGACCACAAAATACATATAGTCAAATACAAGAGTCCTCTGCACTCAACCCATTAGCAATATATTTAAGACAGAGACATTTTGTGCATACTGCTACTGAAAAATGCCTTACCCTTTAAACAAAACAGGGATTGTTTGTCCATATATTGCAATATATTTAAGCTGGCCAACTACGTCAAAGTCATCCCATATCTGGCCAGTCCTATGCTCAGCAGTCCTATGCTCAGTTTTATCTGATTCATTAAGAATTCTATTGCTTCAAAAGGGTAAAGCATTTTCCAGTAGCAGTATGCACAAAATGTCTCTGTCTTAAATATATTGCTAATGGGTTGAGTGCAGAGGACTCTTGTATTTGACTATATGTATTTTGTGGTCACACCCTCATTGCACCCTCGCCTAATGGTTTTAAAAAATAGTGGTGAGCACAACTTTCCCTTGTTTGTTATATATAATATATATATATATATATATATATATATATATATATATATATATATATATATATATATATATATATAAAATCAAACAACAACATCAGTTCTTTTTAAATAAATAACCTTTTCACTTTTTAAGAGCTGTGGACATTGTTGTTTGGTTATTCTATACAATATATATATATAGTATGCAAGTAGGATCCGCACTCACAGGTCTTAAAAATGTACAAAAGTTTTTATTGTAAAGGGCTAACGTTTCGGCCTCCTCCGAGGCCTTTTTCAAAGTACATAATACATAATACACACGCATTAAATACCCGGGTTGGCGGGAAAAAACAGGCCAACTTGAAAATGACGTGTACACCTCATCATCAGAAATCGACTACTGCTAAGATGTCACATGTTATACAATTTTCACATACTAATCTGCCACACGCAACAAATAACATAAATTACGACAAACTAATTGATACTAGTTAAAATCAAGATACTGTGCAACAATGTTCTTAACTTCCTTTTTCAATTGCTATGACATTTATATTGCTATCTATGTTACACAATGTATCGTCTTATTGAAAAGAGGTGGAAGGTCTGCACTGGGGCTCCCTCAGTATTAAACATATTCGTATAGAGTATAACGTCCCAATAAACTGGGATTAAAAAAACAATTAAAAATCCTGCAGTTGTTACCCGCCTGCTACGGCTATATAATTAACTCACTGTGTGTAGTTATCAACCATTAAATATTATCAAGTCCCTCATGTATCAAATGACATCCCCAGGCCATTAATAATGAAAAGGGCACACTAATCATCCCCTAAACTCATCGTGACTACTGTGTTATATCATTTACCCAATCAATGGATTAACCCATTACGTGCCAATAACAAACAACCCACACCCCAACTACTAAAAGATCAGATAATTAGCATCCTAAACTAAGAGGTGCTATGGAAAAAATACAAAATTTACAATGAATTACTATTAGGCTGTGAAAGATACCAAAATACAAAAAACGTATACATGAAAATAAGTAATAAAATAGTAAAGTAATATCAAAAAATAAATATATATATTTTAAATCACTGTGTCACTAAAAAGTATATATATGTATCCCAATCAAAGTCACTGTAGAATCGGCCATAAAATAACCAGTGTAAATCCTGGGGGTATCTGGTTGGCCACTTTGGTGCAGTGTTAAAGATCACATCCATCGATCACCAACGAAGCGATCACCGGAGGAGTTGAATAGTAGTCCTCGTACGGCTCACCCCGAAGACGGGGAGTATCGCTCTCAGGTGCCATTATCATAGGCATTAACAGACTCCACTTCACATAAGGCTCACCTCACCGTTTGCATAAGGACCCGATCACTCTGCATCTCGCGCTTGCTCAGCTCGAATATACAAAGACCCGCCGAACCTCAGGTGCGGGTCCCGGCAGGGTATAGAGCTCTAGCGGATGGGAGGTTGTTGGAACTCTGGGCTTTCACGGGTGCCGGTACTCTCATCAAAGCGATGAACATCTCCCCTCATTTGTGTCGCACCAACCAACTGCACAGATACAGCCTTTTGTCAATGCAACCGGCACGCCATCTCTGATGCGGTTCATCTGTATCAAGCAGGCAGTATAATCACGGGACTCAATTCCATATTTCGAGTATGTTGTCCCCACTCCAGACCATTAAGACCTCTGGGAGGTATGTCGGGACGTCGGTCCAAGTGGTAGTTATTAGGCCAATCCAAGTATAAGTGTTATGTTAATTTTACTGTTTTTAGTATCAAGAAACTCACGGGTGCCAGGCTAAATTATTCAAATCCAGTCCACCACAAAGCCGGCACTCTCGACAGCAGGTTACAGTTGCCTGGGTGCAGTATCAAAAAATGAAATTTCTAGTATGCAAGTAGGATCCGCACTCACAGGTCTTAAAATTGTTTAAAAGTTTTTATTGTAAAGGGCTATATATATATATATATATATATATATATATATATATATATATATATATATATATATATATATTGTATATATATATATATATATATATATATATATATATATATATATATATATATATATATATATATATATATACCACTGAAGTCCAACATCCATGTCTCCCTTAACTCGTTGTAACATTACAGATGTGCAGAAACATTAGTGTTAACCACTATTCTGTGGTAATTACAAGAATAGCTAGGACAGCAAATATGTGTTCATCTCAAATCCCACCCTAATTAAACGTCAAGACTGGGCTTCCAGGAATATCTAGTATAGTAAACAGGCATTTTCCTCAGATCTCTGCCTAATTAATATTTGCCCAGCCAGCCCCAGTATCAGAAGCAACCATTTGTAGATATAAATATATTCTTGCTAAAGGTCCCCAGAGATAAATGAAAAAACAAGTTGCACAGATATAAAGTAAAGGTGATTTGATGTATTTAATAGCAGTGCTGATCCATGCTGAACAAATGCCACTGTGAGAAATGTGAAGAATTGTTACCATGGCTGCACAGGAACTGATGTCATGGCCTTCTTTCCTTGATAACATTACATTACCCTATAGCTCACCATTGCTAAAGACTGCCTTGTTCTCAACCCAAAGAATAAGGTTTCTGTTATATATGGAAAAACACACAACGATAGGAAACACAAAGTTAGCAAAATATATCCTTGTAAATACTGGCACAGAAATAAGCATTCTCATGCCCACCTATGCACTGTAAGGAACATACAGTACTTTTCACCCACAATAGTGAAAAACACTATTTAATTTTTTTTTTTTATTATGCAATCAATTTCCCTTAATTTATTTCACAAAGCAGCAGTTCTATCAAGTTTTATGGCTGACATTTTAACTATAATTGCAATTTTTAGAAAGCTCAGCAAGGCAGAGAAAACAGTCCAGTTTTATAATGCAACATATTTACATATGAAAATAACAATTGGATTTATTTGGGCACAAGACTGTCCAGCACTGCTTGAAACAGAGTATTCATTTAAGGTAAATCTGTACTTAACAGGTTGATATAGTTGTTGGTGAGTCATATGATGGGAAAACTATGTGTGGATGAGAACAAGAAGCATATATTTAGAGAAAGTAAAAAGCAAGTGAAATCTAATGAAAATCAGGCTGCTTCAATTTGTGCCTTTTATAAAAGGAAGAGATGCTTTGCCAAGAACACAGGCTGTTTTATATTCAGTTCATGGACTGTTATTTATAGATTTTCCTTTTCTTTTCCAGAGGAAACCCGCAGATCATGCAATTCTTCTTTGCTTCGTTGTTGCATGATTTGCCAATACACATTTTAAAATAGCAAGTCACAGGACACACAGACAATGCACGTTCTTGCAAATAGATTGATTGTTTAAAACATTATTGGGGACTGTAATAAAAGTCGCAAAGAGAAAAACAATTCACACCAATAAGAATAAAAACTTGCATTTTGCAATGTAATATTCTTCCTTAAAATGTTATTGCATTGAGAATTTTAATTGCGCACTTTGGAGCAAACATAACTTTTTCAGTAAGACGTTTTATTACATTCACTGCGCATTGGCACAAACTATAACATTTGCAAACTTTCTTCCACTGTTGGAAGACGCTGATAAACAGTTTCCGGGTTTACAAAAGCTATATTAAATTTGTGCAAAGGGAAATTTGTTCACGCAAAGGCCTAACTTTTCACATTGTGAATAGTTTTTCCATTACCGACTTTTATTACATCCCCCCATAAGAAAACAAATCCTGCATTTCATCCCGGCCTATTTAATGTGGGTAAAGTTAAATATGATTTAGGGGGAGGATGTCACAAGACAATGTCCATATAAAACAATACATGGAGTGAGGGCTTTGTGCTGGCGTATAGGCAGACCAAAAATTTTTTTGGAGACAACAAAAAAGTTGGTTTGGCAACATGGCCCTTGAATTTATAATTATGTCACACACACACCAAGGTTAATGACAAAACACCTATCTATATATAAGAGAAAGAGACTGTGATCATATGCCCTTCTCAACAAATCTCAAAAAGAAGCCTCACTACACATACTCCATTGATGTAATTATAATATGTAGACTTTATTTAAAGATTTTCTAAATACAACAGAAATAATCATAACAGCATTAAAGTAAAAGTAAACAAATAAAAACGTAATATAATATACTGTAATATAAAGGTTTAATATAATGCATGTTTAGCCTGAGCATCAACTTATTTTTTTAATAGTATTTACAGTTCAACTGAACCCACATGCTCCCTAAACACTAAATAGGACAAAAGTTATCCTGAAGTCGGGGTTTTTGTGCCAAGGACTGAAAGAAGATATACAACTGAATGAGAAATCATTGTCCTTTAGGAATGTTGTCAATATTCAAATGAGGCAATAAAAAGCTATCAAACTGAATTCCTGTGAACATTTTGCGAATGAGCAAGTATTCAGTATTTTTTTATATATGTATCTTGCTATACAAATGTTCAATCAATGAATATACAAATACAGGACTAAATAAACAATTAATATAGTGACAAAAATATGAATATTTTTAAATAATACTGAGACCTACTAAGTTCAAAACTACTAATATATGTGTGGTAGATTTGCTTGTGAGATGGCGCTAATAGCTAAGTTACCAGGTGTGTATAATTTGTCAGGTACCTTTTGTCACAGACAATGCTTGACTGGTAGGTGCTACTTGGTAGGTTAGGGCAGATGGAACTAAAAAAAACCCTGTTCTCCAATACTTACCATTGTAGAACAGGTCTTAAGACATCCCTAAAGACTCCTGGCTATGGTGAGCGGCTTGCCAGCGCCATCTAAGATAAAGAGCAACCACCCGTATTTGAGATAAAGAATATCAAATAATTCTGTGTTCAGAGGCCCGGGATCTCATACTCTGTGACCCACCAGCATATCTGTGCTTTTAGACCCTTTTTTTTTGAAAAGCACCTACATTACATTCTGAAAGAGCTCAGATCTGTTGCCATAACTACATTCTTTGAGAGTGCAGATCTGGTGCCTACACTTATTGTTTTTTTTTATTAGTGGTGAGCACAACATTCCCTTGTTTGTTATAGTTTATACAGGAGCAGTGGCCAGCTCCATGTTGTAGCTCCTACCCTTCCCAGCTATAGTCAGGTGATCCCAATGGTAGCCAATAAAAGGGCAACCATGTTGGGGAGTTTTAACCTTGAAAACAGCAAGTAAGTTGCAGGTAAAACTTAGACCCTGTGTAAAATGTATAATGAAGCAATATAATTCTTAATGAATCAGATGAAAATTGAGAGTAGGACTGGCCAGATATGGGATGATTTTGACGCAGTTGGTCAGCCTTAATATATTGCAATATATGGACAAAAAATTCCTGTTTTGTTTAAAGGGTAAGGCATATTTTTAGTAGCTATATGCATAAAATGTCTCAATGTCTTAAATTTATTGATACTGGGTTGAGTGCAGAGGACCTCTTGTATTTGCCTGGTGCCTACACTACATTTTGAGAAAACACAGATCAGAACCCTACACTGCATTATGAAAGCACATAGATTTAGCACTCTCTCTAAATGTAGTATAGGCACCAAAGAAAATATTTTATATGCACACCTGTTTCTTATGCCTATCACCACCCTAATTCCACCCAATCCTCTTGCCAGCACTCAGCTTTGTATTAAAGGAAAACTATATCCCCCAAACAATGATAAAAATATATTGCATAAAACCGCTCATATGTAAAACCCTTGCTACATGTAAATAAACCATTTTTATAATAATATACTTTTCTAGTAGTATGTGCCATTGGGTAATCATAAATAGAAAACTGCCATTTTAAAAAATAAGGGCCGCCCCCTGGGATCATACGATTCACTGTGCACACAAACATACCAACAAACCATACATGTTAGGTCACATGAGCCAATTAACAGACAGAGTTCTGTCTTTTGCTTCAACACTTCTTCCTGTTACAGTTAGAGTTGTAGTATTTCTGGTCAGGTGATCTCTGAGGCAGCACACAGACCATCACGAAATGGTGGCTCAAGGCAAGAGATTTAAAAAGGGCAAGGTTTACTTAAATATGTATACTAGTTTGGTAAGATTCTTTAATATGCCACTTAATTTGATATAAACTCCCTGTTGCTTAAGTATTCATTTTGGGGGTATAGTTTTGCTTTAAGAGAACATGGTGTGTCTGGTGACCTATGCCTGACAATATTGCACCATTTACACACCTTGCAAATCTAATCATTTTAACTGTCTGATCAAATCCGATGACATTAAATAGATATGAAATGAATAAAAGTACTATTTTGCACAATAGAAATCATGTAAAGTTAATTCTAATGAAGTAGCATATATTATATGTACAACTGATGCTAATAAAGCATTAGAGTCACAAATTAAGACATTAAAGGATGGTCTATTTCAGCTTTACTGCCATCAGAAAAAACTATTATCCAGCTAAGGTGATTCATCCCCACTGGAGGCACAAAAAGTAAAAGAACTTAATGCTATAGATAGAAAACAACCTATGCACATGATATCCTATTATAGTACATAAGAGCCATCAATATCCCATACATTATATCCATGACCTGTATAACACCGTTATACATTAATGCAACTCCTCAGTGATTTATATTATCCTTAAAGTTTACAATATGGATTATGTTATTCCTTATAGCAATATCCATTTTGATTTATCCACCAAATCCAACAGAGATCCAATGTTCAGTGTGTCAAAATAATATCTAAATAGTATATTTATCATGTGTGCACATCTTTCTTTCTTTGTTATATGAGGGAGTGCTTCCATACTGCTTGCAAACTTGTAATTCTTCCAGTAAATAATTTAGCTAGAAATTAAAAAAGATTATATAAATGAAGGTTTTCTCTGATATGTTTCATGAGGCAGTTCCACAACTGAAACACCTTTTTTTCACAAGTGAAACTTCTATAGTGATTGTTTCAAAGTGTATAGGACTCCTCCTATAATACTTCTTACCTCAATGTGTTGATACCCAGGAATTGGCATTGGCAGATTATGGGGCTGACTTATCAATATTTGAGAACTGCTCTTGGATTTATTTTTTGAGCTTAAACTCATGAACTCAAAACTTTAATGTGCATATATTAGTGCAAAAATGTGTGCCAATGTAAACCTTCAACACCTAAAAGCTTGCAAGTTCATGTAGAAGTCAATGGGAGATGTCCTAAGCAATATTTAAGCAATTTTTTCATTTGGATTTTTTTTACTTTTTTTGTAGATGCATTGAAAATGATGAGCAGAATATGAAATCTATGCATTTACTGTATGTTTTGTTCACAGTGTTGTTTAATCAAGTTTTTAGAATTAGATAGACTTGTCATGGGTAGAGGTAGAGGAAGTTGTTTTTGTACTTAGAATGAAGATCCTGCAGATCAAAAAAACAAATCAAAATTTCCAATGACCATTTGTAATTTGTTGTCACTACAAACAATGATGACTAAAAAAATCTATGTTATATTAATAAGCTGGAGAAAATACTGGGTATAGAATGTAGGGACAATGCTGAGAACAGCCCTGGCAATCCAGAGCTAATTCTGCACACACTGATTAGTTGCTCAACATTAACCTACTGCCTCCACAAGTCATATTTATTCTTACAATTTTCCACAAACTTTCCAGAGATTAAAGTTCAGGCCATATATTCAGAACTGTCAACATCTCGGCAAAAGGTGAAGGATATTCACTTACTATTCAGACTTATTTTGTTTAACTACACCCACAGTACTTATAAAAAGTCCTCAGTATGTTTCACCAATACTGTCACTGATAGAGTTCACCCCATGCCTGTTCTGTGTCACAAATTGGGTATATATTTCCAGAAATGGTTGCAGAGCTGTCTCTTAAAACCCATTCAAAATCGACGTGATTGTCTGACTCCAAGCTAAAACTTGAGCTGAGAAAAGACAGACACAGGAAACATTTGTCAAAAAAGAAACTTAATGTTGGACCTAAAAGTTAGCAAATTTCAGTATTTAACCCTTTTTTCATATGAAGACATAAAAGCAGATCAATCAAAACAAGCAAGCCATTGTCATCTCATTTAGATATCTTATTAGAATTATGGCTCACAGAGTGACTTGGAAAACAGCTTCAGGCAAAACACCAAAAATTGTCTGAAAGGTAGCTTGTGTTCAGAATTCAGAATAAATGTTTTAAGGGTAGAACAAAAATAATTCTCTTTATTTTTTTTTACAAAATTAAAGAAAAAAACAATGCAACATCATACAGGTAGCCAACAGTGATGTTTTCTCATAATCCTAGACTTATCCTCAAGCAACGTTGTTAGCTGGAAAATTTACAGTTCCTAATTTCAGCAGTAGGTTGAGTTAGTCTGAAGGTATATGTTGATCTTTCTTGAACATGTCCAAAAAAGACCAAATATCATGGTAAGAGTCTAAAGTGTCTTCAAGTCAGGCCATTAGATAATACACAAAAATATGTACTAACATTTATTTATATAGCACCAGTATATTTCACAACGCTGTAAGTAAATGTGTTTATACAACTAAATATAAAAATTCCAGGCAAACCGCACTTACTTTGTAGTTTACTACATGGGTGCACGTCAAATAACCTGTTCACCAAGGTTATAACTTGAACTCATTTCTCTCTACAGACAGCACTCCAAATTCTTGATTAAAATTCGCCTTTATTTATTCCATCTTAGGGCAGCATAGGTATGCAACGTTTCGAGTGGCACTCCACTCTTTATCAAGCTTGAAGGGAATAAATAAAGGCTAATTATAATCAAGAATTTGGAGTGCTGTTTGTAGAGAGAAATTTATACAACTAAATACATTAATTACATGCATAGAACATATGGAGTTATATATATATATATATATATATATATATATATATATATATATATATATATATATATATATATATCACAACCAATACTAGTACAAAAGGTGAGCAAGGCCCTGTGCAAAGGAGCTTACAATCTAAAGAGAAGAGTATAAGACAAAGTGTGGGAGTGGGCAGGATCAGAATTAAGTGTGTGAGAGATGTAGTACTGTATAAGTTATTGCATTTGGTAGTTAAGCAGAGTGAGGACAGGCTTCTCTAAAGAAGTGCAAAGAGATCTTTTGAAAGCAGAAAGGTTGGGAGAAAGTCAGACAGACCGTTGGAAAGAATTCTAGAGGAGGGGTGCAGCCTTGAAAAGTCTTAAATGCAAGCATGTGAGGAGGTAATGAGAGAAGCGTTGAGTAGCAGGTCAGTAGAGGAGCGTAGCAAGCAGTTGGGTGAGTATATAGAAATGAGATCAGAGATGTAGGGTGGGGCAGAGTTATGAAGTGCTTTGAATGTCAGGGTCATTAATTTGAATTTGATTCTGAAAGGTAGAGGAAGTCAGTGTAGGGATTGGCAGAAAGGCGAGGCAGAGGAGCGGTTGCTGAGGTTTATGAGCCTCGCAGCAGTGTTCATTATGGACTGGAGAGGTGACAGAGGGGAAGGCCAATTAAAAGAGAGTTACAGTAGTCTAGACATGATATGACCTGAGAGTGAATAAGAGCATCTTGGGTGATAAATGATCATATTTTGGATATGTTCCTTAGGTGGAAGTGACATGATTTAATAAGTGACTGGATATATAAATGCATTAAAGAACTGTAGACTATGGTACTACTACTGTAGTACCACTGCTACTACCTCAAGGGAAGTGATGTCCAGTGACAGAAGATAGTGAATGGGCCATCTTTATGAAAAAATATATTAACAAAGCAAACTTTTATTTGACTAAAGTTCAATGTTATTCAATTGCTTTGCAAAAGTCCATTTCATAATGAATGCAATACATTTTGTTATCATTGCATTTATTTCTCTATAGACTCAGCAGAAATCTACTGCTTTTTGAGGGTTCAGCACAACTAGTCATACAGGTAATTGAATATGGATGAAACTATTATTTTCTATATATTTCTGATGATAGCAGCACATACATACAGCCAGGGATCTAGGTCGAGCTTTCTTTAAAAATTTTACGTTTTTTTCACTAAAAAAAACCCTCAATTTTTTATCTGATTTTTGGGTGTTTTGAGGTATTTGACGATGGTTTTCTGCATGTATTGACGATATTACGATTTTCAGTGGGAGACTGTCACCAGCTTTGTCGGACATAACTTTCGTACGATTGCTGTCAGGGGCAGAACATCGGCTGATCTTTTCTTTTACTACTTTATGCGAGCAGAATGGTTAGTGGGAGATGGGGAAGTCCGATCGTTTGAGGATTCGAACAATTGGATCTTTGCGTCTATGGCCAGCTTTGGATATGAGAAAAAAAATAGTTTTAGTAAATAACCCTCAATACTAATTTACAGGGCTGCCTTTATGTCTTGAGTGAGAAACTGTTTGCAACTCTAAATGATTGTAGTTTTGGTTTTCTCAGAAAGAAGTTAGTTATTTTTTCCCTCATCAACAAAGGTATTTAAAGGGAATGTCCAACTTCAAAAAAATGTAAGCAACTTTTCAAAATACATTAATGTCAATGTTTTTTAAATGTATTTGAAAATCAAATTGAAATTGAAAGCAGCTTGTGACATTTGAAACAACGTAGCAGAAGCCAGTTCTCCTCCAGGTTTGTTAATCAGCTGGCTTATGTTACATTGTTTCAGGAGTCAGAGCCAGGAGTGCGGAGAATATAAACAACCAGCTACTGCTGTTGTTACATTAACAAATAGCCTTAAAACCATTGAACATTTTTAATAAATGCATATTGAGAAAGTTGCTTTGAATTACATTTATTATTCTTATTCATTATGCAAAAAAAAAAAAAAAAGTTTAAGGTGAGGTCAGCTATAATGACTATTGTGTATAATTTGTGTTTATATATTTACATGAATACACCCTGTATGTCTGTTGTATAGTTGGTGCTGTATAAAAAAAAAAAGACATGTTATATAATAATAATGCATTTTGAGTGCAAGCTCTGCAGGCCAAAAAGAAGAATTTCCTTTGATGCGATTCCCTTGACAATGCTTATGTATAAAGGAGCAGAGAGGCAAACAAATGAAAGCTTTGCCTGAGAATCCCACATACACAGACATCCCCTCCCCCCAGCTTGTCAGGTGAGCTAAGGCTTATTTTGCTTCTCTGCACTGTAGGACAGTGACAGAGAGGGAGCTGTCTCTGCTTCATCCTTTTTCCCAAGCAGGCAGTGGATAAATTCTCAGCCCTGGTGTGTTTGTTTTCCCTTTGGAATATGAGAGTGCTGTGGCTGCCCAGCTCTTGGCTGGGTTTATGTTGCTGTGTGCAGCAGTGACTGCTGGCCTACCTCACTTTTGCCTTGCTGGTCACCTCCGAGTGTTGAGTGTCTAAGAGCCGTTGGCTGCACTGAAACGTTTGGCTCTTTCTCTTAGTAACAGCTTTTTACATTCTGCCTCAATTCCTCTCCAATCTAATCACTTGCAATTGCCCCCTCCCCCCATCATATATCTCTTGGATTTACCCCCCTCCTCTCCCCAGCTCTGCACCCCCACCCCCACCCCTTTTTTTCACCAGGGTAATAACTGCATATTACCAGGCTTTGGAGCTGTGTATCTGCTTGGGGAGGGAGCTGCTTATCTTTGCAACAAAATCAAGGTAGGTCTCTTGTTTTGTCAGAGGCTTGGGTGGACAGTGGGGCGTGTGACCCTCACCCCTCCCCCCCTGGAGGGGGAAGGGGGCATGTAGTGGGGATAAAGTGTGTATAGTAAGTAGGGTTGTCAAATTGCCCCTGTAAAACTGGACACATGCTACAGAGTTGATTAATTATTGGCAGGGGGTTTCAGGGGTTGCTGTGAGTTGTTGTCAACCATGGCTGGGGGGGGGGAGCAGGTTGGATTAACCTGTTCCCTAGCAGGGAGTGTTGTTTTTGTTGGAGGTGGGTGGGGGATGGGCACGTGTAATGAATATTGTTATTATTTCCTTCTCCTAAACTAATTGTGTTTGCTCATGAATGTTTCTCCGTGCACAGAGCCGGCATTGTACATTGTGTTATGCCTTTGTTATGATTGTGTGTTTCAGAACCCAGACTGTGAGAAGGGGAATCCCTGACCTAGGAGCTCACTATCAGAAACAGTGTGGGGGGAGGGGTGCGTGTAGTTTTGAGACACCTTAACTCTTTCCTTCCCAGTCCTGCAATATTCCGGCTCTCTGAGGACCTTAAAAAAACTGGGGTGGTTGGTTGGCGGTAAAACTGCACTACCCCCCATATGTTTATTTAACTGTTTCAATGGCCCTTAGGACTCAGAAGCAGTCAGCGCCCCCCCCCCCCCCAGATCATCTTAAAGTGAGCTCCTAGGTCAGGGTTAGTGCTAGGGTAGGGCATTTAGATTGGTGTGCTAAACCTTTTTCATAAATTACCTGTAGCCATAGACAACACATACTAAAAATCCTCATTTCTATCTGTATAAATGTGTGTGTGTGTATATATGTGTATATATATATATATATATATATATATATATATATATATATATATATGTGTGTGTATATGTGCATATTTGTAGATACACACACACACACACACACACACACACACACACTAGTCCCCCTTGTGCAAATGTATCTATATATGTTGCTTCCAGGAAGCACGTGAGGTCTAATTACAAGGAAATGTACAGTATTGTAGTGCAGGAGAGGGGGAAGGGTGCCACAATCCCTCACTTGGAGAGGCTGCTTCTTGCAATGGACTTGGCACTTGTTTGTCTGGGTGAACTTTTCGTGGTCATCATGTTCTGTGATGGAACAAAATAGATTTTGCTGATAATACAGTTTATTTTGCTGATATAGCCATAAATAAGAAGGCAATTTAATTACTTTACTGAGTATTAGTTGTTATTTATGCTTCGTGTTTTCTGTGTCGTGTTTCATATTATTTTGTCTGTTAAACACCACTTATTTGAATCAGTTTTATGAAATAGGGCCAATGTGCCATTTTTGGCGGCTAGACGCCCTACATGCAGTCATTCACCTTGATTCCAATGACAGTGTCTTCCTACTCTATTTCCATTGTGAACTGCAAATGAAGTGCACATATCTGTGTTCTGGGTACTTGAACCTGAAAGTAAAGTTTGCCACATACAGGCTCATACAGTATTAGCTGCTGACTGACTCAAGATTAAATCTGCAGCATATTGCCCATTGTATGATGTAAAAACAGTAGTCTGCACAACTGATGTTTACCTAGGGATCAACTAGATATCAACAGGTCAGGCGTGAAATTCCTATCAGGTAAAGACTACCTTGTGCTGTTTATGTGGTCCATTTCCAGTGGGTCTACATAGGTCACTGTTAGGATAAGTTATAACCAGTATTTTCCACCCCAATTCCAAAAGCTGATATAAGCAAGTGGGTGGGCAGCCAAGAGATAACTGAAGTGAAACCTACACCTGGGCTCCTTTACCGAAATGACCTTCTGCAGTGCCAGCTTGTAGTCTAACCTCCCTACTGAGTAGCAGAGTTCAAAATGCTGGATATCTCAGTGGATATCTTCCTGTAACTTCAATGAAAAGTGCAACAAATTGGGTTTGGTTCATGATTCCTGCTTGGGAATGCTTCATTATACACTTTCATACATCATTCACAGGCTGAGGCCTACTCATGTCATGAAGTGAACCATGGCCATCTGTGGCACTTTGATCAGCAATGATCAAAGTGCCTGGTGTGCTTTTGCCCAAAGGCTATAATATAAGTGAGATGTAGGTCAGTGCTCTGTTAAATCGCACTTGGTTAGTTGCTCCTGGCTATAGCTTGGGAATTATATTATGCTCTCTTGTGCAAGGATGCACTAGGCATGATAAATTGTCTATACACATTTGTTAGGATGAATGAATGGATCTCTGTGTCTTGGAAGCAGTGAAACTGCTGTATTTACAAGTATGCCTCCCTACTGCTAAATGTTAGTAATAGATCACTAATAGTGACTGCAGTATTTCCACAATAAGTACACGAGAGCCTTGTCAGAAGAAAATACACATAACCCATTTCAATAAGTGATACTGAAGCGTTCCTTCATGTTAGTATAAAAAAGAACGAGGACAGCCTATTTTCTTTAAAATACCTTACTTAACCCTGAAACAAGCATTGATCATTGCCTTTGGGCTTATACACATTTAACTATGTTGTTGACCCTTGGATCTGACAGCCATAGGGTGGCACTAGCTTCATATAGGCTGGCATAATCTTTACATTTATATGCCTGCCTATAGGAGGACTGGTCTGCCCCTAGCCCTGTGTGACTGATAGATCCAGTGCTCCTGTAAGTACACCATTAGCTTCTTGGGGTGTCAGAGCTAAGAGCTGGGTTGTGTATTTGGAGGGTATCTCCTTTAAAACAACACTGCCCAGGATGTCCCTTAGTGATATTGATGCTATTCCCACTATTGAAAGAAACATTTTAGAACTACTTTAATAGTAAATACCCTGCTATCCTTAAGAGTACCATCACACAGGGTTGATAAGCTCTTCTCAGCCCCTTGTGTCTGCACTATCGGGCACTGTTGCCCTGTGAGCAGATATAAGGCCGACACTATGCCTGTCTGGGCATACACAGGAGTGAGCTATTAACTATATATATATATATATATATATATATATATATATATATATATATATATATATATATATATATATATATATATATATATAGATATATATATATATATATACTGTTACAGCCTGCCTTTGCAATTTTATGCCAGTATATGCTTACCTGTTGCTCTATCCATGTTACTAACTGAAATAAGACCATTGTATTAGCCTTTCCAATGAATATATTATACATTCCCAACACAGACATGCTGCTTCTGCTTATAGTGTTCTCTATCCCTTCAATACCCATAACATTTGCCTTCTCAGTCAAGCCACCATTTTACATTCTCTGGCAAAGCCTTAATCACTCTCTTAGAGAAGCATTATGGTATGTTTTGTATATTCTATTTTTTATAATTTTGTATTGAATGGTATTTAAAATGTGGCAGGTTGTATTTGAGCAAATATTTGCTACACTGGCCCTTAGAACTATATGATTCTGACATCGCTGCTTTATTTTTGCACCCGAGTGCATTTAGACATGGGAGTTTATTGTTGGCACGAACAGGGTGCGTAGGTGATCTCTGCAGTTGCATGCAGCAGCTGCGACTTACATTTCAAACAACTGCAACAGACAGAGCATTTAGAAAACTTCTAAATATGGCTTTTAGATTCTTTAATGGGTAAGGCTCCCTACAGGAGTAAATGCTTCAAATGCAGTGTCTAGAATTATTAAAATGAAAACATTTGTATATAAAAACAGCTAAGCTAAATAGTGACTGGGAAGTGGGAAGTTATTTCAGTAAGTGCAACCATGTTCATTCTGGTGAGTATGGGAAGGTGTATGCAAGGGAAATTTGTGATGTTTTAGATTAAAAGTCTACATGTTATTTAAGCTGAACAAACCTTTATGACCAACAGACCAAGCAAAGACTAGAACGACTGGTTCTACTAATGGCCCAGTGCACATGTATGGTCAGGAACTACACATACTTCTGCCTAGTAATAGCCTGATCCATTAGATCATGATATGTGGCCCATGAGATCATCACTGTCCAGGAATTGGGGCCTAATGGGGCCAGCATTATTATGATAAAGGTCATCACACAGCAGCAAGTTTAAATCAATTGTTGGTTTATTCAAAAGTATATTTGAAAGAGTTAAAAGAGATTGCTACAGATGCTATAAACAAATGTAGAAAACTATTGGATCAGGTAAATGGAAATCTGGTCTCGGAGATCTGCTGATCCAGGTTTAATGGATTTTGTACCAAAAAATAAATCAAAGGTTAGATTATAATTGAGAAGAAAAGTTGTTGATCTTGGGAAAAGATAAGCAATTATTGGTTTTACTGGTTTTATCTTTAACAGATATGAACTTTTAAAGACTGGCAGTATACATATTGAGTTTTATTATAGTTAAAGGAATTTATTACACCACCACCTGAAATGCAAAATACTAAAACTGCTATTCATTTCAAAGGAATGGCATGGAGCCATACTAGTTCCAAAAGAATGGCATGGAATCTCACTGCTATTCATTCTAACGGAACAGTTCGGAACTATATTGCCATTCATTCCAACAGAATAGCACGGAACCATCCTGCTATTAATTGCAACAGAATTGCCGGGAACCATATTGCCGTTCATTGCAAAAGCATTGCATGGAACCATACTACTGTTCTTTGCAAGAGAATTGCAGAGAACCATACTGCTGTTCATTCCAATAGAATGGCACGGAGCTGTACTTTTGCAACACTATGGTATTGGACCACTTGATATATCCAAGAAGCTCTGTATCATTTTATTTGCATTAGGAATTTATAGCAGTTTTGTCTTTCAAAAATGTTGGCCAGAGGCTAGCCAGCAAATAAGCCCCAGGCCATCCCTGCAAAAGGTTGGTTCTTAGCTGAATCTCAAGTAATAGAAGCATTAATGATGGAAAAATATCAATGTTGAATTAAACAGCTTTAAAAAATAAATATGTTTGAATAAAATAGATGCTCTCTAATGTTAGGTGTAATTATACTGCAATTTCTGCTGGTACTAGCTATATAAGCTTCTTTTACTTGTGGATAAATCAGGTGGTAGGTTCAATAGAATAAAAATTCTAAGAATGCTTTTAGCTAGCCACTATGTTTCTTAGAAAAATATATTGCTTTTTTTCAAATTATTTGATCAATCATATTCTATTACCATTCTCTTTTCTATGTATAATACATTTGTGAGCATAAATATGTTTGCTATTTAAGAGACAGTAACACCAAAAATTTAAATTGGCAGGTTTGATTTTCACATCGGATTGAGGACCGGATTGGCTCGTTGATGCAGTCCATGCCCCAACAGCACCATTCCAGTTTTTGTAATCAGATCATTTGGTTCTAGGGCCAAAAGATCAGATTATTCCGATATGACCCAGCTTTGGTGGGCATATCAGGGGCATAAGATCCACTCGTTTGGCAACTTTGTATGGCCACCATTTGGGTTAAAAATGATTTTCTTCAGAAAACACTAATAAAACACCACTACACTTTAAATAAATAAGATACTGTGTAGCCATGGGGATTAGCCATTCAAGGTGAATAAGGCAAAAAAGGGCACATGTTTACACTGCACATAAAAGATAAGCTGTGAGAAAAATACAGGACAGAACAAATTTAAACTTTTTGATGTTAATGTACTTTAATAATGTCATAAACCCCATTCATATGTGTGCTTATCGTTATTTTCCTCCAAGAGGTGGGTGGTAGTTTCCATTTGTTAACAGAGTCTGTGCTACTACAGACTTAGTGGGTTGTGGGAGTTGAGATAGGTAAGTATTTACCAAACAAGTGTGCATTGAACTATAGAACTAGAAATCATATATAGAGCTTTCTCTTTTTACTATTTTATTTCTGTTTATAAAGTGACAGAGCAGTAGTTCCCACTATGTGCTGCTTGTTGCAAGTAAGGCTGGATGGCAGAATAGCGCCCAGGATCATTGCATCTGCCTGCCTGCAAATTGCTTGACAAGTCGCTTTTCACTTATGTGGGGTATGCAAAAGCATATTTATAGTGACAAACAGCCAATATTAATGAACCTGCACATGATGTCAGTATTTATGTACAAAAGACTTGCAAGTCAAGCTTCCGTGTCAGGCAGAACTTTGGCCATTGGGACTGGTGACACTAGTTTTATTGAAGTGTAAAGCTGAACACTGCATTACTTAGAATTGATAGGGTTTTTAGCGTCTGAAGAGTACTGATGTGAAGTCTGTACAAAGATCACAAAGCTTGAAAAGGAACTATTTATACAAGATCAACAATTGCCAAGTGACATCTGACCCATTTGCAGCGGCCATGTAGATAGTGGTCATGGGTGTTTTACTAGTTGATAGCAATCTTTCTTTGGAAGGACGCTGCAGAAAAAATATTCTGAGGCTCAGTTGTGGATAGCTTAAAGAGGTGTATAACAGTAGCATACTGTCAGGGGCCTTGCGGCTCCAATCTAGGAGAAGTCCTGACCAAGGAGGAAGTTCTAGGGTTAAGTTTGTGGTAACCAAAGAGATCAGGAAGTAGCGTAAACAGGATTCAGTCAACTCTGAGGAAGTGCCGAGATCACAGGCACGAAACGCATTGCTATAATATTAACATATGTGCTTGAATAAACGCCTACTTTGATATTAGAATGCCTCCTCTATCTGGATCAGCCAGCAATCACAGGTGTAAGCAAGGTTGGGAGAGCTCTGTAACAACCACAATAAGGTTTGCTGGATGTGAAGTCAAAGTCTAAGAATACAATTAGAATCAATTTACAACATCCAGGAATACAAGCAGCAATTCCTATAATCGGGCATTGAACCCGTGACCTTGGCATCCTCTTATTTAGAATTTCCACGCCAAGCACTGGCGTCGTTGCCCACAAGAATTATGGGCACCGCCATCTTGGATGCGGCCCTGCCGGAGATGGGAGCGCCATCGGGCACTCCTGACACATACCAGAAATAATGATTTTATTTTTATTGGTTTCTAATTTTTTTTATGAATTGAGGTTAGTTTCATGTTCCTCCTCATATAAACTGTAAGATGGCTTGCCACCTTTCTAAACTGTTATATTTGATAGAATAGTTGCCACATTGGATATACTATAGACACTGCTGTTTGCTGCTGAGAAATGTATCAATTAATGTATCAAATTTTAGCAGTTTAGAAAACTAACACTGTGAGGGAGCTATTACTGAGCTACATGCTGGGATGGTAAATTATTATGATGAGTAAAGCTGGCCATATATGCTCAGATAATAATATTTTTATATGAAAATGTGTATGCCAGCCACCCAATATCCATGTACAATCTGGTCTGTTGATTGGCAGTTAAAATCTCATCTGCTGATGCATCATGTCAGCCAGTGCATAGTGCATCGCAGGCGAGGAAGCTGCGGCTTTTTTTCATTTCCTGCTCTTCCGAATGTTGCACGCTAAATGAGCAAACAGAATAACAGGAAGGCAGCCTACCATATGTGGCCCCTCTGTTTGGCTTGGCATTAAATTAAAAGTGATTTGGGGGAACACACAAAAGAAAATACACAAAATAGACCAAAGAAGGCCTTGGAGAAAGATGTGACATGTTCAAAACAGAATAATAAACCCCTGTCTTGTGGTCTGTGTCCACTTATGTGGACACCTTGTGCCAGATTTTTTTATCCATCGTGCAGGGGAAAACGTATGCAACTGTTAATGCCCTTACACACTTGAGCACTAATGGGCATGCTTTTGTCCTTGCTTATTGCAAACAACAGCACTTAGGGTAATATGCAAACAGGATGTGTAAAGACAATTGTCAGGATTATGACAGTATGACAATGTGTAAAAGCACCAAACAAATGTGAACTTTTTGAAGGTCTAACAAGTTATTGGTTCAGTTTAGTAAAAATGTGCAAGTTGAGGCAACATTTTCCTATTAAGGAAAATCCTATCTTTTGGCTCCCAAGCATACCATCAAATCAGAATGAGGGCCTATTGAGAGCAGTATGAGGTCATACGGTCCTCGTCCAAAAACTTTTTTAAACTTGCCTAATTTAAATCTGCCATATTTTTGGTCAGATACTGATCAGGCAGAACCTCCTGGCGGCCCTATACACAGGCCAATAAGCTGCCAACTCAATCTGGAGGGGTCAGATCAGTAGTATTTATCAGGCCATGTATAACCAGCTTTACAAAAGACAAATAGGGGGCAAATGTTAATTCTGTCTCTTTACAAATACAAACATTCAATTATTTTCACTTTAAAGCATTATTAGCTATATATAGAATAAGTCACCATTGGCTACTTAATTGGAAAGCCCCATGTGCCAACAGTCACACACAGTTAACATTTACAAATGAACCAGTGAACATTTTAGACAATAATTATGGGCACTGGATTGCAATGATAATTATGGAGGGGATAATATTTTTGCTATATTTATTTTGATCAGATATTTATGGTTGCAAGTTATTGATATGTTACTGACTGAAACATTTCTCCAAAGTAATGCCCGAAAACAAATCGCTGTAATAACCTGCAAAATATTTTATCATGGATGTTAAAGATAAAAACAAAAACAGCAATTGGGTCTCTACCATATTTTTAATGAATGTAACACATGAACTTGCATCCACTGATTACATAGCAGCCGCCAGGATTTCCAACAGAGAAAGAGCAAAAATTAGATAAAATGTAGTCAGATAAGAGTAAACATACGTTTACTCTTACATAAGTGTAATGAATGCTGTAAAAAGGAAAGAGAGAAAAACAAAGGTACAGTTACATAGCACATATTAATCAATAAAATTGATTAAACAAGCAAGCAAAACTGCAAAATAAACAAATAAATACACTCTTAGGATTTAAAAAAACAGAATAGGTTAGTGAGCAATATTGTATACATAGTATGCCAAGAAATAAGTCTGACAGCTATGATGAGTCCCTGGGCCTTTCCAGTGTTATTGAAGATATCTGCTAGCTTATGGGAACCCCAACTTGCTTACAATGGCCCAGTAGTCCATTCAACTTACCTGCATTTTATTAGAAATCACTATGATTTAACCCCCCCCCCCAGTTTGGTCACCTGCTGTAAGTAATTTGCACCCAAATCTCAACTTTCCCTGCCACTGAAATACATAGAAGTGTCTCCTGAAACCTCAGAATCAGTTGGAGCATGGAGTGCTGTTGGACTGGACTAGAAGGAACTCGGTGTGACCTGTGAAGAATGGGGGACATGGCAGAATCGCATGGCAAGACACACTCAGATCCAAAGAGATCAAGTTTGGTGTATCAGCACCAGTAAAAGTAGAATATAGTATCTGGCTGTATGTTTTGGAATCAAAGCATTTCCATCCCACGACAATATTGATAGTATTGGCATCTGATTCACTTGGAGCAACCCAGTAAAAAAATCTTGAAATTACCTGTCACGTTGAGGTAACCCCCTGGTGGTGGTTCCAGGGTTCTCTGGCATCCATGCTAGGAGCACATATGAGTGTATATCATATCTTCTGTAAATACTGTCAATGTTCATGTTTGTACATGGGCCCTCCCGTAGTTCAATAATCTACATCTATAGTATATCTTATACAGATAAGCGTGAGCTGTTATGTCCAGACTAACTGAACCTTTGTTTTAATAGACAACTGTAAGTTGGTTAAATCATTTCATGTTTGTGAATATTTCTCTGTCTACTTTAAGCTGTAGGCCAAAGCTGTCCCAAGACCTACTCCAAGATGCAGCCTCCCGAGTGACTTTTATTGCCCACAGTCTTCCCAATAGCTCCACAGACTTCTTTGTATAACATCACAAAAAACTGCACACTACAATAAAAAATATTGGACAGCACTGTGATGTTTAGATACAAGGTAGATCCCTTAGCTGGAAGTGCTCTGCACCATATTTTTCATAACGACGGGCATGCTATAGCTATGACAGTCACATAAAATATTATTTTGTAAAACTGATTTTACAATATTTTTTCACCGTTTTCCTGCTTTTAAAGGCAGCTGAAGGCAAAAGAAGTCATTTTTTTATCAATGCTGTCCTCTTGGGTAGAACTGTGGCAGTTAGAACACACTTCCATTTAGCATATGGCACACACCATTTCCATTAAGTGCTTATTGCTCGGGAATGCTGACTTCTCTGCTCCCAAGCGATATCTGTTTAATGAAAATAATGTGTTCCATGGGGGCATCTGTTTTTCCATTCACTAAAATGGGAGGCAACTGCTAGTAGGATCAGGCAACATCATCCCTGCTATTCTCTGTCTGCAGAATGCCCTTGTGCCTTGACCCCAAGGATATTATGTGAAATCTTTATACATCGTTTAACTGTTTTGGTTGGAATGGTCTTCATTTTCCTCAGAATTCTTCTGTTCCTTTCACAGTAGTTGCAGGATCTTTGCAGTAGCCTTATAATGAAATTGCAGGAGCAGCTTTCTAGTGTGCTGAGCCGGACTGGGAATTTGCTGCCATTTATGAGAGTTTTTTTCCTTAGAACCAGCAAATATCAGAATGCATCTGTATCTCTTTTATATCATGCTTCATTTCAATGTAACTGTTTTTGCTACACATCTTGATTGGCATTACACTTTAATCAAATGAAAAACAACACATTTGTTTCTGGATATACTGTAACTTGGAAAGGTATTCAGATCCCAAATCTTGCACTGAAATGTTGTTCTGTGTGATGTTTTGATGTCTTTCTTATTGGTGCAAAAATAAATGTTGTATGTTTGCTAAAGCTCACTAGATGGTGATAATGACTTGTGTCAGAAAAAAAACACCAGAGCTGAATTACTAAAGTAAAAGCACTTCTACCACTGCAATTTTTTTGGCACACATATATAATGCTTATTATCATCACATCCACTCCACCTAAGCTTTTACACAAGGTTTACTAAAGACTATCACCATTGTTATCTTCAAATAAAAACAACACTGTAAGGGTAAGGTCACACTGAGCGTTTTGGAGAGATTTGGTCACCTGGCGACTAATCGCCTCGTCTTTACAGCAACCAGTCTCCCCAAAAGCCTTCCCTCACTCTGCGCTGGCTAAAATGAAAAATCGCCGGTGCTAATCACACGTGGCGATTCGTTTTCCGAGGTCGCCCGAAGTGATTACAACCGGCAATTTTTCATTTTAGCCAGCGCAGAGTGAGAGAAGGCGTTTGGGGAGATTGGTCGCCGCAAAGACGAGTCCATTAGTCGCCAGGTGACCAAATCTCCCGAAAACACCCAGTGTGACCTTACCCTTACCAGTTTTTATCAGCACTCAGAAAGTGGTGTTATTTGAAAAAATTCCAGAAATTGTACATCGGGAGAGATAATGTAATGCGAGCGATGAAAATTATGAGAAAGAAAGATACCTACAAAATGCATTATTAATTTATTGCTAATAATGAATTAGTGTGAATATAATTTATTACAAATATTACTTCATTGGCCATGATGACATATAAATATTATTTTATATAAACTATTTATTATTCTGGTCATTTGCAGTGGTGACAAAAAAATCTACTGGATGTAATGCAGGTTATGCAGTAGGCCTAAATGAGCAGCAAAAATACTCATAACTCAATAACATAAATCACTGCCATGCTTCCGCAACTTACACCACTTATCACAAATTACCACGTTGCAGTTTAGTAAACATATGAGTGGCATTAATTGTTGGCGGCGATAACAGGTGATGAGTAATAGTTTTTGGAACTTTAGTAAATGGCAGCCGTTGTAATTGTTTGGGCAGACTAAGACATAACCGAGGATCTCCCAATGGTCTCATACTAGGCTTTTTATTGAAATCCCTACAGTCCTTACAGATACAGTGTTGCATAGTGGGTAAAGCCCTGGAATCTGTTTCAGCAATAGCTGGTTTCCAATGATTTTTTTTCTATTGTGGCTGTTGGTAAATCAATAAACACCTGAGTGACTCAGCATTGGTACTGATACTGTAAGTTCTGTTGGTCAATAGTGTTTCATTGCACCTGATTATTGAAAGAGACAAATCTGTTTTGGATTTGATATTTTTAAATAAATACTCTTTATTATGTCCAGTTTATGGCATATAGTTTTTCTCTCATCTATATTGAGTACAAGAGTAGTAAGCAAAGGTTGTTTGAATTAGCATAATGGATGTTTCACGCCATCACAGTGCAAATATCTAGAGATTTGCTAATGGCGCAGTAAGAATATGATTTGTTATAACTGAAGGAAGAAAAAAAAGTGTAGATTTATGCATGGAAAACTGGCAACAAATAACATGGCAAATAGGTTAGTTTATTTACATGTGTATTCCATTCAGTAACTGGAACGAGGCTGCCTTAAAAAAAGGACAATTAGGTATATTGAATTTTTTTCTAGTAAGAGACATTGCTTTGGCAACAATTAAGGCTCTGAGATTTAATTTAAGAAAAAAAAACCACATAGAGCAAGGTTATACTGTATTTCTATTATACCGCAAAATGCATCTCCATAATCAGAAAAAACGTTGTATCATTAAATATATAGGATACAAAATAGAATTGATATATAATCTTTCTTTCAATAAGTTTTTATTGAATTTTTCATTTCTTTTCGCAAATCATGTTACAAGTATTATAACACAATGCAAAAATAAACAAATAGAATGAAAACCTTAGATTATAAAATGTAAAATAGGTTGGCTCTATCTCTATTGGAAATCCTACAATGAGAGCAGTGTGGCAGCATATGTATCCCCATATCTCTAAGTCAACCAGGGTTGCCAGGTTTTCTTGGTATGAAACTTGGTATGTTTATCTAGTCAGTTTCTCATTTACCATTATACCGTCAACTGTACCTTTAAAATTTGAAAAAGTTAATAGTCCTTTTCTTCCAGGATTACGCCAATGTCTGGCGAGCTGCCAGCAGTATGAAACTGACTAGTCGTAATTGGGCCTAAGTGAGGATTTCCAGGACCGCCCCAATAGAGCTTTGTCTGCATTCTTCCTCATGTTAACATGTAAAAGCTAATTTAGAGATTCAGGCTGGGTTCAGGTACCATATAAAGAGTACTTTGTATCCTGCTTCAGCAAAACTGTATTGATAGAGCTGTGTTTCAAATTTGCTCAAAGTTTAAGCCACTGCTCCTCTTCAATACTATTACCCAGTTCTTGTTCCCAGGCTTTGATATAGGGTAGGTCTGTGACTCTCTTAGGGGAGTTGATACTGTATGTAAATATATAAATGAGAATGCCATACGAGGAGGTTTCCCATTTAGACTGAGAATTGGATAGTTTCCAATATGTGCTTATAATACACAAAAGCCAGGAATATTTTGTAAATTATATCCTTATAAAGGGTGAGTTCTGATGTCATCAGTTATAAACGGTGAGTTCTGATGTAATTTCTGTGACATGACTCAGTGAAACTTGTGTATTATAATAAATAAAATACCACCAGTTGCAAAATATGAGGATATTAGAAGTTACCTCGGAGTTCCATGACCTGTATAAAAACACTCGGTCTTCGGCCTCGTGTTTTTATATGGTCATGAAACTCCTCGGTAACTTATAGTATCCTTATAATTTACAAGAGGGGGTACTTTATTCACTATATAAAATGGATTTTGAAAGTTTGGTATAGCTCAGCTTCAGGGAGCTGAAAGTGTTCACATAGGGCATTGTGTAAGAACTCCAAGGAGTTAACATAGAATAAAAAGATTGAAAACGGTTAGTTGTAATTTTACCTGGTGCCGTATATATTTTTTTGAAATAGGAAGCAAATTGTTACACTATTTTAGACAACACTCCAGTTACTTGACCAGTTGATGTTTGTAGAGCTGTGATAGGGGTATGGAGTAATCTACCATTTAGTCGTTTAGCTAGTAGTTTACCTGGTTTGTTGGATTGCATGTATAAATCACTGTTGTGTCCATTTGTTCGCTTTCTCAGCTCTAGTTGTCAGGGCCAGGTCCAGTTCAGTTCTAACCCTCTGGAGCTGGGTCCCGTAATTTATATATATATAATTTATACTATACTGCAATGCAGTAAGATGATCTAGTTCCATTGTTAGTCTAGTGAGCTCAGCTAGCTGGCATTTTTTATGTTACCCCTTATCACCACCTTATGGGCAGCCCAAATTGTGGTGGGTGATGTGACCGATGACTCAAAGAGGCTTCTATAGATTTCTTAACTTCTGGGATACTTTTTGATTGCTGAAATTAAAGGAAGGTTAGCGTTACTCGGGGAGTGATCTGACCATGGCGTGTTCAAGATCCTAGAAGACTGAGGCAAATTAACCATTTTTTGGGATAACCATATATGGTCTATACATGTGTATAATCTATGAGGGTGAGAAAAGTTCATGCATGTAGCAATCCAATTTGTGACAGTTGGTTCTTTACTACACGTGAGTAGTGATGAATTTTTCGCCAAGTTTCGCCCATAGACTCCAATGGATGAAAAAAAATTGTCGCCCATAGACATAGCCCATGCATGTTTTGGCAAATTGTAACTGTTTTGTGGATTTTCGGATGAAGCGAAACTGGTCAGATTCACCCATCACTACACGTGAGTCTGAGTGGGATAGGGTGAAGTGGAAGGGGTCTGAAGCTATTGCCTATCCCAGTATCCATCAAATACTAAATCAGAATCCTCACAAGGGTAACAGCATCAAAGCTAAAGATCCTTTCCAGAAGGTGGGCAAATTGTTATAGAATCTAAATAAAAAAAGAAAAAGTGCAAATGCAACTGCATTTTGTAGAGGTTTCTATTTAGACTGTGCATAGTTATGTTTATACTATATATCTGTAGTTCAGATCTGGTCAGTGCACCCATTAAATAACCAGTCTATAGAAAGTGAGGTATACTGTATATTAAACATTCCAGACCAGTAAAATAGTGTTGAAAGCTAACTAATTTATATATTTTTATATAAGCTATTTAATTTCCTTTATAACAATATTGTTTAGGTTTAGCCATACTGCTTAACCTATCAATGTATTTTAAAAATGCTGCCTCTTTTGGTAAATGTAATTGTTCCATTAACATTGCCATCTCTGTTTCTCTAATCACATTCACTGCATTGCTAAAAGAGCTCCTCAATCTGTGACACTCAATATCTCTTCACTTGTGTCCTCATCAGTCCATGGGTGTCTCATTTGCTCTACAGAGCAGTATCGGACCAGGGGCGCAGTGCTCCCCAGGTTTCCATGTCAGAGGCCCCCACACACCTGCCACAGGCACAGCCCCCTCTAACGCCCCCCCCCCTTTCTTTCGAGATGAGAGATGATCAGGGCCAGTTGGGGAGGTCAGGGAGCGTTGTGGGGCTATTGTCTTGACAAAGCCTCCCAGGTATCCTCTGAATATACTGTCCACTATCCAATCCAAGCATCCTGTTTGAGTATTGGTTCAAGTACCTTATAAGTTGTTCCTGCCCTATTCCTGTTGGTTTATTATCTGTATTCCTGCATGTCTGTTACTTGCCCTGACCTTCTGCCTGTTTCATGAACCTTGTTTGCTGTCTGCCCTGACCATTGGGCATGTTTACTAACATTGGAGATAAATATCTGGAGAGATTCCTGGAGATGTTGCCCATGGCAACCAATCAGCAATTAGATTTAAACAGCCACCTACAAGTTAGAAAACAAAAGTAAAGATCTGATTGGTTGCTATTGCCATTCTCCAGAAATCTCTCCAGATAGTTATCTCCAATGTTTGTAACATGCCCCCATGTACCTGAACTTGTTTTGTTTGCACCTTCCCAGACCAATTTCCTGTATCCAAATTTGTTTTCCTGTCGCTCATTATATGTTTCTGCTAGATCCTTATTGTTAAAAGTTTTTTTATTAAATGTATTGTTTAAGTGCAGTTCTTGCCCCAGTATGTTTTTCTAGAGGATATACAGCACATAGGTTCTCACGGCTAGTTCAGCAAGCACCTCTAACGCTATGCTACATACCTCTGGAAAATGTTTCTCTCTATTGCAAGCAAAAACCCCAAAAAAATTCAAAAGTAGGCTCATATCTAGCCAGTTGGTTCTCTATTTCAGTATGACTGATTTTTTGGGTATGCAGAGGCCCACAGCATAGTAATTAACTGCAGATATAACTCTCATTCACTTAGAAGATGGTATGCTTAAAGGTAGAGTAGAGTTGTTGCAGTTATGGGACCCTGGATCTTAAAGGGAAACTATCATGAAAATACAAATTTAATATAACATAGTTACATAGTTAAATTGGGTTGAAAAAAGACAAAGTCCATCAAGTTCAACCCCTCCAAATGAAAACCCAGCATCCATTCACACACCCCTCCCTACTTTTAATTAAATTCTATATACCCATACCTATACTAACTATAGAGCTTAGTATCACAATAGCCTTTGATATTATGTCTGTCCAAAAAAACATCCAAGCCATTCTTAAAGGCATTAACTGAATCAGCCATCACAACATCACCCGGCAGTGCATTCCATAACCTCACTGTCCTGACTGTGAAGAACCCTCTAAGTTGCTTCACATGAAAGTTCTTTTCTTCTAGTCTATAGTGGTGGCATCTGGTACTGTGATCCACTTTATGGGTAAAAAGGTCCCCTGCCATTTGTCTATGATGCCCTCTAATGTACTTGTAAAGTGTAATCATGTCCCCTCGCAAGCGCCTTTTTTACAGAGAAAACAACCCCAACCTTGACAGTCTACCCTCATAATTTAAGTCTTAAATAAGTCTTCCGTCCCTCTAACCAATTTAGTTGCACGTCTCTGCACTCTCTCCAGCTCATTTATTTCCCTCTTAAGGACTGGAGTCCAAAACTGCACTGCATACTCCAGATGAGGCCTTACCAGGGACCTATAAAGAGGCATAATTATGTTTTCATCCCTTGAGTTAATGCCCTTTTTTATGCAAGACAGAACTTTATTTGCTTTAGTAGCCACAGAATGACACTGCCCAGAATTAGACAACGTGTTATCTACAAAGACCCCTAGATCATTCTCATTTAAGGAAACTCCCAACACACTATAAGCACAATATAAGCTTCAGCATACTGAAATAAGAAAGTTTCCACATACAATCAATTAAAATATGTACTGTTTCTGAAATAATCAAGTTCATCTTCACTATCCCTCTCTCAGCATACGTTTCTCTTCATGCAGCAGTTGGATGTCAGATATTAATTGACAGTTAGATCCATTATATCTTATAGGGGGGCTTTTTGCCTAGAAGATGTATTAGAGCTCACTCTATTAAAATCACCAGACATCATGTCTCTTTACATGCAGAATTAGTGCAAAAGACATTTATTTTGTGGAATCAGTTATTTGAATGAGGCAGGAGTATACAATTAATGTCCCAATAATTTTACTGTCCACTTACTGCTTAGCTAACTGTACTTTACTAGTGAATTCTAATTGTGTGATGTTTAGATCAGTGCATATTTTACATATAGTGGGACAATTATTTGCCATTTGTTTGTTGGAAGGTTGGATGACATTATTGTGTCATCCAAAGAAAGAAGTGCTTGGAGAACCTCCATCTAGACAACCCAGGTTTAGAGTAAACTTCATCTTTACTATTTTGTTACTGGAACATTCCACATAAGACCTATCCTTGTAAAATGTAGAAGTCTAGTTTGTTTTTCATTTTTATATTTTCAAAGGTAAATTCATTTTATTTATTGGTAGTAGTAGTCAATAATAAGCAATACTTGCTTATTATTTGTAACTGTTCCTCCACATTAATAATGCATGGTCCCCCCCCCCTCCATGCCTTTTTTCAAATAAATCTAAAGCAGTATAAAAATGTATTTAATTATATAAAATTAATGTTTTTGCTAGCTACACAGCTTCAGCAGTGAGTAACTCATGGGTACTTGCTGTTTGAGGCTCCATGACACAACGCTTTATTATAATATATCAATACAGAAAATGCTTAAAAAATCACCCTTTGATAAATACATCCCTAAAATAGCTGTAGGAGCCATTAGTAAGATTAAACTGTAATGAGTAATAATCACTGGTTATCACAATAGTAAGAAGTGTGGGAGTAAAAGGCACATCTGTTCATTAACTGGCTAATACTGTATAACCTAGCAAGAATGTGTGTGTTTGTAAACACTGTGCCTCACACAAGTCAGAGGGTAGACTTTAGTATTTATAATGGCAATTTTTCTATATGGGATTTTCCAGTTAAACATTCTGCTGGTTTTTGAAACCTTGAATAGTTGGAATTGCACTGAATATTCGATGATTTCAAGGCCTTCATATTAGTATTCGGATTAGTTCCGCATTTTGTTATATTTATATTCTGATCTGTTAATAAATGGCGTGGCATTTATGGGTTTATAAAACTACTAAAATCAGAATTATGATAAATGGGCCTCTAAATGAATTTGGGCTGCCATTGCATCTGAAAGTTTAGTAATGTTACAGTTCATATATATGGTTCCAGAATTTTAAGGTAATGTTTATAAATGGTAGCGGAAAATTTCCAAATTAGTTGGCTTGGAGTTTGCTAAGTATTGAGGAGAAGGTCATCTTCTAGTTGGAATCTCCTGGGTAGGTTGTCTGATTATAAAATATTTATAGACTGGGCCAGTATTGTTTTTTGATAGTAAACTTGATGAAGTTATAAAAAGTTAAGGGCTCCCAGGTGATATTGGAGTTCTAGCTTTTACTTCTTTTCATATGAAAAAAATGTGCTTTTGTGATAAAACTATTATAGATTAATAAAGGACTCCTTCTTTGTAAAGAAAGAAGTTAGCTTAGCCATGAGATAGCAAAGAACATCCAGTCCTTACTCATATTTTCATAATTGGATAATGTTATAAGTGTGCAAGGACTTTGTCAAGGTTGCTATTTTGCCATATAAATAATAAATGACTGCTGCCAGACAAACAGATATAAAGTTTTGAGTTTTTGAGTAAGCTCCTGTGGAATACAAATTAGCAGGGTCTCTGACTTTGTGTTGTTACATTTATAATAATATAAAGACTCTAGCACTTTTGGAAAGAATTGCGAATGGATCATATAGGGGCACATTTACACATTTACCCTCGATATTCGACTGTCGAAGTTAAATACTTCGAATATCGAAGTAGAAGGATTTACCGCAATTCGTTTGATCGAACGATCGAAGGAAAAATCGTTCGATCGAACAATTCGAAGGATTTTAATCCATCGATTGAACGATTTTCCTTCGACCAGAAATTTATTAGAAAGCCTATGGGGACCTTCCCTAACATTGATGTTCGGTAGGTTTTATTTGGCGAAGTAGGGGGTCGAAGTTTTTTTAAAGAGACAGTACTTCGACTATCAAATGTTCGAATAGTCGAATGATTTTTACTTTGAATCGTTCGTTTCAAAGTCGTAGTCGAAGGTCGAAGTAGCCAATTCGATGGTCGAAGTAGCCAAAAAATTCAAAGTATTTTTTCTTCTATTTCTTCAGTCAAGCTAAGTAAATGTGCCCCATAATGTACAAATAAGAAAATTATTGTGATAATTACACTTATAGTAAACCTAAAATGAATGTGCTGTATCCGATAGCTATAGCCCGAGGTTTCATTACTAATATGAGTATTGGTAGAGTGCAACCTTGTGGTATATCATTAATAACATTAAACTGGGGGGACTGATAACTGCTGGTTATCACTCATAAATAGGGTCAAAAGTTCCTATGAAAGTTTTGCTACACATTTTGTGCCAGTAGAGCACTACTCTACAGCTGGTCTAGGAGTATTAAATTTTTGCATTGTATTGTATGTTTGGATCATTCTTCAGATTAGAAAGTTCACAAACTTTTGGGCAATATGCAGTTGGTTTGTTCGTATTTTGCGATCTTGTTTTTACATGATGGATTCTTGCTTGTTCGCTGACTAATCTCAGTTTGCTGGCTAGCAGTCTCCCGCATCTACTGGCTCAGAGTAGTACAATTCTTTATGTCTGATATTAACTGAAATTTGCTTATTATTTTTTGTCATAAGATTTCCTTAGATTAAGCACTCCTGTGAAGGGGATACGTTTACTTTTATTGACTTCTGCAACTAGTGTGCTGTTGAGCTATTTCCAAAGTCAACCGAAGTTGCTGCATGAGGCAGCTATGGAAATCCAAAGCAATTCATATGCTATCCCACCACCGATTCATATTCTTGCCGGCAGGAAGGCATTTTGGGAAGATTAGTCGCCCGCATTGAGAAGATTTGTCACTGGGCGACTAATCTCCCTGTCTGCCACCAAAGGGGTTGTACACCTATAAATTAATTTTTAGTATGACATACTGTAGACATTCAGCTATTTTCCTATTTATTCTACATCTCTCCAGTTTGGAATTTAAACCACTGTCTGGTTGCTAGGTTCTTGTTTACCTTGGCAACCAGGCACCGGTTTGAATGAGAGACTGGAATATAAATAAGAGAGGAGCAGAAGAGAAGTAATAGGACTAAAAAGTAACTAATAAAATTGCTAGCTCACAAAGTAATAGTTTTTTGGCTGCCTGGGTCAGTGATCCCCATTTGAAAGCTGGAAATATGTAAAAAATGTAGGCAGATAACTAAAAAAAAATAGGATGCACCGAATCCAGGATTCGGTTCGGGATTCGGCCTTTTTCAGCAGGATTCGGCCGAATCCTAATTTGCATATGCAAATTAGGGGCGGTCAGGTAAATCGCATGACTTTTTGACACAAAGCAAGGAAGTAAAAAATGTTTTCCCTTTCCACCCCTAATTTGCAAATGCAAATTAGTATTCGGATTCGGTTCGGTATTCAATAATCTTTCGCCAAGGATTCGGGGGTTCGGCCGAATCCAAAAAAGTGGATTCGGTGCATCCCTAAAAAAAAAAACTTGAAGACCAACTGCAAAGTTGCTACAAATGAGACCTTGAAAACTAGATACATCTTGGCTAGTTCTCGTATTTTTTTGCCACCTGAAATAGCCACTGTCCTCCAAAGTCACCAAAAAATTGTCTCAAGCTACTGTTTCCTTCTCTTTTGCCAAACTTAAATCAAAGCCTGCAATGTAAGATAGGTCCTCCTCTTACAAGCAAATTCAGTAGAGCAGAGGATCAGGGGAACATGTCAACATACTTCACACTGTACTACAAATAAAAGATGCACTGATCACAGTGAAATAAATAACTGTTGAGCATGGTGTAAAGGCATCTCAAGCACAATATAATGGGATCCATCAGTGCTTTGAATACTGAAATTGCACAAGTGGGAGACAAGTGGGAGTGGGAGACAAATTCAGTCTTAACTGAAGAAATATACTGACACATTTTCAGTTATATCTGTGAGCACATTAATTAGAGGGAGATAATGTTCACACCGTTCAAATGGTATGATCTTTCTATTGGCCTTACCAGCAGTAGAGATGAGAGTTTGCATAAATGTAATCTTTGATTCATGTTGGCACAGGTCACATAGATTAGTGCCAAAGGCTTTTGCTTATCATCAAACTTGCTACAACTAGGCACAAACTTTAATACAGCATGGGTACAAAACCTGCACTAGTTTATAAATGTCACATCATTGTATGCATCAAGTAGATGGGACATGCCATTCAATTAATAAAATTTCATGGGCTCAAAAAATTGTGGACACAGTTTGCAAAGGGATACATGTACTTACCGTACTACTAGGTTGTGCCTTGTGCATCAGTCACAGTAACCAGAGCAATGGGCTCTCTTAGAAACAGGGCATAAAAAAGGCTTTGTGATGGCACCCTTGTCATAGGCTGTATAATAAAAAAATATAATGGCACACCTTAGGTCATCTCATTCATTTTCTAAGTCGTTCTTGGGTCAGCAATGGCTATTTAGTGCTCAGCATTTCCTTAGTGGGCAGAAAAAGCCATTTGGATAGTGCTGTAATGTTTTAGAGATGTCAACTAACCACAAGTCATCAGGGAGGTATTGATCCAATCAAGTTTTTAAAACCTTATTCCTCTGCACACCGAATAGTAACATGATATAAGGCCTCAAAAGTGGATCATTATCTCCCTAATGGCATGGAGCTAGTTGACATAACTAAATATCCTTGGCAGAGATATGTGTGTTTTTTCTAATGAAGAGCAAATGAAAATGAGACACCAAGTTGGCTCTTGCCAAAGGTGTAAATGATAATCTCTCTTCTTTGGTAGTCTAGCGAAGAATAGTACACATTTCTCTTGCAGTTCTATCTTTGATTAATGCCAATGCCAAAAGAAGACATTACTCTTGTCATGGTTCTCTGCTGACAAGGCTTAAATACAGAGAATAGAAATTACATTGTATCGACTAACACATTTGAAACTCTGTGAACTAAAGGTAACTTAATTACAAATATAAGGCTTTAGTAATTGGGACTAGGATTTCTGGCTCTGAGAATGAATGCTGGGTCATGAAAATAGCTGGTAGTCTACAGGACGCATACCCAAAATTTAAAATAAATATAAAAAAAGAAACAAAGGAAATTGTGTAGTCGTTGATGATAAATATTGTAGAGTACATTGTTGAGTACATTGTTAGGCACCCCCAAGTGATTGTATTGAAATCTCCTATCGGCAGAAAACTGCACCTGCCACAGAGAGATCTTCTTCCGTCTTCTTCAAATTTCCCTGGGCAAACGCATGCGCAGTAGAACAAAATAGCCGACTTTTTAGTTAAAATTCAGCTTTTTCGTTCCACTGTGCATGCGCAACTGCACAAAGAAAAAGGAAGACGGAAGAAGATCTCTCCATGGTGCTCACTGGTATAACCCCGGGCCGGTGCAGTTTTCTGCTGATAGGAGCACCGGCCCAGGGTTTCAGGTAAGTCAATACAATCACTTGGGGGTGGCTAACATTTGGCACCCCCAAGTGCAAACAGACTTTCCTTCTCATTAACAAAGAAGTATGCTAAAATGGTTCACATTATGTTTTGGGGATACCAAGTTGACCACAGCCCTTTAAGTGGGAAGATCCAGACCTCCAGTAGCTCCCCATCCACTATTCTGATTTGGACTGCTGTCAGTTACCAGCACATATACACAGACTTGACACTTCTCAAGACACAGTGTATATTTGGTTTTGTACTGAAACTGCTCGACTAGGAAGTTGTCTGTAGCAACTACCGTATATACCTGAGTATAAGCCGAGTTTTTCAGCATCCAAAATGTGCTGAAAAAGTCTACCTCGGCTTATACTCGGGTCATCGGTACCCGAGTAGCTGAGATTGCAGTCACTTTTAATCATTCCTATACCAACAGTTCACTTGGGGAGAGACTGCAATATCCCACAATTCCCTCTGTTGGTTATATGAAAGAATAACAGTGCGCCCTCTGTTGGTTATATGAAAGAATAACAGTGACTGCAATATCACACAGTGCCATCTGTTGGTTATATGAAAGAATAACAGTGACTGCAATATCACACAGCACCCTCTGTTGGTTATATGAAAGAATAACAGTGACTGCAATATCACACAGCGCCATCTGTTGGTTATATGAAAGAATAACAGTGACTGCAATATCACACAGCACCCTCTGTTGGTTATATGAAAGAATAACAGTGTGCCCTCTGTTGGTTATATGAAAGAATAACAGTGACTGCAAAATCACACAGCGCCCTCTGTTGGTTATACAAAAGATTAACAGTGATGGCAATATCAAACAGCACCCTCTGCACATGGTAGTGGGACAGTGGGACAATGCACACAGTAAACCGTTTGGCAATTCTCTGTCACCATCAACTTTGCAAAGAAGTCCGGTTGATCGCTGGGGGAGTCGCTTTGGCAGAATGTGCGCTGGGAGACAGGGCTGTAGTTGTGTCTAGGCTTATACTAGAGTCAATAAGTTTTCCCAGTTTTCGTAGGTAAAATTAGGTACCTCGGCTTATACTCGGGTCGGCTTATACTCGAGTATATACGGTATATACACTATTTCGTCTTTACACTACTGATTTTGCCACACAATGTGGCAACAATGTATCATTCTACAGCTCTGAGGATATTATTTCGATACTATACTTATCATCACGCTTACTTTATTTTTCTAGTTTGCAATTTATTTATTTATTTTGTATATCTCTTGTTTTCCATTGCTATATTGATGTTTATACTTAGCTCTCCCACTTTCATTACACTGTATGCCGTCACTAATACCCTCTTCCCGCCACTGGTGTTTTAAAATGGTTGCTGTTGTTTGTTTTACTCACTTTGAGAAAGGCTAGGGACCTAGCCGAAACTTTATTTTTTTTGCTTGAATAAAACTTTTTTTCTAACTTTTTTGGAGCCATTGTACATACCTCTATATAGCTCTGCACCAGGCACCTTATACCTATACACGTGTTGTGCTGGCATTCTTTGCTCCAGATTCTCTCTCTCTAATTATAATGTGAAAACCAAAGTGGATTACTAATTAATCCAGATTAATTACATTGCAGCTCATAAATGCACATTGTATCAGAATATAATTATCCCTGTAGCATTAACCCATAAGTTTATTTGCAACAGCTGCTAAGACCACACTGAGCATGTGTGTGTCACTGACACTTCTAACAAAAACTCAAGATGGTGAGCTTCTGTGCACAAATAAGCATGCAGGCCTGGATCATTACTGCCATAGAGATGCAGGAATTCTAGGCTGGTGCAGTAAGTTCAGTATAAAAAGTACATAATTTTTAGCTATATTTAGAGGATTCTTTATTATGATTTGAGTTGTGTTTTTCACAAACATTTGGGTTTTTGTGGGGTTTTTTTTTTGTAGAAAAAAAAGAACCACATTTGTTTTTGAGATTTTGTATACCAGACCCTGGAAATATCTGATTCTGAAAATACACCAATTTTGATGAGTCAAGTAGTAGTATTTCTGTCACACCTAAAGTTAGCATAACCTGTCAGGTTATTGGGCCAAATAATTTTAAGATATAACAACCAAAAGTTTTTTAAAAAAAGAATGTTTACCCACACTCTATGGGGGTTATTTATCAAAGGGTAATTGAGTTTTAGAGCTTTGTGAGGTTTTTTATACCTCGAATGAACTCACAACTCAAATTTTTTGAATCTGTGAATTCGAGAACAACCTGAAAACTCAATTTAATCGAAAAAAAAAGGCTAGTAACATCTTCAAATGGTTCAAAGGACCTCTGCCATTGACTTCTACATGACCTCCACAGGTTTTAGCTGGAGTATTTTCGGATTCAAACTATTTCCAGCTTTGGGGTATAATAAATCTCGAAAAATTACTATTTTTTTTTTTACTGAAAAATACCCTTGAAAACTTAAATTTTTTGGGTTTAATACAACGCGACCTTTAATAAATCTGCCCCTATAAGTGGTTGGTGCTGTAATTTTGTTGAGAAATCATAGTTTGCATCAAGTACAAGGTACTGTTTTATTAATACAGAAAAAAAGGAAATTGTTATTAAAAATTTGTATTATTTGGATAAAATGGAGTCTATGGGAGACAGTCTTTCTGTAATTAGGAGCTTTCTGGATAACGGGTTTCTGGATAATGGGGTTCCATACCTGTATTTATTTTTTTTTTCATCTACATCAATGCTATATTCCCCTTTAAATAAATGAAAGACCATTTTATGCTACATGTTCCAATTCAGCACTTTAACATAATTTTACTATTCTCATAAATGCACTCAAGTTTACACTAAAAACATTGTGTGTGAACATAACATTCCTTTCATTAGGTCCAGCTGTACCTCAGGTAAAAAACCTTGGTGGTACACCCAGGGGACCATAAAAAATAATTCTGAATCATTTTCTATTGCATTAATCAAGCAAAAAAGAAAAAAAACGTTACTTGCACGGTATAGGTTATTTAAATTTTGTTTCATTCAGTACTTCACAGCACTTCACTATCACAGCAAGCAGGCAGCTGCAATTTTGTGGGTACTAAGCTTTTACTGGCAAGCTTAGCATCACCTCAAAATCTTGTGTATGCCCTAATACACAGTGAGTAGGCATGGACATGTGAGGAGTGCAGTGACACCTAGGAAATCCAGAATGTGATGGTAAATGCAATACAGGTATGGGACCTGTTATCCAGAATGCTCGGGACCTGGGGTTTTCTGGATAATAGATCTTTCCTTAATTTGGATCTTCATACCTTGTCTACTAGAAAATCATGTAAATATTAAATAAACCCAATAGACTGGTTTTGCTTCCATTAACGATGAATTATATCTTAGTTGGGTTCAAGTGCAAGGTATTGTTTTATTATTACAGAGAAAAGGGAAATAATTTTTAAAAAGTTGGATTATTTGGATAAAATATAGTCTATTGGAGATAGGCTTTCCGTAATTTTTAGCTTTCTGGATAACGGGTGATCACGCTTAAAATTAAAATTGTGAAAATGTATCACTTTGTGGGTGTCCAATTTTTGGATACTGAAAGTTTGTATGTTAACTGCTGGTACCAGCACAATGCCATCAGTAACACACAACTGAACTCCAAAAAGGGATTTACAGGTTTTGCCACAGAGATGTGGACTTTATGAGATTGTATTAGTTAAGTCACTGGCTAAAATCATTAATAGGACATTCAGGTGAATTGTAAAAATCACATACATTTATACAATATTTATTCATTCTCTTACTCAGTGACATACGTTATGTTTTTTTAGTATATATACTGTGACTTGAAATTTATAATATTTGGGCTGATGGTATTTTCTCCCACGAATGTGTTATAGTAGGACGTCTCACTGAAATTCTTGCTCAAAAATACTCTAAAAACTGTTTTACCCATTTGCAATAATACAATTATTCTCTATTTGTTTCCTAAAACATGCCATGCTTACAATACACTGTAGCTTAAAATGATATTCTTAAATTAATTTTGGGGGTATTTCAGCCAATTAATATTTGCATGTGAGTTGAATACTGAGCGTTCTGCATTAGATAATCTTCAGGATATCATTATTGCAAAATAATGTCCCTTGCTGTGATGAGCCGTGCAGTAGTCTAATTGCTTATTTAACTGTTCTGAGGGGGAATTATTGTTTCATTTCTTCTATAAATAATCATTGCAGGCTCATTACCCGTAATTTAAATTAATGCCTATTCACACACAAAATTGTTATCGCTGAAAATAAATCTAGAACTGGCACAAACATGTCCATAGTTTGATGAACTCAAAGCTTAGATGAGTCAACAATCTACAGCAAAAAGGTTTTATGATCACTACATAAACTATAGGCAACTTAGGATGCTACATGTAGATACTGTAGATATGATTTCTGCATACTAGTAATTGGCAACAGAGACTGTTATATTGGGTCTCATTTACAAATGGTGGAGCAGGGTGCTAAGTACAAAAAAAACAAGTGGGTTGAGTTTATGGTGGAAGAGGCAGTTCTGAAGCAAAGATAAATAACAAGTACCAATTTTTTTTTTCGGAAAGTTGTCGTACGCCTCCCCCTTGTTAAAATAATTTTGACACTGCGTAACTTGTGAGTTATATGAGAACTTATACTCACATATACTGGTGATATAAATAACTATTATTGATATGTGATGGAAAGGGTTACCTAGGCAATGACAGACTACAAGATAATAAAGGTCCGATTTGCCTTTTGCTTTGTCCAGTTTACTGTGAGCAAATATTTATGAACCTCAATGAGACAACAAATTTCAATTTGCTAAATCTGTATACATTTGCAGTTCACTGATTTTTTTTCCTTTTAACTTTCCCATCAATGCTGTAACGTTGGTAGCCTCAATAATATATGATATATAATTTTTCTACTTGTGCCTAAATGTTTTAAGCATAATATTAAAGGCTATTGTATATGTGTGATATATATACACACACACACACACACATATATACAATAGCCTTTAATATTATGCTTAAAACATTTAGGCACAAGTAGAAAAATTATATATCATATATTATTATATATATATATTTTTATATATATATATATATATATATATATATATATATATATATATATATATATATATATATATTTATTTATTTATTTTTTTATATGTGTGCCTGTATAAATAGGTTGGCATGAGTGTGTGTATTTATGTTCACTGGGGATCATTTGGAGGGGTTGAACTTGAAGGACTTTGGTCTTTTCTCAAACCAATGTAACTGTTACTATGTAAGTGCATTAACCAAATCTTTATTGGTTTGTTTATTCTTTGTTGCAGATTCAGTAAAGTTATCAAATCTGCAACTAGGCAGGATCCCATAGCAACCAATCAGAGATTTGCTTTAAATATTCTACTCACAGTTGGCTGAAGTGTACTGATTGCTACAATAGGTACAGTGGCGTAATAAAGGGTTCATTTATTGTGAAGCTGATCATGTGGTGGAAGGGGTGTGGTTTTGTATGTTTTAAGGGAGGTGGGAGTAGTACTTGGATTGAATGTGACTTGAAACTGGAATACCGTGCTGTCCCAAAATGTTGTTTAATATGGTGCAACAAAAATAAGTTTTTACATTACTCCTGGGCACCTTGGAGTTTCCATAAAGAAGGTTGTGAAAACTAGCTCTTAAAGGAAAACTATACCCCCCAAACAATGTAGGTCTCTATTAAAAGATACTGAGTAAAACAGCTCATGTGTAAAACCCTGCTTCATGTAAATGAACCATTATCATAATAATATACTTTTTTAGTAGTATGTGCCATTGGGTAATCATAAATAGAAAATTGACATTTTAAAAAATAAAGGCCGCCCCCTGAGATCGTACGATTCACTGTGCACACATACAAACCACATGTAAGGTCACATGAGCCAATTAACAGACAGAGTTCTGCCTTTTGCTTCCTCACTTCTTCCTGTTACAGTTAGTGTTGTAGTATTTCTGGTCAGGTGATCTCTGAGGCAGCACAGATAGAGTCACGAAATGGTGGTTCAAGGCAAGAGATGTAAAAGGGCAATATTTATGTAAATATATATTCCAGTTTGGTAAGATTCTTTAATATGTCATTCAATTTGATATAAACTATCTGTTGCTTATGTATTCATTTTGGGGGTATAGTTTTCCTTTAATGAATTATAAAATCCAGGAGAGTAAAATAATTTTGTACCAGCAAATTAGGGCAATTGTCATCTATTATTTTATCAGGGATGGGATTCTCACTTTTGTTAACACTTACAAAATCATTTTCCTCCCCAAAATTCTTTACATTCCAACTAAACAACATTCTTTCTCCAATCTGTTTTCCTAAATCCATTCATTCAGATAGTATATGGCAATTCTCTTTATCTGGGCCAATAAAAACCCAGATTTTCCTAGAAAACACTTAATGCTCCTCTATGTGACAGTAGCATTGTACTTCCAGACCTCCAGATACACTTTATCGTTTCACAAGAAAAGTATATAGGGTGGTGGCTCACAATCAGCTTCTGGAACTAGGGGTCACTTGAGGGAATGGACGAAACTGTGTATAGACCTTTTTACAAAGCCTCTACTGGTCTAGCAGAGACGTTACTCAAACACTTTGCCCCCATTCACATTGTTCCAGTTGAAATATGCATGTAAAAATATCCACCAGGCCATCTATGCCAGACAAACCTCCAAAGATGGTTTCCCAGATATACTGATTAAAAACAGAAGGGCCTTTTTAACTTTGCTTATGTTTAGTGGGATAGACTCATCCCATCTCTAGATGAGAACAACTGGAATGAAGTCACATCTAAACGTTCTTCCTTCTTTGTTTCCACAAGACATCACCTATTATAATGCAGAAGGCTGGCTTTCTCCATTTATTCTGGGACTGCCCATGATGCTATTTAGCCATTCCTGTCATACTGGAGCTTGAGATTTTTCTTGTGGCAAATTAATCAGGTAGTCCCCAAGAAATATTCGAGGGTGCTGATCTACACTTGGATGTTTTTGTAAGGAATAATATGCTGCTCCATTGAATAGAACAAACGTTGGCTATACTTAATTGACTTTGGATATACTTAATTGACAAAACCATTCCAATAATTAAATTACTGATTATGTCTGGTTTTATTAAAAAAAACAATAACTAGATAACAGATAGGTGCAATGTTTGGGACCCCAAATATTATGTATTGTGTCAATTTGTAAATAATGACTTTCTGTATAACTGCTTATTTTTGCACTTTTTCTTGCAGTTTAGTTGTAATTAAAAAATTTATGAAAAAACTTGCTTGAACCTGCCTGAGTGCACGTTCTTTCTTTCACGTTCTTTCTTTTTTCATATAAACAGTTTTACCTCACAATTACATTTCTAAACAATGGACCGAATGTATTTAGCAGTTATCACTTGTTATAACCAACCCAAGCTGCTCCACTGCTACTTCAATAACTGTAAATAAGTAAGAGAAAGGTTGGTTATTTTTAATTGTTTACCATGTTACAAACATCCACAATCGTATACTGTATATCCTGAAACTTTTAGAAATGCAAATTCATGTGACCCAAAACAATGTCAGCACAGAGGTGATCCCCTACTTCCACACACATATGTCAGTGTACCAAATCAGTGGCACAATTATTTTAATAATATTGTTTTATGCAACTAGAGACAGGGTTGTATAAGTCTGAAGCTGGGCAGGGGAAACAAAGAGCAATAGGTTCCATTAACTACAGCTGGTCACAAATGCCCAGATTAGGGTGGGTAGTTCTGCTTATTTCAACCATATTTCCAAACCTCTGGGCATGAATGGCAAGTCAGAAGGACTGATGAAAAATTGCAGTCAAAAACTGAAATGCTATGAAGCACTCTACAAATATTTATACTCCATGGAAACTCAACCCCCACACAGTCATGCACTAAAAACCCAAAGTGTATCAGCATCAGAAAGAATATAAGAAGCAACACAACACCACATAACTATGCTATTCTGTACTGGAACTAGGGGTAGGCAGAAAAGGCAGTGCCTAGGGCACAACAGTTGGGGTGAGGCATTTACATCTTTCCATCCCCTCGCCATCATCTTTGATCCTTGTCCCTTGCCATATTGTCAATGCGCATGCAAACTTCCCTCACCACTGTTCTGCTGTTGTGTTGCTTCCTCCATTGTTTCTGATTCAGAAAATTTCAGTTCGCTGAAATGAAGTGGAGGGGCCATAGCTCAAAAACTTGTCCACTTCAGTTGTTCTGGGCATATCCTTATATGGTATCCATCCATTTGGGTCAGCTGGTGTATATAATGCTCACGTATCCATGCAGAGTAGTACAGCGGAGCTCATGGCACCATCTTCCGCATTTTCAGTCTTTTTCTGTAAGAATACCGACACTGAGCCATTTGGCACATGTGCAGTTTGAGCCAGACCGATATTTGCACAAACTGCGCATGCACCAAATAGTTCCTGAAATTGTGAAGGGAAGAAGACCAAAAGAAGACCGAAGATGTCGCTCTGCCGTGCTACTCTGCATGGATATGTGAGCATGATATTCAGGGACACTTTTTGGAATAATGTGCTCAGCAGTGAGGTGGGATTATCTAGGTTAGTTGATGGGGCTTTTTAGGGGAGTTTAGCTCTCCTTTAAAATCACAATGCCTTTACCAACAGCCTCTGGGTTAGACACACTGTGGCCCATTTATTTAAATTCAAGATTTGGGGGGGGGGGGGAGTCCCATTTTTTTGTTTGCATGGGAAAAAAAGTTGCATGCTAGCAAGGATCACAGTGTTCCTTCACTTTGAGCGAGGGTGAAAATTTAAATTTATATTAACACGTATTTCTAAAACATTTTGCAGCGTTGTATAATAAATAGTGAATAAAGTACCCCCTCTTGTAAAATATAAGGATATTATTAGTTACCGAGGAGTTTCATGACCATATAAAAACACGAGGCCGAAGGCCGAGTGTTTTTATACAGGTCATGGAACTCCGAGGTAACTTCTAATATCCTTATATTTTACAACTGGGGGTACTTTATTTATTATAATACACAAATTTTAGTGAGTCATGTGACAGAAATGACATCACTACTCACCGTTTATAACTGATGACATCACTACTCACCGTTTATAAGGATATAATTTACAGGATATTCATGGCTTTTGTGTATTATATAGTGAATAAAGTACCCCCTCTTGTAAATTATAAGGATATTATAAGTTACCAAGGAGTTTCACAACCACATAAAAACACGAGGCCGAAGGCCGAGTGCTTTTATACAGGTCATGGAACTCCGAGGTAACTTCTTATATCCTCATATCTTGCAACAGGGGATACTTTATTTATTATAATACACAAGTTTCAGTGAGTCATGTGACAGAAATTACATCAGAACTCACTGTTTATAACTGATGACATCAGAACTCACGTTTATAAGTATATAATTTACAAGATGTTCATGGCTTTTGTGTATTACTCCTCGGTAACTAATAATATCCTTATATTTTACAAGAGGGGGTACTTTATTCACTATATAACTAACAGCCAATACAAGAGGTAAAGAGGGCCCTGCTCAAAAGAGCTTACAATATAAACAAATAACTGAAATTGCTTGTGACTATGCCTTCTGCAGAACCAGTTTTTACTTGCCACATTTTTTTCCTTGAAAAAAAAAAAAAAAAACACTCAAGGTTTCACAAAATATTTGCACAAGAATCCATGATCAGGTTTTGTTAGTTACCGTTAAAGGAAATTTGTTTTAACAATTTGAATTGTTTGCTTAATTCAGAGCATACCAGCGCAGATATAATTGTACAAAATTAAGGACCGTGTGTGGGCTCCATATAATTGCCCCGACAATTTTCATACCATGGCGATCGAGCGGGGTACAACATTTCTGTTGCATAACGATCTCTTTGCCTGTATTGCCTATCAATATCCATGGGTGACTGTCACTGGGACATGACTTTTCTAGAATTGTTTGTAAATGTTAGAAGTCTATTGGAGAGCAAACAGCAAGATTGTAGGACGGTTCCAGTTCCTTTTTGTCATGAAATCTTTAGACTTTATACAGAGAGAAGGAAACTCTAATCTATGTTGAGAAAGAAAAACCACTGGGACCCAGGACTGTGCATAAATGAGTTCTAGCTCTGCACGTACAAGCAACATTGTTGGTCTCTTTTTTATCTCGTCGTGCAAAGGCTCACGTAGCAACCACCGCCTCTTCATTCGTTTTATTTTTCATGTAAACTCATTTTCCTACAACTTCGTTGGAAACGTAACCAAATTCATTGTAATACGTGCTATCTCGCCCACTGAGCGGCCCCCGACGACGACAACCATTTAATAACCAAGCGTTACAATCACGTGACGCCGTCTTGTCTTTATTATTTCGTATTTTTTTTTCCCCTTTCGAGAACCGGAAGTGAACGATCGCGTCACTGCGCCGAGCGACACAACCTAACCCGGAAGTGCGACGCGGCTTGGTGGTTGTTGAACTCTTATGGGAGTGTAATTTGAATTCACTATCGAGCCTTTCGCACTGCTTATTTGTTGAAATAGTGTGCGCGCGCACGATCGGTTCACTGACTCTCTCTGTACCGAGGCCAGCACGATGGGTGCGTGACGTGAGATCCCGAGTCCGCGTGTACACGTGGTTACTCCAACAGGGCGCCAAGTATGTTCTTGGGGTGGAGACGGGGGGATTATTGTTCTGCGTTCTCGACTCGCGTTCCTGCAGCAAACGAAAAATAAAAACAACTTGAAAGTTAATCTTAGTACGAGTTTAAGGCCCGCTCCCTAGATCCCTCACAGAGGCCTACTGGGAGCCCGGCTAGAGTTTGTTAGGGTGACTAGGAGCATGGCGCGATCTTTAACATACATACAGACGTATAATGTATTGTAGCTGCGCTTATGACACCAATTTTATATAAAGACATTTTTTTTGGAAACAACAGAAAATGTGTAATTGCTTGCTGAATGGAAGCCAGTGATACAAATGCTGTGCTGCTGTGGTTTAATTTGCCATTGAGCCTTGCTGGAGTGTTCTTTTGATGGTTTTTTAGCCTGTTTAAAGGGACAAGGAGTCAATCATTCTCTGTAGTTGGAGTGTATGATGTAAGGACAGTGGCACATGACCTGATTATGAACGTTTATACTACTTAAAGGAGAAGGAAAGGATTAAATTAAGTAAGCTTTGTCAGAAAGGTCTATATAAATACACCAGTAATTGTGCTTTTCGTCCTCTGTCAAAAGAAACACAGCATTTCTTTCCTTCTATTGTGTACACACAAGCTTCTGTATCTTCCTTCCTTTTTTCAGCATAAACCTCCAGGGCTTGGGCTTGAGCATGCTCAGTTTGCTCCTGTCTTCCTCTCCTCCTCCCTTTACCCCTTCCCTCCTCCTCTCTCTGCTGTAATCTGTGTCCAAAGCCATGATTGAGTAGGTAGAGACTCTGATATGAAGGGATGTCACACCAAGCTAATATGGCAGCTGCTATACTAAACAAACCGTTTTTAGAGCTGTTTATTTATTCTGCAGAATAAATATAGTGTTATAGTTTGCACTATTGTGGCTTATCTATTGGCAATAAACTTCTTCGCTGGCTTTCCTTCTCCTTTAAATGATTATTGGCTCCTCAATGATCAAATGTCATCTCGCTATATTCACTTACATAGGAATAGCCCTCAGATGTAAGTGTGCTTACCTGTCAGGCAGTTGTCACTTGGAAATGTGGCACTCCGCAAAATCTCCAGGTCAGCAAGTAAATTTGTGTAATGTAAATGGGAGTGATTTTGATACTTTTGTTCCTCTCAAGTTATTTTGTTGCTGCAGGATAAAACTCTTGCTTTTGGTCTTAGCCCCAATTTCCAGAATGTCATCAATGATCATTAACATTTTCAATCAATATGCATCCCTACAGCTGTTAATGGCGATGTCACATGGGGCAATTCTTCTCATAGGTCGGGGGTTATTTACAAAGTTCCGGTCGGGCTTTTTTGGGCAAAACTATTTAATTTTTAGTTTATTTTTTTAACATGAATTTTTTCGAGATTTATTAAAGCCCGATTCAGAAAGCCAGAATGCGAAAATACGCCATCTCAGACCTGCCGAGGTTGTGTGTAAGTCAATGGCAGAGGTTCCTATCCAGTTTTGTAGTTTCTGTTGCCTGCACAATAATCCGACCATTTCTGGTAAAAATCAGTAAAATTCGGACTTTTCAGGAAAAAGCCTGAAAAAACCAAGTGATTCGGGGGGAAAACATAAGATTTGAGTTTTCACTAGATTTTATAACGTTTTTACCTGAACCGATAAAATCAAGCTTTTTTAATAATAAATCAGGTAAAATTGGGTATTGGAGTTTGTTCATGGTTTTTTTATTTAAAAAAAAGATCGATAAATTCGAATTTTAGTAAATAGCCTGCCCTATTAGCAAAATCATAGATAGTCATCTGACATGTTGCTGCTCCTGTAGATGCAGGCTATTCCTATAGGAAGCAGTTTGGTTTTGTTAGCAACCCTAAGGCAGGGGGTAAGGACAAGCCCCAGATGCGTGATGTGCGTCCTACCTTGCACCTCATTGACACACAAGGGGGGGGCGCCTATTTCTGCCTCTCTTGAATGGAGCACTGCCTAAAGAGGGCAGCGTTCTATTGAAAGCATGTTCCGCAGTCTTAGCACTCTAAAACAGAGCAAAGGTCTGGCTATATTTGCACAATGACCCCAAAGGGGAAAGTGCAAAAAAAAAAAAAAAAAATCCAGTTGAGGCCTTTTTTAATTTTTTTTTTGATGTCAGATTAATCATTACATTTTTTTACGTGGTGTGTACGCATTCACATTTGTTTCATAGACTAAGAGAAAGTTGACTATATTCTAAATGATGTCTGCATAATGTTAAAGGATAATAGTTGCTGTCCATATAATAGGATTTTATAAACTATTTGATTTTATAAAGTAACCTATGCATATTAACCTCTGACTGTGTGATTGTTGGGACTATATGGTCTCTACGAGCATTGTAACCATCTGGTAAATTCAGATAAGTTACCTTTTCTCCATAGATAACTGCAAATTATTGTATTCCCAACAGTTTTACCTTCACCGGTCTAAGTAATGTGATATCTCTCATGTGGTAAGCCAAATGGGAAACTCTGCTCCAGGCACTGCGTAAGATTTCCTAACCTAAGGTGTTATTTGCAACATCTGTCAAAAGCAGTTTTTTTTTTTAGGGAAAATTATTTTTTACATACACTCTGCTAGAGATCCTATGAAAGCTAATATTAAAGGAGAAGGAAAGCTCCAAGACAGTTTATTGCCAACAGATTAGCAATAATAGTGCAAGATAGAATGCTATATTTATTCTGCAGAATGCTTTACCATACCTGAGTAAACAGCTCTAGATACTGTCTCTGTTTGTTAAGGATAGAAGCTGCCATATAAACTTGGCGTGACATCACTTCCTGCCCGAGTCTCTCCCTGCTCACTAACAGCTCTTAGCTCAGATTACAGCAGGGATGGGAGGAGGGAGGGAGAGAGAAGCAAACTGAGCATGCTCAAGGCCATGCCCTGGAGGTTTAAGATGAAAACAGGAAGTCTGATACAGAAGCCCATGAGTACACAATAGAATAAAAGAAATGCTGTGTTTCTTTTGACAGAGGACTCAAAGCAGCATTACTTTGAAGGTTTACTGGTGTATTTATATAGACCTTTCTGATAAAGCTTACTTAATTTTAGCCTTTCCTTCTCCTTTAAGCCTATTAATCAATCATTTGTTGTGAGGGTTTAGCTAAAAAAAAATTGCTTTACTTGCACAGTGTGACTTGTTTTACAATATTTACTATTACTCTTTCTCCAATTAACTCTTTGTAATTTCTTGCAATTTAATTCACAGGGTTTCTTCTCAGACTGCATCAATATCTATTAAAATATACAAGGTAAGAATGTTTATCATATGACCGGTTTTATGGTTATGTTATGATATTAGCATGTTTTATGTGTATATTAAATGAATCCAAGTGAGATTTCATGTTCTAAAATATTGACTATTTTATTCATCCTTTCCTGAGTAGTTGTCTCTACTTGTGTAAGTGTGACTTTAGCATCCATATTTATTCGGGGGGAAATTAAGGAATGGTTATGCTTGCCATTAAATTTGGTTTTCTATCAGTGATATTGTTGGCAGACTTCATCACACATAACTGGACATTTTAAATCCGTGACATGCAAAATATGATAATCTTATATAAAAATTATAGTGGTAAAAATACTCTGAATATTGATGGATACTTTCCATGAATCAGTACAAAACCTCTGTATCGTAAGAAGTCTCTGACTAGGACGAACAGGCATTGTGACCAATATGACATCTTATGTTTAGAGTAGGATTATGTTTTAAGTATTTTGAGTTACTGATCCTTTTGACTGGGCATGCTGGTTGTCAGACTGGAGTACCCTAGAAGTGTGGGGGACTCAGTATAGCTGTGATAAAATAGTGCCTACATTGATTCCATCGCTCTGGACAAGTTTCATTTAGCACAAGTTGTTCTCTCAGGAATCAATCTCTACTGTTAATGTTCAGAATAGAATGTGTTGTTTGTCTGTGACTTCCATAGACTTATGATATGAGGCTAAAGACTTCTGAGTGAAAATTCAGTTTATTGCCTGCTCAGGATCAAAAGTAAACTAACTGAACAGTTATTTCCCATGTGGCCCCCCTTCAAGTTGCTGAGTTTAATATAGCCATACATGGGCAGATTTAAGCTGCCGATTCTGGTCCTTTAGACTGATTCATCTTATCTGCCCATGCTATCCAGATGGACATCTGACCAGTTGTTTATTGGGCTTGTTTGATTTTTTCCCCATCATAACGAGGACTGCATTGGCTAGTTGATGTGGTCATCGCTCCCATGGCCTTATCCCATTGTTGTAATCCGATTCTTTGGATATAGGGCCAACAATTTGATTAAGTCTGATATCGCCCACCTTGAGGGGGAAATTGGATCTTTGTGTATGGCCAGTTTAACGGATTAGAAAGATGCAAAGGAGGAAATTGTGTTCTAGAAATCTAACTTTTGGCACCTCCCAAGTGGTGTTCTGCTTGAATTTTAATTTATTTTCGGTATTTAATGTAACTGCTTCTGCTGGTAACCAGCATATCTAAAGAAGACCGTACGTGCACAACTGGGCACACTCTGTGGGCCATTTGGACTGAGCTTGTACAAGGTGCTGTGGAGTCTGTGCATAAATCCTTTGACTCCCAACTTCCCAGTTTATGGTAACGCTGACTCAGGTCCTCTGCGCAGGTCCTGTCCACGGAGTTCACAGTCGCCATCTTCTCCCACACGCGTCTTCTTCCTGCTCTGACTGGCGTTTTCTGGCGCATGCGCAGTAGGAACAGTTACCGGTACGGCTCTACTGCGCATGCACCGAATGTCACGAAGTGAAATCGGAAAACTTCGTGACATTCGGCACATGCGCAGTAGAGCCGTACCGGTAACTGTTCCTACTGCGCATGCGCCAGAAAACGCCGGTCAGAGCAGGAAGAAGACGCGCGTGGGAGAAGATAGCGACTGTGATCTCCGTGGTCAGGACCTGCGCAGAGGGGTGAGTAACAAGTTAGGGGCATTTGCCCAGGGGGACAGGTAGGCCAGGGGGGAGGAGGGAGGGGGGGCAACGGAGGGGAGGGGGGAGGGGTTTTGCGCCCTGGGGCTTTCCTTCTCCTTTAACTCCACACCGCTGCACATGGTATGGCTTGCCTTTTGTTTTTTCGGGTTGTTCATGTATAGAGCATGGAGGATCAGAACAGCAAGATGTAAAGATGACCTGCCTAGTTCCAGAACTTGTAGCCCATAATTCATGAATAAGATTCAGGATCAGTTAGCCACCATACAGGTACCAATAATAGTACAAAATATATTATTGGCTTTGCTCAGGTATCCTTTCATTATTAATTTCTGGAATATCACAGCACCTTCTAAATGGAGGTGACTGAGTTTTAATAACAGCACTCCCAACACAGTTTTTATCACCATTTTGTCACCGTTTTGTTGCCTCATGTGGTAACTGTATTCGCTATCCTTTGTGCACTGTATAAAAATAACCTGCCAGCTCAGTTAGCCTTCTTGGTAGACCTGGTAGATTATTAACTAGCTGCATTTGGCATAAGAGCACTCACCACATATATTAATGTAGCACCCCTTGTTTCACTTTAAAGCGCTCTGCGGGGGGTGTGGGTGTGGCTGTGGGGAGGTGTGTGTGCACTATATGAATAAAAAAAAATGTATGCACACACGTACTATGGGGCCTATTTATTATGCTGTGTAAAAGGAGTCTCTCAGAAAAACCTGTAAAAAGCCCTGTAAAATAAAAAGCAAATGTATCAAGGTTTTTACTGGGGATACATCGAATCCAGGATTCAGTCTTTTTCAGCAGGAGTTGTCCTTGTGCCTGGCTGAACCAAATCCTAATTTGCATATGCAAATTAGGGGTGGGAAGGCAAATCACATAACCTTTTGTCACAAAACAAGGACGTAAAATGCTAATATAAAAATGCTATATATAAAAATATGCAAATTAGTATTTGGTTCGATTTTCGGCCGAATAGTTCATGAAGGATTTGGCCGAATCCCAAATAGTGTATTCAGTGCATCCCTAGTTTTGGATGCTGTTCAAACGACTAATTTTATGCCCTTATTCTACACCGCTTTAGATCTCAAATAATCCATTAAAGTCAACAGGGAAAATTCAAACAGCAAATTAGTTCCACCAGAAGTTGCTCTAGGAAAAAACACATAAAAGCTGTGATTGGGTCATCGCCATATTTTTTCCATAGCATTTTCAAGAGGCTGAATGTAGTTACACTGGATTTGTTCAAGGAGGTATGCGATCACTGAAAGTCAGTACAAAACTTGATAAATACGTTTTTTTTTATACATGTCAATGTTCTGCAAATTTTGCCTTTTTTTTTTTATATATATACATAGAAGAACACATAGGCCCCACAGTGTAGGTATGACGTGTGTGGATAACATGAATGTGTATTTATAGTTTCCATCTCTACAGCAAGCAGCATTTCATTTTTACACCTCTGGGCTTTTTTCCTTACCTGCTAGGGTGAGCTGTGCTTTAATATAGAGATACAGCTGTGTGGAAGTGGAATACATAAACTAAGGACTGAATTATTTCCATAGCAACTGCTACCGTGCTTGAAGATGACCTTTGGATTTTTCTTTTATAGCTATCCTCACCAGGAGTAATATTTAAACCCAGTTTGTAGACAAAATTGAATAACTGCTATACTTTCATATAACTGAAAATATTCCAATATTTTTTTTCTTCCACTAACTGGAACTTTCAATTATTTACTGGATTAGAAAGCTGCCTTAGTTTTTCTGTGTATACATTGACATTTTAATACATCACTGATTACATTGTTGCTAAGTATTTACAGCATGTGTCAATGACGTTTCAACCTATTTTGAAGGAAAGTTCAAAAATCTATCTGACTCAAATGTGAGGAAAACTCCTACCTGACTCCTACAGAGCAGTTCACTTCCTGGATCAACAATGCCATAAGATTTTTATTGGTAGCTTGGTATTTTCTCACCTACTGATCAAAACAACAATTTTTTTTTAAACTGCTAGTAAGGTAGCTTTAGATACAGAATTGCCCAACTTAAGATGAAACCTCTTTCTTCTAATCTTAAGGCATTCCCATGTTACTATAGAGTAGATATGTTGCACCCTATCTGTGCATGTGCATTACAAAAGTGCTGTAATGCGTCCCTTCCATTACCTTGATGCCTGGCAGATATCCACTATCAGCAGATTTAGTGAAGAATTATCCAGCAGCGGTATATATGATTTCAGTCAAACGATGATTTGAACAGTTCCTGAACTGTATCTGAATCCATATTTGCTTTAAATGACTGCATTTCTGATGTAATCAGATATCTATTGAGCTGGGCAACGTAAAATAATTTCTCGTCCAACATTTTAAATGCTACTACCATGATTGCTGGCACTTAATGCTACTGACTAGTGGCATCTGTCTGTAAGTGCCCATGAATGCACACAAGTGCTTTTGAGTATGAAATCCTCTCCATAGCAGGTGGATGACATTATAATCAATAGCTTTACGGCTTGTTGGTCACATGCAGGAGTGGGAAAAATACCATGCTTGACATTACTGTACCATAACATTCAATTGGCTTATTTCTAGTATGCAGTATGGGAAGATTAGCTTTTATAATGGTATTCAAGCAGGCTTCTTATATAGAGAACAGACAGGGACACAAAATACTGTCTTCTTGGCTTCCCCAGGGCCTCTCGCAGACTCTGGTCCACCACAAGATTAACACCCTGTCACTTACAGTTCAGAGATAACGTCTCTCTATCAGCCAGACCACACAGCCTACTTTCAAGACAGCTTCACTGCTGCACTTTCATCGGGTACAGTCATAGGCCTCTTGGAACTCTTTGTCTCAGGGTCAGGTCTTTTGGAGCTCTCTTTCTCTCAAGCTCAGGTCTCTTGGTGCTCTATGTCTCAAGTTCAGGTTCCACAAGCCCCTTGGGTTCTCTCTTAGGCTTCATCTCACACACTGGGACACAGCCAGAACACAGGTATTTGAGCTCAAAACCAATAATTGAACATTAATAAACAATTTGGAGGACACATTAACTTTAAAAGAGACCGTTTATTGGCACAACTTGAAAATTAAAAACACAACTCTCCTGAATACTTTTTTTAAATCATAAATGAGAGTTGTAAATATCCTTCTAAACATACATTTTAAAAGGTGTGCAATGTTTGATAAATTAAACTGTACTGCCTGTGCATTTGGGCTTGAAACTCTCTTATGATGTTCATTATAATATATATATTTTTTTCTTCAAGCTGGGTCATCTAGAACTGATGTAAAACTATTTCAAGATCATTAAACGTCCTCTTCATTTTCTCTGGTAAGTTAAGCTGTTTTTCTTAATCCATTTATTTAACCAATTTTTGGGGGTTCCGCATATGAGCTGTTTCTTCAAGATTTTAGTACGGCATATTAGTCATGTCTTGCACAAAAAGTGTCCTGTTATATCTAGTGATGGGCGAATTTGTCCAGTTTTGCTTTGCTGAAAAATTAGCAAAACGTCTCCGGCATCTTGTTTTTGACGCCGGCGTTCATTATACTTTTATGACTGATGCTATTTCAAAAAAAATAAAATAAAAACCTCACGGCAATTCTGAATATTGAGAGGTTTATGGGAAAAAAATGGTACATCCTTTGGTAAATTTTCTGAAGCCAATAGCAACCAGTCAGTGGGTAGCATCAAAAGTGAATGTCTCATTGGTACCTATGGGTTGCTGCACCTGGGCAATTTTTTGTTTTTTTTTTATTACAAATGCGGTTGACTAACTGTTTGGGGGAGAAAAAAAATTCAGTTTTAAAGATGCCATGACTGGGGAGTCTGTTGTGACTGGCAGGAGGTACTGTGCTTTTGGGACCTATTTATCATGCTATGTAAAACATTAGAGACATACATCACCAGAGATGTTGCCCATAGCAACCAATCCGATCTTTGCTTTTGTTTTCGAACTTGAAAGTTTAAAAACCATCAGTTTTGTATAAATAGTTATTACTTATTTAATATTTATGCAATGTATGCTTTTAGGGAACAATCACCATTTGCTGTGAACTCATGGTTTAAGTGGGCATAAAGATGAGTATAAGCAGTGATGAGGTTAACTTCCTGGTGTACAGATACTTGCAAGAATCTGGTAAGTAAAATCTTTCCTTTCAGCTTTTGTAGATTAGCCCTTAAATTTTGGCTACACTAAATCCAAATACCCTGTATGCTAATACCCTAGGCCTTGCTTATCAAAAAGTCAGAATATGTAGTATTGTGAGCTAAAGATTCGGATTTGGTTGTGCTATAAGAATGCAACAAAATCCTGCAAAATGTGCTGGATCCCTACTAAAGGTATCTGCACTAATATTTCACATTGCATGTAGTGTGTGATTAGAATGTGCTCCTTAAAAAGTGAGCCCCTGGCTAAATCAATATCAAAGGGCCCTGTCCTAATTATCTTTACTTATTTATTTTTTGGATGTTCTCTTTATTGCTCTACTAGAGAGTCTGTTATTAATCGTCCCTTTCCTCCATATATTCTATATGTGCCTGGAAGCCTAATCTATTTAATTTTGTGGAAATTGTATTAACTCTGCAAATATGCATCCTTCCCAAATTTCTCACTAAGCAACCAGTCAGCCCCACAGTTTGGAAACCACTGCCATAGAAGGATCACCAGCATGAAAGACTGAATGTCTCTCCCCATTCACAGAATAAGGGAGTCCAGCACTTTAAATACTGCTTGGTTTGTTCCTATATTTATAGTAACGTCACTAAATGGGAGAAAAGGAGAAACATTGCAGGATGTGGTGTACAAAAGAAATTAACTGCCCTAAGAAAGCTTTCTTTAAAAATAGCCAATGTTGTTCCAGATAAGCTTGAATTTATTTTAGTTTGTTAAAATAAATAAGCTTACTTTACAGAATTTTCTAGCCCACTCTTTCCTTCTATAGTTGAGTTTTTAAACTAAGGTGGATAGAGTCCCCGGTTAATTCAAAATGCCAATACTGATGGAACCAGTGAATATGCAAGAAATCCAGTTTACGACATGTGCTTATAAAACATATTCGCATATCATAATTAAAATGTCTGATTGGTCTTCCAGCTTCTTCCACAGCTTACCTGTTTATTCTAGTAAGGCAACCAGGCTAAAAACGTACTTTATGGGAAATTAAATTCTTTTGATTTTGCAATGTTGTGTTTGTCTAGTTCTTGACCCAAACATGCTGATATGGTGTAGTTAGCCTAATTTGTGATCATTTGTACTGTTATGCCAATTGTGTTTCAAGCAAACTAAAGGTGTTTATTTCTGTAGGGTTTTCCCATTCAGCATTCACTTTTGGTATAGAAAGCCATATCAGCCAGTCTAATATCAATGGTGCCCTGGTGCCTCCTGCTGCTTTAATCTCTATCATTCAAAAAGGACTGCAGTATGTGGAGGCAGAAGTCAGCATTAATGAGGTGAGTTCTTTCTTTTTGCTCCTTCAGTTTAAGGTATCAAACTGTCCGGCAACATACTAGAAAAATGAAAATAGAATTTAACAACACTGCATCAGTGCATCCTTTTTGCCGTCCTACTGTATATCTTTTATGATTGCCCCTACCGCATGATAATTTCTAATGACACTGGAGTGTACGAGACAATTGTGTGTCATAGAATCTTTAAGCAGATGGTTTATTCAGTTTTTCTACTGCTACTGTGTAAAATATTGCCAGTCATTGAAGATTTCCTCCTGCCCAATAAATAGTTGTCCAAACCAAATGTAATTTGCATTAGAAAGTAAGGATTAGATGAGTGGTGGTTCTCGGCACTGACTGCCAACTCATTGAACAGGTTGGCGTTTGACTGCTCAGTTGACACTGTTATCTGCTTTGGTAAATGTTAGGTCATTTACATTTTCCTGACAGTGATGAAAGTTTTGAAACATTTTATAAAAATATTGAACTTCTGTACTTTGATCTCTAATGGGCAGACTTATCAAAATGTGAGTTTAAAGCTAAAATAAAAACTCTCCCACGTTCTATTCATTCCTATGGGGTCTTTAGAACCGCATTTATGAAATGGTGAGTTCTAACTTTCACCCATTGATTAATACCATTCCAAAAATCCTCTATAAATGAATAGAGTGAGTTTTTATCTATTATGATCTATGCTCACATTTTGATAAATCCGCCCCTTGTTATATGGAAATATTTAGCAGTTTATTCATGCCTTTTTGTACTGCATGGTTTTATTATACAGAGGTGTAAAGAGTTAACTTTGTAACAATATAATACACTGATTATAAGAGAGGGATCTCACAGTTTTATTCAAATGCAGTGTTTTTGGCTGACTAAATCAAAGAATGCATTTCTTTTATGTTGACATTCCCCTAAAGGGCAATAGCACACAAGGACAATTGTTGCCTGCAGGAAATCTATGCTACCCGCGGGAGACAACTCTGAAAACATCTTGCCATCCGGATCCATTAGAATTGCCGAATTTAAAACAGTTCACATGCAGCAATCCTCTGTAATCATGAGAAAATGCCTTATGCATTTTCTTGCAATTAACTGTGATTTTAATGATTCTGATGGCAGTGTATTTTACAGTGATTTTTCTCCTGCTAGATGGGTGATTTCCTTTGGACGACAAATAGCTACGTGTGCCATTGCCTTAAGGTACATAAGCTTATTTAACATAATCACATTGAATAAACAGGCCCATTGTGTGTACACCTGCTCTACACAAAAACATTTCTTATTGTTGTACTACAAGTCTATATATTTGTATTATAATGTTTCGTTTTCCAAAAGTATTATTTATTTATTTTTTTATTGGCAACCTTTTTTCTTGTAAATTCATTGACTGTTTGCATAACAGATTTCTGGCATAGTTAAGGATTATATCTCCTTTCCTGACTTTTGTCAGTCACAGCAACAGAACATCTGTAATTGTCTCCAAGTGAACGCTGTGGGTACAAAGTCGTAATGGAAATGTCCCTAAAATACTAAAATGGCATATTTTCAATGAATTCAAACATATTATAACCTAGTGCTAAAATACAGATGTACTCTCCTCTCACATTGCCAAATAGAAGTTCTTTATCTGGCTCTACACTGGCTTAGTAATATTTTTTTGTTTGGCTAGTTGATGGCCAGTATAGTAAGTGGAAGTCTTGCAAAAGAAAGTTAGTTGTAGTTTTAAAACAGGCAAAGTTAAAAAATGTATAAGTTTAACATTCATTCCTAAATATGTTGCAGTTCTGCTGTAAATGCAGTACATTGTGAATGCATGTTGTATTTTGTTCTAGATTTCTTAAGCCATATTTCAGAATTTTTGAAGGCACCTGAACATCACCCTTTGTTAGTGCTGAATCGTCCGATACAGGTAGAATTCTATTGTTCCTGTATATCTGAGGATTCTGCTCTACACGTATTGAAACCAACGATCTTTCTTTGAAAGATCTTTTCCAGGAAAGATAGTAATTGTAAACAGCTTGTTCTCCCAGTAATTAAGGATGTTTTGTATGCAAGTTAGTAATATGCTTCTATTTTCATGATGCCTGCTCTCTGTTAATCTACTCCCAATTTCTTATATAATTAGTGTGTTTGTCTGCTCTTTCTATTCCTCAGGATGGTACCCTCTTCGATGGCAGGCCTATCGAATCTCTGTCCCTCATCGATGCAGTTATGCCTGACGTAGTGCAAACAAGGCAGCAGGCTTACAGAGACAAGCTTGCACAGCAACAAGCCGCTGCTGCTGCTGCTGCAGCCGCCGCCGCTGCAGCTACACCAAACAATCAGCAGCCACCTGCAAAGAATGGGGAAAACACAGCTAATGGGGAAGAGAATGGAGGACATGCACTAGCAAGTATGTATGAGGTGTTTGACTTGGTCTGTTAAATTTAATAATGAACAACCGTAACCATATTGTGCATTTCATAGAATATCCATTGATTTTGTACATGTATAATGATTTTTTTTTATGGTTCTCTGTGCAATGTATTTTCCTAACAAGGCCTTTTTTCTTCTTAGAACCTTACTACTGGTACTTGCAGAGGGAAAGTTTCTCTTTAAAGGCATTTACATTTATTGCATTGTTCCAAACTTCTAACACCCTTGGTCTTTCTGCCCCCACCAATCTGGTGTCTTGAGGACAGGCATTTGCATAGAATATATATTGGCTCTTTCTATTTTACAGAGCATATAAACATCTGTAAAACTTTTCATGCCTTCAAAGTAGCTTGCTTGACAATTTTGTGCTTGCTAATTGATCTAACTTGGGGTCATTTATAAACACTGGGCAAATTTGCACCTGGGCAGTAACCCATGGCAACCAATCCGATGATTGCTGTCACTGTTCAACCTGCAGCTGGGTGAAGAAAGCTAATCACTGATTGGTTGTTATGGGTTACTGCCATCTTTCCTGGAAGGGTGACTGGGCAGTTTTCTACACTCATGAGTGAACCATAACAACTTGCAGCTCCTGTGCTCACAAAAATTTAAAAGGGGCAACTGAGTCAATGCAATGTGCAGTTAGGGTTTCCAGATGTTGGCTATTCAGTACTTGCATGGTCATTACACACAAATTGCACACTTTAGTAAAAGCAGCACACAACTTTTTTTTGCACTTATGGACACCAATATTGTTTGGGGAATGTAAGTATTTCTTGTCTGGTAGAGAACCAGGAAAGGTAGGGTAAATTTAGGAGCCATTATTTCATTATCAAACACATCGTGTTCACATTCGTTCTTTAAAGCGAAATTTGTAGAATTTGGCCCCTGGCCCAAATCTTTAATATCATATGTTTATGCAATACATGGTTTGTAACTGAATTTTGAATACACAGGTTAGATTGATTTTAGTTCTCTTTTGTAAAGGATTTAACCAAATCTTAGTATTTGCTGCAATTCAATTACATTATTGAAGCAAAATTATTGTTATGGCAGCCACAGTGCTGTAGCGATAAACAGCAATGTTCAAACTACCCCTATCACCACCCTATGCCAATGTTTCCCTAATGACTTCCTAAAATTATGATAGTTCATAATTGTTCGTGTTGGAACAGTGGGCAGTTGGCAATACATGTGTATGGCCTCTTAAATAATATCTGTCCATTTGGCCTGCTGGTTAGCTTGGATACCATATTGGCCAGTATGTACACCATCTGGATACAATTATGAATTATATGATCTAGTCTCATACAGAAAGATTCTAATATTTCTGTATGAGACTAGATCATATCATTCATAATTCTATCCAGATTTCAATAATTATAAAACTAAACCCACAATATACTTTGTTAGGCACAAATATAATAGATAAAAATGATTAAAATTGGTTTCCTTTACATACAACTGTATGGGGAAAATAATATTGTGGGGACAATTCTCTGTTTAATCAAAGCACAGTAGTCATTGAATCTAAATTGGGGGTTGGATTTTCTTTAGGAAATCTAATGTTTTTTTCAGTTAAAAGGAATATTGCATACAAGGTGATATGGGAGCAGCCCCTGCTGGTTAAAACTGTGAAAAATGCTCTGCAACTCTTGTTTTAAGTTACAGCTTTCAGTAGATGAAGCCTTCATTACCAGCCCAATACTACAGGTACGGGACATATTACCCAGAATGCTTGGGGCCTGGGGTTTTCTGGATAACAGATATTTCTGTAATTTCGAACTTCATTTTTTTCAAAATTAATTTAAACATTAAATAAACCCAGTAGGCTGGTTTTGCTTCCAGTAAGGATTAATTATATCTTGGTTTGGACTACAGAGAAAAAAAGGGAAAAAAATTGGGTTATCTGATTATAATGGAGTCTATGGGAGATATCCTTTCCATAATTTGACGCTTTCTGGATAAAGGGTTTCCAGATAACAGATCCCATACCTGTATTGGCTTTCATGTCAGTGTGACATTTCAGAGCCTGGTTTTGTTCAAGTCGAAAGATGTTCTCATAGAAAGGCATGTTGCATTAATAATTTGGCTTGAATAGGGAGACTAAGCATTTGCTGTAGAGAGTCAGTTTTCATGGATTATGCATAAGGTACCCATGTTGTTTGTTTATTTGTTCAATGTGTCTTGGTAATTACATTAGTTGTCTGAACTGGTGTATATTGCTAAAAACATTATTGGTGAGCAGCATATGCTCTCTGGCATTTTGTTAAAGTGGACCTGTCATCCTGACATAAAAAGATGTATAATAAAGGTCCTTTTCAAATTAAACATGAAATTCAAATTCTTTTTTTTTATTTCTATTAAAGCATTCATAGCTGTTGTAAACTCATTTAAAAATCTCAAATATTGCCTGCCCCTCCTCTATGCCTTTTTTCTATTGTCGTTTTTAACTTGAAAATCAAGTTTATGGGAGTTTTGATAAACTCCCATAAACTCAAAATTTGAACCTTGATAAATCACCCCATAAGGTACGAAGATCCAAATTACAGAAAGATCCGTTAACTGGAAAACCCCAGGTCCAGGGCATTCTGGACCTGGGGTCCCGTACCTGTATTTTGGTTTACAGTTAAACCAGCCTTGTTTTATGTTGCCTGATTATTTTGTAGTGCCTCCCTTACGGGGCCCCTCCACCGCTTGCCCAAACTAGTTCCTAAAGCTGCCCATAGACGCAAAGATTTGATTGTACAAATTTCCGTTTCGTACGATTTTTGAACCGTTTGTGGAGTGTCCCGACATTTCTCGTGCCATGGTGATCGAACAGATTGGAAAATTTCTGTCAGCTACCGATAATATCTCTATCTAATGTGTGTATTGCCCATCTGACAATATCAGTGGGAGTCTATCACCAGCTTTTGTCGGACCTATCTTTCGTACCATTGCTGTCAGGGGCAGAACATTGTCTATGTTCTTTTACTACTTCATTTGATCTGAATGGTTAGTGGCAGGTCGGGAGATGGCACTATATTAATATGGGCTTCTTTGTTATGTAGCTTTTCTAATCTGTATGGTTTCATGTGCAAGTAGCGGAGTTGAATTTCTTCAGGGGCAACTTTTCCTCCTTTACTAAGGGCAATAAAGTGCCTGAAAATACCTTACCTTCTCATTAAAATCACCACATTTCATAAAGTTTGCACACAAAGTAATCACATGAAAATGTGGCGCAAGGCATTTTTGCAGGATTACGGCAGTTTGCTGCATTTAAAGTGCTTTATGTGTGGCAATTTTAGCGGATCTGTAGGGGAAGGCATGTTTTCGTGCTTTATCATCCTTGGGAGAGTAGGTTTACTTTGTGTCAAAGCACTCTGTATTTCATTTCCCCTATAGCCTGTTCTTTCTCGTCGGATTTGTCTAGCTAGATTTTATGTTTTTGTGACACGAGAGCTCAGATACTCTTAGGAACAATTCAGTCCAGTGCAATGGCAGTTGCTGAATTTCACCCCCCCCCCCCTTTAACGCTTCTATTTTAGAGTGCTTGTACTATGTTGTGCTGTCATTTCCACAGAATATCCATATGTCAATAAAAATGTAAATACAATATATGCAGAACTGAATTTGGACAGTTTATTATAGCCTACCTATCCTTACATTTTTCTCTTATTCTAATTTACAGATAACCACACTGACATGATGGAAGTTGATGGAGATGTCGAAATCCCATCAAGTAAGGCAGTGGTATTACGTGGTCATGAATCAGAGGTGTTTATTTGTGCTTGGAACCCAGTTAGTGACCTGCTGGCATCAGGGTAAGTTAATTGGTTGGAAATGTTATATTTAAACAAATAGCTTAGCTTGTCCTCCAGAACCACTTGTATTGCTCTGTAATGACAGGTTGCTTGATCTGCAGTTGGCAGCAAAGATGTCATTGGTACCAGAGCAAATTTCAAGTGCTTGTACTATGGATGAAAAATCAAACATGCAGCTCTTAAGGCATCCATACGCGGCAAAAAAACGTTGGTCAGACCTTGTTGGCATCTTTTTGGCCAATGTATGGGACCCTTCAAGGGGACTCCACAAAATATATTTGGCTAGAGGGAAAAATCAAACCTGCCCATTCTACCATCAGATTGAGTGCTCATTCCTCTTGTAAAACGATTGGCCCTATATTGTACCTTTTTGTGACCCTGCTGTTAACACAGCATTTTTTAACTTGGGTATTTACTATAACACAGTATAGCACAGTGATTCTCAAACATATTATTCTTTTTTTTTTTCCCTCACCAAATGAAGCTTTTGTTTTATAGGTCAGGAGACTCAACAGCACGAATATGGAATCTTAGTGAAAATAGTACTAGTGGTTCAACACAGCTTGTACTTCGACACTGTATACGAGAAGGAGGTCAAGACGTTCCAAGTAATAAGGATGTAACTTCTTTAGACTGGAATGTAAGTATTTCTATTGTACCCAAGATGGTGTGTTAAAGAATGCAACTCATGTTTGTCACGTTCAAGCAAGGGGAACACTTTTCAGTGTAATAGACATTGCACAGTGCTGGTGGCCAGTGAAGGGGAGCCTACGCTGTTCTGAAGGGAAATTCTAAGAAATATTTAAACCTCAAGAAAGTCCGTTTGCCCAGGGGGCAGCTTTAAAAGAAGGCTAAATGAAGCAGTTAGTGGAAACACACACCAACGCAGCAGCCTCTGCTGCAACACAACTGGTTTATTAGCTTGACATATTTAGTCTCTCACAAAGACCCATAATAAACCAGTCATGTTGCGGCACAAGTTGCTCTGGTTTATGCTCTTTTCTCTAACTGCTTGACTTCTCTCTATTGATTCTCTTACAGTGGGATACACTGTGGCAGTGTAAACTGGAGTTTTGAGAAAATTTGTGTTGCTTTTCCTTCAGAAAAGGGCATCTTATGATTGCAAGCATTGTGGTGTTTGATAGACTTCTCCAAACATTGCTTCTATATGGATTTCAAAGCATTGAAAAATCGTGCCTTTTCCGGTGTATGAAGTATTATCAGATGTGTGTCCAGACTTTTGTTACCTAGTCTCATAAAACATTGCCTCAATACATCCCTTCCACATGAGCCATTTAAGTTGACCTTTCCCAGATCTAGTTGTTCAACACAACTGTTGAATGACCAAGATGTGTAACAAGTTTGTCCACATGAAGGAAGGACTTATTGGCATTATCTGTGCAAATGTGCTTGTCAGTCTGCTCAATGACCAAATCACTGTGGGTTTGGACTCACTGATCATCAAGTGAACATACATCCAATGCAATTTACACCCCCCCCCCCCCATTAAAACCTGTTCTATTACCGACACACTTGGGTTGTTTGGGACCAAACATAGAACAATGTCAACATCACCCACTCAAATAGGGCCAAACTTTATAAAAATCCGACCATTTATGGCCAACTTCAGAAAAATTACTGCTTCTGGATAACTTTTAAATATAAAGCCATTTATTATATGAACAATGGAAACTATATTCAGAATATACCAATATAAGCTTTAACTAGGTTCTATCAGTTAAAATATTTTTGGATTTTTGTTTTCCTTACAGAGTGAAGGGACGCTTTTAGCAACTGGGTCTTATGATGGCTTTGCCAGAATATGGACTAAAGATGGTAAGTCTGAAGAGTTCACTTTGGATTGATAGGTGTAGATAGATGTAGCACAGTATTTGTAAAAATTTATTTTGTGCCTACACAGACAATTTAGTTGTAGTGATGGGAGAATCTGACCTATTTTGCTTGACTTAAAATTAAAGTCTCTGGCTGCGACAAAATGTTTTGACGCAGGTCATTTTTCCCCTCCCATTGGAGTCTATGGGCATCATTTTTGTGGCTTAACTTGGTGAAAAATTTTTAGAATCCAAAATTATTTATCCTGCCATCTTTGAAAAGTTGAATACAGTCAGTGGAGCTGCTGGCTGTTAGCTGCACAGTGCCTAAAGGGAAGATGACTGGACAGTGACATAGAGGAAACACTTTTTCTTTTTGTTGATGCTGTTCAATTTTTACATGTGCTAATGTATCTTTTAGTTGTTAAAAAGCACGGGCCAAATGAGCTTCCCTAGACTCATTATCTCCTAGTAGGAATCTGATTTAATTTCCTTCAACTCACCCCTAGCTTTCTGACAAACAGCATCCCGGATTCTTAAATATCTATGAATCTTCAAAAGAATATAAAATGTTGTACTGCCAAATTTAAATTGATAAGAATGTTTGTTCAAACCTACAGGAAATCTTGCAAGCACGCTGGGGCAACATAAAGGACCCATTTTTGCATTGAAATGGAATAAGAAAGGCAACTTCATATTAAGTGCAGGCGTAGACAAGGTATAGTGATGAGCATTTTACATTGCACAGATGTAATGTTAAAATAAAAAGTTTGCATGTTTTTGTAGTGTGTGCTTTTATATACACACATGTTATTTTCCCAGAGACCATATATAACATAACCTAATGTATGTTACGGACAGTCTAGTTTACTAACATGAAAAATGCTTCCTGCTAGATTTACCTTGTTTTATTACGTTGGCTTAAAGGAGAACCAACCCCTTAAATCTAAATACCCCTACCCTACATAGACATAGTTACATAGTTAAATCGGGTTGAAAATAGACAAAATCCATCAAGTTCAACCCCTCCAAATGAAAACCCAGCATCCATACACACACCCCTCCATACTTTCACATAAATTTCATATGTCCATATCTATACTAACTATACAGTTTAGTATCACAATAGCCTTTGATATTATGTCTGTCCAAGAAATCATCCAAGCCATTCTTAAAGGCATTAACTGAATCAGCCATCACAACATCACCCGGCAGTGCATTCCACAACCTCACTGTCCTGACTGTGAAGAACCTCCTACGTTGCTTCAAATGAAAGTTCTTTTCTTCTAGTCGGAAGGGGTGGCCTCTGGTACGGTGATCCTCTTTATGGGTAAAAAGGTCCCCTTGCAAGCCCCTTTTTTCCAGAGAAAACAACGCCAACCATGACAGTCTACCCTCATAATTTAAGTCTTCCATCCCTCTAATCAGTTTATTTGCACGTCTCTGCACTCTCTCCAGCTCATTTATATCCCTCTTAAGGACTGGAGTGGGGGGGGGGGTAGCAGGGGGGGCTGTTGATTTTATGGTAAGGGTTTTTATAATTAAGGGTTTGGTTCTCCTTTAAAGCATGGTGGATCCATAGAATGCCCACTGCTGGTCATAGACTGCTTCTTTAGGCCCATTAAGGATAAGTAAACCTTTAAAAAAATGGAGTGCGCTATTTAAACACTTTTGCAATTTACATTTATTTTTAATTCCAATCTAGTAAGGGATACATGTACTGTTAGTACGAGCAAGTTTTATTACAACTGTGCCACCTGATGGTCTGTTTCCAACCACAAAGGAAGTTGGCAAGAGAAAGGAAGAGGGCTGATCTGATGTCTTTCTGGTTAGGGAAGGTGTGAGAAGTTATCTGAGGATTCTAATGTTTTTCCTAAGCAGAAGAACATCAGACCAGCACTCTTTCATTCTCCTGACAACTTCCTCAACTACTTCATATTGTGAAACTGACCAGCAGGTGGAGCTGTTCTAATGCAATTCATGCATATTAGCAGCACATGTATCCTTAATATCTTGGAATTAAAAATAATTCATGTAAACTGCAATACTGCTTAAAATAGCACACTCATCAATGTTATTAAAATTAAATAAGTAATCTAAAGTAGTAGTAGTCTATACTTTGTCCAGCAGAGGGCATACTTCTGTTGCATCCGACTTGACGCCTGCATTTTTGCTCAGCGCGTTGGATAGTGCCGAAAGCGCCTGTGTAGTCCTACCCTTAGTCATTAGTATGTGTTATAGGTTTAGTAAACAAGCCAAAACTACTTTTTCTCACTAATTTAAAGACTTTAGTCTCATATAATTTCCCTGGAAAGGAAAGCACAATTGAATAGAGTGTTGCTCTGGTTTATGTTAATAAATGTGGAATAAAGCAACCCATAATTTGGGTAAAACTTATCTTATTTTCATTCGTTTTTTACAGACAACCATTATCTGGGATGCTCACACAGGGGAAGCAAAGCAGCAGTTTCCTTTTCATTCTGGTATGATTTGCTTATTTTCTTGAACATAACTGGGTATTCTCTTTTCTTAAAAACAAAAACCCCTTTCCATTACAAAGTGCTAATATAAAGGACACGGAAAGTGCTTACTCGCTTTGGTGCTTCAGTCCTGGGTACTAGTGGTGAGTCCCATGCATTCATCTTGTCATCTCTCCCAGTGCCAGTGATTCCTTGCTGCTGCCCTGGGCTGTGTGCTTGCACAGTAGAGTAGAATAGGACACTAGAAGAAATATTGTGCTGCATGTATTCTTGCTCCGTGGATAGCAATTATACCAAACACTAACCCCCCACCCCAATGATTAAGCCTTTCATTTTCCTTTGAAACCTGCACAGAACAAAATTCCATTGATAATGGAAGGCTGAAAGGCAGGATACAAGTTGCATATAAATAGCAGGTAATTGGTGAAATAAATATGTATATGTACTTTTGTCCAACTGTATTTTTTATATACAGTTGAGGTGACAAAATCTCACTGTACAGAATTTTTAGATGTTAAAAAAGTTTCTTCCACCAGAGGTAAGGGGGAAACAATATTATACCCCCCCCCGATAAGCCCCATTGCCAGCACTGGGCTCCCTGCACTGGTAGGGAGTTCTAGGTCTGGGTGGAAATGATGGGGCACAGGCATACACATAATGAACATAAAAGTGATACTATCGTGGAAAAAAAATGTTTTTTTCAAAATGCATTAGTTAATAGTGCTGCTCCAGTAGAATTCTGCACTGAAATCAGTTTATCAAAAGGGCAAGATTTAATTTTGAAATCGGACATGGGGCTAGTCATATTGTCAGTTTCCCAGCTGCCCCCAGTCATGTGACTTGTGCTCTGATAAACTTCAGTCACCCCCCCCCCAGCAGCCTAACAACAGAATAATGAGAAGGTAACCAGATAGCAGCTCCCTAACAAGATGACAGCTTGCTGGTAGATATAAGAACAGCACTCTGTTAAAAATCCAGGTCCCACGGTGACACAGTTATATTGAGTAGGAGAAACCGCCTGTCAGAAAGCGGTTCCATCCTAAGGTGCTGGTGCTTTCTGAAAGCACATGACCAGGCAAAATGACCTGAGATGGCTGCCTACACACCAATGTTACTACTAGAAAAATACACTTGCTGGTTCAGAAATTTAGTATTGTAGAGTGAATTATTTGCAGTGCAAACAGTGTAATATAGAAATGAAAACGACGACATAAAAATCATGACTTAATCCCTTTGAGCACAATAGCGCTGATTATGCATGTGATGTAGGATCAGAGGCCTCCTAATTATTGGGGGGGGGGGAGTAGCAGTGCTGGCTAGGGGGCTTTTAGTGAACCAAAATAAGGAAGTAACATTATTAACAATGTAAAGTGGCAACTGTGGTTACATGGAAAGTTTATACATATGTGTCAAAAGATGCATCATAAAACCAACATCATAATAGATTGACCCTATGCAAACTTACAGAACCACTTAGGTCCTCATTGTGCAAAGTGTAATTTCAAACACATTTCAGAAACTGTTACAAACCATAGTTGCCAAACTCCTTACATAAACTCGTGGTCCCTCCTGGCTGACTACGCAATGCAGTCTGAGAAATTATGTACCATCAACCACAACCTAATGCATACATGTATCATAATATTTTACATATTCCAGGGTGTTCACAATTACAGGTCACATACTACATATTAACATCATAATCCCAGACATGCATAATCTATTAACACTATACAGACAAATGACAGTGGAAGCTGATATAATGTATTTGTGCACGTGGCTGGGATAGTTCCATGGGGTGCTTGTGTGTAGTTGGGCTTTTGTTGTGTAATGTTGAGGAACAGAGGGTTTGTGCAGTGTGTAGTATAGAGAAAACAGTCAACAATAGATTTCATTTTGTGACACAGAATTGTGTCTTAATTTAAGTAAACATAAAATATTTACTTAGATTTGGTACATATTAATTCCCATTTGCAGAGTGCATTTTTTCGACTATTATATTGTGCTTTATTTTCATTGCTTCAGCACCAGCATTAGATGTGGATTGGCAAAGCAACAACACATTTGCTTCATGCAGTACAGATATGTGCATCCATGTCTGTAAACTGGGTCAAGATAGACCAATAAAAACATTCCAGGGACACACAGTAAGTAATACTTACAATATCCTATTGTTCACTGCATTACACTAATTGTAATCTGTAAAGAAATCTTTCACTAGTTTAGAGTACTTATTCCTTGGCCAAAGTTAACTATGTTTCAAGATTAACTGTTACAGCTTCTTTAATCACTTAATAAATGTATTATTCTCATCGTTTGCACTTGATATTTCTTCTAGAATGAAGTAAACGCAATAAAGTGGGATCCTACCGGTAACCTCCTGGCATCGTGCTCTGATGACATGACATTAAAGGTACATTGAAAACAATAATAGCTGGTGTCATGATATTAAACATGTTTATTATTGTGCATGTATGCAAATTAACATTCCTATAAGCATTCGTTTCCGAAAAGCTAACTGTAAAGTTCCTGCAGATCACACTTGAAAAAGGATTGTGTTCACATGCTAAAATATAGCATATACCTTACCTGTTTATTTACATTGAACTTCACATGGCTTGGGGAGGATGATAAAGACGTTGATCTATTTTTTTCACCGGATAGCTGTTGATAAATAGAATGCCATTAGAATGTTTAAAAGCATTGTTCCTTATTTATTTTCTGTGTTTTTTGTTTTTGTAATGTAGATATGGAGTATGAAGCACGACACTTGTGTTCATGATTTGCAAGCGCACAACAAAGAGATCTATACTATTAAATGGAGTCCTACTGGGCCGGGAACAAACAATCCAAATGCCAACCTAATGCTAGCAAGGTAAATGACACTTTCAGGCTCACAAAGTTTGACTCTTAATCCATTGAGAAATTGCAATTGCTATTCCTTTTATCTTGCAGTGCATCATTTGATTCTACAGTTAGGTTGTGGGATGTAGACAGAGGAATCTGCATTCATACGCTGACAAAACATCAGGAGCCTGTGTACAGTGTAGCCTTTAGTCCAGATGGCCGCTACTTGGCCAGTGGTTCATTTGACAAATGTGTACACATTTGGAATACACAGGTATGAACAGCATTTCATGTTTTTCATGGAATTGTACAGCTATTGGAACCATTGGAACACACAGACAACCTGTTCTCAGTTTATCCGCATAAAGCAGGTTATTCTACTTTCTAAGAGTGAATCGGCATATAGGTGGAAAAAAACTGATTTTTTTTTTTTTACCCCCCCCCCCCCCCCCCGTTTCCTCTTTGTTTGCAGACGGGTGCGTTAGTTCACAGCTATCGGGGAACAGGGGGAATATTTGAGGTGTGTTGGAATGCAGCAGGGGACAAAGTTGGAGCAAGTGCATCAGATGGTTCAGTAAGTGAAAACATTTTAATATGTTACTATTGCACAAGGTTTGTTATGCATGCAGACCTGATCAGACCAGAGGCTGTCGGCACAGTTCTATACATCTTCATGCTGCCTCTCTTTAGCTTATGGTGTTAAGTGTAAGTGCTTTGGCTTATTAATAATTGCTGTACTACCAAGTTATATGATGTGTGTCAGGTGCTAGTCTAATAATTCACAACCGTTGCTATTACTTTGCATAGGCATGTAAGGCTATCCACATTAATATGGCCAAAAACAGGGAACATCCAGGCATTGAAACAGGCGAAATAAGTTGTAACTCAAATCTATCATTATAGGCATAGTATGCATTACTCTGCTCTGATTTATAAGGCCTGCATTTCTTCCTAAATATTTATATATTGATTTTTGTATACATGTGTATGCATAACACTAAAGGCAAGCAAAGGTAGTGTATATTATACTTGCATTTTATGCCATGCCTCAAACTGGTTTCTTCTCTTTTTAAACAGGTTTGTGTATTAGACCTACGAAAATAGCGCTACTGGTTGGAAGCCATGGACCGACTATGAATGTGTACATAGCCAAAATGACTGTCCCTGACCCATGTACTGCTATAGTCCCACTTAACCATGGCCAGTCCACTTCAGCCAAACTGAAATTAAACCTATACATAGATATTTAAAGTTAAAGGCAAATCTCTGCAATATGTTGCACCTCCAGAGGACAGAGATATATCACATCTAATGAATATATGCGCTGGAAACGGGTTTCTCTCGAATATCATCTGGAAAAAAAAAATCCGAAGAGCATTGACCATGAAACAGAATAAATATAGCAGACACAAGAGATGGTGAACATTATCTACATCCTGCATTTTTTTTTTTCTTCAAATTCCAGCTTCAGTATCCAGCAACCCATTGTTTTGTTTTATTTTAAATCAATTTGCCTTTACAGAGATCTTGGGCTATTTACTTGAGCAATAGTTTTGTTCTTGGCTTTGAAACATGTTATTTTATAGGGGTGGGGAAAATTCTCTTATGACTGCATTTAATCCTTTTTTCCTTTTCATTCCCTTTTACCTTCTTGGTCTACCACTGCTCCATTTCTAAAAGATGCAAAATAGTTGTCTGGACTTCTTACAGGCACAAATGGTTTCAAATGTTTAAATATCGCCTATAAAAAATACACTGTCACATTTAAAAAAACCAGAGGTAATATTCTGTTTATTTTGTGGTGATGTGGCTGGATGTTTATATGGGACGTAAATATGCCAGACCTGAAGGGCACAAAAATAAAGATCAGACAGCAGACACTGATGTGTCTCTTGTTTGTTTAGACCATATACTTCACATGGTTTTGTTGTGCACTATTGTGATCGGAGCAAATTTTTAAAGGTAATATCCCCCTTTTTTTTGTTTTGTGAGTGAGGGCCTTTTATTGCAAGAACACCTGAAAATCCATTAAGCTCTAAAATGGAGAAACAAAACTTCATTATGTACACAACTTACAGTGTTAAGATGATTTATGTGATTCTCCGATTCCAAAGCTTTTCATGTACCTGTAATGCAGAAGAGAGAGGTAGCTAAATAAGTACGCTATGGCATACTGGGCATTTTAAGATCTTTTAGAGCTTTTGGTAAATTTGCCCAATACCGTTCCCATTGACTCCACCAATGCTTGCATTTGATTCATATAAACCTTTGTGGGGGCAAGCATCCCAATTCAATGTCCTTTCCCATAGACTTTATCCAAGTTTTGATTTTCTTGAGTTTTTCCAAGCATTTTCTGATCTGCAAGCTTTCTCCAGAAAATAGAAACAAAGTGCTCAGAGCTGTCCTAGAGAAGAGTCAGTGCAGATATGGCACAAACAAGAGATTATTGCCTCAGAATGTGAATTGCCACTTTTTGAGGAATCTCTTGCAAGTGCCTTACACAGCAAGATCACCTTTAGGAGAGTCCATAGAATACAATAGTATGTGCCTACAAAGTATTTGTGCACTTAGAAATTATCTGCTTGTTTTCATTATATCTGGATCTTAAGCAAGCTCTACTGGATCACAGGCTCCAGCATTCTGATGCAGAATAAGTCAGGAGTTGGGGAAGTGCTGTTTAACACACATGGCTTCCTTGCTCAATGTTCCTTTTGGCTGTCAATATAACAATGAGCAAGGAAGAGACGGTGGAAAGGCAGTATAAGTTAAAGCCAGAACTCCTGACTATGCGTCTGAATTCTTAATCAGGGATGCCACTGAAAGTGGTTATTAGATCACTTTAGTAGAATATACTTTAACAAAACCAGTGACATTTTTCTCAACTTGAAACATTGCTTGTTTTAGCACTTACTGGTGTATTTCATAAAACTTCTTAAAGGTGAACTTTCCCTTGACCAGGGATTTTGGATGTTCTCAGGCAGTTCTCTGCATTTTGCCTTATTACACTTTTGTGCATAGCTCTCCCCCAAAAAAACACTGTGTGCCTAAAGACTTAAGGACAATGGCAAACATGATGCTTGTAAACAACAAAATGCAAGGAATTGTCTGAAATTGCTTCCCCATTACACCTGATAACAGAAATAACTAGTCTGAATATGTAAATTTCTGATTTATTTGTTCAAGCCCTATTTGGTCAAATGGGCCATAATTAGCCATTTTGGAAGTTCCTTCTATTTTGTTGCATGATTCCCAAGAAGCAGTAGTAGAAAAAAAGGCAGCACAGAGATTGTTCATATGGTGTTCTATATATTCCTTAATACTTTCCTGCTTCAATTACTTTCTTTGTTTTCTACCATGTTTGAATCTGTTTACTTTAGTTGTATCTGTGTTCTTTTTTTTTTTCAGTTTGTTACACTCTTTGGTGAAAGCCTCAAATCCATTCTCATCTTGTGATTCAAAATGAAGAGCTAAATTGTATTTTGCGTTGAGAAATAGTTTAGTGTTTGGGATGATTTGAACCTGAAGCCCAGTGAACTGCATAATTATAGTAGGTAAAGCCAAGTAAATTCCTTTGAGTTGGAGACATTTTGTAATATTGACAAAGTTTTGAAGAGTCTTCATACTAGGCCAAAATGATAACACTCCTTTTATGTCCAGATAGAGTGCATAAACTATCAGGCCTTTATAAGATAGGTAACTTGCCCCAATTGAATTGTCCATGGCTCTCTTGGCAGTGGTGTTTTATGTTTTTGCTCAGTTTTTCCTGTTGTATGTTTATTTGAATTGTTAACAATATTGTACATTTTTTTTCCTTTTTTTTTTTTTTTAAAAAAATACAGTTTTTTTCAGTTTTGAGAGAACATATGGTGTCCGGAGTATCTGACAATTGGTTTATGCCGGAAGGCCATGCTATTGAGTTTTCTCGACAGAAAGGAAATCTGTGCAATAATAGAGAATAGAATGTGCTCCCAGGAATAGACACAAACGTTGTGACCATTTACAATAAGAATAATTCATTAGAAGAGTCACATTGTCTTTTTTTTCTCCCTTTAGAATTTTTAACTAGGCTGATTTTAAATTGACATGCCAGATATAAAACAACGGTTCAACCCAATGTCAAAGAAGAAAACTTATAAAAATAATATGAACAACAAAATCATATAAAAACAATTATTTTGTTATATCCTTGACACAAACTTTATTATTACCTCCAAATCTTCAGCTGTTTTTAGTTTAAACATCTCAAATCAATTTTACTTGGAATGCAAATCTATATTCCGACTGTCCATGTCCTTCGATGGTGCTTTTATTTGCCAATGATTTAAGTAGGTTCATCAGGATTGTGTTTTCTACACAATGTTTGGTGATATGACCCCTTACAGTTTCTACTTTGTCCATCCCTTGGTGTCACGATTTACTGATTGGTCTGAGGTATGTGCACAAGCTCATTCAGACCGCAAAATAATATTCGGCAACTCCAAATGTCATCACACGGTGTTGGCTATTTTGTTAGTAAAAAATAAAAAAATAAAAAGATTTTGAGTCTAATTCTGTAAACCTACCAACCGCACTGGAGATATAAACGTCTACATCATTTCTACTGTCTTTCAAATTAAATTTACAAAATGTAAAAAAAAAACATGAACCAGCCCATGGCAGTTTTTGTACTTGTTAAATACTTTCATTGGTTTTCCGGTTTGTCTAACAACTATGACTTTTTGGTGTTCTGTACTGTCCTGGACCATGTTAATTACACTTTATGATGTGTTTTTGGTTCTACATCATAATTAGTTGCCCTGATTTCCCTCACCCCTCCCTACCTTATACTTGTTTTGACACATTTTCTGTTGCAGTTATCCTTTGCATTGTATTGCTCTGACAACTGTAATTTGAATCAGATCTGAAAGAGGTCCAGAATAAAATATATTTTGATATTATGCAGTCTATTGTATTTTTAGCCATCTTAAGTTTCTCTGTATCTCTCTAGAATATTTTTCCTCTTTATATCATACATGTAATTTTTCAAAATATATAAACATATATATTTCCTTGCAAATGTATATAGACATTTGAACAATTCTTGACATTTTAATAACAAATCGTACAACCAAATGTTGTTCTGTGACCATTTTATTTCAAAGCACGGAAACTCAACACGTTGTCTTATGTACTGAATCACTACACCTGATAATATTTTGTAGAGTTAACTCTTGCAGCAGAAACACATTAAAGCAACTCATTCTGTTATGCTTGTATAAAAAGGTGCATAAACAGATGCACTATTCCTTAAGGCTTAAAGGAAACCATGATTGTGTGCACTACCCTTAAGACTGGCAGACTATGTCCCAGATATTTTAACACTTTAACCTGAAACAAGGTGAGGTAGGGTGTGAATGACTCTACCAGTCTATGGGGCGGTGGGGAAATTATGCCTGTGCCTGTGTTTATCTTTAAGATCAGCCAAATATCATGCAGCTCAATGTGGATAAAGATCATTTGGTAAGGTGTCCTCACCAAATAAAAAAATCTTTGGTATTTGACCAGCTTTCGTCTTATCACGTATCAACTCAATTGGGACAAAAGTCACAGTGACTCCCAACAGGCATTTGGGCAGGGTAAGCCATCACTCTCCTTGCTTCTAGTTGAGCACATTTCTCTTTCAATGGAGTTAGCAGCATTTTGGAGACATTGCCAGATATACTATCAGCGCAGTTTATGCCTCACTGATATGATCTTTAAACTATGGACAGGTGAATGTGCTGTATTACTTCAGATTGAATCTGAACAGAATATTTTGAGTTTTGCTTAATATTGACCTTACAACAGCAAACATCAAGTGAAAATCCATGAATTGTATACAAAGCATTACATGTTTCCATAATAAACTGCAATTTAGGATAGTTCCATAATGAACCATACCATGAAAGAAAATGCCATTCGAAAGTGTTTGTTATTTGTTAATATAATTAAGGAACCTATCAATCTGCTCTTATTATAGGCTAGATTAACTTTCACATACTTTAAAGGAAAACTATACCCCCCAAACAATGTAGGTCTCTATTAAAAGTAATAGAGTAAAACCCTGCTTCATGTAAATGAACCATTATCATAATAATATACTTTTTTAGTAGTATGTGCCATTGGGTAATCATAAATAGAAAATTGCCATTTTAAAAAATAAGGGCCGCCCCCTGAGATCGTAAGATTCACTGTGTACACATACAAACCACATGTAAGGTCACATGAGCCAATTAACAGACAGAGTTCTGCCTTTTGCTTCCTCACTTCTTCCTGTTACAGTTAGTGTTGTAGTATTTCTGGTCAGGTGATCTCTGAGGCAGCACAGATAGAGTCACGAAATGGTGGTTCAAGGCAAGAGATGTAAAAGGGCAATATTTATGTAAATATATATTCCAGTTTGGTAAGATTCTTTAATATGTCATTCAATTTGATATAAACTATCTGTTGCTTAAGTATTCATTTTGGGGGTATAGTTTTCCTTTAAATGAGGTTTTTATTAGGAGTCCTGTACAAGTTTAAGATTATTGTTGCCAACTTCGCCTGAGCTTGAAATTTATTTCTGATGTTCAGATAAGACATCTGTTGTTTAGACTAACTAAAAATACTATAAAGTATCTGGCGAGAAGAAAAACTAAAATAAATGTTCCAAGTGAATATTCAAGCGTTCCTGGCTGCCCTCTCAGTTGTACTTGAAATCTTTGAGTATCGTTTCTAAAGGGTCAGCAGCCTGTTTACGTCAAAACAGTGCTGATCTTTTTCCTTTGAACAAGAATATGATTTTTCAGGGAATGGTTACTGAATTAAGCTTTTGGTACAGGTATCTATATATCACGTGACATTTAGCAGAGGGAAATGCCTTTGAAAAAAATTAATGCTGTTGCAAATTATTTCCCTTTTTTTGTTGATGTTTAATTCATTTAGTTTACAGTGACTATCTTGTAAATGACAAGCTTCTCATTGGGAGGTTTGTCCCATGAATATGGCCTTTCCACTACTTGAAGGGACCTGACTCTCCTTAAACGAGAAACCAACTGTAATGTGGTGCAAGAGAGGCCTTGAAATAAATCTGTCCCCCGTAAACAAGGAAAAATTAAAACCATGTATTTGTTACTCTAAGTAATTAAAAAGAGATCAAAATTACCTCTGGCTAAGGTCGAGTATTGTATTTAAACAGGAAATTTGGAGTTGTTGAGGTAATTTTTCAGCCAAAACAATAATTTTTGGATTAAAAAAAACAAATTTTTCAAGATTTTTTTATACCCGCAAGCTGGAAGTAGCTTTAATCTGAAAATAGTCCAGCCAAAATCTGTTCAGGTCATACAGAAGTCAATGGCAGAGGTCCCTTCAACCATTTGAAGATTTTTGTAGCCTTAAAGTGATCCTGTCATCGGAAAACATGTTTTTTTTTTTCAAAACGCATCAGTTAATAGTGCTACTCCAGCAGAATTCTGCACTGAAATCCATTTCTTAAAAAAGCAAACAGATGGTTTTTTTTGACATTTTGTCAATTTCCCAGCTGCCCCTGGTCATGTGACTTGTGCCTGCACTTTAGGAGAGAAATGCTTTCTGGCAGGTTGCTGTTTTTCCTTCTCAATGTAACTGAATGTGTCTCAGTGGGACATGGGTTTTTACTATTGAATGTTGTTCTTAGATCTACCAGGCAGCTGTTATGTTGTGTTAGGGAGGTATTATCTAGTTACCTTCCCATTGTTCTTTTGTTTGGCTGCTGGGGGGGGGGGAAGGGAAGGGGGTGATATCACTCCAACTTGCAGTAAAGAGTGATTGAAGTTTATCAGAGCACAAGTCACATGACTTGGGGCAGCTGGGAAATTGACAATATGTCTAGCCCCATGTCGGATTTCAAAATTGAAAAATAAAAATTGAATATAAAAAATCTGTTTGCTCTTTTGAGAAATGGATTTCAGCACAAAATTCTGCTGGAGCAGCACTATTAACTGATTCATTTTGAAAAAAATGTTTTTTCCTATGACCGTATCCCTTTAATGATGTTCGGATTCTTTTCAGTGTGTTTCGCCCAAAAGCTAGATTAATTTGAGACCTGGGCAGTTTTTGCAAAAGTTGGGAAGATAATTAGATTTCTTTTCCGCCACTAAACAGGATTTTCTGAGCAACCAATAACAGGATCTAGCTAAAAAGCATTAGCTTCCTTTTCAGCAGTGTTAGTAGGCAATGGGTGAATGATTTGCGTTGCCAAATAATGCCTTGAATTAGTCCAAAATCCTTTGCACCTCATTTTTGGAAGATAATGAAAACCTCTCTTCTCTGTTGGGCTAATGATTTTGAACCATACCTAGAGTTTTTCTCATCACAGCTTTTAGGAATACCATTGTCCTCACTGCAGTCTTCAATTAAGGATTCAGTTAAGGATGGGTCAGCATTAAGTACCATTGCAACAGCCTCTTGAACTAATAACTTTGCTCTACATATAAATCTAGTTCATCATTAATGTTCGTTAAGCAAAATAAACTTTAATTATACAATTAAACAGAATCTTGTTTATGCACCAGGATGGGGGACCTGATGTCCATCTCCATGCCCTGGTTAAACAATTAAATGGTAAAGAGAGAGGGGGAATGTCGGGAATGCAGTGACATCTAGTAAGTGCTGAATGGAAAGTGAAAGTATTTGCCTGACCCGCCTCTTTGCAGCTATGAATGCTTTAATGAAAAAACTAATTTGTATTTCATGTTTAATTTGAAAAGGACTTTTATAGTATAGCTTTTTATGTCTGGATAACCGGTCCGCTTTAAGAGTCATGAAAGTTCACATACAGGGGGTTATTTACTAAACCTCAAATTTATCTGGTCTGGCATTTTGGGGCAAAAACTCATTTTTTGTGGAAAAAAAAACCTTGAATTTTTCTAGATTTATTATAACCCAATGCTGCCAAATGCCAGAATCTGAAAATCCTATCAAGTTCATGTATAAGTCAATGGCAGATGTCCCTATCCCAATAGGAAGATATTGTGGTCTGTGATGGGTTAAGCCAGATAATCTTTTTGGGCAAAAACCTGAAAAAAATCATACAATTCGGATTTGCACTTGATTTTATCTGTTTTTTCCCCCGATCCGATTAATTTGAGTTATTTTATTAATAAATAAGACAAAATCAGGGATGGGAGTTTGGTCGATCGTTTTATATCTAATTCTGATTTTAGTAAATAACCTCCACAATGTACCGTTATAAATGTATACAGAAAAAGCTAAGAAAAAAAAGGGAAACAAAAAGCATCTGGATCCAGGGCCATCAGCATGCACACCTCCTTAATCCATAGCCACAGGGCCGCTCCTGCCATGAGGCAACGTGAGAACCTTGCCTCAGGAGGCATGGAGCGGGCAGTTACCAGGGGCAGCAAAAAGACACAACTGGTAACTTTAAGAGCCGAATTTCCATTTTTTAACATGGAAATTCGGTTCTGCTAATGCAGCAAGCACAATAGCGCTAACTACACTAGTGATGTGGCCTCTCCTAGTTCCACTCCAAAGCGAAAAGTTGAAAGCGCGGAGCGGTAGGGGAGGTGGCATCAGTTGTGACTGAGTATTGTGTATCCACCGCCATAATTCTTGGCACCTAATGATCTAGTTGTCAAGAAGTTCTTACTGCCCTTTGCAAATCTTGATACATTTTGGTAAAGGAGAAGGAAAGTGAAAAACCCACTTGGCAGGAAGCGGAGTTATTCGAAGGAAGAAACCATGTGTGGTTTTGGGACCTAAATGCTTGAATAGGGCCCTTAGTGTCTGCAATTTGGTGACAGGTAGCCTCTATGAATGTTTTTAAGCATTATTTCTGCATGTGTCCACAGAGACATTGCATCCTTTGTAGGTTTCAAAATGTTTGGTATCATTATTGTAGGAAGTTTATTTTGTCCCTGAGATAAACCCATAGAGATAGTGGTGGGGTCAAGTATTCTACAGGAACCTATGCATTCTGTGTATAATTGCATAAACTCCTGTGATGGCCCAACAGGTAGCCATCTAAGTCTGCAATAGCACAACCCACTTGGCCATGTTTCAGTTTAACAGAACTTGGCTCACTCTTTGTGCAACATGATCATTTTTTATAGACTTTCTTTAGGAAACTGACTAAAGTTTTCCTTTAATTTCATTTCATTCATTTAATTTAACATGTCAAGATCTGAAGCCCGTCCGACTTACAAGGACCAAGGCTCCTTCCCATGCTGTCAGTAGAATAGCCAGGGAGGAGAAATCCAGCGCCGCACTATGGATCATTGCCCTGTTGCCTTTTCTGAAGAGGAGCAGAAGCGGATTTTCGATAAGTTATTTCTTAATAAAGGCTTTGTTATTTTAAAGTTTCATTTGTGTTGGTGTCATTTTTTTTGATGTATACTAACGAATTTAAAAAAAAATACATTTTGATGTTACTGATCCTTTAAAACAAATGTTTTGATGTTACTGCTCCTTTATTGTTGTCCTTTGTGTCACTAGCCGTTGGGATGTTCAGATAAAGGGATTACTTTGATGGTAAATGAGATTCATCTGTCACTGATTGATTGACGTGACTTTTTCTATCCAGAAGAGAAAAGTCTGCTTGCCTCAAGGATTGTGGCTGAAAAAAAGATTCACTGATTACCTGAATTTGTTGTGCATCACCGTGACCTATTTTAACCCCTTTTCTACAGATTGCAGGTGATGTTTTTCCAAGGGAAATGTATTATAGGGCAGAGTTGGTGTGGGTAGGGGGATTCACTCAGGCTAATGGCACACAAGGCCTGCGGATAAACACAGACTGAGATTCAGCCCCTTCGCTGGCATCAGCCTTCTCCTGTGATTGCAGTCACTGCATCAGTTTCAGGAACATGGAGTGGATTCTGGCACCAAAACATTCAAGTATGCATTTGGTGCCAAAATCTGCTCCTTGTGCCAGAACCTGGGCTGATACAATGGCTCTAGGTTCAGTCACAGGAGAAGGCTGGTCAAAGGATGAGGGTTTACACATTCCAGGATAGTGATAGCTAGTAGTTCAAACCAGACAGGTGGCAACCCTAGTGATAGCATTCAGGAAAATTGTGATCTCATGCACTAACATAGAAAACTAGTTAACATAATTAACATAGGGAACTGTTGCAGGCTCTACCCTGATCTTCTGCAAGAGATAAGACATGCCGAAGAGCCCTTACTCACGGGTGTTTGAAACTGCACTCCGGTTTTATGCGTTCAGCCACAGGGGAGCGCAGGAGTAGATGCGCTGAATTCTTTTCAATGCGGCTGTACTCACACAGAGGCATGTAAGCGCCGAACGCAGGAAAAATGCAACATGCTGCATCCCAACCTGCATTCGGCACTTACATGAGTCTGTGTGAGTACAGCCCCATTGAAAAGAATTCAGCGCATCTACTCCTGCGCTCCCCTGCGGCTGAACGCATTAAACCGGAGCGCAGCTTCAAACATCCGTGAGTAAGGGCCCTTAATAACTAAAAAAATCAATGCTAATAGTTAATAATATAGATTACAATATTGAAAAACAATGGCAAAGTTTCTCATGGTTTAAATGTGAATGTACGGTGCTCTGTATACAAGTAGCACAATACAAATACAGTCTTTAACAGTGTTGTTAAAGGGGAATTGCAGTAAGGCTAATGACACGCAGGGCTGAAACTATGCCTGCTGAAAAATTCAGAATCCCTATACTGTAATCAGCTCCTTCCTTAGGGATTTTGGAAACAAAACTCAAGAGTTTGTATTTTGGCCCCTAAATCTGTCACATATGCCTGCACCTGGGCCAAAGCAATGGATCTGACAAGGTAAATGGCTAATTCCAGTATCAGGGCTGATTCTCAGCCTACGTTTCAGAAGTGTCACACAGGGAACTAGTACATAACACAAACAAACAACACTGGACAAACAGAATCAGCTATTGCCCTGGTTGGACGTGAACCCCATTTTCCCCACGTGAGGCTACATTGACTGCACCATCATGCTGTCCATATCAGATCTATAACACTGAGACAGGACAGCTAGATAACAAAGCACATGGGTGTTGTGTGCCAGCTCTAGAGTTATTTCATTGCAAATGACAGTAAATGAGATCATTCAGAGCCACAGAAGCCCAGTATCATGCCGTGTACAGAGCCTTTAACTTTTTAGAGACAAATCTCATCCCTATAAATAATGGAGGTAAAGTCTAATATCCGGCCTCAGATTGTGTTTGCCCAGCCACAGAGCCGAAGGTGACAGTTTTTCATTAGAGGATTGTCATGAAGTGTTGCTTTACTTGGGTCCTCACCTAACAGCTATTTGCAAGACACTATTTCTCTCAGGGATATCATTTCTCATTTTCTTGTTTGTTCCATTAGCCTTTCCTTAATCAACATATTCATTTATCACATTTGTTTTTTACTGCTAACAACCACAGACCTCTAAGCTTCTAATAGATATTACATCTGTTTCCTACTTAGTGACTGCAACAACAATGCACCGGGTCAGTGCTATACAATTCTAACGCCATTAAGACAGTGACGGATGCCCCTGTTGTGTAATGGCTGTTAGTTATATCTTTTTTTTTAAATTACAGTTAAGATCCAATGAGAACAATGTAGTATAAAATCTTCTTGCCATTTGTTGCTGTTGCCAAAAGATGGCACTATGGCTTCACATTTCAGTCCATAGGCCTGTTGCAGGCAGTTTATTGATTGTCACTCAGGGGTTGTAATGGTACTTAGAATTGGGATTTTTTTTTCCTTCCTCAAGGGAATTATAACATTTCTAATTGTCATCAAATGGACTCAGTTCACTGAAAACATAATCGATTCAATTTAAACAGAGCAATATGAAAGTATGCAGTTTCAGTATGTTTCACACCCGTGGGTGGGCCTGAGAATGGTGTTTAATTAGTGTGACTTGCTGCCAGTGTTTCCTGGATCCCCATGGGCTTTGGGCAACTCCCAGCAGTGTGCGTTGACGCTTATAAGCACCTTACCCTCAGGTAATCTATTTGGTATTGCAAATAGATCCGTCTTAGTGGGTAGTACAGCCTGTCTTGTTGATTTTCCCCAGCACAAGGAATCCCATGAGGTATCTCATTCCATGGCACTTTCCCTGCTCCTGAGCTCACCCACTTGTGTCCCTGTCTGGAGGCTTTATCACTGCAAGGGTGCTAAGCTAACCCCATATACACTGTTGGTGCCAGAAGGCTGCTCGCTAAATACACTACCTCTAACTTTTGCTCTTAGAGCGACTATTACAGAACATCTGACACTAAATAAAACTCACCCTAACCAGCAGGGCCGGCCTTAGGCCTATTGGACCAATTGGGCCCAATAGGGCCCGCACCTCTGGGGGCACCGCACCACAGGGCAGCACAGATAATATTTCCCTCAGCACATGATGCTGCCTGGCTTTGAGAGTCCAGAACCATCCCCAAATCCATAGGTCCAGCCCACCCCCAACTCTGATAAGCCAGCCTATCCCCCAACTCCATAGGTCTAGCCTGCCCCCAACTCTCATAGGCCCAGCTTTCCTCCAACCTTGATAGGCCCTGCCTGCCCCCAATCCAACCAAACCTGCTCCCAAGCTGAATTGGCCCAGTCCACTCTCCTATTTCCTCCCTCTCTCTCTTACCCTGTGTGCCCCTATTATGTGCCTCTATTTCATCCCTCTCACTCTCTTACCTTGTCTGCCCCTTTCCTTTCTATTTTGTGCCTGTATGCCCTTATTTTCCTAAATACTTGGTGTGTCAGTAGCAAGCAACACTTTGTCTAGGGGCCCCGCCAACATGGTCCCAATTGGGCCCCACATTTCATAGGATCAGCCCTGCTAACCAGGTACTGTAACCTGCCCAGACCAGTTCTGCACCCACCTCCCACAAGGTGGGATCCAGTAAGAAAGAGCCCCGAGCAAGTGTGCTCTCCCTTTTATACTTTTAAACACTGCCAGCTACTGGTAAAGCAATGAACCAGATTAGATTACTGACAACATTCAGGAAAAGGGTATTACACCCAGAGATCACTAAGGACCGCAGGAAACTGCCTTACCCTCAGGGTCTCTACAAGTATAAACTCAAAGGCTTTATAACAGCCATAGCTTGCAACGAGTCTATTCAACCTGCCACCCATGCTTTTCTTACAACTCCCAGCATCCACTAAAAGCTTTTGAATCTCTAATATCCCAGCATCTCCTAAAACACCTGCTGTATGGTATTTGGTGGCACAATCAGGCAGGGATAGCTCGTGTATGTCACTTTTCATTACCAAGAGACCTTTGCCTTGCAGCACATTTCCCATTTATGTTACTGCCTCTACCTGTATAAAATTCCGCACCGCCCTCGCCTTTCCTATGGCAAATCCTGCTAGATGGTGCAAAAACTCTCTAGACGGTCGGCACACGTCAATCATAGTAATCACAGTTGAATGGAAGAGAGCAGCACAACACCAATGTATTGCAGGTGGGGAGTATCCCCATTTATTTTTCACCACCAAAAAAATCTGCGTTTCGGGGGGGTTTCAACATTTCGGGGGGGTTTTCACCCACCCTTCATCACCTGATGAAGGGTGGATGAAAACCCCCCCGAAACGTTGATTTTTTTGGTGGTGAAAAATAAATGGGGATGCTCCCCACCTGCAATACATTGGTGTTGTGCTGCTCTCTTCCATTCAACTGTGATTACTGCCTCTACCTGTAACTTTCAGGCTCCCCAACAGTTTCTTGAAAGGGTAATTGCACCTGTAGATGAAAGTGAAATCTCTTGACAGGGTGTCTCTATGAACCCTGCCCGAAATTCCCACTCATTTCCCTTACATCCCTTGCACATTGCCTGATAGACATCTCACAGACTTCTAGGTGGGTCTCTGGACAGCCTGATGTGTTCTGACTAACTGCCAATCAGTTGAGATTGCCGAAAGTCCTTACTTTATAGCCTCTAAACTATAATTCTATAAATGTCCAAATATACACTCGCATTATTATTATTATTAACACACATTTGTAGTACACCTGCATATGCTGTAGCCCAGGACAACAGTCTATATACACAGGGTGTATATTTTTGGAACATATGACTTGCATACAAATACAGTCGGAGGGCCCTGCTAAATATAGCTTACATTCTGAATATCAGAAGTTCATCTGCAGGTTCATCTTCAGCTGTTTCTGACTATCACACCCTCAGTGACATTATAAACCCAACTGGACTCCATCTTGGAAAGTGTTTGCGACACATGCTCAGTGGATTCTGAGCAGCTGCTGAGAAGCTAAGCTTTAGGTTTGTTTAGATTATCGAGCAGAAAATAAGGTTGGCCTGAAATATAAGCTGATGCTGATGGGAATTGCCAGGACTTTATAATTGTTTTGCCCCAGAGTTTTTATTTCAGACAACAAAAAGTAGGGCTTTTGCTTTCTTAATCTGCTGCTGGGCTTTCAAATAACTGCCGCTGACCTATTGTATCATTAAGGTGCACGTGAATAAAACCGCTTTGATTTGAATGTGTGTATTTTGGATTGTAAATTAAAGCTTGGATTTATACTAATAGTCAAGTTGGAATAAAGCTTCACTCTGCCTTTTCTATGTAGGATTAATTTAACCAAAAAGGAGGATACATTCTCTGTGACTTCTAAGGCTCCCAAGCAAAGCAGGCCTGCATAATGTTTACCAGAAAGTCATGCACTGCATTAAGATCTTTTGCTTTGTGTGCAGCAGAACTTAAAAAGAAGACCTTTAGGATAGAGAAAGTGAGGTAAAATGCTAGTCAGTAGGCGAATAGAATGTTAAAATCTCCCCTCGGTGGATTCATGTTGTCACTGTTCTCTGCTCTCTTCACCATTTGCTTCTTCTCCCTCTTTCACCTTTAAAGCTTTACCCCAATGCATTGCCATTGAAGTCATGTTTTCAGTTAACCTACCATAAAAGGTTTTTTTTTCCTCTAGTTTAAATGACTTTCTTTTTTCTTTCTTCTCCTTTCCAGTGGGGATACCTTGAAGGCCTCAAACACATCAGTTAGGAATTCAAAGGCATTTTGGACAGTTAGTATTCACAAAGTGTTTGCATTTCGAGACAGAATCCAATAATGTCTGACTTACTGTAAAGCTTTATATTGGGCACGCAGCCATTTATGTTATATGTGATGGTAAAAATGTATTCCAGTAATGTCACAATGGGAATGTAGATGGGATCTGCACCATTAGAGAGCAAAGGAACGTTAGTGAGCAAAATAGATAGTTATGGGAATAAAGCTTCAGTGAGGAATAGTAGACAATCGGAATGCATTGTCTATAAATGTTCCATCTAGCCTTTTCCATAGAGCTGGCAATCTATGGTGTCACATGGAGAAATCGTCTGGTCCTTTATAATGGCTGGAGCCATGCATATCTATTAAAGGGCCAATAGGAATAGTATAAATAATGCATTCTGCATCCTTGGAGTTCATGGGCAAACTTAAGTTTATTTACTTTGCTGCAGATATGGAGATCTAGAGGCATGATTGTGCACAAGCCCCATGTGTATATGGATCCTATAGACACGAGCAACATACAAATGATATCAATCATATGCAGTCATATCAGTTAACACAACCAAACAAATCACCATAGAACAAAGAAATAACCAGCAACTAAAAGCAGAAATCAACTATAATTAAGTCAATAAAGAAATTGTAGAAAACAGAGATCTGATTGTAAGCAAACATTGGCAACAAGTGACAATTTGATAGGCTGTACTTACGTAAATTGTTCACCTTTACGTTATTAACATGTATTTATATAGCGCCAACATATTTCGTAGCACATAACATATTTCGTTAACTTTTTGTATGATGTAGAACGTCGTATTCTGAGACAATTTGTAATTGGGTTTAATTATTTTTATTATTTGTGTTTATTATTATTTTAGTTATTTAGCTTTTTATTCAGCAGCTCTCCAGTTTGCAATTTAAGCAATGGCCAAATAACATTAGCAGCCATGCACTGATTTGATTAGAAGTCTAGAATTTGAATAGGAGAGGCCTGAATAGAAAGATGAGTAAAAAAAAGTAGCAATAACAATACATTTGAAGCCTTACAGGACATTTGATTTAGATGGGGTCAGTGACCCCCATTTGAAAGCCGGAAAGGGTCAGAAGAAGAAGGCAAATAATAAAAAATAATAATAATGAAGTTGCTTCAGTTGCTTAGCATTGCTTAGAATTGGCTGTTCTATAACATACGAAAAGTTAACTTAAATGAGAAAACTGATCATTGACTGGTAGTGGTATTGTAAAGGGATGGTTCATCTTTAAAGGAGAACTAAACCACCCTTTAGCCAAAAGTCCCCACTGCCCCCCCCTCCCTGCCTCCCCCCTTCACCCCTGACTCTGCATTTGTGGTCAGTATTTCTAGAGGGGACACAATTTGAAGTTTTCCCAAAAAAACTTCGATTTTTCAAAGTCCACCAATTGACTCCAAATAGGTTCTCAGAGGTCCCCCATAGGCTGAAACAGCAATTCAGCAGGTTTTACATGGCGAATGGTCGAATTTTTAAAGAGAAAGTACATGATAACTATCCTTAGTCGAAGTACACAAAAAATAGCTCGAAATTTGATTTTTTTTTTTTTTTTTTTATTCGAAAATTCACCTCGACCTTTGATAAATCTGCCCCACAGTGTAGTTATAGAACCCCATGTAGTGGGAATAAAAGTTAGAGCGCTATTCAAGACAGAATTTTATCACAGTGGTAAAAATATAATAGTAAGTGAAGTAATATGCAGTAATATACACAGCATATTGATAAAATACCATATATATCTTTTATATTAATGTATTTCAGGGCAAAATCTATTATGCTCAAGGGACAATCAATAAATGTAATGTAAAAGTGTTCCTTGGGCCAAAGTATATTCATTATTTATATAGCTAATAACTAGGCAAACAACTGAGATCCAGCAGTGCTAACAGTGCAAATAATGTATAAAAGGCCAAATAATGCAACAGATGGAATGTGGCTTTATACAATAATAAACGTATAGCATAGCAACAAATACATAGAAATGTACAAGAATGTACAGTATCTCTTTGTGAACTTCAGACATATATACTAAGTTTCCGAATTTAAAATATTTAATTTCTACCTACTTGCTGCTAAGCTGAAATGGGCAAACTTAGCTATTGTATTGAGCTGTACTCATATGTAACTAGAACAAGGAGCTACTTACATGTATAAAAAATCTTTTCACTAGAGTTCCTGAGTTAAGGGTAAGTGCAATACGGTTTTGTTACTCATTCACAGTGTTTGTTGGGGGACTAATGATGGATTCAGCATACAAATCTGTAGTGTAGGACTCACATACAGCCAGGGGCCTTAACAATGCATATGAGCTTGCTTACCTTTCAACTCCACTGGATTGCCCTGGAGCAGGACTGGAACTAGGGGTAGGCAGAAGAGGCACCTGCTTAGGTCAACAATCGGGGAACCTCTTAAATTGTCTTCTGCCTACCCATAGTCTGTTTTTGAAGCACTCTTTGGTTTTCTTCCCCCCCCCTTCCTTCCATCACACCCACCTCCCTGCAGTTGCTCTCTCACCTCTGTCCCTTGTCGTGCCGGCTGCTAACAAAGTCGCAGTCAAGCACATGCACACGCTCATGTTAGGGGTAGCAGGAGCATGGCCCGGCCCTGCCCTGGAGTTACCTGATTTTACATCCCTTCCCCTGCACTCCTGTAATTATATTCCATTCCCCCAGTTTTTAAAAAAAATTCCCCTCTGAGAGAGTGTGCACATATGCAGTGAGCATTCAGTGAACTGAAAAGCAGGAGAGCAATAGGCTACACCCCCATAGTGAACAGACCACGCCCACATTTTGGTGTTGCGCTATGCTGATCTCCAAGGAAAATCATTTTGCACATTGGTACCTCTCAGCTTACCTTACATATTTTGTCTAAAGTGTGGTACTCACACTTCTTTTTTAGTAAGGGTTGAAACTATGCACTGGCAAATCATTCCCCTTCTCTTTGTGTGCAAATAATGGGTTTATTTTATTGTTTCTTGCAACTGTTCGATTCCAGAATGTAGGTTAGACTGAGGGCCAACAAATAGGTGCTTCTAAGAGCTGGTCAATGCTATAACATGGGTTAGACTTGTGGTATTCTACATCATTCCTCAACATTAACAGAGAATCCACATTTGGGATAAAGGCTGCAGCTTTAAATAACAGAAAAACGTGAATATAAATAACATTATTGGGACAATAATGGAAATACTTCAAATAGACATAGAACTGAAAGAAGCCACAGTGATGAATGCTTGCCACTACCCAACCCATTACCCAGCACACACCACCTGTCAGATAAGTAGATGGTCAGGTTGTGTGGGCTAAACCTTATTTCCTCCAACCAGATTTTATGTTTCACAGCTCTGTGGAGCATGGCAAAAGATTTAATTAATTTTCAGTGTCAACCAAATAAAAACAGGTTGCCACAATGAAAAAACGGAATTTCACTCCAAAATAACGAGCCAGAGAACACTTTACATTCCGATGCAAAAGAATGATGCTATTTGTTTCATAAAAGCAGAATATTTATTACGTCAAATAAACGCGCACAATAAGTTGCGTTTTAAGCACCCCGAGAGAAAACACAGCATGCCTCGCTACCTCTAAATTAGATCACAAATTTTCTGGCAGATGATTGCGCCTTAGCACTCACCCACAAGGCAACGTTCTGAACAAATGACACTTTAATATTCCAGGGTTATTTACCCACGCTGGGATCACACAGAAAGAAAGAAATTCATGTACACAGATTTGTAACAGCCCTAAAGAATTTAGCTGACGGAATTAACAGCGGCACTAAAACCTTTTTAGCATAATGCAGTGCTTTGAAAAACAGATGTTTTCCAAAGAAAAAGATTTTATTTTCAGAATTTACATGTTTGTTACATTTTTATAATAGTTTTTTTGGTATAGTAGTTTTCTTAAAGGACTGCTCTGACTTTTATAAAAAAAAATCTTACAAACTGTATAAATCTGTAAATTGTAATACATCTGTATAGCAAATAGTATATGTATTTGTAAGTACGTTTCTCAACCTAACATTTTGTTTACAGACCATGCTGTGAGTCACTGACAGATTTCACCAGCTCTAACTGGCTGATTCCAGCATGAGTCAGCAAACTGAAATCCCTTACAAACACCCTGCGTGGCTGTCATCATTATTATAGGCAGGAAGGAGGCAGGGGAAAAGTGAGAAGTGGAAGGAAAGTTCAGTATGTGAAATAACTGCCGAAAGACTGAGAAGACAATATACTGTATGAATGACAGCATGTATCATTAAATATCTTTATATTTAATAATATCAGGTATGGATGTCTAGAAAAAGTCAATTTGGGTTTCATATATCATATATTCAGGTATGGGATCTGTTATCGATATGAAATGTAAGACCCAAGTGCTGCAAGGCAACAATACAAGCACTGATGCTCCATGCCACCCAACGACACCATAAATGACATAAAGAATGGTCATGATGACATCCCTAGAAATTCATTTCAAAACTCCAGAAAAAGAACTTGATGGTTTCTACAATAATTTCTGCAGTTATTCTCCTATTTAGTGTAAAAATTGCACTTATTAACATCTAGTCATTTACAGCCTGGGCTGAAAGCCCAAACACATCCAAGAATACCAAGCAGCACTAAAATGGCTCCTGTTTGATTAAATATGGCTTTGCGTTGCTGCAGGACTGTAGCCTGTTATTAACAAAAAAACCTTGGAACAATTTCAGCAGAAAGAGATTTAATTATATGTATTTGTTTAACCGCACACTTTATTCTTTTGTGCTTACTGTAAAAATGTTAGTTGCTCAAGGCGTTTGTGCGGCAGTGTTTTAGCATATTCATGTAGGATAGGGTGGAAAAACCCAAGTTACATCAGATTTAAATACTAAGGATAAAAAGTGTATACGTTAAAGTAGGTGTTTGAGTTTAAAGGGGACCTGTCACCAGAAAAAAAATATTCCAAATCCGATTTTATCGCATATAAAGTATATCACTGTATAAAGTATTTGAATCTTATTTCCTTCGGTCTGGGAACTCATTATTATAGTAAACAGGCAGGAGCCATATTGTGGACACTGTTATTAAGGCAAACCTTGCATCATCTCAAAATCTTGTTTGTTCACCAGAATGGAAGACCTGATATCTGGGGAATGTGGGGAGAGCAGAGACATCTAGTTAGTGCTGAAAGTGAAAGTATTTGCCTGCCCCGCCTCTATGCCGAAGACATAGAAGAGGGGCAGGCAATATTTGATTGACAGCTGAGATTTTTAAATGAATTTACAACAGCTATAGATACTCTTATAAAAAAATTTATTTGGCTTTCATGTTTAATTTGAAAAGTACTTTTATTATACAGATTTTTATGTCTGAGTGACAGGTCCACTTTAAAGGGTCAGTGCAACATCAAGCATACACAGACAGTGCTGCAGGGGGACAGGCTGATGGGGTTCTGCTACCCCTCCTACACACAGTACAATATGTTTTGCTTTCTTAACAGATCTGGGATCTTTTTCAAAAGCTGTCAAATAAATCCACAGGTTGCCTGGCAGACAGTATTGCCGCAGATTTCGATTTTTGGCCACACACTTTTGTTGTGCCCGGTTTAGTTTCTGGATATTCAGAAAGATTACTTCAGGAAACAATATTAAATAAATGTCCTGTAAACCTTCTGTAACTCCCACAAGGCATCAATGAATTATGAAACAGCACTGCCAGTTAAAGTGTTGAGCAAATATAAACAATAGCTGATTCATCTTCTATTTTTTCATGTTGTCAGCAGGAAACAAAACAAATCAAAGGGATGCCGACTCTCAATTTTTAACCAAGGCAATAAATGTTTCTATCAAAACTGGATTAGTATTGTCCAAGAACCTCTTAGCGCTTGAAAACATTTGAATACAAACATTGTTTTTTTCTGCCATTTTGGGATACATAAAAGGTTTACCACCCCAGGCCCACTGATGATAATAGGCTAGAAATGATGAATTCACCACCGATACACATAAAATGACCATCATGGATTATGTAACAACACAACTTTTTTGTGTTGACTGTCCTGAAAGAAATATGTCTGAAACGAACAAAATAAATCATCCAGATTATACATGCTAATGGCTGAAAGCAATAAAAACTGTAAATAAAAATATATATGCAACACATACAATTCTTTGTGCATACAACTTCTAAATAGTAGAGAGGAAGAAATACTTTTATGCTGAAGTTCGGAGTAATAAAGCATCAATCGCTGATCCTTTACTGGACTGGAAATTAAATATATTTGACAGATTTTACCTCACTTTATACTCAGCAGTGTCGTTTTCTAAAATCCCTAAGCATGCTTATCTTCAACTGCTCAGAGCATAATAAGCATGTTAAATGTCTTAGACACGTGAGAGCAAAAATGGGTTAGGCTAGGGCCACACTAGGCGATAGCGCCGCGATTTGACTCGCGGCGACTTTTCGCCACGACTTTTAATCTGCAATCGCTGGGGAAACTTTTGCGCTGGCGTCTATGGGGAATCGCGCAAAATCACCAGCGTAAAAACACACGCGGCAATCTTTTTTCTACTGTCGCTCGAAATTGCCTCGCTAGGCGATTTCGAGCGACAATAGAAAAAAGATCGCCGCGTGTGTTTTTACGCCGCGATTCCCCATAGACGCCAGCGCAAAAGTTTCCCCAGCGATTGCGGATTAAAAGTCGCGGCGAAAAGTCGCCGCGAGTCAAATCGCGGCGCTATCGCCTAGTGTGGCCCTAGCCTTAAGGTGGATAACTTTGAAGGCATGGAAAGTTACTAGTAAAGGGGCAGTAGGATGATGGATTAAATCCTATTCATCAAGAATGTCAAGAGCCTAGCTTCACACCTGAACTTGTAAATTGTATTAACCCCAAGTAACCCCAAATACAGTATTTGCATGAACAAGGAATGGGTCAAAATTCCTGTCCCCTCCCCGTATTGCTAGACTAGGGTTGCTCAGCTCCAGCCATGAGATTATTGTTGCCATGGGACCCAAACATATCAGATTCTTGCACAACTGTACTGTAACTTTCTTAAAAAAAGACACTTTTAAGTTACAAAGTTTGTACAAAGCATGCATAAGCTGACACACCCCGTCAAGGCATTGTCCATGCATCATAGTTACATAGTTACATAGTTACATAGTTAAATTGGGTTGAAAAAAGACAAAGTCCATCAAGTTCAACCCCTCCAAATGAAAACCCATCATCCATACATACACCCCTCTACTTTTAATTAAATTCTATATACCCATACTAACTATACAGCTTAGTATCACAATAGCCTTTGATATTATGTCTGTCCAAAAAATCATCCAAGCCATTCTTAAAGGCATTAACTGAATCAGCCATCACAACATCACCCGGCAGTGCATTCCACAACCTCACTGTCCTGACTGTGAAGAACCCCCTACGTTGCTTCAAATGAAAGTTCTTTTCTTCTAGTCTAAACGGGTGGCCTCTGGTACGGTGATCCACTTTATGGGTAAAAAGGTCCCCTGCCATTTGTCTATAATGTCCTCTAATGTACTTGTAAAGTGTAATCATGTCCCCTCGCAAGCGCCTTTTTTCCAGAGAAAACAACCCCAACCTTGACAGTCTACCCTCATAATTTAAGTCTTCCGTCCCTGTAACCAATTTAGTTGCACGTCTCTGCACTCTCTCCAGCTCATTTATATCCCTCTTAAGGACTGGATTCCAAAACTGCACTGCATACTCCAGATGAGGCCTTACCAGGGACCTATAAAGAGGCATAATTATGTTTTCATCCCTTGAGTTAATGCCCTTTTTTATGCAAGACAGAACTTTATTTGCTTTAGTAGCCACAGAATGACACTGCCCAGAATTAGACAACGTGTTATCTACAAAGACCCCTAGATCCTTCTCATTTAAGGAAACTCCCAATACACTGCCATTTAGTGTATAACTTGCATTTATATTATTTTTGCCAAAGTGCATAACCTTGCATTTATCAACATTGAACCTCATTTTCCAGTTTTCTGCCCAGTTTTCCAGTTTAGACAAATCACTCTGCAAAGTGGCAGCATCCTGCATGGAACCTATAGTTCTGCACAATTTAGTATCATCTGCAAAAATAGAAACAGTACTTTCAATGCCCACCTCCAGGTCATTAATAAACAAGTTGAAAAGCAAGGGGCCTAGTACAGAGCCCTGCGGTACTCCACTAACAACATTGGTCCAATTAGAAAATGTTCCATTTACCACCACTCTTTGTAGTCTATCTTTTAGCCAGTTCTCTATCCAAGTACAAATACTATGTTCCAGGCCAACATTCCTTAATTTAACCAGTAACCTTTTGTGTGGCACTGTATCAAATGCTTTAGCAAAATCTAAGTAAATCACATCCACTGCCATCCCAGAATCGAGGTGTCTACTTACATTCTCATAAAAAGAAATTAAGTTAGTCTGGCAAGATCTATTACGCATAAAACCATGCTGGCACAAACTCATAGTATTATGATTTGCTATGAAGTCCAGTATCTTATCCTTTATTAACCCTTCGAAAAGCTTTCCTACCACTGACGTCAGACTAACTGGCCTATAGTTTTGAGGCTGAGAACGGGATCCTTTTTTGAATAGAGGCACCACATTAGCAATTCGCCAGTCTCTCGGCACTATGCCAGATCTCAATGAATCCTGAAAAATTAAGTAAAGAGGTTTGGCAATCACAGAGCTAAGCTCGCTAATTACCCTGGGATGAATACCATCTGGCCCTGGACCTTTGTTAATCTTAACATGTTCTAGTCTCTTTTGAATTTCATCATGTGTGAACCATGCATCATTAGTTGTATTACTAGAATTGGGACTGTTAAGAAGGAAACCTTCACTTACTGATTCCTCATTTGTGTAGACAGATGAAAAATATGAATTCAGAATCTGCGCTTTTAATTTGTTTTCATCAACCAGCTGACCCCCCTCTGATAGTAAGGGACCCACCCCTTCCTGCTTCATTTTTTTACTATTAACATATTTAAAAAATAATTTTGGATTTTTTTTACTGCTTACTGCAATATCCTTTTCTATAGCAATTTTAGCTTGCCTTATAGCTTCTTTGCATGATTTATTGGCCTCCTTGTACCTTATAAATGATTCGGCTGTACCAGCTAACTTGAAAGTTTTAAAAGCACGTCTTTTCTTACCCACCTCAACACCAACGCTTCTATTGAACCAAAAAGGTTTTGCTTTGCAACAACGTTCCTTGCTTACAAATGGAATATACTGACAAGTATATTTATTAAGCAGCATTTTAAAGACTTCCCATTTTTGTTCTGTGTTTAACCCTGTGAAAAGCATTTCCCACTTAATATGTTGCAGAGATGCCCTTATACTGTCAAAGTTTGCACGTCTGAAATTTAGTGTTTTAGTTACTCCCTTATAGAATTGCTTCTGCAACAGAATCTCAAAGGAGACCATGTTATGATCACTATTCCCTAAATGCTCACCCACACAAATGTTAGAGATGAGTTCAGTATTGTTAGTTATTACAAGGTCCAAAAGAGAGTTATTCCTAGTAGGTTCTTGAACGAGCTGGAATAAAAAGTTGTCATTCAGCATATTTACAAACCTACTAGCTTTTTCTGTCTTAGCAACCCCATTACCCCAGTCAATGTCTGGATAATTGAAGTCACCCATAGCAACAACTTGACCCAGCTGTGAAGCCGCTTGTATCTGCAAGAGTAGCTCGGCTTCATACTCGACACTTATACGAGGTGGTTTATAGCATACACCAATGATAATTCTTTTTGATACCTTTTGCCCAGTCGAAATCTCTACCCAGAGTGATTCTACACCCTCACCAGTGCCAGCTATTTTTATTTCTTTAGCGCATGGCTTTAATTCAGGCTTTACATACAAACACACTCCTCCACCCTTTTTAATCCCTCTATCCCTCCTAAAAAGGGTGTAACCATTTAAATTCACAATCCAGTCACATGTTTCATCCCACCAGGTCTCAGTGATACCAATTATATCATAATTTTTAGAGCAATTAATTCTAGGTCTCCCATTTTACCTGACAAACTCCGTGCATTTGCCAGCATACAGCGGAGGTTATTACTTATACTTTTGAAATGTGCATTACTTGGTAAAGAATTATACGTTAAGTTAGTATTATTCTGTTTTCCTTGTAACAGAGGGACCTCCTTAGCTGGTAAACTGTATGCCCCCCTCACTCCTCCCCCATGACCCCTTACTAACCCCACTGCCCCGTCTACACTAGCTTCCCCATAATCCTTTCTCTCACCCACCCCCCCCTTGCCTAGTTTAAACACTCCTCCAACCTCTTAGCCATTCTTTCCCCTAGCACCGCGGACCCCCTTCCATTGAGGTGCAAACCGTCACGGCTGTATAAGTTGTACCCCAACGAAAAGTCAGCCCAGTGCTCTATGAACCCAAACCCTTCCTTCCTGCACCAAGACTTTAGCCACGCATTAAGCTCCCTAAGCTCCCGCTGTTTTCCTAAACTTGCACGTGGCACAGGCAAAATTTCAGAAAAGATTACATTGGAAGACCTTTCCTTGATCTTAGAGCCTAGATCCCTGAAATCATTATTTAAGGTCTTCCATCTACCATTTATTTTGTCATTAGTACCGATATGTACTAAGACAGCTGGGTCGTGCCCAGCCCCACCCAATAATTTGTCTATCCGATCAACCACATGCCGAACCCTGGCACCAGGTAGACAGCAAACTGTTCGGTTGTAGTGATCCGGACGACAAATTACCCTATCCACTTTCCTAATAATTGAGTCCCCTACAACCACAATCTGCTTAGGCCTGACTCTACTCTCCCCCCCACCACTACTAGAGAAACTGGTCTCCCGGCTGTTAGAGAGATCAGCCCCATCTAGAATTGCCAATCCAGAGTTCATACTCCCATCATCTTCACACAATCTGGCAAATTTGTTGCGATGTAAGTCCTACCTAAGTGAAAAAAGTATTATATTTGGGGTGAGAAAGACCATACCTGCTTTTCTCTTTATTTAGCATGATCTCTTCCAAATTTATATATGTAAATTACATATAAAAACATTAGGGGGCCTAATAGAATCAAATATTTAACATTGGCCTAGCATTCTATGAATTTAGCATCAAATCATGGACTGGTCTGAGATTTTGATTTTCATGGTAGGTTATGGCTAACATTTAGACAAATACAAGAGGTCTGCACTTAACCCATTCACATTTGAGCTTACTGTTGGTAGGATGTAGAAAATGATATTCTGGGAAAAGTTGCTTTGAATTAGCGATTTATTGTTATATGTACAGAGTACAGCATACACAGTACACAGTGTGCTCTGTCCACTTGAGTTTAGCACTGAGGAGGACCCAGATGAACCTAATGTCTTTATATGATAATGGGTTGAGTGCAGATGACTCTTGTATTTGTCTATATGTATTTTGTGGTCACAGCCTCATTGCACCCCCACCTAATGGTTTAAAAATTAGTGGTGAGCAAAACTTTCCCTTGTTTGTTATAGTTATACAGGAGCAGTGACCAGCTCCATGTTGTACTTCTCACCCTTCCCAGCTATAGTCAGGTGATCCCACTGGTGTAGGACTGGCTATATCAGGGATGACTTTGATATAGTTTAAAGGGTAAGGCATATTTTTCATAGCTTAAGTCACAAAATGTCTCAATGTCCTTAATATATTGATAATGGGTTGAGTGCAGATGACCTCTTGTATTTGTCTATGTGAATTTTGTGGTCACAGCCTGTCAGGAACTTCCTGGGCTTTAACCAGGGACCTGTGGGATACTGGCAGCTATTCTTCCTGCTTTAGCCACAGGAGGCAGTGTGGTGTCACTTTGACATTTTGGTGATCATTTTTGACTCTGCCCTTGTTCCCACTGATCTGATTTCCCAGTTTGACCTCGGCCTGTTTTTAGAGTGTATGTTTGCTGCCTGCCCTTGATCTCCGGCCTGTTATACGGACTTGATTCTTGTCTGATTTAGCTTATTTATTAATAAAAAAACTTGATTTAATTGTATCAAGGAATAACTTGATGAAATTGAGCGGAACCCCAACTTTTTTCTGTCTTTTTTACTGAAAAGCTTGATTATATTTCAAGTTTTTGCCCAAAAACCCCTAAAAAGTCGAATGTTCAGTCTAAACCCATCGCAGACTATGCAAAATAGGTGTCTCTCCCATTTACTTATACAGGAACTCCATAGGTCTGAGATGACGGATTTCCGGATCGTCTTTTTGCAGCATCGGGGTATAATAAATCTTGAAAAAAGTTTTTTTTCCTGTAAAAATGTTGGTTTTCTAGTGAAAAATTTTTCACAACTCAACCTTTAATAAATAACCCCCTTGATATTTTTTTTTATTTTTTTTTAGTATGTTAGAGCAAATTAGAATCAGTATCAATACAATATTGTCTAATTTTGCCATGTCCGTGTGTAATCAGAATGCTTTTGGGGACACTCTAATGTGTTGTGTTACTTTTTGCAATTAACGCCAGTGTTTCTTCCCATATACAGTAGCTGTGGTTTATTTTTGAAACTGAAAAAGTTGGGATTGGAAATCTTATGTACAATTCTGTTGCTGGGTACATAATGAGGGCCTCCTCCAAACATGTAACGTTTGAGTGTTCCAAGCAACATCCGTCATCAAAAGCAAATGTAAAGTAACAAGTGTAGGTTAAGAGCATATTATATATAAATATATGTGAAGCTCTTTCAGGTTTTTTTGTGTAGGCATCTGCATGATAGATTTATGATGATATACTACAATCCAACTGCCGCTACTTTGCTAGAATAAAAATACATATTCACGTGATTCATTAATATTTCTTTTGTGTCTTTCTTTCCATTTCTATATTCAGATTGTATCCAGAAAGCCACTAACCTCTTAAAAACCAGAGGGATGCTGCTATTCTGCTTTAGAGATCTAAGACTCGATGAAAGATTGCACAAATATTATTATTTAATGAAACAAAGCCTTTTGGTCCAATAAGTTTTTGTTTTGGAAAAACTTCAATAAAGGTATAAGGGGTTTTCCACTTCTGTGTCTTAAAATTTTAAAAGAGGACAATTTAAGACTTTATTAAGGTTTGTGCGCTTTGTATGATGCAGAATTATTATACACAGGCACTACGGTATCAGAATATAGAGTCTGAGAGAAAAAGCTTTTACAATAAGCCAGAATCTGCTTGTTTATTCATTCTCTCTCCAATCTCAGGTATGAAATGCAGTTAGTGTCTGGCAGAGCAAGTTTGTATTGATAACTAATATTAGTGGAAAGCTTTTAAGTTGTCAAAATACCTCTTTATGGACCAGTAACACCAGAATATTTTTGTTAAAATTATTTGCTTTGTATCTGTTCATCAAACTCCTACGAATGAATTATTTCTTGCCCCCAAATATCCTATTTTATATGAGAGAGGTTTGTATTTTATACTCCTGTAGAAATCCATGCTTATCTTCCTGTGTTAGAACTAAACCCATCATATTCTACACAGCTTATCTGATCTGTATATGTGTATTATATAGCCAAATTCAACACGAATAGCTGCTCCTGCTCCAATGGCTACACAGCTGTTTGATTAAAGGAGAACTTAACCCTAAAAATTAATATGGCTAAAAATGCCATATTTTCTATACTGTACTTATTACACCAGCCTAATGTTTCAGCTTCTTAATGGCAGCAATAATCCAGGACTTCAAACTTGTCACGGGTTGTCACCATCTTGGAAAATATCTGTGACACTCACATGCACAGTGGGCTCTGAGCAGCTGTTGAGAAGCCAAGCTTAGGGGTCGTTGCAAATTATCAAGCAGAAAATGAGGTTTATCTGTAATATAAGATGATGCTACAGGACTGATTATTAAATTCTGATGCTAGTTGCACTGGTTTCTGTGCTGCCATGTAGTAATTATCTGTATTAATTACTAATTAGCCTTATATTGTGACATTTATATTCTATATGTACTGTATATTTTGAATCAGTCCCTAAGCTCAGTAAGTGACAGCAGCACAGAGCATGTGCTGGGGAGCTACTGGGAGCTACTACTCTTTGGAGACACAGATCTTTGCTGCTAAAGGGCTGTGGTTGTCTTGGGCTGTTACAGAAGCCGAAAACATAATGTACAACATTTCTAGCCTACTTCTTTAGTTAAGCTTTAGTTCTCCTTTAAATACTATATTCAAGCTTTTGATGTAACAGGGTAGGGTAGGTGCAGGGTAACCAGGACCGCCATCAGAAATCGCAGAGCCCCATACGACAACATTTCCTGGGCCCCCCTGGGCTGCGCCCATCGCAAGCCCCACCTACAGGTCCGCCCTCCCCACCCCACAGGTCCGCCCCCACCACACAGTAAAAAAATCAAAAAAATTGGTGGCTAGGACCCCACATGAGGAAAAGAAATTGGTGGCCAGGCCCCCCCCACACACAAACATTATAAGAAAATTGGTGGCCAGGGCCCCTTAAACGTCAATGCCTTCTCATGGTCAGCAGCTCTCAGAAAGATGGAGGGCCGGCTAATCAAGTAAGTGTGGCGTGGCCGGGCCCCCCTTACCCTCGGGCCCCCTAACTCTCCCCCCTGTCCCCCCCTGATGGCGGCCCTGAGGGTAACAGTACATCATATTAAATGCACCCTTTGATTTCTGGTATGACTGGTCTTGAGGTTTAACACTGCTTATAAAGGGTTACATCATTTGTGTTGGTATTCAGATGAAAAATAAAAAATATTTTGCTGAACCCAATTTTTGGATAATGTGATAACATGCACAATATTTGTTTTAGGCTATTCAGTTACCCTATGTGGATTGACAGCCTAGAGGAGGCTCAGTTTGGCCATAACTCCATTTTTTATTCAACCAAAAATTGCCTCCAAGCCAGGAATTTAAAAATAAGCTCCTGCTTTGAGGCCACTGGGAGCAACATCTAAGGGATTGGAGAGCAACATGTTGCCCACGAGCCACTGGTTGGGGATCACTGCTCTTGGGTCACATAACCATACTGAATAAATAGTAAACAGACACTACCAATTTAACTGTTTTTGCTGTTTGGCCCTGTTTAGACTAAAATGTGATGGCAGGTCAGAGCAATTGTGATCTGGTTGACAGTAAGATGCAGAAAATTGCAATGTTACGAATATTTATTTTATCCTTTTTCACAACATTCAAGTTAAGGATATTTTCTAACACACCAGTAGTCTCAAAGTATTGGACACCTCCCTGGAGATCATGTACCAGTGCTAATTATCCTGTCAAGGACCAGTGTGGGGTGATACATAGCCATACAGACAGAATTGCAATTTTACCTATGTTGCTTCAATATGATGTGACAGTAAACCTTGACAGCTGAAGAATATTTGCTATGGCAACAGTGCACCCTTACTTTGCTTTAGATGAATCTCTTGATACTGTTAGACACTGCTCATTGGGATATTATGGCTAGTGATTGATAGTCGAGTGGTCAGAGTGTCAATTTTATGTATTTTTTATGCTGTCCATATTGTATTGTGATAACACTGTCCATTGCCAATGTCATTGACAGCCATGTGACTAGAATAACAATGTCATCTATATTGCTTCTATTTGGTGCTAAATTTAAACAACACTATGTCAAATGCATTTGCTAAGGCAGCATTACACCCTTAAATTAGTCCATTGACTACTACTATTATACATTTTGATGGTGATAGTCCACAAATGGACTTAACTGCAATTCCATTTTACGTTGAGTATTGTACCCAAAGCCATATTTATAATACTGCAAAAAGTTGGCAGAAATATTACTTAGAGAATCAAGTTTGAGTGCATTATTCCTTCCGCAGCTAATAAAATTACTTAAGATACACAAATGTTCTAAAGATTTACTGGTACATGTTGTTCCCAGTAATACCATTATTGTGTGATTTACTGGATACAAGTCAGTCGCGTGTACAGGCACAGCATGTTAGGTAGAAACATTTCCAAAAGGCTTCCATTTCAGGGCTACTTCCAACCATACAGATAAGCCATTTTCTCATATACCAATTGAAGTAGATACTTCCATTGTGAGGTAGATTATGTTAAAAACCTGTTTGATGATCTTACTGTTATCCCTTAGGTTTAAATACAAGATGTAATTTTTTTACCAGTACCTGTGTATTTTCCATTCTGGGGAGATGCAAGATTGAGAATTAAGATACAATGTAAGAAGATATTTATAGAAGAACATGGTGGTACTTATCATCAGCAGGCAAGAAGGTTTCATTTTGCCTCTTTGTTGATCCCTGTTAAAGGAGAAACAAACCCTTTATATTAAAATCCCCTACCCTACATAGGCCCCCCTCCCTGCTCCCCCCCAGCCTAGATGTTACCCTCTGTAAATGCCCCTAACTCTTTACTTAACCCTCGATGCAGATTCAAGGCATCACAGGAGCCATCTGCAACGAGAGGTAAGTAAAGAGTTAGAAGCATTTATGTAGAAGTCAATGGTAGAAGTCCCTTCAACCATTAGAAGATGTTTGAAGCCTTAATGATGTACGGGTTTTTTTCTGTGGGTTTCACACAAAAACTTGATTACTTTGAGTGATTCAAATTTTTTTTCAATAAATTCTAGTATTTGGTTTTTCACCCCAAATTCACCCATTCGAGTTCCTTCTTAAATCAGAAAAGATTTGAGTGGTGAGTTCATTCGAGGTATAAAACCTCACAAACCTCTAAAATTCGACCTTTGATAAATTTCCTCCAAAATAAACCCTATAGGATTGTTTTGCCACTAATACGGATTTGTGCAGCTTAGTTGCCTTCATGTACAAGCTACTGTTTTATTATTACAGAGTAAAAGGAAAATCATTTTTAATAACTAGAATTATTTTCTTATAAAAGACTCAATGGAGACGGCCTTCTAGAAGTTGGAGCTTTCTGGATAACAGGTTTCCTGATAAGGGATCCTATTCCTATAGCACATAAATATTCTGGGGGAAGGAGGTCCTTCCTACAGGAAAAGAAAATCAAATGCGGAAACATAGTACAATAAGGAAGATGTGTGATTATTTTACATGTTTTGTGATAATGTTTAGTGTAATGATAATCTGCTGATTAAAAAAAAGATATGCATCGAAATTTTTCAATGTACTCTAAGGGCCCACACTAATATACAATAGAATATTCACCCACTTGTATTCCTCATTGTGCACCTTAGACTGCCTCATGTCTAATGGACGACGAAATTGAAAGCAGCGATGATGTGAGTCTATGACAAGCAGCGTCTTGTCCCATGTGAGAGCCTGGAATGCAAAGTAATCTGCAACATGTACCGTTGTCTTGGCAACAGATCCAACTTATAAATTTTGCAAAAAAAACACAGAAGCTTAATTCATCCATCACTGAATGCTGTGGAAGCAGGGAACATGATTGCAAATGAAAATTCCTTTCCATCTGGTTTAAAAATGTCAGTAAGGCTGTCATGTTATTTTCTACCTAATGCAAAATTCTAATATAAACTGGATGGAAATGGGTATTATAATAAAACAAACAAGTGACAAATCTAGATTAGTGCAGTTCTCCATATTTTTCTTTCTGAAGGTTGGCAGTGCACTTTCTTGAAGGGGTAATTCTTAATTCACAACCTAATGAAATACTCGGCATTGAGCACATGTAAATAATAATCACACAGTTCTTTTTTCTGGGTGATTCCAAATAGCGATGTGATTGGCTATTAGTTCGCCCCTGTGTGAACTGACAGCCTACAGGGTTGAAGAAAAGGCATGTGTGGCTGAACTATTATGATATCATTCAACTGAATTTAAACATGATCTCTGTTAAAAATGAGCTATCCAACATAGACTGGAGAGACTGTATTAAGATCATCAGGAGGAAGAGAACTGAGAGTTATAGTACATTTGTTTAATTGTTTTGTAAAACACTGTCCACAATGAACTGATCTTGTGTCTCAAGATGTGAATTAAACATGGATCCCACATACATAATTTGTCTACTTCGTTCCTGTTGGTTTTAACCAAAGCTAACAAGATTGAATAACACACTTTAGGCCCATCGGTATATATACTATTAACAGTATTAATATAATAATGGGCCAGATTCAATTGTATGCAATAAATCTGGTATAAAGATGTCTTTACTTTCGAAAAGTAATGCAAAGTCTTTCCAAATTAAATTCATCGTGATGTTGAAGTTTTCGAATGAGAGAAACGGCAAAGTTTGCATTATCGCTACGTCCGGTTTTGCATAGCGTTTTTTGCAGAAAGTGTCCTGCCCTGTCTAAACCATAGTAAAAAGGCCACACAGACAACAACGCTAAAACAGTAACCCCCCCCCCCACACACACAAGTTATAAAAAGCCATTGGTAGTCAGGGCTCTTACAAGTTAAAAAAAATTGGTGGCCTTGGCCCCCTTCAGGTAAAAAAAAATGGTGGCCAGCCCCCTAAATTAAAAATAAAACATGGCCAGGGCCGCTTTGAAGACCAGTGGTGTTCAGTGGAACTTTACCTTTAAAGGTCTTCTTCATTCTCCTCTCCTTTGTCTCTATTCATGACTTTAGTTCCTTTAGGTGGCTTCTCCTCTGCTTCGGCTCCATTGGGCGGCTTTTAGCTCCTTTTGGTGACTTTTGGCTACTCCAGGGAAGTGCAGCATAACCGGGCCCCCCTTTCAAATTCAAAAACCACTGAGCCCGGTACAGTTCCCCCCCCCCCGATGGCAGCCTTGCAAACAGTTCTAGATATTTAAAATGTTGATCCATTAAAAGGGAAATTATTAACATTGATTTGTAATGCGTATTTAGGATTTCAGTGAATATGTCTTTGTTAACAGAGAATATATTTTAAAAGCATATAAATAGTTTGTCTTTTTTATACTTGTCTTCATAGATTTTAAATGAGATCAATAACCCAGAAGACAAAATGTGTTCATGTGTGAGGTTTAACCCTACAGTGTTATCGGCACATTGCAAAAAAACGGCATTTGGGTCAGGCCCTCTCCTATTCAACGTCCAGTCTGATATTTCAAACACTGGCTGCTTGCTAGGGTGAAAAATAAACAGCTGATGAAATGTTACAAAGTAGAGCTGATATTTTAAAAAATGAAAAATAAAACAAAAAAAGTAGTAGCATAAGAAAAAATGGCTTTGAATATGTCTTTTCACAGCATGATAACAGTTAATTAAAAGATGATCGGACACTTTAAGAAAAAACAGCATCTGGCGTGAAAAATGCAAAATGCAAGTTCGCTGGGGCCACGGGTTCAATGCCCGTTTATAGGTCGCACTTGCTAGTGTTTCTGGGTGTTCTATAATTCCTAAAATTCTAATTACTGGACTTTTGACCCCAATGTTCCTGACAATGATCCATGCTGCCTGCCTTGTGAACTTTTGCCTGATCCCTGACAACGCATATTCTTTATCCAATTGGCTACCGTGAACTGGACTTAGTTATCTAGTGCTTCCTCCTTGCTCCTTGGAGCTGTATGGCCCTGACAATATATATATATATATATATATATATATATATATATATATTTTTTTTTTTTTTTCAAAATGAAATCCATTTCTCAAAAGAGCAAACAGATTTTTTTATATTCAATTTTGAAATCTGACATGGGGCTAGACATATTGTAAATTTCCCAGCTGCCCCAAACCATGTGACTTGTGCTCTGATAAACTTCAATCACTCTTTACTGCTGTACTGCAAGTTGGAGTGATATCACCCACCTTCCTTCCCCCCCCAGCAGCCAAACAAAAGAACAATGGGAAGGTAACCAGATAGCAGCTCCCTAACACAACATAACAGCTGCCTGGTAGATCTAAGAACAACACTCAATAGTAAAAACCCATGTCTCACTGAGACACATTCAGTTACATTGAGAAGGAAAAACAGCAGCCTGCCAGAAAGCACAAGTCACATGCAGGCACAAGTCACATGACCAGGGGCAGCTGGGAAATTGAAAAAATGTCTAGCCCCATGTCTGATTTCAAAATTTCAAAATTGAATGTAAAAAAATCTGTTTGCTCTTTTGAGAAATGGATTTCAGTGCAGAAATCTGCTGGAGTAGCACTATTAACTGATTCAATTTGAATTTTTTTTTTTCTCATGACAGTATCCCTTTAAATGTGTGAAAATGTGCTTGTGTCAGAATAGAAGACAGAAACAAGATGAAAAGGCTGTTGTGTTCAGTTCAAGTTGGCGTAAGGGAAACCAGAAGATAACGCAATAAACTTCATATTTTGTGATGAAGTAAATAGTGAAAAATAAACTTTACTAGCAGCTTCAAAGCTTGTGAAAACTTTGGTAAGGAAAAGAAAAATCAGTTAATGCATTAAGAGTTTTGCGCAATGAATTGCATGCGAAAAAAAACCCACATCATACAAAAAGTACAATATTGCATTACATTGAATCAAGGCCAAAATTTGAATAGTAGTAGTAGAATGAAGCTAGTTGTAACATATCAGCTAAGTGGAAAGTGTTTGACAAGAAAATAATTACTGGCATTTCAAATATAGGGTTCCTTTTTAATGGCCATGAAACCGTAGCTCCTATCAATGTCAACTGCTGTTACTTTCAAGAAGTAAATATTTTGCTAAGCCTATTATTTTAATCTGGCATATGAATATCTCATTGCAAAGAATTAACTTCATCTGGGCTAATCATGCAGATCTTTAGATCAATAGGCAACTTCTCTGAGGATTCTACTGGCACAGCTGTTCTCACATCTCATTCAGGGGTATTACTTAAGGCAACCTAATCAAACTATGACTTGAACTAGTCTCTTTATTGCTATTATTATGGTTTTATATGCCCTTGAGTCCTCTTTACAACCCTTGTACATCTGGTTTGAATATTTTGTAGACAAGCCCATGGCAAATCCATGCAGATAGTTTTACTTTTATTCAATGATAATGGTTTGGATTGATAGTAGCAACGCATTTGAAACCTTTTTATTGTGAAAACCAGAGGAGGTGTCTCAGCCCTCAGGGGTTAATCCTGTCCCTAAACCATGGACATTCAAATTCTGCATTGAAACCCATCTACTTTGTACAGCTTTGCTCTGATCTACAATGATCTAATTAACACGGGGCCATTGTACCACGAGGTCCATGGAAAAACAACAATGGATACTGGTCCAGTGGTAGAACTCTTTGACTACTGTATAGTTAAAAAGATCAACATTTCAACTGAAGTGTAAGCCTACCAAAATGATTTAAAGCCTACAATTATCTTAGTCTGAAATACAAGCAAAGCTCTGAAGAATGACACTATGAATAATTGCACAAAACAGCGACTGACAGGAACAGATGTTAAAAGCACTGTGTTCTAGAAGAAGGTTTATTATAACAAGCTATGCAAATATACATCTGTGAACTAAGATATGGTCACCCCCATGAACAGAACGACACAATCTATTCTCAAGGTTTGGCAGAGGGAATGTTTATTGTCTTGTTTCCACTGCAGTGACGCAAACGTTTTTTAAATATCTGTAGTACAGAAACTTACCAGATGCCACCAATCCAGACCAAAGTTGAACAACTAAAGTGTGCAGCTGATGCAGGAGTATTGTATAGAATTGTATCCGTATTTTGGTCCTATCTTTCCAAAATTTGTACCAGCAAACCTAGCCCTGTTTATGCATGATTAACCCAATTCCAGCCGCGTGTATAGAAATTTGAGGTTTTGGATGGGTCTCCTAGAGCACTCTTAAAGGAACAGTAACACCAAAAAATGAAAGTAATGTACTATTGCTCTGTGCTGGTAAATCTGGTGTATTTGCTTCAGAAAGCAACTTAAGTTTATCTAAACAAGCTGCTGTGTAGCCATGGGGGCAGCCATTCAAACATAGGATGCACAGTAGATAAAAGATATGTTCTGAAGAATCCCACTGAAGCTTATCTGTTATCTGTTGTGCCTTTTCTTCTTTTCCAGCTTTAATGGCTGCCCCATGGCTACGCAGCAGCTTGTTTAGATAAACTCGCTTTCTGAAGCAAACATACCAGTTGTACCAGAGCGGCACAACCGCATATTATATTTTCATTACTTTAAAACACTTTCATTTTTTGGTGTTAATTTTCCTTTAACCTGCCCACAAATAGAATATATTTTTTCTGATACCATAGAACTATACTGTGGGCTCATATACCAACCCAACAGGTGCATGTGCTGGAGCCTAAGGGACTCAAAATCACACCCTTAGTGCCATTTCACAGAGCACTTTTGTCAGTGGTGAAAGCCGTGGTCTTTTTGACAGTTGTATTTTGACAAAAATTTGCGAAATTGGGAAAAATTTTTGAAAAATCGTGAAATCGGAAAGTTCAAGAAAAAATCATTAAATTCTGTAATTTTAACGAAAAAAACATGAAATTCAAACGTTTTCACAAAAAATTGTGAGATTCTAACATTTTCATGAAAAAAATCAAGCAATCAAATGCTTTCACTAAAAAATCAAGCAATTCAAACGTTTTCACGAAAAAAATCAAGCAATTCGAATGTTTTCACAAACAAATCGTAAAAATCGGAAATTGACGCCGGCGAATTTTCACAGACAAATTTTTGTGTGGGATTTGTGAATTTATTTGCTGGCAGCGAAAGGTGGAAATTCAACACAAATTCGTGCCATGTGAATTTATTCGCCCATCACTAAAATTCAGAAATTGAGATTGGACTATGTAACAGGTTTCAGGAAAGCAATGATTTGATGGTACTTTAGGCTTGTACTGGTCTCACCTAGGCTGGATTTAGGGCAGTAGCAAATCCCTGCAACACCCAGTAGGCATGCATTACATACTGCTTATCTTTCTCAGATGGGCCTTTGCTGTACTCTTAGAGGAAGAGTTAACTACACTGTATCTCCACCTTAAAATTGATTCTTCAAATAATTTGGGTGTTTGTGATTCCCAATGATTTATTGAACAGATGATTAAACATTTTTAAATAGTGTGTTCTGACTTTTACTCCTAGAGTGAACTGCTACAAACTTATCCTGGCCCTTACTTCTCCTACTGGAACCTACCTCCATTTCAGGCCCTATGGAGCACATATAACCATTTTCAGCAAGTGGAAGAACCAAAAGAGACCTAGCACATCCATGCTTGCTTTTTACAACCTAGGGGAAACCTGACACCTTACACTACTATGGGACCTTCTCCCCTTCCCAACTAATAAATGTCCAAATCTAGCTGGCCAAGAACCCTCCTGGGAAAACCTTTACCCTTCTAAAACTATATGGGCTCAAACTATGTATTGTTCCTTGTCCTGTCTTGTCAAGACATCCTGATGAAGGGAGGGTAAAATCCCCCCAAAATGTTGATGCACGGGTGGTTAAAATAATAGGGACAAGTTCCCCACCTGCAAAACAATATGGTGTATGTGCGGCTCTCTTTCCATGATTCTTACGTATGATTGACGTGTGACGACCGTCTAGGGAGTTCAGCACCACCAGGCAGGACTTTCGTAGGAAAGGAGAGGAGGTGCCGAATCTACAATTGTTACATAGTTAAATTGGGTTGAAAAAAGACAAAGTCCATCAAGTTCAACCCCTCCAAATGAAAACCCAGCATCCATACATAAACCCCTCTCTACTTTTAATTAAATTCTTTATACCCATACTAACTATAGAGCTTATTATCACAATAGCCTTTGATAGTATGTCTGTCCAAAAAATCATCCAAGCCATTCTTAAAGGCATTAACTGAATCAGTCATCACAACATCACCCGGCAGTGCATTCCACAACCTCACTGTCCTGACTGTGAAGAACCCCCTACGTTGCTTCAAATGAAAGTTCTTTTCTTCTAGTCTAAAGGGGTGGTCTCTGGTATAGTGATCCACTTTATGGGTAAAAAGGTCCCCTGCCATTTGTCTATAATGTCCTCTAATGTACTTGTAAAGTGTAATCATGTCCCCTCGCAAGCGCCTTTTTTCCAGAGAAAACAACCCCAACCTTGACAGTCTACCCTCATAATTTAAGTCTTCTGTCCCTCTAACCAATTTAGTTGCACGTCTCTGCACTCTCTCCAGCTCATTTATATCCCTCTTAAGGACTGGAGTCCAAAACTGCACTGCATACTCCAGATGAGGCCTTACCAGGGACCTATAAAGAGGCATAATTATGTTTTCCTCCCTTGAGTTAATGCCCTTTTTTATGCAAGACAGAACTTTATTTGCTTTAGTAGCCACAGAATGACACTGCCCAGAATTAGACAACGTGTTATCTACAAAAACCCCTAGATCCTTCTCATTTAAGGAAACTCCCAACACACTGACATTTAGTGTATAACTTGCATTTATATTATTTTTGCCAAAGTGCATAACCTTGCATTTATCAACATTGAACCTCATTTTCCAGTTTTCTGCCCAGTTTTCCAGTTTAGACAAATCACTCTGCAAAGTGGCAGCATCCTGCATGGAACCTATAGTTCTGCACAATTTAGTATCATCTGCAAAAATAGAAACAGTACTTTCAATGCCCACCTCCAGGTCATTAATAAACAAGTTGAAAAGCAAGGGACCTAGTACAGAGCCCTGTGGTACTCCACTAACAACACTGGTCCAATTAGAAAATGTTCCATTTACCACCACTCTTTGTAGTCTATCTATTAGCCAGTTCTCTATCCAGGTACAAATACTATGTTCCAGGCCAACATTCCTTAATTTAACCAGTAACCTTTTGTGTGGCACTGTATCAAATGCTTTAGCAAAATCTAAGTAAATCACATCCACTGCCATCCCAGAATCGAGGTCTCTACTTACATTCTCATAAAAAGAAATTAAGTTAGTCTGGCAAGATCTATTAGGCATAAAATCATGCTGGCACAAACTCATAGTATTATGATTTGCTATGAAGTCCAGTATCTTATCCTTTATTAACCCTTCGAAAAGCTTTCCTACCACTGACGTCAGACTAACTGGCCTATAGTTTTGAGGCTGAGAACGGGATCCTTTTTTGAATAGAGGCACCACATTAGCAATTCGCCAGTCTCTCTGCACTATGCCAGATCTCAAGGAATCCTGAAAAATTAAGTAAAGAGGTTTGGCAATCACAGAGCTAAGCTCGCTAATTACCCTGGGATGAATACCATCTGGCCCTGGACCTTTGTTAATCTTAACATGTTCTAGTCTCTTTTGAATTTCATCATGTGTGAACCATGCATCATTAGTTGTATTACTAGAATTGGGACTGTTAAGAAGGAAACCTTCACTTACTGATTCCTCATTTGTGTAGACAGATGAAAAATATGAATTCAGAATCTGCGCTTTTGATTTGTTTTCATCAACCAGCTGACCCCCTCTGATAGTAAGGGACCCACCCCTTCCTGCTTCATTTTTTTACTATTAACATATTTAAAAAATAATTTTGGATTTTTTTTACTGCTTGCTGCAATATCCTTTTCTATAGCAATTTTAGCTTGCCTTATAGCTTCTTTGCATGATTTATTGGCCTTCTTGTACCTTATAAATGATTCGGCTGTACCAGCTAACTTGAAAGCTTTAAAAGCACGTCTTTTCTTACCCACCTCAACACCAACGCTTCTATTGAACCAAAAAGGTTTTGCTTTGCAACGACGTTCCTTGCTTACAAGTGGAATATACTGACAAGTATATTTATTAAGCAGCATTTTAAAGACTTCCCATTTTTGTTCTGTGTTTAACCCTGAGAAAAGCATTTCCCACTTAATATGTTGCAGAGATGCCCTTATACTGTCAAAGTTTGCACGTCTGAAATTTAGTGTTTTAGTTACTCCCTTATAGAATTGCTTCTGCAAGAGAATCTCAAAGGAGACCATGTTATGATCACTATTCCCTAAATGCTCACCCACACAAATGCTAGAGAGGAGTTCAGTATTGTTAGTTATTACAAGGTCCAAAAGAGAGTTATTCCTAGTAGGTTCTTGAACGAGCTGGAATAAAAAGTTGTCATTCAGCATATTTACAAACCTACTAGCTTTTTCTGTCTTAGCAACCCCATTACCCCAGTCAATGTCTGGATAATTGAAGTCACCCATAGCAACAACTTGACCCAGCTGTGAAGTCGCTTGTATCTGCAAGAGTAGCTGGGCTTCATACTCGACACTTATACGAGGTGGTTTATAGCATACACCAATGATGATTCTTTTTGTTACCTTTAGCCCAGTCAAAATCTCTACCCAGAGTGATTCTACACCCTCACCAGTGCCAGCTATTGTTATTTCTTTAGCGCATGGCTTTAATTCAGGCTTTACATACAAACACACTCCTCCACCATTTTTAATCCCTCTGTCCCTCCTAAAAAGTGTGTAACCATTTAAATTCACAATCCAGTCACATGTTTCATCCCACCAGGTCTCAGTGATACCAATTATATCATAATTTTTAGAGCATGCAATTAATTCCAGGTCTCCCATTTTACCTGACAAACTCTGTGCATTTGCCAGCATACAGCGGAGGTTACTGCTTTTACTTTTGAAATTTGCATTACTTAGTGAAGAATTATACGTTAAGTTAGTATTATTCTGTTTTCCTTGTAACAGAGGGACCTCCTTAGCTGGTCAAGACAAATGACTTCGCTACATGTCTCATGGATTTTTGCAACTATCTTATTCTGTCTACATCTATATTCAAGCTTTCTGTACTGATCTTGTACTGTTCTCAACTTAAAGTAGCTATTCCCAAAAAGAAGGACCATTAGAGTTAGAAGCTTTGTGGCTATGTCACCCATCTGAGATCATTGCCAAAGTGTGGTTCTCTGCATTGGATCCATAAATTCTCTGCATGTGCCATAACTTTCTTTTCTGGGAAGTGTTCCTATGTAAATTACACTGAGAAGTAATTCCAGTTTTTATTATCCTATTTGCCTACAATACAAGCTTTTACTGTACTTTTTAAATTTGTGAACATTTCCATTGCATACACTAAAAATATGCATTTTCTTGATATTTCCTGCAACTTTATAAATATGTCCCGTTATACACATGAAGGATTACATGATGCCCAGCTGCCATTAATAGATTATTTTATTTCTAGAAAGGCCCAGTAAGGGATACTTAATCAATGGGAATGCTAGGTATGGATTAAGAATTCATTACTTTACATTATGATTTCCTTTTGTTAGACTTCAGGCACAGTATAAAATCCTGATAAAAGTAAAACTCCACTTTAACTGGGGATACATAAAAATGCAATAAGGTGCTAAATGCATTTGGGACTTTGACTTTGAGCATCAAAACTAAGAGAGAGAGGGAAATGAAAGATCATTTAAGATTAATTTTTAATGTGAATGTTTTTTTTTTCTACTCTGCTCAATCCTAACTGACACTGAGAGGCTATGGGGAAATGTTGATGGTTTTAAATATGATAGCACACTATTCCATCTTTGACTGTGTTCTGCACCAGTGTTTGTCAATTGCTGTAGTAGTAGTAGTTTAGGCTGACAAAAACACAAGTTCATCAAGCTCTGCCTTAAAATGTAGTCAATACATGTGGTCTTTTTGGGTGGGCACAAAATATTACCTAAGCACAAGCATATTGAAACAAAATCTTTATTTTGTTTCCATGTGCCCATCGGTACTCAATGTTGTGCCAGTTTACTCAACTACAACTTAAGGGTGTGTAAATGCCCATGAATGTGAATATGTCCCATTGTCCGCTCCTTACTTCATAGGCACAAGCTGCTCTTTCTCCTTGGACTTTGCAAAATGCTATACTACTGTTTGTATGTACAGTAGAACAAACATGCACAGTATGCTCCTGAGCTGCAAAACCTCAGAAAATAAAATCACTACAAGATTCTTTTGCTCTCTTGCTTGGGTTGATTTCTTGTGTTTTTCAATGATATTATGGTTTCAAGTAATTCCTTCCCCCCAGTTTTTCTCATCATTTGTCCGAAGGCATCTATATTTTTTATGTCATTGCCAGATGTAAAAATATATGAAAGCCAAGGCCACACACTGCTGCCCGACCATTGCACTAAGGTTAAATGGTATTGACATTCAGTTAAAGCTGTCAGGACTGAAGAGAAATAAAACTCCCAATGGTGGCAGAGTATGAATGCACAATTTTCAAGATATTGAACAAATATATGTTGTTACGACTCATCTATAACATGCTCGTTTTTTAATTAAAATAAGTGGTGTATGAAAGGAACATTGTATGTGTGGGAGAAATATTTGCCAAAATTCCAAGAATGGGGTACGAATAAATGAATAAAGGGAAAGAGTCCTGACTGTGTTAAGAAGCATAGACTAGGGAAGAAAGAATTTGGCTGAGGTAGTGTTACGTCAAGGATAATATTTAGCATAGGGATAATATGTAGCATAGGGATAATATGTAGCATAGGGATAATATATAGCATAGGGATAATATGTAACACAGGGATAATATTTAGCATAGGGATAATATGTAGCATAGGGATAATATGTAGCATTGGGATAATATGTAGCATAGGGATAATATGTAACATAGGGATAATATGTAGCATAGGGATAATATGCAGCATATGGATAATATGTAGCATTGGGATAATATGTAACATAGGGATAATATGTAGCATATGGATAATATGTAGCATATGGATAATATGTAGCATTGGGATAATATGTAACATAGGGATAATATGTAACATAGGGATAATATGTAGCATAGGGATAATATGTAACACAGGGATAATATGTAGCATTGGGATAATATGTAACATAGGGATAATATGTAGCATAGGGATAATATGTAGCATATGGATAATATGTAGCATTGGGATAATATGTAGCATAGGGATAATATGTAGCATAGGGATAATATGTAGCATAGAGAAAGGTAAAAGGAAGTCAGGAGGAGGTGGAAGTAAGGAATATGGACGAGGAAGATGAAATGTCCATAGTGAGGCCTCTGTTTGTTGGGATAAGTGGCAGGAGGTCCCTTTTAGGGTGTCAGACTTCTTTGTTACAACTGCCGAGGTATGCCTGCTGGGGGGACATGCAAAAGTGTGCCAAGGTTGGTAATGGTTTCCTAAGACAAGGGTTACAGGATAGAGGTGTAACCCCATCTTGGCTAAAAACTGCCTTTCTAGGAAGTGAAGGTAGAACATGAGTCACACTGGACTTTTTTACCCAGAAGGGCCTTTTAGAAGTGGAAGAGGAAGTGAGAGAGCATCATACACCAACATTTTTCTGCTGTTTAGTAAAAACAAAAAGGAAGAACCATCCCTTCCAATCACTATATGAAATTGTGACAAAAGTGGGTAACTCTATGGGCCAATAACATAGATATGTAAATAATGTAACTTAGATACAAATGCTTCCGCCTAGCAACTAGGGGAATAGCACTTGTAGGGAATTTCTATCCATAGAGAGTGTTAACCCTATGGGTTCCTATAGAGGTATTCTGCCCACCTATGGAAGGTGGTTGGCAAGTCCAGTAGCTCATCATGTGGGGTTTTGTCAGCAAGCACTTTGTAGTTTTCCTTATCTATGTTGTATTGTTGTTTTTGCTACTAATGCTATTTCTTTCAATTGAATTATCTGTTTTATAAAAGCTGCTACCCATTATATGCCAACCTGGTTGTCCTCTTTGTCTTTATTGCAGGTGAAAGCTGGGTGGGCGGAGGAAAGGTTTGCAAGGTCAGCCTGCCAGCTTGATGATGCACGGTCAGGACATGTCATTGATTAGACCCTGTATAACAAGGAGGTTAATCATTTTTTGCTGCCACCCCCAAAATATTCTCATTTTATCAATCAAAAATTACTAAATTAGCTTAGCATATTGCACCATGTCCAGTTAGTTAAATTGATATAGAACATTTGTTTTCCTGAAGAGTTGAAATGATTATTTTTGGGGTAAATGTATATTGCATTTTAATTTCTAACGGAGAACATTTGCACTCCAAATAAATACATGCCAATTTTTTAAACTGTGCGAAATGAATACGACATGAATGAACATTGTATAAAATACAATTATACCGCAAGTCAACAATATGGCAATGTAATGCTTGAATTAGAGAAGTGTTTGTTCCTTATTTTAGATTCCATGAGATAATTGTCTGCCGTGAACCCAGAAGTTGTAAATAGCGGCCTAGAAATTTTGCTTAATTGGGGAAGGTCTTTAAGGGAACCATTCTTGAATTAAAGGTTTTATGCCAACTGTACTCTTATTAGTTCCATTTTTCCAGGGCAACAGAGTTTTTTTTTTTATTATGCATCTTGTATTTGCATAGTTGCTGTGTAATTTACCAATCTGACTTCCTAAGGGGGTGATTAGAAAATTACTATGGAGGGGAATGTCTCCACTGCAAAGCAGAGAGGTTCTCCTTATTTGCACACAAGCTTAATATTCCATTAATACACCAAAGAAAGACCCAGTGCTAATCTAAAACGTGTCATTATTTGTAGAAATAATGATGTTTAAAGAAACAAAGTGGATTTTTCTCTCACACTGTAGCGTTGTGAACTAATGGGAGATAAAGGGTGATTCATTAATGTTGTACAATGGTTTTGTGTTTCTGAGAAACACTTTTTATCTGATTGAACATATAAAAGAATTCTGAACGCATCTGCTTCTATATACAAGGAATATTTCTACATTCCTTCATTCAACCTTGTCCTATCATGTGTCTGTCCTTCCTATACATCCTTTATCTAATATATTTTATCTCTATTAAGCAAAAAAAAACTCAGCATACTGTTCTTGTACTGCATTGTTTGCTCTAGCCATCCATTTTCCTATTATCTCCCAACTCTCCTTTCTTCCCCCTTATGCATTTGATTTTGTCTTCTACAGTGAACACACCTCAGAATACATAATGGTTTGCACATTGTGCCCCATAATCTCTGCTTCATCATTCTGTTTTTGAGTCTGCATATATATAACTGCTCACAGTAACTTTCTCATGACTCTTTCTTCGGGTGAAAATATCTCATACTTGCAAATATGACACTGTTTTTTGAACGGATATAATAGGATGTCTATTTGAAAATGGGGGTCATATTTACAAACGAATAAGTAATACAAAATGACTTTGCTCCCTATTTTAGTTTTTTCTCTGTTACATTTTTGCTATGTTTTCTTCTTACTTGTGGTGTTATCAAGTTGCACATTTGCAAATTTCATCACATTTTAAACATTTTTTTGGCCAATGCATAACCTATAGGCATTTGCCTTCACTTTCTAAATCCTTAGCAGTTAATATCATGGCTGTCCCTAAAAATAAATCATATATGTAGACCATGTATGCAGTAGCACACACCATGCAGAAGAAAATGGATGTGTATTTTAATCAGGTGTTCATTAAGGATCTACTTTAATTGTTTAGGGCTGATTTGCAGTGATTTTGGATCATGCCTCATCCTGAGCCCTTGCCCCTCACATTGATTGCAAAATAACGGCTTAAAATAAGTCAATATAATCAGTGATGTAACAAGATATTACTGGGCCCCATAGCAAGTTTTAAGGCCCCAACATGTCTAGATGGTGTCCTGTTTTACTAATATTTGTTGAAATTGCTCTTTATTTGGTCCTCATTGGGTCCCCTATACCTCATGGGCCTTCCTGCAGCCACAGGGTCTGCTTCCCCTGTAGTTATCACTGACATTGTGCTACCTAACCTACCTAACCTTACTCCATGGTCTGTTAAATTATGTAATCAACAGTGATTCAAATCTGTCAGTCATGCTGTGCTAGGGGCAAAGTGATCCTCTGGTAGGCTGTTGTACAAATTTAAACAGTACTTCAGCCTATCTAAAGATACTACAGCTAGGGGATCTGTAATCCTGAAACCCATTATCCAAAATGCTCTGAGATACAGAAAAGGCTGTCTCCCATAGACTCCATTTCCTTTTTCTCTGTAATAATAAAACAGTACCATGTACATAATCCCAACTAAGATATAATTAATCCTTATTGAAAGCAAAACCAACCTTTTAGGTTTATTTAGGGGGTTATTTATCAAAGGTCAAATTTTAGAGTTTTTTAGACCTCGGGTGGTTTGTAATTTAAGAAAAAACTTAAATGGAAAAAACTTGAATCAGCGAGTTCAGGGTTAACAACCCAAAATCTAGAAAAACAGGAAAAAACTCACACAAATTTATCGAGTTTTCAGCAAAACCCTCCAAAAAAAAAACACGAACATTTTGAAAGCTATTAACATCTTAAAATGGTTCAAGGGACCTCTGCTATTGACTCCTACTAGACCTCGACAGGTTTTAGCTGGTGTATCTTCTGATTCAAGCTATTTCCAGGGTCGGGGTATAATAAATCTTGAAACATTTGTTTGTGTAGTTTTTTTTTTACCTGAAAAATTTATTTTGACAAAATACCATTGAATCCTTGAATTGTCATGGACAACAACTTGAACTTTAATAAATAGCACCTTTAATATTTACAAGATTTTCTAGTAGACTTATGGCAGGGGTGCCCAGGACATCGATCAAGGTCTACCAGTAGATCTCATTAATGTTCCTGGTAGACCGCGACCTGACCTTGTGATTGGACTGTCCGCCGCATAGCAACTGCCTCTGCTCGTTGTTACAAGCTTGGTCTGCTCTCTCCCCATGCCTCCTCCTGGACTCGACAGCAACGCACACACAAATATCCGGGTATGGAAAGGAAAGCTCAGTCGCAAACTTCCTGGCCTTTTACGATACAGAAGTGCAGTAGTGTTTGTCATTCTGTACCCGGCGTTGGCGGTCATGGGTATGTCACAGTAACTTTTCCTGCAAATGCATCTGGTACTTGACAGACACCTACTTTCCATTCCGCCCCCGTACAACATTGTTATGAGGCTCCAGTGCAAGAGAAGTGTGTGTGTAACTCAGGCATAAAGGTGTGTATGGTGTGCATTGCAGCAAGGCTGCAGAAATGTGTGACACAAGTACACAAGTGTTAGAAAAAGCAGGACTGTTGGACACTGTGCATTTTTGTGGATTAGAGAGTGAAAGTTTGAATTTACCCCCCTATCCAATACCTGTATGGTCCTACCAGAATGAAAACTGTTACAACCAACTGTACAGCAAGTTGCATTTTTTCAGCATGTCTGCGGCATGGTTTTAAAAAAGTTGACCAGTACGTAAATATGCTAACGCAATGTGCCATTGCCTAAGCTTGAAGACGCTAAGTCAATTTGCGCCGTGGTCGGCTTTTTTAAAAACCACAGGGCGGACTGTGCTGAAATAGCATAGCCGAAAAACCGCATGTGTGTCCCGGGCCTTAAACCATCAAGGTAGATCTCCTGATGGGGGCCAGGTGTCGAGAGTAGATCCCAGGGTAACAAAGTCTGGGCACCCCTGATTTAAGGTATGAAGATCCAGATTATGGAAAAATCCATTATCCAGAAAACCACAGGTCCCAAGCATTCTGAATAACAGGTCTCATACCGGTACCAATCGGTGATCAGTAATACTGAAAAATAGAAGGATGTGACAGGGAGTGATGAACAAATTCGTCAGTGACCAGAGGCAGGTATCAGATGCCAGTATATAGACCAAAATCAGGAACAAAAATCTGACTTAAAAGAAAGTGCACCCCAGAACTGAAGTTGATACCTGTCATAAAACATGGCAGTAACAGCAGATTGGACTTTTAAAGACCTGTAAAGGAACCAAAATATAAAGCATGCACATGGTCTACCATGTTCTTATTAATATTTGCTGCAACACTTTATATGCTCCACCACAATACTGTGTTTATTGTCATCTTGGCATTTATGAGCCTTAACAGTAAAGTTGGCCTTTAAATACAATACTATTCAGGGTAATTATGCTTGGGTAAGTGTACAAAGGGAACTCCTGTTTTATTTTCCCATTTATAGATGAATGGAATAAAAGCTGCATCTGTAAGGAGGCTCTGGTAATATCTTCTTCAGCCTTGACTTTTTTCTTTAACGAACATACAGTATTTATGCTTTTGTTTAAGCACCCTCCTGTGAGCTATAACTGCATCGTTCTTTCAAGTATTGGCCCAGAGGCATTTCTCTGATTAATGGTTTAAAGTAATGTGATTGAGCAGAGCATAATGTGTTGCCAGCTGTAAGTCTATGCAAAACAATGGTCTGGATGCCCCTTTGTCTCGTTTAATCACATCCAAATGAAAACAAAATATAAATGTTTTAAGATTATAATTTACGGTAGAATCAAATTGAAACTCGTGATAACAAACCTGACGTGAGTTCCAGCGCGGGCTCCCAATTACATTATACATTTACAATACAGATGTGCCACAAAGCAAGTGGCAGCCTTCATTAGACTTTTTCTGATAAGTGACAACACCTCAAGCCCACAGCATGTCAGAACTTACTGAGCATTACTCTAAATATAGATGTTTTTCACATGTTTATTATAGCGCTGAAAGGAATGACATGATTGTGGCATTTATTCTATAGCTAAAACAAAAATTTTATTTAAAATGAATATTTGGCCTTATTCTAATGTATCACAATTACAATGAGTGTATCATTCTCACACATGCTTAAGGGGATACTGTCTGCAGCATAAAGGTCATTTTAAGAGCTCATTTATAATGGAAGGAAAGTTCTAAAGTGCAAAAGCATGACACCTTGCTACCCCAGGATTTGTGCTCATAACCCATAGGTGTTAAGCTTTGCACTTACAAAATGCCATAGTAGACTTTAAAGGGATACTATCATGGGGAAAAAAAAAATTCAAAATGAATCAGTTAATAGTGCTGCTCCAGCAGAATTCTGCACTGAAGTCCATTTCTCAAAAGAGCAAACAGATTTTTTTATATTCAATTTTGAAATCTGACATGGGGCTAGACATATTGTCAATTTCCCAGCTGCCCCAAGTCATGTGACTTGTGCTCTGATAAACTTCAATCACTCTTTACTGCTGTACTGCAAGTTGGAGTGATATCACCCCCCTCACTTTTCCCCCCCAGCAGCCAAACAAAAGAACAATGGGAAGGTAACCAGATAGCAGCTCCCTAACACAAGATAACAGCTGCCTGATAGATCTAAGAACAACACTCAATAGTAAAACCCATGTCCCACTGAGACACATTCAGTTACATTGAGAAGGAAAAACAACAGCCTGCCAGAAAGCATTTCTCTCCTAAAGTGCAGGCACAAGTCACATGACCAGGGGCAGCTGGGAAATTGACAAAATGTCTAGCCCCATGTCAGAATTCAAAATTGAATATAAAAAAATCTGTTTGCTTTTTTGAGAAATGGATTTCAGTGCAGAATTCTGCTGGAGTAGCACTGTTAACTGATGTGTTTTGAAAAAAACATATTTTCCGATGACAGGATCCCTTTAAGCACAGGTTCCCTTAGACCAGGGGTCCCCAACATTTTTTACCCGTGAGCCACATTCAAATGTAAAAAGAGTTGTGGAGCAACACAAATATGAAAAAAAGTTCCTGGGAATGCCAAATAAAGGTTGTGATTGGCTATTAGTCTCTTTGTGGTCTGGCAGCATATAGGAGGCTCTGTTTGGAAAAACACTTTGATTTTATGCAACCAAAACTTGCCTCCAAGCCTGGAATTCAAAAATAAGCACCTGCTTTGAGGCCACTGGGAGCAACATCCAAGGGGTTGGTGAGCAACATGTTGCTCTCGAGCTCTTGTTGGGGATCACTGCCTTAGACTATGGGCACACAGGGTCCAGCTGCTCTCAGCTTGCATACTTTTGCAGACTGAGAGAAGCAGATCTGCTCCCTGTCTCTACTACATTGATATGAAACTGATCAGAGTGTGTGTACTCACACAGAGCAGAGTGAAGCAGAGGCCAGCAGGAGATGCCTCCTTTTGCATATTCAGGCTAACTTCCACTGTGTGTATGTGTGTTTGGGCACACAGACTGACCAATTTCAAATCAATGGGGCAGGGAGCAAATCTGCTTCTCTCAGCCTGAGAAATACACAGGCCGAGAGCGGCTGCAGCTTTCAGCCTCTGTGCCCATAGCCTTAGTCTGTGTGATCTGTGCCCCATGCCTTGCCCTGGCCTGGAGTAAAGGTACAAGTACTCACCATTAATGGAAAATGAGTCCTTATTCTTGTACGTGGCAGTGTAATGGTAATGATGTGCATACTTCCTTCCTGCCAAATAACAGCAGTCCTACACTCAGGATCAAAACAACTCTTTATTCTGCTACCTTAAAATGTATTTGTCTCTTTAGCACTAGGTTAGATGTAGCTTTGGCTATCCTAAATGATTTCCCAGGAGACCCCAAATAGTTAAATATTTTCATGCAGGTGGATAGACCTAGTTGGAATTTTTTTGGGATAAAGAGTTCCGCATAGTTTGAGCTGTTTGAATTTACCTGTTTGAATTCAGATAAGAAAAACTAATTATATTTGCCTGAGACCTTTTGTTGAATTAATTACATGATATAAAATAATAATGTACCTGTAGATCAGGGGTCCCCAACCTTTTTTACCCATGTGGTCACATTCAAATGTAAAAAAGTTGGAGAGCAACACAAACATGCAAAAAGTTCCTGGGGGTAACAAATATGGGCTGTGATTGGCTATTGGTAACCCCTATGTGGACTGGCTGTTTGGCTGTACACCTGATTTTTACGCAACCAAAACTTGCCTCCAAGTCAGGAATTCAAAAATGAGCAGCTGCTTTGAGGCCTCTGCTAGAAACATGCAAGGGATTGGTGAGCAACATGTTGGGGATCACTACTGTAGATCAACCGCACCCTAAGGTTCACTGAGCCAGTGACAGTTTAGTGAACCCCCATGTAATATACCATCTTTTTATACAACAGGATCTAAAATTATAACTAAATTAGGAAGGGCATGAACAAAGCTCAAGTACTTTTTGCCACTTGTAAAAGGGCACATGGTTTAACGTTACCTGCTTTGGCATAAGTCTATTAAACCAGTCATTCATATTAAATCAATTATTATAATCAGTCTATCATATATTACCCTAAGGCACACTACAAAGTATGATGATGGTATGTTACCCTACATTTTAAACCAAGTTAAAAAACTAGGGCAGAGAGGGGGAAGGGCAGGTCACATTTAGGGGGTTATCTACTAAACTCCGAATGCAAAAATCACGAAAAAGTCATGATTTTTTTTAATAGAAAATCAGACTTTTAAAAAAATCACAAATTTTTAGGGAATTTATTAAACCCTGAGGATGGAAAAATCCCAATCTGAAAATCCGCCATCTCAGACCTGTCGAGGTTGCATATAAGCCAATGGGAGAAATCCCAATGACTTTATGATGTGCGCTGGGTTTCTTGTTTTTGGGTGAAAATTACAAAATAAATCTTGAAATTCGTGAAAATCTGATAAAAAAATCAGAAAAATCATGAAAATCAGATTTTTTTTTTACTGCAAAGCAAATTTTCTGGAAAATGTAATAATAAATAAGCGTAAACAACCCGAGCGGATTTAATCTGAGTTTGTATCAGAAAATATTGAGATGAATTTGGAATTTGATAAATAATCCCCTTGGGTTGCCACCTTTTTTTGGAAAAACACAGACCTTCCTATATATATTTATATTTTTTCCCTATTAATAACATTAGGGTCAAGCATCATTTTTACTGGTCAGAACTGTAAAATACTGGCCAGGTGGCAACCCTAGTCACATTTAAAGGAAGTGCTGTCATATAGTTGTTTCATATATATGTTTCTAGAAGCAGAAGCCTCAGCTATAAAACTTATTGCACCCAATATAAAGCCTCATGGATTGTGACCATTGAATTTAGCCTGAAAGGGCAACGGTGTATGTGGACAGCCTGATGGGTGACTTTGCAACACTAATAAACTTTAAAATGCAGTTATTTAAAGTTTTTTCTTTTGAAAAAAAAACCAATACCCTATATTTAACATACTGTATATAGATGCCACATCATTTTACTGTGCTACATGTATGACAAATGTATAATTATATGAGTAAGCTAAGAATTTATATCTCTTGCCTGTTTCATCGCATATTGTCTGAGCACTAAAATAGTTAAAGAGGAAACAAAGACCTTTTGTCAAATTAATTCTAAGCACATTCTCAGAAGGAAGATGCTTGCACCTGATGTGATAACAGACCATGTGCTCATGTTTAAACGTCTGCTCTCTTGATGCTACTAACATTCCACATTTTAATTGCCTTTTGTGATTGGGTTTACATTAGCATGCATTTAAATTTATGGAAGAGCGATGCTCTTTGACCAAACAATTTTATAGCACTAATGAATATCAGACATCAGGGAGCTCCCTGTATTTTTCATTTCAGTTTTCTGACTGTAGAACTGTCACACAATCTAGCAGCCCCTAAACGTTAAGACTTTTTTTTTTTCATATCAACTTTTTAATAACATATTCATGTTAAGAAAGACAGTTTCAGTTGTTTAATATTAGATCATGGTTTATCTATTATATATATATATATATATATATATATATATATATATATATATATATATATATATATATATATATATATATATATATATATATATATATATATATATATATATATATATATATATATATATATATATATTGGAGAACAGTTATATTTCCCCTAGGTTCTTCTTACTCTCATATGTACAGCAGTCCTGAGTGGGTTAATCCCCATAGAAAAGCTCGTAATAATTAGGAGGCTAGATCAGCTAGCTGCTACAGAGGGGGGACTCTCAGAGTAATTTTGAGAGGGCTGATAAAGACCGGAAAAATTGGGATGCTTATTGCCGTTTTTGTTGTTTTCAATCAGGGAGGTGCCACAAGCTTCTACTGGGTTCTCCACATTTGATTTACTGTATGGTAGACACCCAAGGGGTCTGCTAGATGTAGCTGAGAGGGCTGAGACCTGAGTGTACCCATTTGGAGCGTCTGTCTTTTTGCCCAAAGGAAAATGGACATTGGAAAGGTACTGTGACTCTGTGGAGTTGTACTTTTGTGTTTGGCCGGGAATCCCAGTAGGGGACTGGAAAATAGAGAGGGAAAATAACCCGGGGCAAGGATTTTGTTTTGTTTTATGCCGCTTTTGCTCACAGAGTCTGTAAATGTGAACAATAAATCATCATCATCATTTATTTATATAGCGCTGTCAAGATACGCAATGGACTTTGCCCTGTTAAAGAACTGTCGGTTCGTCTGATCCTGCTCACAGTCAGTGTCGGACTGGCCTACAGGGATATCAGGAAAACTCCCGGTGGGCCCAGGTGTCAGTGGGCCCTCCTGCTTCTAAACATTTGGCCAATTTCATGGTAATTTACTATTTATATGAGAACAAAGAGGCTAAATAGATGGAATAATAGATTATAGTATGTAAAGAAAAGAGGCTAGGAGAATAGAGGTTGAGTGAGGGGAGGAAGAAAATAGTGCTGAGAGTGGGCCCCTGGTTGAACATTTTTTGGTGGGCCCCTGGTCTAAGGTTTTTTGGTGGGTCCCTGGTGTCCCAGTCCGACACTGCTCACAATATATATATATATATATATATAGTGAATAAAGTACCCCCTCTTGTAAAATATAAGGATATTATAAGTTAGTATAAGTGTTTTTATACAGGTCATGGAACTTCCGAGGTAACTTCTAATATCCTCATATTTTTCAACTGGGGGTACTTTATTTATTATAATACACAAGTTTCATTGAGTCATGTGACAGAAATGACATCAGAACTCACCGTTTATAACTGATGACATCAGAACTCACCGTTTATAAGAATATAATTTACAGGATATTCATGGCTTTTGTGTATTATATATATATATATATATATATATATATATATATATATATATCTTTAATTGATGTAATCTTTAATTGATGCTTTCCAAACGAGAATTGCCGGCCCCAAACGGACTATATATCCGCCAGCAATTCTCGTTTGGAAAGCATCAATTACATCAATTAAAGATTACATCGTAATAAAGCAGGAACACACAGCAATAATATGTTTATGCTTTATTACTATGTAATCTTTAATTGATGCTTTATTTCCTTTGTAATTGCTGGATGGTGATCTGGCTGGGTGTGCTCAGGGGAGCCTGGGTACAGCGAGGCCCAGAGAAGCAAGTGCTCTTGAGAGAAGTCAGGGACTAGAGATGGCGCGAACTGTTCGCCGGCGAACTTGTTCGCGCGAACATCGGGTGTTCGCGCTCGCCGGAAGTTCGCGAACGTTGCGCGACGTTCGCCATTTTGGGTTCGCCATTTTGGGTTCGCCATTGTTGGCGCTTTTTTTTGCCCTCTCACCCCAGACCAGCAGGTACATGGCAGCCAATCAGGAAGCTCTCCCCTGGACCACTCCCCTTCCCTATAAAAACCGAAGCCCTGCAGCGTTTTTTCACTCTGCCTGTGTGTGCTGAAGAGATAGTGTAGGGAGAGAGCTGCTGCCTGTTAGTGATTTCAGGGACAGTTGAAAGTTTGCTGGCTAGTAATCGTTTTGATACTGCTCTGTTATTGGAGGGACAGAAGTCTGCAGGGGTTTGAGGGACATTTAAGCTTAGGTAGCTTTGCTGGCTAGTAATCTACCTTCTACTGCAGTGCTCTGTATGTAGCTGCAGTGGGCAGCTGTCCTGCTTCTGATCTCATCTGCTGACTGCTGCAATAACAGTAGTCCTTGTAAGGACTGCTTTTATTTATTTTTTTGTTGTTTTACTACTACTACTACTACTACTATAAGAGCCCAGTGCTATTAGTCTAGCAGTGTTGGGGAGTGGGACTGGTGTGCTAATCTGCTGCTCCTAGTAGTTCAGCAGCACCAACTTTAATTTTAACTTTTTTTTAATATTCATTTTTTTTTATTTTACTTTTTTTTATTTTACTACCGCTGTAGTAGTGTATAAGTTGACCTTTTAGGCATTATTTGCCCTGTAGGCATTTTTTGCCCAGTGTGTTATTCAACCAACTGCCATCTAGCTGTGTGACCTTGTTCACATTCTGTCTAAATATCCATAATATTACCGTCTCCAGAAAAAACACCGGAGTGACTTTTTTCAAGCAGCCATAATATATTTTACGTAATCCGTATCCATCGCTGTAGTAGTGTATAAGTTGACCTTTTAGGCATTATTTGCCCTGTAGGCATTTTTTGCCCAGTGTGTTATTCAACCAACTGCCATCTAGCTGTGTGACCTTGTTCACATTCTGTCTAAATATCCATAATATTACCGTCTCCAGAAAAAACACCGGAGTGACTTTTTTCAAGCAGCCATAATATATTTTACGTAATCCGTATCCATCGCTGTAGTAGTGTATAAGTTGACCTTTTAGGCATTATTTGCCCTGTAGGCATTTTTTGCCCAGTGTGTTATTCAACCAACTGCCATCTAGCTGTGTGACCTTGTTCACATTCTGTCTAAATATCCATAATATTACCGTCTCCAGAAAAAACACCGGAGTGACTTTTTTCAAGCAGCCATAATATATTTTACGTAATCCGTATCCATCACTGTAGTAGTGTATAAGTTGACCTTTTAGGCATTATTTGCCCTGTAGGCATTTTTTGCCCAGTGTGTTATTCAACCAACTGCCATCTAGCTGTGTGACCTTGTTCACATTCTGTCTAAATATCCATAATATTACCGTCTCCAGAAAAAACACCGGAGTGACTTTTTTCAAGCAGCCATAATATATTTTACGTAATCCGTATCCATCGCTGTAGTAGTGTATAAGTTGACCTTTTAGGCATTATTTGCCCTGTAGGCATTTTTTGCCCAGTGTGTTATTCAACCAACTGCCATCTAGCTGTGTGACCTTGTTCACATTCTGTCTAAATATCCATAATATTACCGTCTCCAGAAAAAACACCGGAGTGACTTTTTTCAAGCAGCCATAATAAATTTTACGAGATCCGTATCCACCGCTGTAGTAGTGTATACGTTGATCTTGTGGGCAGTATTTGCACAGTGTTTCCTTCAAACCGCCATCTAGCTGTGTGAGCTTGTTCACATTTTGTCTAAATATTGATAATATTATCGTCTCTAGAAAAACCACTTGAGTTACTTTTTTTCAAGCAGCATTCATATATTTTACGTAATCCGTATCCACCGCTGTAGTAGTGTATACGTTGATCTTGTAGGCATTATTTGCACACTGTTTTCTTCAAACTGCCATCTAGCTGTGTGTATTATCGTTTCCAGAAAAACCAACTGAGTTTTTGTTGTTGTTGTTTTTTTAAAAATAATGCCAGGCAAAGGCAGGCCGCCACGCAGAGGCCGTGCTAGGGGCCGTGCTGCTATGCAATCCTGTGGCCCTAGCAAATTGCCCATTTTTAAAAAGCCAATGACCCTGAACTCCCAAAATGCTGAAGAGGTAGTTGACTGGCTTACACAGCACACCCCATCCTCTACCGTTTCTAACTTTACCACAACATCCTCCTCATCCTCCACTGCTATGGCCACCCCACGTAACACTTCCTCCACCACCGGTGCCCCTTCTTCACTGGAGTCAGAGGAGTTATTTTCCCATGAGTTTCTTGAACTGAGTAATGCGCAACCATTATTGCCAGAAGAAGATGAAGGAGATGAGGACGTTACACCAGATTTAATTCTGGCAGAGAACACGACAGAGATGGACATAATGAGTGATGAGGAGGAGGTCCCCGCTGCTGCTTCCTTCTGTGATGTGTCAGAAGAAATTGATGCATCTGAGGAGAATGATGATGAGGAGATTGATGTTTTGTGGGTGCCTAGTAGAAGAGAGCAAGAGGAGGGTAGTTCAGATGGAGAGACGGAGAGTCAGAGAGGCAGTAGGAGAATAAGACTTAGAAGAAGCAGGGAGGACAGCCTGCAGGGATCAGTAGGGCAACAACATGTATCGGCACCTGTGTTCAGCCGGCCAACGCACCCGCCATTGCCGCCAATGCCGCCAACTTCTACTGTTACCGCCAGATCGCACACTTCCAAAAAGTCAGCAGTGTGGGATTTTTTTAATGTGTATGCCTCTGACAAAAGCATTGTAATTTGCAATGAGTGCAGTCAGAAACTGAGCCTTGGTAAGCCCAACAGCCACATAGGTACAACTTCTATGCGAAGGCACATGAGCGGCAAGCACAAAGCACTTTGGGAGCAACACCTCAAAGGCAACAGGCAAACTAAAAGCCACACTCCTTCTGGTCCAGCATCTTACTGCTCTACCTCTGCTCTCCTTGACCCGTCTGAACCACCCTCCACTCCGCCTTCCACCTTGACCACCTGTTCCCATTCCCAGTCATCTGCCACCAGCCAAGTTTCTGTGAAGGCCATGTTTGAGCGTAAGAAGCCAATGTCTGACTGTCACCCCCTTGCCCGGCGTCTGACAGCTGGCTTGTCTGCACTCTTAGCCCGCCAGCTTTTACCATACCAGCTGGTGGACTCTGAGGCCTTCCGCAAATTTGTAGCAATTGGGACACCGCAGTGGAAGGTACCCAGCCGCAATTTTTTTTCTAAAAAGGGAATACCACACCTGTACCAACATGTGCAGAGCCAAGTTACCGCATCTCTGTCACTTAGTGTTGGGCCAAAGGTCCATATGACTACTGACGCATGGTCCTCCAAGCATGGTCAGGGCAGGTATGTCACCTACACTGCCCACTGGGTGAACTTGGTAATGGCTGGGAAGCAGGGAATGGGTAGCTCAACAACAACAGTGGAGTTGGTGTCACCGCCACGGATTGCACGCGGTTCTGCCACCACCTCTACTCCTCCATCGCTCTCTACCTCGTCTTCTTCCTCTTCTTCTTCTTACTCTGCTGCTGGGTCCTCCTTCTCCTCCTCCACACCTGTGCACCCCCAGCTCCCCCTAGGCTATTCGACGTGCCAGGTACGCCGTTGTCACGCTGTCTTGGGGATGACGTGCCTGGAAAGCAAAAACCATACCGGATCTGTACTCCTGTCATCTCTGCAGTCACAGGCCGATCGGTGGCTGACCCCACACCAACTGCAGATCGGAAAAGTGGTGTGTGACAATGGAAGCAATCTGTTGGCAGCGTTGAGACTGGGCAATTTAACACATGTGCCCTGCATGGCACATGTGTTAAATTTAATAGTCCAACGTTTTGTCTCCAAGTACCCAGGATTCCAGGACGTTCTCACCCAGTCCAGAAAGGTGTCGGCCCATTTCAGACGTTCCTACACAGCCATGGCACGCCTTGCTGACATTCAGCAGCGCTACAACATGCCAGTCAGGCGTTTGATTTCTGACAGCCAGACTCGCTGGAATTCAACGCTCCTTATGTTGGAACGTCTGCTGCAACAACAAAGGGCCGTCAACGAGTACCTTTTTGAACTGGGTGGTAGGACTGGATCTGCAGAGCTGGGGATTTTTTTCCCCCGTTACTGGGTGCTTATGCGCGATGCCTGCAGGCTCATGCGACCTTTTGAAGAGGTGACAAATATGGTCAGTCGCACCGAAGGCACCATCAGCGACCTAATACCCTTCGCTTTCTTCCTGGAGCGTGCCGTGCGACGAGTGACAGATGAGGCTGTAGACCAGCGTGACGAGGAGCTGGAAGCGCACGATTTCTGGTCGGAATCACCAGAACGAACCCAGGCACCTGCTGCAACGCAGGGAGAGGTGCCAGAAGTGGAGTCAGAGGAGGAAGGTGGCTTTGTGGAGGAGGAGGACCAACAGGAGCAGGCTTCCCAGGGGGCTAGTGGTGACCTTTTGGGGACCCCTGGTCTTGTACGTGGCTGGGGGGAGGAGACCGTGGATGATGCAGTCCTTGATAATGAGGAAGCGGAGATGGATAGCTCTGCATCCAACCTTGTGAGAATGGGGTCTTTCATGCTGTCATGCCTGTTGAAGGACCCCCGTATCAAGAGGCTTAAGGAGAAGGACCTGTACTGGGTCGCAACGCTACTAGACCCTCGGTACAAGCATAAAGTGTCAGAAATGTTACCAACATACCACAAGTCCGAAAAGATGCGGCATTTACAAACCAGCCTGCAAAACATGTTGTACAATGCTTTTAAGGGTGATGTCACTTCAGGAACTCATCAACATTCCAGGGGCAGAGGTGCCAGTAATCCTGCCACGAGCACACCTGCAAGGACAAAGCCCTTTGGCCAGTCTGTAACGTCAGACATGCAAATGTTTTTCTGTCCAAGGCAGCGCCACAACCCTTCTGGATCCACCCTCAAAGAACGCCTCGACCGGCAGGTAGCGGACTACCTGGCATTAACTGCAGATATCGACACTCTGAGGAGCGATGAACCCCTGGACTACTGGGTGCGCAGGCTTGATCTGTGGCCAGAGCTGTCACAATTTGCCATGAACCTCTTGTCTTGCCCAGCCTCAAGTGTGCTCTCAGAAAGGACCTTCAGTGCAGCAGGAGGGATTGTAACTGAGAAGAGAACTCGCCTAGGTCACAAAAGTGTCGATTACCTGACCTTTATTAAAATGAATGAGGGGTGGATCTCGGAGGGTTACTGCACGCCGGAAGACTTGTTCTGACTTCTATGCAGCTGTCCTTCTCTTCAAGCCTCATGACTCCACACACAGCTGTCCTTTAGCGTCCTCCTCCCTCCGCCACCGTTACAAACTAGGGTGCAAACCCTACTGGTTTAATTTTTTCTGGCCTCTGTGCTTCAGTGGCTGCAACCAAAAAAACTGGGCAAACAATGTCTACAAGGTCAACGTATGGCAAAAAATGACTATTTTCAGCATTTATATGGCATATTTTTTCTGGCAACTGTGCTTCAGTGGCTGCGTCCAAAAAAATGCATATTTTCTGCATTTATATGGCATAATTTTTCTGGCCTCTGTGCTTCAGTGGCTGCGTCCAAAAAAATGCATATTTTCTGCATTTATATGGCATAATTTTTCTGGCCTCTGTGCTTCAGTGGCTGCAACCAAAAAAATTTATATTTTCAGCATTTATATGGCATATTTTTTCTGGCAACTGTGCTTCAGTGGCTGCAACCAAAAAAACTGGGCAAACAATGTCTACAAGGTCAACGTATGGCAAAAAATGACTATTTTCAGCATTTATATGGCATATTTTTTCTGGCAACTGTGCTTCAGTGGCTGCGTCCAAAAAAATGCATATTTTCTGCATTTATATGGCATAATTTTTCTGGCCTCTGTGCTTCAGTGGCTGCGTCCAAAAAAATGCATATTTTCTGCATTTATATGGCATAATTTTTCTGGCCTCTGTGCTTCAGTGGCTGCAACCAAAAAAATTTATATTTTCAGCATTTATATGGCATATTTTTTCTGGCAACTGTGCTTCAGTGGCTGCAACCAAAAAAACTGGGCAAACAATGTCTACAAGGTCAACGTATGGCAAAAAATGACTATTTTCAGCATTTATATGGCATATTTTTTCTGGCAACTGTGCTTCAGTGGCTGCGTCCAAAAAAATGCATATTTTCTGCATTTATATGGCATAATTTTTCTGGCCTCTGTGCTTCAGTGGCTGCGTCCAAAAAAATGCATATTTTCTGCATTTATATGGCATAATTTTTCTGGCCTCTGTGCTTCAGTGGCTGCAACCAAAAAAATTTATATTTTCAGCATTTATATGGCATATTTTTTCTGGCAACTGTGCTTCAGTGGCTGCAACCAAAAAAACTGGGCAAACAATGTCTACAAGGTCAACGTATGGCGAAAAATGACTATTTTCAGCATTTATATGGCATATTTTTTCTGGCAACTGTGCTTCAGTGGCTGCGTCCAAAAAAACTGGGCAAACAATGCCTACAAGGTCAACGTATGGCAGTTGTTTAAAGAGAACAGTAGATTACTAGCCAGCAAAGCTACCTAAGCTAAAATGTCCCTCAAATCCCTGCAGACTTCTGTCCCTCCAATACAGAGCAGTATCAAGCAGATTACTAGCCAGCAAACTTACTATCATCTGTCCCTGAAATCACTAACAGCTCTCCCCCTACACTATCTCTTCCAAGCACACACAGGCAGATTTTTCAGATACATTTTTGCCCTTGATCCCCCTCTGGCATGCCACTGTCCAGGTCGTTGCACCCTTTAAACAACTTTAAAATCATTTTTCTGGCCAGAAATGTCTTTTTTAGATGTTAAAGTTCGCCTTCCCATTGAAGTCTATGGGGTTCGCGAACCGTTCGCGAACCGCTCGCATTTTTGCGCAAGTTCGCGAATATGTTCGCGAACTTTTTTTCCGACGTTCGCTACATCCCTATCAGGGACCAGGAAACCCTGTGAATGAGGTTTTTCTATAGTAGGGCAGACTTGTAATAGTCTCTCTAGGAGAGAAAGGTAGATAGGGTAAAGAGAAAGAGCATTTGAAGCTCCAACAAGGATTTGCAGCAGGTAGTAGCTTCCCAGAGGCTCTGTGTGAATGTCTCCAGTGCAGGAACCTCAGTGAAGAGGGTGTTAGGTTAGCTGACAGCTTCCTGAACAGGGCACTGGATGGGATGGCGTACTGAATACTGCAATTGCCTATTACCTGATGTGACTGTGTGTCATGAGCTAACCCCTCATCTGTGTTTTTCTCGAGTAAACCTGGTGATATTGTCATTCAGACTAATAAATAGTTTTCTTGTTTGCATCAAAAGAACCTCCTGGCGCCCAGTCATTTTGTATGTTTTGTATGCACAGTAGCCTGAGTGTTGTAGTTGCACTACACCTTAGAGGGAAAGCTTCCACTTAACAAAGGCCCAGATCCTGATGTGTGAGTCCAATGCTCATACCAATAGCTGGACAAGTTAACTATCTGTGATATGGATAGCCCATATTGGCATTACATATATATATACTCTTTACAGAGCCCCCTTCATCTCTGGATTGTTTACAAGACCGATTACTTCTTATGACTTCTACTAAAACACTCATACTTGTTTAATTAAGGTGGTTGGGTTACCTTTAAACTGCACAAGAAGTCTCATTTCATTGTACAGGGAGAAGAGGAGAGTTGCACAACTTTGTGGGACATCCACTAAATGGTTAAAACTTGCAAAAAGATTTACAGCGATAATCAGGTATTTAAGGTAGCTGATTATGAATATATACTGTAGACAGACAAATGTATGGTGTCCAAGTGCAGGGAATGGGGCAAAATGCAAAAACATGTCCAAACCACTACTTTTTTTAACTGTTACACTTCATGCATCATGGAGTCTTTGCTCTCCAGAAGGGTTTGGCAGTGTTGTATTCAAAAGCGGTACATACTGGAACCACTTGCCCATCTGCATCTGCACAGCTCTTTGTACCGTGTGACAAATTTTCATATCTGTTAGCTTTTACAGTGGTCCTAATCTTTGGCCTGCTTAATGTCTATTTTAGGGGGCTTAACACAGTTACAGCTACACAGTTAAGAATGTTACCCGGCTGGTATTTTACCACACAAAGACTAGTATTTGCCAGTAAATTTGTAACATACTCTTGTTCCCAGATCCAACCCAACTTTGGCTAAATCTGATCTCTTTCCTGCCAAGATCATCCAGAAACCACAGCAAGCCCTGCCAATTTGTACCATTGACCTGGCTCATTACCTGGCCCCTGATATCACTGCCCCACCCCCAATGTTTCTTGACCACGCACCAGCCGATGCTGACCAGTAAATGTATTTACAAAAGGTGGCAACCCTATGTGCTGTATCAATTATTATTTATGCCATCAAAAAAATATAGCTGGAAAAAAATCTGCTTTTGCTTCATACATTGATTTGAGAATTTGTTTGGAGGTAGGAGATCAGAATTGAGACCTGACAGTTGAACCAGACTCTTGGCACAAGGTCACTTTACAGTTTATAATATTTTTGTGATCAAAGTAATAGAATTACAGTGCCTAACCGTAGCAGAACTTTTTATCAAAGTATGTTATGACTGTGTAAAGCTGCATTCTGCATTGCATGAACTTTACATCATACATGTTCTGTTTACAGATGTCAATGTTACTAAAGAAAATTGCGGGTGAAAGCCGATATTTGTTTTGGGGAAATATGATGGTGCTGGCAAATGGAGGGGGTATATGCAGTACAAATGATGTGGCTTGGGTGGGGAAGATATGCCCAACTTCTATACATGGTAGGAAAATGTAGACTTTACATGTCCTTTAAGAACAGGAATAGCAATGCATATAATAAGCAATTAAGTAAGTCCTTATTGTTTAGCATATTTTGTAATCGTTGGACGTTGGACAAATGCGACCAAAATCTTCTCTGACAGTTTACCATCTTATGATTTTGGATAGAGGATAAAGCTAACTGAAGTAGAAAAGCTTCGGGGATCAAGTGAGACACATCCACAAAGATAATCTCTACATCCGTCTTTTAAAAAGTAATGCAGCAGATAATCTGTTTTGACATACGAATGCTGTGTGAGGAAGGAGCCACTATAAATCTACCTTTCAGCTGTTATGAATCTTCTGTTCAACACAGAAAGATGTATGAAGTACTAATGCTGCCTATCAGGGGATGTTCATGACTAGCGGTATTTTTATAACCCTCAGACATTTTTGTTTGTTAAAATAATGTCCTTGTCATATTGGACCATTTACCAATGCTACTTACTGGATATTTTACTAATCTTCTGTAAGCAGTCAAAAGATTCATGAATTTTTTTTTAACTGTTTTCATAGTAATGGAACATTTTTTTATAAAATGACTTACTTACCGCTAACAGTAGTACCTTAACTCATCCATAATCCATGGCCCTCCTGCTGCCTCCAAGCAGTCCCTATCGGTTGATATCACTGGTCTAATTCACTAGCCAGGGAACAATTGGATGGCTGGACAGACAAGGAAAGTTGGTAGCCTGAGAAGTATTTATATAGAGAAGGAGGACCAAGGAGCAGCAAGGAGTTGCCATCTACATCAACATCACCAGTACCCCTATATATGCCATGTTGAGAGAGTAATAAACTAGCGAAGCAAGAAGATTTTTGCCCGGAGTTACAACTCAAAAGCTTAGGAAGTTATCAAAACTGGTATTGATAAAGTTTATTTTGCTCGATGAACACAATGAAATAGGATTCTGAATTAATTCTTAGGATGACAGGTCCCCTTTTAACAGCTTTCATGTTCTATAGCACTTGAGGCAGAATCCCGTAGAGTTCCATATCACATGCTGATTTATCTTTGCTGGAAGAAATGAAAGCACAGATACGGCCAACTATCAGCCTCCATACTGGGCAAATGTAGTCTACAAAATACTCGGCCACTTGCGACATTAGCCTTAAGCTCCGTGAAAGGGGCTCTCTGATATTTTTATTGAATTTTTAATTCTATCTACAGTATTTTTTAATTATAAATTTGTTGCTCTGTTTGCATTTCACCCTATGTATTGCATAGCTCTTTTAAAAATGTGGTGCTTTATAAACAAACAATAATATCATTATATTATTATTATATATTATTCTGAGCCTAGTGTTCTGGTGGATATCTTCATGAGGGTTGAGAAGTTCATTGGTTGAGATTTGCTTCTCTTGCGCCTTAGAAAGAACAATGCAGTATCCAAAGGTCCAGGCCTGAAGGCTCAAGTAGATTAGCAAGTGAGACAGAAGGTAGAAGTGAGACAGATCAATCAAAGTCAGGAGAAGAGTCAGGTAGCAAGCAAGTAGCTTTCAAGAAGAGGTACAGAGGCTTCAGGTCACTAGCTAGATAACCATGCACTGAACATGTGTTCTTATAACCACAACAATGTCATGGCATACTCTAGGAGCTCAATGTATGCAAATTACAACTGGAAAGCTATAAGGTAACCTTAAAACTGTACTTAAATAAATAATTTTACATATTCCTCTTAAGTAATACTGTCTGCCATATGACCTTTATTCCTCTAGACGTAGAATTTCAAGCATGAATTTGTACCTTTCCTTTTGGTGAATCTTTATAAGTAGTCTATAAAGCTGCCATCCCCTTACTGGGTAAACATTGAACTCTCAAAATATTAACTGGCTAAAAATATATGGCATTGTTCCATAGAGAACCCTTTTGAAGTGTGTTCCATCGTTTTAAATTGTACTGAGTTTGCGTTGAAAAGCTAGTGGAGGATCTGTGGAGTTTAACACACGTTGCTTTTAAGGTCATAACTATCTGTTTTACTATAAACTAATTAGTAAACCAACTATTTGTTCAGAATTAAAGTTTGTTACCTTTCCATGCAGGAAACTTTTATACTGCTGAATATTAGTAAACTGCTGTTTAGTGAATGGTACATATTCATTCGATACCCTACATCCTTCTAAAAAAAATGAGAATGTACATTAGAAAACTACACGAAGAGGGAAATGCGGGAAGAAAATACATCTAGTACATTAAGGATAAGGCAGCAGTAAAAATATATTTAGTCTAGCATTTGCAGGACATTTCTACTGAGAAATGCTACAAAGTTCAGCACTCATATATTGATATTGACAAAGACAATGAGCCACTTACTGCAGCGACTTCCACTTAAATCATTAACTTTGATTTACTGCAGCATAGAAATCTTTTTGAAGCATCTGTAGTGTCCTCACATTCTACTTTAATAGCAAGTGTTTGTAATGTAATATTTCACTGTAATAGGCAAATTGCTGCAGAAAGTAGTAAGTGCATGTGGAAAATGTATTAAAAAGAGAGAGAGGCATGCCAACTCAATTTAAAATATATGTAATGCCTGTATTTTCAGAAAACTAGCTTGGGATCCAAATAGGAATAACTTTTCTGGACAATTTAAGGCATGGCAGCATCCTTTAAGGAACATCAAATTATAATATCCAAGCCGCGATTCTCAATGCAAATTACATATCAAAGGCCCATGGAATTATTATGCATAAATAACACAAAATAAAATAAAAGAAATGCAATTTTTCAATTATTTACAAAACACTAAATATATTTCAAAGTGTTAAAAGATTTCATTAGCATTGACAGTGATTTAAAATTGCAGTAATTTTAGTAATGGATTACTAGGGGTGTAAAAGAAGCACATGGTTATTGAAGTTAGGTCTAGAATAATTGGTTTTGGCTCAAATAATTGGTGAATTTGAAAGTAAATTGATGCAAATATCTGCATACAATAATTCAGGTTGGTCATAGGGAACTTTGTTGCAGCAGTGCATCAACGCACCACAGAGACTGTTCAATTAGGCCTGTCTCCAAAGGAAAGTTATTCTAAAGGTGGCCATAGACGCACTGATAATATCGTAAAAACGACTTTTCGTACGATATTCGGTGTTTGTATGGTGGGAGATGAGCCAAGTCGGCTTGTCGATTGGGCTGGGCAGAAAATTTTGATTGGGTGCCAATGAAGGCACCTGTACATTGGCCATTGTTAGTGCTGAAACGTCAGATATAGGTAGAATTCTATTGTTTCTACCTGTATAATCCAATCTTTCTTGATCTTTACAGAATCGTAATTGTGACGTCTATGGCCACCTTTATTTGTGTGTCCTCAGATGTGTCCATCAGTGGGCATTAAAACCCTATTTTAAACACTTTCTGCCCTTTTCCTTATATTAGGCCACTCTTTTCAATAGACCTATGGGGTGGGGTAAAGTATTTTCATTAGATGAAAAACTCATTTAATCAATTGAATGAGTTGGGAGGCAATTTTAGAGTGAAAGAATCCCATTGGATATTGCTCTGGAAAAACATACAGGAATAGTAGTGCAACCACTATACATATCACTGGGCACAGCCCCCCCCCGACATGTGCAAATTTGCAGATTACTGATGGTTTACAATGTGCTAAAAAGAGGTGAGAGACGATTTCATGTGCATGGCGAGTCACCAGTGGCTCCCCCCTACACACCCCCTGGTTAAATAACCAGACTAAGAGTATTGAAAAAAGATTGATGAATGCAATGCCATAACTTTCCTTGATTTTCCTCCTGTATTTGACATGGTAGATCAATTACTTTTTGATATAATCAAGGAGTGACACTGTTGGTTTATGGTACACATTGCACTTAAGAATTATAGGTGTAGGGGGTACCTTTATAATACTACACTTAGCATGAGGGCTACATACACTATGGGGCCCATTTACTTAGCTCGAGTGAAGGAATAAAGGGAAAAAAACTTTCGAATTTTGAATGGTTTTTTTTGGCTACTTCGACCATCGAATGGGCTACTTCGACCTGCAACTTCGAATCGAACTAAACTAATTCAAACTAATTCAAACTAAAAATCGTTTGACCATTCGATAGTCGAAGTACTGTCTCTTTATGAAAAAACTTCGACCCCCTAGTTCGCCACCTAAAAGCTACCGAAGTCAATGTTAGCCTATGGTGAAGGTCCCCATAGGCTTAGCAATCTTTTTTTGGTCGAACAAAAATCGTTCAATCGATGGATTAAAATCCTTTTAATCGAACAATTTGAAGGATTTAATTGAACGATCGAACGAATAGCGCTAAATCCTTCGATTTCGATATTCGAAGTCGAAGGATTTAACTTCGACAGTTGAATATCGAGGGTTAATTAACCCTCGATATTTGACCTTAAGTAAAATTGTCCATAGTTGCTATTTTTATATGTGCTTTGTAGCCTTTTTGACTTGTCTGCATAGAATGAGCAATATTTAAATGGTGTTACGTTTCTGTGATGATGTCACCACGTCAGATTCAATGTGTCTAGTTTCCCGCCAAACTCTTTTGCTTGAGATATATATATATATATATATATATATATATATATATATATATATATCAAGGTTACATTTTTTTCCTTGAAAATGTAATTATGGATGCTTTATTCTATCCTGAAACCTTATACGCCCATGATACCCAAAAATGTGAATTATTCTTATGATAGAAAAACACTTTTAACAATGATAAAGCAACAACGTTTTTACATTGCTTTAGAAAATTATTTTGTCAAGCAAAGCATTTTTTTTACAATGAAGAAACAAAATCAAGTAACTGTAGCTGAGTTTTTTTTAATATAATACATCTGTAAAGGTTTTGTTATGTAACACTTCTCCTAACTTTGTCATAGAAACAAGCTTGTTGAGAGTGATAAAAGACATATTTGTTGTGTTCAGTTTGTGCCATATCTTCTGTCTGAATTTCTCTTCTCCAGCAGGGGAAAGCATTCCATTCTTTACACTTAGGGGCATGTTTACTAACATTGGAGATAAATATCTGGAGAGATTTCTGGAGATGTTGCCCATAGCAACCAATCAGCAATTAGATTTAAACAGCCACAGCCAAGTTAGAAAACAAAAGCAAAGATCTGATTGGTTGCTATGGGCAACATCTCCAGAAATCTCTCCAGATATTTATCTCCAATGTTAGTAAACATGCCTCTTAGTCTGATAAACAGTACAATTGTGCTATTTACGAAGTTGTAGATGAGCACAAACTTGACATATCTCTAAATGAAGTTTATCGGCAAATTCATTATCAGAAGTTTCTCTTTAATCTCTTTGAGGGTTTTTCCCACAAAACAAGCACAAACCCAAGAATTGTACAATCTACAACACTCACATTCTGGTACTATTGGAACAGATTTATTATTGCTCAAGCCCCTCGAGCAATAATACCTGCTTCTGGAAAAAAAAAAATCCAGCAGCAATCACAAGTAATTGACTCTAGAAAACTCAAGTAAATTCTATATGCTCAATACCAGTGGCTCAAATATTATTAATTTAATATTTTTTTCCATTTCATATTTTAATATTCACATTTCTTTTATTCATTATTAAGACATACCATGCAAATTATATATATAAGTTTAATTCTTAGCCATCAGCAAAGCAGCTTGTAAGAGGATGACAAAGAGTTGGGGAGAGTTATTTACTAAAATCCTAATTTATCTCATTTTTTATATAAAAAACCAAGACCAAACTGTAATACCCGATTTGACCTTATTTATTATTAAAAAAGCTTGATTTAATCGGTTTGGGTAAAACCTTGCTAAAATCGAGCAACATTTCCCAAATTGCTCGATTCCAGCACAGACTACAGAAACTTCAAACTAGGGACCTCTACCATTGACTTATTCACAACCTCGACAGATATGAGGTTGCACATTTTGGGATTCAGGCTTTTTGCTGCACCTGGCTTTAATAAATCTTGAAAAAATTGCGTTCTAAAAAAAACCCCCAGAAAATTAGAGTTTTGCCCCAAAGAGCCTGACCGGAGTTTATTAAATAACCCCCAAAATGTGATATATATTTTTCACCAATGGAAAATGCCAGACTCAGAAGAAGAACGGGAGACAAGCACCATTTAAAAGGACTGTCGATTGTCCAGCTTAGCCTGAGAGACAGTCAGGGACTCAGGGTAGTAAGTAAGGGCAAATATGGTCACACCTAGGAGTGAGATAGGGGTTAGTACCCTGGCAGGTAGCCTGCCAGTTAGGTTCCAAGTGTATATTTCTGGGTAAACACATCTAAAAAGGAGAACCCCAAGTGGGATAATATAAAACTATTTTTATTTAAAAGTAAAAATCCACTCATCAAAGTGAATGAATTCAAGACTCTTAACATCCCAATATCCCCTTCAGCCTCAACATGTTTTGAGTTCCATTAACACTTCCTCAGGAGGTCAAGAAGTACTGCACCTCTTTAATAGACTAGCAATTAACAATTTTATTATGAGAAGATATTTACTACACATCTTAATTATAATATACATACAATTCTATATGTAATTCATTTATCTACAGATAAAATTATTCTTAAAAAGGTATCAACTCAATCACCACATTAAAACCATAGGGAAACCTTGTACCATATTCAAAAATCCAGTGCTGTTCCCTTTGCAAAATACTCAAATTTCCACCTCTTTTTTTTTTTTTTTACATAGTATTATCCACCAAATCTATTCCCTCAAAGTGCAGAAAACTAGGATCACAACTGTGTTTCTGCAGATAAATAAAACATTTAGTTTCTTTATCAACTTTGTTACAGTAATGATCCCATTTATGTGTCCTAAAACACATTTTTAAAATGTAACAATTATTGACATTTTTGGCACCCTTGTACTCATTTCCTTAGTATAGTGTGTTGGTACCAATTTCTGCGTATTACTCTTACAAGTAAAGTTACTGAATAGTGATTCAGCGAATCTCTCCCGTTTGCGAAAAATCATGAAATCGCAAAGTTAAATTCGTGAAATGTGGACGTTTTCACGAAAAAATCTAGCAATTCGAACGGTTTCACTAAAAAAATCGAGCAATTCGAACCTTTACAGTAAAAAATCTAGCAATTCAAACATTTTCATGAAAAAATCTTGAAAATCAGAAATTGACGCCGCCGAATTTTCACCGGTGAATTTTTGCGGAAGATTTGCGAATTTATACAGGAATTTGCTGCAAATTTGTGTCAGACGAATTTATTTACCCATCACTATTACTGAAGTCTGAAGGGGTAACAGCAGGAAGTAGGTATGCAAATACTTGGGATTAACTGTGGAATTTACAGCTAAACCTGCCTTATATAAATGTAACATCTGTGATCTGAAAATATGTGGATTATTGTACAACAGGGTTTGTTGGTGAAAAATGTTCAATGGGAACCCCTGAATTGGGTTGCTACCTGGCTGATAAAACTGATAATTGAAGCCATTGTTATTAATAAGGAAAAGAGAGAAAATATTTTTTTTCAGAAAAAGTGGAAACCCTACCCCTGAATGAGTGTGGCACCTTTCATTTATATGTACCAAGATGGGTACAGATTTTGTAGGTACTGAGGCTATGGTATCATAAACCAGGGTCTCATCTTAAATTTATTACTGCAGTCAGACTGTCATGCATTTTCCAACATTTGAAAATGTATTTGCATCTAGAGATGCTTTTGAGTGTGGAAAACCCTTTGATGCAGTATGTAGAATAGTGTGCAATGTGGGGTAATTTTGCTAATTCTACATTCTATATGGGATTATATAAGTTTTCATGAGAAAAAGCCTAAAACAGACTTTCCCAGAAGCAACATATTGGTTGCACTTAAATGATGACTTCTGTGTCTGTGAGGCACTAGAAAAAGAGATATGTGAGAACATGTAACTTCAAATAGAATAGCAAATTTGGGAAAGTGCTGTCATCTCGCATTTTGACATTTGCTCTACTCTCAGTGCTGTAGTTCAATAACAGAATCCAGCCCAGTTGTTCTCTGAACACTCTGAGATATCTGGGCTATGCCATGTTCCAAATACATTCTTCTATATGTCTCGATCTGAAAAATGTCACTTTCTCAAACGATAAAAAGACTCATATCAGTTTGAATTTTAATATACAGTACCTTAAAATTTGTAACCATGAATTCTTATTATAAAGTAAGCTTTCATGATATGTGTTATTTTGCAAATGTGGGAATCCGTTATGCGTTGCCATTACAACACACATTTTTTTCCTAGAGTAGGTGTTTAATTATACTGAAAGAACAAAGTACTGTATATTGTTTGAAATTAAATGTAATTTTACAACCAGTGTAACTAGACTGGGACGTCACACGTGTTTAAGTAAAAATTTACATCAGATAAAATAAAGATTAAATAAGGAAGTGACATTAAAGACTTTTTCCCTCTATAGCTGTGTCTTTGTATGATATTTCTAGAAACTCACTTGCATAAGGATCTCAAAGCTAAATGCCCCAACAGGCCTGAGGAAGCATATGGGACATATTTATGAAAGGGTGAAACAGAGCTCATCACAGTGCACCAGAGGAAAATTTTTACAGCTCTCTGCTAATATTTTATTGGATCTCTGATTGGTTACCAGTTAGTAACCAATCAGTGACTTGAGGGAGGGGGACACATGGGTCATAACTGTTGCTTTTGAATCTGACCTGCATGCTAAAGATCAATTGCAAACTCACTGAACAGTTATGTGCCATGTGGCCCCCCTTATAGTCACTGACGAACTCAGAGTTAGAGAGCTGAAAAGCAGAAAGTTGTGTTCTGTTCTGTTAGAGATCCAGTCACTCCAGACTTTATACATTACATTTTTGACTAACTATATTAAAACCATTTTTTTGCTTTTATTTTTGTACTGAACTGTTAATTTAAAGGGAACCTGTCACCCAAAAAATTATATACCAAATCCTATTGCATCATTGTATCACATTTGTCAAGCAAATCAAACTTTAATTACACTATATAAATTATTTGAATCTTGTTTCATTTGGGCTGGGAATTCATAATTATAGAAACAGACAGGAGCCATTCATTGACATTTTTATTAAGGCAAGTCTTGCATCATCTCAAAATATTTTTTGTGCACCAGAATGGGGGACCTGATGTCCATTCCCATGCACTGGCTACACAATTAAATGGTAACAAATGTGGAGAGTGCAGTGTCATCTAGTAAGTGCTGAATGGAAAGTAAAAGTAATTAAGGCATAGAGGAGGGGCAGGTCATTTTTGATTGACAGCTGAGATTTTTAGCTGGCAAAATATGTTTTTCTTATCTTGTTTAGAAAATATATGGTCGACAAAGAAAACATTGGAACCAAATGTGCTCACAAAAATGAATAAATTAAGGTGATTGTAACAGTGTTGTACAAATATGGGAAAGACAGTCTGTCCCCCCAAAATGAAGAGCAAATCTACTTTATAAAATGTCTGTTTATCTCATATTTGTACATTTTCTGCAGATGAGTTTTCCCTATATCACTAGGTAAATATTAAAAATATTAAAATGCCACTAAAACGATGTTATACCAAGAAATAAAGTGCCCCTTTAGTATATAACCATCGTGAAGAAAGAACCAAAACTGGTGATATAATAAAAAGGATGGCGTTATAAAAAGAATTCATATATTTCAATGCACATTTATCATGAGAATTTAACCGGCATAGTGTAGAATAATATATATAATGTTTGAATAAGTAATAACTCTTTCCCTGCAGTCATATACACTGTCTTATATAAGGATGCACTGAATCCCTAATATTTAGCTGAACTGAATCCCAAACCATTAATGCAATGTGATTTCAGACAAGAAGTGGATCATGTCTGCTTACACGCGGGGCAGTTTTGTCTATTGTATTCATATTTAAATATGGTAATTAGGGGGTTACATTTGGTTTCATATTTGCACATATGCTGTATGGTAGATTCTGTTTTCAGACGCCTCCTAAAATTGATGCATTTGGCGCTTCCCTATCCTCATGTCAATATACCTAAATATCATTATCTATTTTAGAACATAAGGCTCTCTTCCACAGAACCATTTTCAACCTTGTATTAAAGCAATGAAAGAAACCGAATCTGTGCACTCTATATATCTTCTCATTTCACGCACTGTCCCAAACTACGTCATATTAAGTTTAATGAGGCAAAATTCCCATCATACATTGTGGCAGAAGAGATTATTTATAAAGGAAACCCGTTACAGATTCGGAATCTTAAATATGCGTCAAGATCATTCAGACAGCCACAGTCTTATTTTATCGCTACCAAGGCAGTCTTTTTTAATGGAAACTTTTTACTTTGTGTTTTTCATGACATAACCCTTTATGAAACCTCTGAAAAGCCTGTGATGAAATTTTAATGCGGATAGTTTTCAGGAACCAGAATGATGTGAGAGTGCTCTTGACAGGGCGATCGCACAGAATGCAGGCAGAAAAAAAGATTTATGCACACTTTCGAGAAAATGTTAAAATGGAGGCATTTGATAGCTGACCTGAGATGAGTCACTCTTTTTATTTTGTGTCTAAAAAAGTACTTTAATGATTTTAACATTTATCTATTACATTTTTCTGTTTGATGTATTATTAACAGCTGCAGTCCACTGAGGGAAGAACATTAGTTATGTTTTCATATAAAAGCTGGATTGCTGCTCCCTCCCCTCCTATGTTCTCATGCACTGAGATATCCTACCAGGAATATCACTTGAATATAATATAACACTTCATATCATTTTCCCCACCAGTTTTATTACAATTCCTAATCTGTTTTTTTTTTTTTTCAAAACCATGCCCACATTAAACGATCTAAACCTAAAGGAAGTACGGTTGACAATTCAAAGGCAGGTTAAGTTAATGAATTTCTTATAACTTATTGCTTGAATAATACACATAGCTGAGCAGTTTTTGCCCCATAAATGAAACATTTTCTGCTGACCGTGTGTTGATGCTGTGATGGCTGCCATTGTTCAGGTTTACTTTACCTTATTAGCCCGAGGCAAGATAGAAATAGTAGTAAAATAGCGGCATGCTAGAAACCTCTGCTTTACAGAATACAGATGAACACAAAAACCCCCATAAGACTTTTGCTGTTTTTAAAACAGTACTGTACTAGGCCAAATGTAAGGCAATAAGGCATTCTTCTAACTGGGAGCTGGGAAAAGCTATTAGCCTGCATGCTACAGAGGGAGGAAAAGGGCTTAAACCAGGCAAACTAACAAGGTACATCCACTAATAGGTGGACCAGAATAAAAGAGGGCAGATGAGAAAAACTGAGTAGGGTAAGGAGGGTAGAGAAGGGGAGTCCATGAAGAAAAAAGAAAGGGTTATCGTCAAGACAGGAAAGTAGTAAGACTGCAGAGGATAGCCTGGACAGACAATGTGTAGGCAGAATATCTCTATCCCTGTGCTTTTTATGGACTAGAACCCTAGATTATAGAGAAATGTATTAGCTCTTAGCAAATTCTTCCTAAGAAACTCCCCCTGCCAACTTCATATAGTTAAAAGCCTCACTGGATCTCCTGCTTATCTGTGGCAAAACGTGAATTCTAAACTAACTCTTTTCTTTCTCACTGCTGGGAATAAATGAAACACAAGCAACAAAAAAAGTAGAAAGGGGTTAATGCTCTGTGCTCCAGAAAGGGCAAATAACCATAACCCTAATTGAAGATATCTGTAAAGAAAAATGACACCGTTTCCACTTGTCCATTTGGTGTAAACTTGATCTGCCGTGTAACTGAATGATGAAATAACAAATTCTATATTTACACTTAGGGGAACTTTTGTTAATTATACACATCATTTCAGTCATCATACTCGTCCATGTTTACTGAATGTAGTTAAACACATTTGGGTTCATTTATTATGTGTAGGACAAGATGCAAAAAATGCAAAAATAATTAATGGGTTTGGCAGCTCTATATTCATAAGGGACGGGTGAGCGCGGAACATGCTAAATCTGAGGTCCAGAGTTCAGCCAGACCACGGGCAGAGAATCTCATTGAATGATCACTAAGGGACATACTTTTTCACCCCTTTTGAGGTCTTAGTAAATTATGTTACTTTATTTTTAATGGGGTGGTTCTGGGACATGGGGAGACATGTCGCTAGCTTAAATCTGTGCTACCGCAGGCGAGGCAACTTTGAAAAACAAAGTGCTGGGTGTGTTTTCCCAACAGCGATTTACTTTATTGGCAATGGGAAAGCATTTGGGTCAATTTGTTGCCCCTGGTAGCACAGATTTAAATGTGGGTGACAAGTCTCCCTGTGTCCTGGTACCCTTAAAGGAGAACTAAACCCTAAGGGGTAAATTCACTTAAGGATGAAGTGTTAATTCGCTAGCGTAGCGCATTTTCGTTAATTCGCAGATTCACTAATGGACACTGGCGTAAATTCGCTAGTGTTACTTTGCACCCTTACGCCTGGCAAATTTGCGCAATGGACGTAACTACGCAAATTCACTGATGCGCGCATTTTTCTGAACGCTACCTTTTACGCCAGACTTCCTTCGCCACCTCAGACCAGGCGAAGTGCAATAGAGTAGATAGGGATTGCTTCAAAAAAAGTTAAACATTTTTCTAAGTCCCAAAAAACGATGGCGGTTTTTCTGGGTGAAAGAGGCTGAAAAAGATTGAAAAATTTTTGGGGCTCCCCTCCTTCCCCCCTACATTTCCTAACTCATGGCACCTTAACTATACAGTGGGCACGTGTAGGGCAAAATAAAAATTTTATTTGCTGTTTTGAAGGTTTCCCAGGCTTGTGTAGTGATGCTACATATACCTCCATTGTAAATTCAATTTGGCGCCATATGCAAATTAAGCATCGCTAGCGTAACTTCGATTTGCTTGGCGAATTAACGCTAGTGCAACTTCGCAACCTTACGTTTCCCCTGAGTGCAACTTCGGATTTTAGTGAATTTGCGTAGCGCTGGCTAAAATACTACTAATCAGCCTTATATTGTGAAATTAAAATTGACAGCAGCACAGAGCATGTGCAGTGAATCAGCAGAAAAGAAGATGGGGAGCTACTGGGGCATCTTTGGAGACACAGATCTTCCCTGCTAAAGGACTGTCACTGCCTTGGGCTGGTACAGAAGCTCAAAATATAAAATACAAGATTTCTAGCCTACTTCTTTTGTTAAGCTTTACTTCTCCTTTAAGTTAACTTTTAGTATGTTATAGAATTGCTAATTCTAAGCAACTTTTCAATTGGCCTTCATTTTTTCTTATGTAGTTTTTGAATTACTTGCCTTCTTCTTCTGAATGTTTCCCACTTTCAAAGGGGGGTTACTGACCCCATCTAAAAACAAATGCTTTGTGAGACTACACATTTAGCATTATTGCTACTTTTTTCTTTACTATTACTACTACTTTTTACTCATTTTTGTATTCAGGTCCTCTCAAAAATGGCAATAACAATAAAAATGTTGCCAACTAAAGCTGAATTTTTTCTCCTTTTGGCTAAAAAAATGCTTTAAACTGAACCAAATAAAATAAAGTTAAAGGTGTTTTTACCTTCCAAAACCTTTTTGGTTGTTTTCAGATTTTTTTTTTACCAGAAATAAAGATTTTCAATTGCTTTCCATTTTTGACTGTTTTTCCGAAATTGACATTCATAGTTTAATGTCCCTGTCTCTGGTGTTTCAGCTCAGTAATCCAAGTGCAGATTCTGAAATGTTACAATTTTTTACATTACTTCATACATTTCTCCGCAGTATCTGTGGAATATTAGCAACTATTGTATCCATTTCAACAGCTGCCTTTATTAAAATTTAGAACAGTTTCCAGAGTTTATGTCTTCTCCCCCTTCCGATAGCTGCTTTAGAAACTTAAGATGGTGAAAACTGAAAACAAAAGTAACTGAAAAAGTCTTTATTTCCTTACCTCTGAAATTCTTTTTCCTGCAGCCTCTTTAAGGGGCCGATTCACTAACTTCGAGTGAAGGATTCGAAGTTAAAAAACTTTGAATTTCAAAGTTTTCTTTGAGCTACTTCGACCTTCGACTACGACTACGACTTTGAATTGAAGGATTCGAAGTAAAAATCATTCGACCATTCAATAGTCGAAGTACTGTCACTTTAAAAAAAACTTTGACCCCCTACTTCGGCATCTAAAAGCTACCGAAGTCAATGTTAGCCTATGGGGAAGGTCCCCATAGGCTTGGCTAACTTTTTTTGATTGAAGGATATTCCTTCGATCGTTGGATTAAAATCCTTCGAATCGTTGGATTCGAAGGATTTTAACGTTCGATCGAAGGAATAATCCTTCAATCGTTCGATCGTACTATCTGCCCTAAATCCTTAGACTTCGATATTCAAGTCGAAGGATTTTAGTTCCTAGTCGAATATCGAGGGTTAATTAACCCTCGATATTCGACCCTTAGTGAATCGGCCCCTAAATCGTTACTCTGGTCCTACCTCTGTCGCAGCAGAACAGTATCTTGTCTTTTGTGTATAGCAGCCCTTATAACCTTCTTATTTGTGCATATGTTACCCACGCATTTAGATTGTAAGCTCTACTGAGCAGGGTCCAACCTCTTCCTGCATCAGCAACACATTTACTCTTTGTAGCTCTATAAATTTATATCTGTTACTGTAATGATCCTCCTTCCTGTTTGTAATTCTACTGTATTATAGAAATGTACAGCACTATCTATTCAAATAGCAATTTATATACAAGGTATACATATTACGCATCCTGGAAATATACAAAATAGGAAGGCAAATAAAAAACAGAATACTCGTTGAAACGTTGTTAAGAATTCTATCACATACAAGAAGTTAATATAAAGTTAATTTTCCTTATAAACTGATCTTAGCTGGGACACATCTTAGCCAACTGAACAGCACTCTACTATCCTGCATTGGCATGAATGGGAAATGCCTGAAACCACCAGGACTGTTTTAAGCCTGCAAATAATCCCCGGAGCACAAGAGCACTCGTTTTTTTCTTATTTCAAGGGCCTAGAACTACTCCTTTTCTGATTAAAAAAAAGTTGCATTTGTTGAAATCTATGAAATGGCTACTTTCTATAGCTTTGAAAAACAGCAAACCAATCTCATTCCTGTAAATTTGCTATACTATTACAAACATAATGGTGCATCTGAAATGAAGAGAAATTGTGTCTGCTGATACAGCCATGTCAGAATGATATTATTGTGGCATGTTACCATTTTTATACACAGCGGCTTCTTAACAGCAACTCGCTTCAGTCTATTTATTTTCCTCTTGAGAGTACAATGCAGGCTGCTACTTCCATTCAGGAAGAGTCCTTTGTCCAATAACCCTCGTTTCATTTTCCTAGCAGCAAAATAGAACAAGCTAAACTGTCACATTCAAAAAAAAAAAAAACAGCATACAATATTTTTTATTTACAACAGAGAGCTTCACTTCACTTTTCCTATTCAACATGCAAACATTCATTTTTATAGCTCGTCTATTGCTTGGCCATTTTTTGGAACACAATAAAAGGATAAAAGCAATGTTGGCAGTAATCACTGTTTACTGATATAAATCTAACACATACAGTAGATGCATCTTGTTCTCTAGAGACATTCTAGTTAAGGCTCAAATATTATATTTCAGTTAAAAGAAGAAAGTAATAATCTGACTACCATCAAAAGGATATGTTGTCCAGAGAGTCATATAAAAATGTTATAAGTATGACTCAGGGCACAGAAATCTAGGGCCCCAGATGTATAAATATATATATTTGAATATAGTTATCATATACCCCTTTAAGCTCTCTTTCTCCGGGGTAAACATTTCCAACTTGGTCAGCTGTATCCTATTTGAGCAGTAGAGAATAAACCTGCAATGCATATTCTTGAGGGGGCCTTACCAGAACTTTGTAAAGGGGAAGAATTGCTAAAACCTTGTTTGGAATTGCAGCTACTAATTGAAATTACTTGCAACAGTCAACTTTATTATCTAGACATACCCCTAGGTCCTTCTCTTGCCTAACACAGTCCCATGAAGGGGAAAAATGACTTGCGTATTTCTACATCCAAGGTGGCAGATCTCATCTGCCACTTAGCCACCCAGAAAGACTGCCAGATAGTCTGGATCCTGCTGCAAGAATGTCACAACCTGGATGGAATTAATTGGGCTGCATAGTTTTGTTCATCTGCAAACACTGATACATTATTTACAATGCCCATTCCAAAGTCATTAGTATAAATAATAAATATTAATGAATTAAAATAAATGAATATTAAATAAATGTGGACCCAATACAGAACCCCGTGGAACCCCCCACTAAAAACCCTACTCCATGTACATCTACATTACTAAGACCAGCAGACCTTAGCTTGGAAACAGTCATTTATTTAACACGTTGCTGAAACTCTTTGGCAAAATCCAAATAGATCGCATTGACTGTAACCTCTATGCACAACTTCCCATTTATCTGATCTGTCATTTTCAAAATAAATACAAAAGTAAAAGCAGTCAAGGCCCCATTACCAATAAAGTGAGAATGTTGACAAATGGGTCTCCCAGTGTCATGTGGCATGTTTGGTGCCTCACCTACCACGCAAATGTTATTTTTCTGGATGCAATGTTTAAACCATTTTATTTAGATGCTTCTCCCCAGTGCACATATAATGCAGCTACTTGGGCAGGTGTTATTATTATTATTACCCAATGTGTTGCAGGTAGTACTATCCACAGAAATGATTGCAGTAATTTCTAAACCTGCAGATGGAGTTAAAACTGGAGTTGCCATGAAGGTGACTTAAGCTGTCCCTGTAATTAGCTACTTCTTGTATACCCTATTATGCATATGAATAGTAATGAGTGAAACTGTCTCATTTCCCTTCCCTGAATAATTGACGAAACACAGGAAAATTCACAAAATGGCAAAATGCATTAAAGTCTATGGGCGTTTTTTCTTGGTGACTTTTTATGCCCAAAATACACTTGGTTGACAAAATACATTGGAGTCTATAGGTATTTGTTTTGTAGCAACATTTTCTGCACAAAGCACATGGATATCTATGCTCACTTAAATTTTTTCGTGGAAATACTAACCAATAGCTCATCACTACTACATATAAACTAAAGTGATGAGAGCAAATTATAACTAGCTCTGTTGAAAGCAACTTTTTAAACTTGCCATTTCTATCAATTTTACTTTTTTTTTTTTTTTAATTTGAACAATATATATTCAACCACAGTTTCTATCAATATCTCTTTAAGGGGTAGATTTACTACAGGACGAAGTGAGTAACTCTGGCGACGATTCGCCAGCGTTACTGCTTTCAGGCACTTCGCGATTTACTAACGGGCACAGGCGTAACTTCGTTGCGAAAGAGACAGACGCTAGCGGTCATTTGCACTCTATCGCCAGGCAAATTTTCGCTCTGGCGAATGGACGTTTCTCCGCAAATTCACTAAGATGCGGATTTTAATTGAACGCTAGCGCATCTTCGCTTTGATTGCTGAAGTAACGCTAGCAAAAATTCGCCAATTTACCCCTAAGAATGTGTTACAAAATGATTTTAAAAAAAGCCATAATAAGAATTTGCAAATTGTCCTGTAGATGGCAATATGACATAAACAAGTTCTAATATATTTTCCTACTATTATTGCCATAGAGCAGCGTAACACAAAGCTTTTCTACTACACGCAATAACAGCAAATAACCCTGATTTACAGTCAGGCATATTTAATGTATCATAGATGTTATAATTACAGGTGTTAAAATCAGAAGGCTCCAATGTTTATCTGGCTGAATGACTGCTATTCAATAACCATTCCATCAAGCAGATGTTAGGGTCAATGTTATACAAAGAAATGGTTTGTTTTATAATGATAATAATAACACTGGGATGCACATTTACTGTATCAAGGTTCAAATTATGAATTCATGTGAGTTTTTTTAAATGTCCATAAAATCCCATTTCGACCAATCAAAATGTATTAATAAAATCTAATTTTCTCTTCTCAAGTGAATTGAATCGACTCGAAAACTCAAATTGAATTCGATTCAAATTAGAAAAACAAATCAAATTTAAAAAACTACATTTTCTCAGGAAGAAATCTGAATGTCAGGAAAGCTGCAAACATCACCAAATTGATCCCTGAAACTCTTACATTGACTTATACAGCAATTTGGCAGGTTTAAGGTGGGAATAGTCAAATTCGAGTTCTTAAGGGGGCAGAGTATGATAACTCTCGAAATTCAAATTCAAATTAAAACTTGAATCTAGTTTGGATAAATCACAATTCGAATTTGAGAGTTTTGACCAAAAACATGCCTAATGTCAGAAGAAGCAATGAACTGAATGAACTGAAGAAGCTGCTCAGATGAGTAGTGAAACGTCTTTATTGATTACTCAGCAAGTCCAGTTGTTGTAGATTTACCTATACTAGATGCCTATGGGGGAATGTAATAAAAGTCACTAAGAACAAAACAATTAGCACAAATAAGAATAAAAAGTCTAATTTCCTAATGTAATACTCTTCCTTAAACTGTTATTAAAAACGAATTTTAATTGCGCATTGCCACATCTATAATTAATTGAGCATTGCCCACTTTTAAGTGTTTCAAGGTGTTGTAATCTTTTGGAAGAGGCATAAATGTTCGCATTGCAAATATTTTTTCCGTTACATTCCCCCACTAATGTCCTACGTTTCTCTACAGTAGCAACTGTACTTCAGGATAAAATAGACTTTTATAGATGTGGCCTTGTTAACATTTGTGTTCACTTCTCCATTCCTAACTGCTGAACACAAAGCTATAGATGTAGTTATTATATTAAATAATTAAGTTAATTTTGGTAATTTAAAGAAGAAAAAAAAGAATTTTTGGCGCCGCGCAACGCCGCGTGTGAATGCGTGCAGAGGGGGCACCGCACCGCATGTCACAGGGGGGATGAGGGGGGCCTGTAGGGGGGCCCTGGGCTGCAGTACCGGTGGGACCCAATCAGACCCTGATTTTGGTTGTAAAATTCAAATAGCCAAGTTCTACCCTTTCAAATGATCTCCAGTGCAAAAACTTTTTAGTATGCTCACTGCAAACAACTATTTGCTTTGCTTAATTTCATTTCTTTACTTCATACAAATTCTAAAGTCTTCTAATGTTGTTCTGAGCATTTATGTTGCTAATAAGTTAGATAGGTAAGTGGTGAAATTGAACATTTTTAATTGATTTATGACTTGCCAAAATTGGAAGGAGTAGGAGTATAAAGGGTCTAATGGGGTCCTGGATTGATCCTTACTTGTAATATACAGTTAAACATGTGAAAGAAAATATCACCCCAATGGTTTGATGAAAGGAAGAAGTGCCCTTGGGCTCATGTATCTAAACCAGGCAAATTTGAACCTGTGTTATAACCCATACCAACCAATCAATAATTACCTTTTTTATGCGCGTAACATGTAGTATAATAAATGCAATTTGATGGTTGCCATGGTTTTTTTTCCGAGACGCAAATTTTTCCTACCTTGATAAATGAGCCCCAGCTAGAACCAAATAATGAAATTGTATAAATGAAAATGCAGCGTTGTTTTGTAAGGCAGTGTGAAAACAAGAAATGCATATTTGAGTTATGGAAAATAATGGCATAAATACAGAAGCCACTAAACTATAATTAACTGCCTCTGGAAATCATAACCGATCACTCACATTTATTATTCCCTCACAAAATGGCATCCACAATTCATTTTCACGACTTTATCAATGATCATGACATGTAGTTGAGATGTAATGAGAAAACAAAAGGTGTATGTGGTGTGTGTACCAATTAGAAATCCAAAGTAAATGTCATTAGCTTGAGCAGACAGAGCTAAATCTACAGTAAATGTCATACTCTCAGTGCTGTTCCATATCATGTTTATGACTTTCATGTGAAGCAGTTTGTATCTTGACAGGTGACTGTCTTCTTAATTAAATAGTTCATTCATGTAATTGAAAATTACGGTTTTGAATCACATTCTTGAACAGTTTCAAGTATCAGTGTGACAGAACAGTAGCCTACAATTAACACTACAATGCAAATCATGTCAAAACGATTACTGATTCCACACCTTAGGGTGCATTTGCAATGCTGATTTATCACTGTCTTGGGATGGAGGTGGGGCTATTAAACTAAATAACTTTGTTGTCAACTAACATAGTCTAGACACTTGGGGTGGGTTATTTACTAAAACCAATATAAACCAAACTCCTATCCACAATCTTAACTCACTTATTAATAAAATAACTTGAAAAATTCAGAGTGGGAAAAGACTTGATAAAATGGAGGAACAACTCAAATTGTATTGCTTGATTTTTTTTGGGGTTATCGACTGAAAACCAAAAATATTTTGGATTATCAGCGCAGATTACAACATCTTAACTCTATTACATTTTATGAACAAATTGAGTTGGGAGCACCTTCCACCATAGAGAAATAGCCAATGGTGTGAAAGGTCAGTCGAGTATTAATGTAGTGTAATGTCCCAGAGAAGAAAGGAAAGAATGAAAGACCTTAAGGATTGCACCACCCCGATTGCAAATTCAGTTGAGAAATTAAAATAAATCGTAACTTTTATTTAATACAATTAAAATTCGAGTCCAGGAACTTGGCAAAAGGTTAATATCACAATTAGGACTATGGTTAAATCAGGGCTGGATGTCACAATAGAACCTTATAGTTAAGGGGTTAAACTAATCGTTATTGGCCCACTGCCTGAATTGTCCCCTCACAAGGATTGACTTCTGCCCTGTGATTGCCTGGGAGCAGCACGTGCAGACCAGCAGAATAAACCCCCACCACTCCTAGAGCCTGTGTACGAGAACCTAGAGCCTGTGCCTAGAACAAAGGCAATAGTTCTGTCTTCCACAGTGCCAGTTAAGCCGCGCTTCTACCCCACACCAGCCCCCCACACAATGCAGATTATGCTGTGCTTCTACCCCAATCCCCCATAGTCAGCGGGTTAAACCCGCATCTTTTTGGTATAGGCTATTACAAAGAACCCTGCCTAATTGCACTAAAAGAATTAGAGCGCCTGATGCATGTTTCACTCGCACAAGTGAGCTTTGTCAAAGGCTTTTAGATTTTATCCTCAGCTCTCTCAGCTGCAGCCCCCACAAACTGGTTTCTATTCTCTAATTATTATATGATTCATTAATATTAATCCCAAAACCTATACTGGTTTATCCAGATTAAATGTTTTCAGTAGCTAAAACACAGTTGCTAATTGCATCATCATAAAAAGCCCTTGTTACCTCTATAGCCAATGCGTCAACAATCTAAACACTTCTGTCATAAATACTATGTTAACTATTTTACTATGTTAACATCTTATTTTACTCCTGCCTCCAGATATACATTGTGTTCTTCCTAAATATAAAAAAAATTGCAGTGATGGACCTTGTAGGAATGTAATCTTTTTCGAATGAAATGCATGTCTTCGTTGTTTTTGCACTTTTCTGCATTCAATAATTTTCAAGGTCTGTAATATAGCAATGTAATGTCCCATGGTGTTCCATTTGTAAGATAACCCTTCTAAATAATTGTTTAATTATTAGGAAAGAGTAACTTTTGTAGAGCCCTGATACTCTCAGCTATTGTCAGGTCTGGCTACTGACTGGTAGGTAGGAGTCTGTATGCAAAGTAACCCGGGATACACCCATTAATGGCTAGATAATGACTGGCCATTGTATGATGGTATGATGAAGAGAAATTTTAATGAATAAAAAAGGAAAGTAAAATGTAATATAATACAAACTTAACCACAGGCCTGTGTTTAGACTTGTATCTAAGGATAGAGTCGGGCAAAGGCAGAACTCAGTAACAAGCCAGGGGAATACAAGTGAAGTCCAAAAAGGCAGCCAGAGATCTGGACAAGTAGCAGGTAAGTGGAGTCTGGAAACAGGCCAGAGGTCAAAAACTGATGCGCTGATTCCTCCCTTGTAATTTTCTTTTGATTCAACAATATTTTTAATGAATTTTATATTTTTATGCCACTGTATCTTCACAATATATATCTGTACTGTGTTTGTGTAGGGGAGAAAAAAAACAATCAATGTATAATTGACTGACACAGTAGAAAAACAAGATTTCAAAAAGACCAAAATGTGACTGCAGAAAAAAAAACGATGGACTCTCACAGGTTTTTTTTCTTATTGTTATCATGTGATCATGGAAAAAGTCATGATCGCAATTTATAGTTATGATCCGGTGACCTGCAATTTGCAATGCAGTCTGCTAAACTGCTACTCTAAGATTCTTAAGATTCTGTTTTATACTGTGTTATCCTTAGTTTCCAGGTAGGGATACTCATTTCAGCCTTCATTAATTGGGCAACAGATGCTCCAGGGGGCCTGGAAAGGATCTGTGATCTCTGCAATCCGTTTCTAGCACTTGGCTGCCAACAGGGCAAATAAATTGGTTCCAATGATTAAGGTCAACATTCCCAAAAATGCATCAGACCTTGTGTTCATTTCATCCTACTGAATAAAGACACCATTCTTCATTTATGAGGTCTCAGCCTCCTTAAATAGTTGGTTTTGTTTTACTTTAATAGTACTTTTTTGGTCTTAAAAGTGGTACATGGAGAGAAATATGAAAACTCAGCTTAATTTAGAATAAATGCTAGTTTTGAAAGTTTTAAATCTCAACTGCACTAACACTGAAGGGATAACAATGTGACAAACTATAATTCTGCTCAACAGGTAATTTCATATTCAGAATATTACAAGTGACAGTAATATGTGGAAAACAAATTAGTCTAATTGCATTTGTAAGATTTTACACAGTTTATCTGGTCATAGTTTATAATATTCTGCTGTCTTCATCAAGGCTGCATGTATAATTAACAAGGACTGGAGAGAAAGAACACAGGTAATCACTTTTTTCAATTCCGTAGGGTGAATGATTGGTTAGTGATTATATTAAGTGAATATGAAAACTGGATTTGTATTTGTTTTTTAGAATGATGAGTTTTCATTACTTCCAGCATGTATTATTGTTCCCAAATGATACACATAATACATCTCATATAGGCAGTGGTACAACAAAATGGGAAGTAAACCCCTTGCCTGCAGGTTGGTCAGGGAGAAGATAAGGCATTGAAAATGTTTTAGCTTATCACTCAATACCTTCAGTTTCCCTGTCAGTCATGTAACCACATTTATTTTTGCACAGGAGAAACAATAGGGTTCTGAAGCAGAGCCCAGAAACATGCAACACTTCATGGCATGAATGGCAGGGTGCAACACAATTGAGAATTTCGCCTGTTTTTGCACTTTGAATCCTGCGTTCTGCAATGTAAATGACACTTCATGTGAGATAACATGAGTTTCTCTATGAGCACATACAACCTGTGATAGCCAGAGAAAATTGCCGATAGGGCCACAATGTTAATACGCTTACTCGTGTAAACAACAGCTGGATGCTGAGGTAATGAAGCTATGGTATGTAATTATCCTTCAATTCATAGATAGGAAGTCATTCCTATTTTAGTTTTGGATTTCCCAATACTTTTTTGATGTTGGTCTGATCAAGCAAAATAACCACCTGCCTTTGGTGTGTCAAAAATGTGTTTTTCACTCAACATTTTGTCACAGTCTTCAGTCTGGCCAATGACACAGCATGGTTGCCTGGCAGAATAAGGGAGTTTATGAAGGCATAGGAGTGAGACGCTTGTATCAGTATATCATAATGTAACCGTAAGGATATGTTGTCTTGGATAAATTACCCAATGGTGACTGAAAAATATACAATACAGTTATTGGTTTGATTGGTGTCTATAAATGATGGTCCATATTAAAATTATATGTATAAATAAATATGCATAAGCTGAAGTTTTCTTGTAAACAGTTCTGTGGGCATTTTATGGATGATTTCACCTTGACCCTTATCCTTTGACTTTCAAATAGGTGGACCTATTTGACCATATAAAAGAGACTATGGCATACATACATATATATATATATATATATATATATATATATATATATATATATATATATATATATATGTATGTATGCCATAGTCTCTTTTTATGTATTTGGAGGGGTTGAACCCAGGTTAGAGATGTAACTATGTAACAAAGAAATTAAATAAAAAAAAAAATATATATATATATATATTTTTTTTTTTTTTAATTTAATTTCTTTGTTACATAGTTACATCTCTAACCTGGGTTCAACCCCTCCAAATACATAAATACATATATACTGTATACACATAGCTATAATAAACTAACTATATACTTTAACTGAATCTGTTAGGAATCTGTTAGTATGTTATAGCCTGAAGACGGTACCTCATGAATTGGGAGTTTCCTTAACTGAGAAGGATCTCAGGGTTTTTGTAGATAACACGTTGTCTAATTCTGGGCAGTGTCATTCTGTGGCTACTAAAGCAAATAAAGTTCTGTCTTGCATAAAAAAGGGCATTAACTCAAAGGATGAAAACATAATTATGCCTCTTTATAGGTCCCTGGTAAGGCCTCACCTGGAGTATGCAGTGCAGTTTTGGACTCCAGTCCTTAAGAGGGATATAAATGAGCTGGAGAGAGTGCAGAGACGTGCAACTAAACTGGTTAGAGGGATGGAAGATTATGAGGGTAGACTGTCAAGGTTGGGGTTGTTTCCTCTGGAAAAAAGGCGCTTGTGATGGGACATGATTACACTTTACAAGTACATTAGAGGACATTATAGACAAATAGCAGGGGACCTTTTTACCCATAAAGTGGATCACCGTACCAGAGGCCACCTCTTTAGACTAGAAGAAAAGAACTTTCACCTGAAGCAATGTAGGTGGTTCTTCACTGTGAGGACAGTGAGGTTGTGGAATGCACTGCCGGGTGATGTTGTGATGGCTGATTCAGTTAATGCCTTTAAGAGTAGCTTGAATGATTTCTTGGACAGACATAATATCAAAGGCTATTGTGATACTAAACTCTATAGTTAGTATAGATATGGGTATACAGTATATAATTTATGTGAAAGTATGGAGGGGTGTGTGTATGGATGCTGGGTTTTCATTTGGAGGGGTTGAACCTGATGGACTTTTTTTCAACCCAATTTAACTATGTAACTATGAATGCCTAATGTTCTGTTATTCAACACATCAATTTTAAAAACATTTCTATAATGCATTTATATAATGATAAATGTCTTGCTTATGCAAAAGTCTAATAAGATTTTTTGGGCTTATTAAGGTGAATAAGAACATGTCTGCAAATTATAGACTGAGCCCATTTATCTCAAAATAAAATACAGATGATTTGTGGAAGAGAAGCAGGTATGGGATCTGTTATCCAAAAAACCTTTATATAGAAAGCTCCAAAATACATTACTGCTGTTTCCCATAGAGTCCTTTTCAAACAAAAGAGTTTTTATTTTATAGAGGTTTCCTTCTTCATTGTAAAAATAGGACAAAAACTTTTACTTGATTTTACCTAAATTTGAATGAATTCTTATCTATGGTAAAACAATAATTTAGATTTATCAAAGGTCGAGGTGAACTTTAGAAGGAAAAAAATTCAAATTTCAAGCTATTTTTGTGTCTACTTCAACTAAGGAATAGTCCAAATTCGATTCAAATTTGAAAAAAATTCCAAAATTCGAATATCGAAATTTATCATATACTGACTCAACCATTCGCAGTCTAAAAACCTGCCAAATTGCTGTTTTAGCCTATGGGGGACCTCCTAGAACCTACCTGGAGTCAATTGGTTTACTTTGAAAAATCAATATTTTTTGGGGGAAAAACCTTGAATCGAATTTGATTGAATGCTCTATTACTTAGATTTGTATGATTCGAATTTGGCCGAATACGGACCTATTCAATCGAAAACTGGCCTATTCGACCAAAAACAAACTTCATTTCAGATGGTCTTTTTGAATTACAATTTCGAAGTTTTTTTCAATTCAAAATTCGACCCTTGATAAATATGCCCCTAAGACTTGTTTGCATAAGTACTGTCCCTGACTTTGTATTGCTTTTGTAATTTTCCAGCCTAGTGCCCCAATGAGTACTATAATTGATGCTTGCTTGAAGCAGGGAATAGTTCTGTGATCCTTATGCATAAAATGTGATTATTGAGGCTGATAGAGCAGAATTCCTGGAGATTAGAATGGAAATGTAAGCCTTGGTAGACATGGGAGAGTTGTATATGTTTATGTCTGTGCAAGTTAAGGAGAAATTATCAGGGGAACTAAGATAGAAAACGTAAAAAAGTTTAAGGTTTAGAAAGCGACAATGTATGGGTCAGTGTTATTATTAAAGTACCTAAGGGTCAGTTCTTTTAATGTCTTAATTTAGTTTATGGATATACAGTATGACCTTGAAGTTGACATTAAAAGCAGTTTTTCTGTGTGGGATTTTAAAACATTAGGAATAAAATTGACAACAGATGTTACCAGATTGATAATTTCAATATATTTCATTTGGGGAAAAACTAGCTATAAATTAAATAAGTCTATGCTAAGGGCTTCCTAATTGAGAAGGCTTTGGGGATTATTATGGAAAATATGCAGGGATAGTAAGAATCTGCAATTGAAAGCAATGGACTTTCATGCATAAATGATGTACTGACTCAATGGAAAAAAGGGAAACATGCCTTTTACATGGCAAGGCCTTAGGCCTTAGGACTAATTAATGAACACAAGGACAACGTGCTGGATGTAAAAATGCACACAGAACACTATGGGGTAGATTCACTAACGGGCACCTTTTCATCAGCGTCAGCTTTGCACAGCTCGCACTAGTTCACCAGACACAAATGTGCTATGACTACGGCAATTCACTAATATGCAGAGTTTCGTCCTGGGCGCCGAACGCTGGCGTTACTTTGGCAGTGCGAGCATTCTTAGCAAAGCTAGCATTCATTTGTGTCTAGTGAAAATTCAACCGCTCCTCCCAGAAGTCCTGCTTATTTATTATTATATTGTAATGGACACACTTAGGGGCACATTTACTATTGGTCAAATATCGATATTCGACCATCGAAGTAAAATCCATTGACTTCGGATTTCAAAGTCTAAGGATTTACCGCATTTCCTTTGATCGAATGATCGAAGGAAAAATCGTTCAATCTAAATTTTAATCCATCGATCGAATGATTTTCCTTGGATCAAAAAAAGCTAGGAAAGCCTATGGGGACCTTTCCCATAGGCTAACATTGGTGCTCTGTAGGTTTTAGGTGGCAAAATAGGTGGTCGAAGTTTTTTATAAAGAGACAGTACTTCGACTATTGAATGGTCGAATAGTTGAACGATTTTTAGTTCAAATCGCTCGATTCAAAGTCGTAGTCGAAGGTCGAAGTAGCCAATTTGATGGTCGAAGTAGCCAAAAAAATACTTCGAAATTCGTAGTATTTCTCCTTCTAATCCTTCACTCGAGCTAAGTAAATGTGCCCCTTATTTATTAATGTACATGCAGGTAAATAACACTTATGTTGTGTTCATATTTTTCTGATATAAGGAAATTGTGATTTGTGACAATGAGACGTCCAATATGCCAGAGATCACTAAGTGAGATATAGGTGCAAGTTTGAGTGTATAGACGCAACGTGCAATGGGAGCCCTGAAACCTCCTCAAGACAGGTGGTAATTCCAGGACTTTTATGTTTTATGATGCCCCTGTACTTTGCATCCAGCGCAATATTCAGCAATGCACAGATCATAGTATACAGGATCTAGTGGAAATAAGTCTAAAGCATCTGGACTTTCTGAGTATCCTAGAAAATGTTTCCATTCATCTGAGCAGCTTCTTCGGGTTCAACTGAGCAGTAGGAAATTCCCTGGCATTTTAAAACCTTAAGGGTAAAAAGGATTTAAGGGTTAAAAGGATTTAACTTATTCAGGCTGGTGTTAGCGGAAACTCATAGAGGCAATGGGATGTTGATGATTCCATTACCTTAAGGGTAATGGAATCATCAACATCCCATTGCCTCTATGAGTTTCCGCTAACACCAGCCTGAATAAGTTAAATTTAACCTTTGTGATTGGATGTATGACTATGAAGATTTTCATTCGTCCAGGTCATGGTATATCTAGTATAGGTCGATCTAAAAACAACTGGACTTGCTGAGTAATCAATGAAGACGTTTCACTACTCATCAGAGCAGCTTCTTCAGTTCAACTGACTGGTGTGGGAAATTCTCGGTTTATAAACTCTGCCACTAATCCAATCAAAATGGCACATTGTAACTCTTCAAAGAGGTGACATCTGAAGAAATTCACAGAGGTGTTGATTCTGTGTAGTTACTGTGATAGGATTATCCTATTATTTGTGATTGGATGTTTGTGAGTATTACTCTCAATGGTCTAAGATGCCAGGGGCTTCCTTCCTGCTCAGTTGAACTGACAAAGTTAAAATGTTTTCAAGCAACTAACTAGGGTTTTGATACAAGGTACAAGTGTAGAGGAAAATGTACAAAGTACCTTTGTGAATGTCAAGTGCATACAAAATACCATAATATGTTGTGGTTCGCATTTTTAGAAAAGAACATGCATACACCTTTGGATATAGTTGAGCTGGAAAAAAAACTGCTAAAAAGAGAAAAAAAATGGATGTTTAAGTTATAAAGATTGGCTGTCAAACATAGGAACTCTCTGGAGAAGAGGTGCTTGCAAGGTGACATAACTTTTAACAAATACAACAGAGGTCATGGCAGACAAATCACATGGACCTTCAGTGCTGAGACAAATCAATAAAGAATACAAGGTCATACATTTAGATTACACAAAACATTTGTTCACCTTCAAAAGAGCATATGGTGTTTTTCACTGTCAGAAGGTGAATAATAGAATTGTATGTTGGGGGTCTGCCATAATATATTCAATTAATGTCTTCAAAACTTAATATCATCTTGGGTTAGTAAATGTCCAGGGCAACATCAACTTGTTATTGGCAAGACCTGCAATTCTCTCCTCATTAGAACTTTAGTTAACATTCTGTGCCTCCGCGTGGAAAATCAAATGATTATTTTTAATTTGATTAACTTTTTTATTTTTCTTATCAATACGGTATTGATATGTTATTTTGATTTTTCCTTACAACATTCAATACACTGTATGTAAATGTACTGTATAAAGTTGTATTGTCGCATTTTCATTTAACTATACAATATGTCATTTTCACAAAAGTAAACAGATTAACTTGTTCAACAAAGAGTAGTATAAATTATTCCTTTGTATCGGTTTTATCTTTTATTATTTAGTGTCTCCATATATGTTTAGTCATCTTGCCCAGGTTCCATTGTTATTCTAATTTAGGGCTCGCTCTTTCTCCATGGCTGCCAGGCAAACATATTGCTGCCTTGTATACCTCATCCAGGGGGTCCAGATTTTTAGTATTGTATTTTCAGTATTGTATTTATCTGAAATAATAAAACAGCCTTTCATTTGACATTATACAGTTCATTTTAGTATGGAACATAGTTATTGGGAGTGAACTCTTTTTCCAAAAGGAAGCTATGGTTTGTTTTGCTACAATAAAAATTAATTGAATCAATTTTCATAGGTATTTATCAGGTACTGGGATTGTTTTATTAAGAAGTACCCTGTACCTGAATAGGATATTTCCGAATTATGTAATTGTATCTATTAAAGTAAATATCCTGGACCAAAACCTTGTAACTTCCCTACATTCCCACCAGGTAGGCTGCATTGTCCCTCTATTTCTGCAGTTCCTGAAACAAAGTGGGCTACAATTTGGGTAATATTCAATTTGGTAGGGAACATATACCATCTACTCACTACCTTCTATAAAGTTTCCTGAGCCAAAATGTCAATGGAGCTCTTAGCTGTATTTTGCCAGATTTGCTGCCACGTCGCTTCGTCTAAGGATTATTTTTAATTTGTAATGCTACAGAAGTGGTTGATGGGATATTTATTACCTAACTGAAGGCCTCATTTACAATGCAGTCAGTATTACAGTAGAAAGCAGGACAAATCCAAGGCAGTAGCTATGACTGCAAAGTGCTTTTATTGGGACACTTGATAAAGGGCCAACGCCCGAAACATGTTGTGGAGCACATAGCTACTGCCTTGGATTTGTCCTGCTTTCTACTATAATACTGACTGTATCAATTTGGGTGTGGACGCAGGACACCTTGCAGGATAATCCACCTACATATACTAAAGGTGAGCTACAGCCTATTTATAATTCATTTACAATGCAGGATCCAGGGTACAAAGTGCAAAAAAGGCCACCATCAGCCTTTTTTTTTGCAGGCTGCGTCTTGCAATCTGCAACTTGCCTCCATCTCAGAGCACAGGCCAAGTCCTACTTATATTTTGACAGCTAAATTAGTCCCTTCTATCTTCTCAACATCTCCCTGACTTTAGGACTGCATATATAATCAATTATACATGTAAGGCAGTAAATCTACATTAAATGAGAATTCATAATGGAAAACCGTTAGACTGTACTGTCTTCTTTGTTCATTAGAATTATGTCTACTGCCACAAAACAAAGATGTGCATTATATCACTGGCACAAAACATGGAAATTATTTCATATTCCCTTTATGTGCCTGCAGCCTGAACTTTTTAAATGTTCCTTTTAACTTACTTGGTTACTTTAAAATTTATTACACATACTGAGGCACATTCAGCAATGTGCTTTGAAAGAATTTTTCAGACCTCGGAAATATAATTATTAAGCCTACAAAGGAACTGTTTTCTTTGTTCTTCGCTAGTAATAAAGTTATCTGAAACATTAAATAGTAAATTGATAACTGTTTATGCCACGATACAAATTCTGGATACAACAATAACACCATACAAGAAAACAAAAATATAAATGTGATACTTATTTAACTAGTAATATGATTTCTTCAAGTGTTTTATGAATACCATGAGCAAATTAATAAATGCGTAGAGCAACATTTGGGTGTGATGTGGGTTCATGGGAAATAATCATATGTTTATTGCAATATATTCTAATGAGATCTAGCAGTGTGTGCTGCAATTAGAGTCTGTAACTCACAGACACCAACAAACATTTAACTTGTAATAATCTAGAATTTAGAATTATGAAAACAAAATACACAGAAACCATATAGTCCCCGAAAGGCACAAATACAATATGCTGCCATTAGAAATCACCGGGCCCCATACAAAAAAAATTTCGGGGCCCCCTGGGCCCTGTCCACCACAGACCCCCAAGCCCCACTCCAGATCCCGCCCTCACCACACAACAGTTAAAAGACCACACTGACATCAGTACTAAAAATATACCCACACACACAAGTTATAAAAAGCTATTTATGGTCAGGGCCCCCTATAAGTTAAAAAAAACATTGGCTCCAGGGCCCCCCTTACAAGTTAAAAAAAAATTGGGGCCCCAAAGAATATTTTTAAAAAAAACCTTGGCGGGGGCCTATAGAATATTAAAATAATACATTGGTGGCCAGGGGATTAAAAAAAATAAAAAAACACAAATTGGTGTTCATCTGTTTTCACGACTTCTGGTCATTTTGCAGATTCAGGAGTTCGGCTTCAGCTGTTATCGTGGCTTCGGGTCTTTCCGCCACTTCGGGACTTTGGCTGTTCGACACTTCCACATTTCGGCTGTTTGGGACTTCGGAAATGGCTGCACGGCTTTGTCGCTGTCAAGGGGGGCCCGGCCTGGGACACTTGTACCCCCTGTCCCCCCCTGATGGTGGCCCTGGTTATAGATGATATGGAAGCAGCAGACATCAGGTAGCTTCAAAGGTGTCTAGGATTGCAGAAAACCATGTGAGGCTCCTAACTGAGGCACAGTATCAGTATGTCTGTGTGCAACTCATGATTACTAGAGTATTTAGTGGTAGAAGGATCTCTCGTTGGTCTTGAGTGGTTTGCAACACTACACTGGGTCCACTTATTATTTAATCAGTTTATTAATGACTTTAGAAGGACATTGAATGCAATGTATCTGCATTTGACACACAAATACCCAGACATACATCATCCTTTAGGGAGACCTGGACAGACTAGGGGGTTTAGGGGCAGATGAGATTCAGTATTGCTAAATGTAAGGTTACAGTATTTACTTTACAGGGATGCAAAGATCACTTTAGTATCTGAAGAAGTTTTAAATTCAGACAGGGGCAGATTTATCAAAGGTCGAGGTGAATTTTTGAATTCAAAAAATTCAAATTTCAAGCTATTTTTGTGTACTTCGACTATAGAATAGTCCAAATATGATTTAAATTTGAAAAAATAGAAAATCAAAATTTATCATGTACTGTCTCTTTAAAAATTTGGCTTCTACCATTCGTCATCTAAAACCTGCTGAATTACTGTTTTAGCCTATGGGGAACCTCCTAGAACCTATTTGGAGTCAATTAATGGACTTTGAAAAATCAAAGGTTTTTTGGGGAAATTTTTGAATCAAATTCGTTTGAATGCACTATTAATTCGATTTGCACAATTTTTATTTGGCCAAACATGGACCTATTCGATTGAAAACTGACCGATTTGGCCAAAAAAAAAATAATTTTGGTTCGTCTTTTTGAATTCGAATTTTTTCAGATTCGAAATTCGACCCTTGATAAATATTCCCCTTACTGTAAATATGAATACATTTGACTTAACCCTGTATGCACTAGTAAATCTGCAGGGATAACAAAGGGAATAAGCACTCAGAACTTACATGGTTAAATTAAATTCTTTTATATAAATTCTTATACTGACTTTTAGAATTAACAACACAAGCTACCTAGCTCCCAGATTTCCAAAGAAACAGCATTTAAATCCCCTTTATCTAATGGTTGGATTAACTTGACAATACTTTACACCACCCTATGCAGTTGCAAAAGCTGCCAGCTTACTACAAACCTAATGCAAGACTTAAACTTTTGCCAGGGAAGCTTTGCACAAGACCTACACTGTATATAAGGGATTGGAAGCTTTAGCAACTGGAATTGTAAATGTTATATGAATTAGGCAACGGTATGTAGCAAGGAAGGAGTGATTCAAGTAATAATAGGATTTAATACTTCTCGTGAAGGTTTTATGAATTATTTCTTCACTTTGCTAGATACATTTGTTATAAGAATTATTCAGGTACATTGGATTGCTTTGTGCAATTTGCCATATGCATGTTTTTCAGTAATAAGAGACTTTATAACTTCAGTTGCCGCATCAATGTACTAACATGTGCTTGTAAGCATCATTTTCTTTTGCAAAAATAGAAAAACTTTTTTTCATGATAAGGGCCATTTATTTGAACCCCTTTTGCTACATGTATAGCTTTGTTTCATTTTTAGGACCAAATGTAAGATTTTCGCACCTCAATTCTGATGATAGCTAGGTTTTGTTTGGAGCATATAACTATCTTTTGTTGACAAAACATAAAACAAACATTTTCTACTTTAAATGGCAGAATTGAAGGAGGCAAGGAAAATCTATATCTGTGGTGTTTATACAAATGGCCTGTAGATGTAACCGTGCTCAAGACATACTGTGCATACTTCCTGTCAGCTTAAAAGTGAAAGCTTACTGTTGTGTAATGGCTGCATGAGTCTCTGCTAATAAAGCACTCTTATACTCTACTCATCCTCGGGCCGGCTACCCTAAACATAACAAATGGCGACAAGGATGGCTCTTCTACCTCTGCATCAGCCTGCACCTTTTCTCCCAAATCCTGGTGAGCCTACCATACCTTTTACTGCTTGGATCCGTATGTTTGAAAATTACATTATTTTTAAAAATCTGATTTTATTAAAAAAAGTCAAACATTTTTTGTGATTTTTGCATTCAGAGTTTAGTAAATAACAGACTATAGAAAACTGCTAAAATATCATACAGCAAGGCAGAAACACTCACACTCTTAAGATTGAGCTTATATAATAGCCTCTTTTATAAAACCAATATATTTTTATCCATATCACAAGTCTTTATAACGAGTTTTTTATTGACTGCATATACAAACAAGGGAAAGTTGTGATCACCACTAATTTTTAAAACCATTAAGCGGGGGCTTAATGAGGTTGTGAGCACAAAATTCACATGGACAAAAGCAAGAGGTCCTCTGCATTCAACCCATTGTCAATATATTTAAGACATTGAGACATTTTGTGCCTTAAGCGCTAAAAAATGTCTTACCCTTTAAACAAGACAGGGATTGTTTGTCCATAAATTGCAATATGTTTAAGCTGGCCACCTATGTCAAAGTCATGCAAGTACAGTAAGTTGCAGGTAAAACGTAGTCCCTGTGTAAAATGTATAATGAAACAATAGAATGTTAGCAATAACAATAGCAATAGATACAATTTGAGCGTAGGACAGGCCAGACCAGGGTTGACTTTGACGTAGTTGGCCAGCTTATATATATTGGAATATATGGACAAACAATCCCTGTTTTGTTTAAAGGTTGAGGAATTTTTAATAGCTTAAGGCAGTATAGTATTTTGATAATGGGTTGAGTAAGGAGGACCTCTTGTATTTCTCTCTCTCTCTCTCTCTCTCTCTCTCTCTCTCTCTCTAAGAAGAGCTGTTCTTCAAGGAAAATCATGAAATTAATATATAGAGATTTTTAAAAACAACATTCAATATGCTCAACATTTTATTTAACAAATGAGATTAGTTATCTTTGAAAATCCATGATCAGATCTTTACCATTTTTACTTAAACGTAACAGTGGCCATGAAACGGAGCCTGCTTACATGCTGTAAGCAAAAGAGGAAGGGAAACAACATTTATATAGTGTGAGTAAAGTCTATTTTTCTTGACAACCACAATTGAAAATAATTTGGAACAGCTCAGCCAATGATCCTTTCCAACAGCTTAACAAGTGAGAGCATAATGTATATCCTGATAATGAGGAGGTGCATCTGAATGCTTATTGTTAATGGCTTTATCCAAACCCTACTACAATGAAGTAGATTCCCCTTACATTAGAACATGCTAACCCCAGCCCACATCAGCATATACACAGAACATAGTCCTCTGACACCAATGAAGGGGACCAGAGTAAATATTTTCCTTTACTGTGTTTTTTTAATTATATAATTTAGCAAATTCATTCAGTCATACAGTTTAATATAATACAACTTTGCCTTTAATTGTTTTGGTGTAAGAAGAGAACTCTCTTGGGTGCCAGAAAGATCTCTAATATAATGCATTAGAAACAATTTACTCATAGCTCATAGGATAAATGAGGATCACTGAAAGCAACTATATTTTTTATGAAGTATGTTCTTTTAGATCTTTTGTTCTGGACTGAGAAAAAAAACCCTGCAATATGATTTAAATTGCTACAAGATAAAGAAAATGTTCTTGGGAAATGTTAATTGCATTTTTACTGTAATGTAAGAAATCAAAAGCTTTTGATTCTTCTTTGAAAACATTCTGAAACCAAAGGTCATTAAATTACAATGGGAAGATTGTGAGAACAATTAATTCATTTCAGAGTTTACAGTTTGGCGTATAGATAATTCTGCTTTTGTGGTGTTTATCTGGAAATTTAAAACAGTTTATCATTTAACAAAGACCAGACATGCATTGTGTAAATACTTTTAAAAGCAAATTATAGCCCAAAGCCATTCAATAATGATAATTGCTAAAGACTCATAAGTGCTTTGGGAATCAATGGGAATAGTAAGGGGACAAAGGCATTAATACTGAGTTATAGTCCGCATGCAGAGTGAAAAACATCATAGAGATGGAAGTGAATAAATATAATAAAAAAAAATTCTGCATACACTATTGATATGTATTCTTTCTTATAGGTTAAAACCCACTTTTGAAATAACTGACATTTCCAAACACATTTAGACAGGACAAAAACAATGTTTACTTTTGTTCTGCCAAAAATCAAGCATTTTGCAAACTGACAGAATACAATTGACATTTTTTTTGGTAATGTTATATGCTCTGCATTTGCAAAAGGTAATTGGTTTGATTGGGCAATCTATAGTGATATAAAAAAGTGAGAAGGGGCTGTTGAGAAGCTGGTTATATCTCATGGGGTCAGCAAGCTGGATGAGCAAACAACTACATTAAATAAACATACAATAATAAACACACAGAGACCAGAGCTTAGTGGAGAATGTGGCCGCAGCTTGATTTATTATTATTTTTACCAAACCTCTATATATATATATATAACATAACTATGAACCTAGCCAGCAAGGAATACTAAACTCTTCCCGCCGCCTATATCTTTTTCTCTCTTATCTCCGCCTTGTTGCTTAGCCAGGAGGATTCCTTCTCAAAACATATAAACTTAAACAAACCTCTCCAAGCTGCGACAATATATATATATATTTTTTTTTTTTTATTATTACCGGTAATTTGTGGGTGGGTGGGTGGGAGCGTCTTAAGACCGTTCCTTTGCAGGTGAGCCCCTTGCCCTGCAGGCTTGCCTTTTATACTGTGCCATATCACCATGTGACTCCCTGTAACCAACCCTGCATTTACCTGTTAGGCCCGCAGCTGTTGCCTAATGTGCCTAATTTGAGGCACCTGTAAATAGGCTGACTGGCTTCCCCAGCTGCTTTCCCCATGTTCACTACAGGCCTAATTGCGGCCTTCCATTTTCATGGGGTCAGCAAGCTGGATGAGCAAACAACTACATTAAATAAACATACAATAATAAACACACAGAGACCAGAGCTTAGTGGAGAATGTGGCCGCAGCTTGATTTATTATTATTTTTACCAAACCTCTATATATATATATATAACATAACTATGAACCTAGCCAGCAAGGAATACTAAACTCTTCCCGCCGCCTATATCTTTTTCTCTCTTATCTCCGCCTTGTTGCTTAGCCAGGAGGATTCCTTCTCAAAACATATAAACTTAAACAAACCTCTCCACGGCAAAGCGGTGCATTAGCGCCCTGCTTTGGCACCTTTCCATTTGCTAATGGCTAATTCAATTGCATTTCTTAGCCCATTATTGAAAATATCTAGCCCTATGTCAGATAGGTGAACACCGTCATCCCAGTAAAGGCCACTGCCAGTAAGCTCTAGGTCTGTATGTCTATACGTGAAAAAATTCAGCCCTTTTGCAAATTTTGCGATAGCCGAGTTGATCTTTTTGCGGCATCTATCTAATGCTTTAGTTTCAGGGGACTGAAACCAAATAATGGGGGAAACTATTTCAGACCAAACAAACAAAACTTTTGGAAATGAAAAATGAAGTTGAGCCAAATCTCTCCTTATGAAACGGATAATCTCTATTGTCTTTTCTTTGCCAATGTCATTACCACCCAGGTGAATGAGTACAATATCTGGTTGGCCCCAACGAGATATCATTTGAGATAGCATTGCCAGCAAATCATGCCAAATGGCACCTCTTAACCCCAACCAGGTGACTTTTACCTGTTGCTTATCCAAATTTAAATTAGTCCCATATTCCTGTTTTGCGGCTCTTCTTACTGCCCTGTATATGTAGGAATGTCCTATAATGAAGACTGCTATCGTTTTTGGCTCTGCAAAAGAAATCAACAATTATCCACTAAAGTTGGACGTATATAAATCTTAAATCTATCTGATTTCCATCTTCCCACTTTTTTGATGTCCTCTGACTTAGCTCCGTATAGAGCTAACTGTGTGGCAGATCCAATTCTGAATGAATGTGTTCCATAGAACTTAGGATCTAAGCCAGCACTGCAAATTGTACTTTTTAAAACTTGGGAAAATTGAAATCTAGATAAGAACTCACCATTTTGGTGCATGAAGAGTGGACCAGGTTTGCTGCCTCTTAATTCTATGTAATCCGAATAGGCTTTTATAGGGCAAAGTGTTATCTGATTAAATGTGCTCAGCCAAATGCTGTCACCTTTGCCTTCAGTATCAGTTTTCGATTGTCTGATAACGATTTGTAGCCTGTTGTTTTTTAAACCAACATCATTAATGTTTAAGCCCCCCGGCATGGATTTACTGGAGGAAACAGTTTCGCCCACTCTTAAAGCTCCAAAAAATGACACGATGTATAACAATTTGAACATTACATATTCGTATTCTGAAGTACACATTTGTCTCAAATTACGAACCAAGTGCAACAATATTGCCAAAGTTATGGGCTTTCTTTTGTCTGCTGTGGGTTTTTCTTTTTGATAGCCTTTCAGAAGTTGCTTAACAATTGGCTTTTTGGTAATATCTGGCCTATCAAAAAGTTTCAGGAAGAATGAAATCCCTGCGATATGCTTTTTCATAGTATTCGGGGATTTTCCATGTGCTTGCATCTGATTTAATAGGTGAATGAGGTTGTCTAAATCCGAATTATTATTGTTGACAATCACATGCCTTGACCATAACGACCAGCTGTTGATATAAGATGACCAAGACTTTTTTGCTATTGAATTGGAAATGGTGGTTTTAAGGTTTTCTAGATCAATTCCCATAGATGAGGTGGGCAACTGATTCCCTTTTCCTCTGCTTGAGGTACCAGGCGCATGAAGATATCTAGCTGAAAACGTGAGAGTGCGTCAGCAATCTTATTTTTACATCCTGGTATGTGTTTTGCTTTCAGCCATATATTCAATTCCAAAGCTTTCAGAACGATTTGTCTCAGTATTGATATGACCTGGGGGGATTTTGCTGACAATTTATTTATCACTTCCACTACCCCCATATTATCACAATAGAACAGAATTCTTTTGTTCACTAAATATTGACCCCATACCTCAAGGGCAACCAGAATTGGGAAAATCTCTAGCAACACCATATTTTTCGTTAAACCTAATTGAACCCATTTTTCAGACCACGGTTGAGCACACCATTGGCCTTTAAAAAAGGCACCAAATCCCTTAGAAGCAGCTGCGTCTGTGTAAAGATCAATGGCCGAATTGTCTATAAATTCTTCCTGCCAGCACGTTCTACCATTAAACCTGTGCAGGAACGTTTTCCAAACCCTCAAATATTCTTTTACCATATTTGGAATTCTTATATGCCAGTTTGGGTTTTTAACTCCTGACGTTAATGCTGTTAACCTCTTGTTAAAAATTCTGCCCATCGGAATTATTTTAGTAGCAAAATTTAAGTGGACAATAAGAGATTGCAAATGTTTAAGTTTCAACTTTTTGATTGTTAATGTTGAATCTATGAGACTCCTTAATTTTACTAATTTGTCTTCAGGCAAACGGAATGTCATTCTGGTTGTGTCAATTTCTATGCCTAGGTATTGAATGACTTGTGTAGGGAGAAAGGTTTTTTCCTTTGCTAAAGGAATGCCAAAATCATGTGCTAAATTCATGAAAGTATCTAATAATATCTGGCATGTCTTTGTACGATTTGGGCCAACAAATAAGAAGTCATCTAGGTAATGAGTGATAAACTCAGACTTCGTAATAAACTGAACCGTCCACTGTAAGAATGTAGCAAATGTTTCAAAATAGTAGCATGACAATGAGCATCCCATTGGGAGGCACTTGTCATAATAATATTGCTCTAGAAAATGAAAACCCAACAGGTGATAACATTCTGGGTGTATTGGTAATAGTCTAAAAGCAGCCTCAATGTCAGTTTTTGCCATCCAGGCCCCTGAGCCGCACTCCCTTATAATCTGTATTGCTCTATCAAAGGATGTGAACGACACTGTACATAATTCAGGATCTATTCCGTCATTAATGGATAAGCCATGAGGGTAAGATAAGTGATGAATTAATCGAAATGACCCCGGCTCCTTTTTGGGGACCAAACCTAGAGGAGAAACCCTAAATTTCGGGAAAGGAGGGTTTGTAAATGGACCTTCTATCCTATGAAGTTTGACTTCTTTTAGAATTTTATTGTTAACCACATCAGGATGTTCTTTTGCCGATTTTAAATTATCAAAAATTATGGGAGTGAATTTATCATCATCTGACGGGATCCAGAAACCCTTTGAAAAACCTTCAAATATGAGTTGTGCTTTCTGCTGGTTTGGGTACAGTTTTAAAAATGGTACCATTTTTTCCAACTTCACTGGTGTTGTCAGCTTTATTATGCTGTTCTTTGCCTCTTCCTGCATTGGGGAGAAATCGCTTAAGGCATCGAAAAGCAGGGTGTGAACCGTTGCAGACCGCACACTCATGTTTGAATCTGCAGCTAGTTTGGAATTTACAGATGCAGCCACTTTGGTTTGTCTGTTTGACACAGAATAACTAAACACAGATATCCCATTTATCTCATTTAACCCAGAAAACTGCGTCACAACATCCCATCTAATTAAAGCATTCACCATTGTGAACAATGGAGCTTTGGTATGCTAATGAAAAGGTTAAATGCATTAAATGAGTTAAGATGACTTAAGATAACACAGTTTCTTCAATTACCCCTGAGTCATGACGCATTTAACTCACAAATCCAAGTGGCTTCATCTGTACAAATGCTTTCGTTGAAAGCCCAGCAACAATTGTACCTTTGTTGACTAGTTTGCGTTTTGTTTACAAACTGAGGGGGCTGGGGCTTAGGTAACAACATGCCCATCCATAAGTCTATATCCTTAACCCCCCACTTTAACATTTTGTTTATAGCCATTTTCTGGCGAAATCTGTCATCATAAATAAACCAGGCCACCCCCCCATAACTTTTGTAAGCTTCCAAAATCATGTCGACATGTTTGAATAAACCTGGTGCTATTTCAGGGTGTTTTTCCGTCAAAATATTAGCATAAATGCAGAATGCTTGTAGCCAATTCGAAAATGTTCTGGCCACTGGCCTTCTGCGGTCCTCCTCATTGTCGCCTCTTTTGTCATTTTTTAAAAATTCTTTAGAAGATGGCAACAATGATAAGAGGTCGATATAATCACCCCTAACAATTTTATCCCTAACCGCACTAGACAGATGCAGCCCTATTGGTGTAACTTCACAAGAAAAAGCATCCCTAAAGCAAGATTCAGACACCCCTGTGCCTATTTGCCTTGTGGCCGCACCAGGGGAACAGGCGCCTAAATGCTTTTGAATAAGGTCTTTTAGACCTGGCAATATGTCGTCCAACTTACCCAGGTCTTGCAGCACATGTGATTCAGGCTGGATACTAGTGCTTGTAGGCTGAGGAGCGGAGTTAGCTGGTAGGTGAAGCTGGGGAGCGCAGGTGGGAGCTGGAGGTGTAGAACGAGCGGGGGCCGCTCTCGCAGCTGCACTGAGTGTAACTGCTCTGCTGGTGCAGGGTTCCTGGGGCGCTGTGGATGATCCTTCCCCCTGTGCAGGCACGCTGATGGCCCATGGGGGGTTGAGTGCGCTGAGATGAGCCGGCGCCTGGAGCTGCTCCGTAGCAGGTGGGTGTGGCGGGTCTGGCCAATGGGAGCTGTGGGCGGAGCTGGGGAGCGCCGGTGTCGCTTCTATTGTGCGTGCAGGCACTGCAGTGGGCGTAGCTTGCCTCTTAGCCTGCGCGCCGACGTTCCTACGTGACTTGGGAGGTGGCTTCCTTTTCTTTCCCCTAGTCGTGGCGCGTAGGCTGGCTGATGCGGCAGACGTTGGGGGATTCAGCGCTGGTTGGGGAAGGAGCGTCGTCTCGGCGGGATCCTCAGATTCCTCAGAGGGGCAGGCATCCACGTTCACTTCTTGCCTCTGGTGCTGATTGAACGCTTCCAGGATGGCTCCGCGTCCTTTCTCACTGTTGATCCATCGCAGCAGTTCATCTTGGGACAGCTCTCTTGCTGAGGCAGCGGATGCGAATCTGGACAGCATGGTGGGAGCGTCTTAAGACCGTTCCTTTGCAGGTGAGCCCCTTGCCCTGCAGGCTTGCCTTTTATACTGTGCCATATCACCATGTGACTCCCTGTAACCAACCCTGCATTTACCTGTTAGGCCCGCAGCTGTTGCCTAATGTGCCTAATTTGAGGCACCTGTAAATAGGCTGACTGGCTTCCCCAGCTGCTTTCCCCATGTTCACTACAGGCCTAATTGCGGCCTTCCATTTTCATTATAAAATCTACTTTTCAGCCTATGGCATGTTTCTGAGGGTCAAGATGTAAGTATGTTTTCAAAGAAGAATAAAAATGATTATACATTTTAGGAGACAAATGTCATATGCATTTACAATTCCAAGCACCATTTCTAAGGGCCCATTTCAAAAATAAGATAACTGGTGGGTGGCTGGAAACTTTTTAAAAATATTTGTAATTATTTAAAATATGCATTACCTGGATGCCAAGAAGTTATTGAACTGAAGCTGATATTGGGGATATTCTTCACAGGACCTAATGGATTATAAAGGCTTAGGGGCAAATTCACGAACCGGCAAAAATTCGCCAGAGATGGCTTCGCTCACATCACAACATTTCGCCAGGCGAAAAATTCGCCAGGACAACACTAATTCACTAAAATACGAAGTTGCGTCCAGGGAGCTGAACGATGGTGAAGTTGCGCTAGCGTTAATTCGGCCAGCAAATCGAAGTTGCGCAAGCATTGCCTAATCTGCATACAGCGGGAAGTTAAAGTTGAATGGACGTATATGTTGCAGCAAATACATTACACTACACAAGCCAAGGAAACCTTAATAAAATAAATTAGAGTTGTTATATTGCTTTGCACATGAGCCCAGTGTATAGTTTATGTGCCATATGCTAGGAAATGTAGGGGGAGAGTCAGGTACCCCAGAAAAAATTTACGATCTTTTGCACCCTATCACCCTTAAAAATGAAATGTCGCCATCGTTTTTTTGGGAAGTCCTATATTCTATGGTACTTCGCCTGGTCTGAGGTGGCAAAGGCAAGTCTGACGCAAAGAGGTAATGTTCAGTAAAATCCGCATCTTAGTGAAATTGCGTAGTTACGTTCATTCGCCACAGCGCAACTTCGAAAGGTGTAAGGGAGCAAATTCTATCTCCTTCGCCCTTTAGTAAATCTGCCCCTTAGTCTTCATCTCACAAAAACATGGCTTTGTTTAAGAATAAGACAGATCTGGGTGTAGAGGGAAAGAACCAGGGGGCTGTAATAAAATAAAAAATGCCAAAGCAAGCAGTGTGCAAACACAGATTAAGGCAGGCAAGCAAAATTAATACAGAAGAGGTGTCAAAGGTCATATATCAAGGATAACAATAAGAATAATGTAGTATAGCTAGAAATCCACAGTTCTGTGTGAAATGAGTGGTGGTGTACAATATGGAGGTTTCAAAAGGCCATATATACCAAAAGAAAATCAGATGGTACTTACAACAGCAAATGTGCTGAAATGGTATTTTATTGAGATCTCCACACAACGTTTCTGGGGTTGCTCCCATAAAAACAAAAATAAGCAAGAGTGGTGGACTAATAAAATTACAGTTCTTAAACAGGAGGACTGGGAGGAGGCGATAGATAATGTGTACTCCGGTCTTATCTTTCTAAAGGATAAATTGATACAGTATAAAATTATACACCATGTGTATATAACCCCCATACGTCTTAAACAAATGGGCCGAATCCCCCTTGACAATTGTCATAGGTGTCAGCAACCAGGCGCGGACTTTTTCCACCTCCTATGGGAATGCCAATGTATTTTGAACTTATGGACGCAAGTGGTAAACTATCTAGCAGATAACCTTGATTTCCCAAGAGTTATCACCCCATCCGTTTGTCTGTTGGGGGTCTTAGAAGAACTAGTCCCAGACAAATATCCCAGAATTGTATCCTCCTTTTTTTACGCAAAGAAAACCATAGCAATGCACTGGATGGGTAACCTATCACCTTCTCTTACAGCGTGGGTGCAACTGGTTAACAGTGTACTACCTCTTTATAAATTTACCTATGAGTCCAGGGGCGCACCCACGAAATTTGACAACATATGGGGCCCATGGGCTGACATAGATCCGAACCCCCCGACTGAACAGTGATTGCACAACCCGTCTAGGTCGTAACGGTGGAGGTTCAACTCATCCTGTATTGCCCGTAAGGTCACTTAGGTGTTAGGTTATACCAGAAGTCCATCTTTATCTCGTAGCAATGCTTATTTTATTATGCTTAGAGTCAACTTGTATGTTCTACCATTTCTTGTACATTGTATGAATCAGTCTGCTTGACTGTCTGTTATGTATGTATGTTCTGTGTTTCAAAAAGAAATAAAACTTACCTTTTAAAAAAACAAAACAAAAATAAGCAGAACACCAGGTGAGATAGATTAGCATATTACCAAACTCAGATTGCAGCTTCTAGTGTTCCTATAAAGACAGAGGGCATGGTGCCTAAATGTAAACAGATGCAAGCATGCTGCAGAGCCACACCGACACATTGCCATTGACAGCAGAAACATCAGCAGCTTACATTTTGAAACACATAATGAGGTAGATGGCTGGATGCTGGGACTGATAGTGATGAAACAGACACAAGTGCACATTACAATGACTCAGAGCAGGGCCAGGCCGGCCATCCTAGGCAACCTGGTCGATTGCGGCGCTGACTGCACGAGTGGCTATTAGACGCATTGCGCGCATGCATGAACAGACGCATTGTGCATATTGGTGAAAACGATGTGCGCGCTGAGATGAATGGTCGGGCTCAGAGCAGGGGAGGGACCGGACTAGGGGCAGCAGGCAGAGAATGGACATACCCTTACATGTCTTTTTAAAGTGCCATATTTATGAGCTCTTCCATCACCTTCTTTGCTTTTGAATTTTCTTGATGGTACATGGGTAATGTCAAACTACAGGTAGCTTTTGTGTATTATAAGAGTATATAAGATATTTTCAATTCTAGAAAGAAAAAACATCACGCTTACACATGTAATAGTTATAGACAATAGAATTAAACCATGTTTATAAGCAGAACACAAGTTTTGATTTTTTGGAAAGGAAAATCACCAGCCAGTCAGAAACACCTTCTGTTTCTTCTAGATCCTTTACTACAATTATCACTGCGTGTGCTTAAATCTCAAGAACGAAGAATGTTTTGTCTTTGCTTAATATAACTGTGACAAACACAGATCAGCAGGAAAGTTACACTCCATAGCAGCTGGTGTAACACATGTAGGTTGGAAGAAAGAACAGCAAAAGCCAGAGACTGTATACAAAACAAAACCGGTTACTGCTTGTGTGTGTAATAAACCATAGAAAACAAAACTGCAAGCAAATATGTAGTAAAAATGGTGTTTTCAGGTTTTTGGTGGGCACCGTCATGCTGTGGAGTTTGCTCTATGTTCAACGGTATTCAAGCTCCCACATCGACCATCTGTTCTCTAAGAAGGTGCTCTAGTGAGACTGAATCTTTAGGAAAGATGATTCATTAGCACTTCTATCAAAGGTGTATAGTGTGAAACTGACTTTTGGCGAGGAAAAGTATCAAGCCAGCTGTCCAATATCAAGTTGTATTTTTTTTTCTTATACATTTCTTCCTTTGTTTTATTTGTATTTATTCCGTGAAGAAAAGGTGGAAAGAATACAAATGTTTTCATTTGACCTTTTTTTGCAATTTCATAATATCAGAAACATAAGTTGATTTCTGATTAAGAACAACTACAGAACAGTAGACCCTGAAAATGCAATGACTTCCCCCACCATGTACTAGTACACAAATACATTTAGTTTATTTTTGTGTAATATTTAGTTTTGTGTAACATTCCCCCTTATACAAAAGCATACTAAAAGCATATTAAAAATAAATATTGTTGACTGCCTCAGGGTTAAAATAAAATAATATACAGTACAGCCTCAGCTTCTATACTGAGCCTATGCAATTTTGTAACCATCTCAATCAATGTTTTTAGAATATTTTTGAATTACCAGAATCACCATTATGGGTTTAGCATGCAGGTTGTGGAGAATAACCACAATTTACCTTGATAGTTTTAAATGTAAAAATACAGAAAATGTAAAAACCTTTGGAATATTCATCCCTATTTGTTTCTGAATATTAAGCAACTTTAACCCACTGAGTTAAAAATTGTGATTAAAAAAAAAAATGGGGTATAGTTTTTGGTGAAAACTTGCCCTAGTCCAGTGATTATAGTAACTAATAAATAGTCAATAACTAAACAAATATACAATTGGTTACTATAAGTAACTGTATTAGGGTGTTTTGCCTTGCCTTTAATGTTATCCTGATCTCTATCAAGTGAACAGATGGTGGTACTTGATTTATATACATATGCACTTGTATAAATGAGCATGTAAAATAAATTATCTTTATTTTTCATAGTATTACTAGTTTGATTATGAAAAAAATCTAGTAATTAAAATAATACAAAAAATTTGTCCTTACTTTATATTTATATTTTCTCCTGGGTGCAATGAAAACAGGTTTATATCTGCCAGATTCAACACTGGAAACCAATAAATCAATTTAATTAATTTATGACTTCTCATAGCAAAAGAGTTTTCAATGTGGTCTGTCTCAGCAAGATAACTAGTGTTATACATGTAAGGCCCTGTGCATGCTTCCAGTTATTACAATATCACCTTCTTTTTGCAGAATTTTCCTTGTTTAGGATGTGCAGCAAAGTACATATCTTATATTTATGTTCATAATTTCACTATTTTATTTTGCAGCTTCCTGTCAATATTGTTTAATGGCTTGGTAATTGTGACAAATTACCTTTTCTATTGGTATTGATTGATTATTAATTCATTTTCTGATTTACCTAATACTAGTAGATCATTTGTATAACATTTTATATTATGACAAGTATAAACCAATACCTTAATTAAGTTCAAAGATTGCATCATCCCATTGGCAAGAAGATTGTAAGATCAAAGACCATGTTAGGAGCTTGTAACAAAGGCAGCCCACCTTTGTGCAATAAGTATGCTTGCAAATTACATTTAGGGGGTTTATTATTAAAATCTGAAAAAAGTCAGACCAAACTAGAATCCACAATTTGACCTTATTTATTATTAAAAAAGCACAATTTAATTGGATTGGGAAAAACTCTATAAAATCAAGTGAAACCCCGAATCTTAAGGTTTTGGAATTTTTTCCCAAATCACTCAATTTTTTCAGGCTTTTTTTTGGATTTTTGACCAAAAAAGTCCAAAATAGTCTGATTTTCAGGCTAATTCCAGTGCAGACCATAAAGACTTCCAAATAGGAAAGTGACCTCTCCCATTGACTTATACTGTATACAACCTTGGCAGGTCTGAAATGGATTTAGACTTTTTGCAGCCTTACTAGTTTTTCTCTGTAATAATAAAACAGTACCTTGTACCTGATCCCAACTAAGATACAATTACTCCTTATTGGAGGCAAAACATTCCTCTTGGCTTTATTTAATGTTCAAATAATTTTTAGTAGACTGAAGGAATGGAAATCCAAATTACAGAAATACTTCTTATCTGGAAAGCCTTAGGACCAATACATTCTGCATAACAGGTCCCATACTGTACATATTTTATAGCCCAAATCCTTCATTATCTGATTCATTTGCCATATGATGAGAACTTAACACCCAATATGATTCATACCTTGAGATTCCATGTTTTTTTTAGATTGTTTCTTACTAATAGTGTAACTAATTAATGACTTTCCCTCCTGAATTGTACTCTCCTATCTCTTCAGGTTCTTTGATGACCTGTTACGTGTGTCAACAAACATGAGTTCATGGTGCATGTTTGGAGATAGCTACTTAAATAGAGGGTAGGGATTTTCCTGATTTTCCCAATGATGAGACTTTAACATCCAATATGATTCAAACCTTGAGATTCCATGTTTCTTACCAATAGTATAACTGATTAATGGCTTTCCCTTTTGAATTGTACTCTCTTCTGTATCTACTTAAAGTGGACCCGTCACCCAGACACAAAAATCTGTATAATAAAAGTCCTTTTCAAATTAAACATGAAATCCAATTTCTATTTTTTATTAAAGCATTCATAGCTGTTGTAAACTTATTTAGAAATCTCAGCTGTCAATCAAATATTGTCTGCCCTGCCTCTATGCCTAGGCATAGAGGTGGGGCAGACAATTACTTTCACTTTCCATTCAGCACTTCCTACATGTCACTGCTCTCCCCACGTTCCCCCATTCTCTTTACCATTTAATTGTGTAACCAGGGCAATGGGATGGACATCAGGTCCCCCATTCTGGTGCACAAACAAGATTCTGAGATGATACAAGACTTTCCTTAATAACAGTGTTCACAAAATGGCTGCTGCCTACTTTTTATAATTATGAATTCCCAGACTGAAGGAAACAAGATTCAAATAACTTATATAGTGTAATTAAAGTTTATTTTGCTTGACTAATGTGATAAAATAAGATTTTGAATAATTTGTTTTGGTGACGGGTCCACTTTAAATAGTGGGTATATTCCCATGGTGCATGTTTGGAGATATCTACTTAAATAATGTGTAGGGATTGATATTGAAAATGGTAACATATAAATTATACATGCTAGAAAAATATCTATTTGAGCTGTGGGGAGGATGTATGATTTGTCTATGAGGCAATGTCTGAAACATCACTTATTTTTTCATTTCCAATACATTTAGTAAAAGTGATTTTTAACTACACCCATTATGGCAGTCTGTGCACCCTCCTAGAGGTTCCTATAGCATTGTGGAACCAGTATAAATAAAAGGGACAAACTACCTTTTGAGCTATTATGTAATGAGTAGAGGTTTATTTCATAGTAATGTTCACAAAATTATAATAGTTTACAGTTTAAATGAGAGAAGGACTATATGAAACCATGTGAAAGAGTTGTCTACAATTTGTAGGCATTTTCCTTGAAATATTTTATTGAAGATGCTGGCAAATGGTACTTTTGCTGAATGAGAATATTAAATTATGTGCATTTTATGCAATTGCAATTGTATTTTGCTGTCATTTGGACACAATTGCCCAGAGAAATATTTGCTTGTCATTTCTGATGCTTTTGTGGTTTACAACCCCAAAAAGTTATTTACTGACTGCAAGAAAAGCAATTTTTAGTTTGCACCAGTGAAGCGTGTATGTAAAAAAAAGTGTTTTTTTGCATTAAAAAAATTCAAAATTCTGTTTTCAATCTCAACTAAAGCAGGCCCCATGTAACCATTAGTAACATGAGAGCTATGACTTATTTTAATGCACACACACATGCACTCAATATACTGAATACCTAAAAGTGATGGGTATGTTGAATAAGGAAAGAAATTAAGAACCAGATGCTTGAAATAATGTTATTGTGAGCTTAAATCAATTTTAGAATCACTTTAGCATTAGTAATCAATTTTGTTGTAAGACACCGTATAAAAGTCAATATTAGTGTGTATGATAGCTAAGTCAATCCAGCGAGCAAATTATCACTGCATTACTATTGTCATTCTGTATGTATTACTGACATATATCTTTTTAAATACTTTACACCTTTCCACATTGCCAGAGATAATCAAACTTCATAGAGAAACATTTATTCAGCATTGCAGAATAATTATTAACTGGAAAATTCAAATACAAAAAAAAAACAACCTTGAGTAAATAACTATTAGCCATTAGAACAGGGGTTCCTAACCTTTTTTACCCATGAACCATATTCAAATGTAAAAAAGATTGGGGAGCAACACAAGCATGAAAAAAGTTCTTAAAGGATGCCAAATAAAGGATGTGATTGACTATTCACTTGCCCTATGTGGATTGACAGCCCACTTGGGGCTCTGTTTGGCCATAAACCTGGTTTTTATACAACCAAAATTTGGCTCCAAGCTAGGAATTAAAAAATAAGCACCTGCCTTGAGGCCACTGGGAGCAACATCCAAGGGGGTTGATATTTATAGAGTGTGTACATCTTGGCATTAAATTCCAGAAACATTTGAGGGTGTGTATAACAGGCACCTCCAAGTAACTCAGAAAATGAAGGCAGTGACCAGTGTAACATTTGCTGCCTGCTCAGCAAGCACTGAGGATGTGCTCGTTTATAGTATGCCAACCAACATACTACTGAGAGGTGGATGATCCACCATAATTACAATAGCACAAGAATGTCCCAATCTAGTGAGGGTTTAGAGCACATAGCCACGAGGGTATTGCTGTAAACCTAAAAAGGGATATTAGTGAAGACAAGTTATTCTAGCCTGGTTGCCAATGTGCTTTCATAATTGACTGCTCTAAAAAGAGCTCCAGGACTGCTTTGATTTACCAGGTTATGCTATTGGAGATTTCCTATACATTTACCATGGGAGTAATGTAATTAAATGGGAAAAAAATATATACAATGTGACAATATATTATTCTGGTGCAAAGATATTTTGCTTTGTTTTACGACCACACAAAGCTATTTATTGACTACTACTACCATACATTTTGGTTTGCAGCAGTGGACAGTGATATAATAAAACATCATTATTTTGCATTGAAAAACACTGTCTTCAAGTAGGTTTTCAAAAATGCCATGTGCAGTTAAAACCAGTGATATTATATTAGTACAAATGTACATTTTCAGGTGAATGTAATAAAAGTTGATAACAGAAAAACTATTTACAATGCGAAAAGTTATGCCTTTGCATGAAAATTTTTGCTTTGCACGAATTTAATATAGCTTTTGCGAACCTGGAAACTGTTTAACGACGACTTCCGACAGTGGAAGAACATTTGCGAATTTTATAGTTTGCGCCAATGTGCAGTAAATGTAATAAAACGTATTAAAGAAAAAGTCGTTATATTTGCTCCAAAAGATTAAAGCACCTTCAAACACTTCTTTAGAGTGTGCAATTAAAATTCACAATGCAATAACAGTTTAAGGAACAATATTACATTACGAGATATGGATTTTTATTTTTATTGGTGCAAATTGTTTTTCTCTTTGTGACTTTAATTACATTTCCCCCCTTTATCTGTTAACTTTTTATCCCTGGTTGACTATTATTAGATTACTCCCAACTTGGTGGAAGAAAAGCAGTGTAAAATTGAATGTTTGTTTTTCAGAGAAAGACTGACAGTTGCAATTGCTGTGCACTGCTCCAACAATATAAACAATATAAACCCTGTACTGGAGTACCTGTTTGGTCTTCCTAACTCCTGGCACAGTCTGTAACCCGGACACAGTCCCACAATCTACTAGGGGTGGACAAACACAGTCACAGACCCTTCCCAAGAGCTCTTTACTCCAGGTAGCGTGACCTGCCTCAAAGTATCTCTCCTTTTGGACAAGGCAGTAGCTCCCGCATAGCAGGGCTATCGAACAACACCTGTCCTCACACAGGGGACATACCAGTATACCCAAGCCCACCAAGAGCCACACCACTCTTGATGCTGACTACATGGCAGTTCTTCTTTATAAACAGTTGTGTCACAGTGACACCTCCTGGCCAAATCTAGATCTGCCAGGGCATACTTCACCAGGGAAAAAGCACTCACTCTACCTCCCATATCCAATTTAGGCCCAACTTTTAACTGGCCACACAAGGGGATTTCCAACCATGAGGGAATTTCAGACCATAGGGAACTCATCCCTATGGACCCCTACATCTGTTTAGTCATCATTTTGTTAATTTACCCTGAGAAGCCCAGAATGCCTGTGTGAAAAAGAGGCACTCTGCTATACAAATTAAAGCCCAGTCATTTTCCAATGTCATGATAGGACCATTAGGACTTCCCTGATCCAGGGTCAAGGTAGACCAAAACTATTTTGTTCACCAGATGTACACAGTTAAAGGCAATTCAATTGTTACCCAATGAAAGCCTAGTAGAATGCATAATGCAATTGTTTATTGCTGCAATCTGACACTGCTTGTACATCTAAAGTAAGGCTCAGTTGAACCACATATTAGTTATGTAATCTTTTGGTTAGAGAAGACATTTTTGATAAATATTCCATAACTAATAAATTGACTTGATATACTACTTGACCATGGTATGCTTGTGCTTACAGAGTATGGTACCCTGTTTGATTTATTAGGATATACACATATAACTGTGAGATGTTAGATGTGCATTGATTTTTTTGCTCATTTGATTAGGAGGAAATGAAGCACAAAATGAAGAGGATACACTGTATCTTACAGTGTATTGATGTTAACTCCTATTTAGTTCATGATTCCCAAATGGCATCCATTATAGTTGACATAAATCTTATTCACAGACTTATCATGTTTATGCTCAGTGGTCCACCTATGATGGAATTGTGTTTTCTTGGAACTACAAAAAATACAGTATAAATATGTAAATGCTCAACCATTTTTTGACCGTAATCTATAATTCACAGACAAATATTTTAAGATTAAAACTCTAGGTTGTTTCAGTGCTTTGTATTTTGCCTTATGCAGTGAAGCATAAAGCAGTTGTATATGTTGATCTATTACATTTATGCACTTACCTTCTATCTATCTATCTATCTATCTATCATCTATCTATCTATCTATCTATCTATCTATCTATCATCTATCTATCTATCTATCTATCTATCTATCTATCTATCTATCTATCTATCTATCATCTATCTATCTATCATCTATCTATCATCTATCTATCTATCTATCTATCTATCTATCTATCTATCTATCATCAATTTATGTTTGTGTAATTTTATGTACCTATGTGAAGTACTGCATGAAATAAAACATATCTGCTCACAATACATATATAGAACAGAAACAATAGCTCCTTTGTAACAGCACTATATTAATAAAAACTCAATAAAATCCCTAGTACTACAATGCACAATATTTGTAAATTGCATATAGATGTTGGATCTGTGCTTTCATGAAATAGACTTTGAAGTAGTTGGGATTATATGTATTGGAATACTCACATGGCTGACCAGATGGTGGCCAAGAATAACAGAATGATTTTAGAACACATCTGAATGCATTAGGTATTTACCAGTGACCAAATATATGCCTGTACCCATAGGTAAATATTAACATATTACATCTTTTCCCTGCAGCCGCTTGAGCCATTTGTGATGTTTTGTGTGTCACTCACTGATCACCTGCCAGGAAGTAATGCATCTCTAACTGTAATTGGAAGAATTATGGGAGTGAATGGGCAAATATTCACCAGGGCAGCAACCCATGGCAACCAATACAATTTTTGCTTTCATTGTTGAACCTGCAGCTGTCTATAAAAAGCCAGTCACTGATTGGTTGCTATGGGTTACAGCCCAGGTGCAAAGTTTCCCAGTTTTTATAAATGAGCCCCAGCATGCATGGTCTATGTGTAGCGCAGCCTCATACTAGGCAGTAAGCAGACTGTATCTCACAACAGAATTATCCTATAGTGGATATTATTTTTCATGAAGAGGCTCTATTTTATTTAACAATATTTGAATTTGTTCAGGGCTTTAATTTGCCTTTAAAAGCAAATCCTGCTTAAAAGCAGGATGAATGCCCCTGGGTGCAACCGGGCAGAATTATATAGTGTAATTTTGTTTGTGCACTCAGGTAAGTCCTAAGATACATCTTAAATACACACCAAATGCACAACAAAATGCCCTTCTGTAGAGACCCAAAGTGAATCAAGGCCCCAATGGGTTTTTAACCTGAGCTTTGCAGGCTGGAAATAGATCCATTATACAGAAGTACTATCCATCCATTTTACTACAGATGTTTTATAAAACACATCCAGCACCATTTCCATATCCCCGTACTCTGGCGTGCTGCTCACATCCTCGCTTACAAGACAATAAACGCTATCATCAGTGATCAAAGCAGAAACACAGCAGAGACAAGAAGTTTATCCTCATTCATTTTTCTTGAAAATCCCAGAAGTTAAAAAAGATGGATTAGAACTGTCACTGCTGTTATCCATGTCATCGACTTTATTATGTGTCCAAAAGATATCAGTCATTTCCTTGGCAGTCAAAACCAGTGCAACTCTATTTTATAAAGCATTGTGGGATTAGATTACCATTTGGTGTTGCAATGAACAAATCCATCACATCAATTACACTCAAAACAAAACGCACAACCTGCTACAGCTACGCTGACCTGCTGAGGCACAGAAATCATTCTTCTGCAATAGGACTAGTAAGAACTCCATCTGAAATGTGTTTTTTTAGCTGGTAGAGCAGTGAAAAAATCATATTAACCCCTGACATGTTATATTTAATTAGAAATCGTTCATGCATCAGGCACTTGCATAGAAGCATGCAGTGTATACAGTATGCTGTACACCAGAAGGTGGCAATATAGATCTTCTACACATGCATTTTTTCGTGTGTAATTGAACATGTAGACATATAGGAATGCATGCACATGCTATCAAATATTATAATAATCGTTATAAAAAAAAACATACTCCTATACTATCATTTTACTGACTGCTATTAAAGTCTTACCTTTATGCTAATCTGTCACCTAATGAAAAAAATGTCAGTCCCTTGGGTTATTTCTTGCCGATCACCTCACAGTCTCTCAGCTATAGAAAAAAGAATCCAAAACAAATGTGTATACTTCCAGGAAAATATGCACAAGGGATCAGCGCCTGTGGCAACAGAAATAAGGAACTCCCATAGCGTAATATGTTCAATATAGATGATAAGTATCACCATGTGCTTCTAATTAGCTTATTCTGTAAATGCTCCCCTTTCTCTGATATATATCTGGTTGGGGGGAACAAGTGTTAGAGGGGTGCAGAGTAAGAATGATTTTCTTCAGTGCAGCAGTGGGTCCACACAGTTTTAAAACACCTCCACCGTTTGGAAGAATTGCCTACTTACAAACCACTCCCGTGGCCAAACATGTTCATTAACTCCTCCTGTACGGTCTTAATTTAACCTCGCATCCTCCATGGACTCCAAGGGAGGGATAGTATAATAACGTTTTATTTAAAATAATTCTTAAAAACAATAAATACACTCACATTTTGTTCTCAGTAAAATCGCATTCAGTCCAATTTGTTGTGGTTTTGCAAAGTCCCAAAGGATGGTGATTGCCAGCCGGATTCAAACCTCCTTATGGTGCTCGTACTGGACCGGTAAATATTCTCCTTCACCCAACGCGTTTCGCTGTTACTCACAGCTTCATCAGAGGCAATTGATTGACAACAATGCCATCCTCTCTTCACTATAAGTGAAATTCCAGGGTAAACACCATACTGGTATAGTGAAGAGAGGATGGCATTGTTGTCAATCAATTGCCTCTGATGAAGCTGTGAGTAACAGCGAAACGCGTTGGGTGAAGGAGAATATTTACCGGTCCAGTACGAGCACCATAAGGAGGTTTGATATATTTTTATTGGAAGCCTGGAGTTTTTCCTCAATTCCTCTCTATATATTGTATCTGCAGCTGGGAATCCCTAATTGTTTTGCGCTGAAAAGTTGCGCAAACATTGCCCAATGATTCCTAGATGTCACTGCTCTGCACACATTCCCCTATTTTCTTCACTATTTAATTGTGTAGCCAGTGCATGGGGATGAACTTTGGGTCCCCCATTCTGGTGCACAAACAAGATTCTGAGATGATACAAGGTTTGCCTTAATAACAGTGTCCACAAAATGGCTCCTGCCTGCTTGCTATAATTTTGAAATCCCAGACTGAAGGAAACAAGAATCAAATAATTTATATAGTATAATTAAAGTTCATTTTGCTTGACTAATGTGATAAAATAGGATTTTGAATAATTATTTTGGGTGATGGGTCCCCGTTAAAAGCATTTATTGTAAAAACAGTTGATTATTGCATATTCACTGTACAATTAGTAAAATGGAAAACTCAACACATCATTATTTGTTGGATTGGTAAACATTTGCTTTTATTATACAGACTCTGCTTCATAGTGTGACAAGAGGAGGAAGGCCCATCTACTTTTACTTTACACTTGATTCTACTACATTGGTTATTCAAAGTATAAATGACTCCTCCTTATCTGTAAAGGCAGAAGCTGGGAGCCCAATTTTACACAGTGAACTTGCCATGTTCCATTGGGCAGGAAGGAATATGGGTAAAAATAAGACCTTCGTAAAGGAAAAGGCAGAATGTATAATGTGTACAGGTATATGCAGAAACCCTGCATTTAAAGTTCAGCATGGTGTGGACCTATCATATACTGTTCAAGTTTGTCTCTCTCTGCTTTAATGTAAAACTGAGCAGTAAACTTACCTTGGGAAACAATAGACTCTTTTAATGTCAACTGTCTTTATTGCTATGATGGATGGAGATGAATTACCATGGAGACTGCCCATTGTAAACTGGTATGTTTGTTTGCTTATTAGTAAGAGAATCTTTTTTTTAACAAGTGTATTATTGACTGTTTAAATAATTAGTCTCCCGAGGAGTGAAATTGTTGTTTATTCCTAGTTCTTTCAGTAATTGCTCCAGGGGGGAAGGTTATCTGCTGTTAATGTCCTAGCTATTGATAAAACTGCAGCCATATTTCTTACTGTGTTAAAACTCAGATGTATTTTATCATAAAGTGTTTTATGTGCATCACAATAGGTGTGAACAAACTCCTGAATACCCCATTGCAATCCCTGAACTCATTGATTGACATGCTACCATGAAATGAAAAGCCTCCAACAGAGAGACAAAACCCCCTTTGAGCACTATAATACAAATATGCCTCTGAAAACACTCCATATACTTTACAGCACATTGTCAACTTTGTCTAAGAAAATAATTCAAACAATACTGGGATGTTTGCTATAATATACTGTTTCTACTGATGTAAGTCTCTGAAGAGCAGGGATTATTTGATATTATTATGACTTCAGTATTGACAGACTTTTCCAGTATGAATGACTATAGTAATTGTAGTAAATTCTCAGTTGTTTTCAGCTTTGGTTCTTTTTTTGGTTTGATTGTCTTGAAGCTATTTTAAAATGTGGAGAGAAAATCCTATACCAACACATACATAGCATACCGGAGATCAGGAAAACATTCAGAGATCAGGGATTTGTCCCAGATTTGGCCTCAAATTTGAATATACATTTGTTGTCCTTTTTGCAGCATTTGATGTTATTTGTTAGAGAGAAAAAGTAAGAGAGAGGTCCTGTCTGGGTCAAAATTATTTATAGAAATGTTATAAATCAAAGGAGTACAGGGGGACCAAGAGTCAAGGGGAAATTGATGGAAGAGTTACTTCATCTGATCTGCTGTTTCATCCTCTTTTCACCTTATAATAACTTTCAGTTCACTGAACTTTTTGGTGTAAATAATGCTTGGCTAGGAAATGACCTTCAAAATGCCAAATTGTGGATTTCCATCCCTGCATTGCACCAGCTTCTACATAACAGGCCCAGACTGGCAATATGCCTGTTCAGGCAAATGCCTGATTGGCAAGGTGGGGACCAGAAAGCCGCTGAAGTGAAGCTGCCAAAAGAAACAAGGAGCCAAAAAAGAGCAGAAGCAAAGCTGCAGAAACGAGTTTAAGAGAAGCCATAGAAAGGAGCTGAAGAGAAGCTGCCAAAAGGAGCCGAAGAGAATCTTCCGAAAGGAGCAGAAGAGAAGCTACCGAAAGGAGCCGAAGAGAAGCTGCTGAAAGGAGCCGAAGAGAAGCCACCGGAAGGAGCAGAATACAAACTACCGAAAGGAGCCGAAGAAAAGCTGCTGAAAGGAGCAGAAGAGAAGCTGCAGAAAGATACCACTTATAGACCAACACTCCAACCATTGTGAACAGCATCAATTATTGTATCACCCTCCTATTTGTGCTTGTATGTATGCATATAAATCCACAAACAAACAAAAAAAAACAAATTGTTTCCAGCACTAGGGCTAAATGTTACAAACAGTCCGACTTGGTCATGCAGGCTAAATGTATATTCACACAGATATATATATATGCACATCCCTGGAGCTGCTCACCATTCACAACCGATGGCCCGGATGCCTCCTGCCCTGGACCCCGCGCTCAAGGTTTAAAGATAGCCCTACAGGGGTTCCCCTTTTGTATAAGATACAAAATTGATGCAAGTCTTACCAAGTCGGCAATGGGACTCAGGTGCAGCCGCTCGTGTCCATCACTTAGAAGAACATTACCAGCTCACACCAACCATTACAGCAGCGCACTCCGTGATTTTTCAAGAACCACTCAGTCCACGATTACAGGTAAAAGATAGCAATCTGTAATGTAATTTTGGAGTGAGCGGTTCTTGAAAAATCCCAGAGTGCGCTGCTGTAATGATTGGTATGAGTATGTATGTATATACGTATGCATATTTTTATTTGTATAGCGCTCCTTGAGGATCAAGCACTGTACAGCAAAACAATAATAATTCAGATGGGTTTTAAGTGCTGTAGGTTACAGTGTGTGACACTGTCATATAAGTGCCAGTTCCCAGTTCAAGTGCTTGGAAGTAAACTAACCACTGAGAGTAAAAGTTATATTGATCAGTAACCTCTTTCCTCCTTTATTTCACTACGTGTCTTATAATCTTTATTGTTATGTATACCATATTAATAAAGATATACACAAATGTAAACATGAGAAATATTATGAAGCACCACATATTCTGCAGCACTGTGCAATAAGTGGGTATATATATTAAACACTGCAATACAGAGCAACATAGAAAAACATACGATAGGTGGTACAAGGGCCCTGCCCAAAAGAGTTTATTAACATTAAAGCCTAATGCCAGGATTTTACAGGATGCAAACGCACATAAACAGCATATTATATGTGAATATTTGAAATGATGGGTGACTGTTGGTTCTTTCTTAAATTACTTTTTTTTACATTTTTAACTTTTGCAACCCTTAGTGCATTGTTTTAATAAAAAAATGTTGTTCGTATTGCAACTGCTGTTTGGATTAGAAGCCTTAAAGTTAATACTGGTATATCCACTGCTTTAAAACTAAAGTGGATCCGCATACACACTGGTTAATGCAGTCGGGGAGTATCCCCTTTTATTCAGCCACCAAACATTCAACATTTCGGGGGGGGGGAACACCCACCCTTCATCAGGATCCTTGTGTTGAGCACCAATGTACCCCTCAGCCTGCACATGGCAGAAAATCCTTGGTCCTTCAGCGGCTTTGTCATTAACCATAACTGACTTACCCTAAGTAAATCTGGTGCTAATGCCTTAGTGCCTTGCTCCAGAAGGTATGTTGTTCAAGCATAAGTGCACAAAATGAATGTGCTTTAACATTCAAATCATGTTGGATATTCTGACTCCAATTGCTGTGTTAGTGACTGATTTCCCCATGAGACCTCTCTGCCTGGACTGTATGAAGCTAGTAAAACCACTGAGGGGACTCTTTGCCAGATATCTGAACTCACCAGGTATTTGGAATCCACAAAGGTGCTTTATTTGGGGTGGATGGACAAATGTTGGAGGTCCCTTCCTATCCTTTGGAGCAGCTCTTCACTCATGGAAGGCAGGAACACAAAAGGATGATGGAAGGAACTGACATCCTACATAATGAAATGTAAAGGGGGGGGTTACAAACTAGGAAATTCAGAGCTTGCAAAGTGAACATGGCCAGTAGGTGGCAGCATAAAAATGGGTATGCATATAAACAAATATAATTAAAACTTAATTTAGTGCTGGGGCAGCACACTCAGTGGCATAACTACCAGGGTTGTAAGAGTGCAACTGCACCAGAGACCATGGCCCCTGCACCCTTAATGGGGCCCATGTCCAGGGAGGGAAAGTACACAGCCAAAAATGTCTTTTTCTTAGTGTCTTCTTTCTCCATTCTTTACAGGCACTGACCTCAGCTATGCAACGTGTAATGGTAGGCAGGGAAAAAGGCACCAGTTTAAATCAATGCATCCAGGACTCAGCAGGATTTAAGGATGGTCCTTCTCTACTCTGCCATTGCAGATTCCCCCCCCCCTCGCCGACTATCAGTGTAGACAGAATGCCTGGTAAGGATACAAATCACATTTATTGCACTGACGTCTGGTGTTTAACCCTTTCCTTTATGTAATGTTCAAAGTTGCATTTGTGTCATTTCCCTATGAGTTTTGGGGTATTTCTACATGGAATTGCGACTGTGCCATCTTTCTTATAGTTTTGGGGTATTTCTACATGGAATTGTGACTGTGCCATCCTTCTATTAGTTTTGGGGTAGTTCTACATGGAAATGCCACAGTGCCATACATCTATTAGCTTTTGGGTATTTATACATGGAAATGCCACTGTGCCATCCTTCTATGAGTTTGGGGGGGGCAGTTGCAAATTTTTGCACCAGGGCCCCCAGGTGTCTAGTTATGCCACTGAACACACTCCCCCTCTGGTATCATTAGATACCACAATATTATTAAACAACATAACTTCAGTTATGAAATGCAAAATGAACATTGTGCAATTTTGCTTGAAGATCCTGGGGTCTGATAAACAGACAGAAGAAAAACAAACATGCAATGCAATAAATCTGGAATTCCAATGTAGCTTAATGTCCTGTGAGGATCAGTGGGGGTCTCTTGCATCAAGTGCTAATAAAGCAAAATAAGAGTTCAATCTACAAAGGACAAGAGCAGCACATGTTCAGTGATGGGCCAATTGAAAGTCTTTGTGGCACTGTCCTTAACAAGTATCACTTCCAATTTACGTACTTCACCATCAACTAGGAAGGCACTTTGTGATTGGCCAATCAATCATCTGGGTGTGTTGGTCCTTTAGTAGGACAAGGTCTCTTACGTGTAGATCAGGAGCCAGTGTTTACCACTTTCTGCATCCTTGCAAAAGAGTGAGGTATTCCTTCTTCCATCAGTTCCAGAAACAGTTAACCAAATTTTGTACATGCTTCCATTGGCTCTGGTAGAAGTTTCCTGCTGTAAGGTCACCAGGTGGAACAGGGGTATTCCCAATTTTCTGGGTGAGAAGAGTAACTGGGTGAGGATGACTGGAGACACTGGAACCAGAGGCCTTGAGTTGATTATGGCAGATAGTTCTGTGAGGAATGTGGTTAGGATCTTATGAGTAAGCCTTATGGAATTCAAGTCCAGCAACATAGAGTCCAATATTCTGTGATGCTAATCATCCTCTCCCAAGATCCACTCATGTGGGAAGAATGAGGAGGATTGAAAATCCACGTGCAACCATTATTGGCTCAATAATCTTTCACAGGCTTAGTGTCAAACTGCAACTCTCTACAGGCTCCAGTGAAGTTCCACAGTATGATCTTAACAGTTTCACTGATAGCAAGGAATCACCTAAGGGCATTGATTAAGCTTGAGGTATCCATAGACTCAATGAGTACTGCATACACATTCACGCAGGTGAACAACACTGTCCAATATTTGTTGTATGCTTTGAAACCCCTAGTCCTACGTCCATAACTTTCCATGGCCCAAAAACAAGCAGGCCAGCATGAGTGAGGGGAGGATCATTGCTTAATTTGTCAGGTGGCAAGTCTGACATTTGTTGCTGTTTCCACTTAGTTTACGGCACTGAACACATTGGTGGATTGTGTTATGTATCTGTCTTTTTGCACCAATAATCCACAGTCCCGCAACTCTTATATCACCCTCAGTGAAATGTCTGCCGTGGGGCTTGACTTGCTCATGGTGATGGCAAATAAGTAATGTGATGGTTACCAGGTATTATGAAAGGGTTTTGTTCCTTTTGTTGTATTGTGACCCTGTTCAAGCATCCACCAAACCTCAACATTCCATCATGGTCAATTACTGGGTTCAGGTTGGCAATACGGCTGTTTTTTATATGTTCTCCTTATTAAGAATGCATTGGATTTTTGCAGAAAATGTTTCAAATTTTGTGCAACATAGGTTTGATCCTTGGTTAGTTTTTATAGCGAAGATTTAAAGTTCAGGAAGAATCTCAGGGTCTCTGTCAAGATCTAGGAGACTGGAGACATCTGTAGTAGTTGTAGCCTCTGGGTGATCCAGCAAGAATTCAGGGCCTGTTAACCAGGAAGTACCTGCAAAGATCGCTGTGGGCAAATGCCTGGTTGCATGATCTTCATGGTTAATTTCAGATGCCATATTGCCACTGTTCAGGTTTGGTGGATTCTTTCTACTGATTTCTCTGGTTGTCCTTCAGGATATACCTGGGCTAAGCACACCTTGGCACAGAACTTGGAACTATAGCCTTCCCCACAGACTTCATTACATGAAATTTAAATCTTTGTTGAAGCTGGAGAACATCCTTGTTCCCCCTTGCCATGCTTTGATATGAGAGTTGGAGACTGTGGACAGTCAGGAAGAAGGGTTGGATACACTGCTTCAACATGCTTCTCACTGCTGCACTATGTACACTTAATAGCAGTCTAACAGTCCTTAGTCAAATGTTCTGAAGAGGCACAGCATTTATAGCAAACCCCATACTTCTGGAGAAGCTACCTGCAAAGACTTTGCCCTGAACCCATGAGTGTGTTGTTTTTGAATTGGACACTGACGGTTAAGATCCTCAGCTCTACCACCAGTAGAAGAGGTTATAGCAGGAGGGATGTATGTCTTTCTAACAGACATGGTACCCCTCAAGTCTCTGTGTTTAGTAGTTGTATTGGCATGCCTTAAAGAATATGAAACAGGAAGGTTGGGCTCACTAGAGCTGAAGCTGGGATCATTCTTGATCCAGGTATGGTCACTAAGGATTTTGCAAAAGTATGAGTATAAATGAAAGGATAGGTTATATTGTTTCTTGTACCTTGAACCTGCTGTGGCCCACTTCTATTGCACCTCATATGGTAGCTTCAACACATGCTTCACTCCTTGAGCTGTATCCAAGTAGCTGAGTCCTGAGAGGTTAGGGTCTGCCTTAGCTAACCCCAGCTCCATCAGAAGGTCACTGAGTTCTTGGAGCTTATGATTATCCTTGTTGTTTATTTTTGGTAAGGTTTGTAGTCTCTTAAACAAGGCACTTTCTATGGCGTCAGAGCTACCATGGGTTTGTTCAAGTCTGCCCAAAGCAGCAACAAAACCTGTATCTGGGTAGTCTATGTGCACAGCTCTTAGTCTCTTAACATGATCTGCAGACTCTGGACCTAGTCATTTGATGAGTAAATCAAGTTCTTCTTTGGCTGTGAGGTTGAGGTCAGCAATTGCAGCTTTAAACTCCAAGCTCTGTAATTTTCTGGACAGTCATCAAACTTTGGGACAAATTTTTGACAGCGAACCATCTGCCACACTTCGCATCAGTCACCAGGCCCAAATTCATTACTGGTATGCTAATTTACTAAAATGCGAAGTTGCATCTTAGCAGCCCAACCCTGGTGAAGTTTTGCTAGCATTCATTCCTTAGTGTGACCATTTCAGACCTATCTTGTGCTTGTGTTAAATTCTGCCGAATACTGTTAGGTCAATTTGAATAGGGCTGGTACATATAGGTTGTATGGAAGTCTTTATTAGAGATGTTGGTGCAAATGCCACTTGGCCACTTTTTATTACAAATGTCCAAGGAAGCAAAATAAAGACAAAAGAGATCCTCTAATGCCCTAGACATATGCCCACCCTAAAACCGAGTCTTTGACAGGGGCAGATTTACTGAAGGGCGAAGTGGTCGGCCCTAGAAAAGATTTGCCAGAAATCTGATCCGCAATGACATCGCCAATTTACTAACAGGCGTAGTCAACAATTTGCTAGCGAAATAGATAATTCACTCAGACGAACTATCATTACTCCGCAAATTTTACAGAACGTTGCCTTTTTCTCCAGAGTTTCCTTTGCCACCTTAAACCAGGTAAACTGATTAGATGAAGCTACATCCTCCTCAATCTTATGACATCATATCCTGTATGCCGGAAAGTCATGAAAGTTGTAAAGAATGTTGGCATTTTTTCATATTTTATAGTGGGATTGCCTTCAAAAGTCCTAACTATTAATAATTTTTGTGTTAACATTTTTCCCCACCCATGTCAGATTTATTTTGGGGTGGGCATATGTCTAGGGCATTAGAGGATCTCTTTTGTCTTTATTTTGCTTCCTTGGACATTTGTAATAAAAAGTGGCCACTTCAAGCATTTGCACCAACATCTCTAATAAAGACTTCCATTCAACCTATATGTATCAGCCCTATTCAAATTGACCTAGGTGTAAGAGTACTCGGCAGAATTTAACACTAGCGAAAGATCGGTCTGAAATGGTCACGCTGCAAGTGTTTAATCCTGAGCTCTTTCTTATCTTTAGCACTTTAGGTCTCTCTCTTGGTCTAAGGCTTCAGTTATGGTTAGCTCTGCTGAGGATCCCTCTATATTAGTGTCCCTTAAGAAGGTAGCATTTTTAGCAGATAGAAACTGATAATGCTCATAGGTAGCAGATACAGTAAGTGATTTATAGTCTCTTAAATCAGCTGCGTCATTATTCGAATGTGAAAGAGTGAACCTGCTGTACATAGTCCTATTCCATAATTCATATAACATTTTGCACTTTTGCTGAAAATTGTTATTGTCTCTATAAAAACTTTATAAAGTTACAGCAATGGCAGGGGTGTGGGATAAACTGCAGCGGTTTTATATCAGGACCCTGACAGCAGTGTCTATAGCAGCTTAAGCAGGCAGAATAACACAATCCAGCTGCATAAAACAGTTCTAAACATTTACATGGAACACCATTTACTTGTATAACCAAGTGCTTGCAGGGAGTTGTTAGATTGAATTAAGGGGCCGATTCACCAAGGGTCGAATATCGAGGGTTAATTAACCCTCGATATTCGACTGGGAATTAAAATCCTTCTACTTCAAATATCGAAGTCGAAGGATTTTAGCGCAAATAGTTCGATTGAACGATCAAAGGATTATTCCTTCGATCGAACGATTAAATCCTTCGAATTGAACAATTCGAAGGATTTAAATCCAACGATCGAAGGAATATCCTTCGATCAAAAAAACTTAGGAAAGCCTATGGGGACCTTCCCTATAGGCTAACATTGAGTTCGGTAGCCTTTAGATGGCGAACTAGGGGGTCGAAGTTTTTTCTTAAAGAGACAGTACTTCGACTATCGAATGGTCGAATAGTCTAACGATTTTTAGTTTGAATCCTTTGATTCGAAGTCGTAGTCAAAGGTCGAAGTAGCCCATTCGATGGTCAAAGTAGCCCAAAAAACACTTCGAAATTCGAAGTTTTTTTACTTCGAATCCTTCACTCGAAGTTAGTGAATCGGCCCCTAAGTGTGGGTGCAGATTGAATATAAATGACTTGCCAGTGAGTGGCGACTTGATAGAACATACACTGTGACAGCAGTTTATAGATTTATATTCCTTTTGACTATTCTGACTCCTATTGCTGTGATAATGGCTGATTTCCCAGTTAGACCTCTCTGCCTGGTCTGTATGGAGCTGGGAACAACCACTGAAGGCAATCTTTGTCAGTTAGCTGAACTCAGCAGACACTTGGAATCCACAAAGGTGCTTTATTTGGGGTGGATGGACAAATGCTGGAGTGGAAGTGCTGGAGGTGCTGGAGGTCAAAAGGAATATTTCCCTTCCTGACCTTTGGAGGAACTCCTCACTCATGGAAGGCAGGAACATAAAAGGATGATGGGAGGAGGAACTGACATCACATATAAGGAAAGGTAATAGGAGGGTTTTAACAAACAAGGAAATGCAGAGCTTGCAAAGTGAACATGGCCAGTATGTGGCAGCATAGCAATGGGTATGCATATAAACAAACATGAATATTAAACGTAATAAAACTATTTACTGCTGGGGCAGCACAGTGGATGTATTTATTAATACAGACATTCAGTAAGTATACACCTTGCACCTGCTGATGCTCCACAACCTTATTCAGAAACATAAGTTTGGGGTAGGTGGGGAGCAGTATAGGGGATGTCTATGTGCCACCCCCAGCCTGCCCCTCATGAATACAGTGCTATATTCATTGGTGAGGGGAAGGTCTTTGCATTCAATTTAGGAGTGTAAAGACTTGTGTCTGTAGGTTCTAAGCAAGGGACAGGGTGCAAAGTGCAAAAAAAACATGGTTTGCATCTGCTTTTTGTATTTTACACCCTGCCCTGCACTATGAAAGTAAATTCTTACAGCTTAGGTAATAAAATAAATTACACAAATCAGTCAATAAATACCATAACAACAAGTATTGTTGCTGGTAAATATATATATCCAACTCACCATTGATTGCATCTAAGAACAGGAAAATGCGAAGAAGAAATATCCTACAGAATAAATGCTACAATCCTGCAGAATAAAAAAAACATTCTATATAAGTTTAATATGAAATAATCTAGGCTTTATGACTTTGCTTAGAATGCTACCAGATAACTTGTCCAGAAGAATATTGATTCACTAGAAAGGATGATATTTAGACCAACTCCCAGTGTCTCATTACAGAGCACAAACCTCTTTGGAACAGCTCTTTGAAGAGTTCCCCACAGAATACGTAGGAAAATTAAAAGCTTTATCATAGGGAAGACTTCTTTTTCAGCTTCCTTTAAATGTGTACCATTCTATGCCTGCTATAATAAAGAATTCACCTGAATACAGATGTAGAAATAATACGTGCAGATTTGTTTTCCTTTGGTGTGTAATAAAAATATAGTTCAACTATTACAATAAAATATTTTAGTTTAACCTTTGTATTATAAGACTCCAACTAAAAATATGATTCCAACTATTTTTTAAAGGGGTCTGTTCCAAAAGGAATTAATAAAGTAAAGTAGGATTTAGCTCCTAGTGAAATGCTTATTATGCTTTTACAATCAAACACAGTCTGGCATTTAACATATTAGGGGCTCATTTATCAACACTGGCAAATTTGCCCATAGGCAGTAACCCATAGCAACCAATCAGTGATTAACTTTTTTCAGCCTGCTGCAGGTAGAACAATGGATGCAAACATTTGATTGGTTGTCATTGGTTACAGCCCACAGGCACATTTGCCCAGTGTTGATAAATTACATGCACTGGGTTTTCTGATTACATAAAGTACTTGTAGATAATTATTAAGGAATTAGGCAAAGGAGGACACAAAAAGAAGCCTACTGAAGGTTATTTGAGGTCAGAATGGATGGGCACTTGTTAAATAACAATGACATTTTTGGTGTCAGGCTAGTATAAAAAATACACACCTTACTCATTAATTTATGTTGTATTATCTATCTATCTATCTATCTATCTATCTATCTATCTATCTATCTATCTATCTATCTATCTATCTATCATCTACATACACCGTGGCTGAATTATTTCAGCCATTTGACACCATGCTCACGCTATAATCAAATGAAATTCGTGTAAGATTTTTCCATTAGGGATAACAAAAGATAAGAATAGGAAATCAGGTAAAGGGTCTTGCCTGTAGCTAGGATGAGGTTGCCATGGCTCTTTAGAAAAGCTATATAAAGCTGAGTGCTGTTACCAGGTCAGCAGTATAAATATAATGCTTTAACTTCAATATTTTACATCATTTTCCTTTGCAGCTTATTTCAGTTAATTATAAATTATTGCTGAATGTTTCATTTGTACCCCACACTAAAAGAATTAATTTTGTCACTCAACTGTACTTTATTGCTGACCATACTAGGAATATATTATATTTGCCTTTAGTTTGTGCCTAGAGAATTCTTCATAAAGAATATGATCTTTGACACTAGAAACCTTATATTTGTGGCCAGCAGCACTATTGAAGCTGTGAGATGTTAACAATAAGCACTTGGAGAAGTTTTATTTGTTTACATATTTCCTTTTGCATAAATGACAGTGGGTATAGGTGAGACCTGGTTATGTAGATCAATAGAACTGGTAGAAAGATACTGCTTATGAGAGTGTAAATTAGTGCTCCTGCTACTGCCTGCCAGACCTCTCCCTCTGGATCAATTCCATTGAGCCTTGGCTCGACTCTTCCCTACAATATTGATCAGCAACCATGCTCATTTGTTGTTAGTCTTTTTTGTATACATGCTTTTAATTACCGTGCATCAGGGCAATAAAGCAAGACTCTAAGGGGCAAATTCACTAGTGTGAAGTGTGAAGCGGCTAACGCTAGCGCAAATTCGCCAGCGGCACATCATTTTGTTACTTCGCCGATTTACTAACGGGTGCTGGCGTTAATTCGCTAGTGAAGTGGACCTACTCTAGCACTACTTCGCACCCTTACGCCAGGTGAAGTTGCGCTATGGCCAAGGGATGTAACTACGCTAATTCTCTAACTTGCGCATTTTACTGAACGTTACCTCTTGCGCCAGACTTGCCTTCATCACCTCAGACCAGGCGAAGTGCAATAGAGTAGATAGGGATTGCTTCAAAAAAAAATTTCTAAGTCCAAAAAACGCTGGCGTCATTTACTTTTTAATGGTGATAGGCTGAAAAAGATCATATATTTTTTGGGGGGTACCCTCCTTCCCCCCAACATTTCCTAACATATGGCACCTAAACAATACAGTGGGCACATGTATGGGACAAAATAACAACTCAATTTTATTTTATGAAGCTTTCCCAGCCTTGTGTAGTGTAATGTATTTGCTGCTACATATACATCCATTGTACTTTAATTTGGCGCTGTATGCAAATTAGGCATCGCTAGCATAACTTCGATTTGCTTGACAAATTAACGCTTGTGCAACTTTGCTACCTTTCGCCTCCCTGAGCGCAACTTCGTATTTTAGTAAATTATCAGCACCCTGGCGAAGTGCAGCAAAGCCAACACTGGCGCAACTTCGGGGGTAAGTAAATTTGCCCCTAAGAAGGCAGGGGTGTCTTTCTTGTAGAGCAAGAATATGATCATATTAATAAATAAGACACTGAGAATTTCCATTGAATGTGTGGAGGTCAGCCACAGATTTATTTAAATATATTTATTAAACAAAGTAAACAGACCCTGCTGTACCATAACCAAACATACCAAATACCTAAATGCCAGCCATTGCAGCCAATGTGGGCATGTAAAGTAACCTTTAAATCTGAAACTAAATTAACAAACAGAAAATAAAAGCAACTTGTAATGGTAGTCATAACAGAACACTTTACAAAGCTTGAAATATTACATGTACTGTAAATGACAATGCTATGGAATAGCACCTAAATACAAAATTGTAGTGGTTATACAAAGTGGGTGTGGGTGGGGAGCTCCCACTGCATTCCAGGTGCCCGAGGATACAAGAGGTAGGTACCATATAGCCTAACTCCTCCCTAGCTCTGCTGTTCTATGCCTATACTCGTTTCCTTCTAGAAACTCCCCCCAGTCCCAGGCACCTTGTATAGATAATTTTTTTTTTAACATAATTCCCATGAATTTGTCATTTGTAAAAACTGGGTAAATAGATCAGCTGTGCTAAATAAAACATGTTTCTAATATAGTTAGTTAGGCAAAAATGTAATGTATAAAGGCTGGCGTGACATACAATAATAGCCAGAACACTACTTTACACTGACCAGGCAGTAACCAATCAGAGGCTTGAGGGTCATATCTGTTGCTTTTGAATCTGAGCTGAATGCTGAGGATCAATTGCAAACTCACTGAACAGTTATGTCCCATGTGGCCCCCCTTCAAGTCCTTTAAAGGACATTTTTTATGTACGAAGTATTTAAGATAAATGTTGGTCTGCTCTATATTTTATAGTTTGTGTGTTGTATGTTTCATAGACTATTATGCTTGTCTTGAATCACTTCTTTATTGCATCTATACTAAGCTTTTTATTAGACTTTGCAGCAACTATCTGCATTGAAAACTGCTATATATCTGCTGTCTAATAATATTCCCTGTTTCACCGAATCTTACCTAAAAAAATCACAGCCTAAGCCGCAACAGTGACCAAGCAGTGTTTTCTTCGGTGAGCATTCAAAATATTAAAAGACAGCTGAAATATTATGATTATATTTTACAGTGCATTTGATACTGATATACTGTAACATCTCTTTTATTTTATGACAATGCTTTGGCTTATCAAGATTCATAAAGTATTTTATGTAATAAACTCTTTCTACTATAGTTTGGCTTAAATGTTCAATCCAATAAACAACAATAGTTAAAAAGGTTTATGTATAATGCATATGGGTTTTAATAAAGCTTTCAGGTTATGATTGTATTAATATACCCTTTGGCATGCATTACTGTCTCTAAAAATCTCTTCTAGTAAGCATCTTGGGAAAAGCTGGCAAACAAAATGTTTGCTGTTAGTTGGTGTCTAAGGAGATTAATATATTGATGTCTTGCCAATAAAAGTCCACAAGCTGCTAGACATATCAACTGTTTCCAATATAACCCTTATATATAAACAATATTCCTTATATCCCAAATGGTCGGCATCGGCTCATTTTAATTAAAGAACCCCAGCACTACCTGATTGTTGGTTGTTGTGACCCAGTTGAATAGGGCCTGGAGGACCTGTATATCTTTGCTCATAGTTTATCGGTAGTTAGTGGGTGAGATGTGCAGTATAATACAGATGTTTATGTTCAGGATGTCAGATATCAAGCATATATTCGAAACTCCCATTTACTAGCTCCGAATTTGTTCTAAAAAGATTAAAATATCTTGCAACTTAAATATTATTCATAAAAATAGAAATTGTTTATTCAAGACATGATTAAAAAAATACATACAGACCTCATGGTACGCCACCTTATGCATCTTACTTATTCATAGGCAGTAAGGAACCACGTTACCATGCAAAATTTTAAAAGGGCTAAACCCTTCCCATTATTACATAAAACCAATCATCAGGAATTGCATCAGCTTTCAATTAATCAACAATATCATACATAATAGGGTGCTCTGTTTTCAGTCTGCTTACAACATTCTAGAGCCCCGTGGAATGTATTTACGTACATTATACAGTATATATATATACAGTATTTAATTGGAAGCTGATGCAATTCCTTCTGATTCATGTAATAATGGGAGGGGTTTATCCACTTTAAAATTGTTCATGTCATCTTGGTTCCTTACTGCCTATGAAGAAGTACCAGAGGCTGTGAAATGTGAAAGACGAAGTACCACAGAGTCTGTTGGTTTTTATTAAAAAAAATGTTTTGATTAAACTATTTCTATTTTTATGAATAATATTTGAGTTCAGGATATTGTGATTTTTTGGTTTTGTAGTTTCTCCTTGTTTCTGGGGGTTATATTTTGCCCTCAATGCACTTTAAACAAGCCATGTACACTCACTGCTGATAGAAATTTTGTTTTAGGAATTTGTTCTGCTTTTATCATGTTTACAGCACTTCTTCATCTTTTGATATCTTTTTACATGCTTCTGAAAGTTAAATTCTTTGAGTGCTGACTACCACCTTACACAATACTTCTGATGACACAGAATGCAACCTAGATTTTCCTGCTTTGGAAGCCAATATAATAAATGTAGGCTAAAATTTAATGTAGAACAAAAAATACAAACAACAATAGCAATTTTGCTGGCTCCCATCTTTTTCAGCTGGATTACTATAATGTTTGCCTGCAATGTGTCCATGGTTCTACTGAATCATGTTTATGTTTAACATTTTTTAGATCAACACCTGTGAAGATTTCCTTCCTTCAATCAAAACACATTGTCCACCCTCCTTCTCTCTTAAAAGCCAGTTTATGATTCGGCTCCTCCTTATATGTTATATGCAATGCCTTGCTATTCCAGTAACACATCTTCTCTTCATGTCAAGCACCATTTAATTATTTAAAAGCAGGTTAATCATATACTAAATATAGCTTTGCTGCAAGTTCAAGCTTTTTATATGAGCTGTCTAGTACTGCCATGAGCTGAATTTGCCCTTCGTGTAATTCAAAATTTCAGTACCCTTTTTAGATTTTGAGATATAAGGGGACAGAGCCTCTTATCTGAATTTATATGTATAACATAAATATACATTTTTGGGAAATAAAAATATACAAGCAAAGGAAGCATTTCACAGTTAACGAATGCATTGTATTAAAATAATTCCCCATTTTTATTGCAAAGAAACATAACTAAGTCAGTATATAATCAACTATTTCATTAGTCACAATCAAATAGTATATTATCTACCAGGGATGAGCAAGCAGTTTTCTGATGAAATTCACAGTTTTACCAGCAGAATCTTTCTATGAAATCTGTTTTCACCAGAGCAGACCTTATTTCCCCACTTGTCCTGATCTGCTGCACATACTGTTATCTTACAGTTTGAAGCAGATTTATCATGTATATATAACCCTAATTTGGTTACTGTCTCTTTAACTAGCAATTAACCCTTAACAATCCAAGAGCCCTAAGTCCCTTTTGCATATGAAAAGTACTGGGAACTGGGATTTACAGCGCAGTGTCTCCATCTAGGGAACATTGAGGAGCACACCTCTGGGGATATCCACTAGGAAAAATTAAAACACACAGTTTGCAAATGAAACAGATATAACCTTTATAAAACAGTAGTGAAAGAACTTGGGCAATCTAATACACAATTCACTCTTGCACTGGGGACATGTGGGACCTACCTATCTCACTATTAGGTACCTGACTGTTTCTTCAACAGAGTCCTTATTATGATCAAAGTCCCTTAACCCCTGAAAGAGGTCAATGACCACACAGTTCAATTGAAATGCCCCTTCCCAAATGCTCTTATACCCGAGGTAGGGCTACCTTTCCCAAAAGTGCCTTTCCCGTTGGAACTTAGCAGCCGCTCCCAAGTAGCAGGTAAATGCACGACTTGTCCTCAAACCGGTGCCCCACATTTGTATCCTTGCCAGTATCCTCCCTTGGGTGGCTCACTCACCAGGGTGCTCTAAGGGGCAGTCACACTGGAGATTACAGGCAGCTCACTAGTGGCACCTTTCTCCTCCTGAGTCTCTAGCAGCTTGGCAGGGAAAAAGATGGGCTCTCTCTGTACGTCTAGGGATGCAGCAGCTTCTCTGCACTCTTGGACAGTCTCCCAAAACTGGTTCTGGCTGGATGATGCAGCATCAAAACCTGTTAAGCACTGTTGGAGACCCAGTACCTTTGGCTCCAAAGTCAGGCACACCCTCTCTCCCAAGGATGCACTGGGGCGCCCAGCCAATCAGATTGCTCTCCAGCCTGTAACTGGGCTGGATGATGTCACATACAGAAAAATAGTGGAGGGATTTGTCTGATCCTCTACATATCATTCTTGGGAAATTCTGAAGGAATTGCAGCATTTTGATATTTACCCCAATTATGAAATCTTTCAAATTGACAGTCAGGAAATTAGCAACTGATAGATGTGTCAATTCAGCAAACCATGTCAGATTGATTTAAGAATCCAAACAATGTTCTTCCCTATGGAGTGATAGTGCTCAGTGCAGCTCAGTAGCACCTGTCTGAAGCCTTGCTCCCTTATATGGGGACCTACCACTGAAATGAATCATTCTAGCATGGAAAATATATTGCTAAATCAGGACCCTTTAAAGCTAGACTCTTTAAAGCTTTACTGGCAAAATGTACTGATCTGATTAATCACCTCATTTATCTTTGACATTATCTTGCATTGGTTTGCCTCCAAGGACTGGTTTGTAGAAAATCAACAAACTACCAAAAGATCTTGTTATATATTATTCACAGTGTATTAATTTAGAGTAGAGTTTCTGGACAAGGTATGTAGAGTCAATGCAGAGTTTCTGGCTAAGGGATCCCATACCTGTTTACAGCTACTTGAAAATAATTTAAAGGAACAGAGAATATGAAAATTGTTTTATTTTATATTTATTCCTTCTGTTGGGGCCACCATACATAAAGTTTGCTACAACACATTTACACAGTGAATACATCCAATGATTCATAAAGCTTAGTTATCATCAGATACAAGGCACTGTTTTATTATTACAAAGAAAAAGGAAATAATTTCTAAAAATTTGAATACCTTGATTAAAACCGACTCTATGGGTTATGCACTTCCCATAATGCAGAACTCTATGGATAGCGAGTTTCTGGAAAAGGGATCCCGTACCTGTATACTGGTATTTGAAAATAATTTAAAGGAACAGAGAATCTGAGTTTTAATGTTTTATTTACTATATTATTTTTATTCAACGTTTAAGGTTTAGTAAGAAAAATGAAATTAGTTTGGGTACATTCTGCACTACTACATGTAAACTAGAGAGGTTTGTTGAGCATTGGACATACAATTTCTTATTTGAATGTTTTTTTACAGCCTATATCAAAATTCTCTAAATTTTCAATGCTACTGAGCTCTAACACCCCATAGAGCACAACTGTGGACACATGTAACTGTACTGATGAATGTGTTAACTCTGTTGGCTTAAATTTTGGCAGATAAGGTCTTTGTAAATAACTTGGGTTGCCACTTTTTTGCATTGCTGTTACCAGCCTTCGGGTTGGGGGATCGGGTTGCCACCTTTTCTGGGAAAAAATACCGGCCTTCCTATATTTTTTGGTTTTTCCCTATAAATAAACTTCATCTGCATCAAGCAACATTTTTACTGGACAGGCCAGTAAAATACAGACCAGGTGGCAACACTATTGGGGGTGCATTGTGACGTCACTCGCAGGCATGCCATGATATAATTTTTGGTGGGGTTATGACATATGGGGCATGAAAATAGGTGGTTTGGACAGAAGAAAGGTGGATGGGACTGGAAACATGTGAGTGGGCCATGGGCAGACTGAGTGGGGAAATAGGTGGGCATGTGGTTAGAAGGGGTGTTCGGCAGCGGAGAGGGGAAGGGAGGGATTATAGGGAATTTCAAATTTACTGGCAATGTAATTTTTAATTACGGTTCCGGCTTTAGCTCATTGGGCAACCCAATGAATAACACAGGGATAACACATTCAGCACTTTCACAGTGTGGATATCAAAAACAATATGGTGAAAGGAAGAGGAAAGAAAAAACGATAGAGAGCAGAAACAACATATATCAATGAACATACACACTTGCACAAATTGCATAATGTATAGCACATTAAGGTTAAGCACAAATTAAAGTAAATCAGGGAAATATCAAAGTGGTGCGAACCCCTCAGGGTACTCCAGTTCAATATTTTCTAAAGCTGCCCCTACATTTAAATGCATTTCTGTGTATTTTGGGAGTATTATTTTAATCTGTGTTTTCATGGTATGGGGTGTATTTTATGTTTATTTGAGTTCCAGTAATATATAATCATTGTACTGGCACTTGGGGAAATAAAGAAATAAGTCTACTTTACAGGGAGTGACTGTTAATGAGTGTTTTTTATATTGGCTTCCATAAAGCCTGCAGGCCATCAGCTGGTATATTGCTGAGAAAGTAATACAATTGTGCTTTCTACATGACTCGTCAGACTCCAGATTTTTATGTTTATCCCTTTTGTTACACTGTGTAAATGGAGACAGCTTCCAAAAAGTAACTTTATTGATCCATATATTTATTTCCTTTTGCAGTCTTGGTATCATTCCGTTCACTGTATTTCAATAAGACCGCGGAGACTGTTTAACTCTTGTCTTTTTCCCTTTCTTTTTAACTGGATCTTTGTAGCACTGTTTCTGCATTATTTCTATAGAGAGGATTTACTCCATTTGAGTGAAAGGGGTTGCCAATATGTTGCATCCTTGCATTTTTTTAAAGGCTTGGGGTCTAACCTGCCTGTCCTTTATATGTGGGATCATTTTCTATTTTTCTATAGTACATATTTGCAAATCTACATAGCCACAAGGGAGCTTTGGTAAATACTACAAAGCTGGTATGATATAGTATCTATATTAGTGTTTATTGTAAATATACCGTATAATATACAAATAATATGCACACCTATTATTCTTCAGCATCAAAGTAAACATAATTATTGTACTCCTGTGGGAGCCATAGCAAAATAATATTTTTTTAACCAAAGCATATGCTCAAAGGCTGCACACATTTATTGATATTCTGCGTAGAATAAATGACCACTCTTTTCTTCTAACTTCTAACTTATTATGTTATTATTTGTTAGAATTTTGACGTTATAGCTATTTTTATTTCAAACACGAGTAACTATATCTGCAGTCAATGTTATTAAAAGCCAAAAATCCACTCAAATTATGTTTATCACTAGTACTAAAACATGGAATAAAATATTAAAATAAAATAATAATATAATAATGATAATTGTATAGAACCTTATTTAATCATAAATCTTGGATAATCCAGGTATATATATATTAAATACAAGGAAGCAAACTATAGACATCCTAAAAATACAATCAAATATGACAGATCATTCTGTATGTACTGGTTTGTAGTTAATATATATGATTCAGGCTATACAGGCCAGTCTGCATATAGAATATGCCTCTTTGCTGCCATGCAGTTTTAGAGTAAAAGCTACAGTACTGGGAATCTGACAGGTAAACTATTTAAAAAAATGCAGTTTTCTGCCAAATGACCCCCCCCCAGTATTTTATGCACTTTCATAAATTGCTAGTTACATGTATTATTAAATAGGAATATACAATAACTACCAAATATATGTAGGGACCTATAGGATATCCTATCCCTATAGAGTTAATTCCCTACCTTTTGCATGTAGTTCTCTTTTCCCTTGTTATTGGGCCAAGCCCTTGTAACTGGTAAAGTGTAACACCCACACCTATTGGACAAAGAGTGTAATGACACTCCCCTGCCACACTGCTATATAGTGTTGTGCAGGGAGTGTCCTCTTCCTCTTTGGCTCCTGGTGCTGCTGCTAGGTGAATCCCCATTGAGCCTGGGATCACCATAGGCCCCAGTAAGCATTTACCCCAGAGGGACCTGACACCTTTGGTGCTAAGTCGGGGACCAGGTAACCCCGTGAACGAGGACCAGCTAAGATAGTAAGATCTTGTTATAGTCTCTCTAGGAGAGAAAGACAGAGAGGTGTAGCAGAAAGAGCAGTTGTCGCTCCAACTAGGAGGAAGTAGCTTCCCACAAGGCCTGTTTGCCTTTAGAGCAGGGAACTCAGTTGATAGGCATCTAGCTGAGCAAAGGACTACCTGTACCCTACCTGATCGATCCCGATTCCCTCACTGTGCAACGTCGGTTGAACTGGGAATTGATGTACACCTATCTGCAATATCCTTTGGGAGTCACACCTGTTTGACTGTGAACCTTGTACTGTCCAAAGTGATTCCACCTGCTGTGTCCTCAGTATATTTGTAAGTAAACCTGTGGTCATTTGCCTCTGGCATAATAAATCTGTGCTCCTGTTTTACCTTTTTAAAGAACCTACTGGCGTCCATTATTCTATTTTGCACTTATATGCCTGTGAGTTGTAGTTTAACTACAGTTTAAAGGGGAAGCTTCCATTTGGCGAAGGCTCTGCCCTGGGTGAGGATTCGCAATGTAACCCATGCTCACTTCCTAGCTGGTCACCGTTAACTCCTAATTGGCAGAATAGGCCAAGAAAGTGTTACATATATTTAGACTGGGATTGATACTAGAAAAAAGCTAGTTATATTCTTCCTAAACAAAATTTACAAATATAGCTTACATAAGAAGCCCAAGAAAAGGATGTTTGTATTTATTTGCAGAATGACTAAATCCACTGCCTGGGGTTGTTTCTTCTCAGATTGTGTAAACGGATTGCTGTTTAGTAAGGCATTAAATGCTGACAAGTTCTGATATTGACCATCGCTTGATAAAAGAATATGCTTGGAATATTTTACTTAAGTTATTGAAGAAACGGACTGACAGCAAAATAGATAATAATGAGAACCTGTCGGGGAGATTGTTCAACATTCTATTTATTTCCAGTAAATCTTTCCATATCTACTGTAGCTGATATACAGTATATAGTACATTGCATTGCTGGGTGCAGAATTGGTCTGTGCTATATCTTGGAAAAATACAGGGATGCTGTATACAATACTTTGTATTACCCCCTAAAAGCTTCCACATATGTATTAGGCTTGCATTTGGTTGGCTGAATAGTTGTTTCGTTTGTTGAAGAGACATATATGATGTGCTGCTGTATATTATATCCAGGTTACACAACCTCACTTCCAGTCACATTTTTTTGCTATAGGAGGAAAAACCATTCCAAAGTATCTGGTATGAAATACATCTTTAACATGATACAACATTTCAGAACTCATTTTTCCAGACTCATCCTACTTGCTTTGTGAACTATTGTCAAAAATCTTTACGGTAATATAGAGGCTGAGCTAACTGCTCCAACCATGCTGAACCCTATTCTTCCAAGAAATTCTTGTTTTTGTATAAAAAATATTCAGTTATTCAGTTGTTTAATATTTGTCACTGAGTTTGTAAATTGCAATAAATGATTGTGCATGTAAAATACTATTTTATTGCCAGTAAATAGATGGTCTGGTTCATTAAATACTCTGATCTAATGGTGGGAATGTAATAAGGCAACAACAGAAAAATATTCATAATATAAACAACTTTTCCTCTGCATAAATAACCTCTTCCTAACCTCGTAAAGAACAAGGAAAACGCACCAGCAGATACTTTCAGAAATATTGAAAAAGATTGGGCTGGTATGGATCCCCATTTTGTTTTTCCTACAAGATCATTGTAGCCTGGTATAGACCCTTGCATCCATCATGTAATATTCTAATATCCCCTTGGTTTTCTGCTGCTTAAAACACACCCCCAAGTGTGTTTTTGCATGGAGCATGACGTTTAGTGCACCCTAGTCTTATGTTCCACATTATTTTCTGTATTGCGTCAAGGCATACAAGGAAAAACATAAAGAAGCAGCACTGAAATGTCTTTTATAATCCTATAACAGAAAGCATTGTTTGCCCTTTTTAAGTTCAGAAGGCAATATTAACGAGAGAAAATACTTTTAATGTGCCTGTGAACTTTTCACATTCATCAGGATACCAATGACTTGTTAGATATGTGGTTTAAGCCTTATCATTCCACTGCTATAGTATTCCTCTTGAAAATCCGGCATTGACTTGAAATGAACATAAATCTGATGTGGATACATTAGAGATTCATGTAATCTCATCGTCACTTTTCCCCAGGCTTCATAGCACATAAAACTGTTGCTGCCGCACAGTACAACCTTCTAGCATGACCTTATTTATGTCACCTAGTTCTTTTTAGATTACATTCCATTTTGTTATTTTGCTTTTACATTCTGTTGATGTTATAAATAGCTTTCCTTTGTTTTATTAACCTACAGTAGGATTTTTTTTTTATTTAAGAGGGAAAGGGAGGAACTGCATATACAAAAATTCACAAAATACATAAATACAAAACAATTTAATTTATAAGTTACTTGTACAGGTATGCAATCTCTTTTTCAGATACCCAATATCCAGAAAATAATCAAGGACAGCTCCCATAAAGCCCATTTTAAGAAAATGATGCAAATAATGCAAATGTTAAAAATAATTTCCTTTTTCTCTTTAATAATAAAACCATACCTTATACTTTATGGTAACTAAGCTGCATGAATCAATATTGGTAGAAAAATAATTCTATTGGGTTTATGTAATGTTTATATATTTTTACTAGACTTTGAAGTATGGTGATCCAAATTACAGAAAAAAACCCTCGTATCTGTAAAAACCCAGGTCCCAAACATTTCATATAATAGATCCCATGCCAGTATAAAGATACATTATCAATATGATGTATTTTTAAATATACAGAATCAAAGGCACATGCCTATGGCGACAGTTTAAAAAAGATTATCAGCACTCTGCCTTACGTTTCTGAGTCTTGTGGAAGGGGTATACCCTTTTCTTGCATGAATGGTGAATGCACAAAGACTTTCTTGCCCATGTACCAATTGAGAAGAGAAAGAAGTAGATGAAGGGCCATCCTAGGGCACTGCTGGGTAGAAATCCAACACTTAGGGGCACATTTACTATTGGTCGAATATCGAGGGTTAATTAACCCTCGATATTCAACTATCGAAGTTAAATCCTTCGACTTCTAATATCGAAGTCGAAGGATTTACCGCTATTCGATCGATTGAACGATTAAATCCTTCTATCAAAAACATCTAGGAAAGCCTATGGGGACCTTCCCCATAGGCTAACATTATTTCAAATTGTTTGATTCGAAGTCAAAGTCATAGTCGAAGGTCGAAGTAGCCAAAAAAAACTTTGAAATTCGAAGTTTTTTTTATTCTAATCCTTCATTTGAACTTAGTAAATTTGCCCCTTAATGTCAGAGATATGAGTATAGGAACAACACTTGGTTTGGTGGTAGAGATGGGGTTGTTTGAGGGTGCATTTCCAGTGGGGACATAAGGAGGTCAGCTTGCAGAGAAATCAGCAAGATTTGGGGCAAAATTTGGGGCAATTTGACACAAAGGGTGTGGTCAGGTGGCTGCCAGATGGGGCTTCATAATTTCTGAAGGTAGTCCTAGAAACAGTTTTTAGATATTTTAGAAATTTAGAGCTATGAACTTAGAGCATTATTATGCTTGCAGAAAGATTTTACATCTGTGGCTCAAAGACCACTTTTTTGTTCAGGAATATGAATATACCAGTTGTCACTAAAATAAGGCTAAGAAATGTGCAAATAGTTTCAGAAGCACACACAGTACAGACACCTTTCAACAATTTGACGTTTCACGGTATTATTAATACCCTTTATTTAAACATATGAATTGCAGTCCTTGTCCCTGTGCAATGGATCTGTGTGGATTAATCACACACTATTATCATTATTATCAGGAGATAATTAACCTTTGTGAATATTTTTTAGGAGGAAACCAGAAGAAGCCCATGCAGACACATGCAAATAACCCTAGTTGTTATTGAACCCAGGAACCAAGTGCTAAAACTCTTAAAAACTTTTAACTAATAAAAGCTAATTCAGGGACTGTGCAGAATGGCGTCTTGGAACAAGGAACAAACTTTTCTCACCCTTTGAGGCAACTTGGAGAGACATATTTCAGTTCAACCTAAAATGTAACATAAGAATTTACATTTTCAAGAATATAGCCGCTTAAGCAAATGTATCATGTGTTAAACCCCACAGCTCGAGTAACATTAAAAAAAGAAATGTACAACTTTCAAGGACTTACTGAGCTATTAGAGAACAGATCTTTAGAAAACGTGTTTTCAGCATGAATGAATATGCTTCCGATGTAAGAGAGGGAAAACAGAAAGTCAAATATTGCTAATATCACAAAATAGCAGAAAGAGGAATAATGGCTCATTTCAAAATAATACGTATCACTATACACATACTAACATTAATTCTAAGGTAAATTATCCATTTATTTTTAAAAAAACATATTCCATTATATTTTCTTAAAATTGAGTAAACCTAGTTCTATCTCTCTCATCTTTAAAGTGCTCAGTTACTTCAAGAGAGCAACAAAACTGGCATGTTGTGATGTTGTTACCAAAAATGCAACATTCCCATAACTATGCTTGTCACAACCAGGTGCAAAATTGTGGGTTGGATATAAAACAAAAAAACATTTGTACCAGTTAGTAAATGGTGTTCATAGTGGCAAAAAGTCTGCCTGAAAGGGTTGGCATACTAGTGGAACATAATCATAAATTTACATTACAGCTTTTAATTGCTTGTGATTCAGCTGACCGAAAAACTAGATAAACCACGGAAACATTTGTGAAATGGTGACATTTCAAAAGCATTGGAGTCAATGGGCATTTTTTTATTGTGCCAAATATTGTTGGAGTCAATATACATTTTTGATACATGTGTTTGTCTCAGATCAAAGTCATTGGAGTCAATAGGCATTTTTATCACTTTTTTTGTGTGAAAAAATACACATGGCAAAATTCTAGCAAAGATTCACAAAAATTTTTGCTGCTCGCAATAACGTGGATTTTGTCACAAATATGTATCTGATGAATCTGGTGGAATTTTTTTTTATTTTTTCCTACAGCTGACACATCAGGAAGCACCTTGGGCACAACATGCAGGGGAGCCCTGTTCTAAGACTCTGGTTAATGCAGAGCACCCTGGCCCAAGAGCACAAGAGCAGGTACAACTGGCAAATTGGTTCTAGAATAACAGGATAGAGCGAGTTGCTGCAAATACATTGTGTACAATGTTTTAATAGATGCAATTTTAAAAGCAAATTGGGCTCTATTAGGAATATGTATAACATATAAACTTACTGTTTTGTTCACATTTACCAGATTCTTTTTTGCATGGTAAAATATTTGTACTAAATCCAAGGGATTAAGATTGAGAGGGTGCTTAGTGCTCAGCACCACCACTGAGCAACACCCCAAAGAACACAATGGTGTTTGTCTATTCAAATCAGATACCACTCAATATCTCAATATTTCAATTTTTTAAACACTTTCCTGACTGTCAGGAAAGAGTTTAGAAGACCTGCCCCATGTCTTAGATGAAGTGCTATACTTATTGCTCCAGTAAGAACTCAAGTGCATCTGCAATGTGAAAGATAAACATGTTTCCCTATTTTATTGTAGTAGAATGTATTTGTTTGTGGAAGCGTTTCCAGAAAATAAACCAAAAACTCAAAAACCTAGTATTCCTCGAGAATCACCATTCCACCATGCAGTGCCAGTTGACTGTCCACACTTGTACTTATGCTGATTGGCAATGGTTGTTAAATATGAATCCAAGCAACCCTGACCATCAAACACTCATTTTATCCTATAAACAAAAGAGCTTATTTAACAAAGGCTTTGTCAAATGGTGTATTAACTAACTGTAACCAAGGGCAAGACTTTGTTATAGATTATGATTATTAAGCGTCCAGCCTCAAAGAAGGCTTGATAGTAATTATAGTAAAAGAAAGATTATAGATCTTAGTACAGCTTTAATTATATTTATGATGTGAGGTAAATGTATTAATCTACGCAGTCCATTAACACAGTGCCTAAGTACTATTTGTAGATGTTTCATTACAGAGAGGTATTTTAATTGGGTCTCTGTGGTAAAGCTTGGTCTCCATGACTTATAAATTGCTAAATATACAATGGTTGAACAACAGCCTTCATTAGTCTTCGTGTTATTGCAGATCTGAAAATGGTTAAACATATTAATTTAATCTTATCTTTGTATAAATCTGAAAAGAAAAATATGGGGTTGGTTACTTTATGGGTAGCAGCAAATGCTGCTCCTAGTTTATGGAAGAGTGCATCAAGAAGTCTGTATCATGGACATGATAAACAGATAAAGAACAGTGTTACAAGAATACTTGTGCTGTTTGACTTACATAGGTGCTAAATAGAACCACTGCAGTTGCCAGTTGCAACAAATCAGCAGTGGGCTTTGCTAGAAAATAAAATGAAAGGTCTGGTTATTTGCTATAGCCAACTGCACTAGTTCAATTTAGCATTTATGTTATTATATTAACGCACCCTTAAGGTTGATTTATTGTTTATTTTTAGAATAAGAATAAGAAATTAAATTAAAGGGGCATATCACCTTTAGTTTAACTTTTAGGGGCACATTTACTTAGCTCGAGTGAAGGAATAGAATAAAAAATACTTCGAATTTCGAAGTATTCTTTTGGCTACTTCGACCATCGAATTGGCTACTTCAACCTTCGACTACGACTTCAACTTTGAATCGAACGATTCAAACTAAAAATCGTTCGACTATTCGACCATTCGATAGTCAAAGTACTGTCTCTTCAAAAAAAACTTTCGACCACCTACTTTGCCTCCTAAAACCTACCGAGCATCAATGTTAGCCTATGGGGAAGTAGGCTTTCTACCCAATTTCTGATCGAAGAAAAACCGTTCAATCGATGGATTAAAATCCTTCAAATCGTTCGATTTGATTATTCCTTAGATCGTTCGATCAAACGACTAGCGCTAAATCCTTCGACTTTGATATTCGGAGGCGAAAGGATTTAACTTCAACAGTCGAATATCGAGGGTTAATTAACCCTCGATATATGACCCTAAGTAAATGTGCCCCTAAATATGTTATAGAATAGCCAGTTCTAAGTAAGTTATCAATTGGTCTTCATTATTATTTTTTATAGTTTTTGAATTGTTTGCCTTCTTCTTCTAACTCTTTCCAGCTCCCAAATTGGGGTCACTGACACCCATCTAAAAACAAATGCTGTGTAAGGCTACACAATTATTCTTATTGCCACTTTGTATAACTCATCTTTCTATTCAGCACCCTTCCTATTCATATTCCAGTCTCTTATTCAAATTAAAGCATAGTTGCTAGGGTAATTTAGACCCTAGCAACCAGATTGCTGAAATTGCAAACTGAAGAACTGCTAAATAAAAAGCTAAACTAAAAAAATAACATAAAAAATAATTGCAAATATCATTCTCTAAATCATACTAAAAGTTAACTCAAATGTGATCAACAACTTTAATACATGGTTTACTAAAGCACAAATGAGCAATATTTGCCAAAAACATAAACTCATAGTAAGGATTCATGGTGATGATAGTACCTGATGGTACTGAAGCTACAAGATCAAAATTTCCCAGCACTTACCCCTGTAACTGCATACTTACGATGAGTCAGGTCGATTGCTGAAGCAGTGCTCTCCCAAGAAAAAAAAACGAGTGTGAAAAAATTTGGCCGAGTGGGGGATATAAATAGATCAATACAGTCCTGCACAGTCCTGCTGGCTTCTATACAAAGAGTTAAAGGAGAACTAAAGCCTAAAAAATGAATAGGGCTAAAAATGCCATATTTTATATACTGAACGTATTGCATCAGCCTAAATTTTCAGCTTCTCAATAGCAGCAATGATCCAGGACTTCAAACTTGTCTCGGGGGGTCACCATCTTAGGAAGTGTCTGCGACACTGCACAGTGGGCTCTGAGCAGCTGTTGAGAGGCTAAGCTTAGGGGTTGTCGCAATTTTTCAAGCAGAAAATGAGGTTTGTCTGTAATATAAGCTGATGCTACAGGGCTGATTATTAAATTCTGATGCTAGTTGCACTGGTTCTGATCTGCCATGTAGTAATTATCCATATTAATTACTAATCAGCCTTATATTGTGACATTTCTATTCTATGTGTACTGTATATTTTGAGTGGGTCCCTAAGCTCAGTAAGTGACAGCAGCACAGAGCATGTGCAGTGAATCAGCAGAAAAGAAGACGGAGAGCTACTGGGGCATCTTTGGAGACACAGATCTTTACTGCTAAAGGGATTTGGTTGCCTTGGACTGGTACCGGGTGATGGGGGAAAACTGCTTGGTGATGCACCACAGCTTGGCCTTGGAAGAACACTGCTAAAGTGAGATGTTCTGCTCATGCAGAATTGCTCTGCAATAGTACATTGTATGAACTAAACCTACTGTTCAGAATGGGAAGTATGGAGCTCATGCAATTTGCCCCACAGGCAGCCATTTGTTGCCATTGCTTGAGTTTCCCGCCTTGTGTCATGGCAGACACTTCAACTAGTATGGACATAATGGGGGAGGGGGTAAATTTGATAGACTGTTGCATAATGTTGATATAAAAATTAAGTACTTTAACACCAATGAGACTGGATGATCTCACCGATTTATGTTTCTGGAAAGATGGGAAAACTGTAAAATGCCCTTTGATTTGTAATAATGAGTTTGATATAATTAGTTGGTTGAACATTAACCTTGTTATATGGACATTTATAAAGCATTGCTTTGAACATTGTATTTTTCCTTTACACAACTACAATTGACTATTTATTAGCACTGTGAATCACGTCTCTGTATCCTTTATCAGTTATATGTCTCATTTGGACTTATGGAAATAAGAGTTATTGTAAGAGTGAAGCTTTGTATTTATGACTCCTTGTAATGACGTCATCATGATTCACTGTGGGTGGAGTTTGGGTTGAAATAGCATCCTTTTTTATTTGCAAGTTGTAAGAACATTTGATAATGATGGGGCATGCCTCTGAAATGTTTGCTGGGATATGATCAGTTTAAAAGATTTAACGATTTTGCAGAACATGTATTATTGAGCGCTTATGTGACAAGCTTTTTAACATAGAAGAAATGTCCCTATCAGCCCCTCTCAGGCAATTGTTACTTCACATTTCTCATTCAAATTTTTTGCCAATGCACACGCATTACTTATAAATTCTGTCAGCTATTTGGTTTGTAAATTAGAACAGTTGTTTGAAAATCTTCAAACAGACCTGGAAGCAGCAGCAGAGCCTCTGGAGTTGTTCTTCTATGTTACTACAAATGTTTCCATAAAAACATATTAAATAAGAGACCATTTTGCTTGAATCCAAAATCAGAATCTTTCTCTTCCCAGGTAAATGGCTTTACATGCCAGAGAAAAAGCAAACACTGCTATTGAATTATATTTATAAGAAGTAAAGATTGTGTTACAACTTGCACTGGGAACATGCGCCTTTAGACAATCTTACAGTTATAGGAGAGATACGCAGATTGTTTTTGATGATTTATGGTTCAGTGTAGGTTTCCCTGTTCTTGGAATATAGATATTAATTTACTAAGTTATACATTTTTGTAGTATGTCACATTGTATTGAGTTATGAGAATGGTTTATTAAGAATAAAGTAGGTGATTATCGAAGAGGTGGGGTAAAAAGAAGCAGAATGCAATGAATACTAGAATCAAAGGAAGTCAAAGGAAGTCAAATAAAGGAAATGTTAATAAAGAGAGTCCTTTATATTGGGGTTCTGAAATACATTAAATATATGTTCCCTACCTAGTAGGCTAGTAAGTGCAAAACCAGGATAGCACGCGACACATCACTTTTAGGCTTGACACTAGTGATGGGCGAATTTGCGGCATTTCGGTTCGTCGAAAAATTTGCGATTTGAAACGTCGAAAAATTCGTGAAATGGCGCCGGCGTCTCGTTTTTTATGCCGGTGCCCGTTTTTTGACGCCAGCGCCCGTTTTTTACGCAGGCGTCCGTTTTTGACGACGGTGTCTGTTTTTTCGGAAAATTTTTTTTTGATGCCGGCGAATTTATTCACTGGCAGCTAATCGCGCAAATTCGCCGCGAATTCGCGGCTGGAGAATAAATTCACCCATCACTACATGACACCCCACTGTACTCCTTAACAATCATGTGTACAGTATCACAACCAGGATTTTTTCTATGAAAAAAATCTAAATATAAAAAATTTGATTGAATAAAATTGTGAAAAAAACTTAAATACCCTGAATTTGGTTATGACCTTTTTTTATATAAAAATCTAAAAATTTGTATTTAAAAAAAACACTTCAGTTTTTAAAGACAATAACAATTCCAAATTTTCAGCACAAATATATATTTGAAACAAAGTAAAAAAGAATTGATAAAAAATTAAAACACTAATAAATCAGCCCCAGTGTATCAAACACCATGAACTTTATCAAACACAGTTACATTCAAATGAACTGCAGTGAGCATGTGATATCTGCAAATATCCAGAAATATTCCTGTTATTGTTATAGGTAATTATTACATGTAATTACATTTGAATATTAATGATTTAAAAACTGCGAAAATGAGGCCTTACTGATAAGGTGCCAGGCAGTTCATGAAGGTTCTGTCCTCCACCTTTTTTGCAGACCAGACAACAGTGCATTGTATAGGTATGGGATCTGTTATCCAGAATGCTCGGGACCTGGGGTTTTCCATATAATAGATATTTCCGTAATTTGGATCTTCATACCTTAAGTCTACTAGAAAATCATTTAAACATTAAATAAAGCCAATAGGTTGGCTTTGCTTCCAATAATGATTAATTATATCTTAGTGTGGATCAAGTACAAGCTACTGTTTTATTGTTACAGAGAAAAGGGAAATCATTTTTAAACATTTGGATTATTTGGATAAAAATTGAGTCTATGGGAGCTGTCTGTAATTCGGAGCTGTCTGGATAACGGGTTTCCAGATAATGTATCCCATACCTGTACTGTATAATATTGTATATAGCATTGTATAAGAGTTATGGTTTACAGGTTTTAAATATACTCCATGCATACAAAAACATTTTGTCAGGGTAAATTATGAGAAGTTCCGTATGCAACGGGCAATTATGGACACTCACCATGTTTTTTTACCCAGTTCTGGCACTTAAATTGCAGCACTTAATATCCTCCCTTTTGCATCGATTGGTTACCCTCCCACTTACATTGTAATCTCTATGGGGTGTTGTCGCTTAGCACATAATCTTTAATGTAACTGTACTTTGTATTTATTTGTATTTTTTATTGTATTGGCCCATTATCAATTTACTGTTCTGCTGAACAGTGCTGTATGCATGAGTAGTTCTAAATAAAAATTCCAGTGTCCTTGTGGCCAAATGAAGAGTTGTGTCTGCAACAACTGAGCCCCTGAATACAGGTGCAATTGTGCTTGTTTCTTGATGCAAATCGGCATCTAGCATTTCCAGAGTGATAGGGTTATACAATACTACAGGTGAATCACTACTGATAGTCCAGAGAGCAGATACAGTACAGTAGTTTATTTAAGGAGCAGTATAGCAGTATATCCCCTTGTTCAATATCATAAGCAGAAAACCATTATGTCTGTGCACCAGTAATCTTATTATCTGCTTCGCAAGAACCCAACATGGAATAGCTTTCATTTTCCTGTTCTATTTTTCGGGATTACAGAATTTAACAGGAACATGTCAAAATGATTGATCTCTCTTCCTACCTGAACTTGTTTAGTAGTTATAACTGTAAGCCTTCATCTTCCGGCAAGCCGTACTGATACTTTCCTGTTAAGATGTGGCAAATGTCTATCTGTTTACAGACCCGGCCACGGCCCAAAGATTTTGTGTGGCCCGGACCTGCCTGGCAATCAGGTCCCGTGGGTTTCGGGCCAGCCCGCATATCACTAAAGGGCTTATATTAAATATGAATCAGGATGAAAAAAACAAATGCTCAGAACTATAAGGGCATCAAAAAATCTTTTGCATTCCACCGTATTGGGCCAAACGTGAAAGACACAGAATACTGTATATGTTCTGCCTAATTTATTACTATTATAGCATTTGTTGCTATTTAGGTTTCCTACCTTAAAAGCTCCTTTTTAATCTATACTTTTAGCCGTTTCATTATTTAGCTATTTGCTCTTCCTTCCATATTTTTTGTCTTCTGGAAATTTATATAAGCGTTTTCTTTTTTTTTCTTTCTTTTTTTTTTTTTTTTGCAAAACACAATGCACCCTTCCCCTGTGTTGTACAAAATGGCATAATGTCACATTTGCAATTGTTAATATGCTTCTGAAAGGCAACTGCATTAAAGAATGATTTGCAAATTCGAAGTGACTTGGATTAAGCAAGCACTCAATTTAAATGTTGAATGAAATGACACTGCCATGATAAATAGCCTCCCTTGAAAAAAGTAATTGAAATGCATTATTTGATAATGAAAGTAATAATATGCGTGGTGCCTATTTTTCAAATTTGGTTACGACATTTGCAGATTGCTATTAAACGTTAATGAAACATTGCTGCATTATACATCCATAAATTCTAATATATGAAACAGAACAGGACATATAATTAATGTCAGCCAGTGTTTGAAAAAGTATCTTCATTGTAAAATTATGCAAGTCATAAAGTGCACATTTTGAAATAATACTGGGTATTTGTACAAATGTTTACATTTATATCCTAATTATTGCAAAGGGTTCATTTAAAAATCTAACAAGCTTTGTGCAAATATATTTATGCAAATTTGGATTCGGATTCGTTTCGGTATTCAACCGAATCTTTCACAAAGGATTCGCGGTTCGGCCGAATTCAAAATAGTGAATGCGGTGCGTCCCTAGATATTATACTATTCCACCATTAGATTATTAGTGAAGATGGAACTCATGTTGGATGAACACAACTTGCCCTTATTCAGGATTCTGTCATTGAGCCTAATGGCTCCCAGCAGGAGAAGTCCGGACCAAGGAGGAAGCTCAGGGTTAAAGTCCAAGTTTGCGGTATCCAACAGGGGTCAGGCGTAAGCATAGTCAAGTTCAGGCAAGAGTTCAACAGGGCAGGCAGCAAGTATCAGAATCAAAGTCAAGCCAAGTCTCAGGAAGCCAGGAAACAACAATTCAGGAATTTTGGAAACCCTGGAACATGATTTAGAAATTCCTATAATCCGGCATTGAACCTGGACCTGGAAGTCCTTTTACTTTCAAAGTTCACTTCCGGCGTGTGACGTCATCATGCCAGCGTCAATATGCCGGCGTCGGACCACATGGATCATGGGTGCCGCCATCTTTGAAGGGAGGCCCCGGAGATGGTAACGCCAACGGGCGCTCTTGACAGATTCCTCAGGTAGTCATGACGTGGGTGATCAAAAAATCAGGTCACTACACTGATTCTAAATCAACACTATTATCAGTTAGTTATTTTAATAGGTAAGGGGTTATTTAATAAAGATCTAGTGTTTTTCCTGAAAAAATTAGAGTTTTCAAGAGTAATTTTCAGTAAAAATTTGATTTTTTTTGGGTTTATAAAAAAAATTGAATTTTTCAAGCTTTAAAATTTTCTTCGAGACTTATTATTCCCCAAAGCTGGAAATAACTCAAATCCAAAAATACTCTAGCTAAAGCCTGTCGAGGTCATGTAGAAGTCAATATCAGAGGTCCTATAAACCATTTGAAGATGTTTGTAGCCTTCGTGATGTTTGGATTTTTAGATCTTTTTGCTCGAAAATTCAATAAATTCAAGCAATTCAAGATTTTTTTTTTACAAATTCAATTTGAGTATTCAAGTTTTTCACCCTGATTACACTGATTCAAGGTTTTTGCATTCAAGTTTTTTTTTTATAAATAAGAAAACATTTGAGTTGTGAGTTTATTCGAGGTATGAAAACCTCACAAACCTCACAGACTCGACTATTGATAAATAACCCACTTAATGTAAAAAACTTTATAAAACGCATAAAAATCTACTGTTTGCATATTCTATCTGCAACCATAAATTTTAAGTCTTTTGGGAAAGTATCTGGCAGCTTTACATACTGTTTGACAATGGTTCCTGCCCTTGCAGATTTGTTCCAGGTTGCTCAGATTAGTGGGATAATAGTTTGATCGTTTTAATGTATCTTAAATAGACTATTGGTTTTGCACACATGTCTGCTGGGTGGACTTCTCCACTAAAGACTGCAGATCATTCGAGCAGAGCCATTTCAACCTCATGGGCACAGAGAGCAGAGGTTTTGGTAGAGCAGATATGTAAAGACCAGAAAAAGAGGCTGGCACAAGCCTGGACTCACGAAGTAGTAAAGCCAGAGTCAGATTGTAAAAAGGTTAAAAATGCTTACATTTTATTCTCCATAAGGCCTGATGCGTTTTGTGTCTACCAGGGACACTTAGTCATAGGCTAATGAGGTCCAGGCTTGTGCCAGCCTCTTTTTTCAGGTGTTTGCTCCCCTTGCTGAAGGTCTGGGGCGTGTGCACCCGGGTACAGCGGTAAGCTCACTCAACGTATGAAACACAGCATATACTGGTTACATATTTGTATAGTTCAGATATGTAAAGAGGCAACATCCTTGCACACATTCACAGGAAACTATAGACTTGAGGTTATGTCTTTAGGGGAGGCTACATTTGGCCACAAAGGTATTACAAACAGTTATCTGATGCTCTCTGTATCTTTCTTTTCAATACCTCTTAAGGTGGCCCATACACGGGCCGATAAAAGCTGCCGACAGACCGTGTCGGCAGCTTATTGGTCCGTGTATGGGGGCCGAAAGTCGGCCAGATCTCGATCGGATGGGGTTAAAAATCCCGTCGGATCGCGGCCGCATCTGTTCGTTGATGCAGTCCCGCGATCCGACCGCCTGTTTGTGAAAGCTAGGATCCGATCGTTGGGCCCTAGGGCCCACGATCGGATCTGCCCGATATTGCCCACCTCAAGGTGGGCATATCGGAGGGAGATCCGCTCGTTTGGCGACATCGCCAAACGAGCGGATGTATTCATGTATGGCCACCTTTAGGTGTGCTGCGTGGGACCTGAATGAGCTAGAGTTTCTTAGCTGTAAATTTCAGCAGCAGGGACTGGGAAACTGGTCCGAGTCGAGGGAAAGATGAATGGTGCTAAATACAGGGATATTCTTGAAAAAAACCTGGGTCAGTCTGCCTTTGATTTGAGACTAGGACGGAGGTTCACCTTCCAGCAGGACAATGACTGAAGCATACTGCTAAAGCATACTGGTTTAAGGGGAAACATTTAAACCGGTTGGAATAGCCTCAATCCAATTGAGAATCTGTGGTCAGACTTGAAGATTGCTGTTCACAAGTGAAAACCATCCAACGTGAAGGAGCTGGAGCAGTTTTGCCTCAAGGAATGGGCAAAAATCCCAGTGGCAAGATGTGGAAAGCTCATAGACACTTATCCAAAGCGACTTGCAGCTGTAATTGCCACAAAAGGTGGATCTACAAAGTACTGACTTTAGGGGGGGTGAACAGTTATGCACGCTGAAGATTTCTGTTATCTTGTCCTATTTGATGTTTGCTTCACAATAAAAAAATTAACATCTTCAAAGTTGTAGGCGTGTTCTGTAAATTACATGGTGCAAACTCTCAAACAATCCATTTTAATTCTAGGTTGTGAGGCAACAAAACATGAAAAATGGCAAAGGGGATAAATACTTTTGTATATATGTATATATATTGTATATATACACACACACTGTATATCTGAAAGCCCTATGCTAAAGTTATGTGATTCAATCTCTGCTGCTAACTTCTGGCAGAACTCAAAGTACCGTAAACAGGTCTTGAAGGTAGGAACTGCCTTTAATGTGTTCATCTAAAAAGTTCAACTACCCCATACAGAGTTGATAACCTAAAGGGATAAAATCAGTGGAGCAGTACCTGATGCACAGCTCAGAGAACAGCATGACGCTGCAAGCAGAACATGTTGTGCACTGAGCCGCAACATACCTGGCATTATATTTGAAAAACACAGACCATTAACTATTTTTGAAGGGACATTACAGCTTTGACATTATTAAGATTGCTCCATATATTCTGCTCCTGTTATAAATATGCATCACAATCATTTAAATATTTGCCATGAAGGGAAAACAAATGCAAACTCATAAATCAATGAGGCAGCCTGCTTTTACAGTGAAATGGAAAGGATGGATCAAAATAAGACTGATTTTCAGTTAGTGCAGAGCAGGAATTTATGATGGGGTGGATGTGGCCTCAGCATTGCACCTTGATTCAAAATAAGCTTGTTCCTTGATATACCTTTTTACTGAAGAGATATTGAATCTAACCCCTACACATATGCATTCAGGATAAAATAAATCTCTATAGGATCATAATACAATCAATCACCTGAACATTTGTAAGGAATAAATATGCCCACAATGATGTCACTTTTCCATGTAAACTGGGATGAACTTCTTTAGACTATTATACTGTATAAGCTTCCATGCAATGTTAAAGGTTCAGTTTAAATTCAACCTATATGCAATACATAAGAATTTAGTTCCCGCACCCACCACTGGCCGGTAAGTTTTTATTTAAAAGGTGGCAACCCTAATTGAGAGTCAGGAACTGGGAATTACAGGGCCATGACAGGGCTAGGAATGAGAATCTGGAAGAGGGGGTTAGAAATGATGGGTGTTCTGGCAGTAATGTCGCCTGAGGTGACGTTCACAATGCCGCCACCCATCGGGTGGAGGCCGCATCTATACCGCAGAGAGCGAAATTGCGGTCATTGCACTAGAAAAGCGAAATTTTGCCGCCCCTGGTAACTTCCGGGGAGCTGCCGCCTGAGGCAAGGTGCTCACCTTGCCTCATGACAGAAACGCCCCTGGGTGTTGTAGTTCCTGGGTTGCTTTTGGGTTGGATGGAGACAAGAGGGGTAAAAATAGGAAGGAATTCAAGTTAACATTCTCTTTTACCTTGAACCGCTCCACCCACCCTTCCAGAATAAGGGTGGTAGCTTTGTAGGGGTGAGGTATTAGCATAGTATTGCAGCCAGTGATAGTGGTATCAAGTGTAGGGCATAACAGGGGTTAGGCCTAGGGTCAAAGTGATGGAAGGGGCCCAGTGGAGGGGGAGTGAGTTACAGAGGAAAGCCCTACACCCACCTGGTGGTTTTTGGTTTGTTTTGGTCGTTATTATGATTTATTTGTGATATTGTAAATAAGTTGCTGCCTTTTTACACAATATGTCACATGTGGTTCGTTTGTTGTTTTAAGGAAAGAGGAGAACCTTGGTGTTGTTGGGAGGGGCCCGTCAGATTGACACTGCACCTGTCAAGGCATTTTTCCAGAATGATACAGGGGACATTAAACATTAAACACGGTGCTCAGGACAATGAACTCTGTTTCTGTGAGCAGCAAGTGTTTAGTTTAGTGCAATGAGTGATAATGATCTCCTTCCTTCAACTATCTGTCTAAAGCACTTTCTGCATTCAAGCCAAGGTCTAGCTCTGGCTGCATTATCTGGTCATTGTGAACAAATCATTTTACTGCAGAATAATAAATCAATTTAGTGCAAGTATTTGTTGTTAAAAGACAACTGAATATGTTTGTAGTTCTTTAAAAATATGCATGAATACATATGAAAACAACTTTTTGCATATCTGCTTAGGTGTCTCCAGGCACCTTTGCTATACTGTATAAACAAATACTTTCTGGTTAATGCTAACTGGTTACAGTGAAACTTTAAATTATGGATATTCATAGATTGGCACACAAGTAATGAAGACAGTTAGACAGTTAGGCAGGACATACTTTACCCTGTGCTGATTACTGGACCTGCCGGGGTTATTGCAGCCCAGTGGTAATGAATCCATAGTGTTCCAGGGATGTGCCATGTCATGTCAAAACAAAGTCTTTTCAACTGTGAAATTATAGTGTTAGTAAATCCTTGCATTAAACTGTAAACATGGAAATGTATCAAGTATGCACGGCTGATTAGTTTTTATAGGGATCATTTATGTCTGATAGATATGGTGCATTCAGTTACTTGAAAATCCCATTCATTAAAGGTAGTTGCATTAAAAGGCATTCAGTGCCCTTCTATATATTTGCACTCTATGTCTTCATCGTGCCTCCTGTTATTGACACAGGGGGCGCTTTGAAAAGTTGAAGCAGCTCCAAGATTCTCACAGTAGCCTGAGTAAATGGGGTGTTCATGTCAATCATGCAATGAATGATGGAATGATGCAAAATTTCAGTGCAATTACATCTGAATCAATGTCTAACCAGGAGCTCAGTTGCACAAATCTTCCAATAATCAGACATTCTATATTAATGATTGAATGTTTGGGAAACAAATTGTTTCCATTAATAATTTAAAAAAATATCTATTCATTTATCTTGTTGTAATGAGTATGAGGTTTAATGCCATCATCTTAGCTGACATTTCCTGACTTAAAACAATTATTTTATAAATGTACCACTTGAAAAAAATGTATAATATAAATTAAATGTGCCCCGAATGAGGCCATACATGAAGTTAACTTCATTAACTGAGGACTTCAAATCAGAAGATATTTGCCTAACTAGGCTATTCAAGTGGTGTTAATTATTTAATCTGGCTTCAGACCAGTGATTGGATCTTAACAGGGGCTTAAGGTGACAATATATGGGCAGATTTAATCTGCCGATTTGGGCCCTTTAGGTGGCCATACATGGATAGATCCGCTCGTTTGGCGATGTCGCCAAACGAGCAGATCTCCCTCCGATATGCCCACCTTGAGGTGGGCAATATAGGGCAGATCCGATCGTGAGCCCTAGGGCCCAACGATCGGATCCTAGCATTCGCAAATGGGCGGTCGGATCGCGGGACCGCATCAACGAACAGATGCGGCCGCGATCCGACGGGATTTTTAAAACCATCCGATCGAGACGGCCAGATCTCGATCGGGGAAGCCCGTCGGGGGCCCCCATACAAGGGCCAATAAGCTGCTGACAGTCTGTCGGCAGCTTTTATTGGCCCGTGTATGGCCGATTTGGCAGTTTCTCTGCTCATGTATGGGGACCTCCAATGGGCCCACCCAACCGATATCTGGACGATAATTGACTATACCCGCCATTGTATTCCAATCATTTGGCCATAGAGCCATTGATAAGATTAAAGACCAATATCATCCAATTTAGTTGGACATACTGTATCTGTAAATCATCTGCTCGTTTGGTAACTTTTAAACATTAAAGGAAAACAATCGGTTAGGTTTGCCACCAATATAGATTTATGCAGCTTAGTCACCAACAAGGACAACATACTGTTTTATATTAACAGAGAAAAAGGAAATCAATCAAAAATTAATAGGATTCTATGGAAAATTATGTCCCCATATTTTTAAGCTTTCTGCAGAATGGGTTTCAGAATAACAGGTCCCATAACTGTCCACATTGAAGCTGAAATATTAGCACCCTAACCACATATACTGTTCAGTGAGATATACACACCAATATACAAATAACTATTTCCCATGAGAACAGAATATCTGATCAAATTAGCAACTCAAAAAAACAAACAAACTGACAGCATAATGGCCTGTTCTAGTATGTTTCTACAATTTACATGGGCCCTGATTATAACTGCATACTACAATGCTATTCTTTTCCTACATGAGAAATATTATTAGCCAAATGTGTCATTATCTTTCATCATATAAATCAAGTTAATTTTCTGATTTAATGATATTGTTCTAGCGGATATGCTGATTACATAAATGAATCGTAAGGCGCCATGTTTGGATTAGAGCCAGAATAGAAGGGATTAAAGACTTTCTGACTTTGTCTCACAAATCAAGACACAAGCTACTAGACTGACAGTGAAGCACAGGACTCATTTTTGCAATTGTATAAGTACTTTTCAATCATTTTCTTTGCTTCATTTGAAACATAGAGACAATATTTATTCCAGTATAGAGGAGAGGCCGTCTGAATCTTTAACCCTAAATCAGTGACCTTTGCAGTTGCTGCAAACAAATAGTCACAGTTTTCATATGTAACACATGTATTTTCCAAGTATAATCACATGTATTCTTATTGACTGACGTTTATCATTTAATACCCTGTTGGGTCTTTGGGCATTTAAAAAACATGAACCTTTTTAAAATCTGTCAAAAAGTGTGTTTTTTTTTTAACCCAACAAAAAAGTTTGACATCCTACCTGGATTTAAACCAGAGACCCACTGTATACCTACATATAACAGGTAAAAACTGATATGACTTGAAAGCCATGCAATGGGCCGATAAAGGTAAGGTTATTGGCTTTTGTGGTTTGCTGATTCTATATGAATTACAGTATCTAGGCAGGAACACTTTAGTTGTTTATTACCTAATACTGTATTATTTTTCAATTTAATGTTTTGTAATTGCATCAGAAAAAGGAATATATTAGCTCTGCAAATCTATATACATTTGATTTAATTGCCATTCTGCAAACACATAACCTTATAAATATTAAAAAGACACAATTTAAAAATGATCTTCATTCACCTAGAAGAGGATTAAGCATTGTGTCAACTGAAACCTGAATTGCTTAGAACTGAAAATCATACTGCTATCTACAAAGGCTTTTGCTGTAAACACTGGTAAATAAAGCTTAAATTACAGCTTTACAAGCACATTGCACACAAATTAGGTGATTTGCATGGGAAGGGCATAAAATCAAGCAAGCATTATGCAATGTATATTTAATGAACATTATGTGTGATTGTGCATGGGCTGATTACCCTTTATTAAAATAAAGAATGAGACATTCAATGGCTCGATCATTATTCTAACAATCCAGTTAAATGCAGTATTTATATTATGCAGTGTACCAATACATATGCCACAAGACCTGGCAGTATCATTGCACAGACCATTAAAGCTCACATGGATACCTGCATCTCGATTATCAGTTAATGGCAAATTGCCCTTTTAAATGCATTTATTAGATTTCATACAAATGTTGTATCATTAAATATATTAATTTTGGATTAATAGTCACTTTGCCTGCCCTGAAAGGAACAGTTCAGTGTAAAAATAAAAACTGGGTATAATTGATAATATATTCTGTGGGGAAGTGCATGTGTTAGTCCTGCAAGGTGGACACCTTTGGTGGGAGCTGCAATCAAACACTTATATACAACGCCAATTGAACTTTTTTGCTTTTAATGGGTAAATACATAGATAAAAAAAGGTTTCTAATATAGTTATTTAGCCAAAAATTCAACCTATAAAGGCTGGAGTGAACAGATGTCTGACATAACAGAACACAACTTCCTGCTTTTCAGCTCTCTAACTCTGAGTCAGCGACTTTAAAGTGATACTGACACTAAAAAACTACTTTTTAAAAAATGAATGAACATTAAAAGTTACCTATAGGTCATGTTGATCGTTTTTTGCTGAGAGGTTTGTTTTTTTAAGCAATTATTATTTGAAGTTTCTAAACCTGTCAGTTAAAGTTTCTAATGCTAACGGGCTGCTGCTGCACAAATATGGCAGCCCCCTCATACAGGAACATGGGGCATCAGGCGGATAATGTAAATGCATTGTGCAAATACTTTATGGAAAAGTATCTTTCAAAGGCAATATTACGATAGATGTAAAAAAGAGTTTCATTTCTGGTGTCAGTATCTCTTTAAGGGGGGGGCACATGGGACATAACTGTTCAGTGAGTTTATAATTGATCCTCTCAGCATTCAGCTCAGATTCAAAAACAGTAGTGTTCTGGCTATTATGTTAGACATGTGCTCACAGCCAGAAAGTGAATGTCTCCTCTGTAGTTGGTCTTCAAATGCAGAATGTCATGCCAGAGCAGTATTGTGCTGGAATTATAGAGTGCTTGAGTGCAATTTAACCCTACTGGCTAGTGATGGGCGTGCGTTTAATTGTTGCCGGTGTCAGATTTTTTTCATGGCGGCAAAACACAGAAATTCATTGTGAATTTGCACCTGGCGAATAAATTCACCTATCGCTACTGCTGGCTGCTGAAATGTTTGTTCAATTAATAGAAACTAACTTTGACTACAGTGAGAGGGAGTGTGGAATACATTGCTGTAAAGTGAAATATTAACTGTTGTAGAGGACACGCAAATAATCCTATCAGTCTATATCCACCTCTTCTGCACTGTATCCTTCTATATCCAGACTTCTGCACTGAAATCCAATTCTCAATAGAGCAAAGATTTTTTCATATTCAATTTTGAAATCTTCGGGGAGATTTTTCGGGGTTCGGCGAGATTGGTCGCCGCAAAGACGAGGCAATTAGTCGCCAGGCAACTAAATCTCCCCGAATCGCCCAGTGTGCCCCTACCCTTAAGTGCAGTCATATGACTGGGGCAGCTGGGAAACTGACAATATGTCTAGCCCCATGTCAGATTTCAAAATTCAATATGAAAAAATCTTTGCTCTATTGAGAATTGGATTTCAGTGCAGAATTCTGCTGGAGCAGCACTATTAGTAACAAAGTAACATAGTAAGTTAGGTTGAAAAAAGACACACGTCCATCAAGTTCAACCTTTTAACTTTTTTTTTAACCTGCCTAACTGCCAGATGATCCAGAGGAAGGCAAAAACCCCATCTGAAGCCTCTCCAATTTGCCTCAGAGGGGAAAAATTCCTTCCTGACTCCAAAATGGCAATCGGACTAGTCCCTGGATCATCTTGGTACTATGAGCTATCTTCCATAACCCTTTCTTGCTAAGAAGCCATCCAACCCCTTCTTAACTGATGCGTTTTGAAAAAACATGTTTTCCCATGATATTAAAGGATAGATGGTGGCAGCAAGGGAATTTGCTGACTGTTGTTATGTTTTGGGTGTCTAATATTAGTCTAACCAGTGTGTAAGAGTGAGAGTGTGAACTCTTTAGCCACATCCACTTATACAGTTTTCATGACACAGAGTTATTCCACCACCATATTCCAGTCTATAGCTTCCCAATGGCACAAGTAGCCTGTGCATTAAAAGGTGATTTGGCCCTGGCTTCCATTGTGCATGATTTTATTTGTCAGAAAGAAAAGAAGCTATTAGGACAAGAGATTAAAGGTTTTGCTCCCCTATACTTCTACCAGTCCAGATAAGAATGAATCCAGCCAATGACTGGGCTGTGTTTTGCAGTAGGAAGGGAGTGCTGTTTTCCTTTTCAGGTTAAAGTGTTCCCTTGCGGTTCTGCAGTTTCAAATTTCCCTCTAGAAGGGACTTGGGTGCTGCTGGAGAGCCTGACGCTGGAGAGCCACTGGTGTCCTTTATTTTATTGTCATAGCATCTAAGGTGGTGGTACAGCTACATCCCCCTTCCTCCAGACCAGGGCGGTTTCAGGGCTCAATGCTGCCCTGAGGCATGCAAGATGATGCCACCCCCCTTGGCCCCCGTGCTTAGTTTTTTCACTTCGGAATGGGTCAGTTCTGGCCATATGGCAAGTGTAGATACCAATTATATCGCTTTCTGCATTATAGTGTCGGACAAAGTAATATTTCAGTACAAAAGAGTTTAAAAGTAAAGGCTTGTACCACATAAGAATATAGTCATAGTATAAAGTGGTGGCTGCTGATACTCTTTTTGGTCCAAAATCTTTTATAATAACATCATTTAAATATCCCCACATTCATGATGTGATATAATGCAATCTAAGAAATAATACACAAGTTATACAATTTATAATCTATTGTAATCTAAGAACATTTTTCACTCACATTACATGATGCAAGTATTATAAATAACATTTACCAAAACTTACCCCTGCATATGTAAACAACATTATGGGGCTATGGAGCATTCTGGCTGCTAATAAAATGTTGTATGTTATGAGCTCTGGAAAAAATAATTAAAAATGCAAAATACTGGCAATAAACGTTAATGTCTTTCAATGCACTTAAGACTGTATGTCATCCACTTAGATGATTTGAATGTTTAAAAAGTGTTCTTTGAGAAATGGATTCTATTTTATTGGAGATCTTTATTAAACCCATTCATTACCATTAAACCCTCTTTAAATTTCAGCAGCAAAGTGAATTTATATCCATTATGTCTGTATGAAATCTCCTTCCCCTGTGGTCCAGGTAAACTATTGAAACTACTTTTGAGGATTGACAGTCGTTTAAAAGAACTTTTTATTTTTCTGGCAAATTGCAGAAGGCAATAATATTACACAAATGTAATAAAAAGTAATATTCTGAAAACAGTTGGAGAAAATGTTCTATCATGCTACACACTTTTGTCTTACAAGATGTTCAAAATGATATAATCCTGTACCTGAATGCTGAAGCAGTGCCAGCATGTATGGCGTTTTTTCTATATTATGGGTGATGGGCTGAAAAAGATCGAAGTTTTTTTGGGGGCTCCCCTCCTTCACCCCTACATTTACTCATGCCAACTTAACTATACAGTGGGCACATGTGTAGGGCAAAATAAAAATGTTATTTGATGTTTGGAGGTTTCCCAGGCATTTGTAGTGCTGCTACATATTTCTCCATTGAAATTTGAATTTGGCGCCGTTTGCAAATTAACCATCGCTAGCGTAACTTCGCTTCACTTAGCGAATCAATGCTAGCACAACTTCGCAACCTTATGCTACCCCTGAGCGCAACTTCGGATTTTACTGAATTTGCGGAGCGCTAGCGAAACTACGCCTGGCGAGGTGTGGCGAAGTGCTGCGAAGTTACGCCTGGCGCAACTACGAATCTTAGTGAATTTGCACCCTAGAGGGTAAGTGTTTATTCAGGCAGTTTCCCCTATATGTTTGGACAGCTAAGTTATCCTTTACTCTACAAAGGTAGCTATTGCCTCTTTTCCTGGGTCCCTCGTAATTTGATCTGGGGTATGGCTTGCCCAGTAGGTGGCAGTATAAAATGGTATAGCACCATGTTCTCAGGGTCTTTCTTGGTACCTAATGTCTGAGGGAGGTTGTTACAGTCCCAGGGCTCCAGTTAGGTTAAAAGATAAATAAGGTAGTGATAGCTAGTTGTGTCATAGTCACTCTAGGAGCGAGAGGCAGGCACAGGAAAGGTAGTGAGCAGCCTTTTGCTCCAACAAGGAGAAATAATTGAGTTAGGACCCCTTGGTATGTAAACCACTAGTGCAGGGATTTCAGTGTGTTAGTTGAGGACCAGGTAGGGTGCCAAGATACCAGACCCCAGGCTGAGGATCCCAAGTCCATTGTTCTACTCTCAGGGAGGAGTTGCCTCAGGAGTTTGGTAACTTATAATTTGCTGATTTCTCGTCTGGGAGGGATCTGTCACTATTTGTATTTGTATTTGACAAAAGGGATGTTAATTCCAGTGTTAAAGTGTTCCATCTTAATAAACCGTTATTTGCTGCAAGAATTCTCTCTGTGATTTGGATCTTTAAAAAAGAACAGGGAGCACACAACGGCATTGCGGGGAGTGGTTTGGGTAATGGATCAGTGGCACCACGCAAGCAGCATAGCCCTGTTCACAAACCACTCAAACACCTTTTTCAGGCCCACCTACGGGCATGCTATACATATAATGCATAAAAATGCAATATATAAAAGTACACAGAGGATAAGTCACATAATAAATACACATAAGTAACATAATAAATCAAATAAATATACACAGTAAACAGAGCTTTTATAAGGACACAGAGCTTAAGTGCTATGTGGTAAGAGACAAAGTAGGACGGCAGTCCATGCCCTGTAGAGTTTACAATCTACATGATTTACATGAAGAATCTTTTGTCCTTATTAGATAATCTAAATTAATTTATGAAACCTGAACGGGTTTGCTCCTGTGCCTCAACCCATGGTAACCAACCAACAGTTTGCTTTCATTATTCTACCTGCATAAAGTCCATTAAAGTATTGTAACATGAGCATTACTGTATACCTAATGGCCAGAATTATCCAGATTCTGCTTCTAAGATCGCAAGAATGGAAACACTCACTCACTACCATGTTGTAAACTCTCTGTTGAAGCAATATCAGTGCAAGAAGTATTCATTGGCAGAATGCCTAACATCAACATTAGTGCTGAGCAACATTTTTCACCTGACATAGATTCATCCTGAAAATGCATTTGGGTTATTGGGTGTTTTACTTGCAAAAAATGCATTGGAGTCAATGTTTCTTTTTTTCCCCTCATTTTTCACAGTGAAATTTTGCAGCATTTTTGCAAAAAATTGGAGATTTTCAGGATGAATCTATGTCAGGTGAAAAATGTTGCTCAGCACTAATGCTGATTTTTGCCACTGTACATTGCTGTACCTTGCAGCAGTGGAAAAGCGTTCTCTGGAGCAGTGCATTCTCCTATGGGTGCTAACGGGGCATGGTGCAAAGTGTGAAAATTATGGAGCCATGCTACTGTCTTTTGAACTTTGCTCCCTGAACCTCACAGGACAGTATGCAAAAAGAAAGCCAAACACTTTTAAAGTGGACCTGTCACCCAGACATAAAAATCTGTATAATAGTAGTCCTTTTCAAATTAAACATGAAATCGAATTTCTATTTTTTATTAAAGCATTCATAGCTGTTGTAAGCTCATTTAAAAATATCGGCTGTCAATCAAATATTGTCTGCCATAAAATGGCTGATGCCTGCTTGCTGTAATTTTGAAATCCCAGACTGAAGGAAGCAAGATTCCAATAATTTATATAGTGTAATTAAAGTTAATTTTGCTTGACTAATGTGATAAAATAGGATTTTGAATAAATTTGTTTGGTTGACGGGTCCCCTTTAATCCATGTCTACTTTATGTAATAACAATGAATATACTATCACCTTTTTGCCAATGATATTAATCCTGCTGCCATGCTTTTGGCTCCCCACAGCCCTCTTCTCCTAACCCTTTTAATTCTTTCCTTATTTCTTGCCTTCACTCCATCTTCTTTATGCATCTCCAGGTGTTTTGTCTGTGCAGAAATATAGCTTATTTAGAAACCAATAAATAAAGACTTATTATTGTTAAGTACGGGTGCACCCTGCACCAATTAAATCTATCATTTACTTATGTACATAATTATAGCTAAATTGCAGTAAATGTGAAGAATAGTCTCCTGAAATCTTCTAGTATTTCCACATCAGGGCTGTATTTGCATTCATCGTGTCCATGCTGCTAAAAGATTATATACTGTAGCTCTTTTTTATGTGTGCAAAACATCAAAGCATCATATTTCTTTTATATTGATTTTTTTCTAAAATATTGTAGATTCCCATATTTGTGGTAATATATTTGCCAAATTCTCCTCTTGAGATTAATCTCAGAAAAAGACTGCAGAGTTACCAAGACGCTTCCTTATATCTTCCTGATAGTTCTTTATTTCATAATAACAGCGGGATTTTGCTACTTCTTTTCTTAATTTAGAATTATCTGGGCTTCATATAATACTTCACATTTTAAATAATGTTTAGGTATTGTAATTTTCATAATTCATGTATTATTTTTATAAGCAATATTTCTGTGAAATGTAAATGTATATGTTTTATTTTATACCACTGAAAGGTTAGTATTAGTCATATCCTGTTTTCTGCTTATTTATGTAAAACCTGATAAAATAGTACTTAAAAGGACAGTATCAGTAAAAAAAAATAAAACACTGTACATGGTTTATTGAGTAAGAATGGCTTCTGGGGGAGAAATGATCTACTGTAATTCTGAAAACTTTTCTAACTTCATTTATCCACAGCCCTGCAGCTTAATCATTTATTTAGCCAATGAAAGTGGAAGATATACAGTAAGAAAACAAAGAAAAGCATCAATTCCATCAGTAGAAGTGTGTAAGAAGTAATACGTGTATTCCACTTTAGAACTAGAAAAGTGATATATATGTATTTGTCTATATATATATATATATATATATATATATATATATATATATATATATATATATATAAAAATTGTATAGATACTTAATATTTAAGACTAATTTATACGTACATAGTACCCTAGTGCTTTGAGACACTGTATGGGTACTCGGAAAATAATGAATATAATGAGTGCTCAATTTTGCTTTTCAGGGGTGAATAAGTCTACATGTTCTGGACTCTCAAATTGGTAAAAATTAAAAAACAGAAGACAATTTACAATGGAATTATTTCTGATGAATGTGAACTGCCTCTTCACGAACTGCAAAGTGTAGTGGTCTCTGTAAAGGAACCTCCCATTGTCAATCGTAAAGACTATAGGCATTTTAAAAACTCTAAAAAGTGGTTTCTCTTTGAATAAGAATTTATCGGCAAAGAGGTATGCATTGTCTGCTGACTGGGCCACTGTTGATTGACTTGGCAACTTATTGGCCAGTGTTTGGAAATTCAAAACCATAACATCCTCAGTCAATACCTTAAGACAAATATTGACTGAAATTAGTGGCTGAGTACTGCATTTGGCTTCAGGTCTTCAATATAACCCCTGTGTTATCAGATTGTTGACCCAAAGGCCAAACAATCTGAGAAGGCTGATTTGTTCCTTTGCTATGTTGATGACAAACAAGTAGCTATTTCTCTAAATTTAGTTCTACAACCATACTGTGCTGGAGCCGCCTGGAATAAGTTGGCCTACAAAGAAGCCTAGTCTGGACTTTTTTTAAAGAACATAACTTCAAAAAATGCTGAACTACAATGCATTTTATTTAAACACAATTATATTTTAATGTAGTGGCCTCTTTTTATCATACAGGGATCACATGAAATAAATGTCCAGTGAGACGGGTATTTAAAGGTTAGAAGAAAAGTTGAAATCTTTTTCTTTGAAGAAGTTGTTCACATAGTATTAGACTGTTTTATTCCAGATAATAAATAGCCCAATGCCTTCATTAACCTTTCTCCTTTATTATTTGCAGTCTTGGCACTAGAGTTCTAAGCTGAGCCCAGCAGGTTGTTCATGCATTGACATTTTAAAGATTGGCAATGTTCTATATTGCTTCTTTTTGTCATTCACAGCAAAGAAAGCGTTCTGAATAAAATCAAATCAGCAATATATTGTATGCACATCCCATTTCAAGCAATATTTACAAGAATGTATTTACTAACACATTCAAATAGTTTGGTCTTGATGAGATGCATTCACCATTATGGTACATTTTGGATTTAGTGCTAATGATGTTTAATCACCAACTTACCCAGCAATCAGCAGAGACACTTTTGTGTTAGTAATTGTCAGTTTAGCCATTTAATGAGTTCATGGCTGAGCTGTTGCATTATAGTATCTAGCAGGGCATAGTTATGATTCCAGAGGGAGAGAGGAAAGTATAACAAAAAATGCTAGCTTATATGGTATCTTATATGAGATGCTACTATCTAGGTGCATCTGGGGTAACACTATATCTAAATGTGCTGTGATATAAGGGTATTCTGGTGGAAGGACACATTGCACATGAAGTTTCATTCCTTTTGGCAAAACTTACATTTAAGAAGCTATATTCAGTTCTCGCTATGTCATATCTTTTAGACAAATGATGTGACAAGTGAGAATCCAACAGCATCCAAAATATGGTGTCAACAGAGCAAGCATCAGATACCTTTTCAGTATGTTTATTAGCACACAAGCATTTCACCGATTTTTAGCCTTAATCTACTTCAAAGCATCAAATCAATGCACTTTTCTGAAGTCATCCATGTTGAAAACTGATTTTTGCAGATCACTGCACCTTGATCAACTGAAAACATGAACTGGTTTGACTCATTAGAGCTCCAGATACTCCTGTTATTATTTCTGCTACACTACCAAAAATTATCTTATCTCTTCCATTGGTTTTCTTAGCAAATGGTTTACTGCTATATTAAACATAGGGTCAGGAAATGTACACTAATCATTCCCCAGTATACTTTACTGTAATGATATTGGCTTCCACAGAGCCCCAGTGGGTTTATGTTTTTTTTAGCAGATTTATTCTATTGAAAATAAGGTCAACCATCATGTGGTTTTAACACCCCATGTGCATTTCATAAAGATAGTTTTATGGCTTTGTATTGTATTGTATTGTATTGTATAGATATTTATTTTAAAATCTTAAATTTAACTATATGCCACATATTTAAAACCATTCAAAGACTATTTTGTCTTAGTAATGGCATTAATATAATAGTTAATTCTTATTTATTTGGTGCCTGAATTGCAAATAAAATAAACAGAGGAATACAAATCTACTGCACAATAATTCTTTATATTATACAACTTTAGTCATCTTCTTAACAGTTCCAAATGACTTTATATTTTACCATGTAATATATGTTGCGTGTTTACTGTTTATATTACACACAGGGGCACCCTAAGATCAGGTTAAATAGTGCAGTACGCTAAATATTTATTTATCAAATTCCACCAAGCAGTGATGCTGTTTACAGATTCTTACACTGAAAAGATGTTCAGATGAGCAGGCTTTGCCATCTGTGAACTGAACCTTGTTTCCATGTATGTTTTACTTATTAAGCTTTTCTCTGCAACATAAATATTTTATTTATTGAAAAATGAGAAGCAGGTGAGCAGCAGATTATGTCAACAGATAGCAATATTGTTAATTTCCCAAAGCTCCTTCCTTAAGGTAGAGATATAATTGAAGTTTCCAGTAATACTACGCAATATATCTGGGACACATTAAAAAAACTGATTTATTTCCGGAACAATATATTTCACAAGCTTTTGTGCAGGGAGACCCTGGCTCTAGTGTAAAGACACCACAGATTCCTGTACGTCTGGACCTTATGTAGAGAATAATAAAGGCATATGGTGACATAGCATCACCAAAAATGATTCCAACTATATTAATTTATTATTATAAACCATCTTATAGTATTGAAGTTTTATTGAAAAGACTCCACCAACAAGTCAACTTGTTGCCCTGCTATGGACCTGCCTGACCAAACCATAGTTTATAGAAATTGATGTGCATTCCACATTGTTGCATTTAACGATCAATCTTTATGTTTGATTTTTATGTGCCTATTGACTCAAAGGAACCCTGCAACTATTGTCACCCTGAACATGGCAGTAAATCCTGGATTAATGCAGCAGGCTGTGTCAATAGGTGCAACGGAGCTCAAAGAATCACATACTAATGCTATTGTATGGTCAAATGGCAGATGTGACACTTATAACAGTAGAAGTGACAAATCACTGTGCTCAGCTGCAAAGATTCTGGAATAGTGGGATATTTGCCACTAATAAAATTTCACCAGAGACATATTAGGCCTCATTTACAAAGCCAGACACAGTGTGCAAAGTGCAAAATAATACTGCAATTGCAATTTTTTTGCACTACACCCACTGCGTAGGGCAGTGGAGTGGAGTCTAGAGACCTGTGGCATGCCTATGTTAATCTGTGCTCAACCTAAAAGGGGTGGGGGAGGCACATAGGTATGTCATTTACAGGAAGTTAGAAAGTGCCAGGACGTGCAGCCCGCATAGGACAGTGCTGAGATGCACCCCCTGATGTATTTTTGACCTGTCATTTAGTACTGAGACCAGCAAACCCAGGGTATAACTACTCTTTAAGTAAGCACTAAGTGGTGCACTCTTGTGCTCTCCTGCATTTGCTCCCCCAGGGTAAGTAAATTACCTCTATTTTTCACTGAATTCTCAAAAGTTAATGGTTTCTCCTCTTAATAGTTTAAAGACATTTGTAAGAAACATAATATATCATCTTTCAATAGGATCAGAGTTGTTAAAACCAAAAATACAGACCTAATGGCATTGTGGTGTAGTGTAGACAGATGATCTATTAGTGCTTTCATCCACTTGGGCAAAGTGGCTCAATTCCACCAAGAAGCCCGGAAAATGTTGCATTTCTTTTGCAATTCTCTTGATTTTTAAGTACTGTGCATTTATTAGGGCATTGACTTTGTTAACCAAGAGAACCCAAGAACATATAGTTGGGGTGGCATTACCCATCCAAAACAAAATTATGTTCCTTTTTGGCATAAAATAGTAGTGTTCTATATTCTAGCAAAGTTAATAAGTATTAAACAGACATAAACCAAGAAGATGGCAATAGCTCCAGTGTTCTCACTGTGGTATGTGTCAATAGAAACAGATGTAATTTTTATGAAGAGCACTGGAAACGATGTTCCCCTCACTATGGTTTTTCATCTGCAACTGCAAGTACTGCAAGTTTTAATGCGACTACAATTAACCAGGAATGATGGGGAAAAATGCCGAATTGTGTATAAAACATGGCAACGTGCCCAAAATTTGCGTACTGCGCTTGCACTTATAAATGAGTCCTAGAGAGTACAGAAGTAAGTATTTTTCTGCAGTCACAACTATTGATAGACAATATTTTTAGCCAGGTTTCACTTGTGAAAAAACACCCATAAACTCCAATGTATTATGTGCTGTAAATGTTGCCACAGAGAAAAAAAACACCAACTGACTAAAATGCTTTTAATATTTTATTATTTGTGTTTTTTTAGTTATTTAGTTTTTTATTCAGTAGCTCTCCAGTTTGCAGTTTCAGCAATTTTTTTGCTACGGTCCAAATCACCCTAGCAACCATGCAATTATTTGAATAGGAGACTGGAATTCAAATAGAGTGGACCTGAAAAGAAAGATGAGTAATAAAAAGTAGCAATTATTACACTTTTTACAATAAGTACACAATTTTGTGTAAAATGAACAGTTTTATTATGTATGTATATTTTGTTTATATAGCACCACTGTACAGCAGAACAATTAATTAATAGAACAAACAGGGGTCATTACAATAAATAAATTATATTTATAGTCAAAAAAATCAAGAGCTAAATGTTAAAAAGAGACAAGATGGAGATCCCTGACCCTTAGAGGTTACTGTCTGTTGTGGCATGTTGTACTTTGTAGAATGTAATGTTCAGCAGGTGATCTAGTCAGCAAACAACCATTATGCATCAAATGTATGATGTCTGAATTATACCAATACATAATTAACATTTGTATTCTTTCATGGATATGCTAGTGATCTAACAAATGTAAAACCAAAAAAAGCCTGAAACTGTAAGAGGAAACAAAATGGTATGTCTTTCGGTTGCATGAAATCAATATTTTCAGTAATTGCGCAGTGTAATACTGTCATGGAACATCCTCAAATGTGTCAGACATAATCTCAGACAACCAACTATGCTGTATATGTGTGAGTTCATAATAACACTGCTGTATATTTCTGGGATAAAACTACAGTGCATTTGTGTCAGGCTCTGCTGGGATTCAAGCCAGGGACATTTGAGTTTCTGGCTCAATGCCTTAACCACTAGGCCAGCTGAGCTGCCTGCAGGGTTGCTCACTATCTGTTACATGGCCTTTGCAGCTCTAGCCTAGCAGCAGACTGATTGGTTTGCAGTCAGCCAATCAGGGCTGACTCTGCCCTATTTAAGGCCAGCCCTCCAAACGCTCCTTGCCCGAGCATTGGTTCCTATACTAACAGTATGACATTGCCCCTAGCTAAAGGTTCCTGCTCTAGCCTCCTTGCATTGCCTTGCCTTGTCTGATCCCTTCCCTGTCTTGTTCTGCCTTTCTCTGAACCTTGTCTTGTTTACCTAGCCTTGATCTGCCTTGCCTTTCCCTTTTGGTTCTACTCCAGTCCTGCTTGTCTTGCCTTGCCTGTTCCTACTCTGGTTCCAGTCCTGCTTTGACCTTGATTCCTATTCTGCCTTGCCTTATCTTGTCTTGTCTTCTCTGAACCCTTCCCTGTCTTGTCCTGCCTATCTCTGAACCTTGTCCTGTCTTGATCTGCCTTATCTTCCCCTTCCAGTTCTGCTCTGGTCCTGCTTTAAACCTTGATCTTTCCTCGCTTTAACCTTGCCTTGACTGCCCTGCCTGGCTTTCCTTGCTATTCTGAATCTTTCTCTGCTCCTCACTCCAAACCTATCCTTGCTTTAACCTTATTGTGCCTTGACCTGACCTTGCCTTTCTGGTTCCTGCTTCCTGTTCTGTTCTGACTTGTATTCTGTCTATATCTTCCCTCGTCTCGCTTTGCATCTTGCTCTGCCTTTTCCAGTCCCCTCTCTGACTATCCCGTCCTCTCCAGCTATCTGCTCCAGTCTCCTTCTGCTCCAGTCCCCATGCTATCCAGTCCTCCTGCTCCCGATCTCAAGTCTGCTCCCAATCTATGCCTGCACCATCCTGTCCTATACTTCTAGTCTGCTCCTGTCTCCTGATCTGACCTACGCCCACTCCATCCTTGTTCCTGTTCAGTCTGCTTTCCATCCTGTTGTGACCCTACACCCTTGTTACCCTGTTCCTGCCTTTTCCTTAACCTGTCCCCTTGGGCACATACAGCTCCTGCCTCAAGGACTCACCCTTCCCATATCTGCCTCCACTCAACATTAATATTTCGAAGGTATCCACCCTATTCTTCAAGCCAGTCATATATGTGTATATAATACTTTGAAACCCAAACTAAAAATCATAGCATACTAGAAGCAAAAAATATATAATTAAGACATGTTTTTGTTTCTAATAAAAGAAGCGAATCTGATATGTATTTAGCTCTGGCAAAAAATGTTTACCCAGTTTGAACTATCAATTTAATGAATGTTCTAACATTACTAAAGAATAAATGGTTGTGCACTTTCTAAACATAACCAACGATTACACAGCGGTGCTTACCAATTTTGTGTTCTGAAGTGCACAAGAAAGTACTTATTAAAGGACATATCATTGCAATATAGGAATACACTGTATGTTATAATAAATTTGCACGTCTAAAATGTACTTTTTTTAGACTTCTCTGCTGTTCCCCAGTACAAATAAACATCTTAAGAAGTCAGAACTCTGTGTTCCTGTTGGCTATTAATAAAGTATAACTGCTTCTGAGTTTGTTGTATAGCCCTTGAGACTTTTGGGGTCATTTACAGTTGTAGGTAGGGTCTGATTTACATCTACATAAGTGGCTCATTCCATACATTAGAGATGATTAATTGCCATAGTAAGCTTGCAGGTTCTTAAATATCATACCTGTGCTGTTATACAGAGACATACACTGCTTTCCCCTGTAAATCTCTCTACTTTCATGAAGGTGTTTATGTAACACTCTCCTGGAGGGATCACTTCACACAGAACATATATCACAATATTAACTAATATAAACTCAAGGATGAGCTTCCACTTTAATCTGGGTAAATGACGTGCATTTAGAGAGAAACAGCTCATCGTTTTTTTTATTTATATTATATAGAATTTTCTTAATTTGCAAGGTAAAAGAAAAACGTTGACAATTGTAAGTGAAAAAATGGAAGGAGCAATATGGCAGCAAGTATTGCATACAGGTATTGGATCTGTTATCTGAAAACCCAGTATCCAAAAGCCTCCGAATTATGGAAAGGCCATCTCCCATAGATTACATTTTAACCAAATAATCCAAATAGTTCCTTTTCTCTGTGATAATAAAACAGTACCATGTACTTGTTCCAAACTAAGTAATTAATTCTTATTTGAAGGAAAACCAGCCTATTGGGTTTATTCATACATTTTCTAGTAGAAGGTATGAAGTGCCAAATTATGGAAAGATCTATTATCCGGAAAACCTCAGAATCCAATCATTCTGGATAACAGGTCCCATACCTGTATATGTACCATGGTTGCTACATATTTGCAGAGGGAGACCCACAATGAGGTGACAGAGGCAAAAGGATATTAAAGATATTAAAGATGTAGGTGGAGCACAAAAGAGCGAACAGAGTAGTGCTACTTTGCTTCTTCGCAATTTTATCTTAGGTTCTGTATGAGTGTTCTTTATTGTATTAATCTGTCCTAATTTGCAATTTAAGAAAATAGATTAGGAGATTAATCCATGATGCCATCTTAGTGGAAAGATGGGTCCTGGGAGAAAATATGGGCATGTTTTTTTCATCTAATAAGGAAAAGGGGACAGGTTTTATTTCCATTACTCATGGCAGCACCATTACATCTGAAACCAAATACTTGTTAGGAAGAATGACCATTTCAACACCTTGTGAAATGTATGAGCTGCTGCTGCATGGACTTGTATTATAGGTTAAAAAAGGTCTGTGCTCAAAAGGGGTGCACTTATTTGGTTTACTGGTTGAACATAAACACTGTCATTTGTTATTGTTTGAAAATAGTGCTCTTGGCTTTTAAAAAGAGATTAGTGTTGGAAAATACTTTAATTCTGATATATTTATAGCCACATTTCTGCTTCATTGGAATACTGTACACTGGCCTATAAACACAATGTGAATTAGCTTATTCTCTACCAAGTCCACGGAACTACCACAGCGCTATAAGGTAATAATACATTCCACCCCCCATGAAATATCTGATTTGCATATTATCATCTAAACCCAATAGGCTTAAGCATTAAAATATTTTCTGTGCCATACAAATTGCAGTTTTTAGATTAATCTGGATTTGCATCTAGTTCTAGAACCATGACAGGGTTTATACTGCAGTTGATTTGCAAGAAGTAGCAGCTCCAATGTTTTAAAACCTTATCCCTGGCTATGAACTCAGTTTGATTCTATAGATAATTAACAGATCGTGCATTAGTTAATTAAGGCTATGGGCAAATTTTTGCAGGCTGAGAGAGGCAGATCTGCTCAGTGCCCCTGCTCCGTTTATTTGAATTTGATCAGCCTATGTGTAGTCACCCACAGTGGAGCTGAAGCTGAGGTCAGTATGTGACTGCACACAGGCTGATCGAATTTAAATCAGTGGAGCAGGGCCACTGAGCAGATCTGCCTCTCTCAGCATGAAAAATACGCAGGCTGACAACAGCCTTAGCACCTGGGTAGTAACCCATAGCAATAAGTCAGCTAGCTGCAGGTAGAGCAATGAAAGCAAAGGTTTGTTTGGTTGCTATGGGTTACTACTCAGGTGCAAATTTTCTAGTGTTGATAAATGACCTCCAATAGTGTCTGAGAGTTTGAGTTCTATTTACTGATTTGGCCTGTCTCTGGTTCTTCTTTTACTGATCCTCCAGACTGCATGTGATTATGTTGGACATTCACTATATTATTTCTCTACAATAAACATAGATATTGGTATATATAGTTTATATGTGTCAGTGTATAGATAGGTCGGTATGAGTGGTTGAACTTGATGGACTTTGGTCTTTTTTCAACCCAACTTAACTGTATAACTCTGTAACATGACCATTTTCACAGCTACTAAACCATATTGATCAAGTGCCTTGTTGCTGATTAGTTGTTTCCCCTAAAAAAGACGTGTGACAATATGCAATAAAAATTATAAATCGAATAAGATAAATTCACATTTCGCAATGTTATAATCTCCCCAACACAGTTTATTACATTTTGACATTGTTCAAACCTGCTTGAAATATTGTGATTTTTGTGGCACAAAATAAGTCTATTTATTAAGGCATTTTATTACATTCATAGCACACATGATAAAAAAATGCACAATCTTTTTTGCCATTGAGTGGCAAAGTTCTGCAAAGGATAGTTTAACTGTATGCATGAACAAAGGAATAATTGCATTGTGCATTTTCGGTCTGATAATGATTTTTACTACCTAATGGTGATACATAGTTTTCGTAACTGTTATACCAAGGGGGGTAGCTTCCACTATAATTTGAAGTCTGTATAGTGTTAAAGATAAAATAAATGATTCCTTTTTTGCTACAACTAGCCAGCAGAAAGTTGTTTGAAGAGCCATCGGCTTAAGTCACCAGCTGCTCCAAGCTGTTAAAGCTGTGCAGAGGCTGAGCATTTATTCACTTAAATCAGCAGAACGACATTTTCATTTAATCTGTGCATTAACAGTTAGGGCTCATAGTTCTTTCCAGTTCCTCTGCAAATGCTTCCACAGGACTTTCACCTTTTCATTTGATCCATTAGTTGCTGTCTTGCTTGACTATCTGTGGCACACCCTATTAAGAAAGGTAGCAAACTAATCCAAGGGTCAGCTCTGATTATCCCGGCACTTAATCTAATGTACTTCCTTATAATCCTCACTGGAATCCACATTGGATCTTATACAGTATTCAGCCAGCGTAATCTAAAATCCTTGCATTAGTCTTTTTTCTGAGTCCTAGATTCAGTGCATTTTTATAGCTTAAAATGAAGAAAGAGGTCACTAAACCTACATTTCTTGAACTTGAAATGTTTCCTTGAAATATACAGTTTTCTGGCCCACTTTCTATGCCTGGTAACTATTATGTCTCTTGGCAGAGTGATGAGAGTGTTAGTCCCTAAAGAGCTTTGCTAGATTTCAGCATTTTAAGGTTTCTAAATAATTGCATCTGAAGTAATAATTATTTTATTATTAACATTATTAACATGTATTTATATAGCGCCAACATATTGCGTAGCACTGTATTTTAACTCCACATTTGAATTAGAGGGCACACCAGGAAGTGATAGCTCATCATCCATAGCAGGACTGCTTCGCAACCATTAAGGCAATGCATAGTGGTCATATATACAGTTTAAATAAGTTGTTTTTCAAACTAAAAACCACTGGAGGCTTCAGAAGAGACCCTTCCTCAAAAGATGTCAGCACATACCTCAATATCCACTAATGGGCAATTTTCTGCCCATTAATTTCTACAGCATCTACTCTAGATCCTATAAGACTAAAGGATCCATTTATGGTTGTTTTGACCAAAAAAGACTCAGTTGTTGTGTGCATTGGTTCTGTGTACTTAAATGTATAAATGCTTCCCTTCCCTTGTGCAAATTTGTACAGGCGTTATTGTCCATCATAATCTGCTTGTAGGGTTGCCACATTTCCACGCCGTAAACTCAGAGTGGGGTGGTGACAACTAGGGATGTAGCGAACTGCCGTTTTGGTGTTCGCGAACGCCGTTCGTGAACACCGGCAAAAATGCGAACAGTTCTCGAACTTCGAACACCCGCAAAATCGTTTGATTCGAACGATCGAAGGATTTTAATCGTTCGATCGAAGGATTTTCGTTCGAATAGAACGATCTAAGCCATTCGATCGAATGCTTTTCATTCGATCGAATGCTTACAATCGTTCAAACGAATGGAAATCGTTCGATTTTAGCGGTCGAAGGAATCGAATGGTCGAACGATTTTTATTCGAATCGAACGCGAACTCAAATTGCCGAACGTCGCGCGACGTTCGCGAACATTCGGCGGACGCGAACAGTCGAAGTTCGCGCGAACTAGTTCGCCGGCGAACAGTTCGCTACATCCCTAGTGACAACACTGGTGCAGATCTGTGTCATCAAAGGGCAGGTCATTGACACCGGTGAGCAGAGCTATGACATCAATAGGTTGATAGCCACGTCACATCAATCTTAGGGAATCCTACTTGAACGAAGTCACAATAATATTTTTGACTCCAAATTCTGATTTCCCACTCCAGATATAGAAATGATCCAGCTATGCCTCACTGATGTTAATAAACATGATTATATTTCATCCAAAGGAGTTATGATTTTTATAATTATTCATTTTATTAATACAGAAAAAAAAGAAAGGTGAAAGGAGGAAAATTTGATCTTAAGGCTCCTTATTGTGAAAACTACAGCCAATAAATTTCAAGGAATAAATATTGACATTTATTTTGAAGAGAGATAGAATCAAAATGGTAAATTAGTACAGCTTCTTCTTACTTTAAAGATCCTGCAGACAGAGAATAACACATTACACCCATGGTTTCAAATAAAGCACTTATATTTATAATCATACTAAGCTATTCCAATTATATATTCATCTGTTGCCTGTTATAGTAACATAAATTATGGGATAGATTTCCTTAGTCAGCTTAATTTGACAAGACTCTCCAGTTCTTGTCTGATAAAATGATTGCTATGTTATATTTGTTTGCAACCTCGTCACCCAGATCTGCACAACTTGTTTGTGCTTTTATAAATAAATAACAATTATTCAAATGACTATTATTCCACTGTAATAGATCCAGGGCATAGCATGTAATTTGTCAGTGCAAATCAGACAGGGGATAATTTGGAAAAATTTCAATGAATCTATTCAGCATTTCTTTAAAAATAATGTTTTCCCCCCTCTGTTCTAATAATGTAATCGTGTTTTCAAAGTTCTATTTTACATTTTTTCCCATCAATATGATCAAAGCACAGGTAAGTATTATGTTAGTACAATTCAAAGAATTTATGAGTTTAGGAAATTATTGCTTTCATTAATGTTGCTCTGGTTTCTTGTAAATGTGTTCTTTTCATAGAGAAACACACAACATAAGGAACATTAAAATATATAATTTCTGCATTTAATTATACTGGAGCTTCTTTGTAGGATTTGACAAACAAGACACTTTAATGTATGCTAAATACAACCTACCAGAGCAAAAAGTTAGGAGGCAAATCCATGCGAATTAACTTCTACTTTACATTGGCATATCCCAGGGATACCTACCTATGGCCCAGCTACCTTAATGCTACTATAAAACCTGAATGCTGGTTCTCAGTATATGCTAGTTAACCCATATGGATGGAAATTCCCTACAAGTATTACCTTAGTTCAGTGATCCCCAACCAGTAGCTTGTGAGCAACATGTTGCTCACCAACCCCTTGGATGTTGCTCCCAGTGGTATCAAAGCAGGTGCTTATTTTTGAATTCCTGGTTTGGAGGCAAGTTTTGTTGCATAAATAAACAGGTATACTGCCAAAAAGAGCATCTTGTAGGCTACCAGTCCATATAGGGGCTACCAAACGGCCAATCACAGCCCTTATTTGATATCCCCATGGACCTTTTCATGCTTGTGTTGCTCTCCAACTATTTTTTACATTTAAATGTGGCTCACAAGTAAAAAAAGGTTGGGGAACAGAATCCTATCTATCTAAATTATCTTATTTACATATTTTTGCTATTGGCCCATAGAGTGAGTGACCACTTCCTGTCATATAGTGATTGGAAATGGGTGGTTCTTTCTTTGTAGCCTTCATCTTCCAACCCAGGTAGATGTGTCTGGTGTCAACGTGGCCAAGAGGGACAACCCTTCTAATTTGGGGAGAATTTCAGGGAGCAGGGACCATGTGAACAAGGGTTAGTCAGATTACAGGATTAGAATTTGTCAGTAGTACATTCTAGAAATGTAATATAGTAAGGCAAAGCTAAAATGAGCAGCATTGTGCTGATAATGATAACTTTTCTTTATTCACATGAACAACCTCAAGGAGTATAATCACAGATAGATGCAGTACAATTATTCAGCATTTACTCATGTACAAAGAATCTAGCCAGTGCTGACCTATTTTAGGGAGTCAATGATCAATGTGTGGATTGAGTCTACTTGGAAGTGTCCAGTCCCAAGTATGGCCCCTCCGAGTGGAACCTAGTTGGGAATACATTTTCTTTATGGAAGTAATTTACTTTCAGTAATTTAGGTATATTTTTTACTATACAGATTTTGATTACTTCTCTGATTTAGTTCACTTCTACCTTTTCCTATCAAATGCAAAAAATGAGAAAAACAGAAAATAATGTATTTTTTTTTATGTAACAGAAGGGTCCTTGCAATGCAAGGTCATTCATTTACTGCATTACAGCAGAAGTCATTTACAGTGAACAGTAAGTGAGTGAGGTTTTTTTAATTTCCTCATTTATTTTAAGTACAAGTTTTACATTATATGATATTAACCAATGATAAAGCACATCAACAATTAATTAGTAAAAATTTTTTTTTATAGATTTATTGTACCAACACTGTAATAGAAGATTAAAATATTTTAACAAGCACCAATTAAATGCATAATACATCACATGTGCCCTAAGACTTACAAAAATCGGATAGTAAATTAAGCCTACTTGATTAAGAATTCTTTCAAGGTAAATGTATTAATACATTAAGGAGTTTCTTCAAATGTAAGTAATTCTCTGCAATTTTTGGAAACCAAACAGCTTTATTGGAGTTTAAAAGTCTTCAGTTTAACATTTTGTCAGCACTGGAAACACTGTCATTAAACGTGAGATGCTTGAGTGAGTAGGAAATGGGTATTGGATGAGCCATTAACCTGGGCAATCATTAAAGTTTGAGGTCAAAATGCTGGAGACTTTTGATCTGTTTTAAACAATATCCTGGCTATAGAAAATTGTATTTGTTACACTAGCTCCTAATCAATGATTATTTCAGTGAAAGTCTTCATGCTATAAACTCTCCAATTAAATGGTAGATTTATTTAATAACTTATTCCATGGTAATTCTATCCTATAATTGTTGGAGAACAGTAACTTTCTTCAGCAGTGTGCAAATATCCATTGATGAGAAATAATTCTGCATTACTGTCTCTGTAGCCTTATTATTCTCACAGTTTAATTTACTTTTTATGGGCTGAAGTCTGAAGGCAGATTCTTTCGCTTCCAGGGAGATTCACTAGATAAACATATACATATATAAATACATTTATTTTATATTGACTGGCAATGGTATTTATAGTACAGTGTATGTGCCAGGATTTGCTGCCATTTGCACATTTCTGCACAAGGAAACTGCTGTTTTTTTTTTGCTAAATGTAGAAATAGGTGGAAAGCAGGGTTGTTAGTGATATAAGAAATATATACAATTATAATTCAAAGATATGCAAAGCAATTGGATGCTATTTGATCTTGTGTGCAGTGTTCTGCACTCCCATTTGTCAATATGGCAATATAACTATCTGCCAGTGCAATCACTTCATGGAGACAATTACATAACTTTACTCATTGTAAAACCTCCTTTTTGAGTATTAAGATGGAACCTATGTTCTTTATCTCAGAAGATGACATTTTTCCAAACTTTCAAGCGCTCCTTAAAGACCCATCTGTTTAAAGAGGCTTATTCGATGTACCTTAATTAATCATTGCTGTATCAAAAATGACAAAGTGTTTATATAATCCTAATGTCTTAATTGTACCCTAACCTTTAGTTTGTAAACTCTAATCTCTAGGTCCTTCTTACCCTATTGTACCCTGTAATCCTTGTTTGTTATCCACCATTTATTCCCTGTTTGCTATAACTGCAGTAAAGCACTGCGTATCTTGACAGCACTCTATAAATAAATGATGATGATGATGATGTCTGCTGGACATCCATTTTTCATAACTGATAAATTCCATACATATAACCAACTTCTTTGGACTCTCTCTAATTCAATAATATCCCATTTGAAGTTAACTTTTAGGGGGTTATTTATCAAAGCCTGGATTTATCGCATTATTGCTATTAAAAAAGTCTGACCAACTCTGAATTGCCGATTGGAACTTATTCACATGTATCATAGAAAAAGCTTGCTAAAATCGGTCTGGACAAAAAAATCTGGAAAGAAAAATGGATTTTCCTGCCAAAAGTCAGATTTCCCACCAAAAAGTCTGATTCCCACCAACATCAGACTTTAGGCGTCAAAATTCGAACCCCCCCCTGGATTTTTGGCCTAAACTCAGCGAGGACCATGATATTGAAATGTGACCTTTTCCATTGACCTCTACAGGACCCCGACAGCTTGGAGGTGTGGATTTTCGGATTCAAACTTTTGGCATCGGGGTATAATAAATTCCAAAAAAAATTTCAGTGACTTTTGTATTCAGAGTTTGATAAACAACCCCTAAGTATATAATAGGAGGGTTAATTCTAAGCAACGTTACTGTTGGTCTTCATTATTTCTTTTTTACAGTATTTGAATTATTCGCATTCTTCTTCTGACTCTTTGCAGCTTTCAAATGGGGGGTTCCTTGCCCCAGCGAAAAAACAAATGTTCTGTAAGACTACACATTTATTGTTACTTTATATTACTCATCTTTTTTTACTCAGGCCCTCTCTTTTAATATTCCAGTATCTTTTTCAAATGAATGCATGGTTGCTAGGGGCATTTGGACTGATTTTTAAAAATCAGTTGCAATTTGTCTCACAACATCACTCTCTACATCATACTAAAAGTTAAATTAAAAAATTGCATATTTTAGATGGGGTCCTTCCAGTGCTTTGTGAAGGTGAACAATTACCATCTCCTTCTTCAGATCTATACTCCTTTCAATACATCTCAAGAACGTGTCCCTGCAGCTGCTGACTGATAGTGCTTGCTACTGCCAATTCTATATATATACACAAAGGAAAGTTGTGCTAATTTTTAAAACCATTAGGCGTGGGTTCAATGAGGCTGTGACCACAAAATACATATAGTCAAATACAAGAGTCCTCTGCACTCAACCCATTATCAATATATTTAAGACAGAGACATTTTGTGCATACTGCTACTGAAAAATGCCTTACCCTTTAAACAAAACAGGGATTGTTTGTCCATATATAGCAATATATTTAAGCTGGCCAACTACGTCAAAGTCATCCCATATCTGGCCAGTCCTATGCTCAATTTTCATCTGATTCATTAAGAATTCTATTGCTTCATTATACATTTTAAAAAGGGTCTAAGTTTTACCTGCAACTTACTTGCTGCTTTCAAAGTAAAACTCCCAAACTTGGCTGCCCTTTTATTAGACACCAGTGGGATCACCTGACTATAGCTGGGAAGGGTGGGAGCTACAACAAGGAGCTGGTCACCGCAGTGTTCACGGACACGATTTCATCAAGAAAGTATTAAATATTTATTCACATATTTATATTTTTACTAAAAATTTATAAACACATATGTACATACGTTTGATAAATGATAAATGAATGGCAAATACGATATTCTCATTTTTACCACAAATAATCACTCACTATCGGTCAGTAGATATTTAATTGAACATATGATTTGTATTGAAGTGTTAATCACAAGAGAGCACTGATTGGTTTGGAATTAAGCACTATGTTTAATGTGAGTTTTTTAATGTTTGTATCATCCTTGAAAAAGGTCCCAACAGGGACCGAAACGTCGGGCATAGATACGATGCAACAATAAAGTAATTAATTTTTATAACAGGGAGTGCTGGTCTGAGAATAATTGGTGTATACATAATTACCGTGCACCCTTCCCTTTGTTGAAGTTATTTGCCTTATAGTGCGGATACTCATTTGGAAGTGCATATATAGCACTTACAGACAGCCCGTTTCATACCTCCCAATATTTGGAAAATAGAAAGAGGGACAAATAGATTTGCTGAGTACACCCCCTAAATAACATATGGCAGGCTATGGAAAGTTTGAACACATTTCTGGGGATTTTTAGGGTCAGGTTTTAAGTGTTATTGCAGTTTTGTTAATGAAGGTGAATTGTCCTTAAGACAAAAACATTTGAAGCTTCTCCAATTTGCCTCAGAGGGGAAAAAAATTCCTTCCTGACTCCAAGATGGCAATCGGAGTAATCCCTGGATCAACTTGTACTATGAGCTATTTCTATTTCTAAGAAGGCTTCTATAACATCTATTTACAGTCACAATTTTAGCTATAATGTCATTGTAGTAACAGTAACATGTCAGATTCCTAATATTTATATTTTTACATTTTTTCCTTTATTTGTTAAACAATTCAAAGGCTCATTACATATGTTGTGTTATGCCAGCCTGTAAATTAGCTTGACATGTCAAGGAATATATATTATCAGTATCATGCTTATGCTCAGGGGGAATACCTGTTTTACTTTGTGCACAAATGAATAAAATATATCCTGCATGTATTTTTTTAATTCAACTTACCAATGTCTTCCTGTTTGATTATGAATAATTTAAAAGATGCACTAGAAGCATTGGTTCTTTCACTGGTGCTTGTGGTCCCATCATTTATTTATTAAGGAAAATCTAAAAAGCAGTCTTCCCTATAAATAAATTATTACATAATATTGTTTCCAAAAAAAGAGGCTGATTGGTTAGGTACAAAAACATTCTGCTTAAGAAAATTACATCTGGAATGCATGAAAATCCCATCTCAGACATATCCGCACAGCCAATTGCTTTCGACAATCATGGACTGTCAATGTTTAATGCTATTTTGTTTTCTCGGTGTCCTGTGATCTCTTATTATCTTTCATCCAAGATGATAAATTTATGTAATTCAGCAACTGATCTACAAGCCACTGGCAGAGAATCTTTTCTGACAAATGTTACTTTCTGAAAATCCCAGATAAAAATAGAGTTTTTATAGCAATGCTGTTTTGGGCCAAAACTCATTTCTCTTTATATTTTGTGTGCAGAGATTGGTGATGTAAATACATTTTCAGTTCCTCTGACATTTTGATCTCATTCCATTCTCCTCACTGTATCGCCCAGCCAAAACAATGTAGCAATTTAATTTGACAACAAATCTGACCTGACGTCCATGGTTGCCAAATTATATTGGTGATTATGTTTCCTATATTAGAAACCACCTGCATGTTTATGGTGTAGAAGGATTAATTTAGCCACCTGGAGGTTTCATGTTAACTCAGTGAAAATCTGATGCTTCCTTTTGGCAATAAATATATCATACAACATATTTTTACTAGATGATTAATCTGTGTTATTGTAGGCACATTTTCATCTCCCCTAGATTAAAATTATATATCATTCCCTGCTATTGAATTATGTGTGACCATGTAACATATATAAATAAAAAAATATGAAAAAGGTACTGTGGAAGAAAATGGGTTATACATCTGCTATTTCTTCAGTTTATATATATATATATATATATATATATATATATATATATATATATATATATATACAGATGCAGCCACTTTGGTTTGTCTGTTTGACACAGAATAACTAAACACAGATATCCCATTTATCTCATTTAACACAGAAAACTGCGTCACAACATCCCATCTAATTAAAGCATTCACCATTGTGAACAATGGAGCTTTGGTATGCTAATGAAAAGGTTAAATGCATTAAATGAGTTAAGATGACTTAAGATAACACAGTTTCTTCAATTACCCCTGAGTCATGACGCATTTAACTCACAAATCCAAGTGGCTTCATCTGTAGATAGATATAAACTGAAGTTTAGTATATAGTGTATATATATATATATATATACAGCTGTATATTAGAATAATTGTGCAATGCTCCAAAGTATATTCAAATACATAGCCTAGGTGCTACATTTACATTGAATAAAGTTGTTTGCAGCTGTGTGGTGGTCATGCTAAAAGATATAAGGAGTTATAAGGTACGTAAAAATAGGTGCAGTCATAGGGGTATATTTATCAAAGAGTGAAGTTAAAGATCGCCACAGTCTGCTAGAGTGAAATTCCGCCACTCTCCATTCATTTCTATAGGTTTTTGAAAGGCGTATTTATCAAAGGATGAACTTTCACTTTCACCCATTAATAAATACTCTTTTAAAAATCCCATAGTAATTTCACTCTAGTGGACTGTGGTGATCTCTAACTTCACTCTTTCACAGGGGCGTAACTACAAAGGAAGCAGACCCTGCGGCTGCAGGGGGGCCCAGGAGATATAGGAGCCCCATAAGACCCTAATTAATCAGCATACATTGGTAAAGAGGACAACCTGTGGATATTTTGGGGGCCCTAAAATGAATTTGCTGTGGGGCCCAGTAACATCTAGTTATGCCTCTGCTCTTTCATATGTATATTGAATGTATATTGACACTATTCAAGGTATTAAAGGGAATCTGTCGTCATTTTAAACTTTTTTTTTGTTGCATTTTTATAAAAAACACACATCCATAAACACTGTCTGGCAAATAAAATGTTAATCCACAAATCCATGCATAAGTTATTTTAGTTTGTATTTTGTCAAGGGGGCTTCCATTTCTGCTCATTACACATTCATCCTGTGCTGCTCTAACAGCAGGCACAGCATTACCTGTGTGCTTGGAGGCAGCCACTCTGTAATGAAAAGCCAGGTCACACTACGACATGAGAATCTAGCTGTACCCTCCCCCTCCCCTCTCTGCCCGTGTGTGATGTTTGGAGGAGAGAGGTCACATGGTTTGCAGGGAAGCAATTACTTTCACTTTCCTACGTTCTGCTCTACAGCTGCACTAGCAGCCCCTCCTCCCACAGACACTATCAAAGCTCCTGCCGTTCTGTAAGTTTGTTCTCTGCTTTCCTTTGGAGGAGGGAACTTTCTCTCCTTGCTGCCTTGCTAGTTAGTTTTACTGGTTACTAGATGAGGTAAAGGAGCTGTGAGTTCCCTCTGCTATTCACCTCACACACACTGCGCTCCTTTCCTGCCTGCAATACTTCTTTTTTCATTAACTACTTACTGCCTCCTTTCCCCTGAGCTATTTTAACCCTTCCTAGACTTCCTCTTAAGTTTTCCTGGTTTTCAAGTATGTCCTTATTTTATCCTTTTTTCTATTCCCTGTCATCAGTCCTGGGAGTGTACTCCTGTGTTTCTGCCATTTATATTTGTGTAAACAAATATAATAAACTATCTATATAAAATATTTTTTCCAGTGCCCAAAATGAATTGTGTGTGTGTATATATATATATATTTATTTATTTTTGAAACGTAAGTGGGGGCAGTGATCATAGGACTATCTTATTTCAGTCCTTCTGAAGTTGTAGGAGGGAGGGGTAATGACATCACTCCAACTTGCAGTGCAGCAGTAAAGTGTGACTGAAGTTTAGCAGAGCACAAGTCACATGACCTGAGGGCAGCTGGGAAATGTCAAAATGTCTAGCCCCATAGCAAATTTTAAAATTAGATATAAAAAAATCCATTTCTTGTTTTGAAAAATGGATTTCAATGCAGGATTCTGCTGTAGTAGCTGTAGTTAAAAACATTTTTTTCCACGACAGTATCCTTTTAAAGATAGCTGTGCTCAAAGATGGTCCTTTCACTTCTAGAGTAAACTTTTTTCACTGAATTGCACACAAGCTAATTTATTGATACTAAGGAACCCTGGAATACCGCTAACTTCTAGCAGGGTGTAATTGAATGGGATCCATTACCTGGAAACCCATTATCCATAAAGCTTTGAATTACAGAAAGGACGTCTCCCATAGACTCCATTATAATGAAATAATAAAATTTTTTTAAAAATTTTAAAAATGCTTTCCTTTTTCTCTGTAATAGTAAAACAGTAGCTTGTAATTGATCCAAACTAAGATATAATTAATCCTTATTGGAAGCAAAACCAGCCTAATGGGGTTATTTAATGATTTTATGACATGATTTTCTAGTAGACCTAAGGTATGAAGATCCAAATTATGGAAAGATGTGTTATCCGGAAAACCCCAGGTTCTGAGCATACTGGATAACAGGTTCCATAACTGTTCCCTCTGTATCTCAATAGACGCAGCAAATTTGCACCAGTAAATAACATGCAACCATCATATTACTGCTGAGCACTAGAAATGACACAATCCTGGCAAACTTTGGATGCAAGTGCATCTAATTCATCAAAACATGCACCTACAATTGTGGTGGGTAAAAAACATACTAAATGAGCCATTGAGTACTACATATTTTCAGAGTTAATTGTTTGTAATGGAAAGCATAGTTAATGCTGATGACTGAAACGTTGGACTACTTGTCTTTACAATAAATGAACTCTCTGTCCTCTAATGAGAGCAGTACAATGTCCTTTTAGGCTTGATACTTTACCTGCACCCAGGCAATTTGTTTGTTAAGTTAAGGGAGTGTTCTTATTATATATCTATAGTTTATCTGTTCAAAAAGGAAGAAATTGTCCTTATATTCTCAGGGATCTCTTGGGAAAATTTAAAAGGCATTACCAATAACATGTACTTTGGTTATCCATTATTTGGCTTGTTCTGTTAAGCATGAATGTCACAATTAAATTACGTCTGAGAATACAGGATGAATAAATATATTAACAATATTATATCTAGTGATGAGAAAATTAGCAAAACGGTGAAAAATTCAAGAAAAGCATTGAAGTCAAGGGGCGTCTAAATTATTTGCTGTGCAAAATTTTTCTCGCACCAAATGCATTAAAGACAATGGTAGTTTTTTCTTGTGACAACTTTTTTTGGTCTCTGCAACTTTTTTGTCCAAATGCATTAAAGTCGTTTTTTTTTCTTATGGCAACATTTTTGTCCAAATGCATTAAAGTCAATGGGCATTGTTTTTTAGTCTTGGCAACATTTTTTCTTGGTGATATTTTTGTCTCATCAAATCAAATGTTTCCATTGTGAATTTTTGTTGCAGTTTTGCAGAAAAAATTCTGATGACACAATATGACAATTTGCCTCAAATCCATGGCTGGTGAAAAAATTTGCTCATCACTAGTTATACAGGTCTAAACAAAGTGGGGTCATATTTTAATATTCAGCTAAATATAGGTGTTATCACCAGAATTGCTATTGTAGGTGAGCTATCTCATTCCATGATAATTTATCTTGTTTCATTGCTTCTTTTCCCCGTCACAAATAGCATATTTATTTTCAAAAATTCCTCTGCATTCTATGTTTCTCCTATATGAGGCTATATAATCAGTATATAAATATTTATATTTGATTTCTGTTCTTTTCCGCTATATTTCCGTTATTTTATAAACATTTACCACCGCTATTTAAGAGGTAATTGGTTTAATTAATGTCTATTAAGGTGATTTACTATTTAATTCTGTAGACTTGTATTTTTTGTTGAGCTGAAATAAAATTAAAGATTCACCTACAACCCTTTTTCGAACTAGGTATATTAAAATAGGAACAGCTAGCTCCATAACAATATCATTATATAGTTTCTGGGTCATTAATTTTTTTTCTACCCTTGGTTTGGTAAGGGCTCCTGATCATAATAAGTTGAGTTATAACTACATTCGCAACATGATCATGCTGTGTAAGTTTGAAAATGCTTCTTGTCTGCCTGGCTATTTTACTGGCTATATTACCCAACAGGAGCACAAATGATTTAAAGCCCAGATGCTGAGCAATTTGAGATGCAGACGCTCCCTGCAGTGAGACAATTATTGCCTTGGAGGGTCTTATTATCATCATCAACTATTGAATTCTGTAAAAAGTAAACAAGCATTTACTGCTATTTATTTACCTAGCTCTCAATGCAGAATCCAGGCAAGAAAGCTTTTTTTCATATCTACTATGCATCTCTATCTTTATATTTACAGTTCTGTCTTTTTATGGAAATAATCCCTAGGAGCCAGAAATTCATCATACTGATATATCTTTTTTAAGAAGAAATAAAAAGTCTAAGAATACAATTTAAGCAAGTGATGGGCAACCTAAGGCCCATGGAGATAACTTAGCATTTTGGTTGATATACACATAGAGCAGGAATTATTGATGGCATGCCGAATACCTTTTATTTTACAGGCAAAAAGAATATACTGGTGCTAGAGTCCCCAAAATCCCTATTATAGGTCTTTAAGATCTTAACCCCTAAATAAATGTAAATTAGTTGTAGACTAGTTACAGTACAGTATGTAGACAAGTCTTTTGCCCCTACCAGTAAATACTTGATTTAATCATAAAAAATTAATAAAATTATAGACCAGATTAAAGTAAAACTACACCACTCTGCTTTTACAACAATGAAACCATAGTTAAATGGAATATATACAAATGTGAATATCTTATTAAGATCAACAACATGAAGACTTTAGCTGCCAAGTGTCAGGGTCATACTTTATTTAGTAGATTGTGTTTATTCCATACTTTTTTTAGGCTACAAATTGTCTTCTAATATTTAAAGAAAATAGAATGTGACACATTTCTGTACATTTAACATAAATATTGACTGGAAAGAAAGGCCAGAACATGAACACTGAAGATATACCTTTCTAATGTGCATTATATTTCACTACTAGGCTCTACTTTCCATTCCCTTATTATATTTAACTGCCCATGCCCCTCTAGTGAAGACAGTGCCCACACCACTACAAAATCCACAATGAATAAATCAGTATGTCATTAATCCAAGAAAAACAATGAAGAGCTAATAATGTCCTATAAACCATAGGTTATTCAGCTGTGAGATTTCTGTATTCACTGTACCTGCTAACTAATGTACCGTCTAATCTGAAAATCCTTGGGCAAATCTACGTTAAAGAACATAGTTACCCTAAATTAGTTTAATCTGTAATTGCTGCAAAAGGTGGCTTATTGTTATATATTTTGAACATGTTCTCTATTATAGTGTGGCCATTGAATACAATTAGCATATTCACTATTTTTGATTTTTTTTCAGATTTATAGCAATTTACAAGGAAATGCTTTCATGATAACTTGTTCTCTTTTTTTGATCATAATACTATTGATCATTTGGAATCTTTAGTCTTGATATTCTTCAAATTAAATAGGTAATTCCTCAAATCATTGCTAGAATATGGCAGACCATTAGTTGAGGAACTTTGGTCCTCCTTCTACATTACACCTTAGTTTTTTGCTTTTTTTAACTGTTGATAAAGCCATCAACAGTATCACTCTCAGGGTTTCTTCATACAGGACAAGCAAGCAAGCCACACAGACACTTTATAAACAACTTGTGCATACTTGGGTGTGTAGTGTGTTTATTTAATCATTGGGAGAGTTTTGGACTGATCACTAAAAACCTGACAATCCGGTGCCTACCTAGAGCTCTCAAGTACATATGTCCATACTACACTGAAAGCCCTATTCTTTCTTATCTCTGTTTTGGAGAAGTAAAATAATAATTGTCATCATCAGTCCTTGGTAGTGATGAGCACTATGGTTTCTCTGCAAATTTTTGTTTCGAATTTCTATGTTTTTCGTCATCCAGTCCAATTTTTTTGTGAAACGGCGCCAAAAATTGTTCATGCAGTCAGTTTCACACAGAAAAGTTGCTCAGTAGACAAAAAATTGTGCATCATATTTACCTCCTTTCTACTTCCACATTAACCAATAGGATTTGAGCATTTGAGAATTTTTGAGATTATCGCAGATCACTATGTCAAGAAACAACTTCAGGGACATCTGCCATTGACTTCTACATGACCTCGACAGGTTTAAGATGGCCTATTTTTGGATTCGGATTTTTATCAGCTTTGGGGTATGATAAATCTCTAAATATTTGGGTTTTTTTCCTCTTGAAAACCTCAACCAGAAAATGTGAGTTTCAATAAATGGGCCCCTAAGTGTAGTAGTAGATACTATTATCAGTTGACCATAGGTAATGTCTAAAATCATGGACATGTTTTTAAGAAATTGCTAACATTGGAAAAATGGGAATTTCCCCATGGTTTCTCAATTTTTTTGGCAAAACGAATCAGGATAGATTTACTCATCACTAGACTATGTACAAGTCCTTCTTTCAGTGAGTCATATTATACATACATACAGTACATACTGCTTCCTACAGAACATACATACTCTATATATGAAAGGGAGGCAGTACTGGAAGTAACCCCATTTTTTATGTAATAAAACTCGCACCTTTAAAAAATTCACTTTTGTCTTTGCTATTCATTATCAAGCAATTTGAAAACGAGAAGTTCACCATCACAATTTGCACAGAATGTGGACGCTTAAATTAAATTAAAGTTAATATAATTTATGTATAATTACTATCAACTAAATAAGTTTGGAGGAAGCAATTCTTTGCTTAATGATGCATGAATATTAACTGGCTGCCTACAACCCTGAGATTAATTATTCCAGTTTATCTGGAAACTATAACACTGATCAGGCTGAGGAAATGTTTTTGTTTTGTTTTTCTTTATTTATTGATTAATATTTTTTAAAGTATATGAGCAATGTGTTAAGCATGCAATTAATAAAACATGGCAGTATGATATATATTACATTAGGAATAAATAATTAGGGCAAAATAATGATAGTACAGCTACTACAACACTTTATACATTACATGAAGCACAACACTGCAGCATGCAAAAATTGTTATTATAGTAGTTTATTAGACAAGGATTTGGGGAAAACCTGTTTTTAAACTGCGTGTGTCCTTGTTTAAGCCACCTCATCTGTCACCTAGGGGCCGATTCACGAAGGGTCGAATATCGAGGGTTAATTAACCCTCGATATTCGACTGGGAACTAAAATCGTTCGACTTCGAATATCAAAGTCGAACGATTTTGCGCAAATCCTGCGATCGATCGATCGAAGGATTTTTCGTTCGATCGAACGATTAAATCCTTCGAATCGAACGATTCGAAGGATTTTAATCCAACGATCGAAGGAAAATCCTTCGATCAAAAAATCCCAGGCAAGCCTATGGGGACCTTCCCCATAGGCTAACATTGACTTCGGTAGCTTTTAGCAGCCGAAGTAGGGGGTCGAAGTTTTTCTTAAAGGGACAGTACTTCGACTATCGAATGGTCGAATAGTCGAACGATTTTTAGTTCGAATCGTTCGATTCGAAGTCGAAGGTCGTAGTCGAAGGTCGAAGTAGCCCATTCGATGGTCGAAGTAGCCCAAAAAAACTTCGAAATTCGATTTTTTTTTTATTCGAACCCTTCACTCGAATTTCGTGAATCGGCCCCCTAGACTCAAATTCTGGGGGGGGGGGGAATATGGTGATTGTGCTCAAAAGTGCACTTTGCTTCTTGTACGGACGGATGTTAATGTTTTTGTTACCTCAATCAAATGAGTCCATTTCAGATAGATGCAGAACCTAATACCAGCACAACAGAAGCTTCTCAAAGCCAAACTATAAAAAAGGAACTGGTATTACTAAACCAGTCATTAAATGATAATGCATATACACAAAAATGCTGCTAAAATGAGCGGATATTTAATATAGACCTGTCATTTTAAGTACACAGAAGCCCAAATAGCCTCCACAGGCTCAATAAATAGTTCATGTCATCTTACAGCAGCCTCTCTAGCATTTGCCAGTATCCAAAAATTGGCAGTTTGGGCATGACAGCCACAACATACAAACGCATCCATGGTGATTTTCTGGGGACTCTTCATTACGAATGTAGTGTCAAGACTGCACCTGTCCCCCTCCCTTATTTAGCCCAATCAACCTACAACCCCCCTTTTCGTTCACCCAATAAATCCACCCAGACACTTTTGTTGGAAAGAGCAGGGAGCAGTTATTATTTATCACTTAGCATGTATAACATTAACAATTTGTAACAAACTGTTTGTATAACAAACATTTACATTAACCAACAATCCTTACTCGCCTCCAAGGGAACTGAACCTAATCCCTATGCAACACCTGAATCCTGCCTTCAGCCTCTCAGCCTTAAATTGAGGCAGACTATATTCCCACCGGGACACCATGCCTACAAAACTACTTATGCTCCATGTCAAACATCCTGTTTTATTTCCCATTGGAGCTCCAAGAAAGGGACCCTTCACCAAATGTAATTTCAACAAAAATTTCACATCTTAGGGAGGAATGGTGGGACGTAGCAAGCTGCTTTTCATCCCACTGCCTGGAACCAACTGATGAGGAAAGACCACATCTCTCTGCTTGACCCTCCCCATGCCTCTTCTTTGGACCTTGAATTGCCCAAGCCCCACTTTAGCTTAGAAAAGCTTAAGGAGGTGGAGGGAGTGGGCTTCCCTTCTTACCCTTGTTATGCCCTGCTTCCCTATGTCTTGCCACAGGTCAGTGGGCCCCCTTATCCCGAAGGTTGTTTCAGGGTAACATTTACAATAGGCCTGGCTGCATTAGATGAAACTATATTGTTTGTATCAGTATATAGAAATGTATCTAAATTTTGATATTGTTTGCCCCTACTTATTATTGGGAACCTGCAATTTATTTATACCCATCTAGCAGTGTGGATTAAACGGTAGTGAAACATTCTGTTGTTTACACAAGAAGCTTTGTCCTCTTCTTCACGTTTTAACCACAAGTTTGCGATTTCTAATCTGGAAACTCGATACTGAGAAAGCTCCAAATAACTGCAAGGACATCTCCCATAGATTTAATTTTAAGCAAAATTGTTTAAATCATTCTATATAATAATAATAATAATAATAAAACAGTACATTGTAATTAATGATAACTAAGTTGCCTGAACTCATATTGGTGGCAAAATAATCTTATAAGATTAAGATTGTTTTGCCTATGAAAATCCATTGGAACATATGAGCATTTGTAGAAAACAACCTGCAGTAAATTTTCCTCCAGAAAAGTTCCCCCTAAACTGGCAATCTTACTGGAGGCTGGAGTACAAATGAAAACAATACTGTCAAAGATTATGGTACCTCCAGCCTAGTGTGATTGATGCAGCCGGCCAAAAAAGTTGCTCTCTTTTTTTATTTTGTAATACTCGCATGCGCCTATGTCTTTTCATAGGAATGTGTCAGTATTGCCTTCAATTAGTAAAAAAAAGGGAGAATATTGAACTTTGGCTATTTTACAGGCATTCACTTCTTGGGAGGAAGGAGGTATAAATTACTCAATGCCGTTTAATATAATAAAGAAGAATAGTAGTAAGAAGGTTTCTTACTACTATTCTTCTTTATTAAATAGTATTGCCTTCAATATTATTTGTTTAAGGATATTCTGGATAATAGATCCTATAGAGGCATCAGTGTATTATTAGCATTTATGATTATTGTTTTCAGTATCATAACTAGTTGTAAATGCTTTGCAGAATTTTAAAATGGAAATATTAGTCTCTATGCAGAGATTGCTATCAAACTCCTTTGAATGAGCCCTTAACTTACTTTTTTTATTAACTCATGTTGTTAATACTAAAACTGTTATAATCCTAGTAATGTCACATATTGTGGCGCAGCCATTGCAGGTAGTTATTACCCCTAAATTGCTCTAATAGTTACATAGTTAAATTGGGTTGAAAAAAGACAAAGTCCATCAAGTTCAACCCCTCCAAATGAAAACCCAGCATCCATACATACACCCCTCTCTACTTTTAATTAAATTCAATATGGAATGGAAGTTTTTAGGTTGGAAAACCACGTGACATTAGGTTAAAGGGCGTATCAGTTACGCAAAGTAGTCCTTAAAGTACTACAAAGCTTTACAAATGGAGGGTAAAATAAATTTACAATTCTTTTATCAAGTAAACATAAAAAATCACAGTTACATATAAGGTGAAATAGCATTTGTACTTGTTTCTCAGTTTAGTAATAAAGCTGAACAACTCAAAACAATAGTGCCTTATTACACTAATATTCTTATCTAGGGCTGAGTGCTATTATTTTTACCAAATAAACATATTCAAGTGGTATTCATAAAATAAATTTAGACTTAAATGCAGACAAAAGTCTTTAGAATTCTGGTGTTACTGGCCCTTTAAATTAGGCTTTTGGAATAAATTAAAATAATAATAAAATAATAGAATATGTAGAAACACCTGTAAACTGTTTTTGAAGGCTTTGTTCGAGGAATTAGCAGAGTATTTTGACGACGAAAAGCTCAATAAAGTTATTGACTGGTGCTGTAGGTAGTATTTAGAATTTGATTATAGAACTTTATTACTTTTATGCCACTGATTCATTTGCTATGATCAATAAATGAGAACAACGAATGGAGACATATGGTATCTAATATTTAATAAATGCTCAAGAAGATATCTACTGCTTAATATTCAAAATCTGTCCCAAGAGTATAAATTAATAAGTGTTAGGCTCTTTCTAATGAGGAACTTCCTTTTTAAAACCAGAATGAGTTATCAAAAGGGACCTGGCAGACTTTCAAAGACATTTTCTGACCTTCTAGTATTCGCGTCCACATTAAAATTTAACAAGGTGCTATATATCTGGAAGGTCTATTAGAATTCTTTACCATGTAATCTATTCTTTTTTTCCTTTCTTTTTTTTTATCAAACTACTGGGGCAGAAAGAAAAGCATCCAAAATAATAAGCATGCATTTAAATTATGCAAATGACATAAAGCATCTTCTCAGTCTTCTTCTTAAACTGCAAACACTGCATTTAAGTATTAATATAGACTGCAAACTTTCTTTACTCTCTTTACTCACTGCGTCATTAGTTTGTATTTATTTTTTAACAATGTCAACAGTTTTAACTTGGAAATTGTTTCTCAAAGTTAAGTAAACCCTCTGTGTATTGTAGTAGGCCAGACAAAGATAGTGAATTAAATACACAGTCACAATCTACTCAAATGCAGCAGGAGATTCCCATCTGAGTATCCAAAAGGGCTGGAGTTGCACTGCATGGCTGCAAGTGCTGGACTCGCCTGAAGGTTCTGTGCGAAGCATCCAAAGAGACTTTGGAGTGAGTATTACTCTTTAAAGGGACAGTATCAGTAAGTGCACTGATGATTATAGAGACTGTGTTTGTTTTGACATTTATTTTTTAAAATGGCAATTTTCTATTTATGATTACCCAATGGCACATACTACTAAAAAAGTATATTATTATGATAATGGTTCGTTTACATGAAGCAGGGTTTTACACATGAGCTGCTTTACTCAGTATCTTTTAATAGAGAACTACATTGTTTGGGGGGTATAGTTTTCCTTTAACCATTTAATTGTGTAGCAGGACATGGAGATGGACATCAGGTCCCCCATTCTGGTGCACAAACAAGATTCTGAGATGATGCAAGGCTTGCCTTAATAATGTCCACAAAATGGCTCCTGTCTGCTTGCTATAATTATGAATTCCCAGTGTAATTAAAGTTGATTTTGCTTGACTAACATGATAAAATAGGATTTGGAATCTCTTTTTTGGGTGACAGGTCCCCTGAGTGTACATAGTATATATATAAATATATATATATATCTCTATAGGGCAAACCATATTGAACGATTGATTTTTCATGCAAACCCTGTGAGTGCCGGGAGTGCCGGTGCAGCTTGTACCCACCTTTCCCTATATATACACACATATATATATATATATATATATATATATATATATATATATATATACTGTATATATATATATATATATATATATATATATATATATATATATATATATATATATATATATATATATATATCCTGGATTGACAACACTCGCAGGATTATTACAGCCAAACTTTAGAAATCCCCGTAATGTTTGCCTAGCAAACCGCTTACTCTATCCCTGTCCCATCGTTTCTTAGCCCAATTTGCAGGCTATTCTATTGTGCTGAATACATATTGACGCTATTGGGACCGGGGTGTCACTTGTATTGTAAGGAACACTGGCTACTAATTCAAGCGGGCAGTGAACTGAATCTGACCACGTAGTTACCCCTATGGCAGCGGAGAGCGGGTGCCTAGGGCTTAATACAGCTAAACCCTGCATTTTTTCACTTGCACACAAAGCCACATAACAGGACTGGTTACTTATTTGTAATCCGTCTACCAAGTACTATTTAGGGGATTAGCCAGAGACCACAAGCGTTAGGATGGATGATCACCCCACTTCTTATTTATCAATAGGGTTAATGTGGTTTTCCTACTACCCACGCACAGTATATGGTGCCCATACATGCCCATAAACATTCAAATAAGTGAAACCACCAATGTACAAACAATGTGAACTGTTAAAAACTGCACTGGGTTGGGACCTTGAGCAGAGAAAGAGAGAAACATAGCATGTATTGGTATTTATGCAACATAATATCAATAATGTTGCAATAAAGTCAGTTGGTGGAAATAGGAAGTCATTGATTAGCACACATAGAAATCAACAAGTCATGTACATTGTATCAAATAAAACATCCAATGTCCAATGTACAAATCCATCTTGATTCCCTTTGGAGTAGGGCCTGGTCCCGATTGCCACCCATATCCAAGGGGGGTTGGTGGTCGATTGCCATACACTTAAAGGTGGGTAATGAATGTCCTTTCAGTAGGAATTGTTTGGTGACGGGTTGAAGGGCCTTTCCTTCTCTCAAGGCCTTACTGATGGCCGACCTATGGTTGCCTATTCTTTCCTTTAGAGTAGTACAAGTCTTGCCCACATAATATAGACCACAGGGGCAATGTAGACCACATAGTGCAGCTTAGCCTGTGCCTGAGTTTGAATCTTTTTCCTGTGTGGGGATGAGGGAAGTCTGCCCCTCAGTAGGCACCTGCAGGTCACACAATCTGGGCATTTAAAACAACCCAGTTTTTTTCTGCTGAGTTAACCAGTTATTGTATGTGTTACCTGTTCTCATGAAGTCAGTATGCATTAATAGGTCTCTTAAACTTCGACCCCTCTTGTAGCCGATCATTGGTTTGGGAGCCAAGTGTAACGATAGAGATTCGTTCATGTTTAGCATCGGCCAATGTTTGTTAACATGTGCGGCTAAGTAATGAGATGCTGCTGTGAAAGTGGTGGTAAAAATTAGCGGAGTGACAGGACCCTTCTTAGTTTGTTTCTTGGTCAACAGTTTTCAAGTTGTTGGTAAAGCAATTCCTCAGAGTATCCTCTCTCAAGGAATCTATCAAACATTTCCTGTAATTGAAACGTGGTAGTTTCCCTTGAGCTGTTATTCCTTATGACATGTAGAAATTGCGAATAGGGTATTCCTCTAATTGTGGCAGGTGGATGATTGCTGCCAGCATGCAGGGTCAAATTCCAGTCTGTGAACAATCTGGTTCCTATATGTGAGTCTATCACAAAGATATTCAGACCTAGGAAATCTATATTTTTATTGTCATAGTTCAAAGTCAATTTAATAGAAGTATCAAGTATGTTTAAATGTTGATGAAAGGACAATAGGGCCTCCTCAGAGTCAGTCCATAACAGGAAGAGGTTGTCAATATAGTGGAAATAAGTCAATATTTCTATTCCCAGACTGGGCAAAATATGGGCTGCTTCAAATTCCAACATGTGGATATTCGCAAAAGATGGTGCGAGTGCGCTTACCATCGTGGTCCCCGAGATTTGTAGATGTTTGATGCCATTTTCACGCGATTTAAAAATCCGTTTGTGTACTGTTATGTTCTTATTCCCTGACGAAGGTTCCAATAAGGAGCCGAAACGTTGGATTAAAATTAACCTTGCTTTTTGCATTACTACTTTTGGTTTGGCTGCGAGTGTTGTCAATCCAGGATATGTTTCTTGTTTATTAAGGACTGGCACCCAGGCATTTTTGAACTCATAGTTGTGTGTTCCACCAACCACTGCTTAAGTACAGTATATATATATATATATATATATATATATATATACGAATAGGGTTTTGAATCAAAAATGAGGAAATATTTATTTAAACTCAACATTTCATTTCCCCACAGGGATCTTCATCAGGAGTATGCAGACAAACAACCAGAAATAACATCCACCCACAGAATATTCTGTTTATTTGGCTTAGTGGGACTGTCAATCCAATCGTGTAGTATTTAAACATAGGTGGGCAAGGTGGACAAGTTGAAACGGAACATGAAGTATCAGGGAATTGAAAAACTAGAGCAGATATATTGCTCAAGAAACAGAAAAAGAGCCACCGTGCCAAATGAAAAGCCACATCGTATACCTTTACCCAGGATCCAATCCGGAACCTCCTAGGGGCCTCATGGTCCAATCATAATACAGTATAGAGGTGGGTGTGTGCTTCGGTGCGCAACTGAGTTCCGTGTGCCTGTCTGTTTCTAATGCACCGTGATCTAGCAACCGGGGACATCAGGACATCAGGACATCAGAGCCTGTGCGGCAACAGAGCGTGCAGCTCCCTCCACTAACTGTCAAGCCTTTTCGGTGTCTGCTGTGCCATACCTGAGTTTCAAGCCATATGAGGTCCGCTTGTCTTACCGGTTAGGCATGCTAGTATTGGCAAAGTAACGTTTTCTGCATTCTAAGGCAAAAAATCCATCGGTCCAAGGGAAACTTGCGCACATATTACTGTAGACTGGGTACGCGCTCAATGTGCTGAAATATAAATTGCAAGGGATGGGTATAGTGGCAAATGGCATGTATGGTGAGAGAAGAGGGTAAAGGGGAAGAACAGGTTAAAATAAACAGAAGCAGCAGAGGGAACATGTAAAACAAAGTCCTCTCCTGGTGCGCTCTAAAAACATAAGGAAAAATGCATGGGTGCTGGTAAAATTGTTGCAACATATTAAGTTTTGGAAAAACAACCGCACTCACAGGTCTTCATTTTTCACAAGACCTGTGAGTGCGGTTATTTTTCTAAAACTTAATATATATATATATATATATATATATATATATATATATATATATATATATATATAAAAATTATACAATGGGTGCCCCAGCACTCTTAGCAGTATACTTGCTGTGTCAGTCGGTGCTCGCTCCAATAGGAGACGCCGTCACATCCCCACATCAAAATAGAAAATGTAAAGAAGAAGCAGCACTCGTCAATTGCCAAAAAATTGTATTAAAAGATCAGAGCATCACTCAAGGCAACGTTTCGGACAACACATGTGCCCTTTGTCAAGCCAAAAAAGTTCTCCCAGCATTACACAGGTATCACATTAAATAGGCTATAGACAGGAAATGACCTCACAATTTGCATATACATAAGAACAGAGCAATATCGTATACATATATCTATAAATACAAAAACAGGTCATAATCCCGATTTAACCCCTGAGGATATAAAGATTTAAGCATATTAATCCACCATACTTCTCTTCTTTTAAGTTTCAATTCTCTATCACCCCCTCTTCTCATAAGTGGTACCACCTCCAGTACCATAAATTTAAGCTGATCTGCCGTATGCCCCATATCTATGAAGTGTTTTGAAACAGGTAGTGAAGTATTACCCAAATTTATGCTAGACCGATGTTGCGATATACGGGATTTGACCATCTGGGTGGTCTCACCTACATAGATGAGACCACACGGACATGTCAACACGTAAATGGCAAATTTTGAGATGCACGTAAAGTGCCCTCGTAACTGTACATGTTGGCCAGTTTGTGGGTGGATAAATTCCCTTCCTTTCAAGACAAAAGGACATTGTACACAACTTAAGCAGGGATACATACCCTTAGATCTACCACCCCAAAATGTATGAGCCTCCTTCGGCTTAGTCCTCATTAAAGTGGAACATGTAACATGTGCCCCAATGGTTTTGCCCTTTCTATATGAGACAAGTGGAGATGCTCTAAACTCAGGTATAGTAGGATAAGCATTACGTAAGATATACCAATGTTTGCGTAGTAATTTACCAATAGCCTCACTATTACTATGAAACTGGGTGACAAATGGTACACGTTGCATTTGTTTAGTTTTCCCTTTAGGATGTCTGACCTTTTGTTGGGCTTGTTGAATCACTTTTTCCGGGTATCCCCTCTCCCTAAATTTCTGACACATAATTTGTTCCTGTTTCTCTTTTTCTTCCATTTCACTTACTACCCTCTGTACTCTTGAGAGTTGGCTGATGGGGATTGATTTCTTCGTATGTGGGGGATGTTGACTGGTAAAATGAAGAATTTGGTTCCTATCTGTAGGTTTTGTGAACAAAGAGGTACAAATAGAACCTTTCAAATCTTTATATACTCGAACATCTAGAAAATGGATTTCTTGGAGGTCATAAACCAGCGTAAATGTGATTGAGGGGTGTACCCCATTAATCCTACGATGGAACCGCTGTAGGGAGTCAACGTCACCCCGCCATAGCACAAAAACATCATCGATGTACCTCCACCAGGCAAGACAATGGCTGGCGAAGTCTACATCAAGGTAAATGTGCAGTTGTTCAAGCCTCGCCATAAAGGCATTGGCGTATGACGGGGCGACGTTGGATCCCATCGCGGTTCCCCGTAGTTGTAGGTAGTACTGCTCCCGAAAAGTGAAATAGTTACAACACAATATAATCTCCAAAGCCTGCAAGAAGAAATCAATCTGATGCACAGAATAGTGTGATCCTTCCCTCAGTATCCACTGACTTGCTTCTAATCCATCACTGTGTGGTATGGACGTGTACAGACTGGCCACGTCGAGTGTGGCCAGAATCACACCCTCACCCACATTTTCCAGTGATTGTAATTTACGAAGAAAATGCCCAGTATCCCTTATATATGAAGGTATCTCTTGAATCAAAGGACTTAATACCTTGTCAAGCATTATCGCTAATGGACAAAAAATCGAGTCAATGCCGGCCACAATAGGTCTCCCTGGTGGACACACAGGGTCCTTATGAATTTTAGGGAGAACATATATGGTAGGCGTGACTGGATTCTTGACCATCAAATAATTCCTCAATTTGTCAGTAATCACTCCCCTATCCACCATATGTTCCAGTAAATTTCTGATCTTACGCATAATACCCAACAAGGGATCGCTAGATAATGGTTTGTATACTTCCCCATCTGCCAATTGCCTCTCAATTTCTGCAAGATATTGTGTAGTATCCATTATTACAATTGCGCCCCCCTTATCGGAGGGCTTAATCGTAATATCGGTTCTCTGTGAAAGATCTCTTAATGCATCACGTTGCTGCTTAGACAAATTATGTGTCACAAATGGAGAATCACCCTCCACCTGACCAATATTTTTAACTTCTGTCATGATGTTATTGATATATGTTTCTACAGCAGCGTATGTAGTAGGAGGAACATACATACTTTTGCCATATAAACCAAAAGTCTCAGTGTCCAATACATGGCTATCGTCATTGGTGATAAGTTGCTCCTGTGGTTTCTGGAAAAAGTGAACCTTCAGCCTCAATGTACGAAAAAAACGATATAAGTCAACATCTAATTGGAACCAGTCCGTAGATTTATCAGGACAGAAATTCAGTCCCAGTGACAATACTGACTCCTCTATTGGTGTGAGTCGTTTAGTAGAAATATTATAGATTATTTGCTTATTGTCCTCTTGCTGCAACCGCGTAGCGGTCGTCTTGTCGTGCCTCCTGTGTTTAACTCCTCCTCGTTTCCATGGTCTCCTCTGCCTTTCTTTGGGGATCTTGCCAAAAAATCAGCTCCATGTGCCCCTTCTTGGTTGGGATGATGGGAATTTTCACCTCTAGGCCCCTGTAAATGACGTTTTCCTTCAAAACGATAAAAAGAGTGTTTATCTCTTACATCAGTTAGCCAAGCATATACATAACCTTTTTGGTAATCAAGTGCATCTCGATCAAATTTTGATCGTTTCTGACGTTCTCCCTCTTTACGATAACGATCCAATTTCACATTTAATTGTTCATGCACCTGTTCCAACTCTTCCAAAGGGCAGCATTGTTTTAATTCCGTTTCAACCTGGCCAATCTCTTGTTGGACCACCATTAATTCCTTATTTATATATTCAAGTGTCAAAAGCATGATATCTGTGGAACATCTATCAACAATCTGCTTAAATTGGTTGCAGTATCCAGTATTATTGGCAAACAGAGTAGGGCGTAAACTTACTCGTAATCCCCGTGGTATCCATGCCTTTTTATGATATTCGGCTAAAGTCAGCCCGTGTAATTCCAAATCCACCGTCCTCTTACGCAGTGTTTCCAGTTGCCGCCGTGTGTTAGCTACAGTCGGTACTTGCAGAAACTCCGCAGGACCGGAAAAGTGTGACAGGATACGCGTCACTTCAGCTTCCGTGTAAACTGAGGTTCCGTGATGCGTTCCAACGCCATGTTGCGTTCCACTTTGGTTTTCCATCGCGTCTAATAGATTCAATTCAAGGTGCACGTGGGCTAGGGAAATATACAAAAATTATACAATGGGTGCCCCAGCACTCTTAGCAGTATACTTGCTGTGTCAGTCGGTGCTCGCTCCAATAGGAGACGCCGTCACATCCCCACATCAAAATAGAAAATGTAAAGAAGAAGCAGCACTCGTCAATTGCCAAAAAATTGTATTAAAAGATCAGAGCATCACTCAAGGCAACGTTTCGGACAACACATGTGCCCTTTGTCAAGCCAAAAAAGTTCTCCCAGCATTACACAGGTATCACATTAAATAGGCTATAGACAGGAAATGACCTCACAATTTGCATATACATAAGAACAGAGCAATATCGTATACATATATCTATAAATACAAAAACAGGTCATAATCCCGATTTAACCCCTGAGGATATAAAGATTTAAGCATATTAATCCACCATACTTCTCTTCTTTTAAGTTTCAATTCTCTATCACCCCCTCTTCTCATAAGTGGTACCACCTCCAGTACCATAAATTTAAGCTGATCTGCCGTATGCCCCATATCTATGAAGTGTTTTGAAACAGGTAGTGAAGTATTACCCAAATTTATGCTAGACCGATGTTGCGATATACGGGATTTGACCATCTGGGTGGTCTCACCTACATAGATGAGACCACACGGACATGTCAACACGTAAATGGCAAATTTTGAGATGCACGTAAAGTGCCCTCGTAACTGTACATGTTGGCCAGTTTGTGGGTGGATAAATTCCCTTCCTTTCAAGACAAAAGGACATTGTACACAACTTAAGCAGGGATACATACCCTTAGATCTACCACCCCAAAATGTATGAGCCTCCTTCGGCTTAGTCCTCATTAAAGTGGAACATGTAACATGTGCCCCAATGGTTTTGCCCTTTCTATATGAGACAAGTGGAGGTGCTCTAAACTCAGGTATAGTAGGATAAGCATTACGTAAGATATACCAATGTTTGCGTAGTAATTTACCAATAGCCTCACTATTACTATGAAACTGGGTGACAAATGGTACACGTTGCATTTGTTTAGTTTTTCCTTTAGGATGTCTGACCTTTTGTTGGGCTTGTTGAATCACTTTTTCCGGGTATCCCCTCTCCCTAAATTTCTGACACATAATTTGTTCCTGTTTCTCTTTTTCTTCCATTTCACTTACTACCCTCTGTACTCTTGAGAGTTGGCTGATGGGGATTGATGTACCTCTTGCCTGGTGGAGGTACATCGATGATGTTTTTGTGCTATGGCGGGGTGACGTTGACTCCCTACAGCGGTTCCATTGTAGGATTAATGGGGTACACCCCTCAATCACATTTACGCTGGTTTATGACCTCCAAGAAATCCATTTTCTAGATGTTCGAGTATATAAAGATTTGAAAGGTTCTATTTGTACCTCTTTGTTCACAAAACCTACAGATAGGAACCAAATTCTTCATTTTACCAGTCAACATCCCCCACATACGAAGAAATCAATCCCCATCAGCCAACTCTCAAGAATACATTACATTACAGTACATTTTGGGGTGGTAGATCTAAGGGTATGTATCCCTGCTTACGTTGTGTACAATGTCCTTTTGTCTTGAAAGGAAGGGAATTTATCCACCCACAAACTGGCCAACATGTACAGTTACGAGGGCACTTTACGTGCATCTCAAAATTTGCCATTTACGTGTTGACATGTCCGTGTGGTCTCATCTATGTAGGTGAGACCACCCAGATGGTCAAATCCCGTATATCGCAACATCGGTCTAGCATAAATTTGGGTAATACTTCACTACCTGTTTCAAAACAATTCATAGATATGGGGCATACGGCAGATCAGCTTAAATTTATGGTACTGGAGGTGGTACCACTTATGAGAAGAGGGGGTGATAGAGAATTGAAACTTAAAAGAAGAGAAGTATGGTGGATTAATATGCTTAAATCTTTATATCCTCAGGGGTTAAATCGGGATTATGACCTGTTTTTGTATTTATAGATATATGTATACAATATTGCTCTGTTCTTATGTATATGCAAATTGTGAGGTCATTTCCTGTCTATAGCCTATTTAATGTGATACCTGTGTAATAGTGATGGGCGAATTTGTGCAGTTTCGCTTCACCGAAAAATTAGCGAATTTCGCGCGAAATTCGCGAAACGGCGAAAAATTCGCGAAACTGAGCCGGCGTCTCGTTTTTGACGCCGGCGCCCGTTTTTCGAAAAAAATTTTTTGACGCCGGCGAATTTTTTCCGCGAATTTTCGCGGCCGTTTCGCGAATTTATTCGCCGACGGCGAATCGCGCAAATTCGCCGCGAATTCGCGCATGGCGAATAAATTCGCCCATCACTACTGTGTAATGCTGGGAGAACTTTTTTGGCTTGACAAAGGGCACATGTGTTGTCCGAAACGTTGCCTTGAGTGATGCTCTGATCTTTTAATACAATTTTTTGGCAATTGACGAGTGCTGCTTCTTCTTTACATTTTCTATATATATATATATATATATATATATATATATATATATATATATATATATATATATATATATATATATATATATATATATATATTTTTTTTTTTTTTTTTCCCCTGGAGTGAAAATCAACAAGAACCATGCACAAAAAATATGAAGTCCTAAATGGCATATTTATTTTGCAAATCACGGTCCAGTCTTTTAGGAAATGTACAATTTAATGGAGCTGTGAATATGATTAAGGTAAAAAAAAATCCTAATCGGTGTGTTAAAATAAAAGGAATAGGAATGTTATCTGTTGAAGCATATGGCTACACAAGCATATTTATGCAAATGCCATTATATAGCAAAATGCATTACCTGTACATGATTTAGAACTATTATTCAATTATATTTACCTTTTCCATATAATAATAATAATAATACACCTTTATTAACGCTATGTCATTGTTCATAAACTGAGAAGTATAAAATAATACATTTAGCAAAATTATATATACAGGTATGGGATCCGTTATCTGGAAACCCTTTATCCAGAATGCTCTGAATTACGGAATGGCCGTCTCCCATAGAACCATTTAATCCAAATAATCCAAATTTTAAAAAAAATCGGAAGTGTTGAGTCACAATGTAACCCATGCTCCTATCACTAGCTGGACATTAACTACTTTTGCTCTGCCTAGCCCAAATTTGTGTTACATTTGTATAATCTTCAATAGATATCAAAACTGAGATCAAATCCATGTATTGTTCACACCTGTTATATCCTGCATTGATTACACCACAGACTGTCAGTGCCCACATTGTTCAGATGTTCACACCTCATGCAGATTGTAGGTGAAGCACTGGCATTGTCTCACTGTTCATCTTAGAGTGGTCCTGATAGGTTTCCTTGTTTCTTACCATGCTCTGCCTGTGCCTGTGCTAACCTACCTGTGTGTGCCATACTCTGCCTGTCCTACTCTACCTTCCTTCCCCCATAAATACTCAGACAATAACTTTGGGTGAAAAGGCCGCAACTTAATTTATTCCATAACCTTATTCAAGCTTATGCCAAATTATCCACCAAACCAAAAAACCATCAAATACTTTATAACAAATGAGTAACATTTTGACATGTGTAAAACAGTAGCCGCTGAAGGCTGCATATATCAAAATGAGTAACATGACATGTGTAAAACCAAGCTGCTTAAGGCTGCATATAACATTTATCAATAGGTTGCATAACTTACAGTATTCCTGTTAACCAACCCGTTCTCCAGCCTAAGTCTAAACCTCCATCACTTATTTCCATGCCTGCTGTGCCTCCTTGCCCCTAAGCCTAGCCCCAGGCCAATCTCACCTTATACCTTTCGGCTACCCAGTACGGCAGCCCCCACTATGCCACAGCTGCAACTTATCTTCCAACCCTCCCATTTCTTGGGCGGGAGGGAAACACTGTTACCTGTGTCGTCACCAAGGTAGGAATGAATTCCTGCTTTTCTCCCTCCTATTTATCACCTCAGCTCCTCACCTTAAGTCTTCCATGTCCCTTACTACAATCCCCACAATGCCATGCAATTTTACCCCCACTACAGCCTACTCGTCCCTCAGTCATGCCCCTCTCCGCTTCACCTGTCTAAGGGTCGCTCTATGGGCTTCTTACTCTGCCTATTCTGCTCTGCCTGTGTGTACAATACTCTGCCTGTCCTACTCTACTTGTGTGTGGCATACTCAGCCTGTGTGTGCCATAACCTGTCTGTCCTACTCTACCTGTGTGTGCCATATTCTGCCTGTGTGTGCAGTACTCTACCTGTTTAACTCTACCTGTGTGTGCCATACTCTGTCTGCCCTACTTTGCTTGTGTGTGCCATATCTGCCTGATCTACCTGTGGGAGGTGAAACTGGTGGGGGCTTGTCATCATTTGTAAATTAAGTTAGGTGATTCCCAAGGTATTTAATTATGTGCTGGGGGTTGCTGCGCTACCCACAGGGGAAGAGGAGGCATATAGATTTAAAGGTATGTCTTTAAAGTGGGTGTGGTTTAAAAAAGGGGGAGTTATCGACATGATCCATCCATGATCGGCCCAATACCACGTAGGTCTGAAAAATTCTGGCCTTCGGTACCACAGAAGTTGGACTGTACTGATGTAGACAATGGCTTTTCAGCCAAGTTACCTGTAGGTTTTTTTTCGTTTCTTGACTTTTCTGTCCTACACTCCTCATGCTTGACAATGAAACTGCTACAATATCTGGTTGCTAGAGCTTAATTACATGTGCAACTAGATAGTAGTTTGGGAAGATTAGTAGTACCTGGTTGTTGAAAAGTAGACACTGTTTTCAGTCACAGACTGAGAAGTGAAAGAACAGAAACAATAATGGGAAGGCTGATAATGCAAAAAACATAAATAATGAAGAAAGCCCAGAGCACATCTGGGAAAAGAGAAGGGCCCAAAGAGAGCCTGGGGTTGGAGCTAATTCTATGGGGTGAGCCAGAAGAGGCTATAAAGAAGCTCATATTGCAGATGCCAGGCAGAGTGAGAGACTGTTCAGGAACACTGACAGGACTGAAAGGATTCTGTAATAGAATATGCAGATGAGAGAAAGGGGCACTAACTAGTTAAAGGCAGTTGTGTGTGAAACCAAATAATGTACATAAAAAACAAAGTCCATATACTCCAAAGGTCAAAATCAAATGTTCGATGCTCCAAGGGTTGAATGCAAATTATCCGAAAACAACAAATGTTCCATGTGGGGTGCTGCCTCCTTAATCTGCTGTCCCAAGCAGGCAACATCTACAAATAAACATAAAAGAAAGGGGTGTGCTCCCATCATATAAGATTGTATCCGCACCTTTAATCAAAGAAAGATATACTGTATAGCTGAAAATGATTGTTCATCAATAAAGTCTTTTAGATCTGTTTCCCAACACGACTTTTTCAAGGGTGATGGTGTGCTGTGACGTCAGGACACGACAAATCGATTTTGTAATAGCCTGTGCTGAGTTTGGCTTTGAGGAAAAGCCTTGTGTTCCAGCACACTTTGTTCCCTACCAAGCTGCTATGAACCTATGGTGAGTGATCCACCAAAGGTGCAGTAGGATATTGGAAAATAGCCACAAGGGGGCCACAATTGTGTCGCCCCCTTTGTAAGGGGAGATTTTGTGTATGAGCCTTCTATGTGGGAGAAACTACCAGCAGTAGCTCTACATTGGGTATGGAGAGTTTTGTTGTGGAAGAAACATATTGCAAAGGACTGAACTGTGCAACTATGGGGCAAATTCACTAATTGCCGAAGCGCCTAACGCTAGCGTGAATTCACAAACGGATGCTGGCGTAACTTCGCTAGTGTAACTTCGCACCCTTACGCCTGCCAAATTTGTGCAACGGACGTAACTACGCAAATTCACTAGCACGTGCATTGTTCTGAATGCTAACTTTTACGCCAGACTTCCTTCGCCACCTCAGACCAGGCGAAGCGCAATAGAGTAGATAGGGATTGCTTCATGGGTGAAAAAGATCAAACATTTTTTGGGGCTCCCCTCCTTCCCCCCTACATTTCCTAACTCATGGCAACTTAACTATACAGTGGGCACATGTGTAGGGCAAAATAAAAATTTTATTTGATGTTTTGAAGGTTTCCCAGGCTTGTGTAGTGCTGCTACGAATACTTCCATTGAAATTTGAATTTGGCGCTGTATGCAAATTAACCATCGCTAGCGTAACTTCGCTTTGCTTGACGTATCAACGCTAGAGCAACTTCGCAACCTTATGCTACTCCTGAGCGCAACTTTGGATTTAAGTGAATTTGTGGAGCGCTGGCGAAAATATGCCTGGCGAAGTGGACGCCAGCGCAACTACGATTCTTAGTGAATGTCCCACTATATATCCAGTCTGAAGTAAAGTGTGGAACTGTGACCACACTTTATTGTTCATCTTTAAATTAACTTTTAGTATGTTGTAGGGAGTGATATTCTGAGACAATTTGCAATTGATTTTAATTTTTTATGATTTGGGTTTTTTTGAGTTATTTAGCTTTTTATTCAGCAGCTCTCCAGTTTGTAATTTCAGCAATCAGGTAGATAGGGTCCATATTACTCTAGCAACCATGCATTGATTTGAATAAGAGCCTGGAATATGAATAGGAGAGGTCTGAATAGAAAGATATTAATAAAAAGTAGCAATAACACATTTTTAGCCTTACAGAACATTTGTTTTTAGAAGAAGTAAGCAAGAAGTAAGAAGAAGAAAGCAAATAATTTAAAAACTATACAAATTAAAAAGTGAAGGCCAGTTGAAAAGTTGCTTAGAATTAGTCATTCTATAACGTACCAAAAGTTAGTTTAAAGGTAAACTACCCCTTTAAAGGACTGAGCTAATGAGTCAGATAGACTCCACATGTCCCCAGTGCAGGATTAAAATTTGTATTAGTTGCTGTTGCCATGTTCTATTTCTGTATAACGTTTTAATTCGTTAGCTGCAAAGCTTTGTGATTTGTTTTAGTTTTTAAGATATGTATTAATCCTTTACGTGCCACAGAACATAGAATCTTTATTCTGTGCATAAAAGTACCTAAGTGCCATAGAATGTAGATTCTATGGTGCAAATTCACTAAGCGCCGAAGCGCCGAACGCTAGTGTTAATTCGCTAGCGTTTGGCATTTTTGGCTGGCGTAGTTTCGCTAGTGTTACTTCACACCCTTACTCCAGGCGAATTTTCGCTAGCGACGTAACTACGCAAATTCACTAACTTGCGCAGTGTACTGAACGCTACCTTTTACGCTAGACTTCCTTCGCCACCTCAGACCTGGCGAAGTCCCAAAAAACGCTGGCGTGTTTTCTACATGATGGGTGATAGGCTGAAAAAGATCGAAAATATTTTTGGGGCTCCCCTCCTTCCCCCCTACATTTCCTGACTCATGGCAACTTACCTAGACAGTGGGCACATGTGTAGGGCAAAATAAAATTTTTATTTGCTGATTTGAAGGTTTTCTAGGCATTTGTAGTGCTAATACGTGTTCCTCCATTGAAATTTGAATTTGGTGCCGTATGCAAATGAACCATCGCTAGCGAAACTTTGCTTCTCTTGGCGAATTAACGCTAGCGCAACTTCGAAAACTTACGCTACCCCTGTGCGCAACTTCGGATTTTAGTGAATTTGCGGAGCGCTGGCGCTGGCGAAGTGTGGCGAAGTGCGCCGAAGTTGCGCCTGGCGCAACTTCGAATCTTAGTGAATATGCCCCTATGTTCTGCTGCACTTCCGGGTTCTGGAGTGGAGGAGCGGCTTTTCAAGCTCTGTCCCAGCTCGTTCCCCCACCCCTAGGTAAGGAGCAGAGTGGGGGATCAAGTGGCCCCTGGGCAGCAATTGCCCAGGGGTCCCAAGGCGCATATGAATTATATGTGCCTTGCTGCTGCCTGAACGTCCTAGACCCACAGCACAGCCCACTCACCGATCCTTAGCCAAGTCTTCTGCCTCCTCTTTGTGGAACCCCCTCCAGCATCCCCAGAATGATTTTAATGCATTTTTTAGGTTAGTGTTAACACTAACCTAAAAAAACACATTAAAAACCTTTTGGGGATGCTGATGGGGGTTCCACAAAGAGGAGCCAGAAATTTAGTTATAGCTTTTTTGCTGTCTGAGAAGATTATTTTGGCATTTAATAATAATCTCAACTGATCCTCCTCTTTCCCCAGGAATGCTTTTATATATGAACAAAGCAAGGTTTAATAGTGTATTATGGTGTGCATTTTGAATCAAATGCACCATAAAAGCCAGAGTTACCTGTGAATACTCTAGTTTGGCTTAGCTTCCATAGATGAGCTTGGTTACTCTAGGTTTTAGAGGGCTAAGTTATGTGATAAAGTTATTCTACATGCCCCCTAGCCTCTACACTGGACCTACCACCCTTGCCTTCTTGATTCTTAATGGGTTGATTTACACATTGTTCTACATGCCAGTTAGTAAGTTTAGTTTGATTGTTACTATTGTTGGGACATTTTTCCCTCTACATTTATTAATCAATCTTATGATTGTGCCTGTGATACACCAAAAAGTCAAATGTTTTCATTACAAATACTTTAGTTATAAGATGTGTATATGATTGCTACTTGCAGCTTAGTGATGTGCGGGCCGACCTGATACCCGCGGGACCCGCGGGTCTGCCGGGTTTGGGTCGACCTCGCACTGCTCCTCATGGGTGGCAGACGGGTGCGGGTTTAGCTCTTCTCCTGCTCTCCTCGCCCGCCACCTTCAAATGCAGGCTTCCGGGTTACGGGTTACGGTTTTATAGTCTTGCGTCTGCTCGCCCCACCACTTTTGTGACGTCATTGTGACGTCATCGGCAGGGCCGGGTCAGCGCACATCAACCCTGACCCGCACATCACTAAGTCCAAAACATAATGTACAACATTTCTAGCCTACGTCTTTAGTTAAGCTTTAGTTTTTCTTTAAAAGCATTTATTACACTACTCTGTTTCTTTCTAGTTTTATTTATGTGTGAAAGACCTTTTATGACAGACTTTTAAGAAAAGTAGAAAATGTTATTTCAAAATCGTGGTAAGTCTTATGGAGAAATACGTTGTCTATTTACTGTGAACTCATACACAAATAAAATATCAGTAACATTTATGAAGTAGTATGAAGGACCAACATATTAATTACGTTTTTAACACATTTTAATAACAGAAAAATGCATAACAGTATGTAACATAGATAACATGTTTAAAACAAAATTGACAAAATAAGGCAGACCAAAAAAAACCTAAAAAAACTATAGCATGGACTTTTGCGGGGGAATGTAATAAAAGTCGCTAATGGAAAAACTATTCGCAATGTGAAAAGTTATGCCTTTGCGCGAACAAATTTTGCTTTGTGCGAATTTAATATAGCTTTTGCGAACCCGGAAACTATTTAGCGACCACTTCCGAAAGTGAAAGACCGTTTGCGAATTTTATAGTTTGCGCCAATGCGCAGTCAATGTAATAAAACTTCTTACTGAAAAAGTCGTTACGTTTGCTCCAAAAGATTACGACACCTTCAAGCACTTCTTATGAGTGCGCAATTAAAATTCGCAATGCAGTAACAGTTTAAGGAACAATATTACATTGCGAGATGTGGATTTTTAGTCTTATTGGTGCGAATTGTTTTGCTCTTTGCGACTTTTATTACATTCCCCTGTAAATGCTTTGCCCTTTGCTTCGCTTCATTAAAAAGTAAAGGGTTAAATATTGTTATAAATGTTGCTTTCCAGAATCTAAACCAGCATTTTGGCTGAAGATGGTTAAATGATTGGTACAGAGATAATCGTTGAGAAAGTTCAATGTCAAAAACATGTCTTGCTGTTTAAACTATGGTATCAGAACTGTTATGTCAGTGCACAGAGGTCATCTTTGTTAGTAAGATTACTATGAATTCCTCCAATTGCTTAAGTGCAACATATAAACCTTATAAAAACAAAAAGTAGAAAAAAATATACCTGACTCTTGATACTATTAATAAATACAGTACAATATGCGCTGGTGACATTTTAGCAACAGGTTTGGGGGGGAGGAACTTCCTAAATGCCCATTTATTCCATCCAAGGCACCCCTACATTTACAATTCATTTCATTCTATTTAGCAAAACCAATATATTCTTAGCTGTATAAAGTTTTGCTTTAAATACAGACAGTCTTTTATTAGTAGTGTATCATTTGTATCCTGAGATACCCTCAGGATAGTACAAGTATAGAACTGTTATCCAGAAAGCTCAGGACCTGGGTTTTCCTGGATAACAGGTCTTTCTGTGGTTCACCATAACTTATGTCTGCTAAACATCATTAAAATATTAAATACGCCCATGGATTGTTTTGCCTCCTATAAAGATTAATTATATCTCAGTTGGGATCAAGTACAAGGTACTGTTTTTTTACTACGTAGAACAAGGAAATCATTTTTTTTTTCAAAAGTGAATTATTTGGTTAAAATGGAGTCCAGGGGAGATGGCCTTCATATAATTTGGAGCTTTCTGGGTAAAGGGTTTCTGGATAATGCATCCCAATGCAGTACAATATTATCCTGAATTACTTCTCATTTACAAATACATTTGCAACAACATAATATTTTTTTTCACTTGCACACAAGGCCATTTCTAACACCAAAACTTCATCTAGTAACACATAACATCTAATCAGTTATTTGCTTTCAAACAACCAGTACATTCTTGTCGCTGACATCAAGAATGAGATTCACATTTTTCCTTATATTCCTTTAAATTTACTTTTGAATGAATAAGCAAATATTATTTTAAGTCCTGTCCTTGGCATAAAAGCATTTGGTAAAGATGAATTTCCATATACTGCTATATGCTTTTATTCATCTTCTTTCCACTTGGAAAATACACACATGAAAAAAACCCCAATGATGTGAGCTTCGTGTTTTTAAGGGACAATATTTGGGATGCTCTCAGAGATCATTCATAGCTCAGTCCTATCTGATTCAAACACATGAAGACCTTCCTGTAAATACAGCTCAGCTGAGGTAATGCAGTTCAACACCTCTTGCAAGGCTGCTAGAAGTGTTTCATTTGACTTCTGCATATTGCAAAGATCTTTTGCGTTTTGAAGAATTGAAAACCGGTTTGTCTTTTCATCCAGTCTGTATAAGATGTTTCTGCATGGATTAAAAAAAAAAAAGAAAAATTCATCAAAATACAAGTATAGTATACAATGTGTACATCACATAAGCAAATACATTCGATAATCTTTACTCTTTTTACAAAAACTGCAAAATCCCCCGGTTATAGTAAAAAACATTTATGCAGGAATCTATTGTAACATTATCTTTCTGGGGGTGCATTTGGGAGATGGTTTTGCTATGGTTATTGCTCTGCAGAATTAAGATATCCATATAGAAGCTCAAGTAGACAATTAACACTAAATTGCTTTCTATATGCTAACCTCCAAGCATCTTTATTATCTTATCCTTAGAAACATGACTTTCAAGGATTAACTTGTCCTTTACTGCCATATTTAGAAATGGACAGAATAAGTTACTACTTTAATAAAATATCATGGTGGGATACAATCCTGGGAATGGTTATTTAATATGACACTGTATAATTTAGTTCTGGAAACTCTGACTTACCTTCCAGAGAAAAAAAAGATAAATATGTGACTTCAGAACAACAAGGCTGCAACATGACAGAACCAAGTAGTTTCTAAAGTATTAGAATTCCCTTTTGGCACTTGTAAAAATTATAAAATATCTACTCATTATTTATTGTGCCTTTTATGTTTAATTGCAGCCCTTGGCACCTGATGGTTCTGCATTTTTACATAAATCAAATAGATTAGGGACTAGAATGTTTATGGGCATTATAGACTGTAATAGACTGCCCTGAACTGCTGCAGATAGACCAATATTTTGAGTATATGGTATCCATGTAGCATTTACTGGTTACCTGTTTCAAATCAAATACATTATTAACTGCTATGATATACTGCAACTGGGTACATTTTTTGCTTTTTATTACATCCGGGGGGGGGAGAGTATGTGCATACATCTGCTATAAGGAACACCATCTATAGACACCTTAATAGCTTGGTATTGTGCACACTCTGGACACAATGAACACACATTGAAATAGTGCATATTAGGATCGAGTTCAAGCCTATTGAAAAAGAAGGGCCCTGACTGTGTGAGTGATTGAAGGATAGTCAGGAAAAGGAAGGTGGGAACAATGAAAGCTTAAGGTTAGGCAGTTAGAGAGGAAGGGATGGAGCAGCATGAGGGGATAGTGAGATACAGGAAAGTAAGTACCTGCCTTTTCCAGGAGAGCAGGGGACAAGCAACATATCACCCACCCGACCCTGTTCTTCAGGTTAAGTAATGGGGGGGGCTGGGAGTTTAGTAGGGGTCAGGGGTTTTGTCACAGCTGCAGAGGAATGCATACCCAAGGTGGAAGCTCATGATCCAGTTTTATGCACAAGTCTGCCAAGGTAAGTATGGTCTCCTTGGACAAAGGTCCCAGGATGGTAGTTTTCTGGTTGCCAGCTCCCACTTGCCCACCTATCACTCTCACAACAGGTGGCTGGTAGCCCAGTTGGTGGTGTTTTTACAGTGGGCAAGCATTCCGTTTGGTGTGTTCATAATGTTCATGTATCATGTTCTGTATATTGTTAGTCTTAAATTGCTATTTTGGTAAAATGTAAAGTTCAATAACAATTTTGTTAATAAAGTTGTGGCCTGTTACATCCCAACCTGGTTGTCCATGGAATGAAAGAAAAATCAGGATGCTAGAAACAGTTCAACTGAACAATGAATGAATAAATTCATTTTAATAGGTTTCTCCCTTGTTTGGCAAATACATCTCTATACGGCTATCCTGCTATTCTCTGCACTGATGTTGAGCGCATCAGTCACAAAACTGCTAAAAATAATGAAACAGAAAAAGTTTGCAAAATGCAATGAAGTCAATTGGGGGTATGTCATCAAAGTCGGTAAAAGAAGAACTATTCGCAATGTGAAAATGTGTGCTTTTGCACAAACAATCCAAACAAAATTCAGACTGAAATAACAGTCTAAGGAAGAATATTAATTCTTATTTGTGCAAATTGTTCTTCTCTTTGCAACTTTTATTACATTCCCATTATTACAATGTTTTTTGTAGCTTTTATAGTTAGTGATGGGCAAATTTATTCGCCAAGCGCGGCGCCGTTTCACAAATTTCGCGGGAAACTATTTATAGTTGTACAAAATAAATTGAAGTAAATTGACTTTTTCCAGTGTTTTCTTTTGTGCAAATCCATGTCTGCAAAAACATTTCACTCATCATCACTATTCTGCTCCAGTATTTCCAGGCAGTTATATGACATTATGTTATATAAGAATATTAAGTAATTAGCGTTACACTAAGGGGCACATTTACTTAGATCGAGTGAAGGAATAGATTAAAAAAAATTTTGAATTTCGAATGATTTTTTTGGCTACTTCGACCATCGAATTGGCTACTTCGACCTTCGACTACGACTTAGACTACGAATCGAACGATTCGAACTAAAAATCGTTTGAATATTCAACCATTTGATAATCAAAGTACTGTCTCTTTAAAAAAAACTTCGACCCCCTACTTCACCACCTAAAACCTACCGAGGTGCAATGTCTATGGGAGACATTCCGTAATTCGGAGCTTTCTGGATATAGGGTTTCCGGATAAGGGATCCTATACCTGTACTGCCTTGATTAAACTTTTTATCCTTTATTTATGACCCAGTGGATGAAGTTTCATATAAAGCATTGGGAAATGCTTATAAATGTCAAGGAAATTGATGTTTTAAAAAGCACTATTAATGCAGTGGTCCAGTCCAATGGGCTCTATAAAAGTATATAATGGCAAGTTATACTTTTGACACCATATTTATATATTAATAGGCTTAAATAGTATATTTTTACAAAAATGCTTTATTTAGATGGCACTGTGTTTACACAAGAGTAACTATGTAACTATGTTTTATGTGATATATTTTTATAGAGAGCTGCAATGTTCAGAGGTATAATTTCCTTTAATGGACCTGTAAAACTGTAAATACCTTGAAAAGTCCAAGAACTGGATGTTTTCTTCAGCAAATAACAGTAACCAATGTGGTTATCGATTCAGTTTCTTTTTTAACTTAATTCTGATTTTTTGAAGTCAGCATTAAATTAGATATAAACAAAATGACTGAAGTTTAATTTTAAAACAACCATTTTCCATACTTGACTAGTAAAATTAAATATGCCTAAATCTTCTCTTATATTCTTTTACTGTATACTCACAGGAAGCCTGTAGTTATTACCTTGTCAAACGGAAAATAAATATGTTTCTTGCAAGGAATGAGTGGGTACACAAAGTAAAAATACAACATGAGAAAAAGCTCAGGGCATGGTCACCCACTACCAGTTTTTGCAATATGCAAAATGTATTGCCATATTTGCTGTTTGCTTTGAACTTACATAGTTTCCCCTATCAGAAATATTTTACATAATCACACAACAAATGATAACTAGTGATGGGCCGATCTTTCCCATTTCACTTCACTGAAAATGGAGACAATTTGTGAAATGCATTGAAGTTGAAGGATGCACAGGCTTTTTCCAAGCCTCACAACTTTTTTTGCTGTAACTTTTTCATTTTAAAAACCATTGGGATCTATGGGCATTGTTTGCGGTGTTACTGGGCAAAAATTTTCGTTCATCACTATTGGTAACACATCATATGCTAAACCAATGTACCTACCTTTCACTACCGTTTAAGTTGCACCTGCAAGGGCAATTCTTTACTTTCACAGAAAGGAGCAAAAAAAATAAAAATAATTGTGAGCCTTGTAGCATGCTCAACGGGCAACACATCATACCCTGGCATATCATTGTCCCTCGAGTCGATCAGGGGGTACAAAGTAGAGTGTTAGGGGTATACAACATTCTGGTACTTAAATACCCTGGCCTTATATCTGTAATGCACTTGTTTTCCTCTGTATTAAAACCATTCTATAAATGGCTGTCACACTCTTCATTCTTTACCAGAACTGGAAATAGGGGTAGACAAAAAAGGCGAGGCAGGAGCCTGGAGTGCATTACAAGTAGGATCACGGGGTCATTAAAATCTATGAGCTCCCCACACATATATAGGGGTAATCATTCCACTAAGTTTAGTCTAAGGATCATCTCTTAAAGGGTGTATAGCTCAGTTAAGTAGTATATAGAGAACTGGCCTGGCTACAGGACATAAGGCTAGTTGGGGGAATTGAGATGGACAGATGTGAGGACCTCATGTGCCTAGGATCTTTATTCACACAAGTGCAGCACTGTTCTTAACTCAACTCTGCTACTCTTTCTGTCCCCAGTAGGCATCTCCTACAGTATTTGCTCAATAACCCATTTGTGCCTGTTGTGCATTTGTAGTACCCTTCTTACACATTTCTCCCTACACCTTCACTGTCTACTCCTAATTTCAATACAGACTCCCCAGCATTGCTAGCCAGTCATCCAGGTTTCCTCTTTTGCATGTTGTCGTTGTCAGTGGATTCTAGAAGTTGTAGTTCGACAATAGATGGAGGGCAACAGTTGGACATCCTTGACATAAATACTATAACTACAAAGTTTTTTAAATGCTCTGTGTTTTTCACCTTGGACAAGATTAGGTAGGGGTCCAGGGTGAATTACATCTCTAACTTATCTTACTGAAACAGAAAAGACCATAATTATAACTATATATATAATTATATCTGTTCTGTCATGCAAAATAAAAAAGAGCTTTGAAAACACAGTGTAAGATAGTTTAAATAACAGTTCCTAAGAAAGAGAGATATCCTGCTACACATTGTCCCTAACTTTTCTTTACATTCCATATGACTGCATATATTTAAAAAAATATTGCATTAGGTAGACTTTTCTGGGTCAACTAATCAACTTTAAACTAAAAATAGATGGACCCTGGCTTTGCTTAGCTGTTGTAAGTGATTAGCATTATTTTAGGAAGCTAAGCAGCTTGGAGTTTGATTATTGTGAACCATTCCATTTATAGCAATAAATTGTAAAAGGCAAGGAGAGCATCCTGCTTAGCCTTAGGCCATAATGTCACATGGCTATGGAGCTCCTTATAAAAATTTTCTCATTATGAGTTTAAGTTAGGAAATCAAAATATTTTCCTGTATATTGTTCAAGGAATACCTTTTGTAAATAAATGATTGATGCTGCCTTCATCAGTGCTAATTTCATTAGGAGAGGTGGGCATCTCCCCTCCTGCCCCCTACATATGCTTTAATTTTTTTATATACCTTAGTGCTCTTAAATGTCTGTCCAGAGTCTAAAGGTGGCAATACATGGGCTGAAAAAAGCTGCCGACAAACCGAGTCGGCAGCTTATTGGCCCGTGTATAGGACCCTCCGACAGGCTTCCCTGAACGATATCTGGCAGAAAGTCAGCCAGATGTCGATCGGACGGGACTAAGAATCCCATTGGATTGCGGCCGCATCTGTTCGTTGATGCAGTCCAGCGATCCAACCACCCGTTACCCATCGATAGGATCAGCCCAATATTGCCCACATCAAGGTGGGTATATCGGCGAGAGATCCGCTCGTTTGGCAACATCGCCAAACGAGCAGATCTCTCCATGTAAGTAATGACCCCTAATTTTTTTTCATCTACACTTACATTTACAAATGTACTACTATTAACAGGATGACCTTTTCTTAGTACCTTTTCCATTGGTTCTTTTTCATATTTTCTTATGTTCTTATTGTTTTGAATAATATATTTATAATTCTGGATTGTATAAATTAAATATAATATATTTTACAATATATTAAAGCAAAATAAAGCAAGCAAATTTCAAGCAAAATTAATTATTTGTGCAGTATATTTATATATTTAAAATATGTATAGCAACGCTACGTCAGACTTTATCCATCCTTAGGTATCACATTGTTACATCTCATTTGTGGAGTTCCAATTACAAAACAAGGGACAGAGGAAGAGTGCAGTTAGGGAGAATGGACAAATTGTCTTCATCACCATATCAACATGATACAATTTAACAATCAGCAAACAAAATAAATTGTATATAATCTGGAGTGTTTGTTAAAGGGGAACTATGGTGAATTAACATTTAATAATATTTTCAGTTCATAAAACTGAAATAAAAAACCCTGCAAGAACACAGAATGAAGAGAATTGATTGTATTTAGAAAGTTTCTTATTTCAGTACGACAAACCTTGTATTACATTTTCATTTTCAAGATAGTTTCCCTTTAAATCCAATTTAAAAGTATATGAAGAGCAATAATTGTCTTCATATAAGATGCATTGAGTCTGCTAAAGTCATTATTACTAGACCTCACCATTGGTGATATGCCAATAAAATTGCAGCAATATCGAAAAGGTGAATTTGATGTAAAAATAACCTGTTCCTCTGTTGTGCCATATTAATTAAGTTGACAGCAGTCATTGAACAGATTACTGTAGTCGAAGAATATGTAATTATCTATTTAATGAATTGCCAAACTCCAATTGCAGAGAATTTTGTTTACCTGGAAAATCCAATTGGAGATTTCTGAATTAGGAAGTTTTTTTCAAAATTTTGTAGAATGTCATTTAAAATCCGGACTCTGATTGGATCTCGCTCTTTGGGATCGTTAGCTGGACGCATTTCATTAGATTGGAAAAGTTGTGCGGTTTCCCTCAGACTTCTAACCTTCTCCATCAGCATACGGGCAGTATCATCACCTGAATGAAATGAACATTGTTTAGAATTTAAAACATGATTTTCCATTTTATTCATCGTTATATTAGGGGAAAGTTTCACTTTAACATAATTCTACGAAGACATTTGCTCACACCTGAACAGACCTGATTTACACTTATTTTGTAACCAAAATACATAGCTGCTTCTCAGGAATTATGAGATGGAAGCATTTTTATGTGTTTTGAATTATACAGAACAGCATATCTAGTGATAAAATTGTTGAATTTACACCAATAACAAAATGGTAACATTGTAAAAGCGTTAAGGCTATAAATTATCTCACCATGCTGCTATATACGCAACTGCTTTATTTATTGAAGGAGATGTCTACCATTTTAATGAGGTGAGAAGTAGGATCTGCATATTAAAAAGTGTGCTTTGTTCTTAAACAATGAAGTATATATATAAAAGAAAAAGACGAAAAAGCAAAAAGTAGCATTTAACAGCTTGCTTGACAGCCCTTAAAGTGGGCCCAGACAAATATTCAATTTAATGGAAAAGACCTCAGTGCTTCCAAGTAGTCTAGTGCAGACATTTGGTCTGAAATAACCTGTGTTTTAATGCCTTATTTGATATGAAATCAATGCCCCTGGAAGCTTATGTAATTCGTGTAATGTAGAGTGTTAAAGATTTCTTAGTTTGTCTCAAGGTGTTGGTGACAAATGAAAGGGTTTTAGTAATCAACTGTCTTAGATTATCTGCTAAATATCTACTGCATTAGTAAGGAACAACAGTTAATCATGCTTTAGACTTATCGGACTTCAATCATCACCAAAGGATAGAAGGTTATTCCACTGTATAGACAGTATATCCTCTTCATTGTATTCTATATATGAGTTTGTTATTATTTGGTTATTATTTTCTGTTATTACTGCCATTAGTGATGAGCGAATAAATTTGGCAGGCATGGATTTGTGGGGAATTTCCATGTTTCGCCCCCCTCAAATGTTTTCGTGAAACTGTGTAGAAAATTCGGCAGCAAAAAATATGCGGCAACAAAAAAAACTGGCGTGCTTCAAAATTGATGCGCTTATAAAAATTCAAATAATCAAAATTATTCAGATGCCAATTGATTTTATTGCGTTTGACGAATGGGACAGATTTGCCACTAATTGTCATTGTTAAATTTCCATTTTCTTTTTTTAGCAGATATCTCTTTCCTTTTTCATACTTAAAATAAAAGAAATCTAAAATAATGAAAAAAGTTGTGTATACTCATTTTAATCATTTATATATTTATTTGATATTTTTGTACATTCAGACATAAGTTAGAGAGGATCAAAAGACACAGGACACAACAAGGCCCCGTTTCTTTTATACAATGTGAGGTGTAGAACCTATCTGTTCCTGGGGAATAAGTGCTTTGTACATACTTGGTTGATGTAAATAACCCCTTCAGTGCCGGGCCAAGTCGGCAGGGCGCCCAAGGCAACCCTGTTGACTACGTGCCCCCCCCCACTGCTCACGCATGGACAGAAGAGCAAAGCACCGAGGCAGCATGGGTGCGCATGTGTGGAAGAGCTCTAGTGCACTAGTACACTTGCAGAAGAAATAGCTGCCACTGCTTCTGGACGCAACGGTCCAAACTAGGGAAAGCTGTCAGAAGAGGTATGTGCCTGGCATCCCTCTACCTCTGCGCCACAGGCACATGCCTCTTCTGCCTACCTCTAGTTCTGGCCCTGGACTCCTTATGTGTTGTAAACCACTGTAGAGCTGTGAAACATTCTTTCGTTGTTAAAAACACAGCATCCAAATGCTCATCCAAATGCTCGAGCCTTCGGCTACTTAAACCACTTGATAGTTCCCAAACTCTTGCGTGGTTTCTTCAAAATAAACCTGAGAGCTTTTTGAGGGTTTAAGAACTCTTATATGGTTTTAGTTGTTGAATGCTTGAGCCCTAAGGCTTGAGTGATTTTTTCAAGTGATTTTACCAAATCTTCCCAGTACATAATAGAGGGTGATTTTAAGTATTTTCCCCTGATTGCTAACTAAGAACAATTGTCTAGTGGTTTATAAGGTTTAATTAAAGTTAACTTGTCATAAGTTATAGAATGGCCATTTCTAAGCAACTTTTCATCTGGTCTCATTTTTTTATATTTTTTTAATCGTTTGCCTTCTGCTTCTTTCTAAGTTTAAAACAGGGCCACTGACCCAATTTAAAAATGCTCTGTAAGGCTACACATTTATTGGTATTACTATTTTTAATTACTCATTTGTCTATTCTTGCCCTCTCCTATATATATATTCCAGTCACTTATTCAAATCAATGTACATGTGCTAGGGTAATTTGGGCCCTAGCAACCAGATGCTGAAATTGTAAACTAGAGAGTTTCTGAATAAAAAGCTAAATAACTCAAATATCACAAATAATAAAACACGAAAACCAATCCCAAATCACCTCTACATCATACTAAAACTTAATTTAAAGGTGAACAATCCTTTTAATTCCATGCCACAGTAGAGGTTAATTTGCTGCTGCTACTTGACTGCCTCTGTATGGGAATATTAACACATGTTCTATCATATCCTTATTAAATCCTATCCAATGGTAAGAGTTGGGTAGTAGTAGCATGGGTGCAATGACTTTAGTTAGTCCCTAAACCATCACCAACTTGCATGAAATAATTGTGCATAAGACATAAATGAAATGAGTGTGCAGTCTCAATTTATCTATATTTTGGTTCAAAGGAAACACATTTTTATAATTCAATAATTTTTTCCCTTTTTCCTAATAGAACAAACTAACAATATTTTTAACAGTCAAAACACATTTGTTGCATCTTTTAAATGACAGTTGCCATGATTGGCAAAGATTGTAATTACTCTGCAGTGAATAGAAGAGAATTGTCAACTGTCAATTAGGTTTAACCTTCATATTTCAAAAAGGCACTTAATAGTTTCCTAATGCTTCATAATTGTATCAAAAAGTGTCTGGTAATGTTTTTAACAAAAAGTTATTTAGAATTTTTAGGACAATATTTTATAAATCTGGTGCTTTTAAGAGTTTGTAAGAGTAATTCTAAAGTTGTCGAATACATAAGAGCTTTTTGCATGTACAAAGAGAGCAAACGTTATTGCAAATTGGCTTGTCATTTAAGCATTTTCTTTTACATTATGACATGCTAATCACACTTTTTTTGGAGGATATATAGCATAGTGATATCACTTAGAAATATATAACCCCTCACAGAGCACAATTATTTCCAATAACTATTGCTCCATTTGTACGTTCCTTTGTGTGAGAAATCACAGCAGGTTTGCAGTTTTTTGCATTACAAAATTCATATTTTATGGTCTTAGTTGCCCTGCTTTGCCAGCTTTTTTAATTTTATAATGATATATTCCCTCCGCAGTATTAGCTAATGGTACGAGGATAGAAGAATGTGAGAATTTGCAACTGGTTTATAGAATCAATTAGAAACAGTGAGCATTTTGCTCCCATAATGTTCTCTTGATTTATTTTCATATTTAGCATTTAGACATAAACCTGTAAACCAATTAATCCTCACCCTACATCAGTTCCTGCTGTTAGGAGGCATAGTTAAGTGATGCAGGAATGTGGGAAGGAGGTTCGTAGGGTTATCATATTTTATCAGAAATATACTGATGAAACAGACTTTATTAATGAATTTGGTATATACAATGCACACTGCACACCATTCAATCTAACCAGCCAGAATGGTTTCGAATTAATTTTTAACCTGTGCTATTCTCACTGATGAAGCCAGATCCAGTTTGAGATTTGAAATGCTGCAGGTTAACATGACTGGCATTTGGACTTGAAAATAATAAAGGTAATTGAGGGGGGTGGATAGTAATTTTATCCTGATACTATTCACCTACTGCAATAAGATTATGTGCATCTATAGCATGAACTTTGTAAGACTGCAGACATGGTGTCATAAATAAAAAGATTCTCTTTTGGATTTGTGGGTTCCTGAAGTACCCATCAACTTGTTTGTGTTTCTGTGGCTTTCTATGGATTTCCACTCCCCTAGCTGTCAGTCTGGAACTGGTGGACCATGTATAGCCTATGCACTTTTTTGTACCTTAATATGTGTTCTCTGTGCCCTCTCATGGGTTATAAATCTGCAGCAACCCCCAGTCAACAGTGCAAAACCTATATAACAACTGCCTAGCTCAATGTTATGCTTAGGCTGGCATTAAATATAGCATAAAGCTACATAAAAAAAACTGGCAATTGCATAAGTTGTAAACTGAGCTGCAAAAACACTTGTACCCTGTCATGCACTGCAATTCTAATAAATGCATGGTTTGCTTCTGTTTAAAGGATAAGCAAACCTATAAAATAAGTTCATGTAAAATTGATGAGCGTGGTATTGGTATTCCAAGAACTTTTCTAATTTACATTTATTTTTTAAATTCAAGTTATTTTAGAAGTAGGAGGTTCTCTCCTGTGACTGCACGGGGGTTGATTGGTACAGACACTACTACTGCTTGTGCTAGGTGACAGCCTGCTGTTATTTCCTATAATCAAGACACTGCAGATTCAGAACCAGAAGCAGGGCTACTGAACTTTTGTCATGGTGGGAGATGCAGCTCCTCCTGGTAGCAGAGTTTGGGGCCATCCTTTCTGTGGGTAGAGGCAGCCTAATGGTAGATATAATGGCATAGTGCTGATCTCAAGTCTTCAGTGAGGAATTATAGAGCATAGTAGCAATCTCTTATGGAATTCGGGCTTTGAATAGTGCCTTGGAGTGAAGCTGGCAAGGTCCTATTTATTTGATAAAATGTAAATTAATACTGTGGCCATTTACCCATTTCGGGCTCCTGCTGTTTCATTTAGGGATGTAACAATGGGGTTCAGTGGGATGGCTAAAAGCAAAGGGTCAATTGAGGAGTCCCCTTGTCATGGACGGAACATTTAAATAATTTATATAGTGTAAGTAAAGTTTATTTTGATCAACTAACATAATGGAAAAGGATTGAAATAATTTTTTTAGAGTGACATGTCCCCTTTAAGGTAGTATTTAAAAATATCTACTATTGCAAAACTGCTTAAAACGAGAGTTTGCGGGGTCTCATTCTGTTAATGTAATTTGCCAGAGCCATGAATAAAACTTGTTTGAGGCTGGCATACTTTGCACTTATTTAGAGTAAAAACAAAAGACAAATTGTCAGGTTGTTTTGATCCTCCACTCTTTAATCATTTATTTCTTTTTAAGTGTAAGAATGCCAACTTGTGACAGCAAAGCTTCTTTCTTGCTAGAAAATATATTTCATGTCATTAAATTCCATTATATAGAAAATGAAGAATTATAGAATGTAACAGTGGAAGGAACTACTTGTAAGAACAAAAGAAAGAAAACAGATCAATTTAAAGGCTGACAAATTGACTATAGTGTGAGTACAAGAAAAATGTCAGACCAACGACTCTTGTATAAATGGCCTGCTTGTTCTTTCATATTTGTCCTACAGTTCCACAGTTTAGGGCCTTTTATTTAAAGTGTCTAGTTTTATTTATAGTATTGCTATCTGCACTGCAGGAGAGGTTGTAGCCCCTTGATCCATCTAGTGATATTTGCTATAACTGAATAATGACTAGTATAAATTATCCACTATTTATCATAGAAAAAGATAAAATCTTTCTTTCCCCAAAATAATCTGTCCTTTATAACTAAATACACAGACCAAGGTCATTCATTTCCAAAACACAAAGCTTTTTGAGAGTTTGAGAGTGGTTAAATAAATCAAGTTCAACAAATTACTCAGCAGTAAATTATCCTTCCTTCCTGTGACTGTAAGTACAAGAGAGGGCTAGAGTGATCTGCTGCTATGAACTAGAGTAATACATTTACAGTACACATAGTCACTTGTCAGACTGTGAAAAGTGCAGGCCACAAACTCCACAGGTCTCAAAGGACCTTCATATCAAAATACTTGCTGCTTCATTTACTTGTTTTAAAATGAGCATTGATTTCAAGTTTCTGTCTAACAAAATATAATACAGTATATATTCTAATCTTCTGAACACTAGCCAAGGTCAGTCTCATCTTGTAAAGTTATATTTGTATTGTATTGTATTTAGTACCTGAAGATTATTATGACAGTATGACAGTCAGAGCAGAGATTAAAGGGATCCTGTCATCAGAAAACATGTTTTTTTCAAAACGCATAAGCTAATAGTGCTACTCCAGCAGAATTCTGCACTGAAATCCATTTCTCAAAAGAGCAAAGAAATTTTTTTATATTCAGTTTTGAAATCTGACATGGGGCTAGACATTTTGTCAATTTCCCAGCTGCCCCCAGTCATGTGACGTGTGCCAAGTCAATGCTTTCTGGCAGGCTGCTGTTTTTCCTTCTCAATGTAACTGAATGTGTCTCATTGGAACATGGGTTTTTATGATTGAGTGCTGTTCTTAGATCTACCAGGCAGCTGTTATCTTGTGTTAGGGAGCTGCTATCTGGTTACCTTCCCATTGTTCTTTTGTTTGACTGCTGGGGGGGAAAAGGGAGTGGGTGATATCACTCTAATTTGCAGTACAGCAGTAAAGAGTGATTGAAGTTTATCAGAGTACAAGTCACATGACTTGGGGCAGCTGGGAAATTGATAATATGTCTAGCTCCAGATTTCAAAATTGAATATAAAAAAATCTGTTTGCTCTCTTGAGAAATGGATTTCAGTGCAGAATTCTGCTGGAGCAGCACTATTAAATTATTCATTTTGAAATTGTTTTTTTCCCATGACAGTATCCCTTTAAGAAAGAGAAAAAGGGCACAACTAGCAGCACAGTCATCCTCAAAGGCCCAAAGCACATTAAAACCAAAAATGGTCAAACTGATCAGGTGGACTTTTCAAGAAATCACTACTAATATATGGGGGAATGTATAAAAAGTAAAATCCAAAATGAACATGTATTCTTTAGCAGACACTTGAACATTTTAAAGAAGATTATATGAAACTAATATAAAACATGGAAAGTAACTCACTTCAAACATTTATTATTATTCCTCTGTCTGCATACCTCATGTCAGCCACTCCCTCCTGAAGCATTTTGCGCCATTGGGTGCTTCATCAGAGGTGGTCATCCTCTCCTCATCGCTCATCCTACTCTGATGAAGCACCCAATTCAGCGAAACGTGTCAATAGGGAGTGGCTGACGAGGTATTCAGACAGAGGAAGGACATTGCCTTGTGGTATGTTATGATGCAATGTCTTTGTATTGAGAATCACATGTTTTGTTATTATTTAATGTGATGATATTGCACTAATGTTTGATGTGAGTTACTCTGCATGATTTATACTGATTGTTTGCTATATGCTATTGGATCCATTGCACAGTACTCAGTTGTAGATGGCAGATATCCCAAACTAAGGGTCTATTGATTCTGATTATGTGAGGTTTTTTTGTACTCATTGTGTATTTTGAACCATCATAGTAAAATACAATTGCCATTTGAAAGCTTGTAGAATGAGGCATGCAGATTTTGCCTTGGCTTAACTTAACATCAATATACCCAGCTGGGTACATTAATTTTGATTTTCTTTTCCCAGTGTGAGATTAGAAGGGACCCTAAGAATCCTTCCTCAAGTGATCATTTTACTTTGGTGGAAAAATCTTCCCAAATGGAAAGCAAACTGGATATTTAGATTGTTTAGTGTAAGAGGGTGCATCAGAACTCTCTACATTAGTGATCCCACTTCTGGGGAGGGGCAGATACACAGACAGGCAAGTGATAGCAGTAGCAGAATAATAGCCAACACTAACCCTAAATAGCAATGATAATACAATATGCTGGATAATACAATACCAGCATGTCCATCTTATTCAAAAGTTTGCTCTTATATTTACCCTCATAATTCCTCTGTAAATACCTGGGCATATTGTCAAAATATTGCCTTATAATGAATCAACACTTGGAGCAGCTGCTGGGATCATGTTGCTCTCTTCAAAATTCATCTTTCCCTTGGTGCATCTATACATTCTCTGCTACATCTTTATCCTATGGCAACTCATGTTATTTTAGCCACCTCCACTCTCTCAATATTCCTCTGCTGGACTCTGCTCTGAGTTTTTTTTATTAATTTATTTTCTACAAACCCATTCCCAGTTAAGAGCTCATTATTTTCCAATTCCATTGGAACATGCTCTTTTTTTTCCTCAAAAAAACAAAAAAAAAGCTTTTTTAAACGTAACCTATAGCTCGTGCGTACAGGTATAGGATCTCTTATACGGAAACCCGATATCCAGAAAGCTCTGAATTTACGGAATGTCCATCTCCCATAGACTCCATTTTATCCAAATAATCCAAATTTTTAAAAATGATTTCCTTTTTCTCTGTAATAATAAAACAGTAGCTTGTACTTGATCCCAACTAAGATATAATTAATCCTTATTGGAAGCAAAACCAGCCTATTGGGTTTATATAATGTTTAAATTAATTTCTAGTAGACTTAAGGCATGAAGACCCAAATTACAGAAAGATCCGTTATCCGGAAAACCCCAGGTCCCAAGCATTCTGGATAACAGGTCCCATACCGGTACTATTTTAACAATTTGTGACTGATTACTACTGTTTAAACAATATAACCATACTTTTGTATGCAAAGTGCTAAATAATTTGATGACATTATATAGATTAAACATACATTTAAAATATACATACATATTGTAATTCATTATAGGCAACTGTACAGATTTTTTCCCCAAATAATATCAACAAATAACAACAGTAAGATAATACATATTCACTAAATTATTGACTATTTGTAGAATATTTATATTTGTTCTCCGACTAGAAGGAAACGCTAAAAGAAATGATTAATTGGTCTGTGATAATTGCTTTATGACTCACAGAAAAATATGTTCTTCCATTAGGTAGAAATAAGTGCAGTTCTACAGTATTCCAATGTGAGCATCTAGGTTTCAACAAAGAAAGCATAATAACTAATCATTTTCATTGAGGATTACCTTCAATGTTCTTTTGAATTTCTAATGCTACGTCCAGTGCATTAAAGGGTAATACTGGTTCACTTGCTACTTGTAGAATCATTTCTGATGTTAACTGAAATAGAAATACAATTCTAAATGCAATGAAAAGTAACAATGCACACCAATATACATTGTACAAAGGCAAATGTTGATTCGTGTAAATGTGTGATGAGTGAAACAACAATAGATAGATAGATGATAGATAGATGATAGATAGATAGATAGATAGATAGATGATAGATAGATGATAGATAGATAGATAGAAATTACATCACTTCTGACTGTTTATTACTGATGGCATCCGTCATCATTATAAGCACCGTTTATAAGGATATCATTTATAAAATATCCGAGGCTCTTGTGTATTATAACATAGATATCATAATTCTCTATCTAATCAATGATAGGTTCATAATACCTTACTAGTTTATCTTTCCATTATAATGAATACAAGAATTCAAAGGTGACATGCTTTTTTTTTTTTATTACATTTTTGTAGAAGCTGCCTAGAATATCAAATTTATTTCAAAAACTGTAAAAATATGATTCCACATTTTCACTGAAGACATAAGTGACAAAAATAAATGTAGGTTATTCATTATGTGTATTTTTGCTCCCTGCACAAAGAGAAACTTCTGCATGTCTCTGCTATTTAAATAATGGCACGCACATGGGCTGCTTTGTGCCCACCTAGCACTGATCTTCCACCCCTTAGTGCCATTGCACCTAGGGTTTCTGTACATTAACTTCTTGGTTTTGAATATGCATGTGATGTATATCTGCTCTTAAAATATAATATGATCATCCAACGGCATTTTTAAATGTGGCCAACAGTTCTTAAATGTCAATTTATTAAGTAGCAAAAGAGCCTGCTTATTGTGGGCAGCCACAAGATTCTAAATGTTTCTTCCATTTGTGCGAAAGTCTAAGTCTGAACAGCAGATAGTGAGGGATAAGTGGAAGAGATATAGTACAACTGTTTAGATTGAATTAGAGCTGTTTTAACACACAGAGCAGAACACTCTCATTTTACCATTTTTTTGCATTTATTAATATTTAATATTTAATAAAATGATTAGGGATGCACTGAATCCAGGATTCAGTTTGGGAATCAGTCAGGATTCGTTCCTTTTTCAGCAGGATTTGGATTCGGCTAAATCCTTGTGCCTGGCCAAACCAAATCCGAATTCCAATTTGCATATGTAAATTTGGGTCGGGGAGGGAAATCATGCGATTTTTTATCACAAAACAAGGAAGTAAAAAAATTTTTCCACTTTTTCCTTTTCTGTCCTTAATTTGCATATGTAAATTAGGATTCGGTTCAGTTTTCAGCAAAATCGTTTTCTAAGAATTCGGGAATTTGGCTAAATCTCAAATAGTAGATCCGGTGCATCCCTAAAAATTATCTATGGATACATTCACAGTGAGACTTTCCTTGTCCTTTAAGAGGAGGCAGGGTCGCTGTTTGTTGTGACAACGTCTGAGAACCCAGCTAAATATTAGCTAAATATTAGCTATGTCAATAAACACTTTTTTTCACCATTTATAAGACCTGTGAGTGCACATCTTCATCAGTTATGGAGCTCTCTCTTGACTCTAATTGACTCTACCCAGTCATTTTGTACTGAATTATACTTGAGTACCTACAGCTACTATAGTCTAAATATATGACTATGTAGTGACCCATAGGTTTAGTAATTTCCTCTCGCTTTAAATACAAACACTTCCATATCTCTCTAGTTGCTGGACAGATGCCCATGTATCTAGTTATCTAATTTACATATTTCTATTTTTGGCACATATGCTTATGTCCACTTCCTGCCACACTTTAATATGGTGTTTGGTTACGGGTGGATAGTTCTCTTTGACTTTCAGTTGCTGACCCAGCTGAATGTGTTCCAGGGAGTCTGGGATCAACAAAGCCCCAGTAAAGTTGTGCAGTTCTAGAGGGGCCCTACCTCAAGTGAAAGTCAAGGGGCAGGGACCCCATGAACAAGGCTTAATCAAAGACAGGTTAAATATTGTTATAGCATTTTCTAGGACATTGAAATAGAGAGATTGGATAGAAAGAGCAGTCTGTGCTCCAACAAGGATTGATAGCAGGGATTAGCAATCCCCTTAGCTCTGAAGGGACCACACTTTTGAAGAAGGTGTTACCGCATGCTGTCTGGCATTTACCATCTTGTGATATATTGCCTCTGTACCCTGTAGTTCACATCTTGGAAAATAAAAACGTATTCAGTTTTTTTTGCTAAAGAGCCTCCTAGTGCCCTTATTTTTAATTTTAAGCACAGTAGTCTATGGGTGTTGCAGTTAAACTACAACTACCCTTCTTACTGTACCTTTTACATAGTAAAGGCCCATTCCTGTGTATTGAAGTACAGTGTTACCCATGCTCTACTATTTTAGCTGGCCTATTATAGCCCAAAATAGCATTACAGTTTTTTCATCTTTTAGTTCCTGGGGTTCTTGTAGGAACCAGTTCACTCCTGTATTTACCTGGATTAGGCACTGAGCATTGGCTTCATTTTCATCCACTTTACTATAATGCCATAGTCATCTGCACCACAATGAATTGTAGCATTGATGGTACCCATTAAATAGCATACAAATATCACAGTACATACTGTTATTATTGTTATTATGAAAACAATAACGTGTACCATATCCCAATTTATGTACCACCCAGAGATTCAAAACTTTGATAGTAAACCCTCAGTTATATATATATATATATACCATTATCTCAGAGAATTCTTTTTGTACTTACTAAAATAAAGAATGTTTTTGGTAAACCTGGATCTTCAACCACTTTACTCACTCTATTAAAACAACATTTTTACTGCTGTTTAATTAGCTCACACTACCTTAAATTAAGTATCTTTCTTATTGAGCATTTAATTGGCATTCAGGACATTTCACTAAGCAACTTAATTAAACTACTAAAGTCAGATTAAAACAATGTTTTACAGCAAAAACCTCCAGATTTTGGTGAGTTGTGTTTATTCAGTAGAACTTGGTTACAAATCCATAAATTGTTTCTGCAAAGTTTGGGTTTTCAATAAAATGTATCTGCTATAGTGGGCCTGTGCCCATTATAATCCTATTATGTGGCACAATTCTTGACATCTTTGTATAAAATGGGAAAATGGCAGTGTCATGTTGCACTATTATGGGACGAATTTTGCTTTAAAACTGCATTCAGTGATTTAATTATATCAGCACTATTTACTGCTTTCATGAAAAAATGTAGGAATGTACATTCAGTAACCTTACTCAACTAAAAGAAAATTGACTTTCTTACAGTATTGTTGCCTTTCTTATTCCTCGTGGATATGTGATCCTCTCCTAAAAATCTCGACTTTCTTTACCTGGGAATGATTTATTTTATGGAGGATGATTTATTTTATGAACGATACTCCAAACAATGTATAAAAATATATAGCAAAAAAACTTCCCACATGTAAAACCCTGCTTCATCTAAATAGACCATTTTCATAAAAATATACTTTTCTAGTAGTATGTGCCATTGGGTAATCCTAAATAAAAAATTGTGATTGTCATAAATACTAAGGACCGCCCATGGGATTGTACAATTCAAAGTTCACACAAACAAACCAAGGACACACATACATGTTTGGTTAAATGAGCAAATTACTGGACAAAGTTCAAGTCTTTTACTCCCACACCTATAACTTCCTGTTACAGTTAGAGCTGCATTATTTCTGGTCAGGTGATCTCTGAGGCAGCACAGAGAACAGCACAAAATGGTGCCCCAAGGGAGAGATGTAAAAGGGCAATATGTTTTACACAGCTTTTACTAAAGTTTTGAAAGAACGAAAAAATACTGCTTTTTTTATATTTTCTGAAATTTCACAAAAATCACACATTTCAGAAGGATCAGTCATATTATTTTAAAAAACATTCTGCCATGAAATTAGAGCACTGAAAGGAAATGCTGTAGAAGTTTGAAACCAAGCAGGTTACTGCTTGGTTAAGTATCATTAAACAAAATGGTGCTCTAAGCAATGTGCTTAACTTGACTGGCAGGTAATGCTGGATTCAGACTCCAAACTGCACCTTAAAACAATAAAATATAGGACTTTGCTAATGATAATGTCCTAAGCTACTTACCAGAGTGAAATCTAACTGCAATGACCAGAAGCAAAAAAAACAATGCATTTAGCAAAATGAACAAACATATTTATAAATGGAAATTAATTGTTGATTAAAAAGATGAAAATGATGGGAAAAATCATATGTATGTCTTTGTATCATACTTACAGTGCAGTTTGCATTTGATAAAAGGATAATTACAGGGTTTATTAAAGCCAAGGCAATGTGAGTTAACCCAAAGCAATCAATCACTTAGAGGAACGACTACAGCATTGATTTAAGTGGAGTGACTAATAATGCTGCAGAAACATACATCAAACCCATGTAATGTAGTAAGACAGAAAAGCCTACTGATTTCTTATTTATAGCCTTATTTTTGATATTCTTTCTCTGGATTGAAACATTAAGTATACACATTCAATAAAGTATTTCTCCTCAAAAATATTAATCAAATTGAAATTCCAACATTTCCAATATTATGTATGTATGTGTGTGTATATATATATATATATATATATATATATATATATATATATATATATATATATATATATATATATATATATATATATATATATATATAAATGCTAGACATATAACTGCTTGTTTGTAAGAGCTAGTATTATCCATTGCTAGGTTGTATGTTTCATGTGGTCATTATACAGCCCCCTAATGAGGGGTGGAATTTTTAATCACATGAGAGCAATTGGTTTTTATCTATTTATTTGCAGAACATTTTTATTGGATGTTTATGGTCTTGAGAAAGGTCTTAGGCACAGACCGAAACATTTACCTGTTTTAAACATGTATTAAATAAATATTAATATAAAGATATATATTTTATATAAATATATAAATATATATATATATATATATATATATATATATATATATATATATATATATATATATATATTTATATATATATATATATATATATATATATATATATATATATTTTTTTTTGGGGTTTGTTTGTTTATAGGTCAGTTAACTCCTTGGGGACTGCTAATATCTCTATAAATGTATTTATATAATTCAGTATAATCTATAGTATTTTGTATTTTCTGCACAATTCTTCCATTGAGTTCATTCTCCCCCTTGCCTTTTCTGTCTCCCTTCCCAGCTTGGTATCCTTTTATTCACCTCTGGTATCTCCCTGGTGTCTGTTTCCCTCTACAGTCCCACAGGTGATACACGCAGAGTCACATAGAAATACATGACAAGGTGCTGCCAAAAAAGTTAACATAATAACATAGGAAAAGGAAGAAACACTCAGGGACTTGGCCTTCAACTTTCTTTTGTTGAGGGCTACATAACATAATGAAGAGGCCCTGATAGGGTTGGAAGGAATCGTAGTGCTTTGCCAAAAATTTGCTAAACTGCTGCAAAATTGATGAAACGGCAGCAAAAAATTTGCAAAACTCATTGGAAGTCAATGGGCGACAATATTTTTTGACTTACAATAATTTTTTACATACACTACATTTTTGTTTCTCACTCCAAATGCATTAAAGCCAATGGGCATTTTTTTCATGTGCTGAATTTTTTTTCTTAGTGACATTTTGTTCAAATGCATTTCTTATAGCAACTTTTTTTTGTCCCTGCCAATTTTCATCTCAGTTGCACAAATTCATAGATGGCGAATTGCAGAGTTCCACCATGAAGCCATGCCTGGCAAAATAATTCGCTCATCACTAGTTCTGAGGAAAAGGGAAAGGAGGATTAACATGGTAGTATAAAGGTTGAAGCTGGAAGTACAGTAAGGTATTCAGCTTGTGAAAAGAGACAAGAAAGCAATGTCCCACCCACCTTCCATTGAGAGAGAAGGGCAGTTTGCTGTAGGCAGAGAGGATGGTGTTTTCATGTCTCAGCTCACTGTGTGGCAGGCTTCCCTAGTGGGTAGCAGGAAAGGGGGAGAATTAAGTGCAAGGGTTTTTTGGCTGGGGCAGGTCTGGGGCTAGGCTTGGGGAGCAAATGGGAACAATAGGCAGATAAGTAGACATTAGGAGGAGTTGGAAGCTTACTCACAGTTTTGGTACAAGTAATGTTAATCTAATATACAGTATTGCTTGTGTTCATAACAAATTATGCAACCTTCAGCGGCTAATGGTTACAGATATTTGTTCATATGTGCTATTGGATAATATTAAAGTGGATATTAAAGTTGGAAAGGATACTATCAGTGTGTTGTAATAAATTAAGCTATAGCCTTTTCAACCAAATCGTGTCTGTGTTTATTTGGGAGTCAAGGGGTAGAGGACAGGAATTGCAATCTACCCTAGTCATGAATACAAAAGTTAATACTGTTATTTCTTATACACATATCTGATTGTATGGGTACCTTGGTTGCTGTTCACTTCTGGGCCTGAAAAGGACAGTATAGTTATTTGTACAAGTAATACATTCAATAAATGATGTAGCCAAGAATCTAGGATATGTTTACTATGTTTACCTGTCTTAAACTCGAAACAGATATGGCCTTTATCTAACAGGACAAAGGACACTACTAGGACAAATCCTATTGCATGCAGGTCAGATTACTAGATTATAGAGAACTACATCAACTAACTTTACTGAAAACATATATTTTGCAAAGTACCAGTTTTATATTTAAACTGAACAGTTCCTTCAAGTGCAATGTAATTTTGCCTTCCCAATAGGGAATTTTTTCGCCTTATTTCACCAGAGAAATGATGCCATAGACTTGTATGGCGTTGTGCGTCGTGCATCAAATTTTTTTGACGCCCATAGACTTTAATAGGCATCTGCGACATTTCAAATTTTTGGCGAAACGAAACGGGTCAAATTCCCCCATCCCTACCTACATTTTCATTTTTCACAAAGCAAAACCCACAAATTCACTCATCCCTATTAATAGCTATAGTCTATAATTAACAATACCATTGCATAATTTGTAACGTGGACATTCGTTTTGCATATTACAGTAATATATAAAAAAATGTTATTTCAAGCAATTCTTTTTTTTAAACAAATCCATAAATTTTCAATGATTTGCAGTATTTTGGCATTAAATCTCTGAGGAGAACTACACTGTCTGTGAACCTTCATCAGTCTTTAGTTCGGCAATACTTTAACAAAGCAATAGACAGCAGAGCTTGCTTTCAAAGTCAGCTTTTAAAGCATTTCTCCAGGACCAGACTTTCTTTGTTGTGTTTAAAGTCTAACAGCTTCAAGGTTTTCTATTTGCTTCTTTTTTACTTTATTGAAATAAAGATATCATGGATAATATAAAGAGTTGTAACTGGTGTGTTAACAGTGCATACAAATGTCTTTTGTTCTATAAGTGGAATATAAATGTTTGTACAGAATAGTAGCACTTCATATGAACAATGCATTTTATTGCTCAGAATACATATGAACAATACTGTGATCTACAACTAGTGGTGAGCAAAACTGTCCTGTTTCACTGGAAAATTTGCGAAACTGCTGAAAAATTCACAAGATGGCGAAAAATTCATGAAACACATTGAATTCCATAGGTGACAATTTTTTTTGAATGACTCCAAATGCATTAAAGTCAATGGGTGGTATTCCTTGCAGGGACTTTTTTTTCGCTTTGAATTTTGCAGTTTCACGAAAAATTTGCAGTGGAATTTTGCAGGAAATTCATGGCTGGCGAAAAAAATTGCTTATCACTACCTACCACTAGATAGATGATAGATAGGCAGATAAGCAGCCCAGACCACACTGAGCATGTTCACAGTGTTAGTCTTGCAAAGATGTTATAAGATGGTGACTCCCTGTAGCCAACTTTGAAAGCATAAATTATTTGTTTGATTAGGCTTGTGGTGCAGTAAGTTCATGTTTATATTTAGTATACAAAATACAGCATTTCTAGCCTTATTCTATTTTATACTTTACATGCCCTTTAAGTTACCTGCATAAATATTAGGGCCAAGGCTGACATTAATCCGTCTTTCTCTGAAGGGACACCTTTGACCCTTGTATTGTCCTTGACGGTGCTTTATAGGTTGCCAGCACTCTTGAAAAAAGGAATTAATTTGCCTGGGTGCAGAAGCAACAAAATATCTACAAAAACTGTAGAAAGATCCACACTCACAGGTCTTATAGAGAAAAATAAATAATTTGTTACACAAGACTAACGTTTCAGTCCTGATCTGGTCTGCGACCATGATTATATGAGTTTTGTTATAGCTGATGTTTCCCGCCAGTGAGTGAATATAAGGCATGACTGTGAATCATTTGGCACGTTGAGGAAGGCCTTGGGGAGGCCGAAACAAGGCCTCCCCAAGGCCTGTGTATATATTGTATATACATACAATATATACACATATAAATAGACACAGTTTTTCAACCAGCACAGTGCTATGATAAAATACAGACTATTTAATACTACAGTTTATGCATGATTACAGCTGTCAAATGAAAACTGAAGAAGCCTGTGACTTTGTTACCTTTGAAGTTGAAACTTCAATCCCCATTTGATTTTAATTTTTTATATTAGACAAAATAGATGTTGTTCATAAAATTCTAAAATGTCGATAAATGATGGACCTACTGTATTATTGTGAAAGAAAGATGCGATGACTGCATAATATTTTACTCTTGGTGGAAAGTAAAATGAATCTCATATTAGCAATCATATGATTTAAAGTACAGCTTTCTTGCAGGACAATGTAATTAATTTGTAGTGCACATGAAATGTCACAGTTAATACTATTCTAAATGCCTCACTTACTAGTCATTATTATAAATCTTCCTCTTGAATAAAGAAATTAATTTATAAAAAAAAGAATTACTGCAGTGCGTCAATGTTCTATTAATTGCTAATCTCCCATGTAGTAAACTAAACAGTATTTATGGGCACATTTACATTCCATATTTAAATGTTTCTCTGCACTAAAATGAATTAACAAAACTGCAAAGGGGTTGTTATTTAAGGCTCCACAAAGCTATAGCTCTGCATAATCAAGAGGCTTCATGTAAAGCAACACAGCCTTAATGAAGTAATACAAAGTTAAAGTCCACTCTCAGCATTTAAAACTGATACCTTGTTTTTGCGATTAAGAACAATATTGCTTTTTTAATTAATAATTGATTTTTCTGGATTGAAAAAAGCACCTGTCAACAATAAAAACTACTTGTTCTGAGTCAATATAACCATACAATGCTTGTATTTTTGCCTTTAAACCTTTTACATTGGTAGATAAAGCAGAAAGCATTGCAAACATGGCTCCATCTAAACTGTGCACTGTTATATAAAATGTGGAATGCATAGAAGGTATCCTTCTATTAATAATTGATCAACAATTTATATATATGAATTGCTGGTTCATATTTTCATTACAACTTCATGGGCCTTATTGATATTATGACTATAATATATATGACTATTATAATTAGAAAAGTCAGACCAAACTAGAATCCATGATTGGAGCTTATTTATTATTAAAAATGCACAATTTAATCAGATCAAATCCAAAAAAATCTATCTTTTCTCTGAACCTCTAAATTTTTTCTGACTTTTTCCTGAAAAGCCCAAATTTTTGCCAGAAAAGTCTGAAATAGTCAGATTTTTGGGCTAATTCCAGCACAGACCAAAGAAAATTTCAAATAGGATAGGGACCTCTCCCATTGACTCATATACAACCTCGGTGGGTCTGAGATGCCGGATTTCCAGATTCAGACTATTTTCATTCTCAGGGTATAATAAATCTCGAAAAACTATATATTTTTTTTCACTAAACTTTTGGATTTGGAGGCTCATTTAAGATTGCTTATTGTGACAGGGCAAGAAAAAAAGATTCCTTCAAGAGATTGTGTTCTCCTTCAAGAGAACATAACTTCTCTGTTGTAATTGGTCTATAATTGAGTGCTCATTTCTATGCACAAAATGCATGAAGCTACTTCTTTTAATATGAGATGTAATCTCTTAATACATTTTCTCTGCACTTTTATCTACATAGTAATTATAGCTTGGAATGTGGCAAACAATTTTGCTCATTAATACTAAGAACTTAATAACTCAATTAAGTGGGGATTTTCCCCTCATTAAGAAGTACAACACCTTTAATTGTTATACTCCAGGAAAGCCACTTAATTCAAATTATTCTACTTGTACTGGACAAGGTACATACCAACCCTAATTGGCACTATATTATAGAAGTAGGCACAATCAGCACTAGTAACAATATAATTGATGTATTGTACTGTACTAAGTTCCCCCCCACACACTGAATATACTGTAATATTCTTAATATGATAGTTTCCATAATCGCAGAATCATCACCTGCAACTGTGGGAAATTTCAAAAAGAACACCAACCCCAAAATTGACAGGTTCCAGTAAATACCCAAGAATGCCATCAATGTAAAATACAGACCAAACATTTTTGTTTCGGTGTGGTGGGGAGGTGAAGACACCAGGGCAGGACAAGTTATTCATATGACTCAGTTGCTTATAATACTCCATCTAGATTAGACTTCACTTTGTATCAGTGATGAACTGCCTGCACTCAAAAAAAACTTATACATGTCTATGTTTGACAATGCCTATATGTTGGTCTTCCTACTACTCAACCACACAAATGCGCAAACACCTAGGAATGGGAATACATAATTGTTTTTGGCGCCTATCTAACTGCCATTGAAATGCCTATCCTCTTAGGTGCTGATGGGGTCTATTGTTGTTTTTTTTTTTTAATGTTTTGCCCTGCACATCAGAATCAATACAAATCAACACTATTCTAAATGTACCACTCCTCTTACAAATTACCTCAAGGTATAAACCTTAAAATAACTAAGACTAAGAATTATATAACTGCACTAGTTGAATATAAACAAGCCATCACACACTGAAGAGCCCCCCCCCCCATCCTTTCAGACTAGAATTAACCTTGACAAAATAAAAAAGTTACTGCCAATGTTTTACAGATCTGCATGTTTCCAATCTGTTAAGGTTAACATTGCTACCTATTAACTTGGCAAGTACAATACAAGTGTTTCTTAAAAATAAAATTCAAAACAATGGGGGAAAAAGGTTACGATGACATATCAATAACAAATACATCAAATACATACATGACAACTGTTAGTCTTCATAAGATGTGAATACAGGGAGAGAGAGAACGAATTTAACATAGTTAACACACAAATGATGACCATAGACAAAAGCTGGGGGTTGAATACAAATAAACCTTTACTGCTACTAAACATATACTACATTGAAAATTGTATTGATATAATATAAATGTATGCTACAAATTGAGAGCTTTTTTAAAATGTATTTTTATGTAGGAAAAAGCTACAGATACAGTATGATGTAAGGAAATAATATATGGTTTTGGGCTTTAAGCTTAATCTCAATAAGTTTATACAGCACTATGGGCTAAACCCAAATACATGAGAAAAAAACTTTTCTTCTTATTCATTTCAAGTTTTCCCTTCACAGAGTTTTCATGTGATAAACAGTGAGATACATTTTTCTCATTGAATTGAATCTGGCTCCATATTGGTTTGAAAAAAAGATCTACAATAACTAGACTATTTGGATAAACAGAAAAAGCAAATTATATTTAATCATTCCGCAAATAGCAAAAACCACACAGACAGTGGCGCAAGATACAAGATTTGGATCTTGCTATTGATTAGAATTTTTAAAAAATCTATAATATCTAGAATATTTGGGTAAGGGGAATAAACAAGAAATATAAATCTTTGTATATTACATTTAATCATTCCATTAATAGCATAAACCACACAGACAGCGGTGCAAAAATACAGGCCTTTGGAAGCATTTAAAATTGTTAATTAATTAGAACATCTATTATGGCAATATTTCATACTCACATGGCAGATGTATCTCTGATAGTCTTTTGGCAGGCACTGCTGTGGGCAAATAGAGTGACAGGTGCATTCACTCTGCTAGATCTTTGGAAAACAGGAACCAAGAAGCAAACCCACTGTAGATGTCTATTATCCAAATAACTTTAATCTATTTAATGGCACAATTTTTCATTTAGTAAAAAGCTACATACAGTACACAACTCAGTGCTGAATAAAAGAGTTTATATTTATATTGCATCCCTATATGTAGTAAAGTACAGCTGAGTAGTCCAGAAATATATATACTCTAACATATATGCATTTATATTTTATAGCATTAGTTATAGTGTATTCAAGGCTGAACTTTTTCTTGAAACCACATGGTAGAAATCCCCTGCCTGTGTAGCTACAGGGTTTCCTAGGGTATTGTGAGGGGCTGGAGCTTTGTCCCCATGCAGCATGGATTGCATATACCAGAGGGTGTCACAAGGTGTCGCTGCTGCACCACCTTTTAATATATAGGAGAGCCATGTGCTCACAGGGGGTTTTCTATTTCACTTTCATAGAGAGAAGATGGACAGAACTCATGCAAAGATGTAGGGGGCTAAAAGGAGTTTGACAGCTGTGGGCTGATGCAGGTTACTCTAAAGCCTGTAAGCTCATGCAGGTTTGGAGCTTAGATGGACACCTTGTGTGCTTGCACTATGGAGGGTGCTGGGAGCTGTGTTGTAAAGAGTAAAGGGGGTTTATTGTGCTTGCACTATGGACAGTGCTGGGAGAAATACCCTGAATATAAAACAAGCTGTGTGCTTGGCTAGGAGAGCCTGGAGCTTCTGAGGACTTCATCGCTGTGGCTGTCTGTTCTAGCTCTGGAGGAGCCTACCCATCTGTGTGAATCCCAAGGGTGAGTTGTGCCTGAGGGAGGGTAGAAAAAGAAAAGTATCCAGCCAGTCTCCTGTTGTGATACAGGCTTTTTGTGTGCCTGCCACTTGGGAGCAAATACCTTGTCCAACGGTAAAGGTATTTGGGCAGGTAGCGCTACCTGGGGGACACTGGTACTCTTTTGGGGAAAAGGGACTGAGACTCTTTGTCTGCCAAAAGGAGTAGTGCGGGACTTTGCCTGGCAGGGAATTACCAGGAAAGGACTGTCACAGGTTCCCCAGGGTAATGGGTCATGCTATTTGAATGCATATTTGTACTGTGAATATTTACTTCCCCTTTAATCTGCACATTCTTTGTTATAAAGTTGATATTGTTATAAAGCAAAGTGTGTGTTGAATGTTTTTCCGAATGGGGCCACCTGCAGGAGCATTCCCAGATTCTATTAGGTGGAGGCACTGCCAGGAGAAAAACTTCCTAGTACCCTTTCGCCTTGCAAAGGGGACTCAGGACCTGAGTTGGTAAGATGGTACAACCTTGGCACCAGGGGGGTCACCAAGAGGGGGTTACAGTATCATTATTAGTATCTTTTAGAGTGACTTGGATGACTTGTTGAACAAGCATTATATCAGTGCCTTTATCCCACAACCATTACTGCCGCAGTGGAGCCAAAAATCTAAGGTCCCTGTCACATGCATACAGTGCACATAGACATTGACGTTAATTTCATCAGAAACTAATTAACCTGCCTGTAGGTTTTGGAGTACCCAGAGAAAACCCACTTAGCCACAGGGAGAACTCTTTACAGATAATGCCCAGAATTGCTAGTATTGCTAAATGTTGTGATGGCTGATTCTGTTAATGCTTTTAAGAGTGACTTAGATGTTTTATTGGACAGACATAATATCAAAGGCTATTGTGATACTAAACTCTAAAGTTAGTATAGATATGGGTATATATCATTTATGTGAGTGTATGGAGGGGTGTTTTTATGGATGCTGGGTTTTCATTTGGTGGGGTTGAACTTGATTGACTTTGCCTTTGTTCAACCCAATTTAGCTATGTAATTTTGTCAAAGTCACCCCTGGTCTGACCACTACTACACTGAATATAACTTGATTCTACTACTTTATTATACATTTGTGAGATTAAACCGTGAAAGCAATCAAGTAAAATATATCATGAAGCAGTAGAATTCTTAATGAATCAGATAAACGTTTAGTGTAAGACTGGCCAGACCAGGGATGACTTTGTGGTTGGCCAGGTTGAAAATACAGGTATGGGACCTGTTATCCAAAATGCTGAGGACCTGAAGTTCTCTGGATAATAGATCTTTCTATTATTTGGATCTCAAGTCTGTTGAAAAAATGTAAACAATAAATAAACCCAATAAACTGGTTTGTTTCCAAAAAGGATTAATTATATATTAGTTTGGATAAAGTATAAGATACAGTTTATTATTACAGAGAAAAAGGAAATCATTTTTAAAGATTTCAATAAAATGGAGTTTATGGGAGACTGCCTTCCTGTAATTTGGTGCTCTCTGGATAATGGGTTTCTGGATAATGGATACCTATGTTGCAATATATGAATTAACAATCCCCATTTTGTTTAAAGGGTAAGGTATTTTTTAGTAGCTTAAAGTACATTACCCAATAACATTAGCACAACAATGGAAAAAGGTAACCATTAAATGCTACTGATTGGTTCCTGTGGTTTATTAGACCTAATACAGCTTGAGCAAAACATTGATATTATATTTATAATATAATTTATATATATTCTATTTATATATAATATATATATAATATAATATATATATGTACAATAAAGAGAATTATTTTTAGATAGAGAAAAAAACGTCTCATACTTCATAGCAAATGGAAATAATATACATTTAACTGCTGAAATGTTGAACAGCAAAATGGATTAGAGAAGTAATGATGAATATGAGAGTACTACCAGTAATATTACCAAATTATCCATTATTTAGTAAACAGCCAGTGGGGAGGGATAGAGGGATATGATTATTAAAGGAGTTGCCATGATGTCTCTTGTGACCCACTACTACACATTGTTAACATATTACAGGGTTCAATGTACATCTTCCAAAATCCTCTTTACAGAGGGTCAACAAACAACAAAATTTTCATTCATTTTCAATCATCATTGTTTAATTGTATGTTTAAAATCTGCATTTAACAAACTCTGTTAAACAGAGTTAACTTCACTGTAGTGCATTGATTCTGTGCCACATATTAAAAGAAACAACATATCAATCACCATAGATACATCTGACTGGTTTTATTGACAAAATAAACAGACTTGCAAGGTGATAACTACACTGACATGAATAAAAAGCAGCAACCAATTCTTCTAGTTATCATGTGAATTATATATGTGTTAGTAGAAGCTGCTACATTAAAAATGTCATTTATACTAACAATTTAATTTATATCCAATGTATACTCTAAAATCCAGTTATATAAAAAGAGACTGTAGGAAGAGTAAGTTATTCTGGTGAGTGGTTATTAAATGTACAGTATAATTAAGATCAGTTAAGAGTTCCAAGACCGTAGCATTGAATGACTCCCTTTTTCTTTCTGCCGAAGGGATAGATGTCTTTAAGGGAGTTTTTACCTTTAAATTAACTTTTAGGGGCAGATTTATCAAGGGTCGAATTTCGAAGTAAAAAATAATTAGAAATTCGACCATCGAATTAAAATACTTCGAATTCGAATATCAAATTCAAACTTTTTTCATCGAATTTGTGTATTCTGCAGTCAAAGTAAAATCGTTCTAACGAATTGAACGATTTTAACGAACAATCGAACGATTTTACCTCAACTTCAAAAAACTTAAAAAAATGCTGTAGAAGGTCCCCATAGGCTAACATGTATTGAAATCAAAGTTTTTTTTAAAGAGACAGTACTTTGATTATCGAATGGTCGAATATTCGAAGTCTTTTACTTCTATTTGAAGTCAAAGTCGTAGTATCCTATTTGATGGTCGAAGTATCCAAAAAATTACTTTGAATTTAGAATTTTTTTACTTCGAAAAATCCCTCGAATTCACTTCAACCCTTGATAAATCTGCCCCTTAGTACAGGTATGTAGAGAGTGATATTCTGAGAAAATTTGCAATTGGTTTTAAATGTTCTTATTTTTTGTGGTTTTTAGGTTATGTAGCTTTTTATTCAGCAATCTGGTTGCTAAGGCCCAAATTACCCTAGCAACCATGCATAGATTTGTATAACAGACTGGAATATGAATAGGAGAGGGCCTGAATAGAAAGATTAGTAACAAAACATAGCAATAACAATAAATGTGTGGCCCTACAGAGAATTTTTTACAGAGATGTTTTTAGATGGGGTCAGGGACCTCCATTTGAAAGCAGAAAGAGTCGGAAGAAAAATGCAAATAATTCCAAAAACTATAAAAAAGAAAAAATGAAGGTCAATTGAAAAAGTTGCTTATAATTCTATAACACACTAAAAGATAACTTAAAGGCGAACCATCCCTTTAAAATCTGACATCATGAAATGTTTATTATTATTAGTAGTGGTGAGAATTTTTTTTTCGCCAGCCATGGATTCGTGGCAAAATTCCACACAACGGCAAAAATTTGTTGTGGAAAAATTTGCGTAGACAAAAAAACTCACCATAAGAGAAAACGTCCATTGACTAATGCATTTGGACAAAAATTGTTGTGCATAAAAAAAAGCTTGTCGCCCTTCGTGAATTTTTTCGCCATTAAATTTTTTTTAAGCGAAACGGGACAGATTCACTCATAACTAATTATTAAGCAATATAATCAATAATTTAAGCATGATTAGTGATGGGCGAATAAATGTGCTGGTTACGAATTCGCTGCAAATTGGCACATTTTGGCGCTAGCGGATAAATTCATGCATCTTTTGCGAAAAAAATGACCAGTGAAAATTTGCCTGCGTCAAAAAAATTTGGATCCGAAAAATCGCCACATATCAGCACTCTTCGGATGCCCACTGACTTTAACGCCAGCGTCAAAATTTACGCAATCGACTTTCTGGCATAGGGCAATAAACAAATTATCAATATTTTAGCATTATAGCAAAAAAAAAAATGTGTTTTTGTAATTACATTTTATATGGAAAATGCTTTTATATCAACAAATCTGTTCTTGACAACAGTTAAGATTATAATATTATTCATTATTTCACATCTAACATAGAAATAAACATTGTTTTAGTAATGATGAATATTTAGTATTCTCTTTCTTTTCTTTCTTTAACTAAAAGAAAAATGATAAAATGATAATGTTATTGGTCTCTAAAAATATCTTAATTTTCTCTCAAAAAGGCATCAAAATAGTCAAGACTATAATTGAAAATGTAATTTATGTTCTATAAGTGGTATTACAAAGCTCCCTCTAAGGATGATATTAATATATTGTGATGTCCAGATTAAAATAAAAAAGGCTCAATTAAATGTATCAGGATTTGTTTTTTTATGTTTTATTTTCCAAAGAACTTCAATCAAAAGTCATTAACAAAATTGCTTACATTTTGTATAAAACCCACTTGTATGACCCAGTTCCAAATATAAGAGAACGAAACAGGTTTGCCCTGAAGTTTAACGCAATTTATTTGTGTATTCGTGTAGATGAACTAAACAGTTCTCAGAGTTTTCAATTTTGTATTTCATTTTCCTTATACCCTATTTTGGTATTTATGGTGTACTACGTTGTCCTTTATTTTTGTTTCTTTTGTGCGAGTACCAATATTTTAGTAAAACTCGGATAAGGTAAATTAAATATGCCTAATATTCTATTGCCTCTTATTTAGAGGAATTCAAAGCCTTACTGTCATTTTCTAATAGAGAAGGTTTAGCTTAAAAAAAAAAGTAAAAGAAAACTTATTTTTTATAAAAAAAAAAATTACAATGAAGGTTTAAATAATGATTAATTTCAAATTTGCTGCCATAAATTTATCACACTTGATCACAATGGGTATTAACATAAATGCTGTTTAGGATGTAATGTCATATATGTAAATTCATACAAAACGATATGTGAGATAATCCACCACACTACCTGGTACATTAGTCTGTAATTCTCAGAATGATTGCCTATAGAAAATTCAGCAATCAACGCCTGTTTTACTAGTGAGTGAAAAAAACACATTAATCCTCAAATGCCAAGACTAAATAGAAAGAAGATGGTCCAGTTCTTAAATACGAGTGATATTAAGAAACAATGTCTATAAACAGAATGCCATTAGCTCTCCCTATAGAGGGAACAGATTGCTCATCTTCACGAAGTCATGATATTATGACCACAGCTGTCTAGAAAGTAGGAAATTCAGCAAATAAAAAACACATTTCTTATAACAGAAGTCTGCTAACAATAAATTTGGAAGAAATTACTTTGTGTTAACTTTGCTTTAATCTTTAATCTGCAAAAACGCAAAACAACAAAACACAATAACAATTTCCTTAAGATATTTTAAGGCAAATATTTAATTAAAAATAGTTTTATATTCATTTGCCAAAGTATTTTACATTTATTGATGCACAGTTAAGGGATTTTTTTTATCAAAGTGAGTTGTGTTTTTCCCAAAAAGTTATTTGAGGGTAAAAACTCAAATTTAAAAATTTAAAAAACTCAAAATTTTCAGGATAAAAAAACTTAAATGTTTTGAGATTTAGTATGCCTAGAATCTGCAAAAAGCTTGAATCCGACAATATTCCAGCTAAAACCTGTGAGGGTCATGTAGAAGTCAATGGCAGAACCATTTGAAGATGTTTTTAGCCTTCATGATTTTCTGTTTGTTTTGGTGGTTTGTGGTTGAAAACTTGATCAATTTGAGCTATAAAAGTCTTTTTTGCTGATAACTCAATAAATTTGATCCCCCTGATAGCATTAATTCAAGTTTTTTTTACATTCATAAATAAGCAAACATTGGAATTCAAGGTAGAAAAAAACCTCACAAACTCAACCTTTGATAACCCCCCCTAAATGTCTGTAAAAATTATTCATTTCAGAGCTCCTTTCAAAATGCAAAATTGTGCTGCAATTTGCTATGCTTGCTTAGCATTCCAGTGTAAATTGTGAATAAGCATTTTTTGCATCAGACAATAGCATTCTGTTTTTACAGCATTATACAGTATCCTAAATATATAGTATTTCTTAATTACTTGCACTGCTTAAATTGCATATAAATTGTATTGAGCTCTGTTGTATTTACACATGATCTTGTTTAGAATCAACATAAGGGTAGAAAATTAGCTTCAGAAAGCAGTGCTACAAAATTATGTAAACCAGGCTAAAGTGTATCTTCAGCATTCAGTCTAAAATGTAATTAGTCTGGGATCAGATGCTAATAAGGTGGCGAGTTAATTCCGCTCCTTATCAACATATGATGCCTGATTGATTCCAATTTAATGATAAATGCAAGCAACACTTTATATTACAGATGAATGAGCAGTTCATCTGGATTGATTAATTATGGTTCCGTGGTAGAAATAAATAGATATCAAGGCAAGCTGCATATAAGTGAGGTTGGAATCAATATGGTGCAAATAGTTTTGCTTCATTTCTTTTAAATATGCCATTGTAAGCACCAGTTTCACCAAATTTTCTGTCTTCAAATTTGGATGTAGTTTATTTAAAAAAGTGGCCCTTTAGGTCAGTAGCATAAGAGGTATTGTGTTGCCACAATCCTCAGAGGAAAAACTGTGGTGATCAAAACATCTGAAACTCAGACAGCTGCTTTCCATTGTACTAAATGGTAATTATGCTCATTATGATAATTCTGGCATAAAGTCAAGTATATCAGCATAATGTTTATAGTGCACGTCTGTTAGAAGAATGCAGCAACCAAATATTGGTCCTTTACATAGGAACATAGCATATCCCTTTTTTATGTTTGACTTCCAAAAATTAGTTGGTTAACTTTTTGACAATTAACTTTATGGGGGTTATTTATTAAAGTCTGAATGCCAAAAACTCTAAAAATTCAAAATTATGAATTTTTAGTGAAAATTTTTCTACATTTATTATACCCCAAGGATGCAAACAGTCTGAATCCAAAGACAAGCAGAGGTCGTATATAAGTCAATGGGAGAAGTTCTATTTGTAGTTTCTGTGGTGTGCTCTAGAATTAGCATGAAAATCCGACTATTTTGGATTTTCTGGAAAAAGCCAGAAAAAATTGAGCGATTCGCGAAAAACCTCATGATGATTCGGGTTTTTGCTGAATTTTAACGAGTTTTCCCCGATTTAATTAAATCATGTTTTTTTAATAATAAATAAGGTCAAATCGTAAATTCTAGTTTGGTCGGACTTTTTTTTTTTTTAAATCAGAAAAATACCGATTTTAAATAAACAACCCCCAATATGTATTACTAAAAACAATAGTAAAATAAACAACAATGGCCAATTGAAGAAATGTCGAGGATCAGGGTGAATTTATTTTTTCGTTCATAGGACAGCATATGGATTTTTGTGTCTTCCTCTGATTACATTTTCTTTGTAAAGCTTGAACTTACATTTGTATTAATATCTACACATTAACATTAAGAGCAATGTGATTATAATTTATAATAGCTTCAGATACTTTACCTCTAACTTGTAGGTCCACTTTCACACCCATAAATCCTAGTGACATGACAAGCCACAGCTCATACATACATTACTGCTGCAGTACATGACAAATCAGCCTATTGGGATTCTAGCACATGTAGCTCCTTCCAACAGAGCTCAGACTTGTGATTTGCCTCATTGGAATTTTATTTGGAAAAGACTGGTTACATTTCCTTTATTGTTTTTTTGTATAAATGAATCATTAGTCCTGATTTTTACTATGCTTTTGTTTACTTTTCTCTTTCAACTTATTTGTCAATGAATCCTACTAACATCTAAAACTGATGAAATAGAAATTGCACTAAGGTACATCATAGGGAGTCGTGCAATGCTGACATTAGTACTCTGCATTCTGCATATGGTTAAAGGCAGTGTGATCCCATTCAGTAAAAAAACAGGAGCCAACAGCTAGCAGTTTGAGGTCTTTTCAACTTTATGGCTCTCCCTGCAAGCATCATAGATATAAAGGTGGCCATAGACATACAGACCGTGAATTAGATCAGTTTGATTGTCACACAGGCCAAACAGATGGATATCGTATGTAGAGCCATATTTGGCATGGACAACTTTCTATTGTTTTATTAACTTAAGCTGTGGTTTCTCTTCATCATACACTGGCAGATATAGTGCATCTGCAGGTTAAATTTTAATATTGCAAAGCAGACACCTATCCATAGAACATGGACATTGGTCAAGATTGACAGGCTCCAAATTTGGACAAAGCAGCTATCAGTACATGTACAACTAACTGCAGCAATTAGTAATGGGCGAATTTGGGTTATTTCTCTTTGCCGAAAAATTTGCGAATTTTCAGCGAAATTCACGAAACAGCAAAAAATTAATTTGCCGGCAGCGAATCGTGGGAATTCGCCACAAATTCACACCTGGCGAAAAAATTCGCCCATCTCTAGCAGCAATTCATGCAGCAAAGTGAACAATAGTTTACAAATAATAAACTGTCTCCAGGTGTTTTGCTTGTGGTTCTATGAGTCTCTTGGAAATAATTTACACACCACACCTGGTAGGTTTGACAGGCTTTATTATGGATAGCGCGTATAAGATATATATCACCATTTCAGCAAATGAAGCAAGCAACTCTTCCCCACCAAGCGACTGGGAGATCCAGATTCAGTCAGCAGAGAAGCCTTCAATGGTGCACAAGGCCCTGGGCAGTATGCACATTTATTCCATAGGCGAGATCTCAGCCAAACAAATGGAGATCCCCATTTTTATATGCCCAAATAAACTATGAGCTCATACATTAGACCACTTAGTCAATAGCAGATCTTGCTTCCCATACGCTCATGGGGAGCTGACCAGGCTTCCAACAAGTACATCTGAAGCAAAGATCTCATCTTATTAATAAAGGTAGTTCTCATGAGAACTTCTAGAAGTCATAAACATTTTAGGAACTAATAGGAGTCATAAATATATTTGATCATTAAGTAATTGAGTTCAATAATTCATTACCTACAAAGCTGTATTATACAAGATATTGGGTTCGAGAGTTCTTTCCTACAAAGTTGCCTTATACAAGATATTTCTATCATATTATATACTATTGTATATAAAAAAAAAGCTCAACAAAAACCTCTCTCATTACACCAGGTAAAGGAATGTTTACTTTTTTATATGAGATTGTAAGAACTTGAATATCACTCTGGATGTACATGTAACTAGATTAGTTTGCTTTAAGAGAAAGGACAGCAGATATTTACTCTGTAGCTACTGTACATTGTTATGATTGTGATTATACTGTATACATAAATATATATATAAATATATCACACCCTTTCAAGGACAAATTCTGAATATTTATGATATAGTATTATATATATATATATATATATATATATATATATATATATATATATATATACATATATATATATGATTGTAGTTTAAAAAATACCATGATTTGCCAGCTTTGAGAAAAGACAGAAGACAAGGACTAGATTGACTCCCCTAAGATGAAGAATAAAGGATGACTGTATTAAGATAGGTGTAATGTGTAATGTTTTCCTAAGGAGTACACTTTTTATTTTTATACCTAAATCTAAAATGTATTATAAAAAAAAAAACCACTGCTTATATGATACAATTGTTTCATTGATGCAACAGCATGCAAAGAATATAGATAATACGTTTTAGCACAGAATATATATATATATATATATATATATATATATATATATATATATACTGCTTATATAGTACCTTTGCTTATCGTTACTAAATCTCATTTGCAAACCTATAAAGGTAAAACGGGAAAATGTTTTCTCATCTTACCTTAGCAATATATTCATGAAGATAAAATGAAGGATCTTTCTGATTTGTTTCCTCTTCTGCAATAAAGAAGGCTTCCGAAATGAAGTTTGTAGTCTGGAAGACAGGATGAAAAACCATATCAATTCAACAGGCCTTTTTTGCCATTATAAAGTTTAATACCTGGCACAAAATCATGCGCTACCTGTGCCAAAACATTAATTTCAAAAACTTGAAAAGTAAAGTAGCTTGATTGTCAAATACAGTATATTCCTTCCAGTGACTTCTGTAGGAGATAGTGAGGCTTTAGGTGCTGAATCTTTTCAGATCAAATTTGAGTTGGAAAAACATGAATTAAACATTTCTTGAACCATGTAAAGACTTTTAATACATTTGTTGCTTAGACTCATGGAAGTTCAGTAAACCCGTCATAATACAGGGCTCCCTTTGTTGTTAAATGTTGTGGACCATAAAATGCCCTTGCACAAAGGATGCACAAAAGTTTCCTGTGTCTTGTCGTACAAAATACCACACACACCAAAGCACACTGCTAAACTCTAACATCCAGGCTTGTGAAAATCAATTATACAGTACAAAACAAAAATCTGGAACTCAACTCAAGATTCATTTTATTTATCTTAAAAATAACTAAAACTCCCCAATATGAAAAGCCCTTTCTACTACCCTAGATAGTCCCCACCCTGCTTCCCCCATGCATAATTAATTTCCCCTGATAGTGCCCTCAATATATTGCTCTTGTATCAGTGCACCATCTTCCAGATCTTCAGTCTTCTTCAGATCCTCCTTCCTTCAGCAATTCATGGCACTTTTGGCACATGTTGCTACAAACGGGAACACTGCTCCAACTGCTCAGGTGCCGATACGGTACAGATGAAGACCGAAGATCCAGAAGATGGCACCCATGAGCTTCACTGCTCTTACTCTGCACCGATATATGATCAATGCATTTGGGACAATTTCAGGAGTAATGAACTATGCGAGGGGGAAGCAGGGAGGGGGACTATCTAGTGTAGTAGCTACGGGCTTTTCTTATTTGGGGGTTTAGTTCCAGAGCCAGACTGGCTTTAAGAACTGGGCCCTCAAAATGCTGTACTTAATTAAAATGAAAAATAAACAAGACTGAGTTTGTAGATTTAAATATCTTTCAATATATGCCTTTGTGTCATAAACACACCTTCTTCTCTGTAGATAGAGCATAAAAGTCAGGCTTTACAACCCACATGTCTATATTCCTACAAGAATTTCACCTACAATTTAGAGGTCTGAATGTGTGATGCATGCCACAGTGGGAGATAGTAACCAAAGTATGAACTTTCTACTACTCTAACTTCTCCAAATTTGCATCAATACATCATGTAAAGTTTTGTGGTGAACTTGGAAAGCCCTGGAGCTATAAGTGCAGGGGCTGCATGGCAAGGGATCCCAATGACCAGCAGCCAGATTACACTGGTTTATGTTTAGAGATTGGCATAATCAGATACAGCTGTGATTGGGTGAGAAGCACTGAGTTAAGGCAGGGGAAAGTCAGGCTGGGGGCACTTAAAGAGAGGGCTGTAATGTCATGGGAAGAAGTAGTTCACTTTCTTATCTTCTGAGCAGGTAGAATCATTCCACTCTCAGGACTACTGAACATTTCTAATGGTGAGAGATGCAGCTCCTGCTGGTATGAGAGTTTGTGGCATCCTCTCTGTAGGTAGAGGCAGACTAATTCTCAATGGTGGATAGAATGTCATAGTGCTGATCTCAAGTCTTCAGTGAGGAACAGCAGAGCATAGTAGCGATCTCTTATGGAATTCTGGCTTTAGAATATCACCTTGGGTTAGGCTGGCAATGTCCTATTTATTTAATAAAATGTGAATAAATGCTGCGACCATTTTACCCCATTTTCTGCTCCTGTGTTTCATTAAGGTATGTAACCATGGGGTTCAGTGGGATGAGTAAGGGTGAAGGATGAATTGAGGAGTCCCCTTGTCATGCATATTTGCATTTTGTGCAAGCTTCACATGCTGACATTTTGCTGGAGTAAATTCTCAGCCATCCGTCCCCATCACACAGGGATTGGCCCCATTTCATAACTTCTGTCCACGTGGAGAAAGGACCCCATCTAGCAATTTATCAGGGTCTGGGCTGTGTATGGCCACCTTCAGACCAGTGGTCCCTGTGACCCTGCTGTAGCCCCCTGGGAACCATTTAAAATAAGGTTTGGCCACTTGTCCTGATATTGTTATATTTTACAGTGCTTACATATTCACCAGCATATTGTATTTAGTCTGTTCTAGCGATGAGTGAAATTTTTCAGAAGACATGGGTTTGCTGAAATTCTGCATTTCACCATCAGCAGATTTTTTGGAGAAAAAAAAAACTGGTGCAAAAAAATGCCCATTGACTATTTTGCACAAAAAACATGTTTTGGACTGTGGGAGGAAAGCCGGCCGTCTAGTGAAAACCAATGCAGAATCTGAGAGAAGATCCTTACTCTATGTACATTGTGCCCTAATTGAAATCAAACACAGGACACAAGCTGATGAAAAGACATCCCAGTGTGCAACAGAGGCAGCCAACTACAGAGTGAACTGGAGAAGCTTTACATAAGTGACAAATGATTTGCAGATTTTCAGTTGAGGTATCTAGCGTTACAATGCACTGTGCACATTGTAGTTTCTCTTTTGGGTTTTAATTAAAGTAAATACTGTTTGTACATGCTGTGCTTAAAGAATTCTAACAGTATCCAGCACTGTATACAATTATTATAGTTGCTAAATAAGGATAAATATGATATTAATATTCATATTCTTGCATGAAATGGTTCAGTAGTTCAGTGTTTAGACCAACGTTATCAAACTGCAAATACACATTCTGATGCCTGATTTCCTATGGCAAATTCATGAGTCATGTGTGTATCAGTTTAAATGCAAGACATTATGAAGGTCACATCGTATACTATTTAGTACCAGCCTATATCATTTATTCTGGAAAAGCTTAGTAATTTCATTTTAACATCTGTGCCAACACAGTTGCTAAGCTACTGTAAATGTAATGCCAAAAATATAACGCTTCTTTATAGTTATGTTTATCTAATAGAAACACATACTGAATTTTAATTTAAGTGGAAATAAACTGTAATAAAAAATTAATTGATATGTACTATAGCTATAACATTTGCTGTACAGTCTTTCAAATGAACTGTTTTGCTCAAGAGCAATTGCATAGTCACAACATGCAATTTATTCTTGCTATATGCAAAGGCATTCTTTTATCTCATGCATGTAAAATAGGCAAGTTTGTAAGATGTGCATATACTGTAGGTATAGGTTAAATTGTTAGGTAACCAATACATAAATCACTCTTTATATTAAGTAAACCCAATTGAGTGCTATAGTTTTTGAACTTATTTTGAATGACATGTTCTCAAAGTCTAGGTGGGTCAGCACCACCACTGCATATGTGGTCATATATACACATACATATTACATATCTAAAAAACTAAAATATTTATGTGGTTTATGTTTATGTAGCAGAAATAAGTCCAATGTTACATACTGATGAACAAAAGGTGCCAATATCCAAAAGTCATCTATCTACCCCCCTTTCTTTCCGTTGGTCCTGAGCTCAGGCTAAAGTAAAAAAAAAAAAAAATTATAGATTTTTTTAAAAATAAAATCTTAATAAAACTATTCCAAATATTCTCACCAAAGCCTAAACAAATTATACTAAGTGGCTGATTTATGATGCAGTTTTTTTAGCTTTTTACCACTTGTAAAAAATGAGTAAGCTACTGGTTGCAAGTACGGTTTGCAAAATGCACTTTTGAACACAATCCAAAAGTCCTGAATATTGTCCTGTATTTTTTTAACCCATAAAAAAGTTGCATAAAAAGTTGCACAATTGATGATGATGCATAAAAAGTTGCACAATTGAGCTTGCATTTTGATGCAGATCGTACACATTTGGGAAAAAATTCTAAGGGGCAAATTCACTAACCTCTGAAAATTCGCCAGCGACGGCTTCACTCACAGCGCAACCCTTCGCCAGGCATAGATTCACCAGGACAATGCTAATTCACTAAAATCTGCATCTTTGTGAATTTGCGTAATGTCCAGTCGCCAGAGTGCAAATTCGCCCCCCGGCGTTAGGGAGCAAAGTACCGTTAGTGAAGTTACGCCAGCTACCATTAGTAAATCAGCGAAGTACCGAAATGACGTCACGCTGGCAAATTTTTACCACGTTAGTCATTTCACCCTTTAGTAAATTTGCCCCTAAGTGTGTTAGGTATGAAAATTATGTGTGCGTTCTTTAGGTGTAAGTATACTGCAGTGATTTACACAGCCCTTCAGAGGTTGTTGTAGCTCCAATGTTTCTCTACATCAATAGGTTCACTATACTAATTTTGTAATAGCAGGTGGGAAATAGCAGGTGCATCGCCGAGCATAACTAACTAAAGTAAGTACCATAATGAATGAGATTTTTTTGCATGCAATGACTGCGGGGAAATTGGTGCAACCGCAATTTCTAATTTCCTCATAGATAAACTATAATCTCTTGTGATATTCACTCCCAAGTGACACAGGTGCTGTCTCATCCATTCGCTGTAATGGCACATTTCTTTAGACTATTGCAATCAAAGGTCAAAAATAATATAGGAGTCATTTACCTGTTCCATGGATTTAAGTGCAAGAAAAAATGGGTGCAAAAGCAGGCCCCTTAGAATTCATTTACATAATAATTGACAGTACAGCTCTGCTTTGCATATCACACCGGATTAAAATACAGCACATCACTGTGGGTGTCAGGCTCTGTTGGGATTCAAAGCAGGGACCTTTGGGTTTCCGGCTCTATGCCTTAAGCACTGTGCCTTTGTAGCCCCAACCCAGCAGTAGCCTGATTGGTTTGCAGTCAGCCAATCAGGGCTGACTCTGTCCTATTTAGGGTCAGCCCTCTGAACACTCCTTGCTTAAGCATTGATTCCCATCCTAGCAGTGTGGCACTGTCCCCAGCTACGGGTTCCTGTTCTAGCCTCCTTTCGTCTTGCCTTGTCTTATCTTTTCTTGTCTGAAGCCTTCCCTGTCTTGTCCTGCCTGGCTCTGAACCTTCTCCTGTCTTGATCTGTCTTTCCTACCCCTTCCAATTCTGCTCTGGCTTTAAACCTTGATCTTTCGTTGCTTATCCTAGCCTTGACCTTGCCCTGCCCAGCTTTCCTTGCTATTCTGAATCTTGCTCTGCTCCTCACTCCAAACCTGACCTTGCCTTAACCTTATTCTGCCTTGACCTGACCTTGGCTTTCTAGTTCTTGCTTCCTGTTCTGTTCTGACTTGTACCCTGTCTATATCTTCCCTCGTCTCGCTCAGCCTTTTCCAGTCCTCTTGCTATCTCATCCTTTCCTGCTCTGCTCCAATGTCCTACCGCTATCCAGTCCTTCTGTTCCCGATCTCAAGTCTGCTCCCAAGCTATGAAAGAGTGGCTGCAGCAGGGGCATGTGAGTTATTTTTTGCTCCCAAGCTATGCCTGCACTGTCCTGTCCTATGCTTCTAGTCTGCTCCTGTCCTCATCTGATCTATGCCCGCACCATCCAGTCCTAATCCAGTCTGTTCCTGTCCTGATCTTCGCCCTCTTCTTCCTGTCTAGTCTAGTCCTGATCTTCGCCCTCTCCGTCCTTAACCTGTTTCAGTCTGATTTATCGCCCTCATCAGCCTGTTGTTGCCCTTTGTCTGTCTGTGGCCCGTTGGTTCAGCCAGCTCTTCCCTTACAATGTGGCTCAATGCAGCCCTATACTTAATGCCTGCCTGTTAATTTTTTTCGTTAATGATATAATGCAGCCAAACAGTATTCGTATTATAGTCTGTTATAAATATACTTGAATATTTATTGTGGAAATGTCCATATATTTCTGCCAAATCTATAAGAGAAGTGAGGGTAAGAAACATATATAAGTACTGCTGATGCTTTTTGAATGTGTACAAACATTATCCTGGTATATTGCACCAGTTATCTCGTTATTTTCCATATCACCGGTATATTACATTTGTAGTACAAAGCTTTGTGAACAACACATTTATTAATTCATGCATTCATTGGTAAAGCCCATTAAATTAAACAAAGTAAACAAATTCCCAACAGGATGAAAGAAAAACATAAACATTCAGACATTTGTTTTTACCTCTGAAACATAATGTGCTTTGAGAGCTTTAATGAAACTTAAAAGTAACCTTCAAAAGTGTTTTGCATATGCAATGTCAGACTGCCAGGTACTGTAAATCTGCTCAGCATATATCACTTATAAATTACTATTCTGATAATACATGTCAATTTTTTTAAGGATTAGCTTATGGCCCATGTAATTATAGAATATCATTGAATGTGTAAATAGCACAAGCTTCATTATTTGTCCTGTTTAATATGTATAAGATAAGGGGGTTACCGGGAATCCGTAAAAGTTTGAAGTCTCTTTCCCTGACATAATTATAGAGGAAGCAGACCCCACGATCGCAGGGGACCCTGGGACCCCAGACCACGGGGTAAACCTCTATAGTTGCAAAAAATTCCCCCTCCCAAGCCAATCTACCTGCTAGCAGAGAGCAGGGGGACTCAGCCAGGGAGTGGGTGCAGGGACTGGGTAGGATTCCCTCTGAACTGGGCCCCTCCAAAGACTCTTTTCTGGGAGGCCCTGGCAAGGGTGTAAATTTATCAAAGAGTGAAGTTCCGCCACTAGAGTGAAATTCCGCAGCTCTCCATTCATTTCTATGGGATTTTGAAAGGCGTATTTATCAATGGGTGAAAGTGAAAGTTCACCCTTTCATAAATACGCCTATAAAAATCCCATAGAAATAAATGGAGAGTGGCGGAATTTCACTCTAGTGGCGGAACTTCACTATTAATTTCACTCTTTGATAAATATACCCCATGGTATAGTTACGACACTGGTTTCTTTGTTGAAGCCAAATGGTATATATGGCTTTTGGCCTTTGTTCCCACTTCATGGTACTGACTTTCCCTAATTCACTATATTGCTCTTTTCTGAGCTGTGTCAGATTAGCTCCAGTTGCTCTAAGGATACACATACACATTGCTAGTAAAAGATGGCTTATAGGGAAAATGAGAGAATGTGCTTTCATGCCAAATTATCCAATTTTCTCCAAACATTGCACTACTGTTGATCCTTCATAAAGGCCCCCTGCTTGGCACACTGTGTATCTGTGCATAAGAAGGATTCAGTCAGTCAGACTGAACATAACTCAGAATGAAACATTTTTGTGTGATTTTCTCAAAATTAGCAAACATGAAAAATCAAAGGAAAATAAGTGAATATCAAACTTGATAAAACATATTTAACCCACATCAGAGCTCAAATGGTACACGTACAGAGGCAGATGCTGTCTAACATCTTTGTTTGTCAAGCCCATGCTTTTAAGGTGCAAGCTGGAATCTCAGGTCTGTGCATACACAGGTGCAATGTGGTTACTGTTGTTTGCATTCGTGCAGGGCCAAGGAGAGTATATTAACCAAAGTGTGAATTTTCTCCTTGTCTAACTCCACCACAGCTCACCTCAATTCACCTCAATTTGTCAGGTGTATTTTCACAACACACGTCATATTTACTAAAAGTACACTTTTGTTAAGAAATGTACATTGTTTTCTTTGTGACAATGTTTCAGTGATTTTCCACCATACAATTGTAGTAGCATACATTTCCTAGACAATTTTGACTATGAAGAAATGAGATATGGGGGATATCAGGATGGAGGAAGTGGTGTAGATAATGAGATATAAAAGTGTCTGCTCTATCTTTATAATCAGTGGCGGAATTACCGGGGGAGCAGGGGGTGCAATTGGCCCAGGGCCCACACCCCCTCAGGGCCCCCCGCCAGCTCTCGCACTGCCGATTTCCAGCCGCATCGGCCGATTTCGGGGCAGATAATCTGGTACAGAGGGGGGGGGGGCGGCTGCACGTCCCGCACCAGGGCCCCCCCCAGTTACGTTACTGTTTAGAATGGTGGTTTTCCAAGCAGAACCTGCAGAAATTTCTCTTTGTGGAAATTTGTTCATGTGTATTTTATGGACAAAATGTGCCTGATGAATAGACGTGAATTTACGTAAATGTAAGAGAATTTGCAAAGTTACAGTAATTTGACAAAATTTGCCTTTCAGTAACTATCATAGTGAATTAACATTCTTGCTGTAAATATGCCGTTTATAATCCCACTGATCCTAAAAACACAGTGACAGTACCTCAACACAGGAGGCTTCCCAAATGGTCATTGATTATGGAGCGAATGTTTTTTTCTATGACTGATATTACATGAATTAGTGTCTCCCCTGTGCCTACACATTTACTTTATAAAGCCTAGGCACATGTTTTCATTTGGCATTCTCAAGATACTGTACATGCTTCAGAAGGTCTATTAACATAATTTAATAAAAGATGCATTTTAATAGGATAATTGTATTTCCTTAAGGTGTGCTTTTTAAAGTGCTTCTATCCTTCTGTTTCTGATACACTGAGCACCCAAAAGAATGCCAACAGCGTGTTTGGGGCTGTGTGGTGCTGGGTTTCATTTTTATGGAAATTATAATAAAATAGGCAGCCCCCAGGCCCTGTTCATATCTTTCATAGCTGCAACCCAGATGTGAGATGTCCCCCAGGTTTACATCTGTAAGAAATCATCTGGCACACAGTGTTTAATATCGCACTACAGCATTGTGTAAGATTCATACACACATATACAAATAGCTACAACTGAGAAGAACTTACTTTGTATTAGACAATGCGTATTTTTATGGTGATGCCTATATAGAATAAATATAGGTGGTTGGCTAGTATAATTGTTGATGCATTTGGAAAAAATTGCGTTTTAAGGGTGCTTACACAGAGAAAATCACTGTCCAGCTTCAGATTTAAATTCACTGCCCTGGGTATAAAGTGTAATCATGTCTCATGATAGGTTTATTCTGAGACATGCTCGATAATGCCCCTTCCACATCCCATTTACTGTAACAGAAACTTCTATACACTCCTGGTGCAGTATGTTCTCAGACCAAAAACATTTTTTAGGCTTAGAACTTGCTGTAGTAGATGGCAAGCAGTTTTGGAAACAAATTGTGCAATGTTAGTAAATGGATTGCACATCTTATATACCCCTCAGTCTAAAACTAAATTCAACATATGATTAATTGTACTGTATGGCCAAGATTAGCCACTTTCCATGTATTGAATGGAAAAAAAATCTATTCACTTTCCACCAGCCTAAAAATAAATACTAGATCTTACATGCAATAGGGTTGTGACCACTGCCACCTTTGGTTGATGAATGTTCCAGACATGAGTTGGCACTAAGAAAGAGAGAGGTGTGGTAGATCCATCTGTTAGATTCACTGGCACCCAATGGGTTAAACAAAGATTATGACTTGTATGTTTTTTATAAATAGGTAATTCTACTGTTTCCCCCTTTTTGGTTTGTCTCCTATAGTGATGGGCGAATTTATTCGCCAGGCGCGAATTTGCGGCGAATTTTGCGCAATTCGCCGCCAGCGAATAAATTCGTGAAACGCCTGCGAAAATTTGCGGCAAAAATTCGCCGGCGTCAAAAAATAGTTTTTCGAAAACACGGACGCCGGCGTCAAAAACGAGAATTCGAGAATTTTTCGGCAAAGCGAACCGGCACAAATTCTCCCATCACTAGTCTCCTATGTTAGAACATGGAAATGGAAGTGAGGTAAATAGATGACATTAATGAGGACAAATAATGTGTTAAATTAGGATGGTGATGTCATATCCCTTTAGTGATTTCCTGTTTTGTACCTTAAAACAGGCTTGTTACTATTGGACCCATGTGCTTGAGAAAGAAGTCTGAACACTCGAAACGTTGTACGGTTTGGGTCAGGAATCTGCTTTTAATACATTTCAACTTTTCCAATTAAGTTTGCAAAGTTTATAGAAAACAATCCCAACCACAAAAGCTGAATGGCAGGACTGAAAGTTTGTGCACAAGAATGAAACAATCACACTTGCTTTTTATTAAGTTCATGATGGTACTTCATTATTGGTGGACATTTTATCATTAGGCTGACTGAAGAGATGGATGGTGTCCCTATGATCTACTTATGTCTATAGCCAAAAAAGAATAGTGGGGTAATCTAATCAACCAACATCTGAAGTGCATAGGAATGCCACCAGTTTGGCTTTGAACCTGCCAGTCCAGTTTTTAAATGGGCTGCAGTGTTCAAAACCAATATCCCACGCTCCTGTCTTGACCTGCCATTGAGCAAAGATGGCAACCCTTAAAGAGGAACTAAAGTCTAAAATACAATAATTATAGAAATGCTGTATTTTGTATACTAAACATAAACTTACTGCACCAGATGCCTAATTAAACAAATGACTTATGCTTTCAAAGTTGGCTGCAGGGGGTCATCATCTTGTAACTATGTTAAATATCTTTACAAGACCAAGACCATGCACATGCTCTGCATGTACCGGGCTGCTGTTTGAAGGATAAGCTTAGGGGTCTTCATAAATTATCAAGACAGCAGAAGTCAAATAATATCTGCTATAAAATCCGATACAGCAAGAATGATTAACAATCAGAACATGCAGACTGCACTGGGTCTGTGGATACTAATCTCTACACAGTTGTCAACTTCTCTACAGGGCAACAAACAAAGCTGCTCATGTTCTGGGAAGTAAGGTGTGGGGGGGTTACCCATACCATTTGAAAGTATGATTGTTTCCTTGCAGAGCAGTTAGGGACCATCTGAAGTTTCCTATCCACAGCAGTCAGAGCAAGTAAAACAAAGGGGGAATTTCACTGCATACAGTCAGGTATGACCGTAGACATTTTTTAAATAAAAGATTTTTTTCATTAAAGAAAGTAAAAATGGGATTTTATTTTTTTGCCTTTACATCTCCTTTAATGTGTATATGATCTGAAAATCTTGTCTTAGTAGTTATTAATTCACATAGGTCAAAGAACTTCACTATCTGTTCTATTACTTTTTTATAGGTTGGTGGTAAAGAATATAGGTTTTATTCAGTAAGTGGAAAGTGTCTAGGAGAACAATTAACCTAATACGGAACTTTGAGTTAGACTAAGGAGCGCAGTCTTAAGTGTATATTATGTGTAATTTGTATTCATCAGTTTTATTTGACACTGGAAACTTGATCCATATAATCATAGTCACAATTGTGTGTACAAATGCATTCTTTCACTTTAATTTTAGACTAGGTGGTAAATACAGTGATCTGGAAATCAGATTGTTGAACAGCTGTTAAGTGACGGAAAAAAATGTGCATTGGACCAAAGCTTGTCTTAAACATTGCAGTCTTAATCAGTGAGCATCTGCTTTATCTTCCCCGTTACCAAAACCTCAGCATTTTATTTAATTTAATGCAAAATGCTTCCTTTTTTCCAACAGGTGCAACAGTGTTTACAAATTGAAAACCTCCTTATTAACATAATGCTTGTGAGAATAGACATTTCAATTAACAATGCAATATCTCAGAAGAAAGAATTGTTCTAGCATTTGGCAAATGCTTAGCTTGCTTTGCATTTGTGAGACTTAATTATTGGAAAATTAGCAATACAGATGCCAACAAAAATGGATGGAAACGTTATTGGCCCTTAGGTTTTATTGTGGCCACACTAAAATATATATATAGTTTAAAAAACATTAAAAATATCTATTCATTAAAACATCTGTAAGCAGGCTGTATGTAATGCAGGAGTTTAGCCAAATGACATTAGATAGATTTCTATTCCTTAAAAGATTAATTGCAATCTACTCTTGCAATTTAGATGGGGGTAATGTCAAGAAAGTCACAACGTTTTCAGATGAACAGAGTTTGCTTTTAAAGCAGTAAAGATTAGCGGCTAATTGGAGCTGTGTGTTAATAGGCCCAGGGTAAACTTTGCAACTTTTATTACATTATTCACTTACCCCATATGTAATAATAAAGACAAACATTTTGCCCAGGTGTATTAACACATAGCAACCAATAATTTGTAACCCGAAATACTAGCAAGTGGTTCTTATTAGTGGAACTGTAATAAACCTTTTACCTAACAAAACCCTTAAAATGTCATGGTGGCTGATCGCCATGGTCTCTTGAATGTTACTTAGTTAAATTGTAAGCAGGACTTTCTCTCTTGGGCTTGCTTGCAGATTACTACCCACTAGGGAGGAACAAAGTGGTTTGCCTGATACTGTTGTGCAGTAAAATTAGCATTTTCAAGAATAGAAAAAATATTCACCATTTTAGGGGGCACATTAACTAAGGGTCGAATATCAAGGGTTAATTCGATATTAGACCCACAAAGTAAAATCCTTCGACTTCGAATTTCGAAGTCAAAGGATTTACTGCAAATACTTTGATCAAACGATCGTACGTTTCTAAGGATTTGAATCCATCGATCGAAGGATTTTCCTTAGATCAAAAAAAGCTTAGAAACCTTATGGGGAAGGTCCCCAGAGGCTAACATTGAAACTCAGTAGGTTTAAAGTGGCGAAGTACACGTAGGTAGTCGAAGTTTTTTTGAAAGAGACAGTACTTCAATTATCGAATAGTCGAACGATTTTTAGTTCGAATCATTCCAATCGAAGTCATAGTCGTAGTCGAAGGTCATAGTAGCCTATTTGATGGTCGAAGTACCCCAAATCGAATCCTTCACTCGAGCTTAGTAAATGAGCCCCTAAGTTTTTGCCATGTATTATGTTTTGCAGCTATTTCACCATATGTTTTCTTGTTTTTTTTTTCTGAACGAAACAACATGAGAAAAACACCCATTGAATTCAATGGATTTGGCACAAGAAAAAAATGGGGATTCAGTTCAAAAACATTTCTGCAAATTTAGGAAAAGTGGAGAGTAGTTAATAACTCTGCCCATAAATAGGAGTTACAGTACCCCTACTGTCATTAATGGTTATTTTGTCCTGCCGTAACTTCATAGGAGAGTGGCTGTCTTTTTTTCCAATAATTATTGCTGTTTATCTTTCTTTTTAGGTTCATCCTTCTTCTCCATTTTCCAGGTCTCAGTGTCTCGCAGGAATTAACTATCCCAGGTGTAAAATAATGGATTGGCTGCCATAGTTTCTGTTTGTGTGCTTGCATGTTGCCCTTATCAAAAATGGTGGGGGATATGGACTTAAATCATGGTTGATGGGGTGGGTAATGCTGGAATACGAACTTTGGGTGGCACTTTATGGGAATAGGGGGAAGTCCTGTCTCTCTCAGACTATGACAATCTCTTACATATTGTGCAGCACTGACACACTGCTCTGGCAAACAGCACTGGCAAACTGCTCAGCCCAATACACAGGGGCAATTCTCTAACCCTTGCCGCCCTGAGGTGGCTTCTGTTCTGCCATCCCCTCCCCTTCTTTTGCCATTCTGGGGGTCCATAGGGGGTCCACAATCTTAATGCTTACCTGCTCTCTCTTGTACTAGGCGAGTCAAATTTATGTTTAGAAACATGGAAATTCAGCTCTTCAAGGAGAACTTAAGCTTAACTAAAGAATCTAGAAATGTTGTATATTATGTTTTGGGCTTCTGTACCAGCTCAAGAAAACCACAGCTCTTTAGCAGTAAAGATCTGTGTCTCCAAAGATTCCCCAGTAACTCCCCATCTTCTTTTCTGCTGATTCACTGCACATGTTCTGTGCTGCTGTCACTTACTGAGCATAGGGACCCACTCACAATATACAGTACACATGGAATAGAAATGTCACAATATAAGGCTGATTAGTAATTAATACAGATAATTACTACGTGGCAGGACATGGCATCAGTTTATATTACAGACAAACCTCATTTTCTGTTCTGAAAATTTGTGATGACCCCCTAATATTAGCTTCTCAACAGCTTCTCAGCCCACTGAGCATGTGAGTGTTGCAGACACTTTCCAAGATGGTGACCCCCTGTGATAAGTCTGAAGTCCTGGATCATTGTTGCTATTGAGAAGCTGAAACTTTAGACTGTTGAAATAAGTTCAGCATATAAAATATGGTATTTTAACCACATTCATTTTTAGGGTTTAGCTCTCCTTTAAAGTTACCAGGAGCTGTTTTTGCCATCCCTGTTAACTCATGGGGTGCTGCTGCAGGGCCCTGGCCGACAGTGTTTGTGGTGCTCTGGTGGACCTGGAGAAGGTGCTTACAGAATACCAGATGGAATCTTTATATTGTGCTCACTTCTCTACCATAGAAAAGGGTTGGGGGTGTAAAAACTGTCAAAGATTTTATACCAGGTTTGGACTAGTGGTCTAAGGTGGTACAGGTGTCTCCTGCAGGCATAGCAGGTTCTGCACTCCGTGTCTTTTAGAACAGCTATTGCTAGTTTAAAACGCTCTGATTGGCTGATTTCTTGGCCAAGGTAGGTAACTCCCCGATTGTCCACTGTATGGTTGTTTAATATGAAGGAGGCAGTTTTACATTGTATGCCATTGTCTTCTTCTAGAACACATGATCTTTGTTTTGTCGGAGTTGCTAAGCAGTTCCCACGTTGTTATGTACTTCTCTAGCCCTGCCAGGCTGGTTTTCAGGCTACTCTCTGTTGGTGGAGTAGGATATCATCGTTATACAACAGGAATGTATATGTTAAACAGAGTTAGACTCTGTTGCCGTCCTGTCTGACTCCATGGCCCTGCCGTCCCACTTCTTACCACTTCTCTTCCTGCATTAGTTCTCAGTATATGAGCATTTTATGCCATCATACTGTATGTCCATATGTGGTTCCATCTCTTTCAAAATAGGTTATGTATGTCATTCTGGGTTATCTGGCCCTCTGTGCTTTTGGTTGTTCCATATTGCCTCACTCACTATCGGGCTTTTTATATTGTATTTTTTCCTGCAGTTGGTCCTTTTCATGTCAGATAGTTCTGCCATGGCGTGCAGTGTTTTACTGATGCCCTTTGCTACTTGGTTCACCCCTCTTAGAGTTATCTCATACTGAATGTGCTGTTTTGGAAGCTTTCAATAAGTTGTTTGACATTGGATCTGTTGGGGACCTCTTGGCACTTTATGACAGAGTGTTAAAACCATTTAAAGGACAAGGAAAGGTTGCAGAGGCCAGGCTGGTGAAGTTGTGCAGGTGGTGTGTTGCTAGATTTAATATATATCAGTATTTGATTATGGCCTGACAGTTGGGTTGCTGGAGACAAAGTGAAAGCGCTGATGGTTGCAGGTTGCATATCTGTGATGGCATAGTCCACCACACTGCTACCTACATAAGATATTAGTGAGATCTCCCTTGTCAGTCAATTAAGTATAGAAAGTCCAAGGTTTCCACACAGGTTTAAGATTTGTCCCCATTTTGTTTACCGTGCTGTCATAATGGTTTATTTGGGTCAGTGCTGATTTTCTATGAACCAGATTTATTCCAGAGCATAGGAAAGTCTTTAGTTCCTGGTGCACCAGAAATAAAGTTATGGGTAACCATCCTCCAGGTACACTCTTGTTCAAGTTTCCACAGGTGTTGTAGGGTTTGATTAAGGATTGGTGGTCAACACCATTAAGGAGCAGATTCAGCACTCTCTGTCCTATAGGACAAGCTACTTACATCCTTGCCTGTTATAAAGAGGTTTGTGAAAACTCTCTAGAAGATTCAACCTAAAGTTTATGAACCCTTCCCTTCATGGAATCTGTTACCAATCGTCATACTTCCTTATGTTAGTTGGGAAGTTCAGTAGGAAGATAGACATCTCTTTCTGTTGGATGTAGGAAGTAACTTAAACATCTACATGATAAAACTAAAGACTTCAGAAAGGATGAACTAAATGTATATTTGTCAAGATGGATTAAAGAAATCATACAGATGGTATACATAAAGGATAGTCTGGTTTCAGCCTCAAAGACCACAACTCATTCTACTAGAAAATTGTTTACTTCATGGGCTAAAGTTGCAGGACTCTCTATGGATAACAGTGACCTGGAGTAATCCTAACACCTTTGTATAGCACTACAGGGTGGATATCTTAGCTGCTCCTTTTGCAGTAAGGTCCTTCAGAGGGTGACATAACCAGATAACCTGCTCTTTTACTCAATCGCTAGCTTTTATAGTTTGCTACCGTATTGGACATAAGGCAATGAGTAAATTTATACTTACCGCTTTACGTTTTCCTTGGTCCCTTCAGCAGTAACAATTTTCCCCCTCCATTAAACTGTTAAAGAATCTTAATGGGATTCTGTCATGATTTTCATGGTGTAGTTCTTATTTCTAAATTACAATGTTTACACTGCCTATAACTCACTCTACCATATACAGTAACATTTCATTTTTAACCCAACAAGTACTATATTATTTTTTAGTTGTAATATTGGTGTGTAGGCAGCCATCTCAGGTAATTTTGCCTGGTCATGTGCTTTCAGAAAGAGGCAGTGCTGCACTATGGAACTGCTTTCTGATGGGCTATTGTTTCTACTCAATTTAACTGAAGGATTTGCAGTGGGACATGGGTTTTTACTACTGAGTGCAGTTCTTATTTCTACTAGGGAGCTGTTATCTGATTTCCTTCCCATTGTTCTACTGATGGGCTGCTGTGGCAAAGCAAGGGAGAAGGGCGATATCACTCCAACTTGCAGTGCAGCAGTAAAGAGTGACTGAAGTTTATCAGTAGGGATGTAGCGAACTGTTCGCCGGCGAACTAGTTCGCGCGAACTTCGACTGTTCGCGTCCGCCGCAAGTTCGCGAACGGCGCGCGACGTTCGCCAATAGGCGTTCGCGTCAAAATCGTTCGACCATTCGACCATTCGATCGCTAAAATCGAACGATTTTCGTTCGAATCGAACGATCGAAGCCATTGGATTGAATGAAATCATTCGATCCAATGGCTTCGATCGTTCGATTCGAACGGAAATCGTTCGATCGAACTATTAAAATCCTTCGATCGTTCGAATCGAACGATTTTCGGATGTTCGAAGTTCGCGAACTGTTCGCATTTTTTGCCGGTGTTCGCGAACGGCGTTCGCGAACACATTGTCGGCGGTTCGCTACATCCCTATTTATCAGAGAACAAATCACATGACTAGGTGCACCTGGGGAACGGACATTATGTCTAGCCCTGTGTCAGATTTTAAAATTAAATATAAAACAAAATCAGTTTGCTCTTTTAAAAAAATTGATTTCAGTGCAGAAGTCTGCTGGAGCAGCACTATTAACTGACACATTTTGAAAAAAACATGTTTTCCCAGGACAGTATACCTTTAAGAATGTGTTGTGCACTCTTTATTTATAAATGACCTCTGGGGTAATTCCTGTGTATGAGTGGGGTTATTAAATCTTTCTTTTATCCCTACATTTATCCTACATAGCAAGAAATACATGAATCTTTATTAGTTTAGTTTATTGCCAAAGGGACTAAGAGAAAAGTAAATCACAGTACGTATACATGTATTAATTTAAATCCTTAAAATTCTTATATACCCGTGCATGATTAGTTATTTTACTGATGTTATAACTACCACATTTGCAGGGGGGCTTGTATTTATTTCCATTTATATTAAGAAGTATCCTTATGGTAAGATTTTTTTTTCCTGAATCCACCTATATGTTGTATTTCCTTTATTCACTTTCAGAAAAAAGTTCCCTGTTAATTGCATATCAGCTCCCTCACTTTTCTCTTCTAAGCTGTTGATTATTTATCACATAAGGGGGATAAAAATGGAGAAATCAAAGTAAGTGATTTTTAAAATGTGAATTTTATAAAAACAGACACAAAATAAGCAATTGGAAGAAGTCTTAATTTATGGTCTTCTATCAGAAACATTACATTTCACTGTAAAACATAAACATGTTGGGAGGGTTATGATACTTGCACAGGGTTGACGCTGATTTAACTTTGTCAACTCCATAGTGGTAATTTAGTAAGCTGGAATTTCACACAAATTAGAGACAAACTCTTAAATCTTTTATTCACAGGCACATTCTTCCAAGCTTTACCGCTTCCCCTTATTGCACAGACTGTTGTGATAACAGACCAAGGAAAGTAGTCTCAGCACACAGTGCCATCATAAAGCTCACCTTGGGACCCTCCTAACCTTCAGGTTCCTGTCCTAAGTGCTGAAATTGTGTCACAGTGACAATGTTTCTCTGAAACCATTAGAGAAACCATCAGTTTCTGGTCAAAGTCCAAGAAGACAATGGATATTTAAATTAGTCCTCTGCTAACCACTGGCACCAGAACCTGCCACACTTATCTACTCATCTTTGGCCTCATGGTATATTTAGCTCTGTGGGACACCACTATTGCTTGTTTTAAAGGAGAAGGAAAGGTTAAAACTAAGTAAGCCTTATCAGAAAGGTTCATCTAAATATACCAGTAAACCCTCAAAGTAGTGCTGCTCTGAGTCCCCTGTCAAAAGAAACACTGCATTTCTTTCCTTCTATTGTGTACACATGGGCTTCTGTATCAGACTTCCTGCCTTCAGCTTAAACCTCATTGTCCTGGGCAAGAGCATGCTCAGTTTGCTCCTCTTCCCCCCCCTCCCCATCTCTGCTTTAATCTCAGCCCAGAGCAGGGAGATACTCAGGCAGGAAGTGATGTCACACCATGTTAATACTGCAGCTCCTATCCTAAACAAACAGAGTTTCTAGAGCTTTTTACTCAGGTATGGTAAAACATTCTACAGAATAAATATAGCATTCTAGCTTGCACTATTGCAGCTAATCTATTGACAATAAAATGCTTCCGTGGCTTTCCTTCTCCTTTAAATAGGTATATTTATAGTAGCATTGATTAAAAAATACAGGAAAGAAAGGTGGCAGTTTATATACCGTTAAGACCACATTTGTAATTTATATTTATAGAGCCTTTTATGTCATAATACATGCAATTTAAGATAATTCCTAATGCAATGTAATCAAAATATGGTAAAGTGTATATCGATCTAATTACGTAATTTGCATAAACTAGGGAGGTAATTGCTGGAGAAGCATCTGAAATGTTTTCTTTAATAGGCAGTTTTGAAGCTGTTCTTGGATGGTGAGATTATGGATGTTTGACAGACGTTAGGGATCAGCAGGATTCAGAAACAAAGGACAAGAAAAACATTACACTTTGGGTGGAAAAGTTAGTGAAAGAGACGTATGCTCTGAAAGATAAGAATCATTTGTAGCTGATTCAACCAGGTGCTAGAAGAGTGTGCTACATTTAGATGGTACCAAGTTGTATCATTATTTAAGATCTACAGTAAATATGCTTCTGGCATCAATAGAAATCCTACATAGTATAGATCTATATGTACATTATCAATTTTGTGCAATAGTATTACTGTACTTATATTGCAGTGTATTGTATTTATGAGTTCAAAAGTTATATAGTAAGAGAAAAAGAAAAGGTAGAATATACCATAATAAGCCTTAATTCAGTACCTCTGAGTTTTTGACATTATCAAATACAAATTGTACAGCTGGGATTCCAAGCTGGTGAAGAAAGACTTCAGCATCTCCTTTCATTTGCAGAGCACTCACATTAGACTTGTAGCAACTTTCCATCCCAGAACACACCTATAAAGAAAGAAAAAAAAATAAACTTATTGAAATATATGTCATTTTACGTTATACATGTCAAGGCAAAATAAATAAGGCACAGACTTTTGTGTCTAAATTGTAAATATACTGTTTGCACAGACATGCAGGGAAATATAGCTCACCATTCAAGGTCGGCTTTTTACATCTAATCTAATACACTGCCACATTGCAATCAGAGTTGAAAAAACATGTTTCTTACTTATATTCTTCCTCCTGGCTTTTTCTTGCATATACGGAACAATAACGGCAGATTTATTAAGGTGCGAGTTTTGAGTTTTTAAGGTTATTTTTGAGTCAGAAATTGATTTTTCGGGTTAAAAAAATATAATGTTTCAAGATTTATACTTCAACCCTAGAAATATCTCGAATACATGATCTAAGATGTTAATAGCCTTCATGATTTTTGAGGTTTTTTCAGAGTGTTTTGCTCAAACTCGAACAATTAGAATGATTCAAATTTATTTTCCCAAAAAACTTGATCAATTCGAGTTTTCGAGTTGTTAACCCCGAACTCGCTGATTCAAGTTTTTTGCATTCCAGTTTTTTCTTAAATTAGAAACCATTGGAGTTGTGAGTTCATTCAAGTTCATTCAAGTTCATTCATGGTCTAAAAAACGGAATCTTTGATAAATAAACCCCTAAAAGTCCATGTTTGGTAATGGGACAGATTAGGGACTCTGCTATCGCTAATGCAGGTAATAGAACACCATAACACACTGGGGGTCATTTATAAAGTTTGAGCAGCGCATATTTACTCACAAATGGTTGTATTGCCCATGCTTTTTCCTGATATAAATATAAATATTGCATTGCTGTGCCCTTCTTTAAGTTTTTTGCGAATTCGCACTGTGCACAGGCTTTTCTAAATGGCTCGCAAATGAGACAGGTGCTTGTGTGAGGTTGTTGTGAACAAAAATAGCATTGATTGTAATTAAAAAGCGCAATTTGTGAAACTGTTTTGCGAATATTTTCTCCACCACCAAAGTTGTGGCGTAATTTAAGCACAGGGTATGGAATAAATATTTGCAATTTGCTATTTTTTCTATATTTAAAAAGCTCTTATAGACATTCACAGTGATAAAAAAAATTTGCAATTCTGTTTGCACATTAAATTCAACACTCTTGTACACCTCTAGAAACATAACCATGTGCAGGGCAAATATATTTATCGTGCAAGTTATTCTGCCCTGCGCAAAGTTGAGCCCTACTGTATAAAATTGTGCATTGTGTTGGGTAATAAATATGAAGCCAAATGTAAAATTGATCTAAACTGTCTAGACTGTATACACTATATACACCACTCTTTATGCAAGAATGTCTGAACTTGCCCATTTTCTGGTATAAAATGATGTGTTAACATCACTTTTTGACACCACAATTTTAGACTTGGCTATACATTTATAATACAGATTGATGAAAAATAAACATAATTTTACATGGTGTTAAAGGAATTGTTCAGTATAAAAATAAAAACTGGGTAAATAGATAGACTTGAACTCTCAGAATCGGGTTTTTGTCATTCAAGTTTTTTTCTTAAATAAGATATTGAGTTTTGAGGTCATTCGAGTTCATTTGAGGTAGAAATAAACTCTAACACTTGGCCTTTGATACATAACCCCTTATCTTGAATATTCTGTTTTTAGTGGTTTCTTAGAAGGTTTAGACAGTTTTAGACTAATATCACTTTTCTTGTTAGACTAACACTTTTCTGTTCACTTCCTGTATTCAGTTAACCCTAGGGTTGCTGACCCTTATTTAAGACAAAAGATACTGTTAGAAAGTATTAGCCTAAAATGCAATAATATAAGAAAATGATAAAAACATAAAAAATTATTTAAATTGCAAAAGTGCTTAGAGAAGCACCCTGAGTAGGTTTACATCAATTCATGTTTTGGGTTTACATCATCTTTAATAAAAAGGCCTCCTTAAAGTATATATACAAAGGAACCGCTCATGACAGTGTTATAGATAGCTAAAATATTTATGTTTTGGGGATTTAATTGTATAATTTATAAAGTGTAATGGTCATATGTAAACTACATTTATTTTTTATGAAATTTCCCCATGGATATCATTAATGAACTTACCCCAGCTTGCTTAATATAGAAGAGCTGTGTTTGTAGGAATGGCAGTAAAAGAATTGTTGCTTCTTTTCTGCTGGCTGTTGCCATTTACAGTTGCTATACACTCTTCTTTCATTAAACATAGAATTTGACATAGCTGCAAAAAGGACTATAGCTGCACTTTTTGAGAAATTACCCAATGTTAACAGAATACATAAAATAACCACGGTTGTTTGATGCACGTCAGTGTGCTAAATTTAAAATAAATATGTGCTCAAAATGTGATTTTTAGGTGTCCTTTATTTATAGTGACAAAGGCAGAAATTTTGATTTATTGTTGCACTATTTAATGCTGTGGATCATTCTTTCATTAAGGGTGGGGGTCACTGACATTTATTGCCTTTGGTGCACAACTGATTAGCCATTAATTATTTATGCTGATTAATACACTTTAAGTTTAAGTGTCACTATTGGTAAGAGGATTCAGAACTTAAATCAGTGCTTGGCTTGCAGAGCTGTCACCAATGTCACGTATAATATTCAAGGGATAGTTTAGTGCTAAGGTTGATACAAAGTATAACATGAAGATGCACTTTTGTGCCTACTGCTAACCATAATATTCAGGGCTGTGTTTCTTATGCTAAGTATAATATTATTATATTATTATTAACACATATTTATAAAGGGCCAACATGTCCTACATTGGTGTAGTCTAGTGTTGGTGTATACAATGAATATACAGATTACAATAAAAAAAATACAGCCAATATTCCATACAGGAGTTAAAGGAACAGTTCAGTGTAAAAATAAAAACTGGGTAAAGAGACAAAATGCAAAATAAAAAATGTTTTTTAATATAGTTAGCCATAAATGAAATCTATAAAGGCTGGAGTAAGCAGATCTCTAACATAACAGAACACAACTTTGCAGCTCTCTGTCTCTGAGTTAGTCAGTGACTTGAAGGGGGGGCCATAAGGGACATAACAGTTCAACCCAAAAGCGAGTTGGGTTCTGACTATTATGTTAGACATCAGGTCACTCCAGCCTTGGTCAAATCTATTTATTTTTAAAAAAAATGTTTTTATTTTATTTATACACTGAACAATTCCTTGAAAGACTGCCCTATTCATGGGGGAAAAACTCGAATTGCTCAAATTGATTGAGTTTTCGGGCAAAACCCAGGTAACTCAAAGTTGCAGAATCAAGTTTTTTCCAATGAGTTTTTTCTTAAATAAGAAACTATTCAAGTTGAGGGTTCATTCGAATTCATTGGAGGTATAAAAAAAACTTCAATATTCAACCTTTGATAAATAACCCCCTAAGCAATGATGAATGGTATAACTAAGGGCATATCTGGGGAAAAGAAAGTTGTATGCTGAGGTGTGACCAAAAGTGACATGGTAGGGGCCTATTTGTCATGCTGTGTAAAAAGGGAAGCAAAGCATTACTGGTGATATTGCCAACCACCAGCAATTAGATTTCAACAGTTAGAAAACAAATGAAAAGATCTGATTTGTTGCTATGAGCAACACCACGGGCATATTTACATATGGTCGAATATCGAGGGTTAATTAACCCTCGATATTCTACTACCGAATGTAAATCCTTCGACTTCGAATATCGCAAATAGTTTGATCGAATGATCGAACGATCGAATGAAAAATCGTTCATTCGAACGATTAAATCCTTCAAATCATTTGATTCAAAGGATTTTAATCCATCGATCGAATGATTTTTCTTCGACCAAAAAATTGTTAGAAAGCCTATGGGGACCTTCCCCATAGGCTAAAAATGCACCTCGGTAGGTTTTAGGTGGCAAAGTAGGGGGTCGAAGTTTTTTTTAAAGAGACAGTACTTCGACTATCGAATGGTCGAATATTCGAATGATTTTTAGTTCGGATCGTTCGATTCAAAGTCGTAGTCGAAGGTCGAAGTAGCCAATTCGATGGTCGAAGTAGCCAAAACTTCAAAATTCAAAGCTTTTTTTATTCTATTCCTTCACTCAAGCAAAGTAAATGTGCCCCCACCTGTAATGTTTCACTCCACTTTTTACACAGCATTATAAATAGACCCCAATGATGCAGCATACCCACCAATCTTTGGTTGCATCTTTATCCACACATTTCATAAAATGTCAGAAAAACATTTATTTTCTCTTAATTTCAAAAATGTCAACACATCCACTCATTTATACAGATCACAATAGATCAAATAGAATATAGGCATGAGAATAAGTATGATTAATTGAATTATTTGTGACACAGCTACCTAACCTTACCAGATAATGTAATGTGTATTTACAATGTTTTCATAATGAAGCCTTAAGCATACAAACAAAACAAAATTAATTAATGGTGAGTGTTTTCTTAGTATACTTTTATTTTGGAAGCTTGATAGAATCTCAATAAAAATAAGTTTACATTGCTTTGTATTTATTCCAGTACCAGACTTATTTAACATTTACAATCTACAGTACTGTTCATGAATTTATACATTAGTAGCGTGAAAGAAACCTCATAATTCCATTTCAATGGAATTCTGTTGACAGAATATTTCTGTGAATATAATAAAATCTGAATGTGCTTGAAGAATATAGTAGCATGCATATAATCATTATGTAAATAAATAATCTGAATAATTTTTCAGATTGTGGATGCCAAGTCATGCATTATACATAATCCTATAAAGTTGTTTAAATATCATTGGGAATAAAAGGGATCAGAGTCAAGATCACTTTTCATGATCTCTTTATGATCTGGAACAGGGTGAACCACAAAGGAAACAGTGTTAGATACAAAGGACTGAGTAATGTGTCTCAGCCTTCCATAGACACTGAGGGATGAAGAGATGAGAATAGTTCCTGGCTGAAATACAGCACAGGCTTGATGGTGATGTCAGTGTTGGTAAAGAATAGTCACTATATTTGTAGGAGTCTTTCTGGTTTGCTGATCAGTATTGGAAAATGATTGCCCAGCAGTAGAAGATACAGATTATTTATAGAAATATACAAAACCTTATAGGGATCGGTTATATCAGAAACTCATTTTCCAGAAAGCTCTCAATAGACTCAATTTTAATAAAATTATAACAATAATAATAATAATTCCTTTTTATCTGTAATAATATTATAGTACATTGACTTGATGGTAACTAAACTGCATGAATCCTTGTTGGTGGCAAAACAATCCTATTTGGTTTGATAACTGTTTACATTATTTTTTAGTATTTTATACTTATGAAGATCCAAGCATTCTGGATTACTGGAGCCATTACTGTACTTTATGTTTTAAGGGTATATAAGAATGAATTCAAAGGAAGTAAATGTGTTAAGTATTTACACAACTTTGCACCAGTGCCAGACACAACATCAAAGTACTTAATTTGAATATATGTAAAACAGCTGGTGAATGAGCTCTGGTAAGCAGGTTATTAATGTTTTGGAAAGCGGACTTTCACTTTTAGAGCAGTGAAGAGGAGGAGAACGTTAACATACGTTTAGTCTACTAGAAAATCATGAAAACATTAAATAAACCCAATGGACTTGCTCTGCTTTCAATAAGGAATAATAATATCTTAGTTTGGAACATGTACAGGGTACTGTTTTGTTATTACAGAGAAAAAGGAAACGTATTGTTATATAACATTTCTATTGCCTTATCTCTTTCTGAAGTGCAAGAGCATCATTAGGTGGCATAATAAAACAAGGCACGGAACTTATTAATGATAACTATATTAAAGGAGGCAAATGAGAGATAAATAATCAAGTTTTCAGATTTTATAATTTCACTGTGTAGCTATAACATGGTCCACTGGCTCAATAATCCAATTCACCTATTCCATGTCCCCCTCTTATATTTTTTGTTTTTCTTTGAAACAATCCATGATTACAGCATGTCATGGCAACCTGAAACTCACAGCTCCCAATTATGGTTTCTCTTTGGAAAAAATAGTGTGCTCAGTATATGTAGCAATAAATCAGTTATAGGCGGCTCTGCATGAATGACCATATGCATTATTGTTCAACCGTAATTTACAAAAAAATAAAGATTTGCTAATTACACAAAGTACTATGTTGCTATGTTACTATGTAAAGGTTTGTTAGGCTGCCTAACTATTATAAGATGCTGAGACATTAAATCACATAAGAAGTCAATGGTTAGTAACCCTTTTTTGACTAATAAAATTCCAGAGAAGGCTTGTAAAACAAGAATATATTCTTTATATCTATAGTATGTATTTGTTTCATGTGTTCTGTAAATGCTTTTCAGTTAAGAATGACTTATTGTAAACGTACTGGAATGACTAGATTTTAGCATATTTTAAACTTGGAAATATGTATTACTGTTTATGTTTTAAAAGACTACATAATTTTAGGCTAATTACATAGTAACAGCAAAACTTTAGGGGGCCCATTTACTTAGCTTGAGTGAAGGAATAGAGGACAAAAACTTCGATTTTTAAATGTTTTTTTTGGCTACTTCGATCATCGAATGGGCTACTTTGACCTTCGACTTCGACCTTCGACTTCGAATCGAACAATTCAAACTAAAAATCGTTCGACTATTCGACCATTCAATAGTCGAAGTACTGTCACTTCGACCCCCTAGTTCGCCACCTAAAAGCTACTGAAGTCAATGTTAGCCTATGGGGAAGGTCCCCATAGGCTTTGGTAGCTTTTTTTGGACGAATAAAAATCATTCGATCGATGGATTAAAATATTATACCGCTAAATCCTTCGACTTCGATATTCGAAGTTGAAGGATTTAACTTTGACAGTCGGATATCGAGGGTTAATTAACCCTCGATATTCAACCTTAAGTAAATTTGCCCCTAAGTTTCTTCAAAGCAATCAAGGCAAACTATGCATCAGTTATGCATCAATTATTTTTATAATAATGTATACACTATAGGGTTTCTAGCCTATGGTTCCTGTGTTCCGTGCTGCTTGACAGATTAGCAATGAATTCAAGCGATGAGAAAATCGGCGAAAAATTTGCGAAACACAATTAAGACAATAGCTGACAATGTTTTTTTTGATGTGAGACAAATTTATACGCAAGTGACTTTTTTTTCTAATTCCAAATGCATTAGTCAATGGGCGTTTTTTCTTGCAGTGACTTTTTTGTCTTGGTGACTTTTTGTCCAAATGCATTAAAGTCAAAGGGCGTTTTTTCTTAATACTCAAATGCAATCTTATATTCCACAGTTCACAACAACAGAACAAAAACCAAGTAAAGCAAAAGTTTTCATAGTGTACCTTCAGATGACTAAAACTACAACCTCTGTCCCATCTTAGGCTAAGCAAGAATAAAATCTTAATCAGATGGAGTCTATAACCGAAATACCAATGTTGTATAGTTAAATGCATAATGAATAAGAATTTAAGGGGGTTATTTATTAAAGATTGAATTGTGTTTTCTTGAAAAATTCGAGTTTTTCAAGTGTAGTTTCACTTAAAAACTTGAATTTTTCAGGAAACCCCCCCCCCAAAATTGTTCGATATGTATTATGCCCCAAAGCTGCTAAAAGCCCGAATTCAAAAATACTCCAACTGAAAACTGTTGAATTCTTGTAAAAGTCAATGGCAAAGGTCCCTTTAAACATTTTTATATGTTTTTTGCCTTCATAATTTTTGGGAGTTTTACGCCGGTTTGCACTTGAAAGCTCAATACATTTGAGATATTTGAGTTTCTTTAGCCTGTAAACTCAATAAATTTGAGTTATTCAAATTTTTTTCCAGATTCATTCAATATTCAATTTTGTTTTTTACATTCAGATTTTTCATATATAAGTTCTTTGTTTCAATGAGGTTAACCATGCTAGCCATTTGGTATAAAACTTCTGGAAGCACATTGGGACAGATAGTAAATTCTATACAAAGTTATACTTGTAGTAAATGGTGGTAATGCCTAAGGTGGTAATACCTAAATCTGTGGTATTAACTGCAATTTTGAAAGGTTGCCTTCCCCATGTTTTATGCTTGATAGTCACAGCAGACTACTATTTAAAAGATCAACTTATTAACTTTTTAAGTTTGTGTCTGCATTATTATATTCATGACTTTTTTATATTCCTTTTTTATATTCCTATATGTTGATTAAAACAATGTTGCCACAGGCAAAAGGCCAGCTTATTTGTGGTTCATTGCATTTAAAAGTCCTGCTTTAAGCATCTGTGCCAGCACATTTGTATAAAATTTTCATGTCAATGTTAATCATTGAAATTTGATGGCTTGTGCATTTATTTGTTGGGTCTTTGCCTGCTGAGACAATTGTACTTGTCTTCATTCGGACCTAGTGGCAATGAGCCTGTTAATTCTTTTTAACACAGCTTAAAGTAATCAACTGCTGTCAAAAGTTTTCCATTCTCTGGGCTAATTATCTGCTATTGTATGTCCAAGGGCCAGAATGTACAAATAATGATGTCATATAAAGTGGTCTGTGGAGATCCTGGAGGCTTTCAATATCTCCAGAGATCACAGTTGGATAGCCCAGAAGTATCAAAATTGTGTGTGGATTATCCTCCTAAATGATTTCTATTCTGCTTCTGTAGTTTGGATTCAGTCTCATTTAACCAGTTTTTATCTGCCTGCATCTATTTTATTCTATGGCGCCAGAAATAACCAAAAGCCCTATATATTTTATCACTACTTCACCTCTAGATATTTTATATATATATATATAATCCAGGTTCTTAGGAACCTGATG